>OX327010.1:21067500-25867500 GCA_946800695.1 Geum urbanum
GCCCAAGTAATCACCTGGACGACGGAGAATATTCTCCGTCGTCCAGGTGATTACTTGGGCCACGGAGAATGTCCGCGGTCCAAGTGCACTTGGACGACGGAGATGCCATTCTCCGTCGTCCAAGTGCTTACTTGGGCCGCGGAGAATGTTCGCGGTCCAAGTGAACTTGGACGACGGAGTATGTCATTCTCTGCCGTCCAAGGGCCTGGACGACAGCACTTGGAGCACGGAGCCTCCGTCGTCTAAGTACTTAGACGACGAAAAAATGCACTTAGACGACGGAAACACTTCGCGGTCTAAGTACGTTTTTCTTGTAGTGAGCAGACATGTTCACCAAGCCAGTTTCGCATAGCAAGTTCCAACATTGTTTGGACTTGCTAAATGTTAGAAGCTATTAGTTGCCCGTTGGGGGCAACATCTGGGTCCTTCTTTAGGAGGGACAACATCTGGATTCCTTCTCTGGGAGAAGGCTAGGGAACATCTGGGTTCGTCTTTGGAGGAACGACATCTGGGGCAGAGGATAGTCTAGTACTTCTGGTACATCTGGTTATCTGGGAGAGGATTCAAGTCAATGTGGAGATTTGTTAGAATATGCCTTGAATCTGGTATGGCGTCGGTGTACGCAGGTCTCGCTAAGACAGATGTCTTTGGCGAGAGGGTTGCAAGGAAGAATCTCTGGCCAGAGAGTTTTTGGCGGAGCGGTCTTTGGCGAGGAGAGTTAGAGTCTCTGGCGAGCAGGACTACTACTCAGGTTTCTGTAAGGAATATGGATTCCTCAGTCATTCTGATTTAGGTTTCCTCAGACGTTTGGGTTTGGGATTCCTCTGGTATTTAGAACTCTGTTAGGCTATATATATATATACATATATATATACAAGGGTATTAGCTAAGATAGAAGGGGTGAATGAAATCTGGTTCTATCTTGTAGATTAGGCTTAATCTAGTGTGGTAGATATTCTAGTTCTGTAATCCTAAGTTGGCTAACCTAGTGTGATATTCTGTAATCTGGTATCCTCAAGATAATAAATCTGTTCTCCTTCTGCCGTGGATGTAGCTAACTCACGTTAGTGAACTACGTAAATCTGTGTTTGTTTTTACATTCAATTGCTTCCGCTATAACAAACACAATCAATACACTACCACAAAATGTTGTATTGTAGGCGAAACGGAAAACTAAGGCCGGCGATTTTTTTTTTCGCCGGCAATAGTTTTCATTATTACCGGCGACTTGGAGGAAAAATCGCCGGCAATAATGCGCCGGAAATAGCCAAAAAAAAAAGTATTGCCAGCGACTTGGGGGAAAGTCGCCGGCAATGTTTTTTTTTATTTTTTTATTATTGCCGGCGACATGCATGGAAGTCGCCGGCAATACTTTTTTTTATTTTTTATTACCGGCCAATTATTGTCGGCGATTCGTAAGAAAAATCGCCGGCAATAATTAAAAAAAAAAATATTGCCGGCGATTTTTGGGGAAAAATGGTCGACAATACCCAAAAATCGCCGACTATAATGGAAAACTATTGCCGACGATTTTTAAATCGTCGGTAATGAGCAAAAATGTTATAATGATTGGAAGCAATCTAGTGAGAAGTGGCTCTACTTGTGAAAATTCTTGCAGAGAAATTTTCTCATGGGCGTTATACTTTTGTGGAGAATGGTCAGGTCACAGTTCGCAAGGGAGGTCATATGTCCAGGGAACAACTATGAAGCTTTCATTTCCTGAGATCTAAATATCTCCGGAGCTAGTTTTGTTTCCTAGGATCCTTCTTTCACAGGTTGGGTCGCATTTCAGGCGATTTGTATTAGAAATTTATGAAATTTAATTGAAGTATGTTGATTTACTTTCTAGTGTTATGTTAGTTTCTCTTCTAATTTATGTTTCACTTGAGGCAGGTTGGTATGAGATTGACTAATACATTTATTTCTGGTAGCTGGTCATGCAACAGAATCTTGCATTGATTTTGTGGTAGGACATGGGGAGTTATGGTCTGCTCAGTTATTGGCATCTGTTGTTAGAAAGGTCTGGTAATTTTTTAAACATAAATTTGGAGGCATTTACTGACTGTTGTCGTTCCATGTTATCTGTTATTTTAATGTACAAGTGTTGTTCTATTTCTTTATTCAGAATGGAGTGGATTGCAAATGGATGGATACAAGGGAAGTTCTTATTGTTAATCCTACTGGCTCTGATTAAGTCGATCCTGATCTCACGGAATCTGAAAATAGACTTGAGACTTGAGAAATGGTACTCAAGAAACCCATCAAAAACAATCATAGCTACCGGTTTTATTGCTAGCACACCCCAAGACATTCCTACTACTTCGAAGAGAGATGGAAGTGACTTCTCTGCAGCTATCATGGGTGCTCTATTCAAGGCCAGACAAGTTATAATTTGACAGATGTTGATGGGGTCTACAGTGCGGACCCCGGGAAAGGTTGTGTACCGTAAATGCTTGGTACATATGGTCCCATCTTCATAGTTTTCTTATGTATTTATCTACATATAGTATAACAATGAACATTTGAAGAATAATCTGATGTTGCCTTTTATAATGTTACAAATTTTTTGAGGGTGTTCAACTAATGTCAAGAAACATTCCCTCTGCAGTTAGTGAAGCAGTAATTCTGGAAACGTTGTCTTATCAGGACGACTGGGAAATGGTGAACCTCTATTCACAGTTTTTCTGTTTCTGAGATCTAATTAATTCACAATCGTAACACGAAAAATATGTACATATGTAGTCTTATTTCGGTGCAAATGTTCTGCATCCACGCACCATGATTCCAGTAATGCGAGATGACATCCCAATTATCATAAGAAATGTTTTCAACCTCTCTGCTCCTGGAACAAAAATTTGCTGTTCTCGTTCTACTGAGGATGATTTAGGGCAGAGTTTGGAATCGTTCGTCAGAGGTTTTGCGACAATTGACGACCTGGCCCTAGTAAATGTTGAAGGGTGAGCTGTTCATCATATTAATTGTATCTGCATTTCCTCTTTCAATTTGAACTTCTTTCTGCCATCTTCTTACTAGTTTTTCATTGTTTCTCTTAGAACTGGAATGGCTGGTGTTCCTGGTACAGCTAGTGCTATATTTTCTGCTGTTAAAGATGTGGGGGCTGATGTTATTATGATATCTCAGGTTAGCTTATCCTCTTTAGTCTGGTGCTTGATATGTCGAAGCAGTAATACAATTGTTCGTTGCTTACTGTGCTTAGTGGTGGATAATTGTAGGCTAGTAGCGAGCATTCTGTCTGCTTTGCTGTCCCTGAGAAAGAAGTAAAAGCTGTTTCTGAAGTAAAATAAGGCCTTTCTCAGGTGCTTGATTTTTTTTCGACTCAATTTCTTGGCCTGTACGGTTCCTGACATTACTTCTGCCTTTTTTTGTTCAGTTGTCTTCTTGACAAATATGGAAAAGGCTATGTTGGCAGAATTTTCTGTTTCGTTCTAGAAACTTTATTGGGACAAGTGCTGGTAGCTTAAATAAACTGGCTGAAAATGTTGTGGAGCTAGTGATTTTGCTTAAGGAAAGTAAGTTGGAGTCTAGTGATAAATATTAGTTAGTAGGACCAATGTGATAATTACATCATTTAATATAACTGATTTGTTAGTATTAGTTTCCATGAATACTCAAATCGAACCTGTACAATCTATTGTGAAATAGAGTATTCATTCTTAACTGATATCTATGACTGAGTTTGTCACCTTGGCCTGTTTCTTCATTTCCCATTTCTAATATTCTCACACAACGTATTGATATTTTTAAGAAAAAACATTATTCTCCCTGAGTGTTGCACCTCTTCTAGTATTAATCTTCCATATTTTCTTGATTCTATCAGGTACAAGTCATTCCGAACTTAGTATATTGGCAGCGCAGTTGGCCAGAAAATGGCAAGCACTCGTGGAGTTAGTGCAACTCTTTTCAACGCGCTGGCAAAGGTTCGGGATGTATCTTATGTATCTAGAAATATCTTACCTCACATTATAATAATGGTAATGATTGCTAGTAATATTTTGTGTAAAGTGCTTTCAGTTATTTCACTTATTTGTAATGTGGGTATCCTTTTCTATATACTACTCTTTGATTCTCAACGATTCTCAGTCCTAATCCCCAAGTTTCCAATCTAAGGTATCTAAATTGGTTTCCCTCTTCAGGCAAATATCAATGTGCGCGCTATAGCTCAAGGTTGTTCTGAGTACAACATTACAGTAGTATTGAAGCGGGAGGACTGTATTAGGGAGGGCCCTGAGAGCGGTTCATTCTAGGTTTTATCTTTCAAGAACTACCATAGCAATGGGCATCGTTGGACCAGGGCTCATTGGTGCTACATTACCTGAATCAACTAAGAGATCAGGTGCTGCTTCTCTGGACATTTCTCTTTTCTGCTGTCATTTTCTTTCATAGTTCTCTTCATGTGTAATCTGTATGTCAAATTGAAAGATTTTTCTTATTCAATTTATTTTAGAGATCGTAATTTGGTCAGGCGGTACTTCTTATTATTTCTTTCTTCTGCTTTTGGCTTTAGTTTCTCCACCTATTAGAGCACCAGCAATCCATTACTTTTCCTGTTGTTAGGAGCTACGCGAGGAAGTAATACATAATTGAGATGTGAAATGAAAATGTAGAAGAGGAGACATAAGAATTTACGTGGAAAACCCAAAAAGAATCGGGGAAAAACCACGGACAAGTAGGAAGATTTCACTAGAAGAAAACGGAATTACAAAGCATGATGACGCTTCTCTCTCAATTAGAGGAGAATACTACACAACGTACTCTCTATAAACACTACAACTCTCTCTTAATTGGAGGAGTTTCCTAGAAGAGTTAACTATCTAGATGAGGACGTGATGTACGTGAGGGAAGAGGAATTGGCTTTCTTGTGATGCACCATGGTTGTTACATCCCCGGAGGGAAGCAAGCTCCTCTATATATAGAGGAGATCACCGACTCAATTATACAAGCTTCTATTCTTGAAGCTTCTACTCCCCACCGACCTAACCATCTCTAGATGGCTCTGAACATTTCTTGCTTCACCACCGACCTCACTTCTTCTCATTTCTTCTAGTTCCTTCTTTCTTCACCGACTCTCCTCATCTTTCTTGAAGTTTTTTCTTTCTTCTTGAGATTTCTAGAAATCTCATGAGCCCACAAAGTGGACTTTACATATAACATTCTCCCATTTAAAGCCACTTTGTGGATTCTGTCATCCTTCCTATAATTGCCATTTCCATGCTGCTTGCGATTTTGCTAGGTCAATAGAGGATCGACACCAAATAAACTTGTCCGCGTTGATCAGCTTTATCAGAGCATCCACTAGGTTATCGTTTGTATTGATTTTCTGCATATCTACACATCTGTCTTCCACCGCCTCATGAACAAAGTGATATTGAACTCATATATGTTTGGTTTTCGGATGAAATGTTGGATTCTTTGCTAGGTGCAAAGCACTCTGGCTATCGCAAAATAGAGTAATCTTCTCTTACTTGCGTTCGAGTTCCTCCAGCAATATTTGTAACCATATTGCCTCTTTGCTGGCTTGTGTAGCTGCGACATATTCTGTTTCTGTCTTAGACGTTGTCACGAGTGGCTGCAGTTTTGAAACATCACTTTGCAGCTTACAGCACCTTCAGCAAGAGTGAACACATACCCCGTGGTAGATTTGCTATTTTCTTGATCACCTGCGTAATCTGAATCAACATAGCCTCTGACGGTAAACTCCGATCCTTCGCAACATAATGAAACATCCAAGGTACCCTTGATATATCGAAGAATCCTTTTTACAGCGTTCCAATGCTCCTTACCAGGATTCGCCATGTATCGACTAATTGCTCCCACTGCTTGTGTAATGTCCGGTCATGTGCAAACCATGGCGAACATCAAGCTTCCCACTGCTGATGCATATGGTACTCGAGACATCTCCATCCTCTCCACTTCATTGCTATGACACATACTTGAGGATAATTTATAGTTAGTAGGAAGAGGGGTAGAGATTGGCTTATAGTCTTGCATGTTGAAGCGGCATAAGACTTTCTTCAAGTAGTTCCTCTACGACAGCCAAATCTTCCTACTTTCTCTATCTCGGTGAATTTGCATCCCCAGAATCTTTTTTACTGGTCCCAAGTCATTCATTTCGAACTCCCTGGCAAATCATTGTTGGGGCCTGCTACCAACATGTCGCCAACGTACAACAGTAGGATGATGAAGTCGCCATCACCAAATCTCTTGTAGTAAGCACAAGGATCTGCATGAAGTCTGTTGAATTCAAGGCTCATGATGAAGGAATCAAATCTCTTATACCAATATCTCGGCGCCTGTTTGAGACCGTATAGAGATTTGTTCAACCTACAAACCATGTTCTCCTTGCCTGATTCAGCAAAACCTTCTTGTTGGAGCATATATATCTCTTCTTCAAGCTCTCAATGAAGAAATGCAGTCTTCACATCTAACTGCTCCAGATGTAGGTTGAACGTTACACACATCGCCAAGACTACTCAAATAGTTGTGAGTCGAACAACAGGAGAGAATATTTCGTTGAAGTCAACACCTTCTTTCTAAGCGAACCCTTTTGCCACCAGTCTAGCGCGATACCTCTCCACTTGATCATTGCCATCTCACTTGATCTTATAGATCCATTTGTTACCAATGGATTCTTTCCTTGTAGTAGAGGAACAAGATCCCATGTCTTGTTTTTATGTAGAGCTTCAATTTCTTCTTGCATTGCTGTCATCCACATAGCTGCATCTGAACTACTGTGGTTTTATGGAAAGTCGTTGGCTCTTCATTCTCTGTTAGAAGACCATATGCAACATTGCTCTCTGTAACATATTCAGACTGCCACGCTGGTGGCTTCCTCGCACGGGTCGACCTACGAACTTCTTGGTCCTCCATCTCAGATGGTTCTTGATCATCGTGCTCGGGTACTGCTTCAGAAGAACTTGAATTCTCCTCCTTCGGGTTACTTTTGACTCGTATGGTCGTAGTCTTATCTCTCAGGTTACTATCATCACGACCTCCATGTAGTAGTTGATCTTCTTTAAAGATCACATCCTTGCTGACAATAACCTTGCGGCTAGTGGGATCCCACAGGCGATACCCCTTTACTCCGTCAGCATTCCTCAAGAATATACACCTCCGGATTTAGGATCCAACTTTTTCTTCTTCCTTTCCAGGATGGTGTACATCATATTCGCATGACATCCAAACGAATGTAGATCAGAGTAGTTAGGGGGCTTACCAGCCCACATCTCCATCGGTGTTTTAAGCTCAATTGTTGTTGAGGAGGATCGATTTACCACGTGACAAGCGGCATTGGCTGCTTCTGCCCAGAATGAATTGGGTAGTCCCGCAGTTCTTAACATGGCTCTCATCTTTTTTACAAGAGTTCTGTTCATCCGCTCCATAACTCCATTTTGCTGAGGAGTGTACGTGGTTGTGAACTGTCTCTTGATACCTTCTTGCCTGCAGAGTGCCAGAAACTGATCGTCCATGTACTCTGTCCCATTGTCAGTCCTCATGCACTTGATCTTCTTTCCATATTCAAGCTCTACCTCTACTTTGAAGGCCTTGAATACCGAAAATACATCGGACTTATTCTTGATCGGGTACACCCAGCATCTCCTGGAGTAATCATCAATAAAGGACACAAAGTACTTTGCACCTCCTAGGGACATAACCGGTGACTCCCAAAGATCGGAATGTAGCAAGTCTATGATGCATTTGCTTCTGGAGACCGACCTATCAAACTTCAATCTACTCTACTTGCTTGTAACACAACGCTCGCAAAAAAGTAAATTTACCTTCTTGAGCCCTGGAAGTAGCTTCCAATAAGAGAGAATCTTCAGACCTCATTCTGACATGTGACCAAGTTTAAGATGCCACATCATTGTCGATTCTTCTCCATTGTTGGCTGCAGCAATACATGCGTCGGCTTCCTGATATGTCTCTCCTTGAAGCATCCATATATTTGCCCCGATCTTCTTCGCCTTCATAACCACAACTGCACCTTTTGTAGCCTTCATGATCCCATCTTGACTATGCATGAAAGGACCCAACCCCGATTTAGTTTCCTAAATCGGAATCAAATCCATTCTGAAAACACGAACCAATAAAAACCATCAAAATTTCGGCAGAGTAACGCTACTAACGCGAAATTGCCTTTACCTGCACCCGAAAAATAACACTTCATCCTATGCCACAAAAGCCAAACCGTGGGCACCAATCCCATCCCGATTTCTCAATATCATAACAGTAATGTAAAGTAATAAATATAACTATACTTTACAGAAATCCGGGGAAAAATCGTATAAACGTATACATCAGAATACTCAGAGCGACCTCTAGTGTATAATTATATAAATATACCAAAGCAAGCAGAACAAGGAACCTACTGGAAGAAACAAGGTAGCTCAAATACTATGCCTCCGACCACGACGTGTGACACCAGAATCCGAACTGCAAACTGGGCACAGAAACCGAAAAGCCCAGGGGAAAGGCAAATAAAAACGTTAGAGTGAGTGGACGAAAATAAATATATGTCTTTCACCAATTTCATATACAATAAACAAGTATAGCGAGTTCGAAAAACATATATGGAGGTTGCCAGGCGAATCTCCCAAGCCCGACGGTGATAGGCCAGGGGAATCTCGCAACCCCGGCGGCATACAGGGGAATCTCTCATCCCTGCCCAGAGGAATCTCTCAACTCTGGTCCAGAGGAATCTCTCAACTCTGGAAGACTACCGGTGATCAGCCGAGTAGCCGAAGCATTGATGCAGTAATGCCATCGCCATAAAATATAAAATAATACCTCCGAAAATAATATATAACTCAACATCGTATAAAGTAAATACGGAAAATCACGAAAAGTCACGAACTCGCAACAACTGTGAAAATATAAAAGTGTCCACTCACAGGTGAGCGTAACACAATTCGCATTAATCCCGTGATCCGGCGGAAAATCCCTCGCCAAACGAACGATCACGAACCCCTGAATAATCATAAAATCCACCGCTCAAAATTATAACTCGAATTCTCAAATCATATCACGAGAAACAACCGTTTCCGGAAATATATAATTCAATAATAACAAACTCGTGAAAATCTGATAATCACACCACAAAACCTCGCTATAATTTCTGATGCTCAATTCGAAAAACAAACATCACCACTGCGATCGGGGCGCGATTTCGAGTGAAAGGACATATAACTCGTTGAAAACCCCAAAAAGTCAACTTTGACCGGAGCATCGCTATTGACCGCCGCCGCTGGCGGCGGCGCGAAGCCAACCGAGAATTTTTCTGGCGAACCAACACCTATTCCACTCAAATTCATCCAACAAACAACTTCCATAACTACACCGAAGTCCAATTCTAACTCTAACTACTTCAATTTCACACAAAACCGAAATCTCACAAACTTTTCAATCGATCGATTCTCCATGTACAAGAAGAATTGGAACACCATACTTACATAGGTAGATTCGTGGTGATGAGGGCTTCAAAGCCCAGTGCTTCATGCCTCTCAATTTGGCCGGAAAAGAATCAACCAAAAACCCCAAAAATTCTCCAATTTCCGACCGGAAATTCCTCCTCCTCCGGCGCCCACGCCGCCAATGGTGGCCGGAAACAGGTCAGGGACGTCAAGGCGAACCGGAAGAGTCCAAGCTTGAGGTCTGAAGTGGCCGGACGGCAGCCCACCGCCTGCGAGCCAAGCTTCCCGCCGTCGCACCTCCTTCCCCTCCGAGTTGACTCAGTCAACACAATTAATACACAGTTTGACTTTCCCAAAACAGAAACCCACTTTAAATACTTTCCAATTTCGGAAACTATCAAAATTAACTTTACGACAAACTTCGAATAAACGTAACTTTCACGTCGTAATTCCGTTTTCAACAATTCTCGCGTCAACAAACTTATCTCGACAAATTCTTCAATTACCACCAGAAGTCAAACAACTTTGACCAATCCGATAAAAAGTCAACAAGTCAATTCATCACAAGCTTATTTCTCGTAACTCGGAAAAATCCTCCAGAAGTTTCCACAAGCTCAAAATTAAATTCTCGCCCGATAATTTAGTCGCTAACAAAGCCGCCATATTAACAGATTATGTCGAAATCACGACAAATCACGAAACTCACAAATCAAGTCGATAACCATTACATTTACGGTTCGGGTTGATCAACGGTCCAAAACGGATCAAAATCACGATTCGGATAGACTCGAACACGAACGAATAAACTCGACAATATTCCAAAATTTCAAATATTCATATTATATTCCTCGGTCGTCGAAATAATAATCCGGAACCGCCCACGAACTTGAAATCATGCGTACAACAACTCTCGAAAAGAGACTCAAGTCAAATTTTCGGCCAATAATTATGTCGTGATCAAAGCCGGCGATTCAATCAATTATCGGAAATCTGCAATTACGCGTAATCTCATGGATTAAGCTGATTACACTACTGATTCTGTTCCGGGTCGTCACAATGCATCTTGTACCCGCAGCCATCTAATTGTCCCCAGGACAATAGATTTTTCTTTAAGCCTTTCATGTGTCGTACCTCCAGAATACTGCGAACTGTACCATCAAACATTTTTATTTTGACGGTACATATACCAACAATCTCCAAGGCATGGTCGTCTCCCATGTACACCGATCCACCAGAGATGGGTTCATATTGACGGACCCAATCTCTCTGGGGAGTCATGTGCCATGTTGCTCCCGAGTCTATAAGCCAGACATCGACAAATTTTCTCTTGCCTTCAAAAGGTGTTGCTTCACTATATAAAATTTCAGCGTCATCGAAGATACTTACCATGTTCCCTTGAGTGTTTGATGACTCATTGTTTCCACTCTTCTTTAGATGTCGACAGTCTCTTTTGACGTGTCCCTTCTTGCCACAGTGGTAGCACCCAAAATTCTTTTGCGGCCTCGACTTCGATCTACCATGACCTTGGCTCCCACTTTAGCCACGCTCCGTTGATCTTCCTCTCACCATCAAAGCTTTCGCTTGCTGCGAACTTGCCTGCCTGTCCTCCTTATTTCTGCGCCTGCTCTCTTCTTCTAATACAACAACTGCAACTTCATCGAAGACTAGGTGGTCCGTGAAGATGTTGTTCGTCAGATTGATGATGAGCTGATCATACAAGTCGGGTAAACTCTGGAGTAGAATCTCCGCTCGTTCACTTGAATTTTTGTCCCAATGAAATATACTAACACGAACTATACTCTACAAACAAAAATGAGGCTTACTAACACAAATTATAGTTCGTGTTAGTACATTTCGTTGGCTTTTTGGTTATGAGGCGTAGTTTCTTTCTGTTGGCAATTTTAGGTGTGTACACAACTACACATGTTTATTTAATTTTGAGATGAATAAGAAAGCAAATATTTTTGTTCTAAAAGGGAAGAAATCAAATAATAGAATGGAGGTTATGGAGCAAAAATGATTCTTTTGAAGCTCCCGTCAAAATGCACATCAACTCATTTACACTCCATTTGCCACTCTTCAGGTTTACCCGACTCACATTTTGCATCACAATGACTTCAAATTTGAAGCTGACTTTCATTTTCAGTAACCTGTTTTAAGAAATATGTAAGCCAGTGCCAAATCTAACAAGTATCTGTTGGGAATCAGTCCTCAGTTGATACTAATTATCTGCGCTTGTTGCAGAAGCTAACACACCAAACAGTACGAGATTGAAAAACACACACACAAGTTTTAACGTGGTTCCACAACAAGGTTGTGTACGTCCACGGGGAGAGTATCCTGAATTCACTATGATGAATAAGAAGATTACAAACTTACTTGCTATACCTCACCAACCTCTAGCTCTCAATGCTAGAAAGAAGAACAACCTCTAGCTCTCAATGCTAGACAGAAGAACTCTCAATGCTCTTCAACTTATGTTCTATCTTCAACTTGTGATCTATCTTCCTTATGCCTACATGAACTTTTATAGACCAAGGCATGTAGACTTACATAATCCAAATAGGAATCGGATTCCCCAATGAAACCAAAACCGTTTATGTATTGGTTTCCTTCTTTGGTATGTACTGACTCATCGAAGTCAAAGCCTTCCTCTAGCGAAGCTCGCTAGACGCTTTACAACGTGACTCTTCGATAGAACACTATTGATCGAGATGGGCCGCTCGCCAGACCTCGACCACCCAGGCCCACTACTTCCTTGATCTCCTCCATCGAGGGATCCTAACAAATCTCCCCCTCCCGAGCCGTGGAGGAGAGGGGATTTCCATCACATCTCAATGAAAGGGAGAACGCACCAAACTGAGTCCAGCTTTGGTGCAGCACACTTCATGTTTGCTCTTTGGCAAACCCTTGGTCATCATATCTGAGCCATTTTCATCCGTGTGAACCTTCTCCAGAAACAGCTCCTTCTCATCGAGAACTTTGCGTATCCAATGGTAGCGAACTTGTATATGCTTGGACCGAGAATGGAAACTTGGATACTTACTTACATGGATAGCGCTTTGAGAATCGCTATAAATCACATACCTTCCATGTTTTAATCCAATTTCCCCGAACAATCGTTTCATCCATAGCATTTCCTTGCAACCCTCAGTAATTGCAATATACTCGGCTTCCGTTGTAGATAATGCAACACACTTTTGTAGGCGTGATTGCCAAGACACAGCTCCCCCACCAAAAGTGACCAAGTACCCAGACGTAGATCTTGAACCATCCACATCTCCCGCCAAATCGGAATCAGAGAAACCTTCTAGAATTGGTTTCGATCCACCGTAGCACAAACATAACTTGGAAGTACCTTTTAGATATCTCATTATCTATTTCACGGCCTCCCAATGCTCCTTCCCCGGATTAGCTAGATATCGGCTTGTAACACCCACCGCATGAGCAATGTCGGGTCTTGTGCAAACCATAGCATACATCAGACTCCCTATCGCCGAGGCATAAGGAATCTTGTTCATCTTAGCTCTTTCTTCTTCACTTGTAGGACACATCTTCTTGCTTAACTTGGTTTGAGGAGGGAGAGGGCAGCTAACCGGCTTCGCTTGATCCATGTTGAACCTTTTGAGAACCTTTTCAAAATAACTCTCTTGAGATAACCACAGCTTGCCTTTCTTCCGATCCCTAGTAATTTGCATACCAAGGATTTGTTTTGCATGTCCCAAATCCTTCATCTCAAACACCTTCGCCAAGTCTTCTTTCAACTCGATGATTCTCATCATATCCTTTCCAATGATGAGCATGTCGTCCACATACAAGAGAAGAACAATGTAATCTTCCGGAGAGAAACCCTTCACAAACACACAATGATCCGAACTTGTCCTCTTATAACCTTGACTCGTCATAAAGGACTCAAATTTTCGATACCACTGTCGAGGTGCTTGCTTCAATCCATACAAGCTTTTTCCTAGCTTGCAAACCTTGTGCTCCCTTCCTTTGGCGATAAAACCTTGAGGTTGTTCCATATAAACATCTTCCTCAAGATCCCCGTGAAGAAATGCCGTCTTCACATCCATTTGTTCCACCTCTAAGTCTTTACAAGCGGCTAAACCCAATAACACTCGAATTGAGGTCATCTTCACCACCGGAGAGAAAATTTCATCATAGTCAACACCTTGTCTTTGTCCAAATCCTTTCACCACCAATCTTTCCTTGTATCTCGTTTTAGACTTTCCGTCCTCTTGTTTAATCTTATACACCCACTTATTCTTCAGTATCTTCCTCTTTGGTGGCCTATCAACAAGCTTGAATGTGTGATTCTTGTAGAGAGAATTCATCTCCTCTTCCATAGCAATATTCCATTCTTTCTTGTGATCATCATTAAGAGCTTCCTCATAGCTTAAGGGCTCACCACCATCGGAGAGTAGAACACAGTGTGTGTACGTACTTGCCGGATACCTTGTGGAAGTAATTCGGTTCCTTGTTGACCTTCTCAATCCTTCGACTTCCTGAGGTTCATTATCGAGCTCTTCATGAGCTTCATCATCCGATCCTTGACCAAGGTATTCACCAACCACTTGGTCTGCAATATCATCTTGGTCGTCACCAAGCTCTTGAGCACCCACATCATCATGCGGCTCATGATTTGCACCATCATCGGATTCAATTTCAGCTTGCTCCCCCGTAGTAGTAGGAGCATTACTTGGCATGACCGGTTCCTTGAAGGTCACTAGATCATCAACATAGTTATCTAGTTCCTCACCCTTCATAAAATCAAGCATCGTTTGGTCCTCTAGAAAAACCACATCACTGCTGCGACGAACCTTCTTTGCAATGGGATCGTAGAGTCTATGTTTCCACTTCTCATCACCATACCCGAGAAAAATACATTGCCAAGATTTATCATCAAGCTTTGTCCTTTCATCCTTTAGAACATGGACAAAACATCTACAGCCGAACACTCTTAAGTGCTCATAGGAGACATCACCTCCTCGCCATACTTTCTCGGGAACTTCACCATTTAATGGCTTCGACGGAGATCTATTAATGAGATAGACCGCCGTTTGCAAAGCTTCACCCCAAAAGGACCTTGACAATCTCGCATGACTTAACATACACCTCATCCTATCGGCAATGGTGCGATTCATTCTTTCGGCTACGCCATTGTGTTGAGGAGTCTTGGGAACCGTCTGCTCATGTCGAATTCCTTGGGTCTTGCAATATTTTTCCAATGGGCCAATGTATTCACCGCCGTTGTCTGACCGGATAACCTTTAAATTTTTCCCCGTCTCTCTTTCCACCATGCTATGGAAGGTCTTGAAGACACCAAGTACTTCATTCTTGGTCTTCAAACAATAGGCCCATAGCTTCCTGGAATGATCATCTATGAAGGTGACAAAGTAGGACGCTCCAGCGAGAGTCTTCTTCTTTAGAGGTCCACAGACATCCGTATGTACTAGATCAAGTACATTTTTCCTTCGATGACTAGGTCTCCTTGCGAAGGTTATCCTTGTTTGTTTACCTAGTAAACAATGTACACATTTACTTAAATGTGTACCCTTAGGTTTAAAGAACACCTTTTGCTTTGCAACCTCATCGAGTCCTCTTTCACTTATGTGCCCAAGCCTTTTGTGCCAAAGCTCCATAGGGGGCTCCCCCTCAATGGTATTAACCGCATCAACACAAATTTTGGCACTAGTCTTGTAAAGAGAGCAACACTTCTTTCCTCTAGCAACGACTAGGGAACCTTTGCAAAGCTTCCAAGCACCTCCACCGAGAGTGCTAACCATACCTTCGTCATCGAGCTTTCCGGTAGAAAGTAGATTAAACCGGAAATCTTCCACATGTCTGACATCCTTCAACCTTAAGGTTCCTCCAACCTTAAGGTTCCTCCAACCTTAGTTTCTAGGACAATGTCACCCATACCGACAACTTTTGACGATCCGTTGTTACCCATTCTCACTTCACCGAAATCACCGGCTTTATAAGTGGAAAAATATTCTTTATGCGGCGTCACATGAAAGCATGCACCTGAATCCACAACCCATTCTGTACCTTGTGAGGATGATGTACTCAAGCATGAGCCACCACAGTCTGATAAACAATAGATATCGCCATCCGAATCTGAAACTATATTTGCAGTTTCTTCATCATCTTGCTTTCCCTTTTTCTTGTCTTTCTTCAAGCAACCTTTGGCTTTATCATTCAGAAACTCGTGACACTTCTTTTTGAAGTGTCCTGTCTTCCCACAATAGTAACATGGGAACGTCTTCCCGGTTGGATTCCGTGACTTGCTTCTTGACCTGCCACGACTGGAGTTACTAGTCCTCCTTCTTTCGGAAGTCACCAAAGTTTCTTCCCTTGACGAAGAACCGCGGCTTTCCCTTCTTAGCTCTTCCCCTAACAATGCGGATGTGACGATCGACATTGTTACCTTTCCACCTGGAGCGGAGTTACTTAGAGAAACGCTCAATGTTTCCCAACTATCCGGAAGAGAACCAAGAACCAACAGAGCTTGTACTTCGTCATCAAAGGTAATTCCCAGTTTTGTGAGTTGAGATATTACCTTTTGAAACTCATTGAGATGTGCGGGAATCGTTGAACCATCACTATAGCGCATATGAGTGATCTTCTTAATCAACTGGACTTTATTCCCTGCTGTCTTTCCTGCGTACATCGTCTCCAATTTACTCCAAACATCATATGCCGTGGTTTCATCTTGTACCAGCCCAATGATGCTATCGTCAATCCAACGACGTATGTAGCACATAGACCTTTTCACCAATGAATTCCATTCCGTGTCTTTCCCTCTGTAAGAGTCAGGTTGATTGCCCTCGTCTTGAAGAGGTAGGTCCAAATCTTTGCATACCAGCAAATCCATCATCCTGCCCTTCCAACTGTTGTAATTGGTGCTATCCAGTATCAACATCCTATACTTCTCTCCCATGACGATCGACTTCTTAACGAAGCTCTGATACCACTTGTTGGGAATCAGTCCTCAGTTGATACTAATTATCTGCGCTTGTTGCGGAAGCTAACACACCAAACAGTACGAGATTGAAAAACACACACACACGTTTTAACGTGGTTCCACAACAAGGTTGTGTACGTCCACGGGGAGAGTATCCTGAATTCACTATGATGAATAAGAAGATTACAAACTTACTTGCTCACCTAAACAAGAATTCCCTATACCTCACCAACCTCTAGCTCTCAATGCTAGAAAGAAGAACAACCTCTAGCTCTCAATGCTAGACAGAAGAACTCTCAATGCTCTTCAACTTATGTTCTATCTTCAACTTGTGATCTATCTTCCTTATGCCTACATGCACTTTTATAGACCAAGGCATGTAGACTTACATAATCCAAATAGGAATCGGATTCCCCAATGAAACCAAAACCGTTTATGTATTGGTTTCCTTCTTTGGTATGTACTGACTCATCGAAGTCAAAGCCTTCCTCTAGCGAAGCTCGCTAGACGCTTTACAACGTGATTCTTCGATAGAACACTATTGATCGAGATGGGCCGCTCGCCAGACCTCGACCACCCAGGCCCACTACTTCCTTGATCTCCTCCATCGAGGGATCCTAACAGTATCAATGCTTGTTAGTTTTGCAGTTCGCAATTTGGTCCACTCCCTATTATACTAAACAGAACCATGCATGGTTCAGTACATGACTACAATAGTGTGCTTCAAGTTATATTTGAAGACGATTACATAAAACCAGGATTGTTAATTGATCTTGGGACTGAGGTAAAGCTTTGGATCCCTTAAGAACCTTGAGAGCAGATCTGCCTTGTCAGCTGAAAGATCTGTGTTTTCCAGAATACGCTCCCTGGCTTCCTTAGCAATTGCTTCGATTGACCCAACAGTTTGGTAAAGCTTCATGAATTCAGCAGATTATCTTGAATTAGCAGCAAAGAACACAACAAAGACATGAGACTGAAATATGAAGAGCAATGTACCGCATTTGCATCATGACTGTCAATTCCCGGTGAGGATATGACCATTCGCTGAAACACGCCAACGGTTTGCACATATTGCTCCCTCCCTCTTTTCAAACAGAAACCTAAACCACCAACAAAACAAACAGTACGAGGAAAGGTCATTACAAAGAGCTAGACTATAATAGCAATTTTAAAATTTTGGTTTGCATTGTCAGTGAACACTGTCAAAGTCTCAAGTAGATTAATTAAATCAACTTCAGACTTCATTTTTGTGGCGATATCCTCTCTCTTGCATACTGTGTAACATTGATAACTGAGCACATTTTCATATGAAAATCCTTAAAGTGGCTGAGCTTTAGAAAAGATGATTTATCTCCGCGTGAATAAGCTATCCTTACCATCTTCTTAAAACCCGTTTCCAAGTCTTTAACCAGAACAAACGCCGGCTTACCAAGCTCCATTCCAAATCTTCACAGTTACAAACAGCTCCAGTAAGATCATAGATAAACATTATCACAAAAGAGTATCAAATTTGTTCACCAGTAATGCAAAATAAGTAACACCAATAACTACATCGACACACTTTCTCAAACAAAAAGTTGCGTATAACTCACTTGAAGTAAGAACGAGCAAACAATTCATTCTGTTCCTTGGTTGGGAGAATGCAGACAACATAGAGATTTGCAAATTGGTGCTTCAGCTTTTGAATTCTGTAAGATTACATCGACTCACATATTGCTTTAGCAGCTCGACATGATTGGCCGTTACACAAATTTGACGTGAAGAATGATTTCTTTAATGGAGACTTGGAAGAAGAAATGTACATGGATATTCCTCTTGGTGTAAACTGTAGGTCATGTGATGTTGGAAAGGTATGTTGATTGAAAAAGTCTTTATATGGTTTAAAGCAATCCTTAGAGCATGGTTTGGAAAATTCTCTACAGCTATGAAGAAATTTGGATATCAACAAAGCAACTCTGATCATACCTTGTTCATCAAACGCAAGGATGGTAAGATTACTGCTTTGATTGTGTATGTGGATGACATGGTTATTACAAGTGATGATCCAGTTGAGATGGAAGATTTAAAAGAATTTTGTCTCAAGAATTTGAGATGAAGGATTTGAGCCAACTGAAGTATTTCTTGAGAATTGAAGTTCCAAGATCCAAACTTAGGATCACTTTGTCATAAAGGAAGTATGCACTTGAGATGCTAGATTGTAAACCTGTTAAGACTCCTATTGAGATGAATCATAAGTTGGCGTTGTATCCTGATCAAGTTCCAGTCAAATAGAACACAAGTGTTTGAGGAATTTTTTGATATATTAATCTTCCTGAATTTGGTATATATATAAGCATACTTACAGTTCTAGAAGGAAACTACTTATACCTAATCAATTATAGAATTCTACTTAATTACAGAATATACATCTCCTAAATATACAAGGATTATAACTCACTCCAACACTGTTTCTTAAGTTGGAGCATACAAGTCTTGAATGTCCAACTTATCAAGTGAGTCACTGAAGGTTAAACAACTTAGGTAAGGATGTCAGCTAACTGCTCTTCTGAATGAACAAATACTGTCTCACCTCATGTGATCCTCACTAGGATTGTGCATATACTGTCTCACTACACTAACAACATAAGCAAGATCAGGTCTAGTGTGTGATAAGTAAATTAACCTCCCAACTAACCTCTGATACTAAGATTTGTCTATAGGAACTTAATGAGGATACTCTGTAATTTGATGGTTTTGTTTTATAGGTGTATCGACCAATTTACAGTCAAGCATGTCAGTCTCTGCTAACAAATCTAGAACATATTTCCTTTCACTCAGCATGATAAAGTCCTTGTTCCGGGCTACCTCAATTCCCAAGAAATATTTCAAGTTCCCAAGATCCTTCATCTCAAATTCAAAAGATAATTGAACTTGTAATGTCCTAATCTCATCAGTGTCATCACTTGTCACAACCATGTCATCCATATAAATAATCAAAGCAGTCAGGTTCCCATATCGGTGATTCAGGAACAAAGTATGATCTGAATTGCTCTGCCTATACTCAATCTTCTTCATGAAGGCTGTGAACCTTGCAAACTAAGCTCTTGAAAACAATTTTAATCAATACAAAGACTTCCTCAATCTGCACACCATCTTCTCATGTGTAGAAGTACCATATCCTGGACGAAGATCCATGTAAATTTCTTCATTCAAATTCCCATGAATAAAGACATTCTTCATATCAAACTGCTGCAAGAGAAAATCTAGATTAGCTGCCAAAGATATACATACGTGAATAATATTGATCTTTACCACTGGTACAAATGTCTCATCATAACCCACTCTATATTTCTGAGTGTATCCTTTTGCAACCAACCTTGTCTTATATTTGTCAACTGAGTCATCTGCATTCTTCTTTATAGTATAAACCTATCTACACCCAATTGTCTTCTTTCCAGGTGGTAATAGTACAAAGTCCCAAGTACCATTCTTGTTGAGAGCATCCATCTCAACCTCCATTTCCTTGTCCCACTTCTCCTCCTTGATTGCATCCTGAATTTTACTAGGAAGAGACACAGCAGATAATTGATTCACAAATGCTGCATAGGGCTTATACAGTCTATGGGTTGATGTTAGGACCATAACTATGTACCTAATATGCTCATAACTTTAGGTTTATTGCTTGCGTTTCATGAATAAAGCATTGTTCTTATGACGTTTCCCGTTCTTGTTAGGAAATCATGGTTTGACTCGGAATTACATGAAAGGAGAAGAATTACACACTTATTGGAGAAGACATATACATAGTTCTGGTTGGGAAATCATGGTTTACACGATACATGTTGCTTGAGTTATGTCCTCATGGAGTCGTCCATTTGATGAATTTGAATAACAGGAGAACTTTCAAGCTCCATAAGACACAAATTGAGGCTTTCAAGCCAAACACAAAAATGGAGTGCGGAGGTCTATCACTTTAAGGACCCAACCATAGAGCTTTGAATTTGCATGTAGCTTCCATCACCCGACTGTGTTAACATCATTAAAATTGAACCCGAGATGGTCAGACACCATTAGTATGCAAGAAGAATAAGTGTGAGGTTAGAAGAGCATTGGGCATGAAGACTGGAGCATTAAGGTCATGAATTTGGAGCTTAATTTTTGGGAAGTTTTTTATCGTTTGAAGGTCCTTCTCGAAGTAGTTTAGAGCTAAAAAGAAGGGAAACATCAGCAGCTAGAAGTAGTTTAGAGGAACTTCAACATGTGAATTTGCTTGCTAGGTTGCTTGGTCTTTGAGTATCCTATCCCTTTCTTTCATTGAACATCATTCTTTAAAGTCTCATTATAACCTAAATAAATGTCCTATTGATTTGAAAGTCTTGTGTGTGGGATTGTTGGAGTATTTGGTTGAAAATCAAGCTTATAGAAAACACGTGACCAATTTGATTTTTGAGTGCAAACACTAACCCTGTAAACACTTGACTGCATTGAGTGATATCTTGTGAGTTAGATTGTTAGGAACACGTTGGTTTGAATACATCTCATTGCATGCAATTGGTTTGACATGTAGCATATTTGGCTTACTAGACATGCATTGATTTCATATTCTAATTATGCTTAAGAGGAGTTCAATCCATTAGCCATGGTTCTATGAGAGAAATGTTCACCATTCGGGACACTTACATGCTTTTGTGTTTGGTCTTGTGTTTCTTTTATGTTTTCAGTCTAGCTTAGTGTGTTTTCATTTCTTTTGTGTTTGCTTGAGGACAAGAAAATCTTAAGTGTGAGGTAGTTTGTTAGGACCATAATTATGTGCTCCTAACTTCAAGTTTATTGCTTGCTTTTCATGAATAAAGTATTGTTCTTATAACGCTTCCCGTTCTTGTTAGGAAATCATGGTTTGACTCGCAAATTCATTAAAGGAGAAGAATTACACACTTATTAGAGAAGACGTATACATTTCCGAAGTCACTAGAGAATTTAGAGCAACTTTTGGAAAATAATGAAATAGCTTCACTAGAAGTTGCCCGGAATCCGCCAGAATTCAGCATAGCTGGCCGAACCACCCTTTCCGGCCAAACACTTTAAGTCCATCCCAATAGAGGCCTAATCCACCCAATTATGTATACCAATCTAATTTGAAGAGAAGAGGAAGAAGAGGAACCACATGATGTCACTTATTTCGGACTTTAGCCTTACAAAGCCTAAAATAGTGGACCATGGTTTCTTTGATTCAAAGATAACATTTAGATCTTCCAACTCCTCATTTTCTATCATCTAAGTCATGCAAATTTGCCTCCTAAGGCAGCCAAATTCGACCTCCCATCTCCCAACACAACAACACACTTCATTTTATACATTTCCAAGTTTTAGTTAGTTTTTTGTCTCTAGTTTTTTCCTCCAACCCTTTCAAGCTCTCTTCCTCCTATCCTCTCCTTACTAGGCCAACATGAAATGACCCAACCCCGATTTAGTTTCCTAAACTGGAATCAAACCCTTTCTGAAAACACGAACTTGCAAAAACCACAAAAGTTTCGGCAGAGTTTCGTTACTAACGTGGAATTGCCATTAACCTGCACCCGAAAACACACTTCATCCTATGCCACAAAAGCCAAACCGTGGGCACCAATCCTATTCGGATTTCTCAACATCATAACAATAACGTAAAGTAGTAATCAAAACTGTACTTTACAGAAATCCAGGAAAATCATACGAAAACATATCAGTAGTGTATCAGAGCAACCTCTAGTGTATATGAATACAAAGATATACAACAGTAGGCAAAACAAGAAACCTACTGGAAAAGAAAGGTAGCCCTAACACTAAGCCTCCCACCGCGAAGTGAGACACCAGAATCCGAACTGCAAACTGAGCACGAAAACCGAAAAGCCCAGGGGAAAGGCAAATAAAATCGTTAGAGTGAGTGGACGAAAATAATCATATGTCTTTCACCATTTACATATATCATAAAATAAAGCGAGTTCGGAAAATAAATGGAGGTGTCAGGTGAATCTCTCAAGCCTGACGGTCAGGCGAATCTCTCAAAGCCTAGTTGGCACATCAGGGAAATCTCTCAACCCTGGATCTGACTACCGGTGATCAGCCGAGTAGCTAATGCATCGATGCTAAGTAAATGCCATCACCATATAAAATATAAAACAATACCTCCAAAAGCAATAAATAATCTCATCATCGTATCGTAAATAAATACGAAAATCATGAACTCGCTACGATAGTGAAATAAAAAGGTCTACTCACAGATGAGCACAGCGCGCTAATCACGAGATCCGGCGGAAGATCCCTCGCCCAATGGATGATCTTGATCCCCTGAATAGTCACAAAATATAACTGATCAAAATCACAGTTCAATACCCTGAACCACACCTCGGAAACCAACCATTTCCGGAAACATATAACTCGATACAAAATAATCGACGAAAAATCCCGAAATCTCCACATAAACCCTCGACTAAAAATCCGGCTTTCAAATCAACTTGAAAACCTCACGACTGCGTTCAGAGCGCGAAAACGAGTCGGAAACACATAAAAATCTCAAAAATCCGGACCTCGCCAGAGCATCGCTGCGGACCACCGCCGACGGCGGCGGCACGGTGGAGACGGCGACCAAATCCGACGAAATTTTCCAGAAATGATCCTCCCAAAAATCCCAACAACTTCACTCAAAGGACCAACATCAACCCACCACCACAGCGACCGGAATAAGCCTCGAAAGTCACGGAATCCATTGATTCCGGTGACTTTCCGGCGAGCTTCAAAACGGTGTCTAACCCACAATTCCTTCCACCCAAAAGCAATTAGAGGTTGAGGAGAACCTTTCCCCCCAAACAACCGACCCCAAAAGTGGCCGAAGCCGACCACCCGAATCCGGCAAAAATCACGATTTTCCTCGAGTTCGTTCTCCCTCCAAACATCATCAATTCACAAAATTCCAAGTTCCAATCCATAGGAAATCAAGATAGGAATCTATACATACCAATTTCAAGGCCGGAATTGGCCGGAATCGTGAAACCCGTCGGCGGCAGTTCATTTCGCACGGTGGAGCTCCGGTCAACGGTCAACTTCGGTCAAACGATGGTCAACCTTCCCGAAATAGTGTTTTCGACAATTTTTCGACTATTTCCGATATTTATACTCGTGGCTCGATACGATCGATGGTCCAAAACGGATCACATCCACGTTTCGGATAACTCAAATGCAAACGGATAAATACGACGAAATTCCGGGATTTCAAATATTCATAAGATATTCCTCGGTTATCGAAACAATTATCCGGAACCGCTCACAAACTCAAAATCACGCGAACAACAACTCTCTTGAAGAGACTCAACTCAGATTCTCGCCCGATAATTAAGTCGTGATCAAAACCGTCAATTCGATTAATTTACGGAAAACTGCGATTACGCGTAAACTCGTGGATTAAGACGATTACTATATTGATTCTGTTTCGGGTCGTCACACAACACCACTACATCTACATTACCAAAATATACCTAGCTCCTCCTTCAAGGGAAGAGCTGAACCACTCCACCACCACACTATCATTTTGCTCTAGTTTGTGTGTTCCTCTTCTCAACTTTGCCTCTAGAGTTTGGTTTGGTTCTTAGAGTTCAAAGGAGTGGGAAGTAATCCCTCTTTCCCTTGGCACCTTGGAATCCTAATACCTACCCTTAGTTCCTCTTAAAGTTGGGTGCTAGCTAGAAGTGAAAATGTGGAACTAGAAGCCTCGGAGCCTTTGGTAGAGTTTTGACTAAGGGGACTCTTTGGTTATCTCTTTACTCTTGTAGTTCTAAGCATGTATCTAAATTTTGTTCTAGTTATGCTTAGTGAGTAGTTACCTTTTGGAAGGCTAGGGTTTAGCCCTAGCCAATTTGATATACATATAATGATGCTTTGAGTTATGAAATTGGATTTGTTTTAGTGTACTACATTCTATTGAATGAGTTTGTTGTGTGTGTGATATGATTATGGTATGTTTGCATGTTTGGGCTTGATTCAATATTTTCATATTCATGTCTTAGCCATGACTAAGTTGAGATATATCTAGGGGAGCTAAAAATGAACCAAAGTGAACTAGTCACTCACCTAAGGAATATAAGCATGTAAAAATGACTTAGGTTTAAACTTAAAATGTTCAGCTTAATGTTTAGTTTTCCTTGTTCTTGAGCATGAATCGAAATACTTTTGAGGTCCAAGTGACTCAAGTTGTTTTCGGTTAAACTTACATTGAACTGAAAGGCTTTGTAGTTATTGTTGATTCTTTCGACCCGTAACCCAATAGGTGCGAGTTGAGAGGTTTCATTAGAACTCACTCCTAAGTGCTCCAAAAGAGGCTTGGGAAGGGAATCCATCCATAATCTTCACATGTGTTTGTAATCAAACTCATTACGCATGAAATATATTAGGAGTCTAGTACCAAAAGTCTAGTTCCTAATCTTGGTTTACTTTGTGCTTCATGGATGGACCGAAACCTTCTAATTATTAGTCGAAAGGTTCAAGGGACATAAATCTCTTAATAGTTGACACATAGTTAGCTATAGGATACTTGACTTTAGCTGACAAGAAAGACTCATATTTTCTTTTAAGGTTGACCACAGGTTGACCTAGCAGGCAAGACTCTACCAGACTCAGGTATATTAGCAGACCCAGGTATACAAGAATTTGACAAAAGAACACTACTACATACCTCAGGTGATGACATGCCAGGAAAGATCATTGATGGAGAGGGAGAGACTGGACTTGCATGTACATCTTCAACTACATGCAGATGATTACTGACGACTTCTCCTCCTTTCAACGTGTCAGATACTTGTTTGACATGTCGAACACTTTCAAAACTTGGAACAGACCCGTCAGCCTGAGTTCGTTCGACGAGTCGAACAATATCCTTGACGGGTTGAGAAACATGAGTTCTAGAAGGAAACTACTTACACCTAATCAATTGCATAATTCTACTTAATTATAGAATATACATCTCCTAAATATACAAGGAGTGTGACTCACTCCAATAATTCCAACTGACTAAGGCAAGTATCAAAGGTTAGTAGGGAGATTAATTTACTTCTCGCATGCTAGACTTGATCTTACATATGTTGTAAGTGTTGTTAGTCAATCCATGTATAATTCAAGTGAAAAGCATATGAATGCTGTAATGGGTAGTCTCAGATACTTGAAGTCTGCACCAGGCAAAGACCTAATATTTTTGAAGAATGGTGAATTTGAAGTTACAAGTTATACAGATGCAGATTGGACTGATAATAAGACTAATCACGGATCTACTTCTGGGTACTTCACTTTTATTAAGGGTAGTCTTGTTATTTGGTGTAGTAAGAAGTAGAATATGATTGCTCATTCTAGTGCTAAAGTTGAATACTGTGGAATGGCACATGGAGTGTGTGAGCTATTATGGATTCTGAATGTACTGAAACATCTAGGCTTGAAACTTCGGAAGGCCATAGACTTGCATTGTCATAATACAGTTGTGATTGAGATTGCACATAACCCAGTTCAACATGACAGAACCAAGTATGTGGAGGTTGTTGATTGACATTTCATCAGGGATAACCTTAAATAAGAAGATTATTTGGTTTTCCTTTGTAACTTGAAAGGACCCAACCCCGATTTTGTTTCCTAAACTGGAATCAAACCCCTTCTGAAAACACGAACCAACAAAAACCATTAAAATTTCAGCAGAGTAATGCTACTAACGCGGAATTGCCTTTACCTGCACCCGGAAAATAACACTTCATCCTATGCCACAAAAGCCAAACCGTGGGCACCAATCCCATCCGGATTTCTCAATATCATATCAATAGCAATAAACAGTAAACATAACTGTAATATATAGGAAATCTGGGAAAATCCGTATAAAACATGTATCAGTAATGTATCAGAGCAACCTCTAGTATATATATATACAAAATATACATCAGTAGGCGAAACAACGAACCTACTGGAAAAGACAGGTGATTCGCATCTTTTCAAGTACTTAATTTAAACACTCAATCAAACACGAAAACAATTAAAACCCTTCTTTGTAGATGTAGCATTGATAAGTAGGGATCGTTCTTAACCGGGGATTGAGGGTGCATGCATAACTATGCTAGGTTTAAATGGGGGTGCAAAGTTGGTTTGTTTAACTAATTTCCTACAAAATATAAGAACAAAACGTGGCAACCATACACAAATAGGAACCTTAGAATTCTAACATGCTTCACTCATAGACAAGCAAACAATCAAGAACCCTAAAAAAACCCTAAACATGCATAGTTGTCGAAAATCAATCTATATCTAATATTCACAAGATCAACTCATCAAGTTACCTATCCTTTAATAACCTAACCAATTTCATACAACCTATTTGGTCTCTAAGTCATTAGCTACGTTTTACATGCATATCTCATAATTAAGTGCCAAACTCGGGAATTGCCCGATTATTCAACACATCATAATCTAAACCGGGAATTGCCCTGCATTCAAATTAAGCGTTAAGAACAAATAAGCATGAGTAACCAATTTCGAAGAACACCAAACAAGACATACAAAACTAATTAAAATTATTTAACCAAAAGACTTCAAGAAACCAATCCATAATAATCGTAAGTTTACACAAGGAAGAAGAATAAAGAGAAGAAGACATGGTTACACTTTTTGAGTAAGGGAATTACCCTATACTAATTCGTGCTTGATGCTCCTTCGATGGATGGAGGATGAAGACACCTTGGGATTGCCAAGCTATGTATTCGGCCCTTGAAGGATGGTGGAGGCGGTTTGTGAAGATGTGCGGCTTCCTTGGAGACTATGATGTTTTGGAGAGGCTTGAGAGGACTCTAGGACAGGGGTTCGGCTCTTTGATAAGTGATGATCATTTTTTCTTCCCCCAAAGTTCTCTTTATATAGTAGCTGATTTTAGAACTCTGTTATTAGCAATTAAGCCTCCGTTCAAAAACTAACAATTAAGCCTCTAGCAATTAAGCCTTCGTTATGCCATATATATAATCCGTTTCAGAAATTAAGCCTCCGTTATTTGCAATTAAGCCTCCGTTATTTGCAATTAAGCCTCCATGTGAAGTTTCGGTTGACACCATTACATCCATGCTATTAATCTCTCACCGTTTCATGCATCCTCTTCATGCATCACCACTACAATATCATGCAATTATACATGCAATTATGCTTCCATGCATGCAATTATCCTTCTTGAAAATCCATCCATGCAAATAAGCTCCACTTTCATATGCATTCCCATGCAATCCCACGTCTTTTCCATTTATCTCCATATTTTGCATGTTTGTTGGCTTATTTACTCCGTCTCTTTTATCCTACAATTAAAAATAACAAAAAATAATTAAAAGCTAATAAAACTAATCATACTAAGTAAATAACAAAGTAAAAATGTAGAGAAAATGTACTAATTAATACGCCTAAAATGCGTAGATCAAATTCCCCCACACTTAAACTTTGCTAGTCCCTAGCAAATACAAATCAAAGCAATAGACTCGATAAAAGAAAAATAAAGGGGAGAAATAACAATGGGAAAAACGTCACACTTATATGTACAAAACACATAGAAGTCTCAACGTTTCAAAGCCGCCAATTTTCATGTTATCATGTTTGAGAACGTAAGAGATACAAAGTAAAACAACACTAACCCCTTAGTCAAAATTTGTCTAAGAAATTTCTTTATGTATATGGCGATGGAATCACAATGTGTCTAGTATGAATGATCTTTGAATTCACTAGATAATAGAGACATGATGATGTTATGAACAAGTAAGACATAGAGAAAACAATGGTGAGTTTAAGTCTGTGCATGCTTCGAATGAAGTTCAAATCAACTCACATGGATGCACTCATCATATTTTCCACTCATGCAAAGGTTTCACTCAAAGTGTTTAAGTAAATGAATGGAATTAATTACTTGCTCAAATGAACCAAAACCATATGCTTACTCATGCAACTTACTCCACAGATTGAAGGCTACTCATCTTAAGGATCAAAAAGGACTTTTAAAGGGTTGTGATGGGGCTAAGGTTAAGGCATTCGAAGTTTAGATATGTGGTGTTTATGAACATTCTAAAGACTTAGCCAAAGCACCAAAACTTGAACAATTTTAAGCTCTCATATCACCAAAACGTCACCATGCATGTCTTTAAAGTACAGGGGCCGGATTTCATCGTGTTGGGCCCTATCTTCATTCTAAACTTCCATTGAGCTTTGTGAACAGGACAAAGGCCAAATCTTACATTGTTGGGCCTTCATTTCAAAACAAACTCCAAACTCACAAATATGGGGGACATTAATTCAAACAATGTACATTTAAAACCTATTGCCGAAGAGCTTTTGATTTTTCTTTTCTTTTCTTCCTTCTTGCTCTCGAAATTTTTCTCTTTTTCTTTCTTATTTTCGGTAATTACTACTTTAAAAGCTGTTTGAACAAGTCTATCCCCATACATACATTCTCCTTGTATTTCTCACGCCAATCTCACGTACTAAGCTTCGAAAATCCCACCAAGTCTTTAGAACAAAGGTAAGGACAATCTACACTAAGTTTAAGTGTTTAGATGCATATGGCAATAAAAGAAAGGCTTAATGTAGGCTCAAATGGGTTGTCTAGGGGTGTCGCAACTCGTGCGCACATATGGGATACATGGCATTTTGGCAAAGTGGTGGAAAACCTAAGTGCCTTTAATCATATCCAAAATCAGAGTATGTAACAATTATAAGCTTTGCAAGTCGACACGAGTAAGTTCTAGTATTCTCTAGTTCATTAAGATCTATGGCAAGTGAGTGTATGCATGATTTTGAGACCTATCATATGTAATGCACGAAATCCACTCTCAAAGAAGTAGTGTTTAGGCTCAAAATCTCACTTGTAAGGCTCATATGATTCAAAACTTATTCTAACATGCGAATTTCTGTACCAAGTTTTACAAACCATATCTACTACATGTCATAACACTCAAAGATGTCTCAATTAGCACATGAATTCATTCTTAATGATATGCAACGCCATATGTATTTTCTTTCGGTCCATTTTCATCGTTGACTAACTAAGGGCATCCTAAGACTCTTTAAAACACTAAGTTACACAAAAAGACTCGAAATACACTAAGTATGACTGAAATTTTTTTTTTTTAAGGGCATCATCCGCCGGAAAGTTCCAGTGCTAAATATATGATGCAAACGTGACCACTCTCTTGGCCTCATGCCCCTAACTTCACTTAGGTTAGGGTGTGTGGTGATGAAATCCACACATCACAAAGCCGCCAGAGGGTTATGCAATCTACAAATGCAAGTGGTTAAGGCCTTTACATGTTGACAATATACACAAAATTTTCGTTGGTTATGTACACTTAGGGTTCATTGTGTTGCACTTTAGATTTGAAGAGAGTACATTCGCTTGATCTTTAGGCCGTTCAAAGGACGTGCGACCTGCGCGATAAAGTGTACACTTTCAATCGAATGGTCTTGCTTCAATCGATAAACATGGCCAGTTGGGGATAGAGATAACGCGAGAGGCAGGACTAATTTCGACAAAGCAACCCGAGGCTAACCGACTATGGCAAGTAGACTTAGTCCTTATCTTCTTTGGGCAAACTCAACGAAATGGCCAGTTAGCGAGAGAGACCACGAGAGGTAGGACCGATTTGATATCTCGGATCCAAAACCTGTCATAGAAACCGTCACCTTCTAGACACCATTGCATTGAGAATTTCTTACTCAAAGATAAGTAGTCATCCACCAACCGAGTCTTTGGTATATACTCCAATGTTGCAAGTCTTTCTTAGATCCAAATCCTGTCACCAGTCATAACCTGTTTCTAGACACCATGTCCGACATTCAACCAAACTTTCGAAATTGTACAACTCCCTCATAGTCCAATGTAAACTCCGCCCTCAACCTCATGTCCATAACTTCACTTAGGTTATGGTGTATGGTGATGAAATTCATACATCACGAGGGGTTAAGGAGATAAACACGGAAAAGAGGCGCCATCTATTCAACAATGAGTGCGACATAATCAACCAAGCTCATGTACTCAATGCAAATCCAAGCTTCCTTTAACGTTTAAATGGCTGAAAAAACAACATTATGAACAAGTGTTAGTATAAATCTCGAAAATTTACAAGTATATATGCACAAAATTTCACATATTCACAAAGGACATATACAAATTCCAGGTTCGCGCAAATTGCGCGCAGCTGCGCGTAGATTTTCTCAAAAATTATTGGTTAATCCGTTGGGATTGAAATTTTACAGGCACAACCTAGACACATAACCAAACAATCCTGCAAATTTTCATAGTTTTAGGAGCTATGTAGCTACGTCAAAAAATTTACCCAAAACTGGGCAGTGTGCAGCCCTGCAAAACAGAAAGTTATTAACATAATGTACAAGCATAATCACACAATTCTTTTCAATCCCCGGCAGCGGCGCCAAAATTGATTCACATCTTTTCAAGTACTTAATTTAAACACTCAATCAAACACGAAAACAATTAAAACCCTTCTTTGTAGATGTAGCATTGATAAGTAGGGATCGTTCTTAACCGGGGATTGACGGTGCATGCATAACTATGCTAGGTTTAAATGGGGGTGCAAAGTTGGTTTGTTTAACTAATTTCCTACAAAATATAAGAACAAAACGTGGCAACCATACACAAATAGGAACCTTAGAATTCTAACATGCTTCACTCATAGACAAGAAAACAATCAAGAACCCTAAAAAAACCTAAACATGCATAGTTGTCGAAAATCAATCTATATCTAATATTCACAAGATCAACTCATCAAGTTACCTATCCTTTAATAACCTAACCAATTTCATACAACCTATTTGGTCTCTAAGTCATTAGCTACGTTTTACATGCATATCTCATAATTAAGTGCCAAACTCGGGAATTGCCCGATTATTCAACACATCATAATCTAAACCGGGAATTGCCCTGCATTCAAATTAAGTGTTAAGAACAAATAAGCATGAGTAACCAATTTCGAAGAACACCAAACAAGACATACAAAACTAATTAAAATTATTTAACCAAAAGACTTCAAGAAACCAATCCATAATAATCGTAAGTTTACACAAGGAAGAAGAATAAAGAGAAGAAGACATGGTTACACTTTTTGAGTAAGGGAATTGCCCTATACTAATCCATGCTTGATGCTCCTTCGATGGATGGAGGATGAAGACACCTTGGGATTGCCAAGCTATGTATTCGGCCCTTGAAGGATGGTGGAGGGGGTTTGTGAAGATGTGCGGCTTCCATGGAGACTATGATGTTTTGGAGAGGCTTGAGAGGACTCTAGGACAGGGGTTCGACTCTTTGATAAGTGATGATCCTTTTTTCTTCCCCCAAAGTTCTATTTATATAGTAGCTGATTTTAGAACTCTGTTATTAGCAATTAAGCCTCCGTTCAAAAACTAACAATTAAGCCTCTAGCAATTAAGCCTCCGTTATGCCATATATATAATCCGTTTCAGCAATTAAGCCTCCGTTATTTGCAATTAAGCCTCCATGTGAAGTTTCGGTTGACACCATTACATCCATGCTATTAATCTCTCACCGTTTCATGCATCCTCTTCATGCATCACCACTACAATATCATTCAATTATACATGCAATTATGCTTCCATGCATGCAATTATCCTTCTTGAAAATCCATCCATGCAAATAAGCTCCACTTCCATATGCATTCCCATGCAATCCCACGTCTTTTCCATTTATCTCCATATTTTGCATGCTTGTTGGCTTATTTACTCCGTCTCTTTTATCCTACAATTAAAAATAACAAAAAATAATTAAAAGCTAATAAAACTAATCATACTAAGTAAATAACAAAGTAAAAATGTAGAGAAAATGTACTAATTAATACGCCTAAAATGCGTAGATCAACAGGTAGCTCGAACAACTAGCCTCCGACCGCCACGTGAGACACCAGAATCCGAATTGTAAACTGGGCACGGAAACCGAAAAGCCCAAGGGAAAGGCAATAAAACGTTAGAGTGAGTGGACGAAAATAAACATATGCCTTTTACCAGTTTCATAAACATAATCAATATAAAACAATGCGAGTTCGGAAAATATATATAGAGGTGCCAGGCGAATCTCTCAAGCCCGACGGTCAGGCGAATCGCTCAAGCCCGATAGTGATAGGCTAGGGGAATCTTTCAACCCCGGCGGCATAACAGGGGAATCTCTCAACCCTGCCCAGAGGAATCTCTCAACTCTGGTCCAGAGGTATCTCTCAACTATGGCAGACTACCGGTGATCAGCCGACTCGCCGAAGCATCGATGCAGGTATGCCATCACCATAAATATAAAATAATGCCTCCGAAAATAATAAATAATTCAACATCGTATAAAATAAATACGGGAAATTACGAACTCGCAATAACTGTGAAAATATAAAAATGTCCACTCATAGGTGAGCAGAGCGCGCACTTGCGCTAATCACGTGGTCCGGCGGAAGATCCCTCGCTCGAAGAACGATCTCGATCCCTTGAATAATTATAAAATATAACTGACCAAAATCACAATTCACAACACTGTACTACACCGCGGAAACCAACCGCTCCCGGAAACATATAATACTGTGCAAAATAATCGACGAAATTCCTGAAATCTCCACTCAAAACCCTCGACTGAAAATCCGATATCCAAATCAACTCGAAAACCTCAAGGCGATGATCGGGGCGCGAATACGAGTAAAATGACATTAAAATCATCAAATTCTAAAAAGTCAACGGGTCGCCGGAGCTCCGTCGTTGACCGCCGCCGCCGGAGGCGGCGCACAGTCAACCGAAGAGATTTTTCGGCGGCCAAGCTCACCATAGTTTCTTCTCCTCGAGCCCAACACATCTCTATACTATAGCTAAGTCCAATTCCGGCGGGATTGGCTGGAAATCAGCTCGAAACATCCATGAACACCACCGGCCGGAAAACTTCCCGGCACGATTCTGGCGCAGTCGCGCCACCTCGTACCTCCATACCAAAGGGGAAATGATCCTGAGCTAAAACCCAACAAAACCCAACACTATTCCTCACTGGAAAGTCGCCAGAACGCCGCCCCCAAACGAGGCCGATTCCGGCCGGAAAACCCAAATTTCAAACCACTCGTTCTACCTCAAATCAACACCAAATCGAGCAATTCCAAGTTCTAATCAATAGCAAATGAAGAGAGGAATCAAAATATACCAATATCTCGGCCAGAGGTAGCCGGAATCGTCGAACCCGATTGCGGCAGAGCGTTTCGCGCGGTGGGGAACCGGTCAACGGAAAGTCAACGGTCACAGCTCGGTCAACGTCGGTCAAACTTCCCAAACAGTGTTTTCGACAATTTTTTAACTATTTTCGATATTTATACTCGCGTCTCGGGACGGTCGACGGTGTAGAACGGATAAGCATAACGATTCGGATAAACTCGATACGAACGGATAAATTCGTCGATATTCTGAAACTTCAAATATTCATATTATATTTCTTGATCGTCAGAAAAATCATACGGAACCGCCCACGAACTCGAAATTACGTGTACAACAACTCTCGAGAAGATACCCAACTCAAATTCTCAGCCGATAATTAAGTCGTAATCAAAACCCGCAAACCACATAATTATCGAAAAACTGCGATTACGCACTAACTCGTGAATTACGCTGATTACTCTACTGATTCTGGTTCGGGTCGTCACAAATCTACCCCCCTTAAAAAAAATTTGACCTCGAAATTTACGTACCTGTCAAGTGAACAGATGAGGATACTGCTCCCGCATACGCTGCTCAGTCTCCCAGGTGGCCTCCTCAACCGAATGATTCTCCCAGAAGACCTCCACCAACGGTATCACACGGTGCCTCAACTCCTGCTCACGACGATCGAGAATCTGTACCGGCTCCTCCACATACGTCAAATCCTCACGGATCGGTAGCTGCTGTGGCAACTCAAGTCTGTAAGCCACAGCACCAACCCTCTCGGTGATCTCGTACGGACCAATGTACCGTGTTCGAAGCTTGCCACGCTTCCCGAAATGCAAAACTCCCCTCCACGGAGATAGTTTCAGGAAGACCCAATCGCCCACATCAAGCTCGAGACTCTTTCTCCTCACGTCCGCATAACTCTTCTGGCGATCCTGAGCAATCTTCAATCTATCCCGGATAATCTGGATGTCCTCCATAGTGCTCTTCACCAAATCAGGGCCAATAAGCCATCGCTCGCCCACCTCACTCCAACACAACGGAGTGCGGCACTGCCTCCCGTACAGGGCCTCATACGGTGCCATCTCGATACTGGCCTGATAGCTGTTGTTGTAGGCGAACTCAATCAAATGTAGTTGCTGGTCCCAATTTCCTCGAAATTGCAAAATGCAAGACCGCAACATATCCTCAAGAGTTTGTATAGTCCGCTCAGACTGCCCGTCAGTCTGAGGATGAAAAGCTGTACTAAAACGTAATTTCGTGCCCATGGCTCGCTGCAATGCCTGCCAGAACTTGGAAGTAAACTGACTGTCTCGGTCAGAAACAATAGATACAGGCACACCGTGCAGACGAACAATCTCCGACAAATACAGGTTGGCCAATCTGCCCACTGATATCTTCCCCGGAAGTGCGAGAAAATGAGCGGATTTCGTCAGTTGATCCACAATGACCCAAATACCAGTGTTGCCAGCCGAAGTACGCGGCAACTAATAAACGAAATCCATGGTAATGTGCTCCCACTTCCAAACCGGAATCTCCAATGGTTGTAACTTCCCCGCAGGCTTCTGGCTCTCTGCTTTAACTTGCTGACAGATCAAACATCGGCTCACATATGCGGCAATCTCCCGCTTCATGTTACGCCACCAGTAATACGCTCGAAGTGTACGAAACATTTTCGTACCACCGGGATGCATCGCATACACCGAGCAATGGGCCTCATCCAGAATCTCCTTCTTCAGACTCTCGTCTCTGGGCACGCACAACCTTCCTCTGAAAAGCAACGTAACGTCGTCACTCAACCGAAACTCTGTAGGCACACCATTCTGTATCATGGTCTTCTTGCTCAACAGTTAGGAATCTGAATCCTAAGCTTCACGAACCTGATCAACCAACACGGGTCGGACCTGGAAACTGGCTAACAAAGCTCCATCGTCATCCCACTCGAACTCTGCACCCGTAGTCCGAAGCTCGGCTAACATAGATGCTTTAACCACACACACATGGAACAACGAAGCTCCGAATTTCTGGCTAAGTGCATCGGCAACAACATTAGCCTTCCCAGGATGGTACTCGAAAGTGCAATCATAGTCGTTGATCAACTCCATCCACTTGCGCTGCCTCATGTTCTAGTCTGGCTGTGTCCGCAAATAGGTGAGACTCTTGTGATCGGTGTAAATCTTACACTGGGCCGTACAAGTAATGTCTCCAACTCTTCAACGCTAGCACAATAGCGGCCAACTCCAAATCATGGGTCGGATAGTTGACTTCATGTGGTTTCAACTGCCTGGAACCGTAGGCTATAACTCTGCCATGCTGCATCAGCACGCAACCAAGTCCCAACTTCGACGCATCACTATAAACCACAAACTCACCGCCGTCGTTTGGTAATGTCAGAACCAGTGCAGTAGTCAACTTTTCCTTCAAGAGCAAATAACTCTCCTCACATGCATCGGACCACTCAAACTTGACGCCTTTCTTCGTCAACCTGGTTAGTAGAGTAGCAATCCGAGAAAAATCCTGTACAAATCGTCGATAGTAGCCTGCCAAACCCAAGAAACTCCGGATCTCCGGTACGGTGGTAGGTCTACTCCAATTCAGCATGGCCTCGATCTTGTCAGGATCTACACTGACACCTTCAGCCGATATCACGTTGCCCAGAAACTTCACACTGTCCAGCCAAAACTCGCACTTGCTAAACTTCGCAAACAACTGATTGTCCCGCAAAGTCCGCAACACCGCTCGCAAATGCTTCTTATGCTGGCTCACACTCCTAGAATAGATCAAAATATCATCGATGAACATAATCACGAACTTGTCCAGAAACCGTCTGAACACCCGGTTCATCAAGTCCATAAAGGCTGCGGGGGCGTTGGTCAACCCAAACGGCATAACTAAAAACTCGTAGTGCCCATACCGGGATCTGAAAGCTGTCCTGGCTACATCAGATTCTCGAATCCTCAACTGGTGATATCCGGACTTGAGATCAATCTTTGAAAAGACTGAAGCTCCCTTGAGCTGATCAAACAAGTCATCAATCTGCGGCAACGGATACTTGTTCTTCACGGTAACCTGATTCAGCTTCCGGTAATCGATGCACAACTGCATGGATCCATCCTTCTTCTGTACAAACAAAACTAGGGCACCCCACGGTGAAACACTAGGTCGAATGCAACCCTTCTCCAGCAACTCCTGAAGTTGAATCTGTAACTCTTTCAACTCCGCTGGCGCCATACGATACGGTGCCTGTGAAATGGGTCATGTACCCAGTAATAGCTCAATAGTAAAATCAATCTCCCGAAATGGAGGTATACCTGGTAACTCCTCCGGAAACACATCCGAAAACTCGGAAACTACCTCAATATCACTAATATCTGGCACAGTAGCCGTGGTATCCACAACATGAGCTAAATAAGCAACACAACCCTTCATCATCATCTGATCCGCCTTCATCGTGGAAATCACACATGGCAATGAAGTGTTCTTCTCGCCGCGAAATAATATCTCGGGAAAGCCTGGTCGTCGAAACACAACCTCCTTCTTGTGATAGTCAAACATGGCCCAATGCGTCTCCAAGAAGTCCATACCCAAGATCAAATCAAAATCGATGATATCAAGCAACAAAAAATCCACGGCTAAGCCATGGCCTCCAATAAAAATCTCACAATCTTTGTATACCCAGCCAATACTCACAATCTCACCGGACGGATACAACACTCTCCACAACCTCGGATGTGGAGACGCAGGTACAGTAGCTAAAGATGATAGTCTATACGATATGAATGAATGCGTGGCACCTGGATCTAACAATGTAAGTACTGGAATACCAAAGACATGTAACGTACCGATAACGACCTCCGGGGAAGCTCTACCCTCTCGCAAAGTCATGGAATGAGCTCTGGCCTGCCCGGCTGGTCGTCCACGCTGAGGTTGTCCCTGCTGTCCGCCCTGGCCCGCAAACTGTGCTGGTCGAGCCCCCGAAGTGGCACCTCGCTCTCCTCCGGAACTCTGGGCCGCCTGTCCACCAGCACCATCAAGCTGGAAACATTCCCTGGCATAGTGACCCACCTGGCCACAGCGAAAACAAGTAACAGGATCTCGCTGACATGGACCAACATGGTGTCTGCTACAGAGACTACACAATGGGTACTCCCTCGTTACGGCAAAAGAGCCACCGGTACGCCGAGGATAACTGGAACCGCTAGAACCCCCACTAGACTGTGGTCACTGCGGTCGATCTCTCCTCCATCTCTGCCTCTGTCTCGGTGCACCAGCTGGTGGTCAATATGGTCCACTGCCCGAGGATGAAGCCAAACCGGAAGTAACAGAACTCTGCCTCTTGGAAGGCCCCTGACTCGGTCCACCCTCCTCAAACCGTCTAGGTTGGTACCTCATCTGCCTCTCCTTCTCGATATCCTCACCTCAGAGTGCTGCACTGACAAACTCATCGAAGTTGTTCCGAGGCATCGTAGTCAGAGTTCCCTTGATGTTCAAGTTCAAACCCAGCTCAAATCTGAGGCACTTGGCTTCCTCAGTAGCCACCATGTCACGCGCAAAACGAGGTAAGCGGGTAAACCTGTGCCGGTACTCAAGCACAGACAAACTGCCATGCCTTAAATTGTTAAACTCCTCATACTTACGATGCTGGGTAGCCTGGTTGAAGTATCTCCGCATAAACAAATCTCGGAACAAAGTCCACGGAGTATCAACTGGAACTCTATCGGTGCTAACCCACCAGAAGTATGCATCTGACTAAAGTAATCCAACTGCTGCCACTGTCATCTGCTCAGGGGTAAAATGTAGACATTCACAAACTCGTTCAACCTGAACCAACCATGCCTCACACATCTCTGGATCAGCTGAACCCGAAAAGACAGTCGCACCAGCAGTACGAGCTTTGACCACAGGGTCAAAACGCTCCTCCTAACGCAACACTCGCATCAGCAAGTCGTGTGTCTGGCAATCCTCATCAGGATCCACTTCCCGATCAACACGGGGACCACGTCGAGGAGGCATCCTACTGATACAAGACAAACATCAGGTACAAGCAGAGGGAACGTAATCATAAGACCTCAGATATTTGAGAACACACAACACCCGAAGCATTGATGAGTACCACTGGCCAGTCGAGTCATCACTCCAGTCATGTTGTACAAACTCTAATACCCTAAGCATCACAACTATAAGAGTCTACAGAATCTGACAACCTAATGCTCTGATACCAGGCTGAAAGGACCCAACCCCGATTTAGTTTCCTAAACCGGAATCAAACCCCTTCTGAAAACCCTAACCAACAAAAACCATTAAAATTTCGGTAGAGTAACGCTACTAACGCGGAATTGCATTTACCTGCACCCGGAAAATAACACTTCATCCTATGCCACAAAAGCCAAACCGTGGGCACCAATCCCATCCGGATTTCTCAATATCATATTAATAGCAATAAACAGTAAACATAACTGTAATATATAGGAAGTCCGGGAAAATCCGTATAAAACATGTATCAGTAATGTATCAGAGCAACCTCTAGTATATATATATATATATACAAAATATACATCAGTAGGCGAAACAAGGAACCTATTGGAAAAGATAGGTAGTTCGAACAACTAGCCTTCGACCGCGACGTGAGACACTAGAATCTGAACTGTAAACTGGGCACGGAAACTGAAAAGCCCAGGGGAAAGGCAATAAAACGTTAGAGTGAGTGGACGAAAATAAACATATGCCTTTCACCAGTTTCATAAACATAATCAATATAAAACAATGCGAGTTCGGAAAGTATATATGGAGGTGCCAGGCGAATCTCTCAAGCCCGACAGTCAGGCGAATCGCTCAAGCCTGACGGTGATAGGCCAGGGGAATCTCTCAACCCCGGCGGCATAACAGGGGAATCTCTCAATCCTGCCCAGAGGAACCTCTCAACTCTGGTCCAGAGGAATCTCTCAACTCTGGCAGACTACCGGTGATCAGTCGAGTAGCCGAAGCATCGATGCAGGTATGCCATCACCATAATAAATAACTCAACATTGTATAAAATAAATACGGGAAATCACGAACTCACAACAATTGTGAAAATATAAAAATGTCCACTCACAGGTGAGCAGAGCGCGCACTCGCGCTAATCACGTGGTCTGACGGAAGATCCTTAGCCCGAAGCATGATCTCGATCCCCTGAATTATCATAAAATATATCTGATCAAAATTACAATTCACAACACTGTACCACACCGTGGAAACCAACAGTTCCCGGAAACATATAATACTGTGCAAAATAATCGGCAAAATTCCTGAAATCTCCACTCAAAATCGTCGACTGAAAATCCGATGTCCAAATCAACTCGAAAACCTCAAGGCGATGATCGGGGCGCGAATACGAGTAAAATAACATTAAAATCATCAAATTTTAAAAAGTCAACGGGCCGCCGATGCTCCGCCGTTGACCGCCGCCGCTGGCGCTGGCGCGCCATCACCCGGTGAGATTTTCCGGAGACCAAGCTCACCATAGCTTCTCCTCCTCGAGCCCAACACATCTCTCTACTGTGGCTAAGTCCAATTCCGGCGGGATTGGCCGGAAATCAGCTCGAAACATCCATGAACACCACCGGCCGGAAAACTTCCCGACCCGATTCCCGCGCCGTCGCGCCACCTCGTCCCTCCAAACCAAAGGGGAAATGATCTTGAGCTAAAACCCAACAAAACCCAACACAATTCCTCACCGGAAAGTCGCCGGAACGCCGCCCCCAAACGAGGCCGATTCCGGCCGGAAAACCCAAATTTCAAACCACTCGTTCTACCTCAAATCAACACCAAATCGAGCAATTCCAAGTTCTAATCAATAGAAAATGAAGAGAGGAATCGAAATATACTAATATCTCGGCCGGAGGTGGCTGGAATCGTTGAACCCGATGGCGGCAGCGCGTTTCGCGCTGTGAAGAACCGGTCAACGGGAAGTCAACAGTCACAGCTCGGTCAACGCCGGTCAAACTTCCCAAACAGTGTTTTCGACAATTTTTTGACTATTTACGATATTTATACTCGCATCTCGGGATGATCGACGGTCCAGAACTGATAACCATAACGATTCTGATAAACTCGATACGAACGGATAAACTCGTCGATATTCTGAAACTTCAAATATTCATATTATATTCCTCGATCGTCAGAAAAATCATCCGGAACCGCCCACGAACTCGAAATCACGTGTACAACAACTCTCGAGAAGAGACCCAACTCAAATTCTCGGCCAATAATTAAGTCGTAATCAAAACCGGCAAACCACACAATTCTCGAAAAACTGCGATTACGCACTAACTCGTGAATTACACTGATTACTCTACTGATTCTGGTTCTGGTCATCACAAACTTCTAAGAAGTAACTGATGGATGTACTCACTAAAGGGTTATCACACCAAGCATTTGCAAATTCGATTGACAAGTTGGGCATGATTGAAAATTATGCTCCAATTTTAGGGGGAATGTTGGAAAATAAATTCCTTGTGTAATTAGAATTAACTATTATAGATGTTATAAGATTGTATAGATATATTTTTCTATTAGGAAACCACTTGTAAAGTTATATTAACCCCAAAATTGGGATGAATAAAATCATTGAATTCTCCCTTAAATACTTTTCTACTTATTTGATTTAACATCTTAAAGCATTTTTATGAACAGGTTATGGTCCAGCAAGATATGCTTTGTTTGTAGTGTAGGAGCCAAATTTGGCCACATAATGCTTGAAGGTGTTCCACTAAGAATGACTCTTGGTTCGATGTACGATAAGATTTGGCTTTTAGGCCTGGGCCTATTGTTCGAGAAAATTACACCCTACACACTTGATGAACTATTGATTAGTCTAAGGCTATATGAATTTTCTCTTACCCGCAAGTATACGGGGTCAAGTTATAGTATTTATAAGAAGTCAAGTGTTGAACGCACGAGGATTGACCACTATGACTCCTTAGTTTGACTCGATTAAGCACTCAAATTATAGTATTTATACGGATTAACTAGACACTAACTCGACACTAAATTAAAATAAAATGTGAGGATGTGTATCTCACACAACTATGTCCTTTGGAGACCTAGCATTGTAAGGGTGATTAGACTACGGTAAGTTATTATACGAAAGTTGATTGATTGATTATACTAAAGAAAGAAAACTAAAATAGCAACGAATTCAATATAAGAAGAATGGTTGACTAGGGAAATCCTCGTTAATCATATGATGCTCAAACAATGTCTCAATTCATGAAGGTGGATTATTAAAATCCGTTTCACAAAAGTTGATGTTCAAATCATGACCTTGTGAGTCACGTTTGCTTTTGAAACCAAGTTCCTAGGTCATTTTGGACTCTAGACGACTTGAGCCCAACTTTGAAGTATCTCTTGAACCGGGACTAAGACCTAAGCCATTTCGGACTTACATCTTAGCCATATGTCATGTTTGTGAAGTCAACAAGCATGCAATGTGATACATGTGGAAGGTTCCCCTTCCCGAATCTCTATTGGACAATCCGAGAGAAAGTCTAAGTGGATCCCCAACTCGCACAGGCTTGAATATAGTCCCTCAAGTCTATTGAGACTAAAAGAAGTTGTAGTCCTTACATAATGCTAAGGAAACCAAACCTAAAGGTAAACCCTTTCAGAGTAGACCCTAATCATGTTTACATCCTCATCTAAGTGAGTAGTTAATTCAAATAAGGTCTCATTTTTAGTCTCTTCATACATATAGTAACTTAGCTAGGGTCAACACATGCATAGGTAAAACCAATCATGAAGCTCAAGCATATAAACATCTCATAGCATTAACATACTCTCCACTAGCCCTTGTAACTCCGGTAGCTCCATGCTTAAAATCATGACCATTTTCTTGACCACAATGGTTGGCTTGGCTAGGATTATCCCATGACAAAATAGGATTGGTATACCAACCTGGATTACTCCTATGTGCATCAAATGACATATGCTTCCACTCCTCAATAGTCTCTGGATGGTCTCTTTGATGTGGGCAACATGGAGCCTCATGCATAACATTCTTAAAAATTATGCAAGGTGCCACACTAGTCTCCGCATTTTGATTAACATAGCCTCTATTCCGAGTTTGCTTCAACAAAAGGTCAAACTTCTTATTCATAGTCTCTTCAATTCGCTTTATGACATCCTCTTATACATACATAGCTCCTTTAACTTCATACCGATTTTCCCCATTGGCTTGGATGGCTTCTCTCCTTGATATTGTTGATGTTTGAACATTGGACTTGACATCCCATAAGGAAGACCGTTCTGACATTTTTTCAAGTAGAACATGTGCCTCATCCGTGGTTTTGTCTATGAAATCTCCTCTTCATGCATTGTCAACCTTCCTTCTCGTCTCTATACATAATGATTGGAAGAAGAGAGATAATAACATGTCTTGGGTTTGACCGTGGTTAAGGAACCCAAGGTATAGATCTTTGAATCTCTCCCATACCTCGCAAAAGAGTTAATCTTCCTCTTCTCGGAAGGTCATCAAGTTTGTTCTCCTTTCATTGATCTTGCCCGGCAGAAAATACTTTGTGACAAACTTGCGTTGCATCGCCTCCCATGAGTGAATCGAGTTAGGAACAAGCTTGTTGAACCATATCTTTGCCTTATCCTACAAACTCGAAGGAAATACCCGATGCTTCAATTGTCCCGGATCCATGTTCCGGATGTTGAACCTTGTACATGCTCCCTTGAACTCCAACAAGTGAGAATAAGGATCAAAATGTAGATGTACCATGAGGATTGGTAAAGTTTGAAGAAAACTAGATTTGATCTCACAGGATTCACCCGGTAAAGGTTGAAGAATAATGCAACCGGTATGCATTGACAAAGATAGTAAAACACCATGATTGCTTCAATGATATCCTTGTCCATGATGAATTCTTCTTCTAGAAGAGGATTCAAAGGCATGACACCTAAAATCACACTAAGAAACCACTTGATGTTAGGCCTAAGCTCTCAAAGTACTCAAAACTTTAAGGGCCTTCCACGGTGCTTCATTGACACCCCTTCCAGGAAACATCAATAAGCACTTCAAGAGTTCAATGTGATTTGGTACGTGAAGTAGTGGCCATCATGCGCAATGATCACCGAGGCAAACTGTGGTATAGGCTTACGTGTATCCAATATACCGAATTCACGAAGAAAAGTCCTAATAATCTAGGGTGTAGCGAAAGTTAATTTTGCTAGATCTAGACACACACTAACTATAATGCATAAAAGTAAGAAACTAATTAGATATGCTCCAAACGAATATAGGTACTCAAGGGAAAAGAGGTAGAGAAGAAATGAAACTACCTCAACCAAAGCATAGCTTTTATGGGTCGAAGCAAGTACCGAGTATGAAATGCATAGTTGCCTTCGATCCATCGAGAACCTTTCTCGATGGATCGAAGGAAGCCTCTGGATTAAACCGGCGAACAAACTTTGATGGGTCAAAATACAACCCTTTGATGGATCGAAAATTATCCTGCAACAAAGGTTAGAAGCACAAATTCTAACACAATTTCACCTCAACACACCTACCAAAGTATCCTATGGAGTAAAGACAAGGAAAACAAAGTTCTAAGTGATAAGTTGAAGAAAACTAGAAGCTAAGAAACAAATATCAAGCCAAAATATGAGGATAATCTACAATCAAAGGCTAACCGGAGCTAAGAAATTAAGATAAGCTTAATCCCCGACGACAGCACCAAAAGCTTGTTCAAGAGAATTACACCCCACACACTTGATGAACTATTGATTTGTGTAAGGTTAAGTGATTTTTTTCTTACCCGCAAGTATACGAGGTTATGTTATAGCATTTAGAAGAAGTCGAGTATCGAACACACAAGAATTAACTATAACTCCTTAGCTTGACTCGATTAAGCACTTAAATTATAGTATTTATACGGATTAACTAGACACTAACTCGAAAATAAACTAAAATGAATGTGAGGATGTGTATCTCACACAACTAAGTCCTTTGGAAACCTAGTATTGTAAGGGTGATTAGACTACGGCGAGTGAATATACGAAAGTTGATTGATTCATTATACAAAAGCAAGGAAACTAAAATAGCAATGAATTCAATATAAGAAGAATGGTTGACCAGGGAAATATCCGCTAGTCATATAATGCTCAAACAATGTCCCGATTCATGAAGGTGGATTATTAAAATCCTTTTCACACAAGATGATGTCGAAATCGTGATTTTGTGAGTCACGTTTTTTTTTTGAACCCAAGTTCTTAGTTCATTTTGGACTCTAGGAAACTTGAGCCAAACTTTGACGTATTTCGTGAACCGGGACCAAGACCTAAGCCATTTCAGGCTTACATCTTAGTCGTATGTCAAGTTTGTGAACTCAACAAGCATTCAATATGATACATGTGGAAGGTTCCCCTTCCCGAATCACTATTGGAGAATCCGAGAGAAAGCCTAAGTGAATCCCCAACTCGCACCTATTGAGTTACGATTAAAAAGATTCTACTAGTAACCACAATAATCTTTTCGATTCAATGTTTGCTTGACTAAAGTCCCTCAAGTCTATTAAGACTTAAAGAAGCTTTAGTCCTTACTTAGTTCTAAGGAAACAAAACCTAAAGGTAAACCCTCTCGGAATAGACCATAATCATGTTTACATGCTGTTAGGACCATAATTGTGTTCCAATTATGTGCCTAACCTTATGCTTAAAGCTTGCCTTCTTGGAATGAAGCATTGTTTTTAATATGTTTCCTTGTTATGCTAGGAAATTGAGAGTTTGCGAGGAAATGAGTTAAAACATGGAGATTAATCATTATGTGAAGAAGCCAAGCAAGTTTCCTAAGCTTTTAGAGAAGAAGGAGCAAAACTGAGAAAATGACGAAAAGTCAACCACTGGTCAAACTCAACTCCGGCCGGTCAACGGTCAACTCCAGCGGTCAACTCTGGCGACCGGAATGTTTTAAGGCCTAAGAATTCCAAGTCCAAGCCCACAATCCCAAGGGAGAAGATATTTTGGTAGAGACATGTGTCACTCACATGCTTAGTGAGTCATCTTTAGAGCACCAAGTAAAGCCTAAAACTGTGAATCATGTCCAACCTTAGTTTTGAATTATTTGATGCCAAAATATCTCATCCAAAACTATAGGGGTCGAGCTCCCCACTACACCCACACACAACTCACCTCATTTCTCTGTTTTTTAGAGTTTTAGTCTCTCAGGCCTCCATCCATATCTATACCAAATAGTCATCCCCTCCACCTCTCAAACACCCATTAGCACCACTAAAAGACTTGAAAACCTCCATTAGCACCACTAAAAGGCCTGAAAACCTCCATCACCACCACCATACTTTCATATACACTATCTTCTCCTAAGCTTAAGTCTAAGGTAATTTTTTGGAGCATAAGAGCATATTTGGAGCAAGAAGGGAATGAGAGCTTGGAGCTTTTGGGACTCTTTAGTTCTCTCTTCTACTATTTGTCTCTAATTTATGTATCTATACTCTATCTTAGCTATGGGTAGTGAGTAGTTATCTTTTGGAAGGATAGGCTTTAGCCCTAACCAATTTAATGTACATACAACTATGTTTTGGGTTATAGATTTGAATTTGGTTTAGTTTACTACATGTTGCGAATAAGTTTAATAGCTTATGATGTGATTGTGGTATGTTTCCATATTTGGGCTTGATTCAATGTTTTCATATTCATGTCCTGGCCATGACTAAGTTGAGATGTGTTTAAGGAAGCTAAAACTGAATCCAAGTGAATTAGTCACTTACCTAAGGAAGATAAGCATGTAAACATGACTTAGGTCTACACTTAGGATGCACTTAAGGTTTGGTTTTCATTGGGCTTGAGCATAGAGCGAAGCCTTCTTGAAGTTCAAATGACTCAAGGAGCTTCGGTCAAGCTTACATTGACTCGAAAGGGCTTTGTAGCTAATAGTTACTTCTACTAATTGATGTTCTAAAAGGTGTGGATTAGGAAATTCATTAGAACATACTTTCATGCCCTCTAATAGGGACCTCGGAAGAAAAGTCATCCGCATTCATCATAAGTGATCACATATTGAACTCATTAGGCATGTGGCATGATTAGGATATGATTCCTAATTGAGTTGCATTCTAGTTTCGATTTGCTTTATACTTGAATGTTGGACCGAAACACTTCTAGTGCCCTAATGGCCTAGGAGATTCGGTTCAGAACCAATGGTGACTCCAAAAGATCAGGAATTGGACAAACACTTGTGAATCAGACTAAACTCATAACTTAGAAATTGTTTGTACATTGAGTTGGCTAGTGGCGATATCTCTAGCCGGCCAAACATTTTGTTTGATTTGCTTTACTTTATGTTTTATCTTTATTTAGTTAGTTAATCAACTAATCAACTCATATAATCACTCACCATAATTGCATCATCCCTCACAATGCTAAGACTCCAAAGGACTTGGTAGTGTGAGATACACTTCCATCTTTTCTTTTAGTCTTTGTGTCAAGTCATGTCTAGTTGTCCGTAGTCTTTGTGCTTTCTATTCCGAGTTAAGGAGTTATAGTGCCTAATCCTCGTGGGTTTGACACTCGATTTCATTTTCTAACTGTTACTTGTCCGATCCCCATATACTTGCGGATGAAGATTGTTCTTACTCTTATGAGTTAGTCAATAGCTTACTAAGTGTGGGAGTATAAATCTTCCAACAAGTTTTTGACGTCGTTGTCGGGGATTGAGTTTATCTTAATTTCTTAGCTCCGGTTAGCCTTTGATTGCAGATTATCTGAACATTTTGGTTTGATGTTTTGTTTTATAGCTTTTAATTTTCTTCAATTTATCACTTAGAACTTTGTTTTGCTTGTCCTTGTTCCCTTGGATACTTTAGGTAGGAATTTAGGGTTGAAGTTGTGTTAGAAATTGTTGTTTCCAACCTTTGTTGCAGGGCATTTTTGACCCGTCCAAGCTTATCCTCGACCCGTCGAATTTTGACACAAAATTTGGCAGGTTGATATCTTTGACCGGTCAAAAAATTTTAGTGTAAATTTTCGATCCGTCAAAAATTGCCTGACTCACATACCTGGGGACTTTCTTTCGATCCATCAAAAAATTTTGGCATATCTAGATGTCTCGGAAAATTCTGAAATTTTGAGGGAGTGTTTATTTTTGTGTCTAAATTTGATATACGCATTTTATGCTCGTTTCTTAACGCATTTCCCTTTACGTTTAGCTATGTTATTATCTTAGTTTTATGTTTTCCTTATTTAAATTGTTATTTTGAAGTTTATTACGGTGGAGATTAATATCGACGCAATTCGGAGGAATTTCGGCGATTTTGCGATTTTTGCGATTTTGGACCTCCGAAAATGGGCCGGGCCACAAAGCAAATTGTGGGCCGAATTCTCAACTCTTGTTTCGGCCCATTATCAAGCCCAAACCCAATCAATTCGGCAAGGATGGCTTTTGGTGAAGAGGAAAAGTCTTGTTTTGAAAGGGCAAGTCAACATTATCAAGCTAATAATCACAAATGGTGACTACACATGGTGATTCATGCTTAGGGTTCCCAAATGGTGACTACACTAGGTGACTCTTGCTTTGCATTGAATGAAAAGATGACTTGCCATGGTGACAAGCTAGGTGATTCATGCTTAGGGTTCGGCAATGGTGACTAAGTGTGTGACTAAGTGTGTGACTTGCCTTAATGATCATTGCATGCATTAAATGGAGGAGGCAAGGTGGAAGAGAGAAGGCATGAATCCCTTGCCTATATAAGGGAGGAGGCAGCCATAAAACATGTTAGATGCCATCACTCATTTTACTTAGCCAAAGCTCTACACAAATACTCCTCCACCATTAAACACTTGAAGGTTCACACAAAGCCGAAGCATCCATCTCCTCCATTCCAAGCCGAAGCATCTCCTCCTCCATTCCAAACCGAAGCATCCATCTCCTCCTCCAAGCCGAAGCTATCATCCTCCATCCCTCACAATACGCTAAGTCCCTTGTGAAGGAAAGCCATCTCCACCGTAGTTCATCAAGCACTCAAGACAAAAAGTGTAACCATGATCTTCACTTTCATTTCTTTAGCTTTGTATTTGAATCTTTTGATGTATTGGAATAACAAGTTTAGATTTGTGTATCAAATGAAGAACAAGTTTAGATTTGTGTTTTATGTGTTTAAACAGATTTGTAATATGCATGTGTTTATGATTTCTAGCCTTTTATGCATGTTTGATACAATCTTAAAGCTTCGAATGCATGTGTTAGAAAATACGCTAAGTCCCTCTCTTTCGCATGTTTCGATGATCGTATGTTGTTTAGGATGTTTATACGCTAAGTTGCATTCCTACTCAATTATTAAGCATGTGTATTTAGTTAGAAGTTATGAATTTCGTAACTTACAAAAAGGTTTGATGCATGAAAAGGGTAGGCTAATAAGATGAGATGATCACATGTAATTAGTAGTGTAACTTCTTATTTTTAGCAAGCATAATTAGACTTTAAGTTTCTTGATTGTTGAAACTTGTCTATGAGTAAAACATGTTAGATGCCTAAGAGTTTTAGTTGTGTTTGCATGTTATGTACTTTAATTTCGTAGATTAAACAACCAACTTCCAATCCCCCCAAACATTTACATTTCCGCTTATTAACGAAACCATGCATGCGCCCTTAATTCCCCGGATAAAGAACGATCCCTACTCGCCAATATTATAAATGACAAAAGAAGGGTTTAAATTGCAATGCGCGTAATCTGTGCTTTTAGGGTCTACTTTGTGTTAACGTTAAATGCATGTTTTGTTCGTATCAATTTTTGGCGCCGTTGCCGGGGAATTAGAATGTTTTTTGTATGTTTCGTTGTACATTTGTGATTAAAAGCATGTCTAAATTTTCGAAGTACATACTTGTTCATTTTTTATACTTAGAGAAATTTTCATACATGTTTACAATGCCTACTTTTACTTAGCCGAATTTATTCATACTTAGTTTATTTTACACTTGCATAATTTATTTCCATGTTAAAGGATAGTCTTTGATTTAATTTGAGTACTAGTACTTAGATATTAAATAAATCTCTATGGAATAGGTGGTGCCTCTTTTGTTTGTCTATCTCCTTAACCCTTCGTGATGTGTGGATTTCATCACCACACGCCATAACCTAAGTGAAGTTATGGGCACGAGGTTGTGGGCGGAGTTTACAAACACTTGAGATTGTATACTATCTTGTGAGTTCGAGTAAGAGTTGGTTATGATGTCTAGAAGGGTTATGAATGGTGACGGGTTTTGAACTAAGAAAACAGAACACCAATGGAGTACATACTCTTACGAGTAAGCCTCGGGGTGTTTCTAAGAACAACAATGGAGTATATACTCTCACGAGTTAGCCTCAGGTTGTTCCCAGAAATTAGTTCTCACCTCTCGCGTTACATCTATCCCAACTGGTCATTTCCAACAATTACGAGGATTAACGATAGTTGGTATACATTTTCGCGCGGGCCGCACGGACAAGAGATTTATTCAATACCTGAGTCGTGTATTCCTTTTAAATCATAGGCGCAATCAAAATGTAGACGTACTTAAATTGATTTGTATTGATTACGAGTATTGGTTATTAAGTTTAGTTCTTCGGAATAGGTGGTGCCTCTTTTTCTGGTTTATCTCCTTAACCCTTCGTGAAGTGTGGATTTCATCGCCACACGCCATAACCTAAGTGAAGTTATGGGCACGAGGTTGTGGGCGGAGTTTACTAAGAACTTGAGATTGTATACTATCTCACAAATTTGGCTGATTGTTGGATATGGTGAGTGGGTTTATGATTGGTGCCGGGTTTCGGATCTAAGCAATAGAACACCATTGGAGTATATACCGTAACTGGTTAGCCTCGGGGTGTCTCTAGGAACAACATTGGAGTATATACTCTTACGAGTAAGCCTCGGGTTGTTCTAAATATTAGTCCTTACCTCTCGCGTTATCTCTATCCCTACTTCCATTTCTAAACGTAACTAAGCTGAATTGTAGTCGGTATACATTTTCGCGCGGGCCGCACGTCCAGGAACTTTACTTAATGCTCAATTCGCGTTCTCTCTGTAAATCATAAGTGCATACGAATACGGATAAATACATGAACTTAATACGACATAATCCTTTAAATAGATGGTATATCGGATTAAGCATGCTTAGACCTCTCGGAATCAGACTTCATCTTCGGATGAACGAGACCCATTGCACAGTTGAGAGCCTCTGCACCACGTACCATCGGGGCCAAAGGAAATAAATAAAACTTAGTCAAATTTTTGTGTTTATATGTGCATTAAAAACTGTAAAGGACTAACAACCACTACTTAGCTTGCATAACCTCTTTTTAGGCTTTATGATACTCGGATTTCACTACCGAGTACCCTAACCTAAGTGAAGTTAGGGGCATAAGATCGAAGAAGAGGTCATTCTTTTCATTCATAGTTTAAACACGTAACTCGTTTGTTTTCTGCAGGTTCTAACGTTTTCTCTTATGCATTCACTCCATCTTTCACGTAGGATTGTTGTTTAATGCATTTTATTGCAAGAAAATGTGTGGTGCATAAATTCAATGTGAATTATGGTTTGCTTGTAAATGAACCTTGTTTATACATGTTCTAACTAAATTTTTTTTTTTTAGGTTTAGCATTATATAGTGTTAATTTGCAGAAAACGTGTGTTTTAAGTTTATTACATTCTTGTGCATAGCCCCTAAAATCAATTAAATCAATTGCATTACTTAGTAAAATACATATAGTGTCTTAACTATTATAAATTTTGTGTATTAGTAGTTTTTAAGTATTTGTGTGTATTTATAGTATGTTTTGATAGTTTTACTATTTTATTTGTTATCCCTTTGTTTTCTAAATATGCTTTACAATTTTTGTTAGTATTCCTCTATATATCTCATATTAATTGTTGATACTAACACTTGGTCTTTGGTGGATGTCAGGCTAATGAATGTCCGATCAGAATCCTGGACCATCTAGAACAAACTTTGAGGAGATCGCAGAGAGAATAGCGAGACTTAAAGCTCAAACTGACATCCTGGATTTTCCCATCATCGAAGAAGTTTCCGAGTCTTCACATTCATCAACCGACCATACTTTAGCTTCATCAACCGACCACAATTCAGAAGTAGAAGCACAACAAGTCAACATGGCCAATGCAGGACAATCTCTTCGCCAGCGCACCTGCTCAACCGAATGGAGCAGCGGGCCTTCGAGCATTGCTTTTCCACAACCGGAGGAAAACATGAAGGATATCGAGCTAAAGAGTGGCTTCCTCCACCGACTACCCATTTTTCACGGACTTTCCAATGAAGATCCGAACAAGCATCTCAAACAATTCCAATTTGTTTGCAACAGCATGAAGCCATCTGATGCTGATACGGAGCTCTTCAAGCTGAAGGCATTTCCATTCACCCTAGTCGACAGGGCCGAGTCTTGGCTAATGGAACTACCGCCGAACCATATTACCTCATGGAAGCAACTTGCGGATATGTTCCTAGCGAAGTACTTCCCGGCCTCAAAGATCACCGTCTTGAGAAAGCAAATCACTGGCATCACACAGAAACCGGACGAGACCTTCGGCCAATACTACGACCGATTCAAGGTTTTATGTGCCACTTGCCCATCGCATGGATTCTCCGAGACCAATCTCATGAATTACTTTTACGATGGTCTCAAGCCGATCGATAGGGAATTGCTGGATGCAGCAGCCACCGGTGCATTCATGGACTTAACCGAAACCGAAGCTAGAGCTCTTCTAGAGAATCGGGCGAATAATGATGCACAATACGGAATGTCCAACAGACGAGCAGTCGGTGAGGCGAGTTCAACAACCGACGCGGACGAGAAGTACGACAAACTAGCTCATATGCTAGAGAAGGTGTTAGAACTCGAGACGACAAGAGCGAAGGCAACTCAACGGCCTGTTTGCGGCATATGTCAAACACACGGTCACCACAATGACCAATGCCCTCAAGCGCAGGAGCAGGCAAGCGAGCCGGAGCACGCTAACGCCATCGGCGGATATCAGGGAGGACAAAGGTATAACAACTACAACAACTATGTCAACCGTGATCATCCAGGTTTTAGATGGAGCAGCAACAAGGGAACTTTGAACCCTCCAGCATCTCAACCTCAACAAAGCTACCAACGCCCTCCATTTCAACCACGACCACCGATGCAGCATGGTTCGTCATCACAACCCTTCACCAATCCGGATTACGACAAGATGTTGTCGCAACTTTCGGCCTCAACTCAAGTTCTCCTCGACGGACAATCGAAGACAAAGGAGACACTTGACTCACATGGCCGCGACATCACCGAAGTGAAGAAGCAGCTTGGCCAGCTTGTTGATTTCATGGGCCAAATCAAGGAAACCGGTCGGCTTCCACCTCAAACCACTCCTAATCAAAGAAACGTGAATGCTATAGTCACAAGGAGTGGGAAGATACTTGAGGAACCAAAGACCAAGCGATCTCATCTTGATGAAGTCACCATCGAGGACATCACCAACGAAGAAGAAGATGAGATCGATCCGGCAATTCAAGAGGCCGAGAAAAAGAAGGTGACGCCTACTGTCACCAAGGCACAATCACCTCCACAACCTACCCCAATCAAAGGTAAAAGCCCTATTCCTTCAAATACGGTGATTACTAATTCTCCGTTTGTTGTTGCACCTTTCCCAAGCAGATTAGCAAAATCAAAGAAGAAGGATGCCCAATATGAAGATATCCTGGACATCTTCCGAAAGGTGCAAGTGAATTTGCCCTTGATCGAGTGCATAAAGCAAGTGCCTATATACGCCAAGTTTCTGAAAGAATTATGCACTCAGAGGAGGCAAACTCGAGAGAAGGAGGTTGTGAAGGTGAACGCAACCGTTTCGGCGGTTTTGCAGCGTCGGCTACCCCCAAAACTGAAGGACCCAGGGAGCTTTGCAGTTCCCTGTGTAATCGGTGACAACCGCTTCGAAGATGTAATGCTTGATCTCGGAGCCTCCATCAACGTCATGCCTTACTATCTTTTCGAATCGATGGAGCTTGGAGATCTCAAGCAAGATGGTGTTGTCATCTAGTTAGCCGATCGCACACACAAGTATCCAAGGGGATACGTAGAAGACGTTCTCGTTCAAGTCAACAACTTGATATTCCCAGCCGACTTCTACATAGTTGACATGGAAGAGAGTCCACTGAACACCACGCCACTACTGCTTGGGCGACCTTTCATGCGGACTGCGAGGACGAAGATTGATGTTTTCCAAGGCACTTTCTCCATGGAGATTGATGGAGAAAGAATCGAGTTCAACATCCTGGACGGGATGAAGTTTCCAATGTCGAGCGTAGCTGCCATTTCGACATACGATCCCGTGGATACCTTAGCACAAGGTTACCTCGACACCATCAACGAGGATGAACTCGACATGGCCATTCAACTTGGACATGACGGCCTTCTCGAGGCCTTACTAGAGCTTGAACCTCGAATCCAAGACATGGCCATGGCCCTAAATGCCGCACCACGGAAAGTAAGCTTTTCTCCTCCTATACCAATTACTTTTGGTACTAATAAAATGGTTCCTTCCATTGTAGAAGCTCCCGTTTTAGAACTCAAGCTACTACCGGACCATCTGAAGTATGCATACTTGGGCGAGAATGAAACTTTACCGGTCATTATTTCGTCCGCGCTAGAAAAGGAACAGGAGGAGAAGCTCGTGAGTGTGCTCAAGAGGTACAAACCCGCAATAGGCTGGACACTCGCGGACATCAAGGGAATAAATCCAGCAACCTGTGTGCATAGGATTTTCCTTGAAGAAGGCACCAAGCCTACGCGGGAAGCACAACGTCGGCTCCACCCTCCGATGATGGAGGTGGTAAAAAAGGAGGTAATTAAACTCATGGACTGTGGAGTTATTTACCCTATTTCTGATAGCCGTTGGGTTTCCCCAGTGCAGGTAGTACCCAAGAAATCGGGAATAACCGTCGTCGAGAATCTGGAAAATGAGCTTGTGCCACAACGGACGATCACTGGACACCGAGTGTGCATTGATTACCGGAAGCTAAACGCTGCAACCCGCAAGGATCATTTTCCATTACCATTCATCGACCAAATGCTGGAAAGATTAGCCGGCCATGCATTTTATTGTTTTCTCGACGGATACTCCGGCTACAACCAAATTAGCATTGCGGAGGAAGATCAAGAAAAGACAACGTTCACGTGCCCGTTCGGAACGTTTGCCTATCGCCGCATGCCATTTGGACTGTGTAACGCACCAGGTACATTTCAACGTTGCATGCTCTCAATTTTCTCCGAATACATTGAAAAAATTATTGAAGTATTCATGGACGACTTTAGTGTATTTGGGAATGATTTCGATGCATGCTTAAACAATTTAGAAACTATTTTACAAAGATGCGTTGAAACGAATTTGGTGCTTAATTGGGAGAAGTGCCATTTCATGGTTACGCAAGGGATAGTGTTAGGTCATATTATCTCTGAAAAAGGGTTAGAAGTAGATAAATCTAAAGTAGATCTTGTGCGTCACTTACCCTCTCCAACTTCGGTTAGAGAGATTCGTTCATTTCTTGGACACGCAGGATTTTATCGTAGGTTTATCAAGGACTTTTCCCACATCTCTCGCCCCTTGTGTAAACTGCTGCAAAAGGAGACCCCGTTCGTCTTTGATGAAGAATGCAACGCTGCCTTCAACAAGTTGAAGGAGCTTCTTACGAGCGCTCCTATTTTATGCAGCCCTGATTGGTCTCTGCCATTCGAACTCATGTGCGACGCCTCGGATTATGCCGTAGGAGCCGTCTTGGGTCAGCGGAAGGACAAGAAGCCTTGCGTAATCTATTACGCTTCTCGGACGCTTGATGAAGCGCAAAGAAATTATACTACCACCGAGAAGGAGTTTCTTGCCGTGGTTTTTGCTTTAGATAAATTTCGATCTTATTTACTTCAAACTAAAGTAACTGTGTTTACCGACCATGCAGCTTTGAAGTATCTAATGCTCAAGAAGGACGCAAAACCACGACTTATCAGATGGATACTTCTACTCCAAGAATTCAACATCGAAATCAAGGATAAGAAGGGAGTAGAAAACGTCGTCGCTGACCACCTATCACGTTTGATAGGTGACCATGAGCCTGTCGAGATTGAAGAAACTTTTCCGGATGAAAAACTCTTCGGAATTGAGGTAACTACTTCGGAAACTCCTTGGTATGCCGATATCGTTAATTATTTAGTTACCGGTGAGTTTCCGTCTACCATGCATAAATTTCAACGTGACAAACTTAAGCATAATGCTAGAACATTTATCTGGGATGAGCCTTATTTGTGGAAACAATGCTCCGATTTAGTAATTAGGAGATGTATCCCGGATAGTGAATTCAAGCCTATTTTAGACTTTTGTCACAATGAAGCATGTGGGGGACACTTTGGTTCTAGGAGGACAGCCCTTAAGATTTTAGATTGCGGTTTCTTTTGGCCTAGTTTATTTCGCGATGCTCATGCATATTGCGCTACATGTGATAAGTGCCAAAGATTCGGTAATTTAGGACCTAAAGATCAAATGCCACAACACTACATATTTAATGTTGAAATTTTTGATGTGTGGGGTATTGACTTTATGGGACCATTTCCTCCCTCCAATGGTTTTACTTACATCTTACTCGCAGTAGATTATGTTTCTAAATGGGTGGAGGCAAAGGCCACCCGTACTAATGATTCGCGAGTTGTTGCAGATTTCCTACGAACTAACATTTTCAGTAGATTTGGAATGCCACGCGTTCTAATCAGCGATGGAGGAAGTCACTTTTGCAACCGCACGGTGGAAGCACTAATGAGGAAGTATGGCGTCAAACACAAGGTTTCCACACCATACCACCCTCAAACCAATGGAATGGCTGAAGTTTCCAACCGTGAGATAAAGAAGATCTTGGAGCGAACCGTCCGCCCCAACCGGAAAGATTGGAGTCAATGCTTAGACGATGCATTGTGGGCTTACAGGACTGCCTACAAGACCCCCATCGGTATGTCCCCTTTCCGATTAATTTATGGGAAGGCGTGCCATCTTCCGGTTGAACTAGAGCACAAGGCATGGTGGGCCGTGAAGAAATTCAACATCGATCGAGATGCCGCAGGCTTGCATCGGAAGCTTCAACTTTGTGAACTTGAAGAAATCAGAAATGATGCTTTCGACAATGCGTGGATCTACAAAGAGAAGACGAAAAAGATCCACGATCAGATGATTCGCGGGAAGAGTTTTGAACCGGGGCAGAAAGTATTGCTTTTCAATTCAAGACTTAAGCTCTTTCCGGGAAAGCTTCGCTCTCGATGGATGGGGCCATTCATAGTTTCTCAAGTCCTACCTCATGGAGCAGTTCTCATTCGATCTATCGACAAGGGTAGTGAGTTCAAAGTAAATGGCCATCGCTTGAAGCCCTATTTTGAGGCATTTGTGGAGCACACCGTGGAGGAGATGCAACTCCAAGAACCGGCCATTTCAAAACCAAACTAATGCATCACGTCCAAAGCTAACGACGTAAAACCAGCGCTCATTGGGAGGCAACCCAATAGGGAGACAACAGATTTGTTTTCTTCTCCCCTTTTACTTAATTTAATGGCTTTTGTATTTTAAACTAGAATTTTCGTAGATCCTATACTCCATGTTTAATTCTATACTGTTACTTTACTACATTGAGGGCAATGTAGAGTTTAAGTGTGGGGGAAGGGTTTATAATTTAATTATGTCTAAATTAGTGTTTTTCAGAGTCTTTAGGACGCCCTTAACTAGTCAATGATGAAATTTGATCGATACGGACACATATGGCGTATGAATCACATGCATCGAATTCTTGTGCTAATTGAGATATTCTTTATGTTTTTAACATGTAGTAGATATAAATTGCAAAACGTGGTACAGAAATCGCATGCTTGAATAAGTTTTTAATCATATGAACCCTATGTGAGCTTTTGAGCTATCTGTTCTTTATTCCTTGAGTGATCTGATCAATCCATATCATTTCGTAGTTTATAGCTTTATATATGCCTCATTTGACTGCTTGCCATAGATTTTAATGAACTAGAGAATACTAGAACTTACTCATGTCAATTTGCAAAGCTTTTAAGTTGATACATACTTTGATTTCGGAAATGATTAAAGGCATTTAGGATTTTCCACCACATTGCCATATATCCATGTATCCCAATTGTACGCACAAGTTGCGACACCCCTAGATAAACCAATTGAGCCCACGTTAAGCTTTTCTTTCATCACCATATATACCTAAACACTTACCCTAGTATAGAATATCCTTACCTTTGTTCCGGAAACTTGGTGAGAATTTTTCGAAACTAGCACATAAGATGGTGGTTCGGTAGGAAAGATTGGAAGAGTTAATGTGAGTAAGGGGAAAGACTTGTCCAAATAGCTAAAAAAAAAAGTATGTGATTGCCAAAAAGAAAAGAAAAAAAAAATATATTCGAGAGAATGAAAAGAAAAAATTATTATCTCTCATGGCAATATGTTGTGTTCTAAAATAGAAACCAATTGGATTAACGTCCCCCTTATTTGCGGATTTGGAGTTTACGATAAATTGAAGGCCTAAAAATAGAACAAAATATGGCCTTTGTCCTGTCCGAAAATCTCAAAGGGTAGATTAGCTTGAAATATACATGGTAACATTCAAATGGAGATGGAGGACTGATTATGGTGCTAGACTAAGTCGTTGGAACGTTTTTATCACCACATATCTAAATTTCGAATGCCTTAGCCTTAACCCCATTACAACCTCACTAAAAGTCCTTTATGATCCTTAAAATGAGTAGCTTTCAATTAGTAGAGTAAGTTGCATGAGTAAGCTTATGGTTTTGGTTCATTTGTGCAAGCAATCAAACTTTATTCATGTGGTTTTCATTTCAATTCATATACACTCTAAGTGAACCATTTTCATGAGTGAAAAATATGATGAGTGCATCCTTGTGAGTTGATTAAACCTTTATTCAAAGCATGCACAGCTATAACATAACCATTGTTTTCTCTATGTCTTACTTGTTCATTACATAATTATATCGCAATTATCTCTTGAATTCGTTGAGCATGCAAAGTTGAAAATCATGTGAGACATCGCCATATACTTATGAAAATTCTGAGACAAATTTTAGCTAAGGGCTTAGTTGTGTTCTTTCTTTTAAATTTTTAGAGTGTCTTAGTTTAACTTAGTGTTTGCTAAGGGACTAGCAAAGTCTAAGTGTGGGGGAATTTGATATACGCATTTTATGCTCGTTTCTTAACGCATTTCCCTTTACGTTTAGCTATGTTATTATCTTAGTTTTATGTTTTCCTTATTTAAATTGTTATTTTGAAGTTTATTACGGTGGAGATTAATATCGACGCAATTCGGAGGAATTTCGGCGATTTTGCGATTTTTGCGATTTTGGACCTCCGAAAATGGGCCGGGCCACAAAGCAAATTGTGGGCCGAATTCTCAACTCTTGTTTCGGCCCATTATCAAGCCCAAACCCAATCAATTCGGCAAGGATGGCTTTTGGTGAAGAGGAAAAGTCTTGTTTTGAAAGGGCAAGTCAACATTATCAAGCTAATAATCACAAATGGTGACTACACATGGTGATTCATGCTTAGGGTTCCCAAATGGTGACTACACTAGGTGACTCTTACTTTGCATTGAATGAAAAGATGACTTGCCATGGTGACAAGCTAGGTGATTCATGCTTAGGGTTCGGCAATGGTGACTAAGTGTGTGACTAAGTGTGTGACTTGCCTTAATGATCATTGCATGCATTAAATGGAGGAGGCAAGGTGGAAGAGAGAAGGCATGAATCCCTTGCCTATATAAGGGAGGAGGCAGCCATAAAACATGTTAGATGCCATCACTCATTTTACTTAGCCAAAGCTCTACACAAATACTCCTCCACCATTAAACACTTGAAGGTTCACACAAAGCCGAAGCATCCATCTCCTCCATTCCAAGCCGAAGCATCTCCTCCTCCATTCCAAACCGAAGCATCCATCTCCTCCTCCAAGCCGAAGCTATCATCCTCCATCCCTCACAATACGCTAAGTCCCTTGTGAAGGAAAGCCATCTCCACCGTAGTTCATCAAGCACTCAAGACAAAAAGTGTAACCATGATCTTCACTTTCATTTCTTTAGCTTTGTATTTGAATCTTTTGATGTATTGGAATAACAAGTTTAGATTTGTGTATCAAATGAAGAACAAGTTTAGATTTGTGTTTTATGTGTTTAAACAGATTTGTAATATGCATGTGTTTATGATTTCTAGCCTTTTATGCATGTTTGATACAATCTTAAAGCTTCGAATGCATGTGTTAGAAAATACGCTAAGTCCCTCTCTTTCGCATGTTTCGATGATCGTATGTTGTTTAGGATGTTTATACGCTAAGTTGCATTCCTACTCAATTATTAAGCATGTGTATTTAGTTAGAAGTTATGAATTTCGTAACTTACAAAAAGGTTTGATGCATGAAAAGGGTAGGCTAATAAGATGAGATGATCACATGTAATTAGTAGTGTAACTTCTTATTTTTAGCAAGCATAATTAGACTTTAAGTTTCTTGATTGTTGAAACTTGTCTATGAGTAAAACATGTTAGATGCCTAAGAGTTTTAGTTGTGTTTGCATGTTATGTACTTTAATTTCGTAGATTAAACAACCAACTTCCAATCCCCCCAAACATTTACATTTCCGCTTATTAACGAAACCATGCATGCGCCCTTAATTCCCCGGATAAAGAACGATCCCTACTCGCCAATATTATAAATGACAAAAGAAGGGTTTAAATTGCAATGCGCGTAATCTGTGCTTTTAGGGTCTACTTTGTGTTAACGTTAAATGCATGTTTTGTTCGTATCAAAATTATGTTCATAAAATTTCAGCTCATTCTGACATGTAATTAATTCTGTATAAATTATGCAACATATGCTTCAATCCATCGAAAGTGTGCTGTGCTAAGGTTGTTTTACTTCATTTTTACTCCTTTTTTCCCTTGATTATCTATATCCTTGTGGAGCATATCTAAATAATTTCTTACTTTTATGCATTGTAATTAGTGTGTGTCTAGATTTAGCGAACTTAATTTCCACTACACCACAGATTCTTAGGACTTTATTTGGCGATTCCGGTATATTGGATCACACATGCCTTTATTTGGCGATTCCGGTATATTGGATCACACATGCCTTTTCCCCGTTCACTTTGGTGAATGCCACTACACCATTTACCAGAATCTCATTCTAACTCTTAGAGTATTTATTGATGTTTCCTTAGGGGGGGGAGGGGTGTCAAAGAAGCACCGTAGAAGGCCCTCAAGGCTTTGAGTACTTTAAGAGTTAAAGCCTAATATCTATTGGTTTCTTAGTGTGATTTTAGGTGTCATGCCTTCGAATCCTCTTCTCGAGGAAGAACCCATCATGGACAAGGACGTCATTGAAGCAAGACCTTTGAGGGATAGTGCTTTGCCAACCTTGTTAAAGCATACCAGTTGCAACCTTTAGCGGGCGAATCCTTTGAGATCAAGTCTAGTTTTCTCCAAACCTTACCAATTTTCATGGGACATCCACATTCCGATCCCTATTCTCACTTGTTGGAGTTCGAGGAAGCATGTACAAGGTTTAACATCCGGAACATGGAGCCGGGACAATTGAAGCTTCAGGTATTTCCTTCGAGTTTGAGGGATAAGGAAAAGATATGGTTCAACAAGTTTTCTCCTAACTCTATTTACTCATGAGAGGCGATGCAATGCAAGTTCATCACCAAGTATTTTCAACCAGGGATGATCAATGAGAAAAGGACAAGGTTGATGACATTTTGTGAGGCAGATGGAGAGTTATTCTATAAGACTTGGGAACGTTTCAAGGAGCTTAAGTTTGGGTGCTCTAACCATGGCCAAAGCCAAGACATGTTATTCTCTCTCTTTTACCAAGGATTATACATAGAGACCAGAAGGAAGGTCGACAATGTATGTGGAGGAGATTTCATGGAGAAAACCTCAGAAGAGGCGCATGTTCTACTTGAAAAGATGTCGGAACAATCTTCTTTATGGGATGTCAAGCCCAATGTTCAAAAATTGGCAATATCATTGAGAGAAGTCACCCAAGCCAACCATTGTGATCAAGCAAATGGTCAAGACTTTAAGCATGGAGCTACCGGAGTTACAAGGGCTAGTGGAGAGTTTGTTAATATAATGGGAGGCAACTCTTGCCAACCAAAAGCATGTTTCTCCCCAATACCATAACAATCTTCGATGCCACAAGCACCCGCACCTCGAGGGGAATTGTCAAAGTCTAACTTGGAGGAGTTAATGGCAAAGCTATTTTCACAACATGAGATGCTTCTTCAAAGAAAATTGGAAGCTCAACGAGTGGAGGACAAGAAGATGTATTTGGATATCTTCAAGAGCTTAATTGAAGAGAACAAGGAGATTCGGAAGGAGAACCAATGTGCACTTCGGAAGATGAAGAAAAAATTAAGTCAATTTGCAATGGCACATCAAGTTCAACAAGGCGGAAGGACGAATGAATTCCCGTCTTGCATCAAAAAGGATCTCAAACATCAAGTTAAGGTGGTCAATGTGGTAGTGCAACCTGGGAAGTGCTTCACCAACAATGATGATGCCCCCTTGGTAGAAAGTAATTGTGAAAGTGATGATGATGAGGACCTACGCACATCGAGTGTACCTAGCATACCTCTCGGATTTGAGAATAAAGCAAAGAGGAAGCACGAAGCTGTCAAGACCAAAACTGAGACTAAGGTGAAACCGGATGCATTTGATTTCTTACATTTTCCTCAAGCCAATGCTAAAGGAAGTACACAAGCTATCATGTGCCGTAACATAAAAGACTTCAAGTTATTCAACAAAACTTCTTTGACTCCGGCACTACAAGCTTATAGTGTTAATGTTGTGGAAAAAAAGGCTAATGTTGTTGAAGAAGTCAGGGCACCGAATAGGAGCAAGAGCCGCGAAAAGAAGAAGAAATTAAAGCCAAACAAGCTTGAGAAACCAACATTGGTAGTTTGTAGCGAGGTCACCTTGAAGAGTCTTAATTCCTTAAGGAATGCTAATTAGAAGTTGCTTGAGCTATGTTCTCAATGTGTCATCCATTTGATGAATTTGAAGAATGGGAGAACTTTCAAGCTCCATGAGAAGCAAATTGAGACTTTTGAGCCAAACACAAAATGAAGTGCGGAGGTCTATCACTTTAAGGACCCAACCGGGATGTCCTTTCATTCTACTTAATCGGTGTTCTTGTGAACTCTTGGAGCGATCTTAAACGATGCGGTCACAACACAAATAGTATGAAAGGCAAGACTTTGGTCTTGCAAGTTGGTGATTGTTGGTGACTATGGCGAAGTTTCGGTCTTCAAGGGGGAGCATCTCTAACCCTTTATTTTCTTTTTGTTTCTCTTCCATTTAATTTCTTATTTTGCTTGAATTTTTGTTTAGAATGTAGCTTTGTTCGTGTGAAATTTGTGTTAGAAAAATGTGTAAGTTGAGTGACATCTTTATGTGAGAATTGGTGGAGGTCTGAGAGTTAAAAATCTGGGAATTTTTGATGGGTCGAAGAATGATAGTTCTTCCCCTTCGACCCATCGAATAAGAGGCACAGAGGATGCAGGTTCCTATCTTCGACTGATCGAAAATTTCATTGTACTTTTCTTCGACTCGTTGGAAATTAACCCCTGTCCGATTTGGTGACCATTTTTGACCGCTCAAAAATTGCAGTATACGTTTCCTCGACCCATCGAGACTTGCCCTACCAAAATTGAATTTTGAAGACCAAGCTCTTGGGCCTTGATGGCATCCTCCTTTGAGCTTCCCCATGACACCATTTGCAATATGAATGCACCGCTTGCCGGTTCTTACTCCACTCATGCAACCTTTGGATGGCGAGGCCTAACTTGGCCTTTACTAGTTTACATACTCTTGCACTTGGATCTAGGAGTCGATCGTCAAAGTGTTTGCACACACTCTCTCTCCCACTCTCTCCTTATCCCTTTGCATGACACGTCTTTATTAAGAATGATGCTTAGTGTGTAATCGAGTCATGTTCACATGTGGTAGGCTTAAAAAAATTAAACACCTTATATTCTTCATCTTGGAAGTGGTCATACAACCACTGCCACTCATCTTCCCTATCCCCACGCAGCTCTACAGGGGTAGGCACGGGGCCCATATTGTCGAAGTATTGATGAAGCCTGTACTTCCGATCACGGTCGATAGAGTTGGCGGTTTGGTTGATATGCCTAAGCATCGCCGGTGTGGGATCCACCTCATATTATTCCTATCAGAAATAAATAGAAAATTATAATCGTATATATTATGAAATTAAAATTTTAATTGGTTATTAGAAAATAAATATAAAATTGTACTTATTACATACCGAAAGTTCTTTAAAGAGTTTTGCCTTCTCTTCATCGGGCAACTCTTCATCGGGCAACTCCTTCCAAGTGGGGGTAGTCATACGAATCCGGCTATGAAGGATTGACCCTATGCTATGCGCCGAGAGACTAGCTAGCTGAGCTGTGGGAGGGCCACCAGTGAATTCGTCGTATGATAAGTTGATCTTTTTCCCGGTTGCCTTTAAAACTTTCTCTGATTTGCTGCCTTTGACGAGACCGCAAGTCCTTTTCGGTTCCGGGTCAGTCGGGGCCCTCCTTTGCTTGCGCCGAATGCTATAGAGGATAGATTCAGAGGTCGAGGATGCCTGAGTACTTCCTGTTGAACTGGGCGTCGGACTGGAATAGGCGTCGTCATCACCGGTCGGGATAAATGGGGCAGCGGAAATTTCCCCAGTGGGCGCCGTCGACGGACCAGATGAAGGGTCCGGATTGAGGGCGTCGTTGCCCTCCTGTAATTTCCAACTGACTTGCTCCGCCAAGCATCGGAGCATAGCATCTTCGGCCTCCTGTTGGGCCTTTTTCTTTCCGAACGGAGCCATTTAAACCTAGGAGTACGTTGTTAAAATACCTGATTATCATAATAATTTTATAAAAAAATTTACGCTAATTAAGTACGCCTCAGATTTAAATAGTGTACACTAGCTTGGTTTTTGGGTCATTCAATGGACGTGCGACCCGCGCGATAAAGTGTAAAGTTTCAATTAATCAGCCTTGGTTCAATCAAAAATATGGCCAGTTAGGGATAAAGATAACGCGAGAGGCAGGACTAATTTCGACAAAACACCCCGAGGCTAACCAAATCAATGGTATATACTCTATTGGTGTCGTCTTTCTTAGATCCAAAACCTGTCACAAGTCATAACCCGTTTCTAGACACCATATCCGACATTCAGTCAATCTTTCAAAAATTTACACTCCCTATCCGACATTCAGTCAATCTTTCAAAAATTTCTAAACACCATATCGGACATTCTATCACAAGTCCTTTGCAAACTCCGCCCTCAACCTCGTGTCCATAACTTCACTTACGTTGTGGTGTGCGGTGATGAAATCCATACATCACGAGGGGTTAAAGAGATAAGCTAGGAAAATAGGCGCCATCTATTCCAAAGAGTGCGACTTAATAAACCAATGTTATGCACTAAATTTAAATCAAAGACTACCAATTTACTAAAAAATTCCCATAATTATCAATTAATAATTTTTAATTACATGCAATAATAATCACAAATTATACTATTAATTAAAACAATAAATAATGACAACAATTAATTATTATTTATCATGCATTTAATAATAATTATTCATTTACCAATATAATTAATTATTATTAACAATAATAATTATTACTATTACTTAATTTTAAGTAATAATTATTCACTACCAATTAACAACTAACCAATAATTAGTTAATTATCATTACCAATAATAATGATTACTAAATTATTAATTATTACTAATAATAATTATTATTAATTATTATCATTACTAATTAATTAAAATTATTTACAAGTTAAATAATTACTTAAATAATAATAATGTTAATTAAAAAATATAATTATTACCTTGCCGGAATGTCGCCGGAGTAGAGTCGTCGGAGAGAGGGAAAGTCGCCAAAATTTTCGTCGCCGGAGGAGGAAGGCCAGAGGTTTTGAGAGGACAGGAGAAGAGAGGAGAGGAGGAAATGAGAGAGGAAAATATAGGCTTTCACTTAGACGACGGAGCCCTAGTTTCCGTCGTCTAAGTGCAATTGGACGACGGAAATGGGCGTTTCTGTCGTCTAAGTGAACTGTTTCAAAATTTTGAAATGGCGCCTAATTAATCAGCGGGACGGTTTCAACCGCCTTAAATTTGACTTAGACGACGGAGAATAGATTCTCCGTCGTCTAAGTCAAATTTGAAGCGGCGACGAAATTTAAGGTGGCACAATGAACCGCCATGTTTTTGAACTTGGACGACGGAGATGATCAATCTCCATCGTCCAAGTAGTCACCAGGACGACCGAGATGGTCATTCTCCGTCGTCCAAGTTCAAATTACGTAAAAAAATAAAATTAATTCTCAAGGAATTTGCCGATCTGTCATTCGAATGAAATAGTGGTAAAATATTGATTAACGCATCGTATATATAAACATTTAAATTTGAAACGACGAATAATTTTACGTCTTTAAACTTGTTAAGTATCTACTAATCTTTATGACTTAAGTGTTATTAAGTATAGGCTCATTTGCATTTCGATATTAACGAAATTGAATTTGGCCAAAACAACCGTTGGATACGTTCGCTGTAACATAATATATAATTAGAATAATTTTTAGAAAATAATAAGTTCGTGAAGGGTTTCATCGGCACAGTCAACCGCAAAACCGAAATTTTGACAAACCGGAAACGTGGATACAAGACATTTCGTAACTCCAATTTTAGAACCGTCGAAGCTCACACACCAAGAATTGTTTACTCTATAGTCTTGACGAAAAGAATATGCATTGGTAGATGGTCTAGATGGTTGTGGTCTTAGAAAGAAATTACGAATTCTACACTTGGACGACCAAACCCCTGAATTCAGGGGTTAGGGCCTAACTGCTTAGGGTTTAGGGTTTTTGCTTCACTTGGACGACGCATATGGGATTCTCCGTCGTTCAGGTGCGTACTTGGACGACGGAAAACTCATTCTCTGTCGTTCAGGTGTCTCCGTTCAATTCTTCTCATTCAATTCGCTTAAAAATTCGTCGATCCTATCCGCTCCGATCTGATCCACTCCTCGATCGATCCGATTCGGATCCATTAATTAATTAATTAATTTAATTTAATTTACGTACGTCGGTCGATCCGATCCAAGCATGGACGCGTGTAATTAATTAATTAAGTACAAAAATAATAGTTTTACATATGTACATACGTACTCCTCCATATAATATTTATATTAATTTTTGACCGATATATGATGCATCAGAAATGAGGACCTGCTCGGGCAGGTGGATCATTAGGTGAATCATGATGTCAAAGAAAGCAGGGGGAAAAATCCTCTCTAGTTTGCAAATGATGTGCACAATTTGTTGTTGCAGTTCCACCACATCTGACTTCTTTAAATCTCTGGCGCATAACCTCTGCCACCATCTGCACAATGCCACTATTGGTTCTACAACGTTACGAGGTAAATATAGTCGAATTACCACTGGAATCAGACTTTGCAGCATAATGTGATAGTCATGTGTCTTTAGACCAACAAACTTATGTTGCACCTCGTCCACTGCTCCAATTATAGTAGCTGCATACGTAGCCGGATAACGAACGCCCTTAAACCAGTGAAATACAGAACGTCTAAGTGTCGGCTTCACTGTGTAAGGTGCAGCTGGCATCTTGTTGTACACTCATTTCCTATCCCTCCTCAACCACAAGGGACGACGTAGATTCATTGATTCCAGATCTTTGCGCGCTTTGGGAGTCTTTAGTCTTGAACTTAATACCGAGAATTGTTCCCACCACGCTGTCACACACATTCTTTTCTATGTGCATCGCGTCCAAGTTGTTCCTCAGCTTCAACTTCGACCAGTAAGGGAGTTCAAAGAATATACTCTTGTGATGCCAATAGCGGAGATCATGTGGAGTAATTGGATTGCATTTCTTTACATCCGCGTCATTGGTCAAGACACCAAAGTCGAAATAGCTCAATCTCTCTAAAATCTCTTCGCCCGACCAACCACAGGGTTTAGGATCGTTCTCTACCGTCCAGTAGAAATGAGCTTCATCCTGTCGCCACGGGTGGTCGTGAGGAAGCCATCTACGGTGACCCAAGTAACACACATTCCCCGCGTGCCAACTAGAGTTCACGTCGTCCAAACACATAGGACATCCATTATATCTTTTTGTCTTGCAGGCTGCCAACATCCCATATGCTAGAAAATTGCTGATCGTCCACATTACGGCAGCCCTCATCGTGAACATCGTGTCAGTGAATTTGTCATAAGTTGGGACACCATTTTGCCACAACAGTTTCAGCTTGTCGATCAAAGGTCTGAGGTAGACATTTAAGCACTTCCCTGGAGATTTAGGACCTGGAATTAGTACAGTAAGAAAATTAAATTCCTTGTTCATGCACATCCACGGAGGCAAGTTGTACGACATCAGAATAACTGGCCAAGTGCTGACGGCGGAGCTATTACTACCCCAAGGATTGAATCCGTCTGTAGATAGGCCGAGTCTAACATTTCTAACCTCTGCAGCAAATTCTCCAAATTCTCTGTCGAAATGTTTGAAACCCTCCCCATCCGCGGCGTGTCGTAGGACATCGTCATCTATTCGCTTTTCTGCGTACCATCGCATCGCCTCTGCTGTGTGTAGAGACTTGTACAGGCGCTGCAATCTGGGAATCAAGGGAAAATATCGAACAACTTTCACATGAATTCTCTTTTTCGAACTCTTCCTATTCACCTCATATCTGCACTGGCCACATACGGGACAGTAGTTCAAATATTTATACTCTTTGTAAAAAAGCACACAATCATTCGAACATGCGTCAATTATCCTGTACTTTAGGCCGAGGCTGCTCATGATATTTCTAACCTTATAATGAGATTTAGGAAGATTGTGATCATCAGGAAGCAACTTACATATTTGCTCCTGAATTTCGTCAAAAGCACTTACTAACATTTTGTGCTTCACTTTTATCTTCATTTGCTCCATCACATATTGCAACACATTCTCTCGACATCCAGGGAACACTGGGGTATGCGCTTCAAGTAGCATCCGGTTGTACTTATCCATCTCACTAGTGTCAGTGGCCAAACTAGCAGCGAGGAATGTGTCATCATGTTCATGAGTGGTAATGTAACCTCCGTTTTGGTGTTCATGTCCACCATTACTAAATCCCGGAAACGCATCATGGACCAAATCTGCAGTTGGGTTGCAAGCAGGGGGGCTGGCACCACTGCCGCTGGATGAGGCACCCTGGTAACTGTACCCTGAGCTGAAGTCTGCTCAGCTGAAGTCTACTGCTTCACCATGCTCGCTCCATGTAGTATAACTCCACATCATACCATTTTCATACAGGTGTTGCACCATAACATTAACCTCCACATACTGACAATTAAGACATTTCTGGCACGGACACTTGAAACGCTTCTTTCCCTGACCATGTTCTATCGCAAAATTCACAAATTCGCTAATTCCATCCATATACCGGACATCACATCTATTCTGCAACTTCATCCAACTCTTGTCCATACTTCTACAAAATATTATAATTAATTAATTATTACATATATATTAGTCAATTAATTAACTATTAATTATACGTACTCGATCTACATCGATCAATTACGTACTTTAATATGTTTAGCTAACATACATGCATGTATGTACGTTTTAACTAAATATTAACCAAATTTGAAAACATCCATACATATATACGTACTACAGGTCTATAATTGACTAATATATATATATATCATCAATTTCCTAACTTAATATATTAATTATATATTAGACGTACTAATTAATTATTAACAATGGGCGTTTTAACAAACGTACATGCAATTATATATATATATATAAACCTACGTTAATGGTATTGAAAAATTAACTGCGTACGTACCTGGCCTTCTCCGATATATATATATGGCGAATTAATCGATGGTCGGAGCCGAAGATCGATATATATATAGTGCTATATATCTAGCTAGCTAGCTAGGACGTCGATCATCGTTTCCATTGCGTGCACGCGTGAGGCGCTAGCTGATCAAGAGAGGAAGAGATTATGATCGATCAGTTGAGAGAGTGAGCGGAGAGGAAGAGAGTTTGGCATTGGCCTTATATAATGCTTGACTTAGACGACGGAGGTGTCAGTACGTCGTCTAAGTGGTCACTCGGACCATGGCGTGTCGGTCCGTTGTCCAGGTGAGCACCTGGACCTCGGAGAATTATCCATCGTCCAGGTGTCACTTGGACCACAGAACAATTATGTTTCCGTGGTCTAAGTGTTGTTTTCTTGTACTGATCGTTTTTTTCGATTCGGAACAATTTAATTTCATGTATGTACAAGTTTTTATTATTTAAGTAACAATTTATTATTTTAATTAATTTATAAATATTTAATTAATTAAATGAGAATGGAGTATTTTAATTAAATTACTAATATTTTACTATAAATTAAAATTTAATTAAAAAATATTAAATAATCACTTAGACCATGAAGAAACAGTTCTCCGTGGTCTAAGTGATCACTTAGACCGCGAAATTTTTTTGCGCGGTCCAAGTGATCACTTAGACCGCGGACTTTTTCCGTGGTCTAAGTTCACACTTGGACGACGTAGAATTGATCTCCGTCGTCCAAGTGCATACTTAGACCGCGGAAAAAGTCTGCGGTCTAAGTCGCACTTGGACCGCGCATCCATCATTCTCCGTCATCTAAGTACTTGGAGGACGGAACATACTCCACAGAAGTTCCATCATCTAAGTACTTAGACGAAGGAAACGGTCCACGGTCTAGGTGAGTTTTTCTTGTAGTGATGGGTATGATTTGGAAGATAGAATGACATTCTTCTATGAGGGCTTGGAACTAGCAAACAAGACAAAAGTAGATTCAGCTTGTGGAGGAATGTTCATGTACCAAACTGGTGAGCAAGCTCAAGATATCATTGAGAGATTATCTAAGAATTCCAAGCAGCTCTACACTAGAGAGCGTACTTTGGCTTGTAGAAAACAAGTTGTATTTGAGGTCTCTATAGACCCAAGTATGGAAAAGAGAATGAATGCCATGGAGAAGAAGTTGGATACTATTGCTAGTGCCATAAAGAGTCAAATAACACCTTCAACTTCTCCAGCTCAGGTATGCTCTGTCTTTTCACTCACTGATCGTATTCAAGAGACTTGTCCTTTTGTTCTAGAAGATGAACAGGTGAACTTTGAGCAACAACAAAGGGCAAGGAATGATCCGTTCTCTCAGACCTATAATCTGGGATGGAGGAATCATCCAAATTTCAGCTATGGAAATAACACAAATGTCCTCAATCCGCCTCCTAGATTCAAGCCAAGACTTGAGAACCAACAAGTGCAACAACCAGCTACATCACCAACCACTGATCCGGCTCTTCAGGCTATATTGACTAAGCTTAAGGGAATTGAGGTATTCGATAAGAAATCCAGCAAGGCATTTGAGCTGTTAGAGAAACAAGCGAATCACTTTCAGCAACAAATATCAGCAAGAGTGCCCGGTACACTTCCTAGTCAAGTTGTTCCAAATCCAAGAGGTCAAAATGAAGCCAATGTCATCACTTTGAGGAGTTGAAAAGTGCTTGAAGATGCCTCAATGTATATCAAGAAGTCTCAAGAATGGAATGAGCTGGTGTTGGAACAAGTGGTGCCATATCAGCTAATTTAGGACAACCTGAGAGCACCATTTGATGAATCGAAGGGATCTCTCGATCCAACAAGGGATGCATCAAAGCAGAACCCGAGAGCATGCTTCGATGGATCAAAACAAATTCTCGATCCATCGAAAGTGGGCCTTGGACAGAAGAGTTCAGCAACTCAAAAATCAGGTAAGGTACATTTTGAACCCTCTCATTTGGTTTCTTCACATGTTCCCTTTCCTAGCAGGCTTCAAAAGAAAAAGAAAGATACGGTGGAGCATGACATGTTGGACACATTCCGAAAGGTCCAAGTGAACATTCCTTTGCTTGATGTGATCAAGCAAAGGACTAAATATGCAAAGTTTCTTAAGGAGCTTTATACCATGAAAAGGAAGTTTAGGTACTAAGACCGTTGCATTGAGTGAGAACGTATCCGCAATACTTCAAAGGAAACTACCACCAAAGATGGCAGATTCGGGACGATTCACTGTCCCTTGTACAATTGGTAGCACTAACTTTATTGGTGCTTTGCTTGATTTGGGTGCATCTATTAATTCAATGCCATACTCTATTTATGAAACTTTGGACATAGGTGCATTGCAACCAACTGGTGTGACTATAAAATTGGTTGATAGATCTAACTGCTACCCTAGAGGTTTTGTTGAAGATGTTTTAGTGCAGGTTGGCAATTTGATTTCTTTGTTTTGGAGATGGAAGCAGAGCCTCAACCATCTGAGTTACCATTGATTCTTTGTCATCCATTCTTGAAGACTGCTAGGACCAAGATTGATTGCTTAAGTGGAACCCTTTCCATGAAAGTTGATGGGGGAAAAGATCTGTCTCAACATCTTTGATGCTATGAAGCATCTAGGTGAAAAAGACTTGTATTCTTGTTATTTCATTGATACGTTTGATAGTTTTTTGTAGGAATACATGCAAATATTCTGTGAAAGATGATGCATTGAAGAAAGCTCTTGAAGAAGGTGGAAGAAAATCAGTTGTTTGTTATGATCCACCAAGAGAATCCGCTCAATTAATTGAGAGCACTAAGCTCGCCCAAGAACTGGATGAACTTGAGGAACTAATTACCCATCCTCGACCCATTGAGGAAGAAGAAATTCTGAGAGATGAGTTGGTAATGGGAGATGAGTATGATGATGTTATGGCAGCCCTTGAGTCAATGTCATATGTGAAAGGTAGTTCTAAATCTCTTTCTCTTCCACTTTCTACTAACAAGCTTCTTCCTTCTATTGGGAAAGCCCCAGAGTAAGAGCTTAAACCTTTGCCTGAGGATTTGAAGTATACGGTCATTGGAGATGGTAAAAGCTTACCAGTAATTATATCTTCGAAGCTCATTGATCTTCAAGAGGAGAAGTTGCTCATTGTGCTCAGAGAATACAAGGAGGCAATTGGTTGGACAATTGTTGACATCAAAGGAATCGACCCAAGAATGTGTACTCACAGAATATTCCTTGAAGATGGAGCAAAGCCAACAAGAGAGGCCCAACGGGGACTCAACCCACCCATGATAGACGTAGTCAAGAAAGAAGTTGTCAAACTTCTTGATGCAGGTATCATTTGTGCTATATTTGATAGTAGATGGGTGAGTCCTATAAAGGTTGTGCCCAAGAGATCGGGCATCACAATTATTAAGAATGATGAGGATGTGTTAATGCCTCAGCAAGTTCAGACTGGATAGAGAGTTTGCATAGACTATCGCAAGTTCAATGCTACAACTCGTAAGGATCATTTTGCTATTCCTTTTATTGACCAAATGTTGGAGCGTCTTGCAGGTCATGCATATTATTGCTTTCTAGATGGCTATTCTGGCTATAACTAGATTGCCATTGACAGAGAAGACCAAGAGAAGACAACCTTCACTTGTCCCTTTGGCACGTTTGCATATAGGATGATGCCTTTCGGGTTATGCAACGCACCAGCAACATTCCACAGATGCATGATGAGCATCTTTTCAGACATGGTTGAGAAAATCATCGAGATATTTATGGATAACTTTTTAGTTTTTGATGATTCATTTGACTTATGTCTACATATCTATCTCTTGTTTTAGAACACTATGTTGAAAAGAACCTTGTTTTGAATCAGAAAAAATGTCATTTTATGGTTGAACAAGGGATTGTGTTAGGACATGTGGTTTCTGAAAGGGGGATTGAAGTAGATAAAGAAAAAGTCGATATTGTGTGTACCTTACCATCTCTCACTTCTGTGAGAGTGGTGCGTTCGTTTCTTGGACATGTAGGTTTCTATCGTAGGTTTATCAAGGATTTTCTCCATGATAGCCTGACCACTTTGTGCATTGCTCCAAAAGAATGTGGCTTTGCTTTAACCCATCGAAGCTTGTTGTCAGTTTTTGGTGTTTTTTTTTTGTTTTCTTGTCCTTTTTTGAGTCTTTTATAAAAAAAAATAAAAAAAAAATACAAAAGTAAAAAGTGTCAAGAAAAGCAACACAAAAAGAGTCGTTTGAATTATGTTTGGAGTCTTAGGAGCCCTTGAGAAGTCTATGATGTACTAATATCTTCCGAATATGTGGCTAAGACATTATTTATGACTGTGACTTGAGTTTCTTTGGTTAATCTTGATGCATGGTACATGTGCGAATATGTAGTGGAAATGGAAACAAGTTAACATGGAACAGATTCAGAGCATGCTTTAACAATTTGAGATTCATTTAACCCGTGAGTGATTGAGCCTAAATGTGATATACATGTTTTCATTGTTGAGTATCAATTGCTTGCCGTAGATTAAGTTAATGGACTCTAGAGATTACTAGAACTCGCTCTTGTGCTTTTCAAAGCTTATAGTCAATATATGTCTTGATTGAAGAAGTGATAATGGCATTTAGGATCCACCACCATGGCCATATGTAGCCTATGTCCCATATTTTGTGTACACTAGTTGTGCACCTCTTTAGTTAACCACTTTGAACCTACATGATAGCCATTTTGTCATCACCTGCATAACCTTAACCTTGAACCATATATTAGCTATATCGCTACCTTTATTCTAGGACTTAGTAGAGCCTTATGAGACAGGTACATGAAGACCAAGGTGACAGTTTATGAAGGTGATACGAAGGAATAAGTTTGGGGTTCAAGCTAGTGCTTTCAAAAGAAAAGAAAAAAGAGAAAGAGAAAGAGAAAGAAAGAAATATTTTGTTCAGAAAGAAATATTTTGTTCTTATGATGTCTAGCTTGATACCCAGGTTAACTGTTGATGAAAAGAATGAAGTGAAGGCCCAATAAGATGAAAATTGGCCACTATAGGGATACAATGGTGAGGAAATTCAATGCGTGTAAAGTGCGAATAAAGTCTCTACATTTGGTGCTCTGCTAGGTTTTAGAACTTATGCTTGAATTCCATATCCTTTTGTTTTATAAACCCATGAGCCTAGCCCCATTACAACCTTTGAAAGACCTTTTTGATCTTTAAGATAGGTAACCTTTGATCTGTGGAGATTAGTCACAATAGTTGAGCATATGGTTCGGTTTATTTGGCAAGTGATTGAGTTGAGTGAAAATATTAGACATATCTTGAGTGAAACACTTTTGAGAACATATCTTTGTGAGGTTGGATCTTGACTTGTTTACAGCATGTTTCAGCTTTGTATTCATCATGACTATGCCTTCGTCTTACATATTACATGTGTGCCATGCATTGACATTAACCTTTGAAATTATGTGGATTGCATTGAAATATCATTAATCTTGGTGTTGCATTTGTAGGAAGATTGTTGAGACGATGTGTTGACGGCATTAGAGTCGTGTCTGTAAAGTGTGTCTTTTGTTTTGAGTTGTAATTTAGTGTTTTACTTGAGGACTAGCAAAAGCTAAATGTGGGGTATTGTAATAGTTGCATAAATGTGCAACATATCTATACTTAATTTAACCCGATATTTAGTCTTATTGTTATGTTTTCGATTTATTTATTAATGTTTATTTGCTTGGTAGGTTTTTGAAGAAAAAATAAATAAATTAATTAGAGCTCTCCTATTGCCATAAGGATTAAATTGATGGGCTAATTAAAGGAGAAGTCTGTGTACATTCTGGATAAAGAGCATGTAGCCCTTAACTGATGGGCTTGAACAAAGAAGAAGTCCATATATATGCAGCTGGCACGTGAGAATTAGCTAGGTGAACTAACCTAGCTTGAGAAGGAGTCGGTGGACATAAAAGAAGAAGAAAAAGAAGTCGAGATGCAGACGAACTGGGAGAATAAGACGAATGGGAAAACAAGAACAAGGACGCCGCAAGCTTCTTTCTTCATCATCTGTTTGTATCAATTTTTTATGATTATTTATATTCAGTTTTCTATTAGCTAAATTATTTCTTGTTAGGGGCTGATCAAAGCCCTAGATATGTTTTGATTTTGAACTCCTTGTGATTTATACAATTTTGAATGAGTTTTGCATCACTGTTTAATCATTGATGATTTCTTTCATATGTTTCTTTGGTGGCCAACTTAGATGCATGTGGTAGGATCTATTGCTTTGGATATGTACATGACCATCTTATCATTTCATATTCTATAGAAGTAAAAGCAACATGATTAGTTGTGTGAAGTAATTTGTAAGTGATGCAAGAGCATCCATCATAGTAGCTCTAGAAGTCTTGTTATTTTTTAGACATCCTATGGATTGTATTGACTTAGGTTAGGTATATTTGGACCCATCTTAGTACCATATCTCCTAGTTTAAGATCACGTTAAGCCAGGTAATCAATCCAGATAACATGTCAAATAAGAGAGTGTAATATGTATGTGACTTAATCATAGCTCATGCATGGGAAACATTCATTCATTGCTATGTGAATTGGGTTTGGGGTAGATAGGATTTATCTAGGGTGGAGAGAAGTGTCTAACGCTTTAATCCATTTGATTTCTTATAATGTAGATTTCCTGTTTTCATTTCATATTATGTGTTAAGTGATTTATTTACCCAATCAAATCATCTTCGAATCTGCTGTACATTTACGTGGTAGTCCGCCACTGTGTCTATTTTATTCATTTGTTTTTGTGTATTTTTAGGTCGAATCTAGATATTTTATTAAATTAATTCTCAATAGTGTAGTCGAGTCTGTCAGTTTTCTGACATTCGCGTCTGTTTGTGTCTAAAGTACTCAGTCTCATCTTTCTTCAGCGGGTAATCATCCCTACTTCCATTCTACTATATCGATAAATTTTTTGGAAGGAATAAGATATTTTTGTGTGGCGTAAAACGCCTATCACCAAAAAATTCCTTTGATTTGCTTTACTTTATGTTTTCACTTTATTTAGTTGGTTAATCAACCAATCAACTCGTATAATCACTCACCGCAATTGCATCATCCCTCACAATGTTAAGTCTCCAAAGGACTTGATAGTGTGAGATACACTTCCATATTTTCTTTTAGTCTTTGTGTCAAGTCATGTCTAGTTGTCCGTAGTCTTTGTGCTTTTTATTCCGAGTTAAGGAGTTATAGTGCTTAATCTTCGTGGGTTCGACACTCGATTTCATTTTTTATTCTATTACTTATACCTGTATACTTGCAGGTGGAGATCGTTCTTGCACTTATGAGTTAGCCAATAGCTTACTAAGTGTGGGGGTATAAATCTTCTAACACATACTCATCTAGCCTTAAGTGAGTAGTTAATTCAAATAAATTCTCAGTTTTTGTGACGACCCGAACCAGAATCAGATGTGTGTTTGGCACGATTCTCGAGATTTGGTTTTAGTCGCAGTTTTGCGATATTGTGTGGTTTGTCGATCCGTTTCGCGACTATGTTTTCAGTCGAGAATTTGGGATGAATGTCTTCACGGAAATGGTAGAGTACGTGATTTCGAGTTCGTGGGTGGTTTCGGAAGATTTTTCCGATAACCGAGGAATATTTTATGATTATTTGAAGTTTCGGGTTCCGACGAGTTTATCCGATTGTTTCGAGCTTATCCGAATTATTTCGTATTTTCATTTCGGACCGTTGATTGACCCGAGGGACGAGTATAAATAGAAAAATAGTCGAGAATTAGTCGTAAAAGATTGTTTTCGGTTGACCAAGTGTTGACTTGCCCATTTTGGAAAGTTTGACCACGTTGACTGGGGGGGAGAGTTTCCCGATTCGGTTGCCGTCCGATCACCATATTCCGGCCACCTTTGGTTGATTGAAAGGTACTGTGAGCTTCCTCTCTTGATTTCATGTGTGATGGTGTGTGAATTTGTGGGAAATGAGCATGATTTACTCGGACCCGAATCGGGTCGGTTTCGTGGAACCGTCGTGGCTCGTCGGTCGTTTTCCGGCGAGTTTGGGTGGCGGTGGTTAGGGGGGTTAGACTCCCCTTGCCTTGGTGTGTCTCCCCATGTATTTGTTATGGCTTGAGGTTGAGTTTTGGGAAGTCACCGGTTGGGTCACCGGAAAGTATGGATTCCGAACTGTTTTAGTTTAATTGGACAGGTTGCGCTTGGAATTGGACTTTGGGGTAGAAGGGAGTCTTGCTCGCCTTGACGAGACCTTGAGAACTGGAAAGTTTGGCCTTGTAATTCCACCGTTGACGGCGCGCCGCCGCCGCCGGCGGCGGTCAACGGCGGTCAACGGTGGTCAGAAAGTCAATTTTCAGATTTCGACGTTTTTAATGTCATTTTTCTCGTAATCACGCCCTGATTATCGTACGGAGGTTTTCGGGTTGATTGGAGTAGCCGATTTTCAGTTGAGGTTTCGAGTTGGGATTTCGGGATTTCTGTAATTCATTTTGCACTGCATTTCGTATTTCCGGGAACAGTTGGTTTCCGTGCATCAATACAGTGTTGTGGATTACGATATTGATCAGTTATGTGTATATGTATTCAGGAGATCGAGATCGAGATCTGGATCGTGAGCGTGCTTCTGGCGAGGGATCTTCCGCCGGACCACGAGTTTAGCGCGTGTGCGCGTTTCGAGAGTCTGTGAGTGGACATTTCTTTTCACAGATTGACTGCGAGTCTTTTATGAATGATTTACGAACTTGAGCATGCGAATTGATTATGATTTTACGAGCATGTGTTTACGATTATGTTTATACGAATATACGTATACGAATATATACATATATGTACATATTATGTTTTAAGCATGTGCATAGAAAAGATTTATGATTTGGTTTACACAGAGTACAGTCTCAGTATATGTTGTGGTATCGATACACATTGGCTTCTCGGCTGATCCCCGAGTACGCTCCGAGAAGGACAGATATCCTGACCCGAGGCCTTTCTGGCTAGGAATCACGTGTGGGTCTGGGATCCCGTGATTCAGACTGTGCTATCGCGTGGTAGTCCATGAGTGATTCCGCGATTTTATATTGCATGCTCTGTACGCGTGAGGAGTTGGAGTCTCCCTCGTGTACCCGGACGCGTGAGGAGTTAGAGTCTCCCTTGCGTACCATTTATTGTTTATACTTTCGACTCGCATATGTTTTTATAACATATATGTTACTTGGTGAAAGACATTTATTTTCGTCCACTCACTCTAACGTGTTTATTGTCTTTCCCCTGGGCTTTTCGGTTTCCGTGCCCAGTTTGCAGTTCAGGTTTGGTGTTTTCACGTCGTGGTTTGGAGGCTAGTGATCAGAGTCATCTGTGTTTTCCAGTAGGTTTCAGTTTCACCTACTGATGTACATGTTGTATATATTTTATACTAGAGGTCGCTCTGATATATTCTGATACTTGTTTATACGGATTTTTCTCGGATATACATATATATGGTACAGTATGTTTACTGTTTGTTGATTATATTGATGTTGAGAAATCCGGATGGGATTGGTGCCCACGGTTTGCTTTTTGTGGCATAGGATGAAGTATTAATTTCCACGTGCAGGTTATGGTAATTCCACGCTAGTAACGAAACTCTGCCGAAATTTTGAAAAGTTTTTGTTGGTTCGTATTTTCGGAAGGGTTTGATTCCGATTTAGGTAACTGAATCGGGGTTGGGTTCTTTCAGCTTGGTATCAGAGCATTAGGTTGTCAGATTCTGTAGACTCTTGTAGTTGTGACGCTTAGGGTATTTGAGTTGATACAGCATGGCTGGAGTGATGACCCGACTGGCCAGCGGTACTCATCAATACTTCGGGTGTTGTATGTCCTCAAATATCTGCGGTTTCATGATTACGTTCTTTCTGCTAGTGCCTAATGCTTGTCTTGTATCAGTAGGATGCCTCCTCGACGTGGTCCCCGTGTTGACCGGGATGATGATCCTGATGAGGATCGCCGAACGCGCGACTTGCTTATGCGAGTGCTGCGTTTGGAAGAGCGTTTTGACCCTGTGGTCAAGGCTCGCACTGCGGGTGCTACTGTGTTTTCGGGTTCAGTTGATCCAGAGATATGCGAGGCATGGTTGGTTCAGATTGAGCGTGTTTGTGAGCGTCTGCAGTTTACACCTGAGCAGATGACAGTAGCCGCAGTTGGTTTACTTGAGGGTGATGCATACTTCTGGTGGGTCAGTACTGACAGAGTTCCTGTGGATACTCCGTGGACATTGTTTCGTGATCTGTTTATGCGGAGGTATTTTAATCAGGCTACCCAGCAGCGCAAGTACGAGGAGTTCACGAACTTGAGGCAGGGCAGTTTGTCTGTACTTGAGTATCGGGATCGGTTTACTCGTTTGTCTCGTTTTGCGCGGGATATGGTGGTTACAGAGGAAGCCAAGTGTCGCAGGTTTGAGCTGGGATTGAATCTGAACATCAAGGCGACGTTGACTACGATGCCGAGGAACAACTTTGATGAGTTTGTCAGTGCAGCTCTCCGAGGCGAGGACATTGAGCAGGAGAGACAGCAGAGGTACCAGCCGAGACGATTTGAGGAAGGTGGACCGAGTCAGGGGCCTTCGAAGAGGCTGAGTTCTGATACTTCCGGTTCAGCGTCATCCTCAGGCGGTGGATCTTATCGACCACCAGCTAGTGTACCCAGGTGGAGACAGAGAGGGAGGAGAGATCGACCGCAGCGACCACAGGCTAGTGGGGATTCCAGCGGTTCTAGTTATCCTCGACGACTTTTTCGCACACCTGCTACACCGAGGGAGTATCCGTTGTGTAACCTGTGCAATAGGTATCATGTTGGACCATGTCAGCGGGGTACTGTCACTTGTTACAGTTGTGGCCAGGTGGGTCACTATTCGAGGGAGTGTCCTCAGTCGTATGGTACTGGTGGACAGGCGACCCAGGGTTCCGGAGTTGAGCGAGGTGCCACTACGGGAGCTCGACCAGCACAGTTTGCAGGTCAGGGCCGACAGCAGGGACAGCCCCAGCGAGGACGACCAGCCGGACAGGCGAGAGTTCATGCTATGACTATGCGTGAGGGCAGAGCATCACCGGAGGTCGTTATCGGTAAGTTACATGTTTTTGGTATTCCAGTAGTGGCATTGTTAGATCCAGGTGCCACACATTCATTCATATCATTTAGACTATCATCATTGGCTACGGTTCCTGCATCTCCACTTCCGGGGTTGTGGAGAGTGTTGTATCCGTCAGGTGAGGTTGTGAGCATCGGATGGGTTTACCGAGATTGTGAGGTGTTTGTTGATGGCCATGGTTTAGCCGCTGATCTGTTATTACTTGATATTGTGGATTTCGATCTGATATTGGGTATGGACTTTTTGGAGTCGCACTGGGCTATGTTCGACTGCCACAGGAAGGAGGTCGCGTTTCGACGACCAGGGTTGCCCGAGATATTGTTTTGCGGCGAGAAGAACACTTCCCTACCGTGTTTGATTTCCGCGATGAGGGCGGATCGGTTGATGAGGAAGGGTTGTGTTGCTTACTTAGCCCATGTTGTAGACACTACTGCTGCAGTGCCGGATCTTGGTAGTATTGAGGTTGTGTCTGAGTATCCGGATGTGTTTCCAGCGGAGTTACCTGGTATACCCCCTGTGCGGGAGATTGATTTTACCATTGAGTTATTGCCGGGTACTGGACCGATTTCCCAGACACCGTACCGGATGGCACCTGCAGAGTTGAGGGAGTTGCAGATTCAGCTTCAGGAGTTGTTGGAGAAGGGATTTATTCGACCGAGTGTTTCTCCGTGGGGTGCTCCAGTGTTGTTTGTGCGGAAGAAGGACGGATCCATGCGTTTGTGCATCGACTATCGGAAGCTGAATCAGATTACGGTGAGGAACAAGTATCCGTTGCCACGGATTGACGACTTGTTCGATCAGCTGAAGGGAGCAGCAGTCTTTTCGAAGATTGATCTTCGATCCGGATATCACCAGTTGAGGATCCGGGATTCAGATGTTGCCAGGACAGCTTTCAGGACGCGGTATGGGCACTATGAGTTTTTGGTTATGCCGTTTGGGTTGACCAACGCCCCCGCAGCTTTCATGGACTTGATGAATCGGGTATTTCGACGATTCCTGGACAAGTTCGTGATTGTATTCATTGATGATATTTTGATATACTCGAGGAGTGTGGGCCAGCACAGGAAGCACTTACGAGTGGTGTTGCGGACTTTGCGGGACCATCAGCTGTTCGCGAAGTTTAGCAAGTGTGAGTTCTGGTTGGATAGTGTGAAGTTTTTGGGCCACGTGATTTCGGCCGAGGGAGTTAGTGTTGATCCTGACAAGATTGAGGCCGTGCTGAATTGGAGTCGACCCACTACTGTACCGGAGATCCGGAGTTTCTTGGGATTAGCAGGCTATTATCGACGGTTTGTACAGGATTTTTCACGGATAGCTACACCACTGACCAGATTAACGAAGAAGGGCGTCAAGTTTGAGTGGTCTGATGCGTGCGAGGAGAGTTATTTGCTCCTGAAGGAGAGATTGACTACCGCACCGGTTCTGACATTGCCAGACGACAGTGGTGAGTATGTTGTGTACAGCGACGCGTCGAAGTTGGGCCTTGGCTGTGTGTTGATGCAGCATGGTAGAGTCGTGGCATATGGTTCCAGACAGCTGAAACCGCACGAGGTCAACTATCCGACGCATGATTTGGAGTTAGCCGCTATCGTGTTAGCGTTGAAGAGTTGGAGACATTACCTGTATGGTGCTCAGTGTAAGATTTTCACTGACCACAAGAGTCTCACTTACTTGCGGACACAGCCGGATCTAAACATGAGGCAGCGCCGATGGATGGAGTTGATCAACGATTACGAGTGCACTTTCGAGTACCATCCAGGGAAGGCCAATGTTGTGGCAGATGCACTTAGCCGGAAATCGGGAGCCTCATTGTTTCATATGTGTGTGGCCAGAGTATCGATGTTAGCCGAGCTACGGGCTACGGGTGCTGTGTTTGGTTATGATGATGATGGAGCCTTGTTGGCTAGTTTTCAGGTACGACCCGTATTGGTTGATCAGGTACGGGAGGCACAGGATTCAGATCCTTACTTGCTGAGCAAGAAGACCACGATTCAGAATGGTGTGCCTACAGAGTTCCGTTTGAGCGACGACGGTACGTTGTTGTTCAGAGGCAGATTATGTGTACCCAGAGACGAGGACTTAAAGAAGGAGATTCTGGACGAGGCCCACAGTTCAGCGTATGCGATGCATCCCGGAGGTACGAAGATGTTTCGTACACTTCGAGCGTACTATTGGTGGCGCAACATGAAGCGGGAGATTGCCGCGTACGTGAGTCGGTGTTTGATTTGTCAGCAGGTGAAGGCGGAGAGGCAGAAACCTGCAGGGAAACTACAGCCACTTGAGATTCCAGTTTGGAAGTGGGAGCATATCACAATGGATTTCGTCTATCAGTTGCCGCGTACTTCGGCGGGCAACACTGGCATTTGGGTTATTGTTGATCGATTGACGAAATCTGCACATTTTCTTGCACTTCCAGGGAAGATTTCAGTGGGCAGACTGGCTAAGTTGTACTTATCAGAGATTGTTCGCTTGCATGGTGTGCCTGTGTCCATTGTTTCTGACCGTGATAGTCAGTTCACATCCGAGTTTTGGCAGGCTTTACAGCGAGCTTTGGGCACGAAGTTGCGATTTAGTACAGCTTTTCATCCTCAGACTGACGGGCAGTCCGAGCGGACCATTCAGACTCTTGAGGATATGCTGAGATCGTGTGTATTGCAGTTTCGGGGAAACTGGGATCAGCAATTGCACTTGATCGAGTTTGCTTACAATAACAGCTATCAGGCCAGTATTGAGATGGCACCGTACGAGGCTCTGTACGGGAAGCAGTGTCGCACTCCATTGTGTTGGAGTGAGGTGGGCGAGCGTTGGCTCATTGGTCCTGATTTGGTGAAAACCACGATGGAGGACATACAGGTGATTCGGGATCGGTTGAAGATCGCCCAGGATCGGCAGAAGAGTTACGCGGATGTGAGGAGGAAGAGCTTAGAGTTTGAGGTTGGTGATTGGGTCTTCCTGAAACTGTCTCCGTGGAGGGGAGTGGTGCGTTTCGGGAAGCGTGGCAAGCTTCGACCGCGGTATATTGGTCCGTATGAGATTACGGAGAGGGTTGGAGCTGTTGCTTACAGACTTGAGTTACCGGCTGAGATGGCTCGTGTACATGATGTCTTCCATGTTTCGATGTTGCGGAAGTACATCTCAGATCCTTCACATGTGATAGCCCCACAGCAGTTGCCGATCAGAGAGGATTTATCGTATGTTGAGGAGCCAGTACAGATTCTCGATCGACGTGAACAGGAGCTGAGGCACCGTGTGATTCCGCTTGTGAAGGTCTTGTGGCAGAACCATTCGATTGAGGAGGCCACCTGGGAGACCGAGCAGCGTATGCGGGAGCAGTATCCTCATCTATTCACATAGCAGGTACGTAAATTTCGAGGTCGAAATTTCTTTAAGGGGGGTAGATTTGTGACGACCCGAACCAGAATCAGATGTGTGTTTGGCACGATTCTCGAGATTTGGTTTTAGTCGCAGTTTTGCGATATTGTGTGGTTTGTCGATCCGTTTCGCGACTATGTTTTCAGTCGAGAATTTGGGATGAATGTCTTCACGGAAATGGTAGAGTACGTGATTTCGAGTTCGTGGGTGGTTTCGGAAGATTTTTCCGATAACCAAGGAATATTTTATGATTATTTGAAGTTTCGGGTTCCGACGAGTTTATCCGATTGTTTCGAGCTTATCCGAATTATTTCGTATTTTCATTTCGGACCGTTGATTGACCCGAGGGACGAGTATAAATAGAAAAATAGTCGAGAATTAGTCGTAAAAGATTGTTTTCGGTTGACCAAGTGTTGACTTGCCCATTTTGGAAAGTTTGACCACGTTGACTGGGGGGGAGAGTTTCCCGATTCGGTTGCCGTCCGATCACCATATTCCGGCCACCTTTGGTTGATTGAAAGGTACTGTGAGCTTCCTCTCTTGATTTCATGTGTGATGGTGTGTGAATTTGTGGGAAATGAGCATGATTTACTCGGACCCGAATCGGGTCGGTTTCGTGGAACCGTCGTGGCTCGTCGGTCGTTTTCCGGCGAGTTTGGGTGGCGGTGGTTAGGGGGGTTAGACTCCCCTTGCCTTGGTGTGTCTCCCCATGTATTTGTTATGGCTTGAGGTTGAGTTTTGGGAAGTCACCGGTTGGGTCACCGGAAAGTATGGATTCCGAACTGTTTTAGTTTAATTGGACAGGTTGCGCTTGGAATTGGACTTTGGGGTAGAAGGGAGTCTTGCTCGCCTTGACGAGACCTTGAGAACTGGAAAGTTTGGCCTTGTAATTCCACCGTTGACGGCGCACCGCCGCCGCCGGCGGCGGTCAACGGCGGTCAACGGTGGTCAGAAAGTCAATTTTCAGATTTCGACGTTTTTAATGTCATTTTTCTCGTAATCACGCCCTGATTATCGTACGGAGGTTTTCGGGTTGATTGGAGTAGCCGATTTTCAGTTGAGGTTTCGAGTTGGGATTTCGGGATTTCTGTAATTCATTTTGCACTGCATTTCGTATTTCCGGGAACAGTTGGTTTCCGTGCATCAATACAGTGTTGTGGATTACGATATTGATCAGTTATGTGTATATGTATTCAGGAGATCGAGATCGAGATCTGGATCGTGAGCGTGCTTCTGGCGAGGGATCTTCCGCCGGACCACGAGTTTAGCGCGTGTGCGCGTTTCGAGAGTCTGTGAGTGGACATTTCTTTTCACAGATTGACTGCGAGTCTTTTATGAATGATTTACGAACTTGAGCATGCGAATTGATTATGATTTTACGAGCATGTGTTTACGATTATGTTTATACGAATATACGTATACGAATATATACATATATGTACATATTATGTTTTAAGCATGTGCATAGAAAAGATTTATGATTTGGTTTACACAGAGTACAGTCTCAGTATATGTTGTGGTATCGATACACATTGGCTTCTCGGCTGATCCCCGAGTACGCTCCGGGAAGGACAGATATCCTGACCCGAGGCCTTTCTGGCTAGGAATCACGTGTGGGTCTGGGATCCCGTGATTCAGACTGTGCTATCGCGTGGTAGTCCATGAGTGATTCCGCGATTTTATATTGCATGCTCTGTACGCGTGAGGAGTTGGAGTCTCCCTCGTGTACCCGGACGCGTGAGGAGTTAGAGTCTCCCTTGCGTACCATTTATTGTTTATACTTTCGACTCGCATATGTTTTTATAACATATATGTTACTTGGTGAAAGACATTTATTTTCGTCCACTCACTCTAACGTGTTTATTGTCTTTCCCCTGGGCTTTTCGGTTTCCGTGCCCAGTTTGCAGTTCAGGTTTGGTGTTTTCACGTCGTGGTTTGGAGGCTAGTGATCAGAGTCATCTGTGTTTTCCAGTAGGTTTCAGTTTCACCTACTGATGTACATGTTGTATATATTTTATACTAGAGGTCGCTCTGATATATTCTGATACTTGTTTATACGGATTTTTCTCGGATATACATATATATGGTACAGTATGTTTACTGTTTGTTGATTATATTGATGTTGAGAAATCCGGATGGGATTGGTGCCCACGGTTTGCTTTTTGTGGCATAGGATGAAGTATTAATTTCCACGTGCAGGTTATGGTAATTCCACGCTAGTAACGAAACTCTGCCGAAATTTTGAAAAGTTTTTGTTGGTTCGTATTTTCGGAAGGGTTTGATTCCGATTTAGGTAACTGAATCGGGGTTGGGTTCTTTCAGTTTTAGTCTCTTCATACATATAGTAACTTAGCTAGGCTCAACACATGCATAGGTGAAACCAATCATGAAGCTTAAGTATATAAACATTCACAAACATAAAGTAGCTCATTCACAAACATACTTTCACAAAACATACACTAAAACATAAACCCTACATAAATCAAGACATCATTTGTTCACATCACATGGCTAGGGTTCAAACCCTAGCCTCGCAAATGGGATTACTCACTACACATAATTAAAATCAAGTTTAAATACATCAATAGAGTAAATAGGATTAAGAAATAACCAAGGAATCTCCCCAAAGCAAGCCAATTTACTTCAAGTCCACCCTTGTGCTTCTAACTTCACCTTCTTTGCTCTAAAGTGTCTTCAATCTTGTAGAGGAGGAAATGGCAACTTTTAGGACTCAGAGAAGCCAAGGGGATGAGGAATTACTTCCCACTTCTTCAAGTTATAGAGAATCACTCAAACCTTGGAGGCAAGGACTTTGTTACCAAGTAAACATACTATCTATGTTATGTAAACATACTAAAGACATGAAAAGAAGACACAAAGTATAACAACAAGCAACTCGTCTTTTTTCACCTTCTGAGCGGTAGTCCGCCTCTCACGGCAGTTTTAATGAGTTTTATGAATACATAATAAATTGAAAACCTTGTAGTGAGAACCCATAACTTATTTATTTCAACAGAATTACATACCAAATATCCAGAGCCTCACTCTCTAGTAAACAGCTATCAGCTGTGAAACTACTCATACTAGTAGACATACTTACTTTAAAATATAGAAGCAGAACATTTTTCTTCAACTCTATCTCTCGACTTACAAACTTGACTCTCAGACTTTCTACTCTCAGATAGATTTCTTCTATTCTAATTTTTGATGCCTAAAACTAAGACTCAATGCTCCTTTTATAGGGAGTAGAATTAAACTGGAATTGAAATATGCTTAATTAACAGTAACTCCACTAAAATTGATGACGCTATGCTGATAAGGTTCTAGCTTTCCTCCACTGTCTTCTTTCGAAACGCATATTTCTTATCGATAAAAGATTTTCCCTTCTCTAGAAAAAGACAATATGAATTTTTATGTCTTTACATATCATCGTATATTTCTAAATTTTCTCCATGCTAAGACTCCTCAAATTCAAGCCTTCTTCTGGTTCCATTTTCCTCCATGTCTGTATCTTCATACATCTTGTAGTGCCTGTCATTCTCGATCTTCTTGAGCCACTGAGCACATGCAAGGGTGGAATCAATCTCTTTTCTTTTGAAAGAAACAAACAAGTCACTAGTAACAGTCTCTGGGTGGTCGTAAGCGGCAAAAATAATCTTTTCTCCTGAAGCAAGAAAAGTAATCTCTTGATCTTCTTCGATTATTTCTTAATGTATTCCAATGTCATGGCCTTCATCCATGGAATGCTAGAATTTCGAATTCTATTGTATCCATTACATGCTGGTTCTAAATACTGGCCTTGGATGATTCTGGCATAGTGGTATGAAGAAATGTACTCGGCTTCTGCATTGGATTTCTGCACTCATTCTGGAGGTAATGATCTGAACTTGAGTTTAAGAATACAGTTGCACTTCCTTAGATTCTTAATAGTATTATAGATGATGGAAGACAATTTCGTGAGATCATCCTTAGTTTTTGTCCATATATTATGAACAAAGCCATTTTCAACTAACCACAACTTGTACTCTTGCAGATGTTCACTTTGAACATTCACAACGTATCTTCGTGGGAATTATCCAAGAATAGTAAAAAGTGTATCGGAGAGAACTATGTTGATTGAGTGTCTTCCAATGGTGTTGTGAAATTTGAACCACTATGGTTCTTTTAATGACTGAATTGGTAGTTTTGCACTTTCATGGGCAATTCTGATGTATTGCACCACTGGTTTATTAACAACACTTTGTTGTTTTCTCTTCAGTTCTTATGCTAAGGCAATCATGATCTCTACCATAAGTCTTTTATCTTGTTCTTGGAAGGCGAACATCAATTTGTCTAGCAAAATATTCTGATGAAAAGTTAGACTTGGGTCAGTTTGGAAGACTAACTCGGAGAAGGTGTTCAGCTGATTTTTTAAGATGTTTACGAACCATGTAGGAAAAATTATGATTTTTGACAAACCAATAGCCTTCAACGGTCTCGATAAGCCTTTACCGTCTACCATTTGAGACGAGCTAGCCAATCCTTTATCCTAAAAATGGTGAATTAAGGTTGGTCTTTTAGGACACAGGAAGAAATTTTTAAGAACCTTCTCAATGGATCCTTTCGGTTGTTCAGGTTCTTTTCTTTTTGCCTCCTATTCCTAGGATTCCGACATTCGACGCTCTTTTTGCTCCTTCGAAACATTGTTATTTCTCTCGTTAAAGTGTATGTGAGATAGTTCATGTTTTCTGCAATTAATTTTACATCATAATCATATTTTGGTTGAGAAATAATTGCCAATTTTCTAATTTACTCTGGCACAATCTTTTCTCACAATGAATGGTTTCCTTTAAAAGGTGGGAGAATTTTCACAATTTTTTAACGCCAGAATTTCTTTTTCCCTTGTGGGATAGTTCTATTCTGCAAAGTTGAACTTGCCACTACATAACTTCAAAAAAATATTTGTATTAGTGTCTGGCGCTCTTGCTAGCACTACACCTTCCCAAAAAGTGTCACTAGCATATGTTTGAAGAATAATCTCATCATTTTTTTCAAGTTGATGGAGATGAGGCAAATGTTTGCAAAGCTCCTTGATTTGCCTAATGACCTTTTCGTCATCTTCTATAAATGTTTTAGCTCTCTTAGACTTTGTTTTTTGGGACAGTAATGTTGTTATTTGTGACGACCCAGAACAGAATCAGCAGTGGAATCAGCTTAATCTACGAGCTTGCGCGTAGTCGCAGATTGCCGATAGTTATTTGAATCGCCAGATTTGATAACGACTAAATCATTGGCCGAGAATTGGAGCTAGGTCTCTTCTCGAGAGTCGTTGTACGTGTGATTTCGAGTTCGTGGGCGGTTCCGGATCGTTATTTGGATGACTGAGGAATAAGTTATGAATATTTGAAGTTGCGACATAATAGGATTTAAATGGTGGTGCTCTTAACGACTAAATTACCGGATGAGAATTTGGTTTCGGATGCTTCACGGAAGTTGTTCAGAATTTAATTTCGAGCTCGTGGGAACTTCCGGGGAATTATTCCGAGTTACGAGGATTATGTTGTGAATATTTCGACCGTCGATTATGTAATCAGATAAGTTTGTGTTTGAGTTGAACAGTTGACTTTTTATCGATTTTGTCGATGTGTTTGACTTTGGGTGATAATTGAAGAATATGTCGAGTCGAGTTTGTTGCCGCGAGAATTATCGAAATCGGAATTACGACGTGAAAGTTACGGGTATTCGAAGTTTGTCGAAAAGTGAATTTTGTGGTTTCTAATTTGGGAAAGCTATAAATAGTGAAGTTTCCTGTTTTGGCAAGTCAACAGTTGGCATTAATGTGCTGGACCGAGTTGACCGAGTCAACTCGGTGGAGGAGAAACTCACGTCGGCAGCCACGGCCTCCACGGCGGCGTGGTGCTTCCGGCCACCTCAAGGCTTGGGAAAGGATCTGTCCGGTGCGCCTTGATCTCCCGATCCCATCCCTGGCCACCATGCACGGTGAGGCTCACCGCAGAGAGAGAATTTTTCGGCTAAAATTGGAGGAAAATTGAGGAATTCGGGTTGTTTCATTTCGGCCGATTCGAGCTAAACCAAGGACTGGGATTTGTGGCTCTCCTCTCCATGATTCTAACCATGTAAGTATGGAGTTCTAATTCGATTTGTGCTTGGAGAATTTTGGAATTGAAATTTGTGTGAACATTTGGTTTTTCATGAAATTGACATGGTTAGAGTGAGAATTGGACTTCGATGCAGTTATGGAAGTTGGTCAGCGGGTGATTTTTCATGGAATAGGGGTTGCTCCGCCAGGAAAGTTTCAGTCTGGCGGCAGCGGTCAACGGCGACGGTCAACGGTCAAATTTGACTTTTTTGGGGTTTTCGACAAGTTGGATGTCATTTCACTCGAAATCGCGCCCCGATCGCAGTGAGGAGGTTCGTTTTTCGAGTAGAGCATCCAAAAGTACAGCGAGGTATTGAGGTGTGATTTTAGAATTTTTGGCAGTTTGTCGTAATCGGATTACGTGTTTCCGAGAACGGTGGTTTCTCGTTATTTGTTTTGTATTGTCGAGTTATGACTTTGAGAAATAAACTTTGTGATTATTCGGGGGTTCATGATCGTTTGTTTGGCGAGGGAATTTCCGCCGGATCACGGGTTAACGCGAACTGCGTTACGCTAGTCTGTGAGTGGACAATTTCTTTTCACGGATTGTTTGCGAGTCTTTATACACGTTTTACGAACTAGAGCACGCATATGAGATTTCAATTTACATGAGCATGTGTTATACTATTATGCCTATACTAGTATATATATTACGTATATACACTTATATGTTGTTTCATGCATTTGGATCGAACTATTTATGATTTGGTTTACACAGAGTACAGTCGTTATATATGTTGTTGTATCGATACACTCGCATCCCGGCTGATCCCCGAGGATGTGTACCGGGGGAGGCTGTGACTCCTGACCTGAGGCCTTTACCGGGGGGAGGCAGACCTCTGACCTGAGGCCTTTCTGGCTAGAATCACGTGGAAGCCTGGGACTCCGTGATTCTGACTGTATTAGCAAGGTTGTGTCCTCGAGTGGCCCCGTGGGATTTTTATGCATGCTCTGTACGCGTGAGGAGTTAGAGTCTCCCTCGTGTACCATTCGATTTTTATACATTCGACTCGCATATGTTTTTATAACATATATATTATGTGGTGAAAGACATTTATTTTCGTCCACTCACTCTAATAGTTTTCATGTCTTTCCCCTGGGCTTTTCGGTTTTCGTGCCCAGTTTGCAGTTCGGACTCTGGTGTCGCACGTCGTGGTCGGAGGCATAGTGCTCGAGCTACCTTGTTTCTTCCAGTATATTTATTATTCTACCTACTGTGGTATACTTATATGATTATACATTAGAGGTCGCTCTGAGTATTCTGTTGTATATATTATACGATTTTTACTCCAGATTTCAGTAAAGTATAGATATATTATTGTTGATATATTGAGAAATCCGGATGGGATTGGTGCCCACGGTTTGATTTTTGTGGCATAGGATGAAGTGTATTTTCCGCGTGCAGGTAATGGTAATTCCACGTTAGTAGCGAAACTCTGCCAAAATTTCTACGGTTTTTGTTGGTTCGTGTTTTCGAAAGGGTTTGATTCCGGTTTAGGGAGCTAAATCGAGGTTGGCTCCTTTCAGATTGCTATCAGAGCATTAGGTTATAGGTTCTGTAGACTTCTGTAGTCGGGTTTACTAAGGATATTTGAGAAAGTATAGCATGTCTGAAATGGTGACCCGACAGGCCGGTGGATACTCATCAATACTCCGGGTGTTGTATGCTTTCAAATATTTGAAGTTCCATGATTACGTTCCACTTGTTGTGAACGATGTTTTATTCATTAGGATGCCTCCTTGACGTGCTTTCCGTGTCGGTACGGTTGTGGATCCTATTGAGGATCAATCGACGCGCGATTTGCCAGTGAATTGTGGGTTTGGATGAGTATTCTGAGTTCAGAGAATTGTGTGGCACGGTTTGCCTGGTTGTGTGTGTTTGAGCATCTACATGTTGCCTCAGAGAAGAGAATCGTTGTAGTTGATGTTTGCCAGAGTCAGATTATTGTATTTTGTGGGCTGATATTGTGTGAGTTCCTGTTGTGACTCCATGGCCTACATTCAGGATGTAGTTTATACGGTAATGGTTTAATCAGGCTACCCAGCGAACGAATGAGGAGTGTTTACCTACCTGAGGTAGAGATGCATTGTTCACATGTTTGTCTCTATTTGCACGAGTTGTGTGGCTTCAGATGAAGCAGTGTACGAGGTTCGAGATGAGTTTGAACCTGAGCATCAGAGAGACTCTGATTGATATGCCTCGAGATAACCGTGAGGAGCTTAGTGTGCTACACTCAGTGGCGAGGATATTGAGAAGGAAAGGTATACGCGGTTTTCGATGTGATGGTTTGAGGAAAGTGGATTTAGTCGAGATGTTTTGATGAGGTTGAGTTCCGACACCTCGGGATCAGTGACTTCATCAGGCTGTGGCCTTTTCGATTATGTTGAGGGTCATCAGATCAAGCAGAGGATCCGTATGACGATGGCGGAGATTACAGAGTAGCGGACTTGCTCCTGTGGCATGAGTTTGGGTGATCCTTTCACGCAGCAGGTGTTGCGGTGACTTGTGTTCGTGGAGCACTCTCAGTTGCTATGGTGGTGACCAGGAGGGTCACGTTACGAGGAAGCAGCCTCAATCAGCTGTGTTAGCGGTTCGGCAGTTCAGAGTTCACGAGGTGGTCATGATGCCATTTCTGGAAAGTGACCAACGCAGCCTTTTAGATGAGTTATTCAGCAAGTCGCGATTGATGTGGGCGGCTAGTTGGGCATGTTGGAGTTCGTGCCATGACCTTGTTTGAGGACAGACTTTTCTCCGAGGTTACTGTTGTTTGATATCCTTGGCTATTGTACCTGCATTTCCACTTCCGAGGTTTTGGAGAGTGTTGCATCCATCCGGAGGTTGTGAGATCCTTGTTGGAGGATATGGCTTAGCCGTGGATCTGTTATAGCTTGACATCATGGTTTTGGTGTGATTGTGAGTATGGACTTACTGACGACGTATTTGGTTGTGTTCGAGTGCCTCGAGAAGGAGGTTGTGTTTCGACGACCAGGTTTCCCCGAGATATTGTTTCGCGGTGATGGTCGAGCGGATGGTGGAGATGAGTTGTGTGGTTTGCTTTGCTAATGTTGTGGATACTATGGTTGCTGTGCCCGTTATTGGTGATGTTGAGGTGGTTTCCGAGTTTTCAGGTGTGTTCCGGAGGAGTTACCAGGTATTCCTCCAGTTCGGCAGACCGACTACACCATTGAGCTTGTACCAGGCGCTGGACTCATTTTATCGGCATTTTGTCGTTCGGAGCCAGTGGAGCTGATGGAGCTACAGTTTCGACTCCAGGAGTTGCTGGAGGAGGTTTCAGGAGATTTCATGCGACCCCGCGTATTTGCGTGGTGTACTCTTGCATTGTTTATACGGATGTTGGATGGTTCGACGTGGTGGTGCATTGACTACCGGAAGCCTGATTTACTTCAGGAGTGTGAGTATCTTCCGCTTCGGATTGACGATTGGTTTGATCAACTCATGAGAGCTTCAGTCTTTTCGAAGATTGATCTTGGGTGGATACCATCAATTGAGGATCGAGGAGTCAGATGTGGCTAGGACGACTTTCGGATCTCGGTGCGGGCATTAGGAGGTTTTGGTCACGCTGTTTGGTTGACCAATGCCCCGTAGATCGTGTGGACTTGATGGACCATGTGCTCAGATGATTCTGGACGAGTTGCGGTCATGTTCGTCGGCAACATTCTTATTTACTCCAGGAGTGTGAGCCAGTACCTGAAGCAATAGCGAGTGGTTTTGCGGCCCTTACGAGATGATCAGTTGTTGGTAAAGCTCAACAAGTGTGAGTAATGGTTGATTACGTGAAGATTTTGGCCTGTGTGATGTTATCCGAGGGAGTTGGCGTGGATCCTGACCAGTTAGAAGTCGTGTGGATTTGGGGATTGTTCTACCATTATACCAGAGATCAGGGGTCTCTTGGGTTTGGCAGGCTATGATCGACGGCTTGTGCAGGATTTTCCCGGATTGCCACTCTACTTTCCGGATTGACGAAGAAGGCGTCAAGTTCGAGTGGTTCGATGCACGCAAAGAGAGTTACTTACTCCTGAAGGATTGTTGACCGTTGCTTCGGTTTTGACCATACCTGACGATCGCGATGAGTTCGTGGGTTATGGCGATGCATCGAGGATTGGATTTGGTTATGCGTGATGCAGCTTTACAGAGCGATGTCTCATGGTTTCAGGCAGTAGAAACCTTATGTAGTTGCATATCCTGTGTATGATTTGGGTGTAGTTGTCTTTATGTTAGCATCAGAGAGTTGGAGATACTACTGCTACGGCGTGCAGCGCAGTGTAGGATGTACACTGATCACTTGGGTTTCATCCACTTGCATTTTCGGCCAGATTTAGGCTTGAGGCAGTGTAGATGGATGGAGTCGACTAACGACTATGGCTGCACCTTTGAGCTTGTTCGGGAAAGGCTAGAGATTGTACTTTGACCATCCGTCTGGGATGTTGTTGCTGATGCATTCAGTTGGAAGTCGGAAGCTTCAGTGTTTCATGTGTGTGTGGCTCGAGTTTTCGTGTTAGCCGAGTTGCGAGCTTCGGGAGCTGAGTTTGAGTGTGATGGTGTTGAAGCTCATTGTTTTGCGTGCGTTATGCACTAGTGGTACGGAGATGTGTCTGATATTTCGAGTTTACTACTCGTGACACAATTCGTAGAAGAATGTAGCAGCTTGTGTGTGCAGATGCCACATTTGTCGGCAGGTGATGGCTAGGAGGCGGAGACTTGCCAGAGAGTTACAGCCATTGGGGATTTCCGATTAGAAGTTGGAGTTTGTCGCTGTGACCTTGTGTGTGTTTGTGCGCACTTTGATTTGTGATACCAATTGTTTGACCATTGTGGACCATTTGATGAACTTGGTACGTTTATTTGTACTTTCTGGAACAGATTTCAGTGGTAGGCTGGCATAGCTGTGTTTGACGGAGGTTGTCCATCTACGTGATGTACCTGTGTCCCAGTTCGCTGGTCGAGGTAATCAGCTGTGTAGCTGAGTGTTGGCAAGCTTTGCAGCGAGCATTGGGGATCAGATTACAAGTTAGTACCGGTTATTATCCTCAGATTGGTGGGCGATCTTTGAGGACTATTCAGACCTTGGAGGGCATATTGTGGACCTCGGTATTGCAGTTCCGGAGGATTTGGGACCAGCAGTTTCACGTTTTCGAGATTTCTTGCAGTACCAGTTTGTTGACCACTGTGATATTGGCATTGCTTGATGTCGTTTTGAGGAACGATGTTGTACTCCATTGTGCTGGAGTGAGTTTGGTCTGACTTGATGATTGATTTTGACTTTGTGGCATGTGCTACCATAGACTGTCAGATTAGCAGAAATGGATTAATAATTGCCCGAGTTTGATGTTTGAGTTATGTTGATGTGTGTAGACTGAGTTGTGATTTGCTATGTTGTTTTGATCCTTATGTGGTCATAGGCGAGTTTGTGTTGTGCCGTATAGTTCGGCGTCGCCTATATTGTTGGCTTTTATGTGTGTTGTGTTTCGTGTGGCGGAACTATGTTTCAGGTTTGTTACGTGTTGTGTACCCTATCTGTTCCTTATGCAGGAACACTTGGCTATTGTGTGGAGCCAGTTCAGGTTCGAGATTTGAGGGTACAGGGATTTCAGCACAGAGCTATCTCCTATTGTGGAGTTTGTTATCAGAGTTGTTCAGTCGATGTTGTCACTAGAGAGTTGAGCAGTATGCAGAGGCAGTGCTCCTACTTTTAGTCGGCAGACTCGGAAATTTCAAGGTCGAAATTTTTTAAGGGGGATGGATTTGTGACGACCCAGAACAGAATCAGCTTAATCTACGAGCTTGCACGTAGTCGCAGATTGCCGACAGTTATTTGAATCGCCAGATTTGATAACGACTAAATCATTGGCCAAGAATTGGAGCTGGGTCTCTTCTCGAGAGTCGTTGTACGTGTGATTTCGAGTTCGTGGGCGGTTCCGCATCGTTATTTGGACGACTGAGGAATAAGTTATGAATATTTGAAGTTGTGACATAATCGGATTTAAATGGTGGTGCTCTTAACGACTAAATTACCGGACGAGAATTTGGTTTCGGCTGCTTCACGGAAGTTGTTCAGAATTTAATTTCGAGCTCGTGGGAACTTCCGGGATATTATTCCGAGTTACGAGGATTATGTTGTGAATATTTCGACCGTCGATTATGTAATCGGATAAGTTTGTGTTTGAGTTGAACAGTTGACTTTTTATCGATTTTGTCGATGTGTTTGACTTTGGGTGATAATTGAAGAATATGTAGAGTCGAGTTTGTTGCCGCGAGAATTATCGAAATCGAAATTACGACGTGAAAGTTACGGGTATTCGAAGTTTGTCGAAAAGTGAATTTTGTGGTTTCTATTTTGGGAAAGCTATAAATAGTGAAGTTTCCTGTTTTGGCAAGTCAACAGTTGGCATTAATGTGCGTGACCGAGTTGACTCAGTCAACTCGGTGGAGGAGAAACTCACGTCGGCAGCCACGGCCTCCACAGCGGCGTGGTGCTTCCGGCCACCTCAAGGCTTGGGAAAGGATCCGTCCGGTGCGCCTTGATCTCCCGGTCCCATCCCCAGCCACCACGCACGGCGAGGCTCACCGGAGAGAGAGAATTTTCCGGCTAAAATTGGAGGAAAATTGAGGAATTCGGGTTGTTTCATTTCGGCTGATTCGAGCTAAACCAAGGACTGGGTTTTGTAGCTCTCCTCTCCATGATTCTAACCATGTAAGTATGGAGTTCTAATTCGATTTGTGCTTGGAGAATTTTGGAATTGAAATTTGTGTGAACATTCGGTTTTTCATGAAATTGACATGGTTAGAGTGAGAATTGGACTTCGGTGCAGTTATGGAAGTTGCTCAGTGGGTGATTTTGCATGGAATAGGGGTTGCTCCGCTGGGAAAATTTCAGTTTGGTGGCGGCGCCGCCGCCGGCGACGGTCAACGGTCAACTTTGACTTTTTGGGGTTTTCGACAAGTTGCATGTCATTTCACTCGAAATCGCATCCCGATCGCAGTGAGGAGGTTCGTTTTTCTAGTAGAGCATCCGAAAGTACAGCGAGGTATTGAGGTGTGATTTTCAGATTTTCGGCAGTTTGTCGTAATCGTATTACGTGTTTCCGAGAACGGTGGTTTTTCGTTATTTTTTTTGTATTGTCGAGTTATGACTTTGAGAAATAAACTTTGTGATTATTCAGGGGTTCGTGATCGTTTGTTTGGCGAGGGAGTTTCCGCCGGATCACGGGTTAACGCGAACTGGGTTACACTAGTCTGTGAGTGGACAATTTCTTTTCACGGATTATTTGCGAGTCTTTATACACGTTTTACGAACTTGAGCATGCATATGATATTTCGATTTACATGAGCATGTGTTATACGATTATGCCTATACCAGTATATATATATATTACGTATATACACTTATATGTTGTTTCATGCATTTGCATCGAACTATTTATGATTTGGTTTACACAGAGTACAGTCGTTATATATGTTGTTGTATCGATACACTCGCATCCCGGCTGATCCCCGAGGATGTGTACCGGGGGAGGCTGTGACTCCTGACCCGAGGCCTTTACCGGGGGGAGGCAGACCTCTGACCTGAGGCCTTTCTGGCTAGAATCATGTGGAAGTCTGGGACTCCGTGATTCTGACTGTACTAGCACGGTTGTGTCCTCGAGTGGCCCCGTGGGATTTTTATGCATGCTCTGTACGCGTGAGGAGTTAGAGTCTCCCTCATGTTTGTACGCGTGAGGAGTTAGAGTCTCCCTCGTGTACCATTCGATTTTTATACATTCGACTCGCATATGTTTTTATAACATATATATTATGTGGTGAAAGACATTTATTTTCGTCCACTCACTCTAATAGTTTTCATGTCTTTCCCCTGGGCTTTTCGGTTTTCATGCCCAGTTTGCAGTTCGGACTCTGGTGTCGCACGTCGTGGTCGGAGGCATAGTTCTCGAGCTACCTTGTTTCTTCCAGTATGTTTATTGTTCTACCTACTGTGGTATACTTATATGATTATACATTAGAGGTCGCTCTGAGTATTCTGTTGTATATATTATACGATTTTTACTCCGGATTTCAGTAAAGTATAGATATATTTACTACTTTACATTATTGTTGATATATTGAGAAATCCGGATGGGATTGGTGCCCACGGTTTGATTTTTGTGGCACAGGATGAAGTGTATTTTCCGCGTGGAGGGAATGGTAATTCCACGTTAGTAGCGAAACTCTGCCAAAATTTCTACGGTTTTTGTTGGTTCGTGTTTTCGAAAGGGTTTGATTCCGGTTTAGGGAGCTAAATCGGGGTTGGGTCCTTTCATTAATCCAACAATTTTTGGAAGGAAGTCTCTTCCATAGTTTATGACTTCTAAAAATCTTTGTAGACTTTTAGCATCAGGGATTCTATATAGAAATTTTCAAACTTTTTCTAAGATATGAGGTTGAAGCTTAATCACCCCATTTTTTTATGTTAATCCTTAGGAAGTTAATTTCATCTAGGACAAAAAATTCTTTCTTTTCTCTTAGAATGATTCCATAGTGAACTATGAGCTTGACTACTTCATAGAGATAATTTGTGTGTTCTTCTTTGGTTTTTGAGAAGACTAATATATCATCAATATAGATGACACACATGTCTGCAATTTGTTTGAATATGTTATCAATTTTTGTTTGAAAAAAGGATGGAACTTGTTTCATACCAAAAAGCATTACTAGCCATTCTTAGTGTCCATGTGGAGTTTCGAAGGCAGATAAAGGAATGCTATTATGATGCATTTTGACTTGCTAAAATCTTGATTTTACATCAAACTTTGAGAACATCTTGGCTCCTCTGAGCTTGTTGATTAGCACTCTTGCATGTGCTATTTGATCACCGTCTTTTACAGTTTTCTTATTGACATCTCTATAGTTTATCACCATTCTTACTTTTCCGCGGACTTCTTCTTCATGATTTCTGACATTGAATCCTAGAGCGTGATGAGAACTATTTGATGGGTTTATCAATCCATTTTCCAAAAGATCAACTATGTTTGTCCTTAATTCTTTTTGTTCTTCTTCCTTGTACTGAGGATTACTTTTACATGACAACTAGAATTCATGTCATGTATCACAAACCACTGGGTCATTTTCCCTGAATTTCAGAGGATTGATGTAAATATTTTGTTTCAACATCTCCTTGATCTCTCCAATTGTATGCATCTTCTTTTTCTCAAGTTTAGCCTTAAAGTGCTTGAGAAGGAGCTCATGTATGAAGACTGCTCAGCTGCCTCTTCATCTTCTTCTTCATCTACTAATGATGCTTCTATAAGAAACTCTTCTTGTTGTTTGTATTGCAATATCATTTCTTATTTTGGTGTATATCCACCACTATTTTGTTGTGACCTCTGATATTGCTCTATAAATCCTAGACAAAAAACACTCTTTGCTTGTTTTAGTCGTTGTTTTCAGAAGATCTTGTCATTCCTTTTGAAGTCTAGTAAGTTCACTTCTGGCTTATGAATAAATATTTGATGTAGGAGAAAATCATTGCCAATTACTATATTTGAGTCTTGGCTTTCTGATTGCCAAAGCTCTTCAAATACAAATGTTCCTCCTCCAATCGAGATTTGGACCTTTATGACAGTATTCATGAAGATTTTTCTTCCTTCTACAGTTTTTCCAATTGCGCCTCTTTTTGGATTAGTAATCTAGAGTTCTTCAGGCATAGCAAACATTTTTGCTAGGCTGAAGCCAGAATCATTATCTACATAGGCATGTAGATGATATTTCTTATATCCTGACAATTTTAATCTAATATCTATGTAGTTGTTGAACTTACTCATAGAAGCAGTCGCTGCCTTGCACAAATTTTGTTTCGAAGAACCTTCTTCTTCTACTATTTTTGTGAAATGACTGCATCGTTCTTCTTCACAAGCTGGGCTTTTTGCAGATACTACTTCCTTCTTTTCAGTAATAGTATCGAATTTCATTTTTTTTCTTCTATCTCGTAAAAGTGGTCTTCATATTCATGTTCAATAATCTGATTTATTGAACTATTATTTATTTTTCTTCTTACTTTAGCTATGAAGCATTCTTTGTGATACATCTTTTCTAACGCTTCACAAATTATGGGAAGACCATCTTTCTCATAGCAATGACAGTAGTCACAAACAAATGATTCAGAATTGACTTTGTATGAAGAAATCTTTTCTTCTTCAGTGATTTCTTCCCAATTTTTTATTTAAAGGAGATAAACCCCTTTGGATTCATATCCCTCTTCAGAATATGTTTCTGATTATTCTGACAATTCATCTTCTGTCCAGACTGAATTGACAAATACATTATCATCTTCATCTTCTGAGCAAACTACCTCGTAGCCTTTCATATTAACCATCTCTATGACCTCTTCATATTCTCTCAAAAGAGTTTTCGAACTTCACTTATCCTTCTTAGGACATTCGTTAGCATAGTGCCCTTCGGCCTTGCATAACCATTACTTGCATGTTCTCTTCTTTTCTATTTTTTGAGAGAATCTTTTCTTCTTAAAGAATCACTTTCTTTGGTTCTGTTTTTCTCTTCTATAATTGGAACTTTTCTTGAATCTTCAATTCTTCCTTTCGTTTCCTCTAAAATATTTATGGACTTCCCTCTATTTTCCTACTTATTTTCGTTGCATCCTCAGTTAGTTGGAATGTCGGCGATTCTAGTGCAGAAATTGTTAGATCCTTTAAGCAGCATCTTTGGAGCTTTTGCTCTCATGTTGGCTTTGCATTGTTCGCGCATCAGTTGTCTTATTCTTTCTGCAACTCCTCCAACTAAAAACTTTCAAGGGGTTTTTCTTCTATGCTCTCCCTCATGTCTTTTAGGGTTCATAGTTGTCTTCTGGTATTCTTGAAATTCATTCAAATATTCCTCGAAATACTTCATGTTGCATATCTTGAAAGCATATATGTTGGGTTTTGCTATCTCTTTAGATTTGTCCCCCACATACGAGATATCTCCAAAAAATTGTTCATAGATTGGAATTGCAAAGGTATATGGAGACTTGTCAGCTTTTATTTTGTCCTACAATATCATTCACCTGAAATTTTGTTTGAAGGCAAAATAAAACTTTTTTGCCATTCCTGTGAAGGTTGATTCATAGATTATTTGCAGATTTGGCGCTTCACATTTTCCATACGTAGCACATACTTCCATGAACAAGCTAGCAACCCATTCATCTATGGCTTTCTTTTTGTCTAGAGATTTGTCTAGATCAAGCCATACACCAAATTGCGTAATCGGCATTTTTGGTGTACTTTCCTATGGAATGAATTTTTTGGGAACTTCTTTTCCATTTCTTTCCAATAGGACCCTTCATGTTCGGAAGTTTTGTATTTCCACCAAATTTGATAATGGTGGTTTATGTAGTCCCTGAAGACTCTCATTTTTTTCATTTTTACAATTCTTGGTAAGGAAAGACTTTTCTTTCCTTTTTGAATGTGAAACTTTCGATCTCTTTGATCAATTGTTCTAGATGAGATAGATCTTAGCACTTTTCTGCTTCTTCATAAATTGCAAAGAGATTCTGTTCCTTTGGCCTTTCATATTTTAACATGCTGATATCTCTTTCTAATTCAACATCTAAATCTTCTTCCATTATTGGGTTGGTTTCTTCCCTTATTGAAATTCTGGTATTTCTAGTATCATTTTCTCTAGTAGAGCTACATGTTTTGAATTCTCTAAAGCTTTCACCTCTCAAGCTTTCGAGAGATACATCACTGTTTCTGTGTCCTTCAAATTTTAGGTTAACGTCTCCAGTTCTTCTAATCTCACAGACCGCTGTTCTTACATGTTCTGGTTTTTCTTTGTAGCCCGACAATTTCCATTCTAATGGAAATGTTACATCATCCCATGTAACCTTTTGATTATGCTCTGAATAATTTTTTGGATTTGTAAGGAATCTAATAGTAAGACCAAAAATATTTGTTATTTTGGTCTTTGGTTCTACTATTGTGCTCATTAGTTTATAGTAAATCCTACAAACTACAGCAAGCTCTTGCATACCATCTTTCATTAATGTGCCATCTGTTTTCACTCTTAGCCGTAAACATTGGGTTGCATCAGCCAGTATAGTTGAAAAGTTTGGGAAGCAGTTGAAATATGCAACTTGGTTGCACAAAGATGCTTGCATAGAGGGTTCCCAATAGAATTTTCTGGAGATCAATCAGTCCATTGTCTTGTAAAACACATAAGACTGAACAATTTATGCCTTCTCTAGCCAGTAATTTTATGCCGACTTAGACTGCTTCAATGTGCATAAATGTATAGTTTTTTTTTTTTGCTTTTCTCATGTTATTGCTTGAGTGGTGAGTTCAAGGATTTTGGACTGATGGCTATTCCAACATATCAAAATTTTCTCTTTCATAAATTTGATTGAATTCAATTTTGCAATCGAAGAATTTTAAACATTTTCTTCAATTTCATTGAATTCAAATTCTTCAAAATTGAGCAGTTGTAATTTTTTTTTCTTTCCAAAGATGCTCAACAAACTTTTGTCACGAACATCTTCAATTTTAGATTCTGAAAATCTGATGCTTGACAGTTTTGTTGTTGAATTCAAAAGAAAAGGTTTTGGTGAAGGGTTCCCTCTTGGAACCTCTAATGGTCTAAAGTCAATGTTTTCCTTATGACTGTTCGAGGTGGACTGTCTCTTGACTGCTTATGTTCTGGAACTCTCCTTTGAACATTGTAAAGGATCTTCATCTGTTGAAGATTTATTTCCTCGATTTTACTATTAACCTTTGTTAATAGTCCTTTCTTGTTTTCCGGGTGATTTTGGATATAATCCATATGCATTTTAGTTTCTAAGTTTTATAATTGGTTACTAATCACCGGAAGTATCTCCATATACTCTTTTTTTCTAGAGATTTCTGTTAAAGACTCTTGATGCATTGCATCAATCAATTCTAATAGAGAATCTAGTTTCTCTATTATTTTCTCAGAAGCTGTTTCCATCTTTGGGAATTTGTTGAGCTATAACAAGCTCTGATACTAGTAAAGATGCGGATCTAATCAAGAAGCTCAGATAGATAATCTATGTAAATAAATAAGAGAATGTTGTTTAACAATTCAATATCAATTTTTTCCTTGTCTTGAGGACGGGATAATCTATTTAGTCTTTCTAACAATTTAATTTTTTTCTTTGTGTTGTTAGTGAAGTCCCTAATCTACTTAAGTTTTTTACTTAACTCTTGAGAAGTTGAAAAGTGATAAATTTTTACAATGAGAAATAATTGTTTACCTTCGAGTTTTGAGAATAGATCTTTAGCTGTAAGTGTTAAAACAAACAAATTATGAGTCTACTAGTATACGCTTTCAAAGAACATACTAATGTAGTAATATAAATATACTAATTATTAAGCATGAATGTACTAATGCAGACATGAAGATGACTTTTACAAAGGAGGGCTAAATAGGAAAAATTAAAGGAAAAACTGTCCTTATTTGTATAAAATCTTTTGACTGACCTTAATGAGATAAACTCTTTTAAAATTGACATAATCTATCACTAGCCTACCTGTAAGTGCATAAATAGCAAAGTATAACTCTCCTATACTATTAAGATCCAACTGCAGAAGCAAAATAAGCATTCTCTAAATCTCATGTACCACATATCCAATTGTAGATGAGTCTCAAACTCAATCCCTCAATAAAGGAAACAAATAACAAAGTACCATAAAGTTGTAATCTGCAATGGGCCCAAAGTCACCCAAAGTTACTAAGGGTATGAAATTCATATAGTTCTAATCTGCAAGACAGAAACCCAATAATATGTTTTCCCAAGACAGTTCTTTGCTGCATCTCTTACTTCTATTCAACAGATTCCTTTACTCCATTCAACAGATTCCTTCGGAGTAAAGTCTATTGCATATATCTTTATGCTGAAAAATGAATTTAGTTGTTTTGAAAAACTGGAAGAGTTATACATGTAATAAATTCTCCGTTCACCATAACCGCTAGTCATTACATGCTTATATTTGCACGGATCATGTTAAAGTTGTAAACAGTTCTCATTTGTGTCAATCACAACACAACACATTCACATCCCACCCTCCAGTTTCGTGTACACACTAAAACCAACTTTAAAAATGATATAGCGAGTAGTATCCAGTTCTTTGCATATATGTAAGTCCTGACTCAATGAAACTCAAAGAAAGAAGACTGTATTCGATCAAGAAAAGAGAAACCATATTCCTTGCTACAAAATTTCTATCCCTCATAGGTAACCATAGCTTTCCTCTTTCCCTCTCAACTGTCATTTGCACACACCATGCATACATTATTTGGCTCATTACTGCTTCAAGCCTCTTATCCCCACGGACCGTCGATGACTCTTGCCAACTGTCTAGCCAATGTTCCTTACTTCATAACTGTCTGAAACTGAAATATGGTTTAAGCGAATTGCTGGATGAGGAGAGGGGCTCACACTGCATTATCAATCCACTCACTCCGTTTTATAAAAATGAGTTTTTCTACCAAATGCTATCAAAAGCTTCAAATGAATCATAAGCTTATTCTTGAGATAAGTCAAAATCAAATGATGAATTACCTCCTTGCTATTTAAAATGGCACTAAGTGCCTATAATTCTAAAGTTTAGAGATCTTAGCCAAAAGTATATAGAATTGATCGATTCAAAGACCTTTTGACCTTCCTCCAACAACCCAGCATGGCTGCATGCCGTCAAAATTCAAGTATGTGTTACACCATGTGACGACCCGAACCAGAATCTGTTGCGTATTTGGCACGATTCTCGAGATTGAGTTTAGTCGCAGTTTTTCGATATTTGTGTGGTTCGTCGACTCTATTCGCGACTATGTTTTCAGTTGAGAATTTGGGTTGTGTGTCTTCACGGAAAGTGTAGAGTACGTGATTTCGAGCTCGTGGGCGGTTCCGGAAGATTTTTCCGATAACCAAGGAATATTTTATGATTATTTGAAGTTTCGGTTTTCGACGTGTTTATCCGAGTCGTTATGGTTATCCGTTTCGAATCGTCGATTGACCCGAGGCGCGAGTATAAATATTGGAATAGTCGAGAATAGTTGTAAAAATCACTGTTTGAGGGTTGACTACCGTTAACTGCCTGTTGACTTACTATTTTTGGAAACTTACCCGTTCACCCGTGAAGGAGGAGGACGACCCGTTTGGACTCGGCCCGACTTTTCCGGCCATCTCCGGCCAGGCTGTGGGTATATTTCGACTCACCTTGAGCTCCTCTTTCGTTTCATGTATGAATTTATAAGAATTGATCACGGTTTGTGGGATTCTGAAGTGAGGCCGATTTGGTTTCGTCACCGATATCGGGAAGAGGTCCTCTGGTGAACCACGGTGATGGTGGATAAGGGGGTTCGACTCCCCTTGTCCTTGGGAGTCTAACCATGTGATTTTATTAGGGATTGGTTAAGGTTTTGTTGGGTCCGATTTGGGTGGCCGGAAAACTGGATTCCGTTCGGGTTTGAAGTGTTTTGGTGAGGTTAGAGTTCGAATTGACTTGAGTGCTAGTTATGAAAAGGGTTGAGCAGGTCGATATCTTGTGATCTGGAATTTCTCCGCCGGTGAATCTCGCCGTTGACGGCGCATCGCCGCCGGCGGCGGCGGCGGCGGTCAATGGTGGTCAACGGTGGAGAGTTGACTTTTTCAGATTTTGGTGTTTTTAATGTCATTTTTCTCGTAATCGCACCTTGATTATCGTCCAGAGGTTTTCGGGTTGATTTGATTAGCCGATTTTCAGTCGAGATTTCGAGTGGAGATTTCGGGAATTCCGTTTATTATTTTGTACTGCATTGTATATTTCCGGGAACAGTTGGTTTCCGTGCTTCAGTACAGAGTTGTGGACTGTGATTTTGATAAGTTATATTTATGAATGTTCAGGAGATCGAGATCGAGACCGTGATCATGCTTCAGGCGAGGGATCTTCCACTGGACCACGAGATTAGCGCGAGTGCGCGTTTTTCTCACCTGTGAGTGGACAATTTCTTTTCACTGAATTCTTGCGAGTCTTTTATATGATTTACGAATTTGAGCATGTTTACGAGATTACGACTATTATGAGCATGTGTTATATGTTTATGTTATGCATATGCATTCTTATACTATTTATTGCATTTGCATCGAGATATTTGTGATTTGATTTTCACAGAGTACAGTTGTAGTTCATGATGTTGTATCAATACACACGCATTCCCGGCTGATCACCGAGGGTGCCTACCAGGGGGGACGCTGTGCCTTGTGCCGATGTATTTCCGGGTAGGTACAGTTATCTGTTTCTTGTGCCGAGGCATTTCCGGGTGGAAACAGTTACCCTGACCTGAGGCCTTTCTGGCTCGAACCACGTGTGGGTCTGGGATCCCGTGATTAGGACTATACTAGCACGGACGTGTCCATGAGTGGCCCCGTAGGATTTTTACTTGCTTGCTCTATACGCTGGAGGAGTATGAGTTTACCTCGCGTATTTTATTATATTTATTTATTTAGACTCGCATATGTTTTTATAACATATATACTTGGTGCAAGACATTTATTTTCGTCCACTCACTCTAACGATTTTCATGTCTTTCCCCTGGGCTTTTCGGTTTCCGTGCCCAGTTTGCAGTTCAGGTTTTGGTGTTTTCACGTCGCGGTTTGGAGGCTAGTGATCTGAGCTACCTGTGTTTTCCAGTAGGTTCTTTTTTCGCCTACTGATGTGTATATTGTATATATTTCACACTAGAGGTCGCTCTGATACATTCTGATACATGTTTATACGGATTTTTCTTGGATATATATACATAGTACAGTATGTTTACTGTTATTGATTATATTATGATGTTGAGAAATCCGGATGGGATTGGTGCCCACGGTTTGGCTTTTGTGGCATAGGACGAAGTGTTATTTTCAGGGTGCAGGCTTATGCAATTCTACGTTAGTAACGAAACTCTGCCGAAATTTCGAAAACTTTTTGTTGGTTCGTATTTTCAGAAGGGGTTCGATTCCGATTTAGGTAACTGAATCGGGGTTGAGTCCTTTCACACCAACACTCAGAAATCTTCTCTTAGCATACTGTTCGCCCTCCATCAAAATTGTTCGACCAAATCTGAAATTTTTTATAATTCAATTTAAGGAAATAGAATTCTAAAAAAAAAAAACAATGCCCATAAGATGATTCTTTAGTTCCCTATCTCCACACATGATTGATGAGAGTTCTCAACAGCCACCCATGCTATTACAGGAGATGATTATCTCATAGTACCACTCACACGTCACCTCATTGCATAGAATTTAACCCAGCATGCAAGTGAACAACAATCTGTAACTGGAGAAGAACATTTGCCTTGTCAGAAATTGATTTACAAATGAATTTACAGGGAAGGAGGAACCATTTTGAATCAGAGAATCAATAAGGAGATCTTACCCATTCGGTATTTTGAGTCGGTAGAACTACCACTCTTCTCTACTTCAACAAGAGCATCTTGGAGGACATTCAATTCCTGATATCAACATGAGAACTAATACTTCCCTTTATGTATATAAACGATTGATGCAGAGCACTTGTTGGAGAAGATTGAACCACACATACGTGTCATTCTTCTCTCTCGTTCTTGTGTATAGACGTGTCGTTCTCCCTTCAATAGAACTATCTGAATTTCATACCCTCAATCATTTTGGGCCTACTGCAGATTACAACTATATGGTACTTTGCTATATGTTTTCTTTATTGAGAGGGATTGATTTTGGGACTCATCTACAATTAGATATATGGTACATGAGATTTAGAGAATACTTATTTTGCTTCCGCAGTTGGATCTTTTTAGTATAGGAGAGTTATATTTTGCTATTTATGCTTGTGCATGGAGGTTAGTGAAAGATAATGTCAGTTTTAAAAGAGTTTTTCCCATTAAGGTCGGTAAAAAGATTTTGTACAAATAAGGTCAATTTTTCCTTTAATTTTTTCTATTTAGCCCTCATTTCATCTTCATGTCTTCATAATTACATTCATGCTTAATAATTAGTATACATATATTACTACATTAATATTTTCTTTGAAAGCCTACACTAGTAGACTAATATTTTTTTTGTTTTAACTTGCAGTTAAAAATCTATCCTCAAAATTCGAAAGTAAACAGTTATTTCTCCTTATAAATTTTTTTCACTTTTCAACTTTTCGAAAGTTAAGTAAAAAATTGAAATATCTAGATTAGGGACTTCACTGACAACACAAAACAAAAAATTAAATTGTTTATGCGCGTGTAGAAGTATGTCGTACTCACGCGTGCGGAAGTACCAGCCTACAGAAGTACGTCGAGCGTGTGAATCGTTAGTGCAAACATATATATTTAATTAAATCACCACTAATTAATTGTTTCCAAACCTTCTATTTGAAAATTGTATGCCAAATTGACATATGCTTCATAACATGGAGGTATCCAATTGTTTCCACTTTGACTACCATTCACAAACCACATTTTAGATGGAAGAGGTCTTTATTTAGTTTGTTGCCTGCCGTAAAATGTACGTGTGTCTAGGTTTCCTACTCTTTTTACTCGTGGTCCTTGGGTATCCTAGCTAACAACAAATGCAAACAAGACTTTCCAAACAAAAAAACACAACAAATGGAAACAAAGAAAGGATTACAACCTCTAGATCTCTATTAATTTGTTTACGAAAAAAAATCTGGTAAAATCTGGCTAGTGCTTTTCGATAGGGTGTATCCTTATACAAACAACATAATCATAATCCATAAGTAGCAAGCTGCTTGTGTGTCACCCTCTAACAGAATAAATAGAATAGCCTGGGTGTTGTCTCGCAAAGCCAGCCACAAAGGTGGCCCATAATCTCTTTCTGCACGCACCACAATTCCACCATTTTCACCAAAACCTGCATAATCCATTCCTAGTTAGAAACTCCCCATATGTTATGAACACTATTGGGGAAGAGATTCGAGGCGACGAAGCTTCATGGTCGCCTCGGATCATTTTCTCATCGCCTCGATTTTATGTGACCAAACCTTCGTCGCCTCGCCACGTCGCTTTAGATTCATCCCTTCACCATTAGGGCGACAAAGATTGAAATGCAGATATCCCATTTCAAGTGGATCAAAGATCAGTAAATTGTTCCCTGCGTTTTGCCACCACAAAAAATATTAGAGACTCAGTTCAGTTGAAGAGAATTTCCATCCATAAGATGACTTTCTCGGCAAGCTATTCCTCTGCATTTTATTCCTAGCAGAGGAAGATGTCCGACTGTAGCTGACTAAATTTTTGCTGGTGACTGGAGGGGCATGACCTGATTTATAGCCCTTAAGATGTTCAAAAAGAAAACAAACATACAGGTTTTTTGGCTAAACTCTGGCCACAGAACTTAAAACTATATCATTGCTTTATGTTGGCCATCGCCGGCTGATCTTGCATCTGCATAACATTATTAAATTATTTCAGCTCCAACTCAAACAAATCCACACCACCTCCGCCTTTCCCACATAAAAATTCCAAATATAGCATATTTGGTTAAATTCCTTACCAAATATCGAAGTCTCCAATGATGACATCCCTCACAATGAAGAATAGAGAAAAAAGAGAGCATATTTGGCTAAATTCCTTACCAAATATTGAAGTCTCCAATGATGACATCCCTCGCAATGAAGAATAGAGAAAAACATAATCAAACACGCAAAATGAGGCAACAAAATGAAAGTATACTAGGATTCATCTTCAATTTTCGACTAATCATGCTTTTCAGCAAGCCTCAGTAATCGATGTTTTCCTTAACTCTCCCTGTAATTTTACTGTACCGAATCAAGAAGAGAACAAAATGACTACCAGTTTACAAACCCAATTAAAACTACCAATTTCACTACCAAAATCACAAAGTAAGCGGCACTACTCCATAGACTATCCAAATCCAAGCTGTCGTTTTGTTATTTTTCAACAGGGACCGTCATAATCAAAACCTAGGAAATAAGAATCCCATGAAATCGAATTTCAGAATAACCCGAAAATGGTAGTGTAAAGATCTAATTGATGAACCTTTTACATATACATATGACAAGACCCAATCTAGATTACCGTAGTGATCCAGGATAAGTCTTGCAGGACCCGCATTAGTGTATCTAGCATTGCCTAATCGGTACCGGCTACCCTAACACGAGCAACCCAACACATTAAAAGAGAACCTACCCTGAGTAAACAGAAGTTGTGAACTATCATGTCTCGTACTGTGGATGGTCACGATTTCAACCGGTTAACCTAAAATTTAGGCAACTAAAAATAAAGGGCCCAGGAAAAGGCATAAAAACATAAAATATTAGCGTGAGTGGACAAAATAATATAATCTACATAAACCGATAAAAACTGATATAACATTCCTTTCCACTAATTTCCGTGAAATAAAGCAAGTTCAAATCTAATAAACTAAAACGCAATGGAGGTGGTCGTTCAGGGTGTTTTTCCTAACCCGGAACGCCTGTATGTATAAAAACTAAGGTGATGAGATCATCTAGGGCGTTTGTCCTAATTCGAGACAATTTGGGTCAGGCACGGTGTTTGTCTTAACCCGGTTCGACCAGCTATCCGGTGATCAACCGAATAGTTAGGGCATCGATGCGACTAAATAAAATCATCACAATAATAAATCTCCAAATAAATGCTCTGAAAACATTTCGTAAAATATAAAGCATAAAAATGTGAACTTGCTATGACTATGAAAATAAAATGTCCACTCACAGTACCGTGTCGTGATTCTCATCCAACCAAAGCCAATTTGTCGGCATTTCTATATGTCTCTCACTGGCTGCTAACACGTCACCTGAAACAACGATTAATATTTAATAGATAATCACCAAACATCATAATGAATAGCTAAGCTCGTTAATCAACGAGCAAAATCGTCGAGAACGTCGCATTCTAAATAATGTGCTTCTCAAATTAATTGACAATCTTTAAATCAAATTCTCAATTCTTATTCTTGAATCATTTTCAAAGTCGCAATAATTTCCTCAAATGTTACATGACTCGAGGTCAAATCGAGTATCGACTCAACCGTTCGATATAATCATAAAATTGTGTAATTAAAATCCGATTAACCACACGCGCGTCTTAATCATTAATATCCAAATCAATTTAATTAATAACCTCTTCATTACAATCGGTACATGATTACAAAAAAATGACATAAAATTTACACTTCGCCAGAGCGGTGCCGTGGACGACCGACGGTGGCGCAGCGACCCGAAGCTTAAACTGTGCAAAATTAGCCCAACAACAACTTTCATAATTACACCTAGTCCAATTCTCATTCTAACATACCAAATTTCATTTTCAAGCCAAGAACACAAAAATTTTCAAATTGACGATTCTCCCTCCACGGGTTGAATTGGAACTCCATCCATATATGGTTAGCTTCTTGGTGTTGAGAGCTTCAAATTCCACTAGGTATTGTCAGTCAAATTGGTAGGAAATGGAATGACCCAAAAACCCGAATGTTCCATTCGGTTTCGGCCTCACCACGGCTATATCCTTGAAAATTGATGTTTGAAACCATGGGGGTCTTAAAGAAGAGAGAGAAAGGAAGAGATTGATACTGGACTCGCCAGTTTTGATGGCCGGCCGGCGGTCGACGCCGGTGAAGCCATGGGGGAGAGAAAGAGACGCGGGAGAAAGAGGGGGAGAGGAGAGAGAAAGAAGAAAGAAAAGGAAAAAAAATGAAATAGAAAGTTTTCAGAAATTTATCTTTATACTCGCAAGTTGTGTCTAATTTAAATTTCTAAAATCGTACAAAAATTTCTCTGACCATAACTTCTTCATCGTAACTCCAATTTTAACATTTGACATGGCCACGAACTCGTCTCGGTAACCTTTACGACTTTCCTCAAGATAATTTTCTGATATAAAAAGTTCATTTATACTCATCCATTTACGACTATTACATTTCCTATAAACTTCCGCTGATCATAACTTTCTTATCGTAACTCCGTTTTTGGCATTCTTGGCGCCAACGGACTCGTATCGACAATTTCAACGAATTCCACCCGAAGTCAAAAAACTTCTACAATGTAATAAAAAATCAACTAAGAACTCACAATATTTACCGAAGGTAAAAAAATTCAACTACATTCCTCCTCGATTAACCTTAAATAAATCATAAAAAGAAAATTCTCGGGACGGAATATTACAACATACCTGAGTCTCTAGCGTTTCTACTCATTGAGAAGCTTTGCCCTCAAACTCAAACCTTATGGTTGCCTGTAACCCGAATGCGAATCCTTAAAATCAGACGAAACACAACCCTGAAAAGTTGAAGAAAACAGTTTAGTCAAAAAGTTGAGGAATGAAAATCCAACATCCATTCTAAGGAATCTCTATCAATCTCTATCGATTAAAGGACGGCTAGGTGAAACTCAATGGGGAGATAAACAAAAGAAGAATGAAAGCATCTAAATGAATCATTTTATGGAAGGAGAGGTAACTGCATAATCCTATTTTTTCTACGTGTCGTGAATTGTGGGATATTTTTGTTTATTTTACTTTTGTATCGTTTGATTTTTATTTTCTGAGAGAATAAACATATAAAACAAAAGGGTAACTGTGACGACCCAGACCAGAATCAGCAGTATGATCAGCTATATACGTGAGTTACTGCGTAATCGTAGATTTCCAACAGTTGATTGAATCGCCAGGCTTGATAACGACTAAATTATTGGCCGAGAATTGGAGCTGGGTCTCTTCTCGAGAGTCGTTGTACATGTGATTTCGAGTTCGTGGGCGGTTCCGGATCGTTATTTGGACGACCGAGGAATAAGTTATGAATATTGGAAGTTTTGTTATAATCGGTTTTATATGTCAGATTTGTTAGCGACTAAATTACCGGACGAGAATTTAGTTTTGGCTTCTTAACGGAAGTTGTTGAGAATATAATTTCGAGCTCGTGGGAACTTCCGGAGCATTATTTTGAGTTACGAAGATTAAGTTGTGAATATTTCCGATTGTTGATTATTTAGTCGGTTTAAATATGTGTTTGGGTTGAACAGTTGATTTTTTATTAGTTTGGTCGATGTGTTTGACTTTGGGTCATAATTGAAGAATACGTTGAGTCGAGTTTGTTGCCGCGAGAATTATCGGGATCGGAATTACGACGAGGAAGTTACGTGTGTTTAAGTTCGTCGAAAAGGATAATTACGAAGTTTCCATTTTGGGAAGGCTATAAATAGTGGAGTTGCCATAAAGTGGCATTAATGTGTGTGATCGAGTTGACCGAGTCAACTCGGTGGAGGAGTGGTTCCCGACGGCGAATGACTGTTTGCCGGCGGCAAGACTTCATCCGGCCACCACGGAGCTCGGCTCCGGTCCCAAATGCTTCGTCCCGGCCACCTCGTCCCATCTCCGGACTCCTTTCACGGCCAAACTCACGGAGGAGGAGGAAATTCCGGCGAGAAGTTGATGAATTTTTAGTGAATTCAGGTTGCATGAATTAGGCCGATTCGAGCTACAATTTGGACTGGGTTTTCTAGCCCTCTTCACCCTAATTCTAACCATATAGGTATGGTGATCTAATTTTGGTTGTGTGTGGAGAATTTTGAATGTGAAATTTGTGAGACAATTCGGTTTATCACGAAATTGAGCTAGTTAGAGTTTGAATTGGCCTTCGTTGCAATTGACAAAGTTGCTCAGTGGGTGATTTTGCATGGAATGGAGGTTGCTCCGCTGCGAAATTTTCAGGTTGGTGGTGGCGCCGCCGTGGGTGGTGGTCAACAGCGGTCAAAGTTTGACTCTTTGGGATTTTCGACAATTTGCATGTCATTTCACTCGAAATCGCGCCCTGGTCGCAGTGGAGAGGTCCGTTTTTCGAATTGAGCATCCGAACTTACAGCGAGGTATTGAGGTGTGATTTCCGGATTTCCGACAGTGTGTCGTAATCGGATTATGTGTTTCCGAGAACGGTGGTTTCTCGTGATTTGTTTTGAATTGTCGAGTTATGACTTTGAGAAATGGATTTTGTGAATATTCAGGTGTTCGTGATCGTTTGTTTGGCGATGGACTTTCTGCCGGATCACGGGTTAACGTGAACTGCGTTACGCTAGCTTGTGAGTGGACAAGTTTATATTTTCACAGTTGATTTGCGAGTTCGTGGATTTTATGATTTTCCGTATTTAAATTATACGATGTTGAGATATATGTTATTTTCGGAGGTATTGTTATATGTTTATGGGTGATGGCATTTATTACATCGATGTACCAGAGTTGAGAGATTCCTCTGGACCAGAGTTGAGAGGTCCTCTGGGCGGGGTTGAGTGGTCCCCTGCGTGCCGCCGGGGTTGAGAGGTACCCTGGCCTATCACCGTCGGGTTTGAGTGATTCACCTGACGTCGGGCTTGAGAGGTCGCCCGACAACCTCCATATATATATGTGTGTTGTGTTTTCCGAACTCGCACTGTTTTACATTGATTGTGTATATAACTGGTGAAAGGCATATGTTTATTTTCGTCCACTCACTCTAACATTTTTATTTGCCTTTCCCCTGGGCTTTTCGGTTTCCGTGCCCAGTTTGCAGTTCGGACTCTGGTGTCGCACGTCGTGGTCGGAGGCATAATGCTCGAGCTACCTTATTTCTTCCAGTAGGTTTATTATTCTACCTACTATGGTATACTTATGTGATTATACATTAGAGGTCGCTCTGAGTATTCTGTTGTATATACTATACGATTTTACAACGAATTTCAGTAAAGTATAGATATATTTATTGTTTTACTTTACTGTTGAGATATTGAGAAATCCGGATGGGATTGGTGCCCACGGTTTGATTTTTGTGGCATAGGATGAAGTGTATTTTCCGCGTGCAGGTAATGGTAATTCCACGTTAGTAACGAAACTCTGCCAAAATTTCTACGGTTTTTGTTGGTTCGTGTTTTCGAAAGGGTTTGATTGCGGTTTAGGGAGCTAAATCGGGGTTGGGTCCTTTCAGCTTGGTATCAGAGCATTAGGTTATAGATTCTGTAGACTTTTGTAGTCGTGTTTACTAAGGATATTTGAGAATGTACAGCATATCTGGAATGGTGACCCGACCGGCCGGCGGATACTCATCAATATTCCGGGTGTTGTATACTTTCAAATATTTGAAGTTCCATGATTACGTTCCATTTGTTGTGAACGATATTTTATTCATTAGGATGCCTCCTGACGTGCTTTTCGTGTCGATATGGTTATGGATCCTATTGAGGATCAATCGACGCGCGATTTGCTTGTGAACTGTGGATTTGGATGGGTATTCTGAGTTCAGAGAATTGTGTGGCACGGTTTGCCTGGTTATGTGTGTATGAGCGTCTACATGTTGCCTCAGAGCTGAGAATTGTGGCAGTTGATGTTTGCCTGAGTCAGATCATTGTATTTGGTGGGCTGATATTGTGTGAGTTCCGGTTGCGACTCCATGTCCTACATTCTGAGTGTTGTTTATACGGTAATGGTTTTATCAGGCTACCTAGCATTCGAATAAGGAGTGTTTACCCACATGAGGCAGAGATGCATTGTTCATATGTTTGTCCCTGTTTGCACGTGTTATGTGGCTTCAGAGGAAGCAGTGCAAGAGGTTTGAGTTGAGTTTGAACCTGAGCATCAGAGAAAGTCTGATTGAGGTGCCTCGAGATTGCCATGAGGAGCTTAGTGTGCTGCACTCAGAGGCGAGGCTATTGAGAAGGAAAGGTGTACGCGGTTTTCGATGTGATGGTTGGAGGAAAGTGGACTTAGTCGAGATTTGATGAGGTTGAGTTCAGGCACCTCGGATTCAGTGACTCCATCAAGCTGTAGCCTTTTCGATTATGTTAAGGGTCATCAGATCAAGCAGAGGATCCGTTTGGCGATGGCGAAGATCACAGTGTAGCGGACTTGCTCCTGTGGTATGAGTTCGAGTGATCGTTGGTGATCCTTTCACGCAGCAGATGTTGCTGTGATTTTTGTTTGTGGGGCACTCTTTGTTGCTATTGTGGTGGCCAAGAGGATCACGTTACGAGGGAGCGCCCTCAGCCAGCTATTTTAGCGGTTCGGCAGCTCAGAGTTCACGAGAAGGTCATGATGCCATTTCTGGAGTGTGACCAACGCAGCCTTCTGGACGAGTTAATTAGCAATGTCGCTATTGACGTGGGCGGCTAGTTAGGCATGTTGGAGTTCGTGCCATGACCTTGTTTGAGGACAGACTTTTCTCCGAGGTTACTATTGTTTGATATACATGGCTATTGTACCTGCATCTCCACTTCCGAGGTTTTGGAGAGTGTTGTATCCATCCGGAGGTTGCGAGATCCTTGTTGGAGGATATGGTTTAGCCGCTGAGCTGTTATAGCTTGATATCGTGGTTTTGATGTGACTATGAGTATGGACCTTTTGATGACGCATTGAGTTATGTTTGATGGTTACGAGAAGGTGGTTGTGTTTCGACGACCAGGCTTTCCCCGAGATACTGTTTCGTGGTGATGGTCGAGCGAATGATGGAGACGGATTGTGTTGCTTGCTTAGCTTATGATGTGGATACTTCGGTTGCTGTACCCGATATTGGTGATATTGAGGTAATTCCCGAGTTTCCAGGTGTATTCCGGAGGAGTTACCAAGTTTTCCTCCAGTTCGGGAGACCGACTACACTATTGAGCTTATACCGGGCGCTGGACTCATTTTACCGGCATCTTGTCGTTCGGAGCCAGCGGAGCTGATGGAGCTATAGTTTCGACTCCAGGAGTTGCTGGAGGAGGTTTCAACAGATTTCATGCGACCCCGCGTATTTACGTGGTGTGCTGTTGCATTGTTTGTACGGATGTTAGATGGTTCGATGAGGTGGTGCATTGACTACCGAAGCCTGATTCGCTTCAGAGGAGAGTGAGTATCCTCCGCTTCGGATTGTCGAGTGATTTGTTCAGCTCAAGGGAGCTTCAGTCTTATCGAAGATTGATTTCGGGTCCGGATATCATTAGTTGAGGTTTGATGAGTCAGATGTGGTTTGGACAGCTTTCGGATCTCGGTGCAGGCATCAGGAGTTCTTGGTCACGCTGTTTGGTTGACCAATGCCCCGTAGTTTTTACGGACTTGATGGACCATGTGTTCAGATGATTCTAGACGAGTTGCGGTCATGTTCGTCAGCAACATTCTGATTTATTCCAGGAGTGTGAGCCAGTACCTGAAGCAATAGCGAGTGATTTTGCGGACTTCGTGAGATGATCAGCTGTTTGCGAAGTTCAGCCAGTGTGAATGTTGATCAATTAGCGTGAAAATTTTGAGCTGTGTAATGCTATCCGAGTGAGTTGGCGTGAATCCTGACCAGTTTGAAGCCGTATTGATTTGGGGTTGCCCTACCATTGTACCAGAGATTGGGAGTCTCTTGGGTTTGGCAGGCTATTACCGACAGCTTGTGCGGGATTTTCCTGGATTGCCACTTCATTTTCCGGATTGACGAAGAAGGCGTCAAGTTCAAATGGTTCGATACACGCGAGGAGAGTTACTTACTCCTGCAAGATGGTTGACCGTTGTTTCAGTTTTGACCTTACCTGACGACTGCGACGAGTTCGTGGGCTATGTAGCAGAGCGGTGGCTCATGGTTTCAGGTAGTGGAAACTTTATGGGGCTATGTATCCTATGTATGATTTGGATGTAGCTGTCCTTATTTTAGCATCAGAGAGTTGGAGACACTACTGCTATGGCGTGCAGCGCGGTGTAGGACGTACACTGATCACTTGAGTTTCATCCACTTGTATTTTCGGCCAGATTTGGGCTTGAGGCAGTGTAGATGGATGAGGTCGACTAACGACTATGGCTGCACCTTTGAGCTTGTTCGAGAAAGGCTAGAGGTTGTAGTTTGACCATCCGTTTGGGATGTTGTTGCTGATGCATTCAGTTGGAAGTCGAGAGCTTCAGTGTTTCATGTGAGTGTGGCTCGAGTTTCCGTGTTAGCCGAGTTGCGGGCATCAGAAGCTGAGTTCGAGTGTGATGGTGTTGAAGCTCATTGTTTTGCGTGCATTGGCACTGGTGATACGAGAATGTATCAGATACTTCGAGTTTACTACTCGTGACGTAACATGAAGAGCAATATAGTAGCTTGTGTGTGTAGATGCCACATTTGTCGGCAGATGATGGCTAGGAGGCGGAGACTTGCCAGAGAGTTACAGTCATTAGAGATTTCCGGTTAGACGTGGCGTTTGTCGCTGTGATCTTGTGTGTGATTGTACGCACTTCGGTTTGTGGTGCCAGTGGTTGGATCTTTATGGATCATTTGACGAACTCAGTACATTTCCTTGTACTTTTGGGAACAGATTTCAGTGGCAGGCTGGCATAGCTGTGTTTGACGGAGGTTGGCCATTCACGTGGTGTGCCTATGTCTCAGTTCGCTGACCGAGATAATTAGCTACTACTGTGTGTTGGCAAGGTTTGCAGCAAGCATTGGAGACCAGATTACAAGTTAGTACCGGTTCTTATCCTCAGATTGGTAGGCGATCTTTGAGGACTATTCAGACCTTGGAGGGTATATTGTAGACCTCGGTATTGCAGTTCCGGAGGATTTGGGACCAGCAGTTTCACATGTTCGAGTTTGCTTGCAATACCAGTTTGTTGGCCACTGTGATATTGACATTGCTTGATGTCGTTTTGAGGACGATGTTTTACTCCACTGTGCTGGAGCGAGTTTGGTTTGAGTTTGAGTTGATACTTGATCCTGAGTTAGTGGAATGTGCTACCACAGACTTCCGGATTAGCGGAAATGGGTTGACAATTGCTCGAGTTCGATGTATGAGCAATGTTGATATGAGTGTGTGAGTTATGTTGATGTGTGTAAACTGAGTTGTGATTTGCCATATTGTTTTGATCCGTATGTGGTCATAGGCAAGTTTGTGTTGTGCCGTATAGTTCGGCATCGCCTATAGCATTTGTTTTGGTATGTGTTGTGTTGTGTTCTGTGTGGTGGAACTATATTTCAGATGTGTTACGTGTTGTGTACCCTATATGTTCCTTATGCGGGAACACTTGACGATGGTGTAGAGCCAGTTCAGATTCGAGATTTAAGGGTACAGGGATTACAGTACGAAGCTATCTCCTATTGTGGAGTCGGTTGTCAGAGTTGTTCAGTTGACGTTGTCATTGGAGAGTTAAGCAGTATACAGAGGCAGTGCTCATACTTTTAGTCGACAAACTCAGAAATTTCGAGGTCGAAATTTTTTTTAAAGGGGTTGGATTTGTGACAACCCGGACCAGAATCAGCAGTATGATCAGCTATATACGTGAGTTACTACGTAATCGTAGATTTCCAACAGTTGATTGAATCGCCAGGCTTGATAATGACTAAATTATTGGCCAAGAATTGGAGATGGGTCTCTTCTCGAGAGTCGTTGTACATGTGATTCCGAGTTCGTGGGCGGTTTCAGATCGTTATTTGGACGACCGAGGAATAAGTTATGAATATTTTGTTATAATCGGTTTTATATGTCAGATTTGTTAGCGACTAAATTACCGGACGAGAATTTGGTTTCGGCTTCTTCACGGAAGTTGTTGAGAATATAATTTCGAGCTCGTGGGAACTTCCAGAGCATTATTCTGAGTTATGAAGATTAAGTTGTGAATATTTCCGATTGTTGATTATTTAGTCGGTATAAATATGTGTTTGGGTTGAACAGTTGACTTTTTATTAGTTTGGTTGATGTGTTTGACTTTGGGTCATAATTGAAGAATACGTTGAGTCGAGTTTTTTGCCGCGAGAATTATCAGGATCGGAATTACGACGAGGAAGTTACGTGTGTTTAAGTTCGTCGAAAAGGATAATTACGAAGTTTCCATTTTGGGAAGGCTATAAATAGTGGAGTTGCCATAAAGTGGCATTAATGTGTTTGACCGAGTTGACCGAGTCAACTCGGTGGAGGAGTGGTTCCCGACGGCGAACGACGGCTTGCAGGCGGCAAGACTTCATCCGGCCACCACGGAGCTCGGCTCCGGTCCCAAATGCTTCGTCCCGGCCACCCCGTCCCATCTCCGGCCTCCCTTCACGGCCAAACTCACGGAGGAGGAAGAAATTCCGGCGAGAAGTTGATGAATTTTGAGTGAATTCGGGTTGCATGAATTAGGCCGATTCGAGATACAATTTGGACTGGGTTTTCTAGCCCTCTTCACCCTGATTCTAACCATATAGGTATGGTGATCTAATTTTGCTTGTGTGTGGAGAATTTTGAATGTGAAATTTGTGAGACAATTCGGTTTATCACGAAATTGAGCTAGTTAGAGTTTGAATTGGCCTTCGTTGCAGTTGACAAAGTTGCTCAGTGGGTGATTTTGCATGGAATGGAGGTTGCTCCGCCGAGAAATTTTCAGGTTGGTGGTGGCGCCGCCGTGGGTGGTGGTCAACGGCGGTCAAAGTTTGACTTTTTGGGATTTTCGACAAGTTGGATGTCATTTCACTCGAAATCGCGCCCCGATCGCAGTGGGGAGATCTGTTTTTCGAATTGAGCATCCGAACTTACAGCGAGGTATTGAGGTGTGATTTCCGGATTTCCGACAGTGTGTCGTAATCGGATTATGTGTTTCCGAGAACGGTGGTTTCTCGTGATTTGTTTTGAATTGTCGAGTTATGACTTTGAGAAATGGATTTTGTGAATATTCAGGTGTTCGTGATCGTTTGTTTGGCGAGGGACTTTCTGCCGGATCACGGGTTAACGCGAACTGCGTTACGCTAGCTTGTGAGTGGACAAGTTTATATTTTAACAGTTGATTTGCGAGTTCGTGGATTTTATGATTTTCCGTATTTAAATTATACAATGTTGAGATATATGTTATTTTCGGAGGTATTGTTATATGTTTATGGGTGATGGCATTTATTACATCGATGTACCAGAGTTGAGAGATTCCTCTGGACCAGAGTTGAGAGGTCCTCTGGGCGGGGTTGAGTGGTCCCCTGCGTGCCGCCGGGGTTGAGAGGTCCCCTGGCCTATCACCGTCGGGTTTGAGCGATTCACCTGACGTCGGGCTTGAGAGGTCGCCCGACAACCTCCATATATATATGTGTTGTGTTTTTGGAACTCGTACTGTTTTACATTGATTGTGTATATAACTGGTGAAAGGCATATGTTTATTTTCGTCCACTCACTCTAACATTTTTATTTGCCTTTCCCCTGGGCTTTTCGGTTTCCGTGCCCAGTTTGCAGTTCGGACTCTGGTGTCGCACGTCGTGGTCGGAGGCATAGTGCTCGAGCTACCATATTTCTTCCAGTAGGTTTAGTGTTCTACCTACTGTGGTATATTTATGTGATTATACATTAGAGGTCGCTCTGAGTATTCTGTTGTATATACTATACGATTTTACACCTAATTTCAGTAAAGTATAGATATATTTATTGTTTTACTTTACTGTTGAGATATTAAGAAATCCGGATGGGATTGGTGCCCACGGTTTGATTTTTGTGGCATAGGATGAAGTGTATTTTCCGCGTGCAGGTAATGGTAATTCCACGTTAGTAACGAAACTCTGCCAAAATTTCTACGGTTTTTGTTGGTTCGTGTTTTCGAAAGGGTTTGATTCCAGTTTAGGGAGCTAAATCGGGGTTGGGTCCTTTCAATCACATTTTGGTATTTTGAATGTTCTACAACTCAACTTCCCTAAGGCCTTTTGCCTTAATTAATAGAGATTTACTCTTTTGTTTTTGGGGAAATGAAAGAAAGGCCCAGTTTAGACTTTCTCTTTCCTAAAAAAACTCAGCATATGTTTTCGATCCAAAAAAAGCCCATTCTATTTTTAAGTATGCAACACACCTTCGTTTTCATCATTTTTACGTAATTTGCCACTCTCTAACTCCCACGTTCTACCTATAATTCTCTCTCTCTCTCTCTCTCATGCTTTTTAAAACTGCTCCCCTCTTGTTTTTTCTCGCCGTCGTCGTGTTCGAGTTTAGCCTTTAAGTTAGTCGTCGTCTCCGTTTATTTCGCCATCTTGTGTACTTCGTAAGAATCCCTATTATGAAAACCCTGGGTTTTTTATTTTCGTTTGTTCTAATCAGTTTACATTTTCCTTTTCCGTTGTTCATTTATGAAGTATTGAAATGTTGTTGTTTGCATGTTCCTTTTCTGTGGTTTTTAGTTTATTTTCGGTAATCTTTCACTTTTTTTTCATGATTTTTGTAGTAGGTTTTTGATGTAATGTGTTCGGAATGCTATTTGTTTGTTGTAGTAGTAGTTGTTGTTGTTATTGTAGTTGTGATTGAAGGCCTTTGTCTGGATATATCGAAGTATCTGTCTGAGTATCATTTTCATGTTTTTGAAATGTTGTTATTGTTATTGTTGTTGTTTGTGGTACTAGTTTCCTACGGTTGTGTTTGTGGTAGAAAGTCTTTTTATGTACTCCTTTTGTAAGTATCTGTCTGAGTATCTGTTTTAGGTATCTATCTTGGTATCTATTTATCTTACTAATTTTGGATATCTTCTTTTGATTTTTGTCTAACTATATGTGTGTTGATCATTGCAGTTATTTTATAGGGATCAATGGTGAAAAACAATATAGCAGTCCAATAATCAGATAGTGAAGTCGAAAGAAGGCCGAGATCAGCTATTAAGAGAATAAAACAGGATGCTCAATCATCAGAATCTGATATGCCTTCTTCTTCATCTTCTTTTTCTTCTTCCGAGGAGGAGGAGCAGATTGTTTTAAGGAAAAAGGATTCGAAAAAGAGCAAAAAGGAACAAGGGACGAAGAATGGCTTCCTTTTCATCTTGTTCTGTTGTTCCCAATTATCATCTTTTCAAGATGATTAGGGTAGCTATGAAGCAGCAAGAGCAGAAGGAGAAGGAGAAGAAGAAAATGATGATGAAGACTAAGGGTATGAAGAAGCGGGAGATCAAGGGTAAGGCCAAGAAGAAATTGGAGTCTTCTGAGTCAACTTCTGATAGTGATTCATAGACAGAGAGTGATGATGAGGTACCTTTTAGACAACAGAAGCAAGTAGCGGATGAGCTTGAAGTTGTCCCAATGGTGACACGGACTTGGAAGTGTCAGTTCCGGTGCTATTTTCATAATTTCCAGAAGTTCATTGTTGATAACCGGAATAATATCAGCGACGATGTGAGGAAGAGGCTGAAGGATACACCCTTGAATAATCTAATTTATGCATTCATCGACGGTGATATTGATAAATGGGACTGCACGAAGTCAGATGATGCAATTGTTGTTATGACTGACGCATACCGGAAGGAGAATAAGGCATTTCAGTTCCATCCTTCTCGTGTTCACCATATCACTCCTGATTATGTCGCATCTTTGTTGGGTTTGAGCACAGAGGGAAGACCAATTTCATTAAATGATAAGAATGTGAGGATTACATATTGGCTATATATCATGTTTGGGGGCGTCAAATCAATCAGCAAGAATCATATTAGTAGTAGGTTACAGAATTTACTTGGTTAAAAAGATAGGGTTGACGACTGTATTTGTCTACTGGTGTTGCTTTTGCTGGTCTCTATTCTGCTGCCTAATTACAATGGAGATTTGGCACTTGGATTTGCAAACCTCGTATGCAGTATTGAAGGAATGAAGGAGATAGCTTGGGCAACTGTTGTTTATGATAACTTGTTCAATGCATTGGACATTTATGCAAAGAACTTTGTTCAAGAAGTAGCCATGAAGAAGAAGGAAGCAAAGAAACTGAAGAATGAGAAGAAGGCAAAGAAGATGAAGGTGGAGAAGGCTAAGAATGATGATGAAGATGATGAGGATGACAAGAAGTCGGATAGAAGCAATGTAATAAATATTGGTGGTTGCAGCATTATTATTCCGATAAATTTTCTTGAGTATCTGTTTGTATTTCTGTCTAAGTATCTGTCTATTGTATCTGTCCTTTTATTGTGTTCATTATTGTCTTTTTGTATCAGTTTTATCTTGCTTCAATCATTAATATTGTCAAGCCAAGAGCTGGCAATAAGTATTTAAAGATTGGCATGGTGAAGTACAGTCTCTGTGATATTTTGTATCATTTTTGAAACATTAGAAGCTTGCAAATGTTGAGGGTCAATATCTAACTTTTGTTGTTGTTGTTGTTAATAGTTGTCTTATTTGATAAATAGCTGTCTGGGTATCTGTTTGGGTATCTGACTATCTGTCTAACTATCTGTCTGGATCTTTTTTTTCACAGGCCAATTATTTTTTGGATTCAAGGACTAAGAAAACTAAAGTCGATGGTGTTATAATTCCTGTCCTGTCAAGTATCAGTTATATGGCAAAGGATGACTATGTCAATTATGAATCTAAGTTACGTGCCAAGGATGTTGAATCTGAGAAATTGAATGAAGCTATTAAGGAGAAGGAATTCCTGTAGAAGGAAAGTGAAGAATTTGGGTTGAAGTTGCTTGATAGTAACGTGCAGAAGGATGTGGAGATCCAAAAAATGGATTTTGAATGTAAGGAATTGCAGAAATCCTAAGTAGCTCTTTGTGTTGTCATTGAAGTTTTGAACAAAGAATTGAATTCTCTTAAGAATAAGGAATACCATCAGTTTAATTCGAAAATGAAGGAGCGGGAGATTAAGTCTCTTAAGAAGCGACTAGCAGCTACTGATACTGAGGAGGACGTGAATGCATTATTGAGGCAGAGAATATGGCTACTGAGAAGAAACATCTGGATATTGAAAACAAACTTCTCCAGGAGAAATCTGTGCTTGAGACAAGATTAAGAGAGATGAAGGATGCTGCTGAAGCTACTTCTGGAGAAAATATGACTTTGAAGAAGGAATTGAATGAAGCACAATGTCAACTGAAGGAAGCATGACTTCAATTTTCCGCTCAAGGGAAGATACAAATTTATGCTGAAAAAAATAGCAAATTGCAGAAGCAAGTTGAAGGTGGTACTGCTAAAGTTAAAGCTGCTGAGAAAAAACTGTCGGATGTTGAGACCAAACTTGCAACATCCCTCCAGGAGAAATTCGTGCTTGAGAATAGATTAAGAGAGGCGAAGAATGAAAGGACCCAACCCCGATTTAGTTGCCTAAACCGGAATCAAACCCCTTCGAAAACACAACCCAACAAAAATCGTAGAAATTTTGGCAGAGTTTCGTTACTAGCGTGGAATTACCATTACCTGCACGCGGAAAATACACTTCATCCTATGCCACAAAAAGCAAACCGTGGGCACCAATCCCATCCGGATTTCTCAATATATCAACAATAACGTAAAGTAGTAAATATATATGTACTTTACTGAAAATCCGGAGTAAAATCGTATAACATATACAATAGGAAGCTCAGAGCGACTTCTAATACATAATCATATACGCATACCACAATAGGTAGAACAATACACATACTGGATGAAACAAAGTAGCTCGAGCACTATGCCTCCAACCACGACGTGCGACACCAGAGCCTGAACTGCAAACTGGGCACGAAAACCGAAAAACCCAGGGGAAAGACAATAAACACGTTAGAGTGAGTGGACGAAAATAAATGTCTTTCACCAGTTAATATAAATGTTATAAAAACGTATGCGAGTCCAGGAATATAAAATAATAAGTACACGAGGTAAAACTCATACTCCTCCAGTGTACTGAGCATGCAAGTAAAAATCCCACGGGGTCACTCATGGACACACACCATGCTAGTATAGTCAGAATCACGGGATCCCAGACCCACACGTGATTTTAGCCGGAAATGGCTTCAGGTCAAAAGTCTGCCTCCCCCTGGTAAAGACCTCGGGTCAGGAGTCACAGCCTCCCCTGACAAATGCCTACCATCGGGGATCAGCCGAGAGGCGAGTGTATCGATACAACAACGTAACCACGACTGTACTCTGTGTAAACCAAATCATAAACATTTCGATGCAAATGCATGAAACAACATATAATCGAATAATCGTAAAAACACATGCTCATGTAATCCGTAATCTCAATACGCATGCTCAAGTTCGTAAATCACATAAAAGACTCGCAAGAGTTCCGTGAAAAGAAATTGTCTACTCACAGACTGGCGTAACGCGTATCGCGTTAACCCGTGATCCGGCGGAAAGTCCATCGCCAAATAAACGATCACGAACCCCTGAATATTCACAAAATCCATTTCTCAAAGTCATAACTCGACAATACAAATCAAATCACGAGAAACCACCGTTCTCGGAAACACGTAATTCGAATACGACGAATCGTCGAAAATCCATATATAACACCTCAATACCTCGCTATACATTCGGATGCTCAAATCGAGAAACGAACCTCCCCACTGCGATCGGAGCGCGATTTCGAGTCAAATGACATGCAACTTGCCGAAAGTCCAAAAAGTCAAACTTTGACCGTTGACCGCCGCCGTTGACCACCATCCACGGCGGCGCCACCTCCGACCGGAGAATTTCAAGGCGGAGCAACCCTTATTCCACTCAAAATCACCCACTGAGCAACTTTCATAACTGCAACAAAGTCCAATTCAAACTCTAACTCATCCAATTTCATGTAAAACCGAATTGTCTCATAAATTTCAAACCCAAAATTCTCCTCACACAAATCAAATTGGAACACCATACCTATATGGTTAGAATCATGGAGATGAGGGCTACAAAACCCAGTGCTTGATGTAGCTCAACTCGGCCCGAATCAAAAACCACCATTAAACCCAAAATTCACAAACTTTGGTTCAAGCTTTCTCTCTCCACCGTCCACCTCGCCGTGAATGGTGGCCGGCATCCACACGGGGCAGCCAAGCCGAGTCCAAAGAGGTATGGATCAAGCTCGGAGGTGGTCGGTTAAGGAATCACCGCCGGCGAGCTGTGAAGGTGACGCACCTCCTTCCTCCTCCACGTGTTGACCAAGTCAACACCAGTCAACCTAATTAATTCCAGCTTTTGACTTTCCCAAAGGGGAAACTGCCATATATAGACTTTCCCGAAATAGAAACTTGTAATTATCCGTTTCGACGAACTTCAAACCCACGTAACTTTCTCGTCATGATTCCAATCCCGATAATTCTTGCGGCTGCAAACTCGTCTCGACGTACTCTTCAATAATCACCCAAAGTCAAACACATCGGCCAAATGGATAAAAAGTCAACCCTTTGAACCAACACACATTTAAATCGACTAATTAATCAACAAACGGCAATATTCACAATTAAATCTTCGTAACTCAAAATCATGCACTAGAAGTTCCCACGAACTCCAAATTAAATTCTGAACAACTTCCGTGAAGAAGCCGATACCAAATTCTCGACCGGTAATTTAGTCGCGAACAAACCTGCCATTTAAATCTGTTTCCGTCGAAACTTCAAATATTCATAACTAATTCCTCGGTTGTCCAAATAACGATCTGGAACCGCCCACGAACTCGTAATCACACATAGAACGACTCTCGAGAAGAGACCCAGCTCCAATTCTCGGCCAATAATTTAGTCGTTAACAATCTCTGGCGGTTCAAACCTTGTCGTCAATCTGCAGCTATGCAGTAACTCATGTATACAGCTGATCATACTGCTGATTCTGGTCCGGGTCGTCACAAAGAATGCTGGTCAATCATCTCAAGCCGCAAATGAGAACCTTTGAAGGAGACTAGAGGCTTTGCAAAGACAAAAGGAGGATCTTAAGAATGAAAAGAAACAAGCTGAAGATGCAAATCAGACACTTGAGATCTTCAATAAGCAGCTTGTTGAAAAGAATGAGAAGTTGGAGAAGAATGTTGCTACATAAAAAAATCATTATCTAGTACTGATTCTGACGTTTTTAAAATAATAGATCTCAGTCATTTCATTTTATATAATTCGCCTAATTTTAAGAAACAGAACACAATCCACTACTTCTTTTTTGTAGATGTATGAGTATCTATATGTATATTTGTATGTGTATCTGTATCTGTCTGGGTTTCGTTCTGGGTATCTGTTTTTGAATATGTTTGTTTTGGACATGTAGTGTAATCTGTCTTTTTCTAACTTTTTGTAACTTTCATTGAAGTGAGTCATTTTTTCTTCTTCTTGTATCTCTATTAGGGAATTTGTCACAAAGGAAGAAGAGTTCCCAACGGATAGAGTCTGCACCATCGTTCAGTATAGGGATTACCCCTTCTCCTAGTCCAATGACATTGCCTTTTACTACAGTTGTGTTTCCAGATGTAGTGGAAAGCCTAGTGACTCCTCCTCCTCCTGTTGGTGGTTCATCTCCTCCGTCAGTCCGACAAATTTGATTCGCAAGCCACTTCCTGTCCCTAGTGTTAGACTCAACAGGGAGAACATTTATCTCTGCTCATATGTTAAAAGTTCAAATGTTAAGTCTAGGAGGCCCTTGAAGAGGGACAAGATCTACTAGCTTCCGGGCGATAATGTAGTCATTGGAAAGCCCCAAACTAGAAGAGGGAGCAAAAATGTTGATGTGGCAAAGGTAGTGCCGAGTGGAGAGTTTACAATTGAGGAAGTATCTTCTTGGTCTATAATGAAATCACTGAATTAGAATAGGGGCGAGCCGGGAAGAATCTTGGCGAGTTTGGCGAATAAGAAGAAGTTGGCTGTACCGTTCCTTCAACGTGATGTTTTCCAGTACATGGGAGAGAGCTACCAGAATGATTTGGTGATGTACTAGACAAAAATAAGGAAAGCATATGAGTATCTGTTAGTCTATATGTCTGAGTATCTGCATATGTATCTATTTGGGTATCTGTTTTTTATAGTAATGTTTGAGTTTTAATTGTGCTCTGCTGTTGTTTTGGACAGAGATGTGTTTTGGCAAGGTATTCAATCTTTCCAGTTCTTTGATCGTGATGATCTGGAGTGTATTATTGATGTTAAAGAGATCTCGAACTCTGTTTTGGATTTTTATTCTAGTAGTCTCGCTGAATCAACGAATGATATAGGAGATCAAAGTCCTTATGTTTTGCACACATTGGCTCATGTAATCCTTATGTCATTTTTTAGGATGTCTCTTAATTTTTATGTCTCTGTAGTGTTTTTTTTAGCCTATGTGTAATTTTTGTATACTGTTATTTGACTGGGTTCTCGGTCGGATCTAAAAATAAAGATGATGCATGAACGTCTTTTTGAGAGGTTGTTCAAGGTTGTGGGCATCAGTGGCAAGTTGATGTTCCCAATCCTTTCCCATGGACATTTTTACCTTCTTGTCTTTGATAAAAGTGTACCTTGCTGGTCTCATTATGACTCACTCCAAAGGAAATTTAAGCCAATTGACAACCAGCACTTTCAGGAGATAGTAAAAATGGTAATGTTTATTCTCTCTTTCTTCTTTTCTTTGCTTTTCTTTCTCTTTTTCTTTTATGGATGTTTTGTATTTACAATTTACAGATGGGTTGAGAGATTATTTTCAGTGTTGATGCAGGTTCGATTGGTGTCTATGTGGATGGATTCAGTGAGGGACGTAAGTGATGTTATGTTATCATGAAATCTTAGAATGTTGGAAGATGAAAACAATATGGACAAGGAACTGATGATGGGAGAAATTGCTTTATTAGAGAACGAACAACAAAGCATTCAATGGTTCAAAGATCAGAAGCTTAATTTTGGCAAAATTCTCCTGCACTCCTTTAGCAGCAATCCTCAACAACCTACTGGCCTTGATTGCGGAAATATTGTTTGTTACCTCATGTACAATATAGCTTAGGGCAAGGAAATAAAGCAAAACCTGAATAATGAGGAAGTTTCTCTGTTCAAGGCCAGAGTGTTAGAATCATTTATTAATCATGAGCTATCATGGGTATCGAAAAAGAAAGATGGAAGGTTAAGGAATGAATTAGCTGATGTAGAAGAGTAGGACAGTAATGAGCATGTATATTTTTGTTGTAGTGATCATTTTCTATGGACATTTCAGTGAGTTTTAGGGGGTATGTCTTGTAAGTAGTACATTTAAGATCGTTATAATTTTAATCATATGACTATCTACTTGAGTATCTGTTATAGTACCTGTTTGGATATCTGTCTCTAACACTTTGTTTTTTGTGTGTGGATATGTTGAATGAGTGAATCAATCCATAACGCCTATAAGCATTGTGAGTGTGATCATATTACTATCTGACTGAGTACCTGCTTTGAGTATCTGCTTGATTATCTGTCTGTGTATCTGTCTGTGTAATATTATTTTATGCTTTTGCTCTTGAATTTTTGAATCAGAGAACCAATGTCTTAATCCTATGAACTAAAGTGTTCATCAGTGATAAATAGTTATGCACAGTGATAAGAAAAACTGGAAATGAGAGAAGAAGAAGAACAACAACAGGAATGAATGAGCTCATGAACAAGTGTATATTTTTTGTGTTAGTGATCATTATGTAATTATCTAACTATCTCTTTTTTGAGTATCTGTTTGCTAATTAAACGCAGCAGTTCATAAACCAACCTTAAAGACAGATACCCGAACATATACTTAGACAACTACCTAAACAGATACTCATGGTGGTTAATAAACGACATGTCATTTTTATGTCGTTATAAACTATGATCAGAACACACGTGTCGCTCCCACACGTGTCGTATTCTCGAGGACCGACCTTCTTCTTAGCCACTTTATAAATAGGAAAGTACCTCCCCAAGCCCCATCACTTTCTCTAAACACTTTTCTTTGAAAACCCTAATCCTAAACCAAACCCCAATCTTATCTCCCAGAGAATCCTCACAACGAAAAATCAATGGGTCGTAGTCCTCGAAGATCATCAAGGCACAACTGCTATAGCCCTTCAACCTCATCTTGTTCCCCTAATGAAGAGTCATCGTCGCCTGTTCTGCTGTGACAACCCGAACCGGAAATGGTATATTTATTGGCTTGATTTGCGAGTTTCGTGATTTTGTCGTAATTGGTTAATCGGGCTTGTTAACGATTAAATTATCGGGCAAGAATTTGATTCGAGCTCCTTCACGAAATATGTAGAGAATTTAATTTTGAGCTCGTGGGAATTTCCGAGGGATTATTTTGAGTTACGAGGAATAAGTTATAAATATTTTCGGCCGTTGCATTTAGTCGTGTTTATCCGTTTGGTTTCGATACGATTTGGACAATACGTATACGGTATAAATACGGGGAGAATACGTGACGATTTTGGAAACTTTCCAAATTAGGAAATCTGGCCTGTTGACCCGTGGGTGGTTTTGACCTGTTTCGTGTCGTGGGTTCTTCGCCATCGTTAAGCTCGGTTTCGGCCTCTTTTGGGCATGGTGTCTTCATGAAAGTTGTTGGGCTTGAGCTCCTCTTTCTTTTTATAGGTCATTCACTCAATTTGGTTGCTGGATGAAGAAGTTATGGCTTGTCAAAGTTCGGAAATTTTGGTCGGTTTTCCGGCGAAATCGCCGGCGACGGTGGCGACGGTGGAGGCCGAGATGGAGGTCGACTTGTTAGGTGTTTTGTAGCCCTTGGGGAGAGGAAACTTTTAGAAATGTGGTCTTGGACCTTGCCATGGCCGGAGGAGGGAGATCGGAGTGAATGAATTCCGGCGAGGGTTTTCGACTTCAAGGTGAGATTTAGACCTTTTCCGATCAAAATTGGGCTTAACTTTGAACTACAAAGTTGTTGGAAATGTCGAGTTCTTCAAATCCGTGTATGGGTTGAAATTTTCTGGGCCGAAAGAATTTTCCGGCGGCGGCCTGGCGCACTGCCGTGCGGGTAGTTTTTCGGCCGAGGTTATTTTCGACAAGTTTTATGTCGTTTTGCTCGGAATCGCGCACCGATCACAGTGGTGAGGTTTATATTTTGAATTGAGCATCGGAAATTGTAGCGAGGTTTTATAGTGTGTTTATTAGATTTTTGACGATTTCGTCGATATTCGGGTTATATATTTTCGGGAATGGTTGGTCCTCGAGATGAGGTTCAGGGTTTTGAAATGTGATTTTAAACAGTGGTATTTGTGATTATTCAGGGGATCGTGATCGTTTTTTTGGCGAGGGATTTTCCGCCGGATCGCAAGATTAACGCGTTTTGCGATATGCTAGTCTGTGAGTGGACACATTTCTTTTCATTGATTGGTTGCGAGTCCTTATTATACGTTTTATGAGCATGAGCATGCATATTCGATTATGATTTATTTGAGCATGTGTTTTACGATTATGCATCGACAAATATGCTTATATAATTATATATTACGAATACGCATTTACTTTAAGCTTAATATATTTGCATAGAACTATTTGTGATTTGGTTTACACAGAGTACAGTCACATTATATATTGTTGTATCGATACACTCGCATCCCGGCTGATCCCCGAGGATGTTTACCGGGGGAGGCTGTGACCCCTGACCCGAGGCCTTTACCGGGGGGGACAGACCTCTGACCTGAGGCATTTCTGGCTGGAATCACGTGTGGGTCTGGGATCCCGTGATTCGGACTGTACTAGCGTGGATGTGTCCATGAGTGACCCCGCGGGATTTTACGATGCATGCTCTGTACGCGTGAGGAGTTAGAGTCTCCCTCGTGTACCATATTACTTTCATGCATTTAGACTCGCATATGTTTTTATAACATATATTATTCGGTGAAAGACATTTATTTTCGTCCACTCACTTTAACATTTTATATGTCTTTCCCTAGGCTTTTTGTTTTCTTTGCCCAGTTTGCAATTTGGATTCAGGTGTCGTATGTTGAGGTTGGAGGCATAGTATTCGAGCCACTCTTCCTTTTTTAGTAGGTTTCTTGTTTGGCCTACTATTGTGTATATATTTATATACTAGAGGTCGCTCTGAATACTCTGTTGTTTATATTTTCATATGATTTTCCCGGATTTCTGTAAAGTTACAGTTTTGTTTATTACTTTACATTATGATATGTTTTTGAGAAATCTGGATGGGATTGGTGCCCACGGTTTGGCTTTTGTGGCATAGGATGAAATGTGTTTTCGGGTGTAGGTTAATGGTAATTCTGCGATATAGTGAAACTCTGCCGAAATTTCTATGGTTTTTGAAAGTTCATGTTTTCAGAAGGAGTTTGATTCCGGTTTAGGAAACTAAATCGAGGTTGGGTCCTTTCAGCTTGGTATCAGAGCATTAGCTTTTAGGTTCTGTAGACTTCTGTAGTCGTGTTTACTAAGGATATTTGAGAATGTACAGCATGTCTGGAGCGATGACCCGACTGCATGGCCGGCGGATTCTCATCAATGCTTTGGGTGTTGTATGCTTTCAAATGTTTGAAGTTCCATGATTACGTCCTGTTTGTTGTGAACAATGTCTTATTCATTAGGATGCCTCCGTGACGTGTTTTTCGTGTCAGTAAGGTTGTGGATCCTGTTGAGTCCGTCGACGCGCGACTTGATAAATGAGTTGTGGGTTTGGATGAGCATTTTGGGTTCAGAGATATGTGTGGCATGGTTTTACCGGTTGTACGTGTATGGACGTTTATATGTTGCTTTTGAACAGAGGATTGTGGTAGTTGATGGTTTGCTTGAGTCAGATCATTGTATTTGGTGGGTTGGTATTGTGTGAATTCTTATTGCAACTCCATGACCTACATCCAGGGTATTGTTTATTCGATAATAGTTCAATCAGGCTACCCAACAACGGAAATAAGGAGTGTTTACCAACCTGAGGCAGGGATGTATTGTTCACATGTTTGTTCTAGTTTGCACATGTTATGTGGCTTCAGAGGATGCAATGCAGGAGGTTCGAGATGAGTTTGAACCTGAGCATCAAAGAGATTTTGACTATTATGCCTCGAGACAACTATGAGGAGTTTGATGTGCTGCACTCAGAGGCGAGGACATTGAGAAGGAAAGGCATATGCGGTTTCAGACATGTCGGTTTGAGGAATGTGAACATGGTCGTGATATTTTGATGAGGTGGAGTTCAGGCACCTCGGGATCAGTAGCTTCATCAGGCGGTGGCCATTTTGATTATGTTGAGGGTCATTTGGACAAGGCAAAAGATCTGTTTGGTGGAGAAGGAGATCACAAAGTAGTGGACTAGTTCCTGTGGCATGAGTCAGGGTGGTTGTTGGTGATCCTTCCACACAGCAGGAGTCACTGTGGTTTGCGTCCGAGAAGCACTCTCAGTTACTATTATGGTGGTCAGGAGGGTCACGTTACGAAGGAATGTCCTCAATTAGCTGCTTTTCGTGGTCCTGCAGCTCAGAGTTCAGGAGGAGGTCAAGGTACCATTTCTGGAGTTTGACCAACATAGACTTCTAAACAAGTCAATCAGCAAACTCGCAATCAACGTGGACGGTTAATTGTTCATGCCAGAGTTCATGCCACGACCCTGTGTAAGAGCAGAGTTTCCCTGAGGTTACCGTTGCTTGACATCCATGGCTATTATGCTTGCATCTTCACTTCTGGGTTTGTAGAGAATGTTGTATCCATTTGATGAGATTGTGTGTATCAGGTGGGGTATCGAGAATATGAGGTTTGCAGGAGGTTGTGGACTAGCTGCGGAGTAGTTGTTCGTCGCAAGAATATTGTAGTCCTTTGACGTCCAGTCGTGCCAAAGATCTTGTTTAGAGGTGAAAGAAATGTTTCTCTACTATGTATGGTTTCAGCAATGAGGCCGAGCTGATGATGAAGCAAGGATGTATGCCGTACTTGGCACATGGTCGTGATGTGGAGATTGTTGTACCTGATGCTTGCGATGTTGAGGTTATTTGTGAGTATTCAGATGTTTTTCAGAGAACTTATCAGCGTTGAGGGGAGTTACATATTCAACTTCAGGAACTGTTTGAGGAAGACTTCATTTGATTCAGTGTTTTACCTTGGGGTGTTCCAGTATGTTTTATGAGGATGTAGGATGGTTCGATGAGGCTGTGCATCGACTACCGGAAGCTGAATCAGGTTTCAGAGAAGAGCAAGTATCCCCCACTTCGGATTGATGGCTCGTTTGATTAGCTTATTGGAGCTTCAGTTTTCGGAGATTGATTTCAGATGTGAGTATCATCAGTTTCCATCAGAGGGTCGAGTTTGAAATGGTCAGATACCTGTGATGTGAGTTACATGTGGTAGTTAGAGGAGAGGTTGATAACTGCGCCAGTGTTCACATTATGTGATGTCAGTGCGGGGTATGTTATGTATAGTGATGTTTCGAAACTAGATTTTGGTCGAGTTGGGCTACAGCAGGGCAATATGATGGTATATGGTTCCAGGCAGTGGAAACTTTATGACGTTACGTATCCTATGTATGATTTGGGAGTAGCTGCCATTGTGTTAGCATTGAAGAGTTGGAAATACTAATGGTATGGCGTGCAACACAGTGTAGGATGTATACTAATCACTTGAGTTTCATCTACTTGCATATTCAGCTATATTTAATCATGAGGTGTCGTAGATGGATGGGGTTGATTAACGACTATGGTCGCACATTTGAGTTCATCCGGGAAAGGCTAATGTGGTTGCACTTTGAATATCATTCAGGGGTATTGTTGCTGATGCACTTAGTCGAAAATTTGGAGTTTCTATGTTTCATGTACGTGTTGCAAGAATCTCATTGTTAGTGGAGTTGCGAGCTACGAGAACTGAGTTAGAGTATGATGATAGAGCATTGTTGGCTAGTTCCAGGATCAACCTGTGTTACTTGATCAGGTCTGTGAGGCTCAGGATGCGGATTCCTACTTGTTGGACAAGAAGAATGCGATTCAGAATGGTGTTCCAGCAGAGTATCAGTTGAGGAATGTGGGCACTTTATCGTGCAGAAGGAGACTATGTGGGCCCAGAGACAATGATCTGAAGAGGAAGATGCTTATTGAAGCTCATTGTTCTACGTATGTTATGCATTAGTAGTACGAAGATGTATCGGATACTTAGAGTTTACTACTTGTGGCGCAACATGAAGAGAGAAATAGCAGCTTATGTGAGTAGATGCCTCATTTGTCGGCAGGTGAGGGCAGAGAGACAGAAACTTGCTGGGAAGTTACAGCCATTAGAGATTTTCGATAAGAAGTGGGAGCATATCACTATGGATTTCGTGTATCAGTTACCGTGTACTTCGGATGGGAATACTGGTATTTTGGTCATTGTGGACCGTTTGACGAAATTAGTTGTTTTCCTTGTACTTCCAGGAAAGATTTTAGTGGTAGGCTGGCATAGCTGTATTTGGGAGAGGTTGTTCATTTCCATGGTATGCTTGTGTCCCAGATCGTTGATCGAGATAATCAGTTATAACAGAGTTTTGGCAGGCATTACAGTGAGCATAGGGGACCAGATTACAGTTTAGTGCAGTTTTTCATCCTCAGATTGGTGGGCAATCTGAGAGGACTACTTAGACTTTGGGGGACATGTTGTGGTCCTGTGTATTGCAGTTCAGAAGGATTTGGGACCAGCAGTTTCATTTATTCGAGATTGCTTGCAATATCTGTTTGCAGACCAGCATTGTTATGGCAGTGTATGAAGTTGTGTATGAGAAACAGTGTTGCACTCCATTGTGTTGGAGCGAGGTAGGAATGAGATGGCTTTTGATCCTAATTTAGTGAAATGTGCTACTATAAACCTTCGGATTAGAAGGGACAGGTTGATAATTGCTCATGATCGGCAGAGAAGTTATGCAGATGTGAGTAGGTTGAGTTATTTGAGGTCGGTGACTAAGGTTCCTTGGAAAGGTGTGATTTGTTTTGGGAGGTTGAGCAGTATGCAGAGGCGGTATCCCTACTTTTCAGTTGGCAGACTTAGAAATTTCGAGGTCGAAATTTTTGTAAGGGGGGTAGATTTGTGACAACCCGAACCGGAAATGGTATATTTATTGGCTTGATTTGCAAGTTACGTGATTAGTCGTGATTTTGTCATAATTGGTTAATATGGCATGCTTGTTAACTACTAAATTATTGGGCAAGAATTTGATTCGAGTTTCTTCACGAAAGATGTAGAGAATTTAATTTCAAGCTCGTGGGAATTTCCGGGGGATTATTTTGAGTTACGAGAAATAAGTTATGAATATTTTTAGCCGTTGGATTTAGTCGTGTTTCTCCGTTTGGTTTCAATACAATTTGGACGATACGTGTACGGTATAAATACGGGGAGAATACTTGACGATTTTGGAAACTTTCCAAATTGGGAAATCTGGCATGTTGACCCGTGGGTGGTTTTGACCTGTTTCGGGCCATGGGTTATTTGTCGTTGTTGAGCTCGATTCCGGCCTCTTTGGGTCGTGGTGTTTTCATGAACGTTATTAGGCTTGAGCTCCTCTTTATTTTGATAGGTCATTCACTCAATTTGGTTGCCGAATGAAGAAGTTATGGCTTGTCAAAGTTCAGGAATTTTGGTGAGTTTTCCGGCGAAATCGCCGGCGACGGTGGAGGCCGAGATGGAGGTCGACTTGTTAGGGGTTTTGTATCCCTTGGGGAGAGGAAACTTTTAGAAGTGGTCTTGCACCTTGCCGTGGCCGGAGGAGGGAGATTGGAGTTAATGAATTCCGGCGAGGGTTTTCGACTTCAAGGTGAGATTTGGATCTTTTCCGGTCAAAATTGGGCTTAACTTTGAACTAGAAAGTTGTTGGAAATGTCGAGATCTTCAAATCCATGTGTAGGTTGAAATTTTCTGGGCCGAAGGAATTTTCCGGCGGGGGGTGGCAACAGGAGCGGCCCGGCGCGCCGCCGTGCATGGCGGTTTTCCGGCCGAAGTAATTATCGAGAAGTTTTATGTCGTTTTGCTCGGAATCGCACACCGATCGCAGTGGTGAGGTTTATATTTTGAATTGAGTATCGGAAATTGTAGCGAGGTTTTATAGTGTGTTTATTAGATTTTTGACGATTTCGTCGATATTCGGGTTATATGTTTTCGGGAATGGTTGGTCCTCGAGATGTGGTTCAGGTATTTGTGATTATTCAGGGGATCGTGATAGTTTGTTTGGTGAGGGATTTTCCGCCGGATCGCAAGATTAACGCGTTTTGCGATATGCTAGTCGTTGAGTGGACACATTTCTTTTCACTGATTGGTTGCGAGTCCTTATTATACGTTTTATGAGCATGAGCATGCATATGCGATTATGATTTATTCGAGCATGTGTTTTACGATTATGCATCGACAAATATGCTTATATCATTATATAATACGAATACGCATTTACTTTATGCTTAATACATTTGTATAGAACTATTTATGAATTGGTTTACACAGAGTACAGTCACAGTATATATTGTTGTATCGATACACTCGCATCCCGGCTGATCCCTAAGGATGTTTACCGGGGAAGGCTGTGATCCCTGACCCGAAGCCTTTACCGGGGGGGGGGGGGGGGGGGGGGGCAGACATCTAACCTGAGGCCTTTCTAGCTGGAATCACGTGTGGGTCTGGGATCCCGTGATTCAGACTATACTAGCGCGGATGTGTCCATGAGTGACCCCGCTGGATTTTACGATGCATGCTTTGTACGCGTGAGGAGTTAGAGTCTCCCTCGTGTACCATATTACTTTCATGCATTTAGACTCACATATGTTTTTATAACATATATTATTCGGCGAAAGACATTTATTTTCGTCCACTCACTCTAACAGTTTATATGTCTTTGCCCAGTTTGCAGTTTGGATTCAGGTGTCACACGTCGAGGTTGGAGGCATAGTATTCGAGCCACTATTCCTTTTTCAGTAGGTTTCTTGTTTGGCCTACTATTGTGTATATATGTATATACTAGAGGTTGCTCTGAATACTCTGTTGTTTATATTTTCATATGATTTTTCTGGATTTCTGTAAAGTTACAGTTTTGTTTATTACTTTACATTATGATATGTTTTTGAGAAATCCGGATGGGGTTGATGCCCACGGTTTGGTTTTTGTGGCATAGGATGAAGTGTGTTTTCGGGTGCAGGTTAATGGTAATTCCGCGATATAGTGAAACTCTGCCGAAATTTCTATGGTTTTGAAAGTTCGTGTTTTCAAAAGGGGTTTGATTCCGGTTTAGGAAACTAAATCGGGGTTGGGTCCTTTCATCTGCCCCAAAGGAACACCAACATTGTGGAGGAACCATGGAAGGAACTACCCAATATGATTTGGCAATATATAATGTTTCTTGTCGTCCGCTCTAAGCCATTTCGTGTGCAATGTCATGCCATCATTTATGGTTTGATGTCTATTTGCAGGAAATTCAGGGATTTGTCTCGTACCAGGGATGTATTATTGGCAGTAGATGCATCCATTTATGCCCCTACCTGGAATAGATATGTTCCTTCTACAAATATATAGGATTTGGATGCAACAAATTGGGAGTTTTATACAGAGGCATTGTTCCTGAATCTATCATGGCAGTTTAGAACATTGAAAATACTGTATCGAAACAGAATGCATCATTTGTTTCAACAGGGAAGCACACCGCATGCACGTATATTGTTTGATGAAGCTACAAGAATCAACAAAATCCTCCGACATTACACTTCGAAGTACATGTCATACATGTTGATGACTATGTGCAGCCCTGAAGATCTAAAGTATAGTTGTATATCCTCAATGAAACATTGGCTATCATCAATTGAGGCCTCTTTGATTCTGCCATACAGTTGAAATGAAATAGAATCACAGGCAAGGTGTGTACGAGTGAATGGGTTGGACATTGATCTCATTCTTTATGATTCCATAATGCAACATCTGACGCATCCCAATGTTTTCATTCCAAGTTTAGTGAAGGAGTGCAAACCTTGTGGCCAATGTAGCTTATATGTAGTTCTTTCAGGAGGTTAAATGGTCCCATCAGTTTAAGTAATCCATATCTAATTTATTCTATGTAAGTAGTAGTGTATGGCACAAGGAATGAATGAGCTCTTGAACAAGTGTATATTTTTTGTTGTAGTGATCATTATGTAATTATATGACTATCTCTTTTTGAATATCTGTTTGAGTATCAGTTTGTGTATCTGCTTGAGTATTTGTCTACATAATACTATCAATGTTGTTCTTGAGTTTCACTAAATGAGAGAATCAATTTATTTATCCTATGAGCTGAAGTGTTTGTTTGTGCAGTCTTTGATACAATTTATAACACAGAACCAACTTAAATCCTTGTGTATACTTGGTAATGAAATGCAGCAGTTTATAAACCAACCTTAAAGACAGATACATAGACAGCTACTTAGACAACTACCTAAATAGATACCCATGGTGGTTTATAAATGACATGTCATTTTCTATCATGATTTACGATTATTAGAACACACGTGTGTCTCCTCACGTGTCTTAATCTATAGGACCGACCGTCTTCTCGGTCCCTCTATAAAAAGCCCCAAACCTCATCACTTTCTCTCAACACATTGCTTTGAAAACCCTAACCCTAAATTAAATCCCAATTTCTTTCCCAGAAAACTATCCTCTAAGCTCATTCTCTCCCCAAACCACAAACCAAAAATCAATCAAATGGCTCACTCTGGCCCTTTCTCCCCAATTCCTCCTCTACCACGGGGATCCTCCACTATGTCCGAAGAGTTTTAGCACACAAAAGGTAATCTTCATGCCAACTTTGAAGCATGTTTGCAAGAGATTTGTGGTCTTTCATGGAGAGTTCACGGTGTGATCAGGAAGAGGGATAAGGTCAAAGAGATAGCTGGGAAGATTCATGGGGCGATGGTGATGATCAAGGATGTGGAGGACAAGGTCGAAGCGCTTACAGATATTGTGCTCAAGATCAAGGATAGGGAGGACGACTGATAAGTTTTAGCTGTTGGGTTTGCATGTTAGGGTTTTTAGTTAGGTTTCGGTGTTTATAGATTTGGGATCCATTTTGCATACCAGAAAACGTCCACTTTTTGGTGGTTTGTAATGGATGTTTTAGTTGGAAGTCTATGGAAGGAACTTTTTGTAATGACGTTTGTTTAATGGAATGTTGATCCCTTTTTGCATATTTACATGAGTATCTGCTTGAATATCTATATGGGTATCTATCTGTATTTCTCTTGAATGTTTGAATCAAAGAACTAATGTCTTAAGCCTTTGAACTAAAGTGTTTGATTTGCACTCTCTGATCCATTTTACTAGAGAAAACCTACTCAAATCTGTTTGTATACTTAGTATCGAAATCCATCAGTCATAAACCAACTTTAAGGACAGATACTTAGACAACTACTTAGGCAGCAAATTAGACAGATATTCATTGTAGTTCATAAAATGACACGTCATTTTCTGTCGTGTGTTCATTTTAAATGACAGTTACAAGAACAGATACTCTCACAGACACCTGAACAGATACTTTCACAGATACTTGAGCAAATAGGCTTTGAAAATGACAAAACAATATAGATTCATTCTTTAAACAACACTATTCGATCTCTAAATTAAAGTAAATTTATTTATAATATGGAAAAAAAATACAATTGTAGAAATTAAAGGAATACATAATAATCTGCAATGATTCATCTTCAAAGCATCCTCTTCTTGATGCTGCTTGCTCCATCAAATCGTGATTGTGGGGGAGGCAGCATCTCGAAGATTTGACGAAGAAGTTGAAGGATTGCCTCATCATTCTCCTTGATGAGTTTCTGCTTTTCCTTAAGATCCTTGAGGCCATCCTCAAGGTTAGTCATCCTATTGGATAACTGTTACAACATATTTTGAGGTGGTGAAATTTCTTCTTGCGTGCGAAAGCAGCGACATGTGGCTTCCTTGCCTTCCCAGACCATTTCTTCGATCATCTGTTCAAAATAGTTCTTGGAGGTGTTGACCATTTTATCTTTTGAACAGAAAGAAAGGAGGAGTGAATAGAAATATTTTTGTTTTTTGAATGAGTTATGTTCAGTGCATCTTATTTATAGAGAGTGAAAGATTGTGTTGATGGAGTAGTTGGGTCTCTTCTTTTTTGGATGAAGGGTTGCGTTTTAATGTCCCTTAATATTTTTTAAGGCCATTATGCATGCTTGTTAGGAGAAACAATAAGAGAGGAAGAGTTTTATCGTAAAAAGAGAAGAGGGAGATAGAGAGAGAGAGAGATATGAAGCGTCTTGTCATAAAAAGAGAAAGAAAACTGAAAAGATGTGAAAATAAACCGCTTCAGCCATAAAAGACATTTTGGTTCGTTCTCTATAAATAATATTGGCTTCCCACATTCTCCATAACGTGTTTATGTTTCATTATCAACTCCTTTTGCTTGAGTTCTTCTTCTTCTCTCTAAGTTTTTGTCATCAAAAAAACTATGGCGCCAAGGAAGAAGAACCCACACAGCTTAGACACTTCTGGCCATTCAACCGATGAAGATTTTGATCCATCAAAGTCCTCCTCCTCCTCATCCTATGAAGACTCTATATCAGGCCTTCCTCCTCCTCGTGCTACTCAACCTCCTGTAGGTGTTGTTCTTGATGGCCCTCTTCAACCTTTGGTCAAGAAGATGAGTCATATGAAGCGACGCATTGATACAATGAAGGAGGAAATAGACTTGGTCCATACTGAATAGGACGAGATGCTTGATTTGCTTATGCGCATCGCATCTTGTCTTCCACCAGATTTTGGAGGGGGAAGCAGCAAGAAGGCCAAAATGTGAATCATATGATTTGTTATTAGCTGTTGTGTTTTTTTTTTTTAGTTTTGAATTTTGTGTTTTGTTATTAGTTGTTTGTGTTTTTGTTGTTTGTAATTTGAATCAATATCCTATTAGTAATGAAGTTTATGTTTCTTTATCTTCTGCACTTCATTTTATGTTTTTTTTACAATGGATTTTAATGAATGAATGTGTGTATCAAGTGAATAAAACATAAGTCAGGTCCAAACAGGAACTCAGACAGCTATCCTTGAATTTTATTGAATAGATGCAGTAACCTATGAAATAAAATCTTAAAATCTTTGTTTTTCTCTTCTTTATGATTCAGTATAAAATACAAAAAAAAAAGAGACCCAAAAAAAACCACAAATTTTTGTGTTTTATTTGCAAGTAAAAAGTTTCATATATGTAATTCATGATTTCCAGACAGATACTTAGACAGATATCCAGACAAAAACCTGAACAAATATTCAAACATAGAAAATTATTCTTACAACATCTGTAATGATCCACACAAACATGTATTTTCAATCAATATGGTTGTTACAGGTTCTCCTCATGTGACTAGAATGGTGACATCTTGAGCACTCTGTTTGCATTGTTTGTTTTTCGGCATTCGTCTTCATTCTCTTTTTCTTTGGTCTGCTCGGTTGTTTCTTTGTAATGGAGGCCTGACATCCAGTCCGTTTTGTGACATGTCCTGAAGTGATTTCTCAATGTTTGGCACTGGATTGAGTGTGAATAAGTAGGCTTGCCTGTAAAATGGAACATTGTACAAGTTGTCCACATAATCGTAAGGATTATGTCCTTTCTCTTGAATGACAACAAGTGTGTGTGAGCATGGAAATCGAAGCAACTGCCACTGTCCACATGAGCAGGTCCATGTTTTCATGTTGACTGCATTGTTGTATGTGTCAATTTGAACTTCGTAGACAAGACCACTGGAGTGCATCACTCTCCAATGCCTTCCTTTTTTAAGTGTTTCATTGAGATTTCCTTCCATTCTCGATCCCATTATAGTGTGTCATTATTCTGATTTTTCTCTTTTGCTTGCAATCCTTTCCATCACCTTTCTCCTGTGAGAGTAGTAACAGAAAACAAGAAAAGAAGGAATTACACAGTGCATTAACCTAGAAGTAACATAATGAATCAAGTTGTAAATGGTTGTAATTCAACTAAAAGACAGATACCCAGATAGCTACTCAGACATATACTCATGATATTTTTCAGAAACAGTGCAAACAATTTACAAATATCTTGGAAATAATAGAATGAATCAGGTTGTAATGGATGACTTGATTTCATCGGCAAGGTGGAAAACAGGCAGTGCACAGAGATGTACTATCCGGCTATTGAAGTACTCTGAGATGTTATTTGTCATTTCGCCATACCTATATCTTCTGAAGAATGCAGCACACCATTTTTCTTTCGGGAGATCCTTGAAGAATTTTATTATCTCTGCATATCCGCCTTCTAGCTTAAGCTGGTTAAAATGGAACTCATATTTCCTTTCGCTTGTAGCATATGCACATTGCATGAAGAGTTCAGAAATTCTATCCTTGGAGTGTCCTCTGTAGTTGTCTTTGAGGTTAGCAACCAAGTGCATAAAACAGTAGTCGTGCTCATCATTGGAGAACACCTCTGGAAGAGAACTCATACTTCCATTATGACGATCGGAGAGGAATGTTATTTTCCTCCGAGTATTAGTTTCTTGGTTTATGCTAAGTCTGTCTATCTCATCTCTTAGGTTCATCAAGAATCACCTCTAATTGTTGTCATTTTTGGCATCGACTATTGCAAATATAATTGGATAGAGTCCTGAAATGAATTGAAAAAAAAAGGTAACGTTCCTAGCTAGTTGCAGAGTAAGTATTGAAATAGAGTTTATAAAAGGAATAACAGATACGTACCCAGACAGATACTCAGTCAGCTACCGAAACAGCTATTCAGATAGATACCAAAGAGGTCCAAACATCTTTCATTTGTCTACATTACCCTGATCTCCATGAAGAGACTCCCATGATTTTTCCTTTGTATTTGTTCTTGAGGAAACTTGCATCAACGAAAATCATGGGTCTGCAGTATTGGAATCCTTGCATGCAGGCACCAAATGACACAAAAAGACGTTGAAACCTTTGTGTTTTCGGATCAATACCTACAACAACTCTGGAGCCAGGATTTTTCTTTATAAATTCGTCTCGTAATCAAAGAAGGTTTGTGTATGATTCTGCTTTGTTTCCATGTAGTGAGTTCATTGCCAATTTTTTGCCATACCACACCATCTTGTAAGGGACTGTCAGGCCAAAACTTTCTCTGATTTCTGCCTGTATGGCCTTGGCTCCCTTATTGGGATCAAAGCGCACTTTGTCCTTAACAATTGAACTGAGTATTGAATAAATGATACATTTCAAGTATAGAAAACAATATCTTTAGACAGATTTTTTCTGGAGAAGTAGCTAGTGATGTTAGAAAAAGGTATCATACCTGACAATAGAGGACCTCATCATCTCACAGGTCTGTTTCCGGACCTTTTCTTTATATGTATGATTATTGTTGATTTCAGTGATATAAAATGATCCATTCGCGCAGAATAGTCTTGCGTTCACAAACCAGTTGCCTTTATCGCGTCCTTTGTATATACAATGTACACTTACACGTGTGGGCTCATTCTTCTGATATGTAAACTTGAATCTACTTTCAATTGAGTACTTTCTAAGTTTCAGCCTGAACTCAGTTACCCTGCCTAAGAATTTCTGCTATTTTTCTTGTATAAGTTTAGCCCATGGTTTTCTCAAGTAATCATTTGTCTCATCTTCTCGAAAGCATCCAAAACCGACGTCTACAACATTACTTATTTCCATGCAGCCATCCATCTGCACATCCTGGCCTGAGTTTTCATTATGATTTCTACAGACCGCCGATTGCTTGGAACTGATGTTTACTGTTTGCTGGAAAGAGAAAATGTATACATGTTTTAGCTTGACATAATATTGCAGCAAATACTCAAACTGATACTCAAATGAGTGTTTGAAGTTCTACCTCATTCAGGTCAGTGATTCTGATCTCAATATATTTTGAATTGAGTCTTTGGATAGAAAGCATCATAAAAAACACGTCACGATCAGTTTCTAAGAAAATGTGTTCATCCTCTGGTGGGATACAGTATTTGTACGTCAAGATTGAGTTGTTGAGTGATTTGAATTGTTGACGGACTATATCCACAATGTCAGAAAATGTGATATCATCACTAAAAATATCCATCACACCTTCTCAACCATGAATATATTTCACAATGATTGGAGAAGGTGTTGTTGCCATTGAATATACCTATAGAAGAGTTGTAGAAACGCATGTAAATGTTTTGGTTAACTGATAGTAAGGTCTAATATTTTTAACAGAATAAATAGAGTTACAGATACTCAAACAGATACGTTGATAGATAGGTCGACAGATACTCAGGCAAATAGGTTGACAGATACTCAGACAAATAGGTTGACAGATACTCAAACAGTTATATTGACAGATACTCTGAAATATACTAAAATGCATTTTTAGAACTAAAATCAGATCCAAACCTAATTAAGTAGATTTCGATATCGCAATTCATATAGTTTGAGGAGAAAAGTAATCAATAATATCATGAAATCGATTAATAGAACTACGAACGGAAACAGATTCATGCAACAACAATTTAAATCGTCTATCATATAGAAAAAGAAAGTGAAAATTGGATGTACAACAGAATTGAACATATAAATTTATCAATTTCTGTACAGAGATGACGAGAGATAGCGGACCAGTGAGATAGATAGACAGAGATTTGAAACTTACAACGCTTGAAAATTTGTATGACGTCAATGTTTAATAGAGTTTTTGTTGGGGCGATTTCTAAATCACGATCGCGATTAGAGAGAGAGAGAAAGAGAGAGAGATTTACTTTCTCGGCAAAAATGGAGGAGGGAAGAGAGAGCGAAGCAATTCTCTTTTATAGACAGTTAGAATTTAAATTAGGAAAGAATGGCAAAATCGTTAAAAAAAATAAATTTTATAACTTAAGTATTTTTTGAAAAAAATAATATCAGCTGAGTTCTTTAAAAAAAAAATGTCATAAGTTGAGTTTTTTTACTTTAAGATCATAAGTTAGTTTTTTTTTTAAATTATCCCTTTTCGAAATTTTAAATAATTCCCCCTATATTTTTCTTCAGTCTTCATTTTAATTTGTTTTTTTAAGAATGAGACGTGAGACGACGGATTCAACCTCACAAAATTTGGGCGCGGAAAAGTGCGCGGTGAGTGGGGAAAAAATTGAAAATTTAAACGAAAATGGAAATGCATCAACAAATAAGTCAAAAATTCAAAATGTTTCAGAAATTTCGAATCTCACTAAAATCTCATCTCCCCTCCTCCAATTTGTCTCTCTCAGAAATTCAGTTCCCAATCTGCCGCAGCCGAATTGAACACAGAGAACCCATCACTGTCTCCGATCTCATACGAATCTCAGCCTCTCAGGTACTTCCTTCTCTCGCGGCTTCAGATTTGGCCACTCTGTTGAGCAACTGTGCGGACTAGGGTTTGAAAATTGGGGTTAGATTTTCCTATACCCAATTGGGGGTGTGACCGGGACCTGAGGAAGATCCTCCTCAACTTGTCCCCGTCGGCGCGTGTTTTCGTGCTGGACAGTCACCGGCCCATTCATTTGCACAATCTCAGTGATCAGAATGAACAGGTGGTTGTGCTTTATACATTGGAAGAGGAGATGTAGGCTGATTTGTCCTACGACATTTGAATAGTGATGATGACTTTGATGCTGCAGAATTGGATAGTGAGAGCGAAAGTGAGGAGGATGAAGCTACAAGAAAGAAAAGAAGGGTTTCTCAGGAAGAGGATCCAATTAAGCTTTTCGGGGAGTTGAAGAAGAAATACTACCATTTGGGTACTTTTCATGGTAAGCCATCTGGTGTTTGATGTATGATTTGTCACATTGTTTGAGGAAGAATACAAACGAGTTGCTTTGGTTGTCTTGTTTTTCTTTGACGGATCAGTTTGTACACGAGAGGCTGACTGATGAGAGGTACCAGGCCACCGTCATGGAGCTTGAGCAGCTCATTAACAGTTCAGGGAGTTTGGAGGCTGTCACTTCAGTAAGTCTAAAAGGTGGAATGAAGATTCGTGTGCCTAGTTCAATTAGATTTGCACTAGCCTTCGTGCACGCGCATATGCGTCGCGCTCGCGCGTGCGATTTATCGGTAACATACTTAAAAGTATGCAATTATATCGTCTTCACTTAATTGGTCAAGTTCATTGTTCATGACAGATACTATCGTGCACTTTCAGGCCTATCTCTATTATTCGAATACTGATCTATTTGAGATCTCTATTATTCGAACACAGATCTAATTGAGATGTGAGAAGAATTACCAATGATCGATGATAAAATTTGTAAAATAATATTAGCCTACTTCATATTAAGTCAACACTATATAAAAAATAATCAATCACTGATAATAAATGCAGTGTCAGTGCATATGAAAATAGAACAAAAAACACACGAATAGAAACTATTAAAAAAATAGCAAAAGTTTTAACTATATTGATCGATGTCGATATGTCGAACGAATACAATATCAAATATATAATATGTGTCCACATTCACCATGATTAGTCAATCATCACTTGCCACATATCTCTTTCTATCATAGGGTAGCAGAGATGTTATTATCTCTTTCTATCATCTTCGTCATTCGATATTATGAATTTGTCTTCATAGCAGAGATAGGGTTCAAGATACCATAGTCCTGAAAATGTATACATGTTATATATGTTGATTATTTCATTTTCGTGAACATTAAAGTATTGCAAAAATCTTATGTACCTTTTAAAGTTGGATTAATCGTAGGGTAGCAAACTTCTCTATACACAACGTTTGTTGTGAAAACCCCTTCCTCAAGATTGGAAAATATCTAGCAGACCCAGCCATTGCCGAGGAGAAACCCCAGACAGTGGAGACTGAGAAGGCAGCTGTTGAGAATATAGTCACAATTTACATTCCCTTTCCTGGATAACTGGTCAGACCCATGCCTTGATTTTGCATGCAAGACTCTTACTGGTGAAATTCCAATAGAGGAGGATTTGCTTCAGGATTACTTTCGGGAAAACCTCGACAACTCTCAAAACCAAAGAGAGAGCCTTTCACTACCAGATTTCAATTCACCTAGCTTTTTACAAACTGACATCACACCTCAGTTCACGGCACCAGAACAATCTATCTTAGGCCAACAGTTTCCCCTAAATTCTTTGCCACCTGCTGGAAATGTGAGCTTGTCGAATTACAATGGAGTTGGCTTTGGCTAACAATTATCGATGAATTCTTCATTCTTGCCTGCAGGAAATATGAGATTGTCAAATAGTGATGGGGTTGGTTCAAGCCAACAGTCATTGATGAGTTCTTCATTCCTGCCTGCAGGAAATTTGAGATTCTCAAATACTGGTATAGTTGGTTCAGGCCAACAGTTATCCATGAATTCTTCATTCTTGCCTGCAGCAAATGTGCCCTTATCAAGTTGGAATGGCGTGGACACACAGAAGCCTTGCTTATGAGGAAAAACCAAAGGTAGCTCCTGTTAGAAACTTCTTAGATGTCTCTCTTGTGATGTAGCTGTAAAACCCATCGGACAGTAATTTATTTAGTAAGATGTGTCGGGACCAGATTTTGGCATGTATGTAAACTATTGTAAACAGAACTGCAGTAGTTAGTGGCTAATATATGGATCATGGTGCTGGTACTTCATGAATATGTTTTTCCAGCTTTTTAGAGTATCTGATAAGATTGGGCCTAGTTTAATTTCAGTTCAAGTCTTCCAGGCACTGACATTCATCATAAGCTTATATTCCAAAAATTTTATTTAAGCTGGTTACATCCATTTTACAAATTTAGGGTAGGGTATTCTACCAGTTGTAAATTCAGTAGAAAACTTGCTGATATAGCAAAAAACTAAACAAAACTGAAACTCTATAATAGCCTCTTCTTTTGTTGAAAATCTTCTTAACCCAAATTTGATTGGTATTTATATCTAGTACATGAGTGCACAATCTCAGAAAAAAGGAAACTGCAAAACTTCAGACAATGAGACACTGGGTGCAGGTCTTTGGATTCTCTCCATCCATCATATCATCACCTCATTCACTCGTCACTATGAGGATCATGGCCAGGCTGAGAAAAGAACCCACCCCCCCCCCCCCCCCCCCAAAAAAAAATTATCGTCAATATTAGTGCAGGGAAGGAAAAAATAGTACCTCAGGGTTAAAAAAGAGGCCAGCAGAAAGCTCTCCATAGTCTTCCCGATAACTCTTTACTTCTCGCTTCGTTCCCCGCCTCAAGTAGTGGTTCTAGTGGAATGCTACAACAGTTGTAAACACAGACGGGACTTTCAAGTTTCATCCTTCTGAAAAGAACAATATTTACCACAACTATAATCAATACAACAATTTACTTTTCTTCACCACGATAAGAAACCAATATACCTCAAAAAGTTAAAACCCATAACTTCATAACCAACTCAAAAAAACAAAGAAAACTGATTCAAAAAATCAAACCTCGACAGTGAAAGTTCTACTCTGAAAGTTCTACTTAAGAAGCTTCATAAGAAATTGTCAAACCAAAGTCACCTTGCCTGCAAAACAAATTACAATTATAATCAAAATAGTAGAGCCCTCTGTTTCAGTGTATCTTATTGAAAGACTCCAAAAATAATGAGAAAAAATAGTACCCAGTCGGAGGACAATGGGTAACTACAACTGGAATAGTTTTTGAAGATAGGAGGTTAACTGCAAACGATCAGTTTTCCAAGAGAATGAAGAAGAATAACCATGATTAGTTCTGACTGTTCGTGCAAGAAAACCAACTGTTTAGGACTGTATAATGACAGAAAAGTGTGCTGATACCTTTAATTTGTAGGTAAACATTACTCTTTAGGACTGTATGATGACAGAGAAGTGCCCTTCACGGATCTTACTTGGAGTTTAGTTCTTATATAAGTTTCTTTCCTATTCGTTTTGTCGATAACTTGGTCTGAGGCTGTCAAAGTAGTATGAGAATACTGATGTAATTTCTTTAGATTTGAATTTATTTATTTTAGAGTTCATGCCTAATTTGGTACATGTACAGAGAGGCTTCAATGTTGTCATCTAACTATTAAACGCCACAACTTCTATGAAATTTCAACTGATCCAGCAGAAATGGTGTATTGTAGCAGAAAAAGAAAGAGACATGAAAAGCAAAATTGAATAAGACTTAAAAGAGTGACCTTACCTTAGAAAAAAAATTGACGGTTAACCTACACGACAAATTCCCAAGATGTGTAGCTCTGTATGCAAAAAATTTTGACGTATCAGAAAGCTGATGGGATGATAAGTATTTGTAGAAGTATACAGACTTTGTAACCATTTAGGATTGCATCAATTAATAGAGATCACCAGAGTCTGTTTTGCAGAGTTTGAATTGGAATAAGATTGTTTCTCTTCTAAAAAGGAATAGGACTGTCTCTGAGTTTGAAATGGAATATGACTGTTGCTAACCTGAAATGGAATAAGACTGTTTGTCAGTTGAAAATTGGTAATGGAACAAATTGAATGAAACCCCAAAACCTCATTACTTACAAAAATAGCAGCAACATAAGGCACTAATCCATCTATTCAGAGCACTCTAATACCAAAATCTTGAATAACGATAATGGCAACACAACCGTCATTAAAAAAGAGAAAGTGAAACCAAAATAGATGTAAATACAGCTTACTTATTGAAAACAACATACCTATATCAAAAAGAATAAGGCTGTGTAATAAAAGAATGACATGTTTAACTTGCAAAAGTATGGAACCCAATTCCTCGGGTAAAAATTGGCAAAGGAATTAATGAACCCAACCAAAGGATATATCTGTCCAACTATTCCAATAGCAATATAAGAGATGTACACCAACGTGTATCAAAGGTTCTGAAACAAACAAATAGAATGAAAGTAAAAATGTGGTATTTTTCCACACATAACCTGCAACTTCGCACCGACACACTGCAAATTTCAATTCTTGTGAGTTTCTTACTAAAAATACAGAAAAGGAGAAAAGGAGAAAATTTGCAGGGTTCACACTAAAAATTGAGAGAGCAAGGAAATATACTGTTTGCTGTTGGTGGCTTGAACAGGCGGGAACAACCTTGTCGAGTCTTCGTTGCTTTCCTTGATAGGAGAAAAGAATCTCTCATCCACTTTGAAACTTTGGAAGCAAGAATGACTTGGTAAGATCGCAATCGTCCAGAGAGGTGTCGAATGTTGGATGCGATCGGTTAAGAAGTTTCCCAGGTGAGAGAGCAGTTTCTCACTTTCTTAGAATTAGAGAATAGGTTGGGAATGAAAGTGTAAAAGTAGTTTCTCGAGTTCCCATTTACCTTTTTACCCATGTTCAATATATATCTGTCATTTGACGAATTATAAAACTCAAGGACAATAGTAGAATATTGAATGTTCTACCATTCCAACCGCTTCAAGCCCTCCTCCCTTAATTAATAGAGATAAGAATTAACGGTGATAAACAATATAATTAAACGTAAGTATTGTTTTTAGATCGAGATAAAAAATTAGAGTATGATTTTAATATTTTTTAAAATCAAAGTATAATTATTTAGAGTAAACGAAAACTACCATTCCATAAAACTTCCCTTGAAGCTTTAGATCGAAATGTATAAGTAATACAGATCCGTCGTGCAATTAATTGCAAAAGAATGACCACGTACACTGTGTCATGATAATTGTAGTCATACAATTGAAGCATGCACGATCCATCATGGCCAGTTCTCAACTAATTAACACCATTTTTCAGTTTGTTTTTCATTGTCAGGATGATAATGTTAATCGATAAGTAGCCAAGCCCCAAGGCTAATGCCATTTTCAACCAGGGTGGACTAAAATTGAGTTTAAGACTATAATAGTCTAAAAATATTGTTTTTTTATTAAAAATTTGGTGACCATCTCCAACAAGACAGAGTCAAATTTTAGCCATTTCGAATATTTTATTATTTACTATTTTTTTTAGTTTTATGATGTTATTCTATTATGATAATATTCTAATTTAAACAAAACTAATTTTTGAAATAATTTAATTTTTTGTGTGTATATTCAATTCAGAAATTATGATACATGTGAATCTTGACGATAATATGTTTGTAGAGGAAATTTGTCATGTATCATTTACAAGCAAATTATGAATAAATTTGCCACGTATATTTTTTTAATTTTTGAATAAATTTCAAATCGGATATTATAAAGTTGACAAAAATTATGAAGTTCATCAATTTTTGAATAAGATTTATATACACCACATTTATTAACTAATTAAAACATGACACTTATCTTTATCTTGGTCCATTTTCAATCACCAATATGTATTTTTAATTTGATAAGTGGTCCCCAAATATTTGGCTTAGGCTAGCCAAAGGGCTATATTTGGCCATTTCTATGGCCATTTGGCTTGGCTCTTATTTGTTGTTGGAGTTCAAAATAGGGCTATAAAGCTTGTAGCCCTTTAGACCCTCTTACTGAAGATGGCCTAAGGCAACCTAGCTAGCTTCTTGGATCATAATGCATGCATACCATGCTCACTCGATATATATATATATCTATATATATATTTGGCCCTTTCTATGGCCATTTGGCCTGGCCCTTATTTCTTGTTGGAGTTCAAAATATGGCTATAATTTAGCTTGTACCCCTTTAGACCCTCTTATTGAAGATGGCATAAAGCAACCTAGCTAGCTTCTTGGATCATAATGCATGCATACCATGCACACTGGATATATATATATATAGATAGATTATTGGTTGAAGATCAACTCTACAAAAAATGAATCAAAATAGAGATCATTTGAGTATTCGATCTTGCAAAACAAATGAACAGTTATGGTAAAGATTAGATACCCAAATGACAACCGTTCATTTGTTTTGCAAGATCGAATACCTAAATGATCTCTATTTTGATTCATTTTTTGTAGAGTTGATTTTCAACCAATAATCTATAGAATGAGTGGTTTCAAATTTGAAATAACAAACTAGTATATGCACAAATGATATAGTTTGGACAAAATTGGTCCAAATGAGTATTGTTCCATATATATATATATATACTTGGACCTAATTATGGAAAATAATTAGGTCCAAATGAGTTTGGGCCAACTTTGTTCAAACTATACCATTTGTGCATATACTAGTTTGTTATTTCAAATTTGAAACCACTCATTCTATAGATTATTGGTCGAAAATCAACTCTACAAAAAATGAATCAAAATAGAGATCATTTGGGTATTCGATCTTGCAAAACAAATGAACATTTGTTATTTGGGTATCCAATCTTTACCATAACCGTTAATTTGTTTTGCAAGATCGAATACTCAAATGATCTCTATTTTGATTCATTTTTTGTAGAGTTGATCTTCAACCAATAATCTATAGAATGAGTTGTTTCAAATTTTTATAACAAACTAGTATATGCACAAATGGTATAGTTTGGACAAAATTGGTCCAAACTCATTTGGACCTAATTATTTTTCATATATATGACCCTTCCATTAAAAAATATATTTTTTTGATCATTTTTAGGTATAGGACATTACACAAATTTTTTTTATCATATTTTAATATCTCCACCGTCAAATTATTAGGTTTATATGAGTAGATCATTCATGTAAATTTTTAGCCGAAATGATGATCTATCGAACTAGATTAAATCAAGGGACGGACCAAATCTGTCAAACTTGAACCGTTCATACTTATAAACTTTAATTGCAGTTTTGATTATTTTCATTATCACCATTTTGATTTAAAATTTACAGATTTGATTTACACATTATGACCTAAAATTTGAATGGTGAAAATGTTAAAATATCATAAAAAGATATATCTCAGTAAAATGATGCTGTTTATTTTATATCTCATTGACTTCTTGTTGGGGCCGGTGGACACTAGCCAGTCGCTGCAGCAGCATTCTCCAGTATTGTTGTACGTTCAGATCGAATTTGAATTCGCTAGGACAGTGTTTGGAGTAGCTTTTACTCGATCTATGTATGTACACCAGCTAGCTAGGGCATCATCCTCTTAAGTCTTATCATTTCGATCATTACCACTGAGTTCTGTCATAACTCATAAGGGTTCAACTCCTGTGCTCCACCTTCATTGTCGGTACGTACTTTGTAGTTAAGTACTGGTAATGCTTAATGCATCATGCATGTAACTTTGTTTTAATACCTCGATCTTAACCTAATTGGGTTTCAACATAATGTTTAAATTATATAGCTATCTCTCAAGTTCTATTTTTGAGAGATTAGAGGGTTAGTTAGTGTTGGGAAAATTACATTCCCTCCCTCATAGTTAACTAAATATACCGATAAAAAAGTAAGCAAGTCATAAGAGTACATAGAGATTTAATGAGGTTCAGCAAAATCCATACCTACATCCTTCGAGAGATACCGTTTTCCACTATGAAAATAATATTTGTATAAAATACAATTGAACTATATACCCTAACCCAAAATCCATATTCCCTTGTACACCCACACTTATAGAATTCTTAAGAACTCTCCCTCTCTTAAAGAGTTATACTCACTCTCTACATCTTTATTTTTTTTTACTCAAACGATATACACTCTCTTGTCGATGATGGCACTCCTTGGTTTACAACTCATAACACCTATTTATAGGCACACCAGTTTATAATCCAACTGCTTGTAGGTAAACCAAAATCATCATGTAAAAGGGAAAGGTATCTTTGACATAAAATCATGTCCAATTAGAAGATACTCTCCTAATTAATTCTCAACAATATAACAATTATCCACCTTGATGAGAATTTCATGCAAATCTCCATGCACTTTTTTTATCATTAGTTTTTCTTGTACCAGCTACACATAATTCGAATCAAATCTTGTCCTCCTTGATTCGTAACAGCCAATCCAATGTGTAACTGCATTGAGTCAAGAAACATCATCAACTCCGAAGAGGGACCTCAAATTAACCTCTTCCTTAGCAGAAATTTCTTTCTCACCATCATCGATCTGAACCTGGAAATATGTTACTGACGTTTCTGCTATATGCAAACGAGCTCGTCTCAAGTAGTTAATCACATGTGCACTCTATCTCCCCAATATGCTTCGAGGTCAAAACACCTATTAGACATTATCCATCACAGTGTTCTCCCTTATATGAGGACCATACCACCATGTGTGATTTTCCTGACTCCACCTGCTAGACAATACCCAAAGCCCTTGAAATCCAACTGGCTGCTAATCACATTCCTCTGTACCTTTGGAAAAAGTCACACCACCCAAATTACAATCCTGAATATGACATCCATATTGAGAACATGTGTAACTTAAAAAAATTGTGAGATCATCTTAATAATCCTTTACTATTGTAGTGTCACCAAAGCCTTTATTATCCATCTCCAATAATCTCACTTCTTATTCCCCAATCAAGATACATGTTGTATTCCACTTTCCACTACCCTCATATTTAGACTTGCTATAATCACTAAATTTCCTAGTAGCTTCCTTCTCATAGGATGAAGACCAACAAAGAGAGATCTGCGTTGTCACATTGATTGAGTGAGGCAAGAGTAATCGAGAGATGTCTTTGCTACTATTGAATAAGGAGATCGAGGTAGATCACGAATATGATTTCTTTTTTCCTTATTAGGACTAATTAAGTTTTTCCAATTACCACAAGCCCTTTCTCCAGTATCTCAGCCAAGTTTATAACTGTATCTCGATAGGATTTCGGAATCCTCAATGTCTGAGGATTCCCCCTTCCTAGAAGATATAGTGTCCTACTCCTGCGGACATTGAGGGAATATTCAAACCTTGATGGAATGCTCTGTTGTAATAGAGAACTTGAGGGATTACATTGTTGAGAACCCTATATTAGTGGATTCACTTGAAATATTCTAGCTTTCAAGGATGGCCAAATCCGACACCCGCAAATACCCCTAACCATAGTAAGTCGAATGCTCAGAGACTTGGTGTAGCTGTGTGAGAAAGGCGTCCCAAGAAATTTTAGCTTTATCTTCTCCACATGATATGAGGACTTGCAAAAAAGATTCCTCAAGCTTTCCTTTAGTTTTCCAGAATCCCTCGAGCTTTCCAGATTTTTGCTGAGTATGAAGTTTTTTCCGCTTCTCGTAGTCAAGGTTGACCACACGGAGCTTCATGTAAATTATATTGAAGTACAGTTATACCATGGATTGTCTTAGCTGCATTTCGCCGGAGTTAGTTTTCTCTTGCCGGGCTCAGCTCTCATAAGGATACCCTAACAGAGATCACTCCCCAGCACCACCTCATTTAGTGTACGTAAGTGGGAGCCACAGTCATGATCAGGGCTTAACATCAAATGCTTATTATCTACCCACTGTCAGGTCTAGGGTCAAAGTACATGTCCATACTCGACATTTTCTAAGGTTGCAGTAGTGGCGTATGAGCCTTAGGATTAGTCAATGCCAAGCTAGAGCAAAGACTCCATACTGAAGATAGTTTGGATCTTGTGCTAGTTTTTTAGAAATTACATCGCCCCCAAAAGAGAACTAAGCTTTGAGTCACAGAGTCAAAAAGCTTGGGGATCTTTTCACTTAAGAGTACCGATCATATTCTGGCTAGCGACACAAACCTTCAGTAAGTTGCTGATTTTCTCCACATGATTCAAGACAATTGCTACCTCCTTCCCTTATAAGTATCTTTGATAAAACAAGGGGTTTCTGAATATAGTATCTCATATGCCCCCATTGAGCAATCCAACTCTTCCTTAAGCATTATTAATACCAGGGTTCATGCACGGTATTTTGTACTCCCATTAATAACCAAAAGCAAAATATAAATAAAGCATGAGTATTATTTCTTTTAACTTGTAAAATATACATATAGCAAAGAAGCTTCTCGGGGGAACCTGCTAGCTCTGTCGAGCTAGTTAGAAAGAGTACTAATCCACTTCTATCTGTCTAAGACACATGCGATACTCCTACTGCAATTTTCTCCCTTAATCGAGCTGGATAAGTTTTCTCCCACAGCTCGCAAAGGCATACATTGACTCCAGCTCTAGCTTTCCATAAGCCCTAGAATTAGACCTTTAGGAAACCTTGAGGATCCAGATCTTGATCAAGGGGAAGCCCATTTACGCTTTATTTCTGGCCTCCTCTTGATGTTTCTTACTCAGGACCATCATTCCTCGAGGTTCCTCTCAAGGTCTCTCTCATATCTCCCTCATGGTCTGCTGCCCTTGAGCTTTCTGGTTATGGATGAGAGGGTTATTTTGTCCCTAAAAATTCTAGCATCAGTTGAGTAGTGTACAACATTGGGAAAGCATTCATTGGTGGGGGACTAGGAAGAGTCTTTCTATCCAGTGAATGGCGCCTTCTTTTCATGTCTTCACGATCCTCCCCTGTGGTCGATACGGTATTCCCTCGAAATCGAGGCTCATGCTTTTTCCTGTACCTGTCTTCCACATATTCTCAGCATAATCCTTTCTCCAAGAGCTCTGTAAAATAGGCTCATAGAGCTTAACAATGTTTGGTCTTATGCTTCTTACTTTTATGAAAGGCACAATATTCTCCCGACCTTGAGGCTTCCTCTGCGGACAACGGGGGTGGTCTCTTCACATACGGCTCATCCTTGATGATATGCAGAATTCGATGAACTTGCAACTTTAGTGGAGCATCAGCGTACCTTGAGCTTTCTTATCCTCGTCCTCCAGCATTCTAGGCTGGAGAATACCCCCTGTGATCTCGCCAACTAGTTGGTTGAGCATTCTCAGACTCAAAACCTGATCCATAAGAGTCAACTCTCTTGCTCAACCTTTCTGGCTCACCTCACTCTTGATCCTCAGCACGGTGTGCATCATCTCATTTAACATATGATAGTGCTTTATTGTAGAACTATGCTAACATTATATTCTCCTCTCGACATAGCTTGCCATATAGCCCATAACCTCTTGGAAGACCATTCTTGAATGCTAGTGAAGCAATTCGCTCATCCAAGTCTTCTATAGTCGCGCATTCATTCTGAAACCTCTTGGCATAATACCTGATGGACTCATTCCTCTTATGCAGAACATTCTTCAAGTGATCCATGTCATTCATGAACGTTCTATTGCCTTCATATCTTTTGAAGAATCGCACTTGTAAATCCTCAAAACTATCCATAAACTCCTGGGGTAAATCTCTGTACCACCTCAGGGCTTGTCTTTCCAAGCTGTGAAACATACGACATAGCCACAAGTCGTCATTGTCTCACGTAGTCGTTGATGTCATGTAGTTCTTGATGTCAGTATAAGGGTATGTATCCTCTTTAAACTTCATGAATCATGTCATACTAAACCTCTCAGGTGGATCCACCTCCTAAATGTGTCTTGCCAAAGGGTTCCTTCAGATCCGAGTGACATTTTCTTCGGCCTTCCTCCATCGAGGATCCCGATTGGCCTTCTTGAGCTTCTCGATCTTGCTAGTGAGCGCATCTCTCCACCTTTTGTCATCTTTTTTTGATTCCAGTGACCGTTCCTGATCATGTTGCTCCCCTAGGTCATCCTCGAGCTCCTCAAGATAGTCCTCGAGTTCCTCCTCAGATTGAGGTAAATCTCCAAACGTTCCTGGAGTTTTTTTTATGATGACCCCTGCTTTTTAAGTTTCACCCTCCAGCTCAGATTTCGCCCCCTTTCCTTTGCGGAAATCTTGGCTCTACTTTTGGAATCCAAGTTCCTTGGCTAATCCCTGAATAGTATTTTGAATCTCCTTGCAACTTCCCAACATTCTCAAAAAGCTCCAAGTTTTGTTGTTGCACTATGGCTTGGGTTTCTTGGAATTAACGTAGTTGATGAAGGGGATCCTCTTTTTCCAGATCATTGTTGAGGTTTCTAATGACATCAGATATCCCGTTGTGGAAACCTAACCTTGCGACCTCGATGGCGTCTCCATTGGAATCTCCCCTGTGGTCGGAATTGTTCCACTGGTAGTGCCTCCTGCACCATTCTGGTTCTTACGTTGATTTGGTAGAGTCTCCATTCACGTGAGTTAGCCTTGAGTTCGACTATCAATGAGAGCACCGATTTGTGAGAGTAGATTTCGTCAACCCTCTAGCTCGTTCCTCCGTGAACCTACAAAACAAGTCAAAGCACAGTATGGTACTGTGCAAAGACCATCTGACGATCAAGTCAGTAAAGATACCCAAATATTAGTGTGTATTCGTGTAGAAAGAGATACTTGAATGCCTCCCCCAGCTCCCTTTATATAGAGCAGGGAAGATAGATGTCTTTGTTGCTATTGAATAAGGAGATCGAGGTAGATCAAGAATATGATTTGTTTTCCTTATTTAGGACTAATTGGATTTTTCCAATTACCACAAGCTATTTCACTAGTATCTCGACCAAGTTCATGATCATATCTCAATAGGATTCCAAAATTCTCAACGTTCAAGGATTCCAAGTTCCTAGAAGATATAGTGTCCTGCTCTTATGGATCTTGAGAGAATATTCAGACCATGAGAGAATATTCGGATCTCGAGGAAATGCTCTGCTGTCGTGGAGACCTTGAAAGATTACTTTGTTGAGAACCCCATATTAGTAGATTCACTCGGAATATTCTACCTTTCAAGGATGGCCAAATCCGACGCCCACAATGACAAACCATCACGATCATTCCCTTGAGTCACAGTCCCTTAAAACTCCACCATTGATTAGGATTTTCCCAAGTCTACTCCACCGAAATTTTCTTGAGTTGTCTCCACCTAATACACATTTGAGTTAACAACCTGACCAACGACTCCACCTTAAATGATGAGATGTCTCAGCCGAACCATCAACTCTGATACCACTTTTAGGAAAATTGCATTCGCTCCATCATGGCTAACTGAATATACCGATAGAATAATAAACAAACCAAAAGATAAACCATAAGAGTACATAGAGGTTTAACGATGTTCGGTAAAATCCATGCCTACGTTCTCCGAGAGATGTTGTTATCCACTACGAGAATAATATTTGTATAAGATACAATTGAGCTATATACTCTAACCCAAAACCCGTATTCCTTTGTACACCCACACTCATAGAATTCCCAACAACTCTCCCTCTCATAAAGAGTTATACTCACCCTCTACATCTATACTCTTTTTACCGAAGAGATATACACTCTCTTGTCGATGATGGTACTCCTTAGTTTACACCCCATAAGACCTATTTATAGGCACACCAGTTTATAATCCAAGTGATTGTAGGTAAACCAAAATCATCATGTAAAAGGGAAAGATATCTTTGACACAAAATCATGTCCAATTAGAATGTACTCTCCTACTTAATTCCCATCAAATCTAACAACCAAAGTATGGAAAGATATATACAAAATCACTCACTCAAAAAGAAGACGCGGAAGAATCCATTGCTGAGGTCCACAAACCTGAACAAGTAACTCTACTCCTGATTTTGCAAGATACGTCACAAAAATTTGAACGATGTGAACTCTAAATTTCTTTATTTTAAAGATTTTAACATGATATCCAAATGTATCGTTCCATCATTATCCTTTGATTACCCTTTATTTAATTTTAAAAAAATAAGAAATAGAGAAGAGAGAGGTAGAAGAAAAAAAAAATATAGATATGTCCTAATGAATTTATCTATTAATGGATGCTAACGTGCTCGAACTTGGGTCTCAGTTAACTGGCTCCCTTGTTAAGCTCAGCTCCTTGGAGCAAAGTAAAGTGGATCACATCTTTCTGGAAAGCAATATGCTTGCTGATGATGCTATACCCAAAGAGGGCGTGCCAAATGGAACCAGGGTTAATCATTTGTGATGAGCCTCCTCCTGTCAACGCTTTAAAGGCCTATATACTTCGATGACATAGCTGGAGTCTCTATTCCTTGATTTGTTAGGAATATAATGACTTTTTCTGTCCCGTTTTCTTTCTTTCATAGGCCATTTGGCCTCGTTTGTAACCAAAGAAAAAATAAAGATGGAGGTTAGAGGATGTTTAGTGATATAGAGAGGTTAGAGGAATCTCAGGAAAGAAAGAGACTCAAGAGTCAAGACAGAGAGCAAAAAGTTACAGCTATTTTAGAATGATGTGCGGAATGCATGAGCTAGAGTGAGTTGAGTTGGAACGAATTTGGAAATGCTGACAAAGAATCTATTTTTACACCTTTTTTGTCTAGACGGAAAATTACTGATCGAGACGGTGACACATGCATGCTGCTTCATTGAAGAGACATGCTCCATTCTATCATAAAAAGAAATTCAGAAACTGATGATGAATAATCAAACATGCCCCTTCCACTCGGAAACCTTTTTTTTTATTTTTAACTTTTCAGGTATAACCTTTTCAGCCATTGGATCTATTTTCTTAAATTTTTATGTCTCAGATTAAAATAAAAATAAAAAATCGACCCATACTCTGTCTTTCTAAACACCAAAACAATGAACTTGATTGGTCGCCTGATTCCTCGCGGTCCCACCGCCCAATCCTCCCCAACCTCCTTCCCACTACACCACAATTATTATGGTCAAAGACGGGCTCAGGAATGAAAATTAGAGTATGTTAAATTTATATATGAAAATTAGAATATGTTAAACTTATTTATATCTTTATTTTTTTTACATATTATACATGTAATTTTATTTGAACTTAAATTAAATAAACTGTAACATTCCTCAGCCTACCTCTAGGTCCGTGACCACGGTACAAGAACCCAATTGATTTGGGTACATATCGAAGAGCTATGTGGAATTAGTTCGATTAGAGATTTGGGATACTCTTCCCTAAGATTGGTTCAAGCACCTCGTCACTGTAATCACCTCCGTCCCGACGAAATTACCTTTCTCGAGATCTTTGTTGGAGCCGAAACTGAACAGTCGGCGAAGGAGGAGCTCGATCATGGGTCTGCCATAGAGACCGAATCCTTTCACATGGAGCTTGATGGTCTTGGTACTTGACTCCAAAGATGATTTTGTCGTTGCCCACATCTTTAAAGTCCTTCTCCACTTGCTGATTTCAATCATACATATGGATTTGATTACATTGTAATTGATATGAAATTGATCATGGGCCGGGTGAGTTTGGTCTTAGTACTGGGACATGATTCATTCTACGTAATCGATATGATTCATTCTATGTAATTGCTTAACTTCCGCTATTCGCATCTTAAATTTTTGTTCTTTTCACCTTATACCATGTAAATTATTGATTTTTTTTATCATCCTTAAAATATACATAAATATTCATATTCTAATTTGAAATTACATATTCTATTACTTCCACACCCCTAACAAGTATAATACATTCATATTCACGTAAATTTTTTTAAACTATCACGCGAAACAAGTCAAACAACTTAAGCATGTCATTTTTCTATTTTTCTGATGTCATTATTAACAAGAGATGTTTAAGAATTGGATCATTCGTCAAAGTTTTGAAAAACACTACAAGAAAAACTCACCTACACCGCGGACCGTTTTCGTCCTCTAGGTGAGCTTTTCTGTTGTCTAAGTACTTAGACGACGAAACTTTTGTGGACTAGGTTACGTCCTCCAAGTACCATCGTCCAGGTACTTAGACGACGGAAATTGAGGATTGCGCAGTCAAAGTGGAACTTAGACCACAAACTTTTTTCACGGTCTAAGTTCTCACTTAGAGCACGGAAAATCATTTCCCCGTCGTCCAAGTGATCACTTGGACCACGGAGAAATAATTCTCCGTGGTCTAAGTTAGCACTTAGACTGCGAAAAAATTTCGCGGTCTAAGTTTCACTTGGACCACTGAAAATATTTTCTCCGTGGTCTAAGTGATCACTTAGACCACGGAGAAAGTATTTTCCGTGGTCTAATTGAACATATAGACCGCGGATATGGTGTATATTTCCATCGTCTAAGTGAATACTTAGACTGCGCATGTGACTGTCTCCGTAGTCTAAGTGATTATTTAATTTTTTTAATTAAAATTTTAATTTAAAGTAAAATATTATTAATTTAATTAAAATACTAAATTCTCATTTAAATAATTAAATATTTATAAATTAATTAAAATAATAAATTGTTACTTAAATAATAAAAATTTGTACGTACATTCAAAAAATTAAATTGTTCGGAATCGGAAAAAACGATATGATAAACTACATAGATAGAATACATGCAAACTACTAAAATATTGGAGGAGCAGAGGCGTCGCCGAGTCCCCTTCCTCTAGCCGTGTCGTCGTCGGGGTATGGGTTCGGAGGAGGTTGACACTGTTGTCGAGCCTGATTTTTCATGAAGGCAACGAGTTGGGCTATTTGCGTTTCTTGCTGATCAAGCCTCTGACGCATAGATTGATTTTCCTCTCATGCGAGTCGAGCCTCTTCAAAGGCTGCTTGGACGACCGGAGCCTGAGTACTTTTCCTCGCGAACATCCCGTAGATGAGTCAGAAGACAAATCTCGCTGGACCTTGCGTCCCATCCCCCTAACTACCTTGCCAGCTCGACGACCGTATACCTTATCGGCAATTGTAATTTGGCTCTCCATCGATAGAGGATGCAGGTCTTCCGGCGGCAAATCCGGGTGTGTAAGCTGCGTGTTGGCCAATTCCTCCTGCGCCCGTTCTACCAACCTTGCCTGAAAAAAATAATTATAATTAAATAATTATAATTTTGTATGAAAATTTAATAAATAATAATTAAATAATAACTACGCTAATTAAAAGCACATATATATCACTTACGCCGTATTGACTCGCTTCATTCTCGAGTCTAGGAGTCACGTACGCGCTGACGCTAGCATCCAGATAAGGGTGTTTGGAACCCTTATCTCTGTGCTCCTTGGCTATTTGGATAATCTGCTTGGAGCCGGAGGTATGATGCTTGTCCCTCTTCCCCCGGTTGGTCTTGTTGATGTTGGAGAATTTCTGTTGGACAACATAAATCATTAAAAATTAATAACTAACTAAAATAAAAATAACTGAATTCTCTTAATTTAAATAAAAAAATAATCACCATATATTTTTCTCCTTGGAAGTGGTTACACAACCACTCCCACTCATCTTCCCTATCCCCATGCAGCTGATACGCGCAAAACATGCATTTAACGTTAACACAAAGTAGACCCTAAAAACACAGCTCACACGTAAAGAAATTTAAAACCCTTATTTTGTCCTTATAATATTGGCGAGTAGGGATCGTTCTATCCGGGGAATTAAAGGGCGCATGCATGGTTTCGTTAAAGCAGAAATCTAAAGGTTTGGGGGGGATTGGAAATTGGTCAATTAATCTACGAAATTAAAGTACAAAAACATGCAAACACAACAAGAACTCCTAGACTTCTAACATGTTTTACTCATAGACAAGTTTAACAATCAAGAACCCTTAAAGTCTAATTATGCTTACTAAAAATAAGAAGTTACACTACTAATTACAAGTGATCATCTCATCTTATTAACCTTACTCTTTTTCATGCCTAAATACTCTAAGTAAGCTGCGAAATTTATAACTTCCAACTAAATATACATGCTTGATATTTGAGTAGGAATGCAACTTAGCGTCTAAACACCCTAAATAAAGTACGATCATCGAAACATGCGAAAGAGAGGGACTTAGCGTATTATCTAACACATGCTTTCGAAGCTTTAAGATTGTATCAAACATGCATAAAAGGCTTGAAATTGTTAACACATGCAATTTACGAAAAGACTTAAGAACATATAACTCAAATCCAAACTTGTTCTTCATTAAATACATCAAAGTGATCCAATACAAAGCAAAAGACAAGAGATTGAAGATCATGGTTACACTTTTTGTCTTGAATGCTTGATGACTTCTTGAAGGTGGTTCTCAGTCACAAGGGACTTAGCGTATTGTGAATGATCCGATGGCTTCGGAGGCTGGAATGCTTCGGCTTGGAGAGGATCCTTGAAGTGTTTATGGAGGAGAGGTATTTGTGTAGAGGTTTGGCTTGTAAAATGGGAGATCTGTATTATGGCTGGCCTCCTTGGTCTTATATAGGCAAGGTAAATGCTCAATCTCTCTTCCACCTTGCCTCTTTCATTAAATGCTAGCAATAATCACAAGGGCAAGTCACTCCCCTAGTCACCACTTGTGATCATCACAAGTAAGAGTCACCAAGGCTTGTCACCATTTGTGATGATCAAAAGCAAGAGTCACCAAGCCTTGTCACCCTTTGTAATGATCACAAAGCAAGAGTCACCAAGCCTAGTCACAAAGCTTGACAACCTTGACTTTTCCTCTTCCCTAAGTGGCTTCCTTGCCGAATTCAATGGGCTTGGGCTGGTTTTTGGGCCGAAACAAACTTTGAGAAATGGGCCCACAAAATGCTTTTTGGGCCGGCCCATTCCCGGTGGTCCAAAATCGCAAAAATCGCAAAATCGCCGAAATTCCTCCGAATTGCGCCGTTATTCATCTCCACCGAATATAACCTCAAAATAACAAACTAAATAAGAAAAACATAAAAACTAAGATTATAACATAGCTAAACGTAAAGGGAAATGCGTTAAGAATCAAGCATAAAATGCGTATATCAAATTCCCCCACACTTAGACTTTGCTAGTCCCTTAGCAAACACTAAGTTAAACTAAGACTCTCTATGAATTTAAAACAAAAGAAAGAACACAACTAAGCCCTTAGCTAAAATTTGTCTCAGAATTTTAAGTGTATGGCGATGGCTCACATGATTTTCAACTTGTATGCTCAAAGAATTCAAGAGATAATTGCGATATAATTATGTAATGAACAAGTAAGACATAGAGAAAACAATGGTTATGTTATAGCTGTGCATGCTTTGAATAAAGGTTTAATCAACTCACAAGGATGCACTCATCATATTTTTCACTCATGAAAAGGGTTCACTTAAAGTGTATATGAATTTAAACGAAAACCTCATGAATGGAGTTAATTACTTGCACAAATGAACCAAAACCATAAGCTTACTCATGTAACTTACTCTACTAATTGAAAGCTACTCATTTTAAGGATCATAAAGGACTTTAGTGAGGTTGTAATGGGGTTAAGGCTAAGGCATTCGAATTTTAGATATGTGGTGATAAAAACGTTCCAACGACTTAGTCTAGCACCAAATTCGTCCTCCATCTCCACTCGAATGTTACCACGTATACTTCAATCTAAACTACCCTTTGAGCTTTTCGGACAGGACAAAAGCCATATTTATTCTATTTTTGGGCCTTCAATTTGTCGTAATCTCCAAATCCGCAAATAAGGGGGACATTAATCCAAAGGGTTTATACTTATAACACAACACATTGCCATGAGAGATATATAATTTTTTTCTTTTCATTCTCTCAAATATATATATATATATTTTTTCTTTTCTTTTTGGCAATCTCATACTTTTTAAGTTATTTGGACAAGTCTTTCCCCTTACTCACATTAACTCTTTCAATCTTTCTTACCAAACCATCATATTATGTGCTAGTTTCGAAAAATTGTCACCAAGTTTCTGGAACCAAGGTAAGGATATTCTACACTAGGGTAAGTGTTTAGGTACATATGGTGATGAAAGAAAAGCTTAACGTGGGCTCAATTGGTTTATCTAGGGGTGTCGCAACTCATGCGTACAAATGGGATACATGGATATTTGGCGAAGTGGTGGAAAATCCTAAATGCCTTTAATCATTTCCAAAATCAAAGTATGTATCAACTTAAAAGCTTTGCCAATTGACATGAGTAAGTTCTAGCATTCTCTAGTTCATTAAAATCTATGGCAAGCAATCAAATGAGGCATATATAAGCTAGTAGCTACGAAATGGATGTATATTCACTCGAATAAAGAACAGATAGCTCAAAAGCTCACATAGGGTTCATATGGTTAAAAACTTATTCAAGCATGCGATTTCTGTACCATGTTTTGCAATTCATATCTACTACATGTTAAAAACATATAGAATATCTCAATTAGCACAAGAATTCGATGCATGTGATTCATATGCCATATGTGTTCGTATTGGTCCAATTTCATCATTGACTAGTTAAGGGCATCCTAAAGACTCTGAAAAACACTAATTTAGACACAATTAAATTGTAAACCCTTCCCCCACACTTAAACTCTACATTGCCCTCAATGTACTGAAGTAAAAGTATAGAATTTAAACATGGAGTATAGGATCTACGAAAATTCTAATTTAAAATGAAAAAGCCATTAAATTAATTAAAAGGAGGAGAAGAAAACAAATCTGTTGTCGTCTTCTCTATTGGGTTGCCTCCCAATGAGCGCTCATTTTACGTCTAAAGCTTAGACGTGATGCATCATTTTGCTTTCGAGATGGCCGGTTCTTGGAGTTGCATCTCCTCCACGTTATGCTCCGCAAATGCCTCAAAATAGGGCTTCAAGCGATGGCCATTTACTTTGAACTCACTGCCCTTGTCTATTGATCGAATGAGAACTGCTCCATGAGGCATAATTTGAGCAACTATAAATGGCCCCATCCATCGAGAGCGAAGCTTTCCCGGAAAGAGCTTAAGTCTTGAATTGAAAAGCAATACTTTCTGCCCAACTTCAAAACTCTTCCCGCGAATCATCTTATCATGGATCTTTTTCATCTTCTCTTTGTATATCCACGCATTGTCGAAAGCATCATTTCTGATCTCTTCAAGTTCACAAAGTTGTAGCTTCCAATGCAAACCTGCTGCATCTCGATCGATGTTGAATTTCTTCACGGCCCACCATGCCTTGTGCTCCAATTCAACCGGAAGATGGCACGATTTCCCATAAATTAATCGGAAAGGTGACATACCAATGGGGGTCTTGTAGGCAGTCCTGTAAGCCCACAATGCATCATCTAAGCACTGACTCCAATCTTTCCGGTTTGGGCGGACGGTTCGTTCCAAAATCTTCTTGATCTCACGGTTGGAAACTTCAGCCATTCCATTTGTTTGAGGGTGGTATGGTGTGGAAACCTTGTGTTTTACGCCATACTTCCTCATCAATGCTTCCACCATGCGGTTGCAAAAATGACTTCCTCCATCGCTAATTAGAACTCGTGGCATTCCAAATCTACTAAAAATGTTAGTTCGTAGGAAATCTGCAACAACTCGCGAATCATTAGTACGGGTGGCCTTTGCCTCCACCCATTTTGAAACATAATCTACTGCGAGTAAAATATACGTATAACCATTGGAGGGAGGAAATGGTCCCATAAAATCAATACCCCACACATCAAAAATCTTGACATTAAATATGTAGTGTTGTGGCATCTGATCTCTAGGTCCTAAATTACCGAATCTCTGGCACTTATCACATGTAGCACAAAATGCATGAGCATCGCGAAAGAAACTAGGCCAAAAGAAACCACAATCTAAAATCTTAAGGGCAGTCCTCCTCGAACCAAAATGTCCCCCACATGCTTTATTGTGACAAAAGTCTAGAATAGGTTTAAATTCACTATCTGGGATACATCTCCTAATCACTAAATCGGAGCATTGTTTCCATAAATAAGGCTCATCCCAGATAAAATTTCTAGCATTATGTTTAAGTTTGTCATGCTGAAATTTATGCATGGTAGATGGAAACTCACCGGTAACTAAGTAATTAACGATATCTGCATACCATGGAGTTTACGAAACAGTTACCTCAATTCCGAAGAGCTTTTCATCCGGAAAAGTTTCCTTAATTTCAACAGTCTCATTCTCACCTATCAAGCGTGATAGGTGGTCAGCGACAACATTTTCTACTCCCTTCTTATCCTTGATTTCGATGTTGAATTCTTGGAGTAGAAGTATCCATCTAATAAGCCTTGGTTTTGCGTCCTTTTTTAGCATTAGGTACTTCAAAGCTGCATGATCAGTATACACAGTTACTTTAGTTTGAAGTAAATAAGACCGAAATTTATCTAAAGCAAAAACTACTGCAAGAAACTCCTTCTCGGTGGTGGTATAATTTCTTTGAGCTTCATCAAGCGTCCGAGAGGCGTAATAAATTACATAAGGCTTCTTGTCCTTCTGCTGACCCAAAACAACTCCTACGGCATAATCCGCGGCGTCGCACATGAGTTCAAATGGTAAAGACCAATCAGGGCTGCTCAAAACAGGAGCGCTCGTGAGAAGTTCCTTCAACTTGTTGAAGGCAGCGTTGCATTCCTCGTCAAATACGAACAGAGTCTCCTTTTGCAGCAATTTACACAACGGGCGAGAGATGTGGGAAAAATCTTTGATAAACCTTCGATAAAATCCTGCGTGTCCAAGAAAAGAACGTATCTCTCTAACCGAAGTTGGAGAGGGTAAGTGACGCACAAGATCTACTTTGGATTTATCAACTTCTAATCCTTTTTCAGAAATAATATGACCTAACACGATCCCTTGTGTAACCATGAAATGGCACTTCTCCCAATTAAGCACCAAGTTGGTTTCAACGCATCTTTGTAAAATAGTTTCTAAATTGTTTAAACATGCATCGAAATCACTCCCAAATACACTAAAATCGTCCATGAATACTTCAATAATTTTTTCAATGTAATCGGAAAAAATTGAGAGCATGCAGCGTTGAAATGTACCTGGTGCATTACATAATCCAAATGGCATTCGGCGGTATGCAAACGTTCCGAAAGGGCATGTGAACATTGTCTTTTCTTGATCTTCCTCCGCAATTCTAATTTGGTTGTAGCCGGAGTATCCGTCGAGAAAACAGTAAAATGCATGGCCGGCTAACCTTTCCAGCATTTGATCTATGAACGGTAATGGAAAATGATCCTTGCGAGTTGCGGTGTTGAGCCTCCTGTAATCAATGCATACACGGTGTCCAGTGATTGTCCTTTGTGGCACGAGTTCATTCTCCATATTTTCGATGACGGTGATTCCAGATTTCTTAGGTACAACCTGCACAGGGGAAACCCAACGGCTATCAGAAATAGGGTAAATAACTCCACAGTCCATGAGTTTAATTACCTCCTTTTTTACCACCTCCATCATGGGAGGCTGGAGCCGACGTTGTGCTTCCCTTGTAGGCTTGGTGCCTTCTTCTAGGAAAATCTGATGCACACAGGTTGCTGGATTAATTCCCTTTATATCCGCAAGCGTCCAACCTATTGCGGTTTTGTACCTCTTGAGTACACTCACGAGTTTCTCCTCCTGCTCCTCCTCTAACGCAGACGAAATAATTACCAGCAAGGTTTCATGCTCGCCCAAGTACGCATACTTTAGATGATCCGGTAATAGCTTGAGTTCTAAAACTGGAGCTTCTACGATGGAGGTAACAATTTTATTAATACCAAAACTAATTGGTAAAGGGGGAGAAAAACTTACTTTTCGTGGTGCGTTAGTTAGAACCATGGCCATTTCTTGAATTCGAGGCTTAAGCTTTATTAAGGTCTCAAAAAGGGCGTCATCCCCGAGTTTGATGGCCATGTCGAGTTCATATGTTGAGACGGAAGCCACACTTGACATCGGAAATTTCATCCCGTCTAATATGTTGAACTCGATTCTTTCTCCATCAATCTCCATGGAGAAAGTTCCCTGATAAACATCTATCTTCGTTCTTGCAGTCCGCATAAAGGGTCGTCCAAGAAGCAATGGCGTGGTGTTCAAAGGACTCTCCTCCATGTCAACGATATAAAAATCCGCTGGAAAAATCAGGTTGTTGACTTGCACAAGAACGTCTTCTACGTATCCCCTTGGATACTTGTGTGTACGATCGGCTAGTTGGATGACAACACCGTCTTGCTTGAGATCCCCAAGCTCTATTGACTTGTAGAGGTAGTAAGGCATGACGTTGATAGAGGCTCCAAGATCAAGCATTACGTCTTCGAAGTGTTTGTCACCAATTACACAGGGAACTGCAAAACTCCCTGGATCCTTCAGTTTTGGGGGTAGCCGTCGTTGCAAAACCGCCGAAACGGTTGCATTCACCTTCACAACCTCCTTCTCTCGTGTTTTCCTCCTCTGTGTGCATAATTCTTTTACAAACTTCGCGTATATTGGCACTTGTTTTATGCACTCGATCAAGGGCAAATTCACTTGCACCTTTCGAAAGATGTCCAAGATATCTTCATATTGATCATCTTTCTTCTTTGATTTTAATAATCTGCTAGGGAAAGGTGCAACAGCAAACGGAGAATTAGTAATAACCGTATTTGAAGGAATAGGGCTTTTACCTTTGATTGGGGTGGGTTGTGGAGGGGATTGTGCCTTGGTGACAATAGGCGTCACCATCTTCTTCTCGGCTTCTTGAGCTGTCGGATCGATCTCATCTTCCTCTTCGTTGGTTATGTCCTCAATGGTGACTTCATCGAGATGAGATCTCTTGGTCTTTGGTTCTTCTAGTATCTTCCCACTCCTTGTGACAATGGCATTCACATTTCGTTGATTAGGAGTGGTTTGAGATGGAAGCCGACCAGTTTCTTTGATTTGTCCCATGAAATCAACAAGTTGGCCAAGTTGCTTCTTCACTTCGGTGATGTCTCAGCCATGAGAATCCAATGTCTCCTTGGTCTTCGATTGTCCATCAAGGAGAACTTGTGTGGAGGCCGAAAGTTGTGACAACATCTTGTCATAATCCAGATTTGTGAAGGGTTGAGATGAAGAACCATGCTGCATCGGTGGCCTAGGCTGAAAAGGAGGGCGTTGGTAGCTTTGTTGAGGTACCGGAGGATTCAAAGTTCCCTCATTACTGCTCCATCGAAAGCCTGGATGATCTCGGTTGCCGAAATTGTTGTAGTTGTTGTATCGTTGGCATCCTTGATATCCACCGATGGCGTTAGCGTGCTCCATTTCGCTAGCTTGCTCTGGAGCTTGAGGCCATTGGTCATTATGGTGACCTTGTACTTGACATATGCCACAAACAGGCCCATGAGTTGCTTTGGCTCTTGTCGTTTCGAGCTCTAAAACCTTCTCTAGCATATGAGCTAGTTTGTCGTATTTTTCATCCGCGTCGGTTTTAGAACTAACTTCGCCGACTGCTCTTCTATTGGACATTCCATACTGTGCATCGTTGTTCGCCCGATTCTCTAGAAGAGTTCTAGCTTCGGTTTCGTTTAAGTCCATGAATGCACCGGTAGCTGCTGCATCGAGCAATTCCCTATCGATCGCCTTGAGACCATCATAAAAGTAATTCATGAGATTGGTCTCAGAAAATCCATGAGATGGGCAGGTGGCACACAAAACTTTGAATCGGTCATAATATTGGCCGAAAGTCTCGTCCGGTTTCTACGTAATGCCAGTGATTTGCTTCCTCAAGACGGTGATCTTTGAGGTCGGGAAGTACTTCGCCAGGAACATGTCCGCAAGTTGCTTCCATGTGGTAATATGGTTCGGCGGTAGTTCCATGAGCCAAGACTCGGCCCTGTCGGTTAGGGTGAATGGGAATGCTTTAAGCTTGAAGAGCTCCGTATCAGCATCGGCTGGCTTCATGCTGTTACAAACAAATTGGAATTGTTTGAGATGCTTATTCGGATCTTCATTTGAAAGTCCGTGAAAAATGGGCAGTCGGTGGAGGAAACCACTCTTCAGCTCGATGTCCTTCATGTTTTCCCTCGGTGGTGGAAAAGCAATGCTTGAAGGCCCGCTGCTCCATTCAGTTGAGCAGGTGCGTTGACGAAGGGATTGTCCTGCATTGGCCATATTGACTTCTTGTGCTTCCGGCTCTGAATTATTATCAGTTGATGAATGTGAAGAATCGGAACCTTCCTCAATAATGGGATAATCCAGCGGTTCTGATTGAGCTCTAAGTCTAGCTATCCTCTCTGCGATTTCCTCAAACTTTGTTTTAGATGGTCCAGGATTCTGATCGGACATTCATTAGCCTGAGCATCCACCAAAGACCAAGTGTTAGTATCAAAAAAGAATATGTAATGAATATAGAGATACTAACCAAAAAACGTAAAACATATAAAGAAAACAAAGCAAAACAAATAACAAATAAAATAGTAAAACTACCAAAGCAAACTATAAAAACTCACAAAGACTTAAAAACTATTAAAACATACAAAATGTATGAAGTTTAAGACACTAAATGTAATTTACTAAGTATTGCAAATGATCTAATCAATTTAAGGGCTATGCAAATGAATGTAATGAACTAAGACACACGTTTTCTGCAAATTAACACTATATAATGTAAAAGCTTTGAATTTAGTTAGAACATATATATACATGGTTCAAATGCAAGCAAACAATAATTCACATTGAATTTATGCACAACACATTCTCATTAAATAAAATGCATCAAACAACAATCCTATGTGAAAAATGGAGTGAATGCATAAGAGAAATTGTTAGAACCTGTAGAAAACACACGAGTTACGTGCTTAAAATATGAATGCAAAGAATGACCTCTTCTTCGGTCTTATGCCCCTAACTTCACTTAGGTTAGGGTACTCGGTAGTGAAATCCGAGCATCATAAAGCTTTAGAGAGGTTATGCAAGCTAAATGTAACGTTTTGTTAGTCCTTTACAGATTTTAATGTAAAAAGAAAAAACACGCAAATTGACTAAGTATTATTTATTTTCCTTTGGCCCCGATGGTACGTGGTGCCGAGGCTCTCCACTGTGCAATGGGTCTCGTTCATCAAAAGATGAAGTCTGATTCCAAGAGGTGTAAGCATGCATAATCCTATATACCATCTTTTAAAGGATTATGTCGTATTTATTAAGTTCATGTATTGTCTGTATTTATATGCACTTATGATTTACAGAGAGTACTCGAAATGATCATTCGGTAAATTTCTTGGACATGCGGCCCGCGCGAAAATGTATACTGACTCTCGCTAATTCAGCTTAGTTACGTTTAAAAATGGCAAGTAGGGATAGAGATAACGCGAGAGGTAAGGACTAATATTTAGAACAACCTGAGGCTAACTCGTAAGAGTATATACTCCATTGTTGTTCTTAGAGACACCCCGAGGCTAACCAGTTATGGTATATACTCCAATGGTGTTCTATTGCTTAGATCCGAAACCCGTCACCAATCATAAACCCGCTCACCATATCCAACAATCAGCCAAATTTTTGAGATAGTATACAATCTCAAGTCCTTAGTAAACTCCGCACACAACCTCATGCCCATAACTTCACTTAGGTTATGGCGTGTGGTGATGAAATCCACACTTCATGAGGGGTTAAGGAGATAAACCAGAAAAAAGAGGCACCTCCCTATTCCAAAGAATGAAACTTAATAACCAATACTCGTACTCAATGTAAATCAATTTAAGTGCGTCTACGAATTGAGTGCGCCTAAGATTTAAAAGGAATACACGATTTAGTTATTGAGTAAATCTCTTGTCCGTGTGGCCCGCGCGAAAATGTATACCAACTATCGTTAATTCTCGTAATTGTTGGAAATGACCAGTTGGGATAGATGTAACGCAAGAGGTGAGAACTAATTTCTGGGAACAACCTGAGGCTAACTTGTAAGAGTATATACTCCATTGTTGTTCTTAGAAACACCCCGAGGCTTACTCGTAAGAGTATATACTCCAATGGTGTTCTGTTTTCTTAGTTCAAAACCAGTCACCATTCATAACCCTTCTAGACATCATGACCAATTATTACTCGAATTCACAAGATAGTATACAATCTCAAATTTTTGTAAACTCCGCCCACAACCTCATGCCCATAACTTCACTTAGGTTATGGCGTGTGGTGATGAAATCCACACTTCATGAAGGGTTAAGGAGATAAACAAACAAAAGAGGCACCTCCCTATTCCATAGAGATTTATTTAATAACTAAGTGCGAGTACTCAAATTAAATCAAAGACTATCCTTTAACATGAAAATAAATTATGCAAGTGTAAATACGAAGTGTAAATAAATTCGTATAAGTAAATATGAATTGTAAACATGTATGTAAATTTATACAAGTGTAAACAAGTATGTATTTCGAAAATTATAGACATGCTTTTAATTACATATGTACAACGAAATCATACAAAAACTTTATAATTCCCCGGCAACGGCGCCAAAAATTGATACGCGCAAAACATGCATTTAACGTTAACACAAAGTAGACCCTAAAAACACAGCTCACACGTAAAGCAATTTAAAACCCTTATTTTGTCCTTATAATATTGGCGAGTAGGGATCGTTCTATCCGGGGAATTAAAGGGCGCATGCATGGTTTCGTTAAACCAGAAATCTAAAGGTTTGGGGGGGATTGGAAATTGGTCAATTAATCTACGAAATTAAAGTACAAAAACATGCAAACACAACAAGAACTCCTAGACTTCTAACATGTTTTACTCATAGACAAGTTTAACAATCAAGAACCCTTAAAGTTTAATTATGCTAACTAAAAATAAGAAGTTACACTACTAATTACAAGTGATCATCTCATCTTATTAACCTTACTCTTTTTCATGCCTAAATACTCTAAGTAAGCTGCGAAATTTATAACTTCCAACTAAATATACATGCTTGATATTTGAGTAGGAATGCAACTTAGCGTCTAAACACCCTAAACAAAGTACGATCATCGAAACATGCGAAAGAGAGGGACTTAGCGTATTATCTAACACATGCTTTCGAAGCTTTAAGATTGTATCAAACATGCATAAAAGGCTTGAAATTATAAACACATGCAATTTACGAAAAGACTTAAGAACATATAACTCAAATCCAAACTTGTTCTTCATTAAATACATCAAAGTGATCCAATACAAAGCAAAAGACAAGAGATTGAAGATCATGGTTACACTTTTTGTCTTGAATGCTTGATGACTTCTTGAAGGTGGTTCTCATTCACAAGAGACTTAGCGTATTGTGAATGATCCGATGGCTTCGGAGGCTGGAATGCTTCGGCTTGGAGAGGATCCTTGAAGTGTTTATGGAGGAGAGGTATTTGTCTAGAGGTTTGGCTTGTAAAATGGGAGATCTATATTATGGCTGGCCTCCTTGGTCTTATATAGGCAAGGGAAATGCTCAATCTCTCTTCCACCTTGCCTCTTTCATTAAATGCTAGCAATAATCACAAGGGCAAGTCACTCCCCTAGTCACCACTTGTGATCATCACAAGTAAGAGTCACCAAGGCTTGTCACCATTTGTGATGATCAAAAGCAAGAGTCACCAAGCCTTGTCACCCTTTGTAATGATCATAAAGCAAGAGTCACCAAGCCTAGTCACCCTTTGTAATGATCACAAAGCAAGAGTCACCAAGCCTAGTCACAAAGCTTGACAACCTTGACTTTTCCTCTTGCCCAAGTGGCTTCCTTGCCGAATTCAATGGGCTTGGGCTGTTTTTTGGGCCGAAACAAACTTTGAGAAATGGGCCCACAAAATTCTTTTTGGGCCGGCCCATTCCCGATGGTCCAAAATCGCAAAAATCGCAAAATCGTCGAAATTCCTCCGAATTGCGCCGTTATTCATCTCCACCGAATATAACCTCAAAATAACAAACTAAATAAGAAAAACATAAAAATTAAGATTATAACATAGCTAAACGTAAAGGGAAATGCGTTAAGAATCAAGCATAAAACGCGTATATCAGCAGCTCTACGGGGTAGGCACGGGGCCGATATCGTCATAATACTTATGAAGTTTGTACTTTCAATCACGGTAGATGGCGTTGGCGGTTTGGTTGATATGCCTAAGTATCTCAGGTGTGGGATCCACCTCATATTGTTCCTATAAGAAAATAAATAGAAAATTATAATCGTATATATTATGAAATTACAATTTTTATTGGTTATTAGAAAATAAATTTAAAATTGTACATATTATGTACCGAAAGTTCTTTAAACACTTTCGCCTTTTCTTCATCTGGCAACTCCTTCCAAGTAGGGGCAATCATACGAACCCTGTTGCGAAGGATTGACCCGATGCTATGCGCCGAGAGACTAGCTTGCTGAGATGTGGGAGGGCCATCGGTGAATTCGTCGTACGACAACTGGATCTTTTGCTCGGTCGCCTTGAACAATTTCTCGGATTTTCCGCGTCTGACGAGACCGCGGGGTCTGTCGGGGCCCTCCTGAGCTTGTGCAGCGCGATGTAGAGGATAGATTCAAAGGATGCCGACGACGCCTGAGCACTTTCTGCCATGGACGTCGGACCGGCTGAAGGGTCCGGAGGAGGCATGTCGTTGTCCTCCTCTAAATTCCAACCTACTTGCTCTGCCAAGCGTCGGAGTAGAGCATCTTCGGCCTCCTTTTGAGCCTTTTTCTTTCCCGATGGGGCCATTTTAACCTAGGAGTTGTTAAAATATTATTACCATAACAATTATATATAAAAATTTACGATAATTATTTACAAGTATTGAGTGCGCTTAAGATTTAAAGAGAGTACACTAGATTGGTGTTTGGGTCGTTCAATGGATGTGCGACCCGCGCGATAAAGTATAAACTTTCAATCAATCAGCCTTGGTTCAATCGAAAAACATGGCCAATTAGGGATAGAGATAACGCGAGAGGCAGGACTAATTTCGACAAAACACCCCGAAGCTAACCAAATCAATGGTATATACTCTATTGGTGTTAGTCTTTCTTAGATAAAAAACCTGTCACCAGTCATAACTCGTTTCTAGACACCATGTCCGACATTCCGCCAATCTTTCAAAAATTTACACTCCCTCAAGTCCTTTGCAAACTCCGGCCTCAACTTCGTGTCCATAACTTTACTTAGGTTATGGTGTGCGGTGATGAAATCCACACATCACGAGGGGTTAAGGAGATAAGCTAGGAAATGAGGCGCCATCTATTCCAAATAGTGCGACTTAATAAACCAAACTTATGTACTAAATTTAAATCAAAGACTACCAATTTACTACATAATTGTCATAATTACCAATTTATTATTTTTAATAATTCACTAATTTACCATATTTACTACAAATTTACAATACTTACAAATTATAATTACATGCAATAATAATTACCAATTATATTATAAATTAAAACAATATTTAATTATAATAATTAATTATTATTTACCATGCCTTTACAATAATTAATTATCATGCATTTACTAACTAATAGTAATTATTATTACCATTTATTACTAATATATTATTTTTACTAATTAATTAATTTACTAATTAAATTATAATTATGTTAAAAAAATTTAAAATTACCTAGAAGATGAGTCGCCGGAGGGAGGGAGGGAGTCGCCGGAGTGGAGAGTCGCCAGATTTTTAGTCACCGGAGGAGGGAGACCGGATTTTTGAGAGAGAGAGAGAGAGAGAGAGAGAGAGAGAGAGAGAGAGAGAGAGAGAGAGAGAGAGAGAGAGAGAGAGAGAGAGAGAGAGAGAGAGAGAGAGAGAGAGAGAGAGAGGAGAGGGATTATTTGAGAATGGGATGAGGAAAAGGATCGGCCAAGCCTCTTTTTATAGAGGTTCACTTAGACGACGGAGCACCATTCTCCGTCGTCTAAGTAAACCATTTCAAATTTTGGAACCGACGCCAAGTAATTTGGCAGGTGGGAGTAAACCGCCTTAATTTTGGGAAGCGTTTCAAATTTGACTTAGACGACGGAGATGACCTTTTTCCGTCGTCCAGGTGGTCACTTGGACGACGGAGATGGGTAATCTCCCTGGTCCAAGTGAAATTACGTAAAATTAATTTTTAAAAATAATTCGCAAAGAACTTGCCGATTTGTCATTCGAATGAAATAGTCGTAAAATATCGATTAACGCATTGTATATATAAACAATTTAATTTGAGACGACGAATAATCTTACGGTCTTTAAACTTTTTAAGTATCTACTAATCTTTATAACTTAAGTGTTATTAAGTATTGGCTCATTTCATATCGATATTAACCAAATTAAATTTGGACAAAACAACCGTTGGATACATTCGCTGTAAGACAATATATAATTAGAATAATTTTCAGAAAATAGTAAGTTCGTGAAGGGTTTCATTGGCACAGTCAACCGCAAAACTGAAATTTTGACAAACCAGAAACATGGATATACGAAAATTCGTAACTCCTATTTTGGAACTGTCAAAACTCACACTCCAAGAATTGTTTACTTTATGGTCTTGACGAAAAGAATATACATTGGGACATGGTCTATATGGTCGTTGTCTTTGATAAAATTACGAAATCTTCACTTAGACGATGCAAACACACGTTTGCGTCGTCCAAGTGAAAATTTCCTTAATATAGGGTTGGGGCCTTAGGGTTTAGGGTTTGAGGTATACTTAGACGAAGGGTTGACCATTTTGCGTCGTCTAAGTACTATTTTTAGGATTTAGGATTTTATATATATAGGTATAATTAATTAGTATTGTGTTTAATTACCTTAGTGTGGACTACGAAAAGTCATTTTTTCGTCCCCGTTTTAATAGTCGTGAAAATTAATTAATGTGATTCGATCGATCAAATTATCGATCGATTCGATCCGCGATCCTCCGGATGGATTAATTAATTAATTAATTTTAATTTAAGTCGGTCGAACCGACCACGCTATGTAATTAATTATTAAATTAATTAAGTACAAAATTAATAGTTGTACATATTAATTAATTGATCGATCGATCATGCATCATATATTACAATAATTACAATAATTAATTACCAATTAATATTCCTTGTTGTTATATTGTACTCTTCGTCATAATCGTCATCATCCTCATCCCCGTTATCCGATTGCTACTCCTCCTCATCATACTCAACATCGTCGGACGAATAACCTGAGTCGTCGTCCTCGTCCTCGTCCTCATCCTGCGTGTCTTCTTCATCTACCTCATTAATTGCATCAATAATCTCATCTTCAGTTAGATATGTACAACCATCAAGCATGGGTAAGCGTTCACCATCTTGAACCAAGTCCATTATGTCGGAGCGGATGACAAAAATATTAGGTTCTTGATAGACAGAAATGTCTCTTTCCGTTTCAGCAACATCTTCAGTCGCCAGTGTCCCTTCAATTGTCGTAGTATTCCATATTCCTCGATGAAAGATATGGTTCGAATTCACTATTTTCCACCCTTCACCAGCTTTTGGATCATCGAGATAGAACACCTGTCTAACTACGGTGGCGAGAGCGAAAGACTCATCCTTATACTACCTTGAGTTTGTATCGACTGATAAAAGTCCCAGGTCTTCCTTTGTACGCTTGAACCATTTGCACTTGAATAGGAAAACGTTGACATCATTCCCGTAATATAGCTGAACGACATATACAATAGCCCCGTAATATAGATCATTGTCTTTCCCAACCGCTACTCCACTATTTTGTGTTCTTATTCCTTCATCTTGAGCCAATGAATGGAACTTTACACCGTTCACAAAACATCCAGGGTAAATATAGTGTTTAATCGGCTTCCTTGCTAGCAAGTGCTTCCAGGACCACCAACCCCCTTGGTTTTCGGATTTTTGTAGATCAATCATCTGAGAAAATGGGAAAATTAAAGGGTTTACTTTCTACAAACATGATCGATATGTATATAAACTAACTACCGAGACATACGTATGTACGTACCCATTGGAAGAAATAATCAGGGAACTTCTTCTTAACCATTTTCTCAAACCACGCCGAACTCTTGTCAGGATTTAACACCTGAAGCCTCTCCCTGTATGACATCATATACGGGTCAACTTCATCACAGCCTCGTAACACTACCCAATGTGTCTCAATAAGTTCTTCCCGTGTTAACGATTCCTTTAATACTCCTCTAAACGGTCGTACGATAAGAATAAGTACATATAGGTAGTAATCTCCAGTGGAACAAATTATGAATCGAAAAACCTGTACAATTAATTAGTTGTATGTACCTTTCTTGAGGATACATCCAAGTGTACTGGACCGGACCAGAAATGAGCATCTGCTCGGGCAGGTGGATCATTAGGTGAATCATGATGTCAAAGAAAGCAGGGGGAAAAATCCTCTCTAGTTTGCAAATGATGTGCACAATTTGTTGTTACAGTTCCACCACATCTGACTTCTTTAATTCTCTGGCGCATAACCTCTACCACCATCTGCATAATGCCTCTATTGGTTCTACGACATCACGAGGCAAATATGGTCGAATTACCACTGGAATCAGACGTTGCAGCATAACGTGATAGTCATGTGTCTTTAGACCAACAAACTTGTGTTGCACCTCGTCCACTGGTCCAATTATAGTAGCTGCATACGTAGCTGTATAACGAACGTTCTTAAACCAGTGAAATACAGAACATCTAATTGTTGGCTTCACTGTGTAAGGTGCAGCTGGCATCTTGTTGTACACTCCTCTCCTATCCCTCCTTAACTACAAAGGACGACGTAGATTCATTGATTACAGATCTTTGCGCGCTTTGGGAGTATCTTTAGTCTTGAACTTAATACCGAGAATTGTTCCCACCACGCTGTCGCACACATTCTTTTCTATGTGCATCGCGTCTAAGTTGTTCCTTAGCTATAACTTCGAATAGTAAGGGAGTTCAAAAAATATACTCTTGTGATGCCAATAGCTAATATCTTGTGATGCCAGGATTGCATTTTTTTTACATCCACGTTATTGGTCAACACACCAAAGTCGAAATAACTCAACCTCTCTAAAATCTGTTCGCCTGACCAACTACGGGGTTTAGGATTGTTCTCTACCGTCTCGTCGAAATGAGCTTCATCCTGTCGACACGAATGGTCATGAGGAAGCCATCTACGGTGACCAAAGTAACACACCTTCCCCACGTGCCAACTAGAGTTCACGTCGTTCAAACATATAGGACATCCATTATATCCTTTCGTCCTGCATGTTGCCAACATCCCATACGCTGGAAAATTGTTGATCGTTCACATTATGGCAGCCCTCAACGTGAACATCGTGTCAGTGAATTTGTCATAAGTTGGGACTCCATTTTGCCACAACAATTTCAGCTCATCGATCAAAGGTCTGAGGTAGACATCTAAGCACTTCCCCAGAGATTTAGGACCTGGAATTAGTAGAGTAAGAAAATTAAATTCCTTGTTCATGCACATCCACGGAGACAAGTTGTACGGCATCACAATAACTGGTCAAATGCTGACGGCAGAATTATTACTACCCCAAGGATTGAATCTGTCTGTAGATAGTCCGAGTCTAACATTTCTAACCTCTGCGGCAAAGTCTCCAAATTCTCTGTCGAAATGTTTGAAAGTCTCCCTCATCCGCGGCGTGTCTCAGGACATCGTCGTCTATTCACTTTTCTGCGTACCATCGCATCGCCTCTGCTGTGTATAGAGACATGTACAGGCGCTGCAATCTAGGAATCAAGGGAAAATATTGAAGAACTTTATACTCTTTGTAAAACAGCACACAATCATTCAGACATGCGTCAATTATCCTGTACTTTAGGCTGAGATTGGTCAAGATATTTCTAACCTTATAATGGGATTTAGGAAAATTCTGATCATCAGGAAGCAACTTACATATTTGCCCCTGAATTTTTTCAAAAGCACTGACTGACATTTTGTGCTTCACTTTTATCTTCATTTGGTCCATCACATATTACAACACATTCTCTCGACATCCAGGGTACACCGGGGTCTGCGCTTCAAGTAGCATCTTGTTGTACTTATCCATCTCACTAGTGTCAGTAGCCAAGCTAGCAGCGGAGAATGTGTCATCATGCTCATGAGTGGTATTGTAACCTCCCTCTTGGTGTTGGTGCCCACCATGACTAAATCCCGGAAACACATCATGAATCAAATCTGCAGTTGGGTTCCGAGCAGAGGGCCGACACCACTACCGCTGGATGAGGCACCATGGTAACTGTACCCTGAATTGAAGTCTGCTGAGCTGAAGTCTATTGCTTCACCATGCTCGTTCCACGTAGTGTAACTCCACATCATACCATTTTCGTACAGATGTTGCACCATAACATTAACCTCCACATACTGATAGTTAAGACATTTTTGGCACGGACACCTGAAACGCTTCTTTCCCTGACCATGTTCTATCGCAAAATTCACAAATTCGCTAGTTCCATCAATATATCGGACATCACTTCTATTCCGCAACTTCATCCAACTCTTGTCCATACTTCTACGAATTTTAACAATTAATTATCATATTAGTCAACTATTCTATATATATATATACACAGATTTTCAAGCTAGTAATTATATATTAAACTATTATATATATACACAAATTTTCAACTACCTTAATATATTAAATTAAATTATTAATTAATTACCTTCAATAATTAATTTTATTAATTATTGGTGAATATATGTACTCGATCTACATAAATTAATTACGAAAATATGTCTAACATACATGTACATTTTAAGTAAATATTAACCAAATTTTTAAACATCAATGCATATATATATATATACATACTACATAGTGGTCAATATTATTTAACTAATATTATATAATCAATTAGCTAACTTAATTATAAATATATATTAGAACGTACTAATAATTAACAATGCAATCAATCAAACGTACAATTAATTATATATATATGAATGTTAAATGGTCTTGGGAAATTAACTACGTACGTACGTACTTAGCATTCTTCGATATATGGCGAATCGATGCTCGGATATAGTGCTAGCTAGCTAGAATTTGCATGCACCTGCGCCATATACGTACGCGTGAGGATCGGAGAGTCGATTTGATCGATCAAGAGAGAGAATTAATTGAATGATCGGTCGACGTATAGATGCATGGAGATAATGTTGAGATGAGCGAGTGGAGGGGAAGAGAGTTTGGCATGGACATTATATAATGCTTCACTTAGACGATGAAGTGTCGGTCCGTCGTCTAAATGGCCACTTAGAGGACAGATTGGGCACTTCTCCGTCCTCCAAGTGCTTACAAGGACGACGGAGAGTTTCTCCGCGGTCCAAGGGGCCACTCGGACCACGGCATGTCGGTCCGCGGTTCAAGTAGCTACTTAGACGACGGAGAAGTGTGTTTCCGTCGTCCAAGTGGAAACTTGGACAATGGAGAATTTCTCCGCGGTCTAAGTGACACTTAGACCGCGGAAACTTAAAGGTTCCGTGGTCTAAGTGCATTTTTCTTGTAGTGAAATCAAAGGATAATATTGTATAATGTTCATCAAAGTCCTGATAAACAATTGTATAATATATATTCATCAGTCCAGACAAACTATTGTAGAACATTTGTCAAGGCCTTAAGAAATAAAAGTTCAGTATTTGTCAAGGTCCTTATGAATGAAAGAACAATTTTTGTCAAAGTCCTGACAAATGAGAATATAGTCATTCGTTTAAATTCTGACAAACCAAAGTAAGCTATTTGTTACGATCTTAACAGAAGATAGTGAATGCATTTGTTAAGACTCTAACAAACTCATTATTATCTAACAAATTAATATTCTTACGTTGGGGGTGTGAATACCTTTATTTATTTTTATCTTCCATAGTATGTACTCCCCAAAATGTTATATTGGTAAAAAAATTAGGATGTATTTAGTATTTTATATTTTTTGGAGTAATGAGTAATAGGGTGAAAAAAGTAAAATTTAAGGTGTAAATAACTGTAGCCAATTGCTTATGTTGAGGATTTGGCAAGGGCAGCTCGATGGCAAGGGACTTTAGGGGTCCGAAATCTAGGCTTGGTACGAGAGAGAGAGAGAGAGTATGAGTCAAGTTTTTTGGTTTTAATCTAAGCGGTCCAAATTTAATAAAACAGATTCAGTAACTGAAAATGTTATACCTGAAAATGTCCAAAAGAAAAAGATCCGTGAGTAGAAGGAGCCCATAATCGAAAACGTTAACAACCCGGCCCATTGGATTGAGTGTCTAAATTGTTTGTTGTTATCTACCACCCGTGACTGTCGTCTATGTCTTGGCATTCAGTCCCAATAGGGCAAGTGCTACAAAGAAAACAGCTCATTTTGGGCACTAGTGTCTTCGATAGCAGAACCACATGAATCTAAAACGTCCATACATGTACAACAATCTCTTTATCCCCTTTCTCCCTTACTATAAGATCAGTCGTCCAAACCCACTTCGTCAGTCCTCGATCAGTATTTATAAAACAAACCCTAGAAGCTAGGCCGGCTACAGAGCCAAATTAAAGAACACAAACTCTACACCAGCATGGGATCTAGTACTAATTATTCTACTGCATTCTCCTTTGTTCTTCTACTACTACTACTACTTCTACAACACCATCATTTCGCCACAGCAGACTCAAGGTTGATCCAGAAGACCTGCAAAGTCACCAAGTACTACTCCCTTTGCGTGTCATACCTCAAGTCTGATCCCACGAGCCTCACCGCAGACGCCAAGGGCTTAGCCACCATCATGACCGGCATCGCGACCGCCAACGCCACCGCAACCTCTTCCTACTTGTCCTCGCAAGTCCTCAGCTCCGCGAACGACGCCAATGCCAAGAAGGTATTGAAGGAGTGTGCTGACAAGTACAGCTACGCCGGCGAGGCCTTGCAGGGCTCCATGCAGGACCTAGCGGCGGAGTCGTACGACTACGCTTACATGCATATCACTGCAGCTGCGGACTACCCGAATGCTTGCAATAATGCGTTTAGGAGGTTCCGGAGTTGGCTTATCCGCCGGAACTTGCTAGAAGAGAGGAGGCTTTGAAGCGTGTTTGTGATATGCTTTTGGGGATTATTGATAATCTTGGTTGGGAGTAGTACTTGTATTTCTAGCTATGTATGTATCTTAATTTGTTAATGTAATTTTTTCTTTCCACTCCTGTAACTCGATCATTGTGGATTTGTGGTCATATGGTTTTGCTTTCCAGTTCATATAAATTATTGTTGCCAGACGCTGCGATCTAAGAAAAGGCGAGTCTTTCTTTCAAAAAGAAGTATATATGGATGATGTGATTGATGTCCTAGTAATCACGCACTAATGTCGGTTTTCTTTGACTTGTCCATTGTCCATTTCTTCTTTCTCGGGAGCAGATTTTGGGTGAGGCCAGCAATCTACAAGGTAGGGCTCGCAAATTACATTCCTTCATTCCATATATGCAATAGATTAGTACAACAAAACACAGATACGTACGTACTACGACGGCTTGATCTATCTTGTTCGTTTCATTTCTTTTCTTTTGTACCTTTTAGTGAATTTACAATCTACGAACACTTTTAAACTGATGATATCTATCTATCTTGGTCGGGATACACAAACATGCTATTCTTTCACAGTGATCCGACTGTACGTCTATATAATATGACTGTAATTCCTATTTTATCAACTCCACAATATAATCTAGCCATCAAAGAGTGTGAGCACCATTCCACAAAGAAAGGACCCTTGCATATCTCTGGTTATGCGTAGTTGTTGGGTTTTGCCTCTTATCACCGTGCTTATTGTTCTCAGTGTACTGTTCAGCGGGAGCTAGCATTAGTGCATTCTCAGCACACTGACCATGATGCATGTGTACGTGGTAGCTAGCTAGAATTGATTCAACTATCAATTGACGATCCCAAATGTCTTCCACGTACGTTTTTCACTTGTCGGTCATGGGACTTGTGTCATAATTTTCCTAGTTGCATACTCAACATAAAAAGGACATCGATATATTTTCTTCCTGGTCATTATAGTATACACCTTTTCTTTCTGGCTTTTTATAGAAATTCATCCAAATTTGGAAGAAAAAAAATAATAAACAAGTCCGTGGTCGCGCATACAAAATCAGAGAGTACTCGACGGCAAAGCGGTGACTTGAACATTTTTCACCAAAGTCAATGCTTCTGCTGCAATGGCCGAGAGAGCTAAGGATGAACAACCTAAAGTACTTACAATTTGCTTGTAGTGATCACGAATAATTACAGTGAGGCTCGCTTTCAGGGATAATGTACACTAAGAATCGAAGCGTCACCGTTCGATTTGAGAGATTCATAAAGGAGGAGGTTTCCAAATATCATCATCCATAATTAGTAAAAATGTATAAGCAAAATTGTTTAAGATATAATGCAATAGAACTGATCTCGTGGATAAAAATATAACATCCCGATTCGAGATTTACCTTATTATTTTGATTAAACGTTAATACACTACAAGAAAAGAGGACTTAGACGACGGAACAGTATTAGTTCCGTCGTCTAAGTTACACTTAGACCTCGGAGATTTCTCCGTGGTCCAAGTAACACTTAGACGACGGAGATGTAATTCTCCGTCGTCTAAGTGTTACTTGGACCACGGAGAAATCTCCGAGGTCTAAGTGTAACTTAGACGACGGATGTGAAATTTCTCCGTCGTCTAGGTAAGTACCTGGACCTCGGAGACGTATCCGTCGTCCAGGTTATCACTTGGACGACGTAGAATTACATCTCCGTCGTCTAAGTAACATTTAGACCTCGGAGATTTCTCCGAGGTCCAAGTAAAACTTAGACGACGGAGAATTACATCTCCGTCGTCTAAGTTTTACTTGGACCTCGGAGAAGTGATCACCTGGACAACGGACCGACACGTCGTGGTGTAAGTTCCACTTAGACGACGTACCGACACCTCCGTCGTCTAAGTGAAGCATTATATATATAGGCCATGCCAAACTCTCTTAGCTTCGATCATTCCATTATATTTTCTCCCGTGGGGAATTTTTGAGATCGAAGGAGAAGGAGAAGGCCGGATTAGGCTAGGCCGGGGCTAGAAATTAAAGGATCTCCGGTGTTCGATCACTAGCTAGCTTAATTAACTGCAGATATCGAGAAGGCGAGCAGGTACGTACGTACGTACGTAGGCAGTTAAAATTTGCATGATTAAATATATATATATATATTTAGGGAAACCGTACGTACGTACATAAATGCATGAATGTTAATTAGCTATATATACAGATTAAATTACGTACGTAATTTGATGGATCGATGTAGATCGAGTACGTATAATTAATGGTAAATTAATGGACTAATATATATATATGTAATAATTATTTAATTATAATATTTTGTAGCAGTATGGACAAGAGTTGGATGAAGTCAAAGAATAGATGTGATGTCCGGTATATGGATGGAATTAGCGAATTTGTGAATTTTGCGATAGAACATGGTCATGGAAAGAAGCGTTTCAGGTGTCCGTGCCAGAAATGTCTTAATTGTCAGTATGCGGAGGTTAATGTTATGGTGCAACACCTGTACGAAAATGGTATGATGTGGAGTTACACTACATGGAGCGAGCATGGTGAAGCAGTAGAGTTCAGCGCAGCAGACTTCAGCTCAGGGTACAGTTACCATGGTGCCTCATCCAGCGGCAGTGGTGCCGGACCCCCAGCTTGCAACCCAACTGCAGATTTGGTCCATGATGCGTTTCCGGGATGTAGTCATGGCGGACACCAACACCAAGACGGAGGTTACAGTACCACCAATGAGCATGATGACACATTCCCCGCAGCTAGCTTGGCCACTGACACCAGTGAGATGGAAAAGTACAACCGGATGCTACTTGAAGCGCAGACCCCGGTGTTCCCTGGATGTCGAGAGAATGTGTTGCAATATGTGATGGAGCAAATGAAGATAAAAGTGAAGCACAAAATGTCAGTGAGTGCTTTTGACGAAATTCAGGAGCAAATATGTAAGTTGCTTCCTGATGATCACAATCTTCCTAAATCTCATTATAAGGTTAGAAATATCCTGAGCAGCCTCGGCCTAAAGTACAGGATAATTGACGCATGTCCGAATGATTGTGTGCTATTTTACAAAGAGTATAAAGAGTTGGACTATTGTCCCGTATGTGGCCAGTGCAGATTCCAGTTGAATAGGAAGAGTTCGAAAAAGAGAATTCCTGTGAAAGTTGTTCGATATTTTCCCTTGATTCCCAGATTGCAGCGCCTGTACATGTCTCTACACACAGCAGAGGCGATGCGATGGTACGCAGAAAAGCGAATAGATGACGATGTCCTGCGACACGCCGCAGATGGGGAGGGTTTCAAACATTTCGACAGAGAATTTGGAGACTTTGCTTCAGAGGTTAGAAATGTTAGACTCGGCCTATCTACAGACGGATTCAATCCTTGGGGAAGTAATAGCTCCGCCGTCAGCACTTGGCCAGTTATTCTGATGCCGTACAACTTGCCTCCGTGGATGTGCATGAACAAGGAATTTAATTTCCTTACCGTATTAATTCCAGGTCCTAAATCTCCATCGAAGTGCTTAGATGTCTACCTCAGACCTTTGATCGACGAGCTGAAACTGTTGTGGGAAAATGGAGTCCCAACTTATGACAAATTCACTAACACGATGTTCACGATGAGGGCTGCCGTAATGTGGACGATCAGCGATTTTCCAGCGTATGGGATGTTGGCAGCGTGCAGGACAAAAGGATATAATGGATGTCCTATATGTTTGGACGACGTGAACTCTAGTTGGCACGCAGGGAAGGTGTGTTACTTGGGTCACCGTAGATGGCTCCCTCACGACCACCCTTGGCGACAGGATGAAGCTCATTTCGACGGGACGGTAGAGAACAATCCTAAACCCCGTAGTTGGTCGGGCGAAGAGATTTTAGAGAGGTTGAGCTATTTCGACTTTGGTGTGTTGACTAACGACGCGGATGTAAAGAAATGCAATCCAATTCCTCCACATGATCTGAGCTATTGGGATCACAAGAGTATATTCTTTGAACTCCCTTACTGGTCGAAGTTGAAGCTGAGGAACAACTTGGACGCGATGCACATAGAAAAGAATGTGTGCGACAGCGTGGTGGGAACAATTCTCGGTATTAAGTTCAAGACTAAAGATACTCCCAAAGCGCGCAAAGATTTGGAATCAATGAATCTACGTCGTCCCTTGTGGTTGAGGAGGGATAGGAAAGGAGTGTACAACAAGATGCCAGCTGCACCGTACACAGTGAAGCCGACACTTAGACGTTCTGTATTTCACTGGTTTAAGGGCGTTCGTTATCCGGCCACGTATGCAGCTACTATAACTGGAGCAGTGGACGAGGTGCAACACAAGTTTGTTGGTCTAAAGACACATGACTATCACGTTATGCTGCAACGTCTGATTCCAGTGGTAATTCGACCATATTTGCCTCGCGACGTCGTAGAACCAATAGTGGCATTGTGCAGATGGTGGCAGAGGTTATGCGCCAGAGAATTAAAGAAGTCAGATGTCGTGGAATTGCAACAACAAATTGTGCACATCATTTGCAAACTAGAGAGGATTTTTCCTCCTGCTTTCTTCGACATAATGATTCACCTAATGATCCACCTGCCCGAGCAGGTTCTCATTTCTGGTCCGGTCCAGTACACTTGGATGTATCCTCAAGAAAGGTACGTACAACTAATTAATTATACAGGTTTTTCGATTCATAATTTGTTCCACTGGAGATTACTAGCTAGCTATATGCATGTACTTATTTTTATTGTACGTTTGATTAATTTTGTAGACAGCTTGGACAGTATAAGTCATTCGTCAAAAACAGGTCGGCCCCGGATGGCTCCATAGCAGAGACATACCTAATGCATGAGTGCGTTACTTACTGCAACAGGTACCTCAAAGATCCACCACCTCCAACTGCCTCCGATCCCAGTGCCCGCATCAATCTTTCTGTCGTCACCAATGTCGTCCGACCGTTTAGAGGAGTATTAAAGGAAACGTTAACACGGGAAGAACTTATTGAGGCACATTGGGTAGTGTTACGAGACTGTGACGAAGTTGAGCCGTACATGATGTCATACAGGGAGAGGCTTCAGGCGTTATATCCAGACAAGAGTTCGGCGTGGATTGAGAAAATGGTTAAGAAAAAGTTCCCCGATTATTTCTTCCAATGGGTACGTATTTAGTGATTTATATACATATTGAGATCATGCATGTTTAATTTGTAGAAAGTAAACCCTTACATTTTTCCATTTTCGCAGATGATTGATCTGCAAAAATCCGAAAACCACGGGGGGTGGTGGTCTTGGCCAAAGCACTTGCTAGCAGGGAAGCCGATTAAACACTATATTTATCCGGGATGTTTTGTGAACGGTGTGAAGTTCCATTCATTGGCGCGAGATGAAGGAAGAAGAACACAAAACAGTGGGATAGCGGTTGGGAAAGACCCTGATCTATATTACGGAATGATCGTATATGTGGTTCAGCTATGTTACGGGAATGATGTCAACGTTTTCCTATTCAAGTGCAGATGGTTCAAGCGTACAAAGGAAGACCTGGGACTTTTATCAGTTGATACAAACTCAAGCTGGTATGAGGATGAGCCTTTCGCTCTCGCCACCTTAGTTAGGCAGGTGTTCTATCTCGACGATCCGAAAGCTGGTGACGGGTGGAAAATAGTGAACCAGATCTCTCATCGAGGAGTTTGGAATACAGAGACAATTGAAGGGACACCGGCGACGACTGAAGATGCTGCTGAACCAGATAGAGACATTCCTGCCTATCAAGAGCCTAATATTTCTGTCATCCGCTCCGACATAATGGACCTGGTTCAAGACGGTGAACGGTTACCCATGCCTGATGGTTGTACAGATCTAACTGAAGAAGAGATTATTGAGGTAGATGAAGAAGACGTGCAGGATGAGGACGATGACGACAACTCTGGTTATTCCTCGGACGATGTTGAGTACGATGAGGAGGATGAGCAATCGGATAACGGTGATGATGATGATGACGATTATGACGAAGAGTACGGTCACACGACGAGGATCATTAATTGGTAAACCCTAATTTATTATTGTAATATATATATGATCGATCGATGCATCGTAAAAAGGTGAAAGATTTCTATTATGTCGAGACTTTAAGATTCCTCGTCCAGCTTTGGTTGGTTTTATTGTTTTTAAATACTATTTATGTATAAATTGGATTAATTATGGGTCCCTATATATGATTATATATATTGACTTGTGATAGTATTATTGAGAGCACAAATTTTGTACGTAGTCCCGGCCCCTCTCTTTGCTTTCAACTTCATCGGTGTATTCTCTGATCTTATTAAAAGTAAGCTGAAGCTGCTCTACATTTCGCTCAAGCAGCCCTTCAAACCCTAAATCCTCGACACTAAATGTAGCATGATCGGATCGATCGATCATTTTTTTAATTATATTCTTGAATGAGAATAATTGAACGAACATACAAATGACCGGGGACGACCTAAACCCTAAACCCTACGGCCCTAACCTCTGAATTCAGGGTTTTACACTTGGACGACGGAGACAGTCATTATTCGTCGTCTAGGTACACACTTGGACGACGGAGACAGTCATTCTCCGTCGTCCAAGTGACAAACCCTATACCCTAAACCCTAAGGACCCCTAACCCCTGAATTCAGGGTATATTCACCTGGACGACGGATACGACATTCTCCGTCGTCCAAGTACACACCTGGACGACGGATATTAGCGTCTCCGTCGTCCAGGTGTGTACTTGGACGACGGAGAATGTCGTATCCGTCGTCCAGGTGTAAATTTCGTAATTTTTTCTAAGACAACGACCATCTAGACCATCTTCGAATGCATATTCTTTTCGTCAAGACTTTAGAGTAGTATATTCTTGGTGTGTGAGCTTCGACGGTTCGAAAATCGGAGTTGCGAAATGTCCTGTATCCACGTTTCCGGTTTGTGAAATTCTCGGTTTTGCGGTTGACTGTGCCGATGAAACCCTTCCCGAACTTATTATTTCCTGGTCCTTTATAGTAATTATATATTATGTTACGACGAACATATCCAACGGTTGTTTTGTCCAAATTCAATTTCGTTAGTACTCTGCTGCAAATCAGCAACTACAAGTGAACACTAAAGTCTTAAAGATTAGTCGATACTTAACAACTTTCAAAACGTAAAATTATTCGGCGGTTCAAATTTATCTGTTTATATATACGATGCGTTCATCGATATTGTACGACTATTTCACTCGAATGACAGATCGCTAAATTCCTAGCGAATTAATTTAAATATTTTTTTTTGCATAATTTGAACCTAGACGACGGATACGGTCATTTTCCGTCGTCCAAGTGTTCACCTGGACGACGGAAAATGACCGTATCCGTCGTCTAGGTTCAAATTACCATGGCGGTTCGAATAAAATTTTTATTATTTTTCGATGTAAATATTGACTTGGACGACGGATATGTCGTTTTCCGTCGTCCAAGTGAACACTTGGACGACGGAAAACGACATATCCGTCGTCCAAGTCGAAATAACATGGCGGTTCGATTTGCCGCCTCAATTTTCGACGCCGCTTGAAATTCCACTTAGACGACGGAAAACACTGTTTCCGTCGTCTAAGTCAACATTTATGGCGGTGAAACGGCCCGCCCATTTATTTGGCGCTGGTTCGAAAAAATTTGACTCTTCACTTAGACGACGGAAAACACTGTTTCCGTCGTCTAAGTGCACTTAGACGACGGAGAATAGTGCTCCGTCGTCTAAGTGAAACTCTATAAATAGGCCGAGCCTCATCTTCTTTTCCTCATCCCTTACAACTTTCTCTCCTCCATCTCCTCTCTCTCTCTCATTCCGGCGATTCTCCTCCGGCGACGCTCCGACGACATTATTTCCGGCGTGGTTCCTCCTCTCCGACGACACAACTCCGGCGATTTTCGCAGAAAACTCTCGAAAAACTCCGATTCGGTAAATTTCTATTTTTCCCTTATTAAAATAATTTTTTTTTAATTAATTAGTTTTAAATATTTCTTAAATGATTATTTTAATGTTATTTATTAATTATTGCTATTAATACTAATTAAATGAATAATTGTAAATTTATTGTTATTAATTATATTTAGATTAATTATTGTTATTAATTAAATAAATGATTACATATTGTTATTAATTAATTAAATGGTAAATTATTGTTATATATTAATAATAATTAAATGAATAATTGTAATTACTTGATAATTTATGAAATGAATAAATATTATTGTAATTATTTATTAATTAGTTGCATAATTAAATAAATATGAGATTAAATTAATTAGTAGTACGTGTTCGATTTAAATTTAGTACATAGGCTTGGTGTAATTAAGTCGCACTCTTTGGAATAGATGGCGCCTCTTTTCCTTGCTTATCTCATTAACCCCTCGTGATGTGTGGATTTCATCACCGCACACCATAACCTAAGTGAAGTTATGGACACGAGGTTGAGGGCGGAGTTTGCAAAGGATTTGAGGGAGTGTAAATTTTCGAAAAATTGGCCGAATGAAGTTCGGGGCGGCGGAGAAGTTCTCAAGCTGCGGCAGCCTATGAAGAGGCTCGAATCGCACGGGAGGAGAATATTGCCATGCGCCAAAGAATGGACCAGCAAGACGAGCGAATAGCCCAACTCATCGCCCTTATGCAACAAGCTCAAAGACAATGTCAACCTCCTCCGAACCCATTCCCCGACGACGACGACCCGGCTGGAGGCGGAGGACGAGGCGGCGCATCTGCTCCTCCAGTGTTTTAGCTAGCTAGTAGTTTATTATTTCGTTTCTTAATTTCCGCATTACGAATAATATTTTCATTTTTAATTATGGGTTTTTTCGATTATGTATGTACAAATTAATTTTAATTATTTTATTAATTTAGTGTATTTAATTAATTTAATTAATTTTTTTTCAATTAATATTAATAATATTTTTGAATTTAATTTTTTTTTTAAAATTAATTTTTCACTTAGACGACGGAGACATTAATCTCCGTCGTCTAAGTCCCCACATGGGCCACGGACGTTGTTAGCTTGTCCGTGGCCCAGGTGGTGACTTAGACGACGGAGATTAATGTCTCCGTCGTCTAGGTGACTACCTGGGCCACGGAGAAGCTAACAATCTCCGTGGCCCAGGTTGTGACTTAGACGACGGATATTAATGTCTCCGTCGTCTAAGTTCCTACCTGGGCCACGGAGATTGTTAGCTTCTCCGTGGCCCAGGTAGTCACCTAGACGACGGAGACATTAATCTCCGTCGTCTAAGTCACCACCTGGGCCACGGACGTTCTCCGTGGTCCAAGTGACATAGACGACGGAGACATTAATCTCCGTCGTCTAAGTCACCACCTGGGCCACGGACGTTCTCCGTGGTCCAAGTGAACTTGGACGACGGAGATTAAATTCTCCGTCGTCTAAGTACTTAGACGACAGCACTTGGAGCACGTACCTTGGACGACGGATTTTCCGTCGTCCAAGTACTTAGACGACGGAGACTGTCACTTAGACGACGGAAATGCTCCGTCGTCTAAGTCACTTTTTCTTGTAGTGATAGTTGATGGTAATTAGTTTTTATCGTTGGTAATTATCATTGGCTTTTCGTCAAAAAAATTTTTGATTAAGTTTTTCGAGGTATTTCTTTGAGAAAAGTCGTAGAGGTTTCCGAGATGAGTTCATAGCCACGTCAAATGTTAAAATTGGAGTTATGACGAAGAAATTGCGGTCAGCGAAAGTTTTGTACGATTTTACGGAATCGGTTAGTCGCAACTCGCACATATAAATTAGACTTTCCAAAAATAGAAAGTCAGAACTTTCCACTTCGCGCCAACCTATGTTGACCCGTGTTGACCAACCTTGGCCGACCCCAAATTCTCCGTGGAGCTTTCTGCCGATGGTACGACGGATTTCGGCCACCTCCGGCCGTGGAATTGGTCAAAAACAAACGGTCTATACCTCCTCTACCTATTTCTGGTCTTGATTTTGGAGATGGAGGCACTAGGAGAGAGATTTGAGGTGAGAAAATTCTAGGGTTTTCTGTGTTTATGGATCGCCTTTGCCGGCGACGTTTCCGACGGTAAGGATAAACTTGTGTTGATGTCTAGATCATGTATATGTACGTGTTGATTTGTTTGGTTGCAGGTGAGTTGGAAGGAATTCGAACGAATCTCGTTGAACTCGTTTCGGGCTCCTTTATGGACGGCAGTTGTTGGCGTTCTGGGTCGTCAAGGTTAGAGGGGTTTTGTTCCCCTCATCCTTACAAGTCTTTTGGTGTTGCCTCGAGTCACGTTGTGGCTCAACGGCAGAGATCGGCACCGGAGAGATTTTCAGGCTGTGGGTTTTCGTGCCCGAATCCGGCCAAACAAGTTGGAATTAGATATCGGTCCATTAGGAGAAAATGTTGGACTCGACGAGAGGAAGAGATTGATGTGTCAACGCCACCATCGGCGGTGGTCACCGATGGCGCATGGGCGGCACGTGCCGCCATTTGTGGTTGCGTGTCTGGCTGGAAAAAGTTTCCGAATTGTGTCAAGTTTTATATCATTGGATTTGTTTCGACACTGTGAGTTTATTGGTGAGGATATTAAATGCATTAGACATAGTTTTGTGTGAACTTAGAATTAATCGAATATTAATTAAACAATTTTACGATAATATTGATTGGTTGAGTCGATCGTTGAGTCGACCTCAAGCCGCGTAACGATTGAGGAATGTGTTGTGATATTAAAAAGAATTCAAGAATTAGAATTTGGACTTTGATTAAAATTCATCATTAGTTCAGGAAGCACGTTATTCGAGAATGTGAGGTTCTGGATGATAATGCTTGTAAGTTAACGAGCTTAACTATTCATTATAATTTTTGACGATTAGTTATTAAAAAATAATCTTTTTTTTAGGACGACGTATTAGCAGTCAGTGGCAGATGTTTAGAAACGTCAATAGATAGACTTTGGTTTGATGGGAATCGCGGCATTGTACTGTGAGTGGACATTTTATTTTCACAGTCGATAGTGAGTTCATATTTTATCAGTATGCTTTACAGTATATTTCAGAGCATTTAAATTTAGAGGTTTATTTTGTGACAGCATTAGTTAGTTGCATCGATGCACTGATTGTTCGGCTGATCATCGGATAGTCTGGTCAAAGGAGGTTAGGACAAGCACTTCGTCTGACTGGTTAGGGGAGGTTAGGACAAACATCTTGTCTGACCCATCACTTATATTTTCATATAGATAGTCGACTCAGGTTAGGTGACATGGGCGATCATCTCCATTTATATTTCAATTATACGATTTTGAACAAGCATTATTTCATAGAAATCAGTGAAAAGGCATATAGTTATAGTTTTATAGATCTACATAGTTTTATGATTTTTGTCTACTCATTCTAACGTTTTATATTTTTATGTCTTTCCCTGAGCCCTTGGTTTAAATTTCCCAGATTGCAGGTTAGTTAGTTGAAGTCGTGACCATCCAGAGTACGTGGTATGGCAATCCACAACATATATTTTTTTTCTTCTGTGTAGGTGCGCAGTTGAAGTTCAAGGTTACTCGTGTTATGGTAACTGGTACCGATCAGGCGGTGCTAGAGACTCTAGTACGGGTCTCGCAAGACTTATCGTGGATTATTACAGTAATCTGGGATGGGTTCTATCAATTTGGTATCAGAGCATGGTATCCAAATCTTGGTGGTTATCTTATACTTTTAGTGATACTTAGTGTGTGATGACTAGACTGCAACGGATTTCATCATATGCCTTTTTGGCATTGGTATCACTAAAAGTATCAGGTAGCTTCTGAGTCTGTAGTTCTTTCAGGTTATGCCTCATGGACGTTATCATCAACTTCAACACCTTCACTAGTCTGTCCATAGTGTCGACGACGAGTCATCTATACGATCTTTAGATGAAAACAGACGCCTAACATATTAGACTTGGAATTTTTGTTTCACATATTAGATTTTCGGAAGTACTCGAACATTCCTTTAAGCTCAGCGGAATAGGGTGGTTAGAAATAATCGAGTTTTCAAGATTGTAAATGTGGTGAGGAGACTTGTGTCAACGGAACGAATGCACACAAATTTGTGGAGTTAAGTATTAGACCAATGTTTTCTCAATGGACTATGCACTACCGCGAATTCTTTGTTTCCGGCTTCACCTTGTGATTGTGTTTATTCGGTGATGGCACTAGTCGAGTACATAAGGAAACTACCAGTAATCATTGACGATGATGATTTTGAACGACTTATAGCAGTAGGTACATCGACCCCTAGGTTTTTTTTATGTGATGTTTAACAATATTCTTTGAGAATTCTTTGCATTTTATATGCAACATTTGATGCTTGTTAGAATATAAAGTGAAGTACCCACATTCATTCTTATTTTCTAATTACTCCTTATCTAAGATTTCTTCAAGCTACTTTAACATTTCGTCCGACTTGAAATAGGAGGCACTGGTTAGGTTTTGGGGACTTGATAATTAGTAATTGCGCCGAAACTCTTGAAGAGCATGGTGATATTTTGCGGCAATACATCAGATTCTCATTACTCTATTGGGTAATAGTAACTCTCTTTTCAGTACTTGTTTCTTCTGTTCCAATTTCAAAATTATTTGTCTATAAAAGTCATAGACGTGAGGACAGATGTGAATAAAGGAGCCATGATGACAACTACATGAAAAAAGGTTTATTAGTGAATGGTCTAGCACATTTTGACTCATTGCCGGCGATTTAAAAATCGCCGGCAATGTTTTTTAACATTACCGGCGATTTTTGCCGGAAAAATCGCCGGTAATGTCTTTTTTTTTTTCACTACAAGAAAATGATACATTACCGGCGAGATTCTGGCCAACAAGGCCGGCGACCGGAAAAGTCGCCGGTAATGTCCATCATTACCGGCGACTGACTCCGTCGCCGGTAATGTCGCCGGAATCTCGCCGGTAATGTTCCAAAACATTACCGGCGACTCCAACCGTCGCCGGCAATGTCAAGCCGAACATTTTCGGTGATTTTCCGGCCGGAATTTTGCCGGAAATGTGTGGCTAGACATTGCCGGCGACGGTTAGAGTCGCTGGTAATGTTTTGGAACATTATTGGCGAGATTCCGGCGTAAAGTCGCCGGTAATGTCTTCATTTCCGGCGACTTACTCCGTCGCCGGCAATGTGTCTTATATTAGATGCCGGATGCGGCAGCTCGATCATTCAATCATTTTGATCGAAAAAAATCCAGAGAAATCGAAAGAAGGAAAACGTACGCTCAGAAATCGATCATTCGGTATATTGTCAAAATTAAGGCGCGCGTCGAAAACTCGATCACTCGGGAAGCTATATATATAGGTAGGTGTATATATACGTATATGTGGTATATATATGTGTCTGTGTTGATCAAATCCAATTCGTGAGATATATATGAAATGTTGTTGATGTCACCGAAACGAGAAAACAGCTTGTAGTTAATCTTGTGTCTGAATCAACGACTGGTATTATCGTATTGTTATCGGAGCCAGGCTTAACAGAGCCTCCTACCCAGTCAAATACGTTTTGAATTGAAAAAAGGAGAATACCATCATCTAGTACTGAATCGAAAAAAGAGATTAGATCGATATATATATATATATATATATATGCATGCATGTGTTGATTTAATTAGAGTTGAATTGAGATATCGCGTCGATTATTAGTAGTGAATGTGTGTATATATATATATATAATTAATACGTAAAATTGTTAGAATTTTCAGGATGGACAAGAGTTGGATGAGCCTCGAAAGATGGGATGTCAGATATCACGAGGGAATTAGGAGTTTTGTGGATTTTGTGAAGGCTAATTGTGGAGACACTACACTTCATTATTGCCCGTGTGAAGAATGTAAGTGTTTCAGCGATCGATTTCGATTTCCCATTGATAAAGTCCAGAGGCACCTGAGTAAATACGGGTTTTGGGATAAGTACACTTGTTGGATTTATCACGGTGACACATCGGTAGCGGGTCCGCATGATCATGGACAATTTGGTGAGAGGGCCAGTCCACGCTATGATCATGGAGATTTTGCTGAGAGGGGCAGTTCATCCTATGATCCAACATCGATGTTAATCAATGATATGTTTCCTCATGAGAGCGGTGTATTTGCTGATGAAGCACCAAATGTCCCTCCCGTCGTTGAGAGTTTCCCCCATATCGAGCCAGTCGAACCATTACCTGGAGCTCATGTCAACACAAGCGGTATGGACAAGTACAACAACCTGATTGCATTGCAACAGACTCCGTTGTACGACGATTGTAGTAAGACTGTTCTTGAAAGTGTGATGGGAGTGATGCAGCTCAAAATGGAGAACAAAATGTCTGTCAAAGCTGTTGATTCTTGGTTGAAGTGAACTGCTTCGCTACTGCCACCCGGTCATCGTCTTCCTACCACTCATCATAAGGTGTGACATATCCTGAAAGATCTTGGGCTTTCCTACATCAAAATCCATGCATGCAGATATGATTGTATTCTCTTCTGGGGAAAAGATCTCGAAGACCTTGAAGCCTGCCCGGTATGTTTTACAGAAAGGTATAAGTTGACTCCTGCAGGCAACAAGAAAGCTGGGAAGATACTTCGATATTTCCCGCTTATTGATAGGCTGGAGCGGTTGTTCATGTGTGCTTTCATGGCCGAGGCAATGAGATGGTGGGCTGAGAGGAACTTGCCTGACGATGACACCCTTATACACCCTTCCGACGGAGAGGCTTGGAAGCACATGGTCAGGGAGTTTGATCATTTTGCAGCAGAGGTCCGAAATGTTTGGCTAGGGCTCTCATCTGACGGATTCAACCATTTTGGCAACATGAGTCTTCAATACAGTATATGGCCAGTTATTTTGGTACCGTACAACCTTCCACCATGGATGTGCATGAAGAAGGAATACAATATGCTCACTCTGTTAATTCCAGGCCCGGGTTATCCAAGAAAGTGTCTCGATGTGTATTTGAGGCCTTTGATTGAGGAGCTTAAGTACATGAGTGAGTGTGGCCACCCCACTTACGATAGGTTCAAAAAGGAGATGTTCCAGATGCATGCCATGCTTGTTGGCACCATCAGTGATTTTCCTGCCCGCGGTATGTTGTCGGGCAACGTTACCAGGGGTTACAGGGCTTGTTCAGAGTGCATGACGGTTGATTGTTGCAGTCCTCATTGCAGTAAAATTGTTCAGATGCGTCACCGTTGTTGGCTTCCATATGATCACCCATTTAGGCAGGATCCAGACGCGTTTGATGGGACTGTGGAAACAGGTGTGGCACCCAGGCGATGGACAGGGGAAGAAATTTTGGAAGTGTTGAATGAATATGATTTTGGCCACACTACAAGAAAAGAGGACTTAGACGACGGAACAGTATTAGTTCCGTCGTCTAAGTTACACTTAGACCTCGGAGATTTCTCCATGGTCCAAGTAACACTTAGACGACGGAGATGTAATTCTCCGTCGTCTAAGTGTTACTTGGACCACGGAGAAATCTCCGAGGTCTAAGTGTAACTTAGACGACGGATGTGAAATTTCTCCGTCGTCTAGGTAAGTACCTGGACCTCGGAGACGTATCCGTCGTCCAGGTTATCACTTGGACGACGTAGAATTACATCTCCGTCGTCTAAGTAACATTTAGACCTCGGAGATTTCTCCGAGGTCCAAGTAAAACTTAGACGACGGAGAATTACATCTCCGTCGTCTAAGTTTTACTTGGACCTCGGAGAAGTGATCACCTGGACAACGGACCGACACGTCGTGGTGTAAGTTCCACTTAGACGACGTACCGACACCTCCGTCGTCTAAGTGAAGCATTATATATATAGGCCATGCCAAACTCTCTTAGCTTCGATCATTCCATTATATTTTCTCCCGTGGGGAATTTTTGAGATCGAAGGAGAAGGAGAAGGCCGGATTAGGCTAGGCCGGGGCTAGAAATTAAAGGATCTCCGGTGTTCGATCACTAGCTAGCTTAATTAACTGCAGATATCGAGAAGGCGAGCAGGTACGTACGTACGTACGTAGGCAGTTAAAATTTGCATGATTAAATATATATATATATATATTTAGGGAAACCGTACGTACGTACATACATGCATGAATGTTAATTAGCTATATATACAGATTAAATTACGTACGTAATTTGATGGATCGATGTAGATCGAGTACGTATAATTAATGGTAAATTAATGGACTAATATATATATATGTAATAATTATTTAATTATAATATTTTGTAGCAGTATGGACAAGAGTTGGATGAAGTTAAAGAATAGATGTGATGTCCGGTATATGGATGGAATTAGCGAATTTGTGAATTTTGCGATAGAACATGGTCATGGAAAGAAGCGTTTCAGGTGTCCGTGCCAGAAATGTCTTAATTGTCAGTATGCGGAGGTTAATGTTATGGTGCAACACCTGTACGAAAATGGTATGATGTGGAGTTACACTACATGGAGCGAGCATGGTGAAGCAGTAGAGTTCAGCGCAGCAGACTTCAGCTCAGGGTACAGTTACCATGGTGCCTCATCCAGCGGCAGTGGTGCCGGACCCCCAGCTTGCAACCCAACTGCAGATTTGGTCCATGATGCGTTTCCGGGATGTAGTCATGGCAGACACCAACACCAAGACGGAGGTTACAGTACCACCAATGAGCATGATGACACATTCCCCGCAGCTAGCTTGGCCACTGACACCAGTGAGATGGAAAAGTACAACCGGATGCTACTTGAAGCGCAGACCCCGGTGTTCCCTGGATGTCGAGAGAATGTGTTGCAATATGTGATGGAGCAAATGAAGATAAAAGTGAAGCACAAAATGTCAGTGAGTGCTTTTGACGAAATTCAGGAGCAAATATGTAAGTTGCTTCCTGATGATCACAATCTTCCTAAATCTCATTATAAGGTTAGAAATATCCTGAGCAGCCTCGGCCTAAAGTACAGGATAATTGACGCATGTCCGAATGATTGTGTGCTATTTTACAAAGAGTATAAAGAGTTGGACTATTGTCCCGTATGTGGCCAGTGCAGATTCCAGTTGAATAGGAAGAGTTCGAAAAAGAGAATTCCTGTGAAAGTTGTTCGATATTTTCCCTTGATTCCCAGATTGCAGCGCCTGTACATGTCTCTACACACAGCAGAGGCGATGCGATGGTACGCAGAAAAGCGAATAGATGACGATGTCCTGCGACACGCCGCAGATGGGGAGGGTTTCAAACATTTCGACAGAGAATTTGGAGACTTTGCTTCAGAGGTTAGAAATGTTAGACTCGGCCTATCTACAGACGGATTCAATCCTTGGGGAAGTAATAGCTCCGCCGTTAGCACTTGGCCAGTTATTCTGATGCCGTACAACTTGCCTCCGTGGATGTGCATTTACAAGGAATTTAATTTCCTTACCGTATTAATTCCAGGTCCTAAATCTCCATCGAAGTGCTTAGATGTCTACCTCAGACCTTTGATCGACGAGCTGAAACTGTTGTGGGAAAATGGAGTCCCAACTTATGACAAATTCACTAACACGATGTTCACGATGAGGGCTGCCGTAATGTGGACGATCAGCGATTTTCCAGCGTATGGGATGTTGGCAGCGTGCAGGACAAAAGGATATAATGGATGTCCTATATGTTTGGACGACGTGAACTCTAGTTGGCACGCAGGGAAGGTGTGTTACTTGGGTCACCGTAGATGGCTCCCTCACGACCACCCTTGGCGACAGGATGAAGCTCATTTCGACGGGACGGTAGAGAACAATCCTAAACCCCGTAGTTGGTCGGGCGAAGAGATTTTAGAGAGGTTGAGCTATTTCGACTTTGGTGTGTTGACTAACGACGCGGATGTAAAGAAATGCAATCCAATTCCTCCACATGATCTGAGCTATTGGGATCACAAGAGTATATTCTTTGAACTCCCTTACTGGTCGAAGTTGAAGCTGAGGAACAACTTGGACGCGATGCACATAGAAAAGAATGTGTGCGACAGCGTGGTGGGAACAATTCTCGGTATTAAGTTCAAGACTAAAGATACTCCCAAAGCGCGCAAAGATTTGGAATCAATGAATCTACGTCGTCCCTTGTGGTTGAGGAGGGATAGGAAAGGAGTGTACAACAAGATGCCAGCTGCACCGTACACAGTGAAGCCGACACTTAGACGTTCTGTATTTCACTGGTTTAAGGGCGTTCGTTATCCGGCCACGTATGCAGCTACTATAACTGGAGCAGTGGACGAGGTGCAACACAAGTTTGTTGGTCTAAAGACACATGACTATCACGTTATGCTGCAACGTCTGATTCCAGTGGTAATTCGACCATATTTGCCTCGCGACGTCGTAGAACCAATAGTGGCATTGTGCAGATGGTGGCAGAGGTTATGCGCCAGAGAATTAAAGAAGTCAGATGTCGTGGAATTGCAACAACAAATTGTGCACATCATTTGCAAACTAGAGAGGATTTTTCCTCCTGCTTTCTTCGACATAATGATTCACCTAATGATCCACCTGCCCGAGCAGGTTCTCATTTCTGGTCCGGTCCAGTACACTTGGATGTATCCTCAAGAAAGGTACGTACAACTAATTAATTATACAGGTTTTTCGATTCATAATTTGTTCCACTGGAGATTACTAGCTAGCTATATGCATGTACTTATTTTTATTGTACGTTTGATTAATTTTGTAGACAGCTTGGACAGTATAAGTCATTCGTCAAAAACAGGTCGGCCCCGGATGGCTCCATAGCAGAGACATACCTAATGCATGAGTGCGTTACTTACTGCAACAGGTACCTCAAAGATCCACCACCTCCAACTGCCTCCGATCCCAGTGCCCGCATCAATCTTTCTGTCGTCACCAATGTCGTCCGACCGTTTAGAGGAGTATTAAAGGAAACGTTAACACGGGAAGAACTTATTGAGGCACATTGGGTAGTGTTACGAGACTGTGACGAAGTTGAGCCGTACATGATGTCATACAGGGAGAGGCTTCAGGCGTTATATCCAGACAAGAGTTCGGCGTGGATTGAGAAAATGGTTAAGAAAAAGTTCCCCGATTATTTCTTCCAATGGGTACGTATTTAGTGATTTATATACATATTGAGATCATGCATGTTTAATTTGTAGAAAGTAAACCCTTACATTTTTCCATTTTCGCAGATGATTGATCTGCAAAAATCCGAAAACCACGGGGGGTGGTGGTCTTGGCCAAAGCACTTGCTAGCAGGGAAGCCGATTAAACACTATATTTATCCGGGATGTTTTGTGAACGGTGTGAAGTTCCATTCATTGGCGCGAGATGAAGGAAGAAGAACACAAAACAGTGGGATAGCGGTTGGGAAAGACCCTGATCTATATTACGGAATGATCGTATATGTGGTTCAGCTATGTTACGGGAATGATGTCAACGTTTTCCTATTCAAGTGCAGATGGTTCAAGCGTACAAAGGAAGACCTGGGACTTTTATCAGTCGATACAAACTCAAGCTGGTATGAGGATGAGCCTTTCGCTCTCGCCACCTTAGTTAGGCAGGTGTTCTATCTCGACGATCCGAAAGCTGGTGACGGGTGGAAAATAGTGAACCAGATCTCTCATCGAGGAGTTTGGAATACAGAGACAATTGAAGGGACACCGGCGACGACTGAAGATGCTGCTGAACCAGATAGAGACATTCCTGCCTATCAAGAGCCTAATATTTCTGTCATCCGCTCTGACATAATGGACCTGGTTCAAGACGGTGAACGGTTACCCATGCCTGATGGTTGTACAGATCTAACTGAAGAAGAGATTATTGAGGTAGATGAAGAAGACGTGCAGGATGAGGACGATGACGACGACTCTGGTTATTCCTCGGACGATGTTGAGTACGATGAGGAGGATGAGCAATCGGATAACGGTGATGATGATGATGACGATTATGACGAAGAGTACGGTCACACGACGAGGATCATTAATTGGTAAACCCTAATTTATTATTGTAATATATATATGATCGATCGATGCATCGTAAAAAGGTGAAAGATTTCTATTATGTCGAGACTTTAAGATTCCTCGTCCAGCTTTGGTTGGTTTTATTGTTTTTAAATACTATTTATGTATAAATTGGATTAATTATGGGTCCCTATATATGATTATATATATTGACTTGTGATAGTATTATTGAGAGCACAAATTTTGTACGTAGTCCCGGCCCCTCTCTTTGCTTTCAACTTCATCGGTGTATTCTCTGATCTTATTAAAAGTAAGCTGAAGCTGCTCTACATTTCGCTCAAGCAGCCCTTCAAACCCTAAATCCTCGACACTAAATGTAGCATGATCGGATCGATCGATCATTTTTTTAATTATATTCTTGAATGAGAATAATTGAACGAACATACAAATGACCGGGGACGACCTAAACCCTAAACCCTACGGCCCTAACCTCTGAATTCAGGGTTTTACACTTGGACGACGGAGACAGTCATTCTCCGTCGTCTAGGTACACACTTGGACGACGGAGACAGTCATTCTCCGTCGTCCAAGTGACAAACCCTATACCCTAAACCCTAAGGACCCCTAACCCCTGAATTCAGGGTATATTCACCTGGACGACGGATACGACATTCTCCGTCGTCCAAGTACACACCTGGACGACGGATATTAGCGTCTCCGTCGTCCAGGTGTGTACTTGGACGACGGATAATGTCGTATCCGTCGTCCAGGTGTAAATTTCGTAATTTTTTCTAAGACAACGACCATCTAGACCATCTTCGAATGCATATTCTTTTCGTCAAGACTTTAGAGTAGTATATTCTTGGTGTGTGAGCTTCGACGGTTCGAAAATCGGAGTTGCGAAATGTCCTGTATCCACGTTTCCGGTTTGTGAAATTCTCGGTTTTGCGGTTGACTGTGCCGATGAAACCCTTCCCGAACTTATTATTTCCTGGTCCTTTATAGTAATTATATATTATGTTACGACGAACATATCCAACGGTTGTTTTGTCCAAATTCAATTTCGTTAGTACTCTGCTGCAAATCAGCAACTACAAGTGAACACTAAAGTCTTAAAGATTAGTCGATACTTAACAACTTTCAAAACGTAAAATTATTCGGCGGTTCAAATTTATCTGTTTATATATACGATGCGTTCATCGATATTGTACGACTATTTCACTCGAATGACAGATCGCTAAATTCCTAGCGAATTAATTTAAATATTTTTTTTTGCATAATTTGAACCTAGACGACGGATACGGTCATTTTCCGTTGTCCAAGTGTTCACCTGGACGACGGGAAATGACCGTATCCGTCGTCTAGGTTCAAATTACCATGGCGGTTCGAATAAAATTTTTATTATTTTTCGATGTAAATATTGACTTGGACGACGGATATGTCGTTTTCCGTCGTCCAAGTGAACACTTGGACGACGGAAAACGACATATCCGTCGTCCAAGTCGAAATAACATGGCGGTTCGATTTGCCGCCTCAATTTTCGGCACCGCTTGAAATTCCACTTAGACGACGGAAAACACTGTCTCCGTCGTCTAAGTCAACATTTATGGCGGTGAAACGGCCCGCCCATTTATTTGGCGCCGGTTCGAAAAAATTTGACTCTTCACTTAGACGACGGAAAACACTGTTTCCGTCGTCTAAGTGCACTTAGACGACGGAGAATAGTGCTCCGTCGTCTAAGTGAAACTCTATAAATAGGCCGAGCCTCATCTTCTTTTCCTCATCCCTTACAACTTTCTCTCCTCCATCTCCTCTCTCTCTCTCATTCTGGCGATTCTCCTCCGGCGACGCTCCGACGACATTATTTCCGGCGTGGTTCCTCCTCTCCGACGACATAACTCCGGCGATTTTCGCAGAAAACTCTCGAAAAACTCCGATTCGGTAAATTTCTATTTTTCCCTTATTAAAATAATTTTTTTTTAATTAATTAGTTTTAAATATTTCTTAAATGATTATTTTAATGTTATTTATTAATTATTGCTATTAATACTAATTAAATGAATAATTGTAAATTTATTGTTATTAATTATATTTAGATTAATTATTGTTATTAATTAAATAAATGATTACATATTGTTATTAATTAATTAAATGGTAAATTATTGTTATAGATTAATAATAATTAAATGAATAATTGTAATTACTTGATAATTTATGAAATGAATAAATATTATTGTAATTATTTATTAATTAGTTGCATAATTAAATAAATATGAGATTAAATTAATTAGTAGTACGTGTTCGATTTAAATTTAGTACATAGACTTGGTGTAATTAAGTCGCACTCTTTGGAATAGATGGCGCCTCTTTTCCTTGCTTATCTCCTTAACCCCTCGTGATGTGTGGATTTCATCACCGCACACCATAACCTAAGTGAAGTTATGGACACGAGGTTGAGGGCGGAGTTTGCAAAGGATTTGAGGGAGTGTAAATTTTCGAAAAATTGGCCGAATGTCGGACATGGTGTCTAGAAACGGGTTATGACTGGTGACAGGATTTGGACTAAGAAAGACTTTTGTCGAAATTAGTCCTGCCTCTCGCGTTATCTCTATCCCTAACTGGCCATGTTTTTCGATTTAACCAAGGCTGATTAATTGAAAATTTACACTTTATCGCGCGGGTCGCACGTCCATTGAACGACCGAAAATGCCAAGCTAGTGTACTCTATTTAAATCTTAAACGTACTTAATTAATTAGCGTAAATTTTTAAGTTGTAATTATTATGGTAAGTAGGTACGCGTATTTTAACATCGTACTCTTAGGTTTAAATGGCTCCGCCAAAGACCACATCCGGCAAGAAGAAAGCCCAACAGGAGTCAGAAGATGAGATGCTCCAAATGTTGGCGGCCCAAGTCGGTTGGGTTCAACCGCAGGACGACGCCCTCAATCCGGGGCCTTCTGGGGAAATTCCCTCTGCCCCATTTCTCTCAAGCGGTGATGACGTCGACCCCTTTTCAACTCCGACGCCCGGTACCGCTTCAACGGGAAGTACTCAGGCGTCTTCGACGGCCGATTCTATCATGTACAGCGCCCGCCGTAAGCAAAGGAGGGCCCCCACTGACCCCCAACCGAAAAAGACTCGGGGTCTCGTTAAAGGTGGAAAGGCGGAGAAAATTTGCAAGGCGACCGGGAGCAAGATCGCCTTGCCCTACGACGAATTCACCGGTGGCCCTCCCACACCTCAGCTAGCAAGTCTCTCGGCTCATAGCATTGGGTCGATTGTTCGTAACCGGGTTCGTATCACTGCCCCTACTTGGAGGGAGGTGCCGGATTCGGAGAAGGCGAAAGTCTTTAAGGATCTTTCGGTATGTAATACGTACAATTTTAGTTATTATATACTATTTTTAATATTAGTTATATATAATTTTATAATATATACGATTATAATTTCCAATTTATTTCTGATAGGAACAATTTGCGGTGGATCCGGATCCGGCGATGTTGAGGCATATCAACCAAACCGCCAACAACATCTTCAAAGATTGGAAGTACAGGCTCCATCAGTACTTCCGAACTAACGGTCCCGTGCCTCCCCCCGAAGAGCTGCGTGGGGATAGAGAAGATGAGTGGGAGTGGTTGTGTAACCACTTTGCCGATGAGCAATTTCAGGTGTTAATTTACTTTTTTTATTTCAATTAAGATAATTGAATACTCTAAATTTTAGTTACTTATAAATTTTTTAATGATTTCATTATGTTGTCTAACAGAAATTCTCCGGTGTCAACAAAGCCAACCGGGGGAAGAAGGACAAGCACCATACTTCCGGCGCCAAGCAACTCATTCAAATTGCCAAGGAGCACAGGGATAAGGGCTCCAAACACCCTTATCTCGATGCAAGTGTAAGCGCGTACGTGACGCCTGGGCTCGATAATGAAGCGAGTCAACGCGGCGTAAGTCATATATATATATGTGTGTGCGCTAATAATTATAGTAATTATTATTTAAATATTATTTCATTATAATAAATTTATTATTCTTTTGTAGGCAAGAGTGATAGAGCGTGCGCAGGAAGAATTGGCTAACACTCAGCTTGCGTTCCCAGATGTGCCGCTAGAAGACCTGCCTCCTCTATCTGTGGAGAGCCAAATAGCAATTGCGGATGAGGTCTACGGTCGTAGAGCTGGCAAGGAGGTTAGGCACTTCGGGCCTAAGGTGGTTCGAGATTTGTCGACCTCTGAGTCATCATCTACGGGAGGTTCGGGGCGGCGGAGAAGTTCTCAAGCTGCGGCAGCCTATGAAGAGGCTCGAATCGCACGGGAGGAGAATATTGCCATGCGCCAAAGAATGGACCAGCAAGACGAGCGAATAGCCCAACTCATCGCCCTTATGCAACAAGCTCAAAGACAATGTCAACCTCCTCCGAACCCATTCCCCGACGACGACGACCCGGCTGGAGGCGGAGGACGAGGCGGCGCATCTGCTCCTCCAGTGTTTTAGCTAGCTAGTAGTTTATTATTTCGTTTCTTAATTTCCGCATTACGAACAATATTTTCATTTTTAATTATGGGTTTTTTCGATTATGTATGTACAAATTAATTTTAATTATTTTATTAATTTAGTGTATTTAATTAATTTAATTAATTTTTTTTCAATTAATATTAATAATATTTTTGAATTTAATTTTTTTTTAAAAATTAATTTTTCACTTAGACGACGGAGACATTAATCTCCGTCGTCTAAGTCCCCACATGGGCCACGGACGTTGTTAGCTTGTCCGTGGCCCAGGTGGTGACTTAGACGACGGAGATTAATGTCTCCACCTGGGCCAGGTAGCCACATGGGCCACGGAGATTGTTAGCTTCTCCGTGGCCCAGGTAGGCACTTAGACGACGGAGACATTAATCTCCGTCGTCTAAGTCACCACCTGGGCCACGGACGTTCTCCGTGGTCCAAGTGAACTTGGACGACGGAGATTAAATTCTCCGTCGTCTAAGTACTTAGACGACAGCACTTGGAGCACGTACCTTGGACGACGGATTTTCCGTCGTCCAAGTACTTAGACGACGGAGACTGTCACTTAGACGACGGAAATGCTCCGTCGTCTAAGTCACTTTTTCTTGTAGTGCCAGCTGAGCAATCATCCTGACATAGTGGCGTCAATTCCAGACAAGCCCGAAAGGTATAAGTTTTGGACACACAAGAGCATATTCTGGGAACTCCCCTACTGGCCCAGGTTGCTTATCAGACATTACCTAGATGTCATGCACATAGAGAAGAATGTGTGTGAAAGTGTGGTGGGCACAGTTCTTAACTTGGAAGGGAAAACAAAAGACATCCCTAAGGCACGTATTGATCTGAAAGCTATGGGACTGCGGAACCATTTGTGGTTACGAGATGGTAAGAGAAAAATGCCGCAAGCTCCTTATACCGTCAAGCCGAAGCATAAGCATGAAATTTTTCGGTGGCTGAGTAATGTCAGGTAAATATTCTTATATATGACTATGCAGTACGGAAATTGGTTTGCCTTTAATTTTTACGGGATTATGGTGATATGCGAGAAATATAATTGTTGCCTATGGCTATATATATATATATATATATATATATACATGCAGGTATCCTTATGGCTATGCAGGAAATATAAGCAGGTGTGTTAACTACCAGGACAATAAGATGTACGGATTAAAGAGTCATGACTGCCATGTACTGCTTCAACGCCTTTTCCCTATTTTCATTCGAGGGTACCTGCCCAAGGAGGTGGTGGAGCCGTTGGTGGCCTTGTCAAGATTCTTTCAGAAGTTATGCACCAGGGAAGTTAAAAAATCAGATCTCAGGGAGATGCAAGATGACATCATTTTTATCATGTGCAAGCTTGAGAGGATATTTCTGCCAAATTTTTTCGACATCATGCCTCACCTCACGATCCATCTTCCCGAACAATTGTTGCTTACCGGTCCCGTACACTACACTTGGATGAATCCCATGGAAAGGTACATTTGGTTTGCCTCTGTTTTTATATGTAAAGTCTTAGTTTTACCCCTTTTAACATGCACTTGTTAACTTGTAGACAATTGGGAGCCTACAAGGACTATGTGAAGAATAAATATGCACCTGAAGGGTGTATCGCTGAAGCATATGTTGCGCACGAGTGTGTCACGTACACCAAAGTGTATTTGGGAGCGCTTGAGGACCCCCAACAACAGATGCCGATAGATGAACCTCAGTTCAACCTTTCTATCATCTCCAATGACGTTGTAGTACAGGGAAGCTTGCCAAAGTCGTACAAGTTGGATGAAAATGAGGTAGTCATTGCCCACTGGTCGGTACTGATTAACTGTGAAGAAGTACAATATTGGAAAAACTATCATCTTCACTTCCCTGCCATTGCCGGAAATGTTGATTACCACAACAGGACGTTTGCAAACTACTTTGGTCCATGGGTAAGGGTATATGTGTATATGTCTTTTTTTTATTGCCATTTTCCTTATATAGCATGTGTGTACGTACGTGGTTTTGTGGTTTCTATGTTCATAATGTCTTGTGTGGTTTCTTATCGTTTTCAAATGAACCATGTAGCAGATGATGGTTACCCAGAGTGGTCAAACGAATTGAGGGTCCTTGCGATGAAACCGATAGCTTCAAAAGTTTACTCGATGTGTCAGGTCAATGGCGTGAAATTTATATGTGAAAATAGAGACGACCGACTGAAAACACAGAATTGTGGGGTGATGGTCCATGGTGGGCAGGATGGCGTTGATGTGACGACCCGAACCAGAATCAGCAGTATGACCAGCTATGTACGTGAGTTACCGCGTAGTCACTGGTATCCGACGGTTGTTCGGAATCACCGAGCTTGCTAACGACTTAATTATTGGCCGAGAATTGGAGCTGGGTCTCTTCTCGAGAGTCGTTCTATATGTGATTATGAGTTCGTAGGCGGTTCCGGATTGTTATTTGGACGACCGATGAATTAGTTATGAATATTTGAAGTTTCGACGGAAACGGATTAATATTGCGAGCTACTTAGCGACTAAATTATCGGACGGGAATTTGATTTTGGCTTCTTCACGGAAGTTGTTCAGAATTTAATTTCGAGTTTGTGGGAACTTCCGGAGCATGATTTGGAGTTACGAGGAATTAGTTGCGAATTTTGCCGTTTGTTGATTATTTAGTCGATTTAATGTGTGTTGCTTTGAAGGGTTGACTTTTTATTTGGTTGGCCGATGTGTTTGACTTTGAGTGATTATTGAAGAGTATGTCGAGACAAGTCTGTGGCCGCGTGAATTATTAGAATCGGAGTTACGACGAGAAAGTTACGCGTGTTTAAAGTTTGTCGAAATGGATAATTATGGGTTTCCTTTTTGGGAAAGTATAAATAGTGGGCTGCCAAAAAGGAAAAGTCAAACTATTCATTATGCTTGTTGACTGGAGTTGACCGAGTCAACTCGGCCATGGGAGGGTGGCGCGACACCTCCACGGCTCGCCGACGGCGAGAAGCATTCCGGCCACCCCAAGGCTCGGCCTTGGTCTCCTTCGACGCATCTTGGTCCCCTCGTTCCGTTTCCGGTCTCCTTTCACGGCAAGGCTTGCCGGAGGAGGAGATATTTCCGGCCAAAATTCAAGGAAAATTGAGGTATTCGGGTTTGGTGATTCGAGCCGAATTGAGCTACAACTTTGAGTGGGCTTTGGAGCTCTCATCCCCTTGATGCTACCCTGTAAGTTTGGTGATTTAATTTTGCTTGAGCTTGGAGAATTTTGGGATTGAAATTTGTGTACCAATTCGGTTTTACATGAAATTGAGCTAGTTAGAGTGATAATTGGACTTCGGTGCAGTTGACAAAGTTGCTCAGTGGACGATTTGAAGTGGTATAGGGGTGGCTCCGCCTTGAAATTCTTCGGCCGGCAGCGGCGCCGCCGTGGACGGCGGTCAACGGCGGCAGTCAACGGTCAGAGTTGACTTTTTGACTTTCGACATGTCGCATGTCATTTGAATCGAAATCGCGCCCCGATCGCAGTGGGGAGGTTCGTTTTTCGAGTTGAGCGTCCGAACGTAAAGCGAGGTATTGAGGTGGTATATACGGGTTTTCGACGATTCGTCGACCTTGAATTGTGTGTTTCCGAGAACGGTGGTTTCTCGTGGTTTGATTTGTATTGTCAGATTATGACTTTGAATATTGGACGTTGTGATTATTCAGGGGTTCGTGATCGTTGTTTTGGCGATGGACTTTCTGCCGGATCACGGGTTAACGCGATACGCGTTACGCCAGTCTGTGAGTGGACAATTTCTTTTCACGGAAACAATTGCGAGTCTTTTATATGATATATGAACTTGAGCATGCGTATGAGTTTTCGGATTAAATGAGCATGTGTTTACGATTATACGATATACTTATACGAATATACGTATACGAGTATACATACACTTATATGTTGATTCATGCATTGCATAGAACTGTTTATGATTTGGTTTACACAGAGTACAGTCGTGGTTACGTTGTTGTATCGATACACCTTGCCTCTCGGTTGATCCCCGATGGTAGGCCGCCTGGAGGGGCGTTTCCCCAACCAGACCGGTGAGGGGCGTATCCCCGGATCCGAGGCCATTTCTGGCTAGAATCACGTGTGGGTCTGGGATCCCGTGATTCGGACTGTACTAGCACGGTGTGTGTCCATGAGTGACCCCGTGGGATTTTTACTTGCATGCTCAGTACACTGAATGAGTGTGAGTTTTACCTCGTGTACTATGTTGTTATATTTGCTTGGACTCGCATATGTTTTTATAACGTATATATATCAACTGGTGAAAGACTTTTATTTTTGTCCACTCACTCTAACGTGTTTATTGTCTTTCACCTGGGCTTTTTGGTTTCCGTGCCCAGTTTGCAGTTCAGGCTCTGGTGTCGCACGTCGTGGTCGGAGGCATAGTGCTCGAGCTACTTTGTTTCATCCAGTAGGTTTATTGTTCTACCTATTGTGGTATACGTATACGATTATGTATTAGATGTCGCTCTGAGCTTCCTATTGAATACGTTATACGATTTTACACTGGATTTCAGTAAAGTGCATATATAATTACTACTTTACTTTACTATTGATATATTGAGAAATCCGGATGGGATTGGTGCCCATGGTTTGCTTTTTGTGGCATAGGATGAAGTGTGTTTTCAGCGTGCAGGTAATGGTAATTCCACGCTAGTAACGAAACTCTGCCCAAATTTCGAAATTTTTTTGTTGGTTCGTGTTTTCGAAGGGGTTTAATTCCGATTTAGGAAGCTAAATCGGGGTTGGGTCCTTTCAGTTGACTATTACGGTGTCCTTCATTCAGTTGTTGAACTAATTTATGGGAACCGCATGAAAGTGCACTTGTTCAAGTGTAGATGGTTTGATACTAGCCCAGAGAACACAAGGACCGATCAGCACGGAACATTTTCGGTGAATACTGCTACTACCTGGTATGAAGAAGACCCTTTCGTTCTTGCCTCATCAGTAAAACAAGTGTTTTACCTGGACGATCTTCTTAACAAAGTCCCGTGGAAGGTGGTTAACCATGTTGCTCATAGAAACATATACAGTGCTGCCACACTTGGTGATACCGCAGATGATGAGGAAGTTACTGCATACCAAGAGCCGAACGCTTTTGACATTCCGGAATCATCTACGATTCGCCTTAATAATGTGAGATCTGGGAGTGTGGTTCGAATTACTGGAGCAGAACTTCTCGATGTTAATCCATATGAAGTTGACGCTGATTTAGATGACGAGGAGAGGCACATATTGCCAGAGGTTACCTATGAAACCGAGTCAGACTCAAGTGATGACGATGATTACGATTATCATCCTTAGTACGTTAATGAGGTAGTCGGAAATTGTTGTCGGAAATATGATTTAGTCGGAAAATGTAGTCGAAATTGTAGACAGAAATTGTAGTCGTTAATCGTACGTAGACGGAAATTGATAATCGAAATTGTAGTCAGAAAATGTAGCCGGAAATCGTAGACGGAAATTGTAGTCGTTAATCGTAGACGGAAATTGATAATGGAAATTGTAGTCGGAAAATGTACGTAGCCGGATATCGTTGACGGAAATTGTAGTCGTTAATCGTACGTATACGGAAATTGATAATCGAAATTGTAGTCGGAAAATGTAGCCGGAAATCGTAGACGGAAATTGTAGTCGTTAATCGTAGACGGAAATTGTAGTCGTTAATCGTACGTATACGGAAATTGATAATGAAAATTGTAGTCGGAAAATGTAGTCGTTAATCATACGTATACGGAAATTGATAATCGAAATTGTAGTCGGAAAATGTAGCCGGATATTCTTCGGGAAATAATGACATTACCAACGAGTTGCTTATAACTCATTGGTAATGTCATTACCAACGAGTTGCTTATAACTCATTGGTAATGTCATTACCAACGAGTTAACTCGTTGGTAATGACATTACCAACGAGTTATAAGAAACTCGCCGGCAATGTTTTCTGGATAGAAACCCAGTCGAGCCCGAGCCTTTCATTTCTCCTCCTCTCTCTCTCCTCCTCCCAAATCGGTCCGGTCAGTTGAAAGTAGCTCACCTCCTCCTCCTCCTCTCCCACTCCTCCTCCTTATCCTCTACTCCTCCTCTCCCTCTCCTCCTCTCCACCGATCCCCTCTCCTCTCCTCCTCCGAAAATCTCCTCCTCCCCTCCTCCCCTCCTCTCCTCCCCTCACCATTGTAATCGGCAAAGCATTGTAGGTGGAAATCCATGGCAGGTCCGATCCTCTCTCTCTCCCTCTCTCTCTCTCTCAATTTTTAATTATTTTTGTGTATGTGTATGTGTATGTGTATGTGTATGTGTAAATTAATTAGGGTGCTAAGTTGGAAATTAGGGTGATAAGTTCTAAATTTATATGCAATGTATATATATGTGATGTATATATATATTTAGGTATGTGAAAATTAAGTGATGTATATATATGTGAAAATTATGTATATATGTGGTTTGGATGAATATGTGATGTATATATATGTGGAAATTAAACCTAATTAAGATGCATGATATATATATGTGTGAAAAATGTGGAAAATTAATTAGGGTTTCTGATTTGGATGAATATGTGAAAATTAAATTTAATTAAGATGCATGATGTATATATATATATATATCAAAAATGTATATATGTTAATTTAGGTGATATAGTTGTTAATTAATCGTATAAATGAAGGTGGAAATCGGGATCGGAACGGTTTAGAACCAGAACGGTTTTAAACCGGAACCGCGCGGAACCGGAACCCTTTGGAACCGGAACTGTTTGTAACTGGAACCGTTATGTTACAAACTTTTCCGGTTACAAACAATTCCAGTTTCTAACGGTTCCGGTTCCAAACCGTTCCGGTTCCGATTTGTTATAGAACCGAAACGGTTTGGAACCGGAACCGTTTGGAACCGGAACTGTTTGTAAACTTTCCCGTTATGTTACAAACGGTTTCGGTTACAAACAGTTCCGGTTACAAACAGTTCCGGTTTCTAACGGTTCCGGTTCCAAACTGTTCCGGTTCTGATTTGTTATTGAACCGAATCCATGACTATTACGGTGTCCCGGAGGTTTTGCGGCTAATTGGCTTCGAAGAGGTTCCCGAAATAGTGGAGGGAACAGTAGTCAAGCTTCCTCCTCGCCCGCAGTTAGCAACATGCCCAGTGGGCCAATGATGACTGCTCGCAAGAGAGCCTTGCTAGAGGCGCGAGCTGAGGAGGAAGCTGCACGATCAAGAGCAGTGGAACCGGAAGTCGAGGCTCGAGCCTCAGTCTCTAGACGCTCAATCAACAGACGTCCCTCCGGTGGCAGAGCCTCAGACAAACGACAGTCAACGGGGGCATCCGAAACTCCCTCAATCCGAATGCCCCATATTCGGATGGTGCCTACTCCCGTTTCACGGGAATCATCTGAGGCACATGGTGGTGCTGGCGCCTCATCGTCAAGGCCTCGTCTATCTCTGCTGTCCGGTCTCTTCCTACCCGACAAGATTACTGTCATCCCTGAATTCGATGATAGGGGGATGCCTGTTTATGTTGAAGGACGGCCGGAGTTCCTGACCGTGGGGGAAGCGTATAACTTCCTCCCGTTCGACCCCGTGTATCTTTGGAGTGTGAGGTGCACCAACCAACAAACGGACGATGCAGGTAAATTTTATTTAACATCAGATTGATTACTTAATTATTACTTAAGACTTGCGATAGGTTCAATTAATGATATCAATTTGTTGACATTGTATTATTAGGCAATTTCGTTAATGGGACTGGAAAACGGAAAGGGGCTAGAGGCACCTGCACCGGGAAGAGACTTGAGCAGGCCACCGGCGGAAGGAAAACGCCCATAAGGGCCAATGAGGATGGCGAGGTGATCGAGGCATTCGACACCACGCGCAAATATGTCAGCATGGCCGGTGCGATCGTGCGGGACAAGGTCCTAATGCTTTGGCCAGATTGGGAATCTGTGCCTATCTACGTGAAGAGGCAAGTGCATAATGCACTCAGTGTGAGTAAAATCGTATTTTCATTACGTAAATTTTACATTTATTAATTAAGTCCACTTAAATATATAATTTTACCTTTTATATATTCATATTGTAGGTGTGGTTTGACGTGGATGAAGTTCTTATTCACACGTGGGTAGAGCGTCAACTACATATGAGGTGATGTGCTTCGACTTATTTGAATATATATCGAGTTAGATTTTTGTTTATCAAGTGTTTTAATATCTCTAACTTTTTTTCCTTGTTTTAATATAGGTATAAAGAGTGGAAGAACGAGCTTTCTTCCCATTACACTGTATACAAGGAGCTAGGCCGAGGTTCTACCCCTAGCGAATTCCGGTTTAGGGAGTACGAGTGGCTGTGGCTGATAGCCCACTTCGAGCACCCCAAAGCTCAGGTATGCATCCTTAATATATCTTACAAGCCTAATGTATCGTATCAGATTGAAATAGTGTGAGATCTAATTTTTTTCCATATGTTTATCAAACAAGGCGATTTCGAAGACGAACCGGGCGAATAGATTGAAAAACACCAGGGCCCATCATGCAGGTTCACTCAACTACATGGGTTGGTCGACTAAGGCGCAGCAACAACAAGAAGTGAACCCCTTGGTGTATATTCATCAGAAGTTCTATCCGCAGTGCCCTGACGAAGCGGTAAGTCTTTCGCCTCTCCATGTGTTAATAAAACTATTTTTCGATATTAATAGATTTTGTTAGTTAATACGTTGTTCATTTTCGCTTTTCAATTAGGCGAGAGTGGAGGAGGCGACCGCAGAAGTGACCATGAGTATAGCTCGGACTAACCATCCTGACTGCTCCGAGGAAGAAGTCACCCAGTATGCCTCTCAGATCGATCCGCTTGATCCCCCGATAGCGGCTCAGATCATGGCAAAAGCGTGCGGGACTGGAAAGAATACCTACTACTGTAGGGGAATGGGCTCGGCGGGCGAAGGAGTATTGAAAACCACTTCACAATACTCTACCGGGTCAAGAAGTTCAACTTCTAGTCGTAACCTCGCAGCGGAGCTTCATAGGACGCAGAGGGAGTTGGAGGAGCAAAAGAGGCAGATAGCCGAGTACCAAAACATGGTCCAGCAGCAGACACAGATGCAGGCTCAGATGTACACATGGATGCGGACGATGTACGAGGCTCAGACTACCGGACAACCGTTCCCCACACCTCCCCCGGTCCCGGTCCCTCCGTTTCCTAGCTATCCACCACCACCACTGCACCAGTCAACGCCAGAGCAAGACCAAGGAAGCCACCGGAATTCAAATGAGTACATGGATTACTTCGACCCTGACCCGCAAGTTCCTCGACCCTGACCTGTAGTTGTAGTTAATTTTCGTATCGTCGTTGCTATTTGTACTGTACGTTGGACATTTATGTGTACTGTTGAACTTGTATGATTGTACGGTTTATGTCTTTCAATCCAGGTTCTGGAATTGGGCCCAATCCAGAACCACGTTTTTTTTTCAAAATTTTTCCAGACATTGCCGGCGACGCCGTTTCCCGTCGCCGGCAATGTTAACACCGGCGGGGGATTTCCGGCGACGTCATTGCCGGCGACTTGTCGCCGGTAATGACAATTCCGGCGAAAAAAATAGACAAGGCCGGCGACGGGAGGTCGCCGGTAATGTCTCCATTTCTGGTAGTGTTTTAACATTACCGGCGACATAAATGTATGTCGCCGGCAATGTCTCGATGGTAATGTAAAAAAAAAAAAAAAAAGACAATGCTGGCGACATACATTTATGTCGCCGGTAATGTTTTAAAAAAAAAAAAGACATTGCCGGCGACATAAATGAAGTCGCCGGCAATGTCTTTTTTTTTACATTACCATCGAGACATTGCCGGCGACATACATTTATGTCACCGGTAATGTTAAAAAAAAAGAAGACATTACCGGCGATTTTTCCGACAAAAATCGCCGGTAATGTTAAAAAACATTGCCGGCGATTTAAAAATCGTCGGCAATGAGTCAAAATGTGGTAGTGATGTTGATGATTGGGTTGACCACGACAGACATACTTTGGGCCATTGATCCTCAAATTAGTAACTTCAATAATTTCTTTGGCTTTAACAAGTAGTGTTACAGGTTAAGGTGTTTCTTCTCCTTTCGAGAAAATGTGTGGTCCCATAGGTGCGGACGATATGAATAGAGTATCAAGGATAGGCTATGATCGTGAAATTGAAGATGAAGATATGGCAGTGATTTAGTTTATCCTCTGATGTCTTGCAGAGTTTGTGATGTATCGAAAGTATGTTCTTTTGAGTCATATGTTTATTCTTTGACTCAACTTTTACTGTTTCAACCTAACCTAAGTATCTGACATACTGCTATCTTTTTCTTGTTGGTCATTACCACATATTTACCCATTGTCGGCGATTTTTAAATCGCCCGCAATGTTTTTTTATCATTACCGGCGATTTTTGCCGGAAAAATCGCCGGTAATGTATTTTTTTTTTAACATTACCGGCGACTTAAATGTAAGTCGCCGGCAATGTTTCGCAGGAAATTAAAAAAAAAAAAAAGACATTGCCGACGACATACATACATTTATGTCGCCGGCAATGTCTTTTTTTTTTAATTGCTGGCGAAACATTAATGTAAGTCGCCGGTAATGTTAAAAAAAAAATACATTTGAAAGGACCCAATCCCGATTCAGTTACCTAAACCGGAATCAAACCCTTTCGAATATACGAACCAACAAAAAATTTTCAAAATTTTGGCAGAGTTTCGTTACTAGCGTGGAATTGCATAAACCTGCACCCTGAAAATAACACTTCATCCTATGCCACAAAAGCCAAAGCGTGGGCACCAATCCCATCCGGATTTCTCAACATCAATATAATCAATAACAGTAATCAAACTGTACTATGTATATATGTATATCTGAGAAAATCCGTATAAACAAGTATCAGAATGTATCAGAGCGACCTCTAAAGTAAAATATATACAATATACACATTAGTAGGCGAAACAAGAACCTACTGGAAAGCACAGGTAACTCTGATCACTAGCCTCCAAACCGCGACGTGAAAACACCAAAACCTGAACTGCAACTGGGCACGGAAACCGAAAAGCCCAGGGGAAAGACATGAAAATCGTTAGAGTGAGTGGACGAAAATAAATGTCTTTCACCAAGTAATATATACTTTAAAAACGTATGCGAGTCGAAAGTATAAACAATCAAATGGTACGCGAGGGAGACTCTAACTCCTCACGCGTCCGGGTACACGAGGGAGACTCTAACTCCTCACGTATACATACACGAGGGAGACTCTAACTCCTCACGCGTACAGAGCATGTGTATAAATCACACGGGGCCACTCGTTGACACATAATAACATATAAGTATAATCATATAACACATGCTCAATATAAACATAATCTCGTACGAAAACTCATGCTCATAAAACCATAATCATACTGCATGCACAAGTTCATAAAACATATATAAAGGACTCGCAATAATTCCGTGAAAATAAACTGTCCACTCACAGACTCGCGTAACGCGCACTCGCGCTAATCTCGTGGTCCGGCGGAAGATTCCTCGCCTGAAGCACGATCATGATCCCGATCTCGATCTCCTGAATATCCACAAAACATAACTGATCAATATCGTAATCCACAACACTGTACTGATGCACGGAAATCAACCGTTCCCGGAAATACGAAATGCAGTACAAAATGAATTACGGAAATCCCGAAATCCCACTCGAAACTTCAACTGAAAATCGACTAACCAAATTAACCCAAAAACCTCTGTACGATAACCAGGGCGCGATTACGAGAAAAATGACATTAAAATTGTCGAAATCTGAAAAAGTCAACTCCTCCGCCGTTGACCGCCGCTGCCGGCGGCGACGCGCCGTCAACGGCGAGATTTACCGGCGGAGAACTTCCAGTTCTCTAGGTCTTGACCTTCCGAACTCTTTTCATAACTGGCCCACAACCCAATTCGAACTCAAACCTCCCCAAAACTCACCAAACCCGAACGGAAACCCAGATTCCGGTGACCATTCGGGTCCGACGAAAATCTCTTCCAAAACCAAATTAAATCACATGGTTAGACTCCCAAGGACAAGGGGAGTCGAACCCCCTTATCCATCACCACCGTGGTCCACCGGAAGACCTCCTCCCGATACCGGCGACAAAACCCAATCGGCCTCGATTCGAACCCCTCTAAAACGTGATCAATTCCTTCCAAACCAACTACCATCATACTCAAAATCAAGAGAGGAAGCGAATTGTACCTGACCCGTGGCCGATGGTGGCCGGAAAATGGGTCGTCGGACGACAAGCCGAAAACGGAAACTCTTCCCCCACGGGTCAACGGTCAACTTTCCCAAAATTGAAAGTCAAAGTCTGGTCAACGCCCGAAATGAAATCTCGACTATTTCTCGACTATTTTTCGACTTTTCGATATTTATACTCGTCCCTCGGGTCGATCGACGATTCGAAATGGATAACCATCACGATTAGGATAAACTCGAAACAATCGGATACACTCGTCGGAACTCGAAACTTTAAATAATCATAAAATATTCCTCGATTATCGGAAAAATCTTCCGGAACCACTTACGAGCTCGAAATCACGTACTCTACAATTCCCGTGAAGACACCCAACTCAAATTCTCGACCGAAAATAAAGTCGCGAATCGAATCGGCAAACCACACATATGACATAAAACTGCGACTATAACCAAATCTCGAGGATCGTGCCAAACACACAACTGATTCTGGTTCGGGTCGTCACAACATTACCGGCGATTTTTCCGGCAAAAATCGCCGGTAATGATAAAAAACATTGCCGGCGATTTAAAAATCGCCGGCAATGGGTAAATATGTGGTAGTGGGTCACTATCCTTAGTATTTAAAGTAATGTCTTAAAGTTTTCTTCCTCCAAATTTGTGTTCTGTTTGAGTTGTTGAGTATAGGTATGAGTTGTAATGGAAAACAAGTAGATACTATCTGAGGAGCATTATTGTCAGGTTTATTTGTACTTCGGTTAGACATTAACGTCGGTATCAAGGATAACTATATTTTAGTATGGTACTAAGAGACAATTTCATATCTAAATTAAGTAGTTGGTGTTGTTGCTTATTAGGTAAGCAACCTTAAGTTATTTTTGTAATGGGAACTTGTCGTCCATTTTCGGAAATTATGTTATTTGTTGGGACTTCATGTTTCATTCTGTTAGCAATCTCTTCAGCCAACTTTAATACCACCGTGTGGCGTATTAGTTACCCCCTTGTAGGTGATTTAAATTTATTCATTCACGATAAAATTTATTTAATTTGACTCTTTTTTCATTTTTAAATAGTTGACCTTAGATTCTGACTCCAACTTCTTTTGTTACGTGAGATAAACATCGTTATTACCTACCAGAGAAATGCAGCAGAAGCGTAATGGAAAAGGAAGGGGACACCTTAGTAGTCTTTACCACGGCGTATAAATGGTAGAACTCTTCTTGTGGTTACTTCATTATGTAGATTTAAATTTAACTTCAGTAGTAGGGACTCATCCACTATATTCGGATTCTGGTAATTCAGTTTTGATAACTTATGATTAGCCTCAAATGTTTTCAGTCTTACCTTTTCTTGAATTGGTCGTGTTTGTTTTATGTCGTGAATTGATGCACTGACTATTTTGGCTGATCACAGGATAGTCCAGTCAGTGGAGGTTAGGACAAACACCTCGTCTAACCCATTACTTATATTTTCATATAGACAGTCGTCTCAAGTTAGGTGACCTGGGCGATCACCTCCATTTGTACTTCAGTTATACTATTTTGAACTCGCATTATTTCACTGAAATCAATGGAAAGGCATATAGTTATAGTTTTACAGATCTACATAGTTTTATGATTTTTGTCCACTCACTTTAACGTTTTATGTTTTTATGCCTTCCTCTGGGTCTTGGTTTTAAATTGCCTATATTGCAGGTTAGTCATTTGAAGTCGTGACCATCCATAATACAAGGCATGACAATCCACAGCTTCTATTTTTTTTTCTGTGTAGGTGCACAGTTGAAGTTTAGAGTTACTCGTGTTATGGTAGCTGGTACTGATCAGGAGGTACTATAGACCCTAGTGTGGGTCCCACATGAATTATCCTGGATTATTACGATAATCTGGGATGGGTCTTGTAAAAATAATTCTAAGAAATAGAATACGAAGAAAAACGTCAGCTGTTTATCGGTCAATGAATAGAATGGACAGATGAAATTAAACTTAAAAACCTCTCTCTCTCTCTCTCTCTCTCTCTCTCTCTCTCTCTCTCTCTCGGCCTCTGTCAAGCTCTGTCCAGAACTCCCGATCTTTATTGTTCACCCCAACCAACATCATCCTAAACTGACTTTCATAAATCGCATCATCCCAAACTCAATAATCGTAGACTTAAGCCCAGATTCGACCTACAATGAAGAATTACGACCAAACCCCGTATTGTCGGAAAGTATGCCTCAACTTCATTATGACATCGTACTAGGATAATTCGAAGGGTTGGGGATGTGGGGTGGATCTAGGAGGCACGCGAGGTCAATTTATGTGTTGATTGAAGCAAGTCAGTGGCGGGCTACGAAGTGTGAATGAGATCAAAGTTGAAGGCATACGGTGTGGAGTAGCATTGGAAGCGCGCAATGAGATCTGGTTATGGTGGATTTTAAAATGCCAAGGTCGAGTTGAGGCAAGACAAGGCAGGCATTGGGTTGGCGATAGAGGCCATGACTATGTTTTGGTGCAAGGTAGAGTGATAGTGCCAAGGTACGGGCTACTGAAAATGAAATATGTAGAGAGAGAGAGAGAGAGGTTAGTGTTTATGTTATAATCTCATATGTCCAGTCTATTCATTAACAGGTGAACGACTGACATTCTTCATCCCATTTCATTCCTTAGAATGTGTTATCCAAGAGATCAACTATGTAGAATGCAATGCTTTATTCAATCCCGAATTAGGGTATGTGTACAATTTTACAAGTAGATTCCTAACAAGAAAAGATATCTACAATAAAGAGTGAATCAAACCTATATACAAAAGGATTCACAAAATAAACAAATATTTACTACTTATCAACACTCTCCCTTAAGTTGAAGCATAAATGTCAATCATACCCAACTTGTCTAGCCAATCATCAAATGCTTGATGAGTCACTCCTTTTGTAAGAATATCAACTAACTGCTCTTCATACATCACGAAAAGGAAACAAATAATCTTCCTATCAAGGTTCTCTTTTATGAAGTGTCTATCAACCTCCACATGCTTGCTTTTGTCATGCACTGAATTATCATGAATCTCAATAGCAGTTGTATTCTCACAATGCAAAACCATAGGCTTGTAAAGCTTAAAGCCTAACTCTCTTGGCACAATTCGAATTTATAACAGTTCACATACTTCATGTGTCAATCTATGATATTCAGCTTCTGCACTAGAGTGGGCAACTATCTTATGTTTTTTACTGCGCCAAGTCACTAGACTTTCACCAATGAAAATAAAGCTTTAAGAAGAATATCTTTTATCAATCTTAGTATAACCCAAAATAGCATCTTACTGTGTCTTGTAAACAATAATTCTTTACCTAGTGTGGCCTTCAGATACCTGAGAATAGGCATGACTATAGCTATATACTTTACACTAGGATTATGCATAAACTGAATCACAACACGAACAACATATGCAACATATGTAACAAATAAATAAGTTTTTCAATTAAACGTTGATACATGCCCTTATTCGTTGGAACTTGATCTAGGTGAAACTCCAGCTTGTGATTCTACTCGATGGGAGCGGCTGCAAGCTTACAATCTAATCATCATGTCTTAGCAAGAATATCAAGAACATACTTCCTTTAAGATAATGATATTCCTTTTTTTGATATTGCAACCTCAATTCCCAAGAAATATTTCAAGTCACCAAAGTCTTTCATATCAAATTTATGTGACAATTGTCTCTAAAGGCTTGTTATCTTACATAGATCATCTCCTGTAACAACCATATCATCAACATACACAATCAAGGCAGTAATTTTACCATCGTTGCATTTGATGAACAATGTATAATCAAAGTTACATTGGTGATACCCAAACTTTTTCATTTTCTTGGAGAAACGTCCAAACCAAACCCTAGGTGATTTCTTTGAACCATATAAGGACTTCTTCAAACGACACACATTTCCTACATCACCTGGTTTGCAACTGATTCCTGGTTGAGTATCCATGTATATTTCTTCTTCTAACTCACCATTAAGAAATACATTCTTCATATCAAACTGGTGTAGAAGCTAATTATAATAGAGTACATGTAACGACTCGTATCAAAATTTGTGCACTAATCTTGTCTGTTGAGTTTATTAATGAATTAATTTCACTTTCGTTCATTTTTCGAGACTATATTTCATTGCGATTCTTTAAATGAACTATTTATATGCTTGGGTATTAAATTCACTTTCTGCACAGAAGTTCTGGAAAAAACTAATACAAACTAGTGTGTATTTTTGTTTCGTTTTTCGAAGATTTGAGCTAATTTTTACGAATTTTAAGAATATCGTTGTATTAAGAAATTTAAATAGATTTCTGCTTCTACCGGATTATGCGGGACGTAATCAGCAGAAGCAATACGAGTAATCTTCTCTTCTTGTCCGAACGTTCGGGCTGTTCGGATGATCGGGTACTTGCTCTCTCTTCGGGTGTTCGGGTTATCGGGTATGCAGATTCGCGTTGCTCGGCCTTAGCTGTTAGATTAATGCAAAAAACTGGAGGTCAGATGGTCAAGACAGGGTCGGCCTGCCTTCAACGCTCTGATGCCTAAGTTAGAAGATGTATTGGATATAACAGTCAAGCGAACGTGTAAGAAAGTAGGTTGGAGTATTTAAGATTGGAATCAATGTCTATGAATGGGTCATCCTCTTACCTGCAGTAAATGCCTTACCTATATGGGTGGGTGAGATTGTTGCTTGCTTGTGCTCTTCGATGTGGGATAGGGTTGCACTTGCTGTCATGTGGGCCAAGTATTCGGATGTGCGCTTGTCGGGCGCGTGCCGGATCGGATGGACTCTGTCTTGCGAGTGAAGTTGTAGTCCGCTTGATGGTCTTTCGGGTGGTCGGGTAGATGTTGATTACCTACTTAAGTGGGTAAGTATGTTTAATCCATGAACTAATGGTGCTATACTAACAATTTCTACACTCGTTTATTTAATCCTTGCCATCAGATTAAATAGTAATTCTAATCAGGGACATTGATTATGGCGGTCTTTATTGAGAAAATTACCAGGATAAGGGTAGACCCTAATCACACAATTTATCTCTCTCACCCGAGCCCAGTCGCCGTTTTACTTAGCAGGGCTCCATTTTCCAGCGACGGCCACCTCTGGTCGACCTTTCAGTCGGAATCAACTCTTATCTCTTCCCTAGTCCCATTTATGGAAGAATATCGATCATTCATTGCTGGAGGTAAAGAATGTAAAATTGATATTTTTGGCGATATTTTGTAGATATTTTGGTGTTTTTGAATCACCTAAAAAATCCTTCATTATATCGCTAAAACTCCCAAAATTTTCCATTTTTTATCGATATTTCCGATATATCGGTGATATTCTAGATATTTCGCGAAATTTTCCAAAATTTCCATAACTTTCAAAAAAATTCAAAAAATTTTCGAACCTTATAGGTCCTCTATGTGGTTTTGAAGAATTTGTATATTTGATTTTATCATATGTGATGTGTAATATATTATACTAAAGGTGGGATGGCCTAGCCAAACAGCCATCATAAAATAAAAATAGAACAATTAAATTATATTTTAATAGTTATTAGCACTTAACACATACTAATTCATATACTAATATCGAAAATTCTTATATCTTGATGTTTTATCAATATTTTCTTTTCACATAGGGTTTATAATTGATCATATAACAACCTCCAAAAGTTTCATTACAAATTTTCATGTATTTTTATTAGTTTCTGTTAGAATTTTTGCTGAATCAATATTTCATTGATATATCCAAATTTTGGATCATCGATATAATTTTCGATATCCGATATTTTACTCCTTCGCTAGAGGAGACAAATTCAACGTGTGCAAAGTTAGGGTTTCGGCCCAATTTTGCTGTCACCGGAAGCGGCATCACATGACGAAATATAATAGAGACCTAGTTTGTAATTCTGCTAAAAAAGAAATAAGAGAAATGAAAGAATAAGTTGCTAGTTTATTCATGCCAAAAACGTAGACAACGATCACATTATATAAGACTGAGATAGATAATGTCGACAAGACATATGTCCCTCATCTTTCATTGTTGTCTTGTAGTCATGCACATACGCACAACCACGACAATCAAAAAGAAAATGACATGTCAACACAAAACACTACGGCTAATATATTGGACCATAACAATAGATCCCTCCCCTCCGTAAGCTTGTTCTCAAGCTTGAAATTTTGGGTAACGCGCTTGAATTTCATCAGCCATCTCCCATGTAGCGTCCTTCTTCGGTGCACCTAGCCACTACACCAACTATTTTGCAGATGCATTTCCTTTGTTTTTCAACAAAACTGACTGTATCACCTTTGCAGGGTACCATCGTGGATTCCCTAGATCCACCAATGGTGGCAAATATGTATATGTGATGGCCTTACCTCCCAGCTTCTTTTTAAGTAATGAAACATGGTAAACATTGTGTACCTTAGCTACAGGGGGGGGGGGGAATTGCAACTTGTAAGCAACCTTTCCAAGTTTCTCCAATACCTTGAACGGTCCATAGTAACATGCAAATAATTTATGGGATTGCCTCTTTGCAAAATTCTTTTGAGCATAGGGGTGAAGCTTCAAGTACACTCAATCACCTACCTCAAAGCTTCTCTTTGTGTGTTTATAATCATAGTAATGCCTCATCCTCTCTTGAGCCAACTTTAAACTATTTTTTAGTTGGGAATGCAACATATCACGATCTTTCAGAGCTATATCGACTTCATGCACAACAGTGGCTCCTTCTAAATGTAATTCAACCTTTGGTGGTGCATAATCATAGAGATCTTGAAAAGGATTCACATTGGTTGCCGAGTGAAAATTAGTGTTGTACCACCGTTCGGCCCATGAGGAAGGGTTGTCACGGTTACAAACCTCAAGTAATGCTCTAAAGATCAATTGACATTATTTGCTTGTCCATCCGTTTGAGGATATTAGATGGTACTCTTGCGCAATTTCGTACCATGGATCTTGAAACAAGCATCCCAAAATTGGCTAAGAAACACCAGATCTCCATCGGAGATGATGGACTCAGGCATCCCATGAAGCCACAACACTTCTCTAACAAATGCCTCCACCACTGTTTTCACGGTGTATGGATGGGACAAGGGAATGAAGTGACCAAACTTTGTGAAGAGGTCTACTATGAAAAAAATGACGGACTTACCTTCAAAATTTGGTAGTCCTTCAATAAAATCAAGTGATATGTCCATCCAAGCACGTGTAGGAGACCTGGAGGTAGTACAATTTTATAATGTTGACGTTGACATGTATCACATTCTTGAACAAACTTTCTCACGTCGCCCTTTAATTCAGGCCACGAAAAATTTTCTACCAAGCCTCTAATATGTCCTCAAATATCCTGAGTGACCACCCTTTTTTTCACCATGAACCTCCTCCATAATTCTTTCCCTCTATCTGTCAGTCCTTGGTGCAAAGACCCTACCCCTATACAATAATTGTTCTCCATGCATGAAGTATTTGTAACTATCACATACTCCATTTGCAAGCTCCTTTTTCCTACTGATGGCATCCACATCCACTTTGCAAGACTCTTGTATATTGTGCATGTAGGTGTTGATTGGAGCTGACATCCCAAGTACCATTAATACCTCTGGTTGCCTTGAAAGAGAATCTGCAACCACAATACACCGCCTTGCCCTATAGCGAATGGAGTAGTCATATCTGACAAGCTTAAGTAACCACTTTTGTTGAGTTGGTGTGGTTAACCTTTGCTTGAGGAAGTATTCTATCGTTCAGTGGTCCATCATGATTACGAAATGATGTCCTAAGAGATACACTCTTCAATGTGGTACGGCACTAACCACAGTTAGCACAACTTTGTTATATACCGATAAGATCAAATACCTTTGTGCTAGGGCCTTGCTACTGAAAGCAATCGGATGCGAGTCTTGTGAAAGAACCATTCTAATGCTAATGCCGGATGCATCACTTTCAATTAAAAACTCTTTGGTGAAGTTTGGAAGTGCAAGCACCGGTGTAGCTATTAATATCAACTTAAGAGCTTCAAAGGCTTCCAATGCTTTGGGACTCCATTCGAAGCAATGCTTTTTCAACATCTCGGTGAGAGGTTTCGCAATGCACCCAAAATTCCTCAAAAACTTCCGACAATAACCGGATAAGCTAAGAAAACCCCTCAGGCCCTTCAATGACATAGGTCGTGGCCAACTTCGGATACATTCAATCTTCTTGGGATCAACTGCCACTCCGTCCTTCGAGATAACATGCCCAAGGTATTCCACTATTTCCACACCAAAGCAACATTTACTCTTTTTACGTTTGAGCTCATGCATTAGCAACCTGTTAAACATCAATTCTAAATTAATGAACCAAGTGAGCTTCCATATTAGGACTATAAATGAGGATATAATCAAAGAAAACTAACATAAATTTCCTTAAATAATCACGAAGGATATCGTTCATAAGTGATTGGAATGTGGATGGAGCATTCATAAGACCAAATGGCATCACTACAAATTTGTAATGTCCATTGTGTGTCCTAAACGCTATCTTCTCTATATCTTCACTTGTCATCTGCACTTGGTGATACCCAGAGGGCAAATCTAGCTTGGTGAAGCATGCCAAGCCATGCACTTCATTGAGAAGCTCGTCAACTACCTAAATGGGATATTTATCCTTGATAGTAACCGTATTCTAGGCCGTATAGTCCACGCACATCCTCCAAGAACCATCTTTCTTCTTGACTAAGAGGACCAGAGATGAGTAAGCACTGGATTGAAGTACTCTTTGACAATAGCTTCAATTTCTATCTTTTGGTAATGAGAATACTTGTAAGCACTGGCTAAAATTGGTGATGTGTTAGGGTTGAGCTGGATTTTGTGATCATGAGCTCTAGTTGGAGGCAGTGACTTTGGCTCGGTGAATAAACAATCAAACTTTTCCAATAACTGGCCTACGCTTCCCTCCACTGCACCATGTTCCATACTATTCTCTTCTTCTTGTAAATAGACTAAGACACCTTTATATTTTTTATTAAGAACTCTTGTCATAGCCTTGTAGCCTATTACTTCTGAGATCACCTTCTTCTTTCCTTGCAAGAGGAAGTGCTGATTCCCCTGGATAAACCTCATGGTGATGTGTTCAAAGTTCCACACGATGTCTCCCAATATCCACAACCAAGAAGTGTCTAGAAGAACCTTACAACTCAAAACAAGTAGCACAGGAAAACTTCTTTCAAATTCATATTGTTGCAATCTTAGGGAAATGGTTCCCATACCCTTAGTTTTCATTAGCTTTCCATTTGCAATTTTAACTGAAAATGAGGTGCCCGAGGATAGTTGCAACCTATGTTTCTTCACCAAAGCTAGGTTTATAAAGTAGTGTGCGGCTCAAGAATCGATTAGCACATGCACACAATACTTGTTCATTCCTTCTTTAAGCTATATGATCTCTCTAAGATGGTTAGCACTCATAATGTTGAGTTGAATCAACGGTTGATCAAGATCACAAATTTGTACCACCCCCTCTATAGTCGTGGGTACTGGCTCACCTTGCACTTCATCTCCACCTAATTCCTCTTCATTAATAACTTCAATAAGTAACACTTGTGGATGCCTACAATTGTGCCCCAGTCTGTACACTTCATCGGAAAAGAAACAAGGATTGTTTGCCCTTCTCTTTTGGTACTCAGCCTATGACAATGTTCTATTAAGATTAGAGGTAATGACATTATTATGAGCTGGTCTGACTTGGGTTGTTGTTCTGGCCGCTTGATCCATATGTCGAGGTTGTGTTGTCTGAGTGAAACGAGTCGGGTCATTGCAATGCGTTCGTATCAATGAAGGTTGAGCCTCAAGCTTAGCCTTAAAATGTTGAGCGACCTCATGAATAGTGTTGTCGGTCTATGATTGTCAACGTCATAGCGAATCTCTACCTTCAATCCTGGAATGAAACAAGAGACCAACAACTATGGAGAAAACCCATGAACCCTCAAAGATAGTCTTGTAAACCTACTTCCATACTCATCCATAATTCTTGTTTTTGACATTCTAGCTAGTTCATCATGTGTCTTGTGGCGTCCATGCGTACCAAACTCACTCATCAAAATTTCGCTCATTCCCTGCCAAGTATAAGGTATTTCATGCTTGAACATGAATCAGATGACAGCTGTCTCCCCACATAGATGCATCTAAGCTAACGTCACCTTCTGATCTTCAAGAATCTGATAAAGTTCAAACAGCTGCTCAGCTTGGTGAAGCCAATCCAGATGATCTCCTTTCTCAAAATTGGAAAAAATCCAATCGCATATGTCTTATGGTAAGAAGAGTAGGATCTGATTTGTGACTCTATGTCTGGATTGAGCCTTGAGGGTCTGTATGGGCAAAGAAATTTGAAGCTAGTGTGGGATCAGTGTCTGCTTTACTTCTGGGAACTACCAGAGCTGGAATAAGCATTAGGCCAAATTTGGTTAAAGAGGCATGTGGACTAGGTGCAACACGGGTTGGGCCTGCCCTTGGGTCATAGCCAAATAGGTCGTGACAAGTGTCGCGAAGTGTGTGTACCAATTAAAAAACAAATTCATGTCCCAGTTGGCTTGTGGAACGTGAGAGTCACGTGGGTGAGCTGTTGAAGGGCCAACCCCATCTCGGGATTGGCAAAAATGATTGACTGTGCCACCCATTGGAACGTTTGGGTCGACTAGAAGTAGGCTTATGTATCCTCAACCGACAAGTTCTAGATCTGGAATGCTAGATGTCACCACCTCCTAACTGATAATGGCTCATCGTCGTTCAGCTATTGTTGCTTGAGCTGAGCTCTCCTTCGACAGTTGCCTCAAATCCGTGGTCCCTAGTTGAGGGAGATCGCCTGTAGGGACTGGGCGAGTGGGCTCTAAAGTTGTGCCTGGTACTACTAGAATTGGAGATCTCCGACCAAACTACAAGGAGCATGCTTCCCTTGGCTCCCTTGAGTTTGTGGACTCTACCCGTTGAGCTAGAGAAGAAACCGAGGTTTGTAGATAACTCACTGCCTCCATGAGTTTGGTGAAAATCGAACGCGTCTCATCTTGTATAGCCCTGCCTTCCTTTAGGAGATCGGCTCGGAGATTGTCTTGCTGAATCTAAATTTTTGTGTATTAACCCTCCAAGGTGGCGTGCTGAGAATGTAGCTCTGACAACACTGTCTGAAGAATCTGCACCTTTCAATTAGTCTTCGCAAACTGGGAGGCATAATCACAGTTCAAATCGTTAGGATACAGAACCATAGGCTTGACCATCGAAATGAGTCTGATACCAGTTAATAGAGACCTAGTCTCTAATAGTGCTAACATAAAGGAAATAAGAGAAATAAAAGTAAAAGTTGCTAGTTCATTCATGCCAAAAACCTAGACAATGATTATGTCATATAGAACTGAGATAAAAGAAGTCGACAAGACATCTATCCCTCATCTTTCATTGTTGTCCTGTAGTAATGCACATATGCACAACCATGACAATCACAAAGGAAACGACATGTCAACACAAAACACTATGGCTATTATATTGAACTATAACAAACTACCTCGGCGCGACATAGGGGTTTTGAATCCCTCTCCTCCAGCAATCAAATGCAATTGGCCTCAGCTCTAGATTTGGCAAGTCAGCGTTGTAGTGACGCCATGAAATTCCGATCAGTTTCCCAATTTTTGAGGTAAAATTTGATGTCTTTTGGTTCGATTTAGGCTTAGGTATAGTTGAGAGATGTGTTGGGCTTAAGATGATCTATGGAATGATGTATTGGTTGTAGGCATAGGAGGATCGGATGTGGTGGCGCGTGAAGCCCACGTGCCGTCGTGCGTGGTGGTGCACCAATGACCAGAAACTCCACTTTCAATAGGAAGGTTCTAAGACATGTTTTTTTTGAGTTCTTGCGGTTCATTTGAGAATATGGGTATTGATAACGCTTAAACTAAGAATCAAATTAAACATTTAACACTTAATTACAATGCATGCAATTAAAAACCTTTCTTTGTTGATATAGCATTGATAAGTAGAAACTGTTCTAACTGGGAATTTAGGGTACTAATGCATGATTTACGTTTAGAATATAAATGGGGGGTTTAGAGAGTGATTCTAATTTCCTAAGAGTAAAAGAAACGTGTAACATGCTTAAGACAACCTAGAAATCTATATGCATCACTCATAGACAAGCAAATACAATCGAGAACACTAGAGAGGCCAAATCATGTTACACACAGAAAACATAACTATTATTTACAAGTAATCATCTCATCTCATTAACCTAGCCATTTTCATGCTTTTAACTACTCTAATATTTACGAAATTTATAGTCTCATCCGAGATACACGTGCTTTTATCGAATAAGAATGCGACGAAGAGCACCTACATCTAAATACAATTTCACCTTAAGCTAGTTCATTCGAGACATGTCAAAGAGAGGGACGAAGAGCGTGTCATCAAAACATGGCATCAAAACATTAAGTAAAAAAACAAGCACATGCCTCCAAATTGGAAATTATAAACACATGAAAGACATTAATAGTAATCTGAAACCTATAGGCTAATATCAAACTTTATTCTCATTACACGAAACCAAAGAATTACAAAACAAAATAGAAGTACAGAGTAAAGAGTCATGGTTATACTTTTTGTGTAGTGAAGAGCACTATAGATACCAAGTGATAGGTCTCACTTACAAGGAACTAAGAGCGTTAAACCCTCTCTTAGTTATGCTGCGCCCCAACCCGAGTCCCCACATATGCTCTTCCCCGTCCGTAACCCGATGGATGCTTCAGCCTTGGAGGAATTTTCAAGCTAAGTATGTGAGGGAGAAATGTTTGGACAAAGCTTTGGCTCTTAAGATGAGAGATGATCTGAATGAGAGTCCCAAATGCTCTATTTATATGCACAAGAGAGAATTATGCATTTTCCTTCAAGAGAAAGAAACCTTTTTCTTTGTGTCTTCTCTTACAAACTTCTTTTTCTTGCCTACCAAGTTTCTTTTCTTGCCCACCAAGTTACTTGACTTTTCTGATTTATTTCTTCTTGTTGGGTACGGAAAACATGTCATAGGCCTATCCCATATATTATGTCGAAATTATCCATGATGTCTAGCCCAAATGCATTTTGAGTATTTTCCCGAGCAGATTGATCCTTTTTCACTAAAATGGACATTCTGTGAGCTATAGACCTCCAAAAATTGTGATCTTGGTCTCGTTGGAAAGAGGACACAAAGTGATTTCGAAAGAAGTATCATATGCATATGTTTGGACTTTCAAATCATTTTAGGTACTACTTTGAATTTGGTTGATCTGCAGGCCAGATTTCCTCTTCAAAATAGGAAACTTTATCTTAGCACATTTTGAGCTTATTTCTGTCTCCTTTAGTCCCCCTTCTTTATTTAGGACCTAAAAAAATAAAATAAGTTAATAATGAGTATATTACAGTCATAACTTAGCAAAATATTGAGTATAATATGCGTAGATCAAATTTTCCTACACTTAGATTTTGTAGTCCCTTAGCAAATACTAAACAAAACAAAGGCTCAAAATAAAGAAAACACACAAAACCATCATACCTTATTATCAAGTAGAAACTCTTCTCAAAGGTATGACAAAAATAAATCTAGGGCCCTTACCGAAAATTTGATAGAAATTCATATAATGATCATGGCATCAAGAATAATACTTAATCATGTTTAAGCACAAGGAATTCAGAGTTAATACAGATATAATCATGTCATGAACAAGTAAGACTTGGAGAAAAAAATGGTGATATTAAGTCTATGCATGTTTCGAAGAAGCCTAAATTATCTCACATGGATGCACTTATCATTTTTTTCACTTATGAAGATAGGTTTTCACTCAAAGTATATGTGAGAGATGATATCATAAGGCAATCAAATAACTCACACATTTTCAAAATAAGAGCGTTTTATGAAAATCTACACTAAACCTCATGAATAGAAGTGATTACTTGCACAAATAAACCTAAATCATATGCTTACTCATGCGATTAACTCCACAGATCAAAAGTTACTCATCTTAAGGATCAAAAAGGACTTATAAGGGTTGTAATGGGACTGAGACTGTAAAATTCAAAAATTTGGATATGTGATGGTTAAACACGTTCCAAAGACTTAGTCATAACACAAAAATTTCATTAAATTAAGCTCCATCTTCTCCAAAATGTCACATGTGTCAAACTTTAAGTACGGGGGCCTGATTTCATATGTTGGACCCAAACTTTATTCTAAACTTCCCTTGAGCTTTGTGAACAGTACAAATGTAATATTTTTTTCACTTTTAGGCCTTCAATTAGTAACATGTACGGGGGACATTAATCCAAACATTTACATTTAGAACACATTACCGGAAACCTTCTAATCTTTCTTTTCACCTTTTTTTTTTCTTCTCTCTTTTCTTTTCTATTCTCAGCAATCTCACACTTTTTAAACCTATTTAGACAAGTCTATCCCCATACACTTATCATAGCAATTAAGGAACATCACCAAAAAATTTCACCTTCTCCTCTTGTCGACATTACTTCACAGTTAGTCTGCAGAACATAAGGTAAATAAGTCATACACTATAGAGTTGTTAATCGGTACAAACGGTTCGGTAATTAGGCCGAATAGAAAACCAAATCGTATTTTCAATCGGTTCGGTTTGATTCAGTTATCCTGATTTTTTTACAGAAAACCAATTAGAAATGGTTTGGTTCGATTCAGATTATTTTTTTATTAAAGAAAAAAATGTATTTTTTTTCTTTCTGAAATAATACTATTTGTTTCTATTAGTCAAGAAAAATATAACTAAATATAAAATATAATAATTGTTATAGAGGTACTAAAAATGCAATATAGCCTCGTGTATTACAAGGTTTCCATCTCTACAAGCAGCGGTGGAAAGTCCATCCAGTAAACCTATCCAGCATATGCAATCATAGAATCATTGTGCATACCTCCAATCACCAATAAATGAAAAAAACAATCATTCCGTAACAACTGCTTTATTGACCTGCACAGAAAAGTAAAAGTAACATGCCATATAGGACTTGATTAAACTGCAAAAGAAAAAATATCATCAGATTGGTACACCCAACAAGAAGTGGAAATAATATGAGACTACCTTACGAGGTTTAGCTTTCATCACATCAAAATCTTGCTTATTAAAACCAATAGCTGTGGCAGGTAACCCATCAGTAACTAAGTTGACCCAGAGCAGCTGGACCTGGAAATGTTTTCATAGGAATTGATAGAATCCCAAAACATACATAAGAAAGCAAAACTAGATCACCAACCGGAATCATAAAGAATTTGATTTACTTCAAGGAGAAAAAAAGAAAGCTTATTAAAGATAACAAAAGTGTCAATATTTTTTTTTCTCACATAAAATAATTGGCAAATGAAGCATCACAATCAGTAACTCACAGGGGCTAGTGTATCGGGTATTCCAAGCACAGCTGCCACAAATATACAAACAACTTCACCAATATTTGAAGAGATCATATATCTGATGAATTGCATACTACTATGGCTGCCATATACCATAGTCATGTATTCAAATCAACCGAAATCGACTTTGGTTGCCATATACTGAAATCATTCCGATTCCATTCAAAATCTAGTTGGTAACTATTTTAGATTTTCAGGTATGAATTAATTAACCAGTTTAAAACCCCAAAACGTTTTCATTCAAATTCTAAGTATGAATTAACATAAATTTTTACCTTTTGCTACTGGATGGAGATGAAGATAGAGAGGCGGAGAGCAACTCGAGAGAGTCTGAGAGAAGAGGAGAGCTTCGAGCCTTCGAGTAGAGGTAGTCAGCCCATTGAAAGGAGGCGGACGATGGATTGGATGGAAGACTGAATATGAGATTTAGGGAAGACGCATTTCAACACTTCAACATCAAGAGTTCAAGACAGAAGTAGAGTCTGAAACTCTGAAATCTAAAAGTATAAGGGAGTAAAGGGAGTAAAGGGACCATACTGAAAGTAGCTGTGCGATTTAGGATTTAGGGTTGCAAGCAAAATTTGGTTCAAAATGATGTCGGTTTGGTTTAGCAAATGAAGCAATCAAGTAAAACGATGTCGTTTTATACATTTCGGTTCAAAACGGTTTGATTCAATTTTTTGGATCCAAAAACCGAAACCGAACCAAATTTTTTGGTTCGATTTGGTTATTTTGTTTTTCAGTTCGGTTTTTGTTCGATTTTGGTTTTTTCGGGTACAGTTCGATTTTTTTTTGGTTTTTGGTTCAGGATTAATAGCCCAACTACACTAGATAAAGTATTTAGATATTAAGGATGATGAAAGAAAGCTTAATGTGGGCTCAAATTGTTTATCTAGGAGGGTGGCAACTCGTGCACAAATAATGGGACACACGACTATTTGGCAAAGTGGTGGAAAATCCTAAATGTCTTTAATCACATCCAAAATTAGAGTATATATCGACTTAAAAGATTTGCAAATTGACATGAGTAAGTTCTAGCAATTTCTAGCTCATTAAAATCTATGGACAATAATCAAATGAGGTATATATAAAGCTACAAACTATGAAATAAGATGGATTCATCAAATCACTCAAGAAATAAAGCACATATAGTTCAAAAGCTTACATAGGTTCATATGATTTAAAACTTATCCTAACATGCGATTTTCTATACTAAGTTTTGCGAACCATATCTACTATATGTCAAAATAGTCAAAACATCTCTATTATCAAAAGAACTCCTCAAGTAGTGATTATTCAAAAATTCCATGTATTTTTCTCTTCGTTTTGGTCCAGGATCATCAACGACGATTTAAGGGCATCCTAATACTCTTTAACACACTAAGTTAAACCGAAAAGACTCAAAAAAAAATTTTAATGACCTAAATAAGTTGTAAACCCAACCCCCCCCCCCCCCCACACACACACTGAAAGGACCCAATCCCGATTCAGTTACCTAAACCGGAATCAAACCCTCAAGAAAATACGAACCAACAAAAACTTTTCGAAATTTTGGCAGAGTTTCGTTACTAGCGTGGAATTACCATAACCTGCACCCAGAAATTAATAATTTGTCCTATGCCACAAAAAGCAAACCGTGGGCACCAATCTCATCCGGATTTCTCAACATCAATATAATCAACAACAGTAAATAAACTGTACTATGTATATATGTATATCCGTGAAAATCCGCACAACATGTATCAGAATGTACCAGAGCGACCTCTAGAGTAAAATATATATACAACATATACATCAGTAGGCGAAATAAGAACCTACTGGAAAACACAGGTGACTCTGATCACTAGCCTCCAAACCGCAACGTGAAACACCAAACCTGAACTGCAAACTGGGCACGGAAACCGAAAAGCCCAGGGGAAAGACAATAAACACGTTAGAGTGAGCGGACGAAAATAAATGTCTTTCACCAAGTAATATATATACTTATAAAATCATATGCGAGTCAAATGCATAAGTAAAGAAATGGTACACGAGGGAGACTCCAACTCCTCACGCGTCCGGGTACACGAGGGAGACTCTAACTCCTCACGCATACAGAGCATGCAATATAAAATCGCGGAATCACTCATGGACTACCACGCGATAGCACAGTCTGAATCACGGGATCCCAGACCCACACGTGATTCCTAGCCAGAAAGGTCTCGGGTCAGGATATCTGTCCTTCCCGGAGCGTACTCGGGGATCAGCCGAGAAGCCAAGGTGTATCGATACAACAACGTAACCAAGACTGTACTCTGTGTAAATCAAATCATAAATCTTTTCTATGCACATGCTTAAAACATACTATGTACATATATGTATATATTCGTATACGTATATTCGTATAAGCATAATCATAAAATACATGCTCGTAAAATCATAATCAATCTGCATGCTCAAGTTCATAAATCATAAATAAGGACTCGCAATAACTCCGTGAAAATAAAGTGTCCACTCACAGACTCTCGAAACGCACACACGCACTACACTCGTGGTCCGGCGGAAGATCCCTCGCCTGAAGCACGATCACGATCCAGATCTCGATCTCGATCCCCTGAATATATTCATAAAACACAACTGATCAATATCGTAATCCTTAACACTGTACGGATGCACGGAAACCAACCGTTCCCGGAAATATGCAATGCGGTACAAAATGTATAACGGAAATCCCGAAATCCCCAATCAAAATCTCGACTGACAAACAGCTAATCAAATCAACCCGAAAACCTCTAGACGACGATCAGAGCGTGATTACGAGAAAAATGACACTAAAATTATCGAAATCTGAAAAGTTGACTTTTTTCCCGCCGTTGACCACCGTTGACCGCCGCCGCCGGCGGCGGCGCACCGTCAACGGTGGAGTTTTGCGGCCAAAATTTCCAGATCACACCATCTCAAACTCACGAACCACATCCTTAACTAACACGTCGACCAATTCAGCCCCTAACCCTTCCAAAACTCGACATAACCGAACGGAATCCCAATTCCGATGACTCAATCCGGCGACCTTCTAAACTTCATCAAACTCACAATAAAACATATAGGGAGACTCTCCAAGGCAAGGGGAGTCTAACCCCCCCAACCACCACCGTCATAGTTCGCCGGAAAACGGCCCACGAACACCGACGGAATCCTTAGAACCGACCCGGTTCTGGTCAAACCAAAACGTGACCAAACTCACTCAAATCAAGTACCAATCGACATAAAATCAAGTGGAGAAGCGATTAATACCCTTTATAAGATCGGAGGTGGCCGGAAACTCGACGTCGGACGACAAGCACCGAAACGGGAAACTTTCCCCTTTAGTCCAAAAAGTCAACTTACCAAAAACAGAAAGTCAACGGTGGTCAATGCAAATTCGTGTTTTTACGACTATTTTCCGACTTTTCGATATCTATACTCGTCCCTCGGGTCGAACAACGGTCCAAAATGAAAATACGAAATGATTCGGATAAGCTCGAAACATTCGGATAAACTCGTCGAAACCCGAAACTTCAAATAATCATAAAATATTCCTCGGCTATCGGAAAAATCTTCCGGAACCGCCCACGAGCTCAAAATCACGTACCCAACAATTTCCATGAAGACACCCAACTCAAATTCTCGACTGAAAACATAGTCGCGAACCGAATCGACAAACCACACAATATCGTATAACTGCGACTATAACCAAATCTCGAGAATCGTGCCAAACACACATCTGATTCTGGTTCGGGTCGTCACACACACACACACGCACTTAAACTCTATATTTTCCTCAATGTACCAAAGTAAAAGTATAGAATCAAGCATGGAGTATAGGATTTATGAAAAACTAACTAAAATAGTAAAAACCAACGAAAATAAACAAAGGGGCGAGAAAACACATATGTTGTCTCCTCCATTGGGTTGCCTCCCAACAAGTACTTTTATTTTAATGTCTTACATCCTAGACATGATGTTTCTTCACGTACTTGGAACAACCGGTTCTTGGAGGTACATCTCCTCCATCTTTTCTTCTGTTTTCAACTTTTCTATTCTGACTTCTGTGACTTAAAACTGATATTAATGAAGATGTAAAGCTCAGATTCTGTGATCTTAATATGGCTGGAAACTAGATATCCAGAGATTTTCAACCATATAAAGAACTCTTGCTAACTCCAACCAAGTGGAAACCTATGACCTTGCAAAGTTGACTGTTCTGTTTGGACAAAAGGTACGAAATATGAAAACACTTGGAGCACATTCTTCAATTGTATCCTTCAAAACTTATCAAACATCAAATCCAATGGCAATATAATAAATTTAATGATGAAAAAAAATTAAGTATGCATTTTAGGTTAGTATATACGATGTATAACCTACAAAGAAAATGTTAAGACACATGTATGAACAAGTATGTACTTTCGTAATTTATAAACAAGTGTCAAGTATTATGCACATAATTTACATATTCACAAAAACGAAATCACACAATGATTTTTCAATCCTCGACAACGGCGCCAAAAATTGATAACGCTTAAACTAAGTAGCAAATTAAACATTTAACACTCAATTACAACACATAAAATTTAAAACTCTTCTTTGTAGATGTAGCATTGATAATGATCGTTCTAACCGGAGATTGAGGGTACTAATGCATGATTTCTTTTTGGAATATAGATGGGGGGTTTAAAGAGTGATTCTAATTTCCTAAATGTAAAAAAAAAATGTGTAACATGCTTAAGACAGCCTAGAAATCTATATGCATTACTCATAGACAAGCAAATGCAATCAAGAACACTAGAGTGACTAAATCATATTACAAACAGAAAACCTAACTATTATTTATAAGTACTCATCTCATCTTTTTTACCTAGCCGTTTTCATGTATTTAACTACTCTAATATCTATGAAATTTATAGTCCCAGCTGAGATACATACACATGCTTTTATCGAGTAAGAATGCGATGAAGAGCGCCTACATCTTAATATAATTTCACCTTAAGCTAGTTTATTCGAGACATATAAAAGAGAGGGACAAAGAGCGTGTTATCTAAAACATGGCATCGAAGCATTAAGTAAACAAACAAGCACATGCATCCAAACCAAAAACTTTAAAAACACATGGAAGACATTAATAGTAAGCTGAAACATATTTTCTAATATCAAACTTTATTCTCATCACACAAAACCAAAGACAAAACAAAATTGAAATACGGAGTAAAAAGTCATGGTTACACTTTTTGTCTCGTGAAGAACGCTGCAAATGCCAACTGATAGTTCTAACTTAAAAGGAACGAAGAGCGTATTGTAAGTAATCTGGAATAAATGGATGCTTCAGCCTAGCTTGGAGGAATTTTTAGGCTAAGTATATGAGGGAGAAATTTTTGGACAGAGCTTTGGCTTCTAAGATGAGAGATGATCTGAATGAGAGCCCCAAATGCTCTATTTATATGCACAAGAGAGAGCTATGCATTTTTATTCATCGGTAAAAAACCTTTTTCTTTAAGGGAAAGAAACCTTTTTCTTTGTGTCTTCTCTTACAAGTTTCTTTTTCTTGCCCACCAAGTTCCTTTTCTTGCCCACCAAGTTATGTAACTTTTCTGATTTATTTCTTCTTGTTGGGCAAGGCAAACATGTCAAAGGCGTAGCAATTTATTATGGTCAAAATTATCCATGATGCCTAGCCTAAATGCATTTTGAGTATTTTGCCGAGTAGACTAGCCCTTCTTCACTAAAACGGACGTTCAGGAAGCTACAAACCTCTAAAAATTGCGATCTTGGTCTCGTTGGAAAGAGGACCTAAAGAGATGTTCAAAGGAGTATTATATGCATATTTTTGGATTTTCAAATCATTCTCGGTATTCCTTTGAATTTGGCTGATCTGCAGGCCTGATTTCCTCTTCAAAATAGGAAACTTCTTCTTAGCACATTTTGAGCTTATTTCTGCCTTCTTTACTCCTCCTTCTTTATTTAGGACCTAAAAATAACAAAATAAATTAATAATGAGAATATTAAGGTCATAAATTATCCAACTATAGAGAGAAATAAATTAAGAATCGAGCATAAAATACATAGATCACATAATGATAAATCGTTTTGTGTGGTTAAGAAATCAAGAAAAGATCTGGCAAACTTTTCGATGATAGAATTTTTCTTGGTTACCTTGAGTTGGGTTTATCGATGAACAAAACTTAGTAGGCTATGCTTCTCGCACAATCATTCGACTTGCTAAAGAATTGTAGCTTATCGATTGTCAAAGGAAAGGTGCGTAACGTTATCTAGCGAGGGAGATCGACAAACTATATAATTAGGCAATCTAAAAGGACCCAACCTTAGATTAACTAGTAATCTAGGATTGCGCCCTATTGACAAGACTTAAACTATGGATTTCTGTAAAAAATTTGACATAATTCCCTCTATGAAGTGGACTACTAGAAATTTGCAAGAAAATTTCACACTTTGGATTTCCCAGGAAACGATACCGTGGACCATCGATGTCCATCCGAATTTCTCAATAAAGTGCATAAAGTAAATTAATTAAATTCCTGGAATAATAATACAGAACTGAAAACTCATAATCTAGCAATACTAACAATTCACTACCAATACTGAAAAATATTTACAACACTTGTGTTCAAAACGACTTCTAAGAGCAGAGTAAAACATATGAAAATATATTGCTAGTGGCCGATACCTAAAGGAAAGTATGATAACCTGGTGGACTCAAAGCCTCTGGGGATCCAAAATTCAGCTCAAGAGAAGCACTGCATACTGGGAACGGAAAACTGAAAGGCCCAGAGAAAAGCAGATAAAAACTTTAAAAAATGTTAGCGTGAGTGAACAAAAAGTCATAATTAATCTAAAACAATAAAATATTCTATTTGTGTCTTTCTATTAATTTCTGGGAAATACAACGAGTTCAAAAATAAATAAACTAAAATACAATGGAGGTGGTCGTTCAGGGCTCTTGACCCGATACGACTATAAACAGAAAATATAGGTGATGGGAGTGTCTAGGGTGTTGTCTGACACAAGACGGAGCAAGGTCTGGTATGGATTTTGACCCAGTCTGACCGGCTCTTCATTGATCAACTGAGTAGCTAGAGCATCGAAGCAACTAAATAACCATCACAAATAAACCTCTAAATAAACTCTCGGAAAAACATACCGTAAAGCGTAATGCATAATGCATAATAACCATGAACTCGCTATCAACTGTGAAAATAAAGGTGTCCACTCACCGTACTATGCCGAGATATTCATAAAACCGTAATCTTCCAATCAACGCAATAATCAGTCGACATGGTCCGCTAACTCGTAATCCTGAAAACATGATTATAATTAATATCTATTTGTTGATATTGAATAACCAAGCTCGTAATCCTACGAGCAAAAATGTTGAGAAGCTCATACTCTCAATTAACGTAATTTCCGACTAAAAACGCACTTAATCAAATTCTGAAATCAGTTCCTTGGATTCCTTCACCATGACTAAATTTTAGAGTCGCAACTGAAAAGACCCAACCCCGATTTAGCTTCCTAAATCGGAATCAAACCCCTTCGAAAACACGAACCAACAAAAACTTTTCGAAATTTGGGCAGAGTTTCGCTACTAACGTAGAATTGCCATTACCTGCACGCGGAAAATACACTTCATCCTATACCACAAAAAGCAAACCGTGGGCACCAATCCCATTCGGATTTCTCAATATATCAACAATAAAGTAAACAATACATATAATATATACTTTACTGAAATCCGGGTAAAATCGTATAACATATTCAATAGGAAACTCAGAGCGACTTCTAATACATAATCATATACGCATACCACAGTAGGTAGAACAATAAACCTACTGGATGGAACAAAGTAACTCGAGTACTATGCCTCCGACCACGACGTGCGACACCAGAGCCTGAACTGCAAACTGGGCACAGAAACCGAAAAGCCCAGGGGAAAGACAATAAACATGTTAGAGTGAGTGGACGAAAATAAATGTCTTTCACCAAGTTATATATATATTAAAAACATATACGAGTCGAAAGTATAAATAATCAAATGGTACACGAGGGAGACTCTAACTCCTCACGCGTCCGAGTACACGAGGGAGACTCTAACTCCTCACGTATACGGAGCATGCAATAAAATCTCACGGGGCCACTCGTGGACACATCCGTGCTAGTACAGTCAGAACCACGGAGTCCCTGACTTCCACGTGACTCTAGCCGGAAATGGCCTCAGGTCAAAGGTCTGCCTCCCCCCGGTAAAGACCTCGGGTCAGGAGTCACAGCCTCCCCTGGAATAAAGCCTACCATCGGAGATCAGCCGAGAGGCAAGTGTATCGATACAACAACGTAACCACGACTGTACTCTGTGTAAACCAAATCATAAACATTTCGATGCAAATGCATGAACAGCATATAAGTATATGTATACTTGTATACGTATATCCTTATAAGTATAATCGTATAATCGTAAAACACATGCTCATGCAATCCGAAATCTCATATGCATGCTCAAGTTCATAAAACGTATATCAAGACTCGCAAATAATCCGTGAAAAGAAATGTCCACTCACAGACTGGCGTAACGCGTATCGCGTTAACCCGTGATCTGGCGGAATGTCCCTCGCCAAACAAACGATCACGAACCCCTGATTATTGACAAAGTCCATTATTCAAAGTCATAATCCGACAATATAATACAAATCACGAGAAATCACCGTTCTCGGAAATACACAATTCGAACACGACGAATCGTCGAAAATCCATATATGTACACCACAATACCTCGCTTTACTTCCGGACGCTCAACTCGAAAAATGAACCTCCCCATTGCGATCGGAGAGCGATTTCGAGTCAAATGACATGCAACTTGTCGAAAGTCCAAAAAGTCAACCCGTTGACCGTTGACCGCCGCCGCCAACTGGAGAATTTCACGGCGGAGCTGCACCTATTCCACTCAAAATCATGCACTGAGCAACTTTCATAACTACAACAAAGTCCAATTCAAACTCTAACTCACCCAATTTCACGAAAAACTGAATTGTTCCACAAATTTCAATCCCAAAATTCTCCACACACAAATCAAATTGGAACACCATACCTATATGGTTAGAATCATGGAGATGAGGGCTACAAAACCCAGTCCTTATTTAAGCTCAACTCGGCCCAAAACGAAAGTCACCATTAAACCCAAAAACCTTGAACTTTGGCCGGTTAATTCTCTCTCCACCGTGAGATATGCCGGAAAATGAGACCGGAAACAAGATAAGGAAAGTTAGGCGAGTTGATTGGTGTATGGTATAGGCCGTGGGGTGGCCGGAAAAATCCCACCGCCGGTGAGCACCGTACGGCGTCGCATCTCTCCATTTCAGCTCGGTCAAACCAGTTTGACCAGTCAAAGTTATAAATGAAAGATGTTGACTTTCCTCTTATGGTAACCTTCCATTTATATACATGCCAAATATGGAAACTTTCCCAATTAATTACGACAACTTCGTATATCCATAACTCTTGCGTCGTAACTCCGATTCCGATAATTCACGCGGCCACAGACTCGTCTCGACATGTTCTTCAATAATCACCTAAAGTCAAACACATCGACCAATCGGATAAAAATTCAACTGTTCACACCATCACACATTTAATTCGACTAAACAAACAACAAATGGAAATATTCGCAACTAATTCTTCGTAAATCAAAATCATGTTCTGGAAGTTCCTGCGAACTCGAAATTAAATTCCAAACAACTTCCATGAAGAAGCCGAAACCAAATTCTCGTCCGGTAATTTAGTCGTTAAGAACATCGCCATTGTAATCCGTTTCCGTCGAAACTTCAAATTTTCATAACTAATTCCTCGGTCGTCCAAATAATAATCCGGAACCGCCCACGAACTCGTAATCACACGTACAACGACTCTCGAGAAGAGACACAGCTCCAATTCTCGGCCAATAATTTAGTCGTTAACGAATTCGGCGATTTGAATAATTGTCGAACAGCTGCGACTACGCAGTAACTCATCGATCAGGCTAATCATACTGCTGATTCTGGTCCGGGTCGTCACAGCAACATAAATTTCAAATATCGAGCGACTCGAATATAAATCGATAGTTGGATCTTCCGTTAATAATATCTTGAAATCAATTAATTATTATACGATTAAATACACATCTAAATTATTCAAGTCCAGATCCAAACAAGAATCTCACCATTGCATTAGTCACGAAAATACGAGCGGAACGACATAAAATTTACTCTAAAATTCCACCTTACCGGAGCTCCGCCACGCACCACCGCTGGCGGCGGCTGGAATCCCACTAGCTTCAAATTGAGAAACCTACATATCAAAACGTTCATCTAAACAATCCTAACAACATTGTCGTACAACACAACATCAAAATCAAACAAGATATAAACGAAATCCACTGTTGAAGTTTAATACCCTCGCCGGAATCATTTTCTCTGGTTGCCGCTGTCAGGTTACAATAGGGTCCAAGACCCATTGCAATCGATCCGCCTCATCAAAGGCATCAAAATCCCTTTGGGTTCAACATCCAAAGCCGCCGTGAGCGCTGCCAACGTTGCCGAGAAGTTTATCCCGAAATCGGCTAACATTACCTCCTCGATTCGTCTTCCTTCGACCACCAACGCCTGTGATACACATATCAAACAAAAGAAGAGGTGGAGCCCAACAATTTCAGACCAGTTTTACGGCAAAAGATGGCTGGAAACCACCGCACTGCCGCCGTTGTCGACGGTGGCGAAACTGCGTCGGTAAGTCCAGTCAACGCTGGTCAACCCACTTACCAAAAATGGAAACACTAACTTTCCCAAAAGAGAAACCTATATTTATACCCGCGATTTTGCGACAAAACATTTTTCGATATTACCCTAAAATTATCGCTGACCATAACTTCTTCTTCGTAACTCTAATTTCAACTGTTGACGCGGCCATGAACTCATATCGACAAACTCTACAATCTATCCAAAGAAATTTCCCAAAAATATATCCTATAAAATCTCGACAAAACTCTAGTGAAAGTTATCTACGGCAGAAACTAATTACCATCGACGATTAGCATAATTAATTAGCGACTAACCACATAAGCTTCGATTATCATATAATGATGTTCTGGGTCATAACAATCTACCCCCCTCACAAAAAATTTGCCCTCAAAATTTACACATAAACCTACAGCGGAAGAATATCCAAATTATCGTTCCAGCCAGAGACTTCAAGCTCACAAGAACAAACGCAACTAACAGAATGATCCAAAAACTTGTTACTAAACTAAGTTTTCATCAACATGTCACGCTCAATAAATATGAAGTCATAATAACCACTCCATATAAATCTAATACCAAGAATGACATAATTCAAATTCGGTAACGTGTATAGATAAAAGCTTCTGATAACCATGCCAAAACTAATGGCCAAATTTACCAACATACTCTAACTCTATCGGCCTGACTTACCCAAAATGCACAGACCAGGGTCCCACAAAATAACTACATGGGTAGTGGTACTGTTCCAATACAGAAGTAACACACAAATCGCCATCATAACAGAGCACCGAAAACTAACTGAGATGTCCAATCACGAACACTCACCCATAAGGTGGATATTAAAACCACCAAAATCACAAACAGGGAACCCACTATATCAGTTTAGAATCACAACAAATATAGGTACAAAGCCGATCCGAAATGAACTTCCAACCATATACCGTTTTCAAAATTGTTTACAGAAAACTGGGCATAGTCTCCTCTAAAACTTAAGGAACCCATAAACTTGCATAACGAAAGTATTCCAATAATCTCAACTCAAGAATATAAATTATGGGTTCCACACCCCGATCGGATTACTTACAAATTAACAGAGCTATACACCAAACATAAATCACTACTAGCTGACTGAATTCACGAATTGTATTGATTACACAAACCATGAATCTCCATAATTCGTCACTCCCAAAAGCATACTACCTAAACAAATATTCATATAACCACAAAGAGGTTCAAAAGAAAACATTCGTAGTAAGCCTCAAATAAATTGAAACCATGGGCAAGAACAAGGTAGTCAAACCGACATTGCAATTTACTACAAATTGAAGATATAAACTCGGAATTCCATCTGATGTTCTTGAATAGTGGCCACTATTAAGTCAATAATATCTAATATTTCCGCAGTCAGAACCACTAACAATGCATAACCTGAACCTTAGCATTTGCCCGATCATTTCCGGAGCTCAAATACTCAAGCTTCAAAACTTGTCCTCACAGCTGCACCTCAATGATTCACCCATATGGTTCGCACAAGAACATAACTACTGCTGACTCGAGCCAACAGACTCAAAGAAATTAGGCATAGGCCACCAATACGTATACACCTATGCCAACAATAATAGTCCATTAAGAGTAATATAATATTGGGATGCCAAACTCACACTAGAGCATCATCTCGATTGAATAATCAAATTGCTGCGACCATCAATGCTGTACCATCGTAGATATTATCATTCCTCTGACACCGAATCATCAATTATAAAAATTAATCAGAAGGTCAGAGTACGGTAAAATGCGACAGTTCTCGATAACATGCAGGAAGAAATAAATTAAATCATCATCGCTAAGCATAACCCTAGATGGAATTTGTGCTCGTGGATAAAATCCTCATATACTTTTGCGCGTGATAAACACTGAGTTATCAATAGGAAGCTCCAAATGACGTCTAGGAGAAATCCGAAAATCATACAACATACAAATTTCAAATCATACCCTTCTGCTACTAATCTCCACGTACACCTTTAGTGCTCGCAAACCCATATCTGATATCGAGCTGAAACGATTTAATCTATGCAACATAAGATACGCCCCACTGGTCCATTGTTAATACATTATATTTCAAGTAAGTGGCACAAAACGAATGGTACCCTTCATGAGGGAATGTGTTCACAATATAAAATGAACACAAACAAGATAAGAAACAACATAAGTTAAAACATTTTTGATTAACAAAAATGAATTATTGGAATTTCTCAAAGAATGAATAAGTTTCGAAGAAGGAATATCAAGATTAAATAAATCATTGACCACTGGTAATGGACATTTATTCTTTCCCAAAACTTGGTTCAGTTTCCAATAATCGATGCGTAACCTCATTGAACGATCCCTCACATTCGCGAATTATATTGGTCCTCCTTACAATGAAATACTGGACGAATATAATTCTCGTCAATTAATTCCTGATGCTAGGTCTGCCATTCTCGCAACTTATCTGGAGTCATCCAATAAGATACTTGAGTTATAGAATCGGTACCCGATAATAACTCAACAATAAAATCTCTCCGAAACTGTAGATAAACTTGGTAACTTAATGGAAAATACATCTGGATACCCACTAACTTCTTTAATCGAATCAGTACAGAAAGTAGAGACACAAAGTGTTACCACATGTGCCAAGTATGCGGTACATTCCTCCTGCAACATCATCACAACCTTCATAGCCAAACCCAGGCATAAAATAACACGTTTACCTCACCATAAAGCAAAATCTCAGGCAAACAGGACTCCAAAACACCACTTCTCAATAACCGTCTACCAACGTCTGATCATGGCTCAAGAAGTCCATGTCTAAGATCAGCACAAATTCTATTATATCCGGAAGTGTTAGATCAGTAGAAAAACCAAAACCTCCAAACATTACACATCAACTCAGTCAAATAATTTAACTAACATCACCTCACCAGAGGGATAAATTTACTCACCACAATTCTGGGGAAGATGTGGTAGGTACGTTGACTATAAACGCTAGCCTTACCGCTATAACGAATGCGTCACCCACCTGGTCAAACAAAATATATACAACATAGTCAAAAACATTCAACGTTCAAATAATGACCTCCAAAGATGCTCGGGGCTCCCCCAAACTCATCTGGTGAAGGCGAGTCGGACCTGACAATCTCGTCAGTCATCCTCTTGACCTCGGTCTTGCTATGCTGGTGGTCGGGGTGATGGCATAGGTCTAACTCCCGATGTAATTGTCTGGTCGCTACCAAAACTTAGAGATAAAAATGCACCAGAGGGGTCCCTCTAAGGACATTCCAACGCAAACAGGTCCACCAAACTACAACGGTAACGTACTGATATCCCCAACGGGAACTACCCATAATGATATTTATGGAAAATATTACATAAAAGAGAATCTCTGGATGCTGGAGATACAAATTTAGATCCACCAGAGCTCATTCAAAATTCCCAACTCTAGCGTCGGCTCCTTTCCCATCACAAAAAACAACTCGAACGATGGGCACTAGGAGCTACGGTATGAAATCTCTTGCCAGGAAATGATGTGGAACCAAAAGTGTTGTAACCTGCACCCAAAGAATATCCCTGGTGAGGTTCACCTTACTCAAATCGTCAAATAATACTGAAAGGACCCAATCCCGATTCAGTTACCTAAACCGGAATTAAATCCTATCGAAAATACGAACCAACAAAAAATTTTAAAATTTCGGCAGAGTTTCGTTACTAGCGTAGAATTACCATAACCTGCACCCAGAAATTAACACTTCGTCCTATGCCACAAAAAGCAAACCGTGGGCACCAATCCCATCCGGATTTCTCAACATCAATATAATCAACAACAGTAAATAAACTATACTATGTATATATGTATATCCGTGAAAATCCGCACAACATGTATCAGAATGTATCAGAGCGACCTCTAGAGTAAAACATATACAATATATACATCAGTAGGTGAAACAAGAACCTACTGGAAAACACAGGTGACTCTGATCACTAGCCTCCAAACCGCGACGTGAAACACCAAACCTGAACTGCAACTGGGCACGGAAACCGAAAAGCCCAGGGGAAAGACAATAAACACATTAGAGTGAGTGGACGAAAATAAATGTCTTTCACCAAGTAATATATATACATATAAATCATATGCGAGTCGAATGCACGAAAATTAAATGATACGTGAGGAGACATCAGCTACCACTCACTTACAGAGCATGCAACGTAAATGTATCGCGGAATCTCTCATGGACTACCACGCTATAGCACAGTCTGAACCACGGGATCCTAGACCCACACGTGATTCCTAGCCAGAAAGGCCTCGGGTCAGGATATCTGTCCTTCCCGGAGCGTACTCGGGGATCAGCCGAGAAGCCAATGTGTATCGATACCATAACATATACTGAGACTGTACTCTGTGTAAACCAAATCATAAATCTTTTCTATGCACATGCATAAAACGTAATATGTACGTATATGTATATATTCGTATACGTATATTCGTATAAGCATAATCGTAAAACACATGCTCGTAAAAATCATAATCAATCTGCATGCTCAAGTTCGTAAATCATAAATAAGGACTCGCAATCAATCCGTGAAAATAAAGTGTCCACTCACAGACTCTCGAAACGCGCACACGCGCTACACTCGTGGTCCGGCGGAAGATCCCTCGCCAGAAGCACGATCACGATCCAGATCTCGATCTCGATCTCCTGAACATATTCATAAAACATAACTGATCAAAATCGTAGTCCACAACACTGTACTGATACACGGAAACCAACCGTTCCCAGAAATACAAAATGCAGTGCAAAATGAATTACGGAAATCCCGAAATCCCCACTCGAAATCTCGACTGAAAATCGGCTAACCAAATCAACCCGAAAACCTCCATACGATAACCAGGATGCGATTTCGAGAAAAACGACACTAATTACATCGAAATCTGAAAAAGTCAACTTTCCGGCCGTTGACGACCGCCGCCGCTGGCGGCAGCGCGCCGTCAACGGTGGAATTTCTCTGCGAAACTTTCCAGATTAGACCATCTCGACCATACAAACCACTTTCCCTTCTAACACATAGACCAAAACAGCCCGGAACCACCTCAACCTACTAAAATCCGATTGGAATTCCAACTCCGGCAACCCATTCGGGTTCGCCGGAAAACTCCACCAAACATCAATCAAACCACATAAGAAGCTTCCTTGGGGCAAGGCAAGTCAAAGCCCTCACCCCTCGGCCACCAAGGGTCACCGGAAAGCCTCCCCCTATTAAGGGCAAATTCCGGCAAGATAACCCAAATCGGGTTCCCCTAAAATCTCACCAATTCACATCAACACATACACCAATCAACTCGAAATTGAACAAGGAATCGAACCATACCATTGCCGACGTCGGAGGTGGCCGGAATCATGGTCGTCGGACGGTGAAGACCAAAACGGAAACTTCCCTTATCGGTCAAACTGGTCAACTTTCCCGAAATAGTAAGTCAACGATGGTCAACTCAAAACAGTGATTTTTCGACAAATTCTCGACTATTCCGCTATTTATACTCGAGCCTCGGGTCGATCGACGGTCCAAAACGAATATACGAAATGATTCGGATAAACACGAAAAAACCGGATAAACTCGTCGGAACCCGAAAATTCAAATAATCATAAAATATTCCTCGGTTATCGGAAAAATCTTTCGGAACCGCCCACGAGCTCGAAATCACGTACTCTACAATTTTCGTGAAGACACCCAACTCAAATTCTCGACTGAAAACATAGTCGCGAATCGAATCGACAAACCACACAATATCGTAAAACTGCGACTATAACCAAATCTCGAGAATCGTGCCAAACACACATCTGATTCTAGTTCGGGTCGTCACAAATCTACCCATCTTAAAGAAATTTCGACCTCGAAATTTATGTACCTGTCATGTGAACAGATGAGGATACTGCTCCCGCATACGCTGCTCGGTCTCCCAGGTGGCCTACTCCACTGAATGATTCTGCCACAAGACCTTCACCAGCGGAATCACACGGTGCCTCAACTCCTGCTCACGACGATCGAGAATCTGCACTGGCTCCTCAACATACGATAAGTCCTCCCTAATCGGCAACTGCTGTGGGGCTAACACATGTGAAGGATCTGAGATGTACTTCCGCAACATCGAAACATGGAAGACATCATGCACACGAGCCATCTCAGCCGGTAACTCAAGTCTGTAAGCAACAACTCCAACTCTCTCCGTAATCTCATACGGACTAATATACCGCGGTCGAAGCTTGCCACGCTTCCCAAAACGCACTACTCCCCTCCACGGAGATAGTTTCAGGAAGACCCAATCACCGACCTCAAACTCTAAGCTCTTCCTCCTCACATCTGCGTAACTCTTCTGCCGATCCTGGGCGATCTTCAGTCGATCCCGGATAACCTGTATGTCCTCCATCGTGGTTTTCACCAAATCTGGACCAATAAGCCAACGCTCGCCCACCTCACTCCAACACAATGGAGTGCGACACTACTTCCCGTACAGAGCCTCGTACGGTGCCATCTCAATACTGGCCTGATAGCTGTTGTTGTAGGCGAACTCAATCAAGAGTAACTGCTGATCCCAGTTTCCGTGAAACTGCAACACACATGATCTCAGCATGTCCTCAAGAGTCTGAATGGTCCGCTCGGACTGCCCGTCAGTCTGAGGATGAAAAGCTGTACTAAACCGCAATCTCGTGCCCAACGCTCGCTGTAAAGCCTGCCAAAACTCAGAAGTAAACTGACTATCTCGGTCAGAAACAATGGATACAGGCACACCATGCAAACGAACAATCTCGGATAAGTACAACTTGGCCAATCTGCCCACTGATACCTTCCCTGGAAGTGCAAGAAAGTGTGCGGATTTCGTCAGTCGATCAACAATAACCCATATGCCAGTGTTGCCCGCCGAAGTACGCGGCAACTGATAGACGAAATCTATCGTGATATGCTCCCACTTCCAAACCGGAATCTCAAGTGGCAGTAGTTTCCCTGCAGGTTTCTGCCTCTCCGCCTTCACCTGCTGACAAATCAAACACCGACTCACGTACACGGCAATCTCCCGCTTCATGTTGCGCCACCAATAGTACGCTCGAAGTGTACGAAACATTTTCGTACCTCCGAGATGCATCGCATACGCTAAACTGTGGGCCTCGTCCAGAATCTCCATCTTCAAGTCCTCGTCCCTGAGTACACATAATCTGCCCCTGAACAACAACGTACCGTCGTCGCTCAAACGGAACTCTGTAGGCACACCATTCCGAATCATGGTCTTCTTGCCCAGCAAGTAAGGATCTGAATCCTGTGCCTCCCGTACCTGATCAACCAACACTGGTCGAACCTGGAAACTGGCCAACAAAGCTCCATCATCATCATACCCAAACACAGCACCCGTAGCTCGAAGCTCGGCTAACATCGATACTCTGGCTACACACATGTGAAACAATGAAGCTCCAGATTTCTGGCTAAGTGCATCCGCTACAACGTTGGCCTTCCCTGGATGGTACTCAAACGTGCAATCGTAGTCGTTGATCAACTCCATCCATCGGCGCTGCCTCATGTTCAGATCCGGCTGCGTCCGCAAGTAGGTGAGACTCTTGTGGTCAGTGAAAATCTTACACTGAGCACCATACAGATAATGTCTCCAACTCTTCAACGCTAACACAATGGCGGCTAACTCCAAATCATGCGTCGGATAGTTGACCTCGTGCGGTTTCAGCTGCCTGGAACCATATGCCACGACTCTACCATGCTGCATCAATACACAACCAAGGCCCAACTTTGACGCATCACTGTATACAACAAACTCACCACTGTCGTCTGGCAAAGTCAGAACCGGTGCAGTAGTCAATCTCTCCTTCAGGAGCAAATAACTCTCCTCGCACGCATCAGACCACTCGAACTTGACGCCCTTCTTCGTCAATTTGGTCAGTGGTGTAGCTATCCGGGAGAAATCCTGTACAATCCGTCGATAATAGCCTGCTAACCCCAAGAAACTCCGGATCTCCGGCACAGTAGTGGGTCGACTCCAATTCAGCACGACCTCAATCTTGTCAGGATCAACACTAACTCCCTCGGCCGTAATCACGTGGCCCAGAAACTTCACACTATCCAACCAGAACTCACACTTGCTAAACTTCGCGAATAACTGATGGTCCCGCAAAGTCCGCAACACTGCTCGCAAGTGCTTCCTGTGTTGGCCCACACTCCTGGAATAGATCAGGATATCGTCAATGAATACAATCACGAACTTGTCCAGGAATCACCGAAATACCCGATTCATCAGGGCCATGAAAGCTGCGGGGGCGTTGGTCAACCCAAATGGCATAACCAAAAACTCATAATGCCCATACCGCGTCCTGAATGCTGTCCTGGCTACATCGGAATCCCGGATCCTCAACTGATGATACCCGGATCGAAGATCAATCTTCGAAAAGACTGCTGCTCCCTTCAGCTGATCGAATAAGTCATCAATTCGTGGCAACGAATACTTGTTCCTCACTGTAATCTGATTCAGCTTCCGATAGTCGATGCACAAACGCATGGACCCGTCCTTCTTCCGCACGAACAATACTGGAGCACCCCACGGAGAAACACTCGGTCGAATAAATCCCTTCTCTAACAACTCCTGAAGCTGAATCTGCAACTCCCTCAACCCGTAGATGACTTCCTCACGACCACCCGTGGCGACAGGATGTAGCTCATTTCGACGGGACGGTAGAGAACAATCATAAACCCCGTAGTTGGTTGGGCGAAAAGATTTTAGAGAGGTTGAGCTATTTCGACTTTAGTGTGTTGACCAATGACGCGGATGTAAAGAAATGCAATCCAATTCCTCCACATGATCTGAGCTATTGGGATCACAAGAGTATATTCTTTGAACTCCCTTACTGGTCGAAGTTGAAGCTGAGGAACAACTTGGACGCGATGCACATAGAAAAGAATGTGTGCGACAGCGTGGTGGGAACAATTCTCGGTATTAAGTTCAAGACTAAAGATACTCCCAAAGCGCGCAAAGATTTGGAATCAATGAATCTACGTTGTCCCTTGTGGTTGAGGAGGGATAGGAAAGGAGTGTACAACAAGATGCCAGATGCACCTTACACAGTGAAGCCGACGCTTAGACGTTCTGTATTTCACTGGTTTAAGGGCGTTCGTTATCCGGCTACGTATGCAGCTACTATAACTGGAGCAGTGGACGAGGTGCAACACAAGTTTGTTGGTCTAAAGACACATGATTATCACGTTATGCTGCAACGTCTGATTCTAGTGGTAATTCGACCATACTTGCCTCGGGACGTCGTAGAACCAATAGTGGCATTGTGCAGGTGGTGGCAGAGGTTATGCGCCAGAGAATTAAAGAAGTCAGATGTGGTGGAATTGCAACAACAAATTGTGCACATCATTTGCAAACTAGAGAGGATTTTTCCCCCTGCTTTTTTTGACATCATGATTCACCTAATGATCCACATGCTCGAGCAGGTGCTCATTTCTGGTCTGGTCTAGTACACTTGGATGTATCCTCAAGAAATGTACGTACAACTAATTAATTATACAGGTTTTTCGATTCATAATTTGTTCCACTAGAGATTACTTGCTAGCTATATGTACTTATTCTTATTGTACGTTTGATTTTGTAGACAGCTTGGACAGTATAAGTCATTCGTCAAAAACAGGTCGGCCCCGGATGGCTCCATAGCAGAGACATACCTAATGCATGAGTGTGTTACTTACTGCAACAGGTACCTCAAAGATCCACCACCTCCCACTACCTCCGATCGCAGTGCCCGCATCAATCTTTCTGTCGTCACCAATGTCGTCCGACAGTTTAGAGGAGTATTAAAGGAATCGTTAACACGGGAAGAACTTATTGACGCACATTGGGTAGTGTTGCGAGACTGTGACGAAGTTGAGCCGTACATGATGTCATATAGGGAGAGGCTTCAGGCATTAAATCAAAACAAGAGTTCGGCGTGGACTGAGAAAATGGTTAAGAAAAAGTTTCTCGATTATTTCTTCCAATGGGTACGTACGTACGTCTCAGTATTTAGTAATTTATATACATATCGATCATGTTTGTAGAAAGTAAACCCTCATATTTTGCCCATTTTCGCAGATGATTGATCTGCAAAAATCTGAAAACCACGGGGGGTGGAGATCATGGCCAAAGCACTTGCTAGCAGGGAAGCCGGTTAAACACTATATTTATCCCGGATGTTTTATGAACAGTGTAAATTTCCATTCATTGGCCCGAGACGAAGGAAGAAGAACACAAAACAGTGGGGTAGCAGTTGGGAAAGACAATGATCTATATTACGGGGCTATTGTATATGTGGTTCAGCTATGTTACGGGAATGATGTCAACGTTTTCTATTCAAGTGCAGATGGTTCAAGCGTACAAAGGAAGACCTGGGACTATTATCAGTCGATACAAACTCAAGCTGGTATGAGGATGAGCCTTTCGCTCTTGCCACCTTAGTTCGACAGGTGTTCTATCTCGACGATCCGAAATCCGGTGAAGGGTGGAAAATAGTGAATCATATCTCTCATCGAGGAATATGGAATACATAGACAATTGATGGGACACCGGCGACGACTGAAGATGCTGCTGAACCAGAAAGAGACATTCCTGCGTATCAAGAGCCTAATATTTCTGTCATCCGCTCCGATATAATGGACCTGGTTCAAGATGGTGAACGGTTACCCATGCCTGATGGTTGTACAGATCTAACTGCAGATGAGATTATCGATGAGGTAGATGAAGAAGACGAGCAGGAAGAGGACGCGGACGAGGACTCAGGTTATTCGTCGGACGATGTTGAGTACGATGACGAGGATGAGCCCTCGTCTAACGGGGATGAGGACGATGACGATTATGACGAAAAGTACGGTCATACGACGAGCATTATTAATTGGTAATTAATTTATGTAATTATTATAATATATGATCGATGCATCATCGATCAATAATTGCAGGTTGTCGCCTTTGGGTGTTTTGGCTATCTCCCTAAATCCTCGACCCTAAATCTAGCAAATCGGATCGATCCATCATTTTTTTAATTTTTTTTTCAATGAATATTTAATTGAACGGACACACAAATGACCCTGGACGACCTAAACCCTAAGGCCCTACCCCCTGAATTTAGGGTTTTTACACCTGGACGACGGATATGGTCATTCTCCGTCGTCCAGGTACACACTAGGACGATGGAGATGGTAATTCTCCGTCGTAAAATTACACACTAGGACGACGGAGATGGTAATTTTCCGTCGTCCAAGTTCACAAACCCTAAACCCTAAACAGTAAGGCCATAACCCCTGAATTCAGGGTCTATACACCTGGACGACGGAGAACGTCATTCTCCGTCGTTCAGGTTAGAACCTCGACGACAGATAACTTCATATTCGTCGTTCAGGTGATTACCTGGACGACGGAAACTCTAATATTCGTCGTCCAGGTGCAGATATCGTCATTTTTTCTAAGACAACGACCATCTAGACCTTATTCCAATGCATATTCTTTTCGTCAAGACTTTAGAGTAAACAATTCTTGGTGTGTGAGCTTCGACGGTTCGAAAATCGGAGTTGCGAAATGCCTTGTATCCACGTTTCCGGTTTGTGAAATTATCGGTTTTGCGGTTGACTGTGCCGATCAAACCCTTCCCGAACTTATTATTTTATGGTCCTTTCAAGACAATTATATATTATGTTACGACGAACATATCCAACGGTTGTTTTGTCCAAATTCAATTTCGTTAATACTCTGTTGCAAATGAGCCTCTACTCATGAACACTTAAGTCGTAAGGATTAGTCGATACTTAACAACTTTCAAAACGAAAAATTATTCGTCGGTTTAAATTTAACTGTTCATATATACGATGCGTTCATCGATATTGGACGACTATTTCATGCGAATGACAGATCGCTAAATTCCTAGCGAATTAATTTTGAAATTTTTTTTAACGTAAATTGAACCTGGACGACGGAGAATGACGTTCTCCGTCGTCCAGGTTCAATTTACCATGGCGGTTCGATTTTTTTTATTATTCTTTTTTCAATGAAAATTTGACTTGGACGACGGAGATGTAGTTTTCCGTCGTCCAGGTGAACACCTGGACGATGGAGAACTACATCTCCGTCATCCAAATCGAAAATCATGGCGGTTCAATTTACCGCCTCAATTTTCGGCGCCGCTTGAATTTACACTTAGACGACGGAGAATCAATTCTCCGTCGTCTAAGTCCAAATTTATGGCGGGTGAAACGTCCCACCCATTAATTACGCGCCGCTTCGAAAAATTTTAACCCTTCACTTAGACGACGGAAAACACTGTTTCCGTTGTCCAAGTGCACTTTGACGACGGAAATTAGTGCTCCGTCGTCTAAGTGAAAGCCTATAAATAGGCAGTGGCTCATCTTCTTTTCCTCATCCCATACATTCTCCTCTCCTCTCTCTCTCTCTCTCTCTCTCTCTCACTCCGGCGATCCTCCTTCGGCGACGCTCCGACGACCAACTTTCCGGCGTGGTCCCCCCTCTCCGACGACTCTACTCTTCCGATATTCCGGCGAAATTCCGACGAGGTAATAATTCAAAATTTTAACTCTTTAACAATTTTTTTATTTCATTAATTATTTAATTTCTAAATACTTTTAATTTATTAGTTTTAAGTAATAAATAGTTGTGATTATAATAATTATTTTGTTGTTATTATTATTATTTAGTAATAATTATTAGTTGTTAATTATTTGGTAATGAATAATTATTAGTTAAAATTAAATAATAGTAATAATAATAATTGATTATATTGGTAAATGAATAATTATTATTAAATGCATGATAAATAATAATTAATTGATAATTATATGTATTTTCTAATAAATTGCATGGTAGTACGTCTTCGATTTAAATTTAGTACATAGGCTTGGTTTATTATGTCGCACTCTTTGGAATAGATGGCGCCTCTTTTCCTAGCTTATCTCCTTAACCCCTCGTGATGTGTGGATTTCATCACCGCACACCATAACCTAAGTGAAGTTGTGGACACGATGTTGAGGGCGGAGTTTGCAAAGGACTTGAGGGAGTGTAAATTTTCGAAAAATTGGCCGAATGTCGGACATGGTGTCTAGAAACGGGTTATGACTGGTGACAGGATCTGGACTAAGAAAGACTTTTGTCGAAATTAGGCCTGCCTCTCGCGTTATCTCTATCCCTAACTGGCTATGTTTTTCGATTTAACCAAGGCTGATTAATTGAAAATTTACACTTAATCGCGCGGGTCGCACGTCCATTGAACGACCGAAAAAGCCAAGCTAGTGTACTCTATTTAAATCTTAACCGTACTTAATTAGCGTAAATTTTGCACTTGTGATTATTATGGTAAGTAGGTATTTTAACAACGTACTCGTAGGTTGAAATGGCTCCATCCGGCAAGAAGAAAGCGCAACAGGAGGCAGAAGATGCCATGCTCCGAATGTTGGCGGACCAAGTCGGTTGGGAATTACCGGAGGGCAACGACGCCCTCAATCCGGACCCTTCATCTGGTCCGTCCGTAGCGCCCTCTGGAGAAATTCCCGCTCCCTCATTCATCTCGAACGGTGATGACGTCGACCCCTTCCAATCTCCGACGCCCGGTACCCATTCAACGGGAAGTACTCAGGCGTCCTCGACCGCCGAATCAATCATGTACAGTGCCCGCCGTTGGCAAAGGAGGGCCCTCACTGACCCGGAACCGAAAAGACTCGGGGTCTCGTTAAAGGGGGCAAAGCGGAGCGTATTTACAAGGCAACCGGGAAAAAGATCGACTTGCCCTACGACGAATTCACCGGTGGCCCTCCCACAGCTCAGCTAGCAAGTCTCTCGGCGCATAGCATCGGGTCAATCGTCCGTAGCCGAGTTCGAATCACTGCCCCTACTTGGAAGGAGGCGCCGGATCATGAGAAGGCGAAAGTCTTCAAAGATCTTTCGGTACGTAATATGTCCAATTTTAGTCATTATATAATATTGTTAATATTAGTTAAAATTTCATAATATATACGATTATAATTTTCTATTTATTTTTGATAGGAACAATTTGCGGTGGATCCGACACCGGCCATGTTGAGGCATATCAACCAAACCGCCAACTCCATCTACAAAGATTGGAAGTACAGGCTCCATCGGTACTTCCAAACTTATGGTCCCTCGCCTCCCCCCGTAGAGCTGCGTGGGGATAGAGAAGATGAGTGGGAGTGGTTGTGTAACCACTTTGCCGATGACTCCTTTAAGGTGTTAATTTACTTTTTTTATTTCAATTAAGATAATTGAATTATTTAAATTTTAGTAATTAATTTTTTAATGATTTAATTATGTTGTGTAACAGAAATTCTCCGGTGTCAACAAAGCCAACCGGGGGAAGAAGGAGAAACACCATACTACCGGCGCCAAGAAGTTCATTCAAATAGCCAAGGAGCACAAGGAAAAGGGCTCCAAACACCCTTATCTTGATGCAAGCATAAGCGCGTACGTGACGCCTGGGCTCGATAATGAAGCGAGTCAATGCGGCGTAAGTGATATATATATATATGCTTTTAATTATAGTAATTATTATTTAAATATTATTTCATTATAATAAATTAATTATTCTTTTGTAGGCAAGGGTGATAGAGCACGCGCATGAAGAGTTGGCTAACACTCAGCTTGCGTTCCCAGATGTGCCGCCGGAAGACCTGCCTCCTCTATCCTTAGAGAGCCAAATTGCAATCGCGGATGAGGTCTACGGTCGTAGAGCTGGCAAGGAGGTTAGGCACTTTGGGCCTAGGGTGGTACGAGATTTGTCGACGACCTCCGGCTCATCATCTACGGGAGGTTCTGGGCAGCGGAGAAGGAGTCAGGCTGCGGCCGTCGAAGCAGCCATTCAAGAGGCTCGACTGGCACGAGAGGAGAATGAGTCAATGCGGCAAAGACTTGACGAACAACAAGCACAAATAGCCCAACTCATCTCCCTCATGCAACAAAATCGAGAAGTATGTCAACCTCCTCCGAACCCACACCCCGACGACAACGACCCGGCTGGAGGCGGAGGACTCGGCGGCGCATCTACTCCTCCAGTGTATTAGCTAGCTAGTTAATTATCGCGTTTCTTTATTTCCGAGTTCCGAACAATATTATATAATTTTTATGGGTTTTTAATTTGGATGTGTATGTACAAATTAATTAATTATTTAATACATTAATTAATATTAAAAATTTAGTTTATTTAATTAATTTGGACTATTTTTCATTATTTAAATTAAATTAATAATATTTATTTACAATTTAATTTTTTTAAAAAAATTAAATAGGCACTTGGACGACGGAGATTATGTTCTCCGTCGTCCAGGTACCCAAACCCTAAACCCTAAACACTAACCCCTAACCCCTAAACCCTAAACCCTGCCATTCTCCGTGGCCCAGGTGTTCACCTGGACGACGGAGAATTAGTTCTCCGTCGTCCAGGTGAACACCTGGGCCAAGGAGAACTAATTCTCCGTCGTCCAGGTGCTTGGACGACAGCACTTGGAGCACGGATCTTGGACGACGGAGATTCCGTCGTCTAAGTACTTAGACGACGGAAAACTGCACCTAGACGACGGAAATGGTCCGTGGTCTAGGTGCAGTTTTCTTTTAGTGAGAATAGAATATCAGAACAGGCAATAAAAATAGTCCCGATACACCATAGCTGATAAATTCCTCACTGCAGATTCACGAACTCTGCAAACTTCCTCTCCTCATCCACCTTACTGGAAAGCGACATCTCAAAATTCGCTGATCTTGGCCCATAAGGTTGTAATGTACTTCTTGCTTCTCGGTGCTCATCCACCAACAATAGTCATGGTCTTGCAATAGGCCGATAACTAACTTTATCATCTACTAAGGTATTAGTTGAGGACACATACGGTCGCAAACTCGACCAATCTCGATAAACTAGCTCTCACACACTACCAAGTCATGAGAACCAGGGAAAGGCACAACACTTGCCTTATTGGTCCAAGTAACAAGATCGTCATGGTCCTTCCGTGGCACTGACATCATGCGTGCGAATAGCTCACGCATCTACTGGGCCAATGACTACACCTCATCCTAAAGAGCTTGTTGTCGAGGCATAATGATCTACTACTCTACCACTACTAATTAGGCCACAAAACCAGACCAAGAAAACTTGCTCAACTAGAAGACTCTGAATACTTAACAATGCACAACACTTGGAAGTGATGGGGATCTGCCGGCCGGTCAGGCCACCCCTCCCGGGAGTGTTGTACACTATCAAATGTCCGAACTGATCTGACAAAGGAAGTCTACATAATCTGTAACCTAATTCTCTTAGACCAACTGAAAAGACTCAACCCTAGATTAACTAGTAATCTAGGATTACGTCCTAACGACAAGACTTAAACTACACATTTCTGTAAATTTTTTGACATAATTCCCTCTATGAAGTGGACTACCAGAAATCTGCAAGAAAATTTCACACTTCGAATTTCCCACAAACAATACCGTGGACCACCGATGTCCATCCGGATTTCTCAATAAAGTGCGTATGTCCATCCGGATTTCTCAATAAAGTGCGGAAACTAAATCAATTAAATTGCTGGAATAATAATACGAAACTGAAAAACTCATAATCCAACAATACTAACAATTCAACACCAATACTGAAAAATATTTACAAAACTAGTGTTTACTCCTAAGAGTAAAATAAAACATATGAAAATACACTGCTAGTAGCCAACATGAAGGTATCATAGCCCTATGGACTCAAAGCCTCTAGGGATCCAAAATTCAGCTCAGGAGAAGCACTACAAACTGGACACAGGAAATCGAAAGGCCCAGAGAAAAGAAGATAAAAACATAAATAAATAAAAACATTAGCGTGAGTGAACAAAAAGTCATAATCAGTGTAAAACAATAAAATATTCTAGTTATGCCTTTCCGCTAATTTCTGAGAAATACAACGAGTTCAAAAATAAATAAACTAAAATGCAATGGAGGTGGTCTTTGAGGGCTCCTGACCCGGTATGACTATAGATAGAAAATATAGCTGATTGGAGCATCTAGGGTGTTGTCTAACCCAAGACGAATCAGGGTAGGGCAGAAATCCTGACCTGGTCTGACCGGTGATTCAGTGATCACCCGAGTAGCTAGAGCATCAATGCAACTAAATAACCATCACAAATAAACCTCCAAATAAACGCTCGAAAAAACATACCATAAAGCGTAATACATAAAAACCATGAACTCGCTATCAATTGTGAAAATAAAGGTGTCCACTCACTGTACTATGTCGGGATATTCATAAAGCCGTAATCTGCCAATCGACGCAATAATAAGCCGACATGGCCCGCTAACTCGTAATCCTGAAAACATGATTATAATTAATATCTATTTGTTGATATTGAATAACAAGCTTACTCCTACGAGCAAAAATGTTGAGAACCTCGCATTCTCGAATAATGTAATTTCCGACTCAAAACGCAGTTAATCAAATTCTAAATTCAGTTCCTTGCATTCCTTCACCATAACTAAATTTTAGAGTCGCAACATAAACCACAAATATCAAGCAACTCAAATTTAAATCGATAATTGGATCGACCGTTAAAAATATCGTGAAATCGATTAATTATTATACAATTAAATACACATCTAAATTATTCAAGTCCAGATCCAAACTAGAATCTCACCATTGCGTTCGTCACGAAATTACAAGCGGAACAACATAAAATTTTGTAAAAAATTCTACCTCGTCGGAGCTCCGCCGCGCACAGCGGCGTGTGGGGCCATCACCACTGCCAGCGGCGGGCGAAATCCCACCGGCTCCAAATCGAGAAAACTACATATCAAAACGTTCATCTCAACAAGCCCAAAAACATTGTAGTACAACACAACATCAAAATCAAACCGAAAATTAACGAAATTCACCGTTAAAGTTCAAAACCCTCATTGGAATCATTTTCTCTGATCACCGTTGTTTGGCCTCGGTAGGGTCCGAGACCCATTGCAATCAACCATCTCATACAGGGCTTCAAAACCACTCTGCATTTGACGTCCAAGCCGTCGTGAGCGCCGCCACCACAGTTGAGAAGTTTAACCCAAAACTAGCCAACTTCACCACCTCGATTCGTCTTCCCTCGGTTACCAACGTAGGTGATGCACCCACCAAACAAAAGAGAAGGTCTAGCCCAACAATTCTCGACCAGTTTCACAGCCAAAGGTGGCCGTAAACCACCGCACTACCGCTTTTGCTCACGGTGGCGAAATTGGGTCGGTAAGCCCGGTCAACGCGGGTCAACCCGCTTACCAAAAATGAAAAGTCTGACTTTCCCAAAATAGAAACCCGTATTTATACCCGCGATTTTGCGTTAAAAAGTTCTAATATTTCAGTAAAATTTTCGCTGACCATAACTTTTTCGTCTTAACTCCAATTTCAATTCTTAACGCGGTCACGAACTCGTATCGACAAACTCTACAATCTATTCAAAGAAATTTCTCAAAAAAAATATATGATAAAATCTCGACGAAACACCAGCGAAAGTTTCCGATTGTAGAAACTAATTACCATCGACGATTAACGTAATTAATTAGCGACTAACCACATAAGTTTCGATTATCGTATAATGATGTTCCTGGTCGTAACACAATCCAAGTGAGTTGATCTTTGCTTTTCATTGTTGTGTATGCAAGTAATTCATTATATGATATTATTGATTTTTGAAAGGACCCGACCCTAGATTAACTAGTAATCTAGAATCAAGCCCTAACGACTGACCCTAATCTACGAGTTTCAATGAAAATTTTGACATAACTTCTCTTATGAAAGAGATCCAAAAACCTGATACATTATTTAGAATTTGAAATAATACATCCAGTATATACTGATTCACATACAAAGAAATTCAACTCGACTACTACATGAGTGACAACCTAATCACAAGAGTCTTACTAAGACAATACTACTGAACCAATATCCAGAGTGACTTCAATAACACAAGAGACATACTGATAATGAGCTGGAACCTAGTGCTGAAGGAATTGACTAGTGGACTCAATGCTCTCAACGACATCCAGTACCCTCATGATACACACTGCAATCTGAGCATCAATAAGCCGAAAGGCTCAGGGAAAGACAAATAAAATGTAAAGACGTTAGCGTGAGTGGACAAAAATAATATAATAATCTGTATAATTGCTAAACTGTAATTTCACGTCTTTCCGCTATTATCTGGAAATAATGTGAGTTGAAAATAAATAATTGATATGCAATGAAGGGATAGTCGTTCTAAGCCTCTCACCCGGTACGACTATCAATAGAAAACACAATTAAAATAAATTTGACGGGATCGTTCCCACGCCACCTATCCTGAATCGATCTTAGTCAGACGAGGCCATCTAACCTTCCCTGACTAAACTATCCGGTGATCAGCCGAATAGCTAGAGCATCGATGAAACTAATCAAACCATCAGAAATAAACCTCCAATTAAAAAGCTATAAAATAAACTATAGAGCATGCTAATAAAATAAGAACTCGCTACGACTATGAAAAATAAAGGTCCACTCATAGGATTGCCGGGATAAACAAAAAAATGAAACCCGCCAAATGGCACAATTAATCATCTAACACGTCTGCTAACTCAATATCCTGAAACCACGATTAAAAGTAATATCTAATCATCGGGGTTCATATTGAATAGCTAAGATCGTAATCTGGTGAGTAATAATATCGAGAATCTCGTTTATTCGAATAATGTATTTTTTGTTTAATTACTAACTCAACCAAATCTGAATTCAATTCTCTATAATCCCTCGCTTTTAAGAGTCGCAAACAAATCTCGAATATCAAATGACTCGCAATTAAACTGATAATCAAACCGCCCTTTAATATTGTCGTGAATAAAACTGATGATTGTCTGCTTAAATACTCATCAAAATTTATCAAACTCAAATCCGAATATGGACCTCACCATTGCATTCGGTACGCAAAAACAAGCGGAACGACATAAAACTTCGTCGAAAATTCAACATTGCCGGAACTCCGCCACGCACGGCGACGTGTGGGGGCACAGACCGCCGCCACCGGTGGCCGAAATCCTATCGACATCAAAACCTGCAAATGATAAATCATTGGAAAGTTTAAGACAATCCCAAAAAATTTGTAGTACATCACAAAACCAAAATCAAACCAAAAAACCTCCAATTTGCCGAAAAACTGAAATACCCACCAGAATTTCATTTCCTCCGTTCGCCAGAATCCAACCACGGCAAGGGCCAAGACCACTTGGGATAGACTCACCATCCCAAGGGCTTCAAAACCCCCAACAATTCGACCCTCATTGCCGCCGATTTGAGCCGCCACCAACACTGTCGGTTTCGGCCGGTGTTCACCACGTTCCATCGTCGTCCTCAGGCCACTAGCACCGGTGATCCACCAACCAAATGAATGAGGGAACTAAGTCCAACAATTTGACACCAACCTCATGGCCAGAGGTGGCCCGACCAAGGCTTGCCACCGGATTGAAGATTCACGGTGCAAATGGGTCGGTTTGACCCATGGTCAACGCGGGTCAACCCATTATCCCAAAATGGAAACTTTCCCTTAATAGCTTGTATAAATACCGTATAAATACCCATACACGTACATAACTCAAATCAACGACTACAATTCAATTTGATCCAAATCGGATGGTCACGATTAAATCAGCAATTAAATTAACCTATCGACTTCAAAACTTGTTAAAACATAGTTCCCTTATCCGAAAAATTCCCCGAAAATTCACATGAGCTCGAAATTAAATTAACACATTCTTTCCTGTGAAAAAGTCAACACAAATTCTTTCCTGTGAAAAAGTCGTTAACAACCCTAATTAGCAACTAATCTGCGATAACGCGTAACACAAATCGATAAACGCGTGATTACGATTCGGGTTGTCACAATTGTAGTTCTTTTCATTAAATTTGGTTTTACGATTTTCGCTATTCTAGCTAGAAAGTTATAAATGCTATATTTTCAACTTCGTTCCCATTGCTCAAATATAAAGTCAACTCCTTTAGTTTGAACCTCTGGCATTCATGTTTACCACTTTCAGTAATGTTAGTACCTCAGTTTGTGGTTCACTTTTAGTGTTTTCAATTCAGTTAGCCCTTGGATTCATGTCAGTTCATTAATCCATTGCATGTAGCTTATTGGGAAGATGAGTCAGTATCATGGAGGCTTTATATTTGAGATTTTTTTATATATGTGCATATATGCTACCTGACTTGCCCTTAGGTAGCCATTCCAGAGTTGTAGTTCACTACTGATGCATTATCTAGGGTTGTAGCCCACTACCGAATAATAGGGGTAACTGGGGTGTAGTTCACTTCCAGTCATCATCGTCTCCTTATTTCTTAAGTCACGATAGTTACATGTCGTCTTGGATGCTAGGCTCTTAAACGATACTCGATGACTAGAGATGTCAGATACCTTAGTCTTCCTCTTATGATTACATCATTTCAGATCCAGTTACCAGTCAGTTGACTTTAGTTTCTGATGACTAGAGACATCACATATCTTAGTTATGTTTATTTGATTATTTCAGTGTCGAATAAACGTCAATTCTAATGGATAGAGATGCAGATACTTCAGTCATTATTAGATATTTCAGATTCATCTTTAAGCCAAAAATGAAAATTGTGTGACTTCATATTTGTTCGTTGATGTGATTTGAACTGTGTTTTGCTGTGGAAAAACTCTCTCAGTCTTCATTTACAGTTCAATTTGCTGGTTTTGAATTTTTCTGAGAAATTGTTAAGGTCGGCTTTGTTCGTTGATGTCTCTATGTATTAACTGTCTCTTTTGGAAGACACCAAAGCTCTCAATCAACTGCTATGCACCTAGTTTCCTATAAGTTTGTATATAATTTTGTGTGCATTTTACTGTTGATTTAGAATGTGTTTCTGAGTAAGACAGTAACATATGCATAATGCTCTTATTCTCGAGGGAAAGGAGACGGCATCCGTGCTTTATACATATCACGATTTTATATCCTGCGTTCAGACATCTGAGTTCGTAGTCAATCTTGTGGTTGATCTTGTGACAACGCGAACTGAAAATGGTAGATAATCGGCTTAATTCGCGAGTTTCAAGTATAATCGCAGTTTGTTGTAATGAATCGATTTGGCGGCCTTGTTTGCGACTAAATTATCGGGCGAGAACTTGACATAAGTTCCTTCACGAGAGTTGTAGAGTTTGTGATTTCGAGCTCGTAGGAGTTTTCCGAGGATTTTTCCGGTGTTCGATGAATATGTTATGAATATTTCCAACCGTTGGATTTAATCGTGTTTATCCCTTTGGTTTCGATCCGTTTTTGACCGTTGATCGTTTTAGTCACGAGTATATTTATCGAAATAGTCGTAAAATTGTCGGAAAGTCACATTTGGGCCGAGTTGACCAAAATTGGACCGTTGACCAAGCCTTGACCGCATTGACCGAGCCATTTCGGGAAGGATTTTGACCACCGATCGAGTTTCCATTTCTGGCCATTTCAGATCTCAAGCTTGGTATGGTTAGCTTCCTCTCGTTATTTCCTATTGTTTTGAACTAGGTTTGAGTTGATTTGATTGAGTTTTGAGAGAGAACCAACATGATAAAGTTTCAAATTTTTGCCGGGATCGGGTGAGCTTTTCCAGCCACTTTTGGGGTCGATGGGGTTGGGAGTTTTGCTCCCCTCAACCCATAGATACTTTTTGGTGAAAGAATTTTGGAATTGGAGGCCGTTTGAAGCTCGCCGGAATAGGTCACCGGAATTAATGGAGGTTTGAATTTTCAAGCTTGATTCTGACCGGTGGGTTTCGAATTGGAGGTTGGGGTAGAAGGAAAACTTGTTGGACTTGAGGAGTAGATATGATCTAGAAATTTTCACCATATTTGGCCACCGTTGATGTCGAACTGCCGGCGGCGGCGGCGGTCAACTGCGGAGCTCCGGCGAGTTGACTTTTTTGGAATTTTGAGAAGTTTTATACCATTTTACTCGTAATCGCGCCCTGATCGTAGTCTTGAGGTTATTAAGTTGATTTTGGTGATGGATTTTTTGTCGAGGGTTAAGTAGAGTATTTATGAGATTTTCGACGATTTCGTTGATATCCGAGTTATATGTTTCCGGAAATGGTTGGTTTCCGATGTGTGGTTCAGAGTTTTAAAATTTGATTTTGATCAGTGGTATTTGTGATTATTCAGGAGATCGGGATCTTACGCTTGGCGAGGGATCTTCCTCCGGATCTCAGGATTAGTACGTTTTCGCGTTGTGGTTGTCTGTGAGTGGACACATTTTTTTTCACTGATTAGTTGCGAGTCTTTATAATACGTTTTACGAGCATGAGCATGCATATGCGATGATGATTTATACGAGCATGTGTTTTGCGTTTATGCATTTAAGAATAAGCATCTATGAATATGCTTTTATAATTATGTCTTACGAATATGCATTTACATTACGCTTTATACATTTGCATGTAAACCATTTATGATTTGGTTTACACAAAGTACAGTCTCAGTATGTATAGTTGTATCGATACACTTAGCATCCCGGCTGATTCCCGAAGATGTTTACCGGGGGAGGGCTATTACCCTGACCCGAGGTCCTTACCATGGGGGGAGCAGATACCCTGACCCGCGGCCTTTTATGGCTGGAATCACGTGAGGATCAGAGATTCCGTGATTCCGACTGTACTAGCGCGGATATGTCCATGAGTGACCCCGAGGGATGTTTGATGCATGCTTTGTACGCGTGAGGAGTTAGAGTATCCCTCGTGTACCATATGATTTTTATGCATCTAGACTCACATATGTTTTATACATATATATTATTCGGTGAAAGACATTTATTTTCGCCCACTCACTCTAACGGTTTATATGTTTTTCCCTGGGCTCTTTATTTTCAATGCCCAGTTTGCAGTTTTGATTCTGGTGTGTCGCACGTCAATGTTGGAGGCTTAGTATTGGAGCTACTTTTCCTTCTCAGTAGGTTTCTAGTTTGGCCTACTATTATGTATTTATGTATATACTAGAGGTCGCTCTGAATACTATTGTGTTTATATTTTCACACGATTTTCCCGGATTTCTGTAATGTTACAGTTTTGTTTATTGCTTTACATTATGTTATGTTTTTGAGAAATCCGGATGGGATTGGTGCCCACGGTTTGGTTTTTGTGGCATAGGATGAAGTGTATTTTCTGGTGCAGGTTAATGGTAACTTCGCGATATAGTGAAACTCTGCCGAAATGTCTATGATTTTTGAAAGTTCATGTTTTTAGAAGGGATTTGATTCCGGTTTAGGCAACTAAACCGGGGTCAGGTCCTTTCAGCTTGGTATCAGTGCATTAGGTTTTAGGTTCTGTAGACTTATATAGTTGTGATGCTAAGGGTATTTGAGAATATACAGCATGTCTGGAGCTATGACCCGACTGGCTATTGGATACTTATCAATGATTCGGGTGTTGTATGTTTTCAAGTGTCTGAAGTTTCATGATTACGTTCCTTGTGCCTTGTGACTAATGTTTTTCTTTTATTATTAGGATGCCTCCCAGACGTGGTTCCCGTGTCAATAGGGATGAGGATCGCCGGACTCATGGCTTGCTTATGCGAGTATTGCGTCTGGAGGAGCATTTTGACCCTGTGGTCAAAGCTCGAACAGGTGGAGCAACTGTTTTCTCGGGTTCAGCTGATCTAGGGATATGTGAGGCTTGGTTGGTTCAGGTTGAACGAGTTTGTGAGCGTCTGCGTGTCACTCCTGAGCAGATGACAGTAGCAACAGTTGGTTTGCTTGAGTCTGATGCATACTTTTGGTGGGTTAGCAATGACAGAGTTGCAGTTGATACTCTATGGACATTGTTCAGAGATTTATTTATGCGGAGGTATTTCAACCAGGCTACGCAACAGAGGAAGTATGAGGAGTTCACCAACTTGAGACAGGGTAGCATGTCTGTACTTGAGTATCGGGATAGATTTACTCGTTTGTCTCGATTTGCTTGTGATATGGTGGCTTCAGAGGAAGCCAAATGCAGGAGATTTGAGTTGGGCTTGAACCTGAATATTAAGGGAACATTGACTATGATGCGTCGAAACAACTTTGATGAGTTTTTTGAGTGCTGCACTCCGAGGCGAGGACATAGAGAAGGAGAGGCAGATGAGATTCCAGTCAAAAAATTTGAGGATGGTGGATCGAGTCAGGGACCTTCCAAGAGGTTGAGTTCAGGCACTTCCGGATCGGCATCATCATCTGGCAGTGGACCATATAGACATCCAGCTAATACGGCTAGGCAGAGACAGAGGTGGAGGAGGAATCAGCCACAGATACCACAGTCCAGTGGGAGTTCTAGCGGATCCAGCTATCCTCGACGTACTGGTGACACTTTTGCAGTACCGAGGGAGTATCCATTGTGTAATTTCTACAATAGGCATCACTTTGGTCCTTGTCAGTGAGGCACTACCATTTGTTATCATTGTGGCCAGGAGGGTCACTTTGCAAGGGAGTGTCTCCAATCTGCTAGTTTGGTGGGCATGCAGCTCAGAGTTCAGGAAGAGATCGAGGTATTACTTCTGGAGCCCGACCAGTATAGTCTTTTGGACAGGGCGGACAGCCAAGTCACCATCAGCGTGGACGACCAGCTGGACAGGCCAGGGTTCATGCCATGTCATTGCTTGAGGGCAGAGCTTCACCAGAGGTTGTTATTGGTACGTTACATGTTTTTGGCTATCTAGTACTTACTTTGCTAGATCCAGATGCTACGCATTCATTCATATCATTTAGATTGTCATCTTTAGCTTCTATGCCTGCATCTCCACTTCCGGGGTTGTGGAAAGTGGTGTATCCATCCGGTGAGGTTGTGAGTATTGGTTGGGTGTATAGAGATTGTGAGATCTTTGTGGGAGATTATGGTTTAGCCGCAGATTTGTTGTTGCTGGATATTGTCGATTTTGATGTGATTTTGGGTATGGACTTCTTGGAGATACATTGGGCTATGTTCGACTGTCACAAGAAGAAGGTGGTTTTTCAACGTCCAGGTTTTCCAGAGATATTGTTTCGCGATGAAAAGGATACTTCTCTACCATATGTGATTTCAGCGATGAAGGCCGAGCGGATGATGAAGAAGGGTTGTGTTGCATACTTAGCTCATGTTGTGGATACAAAAGTTGTTGTACCAGACATTAGTGATATTGAGGTTGTTTATGAGTTTTCAGATGTATTTCCGAAGGAGTTACCAGGTGTTCCTCCAGTCAGGGAAATCGATTTCACTATTGATATTTTACTAGACACTAGACCTATATCTTAGGCACCTTATCGTATGGCTCCAACGGAGTTGAAGAAGCTACATATTCAACTTCAAGAGTTGCTGGAGAAAGGTTTCATACGACCTAGTGTTTCACCATGGGGTGCTCCTGTATTGTTTGTGAGGAAGAAGGATGGTTCCATGCGGTTGTGTATTGACTACCGGAAGCTGAATCAGGTCACCGTGAAGAACAAGTATCCATTACCGCGGATTGACGATTTGTTTGATCAGCTCAAGGGAGCTTTAGTCTTTTCGAAGATTGATCTCAGGTCTGGATACCATCAGTTGAGGATCAGAGAGTCAGATGTGCCTAGGACAGCTTTCAGATCACGGTATGGGCATTATGAGTTCTTGGTTATGCCATTTGGGCTAACCAATGCCCCTGCAGCTTTTATGGATTTGATGAACAGGGTGTTCAAGCGATTCCTGGACAATTTTGTGATCGTGTTCATCGACGACATCCGGATTTACTCCAGGAGTGTGGGCCAGGCACAAGAAACATTTGCGAGCTGTTTTGCGGACTTTGCGAGGTAATCAGTTATTTGCAAAGTTCAGCAAGTGTGAAATCTGGTCGAGCAGCGTGAAGTGTTTGGGTCACGTAATATCTGCAGAGGGAGTCAGTGTAGATCCTGACAAGATTGAAGCCGTATTGAATTGGAGTAGACCTACCACTGTACCAAAGATCAGGAGTTTCTTGGATTTGGCAGGTTACTATCGGCGATTTGTGCAGGATCTTTCACTGATTGCCACTCCGCTTACCAAATTGACAAAGAAATGCGTCAAGTTCGAGTGGTCCGATGCTTGTGAGGAGAGTTACTTACTCTTGAAGGAGAAGTTGACTACTGCACCTGTTCTGACACACTACCAACATAACAGCTTTAGGCAACGATCTAAAATCGTTGCCTATAGTTTGAAAATCGTTGCCTATAAGTATAGGCAACGAAAATTCGTTGCCTATACCGTCGTTGCCTTTTCATCGTTGACTATACTATAGGCAACGAAAAACCAAACCGATTCGTTGCCTATAGTTCGGGGTTTAGGGGTTAGGGTTTTCTACTATAAGCAACGACTAGGGTTGAATCGTTGCCTATAGTTTCACTATAGGCAACGACTTCTTCGTTGCCTAAAACCCACCGACAGGTCAACTTTGACCACCTTTTGAAACTATAGGCAACGACGTCGTTGCCTATACTGAAGAATTTCGTTGCCTATAGTCAATCACATCGTTGCCTATAGTTTGAATTGTTGTATTTCTGGAAAACTATAGGCAACGAAATGGACCAATTTCGTTGCCTATAGTTTGAATTTTTTTTGGTGGCAAACTATAGGCAACGAAATTGGTCCATTTCGTTGCCTATAGTTTGTGTTATTTTAAAAAAAAAATACTTGATTCTGGATTGGGCCCAATTCCAGAATCTACAACATTTACATGAGTTCAAACCACAACAGCGTACACATTCCAGCCTAAATCAAAAACTAGCTACGTGCTACTGATCAAAGTTAACACAATTGAGGAAGTCCTCGTGTGAACCCTCCTGCTGGTCGTCACCCCTGTAAAACTGATGCTGCAGCGGCGGCTCGGCGTCCCCAAAAAACTGATACTGCTGCGGCGGCTGCTGGTGGTCCCCATATAACGGCGGCTGCTGGTGACCCCCAAAATACTGCGGCTGTGCTGTAGGCGTGACCAGATTTGGCTGAGTCTGTAGGTGCGGCTGCGAAGCCCCCCGAGGTTGCTGAGATTGAAAGAATGCCCACATTTGGTCGTGCTGCTCCTTCTCACGGGCTCTTTCCTGCTCCATGGCTTCCCTGGCACGCCTCATCTCCTCCAACTCCTCTTGCTGCCTCCGAATCTGCTCCTCCTGCCTCCGAATCTGCTCTTGTAGGCCGGACGACCTAGAACTGCTGGACCCGCTGGAGAATTCTGGAGTCATCTTCAAGACTCCATTTCCTCTGTAACCCATTCCCTTGGCCCAAAACTTGTTCTTTCCAACGGGAAGCGCATCTGACACGCACCTCGCCGCATTAATGGGTGTCATGTGGTCAACCTGAGATGCATACTGGGTCACCTCCTCCTCCGTGCACCCCTGATGCAGCTCTCGAGCTACTTTAGCACGCACCTTCGGGATCGACTCAACCAATCTCTCCTAATAGACAATGCAAAATCGGTGACGCATTAATAATTGAGTAAAATACAAGAATTAATTAAACATGAGATGTATCAAATATGGACAAATATTTATTAGATACTTACAACATATTCAGGGTTGTTCGGATACCCATGTCGGATGGAATACACGAGAGGATCCGTCTCTGGTTCCAACCTTGCCCCACGACGAGTCCATCTCTCATACGTTCGGGAACCGCAATGATGTGGGTTCACGTTCTGCGCTCGGTTTTTAGCATTTTGTTTCGAAATGTGCTTGTGACCATAAGAAAATGTGCACAATTATTAGCCAATTATATATATAGCATAAATTAGAGAATATTCTCGCAACATTAATTTTTTTGATTAAAATCCAACCCATTTAATTTACCTACACAATATATTAGAGATTTACCTACATATTAAATTAATAACATAGATAGAGATTTACCTACTACCTCTTGCGTATATAAAATAATATATCATAAAATGTAGGTAAATTAATAATAATAATATTAGTTTAGATTTAGGTACGCAAATCAATTCATGTGCATACCACAAGCTTGGGATGCTTCCAGTGGGCTATAAGCCAGTTCCACTCGTACTCCCGGTATCTGAACTCACTTGGAGTGCCATTTCGGCCTTTATCTATGTTCTCCTCCCAGAACGTCTTCAAGTGGGACTTCCACTCTCGATACCTATATTGATGCAACAAAAATATCATATAACCAACACTTTATATTCACAAATCTAACGTATTCAGGATACTTAGCCTTATATAAATCCAAAATCACATCACCTAGACGCGAGCTTTCGTTCACACCACCCCTCGGGCTGCTTCAGCCGATCGTCAATAATAAACCATTGCTGCAATACACGTATACATAATTAGCCTCATAAATATGTATGTTTGGTGGCTTATAATAATAAGAATGCCCATATTTTTATGACAAATTAATGTAAATTTAACTCACCGACAGTGCATTATGCACTCGGGCCTTCACTTGAGCATCAACTGAACCCCACGAGTCCCACAACATCGGGACGAAATCACGTATGACAAATCCTGCTTGGCTAGCATACATCCCTTTGTCAGAATACTCGATAGCCGAGCCATCGTCCTCATAATCAATATGAGCCCGATTGTCACCAACTCGATCTTCAATACCCTTCCCGGTTGTGGTACCTCTGCTCGCTTTAGCTTTAGGGTTGACGACGGTGCCTAAGACACGGTACAAAAGAAGGAAATTAAGAAATAGAACCTAATTTAATGTACTGTATCTACTAAAAGAACATAAACTTACCATTCTCGTAAGTGAGCTGGCCCTTAACCCTCACACTCAACAGAGGTTGAGAGAACGGCTCATATGTGTATGCTTCCTCAGGCGTCGTGAACGGGTCCTCATCATATATGGCCATGTTGTTAGGGTCGAGCTGAGGTATCTTCGGAATAACCGTAGGGAAGAACAAGTCCCTGGGCGGGCATAAGTGCACAGAATCCGTGCGGGATGCACTGCCGGATGGCCCAGATGATCCGGAATTAGGGTGTGGCGTCGCCGGATTGGGGGGAAGAGGTGGCATACGCGGTGGGTCCTGCATGTTTGGCCATAGTACCCTCGTACTATTTGGGCGTTCGCTGCTGACTGAGTGACGACCGGATTCCGTGGTGGAGTTTCGGCTGCTGTTGCGGGAGGGTCGTTCATGAGACACCGAGTGACGTGGACCTTGGGGATCCTGGGATGCTGTATATAGTTGGAGGTGACGATTGGAATGTACATAGACGGTCTCAAGACTGTCCGGTACGGTGCTTCCAGAAGTCTGACCAACGGACCTAGACCCAGTCCTGGGTCCTTGAGGGTTCAACCCGGAGGACATTTGAGGTGTCGCTCCTTGAGGTAACGAGGAGGAAGCTCCTTTCTGTTTCCCACTTTTCCCGGGAATCAATCTTTTGAACACCGACATTTTGATTAATGTCTGCAACAAAATAACATAATGAATAGCTTACAATTGAGGCAACACTAACCTAAATTTAAATTTTGTCTAACTAAAATGAACAACCCAAACTAAAATCACACTTATTCCCAATTCTAATTACCTAAACTAAATAACCAAACTAAAATCACACTTATTCCCAATTCACCTTACATAAACTAAATAACCAAATTAAATCCTCTAATCCACAATATAATCCCAACCTAATTAAATCAACAATCCAACATAGTTCATCATCCTTACCAAAATCAAACCTAAATAAAACCTAAATTCAACAATACAAACTAAATAACAACACAAATCCAACTAAAATCAACCTAACCTAAATCCAACACAAATCCAACACAACCTAACATAAATACCAGAATTTTTCCAACACAAATCCAACTAAAATCAACCTAAATCACGTTGTTTATATATTCAAGTAAGGAGAATCATGAGAGAATGCGAACCTATATTCGGGCGAGGGCAGAATATATACTCAAGCGAGAGTAATAGGTGCGGCGGCGCTGGTCGTTGCGGCGAGGGCGAGGGCGAGGGTAGAAATCCGGCGAGAGTACTATTTGGGCAGTCTTTCGAATCGTTGCGGCGGCGCTGGTCGCGACTGGGTCATTTATTCAACCTATTATAGGCAACGAATAGCAGAATCGTTGCCTATACTTTAGGCAACGAGGAGGACTTTAGGCAACGAGGAGGACTTTAGGCAACGACACCAATACTTTAGGCAACGATTTGTGTCGTTGCCTATACTATAGGCAACGAAATCAATATTAAAGGCAACGAAATTTTCGTTGCCTATACTATAGGCAACGAAATCAATATCAAAGGCAACGAAATCAATATTAAAGGCAACGAAATTTTCGTTGCCTATACTATAGGCAACGAAATCAATATTAAAGGCAACGAAATCAATATTAAAGGCAACGAAATTTTCGTTGCCTATACTATAGGCAACGAAATTTTCGTGTCCTATACTATAGGCAACGAAATCATTATTAAAGGCAACGAACTTCAATTTATAAGCAACGAAATTCATAAAGTCTACATAGCCATTCAAGTTCACAGGCTGAACCAGGGTGAACCAAGCTGAAGACTATAGGGTGAACCAGGGTGAACCAAGGTGAACCAGGGTGAACCAAGCTCGAAGACTATACTCAATTACATCTCTAACTAAGGCTGATAATCAGAATCAGAATCATCGCTAGAGTCTGACGCAGTTTGATAGTTGAAGTCTGGTAATAGGTGTCGCTCCTCGTCCTCGTCACTCGAGTCTTCATCAAAGTCATTTGGATTAACATTTAGAAGTGCTGCTCCACAATTTTGAACCACAATACCAGGTCGAACATTATTAAGGCGAATTGTATCGGATTCCGGAATGTCAATTCCATTTCCCTCTTGGTATGCTGCAACTTCTTCGTCATCTTCATTCTCACCAAGTGTGGCAGCACTGTACACATTCCTAGCTTGCACATGGTTTACTACTTTCCACGGGGGTCTGTTCATAAGATCGTCAAGGTAAAACACTTGTTTGACCGATGTGGCAAGAACGAAAGGATCCTCCTCATACCAGCTTGTGGCAGTATTCACGGAAATGTATCCATACTGATCGATGCGAACGTTCTCCGGACGAGTATCAAACCATCTGCACTTAAACAAGTAAACTTTCATGCGCTCACCATACATGAGTTCAACCACTGAATGGAGTACACCGTAGTAGTCAGGATCGTTATCCCCACCATGCACCATTACCCCACAATTCTGTGTCTTCACCCTGTTGTCTCTTTCTTGACACATAAATTTCACGTCATTGACCCTACACATCGCGTAAACTTTTGATGATATAGGTTTCATAGCCAAGAGCCTCAATGCGTGTGACCATTGTGGGTAACCATCATCTTCTACATAGTTCATCTGAAACAAATAACCGTCAATATTAGATACGACATTTCATATAAATAACCGTCACAATTTTCTTTTACACGTCATATATATTATGACTAAATGAATATATACTCACCCATGTGCCAAAAAAATTTGCAAAGGTCCGGTTGTGGTACGCAACATCCCCGCGAACCTGTGGACTTCCGAGGTGTGTGTCTTTCCAATATTTAACTTCTTGACAATTAATGAGTACACACCAGTGTGCAATGTCTAACTCATATGGTGTCAACTCCCACTCCCCGTGCAACCTACTTTGTGGGTAAACATCATTAGAGACTATAGAAAGGTTGAACTGGGGTTCATCTACCGACATATTCGAATGTGGGTCCTCAAGCGCTCCCAAATACAGTTTGACGTACGTTACGCACTCGTGCGCAAGATATGCTTCGGCGATACACCCTTCAGGTGCAGATGTATTATGTACATACCCTTTGTAGTCTCCCAGTTGTCTACAAAGATGAAAACAGCTTGTTATTATTGTTGTACGTAGAACAAGAATAAATTAATATATAAAGACTTAATTAGCAAACATCATACAAATGCAAGGTATATACCTCTCCATTGGATACATCCAAGTGTAGTGAACGGGACCGGTGAGCATCAATTGCTCGGGAAGATGCATCATCAAGTGAGGCATGATGTCGAAGAAATTTGGGGGGAAAATCCTCTCCAACTTGCACATGATAAAAATGATGTCCTTTCGCATTTCTTCGAGGTCTGACATTTTCACTTCTCTGGTGCATAACTTTTGAAAGAACCTTGACAGCGCCACTAACGGCTCTACCACCTCATCATCAAAGTACCCTTGAATCATAATAGGGAAGAGGCGTTGAAGTAGTACATGGCAGTCATGACTCTTTAATCCATAAATCTTATTGTCCCTGTAGTTAACACACCGACTTATATTTCCAGCAAACCCATAAGGATACTGGACGTTAGCCATCCACACAAAAATTTCATGCTTCTCGTCACGCGTGACCGTGTAAGGAGCTTGGGGCATCTTTCTCCCCTTCTTTTTCAACCACAGATGTTCCCGCAGTTTCATTTTTTCCAAATCAACGCGAGCTTTAGGGCCATCTTTGGTTTTACCTTGCCAATTTAGAACGGTGCCCACCACACTTTCACACACATTCTTCTCTATGTGCATGACATCTAGATAGTTCCTGATAGGCAACATCCGCCAGTACGGGAGTTCCCAGAAGATGCTCTTGTGTGTCCAGAACTTATACCTGTCGGGTATCTTCGGTATAGTCGCAACAACCTCAGGATGATTGCTCAATGGCCCAAAATTATACTCATTCAGGACTTCTAAGATTTCATCTCCAGTCCATCCCATGGGTTGCAGACCTTCTTCTACAGTGTCGTCAAAAGCCTGGGCGTCCTGGCGAAATGGGTGATGTCGTGGAAGCCAACATCGGTGATGCATATGGACAATCTTCGAGCAATGAGCTTGTCCAAACATGGCAGTCATGCACTCTGGACAGGCCCTGTACCCCTTGGTTGGGTTTCCCGACAACATCCCTCGACCTGGAAAATCACTGATTGTGCCCACAAGCATAGCACGCATTCGGAACATCTCATTTTTAAACCTGTCGTAAGTGGGATGACCAACTGTACTCAAGTGCTGAAGCTCCATAATCAATGGCCTCATGTACACATCCAGACACTTTCCTGGATAACCCGGCCCTGGAATCAACAGAGTCAGCATATTATATTCTTTCTTCATGCACATCCACGGAGGAAGGTTGTACGGTACCAATATAACGGGCCATATGCTGTACTTCTGACTCATGTTGCCGAAGGGGTTGAATCCGTCAGTCGATAGCCCCAGCCAAACATTTCGGACTTCAGTTGCAAAATCAGAAAACACATTCACCAGGTGCTTCCAAGCCTGACCATCAACAGGGTGTCTAAGGATATCATCGTCAGGCGAAGTCCTCTCAGCCCACCATCTCATAGCTTTCGCCGTGAATGCACACATGAACAACCTTTCCAGCCTATCAATAAGTGGGAAATACCGAAGTATCTTCACTACTTTCTTGTTTCCTGCAGGAGTGTACTTCCACCTTTCCGTACCACACACCGGACAGTAATCAAGCTTTGATAGATCCTTCCCGTCATCGTCTACACCCCAAAAGAGAACGCAATCATACATGCATGCGTGAATCTTGGTGTAGGAAAGTCCAAGATCTTTGAGGACATGTCGTATCTTACGATGAGTGGGGGGAAGACGATGACCGGGGGGCAGCAGATCACCAGTCAACTGAAGCCACCTATCGACCGCTGCCACGGTGCTCTTGGTCTCCACTTTTAGCTGCATCACTGCCATCACACTTTCAAGGACTGTCTTAGGACATCCGTGGTACAACGGAGTTTGATGCATCTGAATCAGGTTGTGGTACTTGTCCATACCACGTGTGTTGACATAAACTCTAGGTAATGGCTGGACTGACTCAATGTGAGGGAAATTCTCAACTTCTGGAGGAACATATACGGGTGCTTGAGAATCATGAAATACACCGCTCTCATGAGGAAACATATCGTCGATGAACCTCCTGGTGGGATCATAATTGGATGAACTCGCAGTATCAGCAAATTGTCCATGATCATGCGGATCGGCTACTGATGCTTCACCGTGATAAATCCAACGGGTGTACTTATTCCAAAATCCGTTTCTATGAAGGTGTCCCTCAACTGTAGCAATGGGACAACGATTGCCGCGACACCGACATTGTTTACATGGACAATAATGCACTGGCAACTCTCCACAATTAGCCTCCACAAATTCCAGAAATCTCCTAATTCCCTGCCCATATCTTGCATTAGTTCTATCCAGCCTCATCCAACTCTTGTCCATCCTGAAATGCACTGGCGATTCCAGAACGTTTCAGATTTTTCCACCGATTTTGATTTGAATGGGGAGCTGCTGGCTAGATCTGATATAATAATAATTATAGGCAACGACATAGTAATTCGTTGCCTATAGGGTTTTTCGTTGCCTATTAAACAATAGGCAACGATTTTTTCGTTGCCTATAACCATACTTTAGGCAACGATATGAATAGGCAACGATTTTTTTCGTTGCCTATAAACCGGACATTAGGCAACGATCTGACTTCAACAGGCAACGAATTCGTTGCCTATAGTTCACAATAGGCAACGAAAATTTCGTTGCCTATAAACCAGACATTAGGCAACGATTTGTCTTCAACAGGCAACGAATTCGTTGCCTATAGTTTACAATAGGCAACGAAAACCCTTGTCGTTGCCTATTGTGAACTATAGGCAACGAATTTCATATCTCGTTGCGCGTTATTTTGAAATTCATTGCCTAAAGTGGTTATGTTGGTAGTGACACTACCTGACGATAGTGCAGAGTTTGTGGTTTATAGCGATGCATCGAAATTGGGTCTTGGTTGTGTTTTGATGCAGCATGGCAGAGTGGTGGCTTATGGTTCCAGGCAGTTGAAACCATATAAAGTCAATTATCCTACACATGATTTGGAGTTGGCTGCCAATGTATTAGCCTTGAAGAGTTGGAGACATTACTTGTACGGAGCTCAGTGCAAGATATATACAGATCACAAGAGTCTCACTTATTTGCGTACGCATCCAGATCTGAACGTGAGACAGCGCAGATGGATGGAGTTGATCAATGACTATGATTGCACCTTTGAGTATCATCCAGGGAAGGCTAATGTCATTGCTGATGCAATAAGTCAGAAATATGGAGCTTCATTGTTTCATGTGTGTGTGGCCAGAGTTTCCATGTTAGCAGAGTTACGGGCTACGGGAGCTGAGTTAGAGTGGGATGATGATCACTACAAGAAAACAGCACTTAGACCACGGAAACGTAATTGTTCCGTGGTCATAGTGACACTTGGACGACGGAGAAGTCTCCGTCGTCCAAGTACTACCTGGACGACGGAGAATACCATCTCCGTCGTCCAGGTGGACACTTGGACCTCGGGTTTTTTTCCGTCCTCCAGGTGATCACCTAGACGACGGAGATGGTATTCTCCGTCGTCCAGGTGATCACCTGGACAATGGACCGACACGCCATTGTCCAAGTAACTTCCACTTAGACGACGTACCGACACCTCCGTCGTCTAAGTGAAGCATTATATAAGCCCGATGCCAAACTCGAGCTTTTTCATTCCATCTGATCCTCTCTTCATTCCATTCGAAGAAGAATTGAAGGAGAATTGAAGGAGAAGGAGAAGGGAGAAGGCCGAGAAGGCCGGATCAGGATATATAAGGGATCTCCGCTGACTAGCTAGCTAGCTTAATTAACAGATATCGAGAAGGCCAGCAGGTACGTACGTACGCAGTTAAAATTTGCTTAATATATATTTAGTGAAAACGTACGTACATACATGCATGGATGTTAGCTATATATACAGATTAAATTACATACGTACGTAATTGATGGATTGATGTAGATCGAGTACGTATAATTAAGCATAAATTAATGGACTAATATATATATGTAATAATTAATTAATTATAATATTTTGTAGCAGTATGGACAAGAGTTGGATAAAGTTGAAGAATAGATGTGATGTCCGGTATATGGATGGAATTAGCGAATTTGTGAATTTTGCGATAGAACATGGTCAGGGAAAGAAACATTTCAGCTGTCCGTGTTAGAAATGTCTTAATTGTCAGTATGCGGAGGTTAATGTTATGGTGCAACACCTGTACGAAAATGGTATGATGTGGAGTTACACTACATGGAGCGAGCATGGTGGAGCAGTAGAGTTCAGCGCAGCAGACTTCAGCTCAGGGTACAGTTACCATGGTGCCTCATCCAGCGAGAGTGGTGCCGGACCCCCAGCTTGCAACCCAACTGCAGATTTGGTCCATGATGCGTTTTTGGGATGTAGTCATGGTGGACACCAACACCAAGACGGAGGTTACAGTACCACTAATGAGCATGATGACACATTCCCCGATGCTAGCTTGGCCACTGACACCAGTGAGATGGAAAAGTACAACCGGATGCTACTTGAAGCGCAGACCCCAGTGTTCCCTGGATGTCGAGAGAATGTGTTGCAATATGTGATGGAGCAAATGAAGATAAAAGTGAAGCACAAAATGTCAGTGAGTGCTTTTGACGAAATTCAGGAGCAAATATGTAAGTTGCTTCCTGATGATCACAATCTTCCTAAATCTCATTATAAGGTTAGAAATATCTTGAGCAGCCTCGGCCTAAAGTACAGGATAATTGACGCATGTCCGAATGATTGTGTGCTATTTTACAAAGAGTATAAAGATTTGGACTATTGTCCCGTATGTGGCCAGTGCAGATTCCAGGTGAATAGAAAGAGTTCGAAAAAGAGAATTCCTGTGAAAGTTGTTCGATATTTTCCCTTGATTCCCAGATTGCATTGCCTGTACATGTCTCTACACACAGCAGAGGCGATGCGATGGTACGCAGAAAAGCGAATAGATGACGATGTCCTGCGACACGCCGCGGATGGGGAGGGTTTCAAACATTTCGACAGAGAATTTGGAGACTTTGCTGCAGAGGTTAGAAATGTTAGACTCGGCCTATCTACAGACGGATTCAATCCTTGAGGAAGTAATAGCTCCGCCGTCAGCACTTGGCCAGTTATTCTGATGCCGTACAACTTGCCTCCGTGGATGTGCATGAACAAGGAATTTAATTTCCTTACTGTACTAATTCCAGGTCCTAAATCTCCAGGGAAGTGCTTAGATGTCTACCTCAGACCTTTGATCGACGAGCTGAAACTGTTATGGGAAAATGGAGTCCCAACTTATGACAAATTCACTGACACGATGTTCACGATGAGGGCTGCCGTAATGTGGACGATCAGCGATTTTCCAGCATATGGGATGTTGACAGCCTGCAGGACAAAATGATATAATGGATGTCCTATATGTTTGGACGACGTGAACTCTAGTTGGCACGCGGGGAAGGTCTGTTACTTGGGTCACCGTAGATTGCTTCCTCACGACCACCCGTGGCGACAGGATGAAGCTCATTTCGACGGGGTGGTAGGGAACAATCCTAAACCCCGTAGTTGGTCGGGCGAAGAGATTTTAGAGAGGTTGAGCTATTTCGACTTTGGTGTGTTGACCAATGACGCGGATGTAAAGAAATGCAATCCAATTCCTCCACATGATCTGAGCTATTGGGATCACAAGAGTATATTCTTTGAACTCCTTTACTGGTCGAAGTTGAAGCTGAGGAACAACTTGGACGCGATGCACATAGAAAAGAATGTGTGCGACAGCGTGGTGGGAACAATTCTTGGTATTAAGTTCAAGACTAAAGATACTCCCAAAGCGCGCAAAGATTTGGAATCAATGAATCTACGTCGTCCCTTGTGGTTGAGGAAGGATAGGAAAGGAGTGTACAACAAGATGTCAGCTGCACCTTACACAGTGAAGCCGAAGCTTAGACGTTCTATATTTCACTGGTTTAAGGGCGTTCGTTATCCGGCTACGTATGCAGCTACTATAACTGGAGCAGTGGACGAGGTGCAACACAAGTTTATGGGTCTAAAGACACATGACTATCACGTTATGCTGCAACGTCTGATTCCAGTGGTAATTCGACCATACTTGCCTCGGGACGTCGTATAACCAATAGTGGCATTGTGCTGGTGGTGGCAGAGGTTATGCGCCAGAGAATTAAAGAAGTCAGATGTGGTGGAATTGCAACAACAAATTGTGCACATCATTTGCAAACTAGAGAGGATTTTTCCCCCTGCTTTCTTTGACATCATGATTCACCTAATGATCCACCTGCCCGAGCAGGTGCTCATTTCTGGTCCGGTCCAGTACACTTGGATGTATCCTCAAGAAAGGTACGTACAACTAATTAATTTGTTCCACTGGAGATTACTAGCTAGCTATATGTACCTATTCTTATTGTATGTTTGATTTTGTAGACAGCTTGGACAGTATAAGTCATTCGTCAAAAACAGGTCGGCCCCGGATGGCTCCATAGCAGAGACATACCTAATGCATGAGTGTGTTACTTAATGCAACAGGTACCTCAAAGATCCACCACCTCCCACTGCCTCCGATCGCAGTGCCCGCATCAATCTTTCTGTCGTCACCAATGTCGTCCGACCGTTTAGAGAAGTATTAAAAGAATCGTTAACACGGGAAGAACTTATTGAGGCACATTGGGTAGTGTTGTGAGACTGTGACGAAGTTGAGCCGTACATGATGTCATACAGGGAGAGGCTTCAGGCGTTAAATCAAAACAAGAGTTCGGTGTGGATTGAGAAAATGGTTAAGAAGAAGTTTCCCGATTATTTCTTCCAATGGGTACGTACGTACCTCTCGGTATTTAATTAGTAATTTATATACGTACATATCGATCATGTTTGGAGAAAGTCCAAATTAAACCCTTATATTAATTTGCCCTTTTTTGCAGATGATTGATCTGCAAAAATCTAAAAACCACGGGGGGTGGTGGTCATGGCCAAAGCACTTGCTAGCAGGGAAGCCGGTTAAACACTATATTTATCCCGGATGTTTTGTGAACGGTGTAAAGTTTCATTCATTGGCCCGAGACGAAGGAAGAAGAACACAAAACAGTGGGGTAACGGTTGGGAAAGACAATGATCTATATTACGGGACTATTGTATATGTGGTTCAGCTATGTTACGGGAATGATGTCAACGTTTTCTATTCAAGTGCAGATGGTTCAAGCGTACAAAGGAAGACCTGGGACTATTATCAGTCGATACAAACTCAAGCTGGTATGAGGATGAGCCTTTCGCTCTTGCCACCTTAGTTCGGCAGGTGTTCTATCTCGATGATCCGAAAGTCGGTGAAGGGTGGAAAATAGTTAACCATATCTCTCACCAAGGAATATGGAATACAGAGACAATTGAAGGGACACCGGCGACGACTGAAGATGTTGCTGAACCAGAAAGAGAAATTCCTGCCTATCAAAAGCCTAATATTTCTGTCATCCGCTCCGATATAATGGACCTGGTTCAAGATGGTGAACGGTTACCCATGCCTGATGGTTGTACAGATCTAACTGAAGATGAGATTATTGATGAGGTAGATGAAGAAGACGAGCAGGAAGAGGACACGGACGAGGACTCAGGTTATTCGTCCGACGATGTTGAGTACGATGACGAGGATGAGCCGTCGTCTAACGGGGATGAGGACGATGACGATTATGACGAAGAGTACGGTCATACGACGAGGATTATTAATTGGTAATTAATTATTGTAATTATTGTAATATATGATCGATGCATCATCGATAAAAAATTAATATAAGCTAATATTATAAGGAGGAGAATGTATGTATGTACGTATATATATTAATTAATTAATTACACGCGTCCATGCTCGATCAGATATATCGGATCGACCGACGTCCGAATTATATATCCTGGACAATCGAGAAATTAATTCCAGGTTGTCGCCTTTGGGTATTTTGGCTATCTCCCTAAATCCTCGACCCTAAATCTAGCAAATCGGATCGATCGATGATTTATTTAATTTTTTTTTTGATTCAAAATAATTGAACGGACACACAAATGACCCTGGACTACCTAAACCCTAAACCCTAAGGCCCTAATCCCTGAATTCAGGGTTTTTACACCTGGACGACGGAGATGGTCATTCTCCGTCGTCCAGGTACACACTAGGACGACGGAGATGGTCATTTTCCGTCGTCCAAGTTCACAAACCCTAAACTCTAAACAGTAAGGCCATAACCCCTGAATTCAGGGTCTATACACCTGGACGACGGAGAAGCTCATCTCCGTCGTCTAGGTACTCACCTGGACCACGGAGAAGCTCATCTCCGTCGTCCAGGTGTAGATATCGTAATTTTTTCTAAGACAACGACCATCTAGACCTTCTTCCAATGCATATTCTTTTCGCCAAGACTTTAGAGTAAACAATTCTTGGTGTGTGAGCTTCGACGGTTCGAAAATCGGAGTTGCGAAATGCCTTGTATCCACGTTTCCGGTTTGTGAAATTCTCGGTTTTGCGGTTGACTGTGCCGATGAAACCATTCCCGAACTTATTATTTTATGGTCCTTTCAAGACAATTATATATTATGTTACGACGAACATATCCAACGGTTGTTTTATCCAAATTCAATTTCGTTAATACTCTGCTGCAAATGAGCCTCTACTCATGAACACTTAAGTCGTAAGGATTAGTCGATACTTAACAACTTTCAAAACGAAAAATTATTCGTCGGTTCAAATTTAACTGTTCATATATACGATGCGTTCATCGATATTGGACGATTATTTCACTCGAATGACAGATCGCTAAATTCCTAGCAAATTAATTTTAAAATTTTTTTTAACGTAAATTGAACCTGGACGACGAAGAATGACGTTCTCCGTCGTCCAGGTTCAATTTACCATGGCGGTTTGATTTTTTTTTATTTTTTTTTTCAATGAATATTCGAATTGGACGACGGAGAATGTCGTTTTCCGTCGTCCAAGTCGAAAATCATGGCGGTTCGATTTACCGCCTCAATTTTCGGCGCCGCTTGAATTTCCACTTAGACGACGGAGAATCAATTCTCAATCGTCTAAGTCCAAATTTATGGCGGGTGAAACGTCCCGCCCATTAATTACGCGCCGCTTCGAAAAAATTTAACCCTTCACTTAGACGACGGAAAACGTCATTCTCCGTCGTCCAAGTGAACTTAGACGACGGAAATTAGTGCTCCATCGTCTAAGTGAAAGCCTATAAATAGAACAGCACCCCCCCCCCTCCTTTTCTCATTCCATCTCCTCTCCTCTCCTCCTCTCCTCTTCTCTCCTCCCCTCCGGCGATCCTCCTCCGACGACGCTCCGACGACTAAATTTCCGGCGTGGTTCCCCCTCTCCGACGACTCTACTCTTCCGATATTCCGGGGAAATTCCGAAGAGGTAATAATTCTATTTTTAAACTCTTTAACATTTTTTTTATTTAATTAATTATTTAATTTCTAAATAGTTTTAATTTATTAGTTTTAAATTCAAAATAGTTGTAATTATAATAATTATTTTGTTGTTAATTAGTAATCATTATTAGTTGTTAATTATTTGGTAATTAATGAATAATTATTAGTTAAAATTAAATAATAGTAATAATAATAATTGTTAATAATAATTAATTATATTGGTAAATGAATAATTATTATTAAATGCATGCTAAATAATAATTTATTATTGTAATTATTTATTGTTTTAATTAATTCATAATTACGTGTATTTTCTAGTAAATTGCATGGTAGTACGTCTTCGATTTAAATTTAGTACATAGGCTTGGTTTATTAAGTCGCACTATTTGGAATAGATAGCGCCTCTTTTCCTAGCTTATCTCCTTAACCCCTCGTGATGTGTGGATTTCATCACCGCACACCATAACCTAAGTGAAGTTATGGACACGCGGTTGAGGGCGGAGTTTGCAAATGACTTGAGGGAGTGTAAATTTTCGAAAAATTGGCCGAATGTCGGACATGGTGTCTAGAAACGGGTTATGACTGGTGACAGGATTTGGACTAAGAAAGACTTTTGTCGAAATTAGTCCTGCCTCTCGCGTTATCTCTATCCCTAACTGGCCATGTTTTTCGATTTAACCAAGGCTGATTAATTGAAAATTTACACTTTATCGCGCGGGTCGCACGTCCATTGAACGACCGAAAAAGCCAAGCTAGTGTACTCTATTTAAATCTTAACCGTACTTAACTAGCGTAAATTTTGCACTTGTAATTATAATGGTAAGTAGGTATTTTAACAACGTACTCGTAGGTTTAAATGGCTCTATCCAGCAAGAAGAAAGCCCAACAAGAGGCAGAAGATGCCATGCTCCGCCGCTTGGCGGACCAAGTCGGTTGGGAATTACCACTGGAGGGCAACAACGCCCTCAATCCGGACCCTTCATCTGGTCCGTCCGTGGCGCCCTCTGGGGAAATTCTCGCTCCCCCATTCATCTCGAGCGGTGATGACGTCGACCCCTTCCAATCTCTGACGCCCGGTACCTATTTAACGGGAAGTACTCAGGCATTCTCGACCGCCGAATCTATCATGTTCAGCGCCTGGCGTAGGCAAAGGAGGGCCCCCACTGACCCGGAACCGAAAAGGACTCGGGGTCTAGTTAAAGGGGACAAAGCGGAGAAAATTTGCAAGGCGACTGGGAAAAAGATTGACTTGCCCTACGAAGAATTCACCGGTGGCCTTCCCACAGCTCAGCTAGCAAGTCTCTCGGCGCATAGCATAGGGTCAATCGTCCGTAGCCGAGTTCGTCTCACTGCCCCTACTTGGAAGGAGGCGCCGGATAATGAAAAGACGAAAGTCTTTAAAGATCTTTCGGTACGTAATATGTCCAATTTAGTTATTATATAATATTGTTAATATTAATTATAATTTCATAATATATACGATTATAATTTTCTATTTATTTTTCATAGGAACAATTTGCGGTGGATCCGACACCGGCGATGTTGAGGCATATCAACCAAACCGCCCACTCAATCTACAAAGATTGGAAGTACAGGCTCCATCAGTACTTCCAAACTTACGGTCCCTCGCCTCCCCCCGTAGAGCTGCGTGGGGATAGAGAAGATGAGTGGGAGTGGTTGTGTAACCACTTAGCCGATGACTCCTTTAAGGTGTTAATTTACTTTTTTTTTATTTCAATTAAGATAATTGAATTATTTAAATTTTAGTTAATAATTTTTTAATGATTTAATTATGTTGTGTAACAGAAATTCTCCGGTGTCAACAAAGCCAACCGGGGGAAGAAGGAGAAACACCATACTACCGGCGCCAAGCAGTTCATTCAAATAGCCAAGGAGCACAAGGATAAGGGCTCCAAATACCCTTATCTTGATGCAAGCATAAGCGCGTACGTGACGCCTGGGCTCGATAATGAAGTCAGTCAATGCGGCGTAAGTGATGTATATATATATATGCTTTTAATTATAGTAATTATTATTTAAATATTATTTCATTATAATAAATTAATTATTCTTTTGTAGGCAAGGGTGATAGAGCGTGCGCAGGAAGAGTTGGCTAACACTCAGCTTGCGTTCCCAGATGTGTCGCCGGAAGACCTGCCTCCTCTATCCTTAGAGAGCCAAATTGCAATCGCCGATGAGGTCTACGGTCGTAGAGCTGGCAAGGAGGTTAGGCACTTCGGGCCTAGGGTGGTACGAGATTTGTCGATGACCTCCGACTCATCATCTACGGGAGGTTCGGGCCAGCAGAGAAGGACTCAGGCTGCGACCGTCGAAGCAGCCATTCAAGAGGCTCGACTGGCACGAGAGGAGAATCAATCCATGCGGCAAAGACTTGATGAACAACAAGCACAAATAGCTCAACTCATTGCCCTCATGCAACAAAATCGAGAAGTATGTCAACCTTCTCCGAACCCACACCCCGATGACAACGACCCGGCTGGAGGCGGAGGACTCGGCGGCGCATCTGCTCCTCCAGTGTATTAGCTAGCTAGTAGTTTATTATCTCGTTTCTTTCCGCATTCCGAAGAATATTTTAATTTTTAATTTATGAGTTTTTTCGATTATTCATGTATATATGTACAAATTATTTTTAATTATTTAATAATCAAGTAATATTCAAAATTTAGTTTATTTAATTAATTTTAGCATTTTTCATTATTTAAATTCAATTAATGATAAATTAAATTAATATTATTTAATTACAATTTTTTTTAAATTAAATTTCCACTTGGACGACGGAGAGTTAGTTCTCCGTGGCCCAGGAAATCACTTGGACGACGGAGATTTAGTTCTCCGTCGTCCAGGTGTTTACCTGGGCCTCGGAGAACGTATCAATATCCGTGGCCCAGGTAGCCACTTGGACGACGGAGAACTAAATCTCCGTCGTCCAAGTTCTTGGACGACAGCACTTGGAGCATGGACCTTGGACGACGAAGATTCCGTCGTCTAAGTACTTAGACGACGGAAAACGTCACTTAGACGACGGAAATGCTCCGTGGTCTAAGTCCGTTTTTCTTGTAGTGGATGGAGCTTTGTTGGCTAGCTTCCAGGTCCAGTATTGGTTGATCAGGTCCATGAAGCTCAGGATACGGATTCCTATCTGTTGGACAAGAAGACCATGATTCGAAATGGTGTGCCAATAGAGTTTTAGTTGAGTAGTGATGGTACATTGCTGTTCAAAGGCAGACTTTGTGTACCTAGAGACGAGAGCTTGAAAAAGGAGATCTTAGATGAAGCCCATTGTTCTGCTTACGCTATGCATCCAGGCGGTACGAAGATGTTTCGCACACTTAGAATCTACTATTGGTGGCGGAATGTGAAGAGGGAAATTGTAGCGTATGTGAGCAGATGCCTCATTTGTCATTAAGTGAAGGCAGAGAGACAGAAACCTGCTGGAAAGCTACAGCCTTTAGAGATTCAAGTTTGGAAGTGGGAGCATATCACTATGGATTTCGTATATCAGTTACCGCGTACTTCGGCTGGTAACACTAGTATTTGGGTCATTATGGACCGTTTGACGAAATCAGCTCATTTTCTTGCACTTCCAAGGAAGATTTCAGTGGGCAGGTTAGCAAAGCTGTATTTGGCTGAGATTGTTCGTTTGCATGGTGTGCATGTGTCCATCGTTTCTGACCGAGATAGTCAGTTCACTTTAGAGTTTTGGCAGGCATTGTAGTACAGCTTTTCATCCTCAGACTGAAGGGCAGTTTGAGAGGACGATTCAGACCTTGGAGGACATGTTGCGGTCCTGTGTATTACAGTTTAGAGGGAATTGGGACCAGCAGCTTCATTTGATTGAGTTTTCCTACAATAACAGTTATCAGGCTAGCATCGATATGGTACCTTATGAGGCTTTGTACGGGAGGTAGTGTCGTACTCCATTATATTGGAGTGAGGTGGGTGGGCGTTGGCTCATTGGTCCTAATTTGGTGAAGAGCACCACTGAGGATATTCAGATCATCAGAGACAGACTGAAGATTGCTCAAGATTGACAGAAGAACTATGCAGATGTGAGGAGGAAGTGTCTTGAGTTCGAGGTTGGCGATTGGGTCTTCCTGAAATTGACTCCTTGGAGAGAAGTAGTTCGTTTCGGGAAGCGTGGCAAACTTCGGTCACGGTATATTGGTCCTTATGAGATCGCAGAGAGATTTGGTGCTGTGGCATACAGGTTGGAGTTACCTTCAGAGATGGCGAGAGTGCATGATGTCTTCCATGTATCTATGTTGCGGAAATATATTTCGGATCCATCGCATGTTTTAGCACCATATTAGCTCCCTATTCGGGAAGATTTGACTTATGTGGAGGAGCCAGTGCAGATTCTTTATCGATGTGTACAGGAGTTGAGGCACATAGTTATTCCGCTTATGAAGGTCTTATGGCAGAATCATTCAGTGGAGGAAGCCACTTGGGAGACCGAGCAGCACATGCGAGAGCAGTATGCTCATCTTTTCAGTTAGCAGGTATGTAAATTTCGAGGTCAAAACTTTTGTAAGGGGGGTATATTTGTGACAACCCGAACCATAAATGGTAGTTAATCGGCTTAATTTGCGAGTTTCACGTATAATCGCAGTTTGTTGTAATTAATCGATTTGGCGGCCTTGTTTGCGACTAAATTATTGGGCGAGAGTTTGACATAAGTTCCTTCACGAGAGTCGTAGAGTTTATGATTTCAAGCTCGTAGGAGTTTTCCGAGGATTTTTCCGATGTTCGATGAATATGTTATGAATATTTCCAACCGTTGGATTTAATAGTGTTTATCCGTTTGGTTTCGATCCGTTTTCGACTGTTGACCGTTATAGTCGCGAGTATAAATATCGAAATAGTCGTAAAATTGTCGGAAAGTCACATTTGGGCCGAGTTGACCAAAATTGGACCGTTGACCAAGCGTTGACCGCATTGACCGAGCCATTTCGGGAAGGATTTTGACCACCGATCGAGTTTCCATTTCCGGCCATTTCAGATCTCAAGCTTGGTATGGTTAGCTTCCTCTCGTTATTTCCTATTGTTTTGAACTTGGTTTGAGTTGATTTGATTGAGTTTTGAGAGAGAACCAACATGATAAAGTTTCAAATTTTTGCCGGGATCGGGTGAGCTTTTCCGGCCACTTTTGGGGTCGATGGGGTTGGGAGTTTTGCACCCCTCAACCCATAGATACTTTTTGGTGAAAGAATTTTGGAATTGGAGGCCGTTTGAAGCTCGCCGGAATAGGTCACCGGAATTAATGGAGGTTTGAATTTTCAAGCTTGATTCTGGCCGTGGGTTTCGAATTGGAGGTTGGGGTAGAAGGAAAACTTGTTGGACTTGAGGAGTAGATGTGATCTAGAAATTTTCACCATATTTGGCCACCGTTGATGTCGAACTGCCGGCGGCGGCGGCGGTCAACTGCGGAGCTCCGGCGAGTTGACTTTTTTGGAATTTTGAGAAGTTTTATACCATTTTACTCGTAATCGCGCCCTGATCGTAGTCTTGAGGTTATTAAGTTTATTTTGGTGATGGATTTTTTGTCGAGGGTTAAGTAGAGTATTTATGAGATTTTCGACGATTTCGTTGATATCCGAGTTATATGTTTCCGGAAATGGTTGGTTTCTGATGTGTGGTTCAGAGTTTTAAAATTTGATTTTGATCAGTGGTATTTGTGATTATTCAGGAGATCGGGATCTTACGCTTGGCGAGGGATCTTCCTCCGGATCTCGGGATTAGTACGTTTTCGCGTTGTGGTTGTCTGTGAGTGGACACATTTCTTTTCACTGATTAGTTGCGAGTCTTTATAATACGTTTTACGAGCATGAGCATGCATATGCGATGATGATTTATACGAGCATGTGTTTTACGTTTATGCATTTAAGAATAAGCATCTATGAATATGCTTTTATAATTATGTCTTACGAATATGCATTTACATTACGCTTTATACATTTGCATGTAAACCATTTATGATTTGGTTTACACAGAGTACAGTCTCAGTATGTATAGTTGTATCGATACACTTAGCATCCCGGCTGATTCCCGAAGATGTTTACCGGGGGAGGGCTATTACCCTGACCCGAGGTCCTTACCAGGGGGGGAGCAGATACCCTGACACGCGGCCCTTTCTGGCTGGAATCACGTGAGGATCAGGGATCCCGTGATTCAGACTGTACTAGCGCAGATGTGTCTATGAGTGACCCCGAGGGATTTTTGATGCATGCTCTGTACGCGTGAGGAGTTAGAGTCTCCCTCTGATACGCGCAAAACATGCATTCACGTTAACTTAAAAACACAGATTACGCGCATTGCAATTTAAACCCTTCTTTTGTCATTTGTAATATTGGCGAGTAGGGATCGTTCTTTATCCGGGGAATTAAGGGCGCATGCATGGTTTCGTTATTAAGTGGAAATATAAAAGTTTGGGGGGATTGGAAATTGGTTATTTAATCTACGAAATTAAAGTACATAACATGCAAACACAACTAAAACTCTTAGGTATCTAACATGTTTTACTCATAGACAAGTTTCAACAATCAAGAAACTTAAAGTCTAATTATGCTTGCTAAAAATAAGAAGTTACACTATTAATTACATGTGATCAACTCATCTTATTAACCTACCCTTTTCATGCATCAAACCTTTGTGTAAGTTGCGAAATTCATAACTTATAACTAAGTACACATGCTTGATAATTGTGTAGGAATGCAACTTAGCGTATAAACATCCTAAACAACATACGATCATCGAAACATGCAAAAGAGAGGGACTTAGCGTATTTTCTAATACATGCATTCGAAGCTTTAAGATTGTATCAAACATGCATAAAAAGCTATAAATCATAAACACATGCATATTACAAATCGGTTTAGGCACATGAAACACAAATCTAAACTTGTTATTCATTTGATACACAAATCTAAACTTTCTAAACTTGTTATTCCAATACATCAAAAGATTCACATACAAAGCTAAAGAAATGAAAGTGAAGATCATGGTTACACTTTTTATCTTGAGTGCTTGATGAACTACGGTGGAGATGGACTTCCTTCACAAGGGACTTAGCGTATTGTGAGGGATGGAGGATGGTTTGCTTCGGCTTGGAAGGATGGAGGAACCCTAGCTTGCTTCGGCCTTGAATGGAGGAAGATGATGCTTCGGCTTGGTGTGTGAACTCTTAAGTGTTAATGGTGGAGGAGTATTTGTGTAGAGCTTTGCTTAGTAAAATGAGTGATGGATCTGTTTTATGGCTGGCCTCCTCCCTTATATAGGCAAGGGATTCATGCCTTCTCTCTTCCACCTTGCCTCCTCCATTTAATGCATGCAATGATCATTAAGGCAAGTCACACACTTAGTCACACACTTAGTCACCATTGCCGAACCCTAAGCATGAATCACCTAGCTTGTCACCATGGCAAGTCATCTTTTCATTCAATGCAAAGCAAGAGTCACCTAGTGTAGTCACCATTTGGGAACCCTAAGCATGAATCACCATGTGTAGTCACCATTTGTGATTATTAGCTTGATAATGTTGACTTGCCCTTTCAAAACAAGACTTTTCCTCTTCACCAAAAGGCATCTAGGCCGAATTACATGGGTTTGGGCTTGTTAATGGGCCGAAACAAGAGTTGAGAAATCGGCCCATAATTTGCTTTTTGGGCCGGCCCATTTTTCGTGGTCCGAAATCGCAAAAATCGCAAAATCGCCGAAATTCCTCCGAATTGCGCCGTTATTAATCTCCACCGTAAATATCTTCAAAATAACAATTTAAGTAAGGAAAACATAAAAACTAACATAATAACATAGCTAAACGAAAAGGGAAATGCGTTAAGAAACGGGCATAAAATGCGTATATCAAATTCCCCCACACTTAGACTTTGCTAGTCCCTTAGCAAACACCAAGTTAAACTAAGACTCTCTAAGAATTTAAAACAAAAGAAAGAACAACTAAGCCCTTAGCTAAAATTTGTCTCAGAATTTGCATAAGTATATGGCGATGGCTCACATGAATTTCAACGTGTATGCTCAACGAATTCAAGAGATAATTGCGATATAATTTATGTAATGAACAAGTAAGACATAGAGAAAACAATGGTTATGTTATAGCTGTGCATGCTTTGAATAAAGGTTTAATCAACTCACAAGGATGCACTCATCATATTTTTCACTCATGAAAATGGTTCACTTAAAGTGTATATGAATTGAAATGAAAACCACATGAATAAAGTTTGATTATTTGCACAAATGAACCAAAACCATAAGCTTACTCATGCAACTTACTCTACTAATTGAAAGCTACTCATTTTAAGGATCATAAAGGACTTTTAGTGAGGTTGTAATGGGGTTAAGGCTAAGGCATTCGAAATTTAGATATGTGGTGATAAAAACGTTCCAACGACTTAGTCTAGCACCATATTAGTCCTCCATCTCCATTTGTATGTTACCATGTATACTTCAAGCTAATCTACCCTTTGAGCTTTTCGGACAGGACAAAGGCCATATTTTGTTCTATTTTTGGGCCTTCAATTTATCGTAATCTCCAAATCCGCAAATAAGGGGGACGTTAATCCAATTGGTTTCTACTTTAGAACACAACATATTGCCATGAGAGATACTAGTTTTTTTTTTCTTTTCATTCTCTCAAATATAATTTTTTCTTTTCTTTTTGGCAATCTCATACTTTTTAAGTTTATTTGGACAAGTCTTTCCCCTTACTCACATTAACTCTTTCAATCTTTCCTACCAAACCATAATCTTATGTGCTAGTTTCGAAAAATTCTCACCAAGTTTCCGGAACAAAGGTAAGGATATTCTATACTAGGGTAAGTGTTTAGGTATATATGGTGATAAAAGAAAAGCTTAACGTGGGCTCAATTGGTTTATCTAGGGGTGTCGCAACTTGTGCGTACAAATGGGATACATGGATATATGGCAATGTGGTGGAAAATCCTAAATGCCTTTAATCATTTCCAAAATCAAAGTATGTATCAACTTAAAAGCTTTGCAAATTGACATGAGTAAGTTCTAGTATTCTCTAGTTCATTAAAATCTATGGCAAGCAATCAAATGAGGCATATATAAGCTAGTAGCTACGAAATGGATGTATATTCACTCGAATAAAGAACAGATAGCTCAAAAGCTCACATAGGGTTCATATGATTAAAAACTTATTCAAGCATGCGATTTCTGTACCATGTTTTTGCAATTCATATCTACTACATGTTAAAAACATATAGAATATCTCAATTAGCACAAGAATTCGATGCATGTGATTTATACGCCATGTGTTCGTATCGGTCAAATTTCATCATCGACTAGCTAAGGGCATCCTAAAGACTCTGAAAAACACTAATTTAGACACAATTAAATTATAAACCCTTCCCCCACACTTAAACTCTACATTGCCCTCAATGTAGTAAAGTAACAGTATAGAATTAAACATGGAGTATAGGATCTACGAAAATTCTAGTTTAAAATACAAAAGCCATTAAATTAAGTAAAAGGGGAAAAAAAAACAAATCTGTTGTCTCCCTATTGGGTTGCCTCCCAATGAGCGCTCGTTTTACGTCGTTAGCTTTGGACGTGATGCATCATTTTGTTTTTGAAATGGCCGGTTCTTGGAGTTGCATCTCCTCCACGGTGTGTTCCGCAAATGCCTCAAAATAGGGCTTCAAGCGATGGCCATTTACTTTGAACTCACTACCTTTGTCGATAGATCGAATGAGAACTGCTCCATGAGGTAGAACTTGAGAAACTATGAATGGCCCCATCCATCGAGAGCGAAGCTTTCCCGGAAAGAGCTTAAGTCTTGAATTGAAAAGCAATACTTTCTGCCCAGGTTCAAAACTCTTCCCGCGAATCATCTGATCGTGGATCTTTTTCGTCTTCTCTTTGTAAATCCACGCATTGTCGAAAGCATCATTTCTGATTTCTTCTAGTTCATTAAGTTGTAGCTTCCGATGCAAGCCTGCGGCATCTCGATCGATGTTGAATTTCTTCACGGCCCACCATGCCTTGTGCTCTAATTCAACCGGAAGATGGCACGCCTTTCCATAAATTAATCGGAAAGGTGACATACCAATGGGGGTCTTGTAGGCAGTCCTGTAAGCCCACAATGCATCGTCTAAGCATTGACTCCAATCTTTCCGGTTTGGACGGACGGTTCGCTCCAAAATCTTCTTGATCTCACGGTTGGAAACTTCAGCCATTCCATTTGTTTGAGGGTGGTATGGTGTGGAAACCTTGTGTTTTACGCCATACTTCCTCATCAGTGCTTCCACCGTGCGGTTGCAAAAGTGACTTCCTCCATCGCTGATTAGAACGCGTGGCATTCCAAATCTACTGAAAATGTTAGTTCGTAGGAAATCTGCAACAACTCGCGAATCATTAGTACGGGTGGCCTTTGCCTCCACCCATTTAGAAACATAATCTACTGCGAGTAAGATATAAGTAAAACCATTGGAGGGAGGAAATGGTCCCATAAAATCAATACCCCACACATCAAAAATTTCAACATTAAATATGTAGTGTTGTGGCATTTGATCTCTAGGGCCTAAATTACCGAATCTCTGGCACTTATCACATGCAGCACAATATGCATGAGCATCGCGAAATAAACTAGGCCAAAAGAAACCGCAATCTAAAATCTTAAGGGCTGTCCTCCTAGAACCAAAGTGTCCCCCACATGCTTCATTGTGACAAAAGTCTAGAATGGGCTTAAACTCACTATCCGGGATACATCTCCTAATTACTAAATCGGAGCATTGTTTCCATAAATAAGGCTCATCCCAGATAAAGGTTCTAGCATTATGCTTAAGTTTGTCACGTTGAAATTTATGCATGGTAGACGGAAACTCACCGGTAACTAAGTAATTTACAATATCGGCATACCATTGAGTTTCCGAAGTAGTTACCTCAATTCCGAAGAGTTTTTCATCCGGAAAAGTTTCTTCGATCTCGATAGGCTCATGGTCACCTATCAAACGTGATAGGTGGTCAGCGACGACGTTTTCTACTCCCTTCTTATCTTTGATTTCTATGTTGAATTCTTGGAGTAGAAGTATCCATCTGATAAGCCGTGGTTTTGCGTCCTTTTTGAGCATTAGATACTTCAAAGCTGCATGATCGGTAAACACAGTTACTTTAGTTTGAAGTAGATAAGATCGAAATTTATCTAATGCAAAAACCACAGCAAGAAACTCCTTCTCGGTAGTAGTATAATTTCTTTGCGCTTCATCAAGCGTCCGAGAGGCGTAATAGATTACGCAAGGCTTCTTGTCCTTCCGCTGACCCAAGACGGCTCCTACGGCATAATCCGAGGCGTCGCACATGAGTTCAAATGGCAGAGACCAATCAGGGCTGCATAAAATAGGAGCGCTCGTAAGAAGCTCCTTTAACTTGTTGAAGGCAGCGTTGCATTCTTCATCAAAGACGAACGAGATCTCCTTTTGCAGCAGTTTACACAAGGGGCGGGAAATGTGGGAAAAGTCCTTGATAAACCTACGATAAAATCCTGCGTGTCCAAGAAATGAACGAATCTCTCTAACCGAAGTTGGAGAGGGTAAGTGACGCACAAGATCTACTTTAGATTTATCTACTTCTAACCCTTTTTCGGAAATAATATGACCTAACACTATCCCTTGCGTAACCATGAAATGGCACTTCTCCCAATTAAGCACCAAGTTCGTTTCAACGCATCTTTTTAAAATAGTTTCTAAATTGTTTAAACATGCATTAAAATCACTCCCAAATACACTAAAGTCGTCCATGAATACTTCAATAATTTTTTCAATGTATTCGGAGAAAATTGAGAGCATGCAACGTTGAAATGTACCTGGTGCATTACATAGTCCAAATGGCATGCGGCGATAGGCAAACGTTCCGAACGGGCACGTGAACGTTGTCTTTTCTTGATCTTCCTCCGCAATGCTAATTTGGTTGTAGCCGGAGTATCCGTCGAGAAAACAATAAAATGCATGGCCGGCTAATCTTTCCAGCATTTGGTCGATGATTGGTAATGGAAAATGATCCTTGCGGGTTGCAGCGTTTAGCTTCCGGTAATCAATGCACACTCGGTGTCCAGTGATCGTCCGTTGTGGCACAAGCTCATTTTCCAGATTCTCGACGACGGTTATTCCCGATTTCTTGGGTACTACCTGCACTGGGGAAACCCAACGGCTATCAGAAATAGGGTAAATAACTCCACAGTCCATGAGTTTAATTACCTCCTTTTTTACCACCTCCATCATCGGAGGGTGGAGCCGACGTTGTGCTTCCCGCGTAGGCTTGGTGCCTTCTTCAAGGAAAATCCTATGCACACAGGTTGCTGGATTTATTCCCTTGATGTCCGCGAGTGTCCAGCCTATTGCGGGTTTGTACCTCTTGAGCACACTCACGAGCTTCTCCTCCTGTTCCTTTTCTAGCGCGGACGAAATAATGACCGGTAAAGTTTCATTCTCGCCCAAGTATGCATACTTCAGATGGTCCGGTAGTAGCTTGAGTTCTAAAACGGGAGCTTCTACAATGGAAGGAACCATTTTATTAGTACCAAAAGTAATTGGTATAGGAGGAGAAAAGCTTACTTTCCGTGGTGCGGCATTTAGGGCCATGGCCATGTCTTGGATTCGAGGTTCAAGCTCTAGTAAGGCCTCGAGAAGGCCGTCATGTCCAAGTTGAATGGCCATGTCGAGTTCATCCTCGTAGATGGTGTCGAGGTAACCTTGTGCTAAGGTATCCACGGGATCGTATGTCGAAATGGCAGCTACGCTCGACATTGGAAACTTCATCCCGTCCAGGATGTTGAACTCGATTCTTTCTCCATCAATCTCCATGGAGAAAGTGCCTTGGAAAACATCAATCTTCGTCCTCGCAGTCCGCATGAAAGGTCGCCCAAGTAGCAATGGCGTGGTGTTCAGTGGACTCTCTTCCATGTCAACTATGTAAAAATCGGCTGGGAATATCAAGTTGTTGACTTGTACGAGAACGTCTTCTACGTATCCCCTCGGATACTTGTGGGTGCGATCGGCTAACTGGATGACAACACCATCTTGCTTGAGATCTCCAAGCTCCATTGATTCGAAAAGATAGTAAGGCATGACGTTGATGGAAGCTCCGAGATCAAGCATCACGTCTTCAAAGTGGGTGTCACCGATTACGCAAGGAACTGCAAAGCTCCCTGGGTCCTTCAGTTTTGGGGGTAGCCGACGCTGCAAAACCGCCGAAACGGTTGCGTTCACCTTCACGACCTCCTTCTCTCGAGTTTGCCTCCTCTGAGTGCATAATTCTTTCAGAAACTTGGCGTATATAGGCACTTGCTTTATGCACTCGATCAAGGGCAAATTCACTTGCACCTTTCGGAAGATGTCCAGGATATCTTCATATTGGGCATCCTTCTTCTTTGATTTTGCTAATCTGCTTGGGAAAGGTGCAACAGCAAACGGAGAATTAGTAATCACCGTATTTGAAGGAATAGGGCTTTTACCTTTGATTGGGGTAGGTTGTGGAGGTGATTGTGCCTTGGTGACAGTAGGCGTCACCTTCTTTTTCTCGGCCTCTTGAATTGCCGGATCGATCTCATCTTCTTCTTCGTTGGTGATGTCCTCAATGGTGACTTCATCAAGATGAGATCGCTTGGTCTTTGGCTCTTCAAGTGTCTTCCCACTCCTTGTGACTATAGCATTCACGTTTCTTTGATTAGGAGTGGTTTGAGGTGGAAGCCGACCGGTTTCTTTGATTTGCCCCATGAAATCAACAAGTTGGCCGAGTTGCTTCTTCACTTCAGTGATGTCGCGGCCATGTGAGTCAAGTGTCTCCTTTGTCTTCGATTGTCCGTCGAGGAGAACTTGAGTTGAGGCCGAAAGTTGCGACAACATCTTGTCGTAATCCGGATTGGTGAAGGGTTGTGATGACGAACCATGCTGCATCGGTGGTCGTGGTTGAAATGGAGGGCGTTGGTAGCTTTGTTGAGGTTGAGATGCTGGAGGGTTTAAAGTTCCCTCGTTGCTGCTCCATCTAAAACCTGGATGATCACGGTTGACATAGTTGTTGTAGTTGTTATACCTTTGTCCTCCCTGATATCCGCCGATGGCGTTAGCGTGCTCCGGCTCGCTTGCCTGCTCCTGCGCTTGAGGGCATTGGTCATTGTGGTGACCGTGTGTTTGACATATGCCGCAAACAGGCCGTTGAGTTGCCTTCGCTCTTGTCGTCTCGAGTTCTAACACCTTCTCTAGCATATGAGCTAGTTTGTCGTACTTCTCGTCCGCGTCGGTTGTTGAACTCGCCTCACCGACTGCTCGTCTGTTGGACATTCCGTATTGTGCATCATTATTCGCTCGATTCTCTAGAAGAGCTCTAGCTTCGGTTTCGGTTAAGTCCATGAATGCACCGGTGGCTGCTGCATCCAGCAATTCCCTATCGATCGGCTTGAGACCATCGTAAAAGTAATTCATGAGATTGGTCTCGGAGAATCCATGCGATGGGCAAGTGGCACATAAAACCTTGAATCGGTCGTATTATTGGCCGAAGGTCTCGTCCGGTTTCTGTGTGATGCCAGTGATTTGCTTTCTCAAGACGGTGATCTTTGAGGCCGGGAAGTACTTTGCTAGGAACATATCCGCAAGTTGCTTCCATGAGGTAATATGGTTCGGCGGTAGTTCCATTAGCCAAGACTCGGCCCTTTCGACTAGGGTGAATGGAAATGCCTTCAGCTTGAAGAGCTCCGTATCAGCATCGGATGGCTTCATGCTGTTACAAACAAATTGGAATTGTTTGAGATGCTTGTTCGGATCTTCATTGGAAAGTCCATGAAAAATGGGTAGTCGGTGGAGGAAGCCACTCTTTAGCTCGATATCCTTCATGTTTTCCTCCGGTTGTGGAAAAGCAATGCTCGAAGGTCCGCTGCTCCATTCGGTTGAGCAGGTGCGCTGGCGAAGAGATTGTCCTGCATTGGCCATGTTGACTCGCTGTGCTTCTACTTCTGAATTGTGGTCGGTTGATGAGGCTAAAGTATGGTCGGTTGATGAATGTGAAGACTCGGAAACTTCCTCGATGATGGGATGATCCAGGATGTCAGTTTGAGCTTTAAGTCTCGCTATTCTCTCTGCGATCTCCTCAAACTTTGTTCTAGATGGTCCAGGATTCTGATCGGACATTCATTAGCCTGACATCCACCAAAGACCAAGTGTTAGTATCAACAATTAATATGAGATATATAGAGGAATACTAACCAAAATTGTAAAGCATATTTAGAAAACAAAGGGATAACAAATAAAATAGTAAAACTATCAAAACATACTATAAATACACACAAATACTTAAAAACTACTAATACACAAAATTTATAATAGTTAAGACACTATATGTATTTTACTAAGTAATGCAAATGATTTAATCAATTTTATGGGCTATGCAAAAGAATGTAATAAACTAAGACACATGTTTTCTGCAAATTAAAACTATATAATGCTAAACCCAAGAATTTAGTTAGAACATATATAAACAAAGTTCAAATACAAGCAAACAATAATTCACATCGAATTTGTGCACCACACATTTTTTTTCAATAAAATGCATTAAACAACAATCCTACGTGAAAGATGGAGTGCATGCATAAGAGAAAACGTTAGAACCTGCAGAAAACACACGAGTTACGTGCTAAAAAAAAAATGAATGCAAAGAATGACCTCTTCTTCGATCTTATGTCCCTAACTTCACTTAGGTTAGGGTACTCGGTAGTGAAATCCGAGTATCATAAAGCCTAAGAGAGGTTATGCAAGCTAAGTAGTGGTTGTTAGTCCTTTACAGTTTTTAATGCACATATAAACACAAAAATTTGACTAAGTTTTATTTATTTCCTTTGGACCCGATGGTACGTGGTGCAGAGGCTCTCGACTGTGCAATGGGTCTCGTTCATCCGAAGATGAAGTCTGATTCCGGGAGGTCTAAGCATGCATAATCCGATATACCATCTATTTAAAGGATTATGTCGTATTTATCAAGTTCGTATTTATCCGTATTCGTATGCACTTATGATTTACAGAGAGTACGCGAAATGATCATTCGGTAAATTTCTTGGACGTGCGGCCCGCGCGAAAATATATACCGACTACAATTCAGCTTAGTTACGTTTAGAAATGGTTAGTAGGAATAGAGATAACGCGAGAGGTAAGGACTAATATTTAGAACAACCCGAGGCTTACTCGTAAGAGTATATACTCCAATGTTGTTCCTAGAAACACCCCGAGGCTAACCAGTTACGGTATATACTCCAATGGTGTTCTATTGCTTAGATCCGAAACCCGGCACCAATCATAAACCCATTCACCATATCCAACAATCAGCCAAATTTGTGAGATAGTATATAATCTCAAGTTCTTAGTAAACTCCGCCCACAACCTCGTGCCCATAACTTCACTTAGGTTATGGCGTGTGGTGATGAAATCCACACATCACGAAGGGTTAAGGAGATAAACCAGAAAAAGAGGCACCACCTATTCCAAAGAACGAAACTTTATAACCAATACTCGTACTCAATGTAAATCAATTTAAGTACGTCTACGTTTTGATTGCGCCTATGATTTAAAAGGAATACACGACTTAGTTATTGAATAAATCTCTTGTCCGTGCGGCCCGCGCGAAAATGTATACCATCTATCGTTAATCCTCGTAATTGTTGGAAATGACCAGTTGGGATAGATGTAACGCGAGAGGTGAGAACTAATTTCTGGGAACAACCTGAGGCTAACTCGTGAGAGTATATACTCCATTGTTGTTCTTAGAAACACCCCGAGGCTTACTCGTAAGAGTATGTACTCCATTGGTGTTCTGTTTTCTTAGTTCAAAACCCGTCACCATTCATAACCCTTCTAGACATCATAACCAACTCTTACTCGAACTCACAAGATAGTATACAATCTCAAGTGTTTGTAAACTCCGCCCACAACCTCGTGCCCATAACTTCACTTAGGTTATGGCGTGTGGTGATGAAATCCACACATCACGAAGGGTTAAGGAGATAAACCAAACAAAAGAGGCACCACCTATTCCATAGAGATTTATTTAATAACTAAGTACTAGTACTCAAATTAAATCAAAGACTATCCTTTAACATGGAAATAAATTATGCAAGTGTAAAATAAACTAAGTATGAATAAATTCGGCTAAGTAAAAGTAGGCATTGTAAACATGTATGAAAATTTCTCTAAGTATAAAAAATGAACAAGTATGTACTTCGAAAATTTAGACATGCTTTTAATCACAAATGTACAACGAAACATATAAAAACATTCTAATTCCCCGGCAGCGGCGCCAAAAATTGATACGCGCAAAACATGCATTCACGTTAACTTAAAAACACAGATTACGCGCATTGCAATTTAAACCCTTCTTTTGTCATTTGTAATATTGGCGAGTAGGGATCGTTCTTTATCCGGGGAATTAAGGGCGCATGCATGGTTTCGTTATTAAGTGGAAATATAAAAGTTTGGGGGGATTGGAAATTGGTTATTTAATCTACGAAATTAAAGTACATAACATGCAAACACAACTAAAACTCTTAGGTATCTAACATGTTTTACTCATAGACAAGTTTCAACAATCAAGAAACTTAAAGTCTAATTATGCTTGCTAAAAATAAGAAGTTACACTATTAATTACATGTGATCAACTCATCTTATTAACCTACCCTTTTCATGCATCAAACCTTTGTGTAAGTTGCGAAATTCATAACTTATAACTAAGTACACATGCTTGATAATTGTGTAGGAATGCAACTTAGCGTATAAACATCCTAAACAACATACGATCATCGAAACATGCAAAAGAGAGGGACTTAGCGTATTTTCTAATACATGCATTCGAAGCTTTAAGATTGTATCAAACATGCATAAAAAGCTATAAATCATAAACACATGCATATTACAAATCGGTTTAGGCACATGAAACACAAATCTAAACTTGTTATTCATTTGATACACAAATCTAAACTTTCTAAACTTGTTATTCCAATACATCAAAAGATTCACATACAAAGCTAAAGAAATGAAAGTGAAGATCATGGTTACACTTTTTATCTTGAGTGCTTGATGAACTACGGTGGAGATGGACTTCCTTCACAAGGGACTTAGCGTATTGTGAGGGATGGAGGATGGTTTGCTTCGGCTTGGAAGGATGGAGGAACCCTAGCTTGCTTCGGCCTTGAATGGAGGAAGATGATGCTTCGGCTTGGTGTGTGAACTCTTAAGTGTTAATGGTGGAGGAGTATTTGTGTAGAGCTTTGCTTAGTAAAATGAGTGATGGATCTGTTTTATGGCTGGCCTCCTCCCTTATATAGGCAAGGGATTCATGCCTTCTCTCTTCCACCTTGCCTCCTCCATTTAATGCATGCAATGATCATTAAGGCAAGTCACACACTTAGTCACACACTTAGTCACCATTGCCGAACCCTAAGCATGAATCACCTAGCTTGTCACCATGGCAAGTCATCTTTTCATTCAATGCAAAGCAAGAGTCACCTAGTGTAGTCACCATTTGGGAACCCTAAGCATGAATCACCATGTGTAGTCACCATTTGTGATTATTAGCTTGATAATGTTGACTTGCCCTTTCAAAACAAGACTTTTCCTCTTCACCAAAAGGCATCTAGGCCGAATTACATGGGTTTGGGCTTGTTAATGGGCCGAAACAAGAGTTGAGAAATCGGCCCATAATTTGCTTTTTGGGCCGGCCCATTTTTCGTGGTCCGAAATCGCAAAAATCGCAAAATCGCCGAAATTCCTCCGAATTGCGCCGTTATTAATCTCCACCGTAAATATCTTCAAAATAACAATTTAAGTAAGGAAAACATAAAAACTAACATAATAACATAGCTAAACGAAAAGGGAAATGCGTTAAGAAACGGGCATAAAATGCGTATATCACCCTCGTGTACCATATGATTTTTATGCATCTAGACTCGCATATGTTTTATACATATATATTATTCGGCGAAAGACATTTATTTTTGTCCACTCAGTCTAACGGTTTATATGTCTTTCCCTGGGCTCTTTGTTTTCAATGCCCAGTTTGTAGTTTGGATTCTGGTGTCGCACGTCAAGGTTAGAGACATAGTATTTAAGCTACTTTTCCTTCTCAGTAGGTTTCTAGTTTGGCCTACTGTTATGTATTTATGTATATCGTAGAGGTCGCTCTGAATACTATTGTGTTTATATTTTCACGCGATTTTCCCGGATTTCTGTATTGTTCCAGTTTTGTTTATTGCTTTACATTATGTTATGTTTTTGAGAAATCCGGATGGGATTGGTGCCCACGGTTTGGCTTTTGTGGCATAGGATGAAGTGTATTTTCTGGTGCAAGTTAATGGTAACTTCGCGATATAGTGAAATTCTGCTGAAATTTCTCTGATTTTTGAAAGTTCATGTTTTCAGAAGGGGTTTGATTCCGGTTTAGATAACTAAACCGTGGTCAGGTCCTTTCAAATCTCATTTATTCTATTTCATATTATGATTTATAAGTACTCACATACAAATTTTTCACTGAAATTCAGCGGAAGGTATAAATATAATTTTGTACATTCTTACGATATTATTAGTTTTGTCCACTCACTTTAACAGTGTTTTGTTTATGAAATGTCCTTCACTGGCCCCTTTGATTTCAAATGCCTAGGTTTGCAGAGATTCAGTGGAAGTCGAGCGTGCACATAGTTTGAGGTATAACAGTACCCAGTATAGGATCCGCGGTTGATTCTATGAGCTTATCGCTTAGCTAGTTAGTTAGTTTAGAATACCTGGCAGCTTTGATGTCCAAACATTTTTCTTTAATTGATTAGATTTTTGAAATGTGGATTTTTGAAAAGTTTAGTTTCAGTTTAATTCCAGTAAGGGTAGTGATAAGTTCAAACGCAGTTGCGTTTAGCTCAGTCACCCCACCGACTCATGGCAGCTTCTCCTTCTCTCTCTTATTGCCCATAATCTTTTGTGTTCCTCTCTCTCTCCCCTTTTACTTTTATCCTCTGTTTGTTTCACTGTGAAGATTATCTTCGTTTCTGTATCATCATATCTCTTTTCTTTCTATATTTTTAAGCTTACTAGATTACCCAAAATTGACCAATTCTTGGTTCTTATTTGGAAGTTTGGAGCAACTTTTTTGTCAAAGCTAAAAAACGACGACAAAGTTCCTCAATTCATGAATTGAATCTAATCTTTTACAAATCATGCCTTACATCGATTGGGTGTTGAGGATTCGGTCCAGTCAATGAGAATTTTGGAGGTCTTAAGGTTTTATTTTCTGGGTTTATTAGTTTTGATTTTCTAAAATCCACTCACGAATAAGGGATGGATCTGTTTAGTAACTAACACATCCAACCTTCATATAATGTTTTCAATTTCTCAGTATAGGATTCTTGTTTTTAAATTAATTGATCTGGTTTGAAGGTTGAAGAAGACAGAGAAGATATGAACAAAAACGGAAAGTATATACCGAATAATATATTAAAAAATATCTATAAATTATCAGAAGCTGGCATGTGTCATTGGGATGGCTGAGCCAAATGCCCCTTTGAGCCTTTCTGCTAATCTTCGAGAAGTTTTATCTAGAATGTTAATAGAAAATTCCATTCAGTAGTGTCATTAGAACCTAATCCTGGTTTAGACTTCTAAATCAATGTTGGGTTCTAACACTGCAAGAGCAATAAGAATTCTTACAATGTTAAACTTGGCTATAGGTGCAAAAGTGTCCTAGTAATCAACTCCATATTTGGCAACCAACCGAGCTTTATAACAATGAATGCTTAGATCTGCTTTGAGCTTCACAGTAAATACCTAGCGACATCCAATGGTCTTCTTACCTTATGGCATAGGAACAACATCCCAAGTTTCATTATTCTGCAAGGCCTCCAGTTCTTCATTCATTGATTGCTTCCATTTTGGATATGCCAAAGAATCATGTACATTACTATGAATAAATACTATAGATAATTGACTGACAACAAGTGCATGAGACTCAGACATTCTATAGTAAGATATATATTTCCCAATTGAAAATTTGGCTATGGCATCTATGTACACAAAGCTTATATTGTTCTTTAGAAATTCCCTTAGAGCATCTCCAACCATGGTGTTTCTACCGAAATCCATAAGGGACTTCGCCAGAGGTACAGTGGATATTGGGCGTCAGGGACATATGTATGGAATGTAGATGCTCCCCTGCTGGGGTCTTGAACTCCTTAGTCTCAGGGAGAGGCATAATGAGGCGGCATAAGGGATCAGATGTGGGCAAAAAAAAGAAGGCATTTTAGTTAGGGGGGGGGGGGGGGAAGAGCCACTAGACAGTGCCAATTTTATCAACTGGAATTTATAAGGGACTTCGCCATAGGTACAATGGATATTGGGTTAGGATTGCTCATGAGTACTCGAGCTGGTAACCACTCGCACTCCGCTTATCTACAAAACAGAGAAACTACCGTCAGGAAATTGAGACGGGATTGGCCCGCCTTCCACTATCACCAAAGGTACAGTAAGTTCGACATCGAATAAAAACCTCACACCATCGTGAAGTGACATGCAGTGGCAAATTTCAAAGCAAAATACATAGAGGCTGAGGATGAACGTGCCCAGCAAGAAACCACATAACCCATTATCACCAACCCCTAATCACTCTGGCACTTATAAGTGGATGGGTCCACAAACCAGTCAACCAGTGGCGTTGGAGTCATCCTCACATGACCTGGGGGTATTCATCCAGAATATTCCCTCAAGTTCAACTTCAAAGCTTCAAACAATGAAGCGGAGTATGATGCACTTATTGCAGGGCTACAACTGGTGAGCCTATTAGACACCTCTGACATCAACATATACAATGATTCACAGCTAGTCATTAATCTGATAACTAGGGACTTTGAGGAAAAAGGGGGATCCATCGCCGCTTACCTAACACTCGCTCGGCACCACCTTTCCAAATTCAAAGTTTTCAATATTACTCAAGTGCCACTTACCCAGAACGCCAAGGCCGATGCACTAGCTTGCCTTGCCATCACGCCCTACCTTACATTTACTAATCACACCAAGGTGAAAATCATAGACACGCCAACCATTGCCAAAAGCTTCTCTGAGATCCTGCCTATAGCGCCCACTGAACCCAGCTGGTTGGATCCCATCCTCGCTTACAAGACTAGGGACACCCTTCCATCGATCAAACAGGCCAGAACAATTGTGGCACGTGCCACAAACTTGAATGTACGAGGTGGACAGTTATACAAGCAAGGGTGCACATGGTCGAACCTCAAATGCCTCACAACAAGCGCATGGCGATCACTCTTAGAGGAGGTTCACAATGGCGAGTGCGGCCACCATGCAAGTGCTTAGTCCATCACCCACAAAGTTCTGCGATAAGGGTCTTGGTGGCCCACCATCCATGCTGACGCCAACGCGATCACTAGCGTTACCAAGGCCTGTGAATTTCATGCACACAAAGTTCACTCTCTTGTTGTCCCACTCTCCATCATACTGTCATCTATCCCTTTCGCCCAATGGGGCTTGGATCTTATTGGAGAACTTCCCAATGCCAAGGGGCAATTTCGGTACATGGTAGTCATCATCGATTACTATACAAAGTTTATTGAGGTAAAGCCACTCATCAAAATCACGACTGAGAAGATCACCAATTCCTTTGGCGTACATTATTTCGTCGCTAGCCCAATCAATATCATTACGCTGCTCAGTTCAATAATGCCGAGTTCATTCAATTCTGTAAGAGGCAGGGAACCAATGTTCTTTCCTCTTCTCTCGCTCACTCCAGAGTAACGGGCAGGTCGAGGCGACCAACAAGATTATCAAGGACCTCAAGAAACAATTGACTGCCATGAAAAAGGGGTTAATTATGGTCGTTGGCCCAAGCTACTCCCAATCATACTTTGGTACATCCGAACAACCGCCACAAGTAAGACACCATATGCCCATACATTTGGCATTGAGGCACTGTTTCCACTTGAGCTTACCACCAAAGCAAAAGGGTGGAGGCATTCTATCCAGTAACCAACGATACTGGACTTTGTTTAGACAATGACCTTCTACAGGAAAAGTGTGATGCCACCCACTTTCGTAACATCACAATAAGGAAAAGATCGCCCGCCTCTACAATCACTGCGTTTGCGCACGCCCGCTACAAGTTGGCGACTGAGTAATGAAGGCAATTCAAACCAATGTCATAAAAGGACCCAACCCTGATTTAGTTTCCTAAACCGGAATCAAACCCCTTCTGAAAACATGAACCAACAAAAACCATTAAAATTTCGGCAGAGTAACGCTACTAACGCGGAATTGCCTTTACCTGCACCCGGAAAATAACACTTCATCCTATGCCACAAAAGCCAAACCGTGGGCACCAATCCCATCCGGATTTCTCAATATCATATCAAGAATAATAAACAGTAAACATAACTGTACTTTATAGGAAATCCGGGAAAAACCACATAAAACATGTATCAATAACGTATCAGAGCGACCTCTAGTGTATATACATAAAAATATACAACAGTATGCAAAACAAGAAACCTACTGAAAAAGAAAGGTAGCTCGAACGACTAGCCTCCGACCGCGACGTGGGACACCAGAATCCGAACTGCAACGTGGGACACCAGAATCCGAACTGCAAATTGAGGACAGAAACCGAAAAGCCCTGGGGAAAGGCAATAAACATTAGAGTGAGTGGACGAAAATAAACATATGCCTTTCACCAATTTCATATACAACAAACAATGTCAAGCAATGTGAGTTCGAAAATAATATATGGAGGTGCCAGGCGAATCTCTCAAGCTCGACGGTGATAGGCTAGGGGAATCTCTCAACCTCAACGGCATAACAGGGGAAACTCTCAAGCCTACCCAGAGGAATCTCTCAACTCTGGTCAGACTACCGGTGATCAGCCGAGTAAACGAAGCATCAATGCAAGTATGCCATCACCATAAAAATATAAAATAATACCTCTGAAAATAATAAATAATCTCAACATCGTATATGTACATAAATACGAAAAATCATGAACTCGCAACGACTGTGAAAATATAAAATTCCACTCACAGGTGAGCAAAGCGCGCACTCGCGATAATCACGTGGTCCGGCGGAAGATCCCTCGCCTGAAGCACGATCTCGATCCTCTGAATAATCATACAATATATCTGATCAAAATCACAATTCACAACACTGTACCACACCTCGGAAACCAACCGTTCCCGGAAACGTATAACTGATACAAAAATAATCAACGAAATTCCCGAAATCTCCACTCAAACCCTCGACTGAAAATCCGGTACCCAAATTAACTCGAAAACCTCAAGGCGACGATCGGGCCGCGAATACGAGCAAAACGACATATAACTCGACACATTTCCAAAAAGTCAACGGTCGTCGGAGCTCCGCCGTTGACCGCCAACGCCGCCGCCGGCGCGCCGTCAACCGGAGAGATTCTCCGGCGGCCAAGCTCACTGAAGCTTCATCTCAACGAGCCCAACACATCTCTCAACTGTGGCTAAGTCCAATTCCGGCCACACACGCCGGAAATCAGCTCGAAAGTCCAAAATCCCTAACCGGCCGGAAAAAGCTCCTGCGCCAAAATCCGTCGCCGTGAAGCCATCCCGGCCTCCCAACCTCAAGGGTCCACCTACCTACTTCAAACCCAATAACTTCCAGCACAAACCCCCATTGGAAAGTCACCGGAACGCCTTCCTCCACCGAGCCCGATTCAGGCAAGTTTTCCCAAAATTTCAAATCGATCGTTCTCACTCAATTTCAAATCAATTTCTACAATTCCAGTTCCAATCAATAGCAAATCAAGCAAGGATTCAAAATATACCAACAACAAGCCCGGAGGTGGCCGGAAACGGAGAATCATAGGCGAGTCAAGCGACGGTGGAGTTTTCTCTCCACTGGTCAACGCGGGTCAACGCGTCAGAATGGGTCAACGCAGGTCAAACTTCCAACAGTGCTTTTTCGACTATTTCTGATATTTATACTCGCGGCTCGGGACGATTGACGGTCCAAAATGGATAACAATCACAATTCGGATAAACTCGATACGAACGGATAAACTCGACGAAATTTCACAACTTCAAATATTCATATTATATTCCTCGGTCGTCAAAATAATCATCCAGAACCGCCCACGAACTCGAAATCACATAAACAACAACTCTCGAGAAGAGACTCAACTCAAATTCTCGGCTGATAATTAAGTCGTAATCAAAACCGGCAAATTAATCAATTATCGAAAAACTGTGATTACGCGCTAACTCGTGAATTAAGCCGATTACACTACTGATTCTGTTCCGGGTCGTCACAAATCTACCCCCTAAAAAAAATTCTACCTCAAAATTTACGTACCTGTCAGGTGAACAGATGAGGATACTGCTCCCGCATACGCTGCTTAGTCTCCCAGGTGGCCTCCTCAACCGAGTGATTCTGCCACAAGACCTTCACCAGCGGTATAACACGGTGCCTCAACTCTTGCTCACGCCGATCGAGAATCTGTACCGGCTCCTCCACATACGTCAAATCCTCTCGGATAGGTAGCTAATATTAGGGCTGGCAATTTAACTATTTTCCAACCGTACCAACCATGTACCAACCGTACCAATTATGTTGGTATACCGAAAAGTTGGTAACCGAACTGTTGGTACAGTACTACCGTACCACTATTGCAATGTTGGTAGGTACTCGGTACAAACTTTTACAAACTTGGTACTACCGTACCGTACCATGTTTTAGGGTAAAATAGTAAAATTCCTAAAATACCTAAATGTTTCTTTGTTTATGTTGGGTTTGCTTGAATTTGAACTTGATTTTTGCTTCACTTTAGTTGTGGGATGGTGTGATGTGATGTAATATTGTAAACTTGTATTGCATTATTGATTCGCTCATTTGATAAGTTTTTTGAATTAATTTTGTTGTCCAGATGAAACATGAAAATCACAACAAAGTGATAAATGATGATGGGCTTTTTTGTTGGGCCTTTATTTTTGGGCCACAATCATAAGCTGGTAGAGGCCCATTACCAACCGTACCAACCGAATACCAACCGTACCAACGAAGTTGGTATACCAACTTCGATGGTTGGTATTGGTAGAACATTTTTCCTACCAATCATAAGTTGGTTGGTACATGGTATTGTTAATTTAAGTTGGTATACCAACCGAATCCAGCCCTAGCTAATATGGCGCTAATACATGTGATGGATCTGGGATATACTTCCGCAACATCGAAACGTGGAACACATCGTGTACACGAGCCATCTCGGACGGCAACTCAAGTCTGTAAGCCACGGCACCAACCCTCTCGGTGATCTCGTACGGACCAATGTACCGTGGTCGAAGCTTGCCACGCTTCCTGATACGCGCAAAACATGCTTTTAACATTAACACAAAGTAGACCCTAAAAACACAGATTACGCGCATTGCAATTTAAACCCTTCTTTTGTCATTTGTAATATTGGCGAGTAGGGATCGTTCTTTATCCGGGGAATTAAGGGCGCATGCATGGTTTCGTTAATAAGCGGAAATGTAAATGTTTGGGGGGATTGGAAGTTGGTTGTTTAATCTACGAAATTAAAGTACATAACATGCAAACACAACTAAAACTCTTAGGCATCTAACATGTTTTACTCATAGACAAGTTTCAACAATCAAGAAACTTAAAGTTTAATTATGCTTGCTAAAAATAAGAAGTTACACTACTAATTACATGTGATCATCTCATCTTATTAGCCTACCCTTTTCATGCATCAAACCTTTTTGTAAGTTACGAAATTCATAACTTCTAACTAAATATACATGCTTAATAATTGAGTAGGAATGCAACTTAGCGTATAAACATCCTAAACAACATACGATCATCGAAACATGCGAAAGAGAGGGACTTAGCGTATTTTCTAACACATGCTTACGAAGCTTTAAGATTGTATCAAACATGCATAAAAGGCTAGAAATCATAAACACATGCAACTTATGAATCGGTTTAAACACATAAAACACAAATCTAAACTTGTTCTTCATTTGATACATAAATGTATTCCAATACATCAAAAGGTTCAAATACAAAGCAAAAGAAATGAAAGTGAAGATCATGGTTACACTTTTTGTCTTGAATGCTTGATGATCTACGGTGGAGATGGATTTCCTTCACAAGGGACTTAGCGTATTGTGTTGGATGGAGGAGGATTGCTTCGGCTTGGATGGAGAACCTTGCTTCGGCTTGGAATGGAGGAGATGTGCTTCGGCTTTGCTTGAGAATCCTTGAAGTGTTTATGGTGGAGGAGTATTTGTGTAGAGCTTTGGCTAGTAATTTGAGTGATGCATAATATATGGCCAGCCTCCTCTCTTATATAGGCAAGGGATGTTGCCTTCTCTCTTCCACCTTGCCTCCCTCCATTTAATGCAAGTAATGATCAATATGGCAAGTCACTCCCTTAGTCACCTTTTGTGATCATCATTTGTGAACCCTAAGCAAGAGTCACCATGCAAGTCACCATTTACAAACCCTAAGCAAGAGTCACCATGGCAAGTCACATGGCAAGTCATCTTTTGTGATGATCACAAAGCTTAGTCACTAAAATGAGTCACAAAGCTTGATAACTTGGACTTTTCAACTTCACCAAAAGGCTTCCATGCCAAAATGAATGGGTTTGGGCTTGATAATGGGCCGAAACAAGATTTGAGAAATCGGCCCATAATTTGCTTTTTGGGCCGGCCCATTTTCGGAGGTCCAAAATCGCAAAAATCGCAAAATCGCCGAAATTCCTCCGAATTGCGTCGTTATTAATCTCCACCGTAAATATCTTCAAAATAACAAATTAAATAAGGAAAACATAAAAACTAAGATAATAACATAGCTAAACGTAAAGGGAAATGCGTTAAGAAACGAGCATAAAATGCGTATATCACTTCCTGAAATGCACAACTCCCTTCCACGGAGATAGTTTCAGGAAGACCCAATCACCCACATCGAACTCGAGACTCTTCCTCCTCACGTCCGCATAACTCTTCTGGCGATCCTGGGCAATCTTCAATCTGTCTCGGATAATCTGGATGTCCTCCATGGTGTTCTTCACCAGATCAGGGCCAATAAGCCATCGCTCGCCCACCTCACTCCAACACAACGGAGTGCGGCATTGCCTCCCGTACAGGGCCTCGTAGGGTGCCATCTCGATACTGTCCTGATAGCTATTGTTGTAGGCAAACTCAATCAAATGTAGTTGCTGGTCCCAATTTCCACGAAATTGCAACACACAAGACCGCAAACAGGAACTCACACAATATCAGCCTACCAAACACAACAATCTGACTCAGGCAAGACACCAACTACCATAATTCTCAGCTCTGAGGCAACATGTAGACGCTCATACACACACAACCAGGCAAACCATATCACACATATCTCTGAATTCAGAATACTCATCCAAACCCACAATTCACTGGCAAATCGCGCGTCGATTGATCCTCAATAGGATCCACAACCGTACCGACATGGAAAGCACATCAAGGAGGCATCCTAATGAATAAAACATCGTTCACAACAAGTAGAACGTAATCATGAAACTTTAAATATTTGAAAGTATACGACACCCGGAATATTGATGAGTATCCGCCGGCCGGTCGGGTCACCATTCCAGACATGTTGTACGTTCTCAAATATCCTCAGTAAACACGACTACAGAAGTCTACAGAACCTATAACCTAATGCTCTGATACCAAGCTGAAAGGACCCAACCCCGATTTAGTTGCCTAAATCGGAATCGAACCCCTTCTGAAAACGTGAACCAACAAAAACCATCAAAATTTCGACAGAGTTTCGTTACTAACACAGAATTACCATTACCTGCACCTGGAAAATACACTTCATCCTATGCCACAAAAATCAAACCGTGGGCACCAATCCCATCCGGATTTCTCAATATATCAACAGTAATGTAAAATAATAAATATATCTGTACTTTACTGAAATCCAGAGTAAAATCGTATAAAATATACAACAGAATACTCAGAGCGACCTCTAATGTATAATCATATAAGTACACCACAGTAGATAGAACAATAAACCTACTGGAAGAAACAAGGTAGCTCGAGCACTATGCCTCCGACCACGACATGCGACACCAGAGTCCGAACTGCAAACTGGGCACGGAAACCAAAAAGCCCAGGGGAAAGACATGAAAATCGTTAGAGTGAGTGGACGAAAATAAATGTCTTTCACCAAGTAATATATATACATATAAAAACATATGCGAGTCAAATGCATGAAAATCAAATGGTACGTGAGGAGACGCTGACTCCAACCCACGTACAGAGCATGCATCGTAAATATCGCGGAGTCTCTCATGGACTACCACGCGATAGCACAGTCTGAATCACGGGATCCCAAACCTACACGTGATTCCTAGCTAGAAAGGCGAGGGTCAGGATATATGTCCCCCCCGGAGCGTACTCGGGTATCAGCCGAGAAGCCAATGTGTATCGATACAACCCTGATAACTGAGACTGTACTCTGTGTAAACCAAATCATAAATCTTTTCCATGCACATGCATAAAACATAATATATATATATATGTATGTATGTATAATCGTATACGTATATTCGTATGTGCCTAATCGTAAAACACATGCTCGTAAAATCATGGTCAAATTGCATGCTCAAGTTCGTAAATCATATATGAAAGACTCGCAATCAATCCGTGAAAAGAAATTGTCCACTCACAGACTAGCGTAACGCAGTTCGCGTTAACCCGTGATCCGGCGGAAAGTCCATCACCAAACAAACAATCACGAACCCCTGAATAATCACAAAGTCCATTACTCAAAGTCATAACTCGACAATTCAAAACAAATCACGAGAAACCACCGTTCTCGGAAACACGTAATCCGAATACGACGAACTATCGAAAATCTGAAAATCACACCTCGATACCTTGCTATAATTTCGGTCACTCAATTCGAAAAACGAACCTCCCCACTGCGATGGGGCGCGATTTCGAGTGAAACGACATGCAACTTGTCGAAAATCCCAAAAGTCAAAGTTTGACTGATGACCGCCATTGACCACCGCCGGCGGCCGCGGCGCCACCTGATCTGAAATTTTCCCGGCGAAGCAACCACCATTCCACTCCAAATCACTCACTGAGCAACTTCCACAACTGCATCGAAGGCCAATTCTCACTCTAACCATGTCAATTTCATGTAAAACCGAATTCCAAACAAGATTTCAATTCCAAAATTCTCCACACACAAGCAAAATTAGAACTCCATACTTACATGGTTAGAATCATGGTGATGAGAGCTTTAAAGCCCACTACAAATTGTAGCTTAACATGGCCGAAATCGGAATCCACCATTAACTCCAAAATTCTCTATTTTTGGCCGGAATTCTCTCCTCCTCCGGCGTCCCACGCCGTGAAAGGAGGCCGGGGATGGGTAGAGTACATTGAGACGAGTCGATAGCATCCTCCCCCGTGGCCAGAGACGGCCGGACGGCAGCTCGCCGCCGGCGAGGCCGTGGCACCGTCGAACTCCCATCTCCTCCACGTGTTGACTCGGTCAACACCAATCAACCCTAATAAATGCCATATGTTGACTTTCCTAAACAGGTAACCCTCTTTAAATACTTTCCAAAATAGTAAACTTCCAAAATTACGTATTTCGACAAACTTTAAACACCCGTAACTTTCGCGTCGTAAACCCGATTTCGATAATTCTAGCTCGCGGCAACAAACTCGACTCGACATGTTCTTCAATTACCACCTGAAGTCAAACACATCGACCAAACCGATAAAAAGTCAACGGTTCACCCAAACACATACTTTAACCGACTAAATAATCAACAATCAGAAGTATTCACAACATAATTCTCGTAACTCTGAATAATGCTCCGGAAGTTCCCACGAGCTCGAAATTAAATTCTCAACAACTTCCGTGAAGAAGCCGAAATCAGATTCTCGTCCGGTAATTTAGTCGCTAAATAATCTGACATATAAAATCGATTATATCGAAACTTCAAATATTCATAATTTATTCCTCTGTCGTCCAAATAATCATCCGGAATCGCCCACGAACTCGAAATCACACGTACAACAACTCTCGAGAAGAGACTCAACTCCAATTCTTGGCCAATGATTTAGTCGTTATCAAACCTGGCGAGTAAATCCATTATCGGAAATCTACGATGATACGCTAACTCGCGAATTAAGCTGATTTCTCATACTGATTCTGTTCTGGGTCGTCACAAATATCCCGCTAGAATATATATATATATATATAATGTGTAAGAGGTCACCCTTAATCGTGGAGTTGAGGGGACTCTGGGGTACATTGCGCTACCCCAACATAACATTGCTAAATATGGACGCTTTTATAGATCTCGGGTTTCTCAACTCCCCAATCAAGGTCAATCTCCTTGAGTCGGGGACTTGGGGGACTCATTAGCATGTCATGCGCTAATCTATAAAAACATACCATATTTAGCACCCAAAATCAATTACCAAAGAAAGCTGAAAGGGTACAAGAGGAATTTACACCTGAAGAGTACGCCACACGCGCCCGGTACCGCAGCGCCCTATGCGCATTAGCTAGTCGTGCTGGGGTGCAACCCGCCAAAGGTCCAAACTGCCCTCTCTTATGCCAAAAATGAATGTTCACATCAGTTCCACATCAAGGACCATAAGAAGTTGTCACTCTCAACTACCTATATAAATAAGGTATTTATGACAAGGCAAAGGTAATTGATCCCTCCCTCTCTATCCACCTAACACTTATTGTCATTACTCTGTCTGACTTAAGAATCAAAGCATTAAAGGCGGGCCAATCCCATCTCAACTTCCTGGCGCTAGTCACTCTATTTTGCAGATAAGCGGATTGCGAGTGGTTACCAACTCGAGCGCTCAGGAGCGATCCTTACCCAATATCCAATGTACCTATGGCAAAGTCCCTTACGGATTTCGATAGAAACACATAGGAGAGTCATACCTCCTAATATTATTATTCATATGAGTCCTCTCCAACTTCAACCATGGGGACTCACATCTTATCAAAAATTGTTATATTTCCTTTCTTTTGTCTTGCCTAGCCCACTAAAAAATTTGAGTCACAAGACTCATTTTGAGTCCTCATTTAAGGTATATGTACTTAGATTTTCATGTATGAGGCTAATATTTTATACCATTGTAGAGCTTAAATTACAGAAGGTATTATTATGAGGTATAGGATTAGGATCATCGGAAAGGGTCTTAGTAACTCATAGAGATCTACGTACCTTAAGTAGAGCAATCTAAATAGAGACCTCATTTGATGATGTAGAATGAGGCTAGGGTCTAGATCTTCAGTACTACCTTGATATATCTCAATCAACAACTCTTATCTACCTAGACTGTTCGACAGGTCGAGAGATCCAACAAGCCCATCGAAAGTTAGTTCCAGAACAAATAGAGACTCGATCAACGGGTTCTTCGACGGGTCGAACATAGGTTCAGGGACTTATAATATATCCTTTGATGGGTCAGAATTTGCCACGACCAGCTCTAGATGGTTGTTTGACGGATGGAGAAAAATGTTCCACCTGTCGAATGAAAACGCTGGGGCTACTACAAGACTTCCAAAATTTCCAAAGTGTGTCTCCAACTGCTTTATCTCTTCAAATTCGAACAAATTCAGAGGATTTCCTTCACATCCTCTCTCCCCCTGAAGGGAAGACTCTAAAATGCTCATTGAGTAATATGATTTGGATTCTCGAAAGGATACATTAAGAGAAACATGAATCTTCTTGGTGGTAGGATCATCACAACGATAATCTTTCTAGAACTTAGCATATCCAATGAAGAGAATCTTCAAAGTACAAGGATCAAGATTACCATGCCATGAAAAACCTTTTGAATATGAACATACACAGTGCAATCAAATACCTGAGGCTCAAGGTTAGGAAGAGACAGTACCGCGAACAATTCATGCAACTTCTGGTATGGATTATGGAACTCAATTACATGAGAAGGACTACGGTTGATCAAGTAAGCAAGAAGGATGACAGTCACCTCTAATAAGAAAGAGGCATATTCATGCCAAACAATGAAACACGAACCACCTGTAGTAATTGCATATTCTTACATTCTGCCAAGCTATTCTGTTGAAGAGTATAAACAATGGAGGTTTGCTGAAGAATCCCATCAGAGGCTAAGTAGGTAGACATGACGTGATTGACATACTCACTACCATTGTTAGATTGAAGAACTTGGATTGGCTGTTGATATTAAGTTGTCACCATCTTATGGAATGCAGTAAAGCGAGAAAACACCTCACTCTTGCGAGTCATCAAAGAAAACCAATTCATGCGTGTATATTCATCAATAAAAATCACAAAGTAACGAGCTCCTGTTAGTGTAGAAATTCGAGCACGACCTCAAATATCAGAATAAATTTTCATAAAATGGAACTAAACATTTATTCAAACTTGGAGAATAAGTAGTTTATGGCTCTTGGCCAGTTCACAAATATCACACTTAAAATCAGACCCATCAATAACCAAAAATAATTTTGTGGTTATAATTTCCTAAGATATCCAAAGAAAAGATGGCCAAAACTCCTGTGCCATAATCAATTAGTCTCCTTGGCTTTATTTAAACTAGTAGTATTGTTGGCCGAACTTAGTTGTTATTCCCCACTTAGTGTCAAATCGAGATAGTACAACTTCTCCCTTCTAAGACCATAACCAAGAATCTTCTTTGTTAGAGAGTCCTAAAACAAACAAACGTTGGGATAAAAAGTTATTGGAAAAAAAGCCTTAGTGATTTGACTGACATATGATAGGCTAGAGAAGAAACAACTAAGACATAATCAATAGTTAAGTTCGGAGAAAGAGTAACAGATCATTCACCAACAACAGAAGAAGAAGAAAAAGAAGAAGAAGAAGAACCATCAACAATAGAGACAATATGTTGAGGAAAGGTATGAGCATGATGAACTGAGCTAGGAGTATCAGTCATATGATCAGAAGCATCAATGTCAATAATCCAAGTATTAATCCAAGGTAATCTAGAGAAAGATGATGTCTTACCACCTATACCTGATTTTGCTACATTACGAGAAGTCAAAGGAGAACCTATAGTAGTAATAATCTTTCGTAGATGATTTCCCTACCAATTTAGATAGACAATAGTAGAAAAGAAGTTGTCTTTGGAATGATCTTTATCCTTGCAAAGTGGACATACAACATCAACAAAAGGGTAAAGAACGAGGAATACCAAACTTGGAGGGACTAGAGGAGCACGTAGGCCGGAGGAGGAGGCCAGACGTTGATTGGCCATGGTGTCCTGGGTTGCCAATGTCGATGCCATTGTCGGTGAAAGTGGTGGTAGCCATGATCGCTGATTGAACAAGAGTAATGGAATAAGCAAAACAATCTGTGAGAGTCTGACGAACATGAGCATAGGTCTTGTCAAGTCATAACATCTCCTCCCGTCAAAGAAGGTCTCCTCGAATTTGATCAAATTCAAGATCCAATCTTCCCCCAAAACATGTGAACTTGGAGCATATATTTGTAGGTGGTGTCATGAATAATACGAATCACGTATTATAGAAGAAAAGGAGGCAACATGATGATCAAGCTCCTCGAGCCATCCCACCAACTCATTATAGTAAATGGAAAGAGGTTTCTCATCTTGTTTGGTAGTAAAGCAGAGGCGGTATAGTTCATAAATTCAGGTAAAATCTGAATCATCATAATAGGTCTAGTGCAAGGCATCCCAAATTTCAGCAACAGGGTAGAGACAGAGATAACGTTTGATGATGGATAGGGACATGTTGTCAATCAACCAACTTTTCACCTTTTCATTGTTAGCAACCCAAGTAACATACTTAAGCATGCCAACAGTAGATGCAGGCGAGTCACCAACAAGAAAACCAAGCTTGTTGCGACCTCCAATGCGCATCTACATAAGAGGAGCCCATGTAGAGTAGTTGGAATTGGTCAAAAGAACTCCAATTGGAAAAAAAGAGTTTTCATGAGTGGTATGATAGTGGATAGCAAGGGTTTGGGGAGGAATAACTACTACAAAGTTGAATTTTCCCCCCATGTCAATTGTGTGCAACAAAATTTAGTAGTGGGTGACAAAAATAGGGTTTGTCGGGTAGATTTACAGGATTGGCTCTGATGCCGAGTAGAAAGTATAAGCAAAAGTGTTTAGGGTAGAATTCAATGCTTCATTCAATCTCGAATTGGGGTATATGTAAAAATTTTCAAGGTAGATTCTTAATAGGAAAATATATCTGCAATAAAGAGTGAATCAAACCTATATACAAAAGGATTCACAAAATAACCAAATATATACTACTTGCCAACAGTATTTGAGGCAGAATGTGAAGAAATTGGAGTTGTGGGCAAAGGAAGAGATGTGATGTTCATAAGTTCTTGGGCTATGTTAAAAGCTTGAGCAGCTAAAGAGGTGATGGTTGAAGGCACATCATAATCTCTCTTTCCAAATTGACCACGAAGTGAAAGAGATGTGCATGTAAAAGTGATTACTGACCAATAGCTCTTAATCTCACAATCCATCTTTCCGAAGAGGTGATGGTTTGTTGACATTGTAGCTAAGAGGATGGGAAAACCAAACAAGCAAGACCCATTATAAGGAGAAAAATACATATTCAAGGGATTCAAGACCAGAGTTGGAAATAGGACAAACAAGAAAGGTGGAAATGTGTTTCTTGAATAAAGTTTTCTTAGAGGGTAAGATATTGTGATAAAGTTTTCAAATGAACACCTATTATTTTAGGGAGTGTTTGCATTTGTCAATCTATTTAATATAGGAATTCAAGGAGTGGGAAGATTAAGGTTTACTTTGTAACCTGAGGGGTGGCTTGTGTGCGCAAAGTGGTAACCATATCTGACGGTGTATCGCTCATTTTTCAGTGAGGCCAAATAAGTTTGTTTGGAATGCTTAGATAGATAAGAGAGATTCTTGTTGTGCTAGTCCTTTGATCTTTAGATAAAAGGGTGTCTTTAGAAGACATATCTCATTTGTGTTCCTGTTGATCACAAACGAGACAACCTGGGAGCTTGAGCCATTAGGGGCAACTGCAATTTAAGAGTTGTATCTTGGGATCCATTTATTAGTCTAGATGTTCATCAATTCACCATTTGCAATGTTCTATTTTGAATCTTTCATAATTAGGTCTCTCCTAACTAGAAGACTAGACCATAGCCAAAAAGCTTTGACACATTTCTTTCCCTGCAAAATAGAAATGTTTGGAATATGCAGGTACTTAAGTATCTTTCCACACAGAGACTCTGGATCTTGTATTAACCTCTAAACTTATTTTGCAAGGAGTGCATCATTAAAATCTTGCAAATTTTTGAAGCCACTATTGGGAATTTCATGGAAGATTAATATAGGAACATACCCTTTATAAGGGATAACCCTTGTATTGTAGAAGTTGAAACTTGGAAGTGGGCGTAAGAAAGGGATTTTCATGAGAACTCTTCTTGTAGGGTTTAGGGACAAATCTCAATTAACCCCCGTTAAGTTTGCTCCATATATCAAGTTATTCTCTCATGTTTGAAAGTTGAATGTTTTAACCTTAATGTTTGCAATCTACATCACACATACCCTTTTGTTAACTTCTTATCCATTCATTTCGTTAAGTGATGACGTCATCAGTGGGTCCCACTGTTAATATGGAATTTCTATTTCACCCTTTTTTTTCTTCTCAAATTCATTTTGAGACAACAAAAAAAATATTAAAGTTTTTAAATCATATAAATTGATATTAAGGTACAAAAAATGATAGTACTACATCTATGAGATTTTTTTTCCAAATACCAATTCCATATCATTATTACATTATATTGTAGAAGTATTTTTTTGGGGGGGGGGGGGAGAATGGAATTGAGAATAAGGAATGGTAAAATATAATTTTAAATTAATAGTGAGACGTGAGACCCACTTGATGGTGTAAAATTGCTATGTCATAATTTAATGGAATGCAATAGATGAAAACTTAGTTAACATATTGGTAATTGTGATGTAGATGACAAACATTAAGGGTAAAATATTAACTTTCAAACATGAGGGAGCAACTTGATGTTTGAAGCAAACTTAACGAAAATTAACTAAAACTTGTCCTAAATAATTTTAGCAAGTTTGATCTCATAAGGGATGAATTTAAGAGATGGAATGAGATGAGTACATTCAACGATTGTCATTCAAAGACACAAATTTTTTGGTGGGGTCGTGTTAATTTCCTTCAATCGTAGCCGTTGGATGTACTCATCTCATTCCATCTCTTAAATTGTATCCCTTAGGAGAGCAAGCCTCATAATTATAGACTTGGCGTTGGGTTATGGGGAGTTAGTTAAAATTCCAAGAGGATTTTTGAACAGATACCTTATATGTTTTGAATTGAGACAAAGACTTTAATTTTGAACGACACATTTGTTCGTTTAAATGCGTTGAGGTGTCTTGTCCTCTATAATACATATGTGAGGAAATGCTTCAAATATCAATTTGTTTATAACATCTTCCAATCTATATTCAAAGACAAACACAGATTAAAGTTTGAGATAGAATTTAAGTCATCTCTACAAGCCTTGGATTGAGAGTTGAATCTTAGGAGACAGACGTCAAGAAAATTCTACCAACAGAAGTGTAGGGACAAATTAAAGTCTTATGAAATTACGTCTTTGCAAGCCTTTCTCAACCATCAAGGTGGTAATTTCGAATTGATTTCTATGTTTAATTTCTATATTTGAGTGAAAGCATCTATTGAAATAATTCTATTACCGTTAACATTTGTTATTTATATTTATAATTTGTATTTTATATTGAGATTTATAGATTTGAATCATACTTACAATATATACATTATATTTTCTAACAACCTTTTCACCTTCCAGCTTGGATTTACAAGAGACTTCCAAGATTGTTAGTGTATGCTTGAAGAAGAATTGTGTCACAAAAAGTCACAGAGCTAACTGAAGCACTTTATATTTGTTAGGCGTGAAAGTCTCTGCCTAAAATCAATTAATCCTCCGCTTAGGGTTAAGGGTAGTCATCACCAACTAGTGAAAAAGCAACTTAGAGCATTTTCAACAATAAAGCTAAAACTATAACTATTTTTAACTTAAAATTTAAAAGTAGCACACATTTTTTAAACTTCAACTTTAGCAGTTGTAACTATAGTTAACTTATTTTATACACTTGAAAGGTTTGATCACTTTGTGGATAGAGTGGATGATGGGAGATTTAGTTTTTAAGTTATTTTTTCTCTTCTTTGTAGCTAAATATAGTTTATGAATATAGCTCAAAAGTCATATTTGACTTAGGTTTAGCTACTTTGTTGGAATAATTTTTAGCTATAATTTTAAAAAAATATAACAATTAGCTACTCTGTTGAAGATGTCCCAACACTTTCGACACATTGGTGACAGGTGTCCTTTTCATGTGCAGAAATAGTGTTTAATTTTTTAAATACCTTGATCAAGATTGATTCATATGTACTTTTACAAAAATTTGATGTTACTTTCTTATAGAGAAAAGGATATCGGAAATGAAAAAGGGAAAAACTAATTTTAAAAAAATAATAGAATTACTTTCCAAATAATTTTTAAAAAAAACTCAAAAAGATCTTTCTGAGAAAAAAAATGGTTCGACGAAAAAGGAAAAAGAGAAATAGATAAGTAGGGGAAAGCGAAATGTTTCCCGCCAAATAGAAGTTGGGGGCGAAGTTGCTCACTTGCTCACTCTATAAACCCTAATTTTTATTGGTCTCGCTCAAATTCGATAACCGATTCGGAAAATGAAAGGAGGCACAGTTCAGATCAACTGGCACGACACCAAGCCCGTCTTAACCCTAGATTTCCATCCAATTTCCGGCACTCTAGCCACCGGCGGCGCCGATTACGACATCAAGGTACTCCCTTTTCCCTCTCTGGCCGCCTACCGAAGAATCTAAATATTTGGACTTTCGAAGCTTCTATCCTTTGTTAAGTTCATTTTCGTCTGGGCTCGTCTCAATTGTGCATTATTTAGCTTTACTATCGTTGAAATTTGATTGTTTGGTTCGGATTTGTGTATCTCATTTTTTAGTTTTGGTTTAGTGTTTTTGATCTGGGTTCTAGATTACTTCTGTTAAAAACTGAATGCCCACAATTGTGATCATTTGGAGTATGGAGTTTTGAAGTCTTGTTAAACTTGATTGAGCTAACTATTTCTTTGTGTGTTTAATTTTACCAGCTTTGGTTGATCAACTCCGGCGAGAAAATCCCATCTGCGACTTATAATAATAGTCTTTCGTATCATAGTTCTGCTGTGAATGTCCTTCGCTTCTCGCCTTCTGGTAAGTGCTTTGCTATATTCCCAGTGCTGTCTGCTTTGTTGTGAACTTAATGGAACTACAGAACTAGTTGTGGTAGGTCAACATGTAAATTTAGAATCTAAATTTTCGATGTAAATGCATATTGAGGGTGAAAAATATTGTGTGCAGAATCTTAATCTCATGTATTAGCCAGTGTATAGAAGATACTGTTTAGTCTTGCCTTATCCTATCCTTTTATGCAAGGATATGGGTATTGTTAGTTGTGTCTTGGGTCTGTGGAATCACCGAGTTGCTTTAGGGACTTTACTTATTTCTCCACGTTCCATGCTCTGTCATGTTCCACCTGTTAGTGGGAGACCAACGTACATGTAATTTGTGATTGAGAGTGGGTAATTGTGAGACTTAAAAAAAGAGGCGCAAGTGATTGAAAATTTGTAGATATAATGTTTGTGGTACTAACTGGTAGGTATCTGTCATCACTGAAATGCCTTCTCTTTTCTATAATTCTATCTCAAGTGTTCGTTTCAAGAGTTGAAATAAATTAGTAACTTGCTTTTATTTCTGGAATCCTGATCTCTTGACAAAATTGTTGGTTTTTTTTGGGATTAGTGCTAAGCGATCTTGATATATGACTAAATATTCGTGATTGATCAATTTTCTTCTGTGTCATGCATATTATTTTTCCATACTTACACCCCAGATGGCATTGGATCAGCTACTATACGGTAACCTAGCTGCTATGAATAATCTCGATGTCATGGGGCGTTATCGATTTATAAACATAGAAATGTTGTCTCTTCTACGAGAAATAGATAATATAAGAAACTAGAATATCCTTGATGTTGCCATATCTTTGATTGATTGTAATAAGAAACTTTAATCCTTACTGTCAACTCTTGCAAAGTCCTCTCAATTATGTTATGTTTGTTTCCCAGTCCCTTAAACAATCTGCATGCTAGATTGTTTGTTTAACATGGACTTCTTTGATGTGATTGTACTGTGAATATCTTTATAGTTGCCTGTAAATGAAGATCGGTAAGTTGGTTAGCTCTCTTTTTTTATCAATGTGATTTTTGTTGGTTGGAAGTAACATTGCTCTGTCATTCATGCAGGAGAACAACTTGCCTCTGGTGCAGATGGTATGATGAATCCCTCACATGAATTCTGTTAGACTTAATTAATCACTCTCATTGTTGTGACAGCTATTTAGATAAGTAATGTGCCATTAAACATCAATTTCTGTTTTATATTTTCTGTTAATCAGGAGGAGAGCTGATTATGTGGAAGGTGCATGCAACAGATAGTGGTCAAACGTGGAAGGTTCATAAGACATTGTCGTAAGAATTTTAATTTTTAACCTTCTGTTATCTTGGAGTTTAACGTCTCTTTAATAAAATAAAACAAATATATAGAACTTGAGAGTTCTTTTCCACTTTGGAGTTTATTAGGCCATCTAGGTGAGTATCCTTGCATGATTTTAATATCTTACTGTTTCTGTTACAGATTTCACCGGAAGGATGTTCTGGACCTGGAATGGTCTACCGATGGTTCATTTGTCATCTCTGGTTCAGTTGATAATTCATGCATCATATGGGATGCAAGCAAAGGTGTATAGGACAATGCAAAATCAGCATAACCACATATATATACATGAAACTCTTTTAAAATGTCACAAGGTATTTAACTGAACTCTAATTTTTCCACGTTTATAACCTCAGGATCTGTCCATCAGATTTTGGATGGACACTTTCATTATGTTCAAGGTGTGGCATGGGATCCATTGGGCAAGTATGCTGCTTCCATCAGTTCAGATAGAACCTGTCGCGTTTATCTTAAAAAACCTCAAACAAAAGCCAAAGGTGCCGATAAGACTAATTATGTTTGTCAGCATGTTATTTCGAAGGCCGAAAACTCACAGTTAGATGATTCTAAGGTCAGAAAAGTAGAGTATCTACATATGGCTTGTATCATATGAGTAGATGGATTTTTTAACAATCTTGTTTTTTGAATGCTTCTGAATGCAGTCTGCAAAGAATCATCTCTTTCATGATGAGACACTGCCATCTTTCTTCCGGAGATTAGCCTGGTCACCTGATGGATCATTTCTTCTTGTTCCAGCAGGTATAAGCTGAATGAATAGAAGTATTACCCGTTGAAGCTGCAGAAATATCGCTGTGGTTCTAATTAACATTATAATTGTAGATATTAGAATACTAGATAAATGAAGTATTTTCAATAGAATGCTCTTAGTTTAGTATTTTTCTTTTAATCGATGCATTTTTACATTCTATTTGTTGACATACCAATCTTTCATTTCAGGTTCCTACAAAGTATCACCTGCAACCGAAACAATGAGTACTGCTCATGTATTCTCTAGAAAGGACCTTTCAAGGCAAGGCACTTTCTAGTTCCGTATGTTTGTTCTCTTTTTCTTAAAATGTTTCATCTGGTATATTTTCTATAAAGTCCAGCTTGATGTCACCTGTATTTCATGGTATTATGCTTATCAAACTGTACTGTCCAATTTAGTAACTCAGTTAAAAGGAGTTTGTCGTTATTTACATTCCGACATATAATGCAGGCCAGCTCTACATCTCCCCGGTGCCAGCAAACCTATTGTAGCAGTACGATTCTGTCCTTTGGCTTTTAGATTGCGGGGAACAAATCCATGTAATCATGCTCATATAATTGTTATTTTTGGAAATATTTGCTTTTGATAAATGATATTGATTTCATTATATTTTGTCTCTTTGGTCAATCTACAGCAGGGTTCTTTAAACTTCCCCATCGTATAGTTTTTGCTGTGGCTACCTTAAATTCATTGTACGTTTATGACACAGAGAGTGTTGCTCCAATTGCAATTTTGGCTGGTCTTCACTATGCAGCCATAACAGACATTGCATGGTAAAATGTGTTTAGTTTTCTTCAATCAACTTACTTTTTGTTTTGAGAAGCTGCAAAACTATATTGTAAATATATTCTTTGTTTCTGGGTTTAAGTGGTTAGAATTTTTTGTTTTCAATAGGTCACCCGATGCGCACTATCTAGCATTATCTTCCCAAGATGGTTACTGCACTTTAGTAGAATTTGAAGATGATGAACTCGGATCACCAATCTATTTGTCAGGTTTGTTGTCGTTTACTTATTTATTTGTTTAGTGTTTGACTTGTTTCTTCCACTGTTTGGTTTTTAATGTCTTCTGATTACTGTGCTTAGAAGAGAAGAAAGTCATGAGTGAAGAGGACATAAGCTTGGTAAAGAAACCAGAGGACATGGTAGTTGAAGCTACTACAGAAAATACTCCTCTGGAAAATCGAGCCATAAATGAAGAGAACATAATCTCAGTTAAGAAGCCGGAGGACATGGTAATTGACACTGCTTCAAATATTAGTGTTGTTGCAGCAAATAATGAAGTATCAGAAGCTGAAAGGAGTAGACAAACAGAAGCAGAAAGGAAAAACGAGGAAGTCATATGCACTGACAGAAGCACAGTTGAGAAGCCTGAGGACATGGTAAATGACTCCGCTACTAACGATAGTCTCGTTGCAGCCGGTAATGAAATATCAGAAACAGAAAGGAAAGAAAACAAAGTCATGGGTGATGACAGAAGCTCAGTTCAGAAGCCAGAGGATATGATTACTGAAGCTTCTGCAAATGATAGGTTGGTTGCAGCAAATACTGAGAAAAAGGAATCATCAAGCTCAACTAAGACTCCTATTGTAAATAAGACTACAAAAAGGCGCATTACACCAATGGCAATCGACCCGTGAGAGCATTCTCATATATGTAAAGTTTGCTGTATTCAATTCTGTATCTGTATGCTATTTTCTCGGCAGTTTTGTCTAGTGTATGAATGCAGTGAATTCCTTTCTTATTCCCTGAGAAATAGAATATCGTGTAGCAACCAAAATTGAATTAAACTTGGTTCTGCTGCAAGCTTCAGTCAACAAGTGTTGAACTCACAATCTCATTGTTAAAGATCAATTGATTAATATTGTTTCAATACATGGTTCTTTGTCCTTGCTTCATTGCTGAAGATCAATTGATTAATATTGTTTGCCAATCAAATTCACATTTCCACCGACTTGGCCTTGATGATTTCGGTCATCCAGGTCGGTTGCTAAACCATTTGCTATGAGTAGATAAAGAAAACAACAAAGAATCGCAATCTTTAAATGAAAACAAATCTTCAATTTCATTGCAGATTTCCCTCAACTCCTTTGTGGGGAACCCGTTGTATATCAATCATAACAAATAAAACTGTTACATCTCAGAGACAAAATCTTAGTTCCTCAAAATTACAAAAGAACCCAAACAGATTGAAAATTCACAGAATGAAAGAAAATACTGAGCAACATTTTCGCTACAAAATTGTTCAGTATGTGTAATTCTCTACATCTTGTTTAGTGAAACGAGTGATACTGTCTCGACTCTGGAGGGGATGAGTGCCCAAGGAAGAAGTGTTACACCTCCTGTATGTGCATATGAATGAATCAAATTGTTTCAGTTTCAGTTTCAGAGAGATTCCCTTTTGTCATCATCTCAGGAACTTTATGAACCTAGATTTTATTCCAACCTCTTACCCTCCACCAGAATGCCAAGGCCTGAAATGGAATAAGAACAAGCAATGACTGAATCACTTCTGCTGATGGGTAAAAATGCAGTGTTCAAGAAAAAGCAGTGTTAGAACACAAGATATACAGGGATCTCCAAACTAAGAACATGTTAAGAATTTTTGCACTGTTTTGGAATTTTGGTGCTTTAAAATTCATGTAGTGGATAGACATCACTAGATAATAAACAGAAGAAAATTGAGTGTAGAAAGATTACAAAACCTTACTCAAATCCTTTTTGAAAAGGAAGCCCTTTGTCATCAGGCAGGTAAAAGAGGATGATTTCATTCCACACATCAGGTAATCCTGGTAGACACCAGTGGCTACAATCAGGAACAAATGGCTTATCGCTCCAGTTACCAACATGTGCGTCACTTCGGAAGGATGACATGGATGTTACATGAAGAATGGCAATAGGAACCGTCATATTCTTTACCACCTCATGTATGGTGTCTGAAAATATGCTTCGGTCCCTACCTTTGGTATCTGAAATGGGGTGGTCGGTCACATTGCATAATCTATGAGTTTGTTCACTGATGCAGAGGAAACACTATCATTAGCCCCACTTGTACCAGGAAAACGAACAAAATATTAAAGGTAAATGATGATCGGAGAATATGAATCATTCTTCAAAACATGGGTAGTTGCTACTGATGAGTGAGGGGGACGAACAAAATGGTTCCAGAAACATTTTAGGAGATGATTAGAATCTACACCCTCAAATGTGAATGAGATATTGAAACACATCAACAAGGGCCTTAGCAACTTTAATATTAGATATTCAATCTGAGTGTTGTAATGTCTATTTGGGACTCCAATTAATGCAAGACTTCAACTGGTTCTTAGTCAAATCATACAGGTACATAAAAATCGGTGGAAAAAATTGTCATTGTTTTGGTGAAAAATCATTCTTCTCTAGGGGGATCAAAACTTCAGACACCATCCTCCCCATTAGATAAGTTTGTGAAGAAGCAGTGTAAATGTAAATCGTTAAAGCACAAAAGAGTCGGTATTAGAAAACAGCATCATGTTACCAAGGTTAAGGAATACCTCCAGTGAGAGGGCTCAAAAGTTCGAAAGAAAATGCGAGTTCTGTGAGTGTCAATATTTTCCTCAACCCAAGATGCCCATGTATCCAGTGCTGTTCTAAAGGCAGCAGGAATTGACATTCCAAGCTTCAGCGAGTTTCCAACCTGGAAATAGCAACCCCTGTATCCATATAAACAAACCCATGCAGGTATAAATATAAGAATGTCTGTTTGATGCCAATAGTTTAAAACAGAGATTTAGAGGTTAACTGATTTGGTCCATACTGAATTTTAGATGAGCAAACTAAAAGAAGTTTTGATTAGTTGGACGTGAATCCATTGGAATCACAAAAACACAAGACACATAATCAATAAAATTATGTTCAACTAGTAAGATCATAGGTAACCAACTATCATGATCAGATAGATAAACGTACAATGGACTTACATGTCAAAAAGTTTCCAAGGAACCCACCACTGTCCAGTGTTGAATATCAGAACATCTGAATTAATCCACTGGTTACTAATGTCATCTAACTTGTCCAGCTTTAGTATAGACTTGACTCTTTTTGGCACATGTCTGGGCAGCCAACCCTGTTGAACCAAGTAAACTGATCGAAAGAACTCAATGGTAAAGTTAAATGAATCAAATCGAACACCCAAATATCTGATCTGTTTTGTAATATTATTCCCGTTAACTTCAGAAACAGTCTTCTTATCCTCAACCCCAGTCATGAGCAAGCAAATAAGTGACTCCCACTGTGTTCTACTCATAGAATCACCAACAAAAACAACTCTTTTTCCTCTGAGCTTCTCCAATACGCTCTGCACATCAAATCTTGGAATGTCACAGTTATTGGGTTTCCACCTATATTTCAGATAATCCTTATCTCTTCGACCATTAGCCAAACAATTGAACCCCTGCTCCACAAAGGGACACTCTGTAGCATTGTACAACGGATAATCATCATCGACAGCCCAAGTTCCATCAAACACATTGCAACTGTGTATCGAATGAGGATGTTCCGGGACACGGTAGCCATGAAAAGCTAGACTTGGCAGCACATACATATAAGCCCCATAAATGGCAATTGCAAATGAAATCAATCCGAAAATCACTATTACTGCTTGAAGCAAACGAGAAAGCCAGCTAAATGAACTGACCCGAGAGACCCAGCTAGATCGACTGGTGTCACTCACACCAGGGCTTGCTACAGTCAAGGTTCTTGATTGGAATGATGTACTTCTATTGAATGATGTGCTCCTATTGAACGATGCAGTCAGGCTGAATGACGTAGTCCTACCCGAATCACTCATTGTCTCCAACATCCATACCACCAATTCTCATAATAACTGATCCTCATTTCCACAAAACTACCAATCAAGATCCACATAAAAGATTCAGTTTTTTACTCAGAACAACTCCCATAACTTTTTAACTACCAAGAGCCAGTCACGATCACATTAAAGCTATCACAATTAATGATCTCACATATCGAACTGAATCGGTATGCTACCCAAGAACTAAAATTTCCGGTATAAGCATCTTCTCCAATCAAATCAAAAGCTAGTAAAAAACTTAACAATGGCAACTCAGAACTATCTTCCGATCATGACCCATTATAGCAATGATCAAAAAGACCAAATGGGCATGCGCTAAATCTCAAGAAAAACATATCCAGAAGCTTAAACCAAAGAAAAACAAGAATCTTGGATTAATATAAACATACGTTGTTCACAGAGAGTAGTACCTACTAGGGCGACGTGGTGCAGAAACTGAGAGAACGGAGAATCTGCAGGGAAAGATTTCGAGATTCTAAACATGTTGTCCGGAGAAGTTGAGACTTGTCTCGTTCAGAGAAGTTGGTCAGGTGAGAGAGAGAGAGAGAGAGAGAGAGAGAGAGAGAGAGAGATTTGGTAGAACGTAGTGGGTTTTTGGACACACAGGGATCAGAGTTGGTTGAGAGCAATGAAGAAAGAAATAGTAATAATGCCGAATTCCCACATTTCATTTCTTATATAGGATGTTTTAAGAAACTTCCAGAAATTCGAATTATTTAGCATATCTGTTGAATTTGGTATTATTCTTTCAATTTTTTCTTGACAAAAAAAAATATCAGTACAAAAAAATATCAGTATTAAGAAACTTCCAGAATATAACATGCCACGGTTAATAAACTATCTTAACTCTAACGAGTAACGAGTGAAGAAAAAATTAATGAGACAAATATTATTTTTTACAAAACGGTAAGCTCGAACAAAATTGAGCTTACTTAAATCTTTTTAGGACTAAATGAAAGACATATGAGAAATGGAGATAGATATATCCTAAATACGCAATTATGGTAGGTATGTCATCCACTATAAATCTCGCAATCCAAGAAATGTGCAATACGTCGGCACTAAAATAGTGCCCAAGCCATCTTTTTCTTACCCGAAGTAGATGGCAAGGAGATTTTGTCTTCACTGGGGTGCCTTAGCTAGCCCAAAGGCCACCAACAAAATTCCAGCAGGCCAAAGACCCAATGTAACATACCCAGATAAGCCATAAGCACCAATAAAACAGTGATGTGCATCACTGAATTCCACTACCTTCGACCTAGGGACCGTTGTCGCTCCACCAATGACGAGTGAGAACCAACCACCAACTCTTTTTCTCTCAACATAGATGCGCTCGAACTTCAAAACTTCGATCAAGCCTGCTCACAAAATTCTAGCAGCTTTCTATGATCGATCTCATGGTGGCTTCTCACACCTCGATTCGCTGGCCACCACCTCCCCCAGGAGATTCTCGAGTCGTGCTCCCGCGGCTTGATCGAACTGTCACACCCTAACCCAGATTTTCCCAAAAATTGATCTAATCTGAACTCTTTTTATATTCCAAGTCAAGGTGTTAGCCTTTAAATATCAAAGATAAAAACTACCTTTGATAGATCAAGACTTAAATTTGGAACAAGAGTAAAACGTACTGAAGTCTTTTTTAAAAGAAAAAATAGATTACCATGAAAGTTTCTAAGCTTTATTTACAGAAACTAAATAACAAAATGCTAAAAGAAACTTGCAACTCCTAGTTTTTTTATTTATTTCTTCCCCTAGTTCATTATTATTCTCCTATGTCCAACTTCTAGCTAGACTCTGCTTTAAGTAAATATGTACAAGTTTATCAAAGGAGTTAGCATAAAGCTTGGTAGAGCAAACTTCAAAACAAAAGCAAAAAAATAAGAACATGTTTTAGAGGAAATATGATAGACTAGAAAACTGTAACTCATTCATTGATAAAATGTCCTATATATAGCCTGATACAATCTGTTATAATAATTGTTTCGATAGGACATGACAAACACCAGAAGTACGGAGAATAAATTTTCTTAAACACTCCCCCTTATGTCGATGGCCTAAATAATGATGCATGACTTGTTGCCTTACTAAAAACCTTGTCAAGCAAACAAAAAACTCATAGGTAAAACAAAAGCTTGGTCTAAGGAAAAAAGAGTACAACTCATCAACTACGAAAGCTAATACATATGACGTAGACTCCCCTTGATGTCTACAGAAATGTAACTCCCTCTGCCTGTAAACTCAGCCATGGAGTTCAGATAACCTACACATACCAAAGTGTCTCACATGTTTCATAAATGTAGATTTGGATAATGACTTGGTAACCAAGTCCGCATCATTATTCACCGAACCAACCTGGCTCACATAGATATTCAACAGCTGCTATTGTTATTAATTGCAGAAGAATTTTGGCGATATATGCTTTGTATTGTCACCTTTAATGTAATCTAACTTCATCTGTACAATGCATGCCACATTATCCTCGAAGATGCAAGTGGGAGCTATCATAGTTGATGGTAATCCACTAGACCTTCGAATGTGATGAATGACTGACCTAAGTCAGACACATTCTTTAACCGCTTTATGCAAAGAAATGATTTTTGAATAATTTGAGGAAGTAGAAACAAGGGTTTGCTTAGTTGATCTCTAAGAAATCGCTGTGTTTCCCATGGTGAAAATATAACCAGTTTGTGAACAAATTTGTGTAGGTCAGAGAGGTACCCAGCATCAACAAATTTGACTAACACATCAACTGGTGTTTCAGAATAGGGCACTGCAGTAAAATTGCTCGTAGCAGGGGAGGAATTCGACCGGTCGAAGTCCTCACTTGACAAGTCGAACAAATGCTTTTGGTCGATCCTGGGTATTGGTTTTGATGGGTCGAAACTATTTCTCGATGGGTCGAAAGACACCTTTGGGTTATCACAGTTTACTGCCTTCGACGGGTGAAGAGCCTAGAACCTGCATGCTGCGATTCAACCATCTTTTTTTGGGAATTTCAAGCTTCTCTATGTATTCTTTGTAAGAGAAGGATAAACCCAAGTCCATGAAACCCTTCAAGTACCTGAAGATTTGTTTTACTCCATTCCAAGGACATTACGTAGACGTAGAGTTAAATCTAGCCAACAAGTTCACTGAAAAGGCAATATCTAGACGCGTGCACTAAGCTAGGTACAATAAAGCTCCAATAGCACTAAGATATGGAACTTCAGCTCCCAAGATCCCCTCATCGTCATCTAGCGGATGAAATGGATCCTTCTTGAGGTCCAAACTGCGAACAACCATTGACGTGCTAACAGGGTGTGTATTGTCCATATTAAATCGCTTAAGCATCTTTTGGACATAAGCAGACTGGTGAATAAGGATTCCACCAACTTGATGTTCCATCTCTAATCCGAGACAAAATCGAGTCATACCAAGGTCTTTCATCTCAAATTCAGATTTCAAGTAGTCAGCCGCATCATTGCTCTCATTAAGAGTTCCGATGATGTTCATATCATCTACATAGATTGCTACTATAGCAAATCCTGAACTTGTTCTTTTAATGAACACGCAAGGACATAAGTCATCATTCTTGTATCCCTTCCCAATCAAGTATCACTAAAACATGTATACCACATCCTACCGGATTGTTTCAATTCATATAGTAAACATCTCAACCTGAATACATGAGCATTCCATGGTTTAGAGTTACTTGATTTGGATATAGCAATGCCATCCGACACTTTTGTGTATATCTCTGAATAAAGATCTCCATAGAGATATACAGTAACCACATCTATAGGCTGCATGTTTAGTTTCTCGGACACTACCAAACTTATTAGGTAGCGGAAGGTGATGATGTCCATGACCGGAGAACACATCTCCTTGTAATCAATTCTAGAGTGTTGAGAGAAACCATGTGTCACAAGTCTAGCTTTATAATGCAAGACCTCATTCTTCTCATTACGCTTCCAAACAAAGATCTATTTATGTCCTGCCGGCTTTACATTCGGTGGGCATAACATTACCGAACGAAAAACCTGTCTTTGATTTAGAGAATCTAGTTCGGCCTGGATGGCTACCTTCCAATTCAGCCAATCTACTCTTCGTTGACAATCCGCAACAGAGAGAGGTTCCACTTCATCGTCGTCTATAATCTTCTGAGCGACGGAATAAGCAAATGCATCATAAACTAATATGAAAGATCTATCCATAATAATGCGCGCATCATTTATTCTAACATCACAAAAGGTTCTAAGGCGCCCCCCAGACATGCCAATTGTGATTCCAGGACATAATTGTAGTCAAAGACAATCTCATGTGAAGGATTCACAATGTTGATGATGAATGGATATTTTGTGCCTCGATGGTCTGCCTTGTAACCGGTGGCTCACCAGTGGATTTTGTTAGTCTCCTCCTTTTTTTGGTGGAAGCCAAGGCCAACACAACACCTTTTACATGGGTAGGAGGAACGTTTCCTTGCCTGGTGTTGGTACTAACCAATCCATTTTCTGAGATTTTAACCTCTCAGGAACATTTGCGGCAGAAATATCCAATCTCGTCACTTTAGCGATATCAGTAAAGAAGTCAGGCATAAAGTCTGTTACTTTCTGAAGATCAAGTATTCTTTGCACTTCTATCTCACTCTGAGATGTGTGGGGATCATGATGAGACATATGGGGATTAGACCATGTCAATTCCTGACGTTGAATCAGAATAAATACATTCCTTCCTCTCCCTAACGTAGGGAAGTATGTCTCATTGAAGTGACAATCTGCAAATCTTACAGTAAAGAGTTTTCATGTCGAAGGTTCAAGATAACGGACTATCGTTGGAGCTTCATAGCCAATATAAATGTCTAATCTTCATTAAGGACCCATTTTAGTGCATTGTGGAGGCACAATGCACACATATACCACACAATCAAAATGCATAGATGTGAAATGTCAGGCTCATACCTAGTTATCAACTGGTGTGCACTAAATGGTTGGTGAGCTACGGGTCAAAAATGAAGAAGCATAGCCACATGTAACACTGGATATTTTGACACAGAGACTGGTAAATTTGTATGCATTACCAAAGCTCGAGACATAAGCTGTAACCGCTTGATGTGAGCCTCTATTAAACTGTTTTGAGAATGAATATGAGGAACAAGATGTTCAACTTTAATCCCAACTGACATGTAGTAATCATCAAAATATTTTGATGTAAACTCTTATGTGTTGTTCAATCTAATAGACCTGATTGGATGATCCGGGTGGTGAGCCTGAAGCTTAATAACTTGTGTCGGGAGTTTTGAAAACGCAGAATTCCTTATGGATAGAAAAATAACATGTGACCATCGCTTTGATTCATCTAACAAAACCATGAAATATTTACATGGTCCGAATTCTAGTTTGATAGGTCCACAAATATCACCTTTGATTCTTTATAAGAATGGAATATTGTCGGTGTTGTCAACAGCAAAAGAAGGACGTGCTTGTAACTTTTCTAATGAATAAGCTTTGCAAAACGAGTGATGTGCATTAGAGATTGCAACATATGAATCATGGGGGATAACGCACGATGCCATAATAGTATTTTGCCGGGATTATGCTGCACTTGTCTTGGAGGCCGAGCCAAGAATGAGAGAAGTAGTCTCATCCTCCCCATCTAAACTGATGGATTTAGGTATTCCCACATGCTTCTTCGCTCTGAAGAATGGATGACCATGAGAGTTTTTCAATATTTTGATCATCATGTCAAGAATGCATCACGAACTACAAGGATCGTCGGAAGAAGGAGGAACCGACAGTGGAGATCAACGGTGAGAGATAGCTGCAGGTGGTGGAGATAGTATTTTAGGGTTAGGATTTTTTTTCTATGGTGATGGTTGACTATCAATGCAGAGCGTGCTTAGTAACGTGTTGTAGAAATACGATAGACTAAAAAACTGTAACTCTTTCATTGATAGAATGCCTCATATATATGCTGATACAATCCGTTACAATAACTGTCTCGATGAAACATGGTTTCTCTGTATCTCTATCTATACTAAACCTTATCTAATTAGGACACGACACACACCAGAAGTTACGGAGAATAAATCTTCTTAAACAAAACAAACATTTACAGTATGCATTTTGTTCATGGTCTAATCTTTTAAAAAAAAAAATTATTGGCTCTATTGATCTGAACTGGTCGCCAAAACCACATGTCTTTTAGTTAGATCATTTTTCCAATCATTTGGTTGAAAGAGTTTCTCTCCCTAGCCACATGCTAAAAGATTTCCCACTGCTGGAGTGTGTCTACACATGCCTAGCTAGAATGTGAATAAGAGCTGAATAAGCAACTTGTTGACAAGTGGTAAGCATTACCTTATGATTCAGCAGCTACCAAGAGACAAAACAATCGTCAACAAGTCTAAGTGAAAGTTAACTAAATAAGTGAATTATAAAACTGTAGTAATTGATAGTGAAAAACATATTTATAGTACTATATATAAACTCAATATTTGTTTGTCTAAGCAGGTTATACGACAACGAGTAGTTATTCTATGATACTCTTCAAATTGCAAGACAGGGAGGATTATAAAGTTTCACAATAGTTAAAGTCAAAGAACTTGGATTATGACAACTTAATTAGCGAATTATGCAACGATGTAAAAGCATATATTAACAACTAGTGCTCTGTCAAAGAAGGCTTTGATTTGTAGTTTTGATTTACTGTATAATATTTGTTCACAAAGCTTGGATGTACTATATATGTTACACTATAACTTCTAACAAAGTATATTAGAATAAGTAGATCCTACGAGTATTGGTCATCCAGAGTAAAAGGTGGTGATAACTAAATCAATCTAGGGGATTTCACAATCATGATTACTTCCGGGAGGTAATTATGTGTCTTTGTCTAAAACTAAAACTATTTTGCTCATCGTTTTCTTATCTCCTGAATTTCTTTCATGCATGCCCAGAACTGTAGCTAGTGACTACTCATAAATTTTTTTTTCAAAGTTAATCAATTGTAACTTAGGCAATAAAGACAGGATTTTACATGAACGTATCCAGCCAAACAGAAGTAGCTGCCTACTCCCACTTCATGGCTTGACTCTAGAGGATAAAGCCACCTTGAATTACAACATCACAGATCCAGGAAGAAAGATGAGAGGTGACGCCAACATGTGGTGTCCTAGAGACAACGATGATGAAATCTCATGTTATATGAAGGGTAAAGAGGGGCTGGAAGAGGTCAGGGAGCGCCGCATTCTCTTGATGGCTAGGTTTAGCATGAGACCAAAAACTAAAATGTTCTCTACTATTTTTTGGTTCATATCTTGTGTTAGTTGTGTATGAGCATTTTAGTCCAAGCAATTCCATTTTGAATACGATTAAGTGAGTTCAAAATAACTCGAGACTAATTCATTGTCTTTCAAATAAAATTTTGTATTGAAAACAAAGTAATACAATACAAAGAACTAACAACCTAACATTTCTACAAATTTACAAGCATATAAGAAATGCATAATGCATGATTTAAAAAATTATTTTTTTTACTCTGTCGAGTGTAATCCAAAAGCTTTATAGATCAAAGACAAATTTATTGGCACTACTAGAAGAAGTACTATATCCGACGAGATCCTCAAAGAACGACCGACGAGAAGGGATCTCGTCGGATATAGTAAACTATAACCAATGACATGATTATCTGGTCGGTTATAGTTTTTTGACTGTCGAGATTTTCTTGTCGTCGGTCATAGTCGCCGGAATCTCGTCAGTCAAATTTTTCGACAATGTCCGACGATTTTTTTTTACTATTACCAACGAGTTTTTCATATCGTCGGTTATAGTTTCTTATTTCAGATCTGGGCAGCAGCTCGATCTGTCATTCAAGAAACTTTCCATTTTTTTGAAAATGCTCTGAAATCGATCTTTGGATGATGTCGAGAATGAGTTCGTGATGATTCATGCGCATTATATAGCGGTACGTCGTGCTTAATTAATATATATATATATGTGTTGTGCATGATATGCATGTACGTATATATTAATGCCTAATTAATTGGTTGAATATATAGATCGATCGATATTAATTTATTTTGAATATATATATATATATATTGATCGATCGAGTTAATTAATTGATTCTGGAGTTTGAGTAATTGATCGATGGTTGATTTTGAGTACGTACGCGTGATTGATCGTAAATATATATATATTAATTGTTGTTAATTTTAATTTGATTATTGTGAATATATATATAGCAATAACTAGCTAGCTAGCTAAGGTGATTAATTAATTTAATTAATATATTGCATTATATATATAATTTTCAGGATGGACAAGAGTTGGATATGTCTTCCAAGATGGGATGTAAGATATCACCGTGGAATTAGAAGTTTTGTAGAATATGTGAAGGTTAATTGTGGAGGGATGACAATTCATTATTGTCCGTGTACGAAATGTCAGTGTCGGAGCGAGCGATATCGTTTTCACATCGATAAAGTATTGGAGCACTTGAAGAAAAACGGGTTTTGGGATAAGTACACATGTTGGATTTATCACGGTGAGAGCTCAACAGTTGGTCAACATGATCACGGACGATTTTTTGAGAGTGGCAGTACATCCAATGATCCAACAACAAGGTTGATCAACGATATGTTTCCTCATGAGAGCGGTATATTTGCTCAAGCACCGGATATCGATATCCCTACCGCCGTTGAAGACTTCCCTCATATTGAGCCGGTCCAGCAATTACTTATAGCTGTCAACACTGCTGGTATGGACAAGTACAACAACCTCATTGCCTTCCAACAGACCCCGTTGTACAACGGGTGTAATAAGACTGTTCTCGAAAGTGTTATGGGAGTAATGAAGCTCAAAGTGGAGAACAAAATGAGTGTGAAGGCTGTTGATGATTGGCTGAAGTGGTCTGGTTCGTTGTTGCCCCCCGGTCATCGTCTTCCTACCACTCATCGTAAGGTGCGACAGATCCTTAAACATCTTGGCCTTTCCTACATCAAAATCCATGCTTGTAGATATGATTGTGTTCTCTTATGGGGTGAAGATGCTTATGGGAATGATCTTGAATCCCTTGATGAATGCCCGGTATGTGGTACAGATAGGTATAAGTTGACTCCTGCCGGAAACAAGAAAGCTGTGAAGATACTTCGTATTTTCCCCTGATAGATAGGCTAGAACGGTTGTTCATGTCTGCACACACGGCTGAAGCTATGAGATGGTGGGCCGAGAGGAATTTGCCCGACGGTGATACGCTTATACACCCTGCTGACGGAGAGGCTTGGAAGCACATGGTGAAGGAGTTTTCTTATTTTGCATCAGAGGTTCGAAATGTTTGGCTGGGGCTTTCATCTGACAGATTCAACCCTTTTGGCAACATGAGTCTTCAATACAGTATATGGCCAGTTATTTTGGTACCGTACAACCTTCCTCCATGGATGTGCATGAAGAAAGAATACAATATGCTCACTATGATCATTCAAGGGCCGGATTATCCAGGAAAGTGTCTCGATGTGTATCTGAGACCCTTGATTGAGGAGCTTAAGTACTTGAGTGAGCATGGTCATCCCACTTATGACAAGTTCAAAAATGAGATGTTCCAGATGCATGCCATGCTTATTGGCACCATTAGCGATTTTCGTGCACGCGGGATGTTGTCGGGCAACGTTACCAGGGGATACAGGGCTTGTCGAGAGTGCATGACGGTTGAGTGTTGCAAACCTCATTGTAGGAAGATTGTACAGATGCGACATCGGTGTTGGCTTCTATATGATCACCCATTTCGGGAGGATATGGAGGCATTTGATGGGACTGTGGAAACAGGTGAGCAGCCGAGGAGATGGACGGGGGATGAAATCTTAGAAGTGCTAAATGAATACGATTTTGGGCAGCTAAGCAATCATCCTGAGATAATGGCGTCAATACCTGACAAACCCGACAGGTATAAATTCTGGACACACAAAAGTATTTTTTGGGAACTTCCTTATTGGTCCAAGTTGCTGATCAGACACTACTTAGATGTCATGCACATAGAGAAAAATGTGTGCGAGAGTGTGGTCGGCACAGTGTTGAATTGGGAGGCAAAAACTAAAGACGGCCCGAAGGCACGCATTGATCTTAAAAAGATGGGACTGCGAAAACATTTGTGGTTGAGAGATGGGAAGAAAAAAATGCCACAAGCTCCTTATACCGTGAAGCCTGCCCAGAAGAGTGAAATCTTTGGTTGGATGGGTAATGTCAGGTATCCTTCAGGCTATGCCGGAAATATAAGTCGATGTGTTAACTTCAAAGACAACAAGATGTACGGACTAAAGAGTCATGACTATCATATACTGCTCCAACGCCTCTTCCCTGTTTTCATTCGAGGGTACCTGCCCAAAGAGGTGGTGGAGCCGTTAGTGGCTTTGTCAAGATTCTTTCAGAAGTTATGCACGAGAGAAGTGAAGAAATCGGACTTGTTGGAAATGCAACAGGACATCATTTTTATCATGTGCAAATTCGAAAGGATATTTCCTCCAAACTTTTTCGACATCATGCCTCACCTGATGCTCCATCTTCCGGAACAATTGTTGCTTACTGGTCCAGTACACTACACATGGATGTATCCTATGGAAAGGTACGTAATGCATCTCTGAATCTGGCTATATATATGTCGATCTTTAATATTATTTATTCACTTATATATTGTTGCAATAAGCATAACATGCTCGATCTGTAATTACCCATTTACAGATAATTGGGGGACTACAAAGACTATGTGATGAACAAATCTGCACCCGAAGGGTGTATCACTGAAGCATATATTGCGCATGAGTGCGTAACGTACACCAAGTTGTATTTGGGAGCGTTGGAGGACCCTCCACAACATATGCCCGTAGATGGAGGGCAGTTCAACCTTTCGATCATCTCCGATGATGTTGAAGTTTCTGGAAAGTTGCCCAACTCGTACAAGTTGGAACCTTATGAGCTAGTCATTGCCCATTGGTCGGTATTGATTAACTGTCCAGAAGTTCAATATTGGAAAAATTTGCACCTTTACTGCCCTGCTATTTCCGGTGATGTTGAGTACCACAACAAGACGTTCGCAAACTATTTTGGCAACTGAGTAAGTTGATACTTAAATTGACCTGTATATGATCGATGTTAAGTGCATGTCTCGCATCCTATTTATACGTACTTAATAAATGATTATTTTCAGATGAATCATGTACAAGATGATGGTATCCCTCAGTGGTCACACGAATTGAGGCTCTTGGCGCAGAAACCGGTAACTTCCAGAGTTTATCCTATGTGTAAGGTAAATGGCGTGCTATTTATTTGTGAACATAGATTATTTGTGAATTGAGGCTCTTGGCGCAGAAACCGGTAACTTCCACAAGCTGGTATGAAGATGATCCGTTTGTGTTGGCCACGGCGGTGAAACAATTGTTCTATCTTGATGATCTTGTGCATAAAGGCGCGTGGAAAGTGGTTAACCATGTTCTTCCATGAAACATATACAGTGCCTCCACCCTTGGTACTGTGACCTCGGATAATGAAGAAGTCAATGCATACCAAGAGCCGAACGCAACTGGTATTCCTGAAACCTCAACAATTCGCCTTAATAATGTGAGACAGGGCAGTGTGGTACGAATTCCTCAACCGAATCTTCTTGATGTTAATCAAAATGAAGACAATGAAGACTCAAGTGACGAGGACATACACATCTTACCTGAAAGTAACTCGAAAACAGAGTCAGACTCAAGCGATGATTCTGATTATGCGCCCTAATTAGTGTATATATATATGTATGTTATTTCGACTTAGAACGTGCAATGTAAAATGAATTTTATTCATATTATGGACAAAATTGGGTCGATCAATGAAATTGCTATATATATATCGATCCCGGCCCCATCATAAATGAGAGAGATCGAGAGATCGATTGGAAAAAAAATAAAACGTACCGATCGATTAATAATATCGTATTATTAAATAATAATTTTAATATTTCGTATTAACTATTAATAATTTTGTATTAACTATTAATAAATATATATATTAATACACTACATATTTAATTAGTTTAATTACCGGCATAAATGAAAAATAAATAGAGGAACTATATCCGACGAGTTGCATATGAAATCTCGTCGGATATAGTTGAACCGAAACTATATCCGACGACATGCATATGAAATCTCGTCGGATATAGTTTCGGTTCAACTATATCCGACGAGATTACTTAACTCGTCGGATATAGTCTGTTTTATATCCCGATCTGGGTTTCGTTTTGGGCAGAAACGAAACTGCCCCAAACCGGAACAGTCGCCTCCGCCTCCTCATTCTCCGTTTCCTTCGTGTTGGAAGCAAGGAATCGAAGCTCAAGTGCTATTCCATCGATCCTCAAGCCAAATCCCTCGTCAATTAGTGAAAAAACAGGTTTGAAATCCCTAATTTCAAATTTTCGAATTTTTTTTAATTTATGTTAGATTTGAAGTTGTGGAATGTGTTGATCGATAATGTGGATGCATGTATATGTATAGTTCTGGAATTTGTTAATTTTATGCATGTATTGATATATATTGGAATAATTTAGAATTTTAGGTTAAATTCAAATATTGGAAAATAGGGGAATTAATTCTAATTTTAGGTTAAATTGGTATATTGGAAAATAGGGGAATTTTAGGTTAAATTGGTATACTGGAAAACATTGGAATTTTATGCATGTATTGATATATATTGGAATATATTGGAATTTTAGGTTAAATTTGGATTTGGAATAATTTTAGGTTAAATTTTATTGGAGTTTTAGGTTAATTGGATTTGGAATAATTGTTGAATTTGGATTATTGGAATTATTGATATATATAGTTAAATTATTGGATTATATATGTATTGGATGAATTATATTTGGATTATATATATATATATATTGTAATTATTGTGGATTTTATGGAATTATTTTTAATTTTTAAAATTTAATGGATGAATTAGGAATTAGGAATTATTTTTAATTTTTATAATTTTATAGCAACGATGCAATGGTTTAATTGCGGACCTTCCTGAGGGGCCGGGTCGCGATCGAGTACTTCGAGGGGGAGGTCCAGAGGGAGAGGGAGATCGGGACGTGGGGATGAGGGCTCGGGAGCTGGGGATCCTGATGGCACCGGAAGTCGGTCCGCATCAGGATCCACCAGTGTCCCCAACACTTACAGTCTTCCGCTGACCTCTCGACACCGTCGGCTGATGGGCGAGGGACAACCTCAGCAGCAGCAGCTCGAGCCGGCTCGATCCTCAGGCACGAGGAGGGTTCAGCAGGTCAGTCGCACGCCGGAAACGGATAGTGCGACTCAATCCTCGGTCCGAATGCCGGACATTCATCGCGAGGAGGGTTCCCCCGTCATCCACCAGACAGCTCCTCAGTCTTCCGAGGAGGCTGGTGGATCCACTCAGTCCTCAGCGAGGATGCGACTATGCCCGCCGCCTACATTATTCTTACCGTTGGAAATCCCGACGATACCTCACGTCGATTCCGACGGGATGCCTATTCCGGGACAGCTAGGGTTCATTACCCCGGAGCAGGCATATGCGTATATACCCTTCCCGGCACCTCTCTGGAGTGCAAGGATTCCGGGACAACGCACAGACGAATCAGGTAAATATTAATTAGTGATATCTTTTTACTCCCTAATATTTAAATTCAATTAGGTGTTGATGTTTAAAAAATCGTCTACATATATATGTGATAGGTGAGATCGTGCCCGGTGCCAAACAGAAGAGAACCAGAGGCCCCGTCGTCGGCAAGTTACTGGACGAAGCCATTCAGGCTAGCGGTGGTGGCCAACTTATGATTCCGACCGGGGATAGAGGGCAGGTGATCGAGGGAAAGGTCACTCGAAAGTACGCGGGGATGGCGGGCAGCCTCATACGGGATAGAGTCCCAATGTTGTGGCAAGATTGGAATTCAGTGCCACAAGCCGTCAAACATCAGCTGAATAATGCGTTGTCGGTGAGTTGAATTGTATATTCATTATGAAAATTTTCAATAATAAACTTTTAATATTATTGATATATATATATATATAAATATATGCATTGCAGAGGTGGTTCCGCGTGGATGAAGACATTAGACCCACGTGGGCGGATGAAGTGCATGGGAGCAGGTTTGCAGACGACCATTTGTTTCAATTTTTTCATTTCTTTTGATTATGTTCATACAATGTTGTTAGTTACTAACGCTTGATTTTATGGGTATATATAGGTATAAGGAGTGGAAGGCCGAGCTGAAGAAGCATTGGAAAAAGTACGGGGACGATCGTGAGGGTACTCCTAGCGAGTTTCGTTATAGGGAGTACGAGTGGCGATGGCTTGTGGTTCACTTCAACAACCCTCGATTAAAGGTACGCAACCTTCAATCGATTTAATTTTTGTTTTATCGTACATCCCTTAAATTATTTGGCTAATTAGTGTTTTTTTTATGTTGACTTAATCGCGCAGGCTCTTTCTGAAGTCAACGCAAGGAACCGGGCCAAAAACACCACAAATCATCATGCCGGTACCAGATCATACTCGGGTTGGATCGAGGAGGCGGCCAACCACCCAGAAGATGATCCCCTTGTCTATACGATGCAGCACGCGTATCCGCAGAATCCCGAATATGCTGTAAGTGTCCTTATAACAAAATAAACTTATTTCTTATTTTTTTAGATTGTTTCTTAATTAATATTTGATTGTTCTTTAATTTGTCAATTAGGCGAGAATTCAGGAGGCGATTCCGGAGGTGTTGACTCAAGTGGCGAGAGAGCTCTATCCCAACACCCCCGATGCGGAACTCCCGATTGATCAGATTGATCGATCTGATCCGATCGTCAGGGCAAGGATTACGTCAACTGCGATCCCTCCAGGGAAGAACACATTCTACTGCAGGGGTTCCGGAAAATGGGGTCAAGGGCTGCTGAAGCAGACCCCTGAATTCTCTCGCGGATCGGGATCATCATCATCATCTTCGAGGACTAATGAGCTAAACGACCGGCTTCATAGGCAATCAATTGAGATGGAAGCTCAACGGCGTCGGATAGAGGAGATGGAGCAAGCGCAAGCTGCAGAGCAGAATCGGTTGGCCGAACAGCAGCAGCAAATGGGGACATGGATGCAGCAATGTTATGCACAGTTGCAAGCATCTGGAATCCAGATAGCTCCCTCCCCCCCCCCCCCCCCGCCCATTTTCGATGCGCCACAGCCACAGCCACAGCCTCAGCCGCAACCTCAGCCTTAGCCAGACCAGGACCAACCGACTTTCTCCAATCCGTTTGACCACATAGACTTAGGACCAGGACCCCCCTACATTTGAACAATTGTCGGTTTCATTTTTATTTTCATTATTTACTACGCATATGTATACATATTTGAACGATTTCGGTTTTAATTTATTAATTTATTTATTTACTACGTACTCTAGTTTCAATGGTTGTTGATTTTCAATTTGAACAATATATAGATAGCGTGATTTTTTGTGAATGCAGGTTTTGGGATAAAACCCAAAACCTGCAAAAAAAATTTAAATTTTTTCACTATATCCGACGACATGTGTCAATATCGTCGGATATAGTTTTCTCCAGAGTAAACCATTTTGACCATGGAGAAAACTATATCCGACGCTGACATCGTCGGTTATAATTTAAACTATGACCGACGATAAATTATCGTCGGATTTAGTGTATTTATTTTCCAACGATAACCCTAAATCATAGTCGGATATAGTATTACCGACGGTACTATATCCGACGATGTGTCTTCGGATATAGGTATGACCGACGATAAACGGAAATAGACCGACGACACCAAGTCGTCGGTCATAGTAATTCTTCCGGTAGTGTGGCACAAGTGAAATTTTATAACTGTGCATTGCAACATGATGCTTGGGCAATTTTTCAGTTTTGTAATTTGAATCCAAGTTTAGAGGGGTTCTATTGAAGAAGAGAAGGAAATTGTTCTAAATAGTTAGGAACTGGTAATCGATATCTCTGTGTAATCTCCATGTAATCTGTTACTTTAGCTAGCCTAGGTTGGCTTTCCTTATCTAGTTCTAGAAGTTAGCTAGAAGTTAGCAAATCTCTTGTATACATATATACTGTACATTGTGAACGATGAAAAACATAACAATTCATTCACTAAATATCTCAGTTTTATTATGGTATCAAGAGCAGAAACGTTCTTGAGGACCTAAACAAACACCATCACCAAAACAAATCACCTACACAAAACCTAAAATCTCCAATCCTACAATTCTGTTGAAACAATGACAGGAACATAAGATTCAAAATCAGTAGCAATAGCCCCGACATGGGAGAATTCTAATCATCCCCTATACATCCATCATTCAGATCAACCTGGAGCGATCCTCGTTCCACAATCTCTGGCCGAAGACAATTTCAGTTCATGGATAGACAACATGAGCGCGGCATTTGAAATTAAGAACAAAATAGGGTTCATCAACGGAGCCCTATCCAAACCTGCAAAGAATCCGAAGGAACTGAATCAATAAAATTGATGTAACATTCTGATCAAAACATGGCTAACTGCGTCGATGTCCGAAGAAATTGAAAAGAGCTTCTCTCATTGCAAGGATGCAAGAACTGTTTGGCTTGAGCTTCATGAAAGGTTTGGACAAACAAATACTGTTCAATTATTTCACATTTAAAATTCCATACATGATTGTATGCAGGGTTCTTCAACTGTTACTTCCTTTTTCACTCAACTCAAAACCCTTTGGGATGAGAAGGAAGCTTTATGCAACATCCCTGCGTGATGCTGGACCTGAATTGAAATCATATATGGAAAATCAAAAAACCATGAAGTTTTTGATGGGATTGTCTGATGAGTTTTCCACCGTGAGAAGCAACATAATTGGCATGGATCCATTGCCAACGTTGAATAAGGTGTACTCTTATGCCTCAGAGATGAAAAACAAGCGGCAGTAGCATCAAGAAAAACCATGATGAAGCCGGCTGAAGCCACTGCATTCCACGTGCAACAACAACACAACACAAGAACCCCTTCCGAGTTCCCTGCAGCATCACATGTAGCGCAGCAGTACGATCACGCAGTACACGGACAAGAGCCCTTTCCTGAACCCTTTGCGGGCTATACGCGCAAGGCATGCCGTGGTTCCAGCAATAATGAAAGCAGACTGATATGCACAAAATGTGACCGATCCAACCATTCTACTGAAAATTTCAAGGCACACCTGCGCTGTAACACGTGTAACTATAAAGGGCACACCGCTGATAATTGCAAGGCTCACTTGCGCTATACCTTCTATAATTATAGAGGTCACGTAGTTGAAGAATGCAACAAAAAGAAGAGGCACATGCAATCAGGAGAAGGTTCAAGTCGAGTGAATCATATCTTAGCATATTGCATAAACTAGAACCAATTTTCCGGGTCCTCATTTCCTTTCTCTCTAGAAGAACGTGCAAGGTTATTAGAACTCCTCTAAGAAAGCCAATCATCGGATCAAGCTGGTAAAATCACCAATTATAAAGAGCTTTCTAGTAAGGCTGCTTCCCTGGCCAATACTTGTTGTAATACTCCAACATGGCTTATAGACAATGGTGCAAGTGATCGCATAGTATGTGATGACAAGTTTCTTACTTCAAAATAACTTACTATGAGTTATACTGTAAGGCTACCATCCGGATCATCTGCTCAGGTCACACATATTGGGACAGTATTGTTTCCATCACATTTGAAACTTGAGAACGTCTTATGTGTTCCTTCGTTCTATCTGAATCTAATATTTGTTAGAAAGTTGGCTCGTGACTCATTTTATGTGACCATCACTACAAGAAAACTGCACCTAGACCACGGACAATTTCCGTCGTCTTAGTACTTGGACGACGGAATCTCCGTCGTCCAAGGTCCGTGCTCCAAGTGTTGTCGTCCAAGCACCTGGACGACGGAGAATTAGCCTTTCCGTCGTCCAAGTTAACTTGGACCGCGGACATTATCCGTGGCCCATGTATGCACCTGGACGACGGAAAGGCTAATTCTCCGTCGTCCAGGTGACTACATGGGCCACGGACATTGCTCGTTTCTCCGTGGCCCACGTGTTCACCTGGACGACGGATAATTAGTGTTTCCGTCGTCCAGGTGCATACATGGGCCACGGAGAATGCTAGATTCTCTGTGGCCCAGGTGTTCACCTGGACGACGGAAACACTAATTCTCCGTCGTCCAAGTGAACACGTGGGCCACGGAGAATGGCAGGGTTTAGGGTTTAGGGGTTAGGGGTTAGGGTTAGGTTTAGGGTTTGTGCACCTGGACGACGGAGAACATAATCTCCGTCGTCCAAGTGACAATTTAATTATTAAAAAAAATAAATTGAAATTAAATATTATTAATTTAATTTAAATAATAAAAAATAGTCGAAATTAAATAATTAAACTAAATTTTTAATATTAATTAATGTATTAATTAAATAATTAATTAATTTGTACATACGTACGTACACATCCAAATTAAAAACCCATAAAAATAATAAAATATTGTTCGGAACTCGGAAATAAAGAAACGCGATAATTAACTAGCTAGCTAATACACTGGAGGAGCAGATGCGCCGCCGGGTCCTCCGCCTCCAGCCGGGTCGTTGTCGTCGGGGTGTGGGTTCGGAGGAGGTTGACATACTTCTCGATTTTGGTTCATGAGGGCGATGAGTTGGGCTATTTGTGCTTGTTGTTCGTCAAGTCTTTGCCGCATTGACTCATTCTGCTCTTGTGTCCGTCGATTCTCCTCTCGTGCCAGTCGAGCCTCTTGAATGGCTGCTTCGACGGCCGCTGCCTGACTCCTTCTCATCTGCCCCGAACCTCCCGTAGATGATGAGCCGGAGGTCGTCGACAAATCTCGTACCACCCTAGGCCAAAAGTGCCTAACCTCCTTGCCAGCTCTACGACCGTAGACCTCATCTGCGATTGCAATTTGGCTCTCTAAGGATAGAGGAGGCAGGTCTTCCGGTGGCACATCTGGGAACGCAAGCTGAGTGTTAGCCAACTCTTCATGCGCACGCTCTATCACCCTTGCCTACAAAAGAATAATTAATTTATTATAATGAAATCATATTTAAATAATAATTACTATAATTAAAAACACATAATTAATATATAACTTACGCCGCATTGACTCTCTTCATTATCGAGCCCAGGCGTCACGTACGCGCTTACGCTTGCATCAAGATAAGGGTGTTTGGAGCCCTTATCCTTGTGCTCCTTAGCTATTTGAATGAACTGCTTGGCGCCGGTAGTATGGTGTTTCTCCTTCTTCCCCCGGTTGGCTTTGTTGACACCGGAGAATTTCTGTTACACAACATAATTAAATCATTAAAAAATGAATAACTACAATTTAAATAATTCTATTATCTTAATTGAAATAATAAAAATAAATTAATACCTTAAATTGTTCATCGGCAAAGTGGTTACACAACCACTCCTACTCATCTTCTCTATCCCCTTGCAGCTCTACCGGAGGAGGCACGGGACCGACATCTTGGAAGTACTTATGGAGCTTGTACTTCCAATCTTTGTAGATGGAGTTGGCGGTTTGGTTGATATGCCTCAACATGGCCGGTGTCAGATCCACCGCAAATTGTTCCTATCAAAAATAAATTGAAAATTATAATCATATATATTATGAAATTTTAACTAATATTAACAATATTATATAATAACTAAATTGGACGTATTACGTACCGAAAGATCTTTGAAGACTTTCGCCTTCTCATGATCCGGCGCCTCCTTCCAAGTAGGGGCAATGATACGAACCCGGTTACGGATGATTGACCCTATCCCATGCGCCGAGAGACTTGCTAGCTGAGTTGTGGGAGGGCCACCGGTGAATTCGTCGTAGGGCAAGTCGATCTTTTTCCCGGTCGCCTTGCAAATACGCTCCGCTTTGCCCCCTTTAACGAGACCCCAAGTCCTTTTCGGTTCCGGGTCAGTGGGGGCCTTCCTTTGCCTACGGCGGGCGCTGTACATGATTGATTCGGCGGTCGAGGACGCCTGAATACTTCCCGTTGAACCGGTACCGGGCGTCGGAGATTGGAAGGGGTCGACGTCATCACCGCTCGAGATGAATGGGGGAGCGGGAATTTCCCCATAGGGCGCTACGGACGGACCAGATGATCCGTCCGGATTGAGAGCGTTGTTGCCCTCCTGTTGAACCCAACCGACTTGGGCCTCCAACATTCGGAGCATCTCATCTTCTGCCTCCTGTTGGGCTTTCTTCTTGCCGGATGTCGTCTTTGGCGGAGCCATTTAAACCTAAGAGTACGGTGTTAAAATACCTACTTACCATAATAATTACAACTTAAAAATTTACGCTAATTAAGTACGTTTAAGATAGAGTACACTAGCTTGGCTTTTTTGGTCGTTCAATGGACGTGCGACCCGCGCGATAAAGTGTAAATTTTCTATTAATCAGCCTTGATTAAATCGAAAAACATGACCAGTTAGGGATAGAGATAACGCGAGAGGCATGACTAATTTCGACAAAAGTCTTTCTTAGTCAAAATCCTGTCACCAGTCATAACCCGTTTCTAGACACCATGTCCGACATTCGGCCAATTTTTCAAAAATTTACACTCCCTCAAGTCCTTTGCAAACTCCGCCATCAACCTCATGTCCATAACTTCACTTAGGTTATGGTGTGCTGTGATGAAATCCACACATCACGAGGGGTTAAGGAGATAAGCTAGGAAAAGAGGCGCCATCTATTCCAAAGAGTGCGACTTAATAAACCAAGCCGATGTACTAAATTTAAATCGAATACGTACTACCATGCAATTTACTAGAAAACACACGTAACTAACAATTAAGTAAAACAATAAATAATAACAATAATAAATTATTATTTATCAACTAATTAATTATGAACTAATTACAATAATAAATTTATTCATTTATCAACTAATAATAAATAATTACAATAATAAATTTATTCATTTAAATAATTATCAACTAATTACAATTATGCATTTAAATAATTATTAATTACAATAATTAACCACTTTTTCATTATTATAATTACAATAATGAAATATTTAAAACAAATTAATAAATTATATTTAGAATTTAATTAATTAAATGAAAATAATTTTAATAAGGAAAAAAATAGAAATTTACCTCACCGGAGTAATCGGGAATATAGGCGGAGTTGAGTCGTTGGGGAGGAGGAACCACGCCGGAAAAATTGTCGTCGGAGCGTCGCCGGAGGAGGATCGCCGGAGGAGAGGAGAGTAGAGGAGAGGAGAGAAGGAGATGGAATGATGAGAAAATGAGGGGGGGTGCAACTCTATTTATAGAGTTGCACTTAGACGACGGAGCACTATTCTCCGTCGTCTAAGTTCACGTGGACGACGGAAACAGTGTTTTCCGTCGTCTAGGTGGCGGTTTCAAAAAATTTCAAGCGGCGCCAATTAATCGGCGGGATGTTTTGAACCGCCATGATTTTGAACTTAGACGACGGAGAATGAATTCTCCGTCGTCTAAGTGAAAATTCAAGCGGTTCCAAAAACGGAAGCGGTAAATTGAACAGGCCATAATTTTGGACTTGGACGACGGAGAATGACCATCTCCGTCGTCCAAGTGAAAATTATATGGAAAAAATAAAAAATAAAAAATTTGAACCGCCATGGTAATTTGAACCTGGACGACGGAGATGGTCATTCTCCGTCGTCCAGGTTCAAATCACGTTAAAAAAAATTTTAAAAATAATTCGCTAGGAATTTAGCGATCTGTCATTCGAGTGAAATAGTCGTCCAATATCGATGAACACATCGTATATATGAACAGTTAAATTTGAACCGACGAATAATTTTTCGTTTTGAAAGTTGTTAAGTATCGACTAATCCTTACGACTTAAGTGTTCATGAGTAGAGGCTCATTTGCAGCAGAGTATTAACGAAATTGAATTTGGACAAAACAACCGTTGGATATGTTCGTCGTAACATAATATATAATTGTCTTCAAAGGACCATAAAATAATAAGTTCGGGAAGGGTTTGATCGGCACAGTCAACCGCAAAACCGATAATTTCACAAATCGGAAACGTGGATACAAGGCATTTCGCAACTCCGATTTTCGAACCGTCGAAGCTCACACACCAAGAATTGTTTACTCTAAAGTCTTGATGAAAACAATATGCATTGGAAGAAGGTCTAGATGGTCGTTGTCTTAGAAAAAATTACGATATCTGCACCTGGACGACGGATATGAGCGTTTCCGTCGTCCAGGTTCTAACCTGAACGACGGATATGAAGTTATCCGTCGTCCAGGTGATAACCTGGACGACGGAGAATGACGTTCTCCGTTGTCCAGGTGTATAGACCTTGAATTCAGGGGTTAGGGCCTTACTGTTTAGGGTTTAGGGTTTGTGAACTTGGATGACGGAGGATTACCATATCCGTCGTCCTAGTTTGTACCTGGACGACGGATAATGACCATTCTCCATCGTCCAAGTTCTAAACCCCGAATTCAGGGGTTAGGGCCTTAGGGTTTACGGTTTAGGTCGTCCCCGGTCATTTGTGTGTCCGTTCAATTATTCTGATTCAAAAATATAATTAAAAAAATTGATCGATCGATCCGATCTGCTAGCTAGATTTAGAGGGTCCAGGATTTAGGGTTTTATATGAGATTGAGATTTGGCGTGGTGCCAAAGGTGAAAATGGCGGGGGACCTAATATAAACGTGGATGGAATTCAGGTGTCCGTTCAATTATTTTGAATGACCATAAAAAAATTAAATAATTGATCGATCGATCCGATTTGCTAGATTTAGGGTCGAGGATTTAGGGAGATAGCCAAAATACCCAAAGGCGACAACCTGCAATTAATTTCTCCGTTGTCCAGGATATATAATTCGGATTAATTAATTACCGTAAATAAACCTGCATCGATCATATATATATATTACAATAATTACAATAATTAATTACCAATTAATCTCCCTCGTCATATAACCGTACTCTTCGTCATAATCATCATCGTCCTCATCCCCGTTAGACGACGGCTCATCCTCGTCATCGTACTCAACATGGTCCGACGAATAACCTGAGTCGTCGTCCGCGTCCTCTTCCTGCTCGTCTTCTTCATCTACCTCATCGATAATCTCATCTTCAGTTAGATCTGTACAACCATCAGGCATGGGTAACCGTTCACCATCTTGAACCAGGTCCATTATATCGGAGCGGATGACAGAAATATTAGGCTCTTGATAGGCAGGAATGTCTCTTTCTGGTTCAGCAGCATCTTCAGTCGTCACCGGTGTCCCTTCAATTGTCTCTGTATTCCATATTCCTCGGTGAGAGATATGGTTCACTATTTTCCACCCTTCACCGGCTTTCGGATCGTCCAGATAGAACACCTACCGAACTAAGGTGGCGAGAGCGAAAGGCTCATCCTCATACCAGCTAGAGTTTGTATCGACTGATAATAGTCCCAGGTCTTCCTTTGTACGCTTGAACCATCTGCACTTGAATAGGAAAACGTTGACATCATTCCCGTAACATAGCTGAACCACATATACAATAGCCCCGTAATATAGATCATTGTCTTTCCCAACCGCGACCCCACTGTTTTGTGTTCTTCTTCCTTCGTCTCGGGCCAATGAATGGAACTTTACACCGTTCACAAAACATCCGGGATAAATATAGTGTTTAACCGGCTTTCCTGCTAGCAAGTGCTTTGGCCATGACCACCACCCTCCGTGGTTTTCAGATTTTTGCAGATCAATCATCTGCGAAAAAGGGCAAATTAATATAAGGGTTTACTTTCTACAAACATGATCGATATGTATTTAAAAAATTAATCCCGAGACGTACGTACGTACCCATTGGAAGAAATAATCGGGAAACTTCTTCTTAACCATTTTCTCAATCCACGCCGAACTCTTGTTTTGATTTAACGCCTGAAGCCTCTCCCTGTATGACATCATGTACGGCTCAACTTCGTCACAGTCTCGCAATACTACCCAATGTGCCTCAATAAGTTCTTCCTGTGTTAACGATTCCTTTAATACTCCTCTAAACGGTCGGACGACATTGGTGACAACAGAAAGATTGATGCGGGCACTGCTCTCGGAGGTAGTGGGAGGTGGTGGATCTTTGAGGTACCTGTTGCAGTAAGTAACACACTCATGCATTAGGTATGTCTCTGCTATGGAGCCATCCGGGGCCGACCTGTTTTTGACGAATGACTTATACTGTCCAAGCTGTCTACAAAATCATCAAACGTACAATAAGAATAAGTACATATAGCTAGCTAGTATATATATAATCTCCAGTGGAACAAATTAATTTATTAGTTGTACGTACCTTTCTTGAGGATACATCCAAGTGTACTGGACCGGACCAGAAATGAGCACCTGCTCGGGCAGGTGGATCATTAGGTGAATCATGATGTCAAAGAAAGCAGGGGGAAAAATCCTCTCTAGTTTGCAAATGATGTGCACAATTTGTTGTTGCAATTCCACCACATCTGACTTCTTTAATTCTCTGGCGCATAACCTCTGCCACCACCTGCACAATGCCACTATTGGTTCTACGACGTCCCAAGGCAAGTATGGTCGAATTACCACTGGAATCAGACGTTGCAGCATAACGTGATAGTCATGTGTCTTTAGACCAACAAACTTGTGTTGCACCTCGTCCACTGCTCCAGTTATAGTAGCTGCATACGTAGCCGGATAACGAACGCCCTTAAACCAGTGAAATATAGAACGTCTAAGCGTCGGCTTCACTGTGTAAGGTGCATCTGGCATCTTGTTGTACACTTCTTTCCTATCCCTCCTCAACCACAAGGGACGACGTAGATTCATTGATTCCAAATCTTTGCGCGCTTTGGGAGTATCTTTAGTCTTGAACTTAATACCCAGAATTGTTCCCACCACGCTGTCGCACACATTCTTTTCTATGTGCATCGCGTCCAAGTTGTTCCTCAGCTTCAACTTCGACCAGTAACGGAGTTCAAAGAATATACTCTTGTGATCCCAATAGCTCAGATCATGTGGAGGAATTGGATTGCATTTCTTTACATCCGCGTCATTGCTCAACACACCAAAGTCGAAATAGCTCAACCTCTCTAAAATCTCTTCGCCCGACCAACTACGGGGTTTAGGATTGTTCTCTACCGTACCGTCGAAATGAGCTTCATCCTGTCGCCACGGGTGGTCGTGAGGAAGCCATCTACGGTGACCCAAGTAACACTCCTTCCCCGCGTGCCAACTAGAGTTCACGTCGTCCAAACATATAGGACATCCATTATATCCTTTTGTCCTGCAGGCTGCCAACATCCCATAAGCTGGAAAATCGCTGATCGTCCACATTACGGCAGCCCTCATCGTGAACATCGTGTCAGTGAATTTGTCATAAGTTGGGACTCCATTTTCCCACAACAGTTTCAGCTCGTCGATCAAAGGTCTGAGGTAGACATCTAAGCACTTTGATGGAGATTTAGGACCTGGAATTAGTACGGTAAGGAAATTAAATTCCTTGTTCATGCACATCCACGGAGGCAAGTTGTACGGCATCAGAATAACTGGCCAAGTGCTGACGGCGGAGCTATTACTTCCCCAAGGATTGAATCCGTCTGTAGATAGGCCGAGTCTAACATTTCTAACCTCTCCAGCAAAGTCTCCAAATTCTCTGTCGAAATGTTTGAAACCCTCCCCATCCGCGGCGTGTCGCAGGACATCGTCATCTATTCGCTTTTCTGCGTACCATCACATCGCCTTTGCTGTGTGTAGAGACATGTACAGGCGCTGCAATCTGGGAATCAAGGGAAAATATCGAACAACTTTCATAGGAATTCTCTTTTTTGAACTCTTCCTATTCAACTGGAATATGCACTGGCCACATACGGGACAATAGTCCAAATCTTTATACTCTTTGTAAAATAACACACAATCATTCGGACATGCGTCAATTATCCTGTACTTTAGGCCGAGGCTGCTCAAGATATTTCTAACCTTATAATGAGATTTAGGAAGATTGTGATCATCAGGAAGCAACTTACATATTTGCTCCTGAATTTCGTCAAAAGCACTCACTGACATTTTGTGCTTCACTTTTATCTTCATTTGCTCCATCACATATTGCAACACATTCTCTCGACATCCAGGGAACACCGGGGTCTGCGCTTCAAGTAGCATCCGGTTGTACTTTTCCATCTCACTGGTGTCAGTGGCCAAGCTAACTGCGGGGAATGTGCCATCATGCTCATTAGTGGTACTGTAACCTCCGTCTTGGTGTTGGTGTCCACCATGACTACATCCCGGAAACGTATCATGGACCAAATCTGTAGTTGGGTTGCAAGCTGGGGGTCCGGCACCACTCCCGCTGGATGAGGCACCATGGTAACTGTACCCTGAGCTGAAGTCTGCTGCGCTGAACTCTACTGCTTCACCATGCTCGCTCCATGTAGTGTAACTCCACATCATACCATTTTCGTACAGGTGTTGCACCATAACATTAACCTCCGCATACTGACAATTAAGACATTTCTGACACGGACACCTGAAACGTTTCTTTCCCTGACCATGTTCTATCGCAAAATTCACAAATTCGCTAATTCCATCCATATACCGGGCATCACATCTATTCTTCAACTTCATCCAACTCTTGTCCATACTGCTACAAAATATTATAATTAATTAATTATATATTACATATATAAATATTAGTCCATTAATTTACGCTTAATTATACGTACTCGATCTACATCGATCCATCAATTACGTACGTACGTAATTTAATCTGTATATATAGCTAACATTCATGCATGTATGTACGTACGTTTTCACTAAATATATATATATATTAATTAAGCAAATTTTAACTGCGTGCGTACCTGCTGGCCTTCTCGATATCTGTTAATTAAGCTAGCTAGCTAGTCAGCGGAGATCCCTTATCCTGATCATTCCCTTGGCCTTCTCCCTTCTCCTTCTCCTTCTCCTTCTCCTTCTCCCTTCTCCTTCAATTCTTCTTCGAATGGAATGAAGAGATTGAGGATCGGATGGAATGAATCGATCGAAGAGAGTTTGGCATCGGGCTTATATAATGCTTCACTTAGACAACGGAGGTATCGGTACGTCGTCTAAGTGGAAGTTAATTACTCGGACCACGGCGTGTCGGTCCGTCGTCCAGGTGATCACCTGGAGGACGGAGAAGACTCCGAGGTCCAGGTGATAACCTGGACGACGGAGAATACCATCTCCGTCGTCCAGGTGATCACCTGGACCTCGGAGTCTTCTCCGTCCTCCAGGTTATCACCTGGACGACGGAGATGGTATTCTCCGTCGTCCAGGTGGTACTTGGACGACGGAGACTTCTACGTCGTCCAAGTGTCACCTAGACCACGAAACATTTATGTTTCCGTGGTCTAAGTGCTGTTTTCTTGTAGTGCATATTTCTCAGACAACTTTGTATTGTACAGGACCTACGATCAGAGAAGATGATTGGGATGGGCCATGAGAGGGATGGAGTGTACTACCTTGACCTACACCAGAAAGGAACATGCAGTGTAGCTCATGTCCAAAAGTCAAATCTTTGTCACCAGAGATTGGGACATCCATCAGAGAGTATCTCCGTTATTTCCTTTTTCTAAAACTATTTGTGCACCAAATAATTGCTTGGTTTGTCCTTTGGGTAAATAAACTAGATAGCCTTTTTCATTGAGTTATACTTTCAGCAAAGATTGTTTCAAATTAATTCATGTTAATATTTGGGGTGGTTATCATGTTCCTTCACTCACTGATGCACAATATTTCTTGACAATTGTTGATGATTATTCACTAGGCACTTGGGTATATCTTATGAAACACAAGTCTGAAGCTCGTTCACTTCTCGTCAATTTTATCCTTCTTGCCAAAACTCGATTTGATAAATGTGTCAAAAAATTTAGAAGTGATAATGGTCCCAAATTTCTCATGCATGATTTCTATGCGTCTAAAGGTATTGAACACCAAACAACTTGTGTCAATAATCCCCAACAAAATTGTGTTGCCGAAAGAAAGCATCGTCACTTATTAAATGTGGCTCGTGCTCTTCTTTTTCAAGCCAAACTTCCAAAACGTTTTTGGGGTGAAGCCAGTTTAACTGCCAATTATCTCATTAACAGAACACCAACTCCACTTTTGAATGGCCAAACTCCTTCGAAAGAATTTATTCAAAGGAACCACAATATGATCATCTCTGTGTCTTTGGTTGTCGCTGTTTTGTTTCAACTCATCCATCCAAGCCCAGTAAATTTGACCCTCACTTAGTTGAGTTTATTTTCTTGGGTTATCCTCATGGAAAAAAGGGTTATCGAGTCTCTGATTTCAAAGGAAGGAAAATTTTATTTTCCCTAGATGTGATATTTCATGAAGATGCTTTCCATTATCTCCCCATATCTTCACTACTTTCTAATTCTTCTCCACAATCACAAAACAATAATCCTTCTTTTCATTGTGGAGAATCCGTGCCTGACCTTAGCCCACCATATTTTGTTACACGGGACAATACAAATCTTATCACAACAACATATTTCCCTAGCTCTATTAGGGATGTTAATGATAACTATCAAGAGCTTGTCCAAACTCCAACTCCTTCCCACTTAAATGATGCAACTTTATCTCTTCCTATCAATCAAAATTCCACTGTAGCCTCACACCAAGAATCATCCAGACCAATCATGTCTTCAAGTCTGAACAGTCTGTCATCTATTCTTGTGACACATCCACCTGATAATATTGATCATCTTACTTTTCCTAATCCTCATCATTCTGCAAGGCCAACAAGAACGTCAAGCTTACTACAAGACTTTCATATAGAGGTAGCTCTCCCCTCACGTACCATACCATCATCTTCACCAACTAAGGTCCCAGGTACTGGTCACTCTATATCTCATGTGTCATCATATGATCAGTTATCTGCTAATCATAGAGCATTTCATGTTGGTCTAACTCTGGATAGAGAGGCTACATCTTATTCTCAGGTCGTTCAAGACCCAACTTACAAGCCAATAGAACCTGGAGCTTAGTTTCACCACCTGCTCACAAACGTCCCATCGGATGTAAATACATTTACAAGATCAAGTACAATTTAGATAGCAGTATAGAGCAATACAAAGCTTGTCTTGTTGCAAAAGGATACAGTCAAGTACAAGGCATTGATTAGAGAGAAACTTTTGCTCATGTTGCCAAACTTACAACAATTCGGGTCTTACTCAGTTTATCATCTTTACGTGGTTGACATCTCCACCAACTTGATGTAAGTAATGCTTTCTTGAATGGTGATTTATCTGAAGATGTTTATATGCAACTTCCTCCAGGTTTCGGAAGAAAGGGGAAGAATCGTGTATGCAAACTACACAAATCCTCGTATGGACTCAAACAGGCTTCAAGAAAATGGTTCATCAAGCTTTCTAATGAACTAAAGAGGGCTGGTTTTCATTAGAGTTGGTCCGATTATTTCTTATTTGTTTGAAATTACAAAGGAACATTCACTGTACTCTTGGTGTATGTTGATGATATCATTTTGGTAGGAAACAATCTTGAAGAAATCAATGTTGTGAATCGGTTCTTATCAAGCAAGTTCAAGTTAAGGGACATGGGAGTGTTGAAATATTTCACTGGCATTGAAGTGGCCAGATCAAAACAAGGCATTATGTTAAGTCAACGAAAATATGCGTTGGAGATATTGGAAGATTCAGGATTCCTTGGAGCAAAGCCTACAAGATTTCTAGTAGAGTATAATACAGCTTTGACACAAAGGGATGGAGAGTTGCTTCATGATCCATCTCAGTATCAAAGATTGGTAGGCAGACTTATTTATCTCACTATTACAAGATATGATCTTGTTTATGCAGTACACATCCTTCCTCAATTCATGGATAAACCAAGAATACCGCCTCTAGAAGCAGCACACAAAGTGTTGCGTTATTTAAAGCAGACGCCAGGACAAGGACTACTGTTGCGATATAGAGGTACACTTCAATTACGTGCCTTTTGTGATGCAAATTGGGCGCGTTGTAAGGATACTAGAAGGTCAGTTACTGGTTATTGCATATTTATCGGTAATTCACCCATCTCTTGGAAGATAAAGAAGCAAGGAACCGTATATAGATCAAGTGCAGAAGCAGAGTATCGTTCCATGGCTTCTACTTGTTGTGAGATTACCTGGTTGCAAAACATATTGAGAGATCTCAACGTCACAGGTACACAGCCAACACTACTTTTCTGTGACAATCAAACTGCTTTATACATTGCATCCAATCTAGTTTTTCATGAACAAACCAAGCATATAGAAATTGATTGCCATGTCGTTCGTGAGAAAATTCAAAGAGGCTTGATCAAAACGGCTCATATTCAAACACAAGATCAACCGGCGGATTTGTTTACTAAACCGCTTACTTCTACACAATTTACCAGTTTGTTAAGCAAGTTGGGTGTAATCAATATACACTCAGACTTGAGAGGAAGTATTGAAGAAGGGAAGAAAATTGTTCCAAATAGTTAAGAACTGGTAATCGATATCTGTGTATAATCTCCATGTAATCTGTTACTTTAGCTAGCCTAGGTTAACTTTCCTTATCTAGTCCTAGAAGTTAGGTAGAAGTTAGCAAATCTCTTATATATATATACACTGTACATTGTGAACGATAAAAAACTTAACAATTCATTCACCAAATATCTTAGTTTTATTAGGTTCCATATTTGGAGATTGAACCATTAGGCGACAAGTTCAACACTAGAAGCAAAGTTGAATCGGTGTCGTCTGAAACAAAGTTACTTTGTACGTCAAAGATGAAAATACATTTATGAAATTGGTTGAGCCTCCGTTATATAACCGAATGGCAACTCCAAATCCATTTGATGGCAATTGAGGAGGTCATAATGGAACTTATAAGGTTGTGGGTTACGGTTGAAGTTGGGCTACCTTGGTTATGGAGGGTCCTAGACCTAGAAAGTTGGGTTCTAATTTTGTTTCCAAAGCTACTACCACCAACTTAAATTAATTTTGTTAGTGAAATCTTTTTAAAAAATAATGATATGTAGATTAGTTTGTATCCTAACGAAGATTTTACTGACTACGAGATGGTAGGACGACTTTATAATTGACACGAGTTGGGGTGGGTGACTTTTGTAGGAATTTTGCTTGACCATTAGAAGGGTCAGGCCACCCTACCTAAGTCTTAGGTAGTCTAAGAGCAGCTGCAGCGAGGGGGAGAAACGGAGGACGTCCTCCCCAAAAGTTCTCGGGCCCACCGGCAAGGAGGACGTCCGGGGTTGTCCAGGCGTGCAGTGGGGGTAGGAGGGGGGGAAGACCGATCGTTGACGGCGAGAACGTCCGAGAGGACGTTCTGAAATCGATCGGCGAAGGGGACGTTCTCGCTGACGTTAGCCACGTGCAAGGCTGACGTCAGGCGAGAACGTAAAAAATTTGAACCTGGCGCGTGTAATACACGCGCCGGTGAAAAGTAATTTTTTTTTACGGATTTACCATTGACCAATCACATCGCGACACGTGGCACGCTGTCAGCCCAGTAAAACCAGTAATGGGCCGATTGATCTGGGCCGTCCATTTTGAATCTGAAATCCAATCCAACGGCTGAGATTTAAACACAACGGCTACCTGAATTTCTGAATTTTTCAGAACGGCTACCCCAAAATTATCCCGAAAAAAATCCCAAAAAATTCCAAAAAATTTCAAAAAATTTCAAAAAACCCCCTACTATTTTTCTATAAATACTACCTTCATTTTCTCAAATACTTCACACCAATTTGTCCAAAACAAATTCTCTTCCTCCTCCCTCTCTACTCTTTCTATCTCACAATCTCTTTGTTATTTTTGGCGAAAAATATCCACCAATTGGCTTATGCATATCATATTGTCGTCATAGTGTATGCCCTATCTCCGGTAACAAACAAAATGTCAACAAATTGTGGGAAAAAATTCACGGTGATTTCCAACAAAATTGGGTGATGGATCAAGGTGAAGCGAGGGCGGAACCTAGGTCCCAAAATGCACTTGCCTCCCATTTTGCTAAGTTGAAGCCAAATTTGTCACAATGGAAAGCGGCTCTTGCATACGCGAGAAGGAATCCAGAATCCAGCGGAAATGTGTATGATGAGGTAATGATTTTTTTATGTTGGTCCTTTCGATTTTAATTACTTTTATGAGATATATAAAACATGAAATATTAATTCGTAACTTGTAATTTTTTTTTGTAGTTAAGGAAAGCCCAAACGTTTTATGTGGGGAAAAAAAGAAGGAGTTTGTGCACTTTGCGTGTTGGGAAGAGGTCAAAAATCATCCTACCTTTAGAGTCGTCGAAACTACCACTCAACCTTCTTACAATTCATACTTCGAAGAAACACCTACCATTAATGAAGTATCTCCTATCGTCAACTTGGATGAAGATGAAGTGATTCCAACATCACAAATCAACCTTGGAGGAACCTTAAGCCCGCCTAGACCTCAAGGAGTGAAGGCGGCTAAGGAAGCAAAAAGAAGGGGAAAGAAGGCCATGACACGATCGAATGAAGTTAGAGATGAGACTTTGAAGATAGCATTACGGCTAATCAAAAAATGTTTGCCGATTGGACGAGGGCAAATGATGAAAATCAACGAATACTTGATAAGAAAAACTACAAATTGAGGGCACGAGAAGAAGAAACAAGAATCATGACAATGAATTTCGAGGTTATGACCCTAAATTCAAAGAAGTACTTCATGAAGTGGAAATCGGAGATCCTTCAGCAAGTAGATGACGATGAAGGAGAAGTCAGCGATGCTAGCTTTACCGATTTTTATCGTCCCCGCAACCTTGATTTTAGTGATTAGTTTAGTTTGTCTTAATAATAAATCTATACTTGGCATGTCATTATGTAATTTTCATTTTCAAGAAATAAAATTGCACTTTATTTATTTAAGAGATCTTCAAACACATTACATTTATTCATAATTAAAGGCAAACACACATACAAAAGGGAAACACACATACATCGCGCACGTTATATAAAGATGTTCACCGGTTTCAAGAAACCAGTTGTGCTTCACTAAGTCCTTTTGAAGCTCACCATAGAGATACACTGATTGTAAATCGACGAGACGGTCGCTAAACCGTTGATAATTTTGATCTCTTCCAACCAAGGAGTAAAATATCGGATATCGAGGATATATCGACATTCCAAAATTTGGATATTTCGACGGAAATATCGATGAAATATCGATCCAGTGAAAATTCTGACGGAAATGACGGAAACTAATAAAAATACATGAAAATTTGTAATGAAACTTTTGGAGGTTGTAACATGATCAATTATCTACTTTATGTGAAAAGAAAATATTGATCTGACATCAAGACATATGAATTTGCTAAATTACTATATGAATTAGTATGTGTTAAGTGCTGATAATTATTAAAATATAATTTATTAGTTCTATTCTTATTTTTTGATGGCTAAAACTTATAGGAGGCTAGGCCATCACGCCTTTTGTACAATATGTTACACATCACACATCACAAAATCAAATATATAAATACTTCAAAACCACGTAGGGGACCTATGAGGTTCGAAATTCACACTATTTTTTCTCCATCTCCATGTGCATAATCATGTGTGTATTGTGAAGAATAATCATTAAATGATTGTTCTCCCATGTAATTCTGCATGTATTGGACATGTCACATGAATGGTGGATTGGACATTGAGCATGTGAAGATTGGACATTTACCAAACTAAATGTTAAATGTGAAAAGTTTACGGAAATTTCGAAAATTTCGGGAAATATCAGAAAATATCGGAAATATCAGGGATATATCGGAAATATCGATAAAAATCAGAAAATTTCGGAAAATTTAGGGATATATTTGAGGATTTTTCAGGTAACTTCAAAAAATCGAAATATCGGCGAAATATCGCCGATAATATCGATTTTACATACCTTGCTTCCAACTGACTCAAATGGAATTCGGTTACCATTTTCATCCACCGGCCCATCATAAACTGTTGAAGCAGTAGCTGGATTTTGTAAATCTTCTTCCTCGTACTACTCAAAATCATCTTCCAAAAATTCTTCTTCAACAATCATGTTATGCATGATGATGCAAGCCAGCATGATCATTTTCAATGTCGATTTGTGATGACACATGGCAGAGTGACGAATGATAGCCCAACGAGATTGCAAGATGCCAAAGCACCTCTCCACATCTTTACGATATGACTCTTATTTCCATGTGAACAACTTCTGTGGTTGATCTTGCGGATTGGAACTTGTCTTGACAAACGAGGAATACCTCGGATATATTCCATCCGCTAGATAATAAGTGTGGTGGTAAGTCATACCGTGGACTTTATACGTCGAAGGCGGACTTCTTCCGGCAAGGAGCTAGTCGAAGACATCCGAGCTATTCAGCACATTAATATCATTTTGGGCTCCAGGCGTCCCAAAGAAGCTGTGCCATATCCACGTATCATATGATGCCACCGCTTCTAAGATTATTGTCGGACGAGCCTTTCGGCTCGAGTATGCCCCTTGCCAGGCTATTGGACAATTCTTCCATTCCCAGTGCATGCAGTCGATGCTTCCAATCATACCACGAAATCCCCGTTGCCTAGCCCTTCTTAAAAGTCGAGTTATGTCACCCGGATTAGGAGCGCGGAGGTAACGGTCCTTGTAGAGCAAGACCACTTGTGTGCACCACTTCTTCATGCATTCCAACGTTGTTGACTCCCCCATCCCTGTGTACTCAGTACACTGATCTGCGGCTGCGCCGTACGCCAACATTCGTATAGCACTGGTCATCTTTTGCTCGGGGAGGAGTCCTTGCAATCCAGTGGCATTTGCTCTTTGATACCAAAATGGGTTGTGATTACAGAGGTCTGTCTTGATCCGGTTGAACAAGTGCGTGCTCATTCGGAACCTCCGGCAAAAATCTTGCTCGAGGAAAACAGGGCGTTCCACGAAGTAATCTTCAAGCAGATTCTGACCCCTAGGTTCCCTTTGCCTTGGATGGTTTGGAAGGCGGCGGCGGGGTGGCTCATCATCAAACGTGGCAACTACCATGGTTGCATCATTGATGAAGGAATTCATCATTGTGGTAGCTTGCCGACGTTGTTGGCGCCTCCTCCTGGAAGACTCTTCGTAATCGTTATGATTCATCTTCTGGATGAGAAAAACGAAAAAATTGTGTTTAGGTGTAGAATATCAAGTGACTTATGCGTGTTGTGAGGTTTCAATCTTTAGGAGCCAGAGATGATGATTTTATAGCAAAATTATGATAATCTGATGTTGAAGGATGAGTACACGTGTCACATCCTCATTTGTCAGAAATCTCACCGGAAATCTTCATCAATAATTTAACCGACAGTGACACGTAGATGTGACACGTGTCACAATATGAGTCGTCGAAAATCTTATCGAAAATTTGGTTCAATAATGTACACGATAATGACATGTGTCGCCTAGTTTTTGGATAAACATATTACAAATAATTAATCAAAATTTAATTTTATGATTATGAATAATAATAGGAATTTCTATTTGTTGCACTGCTGCGCAAAAAAACTGAATATGAAGTCCTATTTGCTGAATAGTAACTGGAAGTCCTAAAAATAGGAATTCCTCGCTAATAGGAAGTCCTAAACGAGTGCGGATGCTCTTAACTACTACGAGTCATTGTATAACATTTAATTTGTAATAGAACTCAATATGTTTTGACACACAATTTCATTCGAATTTTTTTATTATATATGTATGCAGTAATTAATGTCATACGTACTCCTATGATAAATAAATAAAATTAAAAAAAAAAATCTTGCACGGGCAAACTAGATTACTACCACCGTTGTAATTTTCTTGTATGTATCTTTTACTCCATGGCCGAAAGAAAAAAGAATTAGGCACTATCAATGTTTTGTTTTGGTATTGACATGACAATTGATCATATGTAAGCTGACAAGTCACTATCAAAGTTAAAATATTTCTAGAAATCTAAGTTTTTTCTTAGGAAAGAGGACAATCGATTAAAACCAAAAGGTTTAAGGTTATAACTGTTAGGTAAACAATGGAAAACCAAAAGGTCTAAGTTACTTCAAAAAAAAAAGAAATTTCAGAAGTTATTGACATGGGAAAACAAATAAACAAAGTGAAAGTCCTTCAATAATTCTCACCTAGTAGTCGGATGAGAGAAAGTGTTGACGTCTGTCGGTAGCGGGTTGAGAAAGTTGTTCCAGACCGGGTACATCATCGCTTTTGCCGGAGAAGCTTCATCGTTCAAAATTGTCGGAAAAGCTGTTGGATCTTTCCAATCTGCCGACATTACCGAAAAATAGATAAAATGATCGTTGAGGAGTTGCTCTCTGTTATTTGGTGCATGCATGTTTGTTTACATAGTTTTTGTAGAATGTCTTGCTATTATTCGAAATATTCTATATGAGTTTATTGTAATATGGATTTCATCGCCCTTTTCTAAAATAATAATAATAATAATAATAATAATCCATAGCTTCTTCTCTTTTCTTTCACATTTTTTCTACGGTTCTACACAATCACAAGGTTATATTACTTATATATGTAGACAAATGACGTTTAGTTGGATCTTTTAGTATAAATTGACTCTTTAAGTAACTTAATCAATGAGAATTATAGTATGACATTTGATTAAACTCGTGTATAAACCCGGCCCTGACCCAGGGCGAGCTGGGCGACTGTCCAGGGCCCAATATTCTTTTCCTTTTCTTTTGTCCATTAGAATTCGTTTTCGCGTTCTGACGTTTTCTTTTCGTATTCTAGTCGTCATTCCTCTTCGTTCTTCATGTGACCCTCTTTTACTCCTCTTAATTTTCTAAGATCCCAACACTGATTATGGTGAACCGATCATAATTCCTGTATGGGTTTGGCTTTCATCCTCTTCCACATAAAAATCCTATACACACTTCCATCAACTCCATGAACTCTCTTCTGAGTATATCTTTATATTTGTATTCTATGCGCTTCTTCTCTCTATTCGGATCTGTTGCCTATTGGTTGCCAATTATTGAGGTGAGACTCTTCTCGTTTCTTTTTCTTCTTTTTATATGTTTATGTTATGTCTGTATTTGGTTTTGACTATTAGAAGAAAAACATGTCTCATAACTCACAAGTAGTGCTTGTTAACCACGTACTTTGGTCCTCCAAACTCAGACATTACTACAATTTATCCTCCATTTCCATTTTTTTTCTTTCAATATTAATTGCCACATTGGCTTCAATTCCACGCTTCGGTGTTTGGTTCCAATTAGTTAATTCTCTTCAAGAATTACCCAAGTAAGTATTAGTGATCTTGTTGTTTTGAGTTTTGACTTGGTCGGCTGTTTCTGATTCTCTTGGCTGGGATTTGGAGAAAATTAGAATTGAGACTCGCATGGATTGAGGTTTTGAGGTGTTTTGGAACTGAAATAGAGGTTTGGAGATGCTTCATTGGAACTCTTTTCACTGAGATATGAGAATGGGGAAGCAAATAAACGAACTATAAATGAAATAAAATTCAAAATTTAATTTTAAAATTAAAAGAAAATTATATATGAAAGGATCTAATTTTATTTTTTGCCTCGGGTCTTGAATTTCTCGGAACCAGACCTGGTCGTGCATACGTGCATATGATACCATTTACATATAGATGTGTGTTTATGAGAGAGAGATGAAATGCATGCATTGATTAATTATTAGGTATACGTCACTGTTTTATTCATTCCCGGTAGAGAGTTGACCAAACAAACTAGCTTTCCGGCCAAGTTCCAGAGTAGAATGCGAGCTGCTAAATTATATACATACTTTTTATATATGATAGTACGTAACCCCGGCCCAGTTGCAAACAGTTATGATCATTCTCACCACTATAGTCAACAATATCGTAACAACCTTTTCAACAATCCACATGACTCATCTGATCGAGATCGACCTTCCTACATAGATACCCAGCTCCTCCCTGTCCATCATAATATAATACTAATTTCTAGCTTACACTTTCGAGTTCTTAGTTACAGTCATCAAATACCTAATTTCGTTCCTTATTAGTAGTAACTAACTAATTAATCACTAAGTACCTCAGGATTGAAGCTCAAGGCTACAATGTTATCGCCCCGGCTGCCTCCAAAGGCGGCCAATCCAACAGGGGCTCTCGTGACAGTCTTGTTATTGTCAGTGGCAGAACCTTGAATAGGCGGTGGCGGTGGCCAATCCAATCGCGGCCCTCCTCCTCCTCCGCCACCTATGACCGCGGCGTTAGTTGCACTGGTAGTACTAGCAGAACCAAATACTACACCACCGTTGTTGACGTTAATGCATTGCTGATGAGGAGGACGGTGAATTTGGAGCAAGCGGATTTGCTTCTTCAAGAACTTGACATAGCGAATGGCTTCGTCCAACATAGAAGCCGTGTCCATCTTCGTTCCCCCGGGAACGAGTCTTTGTAGGATTCGAATCTTCTCGCTTATCCTCTCCCTCCGGTGACGCGCGGCTATGCTCTGCGGGTCCTCGCTGATTCTGACGTTCCTCCTATTCGGCTTTCGGATTGTGGCGGGGTCGATGTCCACCGGTTGCATCGCCGCAATCTTGTACATCATTTCCTTCATGGCTCCAAGCTCCTCCTCCTCCTCCTCCTCTTGAATTTGTTGCTCTTCTTGATCCATGTAGGTATTGTGATCTTCAGTTAGAACCAGCTGTTGATGATGATGGTTCTGATCGTGATCGTGGTGAAAGTAGCGAGTAGTGGATGATGATGATGGTACTTGATGATGTAGCTGGGGAGGGAAATTTGGCCAAACTGAGTCGTAAGAGATTTGGTGATGCTGATGAAGCTGGACCGGTGGTTCTTCCATGCTCATGTGATCGTTGAGATGGTCTCCGGCGTCTGAGACGCGGTTGTTTCCAAGCAGCCTGTTTGTGTAATTGGTGTGATCCATGTTTATGTATACACACTCCTTTATCTCTCTTCCCCGACTTCTACCACAACTTTTGATCTGACTAGTTCAATAGAGTACTGCTACTTGTGAATTCCTAATATAAACCAAAGGAAAAACATACCATCTATCTCGATCCGTATCTCTGTGCTAGCACATATTTTACGTACTGGATTAGAGATTATGAGCTAGCATTGGTGGTTCAGAAGGTGCAGATATAATTAACCCAGAACCCTCAAAAGTCAAAACAGGGCCGATCGATGAGACAGAGAGAGAAATGATTTTGGGAGCAGAGTTTTACTGGTGAATGATCGATCGATGATGCAAACAAGTACCGGAAATGAGCAAGAAGAAGACGAAGATGAATGCGTTGAAAATATAATACAACAGTCGAGAGAGATAAAAAGAGAGAGCTGTTGGTGTGGGGCCCAGAACAATGATCCAAATTAAGGGTTTGAGATTAAATTCTCTCTCTGTTTTTTTTTTTCGGGTGGAGCTGTGAGTTTCTCTCTCGAGCTCTCTTTCTCTAGGGTTAAGGATTGCGCATTTGCACCTTCTGAAACTAGGGTTCTTCATATAGGTATTCCATTTTCTTTTAATCTGTTTGAAGATAGAGTATTTAATGTATGGCTGGCTGACCCAACTGACCTTGATGCATGACGATCGATGGTAGTACAAAAGCTCTGAAATCCCTGCCCTGCTGCGCGCAATTGCTTGCTTTCGACCTTTATGCTTTATGATTAATTCTCTTTGTTCTTCTATTCTCTTCTTCTTGTTGTACGTTGTTGAAATCGATATTGACTATCCCTCCCTCTCTATATAGATAGCCTTTCAGTCAATATCGATATGTTTAGTTTCCATCTTTTGCTTTCGTGTTTCAGTGTGGTCTGGTCGATTTTAGCTTCCCACACACACGCAAAGCTTTAACTTCGATCCGATATATATATATCATCTGTACTAATTAAGCTTCGGTTCTACCTGCGCCTAATTAACACGTACTAGCTGACACGATTATGTTAACTAGATAACTATGATTATTTGTTCTACTCAATTTGGTAATCCTCATAATAATTGAAATTAGATATGATGAAATGTGGAAATTAAAAGATAATTCTTGAGTACGGTACATCATACCGAAATTTATCACGTGGACAAGAAATTTTGTCAACGTAATTGTAATACGTAATTGTAATATATGAGTAGGCGCAAGTGTGTTTATAGTATTTGTTTGGCTTCAAAAATTTTAGGGTACTCAGAAGTTTCAAACTGTCTCTTTTTTCGACCGCGTGTGCGTGTATACTTGACGTGTCATTGCCATGGGGCGGAACGTTGAGCATAGACTCGCCGCTACTTGTCTTCTAAGAAGCGATTAGGACGGGGAGAACACCAACCTCTCTGTCAAGAGCAATTTTCTTGACAGAGTGTTAAGAACACAAGGGTTTGCTTCCTTGAATCACCAGATATTCACGCTCATTTGGGTGAAGATCTATTGATCACAGGTTGCAAGGTGCTTCCTTGAGTCGCCAGATGTTCACGCTCCTTCGGGTGAAGATATTTTGATCTCAGGTTGTGAGGGTTTCTCAAGATGAGAAAGTTGATTTTCCGAGAGCAAAGAATGTATGTGATGTCGATCCCCTTCGTTTGTAAATATTTCCCCTAGCCTATATATAGAAACACGATGACTTGTTGTAGTTGCTCTAAGATTCTTAATATTTACATTCACTTAATGACTCTAATTTCCGGGATCTTACTTCTTAGGTCTTTCAATCAAAATCTAAGATTTGATGATAAAATTGCTAAGGAATCCTTTATTCCTTAGGAAAAGTCATTCTTCATTCGGACCACAGGCATCGACCCAATAATATTAATCAAACCCTAAATAAATAAAGGATGTTTATTTTAGGCCCAAAAATTGCCCCTCAAGCCTCGAAATAAGGCCCAAGTGTAATTGAAGAGGTTTAAAAACGAGGACGTGTCGTTCAGGGTCAAACGGTAACTTTCCATTCATGACGCCACTTCATCATCCTCTCTGAAAAGTCACGCCTAGCAATATGATGTCATATAAGAATGCACACGTTTTGTCAGAACCCGTTCCTCAAAACACTCCTTTACTTCAGTCTCTTCAGTTTCCCAAACTCTAAACTTCTTTGCAAAGCTTTTATCGTTTCTGATCAACCCTCCGAGTAACAATATGCCGCCTCACAACCACGAAAACCCACACCCTCACATCACTCAGAAGCGTGCAAACCCTTTCACCCATTTCGTCTGCATCGTCGCACTCCGGATAAACCCAAGACCCATCGTGCTCTACAACTCTCCGATAGCACTACTGGGCAGGGGAGGGTCCATTCCTCAGTACGTCGTTCAACTTGGCACTCTTCTAAACACTCTACTACGATATCTGCAGCTCTGCCTTGATTTTTAAGGAAGAATCTGCCATGTCAAATGTGTGGAATCAAAACTAAGTGCAATGCCAATTAGGCAAATGGCCGTCAACCTCAGAGCAAGAAAAAGCCTAGTATAACTTTCACAAAGGCATTTACAAGGACCGTTGAAAGTTCACCGACATCGATTATTACTGGACCTATGCTTCTCGCTACCCAATGGGGGTAATCAAGCACCTTTCACAGCCGCGATGTAATTCAGGGACACGAGCTGCAATTGCTTCTGACTCCCTCACAGAGATATGAGCATCACTTTGCTCAATTTTGCGACAATATGTGGAGTCTCAGTGGCAGACCCAATCTGGAAGCAAGGTGACACATAAGAGGCTAAAGAGAAAACCAGCACAAACTGCCTTGGCTTCTACACCGCCTGGCTCACTACCTTCGGCAAGAACAAAACTCCTCGTGGAGGTATTGCTTTTCTTGAATACTGGCTATCCAAGTATATTTTCAGTGTATCTGCCCAGAAAGTCAATAAAAGCTGGACCCAACTTGTCGAGTGCTTATTCGAAGGCACTAAGGTTCGACTTGCCCAATCCATCCTTACATGTATCTATCGGAGCTTGAGATGGATTTCCTTGTCCCCACTACAGTACAACAACTCCCATATGCCACTATGGATGGCAAACCTCTAGCTATAGGTCTATTTCTCAGTGTTCTGTCACCCAGATGTGAACCATTCAAGGATGATGAGCTCCTTGGCAAAACTCTCATCGAGCCTCCCCATATTGATCCACTCACCTACCAGAATAGTTTCATTACTTTCTGCTCTCATACACTCATGCCCGCCGACCCTATCAATAACATTCTCCAACGCCGCTTTCCTGAGAATTTAGCGTTTGAAGTCCTCCCCTCGCCAGAGCAAGACAACAAGCCAACGATTGTCTTCATTCAGAGCAACACGTGTGCTAACCTACGTGTTCTTGATGCCAACAAGGGTCTACTACGAGCTATACACGTACTCCCAATCATTTCTCCAGATAGCTCGGGCTAACTCAAAGCGCACCCATGCCTCTGGTCAACTCTCTCAATTGCTACAGCACCTGGTGGGCACACACCCATTCAGAGGAGACCGAGATGGAAGATGCTCACTTCGGTTTCCCAATTGTAGAATTACCTCTTGAAGACTTTACATTGTCCCTCACACCATCCCTTGGTGTGACGAAGCAGTATCGTGCCTAATGAGCTCAAATCTGGGACGACATTCATACCGTGCAACCCCTAACTCTTTGCCAGAATATTCAGGGAATTCGCTAGCAACTTCACCTCCCCGTACGATAAAGCCACCCTCCGGTATGATACCCCGGACAACCTAAGTGTACCAACGCCATGGCCCTCTGGAAGTGACTCTACTTGTTCTTGTAAAAATTTTCCTTACCATAGATATTGACAATGATATTAACGCTTCAACAACATCTATCCGGACACTCGCCAACACAAACGCACTCCTGCAAGAAAGTCCCGAAGGAAATCATCCAGGCAACAAGCAACATCCCCGCCACAACAAATGCATCATCCCTTCGAACTCTTACTGGGAGATGGAGGGTATGAATGAGGTAGATGAACCCCCATGACCTATAAGTTACTCTTTACTTATATCCCTAAGGACTAATTTTTCATAAAGCTTTCTACACTTAAGTGTTACTTTTCAGAATCATCGCAGACGCACTCGGACCCTTTCTCCGAATCACGTCGCCAGTGACCTGCCTCTTCAGCTTGAGATCACCAAACAACCTTGCAGCCTTCGTAGTTGCTCTACCTCGATGCCTTTGACCCGGCTTGGCCATCACTTCGACGTTGATGATTAAACAGAGTTGCAATTTGAGGGAGAAACACAACCCCGACACAAGGACAGTCTATCTCGCTTGGCAATGCCCAAGCTGTGAATAAAACCTGGCCAGTGCGTGACGATAATACGCCCTTCATGAGTGAATGGGACCGTCATCGGCTGCTTATCCATCCTTTTGCAGATTCTCCTCATGAGGTAAATGTATATACTTGCGTGATAAGTACTGTTAGCTATTCCTTGTGATCTCTAAACTTTGTTCGCCTACAGGATCTGATCCTCGAGGAAACCCAACATGAGGAAAGCTCAACGACTAATGCGCTCCCTGAGGGCCACGTTGATGCAAACATAAATGAGGAGGTGGCCTCTCAAAACAACCAGCACATTGGAGCTATCGATGACACCCGCAACGCTGGTGAGGAAATAGCCACCTTCACCTTCACAGATGCTCCCTTCTCCTTTCACGCCACGCACTATTCTCCTGGGAAAATACCTGGGGTGCCTTTTGAAAATAAAGAGCAACTAGGGATTTTGGTGGCTCAATCACCACTTATTCCTTCTTCACCTGTCCAGCATGTCTCTGGCGAGCAAGAGGTACCTATTTTTCCACTTGTGTTTTTTTACTCTTATGCTTTAGGTAGGTTATATTTACTACTTATCTCGCTAGGTTCATGAAGCTCTATTTGCACCAACCTCCACGGGGCCTACCTTCGAAGAGCGTTCTTTGGAGAGAATAGTGGATACGGCGAATCCTCCGCCAAACCCTACTCCAAACAGCATTTTGGTGTCGTTTACCAACGAACGAGACAACCTTGATAATGCTATTCAAAATGCCTTTGGCAAGCATGGCTTGACTGGCAAACTCCAGAATATACCCAGCTCGAGGTGAAGCAGGCCCAAAGTACTTTTGAGTCCAGTTCTCACACCGCTCTCTACTCCTAACAAGCCTGAACTTGAGGCGCACATTATTCCCGAAGCTCTCATCCAAGGGTCTTGATCTAGAAAACATTGCTAAGGCTAAGGACACTATCCAGAAACTCTTCACCACCAATCTGGACAAGCTTGAGGTTTTCAAGACCACTCTGGATGAGGTTACCAAACTATTGAGGATTGGCCTTGGTGAGCTTGCTTCCCCGCTTACCAAACACCCAGTACAAGCAGCATCTTCATGACCTCCAGGATTTGCAAACCCGCCAGAACGACTTGTAGCACCACTTCACACAACACTCAAAAGCAAAGAAAGAGCAGGCAAAAATGGTGCAGTCCAACTTCGGGCAACTCCAAGATCTTTACAAGACCATCACGGAGCAAAAAAATGCTTTGGCGGAAAAAGAAGCAAAACTGGCATGGCTGTAGGCGGAAGTGGTGGCCATGCGAGCTGCATATCTCCATGTCCACTTTGATACTGATAGATTTCTACAAGAAAGATTCGCTCGCGTCGATACTTTCAAGGAGGCAAAAAAGAAAGCCTCGCTATCGCTTGAGAAATTCTCCGAAGCTTGGGCTAAGTATGAGCATGCCAAAGTAGAACTCAAGAGAAGAGCAATCCACTTTTGTAATGGGCCTTTTGTTATAGTCCATTTTGTATGAAACAATTATAACTTACATTAAGATAAGTATTTACTTATTTATGCATGGGCTTTGAATACAGATCAATATTTAAACCCATTTTTCTTCTTTTCACAGCCACATGGGCCTCGAACTCAGGCTATATCAAAAATAGGCAAGTCAAATTATAGCCCACTTTCAAACGGGGAACCAAGCTTAACCCAATTGATTATCCCAAAATCCTTAGAATTAGGATCTAAATTTAAATTTGAATTTGAGACTTGCAGTCCAATCACATCAAATCCTTCGATTTTTAAGGAGCACGTTTCATTCCCTTCAACCGTCTTGGAATGAATGATTATTAATATCCTTTACTCGGACAGGATGAACTGTCATAACAGTGAATCTCGTGTCAATCATTATTAAAGGTGAATTGATTCGTTTATTTTAACTGCTTGGTTACATGCAAAGCCTCTAGGGTTAGGCTCTAATAATATCACCTCTGATTTCTAACACGTACTTAACAATTTCATCTTCTTTCCTAAATAACTCCAGAGAAATGTCTTCTCCAGAATAATTAGTTTGGTTTCTTCAGAAAGCAAACCCTCCAAATGTTCTTGCTTCAAGTTTAAGCTCTATATAACAATATCTACGCCCAAACCTGGGCTAGATAGCAATATCTATGCCCAGGTTTAACCTTGGTAAGTTTTCCCTTGCTTCTCAGAGGTAACTGAGTCCAAACGTCGGGGAGGATGTCGCGTCCACCCCCTTGCTAGTAACAACTTTGCTTTTGCCTTCAAGGGAGCTATGAGCACCTTCATATGTTCTTGCTGAAAAGAGCCAGAGTTGTGGGCATACCACTCCCTATTTACACAGATGGTGGATCTAGGGAAGTGTCTAGTGAGGCGTTGCTGACCATCGGCTCGTTCCCGAGGCGAACACCAAGGTGGAAACTAGCACATTGGCGCTAATTATGAAAGAGACAAAAGGGCTCCCCTTTGTCCTATCTGGCTTTGGCCTGTTGGTCTAGTTTCCTTTCTTTTGTCTATTGATGTCCCTTTCTTCTTCTTTAAGTAGACCTTCTAGTTTTTACTTGCAAGCAAATTTGTATTTCCATGGTATCAGAGCTTAAGGTCGTAAAGCCTTTGTAACACTTTTACCTTAAATAACATTGATTCCATGTTATTTACTGAATTTATTGTGCACTATAAAGGTAAGGTATTCCAACAAAAGAGACTGTATTCATTGATAACGTTATCCACAAATATTGGCTTTGTGTAATAACAAAATTGTTACATTGATACTGATGTTAAAATTTAACCACGGAAATTGGCTTAGGACTGAGTACTATATGGGTTGCTCCTTGAGTTTGATCAAGCGAGCAAAGGTAACCGAGCCTGAGCAAACTCAATTATGCTGCACCAGGCAGGTCATCGTACTCCGATATTGGATGGATGTATTTCTTAAGGAAATAGACATTAATGAGATTGGCGTGAATTATACCGTCCTAGTCACGAAGACAGACGACCCCATGGCCCTGGATATGATCAACAATGTATGGCCCTTGACATTTTCCAGACCACTTGCCGCGTCCTTCAAGTTTCACGCCAATGGGTAATACCGCTTTCCACACGAGTTCATCTTCTGCAAAGCTCTTGCCCCTTGTGTACCTATCATATGATCGAGCAACCTTCCGCTTTTCAGCACACAAGTGTTCATAGGCCTCTAGATGCTACTCGTCTAAGTCCTCGTGTTCTTGCCATATTACCTGGACATAGTCTTTTTCAATTAAGCCGTGCTGTTTCATAATTCTTAAAGACTGAACATTGAGCTCCAAAGGTAAAACACCATCATGTCCAAACATCAAGGCATAAGGAGTTGTTCCTATGGGGTGTCGTTTGCTCGTATGATAAGCCCAAAGTGTATTGAATAATTTAGCATGCCATAGGCGAGCATTGTTGGCGAGCATCCACTTGAGGATGTGCAAGATGAGTTTATTGCTCACCTCCGCTTGGTCGTGGGACTCAGCATAATAGGGAGTAGAATGAAGGAAGTGAATGCCCAAATCTTTCATAAGCTTGTCCACCTCGCCAGACATGAATGTTGCCCCTCAGTCTGAAAAAAAACATTCTGGTATACCAAATCAACATATAACATCTTTAAATAAAAATAGACGAATAGTACATGCCGAAGCCACTTTCAAAGGCCTAGCTTCTACCCACTTAGTGAAGAAATCTGTAGCCACAACAATAAACTTGTGCCCCTAGGACGAATGGAGGTGAATCATTCTAATTAAGTCAAAAGCCCATCTACGAGCAGGCCAAGGCTTGATAATAGGTTACATAGGGATATCAGGTAAATGACTAATGGGGCTATGAGCTTGGAAATCTTCGCAGCCCTTGGCGAAAGTGATACAGTCCTTGAGTATACTGGGCCAGTAATATTTATCACGCCGTAATAATCAGCGCATCTTGGGACCAGTCTAGTGTGCCCTTGCTACCCCTAAGTTTACTTCTCTCATTAGACGTTTGGCATCTCACCCATAAATACATCGAAGTAGAACACCTTCCTCTCCTCGCCTAAACAATTCGCCATTCCTGAGCACGTAATTAGGAGAAAGGAAACGAATATGCTTATCCACTAGTGCATTGGGGTCCTAGAGGTAAGAGAGGATAGGTAGCCGCCAATCAGTTTTCGATGTGGTCAAGGATTGCGATATACATTCATTTTTGTCCTTCTGCCTGGAAAAGAAGGCAAAGTCCGACATTTGTCCTTCAGAATACGCTCACGGACTCCATCTAGTAGATTCACACTTGTGGCAAGTTGTTCCAACTCGTTTGTAGCTTGGTCTCGCTCACGAGGGATGCGTTCCAGTTTAACCTTTGTGAATAGCTTCAGTAGGTCATAGACACGTTTAGCATAAGGTTCTAAGACTGGCCATGCCTTATACTTCTTTTCTCTTGTCTAATAATAAGAAGGGAGTCTACACGGATAATAAAATCTGTGACCTCCAAATCCACCAACATCTCAAGGCCGATAATGAGTGCTTCATACTCAGCTTAGTTATTAGTGCAATAGAAGTCCAATATAAAGGAATAGGAGAAAGTTTCCCCATTAGGGTTGACTAAAGCAATCCTTGCCTCAGCCGTAGTGCTAGTACTCAAACCATCAAAATATAAGAACCAAGGAGGGAGTGAAATTTGAACTAACTCTATGTCCTTACCTTCGCAGGCATCTAGCATTGGATGGTGAGCGAGAAAATTGGCCATCGCCTGGTCTTTCACTGCTTTCTGTGGCATATATATTGTAAGAAAAATTCAGAACGTGCCAAGACCCATTTCCCAATTCGGCCTTTTAGTATAGGCTGTGAAAGCATATACTTTATCAGATCTGTTTGAGCAATAACACACATGGTAAAGGATAGCATGTAATGCCTAAATTTGCATCTTGAAAAATACAAAGCTAGGCACAGTTTCTCCATTGACAAGTACTGTATTTCATAGTTTGTCAGCGTTCGACTAAGGTAGAAAATGGCACACTCAGTGAAAGTAGTGTTGTCATGTGCTAACAGACTTCCAATGGACTTCTTTATAGCTTACATGTATAGTTTAAGAGGTACCCCCGGTCTTGGCGAGACCAACACCGACGGGTTAGCCAAATATATTTTAAGAGCATCGAAAGCCTCTTGGTGAATAGGCTCCCAAACAAAATCTTTTTGGTTCTGAATTTTTAATAGCGGTAAGAATGGCTAAACCTTACTTGCCGCATTGGTGATGAATTGACGCAAAAAGTTTACTTACCCAGCAGATGTTGAAGCTCTTTCTTGTTCTTTTGCGGGCAAGCATAATCACTGTTTCTTTCTTATTGTCAGGCACTTCGATCCCTCGCTGATGGACTAAGAAACCTAGAAAATCATCCGCCTGAACCCCAAAGATTCATTTGGCTAGGTTCATCTTCAACTGATGTAGTCTCATACGGCTGAAGACCTTTCTAAAGTCGTCCACGTGATCGGTTCGGTGTTTGGTCTTAACTACCACATCATCAATATATACTTCAATAAATTTTCCTACGAGGTCATGAAAGATCAGATGCATAGCCCTTTGGTAAGTTTCCTCTCCGTTCTTGAGTCCAAATGGTATGTCCACATACTCAAAGACACCGGCGAAACCAGGACACGGAAACGTCATCTTGTGCCTATCAGCTTCCGCCATTGGAATCTGGTGGTAGCCTACTGTGCCATCCATGAATGACAACATCTCCCAATCGAGCAACCGAATCGACCAGTAAGTCTGCCATAGGCATTGGGTAGGCATCCATTGGTGTGGCATTGTTGAGGTCATGGTAGTCAACATATACCCTCATCTTCCCATTCTTTTTCTTGACTGGAACGATGTTGGACAACCACTCATTGTATTTGGCCACAGGAGTGATGCCAGACTTCATCATCTTCTCGATTTCCTCTTTGACTAAGATTGTCGTTTCAGTGTTCATGTGACACATCTCTTGATAGGTAAGTTATGATATACCAGATCTGGCGATAATCTTGGCATGTCCTCATACTTTTCCGCAAAGAAATCCACGTACTCATGTAGCAATGCAATACGCCTCTTACATTCTTAAGGCTCTAAAAAGGTACTAATACCCACAGTCATTGACTTTTCTGAGGTCTCCAAATTAATCTTCTTCACAGGGTCCTTAACTTTAGGTGGAGTATCATCCAAGGCAGCTGGGGCCAGCTAAATAATCTTTTCCTCATCTGATTCACGTAACACATCGTCATTGACATATTTCAACACTACAATCATTGGGACATGGTCATAGGCTTGGCTCTCCATTAGGTAGTTATGAATTCAATCATGAAGAAAGAAACAAGCCTCTACTCCTATACTTGATAGAGGCTGTATCATTGAGCTGAAATTTAAGGGAGCTCAATGGTGAATGTGTGGCGAATACCCTCACTTTCTTGCATGGTTCCTCGAGGCCACTACCCCTATGAGTCGGCCTTGTTGTCAACACTGCATACTTCCAATGGCCTCAGATCATCGTTGTAGTAGCTGGCATCTAGAGCATTGGCGGACACTGAGTATGGTCATGGGTTGGCATCGATGATTTCTGCCTTTCTAGATTCCATATTTTAGAGCACCATCTACTAATGAAGAGATGATGGTACATAGTAACTCCGGTGGATCCAATCTCGACCCAAGATTCCACTGTATGGTGATGTGCATTCCACAAAGGAGAAAGTGTGTGTACTAGCTGCTGGTCCAACCTACACATGAAGGAAAACGATGCCCAAAGTTTATTGAGGGTCGTCTTCTGAATGGCAAACTTAGGAATGCCTAATAGTGCCATGGCTTTGACAGTAAAATATTGATTGTGGCTCCTGAGTCCACCATGAGTTTATTGATCTGAATCCCTTGAATTTTTCCAGTGATGCATAACGATCTCATGTTTATAGCCATATTCAACGTTGTATTTTTGAGCAACATGTAGGCCTTCCTGAGGGACAAATCGATCTCTGCATGGTTGTTTAGCGATTGAGAATTGTTCTGGTCTGTCTTCTTCGCTGTTCGCTACCGCCAAGCTGTTGATGTTTCTTGTTCGATCCACGGCGACCTCTCTAGGAATGGAAGGAAGGAGACACGATGCTCCATCTGGAGGTCCAAAAAATATGGAAGGTATGACAAACACCATGTTTATATCTAACTCCTTGTCATATCCTTGTACTTCCACTTCTTCATCCTTGCCATAGTCTAGCAATTCCTCATCCTCGTCATTATCAACGTTCAACTCTATCCCCCATCTTGCAGTTTGGCCTCTGCTATGTCATGGTTGATAGGGATTACGGCATTAACAGTCGCTACTATTTTGTCCTCAATTGGAACCTCAAGTGTAGTAACTATACTCGCTGGCGAGAACAGGTCACTGCTTCCACTTGCATAGGAAGAAGCCGTCATTTTTTGGTTAGCAACTTTCTTCCGCTCTTCTTCTATCTGTGGTTTTGGCCTCCACCTAAGTTCCTTTGCCTCACTCGAAGCAATATAGCCTCCGATAGGTTCAATTGCTCGTTGAACACTCTTAAGTGTGAAAGGTTTGGCATCTTTGTTGCTTTGATCGATCACCATGTTTATCTTTTATGGACCACATATGGTCCTAGGGAACCTCTGGTATAGGTTCTGGAATCTTGGTGAGCAAATTCGGGTTTCGAGCAAAGACATTGGGTCTAATTGCCCGAAGCTTAGGTTCATGGGACTTCTTCTTGAAAACCACAATGGGGTTAGCAGCTAAGGTATTCAAGCGCCTTCGTAATTTCTCAGATGTGTAAGTCAATTGCTTTGGTTGGATAATGCCCATGTCCAACGCTTTCAATGCTCGCTTGGCTACTCCAAACCTGTGCTGCAAATTTCTCCGCCTGCTCAAGGTTATTTCTATAGTTTTTTCTTTCTCCTTAACATACTACACGCTCTCCTTGGTGATATTTCTTGACGTTAGAGGAATATATGGTTTGGTGAGTTGATCCTCTGCATCGAATTCCACGGCCATAGGCTTCAAAAATATCTTCCCTGCTCGCCTTCACTTATACGCTTACGAGTCCCTTGGATTCAACTCCTGTGGGCTACTAGGCTGATAACGCTCAGGTGGGGATACTAATTCTGGGCATAGTTTGACAACTTCCATCATCTTCTCATAAGATATTTTCAGACTGTAATGAATCTTGCAGCTAGAGCAGAGAGCTACTGGTAACTCTACATTCGGATTTACCTTTTCTTTGTCCTTGTCGGACGATGCCGGTGGGGGCACCTATGTGGCGTCTCCACTGGTATGTAAGTCTACACTATGTTTCCTCTTATGAAGATTACTCTATTGCACATCTACCATGTTCACCACAAGATTCTCATTCGGATTTGTATTTTGAGTAGCATGATTGCCATGTTGCTCAATGGTTATCTCACCCTAGTCTATCCACTGCTGGATCCGGATATTCAAGATGGTATTGCTTCGTTGAGTGGGTCTATACATGATGGGAGTGACAATAAGGGAGACCCTTTATGACTGCTAAGTCTAGCGAGGGTTCATATGGCACCTCAGTGATCCTCGCTTGATTCAAGTATTCCAGAATCTCTGCAACTCGCGTTACATCATAAGTGATCTAACGTTTAGGCTTTCGCACTGGTTCAGGCTTCTTTGTTGAAAGGTTCAAGTTGTAAAGTAAAGTAAGCCAAGTGCATAGTGCCACTCTCATCTCCATTCCCCGTGAAGGTTTGGAAACTAATTGGCTTATAATTCCTAGGCCATTTCCATGTAGCAGGATTGCCTTTCTCTACAGTCGGGAGAGGAGTTTCGTACGACTGATGTGCCTTGGCGACCTGGATGTCATATTGTTCCACGAACTTGTCGAACTGTTCCTACCGGGCAGCTGGGAAACTCTCTGTCCTCCTCTGTGCTCACGTGCAATCGGAGATGGATTTAGGCTATGTTTGGTAATGCTTAACTTATAAGTTAAGGAACTTATTTAATAACTTTTGAAAATAGAAGTGTTTGGTAAATCAACTTATTTTCAACCAAGCTTTTGAGAAAAGTAGATTTCTTCACTATTTTGAAAAGCACCTCAATAGGTACTTCTAAAAATAAGCTTTTGTGTGAAAATACGGATGAACAGCAATTTTCAAATACCTTGCTTATTTTTTTCTTTTCAAGCTACTTATTTTCAGAAAAAGTATAAGCCAACTTTTCTAAAAAGAAAAGGATTGCCAAACGGAGCCTTAGTGAGGTTTTCAATATCCCCATATGTTCTTTCGAACAATGCTAGCATCTCCCTCATTTTTCGTACTCGAGCGGTCTACAGTGCTTATAGGAAGTCCACGCGCATCTTGTCTTGGCCTTCTATGAGGGTTGCGAGTTGAGTCCTTTGGGTCACTTGCTCTTCTAGGCCCTCGGCAAACTCAGCTCTCAAGGCGACCACTTCAGCAGTTGTGGCCTCAGTTTTCTCTCCATTGGTGGCTAGTAAAGCCGCTTCATCGGCTAGTTATTTTTTTATGAAAGCAATTTGCTCTGCTTGGTATTGATCACGCTTGACGGCGTATGGTTGGTAGTTCTCATACATCAAGAGGTTGATTTCACCTTTAGATAGGAACTCAAACGCCATTGCTAAGCGACGAGTGGTTCCAAAGATCAACTCTACTACGTTCGCGAGGAGTGCACGACACTCAGCAAAGTTGTGCTCCCGGTAAACCGGTTGAAGATGCCTGCAACACTGAGGGTAGACCTTTTTGTAAGGATCTCATATTGTCGCGTAGAGACATGAAAAGTGTGTCCCACTGGGCATGCCAAAATTTTTGGCTCCAAAACTCCCAAGGTACTGAGAAGTTTCAAACTGTCTCTTTTCTCGACCGCGTGTGCATGTATGCATAGCGTGCCACCGCTGTGGGGCGGAACGTTGAACATAGACTCGCCGTTACCTATCTTCTAAGAAGTGATTAGAACGGGGAGAGCACCAACCCCGCCCGATGGATTCTTTTCGTTTAAGTGACTTAGGACTTATAATTTCGTGTCTCTTGGTGAGCCACGAAGATTGATACTTTACAACTCCTTCAGTGTAAAACAGAGCAATCTTCTTGATAAAGTGTTGAGAACGCAAGGGTTTGCTTCCTTGAATCACCAGATATTCACGCTCCTTTGGGTGAAGATCTATTGATCACAGGTTGTAAGGTGCTTCCTTGAATTGCCAGATGTTCACGCTCCTTCGGGTGAAGATCTTTTGATCGCAGATTGTGAGGGTTTCTCGAGATGAGAAGGTTGATTTTTCGAGAGCAAAGAATGTATGTGATGTCGATCCTCTTCGTTTGTAAAGATTTCTCCTATATATAGGAAACACAATGACTTGTTGTAGTTGCATGCCCTAAGATTCTTAATATATATTTAGATTCACCATGACTCTAATTTCTCAGGATCTTACTTTTTAGGTCTCTCAATCAAAATATAAGACTTGATGATAAGATTGCTAAGGAATCATTTTCTCTTTAAGAAAAGTCATTCTTCATTCGGGTAGCAGGCACCGGCCCAATAATATTAATCAAACCCTAAATAAATAAAAATTATTTATTTTAGACCCAAATAATATTGTCAATATTTGTATATTTGCTTCGAGATATATATATATATAACATTTACAATAAAGTTATTGCAATTTTTTTAAATTATGAACGATATATGATGCAATAACTTTATTGTAAATGTAATATTTGTACGTATTCAATATAATCACATTTGATTGTACGGGCCCTTTACTTTGCTTACCCAAACTTGTTCCACTAGCAGCAAAATTGTTGTTATGATATTTCATTAATTGATATCCGAAAGTAATCGAAAAATATCACCAAGTACCAAAACTTTATAAAAAAAATATAGAAATGATTACGAACTAATTTGCGCCTAACTTCAGAAACTTTAAGCACCAAATATGCATGTCAATTGCATCAGTCTCTAATTAATGTGGTGGATCAGACTGGGACAAATGTCTTATGTCAGTTTTCAAGTGCCATACTTTATAATTCTTGCTTCTCTACACTTGCGCATGCAAAGTGCAATCATTCTAGGGTTTCAGTTGTGCTCCCAGAAACCCATGATGTAACATTTCAAGTTTCATGCATTTACATTAAATATATCGAACTAAACACCCAACAACATATTATCCATCAAGCCTATGTATGAATATCGATGTTAGGATAATCTACCGTCTATGTACCTGGCCTATACAAGCATGCATCTTATATATGATCTTATCTATTGGGAGAAACTCGATCTCGGATTAGTTAGATCTGGGTGTAAGTTTGTAAACTTCAACCCGTTCATATCAGCATAGGGTTACAGTAAATGAGTAGTTTAAATGAGTTTTACATTTCGAACACTTCACACATGTTTCTGGAAAATTAATCTCTCGATCGAGCTATCTATCTAGCTCCGAAATCACACTTCAAATCAATCATCAATTGTGCCTAATTAATTAAAGAGATTTCCTTCAGGTACGTATTGGACGGCCTAAATCCTAATACATATGCATTCTACTGAAGCAAACAAAGACAAAAACTAAAGAGCTAGCAGGTTTACATTACTAGATGATGCTAGAAACATATAAAGTTTAAGCGCAACAGCCTCAAACAGGTAATCTACGTTGTAACTTGTAAGCGAAGATGCACGCCGGCCAGCTACATATATACTGTACCTTTTTCATATATATATATATATATATGTGTGTGTGTGTGTAACATAATATATACCTGCAAACCATATATAAATATGACCACAATTATTGCTTTAAGAAAGAAATAAAAAAACAAATAAACCCTTATGTTCTGTAAAGGAAAACTATGATCAGCATTGTTGTCAGGATCTAGCTAGGGAAGTTGGTCCGGAAGAAACCTAACGAAGCTAGTCAAGCTAAGAATTCAACTCAAAAGAAAATGGCAGTGATGAATAATTGCATGCATCTTATATATTCTTCTCTTTTCTTAAAGTGGTCACTCCCAATCGGTTTCGATTCTTTTAACCAGTTCGTTTCAGCTCAGCATTATTGTCGATCAAAAAACGAAGACAACGCACCGTACCCTAGCTAGCTAGCTAGCTCTTTCCCCAGGCCATAAGAGGGAGCGGTATAAACTGGACCAGACTGCCCAGGCTCAGCATATTAGATCGAGTTGCAGCAGATACATGATTAAGGAACGGAAGAAGAACAATATTAAGGATCCAATAATGAAAAGCAATGACATCCCACCACCATTAATTTGGTTACATATTACGAAGCATACAAAAGAGAAAAGATAGCTGGGATCGAAAGCAGCAAGTCAGCAGCTATAGAGATCGATCATATAAAGCAAAAGAAAGAGTTGGGGCGGTGGTCATGAAATTCAAAGCTAGCCTAGCTCTGCTTGCGAGTCTGCACTAATTATAATCGGTAGGATTCATAGTGACTGGCTTCGAGCTAGTGAGGAATTTTAAGCTTCCCATTTACGGAAAAAGGTTTCAAAAGTGATGTCTTTCTTGGTGGATCTTTTTACGTACAGGCCTCGGGAATGAAACTAAACTAAAAGACTAAAAGGGCAAAAGCTATACTAGCTAGTTCATTCAAATTGCCTCGACCATGAATATATATTATAGTGCCATGCCAATCGATTAGTACATTGAGAGGCTTTAGCTGACCGAATGGATATCGATCATAAGTTTGTAATAACCAGGACCAAACGATTTCATGTCATGTCCTATACAGCTATACTCCTATAGCCTAGAAATACACCAGGAAGTTGAGACTTGATCGAGTATTATAAATTTTGGATTGATAAGACGTCGTCCAATCTAATTATTCAATAGATCGAGACCTTTCTAGATGAAACAGTCTGTGAACTGTGTGCATGAAGCCGAGTAGCTTAGTAATTACGTACACTCGATCATTGGGATTTCGGACAAGAAGATAAGCTAGCTTGGTTACCATTGAGAATTTGGGATTGTGTACATATATAATGCATATATAGGATTGTTTAGCAATTAAAGCACATGAGTCAAAATTCGATCAAAATCAAAGCACGTACCGAGTGCTGGCATGGGAATCAAATTAAGGCAAGAATGCGAGCTCGAACGAAGTTCCTTGATTTCGGGTGGCAACGGAATTTGAGTGAGCGATCGAGAGCCGTTGGATGCCTGGGGTACGATAGTTTGGGACCTCAGATAGAATAGCAATAACCAAATTATCTTCATCCAACACATATATACTTAATTATTGAGAGCATGCGCAGCCAAGTACAATCACCCATGCATGCATAATCTGATTACCCCTTTGTGATTGGAGAACTTGCATTCTAATTAAGCCTTACCATACTACGTACGTACGTACTCTTTGTACCCTAAGCTAGCCTTAGTCTTTGATCACAAGTTTTTCAAACCATATTTAATTAGATGGTTGTTACGTTGCTAGGGTTTGGAAGTTTTCCACACGTACTAGCTAACCAAAGAATTGAAAGCTCCAAGTCGATCGATCGATCACACTTAACATGTAATATACCAATCAAAGTCAGGAGATATCTATCTAAGGGAGTTCTTGCTTCCTAGCTAGCTATCTTCTTCCATACTTAATTATGTTATGCTAATGTCTATTATATTTGAATCTAAATAGATAGCTACAGGTCTTAATTGGTGAGCAATGAGAACGATTGATCGAGTACCCATAACTTTGCGCTACAGTACACTAGATAGTGTGGTTAATTAGCGGTTGCGTAGAGTCAAGAAGTTTGTGCGAATTGAATACCGTATTATACACAACACCATACCTATACAATGCATGCTAAAGTGCACGTACATCAGCATGGTCCAAATCTTAGCCTATAAACCTTCCACGTGCGCTGCGCTCTACGCCTCTACGGTTGCTCTAAAAGCGTTGAAGTGGGTCCCACTCTCGTGCACGTGAGATCCGTACACGTCGTACCAGTAGTCTTCCCAAAACACATCCATGCCAATAATGCCAGAATCTCTCTTTATTTTTGACTTTTGCGTCTCTCCTTAAATGCATATGACGATGATGTACTGAAGGGAATTCGCAAAGAGAAATTAAGAGAGGTGTATTCGATTGAATTCTACACGGATTAACAAGGATTCTTCTGTATTTATTTATCAGGATTTCTTGTGATTTCAAAGGATTTGTTAGGATTCCAAATTCTACACTCACATCATAAATCTCAAATGCCCAAATACCTCTAACTATCCGCTAATAGAATTTCAAGTTCACTTTGATTGTTAGTAACCAAAAGTTCAGTATATTAATCTCATAACAATCTTTTATTACACAAACAAAGATGAAATACACAAAAAAAACTTTTAAGAGATTCTCAATCTTTTCAAACGCACGGTAACACAATTTTCAATTTCAATCTCATTGTAAATACACTACTAATAAATTACTTGCAAAAATACAATGGTTGATAATACGATCTCCATTAACCCACTAACACAAACACTACAGTAACACAAGAAGGCAACAGAAAATAGCTAAAACTGATAATGGACACTGGAGACTACTACTTCTCAGGATTGCCATGGGTCTCTTCCTGCCACATTGCTTGTCATTGCTTGTCGTAAAACGTTGTCTCATCTAACAGCTTCTTTAGTTCACGACATCCTCCATCTTGCTGATAAAAATCCCCCTACTAGAGCTACAAACATTGTTTTGCACTCCAACCAAGCTATCAACAAGACATACACGAAAAAAACCTATCATAGCAGTACAATCTGCATAATATTCGTAAAGAGCAGACAACTCATTATTACATTTTGTTCTCAAGGGGTTTACATTTCAAATAACGGAAGTGGATTTGAATAAACCACTGAGTAGCTTAGCTTCACGATTCTAACATAAGTGGTATCGCTTTACCTATTCCCACCAAGGTACAATTGAAGTATATGATCATTCCCAAATGATTAGGGTGTATCCCAGAGTTATTTCTTTCTCCTAGCCTCCCAAAGTTTATTATGCAAGATTGAGCATTAGAAATCAAGTGATTACTGTATCCTGAGTTATCAAAAGAGTTTGAGTTAGCTAGAAAAGTAAAGTTCTTTGTCAAATAAGTGATAAAATGTTATACTAAACTCATCTCTTACCATCTTACGAAATGAAAATCAAATCACAATATTTGACGAAAGACTAAAGCCAACACTTGATTCTCTAGGATCACAAGCTTGTTCAATCTTTATTTGGATGATAAGCACGATAATAGAGGAAAATATAGTTTCCTTAACTAATTGTTTCCCATGTACAAATGGACCCTAAATGCAATTATCAATTGAGGAAAAGAGCATACCAAATTCAACATCACCTTGCGGTAAATTTTAGCTCTTGCATATCAAATTGAGGGCGTACAAGAAGAAGCCAACTTTTGGTTCCTGGCAACTAAAATCGAGAACTCTTTATCAAGAACAAAACGTAACACATAAAGAAAATAAAAATGCTTTCAACTCCATTTTAAACTGTAGAAAGAACACAGTTTCAAATAATGTTAAGAATCTCTCATGCAATGGTGCATATAGTTCATAGGTGATCTACGTAATTTATGTTTGATTCTTAACGTATTTCTCTCTACATTTAGCTATGTTTTGACCTTAGTATTCTCTCTTCTTACTTTGTTGCTTTTAGGTTTTTAATAAAGGAGATGAATAAATGAGGCTAAATGGAGCTAAAAACGTGCTTAGTGGAGATTTCCTACTTCGACTAGGAAAAATGATATTTTCCTACTTTGACTAGGATTCCTACTCGGACTAGGAAAGTGAAAGAATGGTGTGAAAATGCTCTCCAAATTGTGTCAAGAAATAACAACTCAAAATAACAAATGAAAATGTTACCAAAATGGTGCAAATGAAGAACAAAGGCATTTCTCCTACTCGAGCTAGCTAGGAATAAGGCGGCGGACTAAACTTCGGGCCAACCCATTTTAAGATTAATTTGCCAGCCTAATATCAAGCTCAAGGCAGGCCCACACATGATGATGAAGATCTTTCAAGAAAAGCAAAGCAGAAAACTGCCTGTGCATATTAGCTTACTTAGACAGAGCACTGGGAGAACCTCATAACGATATAGGACAAGTGTAAGACATCCATGGAAAGCTCTTGAAGTCTAGTTTCTCGCCATGCTGGAATTACTCAATTCCGATAAGTAAATCCCTGAGAATTTTAGTTTTAGTAAACAAGGGTCATTCTACCCGAGAAAAGGTTGCTTGGAAGAATGGAGAAAATGTGAAACTTTCAAGAAAAACTAAAATAGTTTGCCTATAAATAGAGAGGCTTGAGAATCAGATCATCATCTCTGATTCTAGTAGCGAAAGTTGAAAGGACCCAACCCCGATTTAGCTTCCTAAATCGGAATCAAACCCCTTCGAAAACACGAACCAACAAAAACCGTAGAAATTTTGGCAGAGTTTCGTTACTAGCGTGGAATTACCATTACCTGCACGCGGAAAATACACTTCATCCTATGCCACAAAAAGCAAACCGTGGGCACCAATCCCATCCGGATTTCTCAATATATCAACAATAACGTAAAGTAGTAAATATATATGTACTTTACTGAAAAATCCGGAGTAAAATCGTATAACATATACCACAGAATGCTCAGAGCGACTTCTAATACATAATCATATACGCATACCACAGTAGGTAGAACAATAAACCTACTGAATGAAACAAAGTAGCTCGAGCACTATGCCTCCGATCACGACGTGCGACACCAGAGCCTGAACTGCAAACTGGGCACGGAAACCGAAAAGCCCAGGGGAAAGACAATAAACACGTTAGAGTGAGTGGACGAAAATAATGTCTTTCACCGAATATATATATAATATAAAACATATGCGAGTCCAAATGCATAAGTAAGAAATGGTACACGAGGGAGACTCTAACTCCTCACGCGTACAGAGCATGCAACATAAAAATCGCGGAATCACTCATGGACTACCACGCGATAGCACAGTCTGAATCACGGGATCCCAGACCCACACGTGATTCCTAGCCAGAAAGGCCTCGGGTCAGGATATCTGTCCCCCCCGGAGCGTACTCGGGGATCAGCCGAGAAGCCAAGGTGTATCGATACAACAACATATACTGAGACTGTACTCTGTGTAAATCAAATCATAAATCCTTTCTATGCACATGCATAAAACATAATATGTACGTATGAATATATTCGTATACGTATATTCGTATATGCATAATCATAAAACACATGCTCGTAAAATCATAATCAATCTGCATGCTCAAGTTCGTAAATCATAAATAAAAGACTCGCAATCAATCCGTGAAAATAAATTGTCCACTCACAGACTGGCGTAACGCAATATGCGTTAACCCGTGATCCGGCGGAAAGTCCCTTGCCAAATGAACGATCACGAACACTTGAATATTCACAATGTCCAATATTCAAAATCATAACTCGACAATACAAATCAAACCACGAGAAACCACCGTTCTCGGAAATACACAATTCGAATACGACGAATCGTCGAAAATCCATATATACCACCTCAATATCTCGCTTTACGTTCGGACGCTCAACTCGAGAAATGAACCTCCCCACTGCGATCGGAGCGCGATTTCGAGTCAAATGACATGCAACTTGTCGAAAGTCCAAAAAGTCAAAGTTTGACCGTTGACCGCCGTCCACGGCGGCGCCGCTGCCGGACGGAGAATTTCAAGGCGGAGCTGCACCTATTCCACTCAAAATCATGCACTGAGAAACTTTGTCAATTGCACCGAAGTCCAATTCTCACTCTAACACATCCAATTTCAAGCAAAACCGAATTAGAACACAAAATTCAAACCCAAAATTCTCCATCTACAAATCGAATTAGAACACCATGCTTATATGGTTAGAATCACATTGAAGAGGGCTACAAAACCCAGTACCTCTTGAAGTTCAATTCGGCCGAATTTGAGGAACCCGAATCACCAACTTTTCTTCAAACCTTGGCCGGTTTTACATCTTTTTCCGGCGAGTCTCGCCGTCGACGGTGACCGGGAAAGTGTAGAGGGGACCGAGGCGCACCGACTGCCACCTCCCCCGTGGCTGGAGACAGTCGAAAGGCACCACCGCCGTCGACCACCGTGAAGCCCGACGTGAACTCCCTCTCTCCACCTAGTTGACCGAGTCAACTCGGTCAAACATATTATTTCCTGTTTTGACTTTCCCCTTATGGCAAGTTGCTATTTATAGCCTTTCCCGATTAGGAAACTTGTAATTATCCGTTTAAACGAACTTCAAACGCGCGTAACTTTCTCGTCGTATAACCGATTCCGATAATTCTCATGGCCACAAACTCGTCTCGACATACTCTTCAATAATCACCCAAAGTCAAACACATCGTCCAATCGGATAAAAAGTCAACTTTTCAACCCAAACATATATTAAATCGACAAAATAACCAATCAATCGGAAATATTCACAATTAAATCTTCGTAACTCAAAATCATGCTCCGGAAGTTCCCACAAACTCGAAATTAAATTCTGAACAACTTCTGTGAAGAAACCGAAACCAAATTCTTGTCCGGTAATTTAGTCGCTAAGTAGCTCGCCATATTAATCCGTTTCCGTCAAAACTTCAAATATTCATAATTAATTCCTCGGTCGTCCAAATAAAGATCTGGAACCGCCCACGAACTCGTAATCACACGTACAACGACTCTCGAGAAGAGACCCAGCTCCAATTCTCGGCCAATAATTTAGTCGTTAAGAAGCTTCGGCGATTTCAACACTGTCGTAACTCTGCGACTGTGCGACTTAACTGCTGATTCTGTTCCGGGTCGTCACAAAAGTTCTGCCTCAAACACTCCTCACCCTCCAAAACACTTAGAGTTCTCTACAAGGCCACCACCTCCAAACACCATCAACACCTTCCTCCATCATAGGCATCCAAGGCAATCCTAAGTATCTCCACTGTCCATTGAAGATCATCTACACCAAGTAGTCTAGGGTAACCCCGAAAACAAAAAGTGTAACAATGATTTCTTTTCTTTTCTTCTCCTTGTATGAAATTTTGGTTATTATGGATCGGTTTAAAGGATTCTTTTGGTTTATAATTTTAACAAGTTTGTGTCTTTGCTTTAGTTACAACATGTATATTTTGTGCTTAATGCTTTGGTTTAAATGCAGGCAATCCCAGTTTATATCAATGATGTGGTAGGGCAATCCCGAAGTACTTAAAATGGTGAAATTTGCATGTAAAACGTAGCTAAAGACATAGAGCTTAATAGGTTGCATATAATATGTTAGGTTATAAAGAGTTAGGTGAAAGAATGAATTGATCACTTGTATATATGTTAGTTAGTATTATTTTTGGCTCAAGCATGTTTAGAGTTCTAGGACTCTCGATTGTTTTGTTTGTCTATGAGTTGAAGCATATTAGAAGTCTAGGGTTTCTAAATTGTGTTTGCTGCCATGTTTTAGCCTTTATTTTCGTAGATAATAATCAAATTTCTAAACCCCCCTTACAAATCTAGCATAGTCATGCATGCACCATCAATCCTCAGTTAAGAACGATCCATATTTATCAATGCTACATCTACAAAGAAGGGTTTTAAATTGCATACGTGTGAACTATGTGTTGAGTGTCTACTTTGTTTTAATATTTTATGCATGTTCTACGCGTTATCAATTTTTGGCGCTGTTGCCGGGGATTTGTAAAGTATTTGTGTGATTTTGTTTGTGTAAATATGTTTATTATATGTAAATAATATACGAGTGCATATATTTTATTTTCAGTTTTTGGAACTTTACACTGCCCTGATTTGTGAAATTTATTGAAGATAGGTAGAAGTCTTAGAAAAATGTGACAATTTGCAGTTGTGTTTGGTTTGTAGTCTTGTTTGTGCCTGTAAAATTTTAATGCCATTGGACAAGCCAATACTTCTGGAAAAATTTGACAAGCTATTGTGTTCACTTTTGTGCGATTATAGAAATTTGCATGTGTTCTTCAGTTCTAAGCATATTTATAAATACGTAATACATGTTTATAATTTACAAAATAAAAAAAATTACATACTTTTTTTTTATAATACTAATGTTTTAATTCTAATTTGTGTAGCTTATATATACATGTTAAAGGAAGTCTTCGATTTACATTGAGTATATAAGCTTGGTTGATTAAGTTTTGCCCTTTCGAAATAGGTAGTGCCTTAGCCTCTTGTTTATCTCCTTAACCCCCCTCATGATGTGTGGATTTCATCACCGCACACCGTAACCTAAGTAAAGTTATGGACATAAGGTTGATGGCAGAGTCTACAAGCATCCTTGGGTGTGTAATACTTCATGAGTTTGGCAGAATGTCAGACATAGTGTCTAGATGGGTTATAAATGGTGACAGGTTTTGGATAGAAAGAGAACATCAATGGAGTAATATACCTTGATCAAGTTAGCCTCGGGGTTTTTCTCAAAATTAGTCCTACCTCTCACGTTATCTCTATGTCAGGAGGATTGAGGGACATTACCATTTTCGCGCAGGCCGCACGTCCATTGGATTTACCCAAAAATCAAGCTATGTATGATATACGCATTTTATGCTCGATTCTTAGCGCATTTGCCTTTACGTTTAGCTTTGTTATTTTCTTAGTTTTTATGTTTTAACTTAGTTTACATTTTTTAGGTCAAATATGAAATAAAAGAATAATCGGTGCACTTCGAAGGATTTTTGCGATTTCGGAGCATCGGAGATGGGCCGGCCTATAAAGCATTTTTTAGGCCCATTTGTCAAAGTTTATTTCGGCCCAAAATGGAGGCCCAAGTCATGTAATTCGGCAGCCCTAGCCACTTGGTGTAGAGGAAAAGTCAAGAATGGTAAGCTTAGTGACTAGGTTTGGTGACTCAAGCTTGGTGACTCATTCTTGATGACTAAAGGGATGACTCAAGGCTTATCTTGGTTATTCTTAGCTGATATTGATGACTAAAGGGATGACTCAAGGCTTATCTTAGTTATTCTTAGCTGATCTTGGTGACTAGGGGCATGACTCATTCTTGATGACTAAGGGAGCATTAATGGATCAGCCAAGTTGGAAGGAAGAGGCAAGGCAATCCCTTGGCCTATATATAAGGGTTGGCCAACCAAGAAGAGGGCATCACTCATTTCACTTGCCAAAGCTCTACACAAATACCTCTCCTCCACAAACACATCAAGGATCCCCTCCAAGTCGAAGCACTCCATCCTCCACAAGCATTAGATCATTCACAATACGCTAAGTCCCTTGTGAATGAGAAGCATCCTCCAAAGAAGTCATCAAGAACTCAAGACAAAAAGTGTAACCATGATCTTCAATTTTCATTCTTTTTCTTTGTATTGGATCATTTTGATGTATTTAAAGAAGAACAAGTTTGGATTTAAGTTATATGTTTTTAAGCCTTTTCGTAGCTTGTATGTGTTTATGATTTCAAGCCTTTTATATATGTTTGATACAATCTTAAAGCTTCGAAACCATGTGTTAGATGATACGCTAAGTCCCTCTCTTTTGCATGTTTCGATGATCGTACTTTGTTTAGGGTGTTTATAGGCTAAGCTCCTATTCAATAATCAAGCGTGTATACTTAGTTAGAAGTCATAAATTTTGTAGCTTACTTAGATTTTTAAGGTATGAAAAAGGGTAAGGTCAATAAGATGAGATGATCACTTGTAATTAGTAATTTAGAACTTATTTTCGGTGTAGAAAGCATGTTTAAGAGGTTCTTTGATTCTTGTTGTTTTACTTGTCTATGAGTTGGAGCATAATAGAGTTATAGGTTTTTGAAATATGTTTACTTGCCATCTTTTGTCTTTATTTTTGTAGGACATTAATCAACCAATTTCCAATTCCCCCCATACCTTTAAATTTCTGTTCAAGAATGAAACCATGTATGCACCCTCTAATTCCCCGGATAGAACGATCCCTACTCACCAATGCTACATCCACAAAAGAAGGGTTTTAAATTGCATACGTGTGAACTATGTGTTGAGTGTCTACTTTGTGTTAATATTTGATGCATGTTTTGCGCGTATCAATGTACTCTCTTTAAATCTTAGGTGCACTCAATTTGGAAAATGTTTGTGCATAATACCATGCCGAAATTGTGTGTTTCTACACTTATAAACTTGTAAAGGACTAACCACATTACATTTAGCTTGCATAACCTTCTGGTGGCTTCATGATGCTCGGATTTCATCACCGAATACCCTAACCTAAGTGAAGTTAGGGAAATGAGGTCGAATGAGAGGTCATTCTTTGCATTCATGATTTAGCACGTAACTTGTGTGTTTTCTGCAGATTCTAACGTTTACTCTTATGCCTTCACTCCATATTTCACTTAGGTTCTTGTTTCATGTATTTAAATGACGATTTGAGTGTGTTATCCATGAATTTGGTGTTATATTGTGTGCTTGCATTTTTAACATGTATATATGTGTTCTAACGTAATTCTCTAAGTCTTGCATTGTATATATGCCTTATTTTGTAGAAAACTTTGTATATGTGTGTTGTAGCTTGTTTTGAGAATTTTAGAGCATTTTAACCACTTGCATATATTTAAGGTTGCTTAGAGCCTTTGCATTCTTATTTGCATCACATTTAGTGTCTCGACATCTAAATTAGAATGTTTAATGAGTTTTAGAGCTTTTTGAGTCTTTTGTGTGATTTTGGTGTGTTTTGTTACTTTCTTTTGTTTTTCAACGTTATGCCTAGTATGCTGCATTCATTGTGTATTCTTTGACTAACATATGGTCTTTGGTGTGTGAACGCTCAGGCTTCTATGAATGTCCAGCTCTTATTCCACACCGAAGGTTGATCTACAAGCACTCACAAATCGTCTAGCCAATTTGAAGTCTCAAGTGGTTCCAGAACAAAGGGATCAATACTTTGACCATCCTCTCATTGAGGACGGGTCAGATTCTTCTCACTCATCCCATCACTCCACTGAGCACTTTTCAGACGAAGAAGAACAAGAGTGAGTACTTGTGGCCAACAACAACAATGCCGAGTGCAAATCACTTTGCCAACACACTTGCTCCACCGAATGGAGTAGTGGACCATCATGCATTGTATTTCCAGAACCACAAGATGACAAGAAGGACATCGAGCTCAAGAGTGGTTTACTCCACCGCCTACCTGTCTTCCACGGGCTTTCAAATGAAGATCCGAACATGTATCTCAAACAATTTTAGCTCACATGCATGAGTATGAAGCCCTCCGATGTAGGTGAAGAACTCTTAAAGCTCAAGGCGTTTCCCATCACTTTGATGGATAGAGCTTAAACTTGGCTTTTAGAACTTTCCCCGAACTACATCACATCATGGAAGCCACTCGGGGATGCATTCCTAGGCAAGTACTTTCTGGCCTCAAAGATCATGAAATTGAGGAAGAAGATCATGGGCATTAAGTAAGCACCGGATGAGTCTTTTGGCAAATACTAAAATTGTTTCAAGGTTTTATGTGTCAGATGCCCCTCCCATGGTTTCTCGGAGACCAATCTCATGAATTACCTTTATGATAGTCTCAAACCAATTGATAGAGAGCTTCTTGATGCCGCTGCAACCGAAGCATTCATGGACTTAGATGAAATGGAAGCTGACACACTTTTAGAGAACCGAGCAAACAATGATGTTCATTATGGGATTTCTCCACGAAAATCAATGAATGAAGTGAGTTCTTCCCCCATTTTGGACAAAGAAATATGATAAGCTAGCTTCAATGCTTGTACAGGTGGTAGAACTCGAGACCAAGAGAGTCAAGGAATATCAAGGACCTGTTTGTTGTGTGTGTCATATGCAAGGGCATTACAATGATTAATTCCCTACAATATTTCCACCAAATAGAGAAGCTGAGCAAGTAAATGCGGTTGGAGGATATCAAGGAGGCCAACATTACAACAATTACAACAACAACAATTTTTGCAACCGAGATCATCCGGGTTTCAAGTGGAGTAGCAATGAGAGATGTTTAAACCCTCCAACACCTCAACAAAGCTACCAACGTGCTCAATTTCAGGCTAGGCCACCAATGCCTCAAGCTCCAATGAAACCTATGGAACAAGCTCCATCGGTCCAACAATTTACTAATCCGGAGTACGACAAGATGTTTGCCCAATTTTTTGCCTCGACACAAGTTCTTTTGGATGGTCGAGCCAAAACAACGGAGACATTGGATAACCATGGATGAGATATTTCAGAGATGAAGAAGCAAATGGGCTAAATCGTTGACTTCATGGGCCAAATTAGAGAGACCAGGCAGCTCCCTCCTGAAACACTTCCAAATCCAAGGAATGTGAGCGCAATGATGACAAGGAGTGGGAAGGTACTAGAAGGTCCAAAGACACGCAAAGCACCTCCTCATAATGTTTTAATGGATGAAGACCTAGAAGAAGATCCAATTACCCTTAAGGCCGAGAGGAAAAAAGTGGCATCCAATGCCACTAAGGCATTATCACATTTACCCTCTACCGCAATCAAAGGTATGAACCCTATCCCTTCAAGTTCGTTTAATATTAATTCTCCGTTTGCTCGTTCACCATTCCAAGCAAGCTATCAAAGTCAAAGAAAGATGATCAATACGAAGAAAACTTAGATATCTTTTAGAAGGTGCAAGTAAATCTACCATTGATCGAGTGCATCAAGCAAGTGCCTATCTATGCCAAGTTTTTGAAAGAACTATGCACCTAAAGGAGGCAAGCGAGAGAGAAGGAGGCGGTGAAGGTGAATGCAACCATTTCATCAGTGTTACAATGTCAGCTACCCCCAAAATTGAAGGATCTGGGGAGTTTTTCAGTTCCTTATATTATTGGTGATAAGAGATTCGTAGATGTCATGCTAGACTTAGGTGCATCAATCAATGTCATGTTGTACTACCTTTATGAATCCATGGACTTAGGCGAGCTCAAGCATGACAATGTCATCATACAACTAGCCGATCGTTCTCATAAGTATCCAAGAGCATACGTTGAAGATATTCTTGTGCAAGTCAACAATATCATTTTTCCAATTGACTTTTACATTATTGACATGGAGGAGAGTCCATTGAACACCATGCTATTGCTACTTGGACGACCTTTTATGTGGACTACAAGAACAAACATTGATGTATTTAAAGGAAAGTTCTCCTTGGAAATTGATGGAGAAAAGATCGAGTTCAACATTCTAGATGCAATGAAGTTCCCAACGTCAAGTGTTGGTGATTTTTGTTCTATTGACAAAGTGGATTCCATGGTGCAGCAACACTTAGACACCATTGGACAAGATGAACTCGACATTGCCATTCAAGTAGGAGCGGGGCCGACTCGACTCGGGGATGAAGCCTTTTTGGATTCATTGATAGAGATCTTGGAGCCAAGAATCTGAGAGATGGCCATGGCACTTAATAAAGCACCATGGGTTATAAGTCATACTACTCCTATTCCTATTATGTATAGTACTAACCCACTTGTTCCGTCCATTGTCAAAGCACCAAAATTAGAGCTCAAGGAGTTACCGGATCATTTGAAGTATCCATACTTGGGAGAGAATGAAACTTTATTTCTAATCATTTCTTTAACGTTGGAAAGTGAACAAAAGGAGAAGTTGGTGCAAGTGCTATTGAAATACAAGACAACCATAGGTTGGACGCTTGCAGACTTCAAAGAAATTAATCCGGCAACATATGCGCACCGGATTTTGCTTGAAGATGGCACTAAACCTACAAGAGAAGCTCAAAGAAGACTCCATCCACCCATAATGGAAGTCGTGAAGAAGGAGGTGATTAAACTCCTTGATTGTGGAGTTATTATTCCAATTTCGGATAGCCGTTGGGTCTCACCTGTGCAAGTCGTGCCAAAAAAGTCCATAATCACTATTGTGAAGAATGCGAAGAACGAGCTTATCCCTCAAAGAACCATCACCGGCAATCGAGTTTGCATTGATTATAGGAAGCTCAACGCCACCACTCACAAGGACCATTTCCCATTGTCATTCATTGATCAAATACTTGAGAGATTGGCTAGCCACACGTATTATTGCTTTCTTGATGGATATTCTGGTTACAACCAAATAAGCATCACGGAGGAAGATCGAGAGAAGATAACGTTCACATGCCTTTTTGGAACAGTTGCTTATAGGTGCATGCCGTTTGGTTTATGCAACACACCAGGTACATTTCAACGTTACATGCTTTCTATCTTTTCCGATTACATTGAGAAAATAATTGAGGTTTTCATGGATGATTTTAGCATATTTGGGAGGGAGTTCGATGCATGCTTGGGGAACGTAGAATTAATTTTGCAAAGATGCGTTGAAACGAACTTAGTACTTAATTGGGAGAAACGTCATTTCATGGTTACTCAAGGGATCATTTTAGGTCATATTGTTTCAGCTAGGAATATAGAAGTTGATAAATCTAAGGTAGATCATGTTCGCTATTGACCCTCTCCAACTTCAGTTAGAGAGGTTCGTTCTTTTCTTGGTCATGCAGGTTTTTATCGAAGATTTATCAAGGACTTTTCTCATATCTCTCGCCCTTTGTGTAAGCTGCTCCAAAAGGACACACCCTTTGTGTTTGATGATGATTGTCGAGCTGCTTTTGAAAAATTGAAGGAGCTTCTCATGAGTTCTCCTATTCTTTATGCTCCGAATTGGTCTCTTCCCTTTGAATTGATGTGTGACGCCTTGAACTATGCTGTTGGAGCTTTTTTGGGTCAGCGAAAGGACAAGAAACGTTACGCCATTTACTATACCTCTCGAACACTTGATGAAGCTCAAATGAACTATACAATAATTGAGAAGGTGTTGCTCACTGTGGTGTTTGTACTTGATAAGTTTTGATCATACTTGCTACAAAGTAAGGTGATTGTCTACACGGACCACGCAACCTTGAAGTATTTAATGGCTAAGATGGATGCCAAGCCACGACTCATTATATGGACACTTCCAATCCAAGAATTTGACATCGAAATCAAGGACAAGAAGGGAGTAGAAACCGTGGTGGCTGACTATTTATCAAGAATTGTGCATGAAAATGAAGCCGTTGCTATTGAGGAAATTTTTTTCGGATAAACAGCTCTTCGGAATTCAGGTAAGTGCTTTTGAAACTCTATGGTATGCGGATATTGTTAATTACTTAGTTACCAATGAGTTTCCAATTCCATGCCTAGTGCTCAACGTAATAAACTTAGGAATAATTCTAGAACTTTTATTTGGGATGAACCTTACTTGTGAAAATAATGTTCTAATTTGGATATTAGAAAATGTGTTCCGGATAGTGAATTTAAGTCCATTCTTGAGTTTTGTCATAATGGTGCATGTGGAGGTCATTTCGGTTCAACAACAAACAGCCTTTAAAGTGTTGGATTGTGGATTCTTTTTCCCTAGTTTATTTTGTAATTCTCATGATTTATGTGCTAAATGTGATAAGTGCCAAAGATCCGGTAATTTAGGACCTAGAAATCAAATGCTACAAACTTATATTCTAAATGTTGAAATTTTTTATGTGTGGGGCATTGATTTTATGGGATTTTTTCCTCATTCTAACGGTTTTATTTATATTTTACTCGTAGTGGATTATGTCTCGAAATGCATCCACCCGAACTTTTTTACTCGCGAGTTGTTGCAGATTTTCTCAAAGCGAATATTTTCACAAGGTTTGGAATGCCACGCATTCTAACCAGCGATGGAGGAAGTCACTTTTGCAACAAGACGGTGGAAGCATTATTGGGGAAGTGTGGCGTCAACCACAAAGTCTCCACGCCTTATCATCCTCAAACGAATGGAATGGTTGAGATTTCCAACAATGAGATAAAGAAGATCTTGGAGAGAACCGTTCGTCCCAACTAGAAAGATTGGAACCAATGTCTAGATGATGCGTTGTGGGCTTATAGGACTGCCTACAAAACTCTCATTGGTATGTCACCTTATCATTTGGTTTATGGGAAAGCATGTCATCTTCCAGTGGAGTTAGAACACAAGGCATGGTGGGCGGTTAATAAGTTTAACATGGATCGAGATGAAGCTGGTTTGCACTGAAAGCTATAACTTTGTGAACTTAGGGAGATAAGGAATGATGCTTTCGATAATGCATGGATCTACAAGGAGAAAACAAAGGTATTTCATGACAAGATGATCAAAAGGAATGAGTTTATAATCGGCCGGCAAGTTTTACTCTTCAATTCTCAACTTAAACTATTTCCAGGCAAGCTACGCTCTAGATGGATTGGACCTTTCATTGTCACCGAAACCTTTTCCCATGGAGCTGTGCAAATCAAGAGTCCATCAACCGAAAATGAGTTCAAGGTGAATGGTCACCGTTTGAAGCCATATCATACATCTCTCAAGGAGGAACTCGTTGAAGAAGATTCACTGCTAGAACCGGTCACTTCAAACACGTAAAGAAACATCACGTCTAGGTTGTAAGACGTTAAAAAATAAGCGCTTGTTGTAAGGCAACCCAATGGAGGAGATGACAACATATTTGCTTTCTCTTCCCTTACTCTTTTTGAATCTCGTACCTTTTATTTTAATAGTTAGATTTTCACAAAACCTATACTCCATGCTTGATTCTATGTTTTACTTCATTACATTGAGGACAATGTAGAGTTTAAGTGTGGAGGAAGGGTTTACAACTTATTTGAGTCATAAAATATAAAAAAAATTGGGCGGACAAAGGATTTCTGGCGGGTGATGCCCCAAAAAATAATAATTTAAATTTAAATAAAAAAATAAAAAATATATTTTAGTGTTTTAAAGAGTCTTTAGGATGCCATTTGTTAGTCTATGACGAAATTGAACAGAAAAGAATACATTGGCGTTGCAAAATCACTTAAAATCATTTCTAGTGCTAATTAAGATATTTTGATTGTCGTAACATGTAGTGGATATAGTTTGAATAAAAATGGTACAGATTTTGCATGTTTGAATAAGCATTTAGATCATACGAGGCTTAAACTGAGTTTTTGACCCTACATTACTTCCTTGAGAGCGAACTTCGGCCATAAGTCTGAAAAACAGTTGTATACCTCATTAATTGCTTGCCATAGATTTTAATGAACTAGAGATTGCTTGAATTTATTCATGTACATTTTCAAATCTTTTAAGTTGATATATGCTCTGATTTGGGATATGACTAATGGCATTTAGTATTCCACCACTCAACCACATAGTCATGTCTCTCTTTTGTACGCACGAGTTACGACACCCTTAAATAACTCATTTGACCTTACATAGAGCCTTTTCTTTCATTTCCATATACATCTAAACACTCAGCCTAGTATAGAGTCTCCTACCCTTGTTCTAAAGACTTGGTGAAGAAATTCAAAGCTAGCAACATGGAAATGCATGGCGTGAAGATGATAATTTTGGAGGAAAAGATGTGTGTATGGGGATAGACTTGTTCAAATAGCTTGAAAAGTGTGTGATTGCCAAGAATAGAAAAGAAAAGAAAGTGAAAAGATAAATCAAAAGCCCACCGGCAATATGTTTTAGATGTTAAAGTTTGGATTAATGTCCCACATATTTACAGACATGGAGTGTACAACGAATTGAATACCCAAAAATGAAGAAATATGGCATTTTTTCTGTTTGTAAAGCTCAAGGAAAATTTAGAATGAAGTCTGAGCCCAAAATGATGACATTCGGCCCCCGGAATGGAAATCTAACCATGGTGACATTTTGGAGAAAATGAGGCACGAATTTGAGAAGTTTTAATTACTAGACTAAGTCTTTGAAACGTTTTTGACCATCACATATCAAAAATTTTGAATGCCCTAACCTTAGCCCCATTGCAACTTTTCTATGATCCTTAAGATGAGCAACCTTCAACTGGTTGAGTAAATTTGTGACGACCCGGAACAGAATCGGTAGAGTAGTTAGCTTAATTCACGAGTTAGCGTGTAATTACTATTTTCCGATAATGGATTGATTTGCCGGTTTTAATCACGACTTAATTATCGGCCGAGAATTTGAGTTGAGTCTCTTCTCAAGAGTTGTGGTACACGTGATTTCGAGTTCGTGGGCAGTTCCGGATGATTATTTCGACGATCGAGGAATATAATATGAATATTTGAAGTTTCAGAATTTCGTCGAGTTTATCCGTTCGTATTGAGTTTATCCGAATTGTAATGGTTATCCGTTTTGGACCGTCGATCGTCCCGAGACGCGAGTATAAATATCGGAAATAGTCAAAAAATTGTCAAAAATCACTGTTCGGGAAGTTTGACCGTCGTTGACCGAGCTGTTGACCGTTGACTTTCCGTTGACCGATTCTCCAACGTGCGAAACGCGCTGCCGAGATATTGGTATATTTCGATTCCTCTCTTCATTTGCTATTGATTAGAACTTGGAATTGCTTGATTTGGTGTCGATTTGAGGGAGAACGGTGAGGTTGAAGTTTGGGTTTTCCGGCCGGAATCGGCCTCGTTTGGGGGCGGCGTTCCGACGACTTTCCGGTGTGGATTTGTGTTGGGTTTTAGCTTAGGATCATTTCCCCTTTGGTTTGGAGGGACGAGGTGGCGCGACGGCGCCGGAATCGGGCCGGGAAGTTTTCCGGCCGGTTGTGTTCATCGAGGTTTCGAGCTGATTTCCGGCCAATCCTGCCGGAATTGAACTTAGCCACAGTTGAGAGATGTGTTGGGCTCAAGGAGGAGAAGCTATGGTGAGCTTCGCCGCCAGAAAATCTCTCCGGTTGACGGCGCACCGCCGCCGACGGCGAAGGTCAACGGCGGAGCTCCGGCGACCGTTGACTTTTTTGGAAATGTGTCGAGTTATAGGTCGTTTCGCTCGTATTCGCGCCTCGATCGTCGCCTTAAGATTTTCGAGTTGATTTGAGTATCGGATTTTCAGACGAGGGTTTGAGTGGAGATTTCGAGAATTTCGTCGTTTATTTTACACTGCATTATATATTTTCGGGAACGGTTGGTTTCCGAGGTGTGGTACAGTGTTGTGAATTGTGATTTTGATCAGATATATTTTGTGATTATTCAGGGGATCGAGATCATGCTTCGGGCGAGGGATCTTCCGCCAGATCACGTGATTAGCGCGAGTGCGCGCTTTGCTCACCTGTGAGTGGACATTTTTATATTTTCACAGTCGTTGCGAGTTCGTGATTTTTTCGTATTTACTTTTATAGGATGTTGAGATTATTTATTATTTTTGGAGGTATTATTTTATGTTTTATGGTGATGACATACTTGCATCGATGCTTCGGCTACTCGGCTGATCACCGGTAGTCTGACCAGAGTTGAGAGATTCCTCTGGACAGGGTTGAGAGATTCCCCTGTTATGCCACCGGGGTTGAGAGATTCCCCTGGCCTATCACCGTCGGGCTTGAGAGATTCGCCTGACCGTCGGGCATGAGAGATTCGCCTGGCACCTCCATATATATTTTCCGAACTCGCATTGTTTTACATTGATTATGTATATCAATTTGGTGAAAGGCATATGTTTATTTTCGTCCACTCACTCTAATGTTTTATTGCCTTTCCCCTGGGCTTTTCGGTTTCCGTGCCCAGTTTGCAGTTCAGATTCTGGTGTCTCACGTCGCGGTCGGAGGCTAGTTGTTCGAGCTACCTGTCTTTTCCAGTAGGTTCCTTGTTTCGCCTACTGTTGTATATTTTGTATACATACACTAGAGGTCGCTCTGATACGATACTGATACATGTTTTATGTGGTTTTTCCCGGATTTTCTATATTATACAGTTATTTTTACTGTTTATTGCTATTGTTATGATATTGAGAAATCCAGATGGGATTGGTGCCCACGGTTTGGTTTTTTTGTGGCATAGGATGAAGTGTATTTTCCGGGTGCAGGTTAATGGTAATTTCGCGTTAGTAGCGTTACTCTACCGAAATTTTCATGTTTTTTGTTGGTTCGTGTTTTCAGAAGGGGTTTGATTCCGGTTTAGGAAACTAATCGGGATTGGGTCCTTTCAAAATTGCATGAGTAAGCTAGTTTAGGTTCATTTGTGCAAGTAATTCATTGTATTCATGAGGTTTTCAATTGAATTCATATATATCTTGAGTGAACCCTTTTTTTTCATGAGTGAAAAATATGTTGAGTGCATCCTTGTGAGATTGATTTGAACTTGTTCGAAACATGCATAGATTGATTTCACCACTGTTTTCTGCAAGTCCTATTTGTTTATGACATGATCATATCTCTATTATCTCTCGAAATTATTGAGCTTTCACTCTAAAATCTTGTGATTCCATCGCCATACACTTCAGAAATTTCTGAGACATTTGTTAGCTAAGGGCTTAAAACTGTTTTTAGTATTTGCGTCTTTAAATTCCTTAAAGTTGTCCAACATCAAGATTAGCTCCAACGTTAGGTTTGTGTTTTTTTTTTCAAGTTTTTCTTTTTTCTTAGTTTTTGTAGGGACTAGCAAAGTCTAAGTGTGGGGGAATTTGATCTACGCAATTTATGCTTGATTCTTAACGTATTTCTCTCTACATTTAGCTATGTTTTGACCTTAATATTTTCTGTTCTTACTTACTTTGTTGGTTTTAGGCTTTTAATAAAGGAGATGAATAATGGAGGCCAAATGGAGCTAAAAACCTTGTTTAGTGGAGATTTCCTACTTCGACTAGGAAAAATAGTATTTTCCTACTTCCACTAGGATTCCTACTCGGACTAGAAATGTGAAGAAATCATGGAAAAATGGTCTCAAAATAATGTCAAGAAATAGCAACTCAAAATGACAAATGAAAATATTACCAAAATGGTGCAAATGAAGAACAAAGGTATTTCTCCTACTCGAGCTAGGAATGAGGTGGTGGACCAAGCTTCGGGCCAACCCATTTGAAGATTAATTTGGCAGCTCAATATCAAGCTCAAGACAGGTCCACACATGATGATGAAGATCTTTCAAGAAAAGCAAATCAGAAATCTACATGTGCATATTAGCCCACTTTGACAGAGCACTGGGAAAACCTCTGAACGAATTAGGACAAGTGTAAAACACGTTTGGAAAGCTCTAGAAGTCTAGTTTCTAGCCCCACTGGAATCACTCAATTTGGATTAGTAAATCTTTGGGAATTTTAGTTTTAGTAAACAAGGGTCATTTTGCCCGAGAAAATGTTGTTTGGAAGAATGGAGAAAAGGAGAAACTTTCAAGAAAAGCTAAAATATTATGCCTATAAATAAAGATGCTTGAGAATTAGATCATCATCTCTCATTCTTCTGGTCAAAGCTCTGCTTCAAACACTCCTCACCTTCCAAAACACTTAGTGATCTCTACAAGGCCACCACCTCCAAACACCAACAACACATTCCTCCATCGTAGGCATTCAAGGCAATCCTAAGTGCCTCCATCATCCATTGAAGATAATCTACACCAAGTAGTCTAGGGCAATCCCGAAAACAAAAAGTGTAACAATGATTTCTTTTCTTTTCTTCTCCTTGTGCGAAACTTTTGTTATTATGGATCGGTTTAAGTGATTCTTTTGGTTTACAATTTTAACAAGTTTGTGTGATCTATTTTTTGTCTTCACATTTAGTTACAACATGTATATTTTGTGCTTAATGCTTTGGTTTAAATGCAGGGCAATCCCGGTTTATATCAATGATGTGTTAGGGCAATCCCGAAACACTTAAAATGGTGAAATTTGCGTGTAAAACGTAGTTAAAGACATAGAGCTTAATAGGTTGCATATAATCTGTTAGGTTATAAAGACTTAGGTGAAAGAATGAATTGATCACTTGTATATATGTTAGTTAGTTTTAATTTTTGGCTCAAGCATGTTTAGAGTTCTAGAACTCTTGATTGTTTTTCTTGTCTAGGGTTTCTGAATTGTGTTTACTGCCATGTTTTGGCCTTTATTTTCATGGATAGTAATCAAATTTCTAAACCCCCCTTACAAATCTAGAGTTGTCACGCATGCACCCTCAATCCCCGATTAAGAACGATCCTTACTTATCAATGCTACATCTACAAAGAAGGGTTTTAAATTGCATACGTGTGAACTATGTGTTGAGTGTTTATTTTGTGTTAATATTTGATGCATGTTCTACGCGTTATCAATGAGAGTAGAGTAAATGAAATGACCCAATCCCGATTTAGTTTCCTAAACCGAAATCAAACCCCTTCTGAAAACACGAACCAACAAAAACCACAAAAATTTCGGCAAAGTAACGCTACTAACGCGGAATTGCCATTAACCTACACCCGGAAAATACACTTCATCCTATGCCACAAAAATCAAACCGTGGGCACCAATCCCATCCGGATTTCTCAATATCATAACAGTAATGTAAAGTAATAAATATAACTATACTTTACCGAAATCTGGGGAAAATCGTATAAAAACATGATATAAGAATACTCAGAGAGACTTCTAGTATAGATATACAAATAGTAGGCCAAACTAAGAACCTACCATAAAAGAAACATCGCTCGAATATTATGCCTCCGACCACGACGTGCGACACCAAAATCTGAACTGCAAACTGGGCACGGCAACTAAATGCCCAGGGGAAAGATATGAAAACTGTTAGAGTGAGTGGACGAAAATAAATGTCTTTCGCCGAATAAAATATGTTATAAAAACATATGCGAGTCTAAATGCATAAAACTCAAATGGTACACGAGGGAGACTCTAACTCCTCACGCGTACAGAGCATGCATCATAAATACCGTGGGGTCTCTCATGGACTCCCTCGCGCTAGTACAGTCTGAATCACAGGATCCCAGACCCACACGTGATTCCAAGCCAGAAAGGCCTAGGGTCAGGATATCTGTCCCCCCCCCCCCCCCCCCCGGAGCGTACTCGGGGATCAGCCGAGAAGCCAATGTGTATCGATACAACCCTAATAACTGAGACTGTACTCTGTGTAAACCAAATCATAAATCCTTTCCATGCACATGAATAAAACATAATATATATATATATATGTATGTATATTCGTATACGCATATTTGTATATGTATAATCATAAAACACATGCTCATAAAAATCATGATCATACTGCATGCTCAATCTCGTAAAAACGTATATAAAAGACTCGCAGTCAATCCGTGAAAAGAAATGTCCACTCACAGGTGAGCGTAACGCAATTCGCGTTAATCTCGTGATCCGACAGAAAATCCCTCACCTAAACAAACGATCACGAACTCCTGAATAATCATAAAAATTCATTTCTCAAAATCATAACTCGGATTCCCAAATCAAATCACGAGAAACAACCGTTCCCGGAAACATATTATCCAATAACAACGAAATCGTGAAAATTCAATAATCACACCATAAAACCTTGCTATAATTTTTGATGCTCAAATCGAAAAATAAACCTCACCACTGCGATCGGGGCGCGATTTCGAGTGAAACGACATATAACTTGTCGAAAACCACGCCGGTTGAAAAGTCGCCGCTGCCTCCGACCACCGGAATTCCAGACCTGCCCAGAAAATTTCATGTTACACATGCTTTTGAAGATCTCGACGATTCCAACAACTTTCCAGTTATAAGTTAAGGCCAATTTTGACCGGAAAACCTCCAAAAATTAACCCAAAGTTCCAAACCCTTACCAGAATTTCACATCGACGGATCTCTCTCCTCCGGCCACGGCAACCTTTAAGACTACTTGGAAAAGCTTCCTTGGCTCGAGGCTAACAAAACCCCTCAAAGAGGAGCCACCAATTCGGCCGGAAAAGCCACCTCCGACCACCACGAAATCTCGCCGGAAAACACTCAAAATTTTCAAATTTTGACAAGCCATAACTTCTTCATCCGGCAACCAAATTGAACGAATGACCTATCAAAAGAAAGAGGAGCTCAAGCCCAACAACTTTCATGAAGATACTCCGGCCAGCCGTGGCCGGAATCGGCCTCAAAATCCAAGAAAACCGAAAGGCAGTTTAAAGCTAAACGGGTCGCCCACCCTTGACCCGTGGTCAACGCGGGTCAAGGCCCAGTTTCCTGTTTTGGAAAGTTTCTAATTTCGGCAAGTATTCTCCCGTATTTATACCGTACGCGTATCGAACCCCAATCGGATAAATACGACAATATTCGACGGACGAAAATATTCACAACTAATTCCTCGTAACTCGGAATAATCCTCCGGAAGTTCCCACGAGCTCGAAATTAAATTCTCTAAAACTTCCACGAAGGATCCCAAATCAAATTCTCGCCCGAAAATTTAGTCGCGTACAAGGTCGCCATATTAAACCGATTACGTCGAAATCACGACAATTCGCGAAACTCGCAAATCAAGTCGATAACCATACCAATTTCAATTCGGGTCGATCAACGGTCCAAAATGGATCACAATCACAATTCAGATGGACTCGAATACGAATGGATAAACTCGGATACAAACGAATAAACTCGACGATATTCTGAAATTTCAAATATTCATATTATATTCCTCGGTCGTCGAAATAATGATCCGAAACCACCCACGAACTCGAAATCACGTGTACAACAACTATCGAGAAGAGACTCAGCTCCAATTCTCGGCCAATAATTAAGTCGTGATCAAGCCCAGCAATTCAATCAATTTACGAAAAACGGCGATTACGCGCAACCTCGTGGATTAAGCTGATTACACTACTGATTCTGTTCCGGGTCGTCACAGTAAATGAAAAAGAATATAATAGAAACAGTAAACATGACCAATTATTCATACTACCAAGACCATATACTGCATCTCGAAAAAAAGCTCAATTATAACCACAACTTATAACAGAAGCACAAATGCATTTCAGTTTCATATAGTCTATCTAGTTCATATATTCCACCTAAAAGATCATCACCTTGATATGCACAATCAGCTATGAACTTATGCTCTTGTAGTACACTGAATACATCAATACCACCATCATTCTCATCTCCATTCATTACCCCATCATTATCAGCTCCATTGAATCATTTACGTACTACTGTATTCTTAAAAACATGCTAGAACTAAACTACCACCAATACCGCAACACCCAAAATCAAACATGGTAACTTGAACTCGAAGCTAAAAACTTCAACTCAAACTAAAATCAAATTCTGATATACTACCACTTGAACCAAAACCCTAATTCCAGACCCATCGCACAATAAAAACTATAAGAAATCACGGTGATCCTAGCATCGGGGCTTTCAATTTTCTAGATTCAATTGAAAGTTGAGATGCAGTTAGGGTTTACAGTGGATGCCAAACTGACCAGCGAAGACTCAGCAATCGAGCTTCTTATATTGGAATCCGCTTTCAATAATCATGGTGGCGGTGCAGCGTTGTACGACGTCCTCTGTCTCGCGGGTCGGCGTCGCATGGAAAATGATCGAGGAAAGGTGAGAGAAAAAAAGAAAAAAATAATCCGTGAAAATCTCTAGGTGATAGAACTGATTCTGATAGAGATTTATATTTATACCTAGTGCCTGGAAAGCCTCCGATATCGGCTCTTTAACAAAATCCTTCTAAATCTGTGAATTCCTTAATACTTATTAAGATTTAAACGGATTATTTAAAATTTAAATTGAATATATCAAAATTTTAAATGATTGTTTAAAATCTTAATTGAATATATCAAGAGTTTAAAGGATTGTTAAATACAAAACAATCATTTCAAATCTGTGATTGAATACATCCCCCTAAGCTGTAATGTAGAAATTAATATGCATATGATTATATATATATTCAGTCTTTATCCAGAGCGGAATTTCGTTTCTAAAAATAGATCGGAGCTTCAATTTTTACCAGATTGACAAAGTTGCTCGCCCATTGAAAACATTCATCACGTAGATTGCTATTCAAAGATCTTGCTTACAAATAATCAGTCCAATCAAAGATGATTTGGTCATTTGATAGTCACACAACTTTTAGACTATATCAGATGAACTGTATAAACCAAAAGTTCAACTGTGCTGATCAAATGGGCAAATCATCTCCAATGGGGCTGGTTTTTTATAAGCAAGATCCATGAATAGAAATTTACACATTGAATGGTTACAATGGTCTAGTAGCTTTGTCAGGTGTGTGAAAATCAAAACTTCGCTCTGTGTTTTCAGAGTGGAGCTCCGCACTAGATAGGATCTGTATATGTACAATTCTTATCACGTCTAAAGCTTCGCACTGAAATTTTTGTGTGAAGTGACATTTTACACAAAATCGACAATAAAATTCGATCATTGAAGTCAATTTTATTTTAGATACCTACGCAAGGATCGTGCTTGCAAAATTTTAGCTCAATTAGAGATGTTTTAGCCATTTGATTGTGACATTGTTTAACAATGTACACATATTGTCTGATTCGGCTCAAAACTTGAATGTAGTGATTAAATGGATAAAATATCTCCGATTGAGCTAAAATTGTATAGGCACGATTCTTGCATATGTATCTAAAAAATGATTGGTTTCGATTATCTAATTACGTTATCGATTTTGTGTAAAGTACAACTTCACACCAACACTACCGGAAAAAACACTATATCCGACGAGATATGGAAAACTATAACCGACGAGATTTTGAGATAAAAATCTCGTCGGTTATAGTGGAAAAATAAATTTTTTTTTTTAATTTTTTTTAGAAATCTCGTCGGATATAGTATTTTTTCCGGTAGTGCAACTTGGCGGTCCCCAGTTCCAGAGGTGGGTGAGGAGGTAGCAAGGAACCTGATGGACCGGTAAATCAAATTTTCACGCAAAATGGTGCCGCATGTAATTTCTTCTAATGGGGTAGACGATATCGCCAGAGAAACTTATCAGTTGCTCATTATTCTACGTTAGCTTTCTCTGGGGTCTGTTTAACTGAGTATAAGCATTGTAAAAGATGATGTTAGGGGCCGAATCGGAGTCAATCAAGATGCGCTACATTTTTCTCATGTCGACCAGTGCATCAATGTCGAACTGGACATTTATGGTAGGGGCACCGCACTCATTAGCTTCTGAGAATGTGATCGGATTCCACGAGTGGCGTGGTGCCTTCGCCTCTGACCTACTGGCAAAGAAGAAGCTTTCATAAGGATGGGCGCTAGCCTTGCGGTTGTACCAAAAATAGTGTTGATGATCCCGCAAGCCTCGATGAGCGCCACTTGCCTTGAACCCTCAGCTTTCTACTGACTCAGCTCACCCTTGTCGAATAGCTCCTGGATTAGCTTATTTATAACACCACAATTCTCGGTGTTGTGCATCTCAGACTCATGGTGCTTGCACCAAGAGCCAATATTTTTAAGCGGGGCTTTTCTAGTCTTGGCCTTAGGTGGGGGAATCTAGTGCTTATTTTTGGCAAAGATTTCTGCATAAGTGGCATTTGTAACAATGTATACCGCCTTGTCAGGAGAATATCGTTTGGGTGCTCTCTGGTGTCTAGGCAAATTTCAAACGGGAGAGAGTCAAAGCTCGGGAGTTCCGCGGGGCTCAGGCATATGTGACCTGGACCATTTGTTACGTTGGCAGTGTTGAGGCGGTGAGGCGTTTCGTATGGTAGGTGGGAAAGCTTGTCTGAGGGCTGGCAATGAATCACGCCCGGGCGAGTTGCGAGCATTGTGGCCCCAGACCCTGTAATGAACTTCCGCCTTCTCGACGATCATAATCGATGACTTCCTCATAGATCAAGTATTCACGCTTGATAATTTTATCCTTGAATGATGAAGGTTGCAACCCCTCGATCAAGGCGGACAGAGCCGTCTGCTTGTCCAGGTTTCTACAAAGTTAGGCTGCAGTGCAAAAACGGTTGATGTTGGTTGAAAGCGGCTCGGATCCGCCTTGGAAAATAGAAAATAATGAATTGGCATTGTGGTGACGGCCTTGCAACTGATAGCGCTTGAGGAATGTGTCTATAAAGTCGGAGAAGGAGTTAATTGACCTAGGTGCAAGCTCAAAGAACCAATTTAACGCCTCTCTAGTCAGTGTCTCGAGGAATAGGTAGCACAATGTAGCATTGTCATGGTAGTGCTCGATCGTGGCAGAGAGGAATTTGTCAACGTGTGTACCCGAATCTCCAAAGCGTTTAAGTGTTTTGGCGTGCCTGTCGCACCCAACGCGTGTGATGACCAAGGATAATGGGGTTATGCGTGGTGTGTATGGAACACTAGCATTAGCGGGGTGACATACATGGTGGAGCTTGCCCTCGATATCGGTCAAGCGGGCCAAAATCTGGGGAGTGGCGTTGGGCGTGTGTTGCTGGGGATCTAGCGGAGGTGGATCTCCCGACAACTGGGGATTAACAAGTTGGGCGTTCATACGAACGATGTTGCGGCTCTCCTCTCGTCTTCCAAAGTCAAATTGTTGAACCTGGAGAGTCGCGACGGCCTCCTGTAAGCGCTCGTTCATGCGGTGTTCAGCGTCGCGCTCTGCCCGAAGTTGAGCCATCTTTTGGAGCAGGCGGCGCCGTCCTCGTCGAGAATGATGTTGTGCATGCCACCATTCTCGGTGCTAGTCCCCGCGGGCAGGAGATTAGGCGTGCGGGTTTATTGATAATTAACATAGAAAAATATAACTAATTAAGGATTTATTGATAATTAACAAATACATTTAAAAATAGAAATACCCTCAAAATATCTCTCTCCCCTTTTTTTCTCTTCCGTAGAGACTGTCATACGAGGAAAAAAATTCTCTGGTAAAAAGAAAAAGAAAAACTAAAGAAAATTTTTAAAAATAATAATAATAATAATAATAAACTGTTAATTCACGTGCATATATATATACAAGGATTGAAATTCCGACCTCGGTGTGTTGAGATACGGCGTACATATATATAATGTCTATATTTGGTAAATGGATCCAAGTATACGTACGTACCTTAGTTCCAATGCTTTCTGCACATAAACGAGTTTCTTGTTTGCTTCACGTAACATGTACGTACTCTAATAAATAATGGAGCATTTGTTGATTTAATTAATGGATTGAGGAGCATTTTTCCAGTTATTGAGCTGAGTTTCAAGAAGACTTTCGAGATATATTTTATTTGAAATTAGCCGGCTTTAAGTTTTGGACGTTTTATTTAATAATAAACAATGATGATAGCTAGGCCGCCCGAAGAGCGCAACCCTCCTACATTTTTTATTTATCAATTTACTCAGAAATCAGTTTAATGGAGAATAATTGAACATTAGATCTCTCGCTCTATGAAAATAATATCAAAGTGGTTAACCACCAGACTATCAATAACTAGTTCAGCACAACCTCATACATATTGCCGTTAGAAATTAAGTCTCTAAATTAGTACGTTGCTAGCATTTTAGTATACAGTATACTAACTAGCATTTTGACCTGAGTTCGTATATATTAAACAACATGCCTAAATAAACTCAAAATACATAACGTATCAAAGAATAATATTAATGTTGAAAGTGTCGTGATTTAATGGCTGGTTACTTGGACTGTCTAGCTAGTACACGACGTAGGGACATGCTACAGTGAAGCTGGTTTATGAAGTGTGCATGTGTGTGAATTATATATCATTAAAACAGAAAAATAAAATAAAATAGATAAAATTTAGGAGAAATGAGAAAAATGCTCAGTTTAAACATTCTCTTTCTTCAAAAACTTACCATAAGTTTTCCATCCCAAACAAGCTCATTCTGTTTTTAAGTTTGTAACAGACCAGCATTTTAGTTATTTTTACGTTATTTGTCACTCTCTATCTCTCGCGTACTACCTATACTCATTTCACTTTTTCGTTCTCAAAACGGTACTCTATTTCTCTCGTTTTATCTCTGTGCTTTTGAAAATCGCCACCGTCGTGTTCCTTCTTGCCCCCGTAATGTTCGCTTCTCTTTGTTAAGTTTGTCGTCTCCGTTTCCGTCTCTATCTTCGTCAACCAGGTCGATGTTGTTATTGTTCTACATAAGAATCTATTTTTGAAAATCCTAGGTTTTTTTTTTCGTTGGTTCTAACCAGTTTTCATGTTCCTTTTCGTGGTTCGTTTCTATGTTTTCTGAAGTTTTGAAATGTTTGTTGTTGTTGTTGACATTTTTCTATCGGTAATTTTTCACTTTTTCTCATGATTTTTTGTATAAGGTATGTGATGTAGTGTGTTCAAAAGGCTATTTGTTTGTTGTATTAGTTGTTGTTGTTGTTGTGTTTGTGTTTGTGATAGAAGTCTTTTCTCTGGATATCTTTGAAGTATCTGTTTGAGTATCTGTTTGAATATATGTCTGAGTATCTGTCTGTGTATCTATTGAAGTATTTGTCTTGATATCCTTTCAATTCTTTTAAAATGTATGTTGTTAGTGTTGTTGACATTTTTCTAAGGTTTTTCAGTTTTCAGTTTGATTTTTGGTTGTTGTACTAGTTTGTTGTTGTTGTTGTGTGAGTAATAGAAGGTCTTTTTATATATCTTTTAAGTATTCGTCTGAATATCTGTTGAAGTATTTGTCTTGATATCCTTTCAAAAAAAAATTGAAATGTATGTTGTTGGTGTTGTTGACATTTTTCTAAAGTTTTCAGTTTGAATTTTGGTTGTTGTACTAGTTTGCTGCTGTTGTTGTGTGTGTGATATAAGGTCTTTTTTTCTTGATATCTTTTAAGTATCTTGCTGGGTATCTGTTTGGATATCTGTTGAAGTATATGTTTCTCTTACTATTAGATATATGTTTTTGAATATATCTCTAACTATATGTTTGTTGATCATTTGTAATTATTCTATATTTAATGAGGAAACACAATAGAGTACTCCATGAATCAGATAGTGATATAGAGTATCTAACTGTGTTGTTGTTGTTAATAGCTGTCTGGATAGCTATCTTCTGGATAACCGTCTAAGTTGTTGTTTGAATATCTGTTTGGATCTCTTTTTCACAGACCAATTATTTTTTGCATTCAAAGACCAAAAAAACTAAACTGATGGTGATATAGTTCCTGTCAAGTATGGCCCAGGATGACTATGTCAAGTATGAAGCCGAGTTGAGTGCAAGCAAGATGAGTTGAAGGATAGTGAAGAATATGCTGAGAAGTTGCAAGGCATTATTAAGCAGAAGGATGAGCAGATGGCAATTAAGGATTCTCAATATCAAGAATTGTGCAAAATCAATTTAGTCCATGGCACGTACTTAGTGTTTTGATAAAAAAAATCAAGTCACCAAAGCAAGAGAATGCAGACTTGAAAGTAAAGCATTCTTCTTCCAAACATCATCAAACTGTTAAGCTACAAATGAAGGTTGATGTTCAAAAGAAGCAAAAGGAATACATTCAGAGGAGAATGGATATTCTGGACCAGGAGAATGAGTCTCTTAAGAAGAAATTATCAACTACTATAGACTCTATGGATGTGATGAAAATATTGAGGGAAGAGAATATGACTGCGACGAACAAACTGTTGGATGCGAAGAGTCAACTTGCTGCAATTGTCAAAGAGAAAACTGTGCTTAAGCAAGACTACATTAAGTGAGATGAAGGATGCTACTAAAGCTGCTGCTAGAGAGAGAGAGAGAGCAAGCTGCTTCGCAGCTCTCTCTTAAAAAGAACAATTAGAATTGAAATTAGGAAAGAAAAGCAAAATCAGTAGAAAAAATAGGTTTTATAACATTTTGGAAGGAAATGATGTCAGCTGGATTTTTTGGAAAAAAATAGGTCATAATTTCGATCTTTTTTACTTTGATGTCATAAGTTAGTCTTTTTTTAAATCTTATCCATTTTTGAGCTCGTAAGTAATTTTCCATAAAACTTATCAAAACTCGACGTCATAAATAGGTAGTGAATATATATAATTATATGTATCGATCTGAATCCTTTCTCCTTCCTACGTACTAACGATGATGATGATGATCGATCGATCGAGTAAGCTTTAAGCATCTGTAATAATTGTTTATGAAAGATAATGGCCGATGAAAGCAGCTTTGGACAAAAGTTAAATTAGGAACAATGCAATTTCAACTGACCTTGACCTCAATTTTGTACGTTGAGAAAACAAGAAACTAACCACATGCATAAGAACAAGAAAAAAAAGGTACTTACGTTGTATAAATTTTTGAAGTAATCTACACACCCGGATGCTTGGCCCGTACTCCATTCGTATCTGTAATCACTCATCAGTGAAATGAGGCAAACATGAGTTGTGCACAAAAAAAATCACTGGGGTATTAGATGAGAGTGAAATTCTTAGAATTTAATTAAATTCTAACAATTTAAATTTTTAACACTTAAATTTATGTGCTTTTAAGCTTTCTCAAGGATTTTATAATGTTTCCACCATTTTAAAAACTGGGGAATTGAAGACTCAAATTCCTTGTTTCAATTATTTCAAAGATATGTGTCATTCTACAATTTCCTCAAAAAACTTATAAAAGTTTGAAATTATTCTCATAATTAAAATTCATGAACCCCAAACACTAGAATTCACTAATCATGAAATTTAAAATAATGAAATTTAATTTCCATCAATTGTGAATTTCAATAAGAATTAAAAATACTTCATCCAAATATGGCGTTATTCTCTACACAAATCTCTGTGCGTTACAAAATAATTCATATTTCAACTAGTAGGATATTCTTCTACTTTTGATTTTTGAGAATATTGTTCTTTTTGGTTTTTGTATTTCTCCTTTGACTAGTACATTTTTTGAAAAATATTCTTTCAGGAGAAAAATTACAATACAAAACAGCACCAAAAAGTGAAGAACTTCAAAATTTTATGTTTTTGTTTTGAAAAGGATTTCAAAATTTTATGTTGAAGATGGATATACGAGTAGGTTTTACACTGGAGCAGTTGGAACGGAGTAAAAGTCGTCTAGATATGAATATGGTCCTGCCAACATCCTTATTAAACGAAAGGACCCTAGTTTTGGTCCCCTTTTGAGAGGATGGCTTTTCCAGCTTGATTTCATACACTAGGCACACAATTTAAACCCTTTGGAGGTATCAAAACTTAAAACGCCAAAGCAAAGAGTTAAAAGCAGGGAACCACTGTTTCTGAAGAGTGAAGATGCACTGAGAATTCCTTGGTGTAGGATAAAAACAAACTAAGGGAGATAAATAATGAGAAGCAAAACACTAGGATTACAAGAATTGAAGGAAACCAAATGCTAGCGTTCTCTATTTGTCATTCTTGAATTCACTATCCTTGAGCAATTAGTATACATTAAACTGAGGGCAAACTAATATGTCCAGAGACAGTATGACCAATAGCATGACCGAGGCGCACTATGCATTTGGTCGAAAGAATGCCAGGATGACATCCCAGCAAGCCATACCTGCACTGGAGGTGACAGCAGCAACGTCGTCTGACACAAAATAAATCAATACCACTTTCACCTCTTCTAGCCTTTCTGCATTTTTTCCACATAGGCCTGCGACAAAGGTTAAGAATGAATTTCATTTAGATATTTCATTACAATTTCACTTCATTGTACATACCTACAAAAACCACTAGCTACTACGACATAATAGATATACAGATGGATGATAAACAGGATGTTATTCATGAGTGTTGAAGAAAAGAGAACAGATGAGAGTGATGACAAATAAGCTATAAAAGTACAGACAGAATAATATTCTAGCTATAATATGTAGAAGTCAGATTCAAAACCATAAAATTGAAAAAATAAAAAGTAAACATGAAACCTAGTGTTAAGTTTCTTAACATGCTTTCTATGCCAGATAATAAGCAGTTGAACCCACACCGTGGCATTCAAGCACCTAATGGAGGACAAAATCAATATGCATGTGAAGAATCACATGCCAAGATACTCAGGTAAAGTCTGAATATTACACTAACGATAAATGCACCCTCGGACTTGCTCAGCCTCTGACAACCTCTTCACCTGACTCCGTACCCACACTTCCCACATCATGCTGGATTAGGTTGGAAAATGTTATAGTAGCTTCAGCAAAACATTTAAGAGAAATTCTGCTCGTAAGGGTTCCAGAGATATCAGTTTCATTTTCCTCCATGAGGATTCTGTTTGATATCCATGTTCCATATTCCAGTTTGCCAAAACAAAGAAGTCATCACAGACCAATAAATCTCATGTCAAGGTTCTGCAAAAACTGATATTCCTGCCCATCAGGAAAAGGAAATTTAACTCACCTACAGGCCACACTGCCACAGTAACATTTCAAGTTAAAACACACATGCCCCCTGAACCCAGACATTAATACCAGCCGCTTCTAATGACACTCTCGGACACTATCTTGGAATCCTGAATCATTCCCAATAAGGCCAAATTTGCTTCATTCGAGAACTTCTACAAAAGCATCTCATAACAAGATTTTATACCTTTCAGAACCACCAGTGCCCAAAATCAGAAATACTACTCTCCCTTCCAAGTTTACAAAGAATGAGTGGCAAAAGCACACACAACGCCTTGGGAAGTATCTAATCACATCTTCAAAGTTTCCCATGTCACTAAATGATCTCTCCTCATCACCTTCTCAATTAGTTAAACACAGTTACCCTTGGATTCCAAAAAAAGAAAGGGGAAGGTCGGTACGCTCTTCATAATCAATTGCAGTTCCCTTGAGACTCCAGTCTATAAACATCCTTATACCACACTTGAACTTCCGCACTTTAGCTTTGAGCTTTCTCTTATTAAACGGATGAGGATCCACCCAAGCAAACAGTCATCAGATTACTGTGTGATCAATTTTTGTAACCCATTCTAATTTCACTCCTTCAAGGTAGCAACTCTAATTCCAAAAAAAAGATTAATAAAGAAGGAAACGGAAGAAAACTCTTTCCTGAAAAGCTATATCATACCACACCCACCATCATGTTTGACCATGTAAATCTTCCATTATGTAAGAAATGGATCCCTTGTACTACTTTTCAGATTTGTATCCCATTCATGGAAACACTTTACTTGATAATGTCAATACTAATGAAAGCAGACACGATGGAGCTACCGATATGAGTCACTTCGTCTCACATTCTCTGGTTCAGGCAGAGTATACCCAGAATAAGCTTTAGTGTTCGAATGGTGATTGCTGGCACACGAGGAAGTATACCCCCAGAATTAGCCATCTTTAGAAAGGTATTTACCGGCACATAGGTTCCTTATGTAGATTTTTCATTTATATACTTTTGCTGTACTGTGATAATCTTGCTTTACTTTTTCTATGGGGGCAGCATTCCCAGAGGTGTACTGGTGAACACCTAGGCTCCTTTACCTTGCTCTCGAGTGATTGACTTGCTGCAAATTCATGCAAGAGAAGATCCCTGGTACAACCATTAAGACGGGAAGAATTGTAGGCTTGGAAAGGACACCACCATTCCGAAGAATGAAGACCGTAATTTCAAATAAAAACCACATTCAGAAAATGGCTCTGTCACCAGCTAATGTGTGGAGAATTTACACTCGGTTTTTCCTCAATGGCCTGCCTGTAGCTCGTCCATCACACTCTAGTTAATCTATTTTTGTCCCACCTCATCTTCGGTTGGGTTACGGATATTTCCCTATGACTATTTTTATGGGCTACTTTGCCTTGACGTTTGTTTCATCCTGTTGTACAGGCTAGATCCAAATTATCATTGTCCACAGGATATGAGAAACAAATAACGAAGAACTCGGTGGGCTTGGGACATACAGAGGGAATAGCAGAGCTAAAAACAGTAGGAAAAAAAAATAAGCTAGTCTATTTTTATCCCACCTCATCTTCAGTTGGGTTAGGGATATTTTTTTATGGCTAGTTTTTATGGGCTATTTTTCCTTGACGTTTGTTTCATCCTGTTGTACAGGCTAGAACCAAATTCTTATTGTCCACAGGATATAAGAAACAAAAACCGAAGAAATCGGTGGACTTGGGACATACAGAGGGAATGGTAGAGCTAAAACCAATAGGAAAAAAAAAAATATATATATATATATATGAAATTGAACAGAGAGCTAAAAACAGTAAAACAAAAAAAATTGAAAGAGTGATTTCACAGTAGCTTTTTGCTTTACAAGTAGAGTATATTCTTATATCGTCAAGATGATACTAAAATTTATAGCGTATACAAAGTATCAAGAAGAATAATGATGATAATGATGGTAAATTAAGCAGATTTATGAGATTTTGTCAAGATAGAGGATAAACAAAAGAAAAGGCAACTATCAGCGAGGAACAACAGGATTAACTAAGCACAATAAAATTAAAGGAAAAGGAACATAAATCAAGATAGAAGGCATCAAATTGAATTTATGATTGGTAGACGATCCATTTTAAAAGTCACTCACCTGTACAAGTTTTGTCAGCTTCGGTTTTGAAAATGACAGATAGCTGTCGATCTTTTCTTGCGTCTGTGGAATATTAGCCCCCAGTATGGTACCTGTCACTTTGTCTACCACCTTCTTCACAATAGTTTTGTAGGCATCTTTGCTCACCTGACCATCTTTCCACGTGGGCTTTAAAAGCTCCTTAACAAACTCTGCAAGTGCAAATTTGAATGCACGAATGCCCTTCACTTCCTTCGGTTTCTTACCCTCATCAGCACCATCTTTCTCCAAGACCTCCAAGGGGCCATTTTCTGGGGAGTTGTTGTCATCTTCTATTTTCTTCATTTCCTCCAGGTCAAGTTCGTTATTTCCATTGACAACCTCTGATTTTGCACCACAATCAGGCTGACGCAACTGGTGGCTCTTACGCTTGGGTTCTTCTACTAACTTAGATGTCTGATGGTGACCATCAGATGACTTTTCCAATTTTCTGTCTACACCTGTGTTCCCTGTGTTGCTACCAATTTCTTGCTTCTTAAGTTCCCCTCTATCACATACAGGATCATATGGTTTCTGAGAAGACATGGCTGGATCTGGCACAATAGCTGAAAGCTGCTCGGAAGATCCTTCAGATTTGGAAAGGGTTGGAGCATTGGATGCATTATGAGAATTTAAAGCAGCATAAAGCTGCGGAAGCTGATGCCCATTTTCCAAAAACTGAGCCAGGGAGGCGGAGAGACTATTAAGTTGACTAAGATCCTTACCACCTACCACAGCATCAGGCACTGGAGGAAGGGCAGTGAGTAATGATGTTTTTGAATCGGTTATATCTAAATTGATGACAGATGTTCTCTGTGCAGACAGTGCATCTTGTGAGTTGACAAGTCCTTGAGTTTGAGTTGGAGTATGCATTTGACTTTCCCCGATTGTGGTCATGCCTGAATTATCAAAAGCCATTGAACTCTGGACTCCATGATCAAATTTTTTCTCGCCATCATGTGGCAATCCAGTAGAACCACCTTCCCTCATATCCTGGTTCCACGGATAATTAGATCTATCAGCTATCATTGGTTGCATAACTTGAGCAGCACCATGGACCTGACCTGAAGCCTCTCTACCTATATTGCAAGCTTTTAAAGAAGTATCATTAAGTCGCGAAGATTCTGAACCCCGTACAATGTGGCCATGCTCTTCTCTGCCAATATTGTTGGAGGATTTCAATGTATAGTTCCAATTTGGAGACATATCTTGTTTGCAAGCATTTAAAGACGTATCATTAAATCTCAAAGATTCTGAACCCTGAGTAACGTGGCCATGCTCTTCTTTCCCAAAATTGGACGATTGCAGTCTGTAATTCCAATCAGGAGACATATCACCAAGCCACTTTTCATTATCTTTTGACTTAGAAGCACCTACATTACCCTCCTTCCACAAGTGTACTTCCTTCTCATTTCTATTGGCTGCTTCATGTCTTACATTTGGATCACTGCGCATTTGGTTCTCATTGACCAGACCGTGCCCCCATCTAGTATCATTCATGGACCGCGCATTAGACCTTGTCTCTGGAACACCAATATTTACGTTATTGTCTGCACTCAACTTTGCCGACTCTGACGAAGGCACAGTATCACTCCATTTGGGACCATCCCATGCCTGGTCTGTGTCATTTATGTTGGGGCCTGGGGGCCATCTGACATCCCGGGACCTTCCAGTATTATCTGGACTCAACTTCGCAGAATCTGAAGTCACGGTATCATTCCATTTAGGAACATCCCATGTCTGTCCTGGATCATTTAAATTGTGGCCCGGTCCCCATCTGTCACCGCGAGACCTTCTTTCAGAACTTACATGAGACTGAATATGATGGGAAAATCGACAACCCGTCTTGTTACGACAATTTCCCGCGGCGAAAAATTTGCAAGGAATATCACTACTCCTGCGGGGTTCTGGCTCAGCACCTCGCTCTGTAGAAGCATTCCTTCTCCTTCTATCAATGTCCCTTTCCCTCTCATTGTCTCTTTCGCTAACAATCTCATTTGCAGAACCTTTACTGAAACCATCAGAAACTCGGTGGTTATCAAACTTGCTAGATGCCTCCCTCCTCGACTTCCCATTAACAAAATCATTACCGTACAAAGAAGACCTTCCGCTCTTTAATGGATTATCCCCTGTAACAAGAGGTGAAGAATATTTTGAAGCACTGCCCTTTCTGTGTCTACCTTCCCAGCTATCATCATAACTGGAAGTACCCTCATGGAGTAACTGACAATCACTACCTCTCCTGCATCTTCCACCAGAAAAATCTTTGCATACTTGAACCGAAACTCCTGATCTGCTTCTATTTCTGTCAAGGAAAACCGATTCCCGCCTATAGCCACGATCTGGACTTCTGCTCCAGCTGTGGCTTCTACTCCTTGTCCAGCTTCTACTTCTACTCCTACCCCTGCTCATGTATCCAAGAAAAGAAAAAAAGGCAAATCAGTTAGCCAACAGGGAATTTCCTGCTAAGAGAAGTTGGAAACCAATCAGATAACTTAATGACACGTGTTGTAACTCAAAAGGAATGAAATTAAGGCCATAAACAAAGGGAATCTCCCAGAACAACAATGATGATACATACCCTAGTTATTCAAACACCACTTTACCTATAATTTAGAAAAATTAAAAATTAAAAAAATCAAGCGCACAGATCCGGTTGTGCAGAGAAGAAAACAGCATAGCATGTCATTGTACTTCAGGACAGAGTACAGGTTTAACACATCAATTGATGGTATCTAGGTTACATACTTAAGAGTGGACTTGTGAAATAATTTAATGAGTGAAAAATCTAACCTCAGTGATCTGCTCCAACCACTTTTGGGGGACCTACTACGATGTACTTTCCACTCATCAAGACCAGGAGACATCCTTGCGCTGTTTTCTTCTCCATCCCAAGCCATAGACTCTTCAGGGTATCTGCTAGAGCCCTTACTGATATTTTCATTCCTATGTGGCTTACTGATATTTTCATTCCTATGTGAACCTCTGCTTCCAGTTAAAGGTTCCCTGGATGATAAGCCTACACTACGCTTAGATCTCTGCATATCATTTGTCTCTAAACCAGACCATTTGGAAGCATTACTACCCGCAACCTCTGAAGAGAGCCACTCTCGTCCAGATTCTGTATGATGAAATGGCCTACTGGGTTTTCCCATCCAACCATCATCCGGCATATTTGCATCGACAAATTGAGGTTCTTCAGGTAAATCCCATTTAGAAGAGTGTTTTCTGCTGCTTCTACTCATTCCTCTTCGGCTAAAAGCAGGAGCACTTTAAGTTGTTACTCAATAAATCTGGAAAGACAAACAAAACAGTCAATCTCATCACTCTTTGTTTTCTTGCTAAGCTAGTTAAGGTCTCACCACCAAAAAAAAAGGTCTGCTAAAATGCAGAATTCTCACTATGTTTAAGATGAGAAAAAATAATTGATTTACCACTGACAAACGTTTACAAAGCAGTGATCAGTTTATTAAACTTTATTTAGTTAACAAAAAAAAGACATTTCATTGACCATTTAGATTTAAGACCTAGAATAAGAAGGCATGACTAAATAAATTCTCAGAATAAACATATTCATAGAGATGTGAACAAATAAACACATAATTATATGTATAAACAAACAATAGCTTAAGCTTTGGGAATCTTGTACTTTGGGTAGGACCCCTACAAACCCGAGTGTCAGGGGAATGCCTGGAGCGAGTTTATGCTAACTAACCAATACTACACACCAAACAAAACCTATCAATTGGTCTGCTTTGAATTCCACAAGAATCTTCTATTAAATACTTCCAGAGTAGATTTATCGAAAAGATTGGACTGTGTTTTTCAATGTGTTGAATTAAAGAAGCTCGCAAGAACATATCAGTTCCCTTTACACAAGGTATATGCCACAAATTAGAGAGAATGACAGCTAACCCTCTTCATTCTATGTGGTTACAAATAAAACAAGAAGTCAATTCAATCATCATCAACAACCAAAGGGGAATATGGGATTTCAGTAACATAAAAGTACACAAAATGCTTGAAATCATGTTCATCCTAATGGACATAACAATGGGCTCAGAACTTTCTCATTCACAAGGGTATCCCCTGTATTCAAGTGATATTTGGCCCCAACATTGACCTCAATCTTTTAGATACAAGAGACCAAATATACTGTTTTCCACGCAAAGTTGACAATGCTACACCTGGAACAAAACCCTTGACATCAGAATCCTAATGTATTTCCAAACCCCAATCCTTCTTATCATACCCAGCTCCCAAGTTGCAGTATCTAGATACAGAAAACATTCAGGCAATCAAATGCAAACGATTTCAATTATTATTTAATCCACCGACTGAAAACTGATTTCCACCACCAGGGAACGAGAATATTATCATTAGCCTCCAAACAAATCAACAATGTTCAACCAAGTAGCCACCTGCTCAAATTCATACACTCACACTCTTGCCTTTGCATGGCTTTTGAATCCTGCAGAAAAATATTCCATATCTTTGCATGCTCCAGACAGAGAGATCAACCAGATTAAGAAGAAACTTGTACAGTCAACATGTATTTCTATCCACATAGTAAATACATGATTGCCGCCACCTTAAAAACTTATGCTTTAGGATCCTCCTTCACTTTAGCATATAACTTATCAAAATGAGGACAAAGGGGAATAGAATTAAAGGTTCAAGCATTCTCCTTGGACTCTCTGGATCATTATGTATTTATACACAATTCTCAACACCTTTCAGAGCAACCTTCAGTCTAGATATTTATCCAACAATTAGTACTATGATATCCAATGTAGCTCTTGTGGAAGGATGCCACTATAATCAGTAACTCTGAAAGAAATTGGCAATCCTCCATGCAGTGACCTCATGAAGTACTGCAGAAAATTATACTAGATATCAGCACCCTCGCAAATGTACTCTTATTGCGTAACATACATCGAAACAAACATTGGGCTTATCTATTAAGGTACCTAGGCTAGCGAAGAAAGAGAGAATGCACAAGAAAAGGATTCAGAACAAAAATTTACTACGATGTGATTATACACATATACCAAAAGCTTCCCAACAAAAACTGATATTCCCCACTCCTAATCCTTTTTGTTCCTTTTAGGGGTCCATCCATTCAAACTCTCCTTCTTCTACTATATTCTTCAAACCATCATCCTTCAGTCACATCTCCACTTTCCCATATATCAGTCGACCTTCAAAAGATAACACAGTATGGTCTATTCTTTTATATTTATGCTTCTTTATTTTTTTTTAGTACAGTTTCACTTAGAGCATGCTAGACAAGTATGATCCAACCAGCTAAAACCCACAACTGCTGTAAGAGTTTACAACTGACTAATGAACAATACAATCAACAGGGTTTAACTGCCGCAATGGTTAAAAGCCCATACAGTTCCTATCATCATAATCCATCAGAATTCTAACCAAAAAATCTGTCTGAACTTTTCACGAGTAACTGTATAAAGAAGATAGGTAGTATCCCAAAAACACAACCAGAAGCACAAAATCAAATTAGCACAGTTACTCTAGGTTATCAAATAGCAAATTTCACTATGGATTCGAAAAACCCAATTCAAAGATCAAAGCTTTCGGGTGCTAAACGAACCCCACAATGCAACGCATGAATCTCACAATAGAATACAACGACTTCGAATTAGTAACAGACAAAACCCTAACCCACTGAGATCCAATTAAGGAAATATACAGAAAGGGATGCAATACAGTGAATGAAGAGCTAAGCCCTAATTGAGGAATTGAAGGGATTCGTACTTACATGGAATAAGAGAAACCCTAGACGATTGCGTTAAGAGACCTTCCTGACATGTTTGAACTGAACTACTAGTAGAACAAGACGAGAGAGAGTGTTGCTATTTGAGAAGAGTGTTGCTAGCAGAGAAAAGAATTGGAACGAGACTTTTTGAGTGCCAAGAGCAATTCCAGCAAATTCCCTATAAATTATTTTTAGCTAAAATATAAACATTTTCTCTTAAAATTCACTCCAGCAGCTCCTCTATCTTATTAGCCAATTTAGGGATTCCCTATATTTCATGTTTTTATCCCATATTCCTATACCGAAAACATAAATTATGGGTAACGAAACATTCAATATTGTAATTAATACTTTCCTTCTAGATTGTAAATATAATTAATAATTATATTAATAAATAAATATTTTATTATCAACCAATCAAAACTAAGTATGTGTTTAAATCTAACTACATTTTAAGTGATATTGTTGGAGTAAATTTATACAAGTGATTAGCTAAAATAAGTTTCGGCTTCATTTTTGAACAAAATAAGCAAACTTTATGTGATATTGTTGGAGTTGCTCTAATTACTCGATGTTTTGCTACCTACACTCGAGTCACTTTTTCCCCTACACTGCCCTCATCAGCCCAATTCTCCTCTTTTTTTCCTCTCTACATTGAAGTCCATCGTACTGTTCGTAGACTTTAAAACCTCGGTCGTTTTTCTGTTTTGTTTTTCCTCACTAAATACTCTTCAAAACAATAAAATAAAAAGTAGGAAAATCTTTCTCAAAAAATATAAATAAATCAAATGATAACTTACGCTTACTGACTTGAAATGAGAATCATTGTGAATTAGAATCAACAGAAATCGAATTGGGAATAGATCATTTTCATTAAACTATTTACTTGGAGCAACTCTGATAGCTTCCACAAAATAGAGAAAAAATAATAATTTTAGAGAATATTGAGCATTTTTTTCACTCCAAGAGCTTCCCCATCTCATTCTCCGAAATAGAGAAAGACGTGAGAGAGAATAAAACATTATCCAAATTTACAGCAACCTGTAAAACTTTAGAGAATGGGCTACCATTAATATTTGTGAACTTCAATGCATGTCTCCCAAGCTCTCCCAAACATCTTTTTGCAAGTCTTAATAAAAAAAAATATTTTATTGTTATAATAAATAAGAATGTAGTTGTAATAAACGCAAAAAAAAATACATAAATTTGTAAAATATGGAAGCTGTTGGAGTTGAAGCATAATTTTTTTAGAGATTTCAACTTTTACTTCTCTATTTTACAAAAATTATAGGGAAACTGATGGAATTGCTCTTAATTACCATATGGAATCAGAATATGAATGGGAATCATTTGAAAGGTAGACAAGCGATGCATTCATGGTGACAAGTAGTTTCCTCTTTGTTGACAAACTTAGACGAACCATTTATCTACATTAACATAAAATTTACTATTCAAACTATCAAACTGTATATGAGTAACATTAAAGTTTCATACGGCCATAAATGTGCAAGTCAGTTTCATATGGTATGTATTTTTTTAGAGATTTCGACTTTTACTTCTCTATTTTACAAAAATTATGGGGAAACTGATGGAATTGCTCTTAATTACCATATGGAATCAGAATATGAATGGGAATCATTTGAAAGGTAGACAAGCGATGCATTCATGGTGACAAGTAGTTTCCTCTTTGTTGACAAACTTAGACGAACCATTTATCTACATTAACATAAAATTTACTATTCAAACTATCAAACTGTATATGAGTAACAATAAAGTTTCATACGGCCATAAATGTGCAAGTCAGTTTCATATGGTATGTATTTAGATGTGTCGTTTTTAAATTAAGCAAGCAAATTTTCAATTGATTTAAAATTAAACACTGTAACTTCCACAAATACCATATGATTAGCTTCTAAAAAATAAGCTAAAACAAATAAATTTCACATGAGAATTAGGCGGCAAATGCAACACTAGATAACTATGTACATAAGGGCATTTTGGATATAAAAAAATTTGATTCTGGGAGAGTTGATTCGTAAACTCATCTTCTCCATTGGGAATTATATTCCGGGTTAATTTATTTGGGAATCAATCCTGATGAGGATGGGTCTCATCTCCATTCTAATTTCCTATGTGCAATTAAACACCAGAATTCTCTCCTCTGGAATCATTCTCATATTTTTTATTTTCATTCCTTGTTAGTAAACATGTCATTAGTTTTTAGCTAATAGGATCAAGGATGGTGTAGGATGGGTGTGGAAGAGAAAGTCAATGTGGTCCTTTTGGTATCAAATATGATGTCAGCGACATTAGAAAGCGTAAACGTCGATGATGCATGTCAAAATACGGATTTAAGAAATTGAGTATCATTTTGATAAATTTGAAAATGCGGTTATCATTTTGATAATTTTTCTACAATTTTAACATTTATTTATAAGTGAATTAGATGAGTACAGAGACGTGGTCCTCAGTGGATAGGGGAAAATTCTAGTTCAAGGTATTAAGTTAGTTCAAGAAAACTACAATAGAGGCGTAATGGGATGCAATGGGCACTACATGATTGTTATCTCGATCGTTTACATTCATCAATCCTTTTATCTAGAATATGATTAATTAATTGATTGATTTTCATTCTCACATTTTTGTGTATAAAATCTTGAGGAACTTGATGATATACAACAAAGAAAAGTAAAATTTGGCCCACACGACTTCAGAATGAAAATCATGAAACTCACTAGTGGGACAATAAACTCACTAGTGAAGTAACTCCCTAGAGACTCGAGACATTTTTTAACTCCCAGGAGCCCTAGAGACTCGAGACATTTTTTAACTCCCAGGAGACTCATTGATAATATCCATAAGCTTGCTAACTACTTTAAAGAATCAGTTCAAAGATATAAGCTTGCTAATTGAGGTCACATCTGAAAGGATCCGACTCCGATTTAGTTGCCTAAACCGAAATCAAACCCCTTTCGAAAACATGACCTTAAATTTTTTTTACCAAAGTTTACTTTGAAACACATGAACCAATATTAGAACCTGCAAAGAAACACACTTCGAATATTCCACAAAAGTCAAACCGTGGGGCTCCGTTCCCCATCCGGATTTCTCAACATCATATATAATAAACCACAAGGTTTACAAGAAATCCAAAAAACATTCAGGAGTAAACTCAACCGAAACACAACATAAGTATTTAGAGCGACACCTATATGCATCATATACAACCAGTAAGCTGAACAAAGAACCTACTCGAACTGAAGAGTGATCTGAACTCTACGCCTCCTCCGTCAACGTGCAACTCCAGAATTCAAACTGCAAACTAGGCAAAGGAAACTAAAAAACTCAGGGGAAAGGCAAATAAAATCGTTAGAGTGAGTGGACGAAAATAATAATATGCCTTTCACCATTTATATATTCACAAAAATAATGCGAGTTCTTTAAATAAATGAAGGTCGCCACTCCGGCGGATTTCCCTGCCAGAGTAGCATGTCGGGCGAATCTCTCAAGCCCGATGGTGATAGGCTAGGCAAATCTCTCAAGCCTAGTCGGCATATCAAGCGAATCTCTTAAGCCTAATAGATAGACTACCGGTGATCAGCCACGTAGCCAATGCATCGATGCTAAATAAATAAATTCCATCACCAATAAAATATACAATACCTTCAAAACGATAAATAATCTGAACATTGTACTGGAAGCAAATACTGAAACTAAGAACTCGCTACGACAGTGTAAATAAATGTCCACTCACAGTACGAGGATAACTCTGAGGTCCGGCGGAAGATCCCTCACCAAACACTGGATCACGATCACCTGAATAATAGGGATACGATCAATACATATAGAATCACAACATACGGAGCTAATACGTCAAGAACCCTGCGTTCTCAAAAGACGTATCGCTCGAAATATTGACGAGGATAACAAAATTCTCAAAATACACCCAAACAACCCTCGTCCCAAAATAGAATACTCAATTCAACTCGAAAAACCTCACGAGCAAAACAGTATAAAAATCTCCAAAATCCCAAAAAGTCAACCTCGCCAGAGCTTCGCCGTCGTCGCCGCCGGCGCAGAGTCAATGGTGAAATTCTCCGGCGACCCATACCTCAAACTCTTCCTCTCCTCAAGCCCAACCTCTTTTCCTTCTACCACAAATGCCGAATCAATTCACACCGGTCGGAATTGAGCTTGAAAACCTTGCCAGAAATTCACTCCGGTCACCACCACGGACCACCACCAAACCTCACCCAATTCCAAAATTAAACATCCAGAATTCATCTATGAGTTGAAGGGAAGCAAAACCCTTACCAACCCGACACCAAAACTCGCTGGAAACGGGTGGTGGTTTTCAGCGAAAATCTCAAACTTTGCCGAGATCGTACACCCTCAATTCTCAACCAAATCTCACAAATGAATACACAAATCAATAGTGCAAGTCAAAGGCTTTCCAACCATACCAAAAATGTGGCCGGAGGTGGCTGGAAATTTCGGGTCGGACGACGACAGCTCGCGGGTCACGGTGGAGCTCCGGTCAACGCTGGTCAAACGGCCCAAATGCAACTTTTTGACAATTTTACAACTATTCTGATATTTATACGCGCGACCAAAATGATCAACGGTCCAAAAAAAATTGAAACAAAACGGATAAACACAACTAAATCCAACGGCCGGAAATATTCATAACTTATTCCATGTAGCTCGAAATAATCCTCCAGAAACTTCTACGAGCTCGAAATCACGCACCCTACAACTCTCGTGAAGAGACTAATACCAAATTTTTGCCCGATAATTTAGTCATAAACAAACCCGCCATATCAACCAATTACGACAAACCGCGACTAATCGTGAAACTCGCAAATCAAGCCAATTAACATACCATTTTCGGTTCGGGTCATTACAACATCCACTTCTAGAAAAATTATTGTAGGGACAATAAGTTTGGGGACAAATTTTTGTCTTTTGTTTTTTTTTTCATGAAGACTTATTTGAGTTCCTGATATGTACATAAGGACGATTGTGAGTCTTGATAGCACATATTTACTTGCTTTATATTTCTTTCACCAATTTTACAATATATGTTACAATACAATAGAGACTCCTATACATCCCTAATTTATATTTATAGTTTGTATGTGGTATTATTTTTCTTTGTCAAGTTTTACCATAAGGACTCACTCTTTATATGGTAGGAAGAGTCTTCTACCTTCAAAGTAGAACAATTATATGTCCCTATGTTATTTTTATTTGTATATCAAAGTCCAAATAGGTAGTGTGTATATATTGGTGAAGTTTGTTGTTGCCTTGCTAGAATTCTAGTTGGGTACGCTTAAAGAAGAAATGTCTTCATAAACATAAAAAACGAAAAGAAATCTCTTTTCGGATATTTTTTTTTGGGAGCAAAAACACAAACACAAACAACTAAAACATCAAACTAACAATATAGACTAATATTTGTCCCCTTTGCAAATTGGGATTCATGAGAGCCTCACTCATCAGTTTTATCTTTCTTATTTTGCTACCGTGTCCTTCTTTTTTCTTACTATATGAGGACACATATGATTCTCACATGTATATAATACTAGCTTTACATTTTTTCGTCTTTTGTTTACTTTGGATGGGCATATGATTAGGGTTGATATTCGAGTGGTTTGGTTCAGTTTTTGGTAAAAACTAAAATCAAACCGTAATATTTTTTCAGTTCGATTTTTCATTTTTTAAAAGAAAAATCACGATTATTCGGTTCAGTTTGGTTCGGATTTTTTTTTCGGATTTTTTCGGTTTCTTTTGATTTTTTACATAATCATGGAGCACATGTATTCTGCAAAACACCAAACTTGGTAATTAGGCCCCCCTCAAAGGGAGGGTTATCTTGTATGAAGGACAAGTGTCCCTTTCCTGAGCATTCTTCATGTCCACCACTTATTCCACATGCACAGCCTCAGACTGCTCAACCCTTCCACCCGAACTCACCACATCCTCCACCACCGACATCGGCAGTGTGGGTCCCGAGGCTAAAGTATTCATTGGGCCAGGGTTGATTTCTCAAACCCTGGCGGTTCTTTTAGACTCATCTGAGCTCGTGCTGCCGCTTGGTCCTCCTTTTTTTCTTCCCGGGATCTCATCACCATAAAACCATTTTCACCGTGCACAAACAAACCATGTACACAGAGAGAAAAAAAACCCACGCATCGCCGAATACTCAAAGGAATCGACAAAACATAAGTTGAAAGAAAACAAAATTCACGTCTTACCACCACTGCTTACTAGAGATCCACTCGCACATAGAGTTTCATGATACCCGACTTTATCAAAGCCAGATCTTGAAACAGAAAAAAACCAATATAGTTGCCAACCCGTTCGACCCATTCCTTATCCAAAGCCGCTTTCATTCGGTTTTTTACGAATGTCCAAATCTGAGTCACCGCCGTCGGCACCTCCGAAGGATCCGAGAACCCGTCAAACTCCTCTACCACCATCACAAAGTCTTGGTAATACCAAGGTCCACAAGTGTCTCGAAAGAGCATATGGATCCCCAAATTTGTAGAAGAAGCAATTAAGGTTGTGACAACGCAACAAGATTCTTCCAGGCCTGAGAGGGCCCACAGCCGGACTATGGTGGACTTGAACGACTATTCATGGACCTCCGGCAAAGCCACTGAGCCAAAAAATAGCGCAACCACATAGTGGGTCTCAACACCACCACCCGCTTTTAGCTCGGCATTTTTGAGGACGAGATCCACCAGTTCAAGCTCGTCATCCTCACTGTCAAAGAAGCTAACGACGTTAGTGAATCAGTCTGTCACTTCCTTAGTATCAGCCACTATAAGCAAGCCGAGACAAAGGGGGGGAGACCGATTAGGGAACAACATAGAGAGAGAGAGAGAGAAAGAGAGAGAGAGAGAGAGAGAGGGAGAGAGAGAGAGAGAGAGGACTATGATCATCGACACCGATGCTCTGAGGTCAACAACACAATTTCTGAACTTTTTTGTTATATGATTATCTCTTCATGAACCTCCAATATATGATTAGTTTTTATATTTTCTTTATACCTACACTCCACCACTCTTACCATTATAAAGAACATACCTTCAACCTCTATTTTGCAGAAACACTTCCTAAGTTCTATCATGAACATGAAAATAGTTTGCAATCTTGGTCGCTATTTAGGCTTACCAACGGCCTGAGATCGTTCAAAGACTACAACTCTGGGATATGTGAAAGAGCAACTTCTTAAGAAAATGGCAAGTTGGAAGGTTGGCTTATTATCTAGAGTTGGACGAGTGGTCCTTATCAAGGTTGTTACATCTACTATCCCGACTTATCCTATGGCTTTTTACAAATTCTCAAATTGTTGTCAACTATTGACAGCAGCCATAGGTCAATTTTGGTGGGGTTCAGACAAACCACCAACTATTCATTGGAAGCGGTGGAATTCTCTTTGATTGAGAAAGGAGGATAGCGACCTTGGTTTTCGTTCTCTGGAAGCATCCAACGATGCTTTGCTTGTGAAAAAATGTTGGAGGATTCTCCAAAACCCGCAAGCTCTTTGGGTTCAAGCTCTCAAGGCCAAACATTTTTCCATTCCACCTTTTCACAAACACCATGAGGTCCTTCGATCCCCATCTTGGATTTGGAGTAGTTGTTGAGAGTGAGATCTCTAATTGAGACGGGAGCTATATGGAAAATTGGTGATGTTCAAAATGTTAGTTTTTGAATTGATCGTTAGATCCCGAAAAATGGGTCTCTACAACCACCAGTTTCAGTTCCAACATTCTCATCTCAAGTTTCAGATGTTATTGATGCTAATAATAGAATGTGGAACCTTCACCCAATCTTTGATTTTATCACACCTTCTTGACTTCAAGCTATTGATCAATTCCTTTGGCAGACACTACTTCTCGAGATACTCTAATTTGGCCTTTTCAGAAAGATGGGAAGTATTCAGCTTGTTGGGGATATCACTTTTAGTTTAAATCTCTTAACACCATTGTTTTAAAAAATCCTCAACCGATCTCGCCAAAATGTTAGTCTCTCCTCTGGAAATTGCCTTGTTTTCCAAAGATCAAACACTTTTTATGGAAAACAATATCGTAGCATGCCTTTGAAAGAGATACTTTTCTTCAAACATATCGGCACATCACATATTTGTCCCTTATGCAATTATGAAAATGAATCAATTGAGCATCATTTTTTTCACATGTGTTTGTGTGTGGCTTGGCCATCTCATGGCCCTCATGTTCTCTCTTAAGTCAATTTCTTCTATTGATAGATGATTGCTTCAAGTTTTATATACGCCTTTGTCTCATTATCATCATATATCTCAACATACTCATGTTGCCTTTTTATGACATATATGGAAGCATAGATATTTGTGTATCTTTCATCATGTGCCCTTAAACCCAAAGTTAGTGATTAAAAGGGCCTCTACTGTGGCTATGGAATTCTATCTTTGACCTACTTTGAAACTCTCTCTTTTGTAAATAATGAATCCCTCGGAACCAACTTCTTTGGTTCCTCCTCCTGTCGGGTCTTTTGAAGTTCAATTCTAATGGAGCTTGGGATTCATCTTCTTTAAAAGGGTGGGACTGTTGTGATTGTGCGTGATTGGACAAGGAAGTTGATCGATGGTTCTGCTCAACCTTGTCAAGCTTTTTCTCCAATTACGGTAGAGGCCTTTGTTATAGTCGAAGGTCTATGTTTGGCAGCAGATATACATCTCATCTCTTTTATTCTCAAATCAGATTATTTATCGCTTATCTAGGCTATTACAATTTCAGGCTCCTTCATTGAATGATCTACTGATCCAATTTTCTCTAAAAATTAATTGTTAGCATCTTAGTTCATTTCCATTAGTTGGTGTTGGACCAGCCGAAAGGCCAATGCTTCTACTAATCTTGTTGCATGCTCTGTTTTCAAGACGATGTGGCCTAGTGATTAGATGAATCAGCCTCCTTTCTCTTTATCTACTTTGTTATCTTTAGATGCAACTTTTGTTTTCCCTTGGAGGCATGTCCCTTATAGGGCTCTCTCTGTTTGAATGCATTCTCTGCTCTCGTAAAAATAAAATGTATCTTCATCCATATGGGATGATTCATGATTGTGTGTCCAGCTCCTTACATTGATTATTTATCTTATAGAAGATTAAAGGCCAAATATCACAAATGGTTACTAAAGTTTGGTTGTTTCTAAATTTTGTTCATTAAAGTTTCAAAAATGTAACATTGGTCACTGAACTATGACACCACATTCAAATTGGTGTCTAAACTTTGACAATCTTTCAAATTGGTCACTAAGCTTTGATAGTCTTTTAAAATGGTCACTATTATATTTCTAGATGTTAAATCCAAATTAACTTTGTTAACTATCAAGGGTATTTGGGTTACTAAACTAATAATTTGTTCGGCCCCTATAAATTTGTTAAAGCCTCACAAAGCTATTATGGAGAAAAAGATGTCAAAATACCCTTGTTTGTCCAAATATCATTGATAATTAACGAAATTAACTTGGATTTAACATTTAAAAATAGAACAATTACCAATTTGAAAGACTGTCACGGTCTAGTGAGCAATTTGAATGTTTGTGTCATAGTTTAGTGACCAATTTCGAGTATTTTTTTTTAAATCTTAGGGGCACTCAATTTGGACATTATTTGGACATAATACTATGTCAAAATTGTGTGTTTGTTTGTGCATTAAAAATCTGTAAAGTACTAACAAAACGTTGCATTTAGCTTGCATAACTTAGGGACAGAAGGCTGAAGGAGAGGTCATTCTTTGCATTCATGATTTAGCATGTAACTTGTGTGTTTTATGTAGGTTCTAACATTTTCTCTTATGCGTTCACTCCATACTACACTTAGGTTCTTATTTGATGCATTTGAGCGATTATTTGAATGTGTTTTGCATAAATTCGAAGTGTTCTGTTGTATATTTGCATACTCAATGTGTTAATATGTGTTTATATATGTTCTTAAGTAATTTTTTTAAATCTTGCATTGTCTTTTGTCTAACTTTGTAGAAAACACTGTCTATGTGTGTGTTCTTGTTCATTTCATGCATTTTAGTTCATGTCAAACTACTTGTAAACACTTTAAGTTGTTTAAATTATTTGCATTACTTGTTTGCATTGCATTTAGTGTCTAAAATTAATTTTTATGTGTTTTAAGGGTTTTGGAGCTTTTTTTTTTAACTCTTTTGTGCGTTTTAAGCTTTCTAGAGTAGTTTTCTTCAGTTTTCTTTTGTTTCATCTCATTTTACCTTGTTTTAATTTTCTTTTGTAACTTTGGACGTTTTTAACTAGTATCTTGCATTCCTTGTTAATTCTTTTGATACTAACACCTGGTCTTTGGTGGATGCTCAAGCTAATGAATGTCCAATCAGAATCTTGCATCTTCTAGTACTAACCTACACGCACTCACAGACCGGATAGCTCGTTTGAAATCTCAAGTCATTCCGAAGCAAAGGGAGCAAGCATTCAAACCTCCTATCATTGAGGAAGGAACTGATTCTCCACATTCATCCCAACACTCCACTGAACATTTTTAGAACAAGAACAAGAACCAATCAAAATGGTCAACGCTGAAAACAAATCACTTCGTCAATGCACTTGTTCGACCGAATGGAGTAGTGGTCCATCATGCATTGAATTCTCGGAGCCACAAGCGGACAAGAAAGACATCGAGTTGAAGAGTGGGTTTCTACACCGCCTACTAATCTTCCATGGGCTGTCAAATGAAGATCCCAACATGCATCTCAAGCATTTCAGTTCATTTGCATGAGCATGAAGCCCACAGAAGCAGATGAAGAACTCTTCAAGCTCAAAGCTTTTCCCTTTACTTTGACGGATAGAGCTCAATCTTGGCTTTTGGAACATCTGCGAAATTACATCACTACCTGGAAGCAACTTGCGGATTTGTTCTTGGCTAAGTACTTTCCGGCCTCAAAGACTACTATTTTGAGGAAGAAGATCACATGGATTACACAAGCTTCCGATGAGTCCTTTGGCCAGTATTATGATCGTTTTAAAGTCTTGTGCGCCACCGATAGCGCGTAAAACATGCATCAAATATTAACACAAAGTAGACACTCAACACATATCTCACACGTATGCAATTTAAAAACCTTCTTTGTAGATGTAGCATTGATAAGTAGGGATCATTCTTAACTGGGGATTGAGGATACTAATGCATGACAACGTTTATAAACACAAAAGTAAATGTATGGGGGGTTTATAAGTTGGTTTTTAATTACCTAATTTATTTACTAAAAACGTCTCAAACATAACACATAATCCTAGGACTCTAACATGCATTGACTCATAGACAAGCAAACACATAGAAGACCCTAAAACACATACCACGTTTTGAAACAAAAAAGAAAACCTAATTAATTATATACAAGTGATCAACTTATTCCTTACCTTCACTCAAACATGGCATATATACATCTCTCAACAACCTACGAAATTCTATTACTCAAATTCTCAAAACACATGCATATTTCATATTTTGTGCTCGGAATCCTCTATACACCATTGATTTAGACTCGGAATCCCCTATATCTAAAATCAAAGCATTAAGAACCAAATACACATGCAAGTTTCGAATAAAAGTAATAAAATACATGGAAGATTTATTGAAAGACATATAATTCATGAAACCAAATAAAATCATCCAAAACACACAACCAAGTTTAATACACAAAAAGAGACTTCGGAGTAAAGAGATCATGGTTACACTTTTATAGCTTCGGAATCCCCTAAGGCTACTCAAGAGCACTAGATTTCTTTGGTGGAAGATGCTCGGAATCCCCTATACGTCGGTGGAAGAAGAGATGCAGCGTTATGATGGCGTAGTCGGTTTCTTGAGGATGTTGGCTTAATTTATGGGGAAGAGGAGAGTATTTGGCAGAGCATAGGCGTATGAATGAGTGATCATCTGCTTTGAGGCCGAGCTCCCCTTTATATAGGAGAAGGGTAGGTTGTTTCCTGCCATAACAAGAAGTCCACATTAATTTCGGTGAAATCTGACCTCCTGTAGTAAAACACAATTTTCTTGAGTTATACATATTCGAATTGCATGATTCTTGCGGCATTGGAAATATATTTTCGAGGGCTATAAAATACCTTCCTTAATCACCTCAATCAGAGTTGATCCGCAATTTCTACAGCCTATAGAAGTATGTTGTCCTGAAACTTCAGATTTCCTTCCTTTTTAAGTATTAGGAATCCCAATCTCATCAAATCTTGGATTTCTTGCTCTCCAATTCTTCTTGTCTGAAAATACCATTTAATTGCACATAATTTGGGCCTCAAATCATATCCATATCATCTTGGAATATTTTCCAAAAATTTGGCCCAATGGTCCTTTATTAATTTGGCAAGGTTGTGCTTTCCTGGATCGCGCAGGAGAAATGTCTTCTTCTTTATTTGCATCATTTTCATTTGTTCTTCTTCAAGATCCATGGAATTTCGGCAAACTCCTCTATTTGCTCCATTTTTCCACGCCTCAAATGCTTGTAGACCTCTTTACTCCGTCTCTTTTGACAAAAACCTAAAAACAACAAAATGAATCAAAACTAATAAAACTAAACAATTAACAAAGTAAATGAAAGGACCCAATCCCGATTCAATTACCTAAACCGGAATCAAACCCTTTCGAAAACACGAACCAACAAAAAATTTTCAAAATTTCGGCAGAGTTTCGTTACTAGCGTGGAATTACCATAACCTGCACGCGGAAATTAACACTTCATCCTATGCCACAAAAAGCAAACCGTGGGCACCAATCCCAACCGAATTTCTCAACATCAATATGATCAACAACAGTAAATAAACTGTACTATGTATATATATATATATATCCGTGAAAATCTGCACAACATGTATCAGAATGTATCAGAGCGACCTCTAAAGTAAAACATATACAATATGTACATCAGTCGGCGAAACAAGAACCTACTGGAAAACACAGGTGACTCTGATCACTAGCCTCCAAACCGCGACGTGAAACACCAAACCTGAACTGCAAACTGGGCACGGAAACCGAAAAGCCCAGGGGAAAGACAATAAACACGTTAGAGTGAGTGGACGAAAATAAATGTCTTTCACCAGTAAATATATATGTTTTAAATAACATATGCGAGTCCAGGTAATTGAAAATGATAAAATACGCCAGGTAAATATCATACTCCTCCAGCGTACTGGGCATGCAAGTAAAAATCTCACAGTTAGAACCACGGGGTCCCTAGCCCACACGTGATCCTAGCTGAGCAGTACAGTCAGAACCACGGGGTCCCTAACCCACATGTGATTCAGAACCACGGGGTCCCTAGTCCACACGTGATTCCAGCCGGTGACATCCTCGGGGATCAGCCGGGATGCAGTGTATCGATACAACAACGTAACTGAAACTGTACTCTGTGAAAATTAAATCATAAACAGTTCGACACAAATGCATGAAACAGTATAAAAGTGTATGCATATTCATATACGTATATCCATATAAGTATAATCGTATAATTGTAAACACATGCTCATATAGTCTGAAATCTCATACACATGCTCAAGTTCATAATCACATAAATGACTCGCAAGATTTCCGTGAAAAGAAAATTGTCCACTCACAGGTGAGCAAAACGCGCACTCGTGCTAATCTCGTGGTCCGGCGGAAGATCCCTCGCCTGAAGCACGATCACGATATCGATCTCGAGCTCCTGAATGTTCACAAAACATAACTGATCAAAATCTTAATTCTCAACACTGTACTAATGCACGGAAACCAACCATTCCCAGAAATATGCAATGCGGTACAAAATGTATAACGGAAATCCCGAAATCCCCACTCGAAATCTCGACTGACAAACGGCTAATCAAATCAACCCGAAAACCTCCGTACGATAACCAGGGCGTGATTACGAGAAAAACGACATTAAAATTATCGAAATCTGAAAAGTTGACTTTTTCTCGCCGTTGACCGCCGCCGCCGGCGGCGGCGCGCCGTCAACGGTGGAGTTTCACGGCGAAAAACTCCAATTCCAAAGGTCTCCTCAAGGCGAATCAAACTCCCTTCTACCACGCAAGCCCAATCCAACCGCAACCCTTCCAAAATCAAGCAAAACCGAGCAATTTTTCTCACCGGAAAACCCAATCGGGTTCGATCCCAAACTCACCCTCGTTCAAAATCAACAACCTAAGGAGCATCCTTGAGGGATGGGGAACGAAACCCCCAACAACCCAAGCTCAATTACCCACCGGAACTACCCCGACCGACTCCGGCGACGGAGACGAGTTCGACCCGATTCGGGTCCATACCAAACAAGATCAAAACTCAATACAACATACATCAACGTACTCGAAATCACCAAGGGAAGCTAACTGTACCTTCCTCGAAGTCCAAGGTGGCCGGAATCCGGTCGCCGGAAAGTGAAGCCGAAAATGGAAACTTTCCCTTTCGGGCAGCAGGTCAACTTTCCAATTTGGGAAAGTCAATGACTGGTCAAAGCAATTCCGTGTTTTTGCGACTATTTCTCGACTTTTCGATATTTATACTCGTCCCTCGGGTCGATCAACGGTCCGGAATGAATATACGATGTGATTCGGATAAGCTCGAAACAATCGTATAAACTCGTCGGAACTTGAAACTTCGAATAATCATAAAATATTCCTCGATTATCGGAAAAATCTTCCGAAACCGCCCACGAGCTCGAAATCACGTACTCTACAATTTCCGTGAAAACACCCAACTCAAATTCTCGACTGAAAACATAGTTGCGAATCGAATCGACAAACCACACAATATCCTAAAACTGCGACTATAACCAAATCTCGAGAATCGTGCCAAACACACATCTGATTCTGGTTCGGGTCGTTACAAATCTACCCCCCTTAATGAAATTTCGACCTCGAAATTTACGTACCTGTCAGGTGAACAGATGAGGATACTGCTCCCGCATACGCTGCTCGGTCTCCCAAGTGGCCTCCTCAATCAAATGGTTCTGCCACAGGACCTTCACCAGCGGAATTACACGGTGTCTCAACTCCTGCTCACGTCGATCGAGAATCTGCACTGGCTCCTCAACATACGATAAATCCTCTCTGATCGGCAATTGCTGTGGGGCTATCACATGTGAAGGGTCTGAGATGTACTTCAGCAACATCGAAACATGGAAGACATCATGCACACGAGCCATCTCAGCCGGTAACTCAAGTCTGTAAGCAACAGCTCCAACCCTCTCCGTAATCTCATACGGACCAATGTACCGCGGTCGAAGCTTGCCACGCTTCCCGAAATGCACTACTCCCCTCCACGGAGATAGTTTCAGGAAGACCCAATCGCCAACCTCGAACTCTAAACTCTTCCTCCTCACATCCGCGTAACTCTTCTGCCGATCCTGGGCAATCTTCAGTCGATCCCGAATAACCTGAATGTCCTCCATCGTGGTTCTCACCAAATCAGGACCAATGAGCCAACGCTCGCCCACCTCACTCCAACACAATGGAGTGCGACACTGCTTCCCGTACAGAGCCTCGTACGGTGCCATCTCAATACTGGCCTGATAGCTGTTGTTGTAGGCGAACTCGATCAAGTGCAACTGCTGATCCCAGTTTCCACGAAACTGCAACACACACGATCTCAGTATATCCTCAAGAGTCTGAATGGTCCGCTCGGACGGCCCGTCAGTCTGAGGATGAAAAGCTGTACTAAACCGTAATCTTGTGCCCAACGCTCGCTGTAAAGCCTGCCAAAAATCAGAGGTGAACTGACTATCACGGTCAGAAACAATGGACACAGGCACTCCGTGCAAGCGAACAATCTCCGCATACGCTGAACTGTGGGCCTCATCCAGAATCTCCTTCTTCAAGTCCTCGTCCCTGGGTACACATAATCTACCCCTGAACAACAACGTACCGTCGTCGCTCAAACGGAACTCTGTAGGCACACCATTCCGAATCATGGTCTTCTTGCCCAGCAAGTAAGGATCTGAATCCTGTGCCTCCCGTACCTGATCAACCAGTACCGGTCGAACCTGGAAACTGGCCAACAAAGCTCCATCATCATCATAACCAAATACAGCACCTGTAGCTCGAAGCTCAGCTAACATCGATACTCTGGGCACACACATGTGAAACAACGAAGCTCCAGATTTCCTGCTAAGTGCATCTGCCACAACATTGGCCTTCCCCGGATGGTACTCGAACGTACAATCATAATCATTGATCAACTCCATCCATCGGCGCTGCCTCATGTTCAGGTCTGGCTGTGTCCGCAAGTAGGTGAGACTCTTGAGGTCAGTGAAAATCTTACACTGAGCACCATACAGATTATGTCTCCAACTCTTCAATGCTAAAACAAAAGCGGCTAACTCCAAATCATGCGTCGGATAGTTGACCTCGTGCGGTTTCAGCTGTCTGGAACCATATGCCACGACTCTACCATGCTGCATCAACACACAGCCAAGGCCCAACTTCGATGCATCACTGTACACAACAAACTCACCACTGTCGTCTGGCAATGTCAGAACCGGTGCGGTAGTCAATCTCTCCTTCAGGAGCAAATAACTCTCCTCGCACGCATCAGACCACTCAAACTTGACGCCCTTCTTCGTCAATCTGGTCAGTGGTGTAGCTATCCGGGAGAAATCCTGTACAAACCGTCGATAATAGCCTGCTAACCCCAAGAAACTGCGGATCTTCGGCACAGTAGTGGGTCGACTCCAATTCAGCACGGCCTCGATTTTGTCAGGATCAACACTAACTCCCTCGGCCGAAATCATGTGGCCCAGAAACTTCACACTATCCAACCAGAACTCACACTTGCTAAACTTTGCAAACAGCTGATGATCCCGCAAAGTCCGCAACACCGCTCGTAAGTGCTTCTTGTGCTGGCCCACACTCCACGAGTATATCAAAATATCATCAATGAATACTATCACGAACTTGTCCAGGAATCGTCGAAACACCCGATTCATCAAGTCCATGAAAGCTGCGGGGGCGTTGGTCAACCCAAACGGCATAACCAAAAACTCATAGTGTCCATACCGCGTCCTGAATGCTGTCCTGGCCACATCTGAATCCCGGATCCTCAACTGATGATACCCGGATCGAAGATCAATCTTCGAAAAGACTGCTGCTCCCTTCAGCTGATCGAACAAGTCGTCAATCCGCGGCAACGGATACTTGTTCCTCACTGTAATCTGATTCAGCTTCCGATAGTCGATGCACAAACGCATGGACCCGTCCTTCTTCCGCACAAACAACACTGGAGCACCCCACGGAGAAACACTCGGTCGAATGAATCCCTTCTCTAACAACTCCTGAAGCTGAATCTGCAACTCCCTCAACTCTGCAGGAGCCATCCGGTACGGTGTCTGGGAAATCGGTCCAGTACCCGGCAATAACTCAATGGTAAAATCAATCTCCCGTACAGGGGGTATACCAGGTAACTCCGCTGGAAACACATCCGGAAACTCAGACACAACCTCAATACTCCCAAGATCTGGCACTGCAGCTGTAGTGTCCACAACATGGGCTAAGTAAGCAACACAACCCTTCTTCATCAACCGATCCGCCCTCATCGCGGAAATCAAACATGGTAGGGAAGTGTTCTTCTCGACACGAAACAGTATCTCAGGTAACCCTGGTCGTCGAAACGCGACCTCCTTCCTGTGGCAATCAAACATGGCCCAGTGCGACTCCAAAAAGTCCATACCCAATATCAGATCAAAATCCACAATATCAAGCAGTAACAGATCAGCGGATAAACCATGGCCATCGATAAACACCTCACAATCTCGGTAAACCCAACCGATGCTCACAACCTCACCTGACGGATACAACACTCTCCACAACCCCGGAAGTGGAGATGTAGGAACCATAGCCAATGATGACAGTCTAAATGATATGAATGAATGTGTGGCACCTGGATCTAACAATGCAACTACTGGAATACCAAAAACATGTAACGTACCGATAACGACCTCCGGTGATGCTCTACCCTCACGCATAGTCATAGCATGAACTCTCGCCAGTCCGGCTGGTCGTCCTCGCTGGGGTTGTCCCTTCTGTCGGCCCTGGCCTGCAAACTGTGCTGGTCGAGCTCCCGTAGTGGCACCTCGCTTAACTCCGGAACTCTGGGCCGCCTGTCCGTCACCACCATACAACTGAGGACACTCCCTCGAATAATGACCCACCTGGCCACAACGATAACATATAACAGGACCCCGCTGACATGGTCCAAGATGATGCTTATTGCAGAGGCTGCACAATGGATAATCTCTCGGAACAGGAAATGTGCCACCAGTACGCCGGGGGTAACTAGAACCGCTGGAATCAACACTAGCCTGTGGTCGCCGCGGTCGATCTCTCCTCCACCTCGGCCTCTGCCTCTGTACACCAACTGATGGGCGATAAGATCCACCGCCCGAGGATGAAGCTGAGCCGGAAGTATCAGAACTCTGCCTCTTTGAAGGCCCCTGACTCGGTCCACCTTCCTCAAATCGCCTCGGCTGGTACCTCTGCTGTCTCTCCTGCTCAATATCCTCGCCTCGGAGAGCTGCACTAACAAACTCATCAAAGTTGTTCCGAGGCATCGTAGTCAGTGTCGCCTTGATGTTCAGATTCAGTCCCAGCTCAAACCTACGACACTTGGCTTCCTCTGTAGCCACCATATCCTGCGCAAAACGAGACAATCGAGTAAACCGATCCCGATACTCAAGTACAGACAAACTGCCCTGCCTCAAGTTCGTAAATTCCTCGTACTTGCGCTGCTGGGTAGCCTGATTAAAATACCTCCGCATAAACAGATCACGAAACAATGTCCACGGAGTATCCACAGGAACTCTGTCAGTGCTGACCCACCTAAAGTATGCATCACCCTCAAGTAAACCAACTGCGGCTACTGTCATCTGCTCAGGTGTAAACTGCAGACGCTCACACACACGCTCAATCTGAACCAACCATGCCTCGCATATCTCTGGATCAACTGAACCCGAAAACACAGTAGCACCCGCAGTGCGAGCCTTGACCACAGGGTCAAAATGCTCTTCCAAACGCAGCACTCGCATCAGCAAGTCGCGCGTTCGGCGATCCTCATCAGGATCATCATCCCGGTCAACACGGGGACCACGTCGAGGAGGCATCCTACTGATACAAGACAAGCATTAGGCACAAGCAGAAAGAACGTAATCATGAAACCGCAGATATTTGAGGACATACAACACCCGAAGTATTGATGAGTACCGCTGGCCAGTCGGGTCATCACTCCAGTCATGCTGTATCAACTCAAATACCCTAAGCGTCACAACTACAAGAGTCTACAGAATCTGACAACCTAATGCTCTGATACCAAGCTGAAAGGACCCAATCCCGATTCAATTACCTAAACCGGAATCAAACCCTTTCGAAAACACGAACCAACAAAAAATTTTCAAAATTTCGGCAGAGTTTCGTTACTAGTGTGGAATTACCATAACCTGCACGCGGAAATTAACACTTCATCCTATGCCACAAAAAGCAAACCGTGGGCACCAATCCCAACCGAATTTCTCAACATCAATATGATCAACAACAGTAAATAAACTATACTATGTATATATATATATCTGTGAAAATCCGCACAACATGTATCAGAATGTATCAGAGCGACCTCTAAAGTAAAACATATACAATATGTACATCAGTAGGCGAAACAAGAACCTACTGGAAAACACAGGTGACTCTGATCACTAGCCTCCAAACCGCGACGTGAAACACCAAACCTGAACTGCAAACTGGGCACGGAAACCGAAAAGCCCAGGGGAAAGACAATAAACACGTTAGAGTGAGTGGACGAAAATAAATGTCTTTCACCAGTAAATATATATGTTTTAAATAACATATGCGAGTCCAGGTAATTGAAAATGATAAAATACGCGAGGTAAATATCATACTCCTCCAGCGTACTGGGCATGCAAGTAAAAATCTCACAGTTAGAACCACGGGGTCCCTAGCCCACACGTGATTCCAGCCGGTGACATCCTCGGGGATCAGCCGGGATGCAGTGTATCGATACAACAACGTAACTGAAACTGTACTCTGTGAAAATCAAATCATAAACAGTTCGACACAAATGCATGAAACAGTATAAAAGTGTATGCATATTCATATACGTATATCCGTATAAGTATAATCGTATAATTGTAAACACATGCTCATATAGTGTGAAATCTCATACGCATGCTCAAGTTCATAATCACATAAATGACTCGCAAGATTTCTGTGAAAAGAAAATTGTCCACTCACAGGTGAGCAAAACGCGCACTCGTGCTAATCTCGTGGTCCGGCGGAAGATCCCTCGCCTGAAGCACGATCACGATCTCCTGAATGTTCACAAAACATAACTGATCAAAATCTTAATTCTCAACACTATACTGATGCACGGAAACCAACCGTTCCCAGAAATATGCAATGCGGTACAAAATGTATAACGGAAATCCCGAAATCCCCACTCGAAATCTCGACTGACAAACGGCTAATCAAATCAACCCGAAAACCTCCGTACGATAACCAGGGCGTGATTACGAGAAAAACGACATTAAAATTGTCGAAATCTGAAAAGTTGACTTTTTCTCGCCGTTGACCGCCGGCGGCGGCGCGCCGTCAACGGTGGAGTTTCACGGCGAAAAACTCTAGTTCCAAAGGTCTCCTCAAGGCGAATCAAACTCCCTTCTACCACGCAAGCCCAATCCAACCGCAACCCTTCCAAAATCAAGCAAAACCGAGCAATTTTTCTCACCGGAAAACCCAATCGGGTTCGATCCCAAACTCACCCTCGTTCAAAATCAACAACATAAGGAGCATCCTTGAGGGATGGGGAACGAAACCCCCAACAACCTAAGCTCAATTACCCACCGGAACTACCCCGACCGATTCTGGCGACGGAGACGAGTTCGACCCGATTCGGGTTCATACCAAACAAGATCAAAACTCAATACAACATACATCAACGTACTCGAAATCACCAAGGGAAGCTAACTGTACCTTCCTCGAAGTCCAAGGTGGCCGGAATCCGGTCGCCGGAAAGTGAAGCCGAAAATGGAAACTTTCCCTTTCGGGCAGCAGGTCAACTTTCCAATTTGGGAAAGTCAATGACTGGTCAAAGCAATTCCGTGTTTTTGCGACTATTTCTCGACTTTTCGATATTTATACTCGTCCCTCGGGTCGATCAACGGTCCGGAATGAATATACGATGTGATTCGGATAAGCTCGAAACAATCGTATAAAATCGTCGGAACCTGAAACTTCGAATAATCATAAAATATTCCTCGATTATCAGAAAAATCTTCCGAAACCGCCCACGAGCTCGAAATCACGTACTCTACAATTTCCGTGAAAACACCCAACTCAAATTCTCGACTGAAAACATAGTCGCGAATCGAATCGACAAACCACACAATATCGTAAAACTGCGACTATAACTAAATCTCGAGAATCGTGCCAAACACACATCTGATTCTGGTTCGGGTCGTCACAGTAAAAATGTACATAAAATATATTAATTAATATGCCTAAAATACGTAGATCAGCCACCTGCCCGTCCCATGGTTTTTCGGAGACCAATTTCATGAACTACATCTATGATGGTCTTAAACCGATTGATAGAGAACTTCTTGATGCCGCTGCAACCGGAGCATTCATAGATTTAAATGAGAAGGAAGCACGTACACTCTTGGAAAACCAAGCAAAGCTCCATGCAAGGCAATGAATGAAGTGAGTTCAAAGCAAGTTGCTGATGAAAAGTATGACAAGCTAGCTTCTATGATAGAGCAAGTACTTGAACTAGAGACAGAGATCCAAGGCAACCTCAGGACCTGCTTGTGGTGTGTGTCAGATGCAAGGACACCACAATGATCAATGTCCAATGATGGGAGACCAGAATGGAGCATCAAATGGAGATATGGAGCAAGCAAATGCTCTTGGTGGATATCAAGGAGGCAAACGATACAACAATTACAACAACAACTTTGGCAACCGAGATCATCCGGGTTTCAAGTGGAGTAGCAATGAGGGATATCTAAACCCTCTAGCACCTTAACAAGGATATCAACGTGCTCCCTTCCAACCAAGGCCACCTATGCCTCAAGCTCCCATGCACCAAACGCAGCAAGCTCCGGCCCAACATTTCACCAATCTAGACTACGACAAAATGCTTCACCAAATGTCTGCTTCAACATAAGTTCTTATAGATGGACACACAAAATGAAGGAGATAGTGGACACTCATGGCCGAGATATTGGTGAAATAAAAAAGCAAATGGGCCAACTTGTGGACTTCATGGGCCAAATTCGACAAACCGGTCAACTACCACCTCAAACCACTCCTAATCCACGAAATGTCAATGTCATCGTCACAAGGAGTGGGAAGGTACTAGAGGCACCAAAAATCATGGAATCTCATCATGATGAAGTCACCATTGAGGACATCACCAACGAAGAAGATGATGAGACTGATCCGGCAACTCAAGAGGCCGAGAAGAAGAAGGTGACACCTAATGTCACCATGGCACTAGCTCCTCCATAACCTACCCCAATCAAAGGTAAAAGTCATATCCCTTCAAATATAGTTATTACTAATTCTCCGTTTGCTAGTGCACCTTTCCCAAGCAGATTATCAAAGTCAAAGAAGAAGGATGATCAATACGAGGATATCTTAGACATCTTTCGAAAGGTGTAAGTGAATTTTCCCTTGATCGAGTGCATCATGCAAGTACCGATATATGTAAAGTTTCTAAAAGAGTTATGCACCCAGGGAGGCAAACGAGAGAGAAGGAGGTTGTGAAGGTGAATGCAACCGTTTCGGCAGTTTTACAACGTCGGCTACCCTTAAAGTTGAAGGATCCGAGGAGTTTTTTAGTTCCCTGCGTTATTGGTGACAAACACTTTGAAGATGTAATGCTTGATCTTGGAACCTCCATCAGCGTAATGCCTTATTACCTCTACAATTCAATAGAGCTTGGAAAACTCAAGCAAGACAATGTCATCATCCAATTAGCCGATCATACACATAAGTATCCAAGGGGATACGTAGAAGATGTTCTAGTGCAGGTCAACAACTTAATATTCCTAGCTGATTTCTACTTTGTTGACATGGAAGAGAGTCCATTGAACACACTCTATTGCTACTTGGACGACCTTTCATGAGGACTGCCACGACAAAGATCGATGTGTTTGAAGGAACTTTTTCCATGGAGATCGACGGAGAAAGAATTGAGTTCGACATCTTGGATGCAATGAAATTTCCAATGTCAACTGTGGCCGCCATTTCAACATGTGATCTTGTGGATACCTTAGAACAACGCCACCTTGACACCATAAATGAAGATGAACTGAATGTGGCCATTCAAAAAGGAGCGGGACTGACTCAACTCGGGAATGAAGCCCTTTTTTATGCCTTAATAGAGCTTTTGGAGCCTCGAATTCAAGAAATGGCTATGGCATTAAATGAAGCTCCACGTTATGTAAGTAATCTTCCTCCTCTTTCAATTACTTATGGTACTAATAAATTGATTCCTTCCATTGTCAAGGCACCTGAATTAGAACTTAAGGTGTTACCGAATCATTTGAAGTACGCTTACTTGGGAGACAATGAGACACTTTCGGTGATCATCTCAGCCACGTTGGAAAAGGAGCAAGAGGAGAAGCTTGTTCGAATGCTTCAAGCTTACAAATCTGCCATAGGATGGACACTTGCGGACATTAAAGGAATCAATTTGGCAACTTGTGTTCATCGGATTTCTCTAGAAGATGGCGCCAAACCTACCCGTGAAGCTCAAAGGAGACTCCATCCTCCTATGATGGAAGTCATAAAAAAGGAAGTCATCAAACTCCTTGATTGTGGAGTTATTTATCCGATTCCGGACAGTCGTTGGGTCTCACCTGTTCAAGTTGTTCCGAAGAAGTCCGGAATCACGGTTGTAAAAAATACAGAAAACGAGCTCGTACGTCAAAACAATCACGGGACATCGTGTTTGCATCGACTATAGGAAGCTCAATGCCACCACTCGAAAAAACCATTTTCCTCTACCATTCATCGATCAAATGCTAGAGAGATTGGCTGGCCATGCATTATATTGCTTCTTGGATGGATATTCAGGATACAACCAAATTAGCATTGCGGAAGAGGATCAAGAGAAAACTACGTTCACTTGCCCGTTTGGAACGTTTGCCTATCGCCGCATGCCATTTGGTCTTTGCAACGCACCAGGTACCTTTCAACGTTGCATGTTATCTATTTTTTCCAACTACATTGAAAATATCATAGAAGTTTTCATGGATGACTTCAGTGTTTTTGGTAAAAATTTTGATGCATGTCTAGGGAATTTAGAACTCATTTTGAAAAGATATGTTGAAATGAACTTGGTACTTAATTGAGAAAAATGTCATTTCATGGTTATATAGGGGATAGTTTTAGGTCATATTGTTTCGGCAAAGGGTTTAGAAGTTGATAAATCGAAAATAGATCTTGTGCGGTACTTACCCTCTCCGACTTCGGTTAGAGAGATTCGTTCTTTTCTTAGACATGCAGGTTTTTATCGACGATTTATCAAGGACTTTTCCCACATCTCTCTCCCCTTGTGCAAGTTGCTACAAAAAGATATCCCTTTTGAGTTTGACAAGGATTGCAAGGCAGCCTTCAAAAAATTGAAGGAACTCTTGGCTTGTGCTCCTATCCTATGCCCTCCGGATTAGTCCTTGCCATTTGAATTGATGTGTGATGCTTATGACAATGCGGTCGGAGCTGTTTTATGACAATGGAAGAACAAGAAGCCATATACAATTTACTATGCCTCAAGAACTCTTGATACCACCCAATCCAATTACACCACCACCGAAAAAGAATTTCTTGCAGTGGTTTTTGCCCTTGACAAGTTTTGTTCTTATTTACTTCAAACCAAAGTTATCATTTATACTGACCATGCAGCTTTGAAGTACTTAATGACGAAGAATGATGCAAAACCAAGGCTAATTCGTTGGATCATCTTACTCTAAGAATTCGACATCGAAATAAGAGACAAGAAGGGAGTAGACAATGTGGTGGCTGACCACCTATCTCGGATGGTGAATGAACAAGAAGCCATGGTCATTGAGGAGAATTTTTCGGATGAACAACTCTTCGGAATTCAAGCAAGTGCTTCTGAAACTCCATGGTATGCGGATATAATTAATTATTTAGTAACCGGTAAGTTTCCATCCTCTATGCATAGTGTTCAACGTGAAAAACTTAGGAAGAATGCTAGGACTTTTATTTGGGATGAACCCTACTTGTGGAAGCAATGTTCTGACTTAGTTATTCGTAGGTGTGTTCCGGATAGTGAATTTAAGTCAATTCTTGACTTTTGTCACAGTTTAGCATGTGGATGACACTTTGGTTCGAGGAATCAGCTCTTAAAGTGCTAGATAATGGATTCTTTTGGCTTAGTATTTTTTCGTGATTCTCATGATTTTTGTTCTGAATGTGATAGGTGCCAAATATCCGGTAATATAGGACCTAGAGATCAATTACCTCAAACATACATGCTTAATGTCGAAATTTTTGATGTGTAGGGCATAGATTTTATGGGACATTTTCCCCCATCTAACAGTTTCTCTTACATTTTACTCATCGTTGATTATGTGTCAAAATGGGTGGAAGCAAAGGCCACTCGAACTAATGATTCGCGAGTTGTTGCATATTTTCTGAAGGCTAACATTTTTACAAGGTTCGGAATGCCACACGTTCTCATAACACTACAAGAAAACTGCACTTAGACCACGGACCATTTCCGTCGTCTAAGTATAGTTTTCCGTCGTCTAAGTACTTGGACGACGGAAACTCCGTCGTCCAAGGTCCGTGCTCCAAGTGCTGTCGTCCAAGCACCTGGACGACGGAGATTTAGTTATCCGTCGTCCAAGTTCACTTGGACCTCGGACATTATCCGTGGCCCAGGTGTTCACCTGGACGACGGAGACTTAGTGTTTCCGTCGTCCAGGTGAACACCTGGGCCACGGACACACGAGCAATGTCCGTGGCCCAGGTGGTCACCTGGACGACGGAGACTTAGTGTTTCCGTCGTCCAAGTGTGTACATGGGCCACGGATAATGGTAGCTTATCCATGGCCCAGGTGTTCACCTGGACGACGGAAACACTAAGTCTCCGTCGTCCAGGTGAACACCTGGGCCACGGAGAATGACAGGGTTTAGGGTTTAGGGGTTAGGGGTTTAGGGTTCTACACCTGGACGACGGAGAACATAATGTCCGTCGTCCAAGTGAATAATTAATTTATAAAAAAAAATAAATTGAAATTAAAAATTATTAATTTAATTTATTATTATTATTATTTTAATTTAAATAATGAAAAATGCTAAAATTAAATAAATAAACTGAATTTTGAATATTAAAATTAATAACTAATTATATAATTATTAAATAATCAAAGTAAATTAATTTGTACATACGAAAAAACCCATAAATTAAAAATTAAAATATAGTTAGGAATGCGGAAAGAAACGAGATAATATACTACGTGCTAGCTAATACACTGGAGGAGCAGATGCGGGGCCGAGTCCTCCGCCTCCAGCCGGGTCGTTGTCGTCGGGGTGTGGGTTCGGAGGAGGTTGACATACTTCTCGATTTTGGTTCATGAGCGCGATGAGTTGGGCTATTTGTGCTTGTTGTTCGTCAAGTCTTTGCCGCATTGACTCATTCTGCTCTTGTGTCCGTCGATTCTCCTCTCGTGCCAGTCGAGCCTCTTGAATGGCTGCTTCGACGGCCGCAGCCTGACACATTCTCCGCTGCCTCGAACCTCCCGTAGATGATGAGCCGGAGGTCGTCGACAAATCTCGTACCACCCTAGGCCCAAAGTGCCTAACCTCCTTGCCAGCTCTACGACCGTAGACCTCATCCGCGATTGCAATTTGGCTCTCTAAGGATAGAGGAGGCAGGTCTTCCGGCGGCACATCCGGGAACGCAAGCTGAGTGTTGGCCAACTCTTCATGCGCACGCTCTATCGCCCTTGCCTACAAAATTATAATTAATTTATTATAATTTTGTAATCATATTTAAATAATAATTACTATAATTAAAAGCACATATATATATATATACATATCACTTACCCCGCATTGACTCGCTTCATTATCGAGCCCTGGCGTCACGTACGCGCTTACGCTTGCATCAATAAAAGGGTGTTTGGAACCCTTATCCTTGTGCTCCTTGGCAATTTGAATGAACTGCTTGGCGCCGGTAGTATGGTGTTTCTCCTTCTTCCCCCGGTTGGCTTTGTTGACACCGGAGAATTTCTGTTACACAAGATAATTAAATCATTAAAAAATGAATAACTACAATTTAAATAATTCAATTATTTTAATTGAAATAAAAAAATTAAATTAATACCTTAAATTGTTCATCGGCAAAGTGGTTACACAACCACTCCCACTCATCTTCTCTCTCCCCTTGCAGCTCTACCGGGGGAGGCACGGGACCGACATCTTTGAAGTACTTATGGAGCCTGTACTTCCAATCTTTGTAGATGAAGTTGGCGGTTTGATTGATATGCCTCAACATATCCGGTGTCGGATCCACGTCAAATTGTTCCTATGAAAAATAAATAGAAAATTATAATCGTATATATTATGAAATTTTAGGCTGAGATTAACAATATTATATAATAACTAAATTGAACGTATTACGTACCGAAAGATCTTTGAAGACTTTCGCCTTCTCATGATCCGGCGCCTCCTTCCAAGTAGGGGCAGTGATACGAACCCGGTTACGGATGATTGACCCTATCCCATGCGCCGAGAGACTTGCTAGTTGAGCTGTGGGATGGCCACCGGTGAATTCGTCGTACGGCAAGTCGATCTTTTTACCGGTTGCCTTGCAAATACGCTCCGCTTTCCCCCCTTTAACGAGACCCCGAGTCCTTTTCGGTTCCGGGTCAGTGGGGGCCCTCCTTTGCCTACGGCGGGCGCTGTACATGATTGATTCGGCGGTGGAGGACGCCTGAGTACTTCCCGTTGAATGGGTACCGGGCGTCGGAGATTGGAAAGGGTCGACGTCATCACCGCTCGAGATGAATGGGGGAGCGGGAATTTCCCCAGAGGGCGCTACGGACGGACCAGATGATCCGTCCGGATTGAGAGCGTCGTTGCCCTCCGGTGGTAATTCCCAACCGACTTGGTCCGCCAAGCGGCGGAGCATGGCATCTTCTGCCTCTTGTTGGGCTTTCTTCTTGCCGGATGTCGTCTTTGGCGGAGCCATTTAAACCTAAGAGTACGGGGTTAAAATACCTACTTACCATAATAATTACAACTTAAAAATTGACGCTAATTAATTAAGTACGTTTAAGATTTAAATAGAGTACACTAGCTTGGCATTTTCGGTCGTTCAATGGACGTGCGACCCGCGCGATAAAGTGTAAATTTTCAATTAATCAGCCTTTATTAAATCGAAAAACATGGCCAGTTAGGGATAGAGATAACGCGAGAGGCAGGACTAATTTCGACAAAAGTCTTTCTTAGTCCAAATCCTGTCACCAGTCATAACCCGTTTCTAGACACCATGTCCGACATTCGGCCAATTTTTCGAAAATTTACACTCCCTCAAGTCCTTTGCAAACTCCGCCCTCAACCTCGTGTCCATAACTTCACTTAGGTTATGGTGTGCGGTGATGAAATCCACACATCACGAGGGGTTAAGGAGATAAGCAAGGAAAAGAGGCGCCATCTATTCCAAAGAGTGTGACTTAATTACACCAAGCCTATGTACTAAATTTAAATCGAACATGTACTACTAATTAATTTAATCTCATATTTATTTAATTATGCAACTAATTAATAAATAATTACAATAATATTTATTCATTTCATAAATTATCAAGTAATTACAATTATTCATTTAATTATTATTAATAACAATAATTTACCATTTAATTAATTAATAACAATATGTAATCATTTATTTATTTAATAACAACAATTAATCTAAATATAATTAATAACAATAATTTTACAATTATTCATTTAATTAGTATTAATAACAATAATTAATTCTCTAATATTACAATAATCATTTAAGAAATATTTAAAACTAATTAAGTAAATAAAAATTATTTTAATAAGGGAAAAATAGAAATTTACCGAATCGGAGTTTTTCGGGAGTTTTCGGGAAAATCGCCGGAGTTGTGTCGTCGGAGAGGAGGAACCACGCCGGAAATAATGTCGTCGGAGCGTCGCCGGAGCAGATTCACCGGAATGACTGGCCAGAGAGGAGATGGAGGAGAGAAATTAAGTTGTAAGGGATGAGGAAAAGAAGATGAGGCTCGGCCTATATATAGACTTTCACTTAGACGACGGAGCACTATTCTCCGTCGTCTAAGTGAACCTGGACGACGGAGAATAGTGTTTTCCGTCGTCCAGGTGGCGGTTTAAAAATTTTCAATCGGCGCGTAATTAATCGGCGGGACGTTTTGAACCGCCATGATTTTGGACTTAGACGACGGAGAATGAATTCTCCGTCGTCTAAGTGAAAATTCAAGCGGTCCCAAAAACGGAAGCGGTAAATTGAACCGCCATAAAAATTGGACCTGGACGACGGATATGGTCATTGTCCGTCGTCCAGGTGTTCACCTGGACGACGGAAAATGACCATATCCGTCGTCCAGGTTCAAATTACGTAAAAAAAAATTTAAAAAATAATTCGCTAGGAATTTAGCGATCTGTCATTCGAGTGAAATAGTCGTACAATATCGATGAACGCATCGTGTATATAAACAGTTAAATTTGAACCGACGATTAATATTACGTATTGAAACATGTTAAGTATCGACTAATCTTTACGACTTAAGTGTTCATGAGTAGACGCTCATTTGCAGCAGAGTATTAACGAAATTGAATTTGGACAAAACAACCATTGGATATGTTTGTCGTAACATAATATATAATTGTCTTCAAAGGATCATAAAATAATAAGTTCGGGAAGGGTTTGATCGGCACAGTCAACCGCAAAACCGATAATTTCACAAACCGGAAACGTGGATACAAGGCATTTCGCAACTCCGATTTTCGAACCGTCGAAGCTCACACACCAAGAATTGTTTACTCTAAAGTCTTGATGAAAAGACTTTGCATTGGAAGAAGGTCTAGATGGTCGTTGTCTTAGAAAAAATTACGATATCTGCACCTGGACGACGGAAATGAGCGTTTCCGTCGTTCAGGTGATCACCTGGACGACGGATATGAAGTTATCCGTCGTCCAGGTCATAACCTGGACGATGGATAATGACGTTCTCCGTCGTCCAGGTGCATAGACCCTGAATTCAGGGGTTAGGGCCTTACTGTTTAGGGTTTAGGGTTTGTGAACTTGGACGACGGAAAATTACCATATCCGTCGTCCATGTGCATAGACCCTGAATTCAGGGGTTAGGGCCTTACTGTATAGGGTTTAGGGTTTGTGAACTTGGACGACGGAGAATGACCGAATCCGTCGTCCGAGTTTGTACCTGGACGACGGAGATTGACCATCTCCGTCGTCCAGGTGTAAAAACCCCGAATTCAGGGGTTAGGGCCTTAGGGTTTACGGTTTAGGTCGTCCCCGGTCATTTGTGTGTCCGTTCAATTATTCTGATTCAAAAATATAATTAAAAAATTGATCGATCGATATCCGATCTGCTAGGTTTTGGGTCCAAGATTTAGGGTTTTATATGGCGCCAAAGGTGAATATGGCGGGGGACCTAATATAAACGTGGACAGAATTCAGGTGTCCGTTCAATTATTTTGAATGACCATAAAAAAATTAAATAAATGATCGATCGATCCGATTTGCTAGATTTAGGGTCGAGGATTTAGCTAGGGTACGTTTTATATGAGATTGAGATTTGGCGCCAATATTTATTAATTTCTCCGTTGGCCAGGATATATAATTCAGATTAATTTCTTACCGTAAACCGGCATCGATCATATATATATATTACAATAATTACAGTAATTAATTACCAATTAATCTCCCTCGTCGTATGACCGTACTCTTCGTCATAATCATCATCGTCCTCATCCCCGTTAGTCGACGGCTCATCCTCGTCATCGTACTCAACATCGTCCGACGAATAACCTGAGTCCTCGTCCGCGTCCTCTTCCTGCTCGTTTTCTTCATCTACCTCATCGATAATCTCATCTTCAGTTAGATCTGTACAACCATCAGGCATGGGTAACCGTTCACCATCTTGAACCAGGTCCATTATATCGGAGCGGACCATAGAAATATTAGGCTCTTGATAGGCAGGAATGTCTCTTTCTGGTTCAGTAGCATCTTCAGTCGTCGCCGGTGTCCCTTCAATTGTCTCTGTATTCCATATTCCTCGGTGAGAGATATGGTTCACTATTTTCCACCCTTCACCGGCTTTCGGATCGTCGAGATAGAACACCTGCCGAACTAAGGTGGCGAGAGCGAAAGGCTCATCCTCATACCAGTGCGAGTTTGTATCGACAGATAATAGTCCCAGGTCTTCCTTTGTACGCTTGAACCATCTGCACTTGAATAGGAAAACGTTGACATCATTCCCGTAACATAGCTGAACCACGTATACAATAGCCCCGTAATATAGATCATTGTCTTTCCCAACGGCTACCCCACTGTTTTGTGTTCTTCTTCCTTCGTCTCGGGCCAATGAATGGAACTTTACACCGTTCACAAAACATCCGGGATAAATATAGTGTTTAACCGGCTTCCCTGCTAGCAAGTGCTTTGGCCATGACCACCACCCTCCGTGGTTATCAGATTTTTGCAGATCAATCATCTGCGAAAATGGGCTAATATAAGGGTTTACTTTCTACAAACATGAGCGATATGTATTTAAATAATTAATACCGAGACGTACGTACGTACCCATTGGAAGAAATAATCGGGAAACTTCTTCTTAACCATTTTCTCAATCCACGCCGAACTCTTGTTTTGATTTAACGCCTGAAGCCTCTCCCTGTATGACAACATGTACGGCTCAACTTCGTCACAGTCTCGCAACACTACCCAATGTGCCTCAATAAGTTCTTCCCGTGTTAACGATTCCTTTAATACTCCTCTAAACGGTCGGACGACATTTCTCACGACAGAAAGATTGATGCGGGCACTGCGATCGGAGGCAGTACTGGGAGGGGGTGGATCTTTGAGGTACCTGTTGCAGTAAGTAACACACTCATGCATTAGGTATGTCTCTGCTATGGAGCCATCCGGGGCCGACCTGTTTTTGACGAATGACTTATACTGTCCAAGCTGTCTACAAAATCAAACGTACACATTACATAAGTACATATAGCTAGCTAGCTAGTATATATATATTCTCCAGTGGAACAAATTAATTAATTAGTTGTACGTACCTTTCTTGAGGATACATCCAAGTGTACTGGACCGGACCAGAAATGAGCACCTGCTCGGGCAGGTGGATCATTAGGTGAATCATGATGTCAAAGAAAGCAGGGGGGAAAATCCTCTCTAGTTTGCAAATGATGTGCACAATTTGTTGTTGCAATTCCACCACATCTGACTTCTTTAATTCTCTGGCGCATAACCTCTGCCACCACCTGCACAATGCCACTATTGGTTCTACGACGTCCCGAGGCAAGTATGGTCGAATTACCACTGGAATCAGACGTTGCAGCATAACGTGATAGTCATGTGTCTTTAGACCAACAAACTTGTGTTGCACCTCGTCCACAGCTCCAGTTATAGTAGCTGCATACGTAGCCGGATAACGAACGCCCTTAAACCAGTGAAATACAGAACGTCTAAGCGTCGGCTTCACTGTGTAAGGTGCATCTGGCATCTTGTTGTACACTCCTTTCCTATCCCTCCTCAACCACAAGGGACGACGTAGATTCATTGATTCCAAATCTTTGCGCGCTTTGGGAGTATCTTTAGTCTTGAACTTAATACCGAGAATTGTTCCCACCACGCTGTCGCACACATTCTTTTCTATGTGCATCGCGTCCAAGTTGTTCCTCAGCTTCAACTTCGACCAGTAAGGGAGTTCAAAGAATATACTCTTGTGATCCTTATAGCTCAGATCATGTGGAGGAATTGGATTGCATTTCTTTACATCCGCGTCATTGCTCAACACACCAAAGTCGAAATAGCTCAACCTCTCTAAAATCTCTTCGCCAGACCAACTACGGGGTTTAGGATTGTTCTCTACCGTACCGTCGAAATAAGCTTCATCCTGTCGCCACGGGTGGTCGTGAGGAAGCCATCTACGGTGACCCAAGTAACACACATTCCCCGCGTGCCAACTAGAGTTCACGTCGTCCAAACATATAGGACATCCATTATATCCTTTTGTCCTGCAGGCTGCCAACATCCCATAAGCTGGAAAATCGCTGATCGTCCACATTACAGCAGCCCTCATCGTGAACATCGTGTCAGTGAATTTGTCATAAGTTGGGACTCCATTTTCCCATAACAGTTTCAGCTCGTCGATCAAAGGTCTGAGGTAGACATCTAAGCACTTCGATGGAGATTTAGGACCTGGAATTAGTACGGTAAGGAAATTAAATTCCTTGTTCATGCACATCCACGGAGGCAAGTTGTACGGCATCAGAATAACTGGCCAAGTGCTGACGGCGGAGCTATTACTTCCCCAAGGATTGAATCCGTCTGTAGATAGGCCGAGTCTAACATTTCTAACCTCTGAAGCAAAGTCTCCAAATTCTCTGTCGAAATGTTTGAAACCCTCCCCATCCGCGGCGTGTCGCAGGACATCGTCATCTATTCGCTTTTCTGCGTACCATCGCATCGCCTCTGCTGTGTGTAGAGACATGTACAGGCGCTGCAATCTGGGAATCAAGGGAAAATATCGAACAACTTTCACAGGAATTCTCTTTTTCGAACTCTTCCTATTCAACTGGAATCTGCACTGGCCACATACGGGACAATAGTCCAACTCTTTATACTCTTTGTAAAATAGCACACAATCATTCGGACATGCGTCAATTATCCTGTACTTTAGGCCGAGGCTGCTCAGGATATTTCTAACCTTATAATGAGATTTAGGAAGATTGTGATCATCAGGAAGCAACTTACATATTTGCTCCTGAATTTCGTCAAAAGCACTCACTGACATTTTGTGCTTCACTTTTATCTTCATTTGCTCCATCACATATTGCAACACATTCTCTCGACATCCAGGGAACACCGGGGTCTGCGCTTCAAGTAGCATCCGGTTGTACTTTTCCATCTCACTGGTGTCAGTGGCCAAGCTAGCTGCGGGGAATGTGTCATCATGCTCATTGGTGGTACTGTAACCTCCGTCTTGGTGTTGGTGTCCGCCATGACTACATCCCGGAAACGCATCATGGACCAAATCTGCAGTTGGGTTGCAAGCTGGGGGTCCGGCACCACTGCCGCTGGATGAGGCACCATGGTAACTGTACCCTGAGCTGAAGTCTGCTGCGCTGAACTCTACTGCTTCACCATGCTCGCTCCATGTAGTGTAACTCCACATCATACCATTTTCGTACAAGTGTTGCACCATAACATTAACCTCCGCATACTGACAATTAAGACATTTCTGACACGGACACCTGAAACGTTTCTTTCCCTGACCATGTTCTATCGCAAAATTCACAAATTCGCTAATTCCATCCATATACCGGACATCACATCTATTCTTCAACTTCATCCAACTCTTGTCCATACTGCTACAAAATATTATACTTAATTAATTATTACATATATATATATATATATATTTGTCCATTAATTTACGCTTAATTATACGTACTCGATCTACATATCGATCCATCAATTACGTACGTATATACGTAATTTAATCGATCTGTACATATATATATATAGCTAACATCAGCTAACATCCTTGCATGTATATATATATGTACGTACGTTTTCACTAAATACATATTAATTAAGCAAATTTTAACTGCGTACGTACGTACCTGCTGGCCTTCTCGATATCTTTACGTTAATTAAGCTAACTAGCTAGTCAGCGGAGATCCCTTATCGATCCTGATTCTTCTCGGCCTAGCTATAGCTAGCTACCTAGCTCCCTTCTCCTTCTCCCTTCTCCTTCAAGTCTTCTTCAAATGGAATCATGAAGAGATCGAGGCTAGGAATGAATTCGATCAGTTTGGCATCGGGCTTATATAATGCTTCACTTAGACGACGGAGATGTCGGTACGTCGTCTAAGTGGAAGTACGTTTCGTATACTCGGACGACGGCGTGTCGGTCCGTCCTCCAGGTAATCACTTGGACGACGGAGAATACCATCTTCGTCGTTCAGGTGATCACCTGGAGGACGGAGAAGATTCCGAGGTCCAGGTGACAACCTGGACGACGGATAATACCATCTCCGTCGTCCAGGTGATCACCTGGACGACGGAAAATACTCCGTGGTCCAGGTGACCACCTGGACGACGGAGATGGTATTCTCCGTCGTCCAGGTGGTACTTGGACCACGGAGTCTTTTCCGTCGTCTAGGTGTCACTTGGACGACGGAGACTTAGTGTTTCCGTGGTCTAAGTGCTGTTTTCTTGTAGTGTAAGCGATGGAGGTAGCCCTTTTTGCAACAGGACGGTGAAAGCTTTAATGAGAAAGTATAGAGTTACACATAAGGTTTCGACACCTTATCATCCTCAAACCAAAGGAATGGCTGAAGTTTCCAACCTTGATATCAAGAAGATCTTGGAGAGAACCGTTAAACCAAACCAGAAAGATTGGAGCCAATGTTTAGATGATGCATTATGGGCGTACCAAACTGCCTACAAAACTCCCATTGGAATGTCACCGTATCGATTAGCTTATGGGAAAGCATGTCATCTTTCGGTGGAGCTAGAACACAAGGCATGGTGGGCTGTTAAGAAATTCAATATGGATCAAGATGAGGCTGGTTTGCATCGAAAGCTACAACTTTGTGAACTTGAGGAAATAAGGAATGATGCTTTCGACAATGCATGGATTTACAAGCAGAAAACCAAGAGGATTCATGACAAGATGATTCATGGAAAGAGTCTCGAAGTGGGACAAAAAGTTCTACTCTTTCATTCGAGACTTAGACTTTTCCCGGGAAAGCTACGCTCGCGTTGGATTGGCCCTTACTTGGTAGTTCAAGTGTTTCCTCGTGGAGCTATTCTCATTCAATCATTAGAAACCGAAAATGAATTCAACGTAAATTGTCACTGATTAAAGCCATACTACGAACATTTCAAGGAGCAAGACGTTGAGGAGGATAAGCTCGAAGATCCAATATCTACAAACACATGAAAACATCACGTCTAGGTTGTAAGACTTTAAAAAAAAGTGCTTGTTGGGAGGCAACCTAATAGAAGAGTCCACAACAGATTTTCACTCCCTTCCCTTTACTCATTTAATTTTCGTTGCTTTTAATTTCTTGGTTAGATTTTTTTAAAAAAAAACTATACTTCATGCTTAATTCTATGCTTTTACTTTAGTACATTGTAGACAATGTAGAGTTTAAGTGTGTGGGAGAGGTTTACAACTTATTTAAGTCTTTTGGTTAACTTAGTGTTTTTTAGAGTCTTTAGGATGCCCTTAACTAGTCGATGATGAAATTGGACCGAAAAGATTATATATGGCGTTGCATATAACATACATGAATTCTTGTGCTAATTGAGATATTTTGAGTGTTTTAACATGTAGTAGATATGGTTTGAAAATCTTGGTACAGAAATTCGCATGCTAGAATAAGCTTTAGATCATACAAACCTTAAAGTGAGTTCTTGAGCCTACATTTTTTCTTTTATGAGTGAATTTCGTGCATCATGGTCTCAAAAATATTTACATGCCTCATCTAATTGCTTGCCATAGATTATAATAAACTAGAGAATTCTACAACTTACTCATGTAGACTTGCAAAGCTTTTAAATTGATTTATGCTCTGATTATGGATGTGACTATAAAGGCATTTAGGTTTTCCACCACTTTACCAAAAAGCTATATGTCCTTGTGTGTGCACAAGTTGCGACACCCTTAGATTATCCCTTTGTGCCTACGTTTAGCCTTTTCTTTCATTTACCACATTTATATCTAAACACTTAGTCTAATGTAGAGTTTACAACCCTTGTTATCAAGACTTGGTGAAGAGATTTCGAAGTTAGCACAAAGAAGTGGCGAAAAGATGATGAAAGAATGCAAAGGAAGGGAAGACTTGTCCGAAAGTTTGAAAGAAAAAAAAAGGTGTGATTTCCGCAAATACAAAAGAAAAAAAAAGTGTAAAAAGCTCTCTGGCAAATGTTCTAAGTGTAAAAGTCTGGACAAGTGAAGTTTAGAATGAAGTAAGGCCCAAAAAGATGAAATTTGGCCTTATTTTTGAAGTTTTGACACATGAAGAAGGATGAGCTCAAATGAATGAAGTGTTGACTAAGTCTTTTGAACATTTTTCACCACCACATACCTAAATTTCGAATGCCTTAGCCTCAACCCCATTACAACCTTTCTAAAGTCATTTATGATCCTTAAGATGAGTAGCCTTTGATTGGTCGAGTAAGTTGCATGAGTAAGCATATGGTTTTGGTTCATTTGTGCAAGTAATTGTTTCTTTCATGAGGTATAGTGTAGAATTTTCACAAAAGTACTTTTATTTCTTGAAATATGTGGAGCTATTTGATTGCCTTACGATATTGTCTCTCACACATACTTTGAGTGAAACCTATCTTCATGAGTGAAAACATGATGAGTGCATCCTTGTGAGTTGATTAAAGCCTTATTTGAAGCATGCATAACTATAACATTACCAGTTTTTCTTCCAAGTCTTACTTATTCATAAACATGATCATATCTCTATTATCTCGTTAATTTATTGATCATACAAGTTTAAAATCATGTGAGCCATCGCCATATACTTGTGAAAAAAAAATTCTGAGACAAATTTTAGCTAGGGGCTTAGTTGTGTCTTTGTTCATGCCTTTGAGAGAGTTATTACTTGATGATAAGATGTGTTCTTTCTTTCATTTTTTTATTCTTAGAGAGTTTTAGTTTAAAATTAGTGTTTGCTAAGGGATTAGCAAAGTTTAAGTGTGGGAAAATTTGATATACGCATTTTATGCTCAATTCTTAACACATTTCCCTTTACGTTTAGGTATGTTATAATCTTAGTATTTGTGTTTTTAACTTGGTTTATCAGATTTAGGTCAATAACCGTGAAAAGTGCACTTCAGAGGATTTTTGCGTTTCTGGACAACGGAGATGGGCCGGCCCATTAAACAATTCATTGGGCCCATTTATTAAAGTCAGCCAAGAAGGAAGCTCTAAGTTATTTCGTCCAAAATGATCAAACAAGCAACTTGGTGATGCAAGTTAATGAAATATCTTTGGTGACTAAGGCTATCACCAAGTTGATGAAATATCTTTGGTGACTAAGGGTGATGACTAAGGCCTAGCTTGGTGACTAAGGAGATGACTAAGCTATGCAACTAGGTGGAAGGATAAGAGGAAGATGTTTCCTTCCCTTGAAGGAAGAGTCAAATGCCATCTCCTTTGCCTATAAAAGGGGAGTTCAGCCATGAACATCATCATCTCACATTCTAATAGCAAAAGCTCTGCCTAAATCACCTCATTGCATCCAAAAGAATAAGGACTCCTCCCAAAGCCAAAACACCACCAAGCATCACCTCCTAGAAATCCCTCATCCATTCACAAGTGTTCTTAGCTAGATTTGGCCTTGGATATTTGTGTCATCCATCTAACAAAGAAGCATCTACACCAAGATTTGCAGTGCGACTTCACGGAATCAAAAGTGTAACATGGCCCCTTTGTATATGTCTTCAGTTTTGTATAGTTTTCTTTACTTTTGTATAACAAGAACAAGTTTTGGTGTAAGGTTATTTATTTCAGGTTTTTACCAAGTTTCTTCCATGTGTTCATAGCTTTAGTTTGAATTCATATGCTAACTTATATTTTTAATGCTTTGAAACATGTTTTAGAATAGGACTCGATTTGATTACGTTTTCTATGCATGTTTCAATGATCTCTAAATGTGAAATTGAACTAAGGTGTTTACTCAATTTGGTTGCTCTCTTACTTAATATAAGCATGTGTATGTGTTTTAATTGGTACTATGAATTTCGTAGACACTTGAGAATTATTAGGATGAATCGGCTAGGTTGTTAGTATGTGATGATCACTTGTAAATGTTAGTTTAGGTTTATTTTTGGTTTAGCATGTTTAAAATTCTATGTTTCTTAATATGTTTGCTGCCAATTTGATCTTTAATTTAGTAGATTAATCAAACCAAATTCCAACTCCCCCCTTTATAATGCACGAAATTATGCATGCACCAACAATCCCCGGTTAAGAACGATCCCTATTTACCAATACTACATCTACAACAAAGGGTTTTAAATTGTGTGTTTTTCTGATTGTTAAGTGTTAATTTAACCGTTAGTCTAGTGCGAGTCATTCCATATGCTTCTTTGATCTAAAGAACAGATGACCATGAGAATTTCTCAATAGCTTGATCATCATCATGCCAAAGCTCATATGAGGTTAAGTCACACATAGTTGTATGAGTGACTGCATTAGATTCAATGATCAAAATTATAGGAAGAGATAAACCACTACGAATGCTCATAAACTTCTCTAGAATGCACTTTCTGCCAAATTCTATGGAGATTACAAACAAGAATTCTTTTCCATTCTCACGGTATGTTTCAAAGTGTTAACAGTTGGCATGAATGTTTGTAAAGTTTAGCACGGTTCAATTAGAGTGTTGATCATGGTTGTAGCCAAAAACTGATGTAAACCAGCACCTAACGAGTCGAAATGACACCAAAGAATTCGAATTCGCTTATTTTCTTTACCAAGAACCCAAAAAATAATTTACGAAACCATAATTTCGACGGATCAAATTTTTTCGAAAGCACCATGGTGTTAGTCTCCACAGGTCGAAGAAAACATGGCTAAAATTTTGACGCGTCGAAAACATGCCAAAAATGTACCAGGGTGTTTGTCTCGATGGGTCGAGACGCCTGGGATCAAAACATCCTCTTTTATTCTCATTTTTTTCTTCTATATTTTGGTGTCATAGTGCCATAAAATATTGTATATAACGAAGCATTCATCCATTACGTAGTAAAATAACATTCTCAACACTTCCATATACCGAAAATAGAGAAATTTTCTTACTTTACCAACTCAGTTACATCAAAGATGTCTTATATATATATATTCCCAATAACAAATAAAACAAAGTCTGAAATACATGACTAAACAAGCCAAAAAAAAATTAATTTGATTACATAGCAGAGATAACAACCTAATACATAGACTAATCAAAACCCGAAGTTGCAAGGTTCTCTTTCTTGTCATCTGCTACAATGAGATTGACTTCACCGTCTTCTTCCATCTCATAATCTGTGCTAGCAAAGTTTTATATTTTCTTGCTCGCACGATATTGCTTGTACATATGTTTAGTAGATCTGCACTTAAAACAAGTGTATTTACCAGATGGAGCAGAGTGTGAAGAATTGTCATCATTCCTAGAACTTGACTGGTTCTCGTTAGAGTTGGTACCCTGATCTCTATGCCAAAATAGGTTTCGACGTTTACCACGCCCACCTCTCCCACTATGGTTGTAAGGCTTAGAAAAGTCGTTCTTTCTTCCCTTACGTGCATTCCTACTAGTGTTGTAATTCTCAGGAGTTTTCATAGTCCTAGCGGGCCTTGAATTTTTGTTAAAAGCTATCTCATGATGTTGCTCATTTTTAGACAGGATATTCATGACTCATGAATCATAAGGTTGATTCGTATAACCTATTACAGTAATGGTTAAATAGGTTTCAGCCCAATTACAACGCGCCCTATTATTGCCCATCTCGTTACGCGCCCGCTCTGCTTACTTGTCTGGCCTATTCATGAGGTCATTGAATATTTTTATTCTTCCTTGCTTGTACTGAATCTGGTATTGATAAACCAATATACTCATGCAAGATGGGAAGGTATTCAACGACTTCTCCATCATATATTGATCAGCCTTGTCAACCTCGCAGAAACTTAGCTCAAATTGTAGCTCCAACATAGCTTGGTTGTGGGAATCAACACTAGTACAAAAAATGGTTTATATGACGCCTCTCACATGACAGAAACTGAATGCCTGTCATCTAAAAGATGTTTGAATTAAACAAATGTCGATCACTTTGTCCGTCGTCTAAACGATTTTTAAATGATGCATTTTTTTTAGTTTTGAAGGGCGGGCATTCAAAAGTTTCAGTTTCCAAGGGCGGGCATCCAGAATTTTCAGTTTCCAAGAGCGGGCATCTCAAAATTTTGATTGTTTAGAAATAACAATTAAGTTAGACGATAGTTGCTTGTCGTGTGAGTTTTTGTCAAAGAATCAATCAAATAGGCAAAGCTCCAAGGGGGCTCACTGGAATGAGTGATTCAATCAGACAACAGTTGTCTGTCGTGTGAGATATGTGATTTCTAGGTAAAACTTGAGGTGTCAATTTTCTCTTCTAAATGCATGCTTCCTCCAACCCTACCTATATATTGTCCAAATCAGATGACATATGCTCGTCATCTGAATTTTAGGACAAAGTTCATAATTTTTTAAATAAATTAGATGACAATCGTATGCCGTATAATTAAGTTTTGGCATTTCTTTTGCTACCTTAAATGACAAATATCGTAATTGCTTAACAATAATCATTTTCGCGAATTTGACCATTGGATGGAATGCTCAGATTATTGTTAATTTAATGTATAAAATTTATAATTTTTCTACTTACACTTGTCCTCGATCTGGGCGTGTCATTGTTGGGACTCTAAAACACTTAAGAGTAAATCTCATTTAAATTTAGTTTCAGACCACCATTCATGGAAGCATTATCGTAAAGCTCATATTTATGTTACCATATAGAAAAAAAAATTACAAAAAATAAATCAATTTAGATGCTCCTCCCATAGGAAAATGAGCAAAATCTTAAAAAATGGGTTATTTTAGTCTTTTGGTAAGATTTGACCTCATTGACCGACCACTAAACGAACTTCGACGGGGTGAAATTTTTTGAAAACTCTATGTTATTACGAGGTTCACACATATTTATAGACACATTTCTCATTAGACCATTTCGAGTTTTCATATTTCGTTAATTGCATGTATGACTACTAATGTTACTTACAATGTTAGTTGGTTATATGTGAAAACCAAACCTTTATGAAGCTAAACCACTAAAAATAATCATTTCGTAAATGTGACCGTTAGATAAGACGGTGAGACTAATATGATCACACTATAAAAAATTTAGAACTTTCTGAATTGATTTCGACCTTGATCCGAGTGTTTGACTAATAGGACCATATTGCCCTTAACAATAAAACACAATTTGCTGATTCGTAAAAAAAAAAATTTGAGTGTAGGTACGGCAACCGCATTCTCATGGGATTCACTTCTATCTTTCCATTTAAAAATATCAAACTTCTAAACCCAAAACTCTAGACCTAAATCGAAACCCTAAACCCTAAACCATGAGTTTAACACTTTAACTGTTCTAGGTCATGCCAACACTTTAGCTGTGCAAGCACATTCCTTGCGCCTCCCTTCTATTTCATAACCATTCAGCCCCAATTCTCTCTCTCTCTCTCTCTCTCTCTCTCTCTCTCTCTCTCTCTCGGCAGAGAGAAAATACAGTAGCAAGCAGAGCACGATGACTCCACCACCTCCAATCACACCGCCTCCCTTGGCCCATGTCGCCATCCCTTGGGTCGCGCCAGATCCGTCATCATCTCGGATAGCGTGAAGCATCTCTCCTTCCACAGCTGCACCTTACTCACCGCCGCATTGTCTCATCCTTGCGGCTACAACTTCCACTGCCTCAGCCGCCTCTCTCTCTGAAACATAGTTGTAGCTCACCATCACTGCCTCGCTGGGCCGCCACTCCCTCAACCGAGGATAATTCTCGACAGCTCGGCTAGCACACCGCATCTGCCTCACCTCGACCTCGACCTCAAACTCACGCCTCCATTTTGTTAAGTAACAAAGAGAGAGAGAGAGAGAGAGAGAGAGAGAGAGAGAGAGAGAGAGAGAGAGAGAGAGAGAGAGAGAGAGAGAGAGAGAGAGAGAGAGAGAGAGAGAGAGAGAGAGAGAGAGAGAGAGAGAGAAATTTAGGTTCATGTCTAGTTGAAAAATGAAGGATAGTCTGGAAGTCCAAGGTACGATATATTTTGCTAGTCTTGGGTCTTAGAAATCTGGGTTTTTGGTTGGTTAAGTACATGGAATGCTCTTATAACTTTTGCTTAGATTTAGACTGGATAAATTTGACTTGGGTTCTAAAATTGAGATATGGAGGATGTGTTGTTGTTTGTAGGCTTGCCGATCTGCAAACATGGAATCGGTGGGAGTGTTGGGGTCCTGAGCTCTTTGAAAGTCTGCCAGCAGAAGAGGTTGTACATGTCAATTTACTTCTTGCACATGGAGGTGTGTTATTGTTCTATCTTTTGGTTTTTGAATAAGTCAACTGAAATTTGGTCATTGTAAATATAGAAGCTTGATTTGAAATTTGAAATTATTGTGGAATTTGTGTTGTTGTGTGTAAGGGGATATTGCGGCAGCCGGCAGCTACTGCCAAAGATGTAGAGATTGCTGGTCGTGCTAAGTATCTACGAGCAATTGCAGCTAAGGTAGTTTGGTTTATCCGACTTATTTTGAACAATTTGTATCATGTTTGTTAAATTTCAACTACATGAATTTAAGGTGAAAATTACTGTGCTGGATTGGCATTTGATGAATGTAAACTTCATTTTATTTCCCAGATTATATCCAAACTAAAGAAGCGAGTACACCTTCTCGAAGTGTTTTTTGAGAGGAATCCAGTGATAATAGTCATAAAGTCTAGTAGAGAAATCTGAAGTCTAGAAACAAAGATGTTTAGCAACTGTTAGAATTGGTTACGCTTGGTATTAAGCTCATTTCCACAGATTAATTAGTTACTAAATCTTAACCAAAGCCGTTGAAACTTTTCAGATTGATAATTGAACTCCTAATCCTTGTATTGATATAAGGAACACTAAATTTGGTTAAGAAATGAGTGAGATATGAATATTTCAAATTCAGAGTATCTTAAGAGTTTTTGAACATGATTAGGGGAAAGTTTAGCAAAACTTGTTTTAGCCATAACTTTCTCATTACTTAACTTTTTTAAGTGCTTCAAAATCCAAAGTCAAATAATATTTTATGTAGAATCTAGATATATAAAAATATTTGACTAGTTATAACTTTAACAAAAATGTTAATACCAAATTTACACTAAGGCTCATTATCACCCTTATATTTTTAGCTATGCAGTTTGATGTAGTCCTAAAAATAAATAAGTATAGGAATGTACTTTTGTACTTACTCAAGAATTATAGTATGTGAATGAGGTATTTGATTAACTCAAGATGACCTTCTTGGAGCATTGAAAGAGTTACTAATATGCTTGAAAGAAAGATAATTTGGTGTGGGATCTTAGGAGAGTTGTATTACAACTTTGGGAGAGTTTCAATCGGTGAAATCTTGATTGAAATAATGTGTGATCAGATTGAATTCAAGGGGGTATCAATATTGGCAAGGGAGGACGTATGAGAAATAAATTTACACTTATTTTTATTGACTTTGCAAGGCAAGTTGATAAGGAATAGTTGGAGTACTCTCTAGGGTAAATATTTATTTATAAACACAATAGTAATGTTGTTGGAAATATTATTAAAATGTGAATATGTCATGTGAATGCAATACGTAAAGTGATGTGTGAAGAAAATGTGTGATTTTACTATTACAGTATAAATAAGAACAATACATAAACCAATAATAGTTAACACCAAATTGATATGTAAACAGGACCTCTAAAAGTATTAATTGTAATCCTAAAACACAAAGTTCGATTTGGAGAACAAATATAAACAAGGGTAATTTGGTCATTTTACTAAAATTTCATTTCCGAAAATCGGCTATTTGGAATAAGAGTTTCTTACCGTTTCTAGCTGGAATCCACTACACTATATTCGAGGGTATAGTGGATTTCCATCTACTATGACAACACCAACTTGTATCTTTCAAGATAATGCGGCTTGCATTGAAAAAATGAAGTTGGGTTACATTAAGGGTGATCATACTGAACACATTTCGCCGAAGTACTTCTTCAATCAACAACAATATCAATTACTGAATATCCATGAGAACCAGTTTAGTTCGACAGATAATGTTGCAGACTTATGTGTGTCTTGTCCTAATTAGAATAGAAGTACATATTCTAGTAATTCCTGATTTATAGGGATATGAATTGTAATTGATTATAATGCTTACACTTAAGGTCATCTATCAATGAGAGAAGATACAATTTCAGTATACAGTTATTCAGTTTACTTTTCTCCTTTAACATATATCACATTTGGTAATTTTATTTATTTATTTTGTAGCAAAGAGGTAAGTAAAGAAGAGAACTTGTAAAGAAACATAAATCGACCATGAATAGATAATATAACTCGATCTTATTAATAAGTAAAAGCATATAATTTAACTAGAAAATATCTAAAAACCTTGATAAGCTAAGAAATTATTTTAATTTATCGATAATTAGTAATTTATTTATTTATCGATAAAATAATAATTTTCTCCTATCTCGAGAATATCTATTTTAAAAGGTTTTCGTGGTTTTACTGTAATAGGATCTTTCGGCTAAATATTGATTAACTTTGTGGTCGAAAACTTTAAGATACCATAGGTACTACACAAAAAGGGATAAATGGAAATGTGAATATATAAGAATTACTTACTCTCTTTTTTTAATTAAGGGTGATGTGGCAGCCCTCAAGTCTTCATTAATGAAAATCCATCATCCTGCCAATGTATCCGGAGCTGTCCCACGCCCCGACATTGTTGTCGAATGCCGCCATAAGCAGATCAGGCCACCAACGTCAGTCGGTCGAGAACCTCGCTGCCATGTCGTACCCACCGTCCCTAAATCCTCTGCCGCCGACCACCCCGCAGATCGGAAAACCAAATCTACAAAGTATCGGAAGATCAAATGGAAGACCAACTGTTGCCGCCTCCAGACCAAAATCCGACACCTATTCTCTACTTTGCCACCTCTGGTACCAACAAGAATGGATCCATACCGAGCCACGTCTGCCGTCTTCTTACAAGAGCCAAAACATGGACCCGAGACTACTTGGTACTCCTTACCACAACCCACCAAGGACACAATGTCCCAGAAGACCACAAACACCCGTCCAGCCGCACCCTCATATGGTCGATGAGGCAGGATGCTCACGCCGCCGTGGATGCTGCCGGACGAGCCACACAGGAACCACAAGGAAACAAGGATATCGTGTGCGGCGTGTTCTATAGTCTAGGTTTTTTTTTTTATAATTATAAATATTTGGTTCGGTAAAAGAATGTGTTTTTTTTCAGTTACCTTGGGATCATAATCAAATAAATCAATGGAGGAAATTGGTAAATCTTTTTCAGTTACCTTGAGGAATAAGTTATTTCCCTCAAGTATGATTTAGCATTTTTGCTTCTCCTATGAAGTGACTACAACTTCCAGTATAATTGTATGGTTTATACTTTATATCAGCTTTATAAGTATTCGTACTGGTAATGTATCGAAAAAAAGTATTTGCACTCAATACCTACCATAATTGATATGGTATCACAAAGTGTGTATGTATACGCGGAGAATCTCAAATCAAAAACTTTCCAGCACTCTCAAATCTCTATAATTACATTGTTCAACGATTGTGTAAATGCTGATAGAAACAAGGCAGGATTCACAAACCGGCGAGAGAAGTTGCGGTGATTGCAGCCGGAGTTTGAGTTTTCACAATGCTATCATCAGTCCAGTTTGTTTCTCCCCAATGCTTCAACATGCCCTTCCAAGAACATATGTTGTCTACACATCTTTTCAATCTCGGATCCCTGATTTTGATTCTCCAATGTCCATCTGTGAAGTTTACTTTTTCGGCTTCCCTTCTGTCCCACTCCAACTGCGCCTTTTGCTTCGTCCTCAAGAAACAGAATTGCTGCAGTACCTCAGGCATTTGATCATGAACTTTCCACCAAGTTGCATGAGCAGCATCACTAGCAAACTCTAGAAATATATCTGAATTCCAGTTACAATCGTAGTCACGAAAGCACAACCATGGCTTCATTCCTAGGTAGTGCAGGACATAGAGAACTGGAGGATCAGCTCCAAATAGCCTAGTCTTCTTCTGCTTCACCTCTTCTTCATCACCATCCCAGAAATGCTTCAAGAAATTCATGTGTTTAGGTATTCTATGCCACCATGTCAATATTTCATTTAAGTATCCTTGGTCACCACCATTGTATGACTCTATCTCTTCAATGTGATCCATCAGAATCTGGAATGTGCAATTCGAAGGCTCGATTACCATCACCCCGGAATTAAAAAGTGTGGCATCATTTCCTGTTGCAGAAATTTCTGGCATTGAAAATAAGATATCAATGTTCCTGAGTATGAGCAAATCAGCATCAATAAAAATGATCTTGTCATATTCCGTCAGCTGCCAAAGCCGAAACTTGCTGTAGTTCCATTCATTGTACGCATCTTTCTCAGCTTTCGGGTTCCTGATCCTTTGAATCGTCTTAACTATCCATCCTGCTGCCTGGAGTCCACTCCTGTGGTAACCACTAATCGTCTCGTCGACAAGTATTACAAGGTCCCGGGTGGACCCTGCCATTCGAATGCTTTGTGCAGCAGCAATCGCTCCACAAACATAATCCTCAGCTGAATGGAGAATTGTTGCATATGCTTCTCGGTGCACATTGCCAGAGTAGACCAGCCCTGTTGTCAAGAATTCATTAATTCTACACTTTAAAAGCTAAAACAGTGGATTTGGGAGCCATTTATCAACAAATTAAACTTTTGGTATATCATAGTAGTACTTTTACTAGTGGACCAGCCATCTACTTCATAATATGGAAGAATTAAGATATATGACTGATTGGAACTAACCTTTGCCTCTGAAGGGAAGTGCAAGTTCACAAGAACCTACAGGAAGCTGCATTTTTTCTCTTAGCACATTGAGGTTTGGCTTGTATAACCATGCATTTCCCTTGCGCATTACAAGGTCGTTACATTTGAACAGATTTGGAATGGGGAAGCAGTCGGTGACAAAAAGCAAATGCACAGATCGATATCCTTTGGAAGAGGCTGCAAGACCAGCAGCTGCAAGCTGCAAATGTAGCCGAGCGACATCTCTAGACCAATTTGCCAGCTCCTTTCGACAAGGAAGCTTAACGGCTATGAGGTCAAGCCGTCTACCAAGTGGTTTGAGCTTTGGAAGAGATGGACAAACAGGAATCTCATCTTCCTCCTCCTCATCAATCCATTCAGGATATAAAGATTCCCATGTTATATTATTTGCAGCATAGTCTAGGTGCAGAACAACATTTGTGGCTTCAGGGGTAATCTGACTCCACTGGTTTATTTCACTTGAATTGAAGTTCAGTAGACCAATTCCTTGATGTTCATTCTTGTCAGTCAGCCTCTCCATTACTGTGATGATATCCTTCAAGTCAATGTCTAAATTTGATTCATATCGAGAATCTGAACCGCCCCATATCCACCTGTTAACAAAAGTAGACCTGCAGTGACATGTTCACAAACATAATCGGAACCTTTCGAGTACAATGCAGGAGGAAGTTAAGCACCAAAGAATGACAATATAAAACGTACCGAGGAACAGAATGTGGTGCAAGGTTATTGTTGTAGACTTCTGGGGAGTAGAGGAGTGTTACAAAAGTACCACATATGGCAATTAGCAGGAGAAATTTCAGCAGAGGAATCTTGCATCTTGCACTCCTATCTTGGACGGATAAGTGGGAAGGCTTTTCCGAATCCTTTGATTTACTTTTCTGTACTCTTCTTCTGCATATGTCTTCACTGATCAACGCAGGTATTGAAGAAGATATTAGTGATGCAGTGGAAGTAAGAATATTACAGAAGGGTAAATCTTTAAAAGAATGCATGATAATAAGCCTAGCTCCATAGGATTACTGCAACTACGAACATGTTTTCTACTGAGTTTCATTGTCTTCAGTTTTGGGATTGAGTGAGAAATTATTTGAAGGTATTTATTTCTTGGGTGGCAGTAGTGCTTGAAAATGGCAGGCTAAGTATTCTTGATAGTTAGAAAACAGGTCTCAAAAACAGATCTGAAAGAAGATGAAAAATGATCTACAGCTGGTTATCAGATTCATAAAATAAAGATTCAAAGACACATAGTTTCAGAAGAAGCTCATGTTAAGGTTTTGTTATTCCAATATATAGCTTAAGCTTAGTCAAAGACTCATAGGCAAATGTGCAGCCTGCTTCAACATAGCATGAACAGAAACTAGAATGGTATTCAAAGTGAAACTCACATTGATGCAGATAGCCGATGCCTAGTTTCAGCGGCGCGTGGGGAAGTACCCATTGCTCCTCTTATATAAGTTGTTTAACAAAATCCAAAAGGGAAGTGCAGCATCTGAATTCCCAGAATTTCACAAACAAGTCTGAGCAAACAAAATGGAAAGAACCAACCCCCATTACATGTTTACAAAAGAAAAAACTTGACATGTTTAGCAGACACCAATAAACTTAGTTGTGGACAAGGCATAGAGGAAGGAAGAACACCATCATAAAAATTATACATAAATCAATGTAAAACTGCAGCCAAATAATTGTATAGGGCAGGCACATTTAGAAGGGAGAGATAGTTGGAAACTTAGGACATACCTGTGGGGTAGCTGCAAGTTGAGAACAGAGTAAGGCATGCAGCAGCTGGAGGAGTCGATATAGACTAGAGTAACGTCAATTTTAATTTTTCTTTGCTTCCCCATATATTTGTGTTTCTGAATTTTTGTCTGTCACCAACCTTCTCATTTTCTTAATTTTGTTTCCTTCCACAAAATTGGCAATTCTACCTACTAGCAAGGCTAACTGAGTAGGACCTTTCCATATTCTTATCTAAAAAGAAACCTAGTCAGTTCCATCTTTCAACATCACTTCTTCTCTTGTGTAAATTAAAATTGTCCAACTACAAGAATATGAGGAACAAAGAACTACTTAATAAGAAATCCTCCAGTATTGCTGTGCTATTACATTTTATTTCTTATTTCTTTGTTGCTTGACTTGCTTCATTTCAAAGTATTGCATTCAAAGGGTTATATAGCCTACCTAGAAAGAGGTTCATGTTGAAAGCCTATGGTTTACCTAGAAGGAACCTTAACACTAAAAAATAGTTATGATTAAAACTCTGTGGGTGTCAGAATTATATGTCTTATCTTGTAATTTTATTTTAGTCTTGAATCTTAAGCATGATGGTTATGGACTAAACTTATTGCTCAACTATCTGATCAAATTTTAAGTTAAATTAGAAAGGATTGATAACTTTTTTTAAAAAAAAGTATTTTTTTTTAAAAGGTTAAGGATTGATAACATTGGAGGTACATGTAACTGGGATAATCATTAGCGTCAAAGTTCAAACTTACACCTAAGCTTTTGAGATGATTTGGTTCCTGTTTTTCATATTTGGAAGGGGCGCGCTAATGAAGATAAAATTTGTCCTTCAAAGGTGGACAAACGATGGGTTTATGGACAAATTATATATTGATAAATAAAACAATATTAAATTGTCATTAATTACAATTTAAGTAGTTACTAATTAATGAGGTCAATTTGTTGGTTTAGGTGAAGATGTTGATTTTGGACTTTTTTGTTTTGTCAATGTTCTTTAACTAGGTTTTCAGCTATTTTGTTGGATCTTGATATAAGCGATAATATAAACACACACAATTAAATACCTTACTTACTTTGACGTCAATGTGATTTGATTTCGGAACTTTTATGAAATTGCATTTTTCTATATCAAACAGCAATTAAAGATGAAGAAGATATATGAAGTTTTGTCAACAAAAACACCATATATAGATTTTTTAATTCTTATCACAAATTCATAGAAAGGACTCAAATCATGGAGAAGCCCTGCAAAAGTGGCAAAAGAAGACTAATGGGACTGTGATGATTACCCAGTTCATGCATGCTTGCAGCTCTTGCTATAGCTATAAGCTATCAAGCTTATCAGCTTGGTTATGGTATAGCCGTGCATGTCTCTGTTAGACGGTTACTCCATGCCACCTCCCATGCATGTTTAAGTACTAGGAAAAACATCTTTTGAAGCTACTCCATATCGGCCAATCGACCAGTTACTTAGTTTCATATGGAATGTGGAGAGCTACAAAAGAGTACATGAAAAATTTGGAAGGAAAGAAAATGCAAAATCCATAATGACATTCAAGAATAGTTTTTAGTTTGAGATTACTAAATCATCCAATTTTGTGTCTGCTGGTCTGGCATGCCTCATCAGAGATTTTGTGGGTCATTTGAGCATGATGTGGTTTCAGTGATTAGGGCAATTTTAGTAGAGGTAGCGAAAGATCAAGCGATTCTCCTGGGTCTCCGTGCTGCTGAAAAACTTTCTTTACAAACAATAATTGTAGAATCTAACTGTTTGAACCTTATCTCCGTTTTGAGATATCCCAAAACAGCCCTTGACTGGACTTCGAATCAATGAATTTGTAAAATTCGGGCACTAATTTCTTGTTTTTTCACAGTTAATTGGTCCTGCACCAATAGAGAGGCTAATATTGCAGCAGATTATGCGGCTAACCTTGCCTCTAGTCTGGTGCTTGCTCCATACTGTTTTTGAATCCCCCTCTGCCCCTTTTGCATGTTCTAGATTCAGATACTTCTTCAGCTCCCCTTGGCTTGTTTTTGGGATTTCTTTTCTTTAATATAGTTTCCTTCCCCAAAAAATAAAAATAAACCTCTTCACCAAAAGTAATCAGCTCAAGCCACAACTTCATGCTAACCCAAACCCCAGCCTATATACCCGTCAAATAGGACAATTAACCTGGCCCAAAATGGACAAATAAAAAATTGGGCTAACAGTCATAAAAATCAAGCTACACTCAAACAGGTCATACGGGCTCAACCAGTCCCATTAAAGAACAGCGAATCAGTACATTGGCGTACCAACAACCAAAGATGGATCATTTAAGTAGGAATAGTGCTAACCTTCCCAAAACATATGGGACAAACTTTACAGATAATCCATATAAATAGTTCCCCAGGAAAAAAGGAAGCAACAACTCTGAAGCTATTTTCTCCAACAGCCTTATCAATGGCAAGAAACTTTTTTGTTTCCCTCAAAAAAATAGGAGATTAGCTGACATGGTCAATGGAACACCTGGGATCGCAAGGACATGGGAAACAAACAATATCTCACTGCATTAGAAGTTGAAAAAAAGACTTACAGGAGTCTAAGTCTAGAGCATAACTTTGGTATGTTTTTCATGTTTTCTATCTTTTCTGAAGTGGCTTTTTTTGGTTGAATTAATGTGAAGTGGTCAAACAGCTATTTGTTCATGATAGGCTGATAGAAACTTTAAAAAAAAAAAATCCCATGTAAAGGTACATATAGAGAACAAGCATTGGGATCAACATGCAAGGAACAAACATATTATCAACATATTCAAAGAACAGGTAATATATACATTACTTCCAGTCCTGCATAAAAAGAGATTTTGGATGTCCTCAAGCTTGTACCTTATTGTTGAATGAAAGCACCAGACATAGGAGTTGTCCATGATCGTTGAAGATTGAGACCTACCTTCTGAGGTTTGTTGATGATGTGAAACTCCGTCGTATTACTTCCACTGAGCATTCCTCCTTGAAATCCTGTAAAACAAGTCCAAACATGGGTGGTACCGCGTTTAGACTCTTCGATGCTTAAGTCAGTATAGAACCAATCATAAATATGTATTAGGATATTCTTACCTATGTCAATCTATGGCCTTATATATATTGATCGTTCAAGGTTTAAGCATAGCTCATATAGAAATAGGACTACATACTTTCATATATGAGGAATCCATTAAGGAATAGATCTCTGTATCCCGGGTTACTCATAATTCTAGATTACCACAAGACCTTTGGTGCAATCCCTCTAGGTCACGTATTAAGATTCATCGTTCATCGAGGATTCCTCAAGGTCTCCGAAATTCCCCTAGGTTTCTTAGAAACCTCAAGGATTCCTTAAGGTTTCCCAGAAACGGGACTCCCCTAGGTTTCCGAAAACCCTCGTGCCTTCTAACATCTTATCCTTTCTTAATCGTGCTTTAGGATTATTACACATCACCTCAGTACGTTCTAGATGCTTCTAAACTCTTCTAGATAGTTTAAGATAATTCAAATCATCCACAAAATACCCGAATATAGTCCAAACCTTTCAACATATAGGCCCAGGCCTAAAAGCCCAATCTTATTGTGCATCGAACCAAGAGTCATTCTTAGGGTAACACTCTCAAACATTTATGTGGTCAAATTTGGCTCCTACAAATACTCTTAAGGCATACCAAGTAGACCTTGCGTCAATTGGTGTGGCTTCACACTCTAGGTAATTTGGCCTACAAAAACGTCAAAGCAATAATATTCAACATATTAAATCATACTTAAAAAGAAACACAGACCTTAGCCATGATCATTTCAAGGAAGCAAACTCCATTGAGAGATTTCTCATTCTTCACATGAGATTTCTAGTTCCCACAGGTTTTCCACGGAATACAATAGTATTCCAATATACGAATTGTTCATGGAAAGGTGGATAATCAGCTGAGCAACTTGCTGAACTGATATCCTTTAGCTTTCGACGATGATGAGTTCAGGCTGGGTTGTTTGAAAATCTACTCGTATAAACTTCCTGGGAGTCTTCACACAGCTTGCAACGCCAAATAATTTGTAGTAACTAAGTTCCTATAGAGAATACTCAACAAAAAATCGTTGATGAAATTTCTAGAAAACCTCTCAAGGTTTCTGAAAAATCCCCTAGCTTTCCCATGGAAAGCTGATGACCTTTCTAAAAAACTACAAAAATTTCTAGAAACCTAGGGGTTTCTGAAAAACCCTTAAGATTTATGGAAAACTCTCAAGGATTCTGTAGACTACATACTTGGAAACCTTCGGGAAAATAAATGCTTTCTTTCAAACATGATCATCTTCTACCTTGGTTTGTAGAACCATATTAGGCATGCACATTTTGCCTAGTAAATCAAAATTGACATCTTTTCTCGTGCTCTCATGATTTATGAATCATGCATGAGCAAATAGTTCTTTCTTCGTCGACTTTTCAATCTCACTTTTTCCAGAATAGATAATTCACAATGCATTGTGGCAATCCGCACCAACTATTTGACACCTTACTCAAGCTTTTTGGTACCTTCCTTCAGCTTTCAAGAAACCACCCCCAGCTTTCACAGAAAGCTTGAGGCTTTATGAAAAACTATAATTTTTCTGGAAAACAACTTATTTTTTTGAGAATTTCTTAGCTTACGAAGCATTTTATATAATTTCCTTGATCTTTTGGGCAGTATATTTTTTTCCCCCGAGCTTTCCAAGCTATTTAAGAATAGTATACTTGAAAATTGTCCTCAAGCACATCTTTCTTGAAGAATCAACAAATATTTTTCAAGCAAATCGTTTGATCTTTCTTAAATAACGTCCGATCTTTTTTAGTATAACCGGGGTCGCCTTTGTGTAGCTATAGCCGCAGCATGCCTCTTGGACCCTATGGATTGTACAAGTGCTCATAGATAAGGCTTATAGAGAGCCTCCATTATTTGTTGAGGTCTTTGGGGAATGCTCGCGATTTTGAGACGGTTCACCAAAACAGACTGCTAGCTTAGTCTTAACCTTGTATCAAAGGTTATTATACTTTGAAGCTTCCATGTGACCAAGTTTTTTTGCCCAGAAGAAGTGCTAGGGGTTTTCTCATGCTATCACAAAGACCACACTTAGTCCACCCCAAGTTTTCCACCCAGAAAACTTGTCTTGAGTGTCACAACGAGCTCCCATATAACCCAAATCTTAGCTGGCTTATCCCTAAGATGTCACTAAATGAATACGTAAGGACTTAAATCCCCCTTCATCACAAGGATGAGATCATTTATTGGATTGAATACTTGCACAACACTTTTTCGAAAACAAGTCATTCGTACTTGATCATACACAATCAATCCATTGAATAAATCATGAAAACCATCATTTTGAGGGATGAGCATAATTCTGAGATATTTCACGGAGCTTGTCTCGTGGACTCTTTCTCCCTAGAGGATATTGTGACCTGCTATCACGAAAACCTTGAGGGCATGCTTCTGATGTCGAGAAAACCTCGAGGGATTACATTGCTGAGGATTTCACATCAATAGATTCACTCAGAATACTCTAGATTTTAAGGTTGCCAAATCTAACACCCACCATTGCCCCCCAGCAATAACATGTTGAATGCTTAAGGACTCTGTGTGGATTCATGAGAAAGACATCTAATCGGCTAGCATCATCTTCTCCACATGACATGAGAACCTATAAAAAAAACCCTTAAGCTTTCCTTCGATTTCCTAGATTTCCTCGAGCTCTCCACAAGAACTGATAAAGTTTCCTTAAAACCCTCAAGGTTTTTGAAAAACCTCGAGGTTTCCACTGGTGCTAAGTATGAAGTTTTTTCCATTTTTTGTAATCAAGGTCGACCACAAGGGGCTTCATATAAATTTTACCGATGAATATACCAAACAACTTATCATGCCTAAAAAAACCCACCGTACTCTTGCTATAGTTTTAGGCCCATACGCTCTATCAATCTCCACATGGTCCTTACGTTTTATTCGATGATCCACATAATGAATCAAGATTCAAAGGGAATACTAACCTTAGCCATATTTGATGGTGTGATCCACGTTAGACATAGTTTTTCATGGAGGACTGTGATAGCCCCAAAGTTTTAGCTAGACTTCTCGAGTTCTACATTTGAAGGCCTTTGGTCCTCGAGCTTTTTGCTCGACACCTCAAGCTTCGAAAGCCCCTGCCATAAAAAGTTACTAATCGTCCTCTTAGCTTTCCATTCAAAAGCTCACAACCTTCGAGGTCTCTGATCGATCCCTTAAGCTTTCTGTTTGAAAGCTCTCAACCCTCGAGGTTTTTTATCGATCCCTCAGCTTTCCTATCGAAGATCTCTGGTCTACAAGTTGATGCTCAACCCCCCAGCTTCTCCTTCAAATATGTTGGTATGAAAAGTCGAATTCTTCCGCAGCAAGTCCTTGTCGAGGTATTTTGCATTTGAAAAATGCGATATTTAGCTAGATACTCCTTGCTTCCAGTATTCTGTTAGACTGTTCGAGTCTTAGAGAATACTCAATGCGCTATGCTTGAATTCTCTTCGTGTACGACCCCCTGTGCTTTCAATCTTTGTTTCAATAATCATCCAACAAACTTCCAAGAGTGAAGCGTAGTCTACTGTCTTCTTGATTCTGAGTGTGAATCTCTCAAGTCTTCACGATTTTAGGTGTGTACCCTCATGATCTCCTCCATAATTTAGTAGCTTTCTGGTGAATTCCACAATACTCGAGTATGGAAATGTGTTAACGTTTCCCCCAGTAATCTACAAGCTAAAGGGAACAATGTCCCAAGGTTTCTATATCTGACCCAGAGCTCTCCAGAAAACTACCCCTAGCTTTCACGGAAAGCTTGAGACAGCGGGTTTTCCACATTGAAGGTACCGATCATATTTCTCCCAGCAACCACCCACTACTTACAAGGGCATACATGGTTTGCAACTCTTTCCTCTAGCTCTCTATGATCTCCGAAGTTGCTTCTCGTGAAAACCTTGAAGGTTCATCTCTCAGTCAAGGGGATTCCCTTTTATGCCTTGTTTTTGGCCTTATTTTTCTGCTTGCTACATGGGACTAACGCCCCTCGAGGCCCAACTTGGTTCTCCTCCTGGCTTGCTGCCCTTGAGCTCTCTAGCTGTGGATAAGAGGATTTTTCAATCCTCAAGGATTCTGGCACTAGTTAAATGGTATACAACATTGCATAATCATGCATTGGTGGAAGATCAGGAATAACCTCTATATTCGGTGATTGATGCCTTCTTTGTTGGTCTTCGCGATTTTCCCTAGAGGTTCAACATACCTTAAGCTTTCTTGCTCACATCCTCGAGCATTCTGGGCGTGAGAATGCCCCCAGCTCCATGAATTTTGCTATCATGAAATTAGTGCTGGGAAAAATATCTCCTTCAGAGTATTCTGGAGCTCCGATGATACAATTTAGTACTAAATACTTCTTGTCTTAGCCCCTGGATTGTGGTGGAAAGTTCTCGTCATTCTTGGAATGCTTGGTTCCACCTTGAGGCTTCAACGAATCTTCGAGCTCTTTCCTATACTCATCAGTCAAAAACTCTTAGCAATATCTCTGGTTAATCAGCTCGGCAAAGTGTCGCTTGAGGACTCAACAATCTATTTTTTCATGACCATTCCCCTTGTGGTAGGCACAAAAATCCTTTGACTTGTTCTTAGATCTATTTGAGAATGGGTGAGGTGTCTTCAAACATGGCTCGTTTTTGATTTGGTGGAGTATTGTTGAGATAGAGATCTTGGTTGGCAATCTTGAATTTCTCGATCTCGTTAGTGAGCGTAGCCCTTCATATTTTATCATTTTCTTCTGACTCTTGTGGTTGTTCCTTATCATGCTACTTCCTAAGGTCGTTCTCGAGCTCCTCTTCAAGGTGAGGTAAAAAATTAGATTCCCGAGTAAATTGACCTTCTCGTACTAAATTAGTCATTACTTCTTAGAAAAACATGATAATCATGATCCAAAATATGTTTTGAAAACTAGAGACCTAAGGATTTTCATGCATATAAAGATTATAATCTTAGTTTTTTTCTATTGAATTCAACTGATTTGCATAGGCATATTTCCCAATTTTAGCTTAAAGGCTATCTTTTTCTCCTTTTCTTCTCATGCATTCCAAACTACATCCATCGTTCAGATACATCTTCAAAACCCCCAGGTGTCGGATATTCTCTTGAGGCTTAGAGACTATTCGTGCATGGTTCGACAAAATATTTATCACTGGTTGCGTAACTTTCTTCCCGCATACCACACTTTTCTATTCGAGCTTCAGCCTTTTATTTTTTCTTAGAGATGTTGGTTTTGCGAACCTTATGTCTCCACCATTCATGATATATAAAGATGGTCGTTCATTCGCGAGTGCACCTTATTGAGTATTGGATTACTCATGAGAGATCCTCTTATCTGACATGTTACCTCATGACTTGCATCAAACTTTAACATGATGTCATTGTGCTGTAAAACTTCACCAGTAACTTTCATTGTACAACTCGATCATACTCGTGAATAGAAGGTAGTCTTAAGTTTTTTGCCAATGTATCCCCGCTAGGAAGATAAGTTGTCGTGGAAGGTTGTTGCTATCGTCGAACATGATTTATTACACCGAAAAAGACGTCATTTTTTAAAAAAAATCATACGCTTTGGAGAGTTGTATTCTTCCGTGGAAAATTGTTGCTTCCCTGCTTAAGCTATTGTTATCGATCAAAATGGTTGCTTTGTTGGTAACCGGTCATCATCGTTAAAAGCTATTATCTTCGTAGAGAATTGCATCTTTCCCAAGGTTTGCTTTTTGGAAAACTATTTGGCAAACTCAATTTTATGGAATTTGTCGGGTTACTGAGACTTTACGAAGTTAAAAGATCGCTCATGAGTGTCCCCAAGTCACCCAGTGACCTTCTCATCTTTGTCGTTGACTTTCTATGGTATCTCTATCATGAAATGTTTGCTGCCAATCTTCTTGCTCTGGCACGTCATGGAAATTTATCCATATCTCCCTCTAGAGATCTTCGATTGATGCGATTAATATAACGTGGGAAAATAGACTCCAAAGGATTTCCAACCATGTTTCATACTCTTCCTGAGTAATGGCTTTTGGTTACTAGAAATAGAGCGCAAAACAGACCAGTGACAACCGCGTTGTTTCCTTCAAATTCGACCCCATCCAGTAATTATACAATATCTTCTTGCTCCTTATTTCGATTGAGACAAAACATATTTTCTTGGAAACTAGACATTTGTAGCTTTGCAACGATATATAATTCGTCATCTGAAGTTTGCCGTTGTATCACCAGAATATTCACGAATATATGCTCTGTTTTTCTAAGAATTTTGAACATCATTCTTTGTAGAACATTTTCAGGGTTTCTTGGTTTTGGTGAAAATTCGATAGATTCTGAATTCTTAGAAAGCTCGTTTATGAAAGGATCATTGAATGATCACATAATGATCCATGCAAGAGTTCTCCCAATGAAAGTACCAACTTGTGAGAGCAGATTTTGGATGCCCTCAAGCTTGTACCTTATTGTTGAATAAAAGCACCAGATCATAGGAGTTGTCTATGATTGTTGAAGGTTGAGACCTCCCTTCTGAGGTTTATTGATGATGTGAGACTTCGTCGTATTGTTTCCCTTTAACATTCCTCTTTGAAAGCCTGTAAAACAAGTCCAAGCACAGGTGGTATCGCGCTTAGAATCTTTGATGCTTAAGTCAATAGAGAACCAAGCATAAGCATGTATTAAGGTTTATATTCTTACCTTTTCCAATCTGTAGCCTTATAGATATAATGATTGTTCAATAGTCCATATATGAATAAGACTACATGCTTTCAGATAGGAGGAATCCATTAAGGAATAGATCTCCATATCCATGTTAAATCATATTTCTAGATTTTCACAAACCCTTTGGTGCAATCGCTCTAGTTCGTGTGTTAACATTCATCGTTCCTCGAGGATTCCTCAATGTTTCCTAGAAATGGGACTCCCCTAGGTTTTTCAAAATCCTTGTTCCTTCTAACATTTTATCCTTTCTCAATCGTACTCTAGGATTATTACACCTTAACTCAGTACATTCTAGAGACTTCTATACTCTTCTAGATAGTTCGAGATAATTCCAATCGTTCACAAAATACCCAAATATAGTCCAAACCTTTCAACATATAGGTGTTAGGTCTATAATTATACTCTAATTATGTTCCTAACTCCATGCTTATTACTTGCCTTTTATCAATAAAGCATCATTTTTATTATGTTTCTTTGTTATGCTAGGAAATGAGGGATTGGCATTGAAACGCTCTAAGAGATGAAATTTAATCACATTTTGGAGAAGTTAAGCGTATTTCTGAGGCCCTTGGAGAAGATGGAGCAAAACCGGGAAAATGATAAAAAAAAGTCAACTCCGGTCAACGGTCAACTTCGGCCGGTTAATGGTCAAACTTCGGTAAGTCATCACTGGTCAATGGCAAGAGTCAAGTCAAGTTACGCCAAAGCCTAAGAGTTCAAACCCACAAGAAGATATTTTTGAGGGATAGATTGAAAGGACCCAACCCCGATTTAGTTTCCTAAATCGGAATCAAACCCCTTCTGAAAACATGAACTTACAAAAACCATAAAATTTCGGCAGAGTTTCTCTATATCGTGGAATTGCCATTAACCTGCACCCGAAAACACACTTCATCCTATGCCACAAAAGCCAAACTGAGGGCACCAATCCCATCCGGATTTCTCAATATCATAACAATAATGTAAAGTAATAAGTAAAACTATACTTTACAGAAATCCGGGGAAAAATCATATGAAAGTATAACCGTAAAAAATTCAGAGCGACTTCTAGTGTATATACATATATACAAATAGTAGGCCAAACTAAGAACCTACCATAAAATAAATATAGCTCGAATACTAAGCCTCCGACTGCGACTTGCGACACCAGAATCCGAACTGCAAACTGGGCACGAAAACCGAAAAGTCCAGGGGAAAGGAAAATAAAATCGTTAGAGTGAGTGGATGAAAATAATCATATGCCTTTCACCAAATATATATCGTAAAACAAAGCAAAGCGAGTTCATAAAATGAATGGAGGTGTCAGGTGAATCTCTCAACCCCGACGGTCAGACGAATCTCTCAAGCCCGACGGTGATAGACTATGCGAATCTCTCAAGCCTAGTGGCACATCAGGGGAATCTCTCAACCCTAGATCTGGACTACCGGTGATCAGCCGAGTAGCCAATGCATCGATGCTAAGTAAATGTCATCACCATATAAAATATAAAACAATACCTCCAAAAACAATAAATAATCTCAACATCGTATCGTAAATAAATACAGAAATCAAGAACTCGCTACAACAATGTAAATAAAAGTGTCCACTCACAGATAAGCATAATGCAATACGCGTTAATCCAGTGATCCGGCGGAAAATCCCTCGCCAAACGAACGATCACGATCCTCTGAATAATCATAAATTCCACTGCTCAAAATCATAATTCAAAACCTTGAACCACATCTTGAGAACCAACCATTCTCGGAAACGTATAACTCAATATCGACGAAATCGTCAAAAATCCAATAAACACACCATAAAACCTCGCTATAATTTCCGATGCCCAATTCAAAATATAAACCTCACCACTGCGATCGGTGCGCGATTCCTAGCAAAACGACATAAAATTTGTCGAAAAATAACTCGGCCGGAAAAATTGCAGCCCCGCACGGCGGTGCGCCGCCGCCGGAAAATGTAATCGGCCCAGAAAATTTCGACCTACATATGGATTTGAAGATCTCGACATTTCCAACAACTTTCTAGTTCAAAGTTAAGGCCAATTTTGACCGAAAAAGGTCCAAAACTCACCTCAAAGACACAAACCCTCGCCGGAATTTCTCCACCTCCGATCTCCCTCCTCCGGCCACAGCAAGCCTTCAAACCACTTCTAAAAGCTTCCTCTCTCCAAGGCTAATAAAACCCCTCAAAGTACCACCATCAACTCGGCCGTAACGCCGCCACCCAAGGCCGCCGAATTCTCGTCGGAAATCGCGAACTTTGTCACGCCGATTCTCTCTCGTCCGGCCGCCATAGGGGACGATCCACCTACCAAATTGAAGAGTGGCACGAGCCCAACACTTTCCATGAAGAAACCTCGGCCAATCGTGGCCGGAATCAAGCTCCACGACGGAGAAACCAACTCGGCCTCCAAACGGGTCGACCCACCCGTGGTCAACGCGGGTCAACACCCCATTTCCCAATTTGGAAAGTTTCCAAAATCGTCACGTATTCGCATGTATTTATACCGTACACGTATCGAAACCCAAACGGATAAATATGACAAAATCTAATGGCCGAAAATATTCACAATTTATTCCTCGTAACTCGAAATAATCCTCCGGAAGTTCCCACGAGCTCGAAATTAAATTCTCTACAACTTTCGTGAAGGATCTCAAATCAAATTCTTGTCCGATAATTTAGTCGTTAATGAGGCAGCCATATTAACCAATTACGACAAAATCGCGACTAATCGTGAAACTCGCAAATCAAGTCGATAAACATTCCATTTTCGATTCGGGTTGTCACAAATCTACCCCCCTTACAAAAATTTCAACCTCGAAATTTCTAAACCTGCCAACTGAAAAGTAGGGATATTGCCTCTGCATACTGCTCAACCTCGACTACTTCAATTGAATGACTCTGCCAACAGATTTTCACGTAAGAAATATTTCTACGATGTAATCCCTGTACCCTCAAATCCCTAATCTGAACTGGCTTTTCCACAAATGCCAAATCTTCCTGTATAAGGAACTGATAGGGTACAAAACATGCAATAAATCTGAAATATAGTTCCACCACATGGAATACAACATACACAAAGGCCAACGCTGTAGGTAATGCCAAACCATACGACACAATACTAACTCGCCCCATGATCACATACGGACCAAAATAATGTGGCAAATTCATAACTCAACCTACTCACATCAACATAACTCCACTGTCGAACTCGAGCAATTATCAACCTGTCCCTGCCAATCCGAAAATCTATAGTAGCGCATTCCACTAAATCAGGATCAAACGCCGGTTCAATCTTAACTCGCTCCAACACAATGGAGTGCAACACTGTTTCTCATAAACGACTTCATACAATGTCATAATCATACTGGTCTACAAACTGGTACTGCAAGCAATCTCGAACAAATGAAATTGCTGGTCCCAAATCCCTCGGAACTGCAATACACGAGACCACAACATGCCCTCCAAAGGCTGAATAATCCTCTAAGATCCCCCACCAATCTGAGGATAAGAAACTGTACTAAACCGTAATCTGGTCCCCAATGCTCACTGCAATGATTGCCAACACTTTGTTGTAACTGATTATCTCAATCCACAATCTGGGACACAGGCACATCATGAAAATGGACAATCTCTACCAAATACCGCTCTGCCAGTCTGCCCACTGAAATCTTTTCCGGAAGTACAAGGAAAAAAACTTATTTTATCAAATGGTCAACAATGACCCGATAACTGGTATCACTAAATCCACAGTGACAAGCTTCAACTTCCAATCAGAAATCTCCAATGACTGTAACTTCCCAGCAAGTTTCTGCCTCTTTGCCCTCACCTGCCAACAAATGTGGCAGCTGCTTACATAAGCTGCTATATTCCTCTTCATGTTGCGTCACGAGTAGTAAACTCGAAGTATCTGATACATCTTCGTATCACTAGTGCATAACGTATGTAAAATAATGAGCTTTATCATCATCACACTCTAACTCAGCTCCCGTAGCTTGCAACTCGGCTAACATGGAAACTCGGGCCATACACACATGAAACAATGAAGCTCCCGATTTCCGACTGAATGCATCAGCAACGACATTAGCCTCTCTCGGATAAACTCAAATGTGCAGCTATAGTCATTAATCGACCCCATCAATCTACTCTGCCTCATGCTCAAATCTGGCTGAATATGCAAGTAGATGAAACTCAAGTGATCAGTGTACATCCTACACTGTGCTGCACGCCATAGCAGTAATGTCTCCAACTCTCCGATGCTAACATAAAGACAGCAACTCCCAAATCATACACAGAATACATAACTTCATAAAGTTTCCACTGTCTGGAACCATAAGCCACTACTCTGCCATGTTGCATCAAGACACAACCAAGTCCCAATTTCAATGCATCGCTGTAAACCACGAACTCTCCACTATCGTTAGGTAAAGTTAAAACCGATGCAATGGCCAACTTTTCCTTCAGGAGTAAGTAACTCCTCACACGTGTCAGACCACTCGAACTTGACGCCTTCTTCGTCAATCTGGTAAGTGGAGTGGCAATCCGTGAAAAATCCTGCACAAAGCGCCGATAGTAACCTGCCAAACCCAAGAAGCTCCTGATCTCTGGTACAGTGGTAGGTCTACTCCAGTTTAACACGGCTTCTAACTTGTCAGGATCCACGCTGACTCCCTCAACTGATATCACGTGACCCAAAAACTTCACGCTATCCAACCAAAACTCACACTTGCTGAACTTCGCAAACAGCTGATTATCTCGCAAAGTCCGTAAAACAGCTCGCAAATGCTTCTTGTGCTGGCCCACACTCCTGGAGTAAATCAGGATATTGTCGATGAACACGATCACAAACTTGTCCAAAAACCGTCTGAACACCCGGTTCATCAAGTCCATAAAAGCTGCGAGGACGTTGGTCAACCCAACGGCATAACCAAGAACTCATAATGTCCGTACGTGATCTGAAAGCTGTCCGGGCCACATCTGACTCTCTGATCCTCAACTGATGGTATCCGGATTTGAGATCAATCTTCGAAAAGACTGAAGCTCCCTTGAGCTGATCAAACAAGTCATCAATCCGAAGTGGAGGATACTTGGTCTTCTCTGAAGCCTGATTCAGCTTCTGGTAATCAATACACAATCACATATAACCATCCTTCTTTCGCACAAACAGTACAGGAGAACCCCACGGTGATACACTGGGTCATATGAAACCTTCTCCAGCAACTCTTGAAGTTGAATCAGTAGCTCCTTCAACTCCGCTAGCGCCATACGATAAGGTGCCTGTAATATGGGTCCAGTGCCCGATAAAAGCTCAATGGTGAAATTGATCTCTCGAACTGGAGGAATACCCGGCAACTCCTCGTAAAATACATCTGGAAACTCGAAAACCACCTCAATATCACCAATATCTGGTATAGCAGTCGTAGTATCCACCACATGAGCTAAGTATGCTACACAACCCTTTTTCATCATCCGCTCAGCCTTCATCGCTGAAATCACACATGGCAATGAGGTATTCTTTTCACCGCGAAACAATATCTCGGGGAACCTTGGTCGTCGAAACACAACCTCCTTCTTGTGACAATCGAACATAGCCCAATGAGTCGTCAAGAAGTCTATACCCAAAATCACATCAAAATCGACGATATCCAGCTATAACAGATCTGCGGCTAACCCATAACCTTCAACAAAGATCTCACAATCCCTATATGCCCAACCAATAATCTCAACCTTTCCGGATGGATACAACACTCTCCATAACCCCGGAAGTGGAGATGCAGGCAAAATAGGCTTGGATGTCAAGCAACGGTAACCTCAGAGAAACTCTGTCCTTACACAGGGTCGTGGCACGAACTTTGGCAAGTTTAACAATCCGTCCACGTCGATTGCAACTTTGCTGATTGACTTGTCTAGAAGTCTGCATTGGTCAAACTCCAGAAATGGCATCTTGACCTCCTCCTGAACTCTGAGCTGTCGAACCACTAGAACAATTGACTGAGGACGTTCCCTCATAATGTGACCCTCCTGGCCACCAAAATAGCATCTGAGAGTGCCCCTCGGACACAAATCACAGTGATGCCTGCTGTGTGGAAGGATCACTAACGACCACCCTGACTCATGCCACAGGAACAAGTCCACTACTCTGTGATCTCTTTTTCCACCAAACGGATATTCTGCCTTGTTTTGATGACCCTCAACATAATCAAAAAGGCCACAGCCTGATGAAGATACTGATCCCAAGGTGCCTGAACTCAACCTCATCAAAATATCTCGACTAAGTCCACCTTCCTCAAACCGACATGTCGAAAACCGCGTATGCCTTTCCTTCTCAATGTCATTGCCTCTGAGTGCAGCACATCAAACTCCTCACGGTTGCCTCGAGGCATAACAGTCAAAATCCCTTTGATGCTCAGGTTTAAACTCATCTCGAACCTCGTGCATTACTTCCTCTGAAGCCACATAACATGTGCAAACTGGGACAAATATGTGAACGATAGATCCCTGCCTCAGGTTGGTAAACACTCCATATTTTCGTTGTTAGGTAGCCTGATTGAACCATTACCGGATAAACAATACCCTGAACATAGGTCATGGAGTCGCAACAAGAACTCACACAATACCAACCCACCAAATACAATGATCTGACTCAAGCAAACAAATAACTGCCACAATTCTCTGCTCAGAAGCAACATGTAGACGCCCATACACGCATAACCGGGTAAACCATGCCGCACATATCTCTGAACCCAAAATGATCATCTGAACCCATAACTCATTTATCAAGTCGCGCGTCGACTGATCCTCAATAGGATCCACAACCATACTGACACGGAAAACACGTCAAGGCTGCATCTTAATGAATAAGACATTATTCACAGGAAACAGAACGTAATCATGGAACTTCAAATATTTGAAAGCATACAACACCCAGAGCATTGATGAGTATCCGCCGACCGGTCGGATCATAGCTCCAGACATGTTGTACATTCTCAAATATCCTTAGTAAACACGACTACAGAAGTCTACAGAACCTAAAACCTAATGCTCTGATACCAATCTGAAAGGACCCAACCCCGATTTAGTTTCCTAAACCGGAATCAAACCCCTTCTGAAAACACGAACTTGCAAAAACCATAAAAATTTCGGCAGAGTTTCGCTATATCGTGGAATTGCCATTAACCTGCACTCGAAAACACACTTCATCCTATGCCACAAAAGCCAAACCGGGGGCACCAATCCCATCCGGATTTCTCAATATCATAACAATGATGTAAAGTAAAAAGTAAAACTGTACTTTACAGAAATCCGGGGAAAAATCATATGAAAGTATAACCGTAAAATATTCAGAGCGACTTCTAGTGTATATACATATATACAAATAGTAGGCCAAACTAAGAACCTACCATAAAAGAAATATAGCTCGAATACTAAGCCTCCGACTGCGACGTGCGACACCAGAATCCGAACTGCAAACTGGGCATGGAAACCGAAAAACCTAGGGGAAAGGAAAATAAAATTGTTAGAGTGAGTGGACGAAAATAATCATATGCCTTTCACCAAATATATATTGTAAAACAAAGCAAAGCGAGTTCAGAAAATGAATGGAGGTGTCAGGAGAATCTCTCAACCCCGACGGTCAGGCGAATCTCTCAACCCCGACGGTCAGGCGAATCTCTCAACCCCGACTGTGATAGACTAGGCGAATCTCTCAAGCCTAGTGGCACATCAGGGGAATCTCTCAACCCTGGATCTGGACTACTGGTGATCAGCCGAGTAGCCAATGCATCGATGCTAAGTAAATGCCATCACCATATAAAATATAAAACAATACCTCCAAAAACAATAAATAATCTCAACATCGTATCGTAAATAAATACGGAAATCAAGAACTCGCTACGACAGTGTAAATAAAAGTGTCCACTCACAGATAAGCATAATGCAATACGCGTTAATCCAGTGATCCGGCGAAAAATCCCTCGCCAAACAAATGATCAAGATCCCCTGAATAATCATAAATTCCACTGCTCAAAATCATAATTCAAAACCTTGAACCACATCTCGAGAACCAACCATTCTTGGAAACGTATAATTCAATATCAACGAAATCATCAAAAATCCAATAAACACACCATAAAACCTCGCTATAATTTCCGATGCTCAATTCAAAATATAAACCTCACCATTGCGATCGATGCGCGATTCCGAGCAAAACGACATAAAATTTATCGAAAAATACCTCGGCCGGAAAATTGCCACCGCCAAAAAATGTAATCGGCCCAGAAAATTTCGACCTACACATGGATTTGAAGATCTTGACATTTCCAACAACTTTTTAGTTCAAAGTTAAGGCCAATTTTGACCGGAAAAGGTCCAAAACTCACCTCAAAGACACAAACCCTCGCCGGAATTTCTCCACCTCCGATCTCCCTCCTCCGGCCACAGCAAGGCTTGAACCACTTCTAAAAGCTTCCTCTCTCCAAGGCTAACAAAACCCCTCAAAGTACCACCACCAACTCGGCCGTAACGCCGCCACCCAAGGCCGCCGAATTCTCGCCGGAAATCGCGAACTTTGTCATGCCGATTCTCTCTCCTCCGGCCACCATAGGGAACGATCCACCTACTAAATTGAAGAGGGGCACGAGCCCAACACTTTCCATGAAGAAACTTCGGCCAACCATGGCCGGTATCAAGCTCCACGACGAAGAAACCAACTCGGCCTCCAAACGGGTCGACCCACCCGTGGTCAACGCAGGTCAACACCCCATTTCCCAATTTGGAAAGTTTCCAAAATCGTCACGTATTCGCCCATATTTATACCGTACATGTATCGAAACCCAAATGGATAAATGCGACAAAATCCAACGGCCGAAAATATTCACAATTTATTCCTCATAACTCGAAATAATCCTTCAGAAGTTCCCACGAGCTCGAAATTAAATTCTCTACAACTTTTGTGAAGGATCTCAAATCAAATTCTTGTCCGATAATTTAGTTGTTAACGAGGCCGCCATATTAACCAATTACGACAAAATCGCGACTAATCGCGAAACTCGCAAATCAAGTCGATAAACATTCCATTTTCGGTTCGGGTTGTCAGATAGATGCATATGCAAGTCACATGACTTAGGGTGAGTCACACATTAGGACCACTTAAAACCTTAAAATTTAGGATCATACTTAAGCATCTATTTTTGAATTTCAAACACCAAAATATCTTCCAAAAGCCATATTGGTCGAGCTCCCATTCCCCTCACACAACACAACACAACACTTCATTTCACTCATTTTTCCTAGTTTTGAGCACTTTTCTCTCTAGGGTTCTTAGTTGAGTTCTCTAGAGAGAAGCTAGATTACTCTTCCTCTCTTCTTCACTTCCAACCCTTTACAAATCCAAAAGACCTAACCTTGCAAGCCTTGGCCGAACCACTTCCACTTCCCCTCATCACCATCTATCACTTCCTCTTGTTGTTCATCGAAATGATAACCTTTCTAAAACTAAAAGATAGTCAGCAGTAAATCTGCTAGCATCAGTAACAAATTAGGCAAAGACTGATAGATGAATTCGTAGCATTACAAAGGTTAGTTCTGTCTGTAAGGTGAAGAGACGTAGATAACTTTGGTGAAGTGGGTTGGTAGTAATTATTTGCATTAGTTGTGTCTTATTCAATCAAATTAAGTGACCTGATTTGGGATGAATTTGTTGGGTGACTCTATTTGGTATAGAAACTTTGAAAATGACTTGATTTGTAATTTACCCCCTTTTTTGTTTCTTATGTAATTGAGTTGCATGTATCTTTCGTGAAAGTTGTGAATCTTTTTTATTGACTTGAAGGTAGATTTCAATTCGTAGTTTTTAATCACTAGATTAGAAGATTGGGTTTTTCAAGTAACAATATTAGGAGTTTGTGGTATATATGTTGAGATTTAGGACAAAACCTACCTAGCTTAGATATAATAGTATATGCAAGTACATCTACCCAGACTCGTATCTTGGAAAAGCCTAGAGTGCTGGTGCTAGGTTTCTCCCCTAGCTTGACAAAGCACCTTTTTCCATGGATAGTGGATCATCACCAAGCTTTGCAGTAGCCTTTGCTTTGTTGGAGAGAGGAAATACCTCTTTTGGCGTGACGAACGTAAAAAATTCCAAACACTACGCCATAGGGCATCTATTGTCGATGAAGAAGGAACTGAACCCCAAAGCTTTAATGGCACTATGGATGGGGTTTAGGATATGAAGAAGAGGCTCTCAATTCGTGTGAAAGGAGACTGACACATCTTCTTTTTTGATATGGAAGTACAAAGAGATTAGATCCTGAATGAGGGACCGTGGTTATACGACAAATCTAATCTGGTCTTGAACAAGTATGATGGAGTTGAAGATGTTAAGAAGGTTCCTTTGCATCGTTTCTTGGTCTAGGTTGAGATGTCGGGGTTGCCCGAAATATGTTCGATATATTGCAGCAACGTTGAGAGATATCATTCGTTTAGGTCAGCCCAGAATCAAGAGTGGGAAGAGAGTTCACATGAGGATCTAGCATGACATCAAGAAGCCTATCCAACATGCTTTTCCACTGGAAGTGTTTGAACTAGATGGGATTACCCTAACTAGTCAAGTTTCAGTATGATCGAGTATTTGGTTATTGTTGCGTCTGCGGCATGTTGGAGCATACTTTGTATGGCGGACCGTCGAGCATGTCAACGGCTGGGGAGGCTCTGGCATCGTTAAGAATTCCAAACCCTAACGCTCAGATGATAGAAGATTGGTGTTGGCGATGTCCATGAACCTCCTGGCCAAACTGGGATTCCTGGTCGAACTAGGATTCCTAATGCGACTGAAAGCCTACCCCTTGCTACAGGAGGCCCTGGCGATGAAAGGTGAGGTTGTGAGTGGTTCTTTAGTGGCAGGTTCACCTAAGATTCATAAGAGGCATCTCAAGGGACGAAGGCTTACATTGGAAGATGGTGTAATTAGATCCTGTGGTTACTACGAAGGATTCCAGTCCCGATGGGCAATGGTGTTCTTATCGTTGAGGCCAAAAAGGACCCTAGGGTGATCCCGGAATGAACTTTTAGTTAGTTAGGCAAACATTATCTTTGTTTATCCGTGTTTGTGTTCATCTTTGATCAGGGGCATGTGTCGTGTTCTCAGAACAATTATTTGTGAGTTGGTTTAGGTAATCTAGATTAGCTTAGCAGTAGTATTTTCTCTCGTGCCTTATGGGCGTCTATTGTGCAACATTTTTACATTTGTTTCAATATAATGCTTCTTTTTTTAGCCATAAAAATGATATAATAGTTGAATTATTCCTCAATTTTTGATTCGCGCATAATATTATTGTCGATTTCCATATTGTGGAAAATTACGATTTCTGCTTTGTGCATAGTTTATTCTGAGTTCTACTTTATGTACTTCAAATTCCACTTTGTTTGAAAATGTTCACGATTATCGCTTTGTACGAAGTCGATTCTGATTTCTGTTTCCCATCTCTATATGGTGTAATAATACTCTCGATCATCGCTTTGTACGAAGTCGATTCCGATTTTCGCTTCCCATCTCCATATCGTACAATAATACTCTTGATCATAATTTTTTGCGGAGTTGATTCTGATTTCCAGTTGTGAGGAAGCTTGTCCTCTGTTTCAATACTATTATGAAAGTTTTGTTAAGGAACTAATTCAAAATTGCTTAATGCGATGTGATTACCCAAATTTGCTTCATGTGACATGATTGCCCAGTACCGCTTTGTGCGGAAGTAATGACCCGATACCGCATTGTGTGGTTCTGATTGCCCGATACCACTTTGTGTGGAGTACCTATTTATTTGGAGAGATTGTTGCTGTGTGCAGTTAGTGCTATTGCTATTTACGGATATCACCACTATATGTGGGGGATATCAGATAGCCTGATTATGGATGGTGTTATGTCGCCTTGCATAAGGGATGAAGGAAGATATTGTCGTTGAGTGCGGAGTATGTTGTCGCTTTGTGCGAGTATTATTGTGGTAGTTTGATCTTATTGCCTTAGGCAGCCAGCTGATAAAGAGTAGCTATTGCACAGTCAATGAGTGACCTACCAACATGACCGCAGAGTACTTCTTGTTTTTTATAGGCTACTGCCGGGACATGCAATGTTGCACGAGTTGCAGGTGATGTATCCCGTCGCCTACCAGGGGGCGGATGGAGAGAACTATCATTGGGTGCGGAGTACCTCGCCGTGTGCATATCATTTCTTTGTGTAAAAGTTATTACCTAATGATTACCCATTACTACTTCGCGCGAAGTTATTACTCGATTACCACTGTGTAGGGAGGTTATTGCCCTATAACCGCTATGAGTGCAAGTTATTTCCTAATAATTGTTGCATGCGGGTGTAATTATCCTTTTACTGTTGTGTGCATGTGATTATTGATTATCGTTGAATGCGGATATGAGCTATAAGGATGTGTTTACCCAAATTCCGCTTTATGCGGGATGATTGATGATTGTTGATTGTTGATTGCTACTTTGTGCGCTTGGATTTCTGTATACTACCAAGAAAGAATCATTCTTCATTAACACTATGATTTGCACGAGTTTCGATTACTATCTGTGAGACTATTTATACGAGTTATTCGAAATTGTCTAGACTATTAATTGACGATAGATCATTCATTAGTGATCATGTGCAATCCGGATGGTTGATTGTTCGCAATTTCCAGTCTTTTTTAGAGTCTTCTTTCAAGTTTTGACCACTTGCATCAACAATCTCTTACGGATTATTCCGTATGATATCGTGACATGAATCCTTCAATTGGAGTAATCGAATTTGATATATGAGATTTGTGATAGTTTTCCCTTATTCGAGAATTATGTTTATATTTTTTGATGTGTTGCATATTGTATATGATTTGAATTCAGTTTATAGTTGAGAAATTCGGATGAGCATAGGTGGCTCACGGTATTGGTTGCGACTTGTGTTATTGAAGAGGTTTTGGGTAACCTAATTTTAGGAAAAACTCTAGCCAATTTTTCGTAGAAATATCTAAAGGTTTCCGCAACCTATGTGTTGTAATTTCGAGGAATAAATTATTTTAATGGGGTAGATTGTGATATCCCATTCCTTTTGTTAAATTTGAAGTAGTTTGGGATATTTTGATTTCGGGTTATTAGGCGCGGCAAAAAATATTTAGTGGTGATAAATGTTACAAGGTCTTTGGTTGACTTTTTTGTCGGTTGACTTTGAATGAAAGTTGGTAGTATCTGTCGTGACGAGTTCGTCAATGCGCCAAGTGTCAGAAACGAAGTTGAAACGAAGTTACAACGAATGAATTACGATTATTGGAAGTTTGATAGAAATTTATGAATCGATAAAAGCACGAGTATAAATAGAAGTTTCTGGAAAAAGAAAGTCATTTAAAGAGTTGATTGCGCGACCCAATTTATGTTATGCTGACCCGAAATGGAGGTTCAGCGAGATCTCCGTTATTAGGTCACTTCTGGCCGACTTCTAGGTACGGTTTGAAAGCTCATAAACTCCTCTTTCAATCTATGGATGGGGTTTGTTGTTTACAGGTATTGGAAGAGAGAATCAAGATGATTTCTCTTTGGGTAATTCATTGCCAAATCACTACCGTCGGCACAGCGGGTGTCAGAGTTTAGTGGCATTGAAGTTATAGGGCTTTTGTTCCCCTTCTTCTTCTGGTTTTAACGCAACTGGTGCCGAGCCTCATTGTGGCTCGCTAGTGATGTTCGACGCCGATTAATTTTAAGGTGATTTTAGACCATTTAGGTTTCGACCTTAATTCCGGCCACATCAGTTGAAATTAGGTGATGCTGCTTCGAAATTAATTGTTGGGCTTGATGAGAGAAAGAGATTGGTGGGTCGAATTCCATTGTCAGCAGTGGTCGCCACAGATGCGCATCCGAAATTAGTTTCTGAAACTAGTCGTGTTATATGTCGTTAGGTTTATAATGAAGTTGCAAATTTAATTATGAGCTTTATTTAACATTTAGACTTCATCGACCCAGTGAATGGGCAGTGGTGATGCATGTCACTACCAGTGGTGGTGTGGCCGACTGAGAAATCATACGTGCCAAATATATATCCATACGATTGTATTATCATAATGGTTTTATCTATAAGGTTTTCGATTTGACTGAGTTTAATGTTAGTCGAGTAGTTATTAAATTTATGCGAATATTTGTGTGATATTTGAGTAGGGTCGGGTTGTTACAGCAAAACAAGTAAACTAAAGTTTTAAGGTTTATTAACACAAGGTAGACTGCTTCGTATAACAAGTAGACTAGCCTACTTGTTTTGCGTAGCAGTATATGTTGTGTTAGTAAACTATTTTTTTATTGATACGTTAACGTAGCCAAGGGGACCCTTGTTGGTAAATTTTAAATAAGGACAAATGTGAAACTTTTATACTACATAAGATCACCTTGTACTTTCTTCCCAAATCAGATCAATTAATAATAACACGAAGACACAAATACCCTTATCGTTCATAATACTTATATTTATGCCCTCAAATATATTGTCAAACACTGTTTTCTCTCAATTTCATTTTCAATTTTCATTTCTCTCTCTCTCTCTCTCTCTCTCTCTCTCTCTCTCTCTCAGCATCGAGACCGAGACTCACATCGAAGCTTTTCTGGCCAACTTCTTCACACCGTCACTTGATCCAACCTCTCATCTATTTGCCTTCTTCTAGATCCGAGACTATAAGTCTTCGATGTTCTTTTTTGCGAAACCTAATTTCTCCATTCGATTTTTAATTTTTGATTCTCTATCTATCGAATTAGTTTGCATAGTATACCATCTGATTGTGCTTTCTTTACTGGTTATTGTTGTAGTCAACTTTGTTGCAATTGTTATTGTTGTTGTTGTTGTTGTTGTTTGTTGTTGATTCGTTTGTGGTTTTGTTGTTGTTGTTGCTGCTGCTATTGTTGATTTCATGTTAGGGTTAACTATGGGCTGCTATTTTGCACGATTCTCGAGATTGAGTTTTGTCGCAGTTTTATGTTGTATAAGTGTTTTGCCGATTCGATTCGCAACTTTGTTTTCGGTCGAGAATTTGGGTTGAGTGTCTTCACAGAAATTGTAGAGTACGTGATTTCGAGCTCGTGGGTGGTTCCGGAAGATTTTTCCGATAACTGAGGAATATTTTATGATTATTTGAAGTTTCGGTATCCGACGAGTTTATCCGATTGTTTCGAGTTTATCCGAATCATTTCGTATATTCGTTTTGGATCGTCGATCGACCCGAGACGCGAGTATAAATATCGAAAATAGTCGTAAATTGTCGAGAAATACTGTTTCGCGTTGACCGGCCGTTGACTTTCCAAAAATAGCAAGTGACTTGTTTGACCGAAGAGGAAAGTTTCCTCTTTGAGCTGTGCCGTCCGACGACCTAGATTCCGGCCACCATCGGCAACGGGACAGGTACAGTTCGCTTCCTCTCTTGATTTCGAGTCTGATGGTAATTGGTTTGATGAGAATTGATTGAGTTTTGGAGGAGAACGAATCGGGTCGAACTGGGTTTAGTCGCCGGTGTTGGTTGGCCGTGTTCCGGCGAACCACGGTTGCTGAAAGGTTGGGGGTTCGACTCCCCTTGGTCTAGGGATGCTTCCCATGTGATTAGTTTTGGGATTGGTGAAGGTTTTTGGGTAACCCGATTAGGTCACCGGAGGGGAATTCCGTTCAGATTTCGGGCTGATTTTGGACGGGTTCTGGTGGGATTTGGACTTTGTTATAGAAGGGAAAACGGTTCGCCTTGATGAGACCTTGAAATCTGGAGAATCTCGCCGTGAGATTTCACCGTTGACGGCGCGCCGGCGGCGGTCAACGGTGGTCAACGGCGGCGCTCCGGCGAGAAAAGTCAACTTTCTAGATTTCGACGTTTTTAATGTCATTTTTCTCGTAATCGCGCCCTGATTATCGTCCAGAGGTTTTTGGGTTAATTTGGTTAGCCGATTTTCAGTCGAGGTTTCGTGTGGGAATTTCGGGAATTTCCGTTATACATTTTGTACCGCATTGCATATTTCCGGGAACGGTTGGTTTCCGTGATTCAGTACAGGGTTGAGAATTATGATTTGGATCAGTTATGTTTTTGTGAATATTCAGGAGATCGAGATCGAGATCGGGATCGTGATCGAGCTTCTGGCGAGGGATCTTCCGCCGGTCCTCGAGATTAGCGCGAGTGAAAGGACCCAACCCTGATTTAGCTTCCTAAATCGGAATCAAACCCCTTCGAAAACACGAACCAACAAAAACTTTTCGAAATTTGGGCAGAGTTTCGTTACTAGCGTGGAATTACCATTACCTGCACGCAGAAAATACACTTCATCCTATGCCACAAAAAGCAAACCGTGGGCACCAATCCCATCCGGATTTCTCAATATATCAACAATAATGTAAAGTAGTAAATATATATGTACTTTACTGAAAATCCGGAGTAAAATCGTATAGCATATACAACAGAAAGCTCAGAGCGACTTCTAATACATAATCATATACGCCTACCACAGTAGGTGGAACAATAAACCTACTGGATGAAACAAAAGTAGCTCGAGCACTATGCCTCCGACCACGACGTGCGACATCAAAGCCTGAACTGCAAACTGGGCACGGAAACCGAAAAGCCCAGGGGAAAAGCAAATAAAAACGTTAGAGTGAGTAGAAGAAAATAAACATATGCCTTTCACCAGTTATATACATAATCATTATAAAACAGTGCGAGTTCGGAAAACATATACATATGGAGGTTGTCAGGCGACCTCTCAAACCCGACGTCAGGTGAATCGCTCAAACCTGACGGTGATAGGCCAGGGGACCTCTCAACCCTGGCGGCATACAGGGGACCTCTCAACCCTGCCCAGAGGACCTCTCAACTCTAGTGGACTACCGGTGATCAGCCGAGTAGTCGAAGCATCGATGCAATAATGCCATCACCAATAAATATAAAACAATACCTCCGAAAACAATACATATCACAATATCGTATAAAGTAAATACGAAAATCATAAAATCCACGAACTCGCAAATCAACTGTGAAAATAAACTTGTCCACTCACACGCTTGTGTAACGCAGTTCGCGTTAACCCGTGATCCGGCGGAAAGTCCCTCGCCAATGAACGATCACGAACACCTGAATATTCACAATGTCCAATTCTCACAAACATAATTCGACAATTCAAAACAAATCACGAGAAACCACCGTTCTCGAAAACACATAATCCGATCACGACAAACTGTCGAAAATCCGGAAATCACACCTCAATACCTCGCTATACTTTCGGATGCTCAACTCGAAAAATGAACCTTCCCACTGCGATCGGGGCGCGATTTCGAGTGAAATGACATGCAACTTGTCGAAAATCCCAAAAAGTCAAACTTTGACCGCCGTTGACCGTTGACCGCCGCGTTGACCGCCGCCCACGGCGGTGCCGCCACCAAACGGAGAATTTTCCGGCGGAGCAACCACCATTCCATGCAAAATCACCCACTGAGCAACTTTGTCAACTACAACAAAGGCCAATTCTCACTCTAACTCATCCAATTTCAAGGAAAACCGAATTGTTCCCAAAATTTCAAATCCAAAATTCTCCAAATACAAATCGAATTAGAACTCCATATTTACATGGTTAGAATCATGGAGAGGAGAGCTACAAAACCCAGTCCTTGTTTGAGCTCAACACGGCCCGAATCGAAAATCACCATTAACCCAAAATTTTGCAAACTTTATCCCAAGTTTTCTCTCTCCACCGTGAGCCACGCCATGCGTGGTGGCCAGCATCCACACGGGGCAGCCAAGCCGAGCAGAACTAGCCCTAGGCCGAGGCCTAGGGTGGCCGGAAGCCATAGCCACATTGGAGCACCGCCGAGTACATCGCCATCTCTTCCTCCACCGAGTTGACTCAGTCAACTCGGTCAACCTTCCAAAATGGTAAGTTTTGACTTGCCCAAAACATCAGGTTTCTATTTATAGGCTTTCCATTTTTGAAACTTCGTAATTATCCATTTCGACGAACTTCAAACGCACGTAACTTTCTCGTCGTAATTCCGATCCCGATAATTCTCACGGCCATAAACTCATCTCGACATGTTCTTCAATAATCACCCAAAGTCAAACACATCGACCAAACCAATAAAAAGTCAACTGTTCAGCCCAAACACATATTTAATGGACTAAACAAACAATAAACGGAAATATTCGCAACTTAAACTCCGAAACTCAGAATAATGCTCCGGAAGTTCCCACGAGCTCGAAATTAAATTCTGAACAACTTCCGTGAAGGAACCGAAACCAAATTCTCGTCCGGTAATTTAGTCGTTAAGTAGCCCACCATTTAAATCGGAACTCAAATATTCATAATTAATTCCTCAGTCGTCCAAATAATGATCCGGAACTGCCCACAAACTCGAAATCACACGTACAACGACTCTCGAGAAGAGACCCAGCTCCAATTCTCGGCCAATAATTAAGTCGTTAACAAATCCGGCTATTCCAACAACTGTCGGAAACCTGCGATAACACAGTAACTCACGAACCAAGCTGAGCATACTGGTGATTCTGGTCCGGGTCGTCACAGCGAGTGCGCGTTTTGCTCACCTGTGAGTGGACAATTTCTTTTCACGGAAATCTTGCGAGTCTTTTATATGATTTATGAACTTGAGCATGCGTATGAGATTTCGGATTACATGAGCATGTGTTTTACGATTATACGATTATATTTATACGGATATACATATACGAATATGCATACACTTATATGTTGTTTCATGCATTTGCATCGTACTGTTTATGATTTGGTTTTCACAGAGTACAGTCGTAGTTCATGTTGTTGTATCGATACACTCGCATCTCGGCTGATCCCCGAGGGTGCTTACCAGTAGGGGTACCGTATCTTGTGCCGATGTAGTTCCGGGTGGGTACTGGTTTCTGTACCTTGTGCCGATGTAGTTCCGGGTGGGTACAGATGTCTGTTTCTTGTGCTGATGTAGTTCCGGGTGGAAACAGATACCCTGACCTGATGCATTTCTGGCTCGAATCACGTGTGGGTCTGGGATCCCGTGATTTGGACTGTACTAGCACGGTGTGTGTCCATGAGTGACCCCGTGGGATTTTTACTTGCATGCTCAGTACGCTGGAGGAGTATGGTTTTACCTCGTGTACTTTGTTATTATTATTTACCTGGACTCGCATATGTGATTTTAAACATATATATCAACTGGTGAAAGACATTTATTTTCGTCCACTCACTCTAACATGTTTATTGTCTTTCCCCTGGGCTTTTCGGTTTCCGTGCCCAATTGTAGTTCAGGTTTTGGTGTTTTCACGTCGCGGTTTAGAGGCTAGTGATCAGAGTTACCTGTGCTTTCCAGTAGGTTCTTGTTTCGCCTACTGATGTGTATATTGTATATATTTTACTTTAGAGGTCGCTCTGATAAATTCTGATACTTGTTTACACGAATTTTCTCGGATATACATATATACATAGTACAGTTTGTTTACTGTTATTGATTATATTGATGTTGAGAAATCCGGATGGGATTGGTGCCCACGGTTTGGTTTTTGTGGCATAGGATGAAGTGATATTTTCTGGGTGCAGGTTATGGTAATTCCACGTTAGTAACGAAACTCTGCCGAAATTTTGAAATTTTTTTATTGGTTCGTATTTTCGAAAGGGTTTGATTCCGGTTTAGGTAACTGAATCGGGATTGGGTCCTTTCAGCTTGGTATCAGAGCATTAGGTTGTCAGATTCTGTAGACTCTTGTAGTTGTGATGCTTAGGGTATTTGAGTTGATACAGCATGACTGGAGTGATGACCCGACTGGCCAGCGGTACTCATCAATACTTCGGGTGTTGTGTGTCCTCAAATATCTGCGGTTTCATGATTACGTTATTTCTGCTTGTACCTAATGCTTGTCTTGTATCAGTAGGATGCCTCCTCGACGTGGTCCCCGTGTTGATCGGGATGATGATCCTGATGAGGATCGCCGAACGCGCGACTTGCTGATGCGAGTGCTGCGTTTGGAAGAGCGTTTTGACCCTGTGGTCAAGGCTCGTACAGCTGGTGCTACTGTGTTTTCGGGTTCAGTTGATCCAGAGATATGCGAGGCATGGTTGGTTCAGATTGAACGTGTTTGTGAGCGTCTGCAGTTTACTCCTGAGCAGATGATAGTGGCCGCAGTTGGTTTACTTGAGGGTGATGCATACTTTTGGTGGGTTAGCACCGACAGAGTTCCGGCTGATACTCCATGGACATTGTTTCGTGATTTATTTATGCAGAGGTATTTTAATCAGGCTACCCAGCAGCGCAAGTACGAGGAGTTCACGAACTTCAGGCAGGGCAGTTTGTCTGTACATTAGTATCGGGATCGGTTTACCCGTTTGTCTCGTTTTGCGCGGGATATGGTGGCTACTGAGGAAGCCAAGTGTCGTAGATTTGAGCTGAGATTGAATTTGAACATCAAGGCGACATTGACTACGATGCCTCGGAACAACTTTGATGAGTTTGTTAGTGCTGCACTCCGAGGCGACGATATTGAGCAGGAGAGACAGTAGAGGTACCAGCCGAGGCGGTTTGAGGAAGGTGGACCGAGTTAGGGGCCTTCAAAGAGGCAGAGTTCTGATACTTCCAGTTCAGCTTCATCCTCTGGCGGTGGGTCATATCGACCACCAGCTAGTGCATCGAGACAGAGGCAGAGGTGGAGGAGAGATCGACCACAGCGACCACAGGCTAGTGGGAGTTCCAGCGGTTCTAGTTTTCCTCGACGTACTGGTGGCACATTTCCTATTCCGAGAGACTATCCTTTGTGCAACCTCTGCAACAGATATCATTATGGCTCATGTCAGCGGGGCCCTGTCACTTGTTATCGTTGTGGCCAGGTGGGTCACTTTTTGAGGGAGTGTCCTCAGTTGGCTAGTGCAGATGGTCAAGCAGCTCAGAGTTCCGGAGTTGAGCGAGGTGCCATTACTGGAGCTCGACCAGCACAGTTTGCAGGCCAGGGCCGACAGCAGGGACAGCCCCAGCGAGGACGACCAGCCGGACAGGCAAGGGTTCATGCTATGACTCTATGTGAGGGCAGAGCATCACCGGAGGTCGTTATCGGTATGTTACATGTTTTTGGTATTCCTTGCATTGTTAGATCCGGGCGCCACACATTCATTCATATCATTTAGACTGTCATCATTGGCTACGGTACCTGCATCTCCACTTCCAGGGTTGTGGAGAGTGTTGTATCCGTCAGGTGAGGTTGTGAGCATCGGTTGGGTTTATAGAGATTGTGAGGTGTTTATTGGAGACCATGGTTTAGCTGCAAATCTGTTACTGCTTGATATTGTGGATTTTGATCTGATATTGGGTATGGACTTCCTGGAGTCACACTGGGCCATGTTTGATTGCCACAGGAAGGAGGTCGCGTTTCGACGACCAGAGTTACCTGAGATACTTTTCCATGACGAGAAGAACACTTCACTACCATGTTTGATTTCCGCGATGAGGGCGGATCGGTTGATGAAGAAGGGTTGTGTTGCTTACTTAGCCCATGTTGTGGACACTATAGCTGCTGTGCCAGATCTTGGTAGTATTGAGGTTGTGTCTGAGTTTCCGGATGTATTTCCAGCAGAGTTACCTGGTATACCCCCTGTATGGGAGATTGATTTTACCATTGAGTTGTTGCCGGTTACTGGACCGATTTCCCAGACACCGTACCAGATGGCGCCTGCGGAGTTGAGGGAGTTGCAGATTCAGCTCCAGGAGTTTTTAGAGAAGGGATTCATTCGACCGAGTGTTTCTCCGTGGGGTGCCCCAGTGTTGTTTGTGCGGAAGAAGGACGGGTCCATGCGGTTGTGCATCGACTATCAGAAACTAAATCAGATTACAGTGAGGAACAAGTATCCGTTGCCGCGGATTGATGACTTGTTCGATCAGCTGAAGGGAGCAGCAGTCTTTTCGAAGATTGACCTTCGATCCGGATATCACCAGTTGAGGATCCGAGACTCTGACGTAGCCAGGACAGCGTTCAGGACGCGGTATGGGCACTATGAATCTTTGGTTATGCCGTTTGGGTTGACCAACGCCCCCGCAGCCTTCATGGACTTGATGAATCGGGTGTTTTGGCGATTCTTGGACAAGTTTGTGATTGTGTTTATTGACGATATCCTGATCTATTCCAGGAGTGTGGGCCAGCACAAGAAGCATTTGCGGGCAGTGTTGCGGACTTTGCGGGACCATCAGTTGTTCGCGAAGTTTAGCAAGTGCGAGTTCTGGTTGGATAGTGTGAAGTTTCTGGGCCACGTGATTTCGGCCAAGGGAGTCAGTGTTGATCCCGACAAAATCGAGGCCGTGCTGAATTGGAGTAGACCCACTACTGTGCCGGAGATTCGGAGTTTCTTGGGGTTAGCAGGTTATTATCGATGGTTTGTACAGGATTTCTCCCGGATAGCTACACCACTGACCAGATTGACGAAGAAGGGCGTCAAGTTTGAGTGGTCTGATGCGTTCGAGGAGAGTTATTTGCTCCTGAAGGAGAGATTGACTACCGCACCGGTTTTGACATTGCCAGACGACAGTGGTGAGTTTGTTGTGTACAATGATGCGTCGAAGTTGGGCCTTGGTTGTGTGTTGATGCAGCATGGTAGAGTCGTGGCATATGGTTCCAGGCAGCTGAAACCGCATGAGGTCAACTATCCGACGCATGATTTGGAGTTAGCCGCTATTGTGTTAGCGTTGAAGAGTTGGAGACATATTTTCAGTGATCATAAGAGTCTCACCTACTTGCGGACACAGCCGGATCTGAACATGAGGCAGCGTCGATGGATGGAGTTGATTAATGATTACGATTGCACGTTTGAGTACCATCCGGGGAAGGCCAATGTGGTAGCAGATGCACTTAGCCGGAAATCTGGAGCCTCGTTGTTTCACATGTGTGTGGCCAGAGTATCGATGTTAGCTGAGCTTCGAGCTACAGGTGCTGTGTTTGGGTATGATGATGATGGAGCTTTGTTGGCCAGTTTTCAGGTCCGACCGGTACTGGTTGATCAAGTACGAGAGGCCCAGGATTCGGATTCTTACCTGTTGGGTAAGAAGACTATGATACGGAATGGTGTGCCTACAGAGTTTCGATTGAGCGACGACGGTACGTTGTTGTTCAGAGGCAGGCTATGTGTACCCAGAGACGAGGACTTGAAGAAGGAGATTCTGGACGAGGCCCACAGTTCAGCGTATGCGATGCATCCCGGAGGTACGAAGATGTTTTGTACACTTCGGGCGTACTATTGGTGGCACAATATGAAGCGGGAGATTGCCGCGTACGTGAGTCGATGTTTGATTTGTCAGCAGGTGAAGGCGGAGAGGCAGAAACCTGCAAGGAAACTACAGCCACTTGAGATTCCGGTTTGGAAGTGGGAGCATATTACGATGGATTTCGTCTATCAGTTGCCGCGTACTTCGGCGGGCAACACTGGCATTTGGGTTATTGTTGACCGATTGACGAAATCCGCACACTTTCTTGCACTTCCAGGGAAGATTTCAGTGGGCAGATTGGCTAAGTTGTACTTATCAGAGATTGTTCGCTTGCATGGTGTGCCTGTGTCGATTGTTTCTGACCGAGATAGTCAGTTCACCTCTGAGTTTTGGCAGGCTTTACAGCGAGCTTTGGGCACGAGGTTACGATTCAGTACAGCTTTTCATCCTCAGACTGACGGGCAGTCCGAGCGGACCATTCAGAATCTTGAGGATATGCTGAGATCATGTGTGTTGCAGTTTCGCAGAAAATGGGATCAGCAGTTGCACTTGATTGAGTTCGCCTACAACAACAGCTATCAGGCCAGTATTGAGATGGCACCGTAAGAGGCCCTGTACGGGAAGCAGTGTCGCACTCCATTGTGTTGGAGTGAGGTGGGCGAGCGTTGGCTTATTGGTCCAGATTTGGTGAAAACCACAATGGAGGACATACAGGTTATTCGGGATCGATTGAAGATTGCCCAGGATTGGCAGAAGAGTTACGCAGATATGAGGAGGAAGAGCTTAGAGTTCGAGGTCGGCGATTGGGTCTTCCTGAAACTATCTCCGTGGAGGGGAGTTATGCGTTTCGGGAAGCGAGGCAAGCTTCGACCGCGATACATTGGTCCGTATGAGATTACGGAGAGGGTTGGAGCTGTTGCTTATAGACTTGAGTTACTGGCTGAGATGGCTCGTGTGCATGATGTCTTCCATGTTTCGATGTTGCGGAAGTACATTTCAGATCCTTCACATGTGTAAGCCCCACAGCAGTTACCGATCAGAGAGGATTTATCGTATGTTGAGGAGCCAGTGCAGATTCTCGATCATCGTGAGCAGGAGTTGAGGCACCGTGTGATTCCGCTAGTGAAGGTCTTGTGGCAGAACCACTCAGTTGAGGAGGCCACCTGGGAGACCGAGCAGCGTATGCGGGAGCAGTATCCTCATCTGTTCACTTGACAGGTACGTAAATTTTGAGGTCGAAATTTCTTTAAGGGGGGTAGATTTGTGACGACCCGAACCAGAATCTGTTGTGTATTCGGCACGATTCTCGAGATTGAGTTTTGTCGCAGTTTTATGTTGTATAAGTGTTTTGCTGATTTGATTCGCAACTTTATTTTCGGTCGAGAATTTGGGTTGAGTGTCTTCACGGAAATTGTAGAGTACGTGATTTCAAGCTCGTGGGCGGTTCCGGAAGATTTTTCCGATAAATGAGGAATATTTTATGATTATTTGAAGTTTCGGTATCCGACGAGTTTATCCGATTATTTCGAGTTTATCCGAATCATTTCGTATATTCGTTTTGGACCGTCGATCGACCCGAGGCGCGAGTATAAATATCAAAAATAGTCGTAAATTGTCGAGAAATACTGTTTCGCGTTGACCGGCCGTTGACTTTCCAAAAATAGCAAGTGACCTGTTTGACCGAAGAGGAAAGTTTCCTCTTTGAGCTGTGTCGTCCGACGACCTAGATTCCGGCCACCATCGGCCACGGGACAGGTACAGTTTGCTTCCTCTCTTGATTTCGAGTCTGATGGTAATTGGTTTGATGAGAATTGATTGAGTTTTGGAGGAGAACGAATCGGGCCGAACTGGGTTTAGTCGCCGGTGTTGGTTGGCCGTGTTCCGGTGAACCACAGTGGCTGAAAGGTTGGGGGTTCGACTCCCCTTGGTCTAGGGATGCTTCCCATGTGATTAGTTTTGGGATTGGTGAAGGTTTTTGGGTAACCCGATTAGGTCACCGGAGGGGAATTCCGTTCAGATTTCGGGCTGATTTTGGACGGGTTCTGGTGGGATTTGGACTTTGTTATAGAAGGGAAAACAGTTTGCCTTGATGAGACCTTGAAATCTGGAGAATCTCGTCGTGGGATTTCACCGTTGACGGCGCGCCGCCGGCGACGGCGGCGGTCAACGGTGGTGAACGACGGCGCTCCGGCGAGAAAAGTCAACTTTTTAGATTTCGTCGTTTTTAATGTCATTTTCTCGTAATCGCGCCCTGATTATCGTCCAGAGGTTTTCGGGTTAATTTGGTTAGCCGATTTTCAGTCGAGGTTTCGTGTGGGAATTTCGGGAATTTCCGTTATACATTTTGTATCGCATTGCATATTTCCGGGAACGGTTGGTTTCCGTGATTCAGTATAGGGTTGAGAATTATGATTTTGATCAGTTATGTTTTTGTGAATATTTAGGAGATCGAGATCGAGATCGGGATGGACCTGCAAGCCCGAACCATGACCTCTCTCGAGCTTCGATACTTTCGCCTTGCCAGAGAGAAGAGCAAACCAGAAGTTTTAGCTATCCTCATGGTGTAAGGTCTAGATAAAAGCAGATAAAGCCTCGTCAGAGTTGACCTTAATGGCCGAAGGGTATAGTTCCTTACGTGACTTCTTTGAGGTGGTGACCTTGGTGGAGCAGGGGTGAAGAGATGGATTTGTCGGATCTGCTATCACAAATTGGTGCTTTCTTTGAGAGTAGAATCCTAGGCTAACTCTCATGAATGGAAGGACATGGAAAGCAACACCGAGACTAACATGAGAAATTAACACGACAAAGGAATACCCTCCCCCCTAAGGGATGATTAAACCACCCCAAATACTGGAGCATTGAAGTACGGTAGCCCCGGCTCACATCAGGTCCGGCAAAGGAATCTCGTGGATGAGGACCACTTGAGCGAGTAGGAAGGCTCTGAACCTGAGAATGAGGGAACCAGAGGATGGAGGGTCAAGGTTGATCAGGACCTCCATCAAGCTGAAGGACGGTATCTAAACCTGATGCTCGATATGACCATGTTACAACAGTCGACATAAGGGGTCACCCGGAGCACAAATGAGTTGGCCAGTACTAATGCTGCCGTTCAGACAGCCTTGATGGATTTGGTGAATCTGCTAAGGAAACAAGGACCACCCAATTTGGTCACAGAGGCGAGACAGGAAATCTAGACAATCAAGCTGAATGACTTACATGAGGCACTCGGCCATCGCGACCAGAGGGAACCAACCCCTTAACCATCCATAAACGTGAGGAGTTGTTTTGCAAGTTCACGAGGATCCAAGCTTGAGGATCTGCTCTCACATGTAATACCCCCATAATCTTCTTGATAGCCAGTCTTCGCCATCTACGTTGTAGCAGCTGTAGAACTAGTGTGGCACAAGGATAAAAGCAAAATGAACATCATCATCATTAACATTTTATGAACAAACAATGTTGCCCTAACAAAGGATGAGAGCACATAGTTCATCTTGGATCACCCTGTAGGGGTGTGGGATGGTCGGAGAAACTTGTTGGTTGGTCAATTACTGTCAACGAAACCCATTTGCAGAGGTGGCTTGTTGAAAATCCTAGCCATTATTTGGTGTGGCAGTCGAGTCAAAGTGGGTGGACATGGAAATGGTAGGGTATTGATTGAGATATCTTCGAGCGAACAGAAAAAGTGGATTCTTAATTGGAATCCCTGGTCGTTTGACAAATCCCTCCTCGTTCTGGTGGATGCGAATGGGCCGATTCCCCCAGCAGAGATTCCTCTAACCCACAAGGATTTCTAGATTAGGGTTTCTGGTTTAGACCTGGAAGATATAACAAAGGGGGCTAGGAGGTTAGTTGGTAACTTTCTTGTGGTTTTTAGGGAAAAAGAACCCAACTCGGAGTGAGACTGCACCTCCTCGCTCATGAGGCTGAGAGTTGGGACTGCTATTACAAAACCCTTGAAGAGGTTAGTGAAGATGCACATCTATGGGAAACCGGTCACTCTGCATTTATCTTATGAGAGATTTCCTAACATCTTATATGTATGCGGTCATCTGGACCATGTGGCGGTGGAGTGTCCTAACGCTTTAGGTAATAATCCTCTGAATTCTCAATTCAAGTGTGATCCTTTGTTAAGGGCAGGTATGGCTAACGAACCCTCATTGCCGACAAGGAGGTGAGATTCTTTCAACCCCTAACCGCAGCTTGGTCGGGGAAAGCTCTGCATTTTGTTGACAAAGAGAGCAGAATTAAAAGAAAGCGGGATGATTTTGAGATGGTCACGCATGGTGACGATGATTCACTAATGGGTGAGGTGGCTGCGACGGAAGAAGGGGTGGAGGTAGAGGCTAAAAAAAAGGGAAAAACTCTGTCTACAGCAGAAGGGAACTCAAAATAATTGGTGGGAAAAAAAGTTATGGTAATGGTGTTAGGCTTGAGATTGAGAATGTTGATATTTCGTCAGTGGATGCAAGTCTGAATCTGGGGGACAACTCTTTTCTTTCGCCGGTTGTTTCGGCTGCTACTAACCCATGTAGAGAGGTAGATGCTCAAAACAGGTCTAATCCCATCATAAGGCCCTCGAATACTCGAAGGTAGAAATGAGGCAAAAGGATGTCGTGCAGAGATTGCGTTCTCATCCACTTTGTCAACAACTAGTGGGCCGGTGGGTCCCAAGCAATGTGAGGTGGGAAATGATATGAACCCTAACCGTGATAAGGCAGGGTTTGGAAAGGAAAAAAGAGGAGCCCTCGCAGGTTGTAAGAAGATGGAAACAGAGAGCCAGAGTTGGGTATGAGACTAATCCTATGTCTGAGTCCAATGCGAAATCACAGCCTAGGTCAACAGACTTTTCCCAGCCCAACCAGATCCCTAATATGGCTAGGGTGCCTAGTGCTATATAGGATCTAGTGTACAACCCAACAAATCCAAGATTTGATGTTATCTCTGACATAGTTCAAACCATGATGGCTGCCGGTGCCCTGCCCCATCACGAGCAATGTTAGTGTTATGCTGGAACGTTCGTGGTCTCGGCAATCTATGGACATTAAGAGCCCTAAGAGATATTATTAGGGTGAAGAAACCGGATGTCGTCATCTTGATGGAGACAAGAATGAATGTGTATCAAATGGAGAAGGTTGTTAATAATGACCTCAAAGGGTTCAACTATTTCAAAGTTAACAAAAATATGGAGAGGAATAAGAGGCAGAGGATCTGGCTGGAGAAGGTAGGGGAGGTGGAGGTTTGGCTTTGTTCTGGAGGAAAGACTGGAAGGTTAGTATCTTGTCTTCATCAAAGGGCCATGTTGATGCAAGGGTGACTATGAGTGAAAGGGTAAGTTGTCATTTTACTAGTTTTTATGGCAATCCTAAACCAGGTTATGTCTTAACTTATGGGATTTTCTCCGTAAGTTGGTTGGTATCAGTTCTGAAGCATGGATAGTATGGGGAGATTTTAATGAGATTTTATTGGATTCGAAGAAGCAAGGTAGGTCCCTTTGAAACCTGGGATCTATGAAAAATTATAGGGAGGCTATCAGTGAATCTTTCCTTCAAGAGATTGATTTTATGGGTGATACTTTCAAGTAGGACAATAAGATAAATGGTGAGAATAATGTCTGTGAGCACCTAGATAGGGCTTTCATGGATGAGGCAGGACACCAACACTTCAGGCATACTCTAGCCCGGCATATTGCTAACTGGACGTCTGATCCTTTCTTCTAGAGCTTAGGTGTAACGGTGGTGACTGCACGTGGAGAAAGAAGAAAAGGTGATTCTGTTTTGAAGCTTTTGGGGCAGAAAAAGATGAGCGTGGTAGTATTGTGGAAGGGGTGTGGCGAGAACATGCAGGCAGTCTCAACGAGAAAATCTTGTGGTGTGCTCATCATCTCAACAAATGGAACAAGGAGGTCAATGGTCACATACCTGCTAGGCTCAACAAGGTGAGAGAGCTTATGTAGCATCTGAATGAAGTCATTTTCTCTCAAGATGTTGAAAAACAGAGAAGATCTCTCATGGCTGAGTATGAAGGGTTATTTTGGGATCAGGAAACCATTTGGTGTCAGAGAAGTAGGGTTGCATGGCTGAAGGGGAGGTGATCAAAACAGTATACTTTTTCATGAGAGCTCTCGGACAAAGGCTCGAGGAAAGACTAATCATATTGCTGAAGTGGTGGATTGCATGGGAATGTTGCACAAAGGAAATGTCCCAACTTGGATTTATGCAAGCTTTTCACAAGGACTGATATCAAATAGGTGCTTAAACAAATGTTCTTGATCAAATACTAGGAGTGGATGAGATGTCAGCTTTGTTCTACTAGAAATATTGCAGAATTGTTGGGACCGAAGTGTCATCCTTATGTGTGGAGGTTTTGAATGGGAATGGTAGTGTTGAAGTTTTGAATAAAACCCTCATTGCCCTCATCCCAACGGTTAACGAATCCACTAAGGTAAGGGATTTTTGCCCTATAAGTTTATGCAATATTATTTATAAACTTATTTCTAAGGCAATTGCAAATAGGTTGAAAATTGTTCTTCCTCCTATTATTTCGGAAACACAAGGTGTTTTTGTCCCTAAGCGCTTGTTACTGATAACATTATTGTTGCCATTGAGACAATCCATGCCATCAAATCTAGAGGTAAACGGGGGAGGAAAAAGATGGTTCTCAAACTTGATATGGCAAAGGCCTATGATAGGGTTGAATGGAGTTTCCTTAGAGCTATGATGCTTAGATTGGGTTTTTGTGAGAGGTGGGTTAATTTGGTGATGAAACATGTTATGTCGGTCTCTTATTTGGTGTTGATAAATGGGGAGGCTTATGGTGATTTCAAACCTAATAGGGGGCTTAGGCAAAGTGACCCGCTTTCCCCTACCTTTTCCATATATGTGCGGAGGGTCTTTCGGCTCTTTTAAGGAGAGCCGATAGAAGAGGAGATCTACATGGGGTGTGTGTGTGTGTGTGTGTTGCTAAGGGGCACAAAAATCAACCATCTCTTTTTTAGGGATGATAGCCTTATTTTTGTACGTAGATGCAAAATTATTGGAGTGTAGGTGCCTTAAAAATGTTCTTGCAATGTATGAAGCTACTACCGGTAAAAAAATTAATTATGGGAAGTTCGCTATCTCATTTAGCTCTAGTACAATTGTTGGAGAAAAATTGAAGATCAGAGAGGAGATGGGAATGGAAGTAGTTGATTTCCATGAGAAGTACCTTAGGTTACCGACGGTGATAGGAAGAAATAAGAAGAAATTTTTTTGGAGAATTAGAGAAAGAATTTTGGGAGAGCAAATAGATGGAAAGAGAAACTTTTGTTTATGGCCAGTAAGGAGGCAAGGCGTCAAGCTATCCCTAGCTATGCAATGAGTGTTTTTCAACTTCCAAAAAGGATTTGTAAGGAGATAAATAGTGAGGTGGAAAAGTTTTGATGGGGTAAAATGTAACGACTCGAACCGGAAATTGTATGTTAATTGGCTGGATTTGCCCATTTCACGATTAGTCGCGGTTTTGTCGTATTTGGTCGATATGACGGGTTTGTTCACGACTTAATTATCGGGCAAGAATTTGGTTTGAGTTCCTTCACGAGAATTGTAAAGGATTTGATTTCGAGTTCGTAGGAGGTTTCAGAGGATATTTTGGATAATCGGAGAATATAAAATGGATATTTGAAATATCGTCGAGTTAGTCGTACTTATCCGTTTGTGTTTAAGTTCTCCGAATAGTGAATTTGGTCGGTTTGCGACGTATAAATATCGAATAGTCGTAAAATTGTCGAAAAATCACATTTGGACCGAGTTGACCGAGTTGGGGCGATTTGACCCGTTTTCTTCCCATCGTCGGACTCGGTGTTTCCGGCCACCTCCAGCCACGTTCTTGGTATGGTTGGAAAGCTCTTGACTTGTACTATTGATTTGTGTATTCATTTGTTGAAATTGGTTGAGAATTGAGGGAGAACGAACGTGATGAAGTTTGGAGATTTCGCCATAATCAAGTGGCGAATTCCGGCGAGTTTTGGTGTCGGGTTGGTGGGGGATTTGCTTCCCCTCAACCCATTGATGAGTTCTGGGCACTTTCTTTTGGAATTGGAGGTGATTTGAGGTAGTTTGGGGCGGTGACCGGAATGGAAGTTCAGGCCAAGCTTTCGGCTGGAATTCCGGCCGGTGTAGGTTGAATTGGTGTTAGTGGTAGTTGGGAAATGTGTTGGGCTTAAAGAGAGGAAGAGTTTGAGGTATAGGTTAAGCTCCGGCGATGTTGACTTTTTGAGATTTTTGGAGCTTTTATACCGTTTTGCTCGTAATCGCGTCCTGATCGTAGTCATGAGGTTTTTGAGTTGATTTGAGTATTCTATTTTGGGACGATGGTTGTTTGGGTGTATTTTAGGAATTTTGTTATCCTCGTCGATATTTCGAGCGATACGTCTTTCGAGAACGCAGGGTTCTTGACGTATTAGCTCCGTATGTTGTGATTCTATATGTATTGATCATATCCCTATTATTCAGGTGATCGTGATCGAGTGTTTGGCGAGGGATCTTCCACCGGACCTCAGAGTCAGCCTCGTACTGTGAGTGGACACTTTATTTTCACTGTCGATTTGCGAGTCTTGATTATGCATTTTATGTTATGCATTTTACTTGTATGCAATTATGATTATGCATTTACGATTATACATTTACAGTTATGTATTTTTACTTGGAGGCATATGTATGATTTGTTTTATATGGATTATGGATATATGGATGCATCGATGCATGGCTTCTCAGCTGATCCCCGAGATGCTCCGGGGGGGTCCGGGGGGGTTATGACAAACGCCTGACCCGTTATTATATAGCTCCCAGGAAGGTTATGACAAACTCCTTACCTTGGTTGAGGATGATTGTAACTTTGAGGAAAATGTACTCAAGTTACGGTCTCCACATTTTATATGGTATCTAGGAAGGTTATGACAACCACCTTACCTGTGATTGATGATTTTAGACTCACATCATGATTTCATATTTATATTAGTGGAAGACATATTATTATTTTCGTCCACTCACTCTAACAATTTCATTTGTCTTCCCCTGGGATTTTCGGTTTCCTTTGCCCAGTTTGCAGTTTGGGTTCCAGTGTTGCACGTCGACTGTAGAGGCGTAGAGTTCAGGTCACACTTTAGTTCGAGAAGGTTCTTTGTTCGACCTTTTGGTTGTATATGATGTATATAGGAGTCGTTCTGAATACTTATGTTGTGTTTTCAGTTGAGTTTACTCCTGAATGTTTTCTGGATTTCTTGTAAACCTTGTGGTTTATTATATATATGATGTTGAGAAATCCGGTTGGGGAACGGAGCCCTACGGTTTGGCTTTTGTGGAATATTCAAAGTGTGTTTCTTTTGCAGGTTCTAATATTGGCTCATGTATTTCAAAGTAAACTCTGGCAAAACAAATTTAGGGTCATATTTTCGAAGGAGTTTGATTAATTTCGATTTAGGCAACTAAATCGGGGTCGGGTCCTTTCAAAAAAATTGTAGGAAAGGGATTTATTGGAGAAAATGGGAAGTGTTATGCAAGGCAAAAAAGATGGGGGGTCTTGGCTTTTGAGACTTTGGAAAATTCAATCAAGCAATGGTTGGAAAACAAGCTTGAAAATTTTTTGAATTTCCAAATTCTTTGATTAGTCAGGTGCTCAAAGATCGTTACTTTCCTAACTCCTCCTTTATGCAGGCAACTTTGCGAACAAACCCATCTTTTTTGTGGAGATCAATCTTATGGGGTAAATAATCGGTTGAGAAGGGCAACGTTAAGAGCATTGGTAACGGGCAGGATACACTTATATGTGATGACTGGTGGATCCCTAGACCAATAACTCAAGACTTGTAGCTCAAGATCCTTTGACCCGCATGAAAAAGTTAGCAATCTCATCACCCAATCAGGTACATCCAATCATGATTTGATCAGTGCCTCTTTTGACGTGGATGAGACTACATTAATCTCGGGCATCCCTCTGGGAAATATGCAAAGAAGGGGTTGGGTGAGATGGTTCCCAGAGAAAGGTGGGAAATACTCAATCAAGTCAGCTTAGAGCATCCGCACCAGTTGCTAGAGCAAGTGAGGCTTTTTGCTCAAGTAAACCAAATCCCTCTTTTGCTCTAGCAAATCAAATTTTGGATGCACCCATTCACAAAATGCAAGAGCAAATCCAGTTCATCATGTTGTAAAATATTATTAACTTATTTACCGGAAAGATTTACGACCGATCATAATTTGACATGTGTCTTTATCGACTAAATAATAATTTTATAAGATTCCGATAAGATTTTCGACTAATAAAAGTGTCACTACCACATGTCATTATCGGCAAAATAATTGGACTAGATTTCCAGTAAGATTGTCGACTAATGACGATGCGACATGTGTCACTACGAGATATTGTTATCGACAAAATAATTGGACCTGATTTTCAGTATGATTTTTGTCCAATGACAATGCGACACGTGTGTTCATCTTCAAAGATCAGATTATCTATAATTGGCTATAAAACTTTCATCCTATACTCATTCTATACTCACACCATCTACAAGTCTCTTCCAATCTGAGCAGATAATAGATATCTCTTATAAAGATTTCCTACATCATCACTCTAATGAATCCTTTCAACTTCCATAATTTTTTTCAAGCAGAGACAACAACAAAACCAAGAGGATGATGATATGGAGCAATCCTTCGTCAATTAAGTGGTCATGGAGGAAGCACAATACAACGATGAACCACAAGGTCATGGTTCACGTCGTGGTCAAAAACTGAATCAACCACGACAGAGGGAGTCGAGGGGACAAAATTTCATGGAAGATTACTTCATCGAACGAACCAACTTCAATACGCAAGAATTTTGGCGGAGCTACCGAATAAGCAAGAGATCGATTCAACATTATCATGACGAATCTCAATAAGCACGACCAATCTTGGCATCAAAGAGAAGATGCCACTGGAATGCTAGGGCTTCTTCCCCACCAAAAGAAGACCGAGGCTCTATGAATGTTGGCGTATGGGGCAGCCGCAAATTAGTGTGCTGAAATTATAAGAATAGGAGAATCGACCAACAAATCGCGAAACTCGCAAATCAAGTCGATAATCATTCCATTTACGGTTCGGGTCGATCAACGGTCCAAAACGGATCACAATCATGATTCGGATAGACTCAAACACAAACGGATAAACTCGACAATATACCGAAATTTCAAATATTCATATTATATTCCTCGGTCGTCCAAATAATGATCCGGAACCTCCCACGAACTTGAAATCACACGTACAACAGCTCTCGAGAAGAGACTCAACTCAAATTCTCGGCCAATAATTAAGTCATAATCAAAGCCGACGATTCAATCAATTATCAGAAATCTGCGATTATACGCTAACTCATGAATTAAGCTGATTACACTTCTGATTCTGTTCCAGGTCGTCACACGCATAAAGACCCTCTGATGATCAAGTCAGTAATGATATCCGAATAATAGTATATTTAAGTTGAGAGCATTACCTTATGTCTCCCTAAGCTCTCTTTATATAGAGAAGGGATGAAGAGTTGTCTTTGCATTCTTGAATAAGCATATCAAGGTAGATCAGGAATCTGATTCCTTTCTCTTATTCATGACCAATTAGTTTTTCCCAACTACCACATGCCCTTTTTCAAATACTTCGGCCAAATTTATGACCATATCTCGATAGGATTCTGGAATCCTCAATGTCTCCATGATTCCTTCTCCCTAGAGGATACAGTGTTTTGCTACCGCAGACCTTGGGGGAATATCTTGGTGTTGTGGACCGCGAGGGAATTCTTTGCTGCCATGGAGACCTTGAGGGATTACATTGTTGAGACCCCACATTAATGGATTCACTAGGAATACTCTAGCTTTCAAGGATGACCAAATCCGACTCCCACAAATGCGCCCTAGCCATAGCAAGTCAAATGCTCGGAGGCTTAGTGTGGCTGCGTGAGGAAGGCATCCCCATGAAAGTTAAGCATCATCTTTTCTACATGATATAAGGACCTGGAAAAAAAATTCCTCAAGCTTTCCTTCAATTCATGAAAGTTAGCATAGGGTTCTGCTCTCAATGAAAACACCAATTTGTGAGAGCAGATTTCGACCTCCCTGAAACTTGATTCCCTCGTGAACCGGAAAAAACAAATCGGAGTACGGTGTGGTACCATGCTTAGACTCTCTGATGCTTAAGTCATATACTTTTCTCTTAAATCAAAGAGTCGCTACAGCAAAAAAACACTTAGACGACGAAGCTATTTCGTCGTCTAGGTTCAAGTTTTTGTCATCTAAGTACTTAGACGACGAAAAATCTTCATAGTCTAAAGTTTGTCATTCAAGTGTCGTAGTTTAAGTACTTGAATGAGGAATATATAAAATTTCGTTGTCCAAGTGAAGACTTAGACGATGGAATAGATCCGTCGTTTGAGACACTACTCAGACAACAAAATAATATTTTCGTCGTCCAAGTACACCTTAGACTACGAAATTGTTTCGTAGTCTAAGTCATCACTTAGAACTACGAAACTATTTCGTAGTCTAAGTCATTTCTTAAACTATGAAATTGTTTTCTGGTCTAAGAATTGACTTAGACTACGAAACTGTTTCGTAGTCTAAGTCACTTCTTAGACTACGAAATCATATATGATTTCGTAGTGTAAGTCAATTTAATTACAAAAATTATTTTTTTTTCTTAAAATTTGAATTCAAAGTTGAATTTAAAGTAAAATATTATTAATTTAAATAAAATAATAAATTTACTTTAAAAAAATTTAAAATTGTATGTACATCGATATCGTTAGAAAAAAACTAAATATTAAAAACTACGTACAAACTAAGTAAATACGGCGGGAGTAGACGCCCTGCTGAGTCCCCCGCCTCCGGCCATGTCTTCGTCGTCGGGGTGTGGGGTCGAAACAGGACGACAATCTTCTGGAACCCTACCTTGCATGAGGGCGAGCTGGTTGGCTATCTGCACTTGTTGCTCATCAAGCCTCTGACGCATGGATAGCGTTTCCGTCCGTGCGAGTCGGCATCCTTAAAGGCTGCTTGGACGGCCACATCCTGACCATTCTTCCTCGTCGAGCGTGTCATAGATGAGTCAGATAAATCTAGCTGCACCTTGCGCCTCAACCCCCTAACCTCCTTGCCAGCTCGACGGCCGTATACTGCATCGGCAATTGCAATTTGGCTCTCCCTCGATAGAGGAGGCAGGTCTTTTGACGACATATCCAGGTGTGCAAGCTACGTATTGGCCAATTCCTATTGTGCCAGTTCTAGCAACCTCGCCTGAAAATAATAATAAAAATTAAATAATTATAAATTTTTACGGGAGTTTAATAAATAATAAATATTAATTACTTTAATTGAAAAGAAATATATACGACACTAATGCCGCTTACGTGACGCCAACGGACACACAGAGATAAGGGTGTTTGGAGCCCTTATCTTTGTGCTTCTCGGTGATTTGTATTATCTGCACGGAGCTAGAGGCATGATGTTTGTCCTTTTTTTTCCGATTGGCCTTGTTTGTGTGCGATCTCATCTGTTCGACAACAGAAATCATTAAAAGCTTAATAAATAACTAACAAATAAATTATTCAATTTCGTTTAATTTAAATAAAAAAGAAGATGAACCTGATACGATTCTTCATCGAAGTGGTTGACCAACCACTCACACTCATCTTCTCTATTATCACGCAGCTCTACGGGGTAGACGAGCGGTCAAATTGGAGGTAGTACTTATGAAATATGTACTTCCAATCACGATAGATGGCGTTGGCGGTGTTGTTGATATGCCTAAGCATCTCCAGTGTGCCATCCACATTATAATGTACCTAGAAAAAAGAATAAAAAATTTAAATCGTATATATTATGAAATTACGATTTTTATTGGTTATTAAAAAATAAATTTAAAATTGTATAACCGAAAGTTTTCTAAACATCTTTCCCTTCTCACTACAAGAAAACAGCACTTAGACCACGGAAACACTAAGTCTCCGTCGTCCAAGTGACACCTAGATGACGGAAAAGACTCCGTGGTCCAAGTACCACCTGGACGACGGAGAATACCATCTCCGTCATCCAGGTGGTCACCTGGACCACGGAGTATTTTCCGTCGTCCAGGTGATCACCTGGACGACGGAGATGGTATTATCCGTCGTCCAGGTTGTCACCTGGACCTCGGAGTCTTCTCCGTCCTCCAGGTGATCACCTGAACGACGGAGATGGTATTCTCCATCCTCGAGGTGATTACCTGGAGGACGGACCGACACGCCGTCGTCCGAGTATACGAAACGTACTTCCACTTAGACGACGTACCGACATCTCCGTCGTCTAAGTGAAGCATTATATAAGCCCGATGCCAAACTGATCGAATTCATTCCTAGCCTCGATCTCTTCATGATTCCATTTGAAGAAGAATTGAAGGAGAAGGGAGAAGGAGAAGGGAGCTAGCTATAGCTAGGCCGAGAAGAATCAGGATCGATAAGGGATCTCCGCTGACTAGCTAGTTAGCTTAATTAACGTAAAGATATCGAGAAGGCCAGCAGGTACGTACGTACGCAGTTAAAATTTGCTTAATTAATATGTATTTAGTGAAAACGTACGTACATATATATATACATGCAAGGATGTTAGCTGATGTTAGCTATATATATATATGTACAGATCGATTAAATTACGTATATACGTACGTAATTGATGGATCGATATGTAGATCGAGTACGTATAATTAAGCGTAAATTAATGGACAAATATATATATATATGTAATAATTAATTAAGTATAATATTTTGTAGCAGTATGGACAAGAGTTGGATGAAGTTGAAGAATAGATGTGATGTCCGGTATATGGATGGAATTAGCGAATTTGTGAATTTTGCGATAGAACATGGTCAGGGAAAGAAACGTTTCAGGTGTCCGTGTCAGAAATGTCTTAATTGTCAGTATGCGGAGGTTAATGTTATGGTGCAACACTTGTACGAAAATGGTATGATGTGGAGTTACACTACATGGAGCGAGCATGGTGAAGCAGTAGAGTTCAGCGCAGCAGACGTCAGCTCAGGGTACAGTTACCATGGTGCCTCATCCAGCGGCAGTGGTGCCGGACCCCCAGCTTGCAACCCAACTGCAGATTTGGTCCATGATGCGTTTCCGGGATGTAGTCATGGCGGACACCAACACCAAGATGGAGGTTACAGTACCACCAATGAGCATGATGACACATTCCCCGCAGCTAGCTTGGCCACTGACACCAGTGAGATGGAAAAGTACAACCGAATACTACTTGAAGCGCAGACCCCGGTGTTCCCTGGATGTCGAGAGAATGTGTTGCAATATGTGATGGAGCAAATGAAGATAAAAGTGAAGCACAAAATGTCAGTGAGTGCTTTTGACGAAATTCAGGAGCAAATATGTAAGTTGCTTCCTGATGATCACAATCTTCCTAAATCTCATTATAAGGTTAGAAATATCCTGAGCAGCCTCGGCCTAAAGTACAGGATAATTGACGCATGTCCGAATGATTGTGTGCTATTTTACAAAGAGTATAAAGAGTTGGACTATTGTCCCGTATGTGGCCAGTGCAGATTCCAGTTGAATAGGAAGAGTTCGAAAAAGAGAATTCCTGTGAAAGTTGTTCGATATTTTCCCTTGATTCCCAGATTGCAGCGCCTATACATGTCTCTACACACAGCAGAGGCGATGCGATGGTACGCAGAAAAGCGAATAGATGACGATGTCCTGCGACACGCCGCGGATGGGGAGGGTTTCAAACATTTTGACAGAGAATTTGGAGACTTTGCTTCTGAGGTTAGAAATGTTAGACTCGGCCTATCTACAGACGGATTCAATCCTTGGGGAAGTAATAGCTCCGCCGTCAGCACTTGGCCAGTTATTCTGATGCCGTACAACTTGCCTCCGTGGATGTGCATGAACAAGGAATTTAATTTCCTTACCGTACTAATTCCAGGTTCTAAATCTCCATCGAAGTGCTTATATGTCTACCTCAGACCTTTGATCGACGAGCTGAAACTGTTGTGGGAAAATGGAGTCCCAACTTATGACAAATTCACTGATACGATGTTCACGATGAGGGCTGCTGTAATGTGGACGATCAGCGATTTTCCAGCTTATGGGATGTTGGCAGCCTGCAGGACAAAAGGATATAATGGATGTCCTATATGTTTGGACGACGTGAACTCTAGTTGGCACGCGGGGAAGGTGTGTTACTTGGGTCACCGTAGATGGCTTCCTCACGACCACCCGTGGCGACAGGATGAAGCTCATTTCGACGGTACGGTAGAGAACAATCCTAAACCCCGTAGTTGGTCTGGCGAAGAGATTTTAGAGAGGTTGAGCTATTTCGACTTTGGTGTGTTGAGCAATGACGCGGATGTAAAGAAATGCAATCCAATTCCTCCACATGATCTGAGCTATTGGGATCACAAGAGTATATTCTTTGAACTCCCTTACTGGTCGAAGTTGAAGCTGAGGAACAACTTGGACGCGATGCACATAGAAAAGAATGTGTGCGACAGCGTGGTGGGAACAATTCTCGGTATTAAGTTCAAGACTAAAGATACTCCCAAAGCGCACAAAGATTTGGAATCAATGAATCTACGTCGTCCCTTGTGGTTGAGGAGGGATAGGAAAAGAGTGTACAACAAGATGCCAGATGCACCTTACACAGTGAAGCCGACGCTTAGACGTTCTGTATTTCACTGGTTTAAGGGCGTTCGTTATCCGGCTACGTATGCAGCTACTATAACTGGAGCTGTGGACGAGGTGCAACACAAGTTTGTTGGTCTAAAGACACATGACTATCACGTTATGCTGCAACGTCTGATTCCAGTGGTAATTCGACCATACTTGCCTCGGGACGTCGTAGAACCAATAGTGGCATTGTGCAGGTGGTGGCAGAGGTTATGCACCAGAGAATTAAAGAAGTCAGATGTGGTGGAATTGCAACAACAAATTGTGCACATCATTTGCAAACTAGAGAGGATTTTCCCCCCTGCTTTCTTTGACATCATGATTCACCTAATGATCCACCTGCCCGAGCAGGTGCTCATTTCTGGTCCGGTCCAGTACACTTGGATGTATCCTCAAGAAAGGTACGTACAACTAATTAATTAATTTGTTCCACTGGAGAATATATATATACTAGTTAGCTAGCTATATGTACTTATGTAATGTGTACGTTTGATTTTGTAGACAGCTTGGACAGTATAAGTCATTCGTCAAAAACAGGTCGGCCCCGGATGGCTCCATAGCAGAGACATACCTAATACATGAGTGTGTTACTTACTGCAACAGGTACCTCAAAGATCCACCCCCTCCCAGTACTGCCTCCGATCGCAGTGCCCGCATCAATCTTTCTGTCGTGAGAAATGTCGTCCGACCGTTTAGAGGAGTATTAAAGGAATCGTTAACACGGGAAGAACTTATTGAGGCACATTGGGTAGTGTTGCGAGACTGTGACGAAGTTGAGCCGTACATGTTGTCATACAGGGAGAGGCTTCAGGCGTTAAATCAAAACAAGAGTTCGGCGTGGATTGAGAAAATGGTTAAGAAGAAGTTTCCCGATTATTTCTTCCAATGGGTACGTACGTACGTCTCGGTATTAATTATTTAAATACATATCGCTCATGTTTGTAGAAAGTAAACCCTTATATTAGCCCATTTTCGCAGATGATTGATCTGCAAAAATCTGATAACCACGGAGGGTGGTGGTTATGGCCAAAGCACTTGCTAGCAGGGAAGCCGGTTAAACACTATATTTATCCCGGATGTTTTGTGAACGGTGTAAAGTTCCATTCATTGGCCCGAGACGAAGGAAGAAGAACACAAAACAGTGGGGTAGCCGTTGGGAAAGACAATGATCTATATTACGGGGCTATTGTATACGTGGTTCAGCTATGTTACGGGAATGATGTCAACGTTTTCCTATTCAAGTGCAGATGGTTCAAGCGTACAAAGGAAGACCTGGGACTATTATCTGTCGATACAAACTCGCACTGGTATGAGGATGAGCCTTTCGCTCTCGCCACCTTAGTTCGGCAGGTGTTCTATCTCGACGATCCGAAAGCCGGTGAAGGGTGGAAAATAGTGAACCATATCTCTCACCGAGGAATATGGAATACAGAGACAATTGAAGGGACACCGGCGACGACTGAAGATGCTACTGAACCAGAAAGAGACATTCCTGCCTATCAAGAGCCTAATATTTCTATGGTCCGCTCCGATATAATGGACCTGGTTCAAGATGGTGAACGGTTACCCATGCCTGATGGTTGTACAGATCTAACTGAAGATGAGATTATCGATGAGGTAGATGAAGAAGACGAGCAGGAAGAGGACGCGGACGAGGACTCAGGTTATTCGTCGGACGATGTTGAGTACGATGACGAGGATGAGCCGTCGACTAACGGGGATGAGGACGATGATGATTATGACGAAGAGTACGGTCATACGACGAGGGAGATTAATTGGTAATTAATTACTGTAATTATTGTAATATATATATATATGATCGATGCCGGTTTACGGTAAGAAATTAATCTGAATTATATATCCTGGCCAACGGAGAAATTAATAAATATTGGCGCCAAATCTCAATCTCATATAAAACGTACCCTAGCTAAATCCTCGACCCTAAATCTAGCAAATCGGATCGATCGATCATTTATTTAATTTTTTTATGGTCATTCAAAATAATTGAACGGACACCTGAATTCTGTCCACGTTTATATTAGGTCCCCCGCCATATTCACCTTTGGCGCCATATAAAACCCTAAATCTTGGACCCAAAACCTAGCAGATCGGATATCGATCGATCAATTTTTTTAATTATATTTTTGAATCAGAATAATTGAACGGACACACAAATGACCGGGGACGACCTAAACCGTAAACCCTAAGGCCCTAACCCCTGAATTCGGGGTTTTTACACCTGGACGACGGAGATGGTCAATCTCCGTCGTCCAGGTACAAACTCGGACGACGGATTCGGTCATTCTCCGTCGTCCAAGTTCACAAACCCTAAACCCTATACAGTAAGGCCTGGACGACGGATATGGTAATTTTCCGTCGTCCAAGTTCACAAACCCTAAACCCTAAACAGTAAGGCCCTAACCCCTGAATTCAGGGTCTATGCACCTGGACGACGGAGAACGTCATTATCCGTCGTCCAGGTTATGACCTGGACGACGGATAACTTCATATCCGTCGTCCAGGTGATCACCTGAACGACGGAAACGCTCATTTCCGTCGTCCAGGTGCAGATATCGTAATTTTTTCTAAGACAACGACCATCTAGACCTTCTTCCAATGCAAAGTCTTTTCATCAAGACTTTAGAGTAAACAATTCTTGGTGTGTGAGCTTCGACGGTTCGAAAATCGGAGTTGCGAAATGCCTTGTATCCACGTTTCCGGTTTGTGAAATTATCGGTTTTGCGGTTGACTGTGCCGATCAAACCCTTCCCGAACTTATTATTTTATGATCCTTTGAAGACAATTATATATTATGTTACGACAAACATATCCAACGGTTGTTTTGTCCAAATTCAATTTCGTTAATACTCTGCTGCAAATGAGCGTCTACTCATGAACACTTAAGTCGTAAAGATTAGTCGATACTTAACATGTTTCAATACGTAAAATTAATCGTCGGTTCAAATTTAACTGTTTATATACACGATGCGTTCATCGATATTGTACGACTATTTCACTCGAATGACAGATCGCTAAATTCCTAGCGAATTGTTTTTTAAATTTTTTTTTACGTAATTTGAACCTGGACGACGGATATGGTCATTTTCCGTCGTCTAGGTGAACACCTGGACGACGGACAATGACCATATCCGTCGTCCAGGGTTTTTGGGACCGCTTGAATTTTCACTTAGACGACGGAGAATTCATTCTCCGTCGTCTAAGTCCAAAATCATGGCGGTTCAAAACGTCCCGCCGACTAATTACGCGCCGATTGAAAATTTTTAAACCGCCACCTGGACGACGGAAAACACTATTCTCCGTCGTCCAGGTTCACTTAGACGACGGAGAATAGTGCTCCGTCGTCTAAGTGAAAGTCTATATATAGGCCGAGCCTCATCTTCTTTTCCTCATCCCTTACAACTTAATTTCTCTCCTCCATCTCCTCTCTGGCCAGTCATTCCGGTGAATCTGCTCCGGCGACGCTCCGACGACATTATTTCCGGCGTGGTTCCTCCTCTCCGACGACACAACTCCGGCGATTTTCCCGAAAACTCCCGAAAAACTCCGATTCGGTAAATTTCTATTTTTCCCTTATTAAAATAATTTTTATTTACTTAATTAGTTTTAAATATTTCTTAAATGATTATTGTAATATTAGAGAATTAATTATTGTTATTAATACTAATTAAATGAATAATTGTAAAATTATTGTTATTAATTATATTTAGATTAATTGTTGTTATTAAATAAATAAATGATTACATATTGTTATTAATTAATTAAATGGTAAATTATTGTTATTAATAATAATTAAATGAATAATTGTAATTACTTGATAATTTATGAAATGAATAAATATTATTGTAATTATTTATTAATTAGTTGCATAATTAAATAAATATGAGATTAAATTAATTAGTAGTACATGTTCGATTTAAATTTAGTACATAGGCTTGGTGTAATTAAGTCGCACTCTTTGGAATAGATGGCGCCTCTTTTCCTTGCTTATCTCCTTAACCCCTCGTGATGTGTGGATTTCATCACCGCACACCATAACCTAAGTGAAGTTATGGACACGAGGTTGAGGGCGGAGTTTGCAAAGGACTTGAGGGAGTGTAAATTTTCGAAAAATTGGCCGAATGTCGGACATGGTGTCTAGAAACGGGTTATGACTGGTGACAGGATTTGGACTAAGAAAGACTTTTGTCGAAATTAGTCCTGCCTCTCGCGTTATCTCTATCCCTAACTGGCCATGTTTTTCGATTTAATAAAGGCTGATTAATTGAAAATTTACACTTTATCGCGCGGGTCGCACGTCCATTGAACGACCGAAAATGCCAAGCTAGTGTACTCTATTTAAATCTTAAACGTACTTAATTAATTAGCGTCAATTTTTAAGTTGTAATTATTATGGTAAGTAGGTATTTTAACCCCGTACTCTTAGGTTTAAATGGCTCCGCCAAAGACGACATCCGGCAAGAAGAAAGCCCAACAAGAGGCAGAAGATGCCATGCTCCGCCGCTTGGCGGACCAAGTCGGTTGGGAATTACCACCGGAGGGCAACGACGCTCTCAATCCGGACGGATCATCTGGTCCGTCCGTAGCGCCCTCTGGGGAAATTCCCGCTCCCCCATTCATCTCGAGCGGTGATGACGTCGACCCATTCCAATCTCCGACGCCCGGTACCCATTCAACGGGAAGTACTCAGGCGTCCTCCACCGCCGAATCAATCATGTACAGCGCCCGCCGTAGGCAAAGGAGGGCCCCCACTGACCCGGAACCGAAAAGGACTCGGGGTCTCATTAAAGGGGGGAAAGCGGAGCGTATTTGCAAGGTGACCGGTAAAAAGATCGACTTGCCGTACGACGAATTCACCGGTGGCCCTCCCACAGCTTAACTAGCAAGTCCCTCGGCGCATGGGATAGGGTCAATCATCCGTAACCGGGTTCGTATCACTGCCCCTACTTGGAAGGAGGCGCCGGATCATGAGAAGGCGAAAGTCTTCAAAGATCTTTCGGTACGTAATACGTTCAATTTAGTTATTATATAATATTGTTAATCTCAGCCTAAAATTTCATAATATATACGATTATAATTTTCTATTTATTTTTCATAGGAACAATTTGACGTGGATCCGACACCGGATATGTTGAGGCATATCAATCAAACCGCCAACTCCATCTACAAAGATTGGAAGTACAGGCTCCATAAGTACTTCAAAGATGTCGGTCCCGTGCCTCCCCCGGTAGAGCTGCAAGGGGAGAGAGAAGATGAGTGGGAGTGGTTGTGTAACCACTTTGCCGATGAACAATTTAAGGTATTAATTTAATTTTTTTATTTCAATTAAAATAATTGAATTATTTAAATTGTAGTTATTCATTTTTTAATGATTTAATTATCTTGTGTAACAGAAATTCTCCGGTGTCAACAAAGCCAACCGGGGGAAAAAGGAGAAACACCATACTACCGGCGCCAAGCAGTTCATTCAAATTGCCAAGGAGCACAAGGATAAGGGTTCCAAACACCCTTTTATTGATGCAAGCGTAAGCGCGTACGTGACGCCAGGGCTCGATAATGAAGCGAGTCAATGCGGGGTAAGTGATATGTATATATATATATGTGCTTTTAATTATAGTAATTATTATTTAAATATGATTACAAAATTATAATAAATTAATTATAATTTTGTAGGCAAGGGCGATAGAGCGTGCGCATGAAGAGTTGGCCAACACTCAGCTTGCGTTCCCGGATGTGCCGCCGGAAGACCTGCCTCCTCTATCCTTAGAGAGCCAAATTGCAATCGCGGATGAGGTCTACGGTCGTAGAGCTGGCAAGGAGGTTAGGCACTTTGGGCCTAGGGTGGTACGAGATTTGTCGACGACCTCCGGCTCATCATCTACGGGAGGTTCGAGGCAGCGGAGAATGAGTCAGGCTGCGGCCGTCGAAGCAGCCATTCAAGAGGCTCGACTGGCACGAGAGGAGAATCGACGGACACAAGAGCAGAATGAGTCAATGCGGCAAAGACTTGACGAACAACAAGCACAAATAGCCCAACTCATCGCGCTCATGAACCAAAATCGAGAAGTATGTCAACCTCCTCCGAACCCACACCCCGACGACAATGACCCGGCTGGAGGCGGAGGACTCGGCCCCGCATCTGCTCCTCCAGTGTATTAGCTAGCACGTAGTATATTATCTCGTTTCTTTCCGCATTCCTAACTATATTTTAATTTTTAATTTATGGGTTTTTTCGTATGTACAAATTAATTTACTTTGATTATTTAATAATTATATAATTAGTTATTAATTTTAATATTCAAAATTTAGTTTATTTATTTAATTTTAGCATTTTTCATTATTTAAATTAAATTAATAATAATAAATTAAATTAATAATTTTTAATTTCAATTTATTTATTTTTATAAATTAATTATTCACTTGGACGACGGACATTATGTTCTCCGTCGTCCAGGTGTAGAACCCTAAACCCCTAAACCCTAAACCCTGTCATTCTCCGTGGCCCAGGTGTTCACCTGGACGACGGAGACTTAGTGTTTCCGTCGTCCAGGTGAACACCTGGGCCATGGATAAGCTACCATTATCCGTGGCCCATGTACACACTTGGACGACGGAAACACTAAGTCTCCGTCGTCCAGGTGACCACCTGGGCCACGGACATTGCTCGTGTGTCCGTGGCCCAGGTGTTCACCTGGACGACGGAAACACTAAGTCTCCGTCGTCCAGGTGAACACCTGGGCCACGGATAATGTCCGAGGTCCAAGTGAACTTGGACGACGAATAACTAAATCTCCGTCGTCCAGGTGCTTGGACGACAGCACTTGGAGCACGGACCTTGGACGACGGAAATGGTCCGTGGTCTAAGTGCAGTTTTCTTGTAGTGTCTCCAAGTCCAGCAACTTCTTCCAGCTAGGAGCAACCATACAGATGTTGTTGCAAATAATTGCTCTGATGTTGTGCGCTGAGAAACTAGCTAGCTGCGAGGTTGGAGGGCCGTCGGTGAAATCATCGTATGGCAACTGGATCTGTTGTCCAGTCGCTTTGAACAACTTCTCGGTTTTTCTGCCTTTTCTGAGTCCTCGGATCCTTTTCATTTGAGGGTCTGACAAGGCCCTCCTGACATTGCACCGTGAGCTGTAGAGAATAGACTCGAAGGCTGACTCCTAGGCACCTTCTCACATAGACGATCGGTGAAAGGACCCAACCCCGATTTAGCTCCCTAAACCGGAATCAAACCCTTTCGAAAACACGAACCAACAAAAACCATAGAAATTTTGGCAGAGTTTCGTTACTAACGTGGAATCACCATTACCTGCACGCGGAAAATACACTTCATCCTATGCCACAAAAAGCAAACTGTGGGCACCAATCCCATCCGGATTTCTCAATATATCAACAGTAAAGTAAAACAATAAATATATCTGTACTTTACTGAAATCCAGTGTAAAATCGTATAGTATATACAATAGAATACTCAGAGCGACCTCTAATGTATAATCATATACGTAAACCACAGTAGGTAGAACACTAAACCTACTGGAAGAAACAAGGTAGCTCGAGCACTATGCCTCTGACCACGACGTGCGACACCAGAGTCCGAACTGCAAACTGGGCACAGAAACCGAAAAGCCCAGGGGAAAGACATGAAAACTGTTAGAGTGAGTGGACGAAAATAAATGTCTTTCACCAGTTGATATATACGTTTAAAATAACATATGTGAGTCCAGGTAAATAAAAATAACAAAGTACACAAGGTAAAATCATACTCCTCCAGCGTACTGAGCATGCAAGTAAAAATCTCACAGTCAGAACCACGGGGTCCCTAGCCCACACGTGATCATAGCTGAGGTAGTACAGTCAGAATCACGGGGTCCCTAGCCCTCACGTGATTCCAGCCGGTAAACATCCTCGGGGATCAGCCGGGATGCAGTGTATCGATACAACAACGTAACTGAAACTGTACTCTGTGAAAATCAAATCATAACCAGTTCGATGCAAATGCATGAAACAACATATAAGTGTATGTATACTCGTATACGTATATCCGTATAAGTATAATCGTATAATCGTAAAACACATGCTCATGTAATCCGAAATCTCATACGCATGCTCATGTTCATAAAACGTATATAAAGACTCGCAAACAATCTGTGAAAAGAAATTGTCCACTCACAGACTAGCGTAATGCGATACGCGTTAACCCGTGATCCGGCGGAAAGTCCTTCGCCAAACGAACGATCACGAACCCCTGAATATTCACAAAGTCCATTACTCAAAGTCATAACTCGACAATTCAAAACAAATCATGAGAAACCACCGTTCTCGGAAACACATAATCCGATTATAACACACTGTCGGAAATCCGGAAATCACACCTCAATACCTCGCTGTAAGTTCGGATGCTCAATTCGAAAAACGAACCTCCCCACTGCGATCGGGGCGCGATTTCAAGTGAAATGACATGCAACTTGTCGAAAATCCCAAAAAGTCAAACTTTAACCGCCGTTGACCGTTGACCGCCGCCCACGGCGGCGCCACCACCAACCTGAAAATTTCTCAGTGGAGCAACCTCCATTCCATGCAAAATCACCCACTGAGCAACTTTGTCAACTACAACAAAGGCCAATTCTCACTCTAACTCATCCAATTTCAAGCAAAACCGAATTGTTCCCAAAATTTCAAATCTAAAATTCTCCATCCACAAGCAAAATTAGATCACCAAACTTACATGGTAGCTTCTAGGGAATGAGAGCTTCAAAGCCCACTCAAAATTGCAGCTCAATTTGGCCGGAATCGGATCACCCCAAAAACTCCAAAAATCCCAAACTTTGGCCGGATTTATCACCTCCTTCGGCGAGCCTCGCCGTACATGGTGGCTAGGAATGGACTCGGAACGTCGGGGCGAGGTGATTGGAACCAGAGCCGAGCTCCATGGTGGCCGGACGGCAGCTCGCCGTTGTGAGCCGTCGCCACCGTCGAACTCTCTCTCTCCACCGAGTTGACTCGGTCAACTCCCATTATGGCAACTGTTGACTTGCCCAAAATAGCAACCTTCTATTTATAGGCCTTCCCAAAATGGAAACTTCGTAATTATCTTTTCGGCAAACTTCAAATACCCGTAACTTTCTCGTCGTAATTCCGATTCCAATAATTCTCGCGGCAACAAACTAGACTCGACGTATTCTTCAATTATCACCCAAAGTCAAACACATTGGCAAATCCGATAAAAAGTCAACTGTTCAAACCAACACATATTTAAACCGACTAAATAATCAACAATCAGAAATATTCACAACTTAATCTTCGTAACTCGGATTAATGCTCCAGAAGTTCCCACGAGCTCGAAATTAAATGCTCAACAACTTCCGTGAAGAAGCCGAAACCAAATTCTCGTCCGATAATTTAGTCGTTAAGAAATCCAACAATTAAATCCGATTATGTCGAAACTTCATATATTCATAACTTATTCCTCGGTCGTCCAAATAACGATCCGGAACCGCCCACAAACTCGAAATCACACGTAAAACGACTCTCGAGAAGAGACCCAGCTCCAATTCTCGGCCAATAATTAAGTCGTTATCAAACCTGGCGATTCAAATAATGTCGGAACTCTGTGACTACGCAGTAACTCACGTATATAGCTGATCATACTACTGATTCTGGTCCGGGTCGTCACAATCGGGTCGAAGAGATGTCGCCGTCATCACTCGTTAAAACTGGGGCATTGCTATAACTGGGGCAGGAATTTTTCCAGTCGCCGCAACCGAGGGACCAGCTGAAGGGTCTAGAAGAGCCGCTAAGGTGTTCTCCAAGCGTTGCCAACCCACTTGGTCTACCAAGTGTACGAGCCAGGCATCTTCGGCATTTTTCTGTGCCTTCTTCTTACCCCATGGGGCTATTTTAATCTAAGAGTTGTAAAAATTAATTATTAAACTTATTTTACCATTATAACTATTTTACCATTTATAATTTTTAACAATTTACAATATTTACAATTTTTCATATTTACCACGAAATTTACCATTTTCAATATTTACCATTTTTAATATTTACTGCTTTTTAATAGTTACTATTTGTAATTTTTACCTTTTTTAACCATTTACCATTTTTATTATTTACCATTTTGTTTTACCATGTTTTGATATTTATCATTTTTTGATATTTACCACTTTTAATATTTACCTTTTTATATTTTTACCAATTTATTACCTTTACCAATTTACAATATTTACCATTTTTTACCAATTTATTATTTTTTACACATTTTAATATTTACCTAAACACACATTATTAAAAAAATTACCTAAATACATATTATTTTTTACCAATTTATAATATTTACCTAAATACACATTATTAAACAAATTTTACCTAAACACATTATTTACCATTTTTTACCAATTTATAATATTTACCTAAATACACATTATTATAATATTTATATACATTATTAAACACAAATACACCCTATTATATGTAAATATTCATTATTATACCTAAATACATATTAAAAAAATTATACGTACATACGTAAAATTTTAAAATTTCGAATATTACCTGTGGTGGTGCCGATGGTGGGAGGGGCGGTAGGAGGGGGCCGGTGGTGGTGCCAGTGGAAGGCACCGGAGGCGGTGAGAGGAGTTAGAGGCGGTAGAGACTGGTGGGAGGAGGTGGTGCCGGTGGGATACTGAGACGCCGACTGGAGGGAGAAGGCATTTGAGAGAGAGAGAGAGAGAGAGAGAGACAGACAGAGAGAGAGAGAGAGAGAGACAGACAGAGAGACAGAGAGAGAGAGAGAGATTTTTGTGTGTATGCGTGAGAGAGAGAGAGAGAGATCGTGAAACTGCTGGAATTTGCAAAAGATACAATTACACCTAGACGACGAAGGACCCGGTTTCATCGTCTAGGTGAGTGTCGATTTAAGTTAGATGACGAACACTAGGTTTTCATCGTCTAAGTGTCCACCTAGACGACGAAAACCTAGGGTTCGTCGTCTAAGTATTTCTCGGATTTCTCCCCGAATTAATTGGCGGGTGAAAGTTGACCGCCCAAAATAAATGGCAGTGAATTTTAACTGCTCAAAATTTGGACTTAGTCGACGAAGGAGGCCATGTTCGTCGTCTAAGTGATCACATGGACGACGAAAATGGCATCCTTCGTCGTGTAAGTCAGTTTTGGCAGTTCCCAAAATAAATGGCGGTGGAATTTGGACAACTCAAAATTTGGACTTAGACGACAAAGTAACCCATTTTCGTCATCCAGGAGCGTACTTGGACGACGAAAATGGCCTCCTCCTTCGTCGCCTAAGTAAAACTTTCATAAAACATTATTTAAAAGTAATTCGTACGGAAGTTTCCGATCTGTCTTTCGATTTTTTTGGTCGTAAAATATCGACTAAAAAATCATATATATAAAAAGTGGGATTTAATACGACGAATTAATTTATGTCTTCAAACTTGTTAAGTATCTACTAATGTGTATAAATTAAGTGTTATGAAGTATATGCTCACTGCACATCAATATTAATGAAATTGAATTTGGATAAAACAACCGTTGGTTAGATTCACCATAAGATAATATATAAGTAGAATAATTTTCAGTAAATCGTAAGTTTGTTAAGGGTTTCATCAGCACAGTCAACCGTAAAATCAAAATTTTAACAAAACGGAAATATGGATATATGAAAATCCGTAACTCCTACTTTGGAACCGTCGACGCTCACATTCCAAGAATTGTTTACTCTAGGCCCTCGACGAAAAGAATATGCATTGGGACATGGTCTACATGGTCGTTCTCTAAGAGGTGAAATTACGATAACATGATTTAGACGACGAAATGTTCACATTTTCGTCGTCTCAGTGATTACTTGGATGATGAAATGTCGCATTTTCGTTGTTTCAGTGGTGACATAGACGACAAAAATACTTTGTCGTCCAAGTGGTCACATAGACGACTAAAATGTGTGATTTCATCGTCTAAGGGAAAGGGTTTAGGATTTAAGTTTATATAATTATGTTTACTTAGATGACGAAACGACTTTCCGTCGTCTAAGTATCTAGTTAGACAACGAAGCATCGGTGCATTGTCTAAGTAGTCACGTAGATGATGAAAAGTTATTCCATCGTCTAGGTTTTAGGGTTTAGGGAAAATGTGACATTTCGTCGTCTGGATTCCGTCGTCTAAGATCTTTACCTTCTACGGGTTGAAGCGACCTCTTTAATTAATTTGAAGTTAATTATGAAAAAAGTTCAGAATTATAATTCATTAATTAATTATTGTACTCCTTGTTCAAAAAGCATTCAAAATAATTATACTCCTCGTCATAATATAATCATCATTACCTCTAAAAAGTTTAATTATAATAATTAATTACCAATTAATATCCTTCATCGTTGTACTCCTCGTCATAATTGTCATCATCCTCCTCACCACTATTATCCGATTGCTCCTCCTCATCATCATGCTCAATATTCTGAGTCATCACCGTCATCCTGCGCCTCATGTTCACTGTCATCATTCTCTAGATCTATAATCTCATCTTGAGTTAGATCCGTAGAGTCATCAGGCATGGGTAAGCATTCACCAGCTTATACCATTTTCATTATGTCGGAGCGGATGACAGAAATATTAGACTCTTGATATACAATAATATCTCTTTGCGGTTCAGCATCTTCAGTCGCCAGTGTCCCTTTAGCTGTCGTGGTATTCCATATTCCTCATTGAGAGATATGGTTCACTATTTTCCACCCTTCACTACCTTTTAGATCATCAAGATAGAACACTTGCCTACTAAGGTGGCAAGAGTGAAAGGCTCATCCTCATGCTAGCTTGAGTTTGTATCGAATGATAAAAGACCCAGGTCTTCCTCTGTACGCTTGAACCAATTGCACTTGAATAGAAAAATGTTGACATCATTCCCGTAACATAGCTGAACGGCATATACAAGAGCCCTGTAATATATATCATTGTCTTCCCCAACTGTGATCCCACTGTTTTGTGTTCTTTTTCCTTCATCTCGGGCTAATGAATGAAACTTTACACCGCTCACAAACCATTCGGGGTAAATATAGTGTCTAACCGGCTTTCCTGCTAGCAAGTGCTTTGGCCAGGACCATCACTCCAAGTGGTTATCAGATTTTTGTAGATCAATCATCTGTAAAAATGGGAAGAATATATAATTAAAGGGTTTAATTTCTACAAACTTGTATATACTTAAATAAGTAAACATACGTACCCATTGGAGGAAATAATCGGGGAACTTCTTCTTAACCACTTTTTCAAACAAGGCTGAACTCTTGTCCGGATTTAACGACTAAAGGTTCTCCCTGTATGCCTTCATGTAAGGCTTGACTTCGTCACAGTCTCACAACACTACTCAATGCGCCTCAATAAGTTCTTCTTGTATTAATGATTCCTTTAATACTCCTCTAAACGGTCGTACGACATTTATGATGACAAAAAGATTGATGTGGCCACTGGGATCAGAAATGGTGGGAGGTGGTGGATCCTTGAGGTACTTGTTGCAATATGTAACACATTCATGCATTAGGTATGTCTCAGCTATGGAGCCATCTGGGACCGACCTATTTTTCACGAATCCTTTATACTGTCCAAGTTGTCAACAAAATCAAACGTTCAATTAATTGTAGAATAGGTATATATAGTAATCTCGAGTGGAACAAATAATCGATCGGAAAACCTATATAATTAACTAGTGGTATGTACCTTTGTTGAGGATACATCCAAGTGTACTGGACTGCACCAGAAATTAACACCTGCTTGGGTAGGTGGATCATTAGGTGTGTCATAATATCAAAGAAAGCAGGGGGAAAACTCTCTCTAGTTTGCAAATGATGTGCACAATTTGTTGTTGCAGTTCCACCACGTCTAACTTCTTTAACTCTCTGGCACATAACTTCTGCCACTAAGTGCACAATGCCACTATTTGTTCTACGACATCCCGAGGCAAATATGGCCGAATTATCACTAGAATCAGACATTACAGCATTACATGATAGTCATGTGTCTTTAGACAACCAAACTTATGTTGCACCTCATCCACTGCTCCAATTATAGTAGGTGCATATGTAGTGAGATAACAAATACTCTTAAACTAGTGGAATACAAAACCTCTAAGTGTCGACTTCACTATGTAAGGTTCATCTGTCATCTTGTTGTACACTCTTCTTCTATCCCTCCTCAACCACAATGGACGACGTAGATTCATAGATTCTAAATCTTTGCATGCTTTAGAAGTATCTTTAGTCTTGAACTTAATATTGAGAATTGTTCCCACTACGTTGTCGCACACATTCTTTTCTATGTGCATCAAATCTAAGTTGTTCCTTAGCTTTAACTTCGACCAGTAAGGGAGTTCAAAGAATATACTCTTCTGATGTCAATAGATGAGATCCTTTGGAGGTATTGGATTGAGTTTCTTTACATCTATTGTATCCTTTGGACATCTATTGTATCCTTTCGTCGTGAAGGCAGCCAACATCCCATACACTGGAAAATCGTTGATCGTCCACATTACGGCTACCCTCATCATGAACATCGTGTCAGTGAATTTTTCATAAGTTGGGTCTCCATGTAACGACCCGAACTTTGAGTATATGATTATCGGCACCACATGTGATTATCGAGACTTGATTGTACATATGTGGTTTGTTAACGACTAAATTATCGGGCAAGAATTTGGTTTGAGTTCCTTCACGGAAATTGTAGAGGATTTGATTTTGAGCTCGTAGGAGGTTTCAGAGGATTTTTCGGATAATCGGAGAATATAAAATGAATATTTGAAATTGTCATCGAGTTAGTCGTACTTATCCAATTGTGTTGGAGTTATTCGAGCCGTTGGTTTGGTTGGTTCGCAGCGTATAAATATCGAATACTCATAAAAATTGGAAAATCACACATTTGGACCGAGTTTGACCGAGTTGACCCGTCGACTCGTTTTCCTCCACCGACCCGGTTTGAGTTCGCCGTCAGACCTGACGATACCGGCCACCTCCGGCCGTGTTCTTGGTATGGTTAAAAAGCTCTTGTAATTTCCTATTGATTCATGTATTCATTTGTGAGATTTGGTTGTGTTTTGTGGGAGTTCGAACTCGGTGAAGTTCGTGGATTTCGTCGGTGACAGGGGCGGTTTCCGGCGAGATTTGGAGTCGGGTAGGTTGGGGGTTCGGTTCCCTTTCTGGGCTGTTTATTTTGGACAAGGTTGAGGTTTTAGGGGTGCCATGGTGGTGACCGGAGAGGGAGAATTCGGCGAGATTTTTGGGCCAAATTTCGGCCACGGTGGTGGTTGGATGGAGATGTGGTTTTTGGGGTTTGGTTGGGCTTGAGGAAAGGAACATTTTTATGTATGGTTCACCGAAGTTGGTCACCATTGACGCCGCGCCGCCGCCGGCAGCGGTGGTCTACGGCGAAGCTCTGGTGAGGGGTGGACTTTTGCGGTTTTCGGAGATTTTTATGTCGTTTTGCTCATAATCGTGCCCCAATCGTAGTCGTGAGATATTCGAGTTGAATTGAGTGTGTTAATTTGGGATGAGGGTTGTTTGGGTGTATTTTGAGAATTTTATTATCCTCGTCGATATTTTGAGTGATACACTTTTCGAGAACACGGGGTTCTTGACGTATTTGCTTCATATGTTGAAATCAAATATGTATTGATCGTATCCCTGTTATTCAGGTGATCGTGATCGAGTGTTTGACAAGAGATCTTCCACCGGGCCTCAGGGCTAGCTGTTATCTGTGAGTGGACATTTTATCCCACATTGATTTTCATACTTTGATTTCCACAGTGGATTTGCGAGTCTATGAGTATGCTTTACGATTATGCATTTACGAGTATGCATTTTTGATTATGCATTTTATGAGCATACATTGATTTGGAGGCACATGTGATTTGTTTTTACACTGAGATGGATATATCGATGCATCGATGCTATGGCCTCTCGGCTGATCCCCGAGATGCTCCGAGAGGGTTACGTCTATATGAGCACCTGACTCGTGATTCACAGTACCCGGTAGAGTTACGTCTTTATGAACACTTGACCCGGGCATGTTGTAACTTTGAGGAAAATGTACTCAAGTTACTACCTCTACACACACAGTACCCAAGAGAGTTACGTCTTTATGAGCACTTGACCTGGGCTTGTTTGTTTTGACTCACATGATTTTATGTGCATTTATTGTGAAAAGCATGTTTGATTTATTTATGCGGCATATTATGATTTACGTCCACTCAGTCTAACGGTTTTATTATTCATATACTTTTATCTGGGCTTTTCAGTTTTCTCCGCCCAGATTGCAGTATCTTTCCCAAGGTTGAACGTCATTGCAGGAGGCCTAGAGTTCAAATCACACTTTCCTTCTAGTAGGTTCCTGATGTAACCTGCTAGTCTTGTATATTTTGTAATTAAAAGTTGCTCTGAATACTTTTGTAGTGTGATTCAGTTTGAGTTATACTCCTAAATATTTTCTGGATTTCTTGTAAACCTTGAGTTTTATTATATATATGGATTTTGAGAAATTCGGATGGACAATGGTGGTCCACGGTGTGTCTGGGAATTTATCTGTGAAGTGTAATCTTCTTGCAGGTTTTTGGTTTGTACGTTTTATAAAGTAAACTCTGGCAAAAAATTTGTAAGTCGTGTTGTCGTTAGGGCCTAATTTCGGTTTAGGCAACTAAATCGAGGTTGAGTTCTTTCACTCCATTGTCCCACAACAGTTTCAGCCCGTCGATCAAATGTCTGAGGTAGACATCTAAGCACTTCCCCGGAGATTTAGGACCTAAAATTAGCAGAGTAAGGAAATTAAATTTCTTATTCATGTACATCCACAGAGGCAGGTTGTACGGCATCAGAATAATTGGCCAAGTGCTGATTGCAAAGCTATTACTACCCCAATGATTGAATCCGTCTATAGAAAGTCCGAGTCTAACATTTCAAACCCCTGTTATAAAGTCTCCAAATTCGTTGTCGAAATGTTTGAAAGTTTCCCCATCTGCGGCGTGTTTCACCACATTGTCAGCTATTCACTTTTTTTCGTACCATCGCATCGCCTCTGCTTTGTATAGAGACATGTACAGACACTGTGATCTGGGAATCAATGGAAAATATCGAAGAACCTTCACAGGAATTTGCTTTTTCAAACTCCTCATATTCCCGTCATCCACATGTCTACACTGGCCACATACGGGACAATAGTCCAAATGTACATACTCTTTGTAAAACAGTACACAATCATTTGGGCAAGCGTGAATTATCTTGTACTTTAGACCGAGGCTGCTCAAGATCTTTCTAACCTTATAATGGAATTTCAGAAGATTGTGATCATCAGGAAGAAACTTATATATTTGCTCCTGAAATTCGTGAAAAGCACTGTGTGACATTTTTTTCTTCACTTTTATTTACAATTTGCTTCATCACATATTGCAACACATTCTCTTGACATCCAGGGTACATGAGGGTCTGGATTTCAAGTAGCATATTGTTGTACTTATCCATCTCAATAGTGTCAGTGGCCAAGGTAGCAGCGGGGAAGGTGTCATCATGCCCATAAGTAGTATCGTAACCTCCATCTTGGTATTGGTGTCCACCATGACTAAATCCCTAAAATGCAGCATGGACCAAATCCGTAATTAGGTTCCAAGCAGGGTGGCCGGCACCACTATCGCTGGATGAGACACCATGGTAACTGTACCCTGAGCTAAAGTTTATTGAGCTAAAGTCTATAGCTTCACCATGCTCACTCCATGTAGTGTAACTCCATATCATACCATTTTCATACAGGTGTTGCATCATAACATTAACCTCCACATACTGATAGTTAAGACATTTTTTACACGGACACCTAAAACGCTTCTTTTCCTGACCATGTTCCATCGCAAAATTCACTAATTCTTTGATTTCATCCATATATCGGACATCACTTCTATTCCGCAACTTTATCCAACTCTTGTCCATACTTCTACGAAATATAATAATTATCATATTAATCAACTATTATATATACATATTTTCAAGTAATTATTAAACTATTACATATACATATTTTCAACTACTGTATTAACGTATAATTAATTAAAATATTTATTAATTACCTTTATTAATTAATAGTGGATATACTATACATCAATTACTTTAATCTAACATGCATGTACGTTTTAACTAAATATTAATCAAATTTTTAAACATCCATGCATACTAATTAATTAACTAATATATATATATATATTGATCAATTACCTAGCTTAATTATAAATAGTAAACATACTAACAATGCAATCAATCAAATGTACAATTAATTATATAAATGTTAAGATTTTCATAAATTAACTACGTACGTACCTAGCCTTCACCGATATGACGAATTGATGGTCGGAGCCGGAGATAGTGTTGGTTGTATGTGTGATGAAAGAGTGATGATCGAGAGAGAACTAGTTACTTTTTTTAATTGATGAGGAGAGAGAATGAAAATGAGAATTAGAATGAGATGGCCCGAGTGAAGAGGAAAAGAATCTGGCACAATATATAATTATGTTTACTTAGAGAACAGAATAACTTTTCATCTTCTAAGTAACTAGTTAAACGATGAAATGTCGGTGCGTCATCTAAGTAACTACTTAGACGACAAAGCATCGGTGCATTATCTAAGTAGTCGGTTAGACGACGGAATAGGTGTCATTTTCCTCGTTTAAGTATGACACCTATTTTGTGCTAATCATTTCGAGCTAGGGAGTCTATATGGCTAATCCTCGTGGGTACGACACTCGACTTCCTACATATACTAAAACTTGACCCTGTGTGCTTGCAGGTGGGAAACACTTTATACGCTTATGAGCTAGTCCATAGTTCATCAAGTGTGCATGGTGTAATTCTCTTGACCAAGTTTTTGGCGTCGTTGCCTTTGATTGCCGATTATTTAGACATTTTGGCTTGATGTTTGTTTCCTAGCTTCTAGTTTTCTTCAACTTATCACTTAGAACTTTGTTTTCTTGTCTTTACTCCATAGGATACTTTGGTAAGTGTGTTGAGGTAAAATTGTGTTAGAATTTGTGCTTCTAACATTTGTTATAGGACAATTTTTGATCCATCGAAGGCTTGTAATTCGACCCATCAAAGCTTGTTTGTAGGTTCAATCTGAAGGCTTCCTTTAATCCATTGAGAACCTTTCTCGATCCATCAAAGGCAGCTATGCATTTTATACCCGGGGACTTGCTTCGACCCATCAAAGTTATAATCTTCGATCCATCAAAGTTGTGATATGCTTAAGGTTGTTTCATTTGTTCTCTACCTCTTTTCCCTTATGTACGTATATTCTTTCGGAGCATCTCTAATTAGTGTCTTACTTTTACGCATTATAGTTAGTATGTGTCTAGATTTAGCAAACTGAATTTCTGTTACACCCTAGATTCTTAGGACTTTAATTCTGTGACGACCCGGAACAGAATCAGAAGCGTAATCAGCTTAATTCATGAGGTTATGCGTAATCGCAGATTTCTGATAGTTGATTGAATCACCAGCTTTGATCACGACTTAATTATTGGCCGAGAATTTGAGTTGAGTCTCTTCTCGAGTGTGGTTGTACGCGTGATTTCGAGTTCGTGGCGGTTCCAGATCATTATTTGGACGACCGAGGAATATAATACGAATATTTGAAATTTCGGTATATTGTCGAGTTTATCCGTTCGTGTTCGAGTCTATCCGAATTGTGATAGTGATCCGTTTTGGACCGTTGATCAACCCGAACCGTAGATGGAATGATTATCGATTTGATTTGCAAGTTTCGCGATTTGTTGTGATTTCGGCATAATCTGCTAATATGGCGGCCTTGTTAGCGACTAAATTACCGGATGAGAATTTGATTTGGGATCCTTCGTGAAAGTTGTAGAGAATTTAATTTCGAGCTTGTGGGAACTTCCGGAGGATTTTTCCGAGTTATGAGGATTAAGTTACGAATATTTTCGACCGTTGATTATTTAATCGGATAAGCATGTGATGGTTTGAACCGTTGACTTTTTATCAGATTTGTCGAAGTGTTTGACTTCGGGTGGTAATTGAAGAACTTGTCGAGATGAGTTTGTTGACGCGAGAATTGTTGGAAACGGATTTACGACGCGAAAGTTACGGATATTCGAAGTTTGTCGTAAAATTAATTATGGGAGTTTCCTAAAATAGCAAGTATTTAATGAGGATATTGGGCAAGTCAAACTTTCATTGATGGCTGTTGACCGAGTCAACTCGACTTGGAGGAGAGGAGCACGACGGTGCCACGGCTCGCCGGCGGTGACACGCCGTCCGGCCACCCCAGGCTTCGGCCTAGGACTCAATCGACGCGCCTCGGCGTCCTCGTCACACTCCCGGTCACCGTTCACGGCGAGGTCGCCGGAGGAAGAAGATTTTTTCGGCCAAAGTTAGAGGAATTTTGGGGATTTCGGGTTGTAATATTCCGGCCAAATTGAGTGGCGTAAGGCACTGGGCTTTGAAACCCCCACCACCACGAAGCTACCTATGTAAGTGTGGTGCTTCAATTCTTCTTGTGCATGGAGAATTCATGGATTGAAATTTGTGTGATATTTCGGTTTTGCATGAAATTGAGCTAGTTAGAGTCAAAATTGATCTTTGGTGTAGTTATGGAAGTTGCTTGTTGGATGATTTTGAGTAGAATAGGACTTGGTTCGCCGGAGAATTTTTCAGTTGGGTGGCGCCGTCGCCGCCGGCAGCGGTCAACGGCGGTCTCCGGTCAAAAGTTGACTTTTTGGGGTTTTATCGAGTTGTATGTCGTTTCAGTAGGAATCGCGCCCCGATCGCAGTGGTGAGGTTTGTTTTTCGATTTGAGCATCGGAAATTATAGCGAGGTTTTGAGGTGTGATTATTGGATTTTCGACAATTTGTCGTTATTGAATTATATGTTTCCGGGAACGGTTGTTTCCCGTGATTTGATTTGGGAATCCGAGTTATGATTTTGAGAAATGGATTTTTATGATTATTCAGGGGTTCGTGATAGTTCGTTTGGCGAGGCATTTTCCGCCGGATCACGGGATTAACGCGCATTGCGTTACGCTCACCTGTGAGTGGACAATTTCTTTTCACTGGTAATCGCGAGTCTTTATATACGTTTTACGAGCATGAGCATGCATACGAGATTATGTTTTATATGAGCATGTGTTATACGATTATACTTATACCATTATACATTACGTATATACATTTAAATATTGCTTTATGCATTTGCATCGAACTATTTATGATTTGGTTTACACAGAGTACAGTCTTAGTATATGTTGCATCACTGCTGATCCCCGATGGATGCCTACCAGGAGGGGCAGTACCCCGACCTGACCGGCGAGGGGCAGTACTCCGGAACCGAGGCCTTTCTGGCTAGAATCACGTGTGGGTCTGGGATCCCGTGATTCAGACTGTACTAGCACGGATGTGTCCATGAGTGACCCCGTGGGATTTTCCATGCATGCTCTGTACGCGAGTTGGAGTCAGCGTCTCCTCGTGTACCATTTGATTTTTATGCATTTAGACTCACATATGTTTTTATAACATATATTATTCGGCGAAAGACATTTATTTTCATCCACTCACTCTAACGTTTTTCATGTCTTTCCCCTGGGCTTTTCGGTTTCCGTGCCCAGTTTGCAGTTCAGATTCTGGTGTCGCACGTCGTGGTCGGAGGCATAGTATTCGAGCGATGTTTCTTTTATGGTAGGTTCTTAGTTTGGCCTACTATTTGTATATCTATACTAGAAGTCGCTCTGAGTATTCTGTTGTATATTTTTATACGATTTTCCCCGGATTTCTGTAAAGTATAGTTATATTTATTATTTTACATTACTGTTATGATATTGAGAAATCTGGATGGGATTGGTGCCCACGGTTTGATTTTTGTGGCATAGGATGAAGTGTATTTTCCGGGTGCAGGTTAATGGCAATTCCGCGTTAGTAGCGTTACTCTGCCGAAATTTTAACAGGTTTTTGTTGGTTCGTGTTTTCAGAAGGGGTTTGATTCTGGTTTAGGAAACTAAATCGGGGTTGGGTCCTTTCAGCTTGGTATCAGAGCATTAGGTTTTAGGTTCTTTAGACTTCTGTAGTCGTGTTTACTGAGGATATTTGAGAATGTACTGCATGTCTTGAGTGGTGACCTGACCGGCCGGCGGATACTCATCAATACTCCGGGTGTTGTATGCTTTCAAATATTTGAAGTTCCATGATTACGTTCTACTTGTTGCGAACAATGTTTTATTCATTAGGATGCCTCATTGACGTGCTTTCCGTGTCGGTACGGTTATGGATCCTATTGTGGATCAATCGACGAGCGATTTTCCAGTGAATTGTGGGTTTGGATGAGTATTCTGAATTCAGAGATTTGTACGACATGGTTTGCCTGGTTGTGAGTGTATGAGCGTCTACATGTTGCCTCAGAGCAGAGAATCGTGGCAGTTGATGTTTTGCCTGAGTCAGGTCGTTGCATTTGGTGGGCTGGTATTGTGTGAGTTCCTATTGCGACTCCATGGCCTACATTCGGGGTATTGGTTATACGGTAATGGTTCAATCAGGCTACCTAACGATGGAAATATGGAGTGTTTACCTACCTGAGGCAGAGATGTATTGTTCACATGTTTGTCCCTGTTTGAACGTGTTATGTGGCTTCAGAGGAAGCACTGCACGAGGTTCGAGATGAGTTTGAACCTGAGTATCAGAGGGACTTTGACTGTTATGCCTCGAGATAACCGTGAGGAGCTTGATGTGCTGCACTCAAAGGCGAGGTTATTGAGAAGGAAAGGTATAAGCGGTTTCCGATGTGTTGGTTTGAGGAAAGTGGACTTAGTCGAGATATTTTGATGAGATTGAGTTCAGGCACCTCGGGATCAGTGACTTCATCAGGCTGTGGCCTTTTTGATAATGTTGTGGGTCATCAGATCAAGCAGAGGATCTGTTTGGTGGTGGTAGAGATCACGGAGTAGCGGACTTTTTCCTGTGGCATGAGTTTGGGTGATCGTTGGTGATCCTTTCTCGCAGCAGGTGTCGCTGTGACTTGTGTTCGTGGAGCACTCTCAGTTACTATTGTGGTGGCCAGGAGGGTCACGTTGCGAGGGAGCGCCCTCAGCCAGCTGTTTTAGCGGTTCGGCAGCTCAGAGTTCACGAGGAGGTCATGATGCTATTTCTGGAATTTGACCAATGTAGCCTTTTTGACGAGTTAATCTGCAAGTCGCAATTGACGTGGGCGGCTAGTTGGGCATGTTGGAGTTCGTGCCACGACCTTGTATGAGGACGGAGTTTCTTTGAGGTTACCGTTGCTTGACGTCCATGGCTATTATACCTGCATCTCCACTTCCGAGGTTTTGGAGAGTGTTGTATCCATCCGGAGGTTGCGAGATCTTTGTTGGAGGATATGGCTTAGCCGCTGAGCTGTTATAGCTTGATACCGTTGATTTTGTTATGATGTTGAGTATGGACTTTTGGCGACACATTTGGCTGTCTTCGAGTGTCTCCAGAAGGAGGTTGTGTTTCGACGACCAGATTTCCCCGAGATACCGTTTCACGGTGATGGTCGAGCGGATGGTGGAAACGGGTTGTATTGTTGCTTAGCTTATGTTGTGGATACTTCGGTTACTGTGCCCGACATTGGCGACATTGAGGTGGTTCCCGAGTTTCCAGGTGTGTTCCGGAGGAGTTACCGGGTATTCCTCTAGTTCGGGAGACCGACTACACCATTGAGTTTTTATCGGGCGCTGGACTCATATCACCGGTATTTTGTCGTTTGGTGCCAGTGGAGCTGATGGAGCTACAGGTTCAACTTCAGAAGTTGCTGGAGGAGATTTCGTGCGACCCAGCGAACCTGCGTGGTGTGCTCTTGCATTGTTTGTGCGAATGTTGGATGGTTCGACGAGGTGGTGCATTGACTACTGGAAGCTGAATCAGGCTTCAGAGGAGAGCAAGTATCCTTCGCTTCAGGTTGACGGTTGGTTTGATCAGCTAGCGAGAGCTTCAGTCTTTTCGAAGATTGATTTCGGGTTCGGATACCATCAGTAGAGGATCAGGGAGTCAGATGTGGCTAGGACGACTTTCGGATCATGGTGCGGGCATCAGAAATTCTTGGTCACGCCGTTTGGTTGACCAATGCCCCCGCATCTTTTGCGGACTTGATGGAGCAGGTGTTCAGACGATTTCTGGACAAGGTTGCGGTCGTGTTCGTTGGCAACATCCTGATTTACTCCAGGAGTGTGGGCCAGCACCTGAAGCAATTGCGAGCGGTTTTACGGATTTCGCGTGATGATCAGCTATTTGCAAAGTTCAGCCAGTGTGATGTCAGCTGAGGGAGTTGGCGTGGATCCTGACCAGATAGAAGCCGTGTTGATTTGGGGTTGACCTACCATTGGACCAGAGATCAGGAGTCTCTTAGGTTTAGCAGGCTCCTATCAGTGCTTTGTACAGGATTTTCTCGGATTTCCACTTCACTTTCCGGATTGACGGAGAAAGGTGTCAAGTTTGAGTGGTCCGATGCACGCGAGGAGAATTACTTACTCCTGAAAGAATGTTGACTATTGCATCGGTTTTGATCCTACCTGACGATCATGGCGAGTTCGTGGATTATGGCGATGCATCGAGGTTTAGATTTGGTTATGTTTTGATGCAGTGTAGCAGAGCGGTGGCTCATGGTTCAGGCAGTGGAAACTTTATGAAGCTACATATCTTATGTATGATTTGGGTGCAGCTATCTTTATGTTAGTATCAGAGAGTTCAAGACACTACTGCTACGGCGTGCAGCACAGTGTAGGATGTACACTGATCACGTGAGTTTCATCTACTTGCATTTTCGGCCAGATTTGAGCTTGAGGCGACGTAGATGGATGGGTCGACTAACGACTATGGCTGCACCTTTGAGCTTGTTCGAGAAAGGCTAGAGGTTGTACTTTGACTATCCATCTGGGATGTTGTTGTTGATGCATTCAATCGGAAGTCGGGAGCTTCAGTGTTTCATGTGTGTGTGGCTCGAGTTTCCGTGTTAGCCGAGTTATGTGCTTCGGGAGCTGAGTTCGAGTGTGATGATGTTGAAGCTCATTGTTTTGCGTACGTGATGCACTGTTGGTACGGAGAAGTATCAGATACTTCGAGTTTACTACTCGTGACGCAACCTGTAGAAGAACGTAGCAGCTTGTGTGAGCAGATGCCACATTTGTCGACAGGCGATGGCAGCGAGGCAGAGACTTGCTGGAAAGTTACAGCTATTGGAGATTTCCGATTAGAAGTTGGAGTTTGTCGCTGTAGTTTTGTGTGCCAGTACGCACTTCGGTTTGTGGTACCAGTTGTTGGATCTTTGTGGACCATTCGATGAACTCAGTACATTTCCTTGTACTTTCGGAAAAGATTTCGATGGCAGGCTAACATTAGCTGTATTTGACGGAGGTTGTCCATTTACGTGGTGCGCCTGTGTCCAAGTTTGCTGATCGAGATAATCAGTTACAACTGAGTGTTGGCAAGCATTGCAGAGAGCATTGGGGACCAGATTACTATTTAGTACAGTTTCTTATCCTCAGATTGGCGGGCGATCTTTTAGGACTATTCAGACCTTGGAGGGCATGTTGTGGTCTTGTGTATTGCAGTTCCGAGGGATTTGGGACAGGCAGTTTCAATTGTTCGAGATTGCTTGCAGTACCAATTTGTAGACCACTATGATTTTGACGTTGCATGATGTCGTTTTGAGGAACGATGTTGTATTCCATTGTGTTGGAGCGAGTTTGGTGTGAGCTGACGTTGGATCCTGATTTAGTGGGATGTGCTACCACAGACTTTCGGATTAGAGAAAATAACTTAATAATTACCCGAGTTCGATGTTTGAGTTATGTTGGTGTGAGTAGGCTGAGTTGTGATTTGCCACATTATTTTGATCCGTATGTGATCATAGGCGGGTTTGTGTTGTGCCGTATAGTTCGGCATTGCCTATAGCGTTGGCTTTTGTGTGTGTTGTGTTCCGTGTGGTGGAACTACATTTCAGATTTGTTGCGTGTTTTGTACCCTATCAGTTCCTTATGCAGGAAGACTTGGCATTTGTGTGGAGCCAGTTTAGATTCGGGATTTGAGGGTACAGGGATTACAGTATGGAGATATCTCGCATTATGGAGTCTGTTGTCGGAGTCGTTCAGTTGAGGTTGCCACTGGAAAGTTGAGCTGTATGCAGAGGCAGTGCTCCTACTTTTAGTCGGCAGACTTGGAAATTTCGAGCACGAATTTTTTTTAAGGGGGGTGAATTTGTGACGACCCGGAACAGAATCAGAAGTGTAATCAGCTTAATTCATGAGGTTATGCGTAATCGCAGATTTTCGATAGTTGATTGAATCACCAGCTTTGATCACGACTTAATTATTGGCCGAGAATTTGAGTTGAGTCTCTTCTCGAGTGTGGTTGTACGCGTGATTTCGAGTTCGTGGGCGGTTCCGGATCATTATTTGGACGACCGAGGAATATAATACGAATATTTGAAATTTCAGTATATTGTCGAGTTTATCCGTTTGTGTTCGAGTCTATCCGAATTGTGATTGTGATCCATTTTGGACCGTTGATCAACCCAAACTGTAGATGGAATGATTATCGATTTGATTTGCGAGTTTCGCGATTTGTTGTGATTTCGGCATAATCTGCTAATATGGCGGCCTTGTTAGCGACTAAATTACCGGACGAGAATTTGATTTGGGATCCTTCGTGAAAGTTGTAGAGAATTTAATTTCGAGCTTGTGGGAACTTCCGGAGGATTTTTCCGAGTTATGAGGATTAAGTTACGAATATTTTTGACCGTTTATTATTTAATCGGATAAGCATGTGATGGTTTGAACCGTTGACTTTTTATCGGATTTGTCGAAGTGTTTGACTTCGGGTGGTAATTGAAGAACTTGTCGAGATGTGTTTGTTGACGCGAGAATTGTTGGAAACGGATTTACGACGCGAAAGTTACGGATATTCGAAGTTTGTCGTAAAATTAATTATGGGAGTTTCCTAAAATAGCAAGTATTTAATGATGGTTTCTATATTGGGCAAGTCAAACTTGCATTGATGGCTGTTGACCGAGTCAACTCGGCTTGGAGGAGAGGAGCACGACGGTGCCACGGCTCGCCGGCAGTGACACGCCGTCCGGCCACCCCAGGCTTCGGCCTAGGACTCAATCGACGTGCCTCGGCGTCCTCGTCACACTCCCGGTCACCGTTCATGGCGAGGTCGCCGGAGGAAGAAGATTTTTCCGGCCAAAGTTAGAGGAATTTTGGGGATTTCGGGTTGTAATATTCCGGCCAAATTGAGTGGCGTAAGGCACTGGGCTTTGAAGCCCCCATCACCACAAAGCTACCTATGTAAGTGTGGTGCTTCAATTCTTCTTGTGCATGGAGAATTCATGGATTGAAATTTTTGTGATATTTCGGTTTTGCATGAAATTGAGCTAGTTAGAGTCAAAATTGATCTTTGGTGTAGTTATGGAAGTTGCTTGTTGGATGATTTTGAGTGGAATAGGACTTGGTTCACCGGAGAATTTTTCAGTTGGGTGGCGCCACCGCCGCCGGCGGCGGTCAATGGCGGTCTCCGGTCAAAAGTTGACTTTTTGGGGTTTTTATCGAGTTATATGTCGTTTCGCTCGGAATCGCGCCCCGATCGCAGTGGTGAGGTTTGTTTTTCGATTTGAGCATCGGAAATTATAGCAAGGTTTTGAGGTGTGATTATTGGATTTTCGACAATTCGTCATTATTGAATTATATGTTTCTGGGAACGGTTGTTTCTCGTGATTTGATTTGGGAATCCGAGTTATGATTTTGAGAAATGGATTTTTATGATTATTCAGGGGTTCGTGATCGTTCGTTTGGCGAGGGATTTTCCGCCGGATCACGGGATTAATGCGAACTGCGTTACGCTCACCTGTGAGTGGACAATTTCTTTTCACTGATAATCGCGAGTCTTTATACAGGTTTTACGAGCATGAGCATGCATACGAGATTATGTTTTATATGAGCATGTGTTATATGATTATGCTTATACCATTATACATTACGTATATACATTTAAATATTACTTTATGCATTTGCATCGAACTATTTATGATTTGGTTTACACAGAGTACAGTCTCAGTATATGTTGTTGTATCAATACACTTGCATCTCAGTTGATCCCCGATGGATGCCTACCAGGAGGGGCAGTACCCCGACCTGACTGGCGAGGGGCAGTACCCCGAAACCGAGGCCTTTCTGGCTAAAATCACGTGTGGGTCTGGGATCCCGTGATTCAGACTGTACTAGCACGGATGTGTCCATGAGTGACCCTGTAGGATTTTCCATGCATGCTCTGTACGCGAGTTGGAGTCAGCGTCTCCTCGTGTACCATTTGATTTTTATGCATTTAGACTCGCATATGTTTTTATAACATATAGTATTCGAGCGATGTTTCTTTTATGGTAAGTTCTTAGTTTGGCCTACTATTTGTATATCTATACTAGAAGTCGCTCTCAGTATTCTGATGTATATTTTTATACAATTTTCCCCGGATTTCTGTAAAGTATAGTTATATTTATTACTTTACATTACTGTTATGATATTGAGAAATCCGGATGGGATTGGTGCCCACGGTTTGATTTTTGTGGCATAGGATGAAGTGTATTTTCCGGGTGCAGGTTAATGGCAATTCCGCGTTAGTAGTGTTGCTCAGCCCAAATATTAACAGGTTTTTGTTGGTTCGTGTTTTCAGAAGGGGTTTGATTCCGATTTAGGAAACTAAATCGGAGTTGGGTCCTTTCAATTTCGTGATTCAGTTAGTGAGTCACGTAAGCCTACATCATGGTTCACCTCGGTGACCATTGCACATTATGGCCACTATGCCACATACCGAATGACATTGAACTCTTGAAGTGCTCGTTGATGTTTACTTGAGGGTGGGAGGTGTCAAAGAAGCACCGTGGAAGACCCTTAAGGCTTTGAGTACTTTAAGAGTTTATACCTAACATTAAGTGGTTGCTTAGTGTGATTGCAGGTTAATGCCCTTTCATCATTCACATCTACACACTCCATCATCTAGTTCATCATCCATTTTATGGAAGACTAATTTAGGTTTTGATAAAGTGGCTCCGAGTAGAGTGGGATCTAGTAGTGGTAGTGAAGACGATTACGGAATTCCCTTGTTGAGAGTTCAAGGTCGGGAAGTTCTTGGTAGCTTATTCGATATAGCCTTGGAGGCTAGGCGCATGGATCCAACACTTGGACCGCATACTTTCCACATTGAGTTGGACCCTATAGTTCCGAAAGAGGAAGAAGAAGAGCCTCGAGAGTTAGATCAAATCACTATGGAGGACAAAGTAAATGAAGAGAGGCCATTGAGAAAATGTACCTTACCCTCTTTGGCAGCACATACCGGGTGTATCGTGTTGTAACCATTGGTTGGAGAATCTTTTGAGATCAAACCAAGCTTCTTATAAACTTTTCCCATCTTTCTTGGCCATGCCATCTCGGATCTCTACTCACACCTTGTGGAGTTCAAGGAGGCATGTGCTCGATTGAATTATTTGTAACATGGATGTTAAGCAATTGAGATTATAGGTTTTCCCATCAAGCTTACGTGACAAGGCCAAGGAGCGGCTTAACAAGCTCCCTCCCAATTCCATCAACTCTTGGGAGGGCTTACAATGGAAGTTCATTACTAAGTATTTTCCTCCGAAAAAGATCAACGAAAGGACAACAAGCTTGATGACCTTCCGAGGAGAGGATGAGGAGCTCTTTTGCGAGGCATGGGAGCGATTCAAAGATCTAGATCTTGGGTGCCCTAACCACGGTCAAACCCAAGACATAGTATTGTCTCTCTTCTTCCAAGGATTATATACGGAGATGAGAAGGAAGGTTAACAATGCATGTGGAGGAGATTTCATGGATAAAACCACGGATGAGGCACTACTTGAAAAGATGTCGAAACGCTCTTCCTTATGGGATGTCAAGCCTAATGTTCAAACACCGGCAATATTAACGAGAGAAGCCATCCAAGCCAATAAGGAAAGTCGGTATAAAGTCAAGGGAGCTATGTATGTACAAGAGTATGTCATAAACCGACTTGAAGAGACCATGAACAAGAAATTTGACCTTTTGTTGAACCAAACTCGGAATAGAGGCTATGTTAATCAAATTACGGAGACTAGTGTGAGACCTTGCATAATTTGTAAGAGTGTGATACATGAGACTCCATGTTGCCCACGTGAAGGAGACCATCCGAAAACTATTGAGAAGTGGAAGCACATGTCATTGGGTGCACATAAGAGTAATCCAGTTTGGCATACCAATCCTATTTTCTCATGGGATGATGATCATAACCAAGCCAACTATTGTGGTAAAGCAAATGGTCAAGATTTTAAGCATGGAGCTACCGGAGTTACAAAAGCTAATGGATAGTATGTTAATACTATGGGAGGCAACTCTTGCCAACCACAAGCATATTTCTCTCCAATACCGCAACAAGCTCCGATGTAACAAGCACCTCCACCTCGAGGGGAATTGTCAAAGTCTAACTTGAAGGAGTTGATGACCAAGTTATTTTCACAACATGAGATGCTTCTTTAAAGCAAATTGGAAGTTCAATGAGCGGAAGACAAGAAGATGTACTTGGATATTTTCAAGAGCTTAATGGAAGAATAAGTGTGAGGTTGGAAGAGTGTAGAACACCATGGAATGGGCATGGAAGTCAAGAACTTGAAGAAGGGAAAAAATTTCTAAAAATGCTGAAGTAATGCAAACCAGAGGCACTCTTTCGACCCATCAAAGGATACCCGTTGTTTTGCATCAGAGGCCCAGCCTCGAAGGATCAAAGCATTCCTTCGATCCATCGAAGGTCTTTTCCCATTTTAAGTTTTTCAAGCCTATTTTGAAGACCAAGAGCTTGGGACTTTGAGGCATGGAGCATAGAGTAATCCCTTAAGGCCAAGACAAGTTCGAGAGAACCATTGGAGACTTATGACCAACCTGCATGCACCTTTGGATGGCGAGGCCTAACTTGGCCTTCGTTGGTTTACATACTCATTCATATGGAGCTTGGCAGCGATCTTCAAAACGTTTGCATCCTCTTTCTCTCTATTCTCTTTATTTACTTGCTTGACATATATATGTTTAAGAATGATGCTATGTTAGGATGCTTAGGTTTAACTCTCATCCCCAAGGGTAGACATCTTCCAATGGTTCTTAGCCTTGCAATGCTTTAATAGCTCACTCTTGTTTGATGAGGGAGCAACCTCTTCATCATTAGTGTGTTGCTTTGAGTTTTTGTTATCTTGTGGTGATCTAATGTGATATATGATGAGATTCTTGATGCTTTGAATATGATGCATATCTAAGTTTTCGGTTATTCCGTGCTAAGATGTTTAAAGTTCTAAGTGTGAAGTCTCATCATGTTCTATGCTTGATTACAATGTTGTTTTCCTTTTAATTATGGTTAGTATGCATGCTCTCATTGTGGTTGATAGGACTCTAATAGCTTCATTACTTCTTAGAGACTATATGGCCTTTTAAGTGTGAATGCATGCTAGTTGCTATGCCTAGGAGAACATGTGTAGTGGAATAATATTGTGAAATGATGATGTCTTGTTACCTTGTATACAGTTTTCTTTACTATGTAGCTTGATGCAAATTGAGGATAATTTGATTCTAAAGTAGGAGGTAGGTGGCTAAGTCATTATCACTCCTTATCTGAAAATCCATAAAAATTTGAAAATTTTGAGAAAATGTAATGTAAAAATATGTGTACTTCAGTGTGTTTATGTCCTACTACTGGTTCTCGATAATGAAATTGACGTTTTGGCTAGTGGATTGCATGATTTTAACCATGAATGAAAATAAATTGAAATAATGTATTTTTAATAGATTGAAAAGCATATGTCCCTCAAAATGTGTGTATGTGAGAAAAAGAAGAATTAACATGTTTCAAAGCTATCATTGCATATGTGAGATTTTGAGCTAAATTGTGCATGACTAGTGTATTTAATGCACTCATTCTTTCGTATGTGATATCAATTGGTTATATGTGATCTAGAACTTGCTTTAAAGAGTGCAAAACATTTTTTCGAAACATGAGTAGTTTTCAAAGATGATAGAGGCATTAGGATTACCACCATGGCCAAATTTCTTTTTGAACCTATAATGCATATATCCTTTAATGAGCCTATTTGACCTTTTAATACATAGCCTTTTCTTTCGTGAATACCAAAAATACCTACTAAGCTTAAATACTTATACTATCCATAACTCAGCAAACTAGCAAGCGATGATGAAGTCCTATTAAGATATACTTATAGTGTTGTGCTTATTACAAAAAATGTCAAGAGATAAGTGTGAGGTGGAGGAGGTCTTATGTGGTCATTTGGTTATTGAGTTGTTGAGTAGTAAAAAAAAAAGGGGAGAAAAGAGTATCAAAGAAAAGCAAAGAAAAAAAAATAGAAAAGAGTTCTACCAAAAAAGTTGTGATTGAAAAAAAAAACAAAGAAAATCCAAAATAATGTATGTGTTGTACATAAAGAATAAGTGTTTTAAGGAAGTGGTTTGATTTCAAAAAAAAAAACAAAGGAAATAGTAGCACTTAGGAGTAGTTTAGAGGAACTTCAAATTGTGAGTTGCTTGTTAGGTTGCTTGGTCTTTGATTATCCTATCCATTTCTTTTGATTACCCCCCCCCCCCCCCCTCCATAAAGCCCCAGTACAACCCAAATAAAAGTCCTCCTGATTTGAAACTCTTATGTGTGGAATAGTTGGAGTAATTGGTTGAAGAGCAAGCCTATGGAAAATATGTGATCAATTTAATTTTTGAGTGCAAACACTAACCCTTTAAATACTTGAGTGCATTGAGTGACTTCTTGTGAGTTAAATGGTTAGGAACATGCATGTTAATTTGAATACATCTCAATGCATGCATTTGGTTTGACATGTAGCATGTTTGGTTTATTAGACATACATTGATTCCACATTCTAATTGTGCCTAAGAAACGTTCAATCCATCTAGCCATAGTTCTTTGAGGGAAATATTCACCATTCGGGATACTTACATGCTTTTTTGTTTAGTCTTGTATTTCTTTTGTACTTTGAGTCTAGGTTAGCTTACTTCCTTTTCTTCCTTGTTTTCTTGGGGACAAGAAAAGTTTAACTGTGAGGTAGTTTGTTAGGTCAATAATTATGCTCTAATTATGTCTCTAACCCCATGTTCATTGCTTGTCTTTTATTATTAAAGCATCATTTTTACTATATTTTTTTGCTGAGCTAGAAAATGAGGATTGACATGGAAACGCTCTAAGAGATGGAATCTAATCACTTTTTGGAGAAGCCGAGCAAGTTTCCTAAGCCTTTGGAGAAGCCGAGCAAAACTGAGAAAATGACGAAAAATCAACAACCGGTCAACGGTCAACTCTGGCAAGTCTTAATCGGTCAATGACAAGAGCCAAGTCAAGTTGGGCCAAGACCCAAGAGTCCAACCCCACAAAGGAGATATTTGGAGAAGATGGAGTCACATGCAAGTCATGTGATTTGAGTAAGTCACACTTTATGACCACTTAAATCCTAAATTTGTGGATCATGTCTAAGCATCAAATTTGAATTATTAGCATCCAAAATATCTCCTTTTGCCCAATATGGTCGAGCTCCCTCTCTCCCATACACATATCACACTTCATTTTCTTATTTTCCATAGTTTTACACTCTCTCTAGAACCCTTATCCTTATCATAACCCTCTTGCACTCTCTCATACCTCTTCTCCTCCTTTTCTAGGCCAAAATACCACCATAACCACTACCATTAGAGATCTATCTCTTCCCTTTCTTGGGTAGAGTCAAACCTCTCCACCACCATACCATCACTTTGACTTAGTTTGGGTATTCCTCTTCTCATCTTTACCTCTAAGGTTTGGTTTAGTCTTTAGAGTTCAAAGGAGTAGGAAGTGATCCCTCTTCCCCTTGGCTCCTTGGAATCCTAAGGGCTATCCGTACCTCATCTTAAAGATTTGGTGCAAGCTTGGAGTGAAGAAGGGAAGCTAAAATCCTGGGAGTCATTTAGTGGAGCTTTAACCAAAGAGGACCCTTGGTTATTTCTATTCTCTTCTAGTTTTGATCATATATCAACTCTTACATTTACTTATGTGTAATGATTAATCCCATTTGGGAGGCTAGGGTTAGAACCCTAGCCATGTGATGTGAACATATGATGTCTTGGATTATGTATGGTTTATGGTTTTAGTGTATGTTATGTGAAAGTGTGTTGTGAATGTTTATATGCTTGGGCTTCAAGATTTGTTTCACTTATGCATGTGTTGACTCTAGCTAAGTTAATATGTGTATGAAGAAACTATAATTTAGGACCTTAGTTGAATTAGCTACTTAAGGCTAGATAAGTATATTAACATTATTAAAGTTTATTCCAAGAGGTACCTTGAAGCTTGGTTTCCTTAGCACTAAGCAAGGACTAAAGCTCTTTGAGTCTCAATAAACTTGAGAGATTTTAGTCAAGTACACATTGAATCAAAAAGGTTACTGTGGCTATTAGTAGAATCTCTTGACTCGTAACTCAATAGATGCGAGTTGGAGATTCACTTAGACTTTCTCTCAGATTCTCCAATAGAGATTCGGGAAGGGGCCTTCTACATGTATCACATAGGATGCTTGTTGACTTCACAAACATGACATATGGTCAAGATGTAAGCATGAAATGGCTTGGGTCTTGGTCCCGATTCACTAGATATTTCCACATTGGACTTAAGTTGTCTAGAGTCCAAAATGACATAGAAACTTGAGTCCAAAACCAACCGTGACTCAAAAAGTCACAATTTGGATATCAACTTGTGTGAACGGACTCTAATAATCTATGTACATTGATACTCACCATTATTAAGTACTAAATTAACACTTAACACTCAACAACAATGAGCCAATTAAAACCCTTTTTAGTAGATGTAGCATTGGTAAATAGGGATCGTTCTTAACCGGGGATTGAGGGTGCATGCATAACTATGCTAGGTTTGTTTATGGGGGTGCGAGATTTGGTTTGTTTAACTAATGACCTACGAAATTTAAACCTAATTCTACTATGTACACTTGATCATCACATCATGTCTACCTCCACCATTTTCATGCTTCACTTACCCAGTATCAACGAAATTCTTACCTTCAACCTGCAATTTATACACATGCTTTTAAGAGTGCGACGAAGAGCGCCTACACCTTAATTTATTTAAGATTCATACAAAACATGCTAGGGAGGAACGAAGAGCGTATCACCCAACACACTAAGAAGCTTTAAGCATACAAGCATGCATACAAGTCAAAGACCAAAAACTAAGAACACATGGAAGATAACATAAGTAAGTAAAAACGTATAGCCTTTATTAAACAAATCACAAGTCGTAAACCGAATTCTTTACAAGACAAAAGATGAGATAGAAGGTTTATGGTTACACTTTTGGAGTCTGTGAAGAGCACTAACAACGCCTCGAGTGGATGGATTCTCAAGAACAAGACGAAGAGCGCCGATTATTCTTGATCCGTGAGGAGGGAGCTTCGGCCTTGGAGGGGATTAGGCATAGGACGACTTGGGAGGTGTTTTGGGCAGAGCTTTGGTGTCTATGATGTGTGATAATGAATCCCTAGTCGAGCCCTCATTTATATAGGCCAAGCAAAGCCTAGTTCGACTCCTTTTAGAAGTCTAACTACTCCACCCGGGTAACCTGACCCTTCTCCACTAAAATAGTAATTTCTCTCGTTCTAAGACTCCAAATCGCTTGATTCCAGTTGCGTTGGAAACTAGACTTCTATATATTTCCAACCATATGCTAACCGCATCTAGATTCATCCGGATCTGTTCACAGTGGCCTTTTGAAGTGGGCTGATCTGCACAGGCAGATTTCCTGATTTCTAGCTTTTGATCCATTTTCTTCTTTTGGGCTTCTTTGTGGGTGAATCTTGACATGATCTTGGACATTCTTGGACACATGAGCATGGTCTTGATCCATCTTAATGATCTTTGATCCATTCTTTATAAATCGTGGCCCATTCTTCTTCATCTTTCCTCCTCATTTTAGGAACTTCCTCCTTAGTAGGTTTTGAGCTCATTTCTGCCTCCTTTACGGATTCCTCCTTTATTTCTACCTACAAACATAAAGTAAGTTAAAAACATATTTACTAAGCACAAAACAAAGTTAAATATAGAGAGAAAGACATTAATAATCAAGCATAAAATGTGTAGATCATACATAAACCGGGACATTGTTTAGGCATCATATGTTTAGCAGGGATTTTCTTAGTTGATCATATTTCCTTATATTGAATTTGTTTGCTATATTCGTTTCCGCATCTTAGTGTAATCAACTAACAACTCGTTTAATCACTCAACGTAATCCAATCACCCCTCACAATGCTAAGTCTCCTAAGGAATTGATAGTGTGAGATACATTTCTGCATTTTATTATTAGTTTAGCGTCAAATAGTGTCAAGTTAACTGTAGTTTTTGTGCTAATCATTTCGAGCTAGGGAGTCTAAGTGGCTAATCATCATAGGTACGACACTCGACTTCCTACATATACTAAAACTTGACCCCGTGCACTTACGGGTGGGAAACACTTCATGTGCTTATGAGCTAGTCTATAGTTCATCAAGTGTGTAGGGCATAATTCTCTTGAACACATCCCCAGTTGGTTGGAATGTTGGTGATTCTGGTGCAAAAATTGTCACATCCATTAAGTTGCTTCTTTGTAGCTTTCGCTCTTTTATAAGCGCAAAACATGCATCAAATATTAACACAAAGTAGACACTCAACACATAGTTCACACGTATGCAATTTAAAACCCTTCTTTTGTGGATTTAGCATTGGTGAGTATGGACTGTTCTATCCGGAGAATTAGAGGGTGCATGCATGGTTTCGTTCTTAAACAGAAATTTAAAGGTATGGGGTGAGATTGGAAATTGGTTGATTAATGTCCTACGAAAATAAAGACAAAAGATGGCAAGTAAACATATTTCAGAAACCTATAACTCTATTATGCTCCAACTCATAGACAACCAAAACAACAAGAATCAAATAACCTCTTAAACATGTTTTCTACACCGAAAAAAGTTCTAAATTACTAATTACAAGTGATCATCTCATCTTATTGACCTTACCCTTTTTCATGCCTTAAAACTCTAAGTAAGCTACGAAATTTATGACTTCTAAGTATACACGCTTGATTATTGAGTAGGAGTGCAACTTAGCGTATAAACACCCTAAACAAATTACGATTATCGAAACATTCAAAAGAGAGGGACTTATCGTATCATCTAACAAATGGTTTCGAAACTTTAAGATTGTATCAAACATATATAAAAGGCTAGAAATCATAAACACATGCAAATATATGCTAAATACTAAAAGCACAACTGAAACTGAAAACTGAGCTAAATACTAATAATAAATAGTGTGACGACCCGGACCAGAATCAGAAGTATAATCAGCTCAATTCGCGAGTTAGCGTATCGACGTGGATTTCCGATAGCGGATTTACTCGCCAGGGTTCTGTTAACGACTAAATTATTGGCCGAGAATTGGAGCTGGATCTCTTCTCGAGAGTCGTTCTATATGTGATTACGAGTTCGTGGGCGGTTCCGGATCGTTATTTGGACGACCAAAGAATTAGTTATGAATATTTGAAGTCCAGATTTAAATGGTGGGCCACTTAACGACTAAATTATCGGACGGGAATTTGGTTTCGGTTTCTTCACGGAAGTTGTTCGGAATTTAATTTCGAGTTTGTGGGAACTTTCGGAGTATGATTTGGAGTTACGAGGAATTAGTTGCGAATATTTCCGTTTGTTGGTTATTTAGTCGATTTAATGTGTGTTGCTTTAAAGGGTTGACTTTTTATCCGTTTGGCCGATGTGTTTGACTTTGGGTGATTATTGAAGATCATGTTGAGTCAAGTTTGTGGCCGCGAGATTTATCGGAATCGGATATACGACGAGGAAGTTACGCGCGTTTGAAGTTCGACGAAAAGGATAAGTATGAAGTTTCCTAATTGGGAAAGCTATAAATAGTGACTTGCCCCTTTGGGAAAGTCAAAGACTGATTTATTATGGTTGACCTTGGTCAACTCGGTTTGACCGAGTTGGGAGAGTGAGTCACGACGGTGGCGTCGGCCTCCACTCCGGCGACCGGATTCCGGCGACTTCCGGGCTCGGCCCGTGGCTCATTCAACTCGCCCCGATGCTCTTTACCCATTTCCGGTCTCACTTTCCGGCAAGCTTCATGGTGGAGAGAGAAAACTTGAAGCAAAGTTCAAGGTTTTTGGGTTTAATGGTGACTTTTGATTCGGGCCGAGTTGAGCTCAAACAAGGACTGGGTTTTGTAGCCCTCTTTAAGGTGATTCTAACCATATAAACATGGTGTTCTAATTCGATTTGAGCATGAAGAATTTTGGGTTTGAATTTTGTGTTTCATTTCGGTTTATCATGAAATTGGATGTGTTAGAGTGAGAATTGGACTTCGGTGCAGTTATGAAAGTTGCTCAGTGGACGATTTTGAGTGGAATTGGTGAAGCTCCGCCGTGAAATTTTCCGGTCAACAGTGGCGCCGCCGTGGGCGGCGGTCAACGGCGGTCAACGGTCAACGGGTTGACTTTTTGACTGTCGGCAAGTCGCATGTCATTTGACTCGAAATCGCGCCCCGATCGCAGTGGGGAGGTTCGTTTTTCGAGTTGAGCGTCCGAACGTAAAGCGAGGTATTGAAGTGGTATATACGGATTTTCGACGATTCGTCGACTTTGAATTATCTGTTTCCGAGAACGGTGGTTTCTCGTGGTTTGATTTGTATTGTCGGATTATGATTTTGAATATGGGACATTGTGAATATTCAGGGGTTCGTGATCGTTGTTTTGGCGAGGGACTTTCCGCCGGATCACGGGTTAACGCGATACGCGTTACGCCAGTCTGTGAGTGGACATTTCTTTTCACAGATTGATTGCGAGTCTTTTATAAATGATTTACGAACTTGAGCATGCGGATTGATTATGATTTTATGAGCATGTGTTTACGATTATGCATATACAAATATACGTATACGAATATATTCATACGTACATATTATGTTTAAAGCATGTGCATAGAAAAGATTTATGATTTGGTTTACACAGAGTACAGTCTCAGTATATGTTGTGGTATCGATACACACTGGCTTCTCGGCTGATCCCCGAGTACGCTCCGGGGGGGACAGATATCCTGACCCGAGGCCTTTCTGGCTAGGAATCACGTGTGGGTCTGGGATCCCGTGGTTCAGACTGTGCTATCGCGTGGTAGTCCATGAGAGATTCCGCGATACATTTACGTTGCATGCTCTGTACGTGAGTGGTAGCCGATGTCTCCTCACGTACCATTTGATTTTCGTGCATTTGACTCGCATATGATTTTATATGTATATATTACTTGGTGAAAGACATTTATTTTCGTCCACTCACTCTAACGTGTTTATTGTCTTTCACCTGGGCTTTTCGGTTTCCGTGCCCAGTTTGCAGTTCAGGCCCTGGTGTCGCACGTCGTGGTCGGAGGCATAGTGCTCGAGCTACTTTGTTTCATCCAGTAGGTTTATTGTTCTACCTACTGTGGTATGCGTATATGGTTATGTATTAGATGTCGCTCTGAGCTTTCTGTGGAATATGTTATACGATTTTAAACCCGGATTTCAGTAAAGTACTATTATATGTATTGTTTACTTTACTGTTGAGATATTGAGAAATCCGGATGGGATTGGTGCCCACGGTTTGCTTTTTGTGGCATAGGATGAAGTGTATTTTCCGCGTGCAGGTAATGGTAATTCTACGTTAAAAGCGAAACTCTGCCCAAATTTTGAAAAGTTTTTGTTGGTTCGTGTTTTCGAAGGGGTTCGATTCCGGTTTAGGGAGCTAAATCGGGGTTGGGTCCTTTCAGCTTGGTATCAGAGCATTAGGTTGTAGGTTCTGTAGACTTCTGTAGTCGTGTTTACTAAGGATATTTGAGAATGTACAGCATGTCTGGAATGGTGACCCGACCGGCCGGCGGATAATCATCAAATTCCGGGTGTTGTATACTTTCAAATATTTGAAGTTCCATGATTACGTTCCACTTGTTGTGAACGATATTGTATTCATTAGGATGCCTCCTGACGTGCTTTCCGTGTCATTTCGGTTGTGGATCCTGTTGAGGATCATTCGACGCGAGAATTGCCAGAGAACAGTGGATTCAGATGAGTATTCAGAGTTCAGTGAACTGTGTGGCACGGTTTGCCTGGGGATGTGTATATGGGCGTCTATATGTGGCCTCAGAGCTGAGATTTATGGCAGTTGATGTATGCCTGAGTCAGATCAGTGTATTTTGTGGGCTGTTATTGTGTGAGTACCGATTGCGACTCCATGGCCTACATTCAGAGTGATGTTTACACGGTAATGGTGTTATCAGGCTATCCAGCAATCGAATGTGGAGTGCTTACCCACCTGAGGCAGAGATGCATTGTTCCTATGTTATTTCGGTTTGCACGAGTTATGTGGATTCAGAGGAAGCAGTGTACGAGGTTCGAGATGAGTTTGAACCTGAGTATCAGAGAGATTCTGATTGATGTGCCTCGAGTTATCCGTGAGGAGCTTAGTGTGTTGCACTCAGCGGCGAGGTTATTGTGAAGAAAAGATGTACACGGTTTTCGATGTGACGGTTTGAGGAAGTGGATTCAGCAGTGGGATTTTTGATGAGGTTGAGTTTCGACACTTCGGGATCAGTGACTTCATCAGGCTGTGGCCTTTTCGATTATGTTGAGGATCCTCTACTGGTCCGTTTGGCGATGGCGGAGATCACAGTGTAGCGGACTTGCTCCTGTGGCATGAGTTTGGGTGATCGTTGGTGATCCTTTCACGCAGCAGGTGTTGCGGTGACATGTGTTTGTGGAGCACTTTCAGTTGCTGTTTTGGTGGCCAGGAGGGTCACGTTGCGAGGGAACGCCCTCAGCCAACTGTGTTTAAGGTTCGACAGCTCAGAATTCGCGAAGGAATCATGATGCTGTTCTTGCAGTCTGATCAATGTATCCTTTTGATGAGTTATTCAGTAAGTTGTGGTTGATGTGTGCGGCTAGTTGGGTATGTTGGAGTTTGTACCATGACCTTGTTTGAGGACAGACTTTTCTCCGAGGTTACTGTTGCTTGATGTCCATGGCGATTGTACCTGTATCTCCACTTCCGAGGTCTTGGAGAGTGTTGTATCCATCCGGAGGTTGCGAGATCCTTGTTGGAGGTTATGACTTAGCCGCGGATTTGTTATAGCTGAATATTGCGGTTACAGTATGTTTGTGAGTCTAACGACGCATTTGGTTGTGTTCGAGTGCATCGAGGAGGAGGTTGTGTTTCGACGACCAGTTTTCCCGAGATGCTGTTTCTTGGTGATGGTCGAGCAGTTTGTGTAGATGAGTTGTGTGGTTTTCTTAGCTCATGTTGTGAATACTGTAGTTGCTGTGTCCGACATTGGTGACATTGTGGTGGTTTCCGAGTTTCCAGGTGTGTGTTGGAGGAGTTACCAGGTGTTCCTCCAATTCGGGAGACTGACTACATCATTGAGTTTGTTCCAGGCGCTGGACTCATTTTATCGACGTCTTATCGTTCAGAGCCAGCGGAGCTGATGGAGCTATTGTTTCGACTCCAGGAGTTGCTGGAGGAGGTTTCAGGAGATTTCATGTGACCCCACATATTTGCGTGGTGTGCTCTTGCATTGTTTGCACTGATGTTGTATGGGTTGACGAGGTGGTGCATTGACTACCGGAAGCCTGATTCGTTTCAGAGGAGAGTGTGTATCCTCCGCTTCGGATTGATGATTGGTTTGATCAGCTTGTGAGAGCTTCAGACTGGTCGAAGATCGATTTCGGATCCAGATACCATCAGTGGTGGTTTGTTGAGTCAGGTGTGGTTTTCGGATCTCGGAGCAAGCATCTGGAGTTCTTGGTCACTTCATTGGTTGACCAATGCTCCGTAGATTGTGTGGACTTGATGGACCATGTGTTCAGACGGTTTCTGGACGAGTTGCGGTCATGTTTGTTGGCAATATCCTGATGTACTCCGAGAGTGTGGACCAGTACCTGGAGCAGTTGCGAGCGGTTTTGTGGACTTCGCAAGACGATTAGCTGTTTGTGAAAGTTCATTCAGTGTGAGTTTTGGTCGATTAGCGTGAAGATTTTGGGTTATGTGATGTTATCCGAGGGGGTTGGAGTGGATCCTGACCAGTTCGAAGCCGTGTTGATTTGGAGTTTGCCCTACTACTGTGCCAGAGATTGGGGGTCTCTTGGGTTTTGGCAGGCTTGTACCGACGGCTTTGTACAGGATTTTTCCTGGATTGCCACTTCACTTTCCGGATTGACGAAGAAGGCGTCAGGTTCATGTGGTTCGATGCACGCGAGGAGAGTTGCTTACTCCTGCAGGTTGGTGACCGTTACTGCGGCTTTGACCTTACCTGACGATCATGACGAGTTCGTGGGTTATGGCGATGCATCGAGATTTGGTTGGGTTATGCTTTGATACTGTGTAGCAGAGCGGTGGCTCATGGTTGCGGACAGTGGAAACCTTGTGTGGTTACGTATCCTTTGTTTGATTTGGGTGTAGCTGTCCTATTGTTAGCATCGGAGAGTTCGAGATTTTATAGCTACGGCGTGCAGCGTGGTGTAGGATGTACACCGACCATTGAGTTTCATCCACTTGCATTTTCGGCCAGATTTGGGCTTGAGGCAGTGTCGATGGATGGAGTCGACTGACGACTATGGCTGTACATTAGAGTTTGTTCGAGGAAGGCTAATGGTTGCACTTTGACCATCCGTTTGGGATGATGTTGCTGTTGATGCATTCAGTCGAGAGTTAGGAGCTTCGGTATTGCATGCGTGTATGTGTGGCTCGAGTTTCCGTATTAGCCGAGTTGTGGGCTACGAGAGCTGAATTTGAGTATGATGATGTTGAGGCTTGTGATTTTGCGCGTGTTTGGCGCTAGTGACGCGGAGAAATGTCAGATACTTCAAGTTTACTACTCGTGACGCAACATGAAGAGCGATATAGCAGCTTGTGCGAGCACAGCATGTGTGTACTGTTGCCACATTCGTCGACTGGCGATGGCTAGGAGGCAGAGACGTGCCAAGATGTGTTAGCCATTTGAGATTTCCGGTTAGACGTGGCGGTTGCTGTTGTGATCTCGTGTGTGTTTATACGCAGTTTGGTTTATGATACCGGTTGTTGGGTCTTTGTGGACAGTTTGATAAACTTGGGGTATGTTTACTTGTACTTTCGGAAATGATTTCAGTGACAGGCGGTTATGGCTATGTTTGGTGGAGGTTGTCCATCTACATGGTGTACCAGTTCTTATCCTCGGATTGGCGAGCGATCTTTGAGGACTATTTAGGCCTTGGAGGGCATGTTGTGGACCTTGGTATTGCAGTTCCGAAGGATTCGGGACCAGCAGTTTCAGCTGTTCGAGGTTGCTTGCAGTACCAGGTTGTTGTCCACTGTGATTTTGATATTGTTTGACGTCGTTTTGTGGAGTGTGTTACCACAGATTGTCAGATTAGCGGAATTGGGTTGATTATTGCTCAAGTTCGATGTTTGAACTATGCTGAGATGAGTGTCTGAGTTATGTTGATGTGTGAACTGAGTTGTGATTTGCCTTGATGTTTCGATCCATATGTGGTCATAGGCGAGTTTGTGTTATGCCGTATGGTTCGGCATCGCCTATAGTGTTGGCTTTGTGTGTTGTGTTCCGCGTGGCGGAATTATGTTTCAGGTTTGCTATGTGTTGTGTACCCTGTTTGTTCCTTATGTAGGAACACTTGGCGCTTGTGTGGAGCCAGTTCAGATTTGTGATTTGAGGGTACAGGGATTCCAGCACGGAATTGTCTCCTATTGTGGAGTTTATGATCAGAGTTGTTCTGTTGAGATTGCAGTTGGTGAGTTGAGCAGTATGCAGAGGCAGTGCTCCTACATTGTAGTCGGCAGACTCGAAAATTTCGAGGTCGAAATTTTTCTAAGGGGGGTGGATTTGTGACGACCCGGACCAGAATCAGAAGTATAATCAGCTCAATTCGCGAGTTAGCGTATCGACGTGGATTTCCGATAGCGGATTTACTCGCCAGGGTTCTGTTAACGACTAAATTATTGGCCGAGAATTGGAGCTAGATCTCTTCTCGAGAGTCGTTCTATATGTGATTACGAGTTCGTGGGCGGTTCCGGATCGTTATTTGGACGACCGAAGAATTAGTTATGAATATTTGAAGTCCAGATTTAAATGGTGGGCCACTTAACGACTAAATTATCGGACGGGAATTTGGTTTCGGTTTCTTCACGGAAGTTGTTCGGAATTTAATTTCGAGTTTGTGGGAACTTCCGGAGTATGATTTGGAGTTACGAGGAATTAGTTGCGAATATTTCCGTTTGTTGGTTATTTAGTCGATTTAATGTGTGTTGCTTTAAAGGGTTGACTTTTTATCCGTTTGGCCGATGTGTTTGACTTTGGGTGATTATTGAAGATCATGTTGAGTCAAGTTTGTGGCCGCGAGATTTATCGGAATCGGATATACGACGAGGAAGTTACGCGCGTTTGAAGTTCGACGAAAAGGATAAGTATGAAGTTTCCTAATTGGGAAAGCTATAAATAGTGACTTGCCCCTTTGGGAAAGTCAAAGACTGATTTATTATGGTTGACCTTGGTCAACTCGGTTTGACCGAGTTGGGAGAGTGAGTCACGACGGTGGCGTCGGCCTCCACTCCGGCGACCGGATTCCGGCGACTTCCGGGCTCGGCCCGTGGCTCATTCAACTCGCCCCGATGCTCTTTACCCATTTCCGGTCTCACTTTCCGGCAAGCTTCATGGTGGAGAGAGAAAACTTGAAGCAAAGTTCAAGGTTTTTGGGTTTAATGGTGACTTTTGATTCGGGCCGAGTTGAGCTCAAACAAGGACTGGGTTTTGTAGCCCTCTTTAAGGTGATTCTAACCATATAAACATGGTGTTCTAATTCGATTTGAGCATGAAGAATTTTGGGTTTGAATTTTGTGTTTCATTTCGGTTTATCATGAAATTGGATGTGTTAGAGTGAGAATTGGACTTCGGTGCAGTTATGAAAGTTGCTCAGTGGACGATTTTGAGTGGAATTGGTGAAGCTCCGCCGTGAAATTTTCCGGTCAACAGTGGCGCCGCCGTGGGCGGCGGTCAACGGCGGTCAACGGTCAACGGGTTGACTTTTTGACTGTCGGCAAGTCGCATGTCATTTGACTCGAAATCGCGCCCCGATCGCAGTGGGGAGGTTCGTTTTTCGAGTTGAGCGTCCGAACGTAAAGCGAGGTATTGAAGTGGTATATACGGATTTTCGACGATTCGTCGACTTTGAATTATCTGTTTCCGAGAACGGTGGTTTCTCGTGGTTTGATTTGTATTGTCGGATTATGATTTTGAATATGGGACATTGTGAATATTCAGGGGTTCGTGATCGTTGTTTTGGCGAGGGACTTTCCGCCGGATCACGGGTTAACGCGATACGCGTTACGCCAGTCTGTGAGTGGACATTTCTTTTCACAGATTGATTGCGAGTCTTTTATAAATGATTTACGAACTTGAGCATGCGGATTGATTATGATTTTATGAGCATGTGTTTACGATTATGCATATACAAATATACGTATACGAATATATTCATACGTACATATTATGTTTAAAGCATGTGCATAGAAAAGATTTATGATTTGGTTTACACAGAGTACAGTCTCAGTATATGTTGTGGTATCGATACGCACTGGCTTCTCGGCTGATCCCCGAGTACGCTCCGGGGGGGACAGATATCCTGACCCGAGGCCTTTCTGGCTAGGAATCACGTGTGGGTCTGGGATCCCGTGGTTCAGACTGTGCTATCGCGTGGTAGTCCATGAGAGATTCCGCGATACATTTACGTTGCATGCTCTGTACGTGAGTGGTAGCCGATGTCTCCTCACGTACCATTTGATTTTCGTGCATTTGACTCGCATATGATTTTATATGTATATATTACTTGGTGAAAGACATTTATTTTCGTCCACTCACTCTAACGTGTTTATTGTCTTTCACCTGGGCTTTTCGGTTTCCGTGCCCAGTTTGCAGTTCAGGCCCTGGTGTCGCACGTCGTGGTCGGAGGCATAGTGCTCGAGCTACTTTGTTTCATCCAGTAGGTTTATTGTTCTACCTACTGTGGTATGCGTATATGGTTATGTATTAGATGTCGCTCTGAGCTTTCTGTGGAATATGTTATACGATTTTAAACCCGGATTTCAGTAAAGTACTATTATATGTATTGTTTACTTTACTGTTGAGATATTGAGAAATCCGGATGGGATTGGTGCCCACGGTTTGCTTTTTGTGGCATAGGATGAAGTGTATTTTCCGCGTGCAGGTAATGGTAATTCTACGTTAAAAGCGAAACTCTGCCCAAATTTTGAAAAGTTTTTGTTGGTTCGTGTTTTCGAAGGGGTTCGATTCCGGTTTAGGGAGCTAAATCGGGGTTGGGTCCTTTCAAATAGACTCGCTAATCAACTATGAAAATAAAAGTGTCAACTCACAATACTGTGTCGTGCTCTCCAACAAGCCAAAGCATGTCTGTCAGCGTTTCTATACGTCATCCACTAACTGCTAACACTTCTTCCTAAAACAACGATTACTACTTAATAATTAATCATCGAAAATAATAATGAATAGCTAAGCTCGTTCATCGAGTCTCAAACAACATGCTTCAATTAAATTTCAAATTCTAATTCCTAAATCCTTTTTAAAGTCGCAAAACATTCCTCAAATGTTACATGACTCAAAGTTGAATCAACGATCGACTCAATCGTTCATTAAAATGGTAAAATCGTTTAATTATTACCCGATTAATCACATCACTTAATCAATTATATCCAAATCAGTTCAATAACCTCTTCATCATAATCGGTACACACGAGAAAAATGATATAAAACTTCTACCAAAATTTCTTCGTCGGAGCGCCTGTGACGACCCAGAACAGAATTAGCAGTAGAATCAGCTTTATCGATGAGCCTGCGCGTAGTCGCAGAGTTGCGACAGTTGTTTTAATCGCCGAAGCTTCTTAGCGACTAAATTATTGGCCGAGAATTGGAGCTGGGTCTCTTCTCGAGAGTCGTTGTACGTGTGATTACTAGTTCGTGGGCGGTTCCGGATCGTTATTTGGATGACCGAGGAATTAGTTATGAATATTTGAAATTTCGACGGAAATGGATTTAATTGGCAGGTTTGTTCGCGACTAAATTATCGGACAAGAATTTGGCTTCGGATCCTTCACAGAAGTTGTTTGGAATTTAATTTCGAGTTCGTGGGAACTTCCGGAGCATGATTTTGAGTTACGAAGATTTAGTTGTGATTATTTCCGATTGTGGATTGTTAGTCGATTAAATATGGGCTTGGTTGAATGGTTGAATTTTTATCCGATTGGCCGATGTGTTTGACTTCGGGTGATTAGTGAAGAATATGTCGAGACAAGTTTGTGGCCGCGAGAATTATCGGAATCGGAGTTACGACGTAAAAGTTACGCGTGTTTAAAGTTCGTCGAAGTGGATAATTACGAAGTTTCCTAATCGGGAAAGCTATAAATAGTAACTTGCCATTAAGGGAAAGTCAAAACAGGAAATAAATGTGTTTGACTGAGTTGACTCGGTCAACTCGGTGGAGGAGGAGATGACTCGCGACGGCTCATGGTGCTCGCCGGCAACGGTTGCCTTTCCGGCCACCCCACGGCCTAACCCTTAGCTCGTCCGACTCGCCTTGGCCACCCCGACGTGACTCCGGCCTCCTTTCACGGCAAGCTTCACGGTGGAGGATGATATTCCGGCAAGAAAATTTGAAGAAACTTGGTGAATTCGAACTATACTTTTTCGGCCGATTCGAGCTACAACAAGGACTGGGTTTTGTAGCCCTCATCATTGTGAAGCTACCATGTAAGTTTGGTGATCCAATTCATCTTGTGTATGGAGAATTTTGGAATTGAAATTTGTGTACCAATTCGGTTTATCACGAAATTGAGCTAGTTAGAGATGGAATTGGCCTTTGTTGCAGTTATGAAAGTTGCTCAGTGGACGATTTTTAGTGGAATAGGGGTTGCTCCGCCTTGAAATTCTCCAGTCAACGGTGGCGCCGCCATGGGCGGCGGTCAACGGCGGTCAACGGTCAAAGTTTGACTTTTTGGACTTTCGACAAGTTGCATGTCATTTGACTCGAAATCGCGCCCCGATCGCAGTGGGGTGGTTCGTTTTTCGAGTTGAGCGTCCGAATGTAAAGCGAGGTATTGAGGTGTTATATACGGATTTTTGACGATTCGTCGACTTTGAATTACGTGTTTCCGAGAACGGCGGTTTCTCGTGATTTGTCTTGTATTGTCGAGTTATGATTTTGAGAAATGGATTTTGTGAATATTCAGGTGTTCGTGATCGTTCGTTTGGCGAGGGACTTTCCACCGGATCAGGGTTAACGCGAACTGCGTTACGCAAGCGTGTGAGTGGACAAGTTTCTATTTTCACTGTTGATTTGCGAGTTCGTGGATTTTATGATTTCCATATTTAAATTATACGATGATTGAGATATATGTTATTTTCGGAGGTGTTGTTATGTGTTTATGGGTGATGGCATTTATAGCATCAATGCTACCAGAGTTGAGAGATTCCTCTGGCCCAGAGTTGAGAGATTCCTCTGAAGCAAGGTTGAGAGATTTTCCTGAGTGCCGCCGGGGTTGAGAGATTCCCCTGGCCTTTCACCGTCAGGTTTGAGCGATTCACCTGACGTCGGGCTTGAGAGATTCGCCCGACAACCTCCATATATATATATGTGTTGTTGTGTTTTCCGAACTCGCACTGTTTTATATTGAGTATGTATATAAGCTGGTGAAAGGCATACGTTTATTTTCGTCCACTCACTCTAACGTTTTCATGTCTTTCCCCTGGGCTTTTCGGTTTCCGTGCCCAGTTTGCAGTTCGGACTCTGGTGTCGCACGTCGTGGTCGGAGGCATAGTACTCGAGCTACCTTGTTTCTTCCAGTAGGTTTATTGTCCTACTTACTGTGGTATACTTATATGATTATGTATTAGAGGTCGCTCTGAGTTTTCTGTTGAATATGTTATACGATTTTAAACCCGGATTTCAGTAAAGTACTATTATATGTATTGTTTACTTTACTGTTGAGATATTGAGAAATCCGGATGGGATCGGTGCCCACGGTTTGATTTTTGTGGCATAGGATGAAGTGTATTTTCCGGGTGCAGGTTAATGGCAATTCCGCGTTAGTAGTGTTGCTCAGCCCAAATATTAACTGGTTTTTGTTGGTTCGTGTTTTCAGAAGGGGTTTGATTCCGATTTAGGAAACTAAATCGTGGTTGGGTGAAAGGACCCAACCCCGATTTAGCTTCCTAAATCGGAATCAAACCCCTTCGAAAACACAAACCAACAAAAACTTTTCGAAATTTGGGCAGAGTTTCGTTACTAGCGTAGAATTACCATTACCTGTACGCGGAAAATACACTTCATCCTATGCCACAAAAAGCAAACCGTGGGCACCAATCCCATCCGGATTTCTCAATATATCAGCAATAATGTAAAGTAGTAAATATATATGCACTAAACTGAAATCCGGGTTAAAAATCATATGGCATCAACAACGGATTACTCAGAGCGACCACAACGTATAAACATATATATATATATATATATATATATATATACCACAGTAGGTAGAACAATAAACCTACTGGAAGAAATAAGACCTCTCGAGTACTATGCCTCCGATCACGACGTACGACTCCAGAGTCCGAACTGCAAACTGGGCACGGAAACCGAAAAGCCCAGGGGAAATACAATAAACACGTTAGAGTGAGTGGACGAAAATAAATGTCTTTCACCAAGTATATATGTTATAAAAACATATGCGAGTCCAGGTAAATAGAAATAATAAAGTACACGAGGTAAAACCATAATCCTCCAGCGTACTGAGCATGCAAGTATAAATCCCACGGGGTCACTCATGGACACACACCGTGCTAGTACAGTCAGAATCACGGGATCCCAGACCCACACGTGATTCTAGCCGGAAATGGCTTCAGGTCAAAGGTCTGCCTCCCCCCGGTAAAGACCTCGGGTCAGGAGTCACAGCCTCCCCTGACAAATGCCTACCATCGGGGATCATCCGAGAGGCGAGTGTATCGATACAACAACGTAACCACGACTGAACTCTGTGTAAACCAAATCATAAACATTTCGATGCAAATGCATGAAACAGCATATAAGTGTATGTATACTCGTATACGTATATTCGTATAAATATATCGTATAATCATAAAACACATGCTCGTATATCCGAAATCTCATACGCATGCTCAAGTTCATAAATCATATAAAAGACTCACAATATTTTCCGTGAAAAGAAATGTCCACTCACAGACTGGCGTAACGCGATACGCGTTAACCCGTGATCCGGCGGAATGTCCTCGCCAAAACAACGATCACGAACCCCTGAATAATCACAATAACCATATCTCAAAATCGTAACTCGACAATACAAATCAAATCACGAGAAACCACCGTTCTCGGAAACACATAATCCAAAGTCGACGAATTGTCGAAAATCTGTATATAACACATAAATACCTCACTTTACGTTCGGACGCTCAACTCGAAAAACGAACCTCCCCACTGCGATCGGAGCGCAATTTCGAGTCAATGACATGCAACTTGTCGAAAGTCCGAAAAAGTCAAACTTTGACCGTTGACCGCCGTTTACCGCCGCCCACGGCGGCGCCACCGCTGACCGGAAAATTTCACGGCGGAGTAACCCCTATTCCACTCAAAATCACCCACTGAGCAACTTCCATAACTGCACCGAACTCCAATTCTCACTCTAACTAGGTCAATTTCATGTAAAACCGAATGTACACACAAATTTCAAATCCAAAATTCTCCTTCCACAAGCAAAATTAGATCACCAAACTTACATGGTAGCTTGCTAGTGATGAGAGCTTCAAAGCCCACTTGAAATTCCAGCTCGAATCGGCCCGAATCCAAGAACCCGAATCACAAAGTTTTTCCTCCATTTTTGGCCAAATTTTCCTTCTTTTCCGGTGAGCTATGCCGGGAACGGTGACCGGGGATGGGTAGAGGGAACCGAGGCGCACCTAATGGGACCAACCCCGTGCCTTGGGGTGGCCGGAATCGTCGCGCCGCCATGAACCACCGTGAAGCACGTCGGCCACCATCCTCTCTCCACCGAGTTGACTCGGTCAACTCGGTCAACCCCCAAAATGGAAATGTTTGACTTGCCCAAAGTGGCAACTGCTATTTATAGACTTTCTCGATTTGGAAACTCATGTATATCCATTTCGACGAAATTTAAACGCGCGTAACTTTCTCGTCATAATTCCGATTCCAATAATTCTCATGGCCACAAACTCGTCTCGACGTACCCTTCAATAATCACCCGAAGTCAAACACATCGGCCAAACGGATAAAAAGTCAACCCTTCGAACCAACACACACTAAATCGACTAAATAACTAACAATCGGAAATATTCGTAACTAATTCTTCGTAACTCAAAATCATGCTCCGGAAGTTCTCACAAACTCGAAATTAAATTCTGAACAACTTCCGTGAAGAAGCCAAAACCAAATTCTCTTCCGGTAATTAAGTCGTTAAGTAGCTCACCATTTAAATCTGAACTTCAAATAATCATAATTAATTCCTCGGTCGTCCAAATAACGATCCGGAACCGCCCACAAACTCGAAATCACATGTACAACGACTCTCGAGAAGAGACCCAGCTCCAATTCTCGGCCAATAATTTAGTCGTTAAGAAGCTTCGGCGATTCAAATAACTGCCGAACAGCTGCGACTACGCAGTAACTCACGTATATAGCTGATCAAACTGCTGATTCTGGTCCGGGTGGTCACATTGGGTCCTTTCAGCGCCGCCGCGAACGGCACCGGTACAGCGGCGCTAGTGACTTTTTCTAGCGGACCACAACCCAATCTATTCAAAATCCACCCAACAACACAATTGCCTTCTACCACCATGTCCAACTCGAATAAAAAACAACTCAATTATATCTTTAAAATTCAAATCATAAAAACCCCCAAAATATTGAATCACTCGATTCTCCGAGCTCGGAAGGAATTAGAACAAGTTCTTGACATCACTAGCTTCGTACAGAGGAAAGCTTCAAAATCCAATAGGTTACACCGGCCGATTAGAACCTGAAATCAACAACCCCTAAATTTAAGGGTACAAAGAATTTCGAAGCTTCATGAAAGGACCCAACCCCGATTTAGCTCCCTAAACCGGAATCAAACCCTTTCGAAAACACGAACCAACAAAAACCGTAGAAATTTCGGCAGAGTTTCGTTACTAACGTGGAATTACCATTACCTGCACACAGAAAATACACTTCATCCTATGCCATAAAAATCAAACCGTGGGCACCAATCCCATCCGGATTTCTCAATATATCAACAGTAATGTAAAGTAGTAAATATATCTGTACTTTACTGAAATCCGAAGTAAAATCGTATAATATATACAACAGATTACTCAGAGCGACCTCTAATGTATAATCATATAAGTATACCACAGTAGGTAGAACAATAAACCTACTGGAAGAAACAAGGTAGCTCGAGCACTATGCCTCCGACCACGACGTGCGACACCAGAGTCCGAACTGCAAACTGGGCACGGAAACCGAAAAGCCCAGGGGAAAGACATGAAAATCGTTAGAGTGAGTGGACAAAAATAAATGTCTTTCACCAAGTGATATATACGTATAAAATCATATGCGAGTCAAATGCATGAAAATCAAATGGTACGTGAGGAGACGCTGACTACCACCCACGTACAGAGCATGCAACGTAAATATATCGCGGAGTCTCTCGTGGACTACCACGCGATAGCACAGTCTGAATCACGGGATCCCAGACCCACACGTGATTCCTAGCCAGAAAGGCCTCGGGTCAGGATATCTGTCCCCCCCGGAGCGTACTCGGGGATCAGCCGAGAAGCCAATGTGTATCGATACCACAACATATACTGAGACTGTACTCTGTGTAAACCAAATCATAAATCCTTTTCATGCACATGCATAAAACATAATATATATATATGTATGTATATTCGTATACGTATATTCGTATAAGCATAATCGTAAAACACATGCTCGTAAAATCATGATCCAACTGCATGCTCAAGTTCGTAAATCATATATAAAAGACTCGCAATCAATCCGTGAAAAGAAATTGTCCACTCACAGACTAGCGTAACGCAGTTCGCGTTAACCCGTGATCCAGCGGAAAGTCCCTCGCCAAACGAACGATCACGAACCCCTGAATAATCACAAAGTTCATTTCTCAAAATCATAACTCGACAATTCAAAACAAATCACGAGAAACCACCGTTCTCGGAAACACGTAATCCGATTACGATAAACTGCCGAAAATCACACCTCAATATCTCGCTGCACTTTCGGACGTTCAACTCGAAAAACGAACCTCCCCACTGCGATCAGGGCGCGATTTCGAGTGAAATGACATGCAACTTGTCGAAAACCCCAAAAAGTCAAAATTTGACCGTTGACCGCAATTGACCACCGCCGGCGGCGGCGGCGCAACCCGAACGGAGAATTTCCCGGCGGAGCAACCTCTATTCCACTTCAAATCACCCACTGAGCAACTTTGTCAACTACATCGAAGGCCAATTCTCACTCTAACTAGTCCAATTTCATGTAAAACCGAATTGATACACAAATTTCAATTCCAAAATTCTCCATCCACAATCAAAATTAGGACTCCATACTTACATGGTTAGAATCATGGAGAGGAGAGTTTCAAAGCCCACTACAAATTGTAGCTCAATTCAGCCGGAATTAAACAACCCGAATTCACCCAAAAATCCCAATCTTTTGGCCGGAAAAGCTTCCTCCTCCGGCGTCCTCGCCGCGAACGGAGGCCGCAAACATCACGGGGGGGCCGGGCCGAGTCGAACGGGTCCAAACCCGTGCCATGGAATGGTCGGACGGCAGCTTGCCGCCGGCGAGTTCGCCATCGTCGCACACCACCAACTCAAGCCGAGTTGACCGAGTTGACCGGTCAAGATCTTAAATGAAAATGTTGACTTTCCCTAAATGGCAACCCAATATTTATAGCTTTCCCAAAATGGAAACTTCGTAATTATCTTTTCGACAAACTTCAAACACACGTAACTTTCCCATCGTAATTCTGATTCCAATCATTCTCGCGGCAACAAACTCGACTCGACGTATTCTTCAATTACCACCCGAAGTCAAACACATCGACTAATCGGATAAAAAGTCAACGGTTCAGCCCAAACATATACTTAAACCGACTAAATAATCAACAATCGGAAATATTCACAACTTAATCTTCGTAACTCAGAATAATGCTTCGGAAGTTCCCACGAGCATGAAATTAAATTCTCAACATCTTCCGTGAAGAAGCCAAAACCAAATTCTCGTCCAGTAATTTAGTCGCTAACAAATCCGACATATAACACCGATTATCTCAAAACTTCAGATATTCATATTTTATTTCTCGGTCGTCCAAATAATGATCCGGAACCACCCACGAACTCGAAATCACACGTACAACGTCTCTCGAGAAGAGATTCAGCTCCAATTCTCGGCCAATAATTTAGTCGTTATCAAATCTGGCGATTCAATCATCTGTCGAAATCTGTGATTACGCAGTAACTCATGAAGTAAGTTAATCACACTGCTGATTCTGTTCTGGGTCGTCACACTTCATTACTAAAATTAAGCAAAATCAGGGATATATAGGTCTAGGGGTTAAGAGTAATCGATAGAGAGAGTAAAGAGGAGAAGATTGATACCTTAAACCGCCGATTTGGCTGGCCGAACGGCGACCTCTGTCAGCAACAGTGGCGAGCCGGCGAGATACCACGCAGGAGACAAGAGAGAGAACGAGTGGGAGGAGTGAGAAAGACTTTTACCCAAAATGAAAATGTTCACTTTCCGTAAAAGGAGAAATTGGTATTTATAGTTGCGACTAATCGATTTCGTAAATTCTACAAAACTTTCATTGACCGTAATTTCTTCATCGTAACTCCGATTTTAACACTTGACGTGGCTACGAACTCATCTCGATAAACTCTAAGATTTTCCTCAATATAATTTCCCAAAATAGAAAGTCCAATTATACTTGTCCAATTACAACTATTACATTTCCGATAAACTTCTGCTAATCATAACTTTCTTGTCGTAACTCCGTTTTTGGCATTCTTTGTGTCTACAGACTCGACTTGAAAATTTCTACAACTTCTACCCGAAGTCAACCAATTTCGAAAATATGATAAAAAGTCAACTAAAAAGCTCACAATAAATACCGACAGTGACAAAACTAACTACTTTTCTCGATTAACCTTAAATAAATCATAAAAATAGAAATTTCGGGACAAGATGTCACAATCTACCTCCCTAAAGAAAATTTCATCCTCGAAATTTACACACATACTAGTAAAACACCAACGGGTATTACTCCTATATGAATTCGTTTGGCTTGCAAGTAACATCCACAATTACGAGAACTGTCCATAAAATGGTCACCATACAATCATCTTGCTACAAAGTATGCCTTGTCTAATCTCAAGTCTAAACCAACTACTCATAAAAGCCTAATACATGAGAGCGTCCTGATCCAAACTTTGTAATATAAATATCGGGAAACATCAAGTACCCATGCCAACCCTAGTGATGAATTCTACTAATGTAAGTGAGCCTATCCGGTTAGTCCAACCTGACATCCCCCAAGCTACGATCCTGATAAGATATTGTATGAATGGTGGTGTGACTCTAACTCCTGTAGTGGCTCCTTGATCACCACCAGAATCCTGCACCGAAAACATAACTGAGGTGTCCCTCTGCAGACACGCACAAAAAAATGACCTTCCAGGCCACAAAGGTATCAAGCTGAGGACACAAACTAACCATTCTAAGGTTGAAACATAGTGAGCATTTGACTGATCTCAGGGAACACTCTGACCATACTCAATTCCCTAATTCTCGAAATTTCTACTGAAAATTGGGTATAGTTTCCCCTAAAACTTAAGAAAATCAAAAACTTGCACGAAGAGAACACTTCCAACAACAAATCCCAAAAACAAACCATGGACACCGATTCCCATCCGGATTTCTCATAATCAATATACACAACACTATGAACATAAACCACAGATACTCATCTGAAATTATGATTTAAAAGGATCGCAACACTAAAAAAATCTCCATGCTTCAAATAACACCAACTCGATATACTATAAGGATTAACTCAAATATCAATAACTATAATGTAAAAAGGCTCATGAGAAATTGTCTGAAATTTGCCTATAATACACCCAAAACTACAGGGATACCCATAGAGTCATATGAACTCAATTCACTATCAAATCTGGAGATATGAACTCAGTATCCCATCTCAGGTCTAAGTAATGCTGACAATCTATGCATATGTCTGTGATGAGTAAGTTGAGTCCCAAAACTCATAGTCCAGTAACGATATTCATAATGTGGCGAGGCTCATAAGGGATCACTTGATCTTTGCTTAAAATATATGTCCACTTGAGGTGGTAAAACAAAGAGGTGCTAATTTACATACCCAGACTGGCTCTCGAATTGAATAGCTAAATTGATACCACTATACTCATTATACAACTACCAAAATTTGTAATTTCCTGGACACTAGATGCTTAACCAATAAAACTAATCAGAGAATGAGAATACTATGAAGTTTAAGAAACATGACAACTCTTTGATAGAAATCAATGATAAGACTTATCATTGACGAGGCTTATAAGGGATCACTTAACCTTTGCTTATGTCCACTCGAGGTGGTAAAACAAAGAGGTGCTAATTTACATACCCAGACTCGCTGTCGAATTGAATAGCTGAATTGATACCATTATACTCATGAATTGATACCACTATACTCATTACACAACTACAAAATTTGTAATTTCCTAGACACTGGATGCTTAACCAATAAAACTAATAAGAGAATCAGAATACTGTGAAGTTTAAGAAACATGACAACTCTTTGATAGAAATCAATGATAAGACTTATAGCCCATCAACCCGATAAACCACATCTTCATTGAACACAAATCTAAAACTGGTGGAAAGTTTGCATTTTTGCGTAAAATTCTCATATATTCTCCTACGAGTCATGAATGGTTGGTCACCTGCATGATGCTCTTCTAACCAGTCTAGCAAGAATCTGAAGATCGAACAGCAAATATCAAATCAAGTCATACTCATGATTTTCTGATTTTAGCACGTGCTTATGATGTACACAATTCCTTGCTGATTATCGAACTTAATGTTTCCTAAGTGTCCAAGCATAAAACGCAAAACTCTGATTCAGAACCTTGATATCAACATCTTCATCCTTACAAACCCTCGTTATTCATTATAAGGAGAATTATATTTCTAACTTGGATGCACATCACAAAATATATCCTTATATAGGGAAATGTATTCACGACATAAAATGAACACGACCTACTCAAGAATCCTGACTAACCAAATTAAATGAGTAGAATCACAAGATAGTGAATAGATGTCCACTGCTGACATCAATAAGAAACTCTCTACACATCGAGGTGACCAATGGTGATTAAATCAAATTTCACGTAGTCTGAGGCAACTATCTACCTCGAGCACTACAAATTCGCTCCAAGAAAAAAAGTTAAACAAGGAAATCGAACGTTTGAAATGAAATATGTACACACTCCAGTGATAATGCCTGCTAAACTCATTGCAAATTGTGATACAAATGTGAAGTTACGGCACGGTAACATAATTCATAAGAACTTTTCCACGTAACGAGCTGGCTAGGCATAATATAGTTACTCCTTACCTCTGACGTCAACCATGACAGGAAGCGCATCACCAAACTCAGTGATTAAGCTATATGGAGAGAAAACTATTTGATTCTCATATACTAGTACTCGTAGGCACCAAACACAACAAAAATCAAACTAAGAGAAGGGAGCCTCATAATGACATCTGAAACACTGATAGAGGTTGACTGAAAAAGATGACGGAAGATCTGATAGTTAGGTCAGTTCGTGCTAGAAAGTAAAAATAGGGTTAGATAAAACCTATGTTCCCCAAAAATTTCAGAGAATCAACTTGAGCTCTTCAATAAATTTCGTCTTCAATTTCACTACTACACCATATCCTTGCTACTCTATTCGTATCATCCACGACTATGGCACTGCATATTTTTTGATGGGGCAGAAAACACATTAACCCAAAGCACTTCATGTTGAAGCTATAGAAATTACTAAAATCGATGAAATCACCAACTCGAGGGTCAATGACTTCGAGGTTTGAAGTATGTCCATCGAGGTAATCTGGTCGTGAAGTCCATTCCTAAAGAAATCTTACTTCCCGTAGTTATCGTCATAAACACCTCGTTTACTATAGTAATAACACCCATGACTCACATCGTCCAAACAAATCTGAAAGGAAGGAAGAGACAAAATGAGCAAAAAAAAAAGGATTATTGATATCATATAACTGAGGGAAAACGATTAAAAGACTACTAAATATTGTATTACTCCCCAAAGAGCAACCTCATATCTCGACTAACATTCGAGCCGATGTTATGGGTCGAAAACTAGACACACTACTGTAACTGAATTCTCATAGTGCCACTCAATAAACCCGATAGAAAATGTGTAGTACTGCTCCGGTTGCCATTGTAAAACAAGGAAACAACGCAGATGGTCAATATCTTCATGTTCTCTACGCACGCGTGGGAACAGAAAACCAAAACCTGAATGAAGACACTTGGTATACAACCATGATGGTGAAGTATCCAACTGGTACCATCGTAGAATGGACACAAGAAAGAGGTAGGCAGTAAATGCAAGAAGTTCACCATACTACCCAAACAACACCAGGAAACTGGTCTAATACTTGACTCCTCGCTGAACTTACATTCCTTATAACTTAATTATTTCTAATCCTTAAGAGTAATCGATAGAGGGAGTGAAGAGGAGAATATTGATACCTTAAACCACTGGTTTGGGTGGCCAGATGGTGACCTCCGTCCGCGATAATGGCGAGCTGGCGAGATACCACGTGGGAGAGAAGAGAGAGAAAGACTTTTACCCAAAATTAAAATGTTCACTTTCCAGAAAAGGAAAAATTGGTATTTCTAGTTGCAACATCGATTTCGTAAATTTTACAAAACTTTCACTGACCGTAATTTCTTCATCGTAACTCCGATTTTAACACTTGACGTGGCTACAAACTCGTCTCAATAAAATCTAAGACTTTCCTCAATATAATTTTCCAAAATAGAAAGTCCCACTATACTTATTCACTTACGACTATTACATTTCCGATAAACTTCTGCTAATCATAACTTTCTCGTCGTAACTCCGTTTTCGGCATTCTTCGTGTCTACGGACTCGGCTTGGTAATTTCTATGACTTCCACCTAAATTCAACCAATTTTTACAATCTGATAAAACGTCAACTAAAAAGCTCACAATAAATACCGACGGTGACAAAACTAACTACCTTTCTCGATTAACCTTAAATAAATAATAAAAATAGAATTTTCGGGACTGGGTGTCACATTTATGTTACGAACATCTTCAATCTTGAATTCCTGAAATATAATGCTTGGTAGATTTGTTGTTGGATCCAAAAGAAAAGGTTTTCGTGAAGGGTTCCCGGCCTCTTGGAACCTCTAATGGATTAAAGTCATTGGTTTTCCTTATGACTACTCGAGGTGGACTGTCTCTTGACTACTTATATTCTCGGACTATCCTTTAAACATAGTCAATGATCTTTATCTGTTGAAGATTTTCAGTTCCTCGATTTTACTATTAACCTTTGTAAATAGTTTTTCTTTTTTTCCAGATGATTTTAGATATAATCCATTTTAATTTTCAATTTCTTTATTTGGTTACTAATTGTTGGAAGTATCTCCATATACTCTATGTATCTAGAAATTTCTGTTAAAGATTCTTGATGCGTTGTATCAGTCAATTATAATAGATAACCTAATTTCTCTATTATTTTCTCAAAAGTTATTCCCATCATTGGAGATTTGTTGAGCTATAGCAAACTCTGATATCCACGGACCTAACCAACAAGCTTAGATAGATAATTTATGCAAACGAAGTTCAGCTTTAGCTTTCACTTGTAAACAGGCAGCTAAAAGTCTTTGTTGTTTAGCAATCCCAAGATCAACCTTTGCCTTATCTTGAGGATGAGTATACATTTTTAGTCTCCAAAAGTTTAATTCTTTGTTTTGTGTTGTCAATGAAGTCTTGACTCCACTTAAGTGTTTTACTTAACTCTCGAGAAGCTGGAAAAAGAAAAAATTTGACAGTATGAAATAACTATTTATCTTCGAGTACTGATGATAGATTTTTAGCTGCAAGTGTTAGAATAAACATAAAGGCTCACTATGCTTCAAAAATACATAATAGTGTGTAAATATAAAAAAAATAACTAAAATAGTATTTTGACAATTCTACTCATACCACATCTTAGACAATAATACATAAGTTTAGGTACCATTTGAAATTTTGAAAATCTAATTACAAAAAAATATATTGGGTAATAATTGAGGTACCATCTGAAATTTTCTCTTTAAGATTTAACATGTCTTCCCCCTCAACTGCTTTATCCCAAGTCAGAGCAAGAAGTTATGGAAGAAGAAAAAAATGACTGGGAGTTGCACAGTCCACATGGCATTGCTTCACTTGTAATTCAATAAAAACAAAAATTAGGAAAGTGATTCTCACCCGAAAATTAAGTTCTTGCTTAGCATAGCAGACTGCTCAACTCACTTCTTTGGAATCATCATCGTTCCTTGTTGAAAGTGCTCGCATGCGCACTCCTCGCGAGCGCTCTTCTCGCGAGCTCACTCACTACTCGCAAGACCTCTTCCTTCTACTCTTGGCGAGCACTCACGTGTATCACGTGAGTTACACATGAGGTTATACTCACGCTTGGCGAAGTACTCGTGGGTCTGTCTGAGATTGTGTATCCCAAGACCAGTTGACTTATATCACCTGCTCTTGGTCTCTGTTGTACCTATCTGAGTTCTACTTTCTTTTCTGTCGGTTCCACTGGTTTGTAGTGGTTCTAGAAAGGCTTATATCTGTTAGGTTCTCTCTCCCATTGTACAATATATATAATGTCCTTGTAATACTCTCATATACAATCAACAATATAATCTTCAGCTTCTTGTTTGGCTATGATTTTCTACATGGTATCAGAGCAGGACGATTAATCGCCTGCTTCTGTTCATTCCAAAATCCCTTCATTATTCTGGTTACTTTGATCAGTCTTATCATGACTGAATCAAGAATCCTAACCATGAATAACACATCCAATTCTGCTACTACTCACTCTGATGCTGATATCAATACAAACCAGCGCTTAACATCCACTTTGTTCGATGATGTCAATTTCCATTCATGGTCTAGAGATATCACACTTGCTCTAGGTGGAAAGTCTAGATTAGGATTCATCAATGGCTCTATCAGTGTTCCTGAACCTCTGTCTGAAGGTTACGATTCATGGCTCGCAAAGGATCATCAAGTCATGTCATGGCTATGCAATTCCATGGTTCCTCATATTGCTCAAATCTTCAACTACTCTGAATCTGCCACTGATCTGTGGAAGGCTGTAAAGGAGATGTATGGAAATCAGAACAATGCAGCTAGAGTCTTCCAACTTCAAAAGGAGATTAATGATTTGCAACAAGATGAAAAATCGTTCTCAGTACATTTGGGAGCACTCACCACCTTATTGAATGAACTAAATCAGTTCAGACCTCTCACTACTAAGCTCTCCATTCTACGCAAACGTGCAGAGGAAGATAGAATTTTTCAACTTCTTTCAAGTCTAAACTCAGACTATGAAGATATGAGAAGTATCATTCTCATGAGTGCTACTCTCCCCTCCTATACAAGTGTGTGTGCCACTATCCAACAGGAGGAAACTAGGAGGAAAGTCATGAATCTAGAGGTAAAAAGCACCAATCCAGAAGTGAGAGCATGTGTCTCAAACTACCAATCTGAACCTAGAGGCTACAAGGGGAAGAAGGTCAACTTGTTGTGTGACCATTGTGGTTCCACCACTCATGCTGTTGAAACCTGCTGGAGTCTACATCCAGAACTCAAGGCAAAATTCAAGAGGGATAGGGAGATGAGAAACAAGGGAAGATCAAACTCCAATGAAGGGTTCAAGGCAAAAATGGTCACCTCATCTACACCCTAGTCTGAGATGACCGACTTCACTGTCAACCCTACAGCACTCATCAATGAGTTTGCCAAGTTTCTGAGCAACAAAATGATGAGACTTGTCTCTCATCTGGGAATCATTCAGCTATGATGAGTCAGTTTGCAGGGTTCCTTGCTGATGCTGATCATCAACCTATCTCTGATAAACCAGGTATTCTAAATGTGTTTGCCACTGCACTGGATATGAATGATAAACTTGATTGCTAGATTGTGGACTCTGGAGCCACAGATCACATGACTAACAAGTCGAATAACCTAAACTACTTTGAGATCTTTAATTCCACTGTGTCTGTTGCCAATGGTAAGGGGGCTACTGTTAGTAGGAAAGGGAAAATTAGGATTCTGTCAAACACCATACAGTCCAATGCCTTGTTTGTGCCATCATTTCCTTTCAAACTTTTATCGGTTGGCCAGCTTACAACCTCATTGAATTGCTTTGTCATTTTCACTCCTGATAAAGTATTCTTTTAGGATATCACTACCAAGAAGATGATTGGTGAATGGGTGTTTAGGAATGGACTCTATTACTTCCTCATGAAGTCCTCTGCATCCAATGTGTTTCATGTTAGTTCCAGTCCACCCTCTGATTCACCTCTCTGGCACAGGAGACTTGCTCATCCATCAGACAAAGTTCTATCCATTTTATTTCCAAACTATTGTAATGACAACACTCATTGTGATGTATGTCAATACTCTAAGTCTACCAGACTTCCTTTTGCTCAATCCTTGTCTAGAGCTAGTTATCCATTTGAAATCATCCACTCAGATATTTGGGGGCCTGTCTTGAAATCTATTGATGAATTCAAGTATTACCTTTGTTGATGATTTTACAAGGATTACTTGGGTATATGTCTTAAAATCAAAAAGTGAGTTGTTTGACATGTTCCTTGACTTTTATAATCTAGTCAAGAATCATTTCTCTTCAAACATACAGACTTTGAGATCAGATAATGGATCTGAATATTTGTCTAACAAGATGAAAAACTTTCTGAGTAATCATGGAATGCTCCATCAGACCAGTTGTGTTGGTACACCTCAACAGAATGGCATTGCTGAGAGAAAAAATAGAGACATCTTGGAAAAAGCTAGGGCCCTTATGTTTCAGATGAATGTTCCAAAACAATACTGGTCATATGCTGTCTTATCTGCAACTTACTTGATTAACAGACTTCTTAGTAGATTTTTGGGGTTTAAATCTCCATTGGAGGTTCTGAAAGGCAGGAAAATTGATATCTCCCATCTCAGAATTTTTGGCTGCTCCTGTTATGTTCACATTCAGTCCAACCATAGAGACAAGTTGGAACCTAGAGCAATTAAATGCATGCTCCTAGGATATTCTTCCACTCAAAAGGGCTATAGATGCTACAATTTTGCTACCAAGAAGATTATTGTGTCAAGGGATGTCAGATTTGATGAAATTCTACCCTACTTCAGTGTACAAGATGGAGTTAGTAGAACTGTGGAGTCATATGATGATCTAACCTCAGGTTTTGAAATGCCTGTATATGAGAGTAAGAACAGTGATGAAACTGATGTCCCAGGGTCTAATGTACCTACTGATAGAGACACGGTTGAAATAACTCAAGCTCCAGAAGTTAATGTTGTAGACCCTGGAATAGTTGCTGATGACAATCATGATATTTCTGTTACTATTGAAGAACCTGTTACTGCTGTTGAAAATGCAGATACAGTGGGTGATGTTCATCCTCGACGTAATCCTAGTCGAGATAGGAAAAAACCTACAAGGCTAAATGACTATATGCTTATGACTTCTAAGCACAACATGGCCAGTCACTGCTCCTTCAAAAGATTTTCCCTCAAGCATACTGCTTTTCTTAACAGCCTTGATGATATCTCTGAACCCCAATCTTTTGAAGAAGCTAACTCACAGCCCGAGTGGAGAGCCGCTATGGATGATGAACTGTCAGCTCTTCACAACAATAACACTTGGTCCATTGTCAACTTACCTACTGGAAAAAGGGTTGTTAGGTGCAGATGGATATTCAAAACCAAACTTCACTCTGATGGTAGAATTGAGAGAAAGAAAGCTCGCCTAGTTGCCAGATGATTCACTCAGACCTATGGTGTAAACTACAAGGAAACCTTTGCGCCAGTTGCAAAAATGAGCACTGTTCGAGATCTTCTCTCTGTTGCAGTCAACAAGGACTGGAGTTTACACCAAATGGATGTCAAAAATGCATTTCTACATGGTGAGTTGGAAGAAGAAGTTTATATGAAGCTACCTCCTGGTCACACTGAATCAGCAAATCCAAACAAGGTCTACCGATTGCATAAGGCTATTTATGGCCTAAAACAATCACCTCGTGCTTGGTATGCCAAGTTGAGCTCAGTGCTGGAGGAAATGAATTTTTCAAGGAACAATGCTGATTCCTCGCTATTTGTTAAAACTGGAAGTCAAGGTAACTTAGTTGTTCTAATTTATGTTGATGATCTGATTATAACTGGAGACAATTTAGCAGCAATCTCCACCTTGAAACTTGCTCTACATAAAAAGTTTGCAATCAAGGATTTAGGCAGTCTGAAGTATTTCCTCGGAATAGAAATGGCATCGTCTCACAAAGGCCTATTTCTAAACCAAAGAAGATATATTCTTGATCTTTTAAAGGAAGCTAACTTGTTGGATTGCAAACCTGCAAGCAGTCCCTTATGCAGCAAGCTTCAACTCAGTTCTGCAGGTCCCCTACTACCAGACATACGTTACTATCAAAGGTTAGTTGAAAAGTTGATATATCTCACTATTACAAGGCCTGATATCTCTTATAGTGTAAGCATTGCTAGCCAATTCATGCATGCCCCTACTATAGATCACTTGAGCATTGTTAGAAGAATATTGAGATACTTGAAGGGCTCAATTGGTAGAGGTCTGTTGTTTAAGCCTAATGGAAGCACTGGTCTTGTTGGCTATGTGGATGCTGATTGGGCTGGAAATACTCTTGACAGGAAGAGCACTACTGGTTTTTGTACATTTGTTGGAGGCAATCTTGTTTCTTGGAAGAGTAAAAAACAAACTGTGGTTGCTAGATCCAGTGCTGAAGCTGAGTATAGGGCAATGGCTGCTGCTGCCTGTGAATTAATATGGCTTAGAGGATTGCTAGAGGACCTTGGCCTAAAAAACTTTCATCCTGTGTCTCTTCACTGTGATAACCAAGCTGCTATGCATATTGCATCCAACCCTGTGTTCCATGAGAGAACGAAACACATTGAAGTGGATTGTCATTACATCCGGAATCAAGTGCAAAACAAGATCATTCAAACAGTATACACTCGAAGTCAAAATCAGTTGGCTGACATTTTCACCAAAGCCTTGCCAACCTCCTCTTTGCTGCAAATCTTGTCCAAGCTTGGTTCCATCAACCTTCTGGATCCAGCTTGAAGGGGGCTGTTGAAAGTGCTCGCATGCGCACTCCTCGCGAGCTCACTCACTACTCGCAAGACCTCTTCCTTCTACTCTTGGCGAGCACTCACGTGTATCACGTGAGTTACACATGAGGTTCTACTCACGCTTGGCGAAGTGCTCGTGGGTCTGTCTGAGATTGTGTATCCCAAGACTAGTTGACTTATATCACCTGCTCTTGGTCTCTGTTGTACCTATCTGAGTTCTACTTTCTTTTCTGTCGGTTCCACTGGTTTGTAGTGGTTCTAGAACGACTTATATCCGTTAGGTTCTCTCTCCCATTGTACAATATATATACTGTCCTTGTAATACTCTCGTATACAATCAACAATATAATCTTCAGCTTCTTGTTTGGCTATGATTTTCTACATTCCTCATTCACTCTTTCAATACCCAAATTGGTCCAAAACAACTCTCTCTCTCTCTCTCTCTCTCTCTCTCTCTCTCTCTCTCTCTCTCTTAAATGGCCGAAGATAAGGAGTCGACGTCGATTCCACTAAGTCTATCTGAGAATGGCGCTCCCGATCCCGAAGACCCGGCCAAGTCTCCGCCGAGCTCTCCCAGTTCCTCCACTCGTAAGGTACTTCAATCTTCAATCCGCATTCTGCTATACGGATCTCTCACACCACACCTGTTATCGTTATCGTTCAATTAAATTAGTTGAGCACTTGAGCATGCATCAGTTAAATTAGTTACTGCAAATCCAATCCATCAAGTTTGTTTCTAAGTACATTATAGTATATCTACCATTGCATATCGATTTCGTTGTTTTAGCTGATGAACATCCGAGCCTTGCTTTTGTTGAACTATGAATAATTTTAGCTCAGAAAACCTACGGTCCCAAACACCTTTTTGGCAGAAAATTTGTTACTGGTTAGTTTAGTTTATGAACATCCAAGTAGTCAGCAATTTGTTCTGGTTGTCATCTTCTTGTTGTAAACATTTTCAGGCTTGTTGTTTTGTTCTCCAGAGTTGGGTCTCCAAGAAGTTTATGACCGGAATGTAAGAAGCTCAGTGATTCTTTTCTGATATCTAATTCTTACTAACACAAGTTTCTAATGGTTAGAATTGGGCTGATGCTTTTTTGCAGTGTAGTTCTTTTTCCTGTTGCAGTTACGTTTTTCATTACATGGTGGTTTGTTCAGTTTGTCGATGGGTTCTTCAGTCCACTTTATGAGCAGCTCGGCATTGAGATTTTCGGTAAGTTTTCAATGCATAATCAGTGTTCTATGTTCAAAACCATCTTTAACGACTTTAGTCTCGTAGGTGGTTGCATTAAATCTGAAGAGCTTACTTTTCAATGTCACGCCTATAACGAACCATTGCAATCATGCCTTGGTGGTATATGTGAAATTCGATTAAGTTAAAAGGCTGTGAGAAATATTAGCTTATAAGTAATAACTTTACTCTTGTAATTTTTTTATTGAAACTTATGTTAATCTTTCTAATCTGATAATCCCTTGTTTCCTTTAATATTAATATTGCTTGATTCACACTGTTTATTTGTTCATATCTTTGCTAAATGATTGGAATCATCTTGGTTTATGATGCAGGACTGGGATTTGTCACATCCTTACTTTTTGTATTCTTTGTTGGTGTCTTTGTATCCTCGTGGATGGGTGCCACTGTTTTCTCTCTTGGAGAATGGTTTATAAAGAAAATGCCTTTTGTTAGGCATATTTACACTGCCTCCAAACAGATCAGTGCTGCAATTTCTCCTGGTAATACTTGTTGGATTTCTTTTTATGCTCGGTGATTGCATTTTGTTGCATAAAGTACTTAAACTCTGCTGAATGGAGTTGTAGAAACAACGTGCTTATATTGCTTGAGCATTCAAAAGTCATTGTATTTGTTCTACACAAGTACATCTGGAATTCCTGACAAAGGAAAACAAGTTTCAGCCAGACAATGTGAAAAGAAGGATTATCATGATTAATGAGCAACTAATCCCAGCGTCTGTACATTTGATGAGGTTTGTGAAAGTGAAATAGAATAACAATATTGCAAGATTTCAAACAGTTGCTTTCCAGGGATGCAGCATATCTTAGAAATAGACCATGTACATTTGCAGTTAGATGCAAAACTAGAACATAACTTCCCCGATTGCCTTCATTTGAGACTTACTAGATGCCATTATTGACTTCAGCAACGCAGAAACACTAAGTGGTCTTTTAAGGTCAATATGAATTCCTTTAACAAGAATTTACTGTATATTAATAGAAACAAAAGAGTTTGATTGAATTGCGTTATCTAATGACTACAATAATGTCATTTTACAATATGATTTGATATGACATTTTGGGCTCAAAGCTACATTTTCCTTGCAGACCAAAATACCACAGCTTTCAAAGAAGTAGCAATTATTCGTCACCCACGCGTTGGTGAATATGCCTTTGGGTTTATTACATCAACTGTTACCCTTCAGGTTCCCAATTTGATCTCATATTCTTTTATTTGCTGTCTAGAATAGTATCACTTAATGTTCATGTGATTGATGATAAGTTTTGTTGTCTGCTTTGATGTGTCAAACAGTTGCTAACTTGTGTTTCTCTCTCACTTCCTGCAGAAAGATAACGAAGATGAAGAGTTATGTAGTGTTTTTGTCCCAACAAATCATCTATATATAGGTGATATATTTCTTGTTAGCTCCAAAGATATCATAAGACCAAATCTATCTATTCGAGAAGGCATAGGTATTTTTTATCTTTCATCAGTTTACCATACTGCTGTACTATGACCATATGTCTCTGTGTTCGCTGGTTTTTGGTGAGGGGAGGTCCTAGGGGATAAGTGATTTCTTAATCATACATAATGATCTACATTGTAATACCATTTAAATTTTATTCATGCATGGCTTTCAAAAGGTTTAATCGGTCAGTTGCTAGGGGGAACCAGATTTATGATTTATGCCCAAAAAAAAGGGTGGAACCAGAATATATTGAAGGCAAGAACAAAGGCAAAATATAGTCTGTAAACAAATGCATGCTAAGGGATGTCAAATATGCATTGCTGCTTTAATCTTTTTAGATCTACTCTTTTTCCCAGTTCATTGTAATTCTTTACTGCTACATAGTAACTAGATTGGTAGTTAGCCTAACAGATGCCCATCTGAATGGTTTGTCACTTGTCATCACTATAATGGTTTTCTTGTCCTGCCAATCTTGCAGAGATCATTGTTTCCGGGGGTATGACAATGCCCCAAATCATTTCTCCCGTTCAAAGGATCACCCTATTGAATGAATAAAGTGACCTCATCAGACAAGAGAAATTCCTGGTAAGGTTATGCATTTCCCCTCGTATGCCAAGATGTATCAAGCATCAAAGTCTTCTTAGTGTGCCGGAGATTAGGTTGTTCATAATAGTACGGCTCTTTTTGTAGTTTCTAGTTAAGCTCCCATGTTGGGAAGTGCATTTGTATACCATAATTGATTATGCATGTCTGTTTATCTATAGAACAACATGATACTTCAAGTATATGCCATCTATGTAACTCAGCTGAGTCTCCCTTTTTCCAATTACAATTGGTAAACTTCCTGCCTTTTTTTCCTAATGATGTACTATTATGACTATTATCTGTATGCCCGTAATATTGCCTCACCTTTTCACACGTTAGTGGAAATATTGGAAATGGGTTTCTGATTGAATATGATGAAAAAATTGTAAACAATATACTTTTCATATATACGTGCCTCATTGTATTCTTGTATAGTAATAATGCTCTAGCGTTGGTTTATCACTACTGACCATAAAGAAACGCCAACGAGTTTTGTCAAATTACGTAGAGGACAAATTTATAGGCAGCTCGGCACCATATACTCTGGGATTTGGCCCGAAAGTGTGAGATGTTATATGAACCCTAGAGTAGATGAAGTATCTTACTAAGAAGTATGCACATGATCCACAAGCTATCAAAGCTATTTGGATTAGAACTCTTGGCTCGGTCACTCATCATCCCTCAAAACCTGACCAAGATCATATCTTGCTGCACAAAGTCGGCTTCTTTGGATTTGGACACTGTCATTCGTGCTAGTTCTATCAAGTTGGGTTTTTGTTCCAATGTCTATATATGTTGTTCTCTCCTCAACATGTATGCAAAATGTGGCCATCTTTGCGATGCTCACAAGTTGTTCTACGAAATGCCCCAGAGAAATGTAGTGACATGGAACTCTTTGATTTCTGGTTACTCGCAAAGTGGGCCTCCGCTGGGAGCTGTTCGTATGTTTATGGTGATGTTGAGGGTGGAAACAGAGCCACCCACGGCATATAGTTTTTCGGGGGTGTTGGTGTGTTGTGCACAGCTGGAAGCTGAAGAGCTTGGGGCACAGGTGCATGGTTTGAGTTTGAAAATCTGGTTTTGTGACGACATTGTAGTGGTAACAGGGTTGACAGATATGTATTCAAAGTGCTGTAAGGTCAGTGATTCAAGGTGGGTGTTTGATAAAATGCGAGACAAGAATGTCATTACCTGGACTTCCATGGTTACTGGATGTGCACAGAGTGGAATGTCTGGTGAGGCAATGACTTTAGTGAGAGAAATGCTGCTTTTGGGTCTGAAGCCAAATTATGTCACATACAATAGCTTATTGAGTTCATTTTCTGCCCCGGAGTTTTGGGATTGTTGCAGGCAAATCCATTGCCGGATAGTGAAAGGGTTCGAGTCTAATGTGTATATTTTTGTTACCCTTTTGACTATATATTCAGAGTATAATAGTAGTGTGGAGGACTTTTGTAAGCTATGCTCATGTGTTTCAGTGCGGGGTCAGATCACATGGAATGCAGTAATTGCTGGGTTTTCTAATATTGGATGTAGTGAGGAAGCTGTTGGGTGTTTTTCTTCGGAATGAGGCAGGCTGGTGTTGCTATGGATTTTTACACATTTACAAGCATATTACGAGCAGTGAGAACACTGTCTGCACTCGTAGAGGGAAAGAAGATCCATGCTCTTGTTCTCAAGATTGGACATGCTTCAAATTTAAATGTTCAGAATGGACTTGTTTCCATGTACGCAAGATGCAGCGTCATCCATGACCCAAAGCAGGCGTTTATTTTGATGACAGAACACGATGTGGTCCTCTGGAATACATTATTATCAGGTTATGCTCATCATGGATTTGGGAAGGAGACTGCTGAGTTGTTTGATGAAATGAGACGAACAGAGGTCACACCAGATAATACCACATTCCTAATTGTACTAACTGCTTGTAGCCTTGTTGGTTTGTTGGACAAGGGACTTGAGTATTTCAATCTAATGATAAATGATGATTTGCTTGAACCACCCAAGTTGGAGCACTACGCTACCATCATTGATCGTTTTGGTCGGGCCAGAAATCTTCATGAAGCGCAAGCCTTTGTTGATAGCTTGCCAATCGAGCCACGTGCTTCAGTATACAAAGCTCTACTTAGTGCTTGCCAAGTTCACAGAAACAAAGAACTTGCTCTCCATTGTACAACAAAACTTCAACAACTGTGCCCAAATGATCCTGCAACTTACATACTTCTATCAAATGTATTGTTGACAAATGAAACCTGGGATGATGCAGCAGGAGTTCGAAGGCTCATGTATGATAAAGGAATAAAGAAAGTACCAAGTTATAGTTGGATTTGAATCAACATTACAATATGGAGAAAAGGAGGATACCACATTCAAGATGGACTTAACAGCACCAGTTATCAAAGAGTTTTCATAGCTTATTCAGTTCAAGATGCTTAGACTGTTGGCATTCCAAAGTCCATCCTACCTTTGCAGGGAATGTGTTCCTCATATATCGACTACTACCTAAGCAGTAGCATATACATTCCCGATCATGTTCATACTACTCGTTTTGTTCGCAAGAGCTGGGTCAACAAAGTTTATGACTTGAATGTTCAAGGAGCTTAGCCATTGCTTTCTGATGTCTAATTTATCCCATTCACATGAGTTTTGACCCTGTAATTGTGCAATTCTTTTGCAGGGTAGTTCTGTTTCCCCTTGCTGCTTCATCTTTTATTCATGGTGCATGGTTCATTCAGATTGTTGATGGGTTCTTCTGTCACTCTGAGCGGCCTGCATTGACATTGAGATATCTGGTGACTTATACATGAATGCATAATCAGTGTTCTTCCTTGAAAATCAGCTTTTTAAATATTGAGGCAAACAGCCAAACATGACGATAGTTGTTGCTTTCTTGAGTTGGTACAATTTGTGATTTATATTGGCCACTTCACTGTTCGATCCATACAAATTAGTACATGCTCAATAGTTTATCCATCTGTGGTATTACAGAAGCTTCATATTTCCAATGACTTGAATGTTTAATCACTATTTTGGCTAAAAATTTATAGGAATAATCTATACATTATGACCTAAAACCTGAACGGTGAAGATGGTAAAATGTGATCGAAAAGTTAATGTAATGTCATATACCTGAAAATAACCAAAAAAATGTACAGCTGAGGGGAAGGAGATCGTATACATATAACACAACCTGAATATAATTTAAGGCATCATAGACTGGAATTTGGCTCTAAGGTCCCAGCTTTAAGGACCATGGTATGAATCCCACAGATCCAAATACAATCATGAAATGAAGGAGAAGAGTCGATTTGTAATTTGAGCTAATTAGAGCAATGTACTGTGTTTTTTTTGTAACAAATGCTTTGGAAAGAGCTATCTACGATGTGAATTATTGAAATCTGCTTATCAAGAAACCTATGAATACATTTGTAGGATTTGATGAAGATGAAGTATGCATGGTCACTCTTTTTTAGGATTACATGGACATAAGCAAGTAAAGTAACTACTTTACTGTACGATCATACTTGACCATACTTCACCTTTTCAAATGATCTCAATTAATCACCTTTTCACGAACACAGTGACAATCCATTCCGAAGTGCTTAATTAATTCTCTCATGAAATATGGATTGAAGGCTAGGGAGATTGTTGTGGGTATTGTTTGATTGTCACAAAAAAAGAAAAGAGATCACTTTCACATGATTTTCTTATTTGTGATGTACATGGTGAGTTACAGCATCTTTAGTAAAAAAAGTATAAGCAAAAGTGTTTATGATAGAATGTAATACTTCATTCATTCCCAAATTGAGGTATATAAAATTTTACAAAAATGCATGTTCCTAATAGAAAAAGGATATCTACAATGAAGAATAAATCAATCCTATTCATAAAAGGATTCTAAGAATCTACGATTCATTACTTGCCAACACTCTCCCTCAAGTTGGAGCGTAGATGTCAATCATGCTCAACTTGTTCACATATTTACCAAATGCTTCATGAGATAGTTCTTTAGTAAGAACATCAACTAACTGTTCCTTAGATGTCAGAAAAGGGAACCGAATAATCTTCTTGTCAAAATTATCTCTTATGAAATGTTTATCAACATCTACATGCTTGATTTAGTCATTCTTGTTATCTCGTGTTCAAGGTTGGATTCATAACTTTTTTTGGAGTGGAGATCTGCTTAAAGAAGATAATGTTTTGGTGGCTTGGAATAATTGTTGTCGGCCTAAGCTGGAAGGGTGTTTGAGTCTGAAGAACATTTTTACTTTCAATAAGTCATTGCTATTAAAGAGGGGTTGGGAGGTAGTTGCGTGTAGTTCTCTTGTAGAAAAAAAGATTCACAGTCGTTTTGTGTTGGAAGGTTTGGTTCCCATATCGTCATATCGAAGGTCTTCTGTATGGTTGGGTGTGAAAAAATAATGGCCTGTAATTCTACAGAATGTGAAAAGGATTTTGAGAGATGGGAAAACCATTTATTTTTGGAAGGACTAGTGGTTATGTACGATTATCTTTGCTTCTGCTGGAATTGATATGCATGCATGGCTTTATTTAAATGACAAGGTGCAATGCTTCATACAAAATGGCCAGTGGGCTTTGTCAGCTAGCTTTGTTCGTTTGTATTCTAATTTGGCAGAGGAAATAAAGAAGCACCCTATTCTTATTGATAATGGTCTTGATCAATTGGTTTGGGTTCCCTCCTCTATGGGTACTTTTTTTACTACACATGAAGCTTATGAAGCTTTAGTTACACCGATGCCTTCTTTGGATTGGTGTAGAAATATTTGGCATAAAGCCTTGTAGTCAAAGAAAAGTCTTTTTGTTTGGAAGGTCTTACATGGAAGGGTTCCTACTGATCATTTATTACGGCGTCGAAGAGTGTCTTTATGCTCCAGATGCGTGATATGTGGTGTAGAAGAAGAGATTTTTCTTCATTTGTTTTGGTAGTGTCACGTTAATAGCTATTTGAGCATGGTTCTTGCCTATGTTTCATCAATCTGTGAACTTTGACATTTCATTTCAAGACCTTAGTGTTGAGGTAGCCAGGTTTTCTTCTCATTCCTACAAGATTCTTTAGCGTTTGGCGATTTGTAATTTTTTGTGGTGTTTATGGTCTGAACGTAATTGACTAAAGCATGATGGTGGGGTGTTCAATGAGCTTTCTTTTAGAGGCTTCTTTGTCTCTTCTTTGCGAGATTTGGCGTCAATAGTCTTTGCAACTTCAACGGAGAGGTATACAACTTACCCTATTTTTTTCTTTTCTTGTTTTTTCAGCTACATCCTAACGCCCCAAGATTCATCCCTGTCACTTGGCTTCCTCCTCCAATGAATTGAGTTAAATTTAACATAGCTAGTTCGTTCCGATCTTCATTAAATGTTGGTTATGGTGGTATTTGTCGAAATGAAAATGCTTTGTGCTTTTGCAAGAAAATTAATGGTAAGCAATGCCTTAAAAGCCGAGATGTAGGCGGCAATAGAGACTATCAAGATTACTCAGGTTCGTGGCTGGCATAATTTGTGTCTTGAGACTGACTCTGCTCTTGTGGTTAGTTTTTTTTACCTCTCGCCTGCAACCAAGCTTCAATGGATCGAAGTTTAATCCTTCGATGGATCGAAAATATGTCTTGCAAAAAGGTTAGAAGCACAAATTCTAGCACAATTTCACCTCAAAGTATCTTACCAAAGTATTCTAAGGATCAAAGACAAAGAAAACAAAGTTCTAAGTGATAAAATGACGAAAACTACAAAGCTAAGAAACAATGATCAAGCAAAATTTCTAGATAATCCGCAATCAAAGACTAACCAAAGCTAAGAAATCAAAGTAAAATCAATTCCCGACAACAGTGCCAAAAACTTATTGGGAAAAATACCCCTACACACTTTATGCACTAAGGACTACCCCATAAGTACATAGAGTTTTTCCACCCGCAAGATTAAGGGGTCAAGTTATAGTATTTACAAGAAGTTGAGTGTCGAACCCACAAGAATTGACCACTACAACTCCTTAGCTTGACTCGATTAAGCACTCAAATTACGAATTAACTACACACTAACTTGATATTAAACTAGAGTAAAATGTATAAATGTATATCTCACACTACTAAGTCTTTTGGAGACCTAGCATTGCAAGGGGTGATTAGACTACGGTGAGTGATTATACGAGTTGATTGGTTGATTAAACTAAAATATAGAAACTAAAATAGCAACGAATTCAATATAAGAAGAATGATTGATTAGGGAAATCCCCGCTAACCATGTGATGCTCAAACAATGCCCCGATTTATGAAGGTGGATTATTAAAGTCCATTCACACAAGCTAAAGTCCAAATCGTGACATTATGATTCACGTTTGGTTTTGAACCCAAGCTTCTAGGTCACTTTGGACTCTAGACAACTTGAACCCAAAATTGAAGCATTTAGTGAATCAGGACCAAGACTTAAGCCATTTTGGGCTCACATCTTAACCGTATGTCACATGAGTGAAGTCAACAAGCATACAATGTGATACATGTGGAAGGTTTCCCTTCTCAAACCTCTAATGGAGAATCCGAGAAAAGCCTAAGTGAATCCCCAAATTGCACCTATTGAGTTACTAGTCAAAAGATTCTACTAGTAGCCACAATAACCTTTTTGTTTCAATGTGTGCTTGACTAAAGTCTCTCAAGTCTATTGAGACTTAAAGAAGCTCTAGTCCTTGCTTAGTGCTAAGAAAACAAACCTCAAGGTAAACCCTCTTGGAATAGACTCTAATCATGTTTACATGCTCATCTAGCCTTAAGTGAGTAGCTACTTCAAATAAAGTCCTACTTTTAGTCTCTTCATACATATATTAACTTAGCTAGGGTCGATACATGCATAAGTGAAATCAATCATGAAGCTTAAACATATAAACATCCACAAACACAAAGTGGGAGAGGGGAGCTCGACCTTAGCTAAGGAGATGAGATATTTTGTTGTTTGAAAATTCAAAATAAGATGCTTAGACATGATCCTAAACTTTAGGCTGTTAGGTGGTCCTAATATGTGATTCACCTTAAGTCATGTGACTTCCATGTGCATCCATCTCTCAAAATATCTTCATTATAGACTTGGACGTTTGGGCCTTGGCCCAACTTGACTTGACTTTTGTCATTGACCGGTGATGACTTGTAGAAATTTAACCGTTGACCGGCAGGAGTTGACTGTTGACCGGCGTTGACTTTTAGAGTGTTTCCCAGTTTTGCTCCATCTTCTCCAAGGGCCTCCGAAATGCTCTCGGCTTCTCCAAAATGTGATTAAATTCCATCTCTTAAAGCGTTTCCATGTCAATCTCTCATTTCTTAGTATAACAAGGAAGCATAATAAAAATGATATTTTATTAATAAAAGGCAAACAATAAGCATGGAGTTAGGAACATAATTAGAGCATAATTATGGACCTAACAAGTAGTCCCCTAGACTTCTCGTTCTAGGTTGGCATGACCATTCGACGAGTCGAGGGAATTATTCAACCCATTAAACAAGGGTACTGAATCTTCCATTTCAGAATTACCAGATCCTCAAAACTATGTCTCCAACTGCTTAAGCTCTTCAAATTCTAGCAAATTTAGAGTATTGCCTTCACATTCTCTCTCCACTTGAAGGGAAGACTCTGAAACTCCCCCTGAGTATTATGGTTAAGATTCTCTACATGAGACATTAAATAAGACATGAGTTTTCTTGGTGAAGGAATCATAACACCAATGACCTTTTTGGAAGTCACCATAGCCAATGAAGACACACTTCAAAGCACATGGATCAAGTTTATCCCGGAGAAGCCTGTGAATATGAACATACATAGTGCAACCAAACACTCGAGGCGCAAGATTGGGATTAGAAGGGACATTCAACATCTCATGTAACTTCTGGTATGAACTTTAGAACTCAATGACACGGGAAGGAGTACAGTTGATCAAATATGCAGCAGAAGTGACAGCCGCACCCCAATAGGACCGAGGCATATTCATGCCAAACAATGAAGCATGAACAACCTTCAATATTTGTCTATTCTTGCGTTCTGCCAAGCTATTCTATTTAGGAGTATAAGCAATGAAGGTTTGGTTATGAATCCCATGAAAGGCTAGATATGTAGACAAGGTGCCATTAACATATTCTCCACCTTTGTCAGATTGAAGAACCCGGATAGGCTATTGATATTGCATAGTTACCATCTTATGAAACGAGATAACACCTCACTTTTGCAAGTCATCAATGAAACCCATGTCAATGAGGTATATTCATCAACAAAAGTGACAAACTAAAGAGCGCCAGTTGGTGTAGAAATTCTAGCAGGACCCCAAACATTAGAATGAATTTTCATAAATTGAACTAAGCATTTATTCAAACTGAGAGAATAGAAATACAATGGCTCTTGGAAAGTTCACAAAACTTCACACTTAAACTTAGATTCATCCAACACCCGGAAACAGATGAGGTTGTAATTTTCTAAGATATCCAAAAGAAAGATGACCCAAACTATGGTGCCATAACCAGATGGTTTCCTTGCCTTTATTTAGACTACTAACACTGTTGGCCTGACTCAACGAACTCAGCTGCTTTTCTCCACTAGATGTCAAATCGAGATAGTACAATTTTACCCCTTCTAGTACCATAACCAATAATCTGTCATGTCAAAATGTCTTGAAATACACAAAAGTTGGGATAAAACGTTGCAGAACAAGAGAGGGTCATAGTGATTTGACTAACATATAAAAGGTTATAGGCTAAAGAAGGAACAACTAAGACAAAATCAATAGTTAAGTTAGGAAAAAGAGTAACAGAGCATTCACCAACAACATAAGAAGAAGAACCAAACTAGAAGTATTAGTCATATGATCAAATACACCAGTGTCAATTATCCAAGTATTATTCTGAGATAATGTAGAGAGAGATGTTTTACCACCCATATCTAATTGTGCTACATTAGCAGAAGTTGCAGAAGTACCAGTAGCAACAATAGTCTTTCGTGGGCGGTTACCCCACCAATCCAGATAGCTAATAGTAATAAAGCAGTTATCCTTGGAGTGGCCATTATCCTTGCACAACGGACAGATATAATCAGCAAAAGGGTTGAAAGGACAAATACCAAACTTGGAGGATCTAGATGAGCGTGATGAGCATGGGGGCTACCGCATAACCATGGCGACCTGAGGATTTTGGCGTTGGTGGTGGCCATGACAGCAGGCTATGCAAGAGTAGTAAAGTAAGTAAGATGATCAGTGTGAGCCCGGTGAACATGAGCATTGGTCTTGCCAAGACTCAATAATTCCTCATGACGAAGAAGTTCTCTTTGAAATAGATCAAACTCAAGATCCAATCCTCCCAAGAAGAAGTGGACCTGGAGCATAAATTTGTAGGAAGTGTCATGAACAACTCCAGTCATTGTAAAAGAGAAAGAGGCAACATGTTGATCAAGCTCTTCGAGCCATCTTACCAACTCATTGTAGTAAACAGAGAGAGGCTGCCTATCTTGTTTGTTGGTGAAGCAGAGGCGGTACAACTCATAAATCGGGGTAAAGTCTGAATCATCATAGTAGGTTTGGTGCAAGGTAGTCCAAATCTCAGCACCAGTTTTGAGACGAAGATAATGGTTGATGATGGATGGAGACATGTTATCGATCAACCAACTTTTCACCTTCTAATTGTCTGTAGCCCAAGTAATATACTCAGGTGTGCCAACAGTAGGGGCATGCAAATCACCAATAAGAAAACCATGCTTGTTGCACCCTGTAATGTGCATCTGCATAACAGGAGCCCATGTAGAATAATTTGAATCGATCAAGATAAAAGAGGAGTTTTCTTGGTAGTAGTGAATAATAGGGTGTTGAGGAACAATAACAACATAGTCGTATTTATCCCCTATGGCAGTAGAATTTAGGTGCAGGGGTGACAAAATAGGATTTTGTTAGTAGGTCTATAGGATTGGCTCTGATGCCAAGTAGAAAAGTATAAGCAAAAGTGTTTAGGGTAGAATATAATACTTCATTCATTCCTGAATTGGGGTATATACAAAACTTTACAAGGCATATTCCTAACAGAAAAATAATATCTATAATAGAGAATAAATCAATCACATTACAAAAGGATTCTAAGAATCTACCATTCATTACTTGCCAACATCTTTTTCATAACATTAGAGTTGTTCCATTCAACATGTAAAGGGAAACATCTCAAGACTTCTCGAGATATGATATTATTAAGTTTATACTTTTACTACTCTATCTATGTGACAACTTGAACCAAAATTATGCACTTATCGACCCATATTAAATTTTATGGCGGATTAGTCGCACTACCGAGGTTGTTAACGACTTTTTCACCAAGTGAGAATTTGATTTGACTTTCTTCGCAGAACTTGTAGAGTATTTTATTTCGAGCTTGTAGAAATTTTTGGAAAATTTTTCGAATAAGCGAGCTAATTTTTATGTTTATCAGAAGTCGGCCCAAGAGAAAGAAAAAAAGGAAATGGTTTTTAGTTGGTTTAATTTTGACCGTTCAATCATGATGTGATTGAATTTAGCCCATCGATCTATCGAGGAGCTTAGGGGTATAAATAGACTTTTTTCGGAAAAAAAAATCAAACAGAAAAAAATAATTGTACGAGCTTAACCCGTTTCTCTCTCCGCTGACCCGTTTTGTGTGACCCGATACTACCACATATTTAACCATTGCCGGCGATTTAAATGTTTTTTAACATTACCGGCGATTTTTTCCCCAAAAATCGCCGGTAATGTCTTTTTTTTTTTAACATTGCTGGCGATTTTTCAGGCAAATCGCCGGCAATGTTCCGCCGGTAATTAAAAAAAAAAAGACATTGCCGGCGACTTACATTTAAGTCGCCGGTAATGTTAAAAAAAAAAAAAAGACATTACCGGCGACTTAAATGTAAGTCGCCGGCAATGTCTTTTTTTTTTTTAATTACCGGCGGAACATTGCCGGAAAAATCGCCGGCAATGTTAAAAAAAAAAAAAACATTACCGGCGATTTTTGGGGAAAAAATCTCCGGTAATGTTAAAAAACATTGCCGGCGATTTTTAAATCGCCGGCAATGGTTAAATATGTGGTAGTGCGACCCGAACCGCCGTTTCCGGCACCTCCCACGATGAAACATGTAGGAAAACGAAGTCTTGTGCTTCCTCTATTATTTGTTGTATTCATTTTTGGGATTTGCAGATTTAATGGTGCCACCCAAATTGGGTTTATCCCTTGGAGTTGTCGCCGATGGTGGTGGCGCTCTGACATGTTTTTGGGGATCGGGGGTAGGAGAATTTTGTAGCCCTTCCCTTCCTAAGTCTATCTGGATAGGTAGCATGGTCTGTCGAGGCTCCATAGTGGAGCTTCGACGCTGTGAAGTTTCTGGCCAATTTTGGGCCATAGAGTTTCGAAGTGTATTCCGGCCACGTGAGGTGAAGGTGGAACACGTAAGGTTAGGGGTTTGGTTGGGCTTGTTGAGAGGAACATTTTGAGGGTCAGATTGCCGCCATTGATGGCGGTTGCTGGAGTTAGGTTTCCGGTCTGCTTGCACTAATTTCGGCCAAACACCGTTAAATTAGACTTCAAGCCAGTTACAAATATGGTTGGCCTTGTTGAGAGCTTTCCAACGAGGTATTAACCTCGGGCATCAGAACACTTTGGCTGGAGCTATGTGAAACCCACGCACCGCCATCTGTGGAGGTGCGTGAGGGCCATGCACCGCCGTCCACGATGAAGCTTCGGCGAAGAAGGTTATAGGATTTCGCGATGGAGTTTTCAGGGTTATTTTTAGAACGTATTTCCATAGTTTTACCTGTTATGATATTATGTGATCTGTATGGAGAAGATACCGTGATCGCGACCCTAGCAACGAAAGAAATTCTGCTGGACTCCAACAGTAGTCGCAGATTTGTGAGTGGAGTTTATTTTCACAGTCGATAGTGAGTTTACATTTTTATGTTTTATGCTTTACAGTATGTTTTCAGAGCATTTATTTGAAGGTTTATTTTTTGATGGTTTTATTTAGTAGCATCGATGCCCTTGCTATTCGGCTGATCACTGGATAGTCGGTCGAATCGGGTTAGGACAAACACCCTGCCCGACCCAGATTGTCTTGGGTTAGGACAAACACCCTAGATGAACCCATCACCTTACTTTTCATACATACAGTCGTTCCAGGTTAGGACAAACACCCTGAACGGCCACCTTCATTGCATTTCAGCTTATTAGATTTGAACTTGCATTATTTTACGGAAATCAGCAGAAAGACATGTTAGATCAGTTTTATTGATTTACGCTGATTATATTATTTTTGTCCACTCACGCTAACGTTTTATATTTTAATGCCTTTCCCTGAGCTTTTTTTTCATCTCCTAGGCTGCAGTGTATATCTTGGAAGTGCTTGGTATCGTCGAAGGCTTTGAGTCCACCAGTCATCTTTTCAGCAGTATGTCTCGGTTGACTGTCGGTTTGTATCATATGCAGTATATGCTAGTAGAAGTCTCTCTGAATACCGTTTGTATTATGTTACTTTCAGTGGTGTTCATGTAAATAGTTGAGTCAACTTCTCTTGTTGTCGTTGAGTTACTTTCCTTGCATTCAGAACCAGTATATCGTAAATATGCTTCTAAATTCCTGAGTTGAGTTCTATTTTTATTTATGACTTTTGTTGAGAAATCCGGATGGACATTGGTGGTCCACATTTTTTTTGTGGGATTTAGTCTCTGAAGTGTTATCTTCATGCAGGTTTTTGGTAGTCACAGTTTCAGGAGAAGTTATGTCAAAATTTTCGTAGAATTTTCTCTATTATGGTCAGTCGGTAGGACTAAATCTTAGTTTACTGGCTAATTTAGGGTTGGATCCTTTCAATATAGATAAGATAAAATTCTGGAATACAACCAGGTTTATGCAGCCTTAGACTTTTTCTTTCTTTCTGAATTTAACATGTATCGATATATTATTCATTGATTTAGTCAACTTTTTTAAAAGTTGATTCAGCCTTTTGTAAGCATGGCCTATGTGATCTCTCTCTCTCCCCGACTGTGATTCTCGAATTACTCGACCGATCTATCTCTCCTATTTCTTCCTCTGTCCTTTATCTTCCTTTGGTGTCGACTTCCTCTCTCTCTCTCTCTCTCTCTCTCTCTCTCTCTCTCTCTCTCTCTCTCTCTCTCTCTTCTATCTCACTCCGACTACCACCTTATACCTCTCTCCGTTGCGTCGATTGCTCTAGACACTCAGAGATTACTCTGGTCACCAAAATCTCCCAAGATGGCCAATCTCAATCGGCCACCTCTGTTGTCGACCTACTATCCTCTCCTCTCCTCTCTTCGTCGACCTCGCCTCATTGATCTCCTCTCCTCCTTGCAGCTGACTCTCTCATCAGTCAACGCCAACGATGTCGTCTGTCGACAGAACGGACGAGAATGATCTAGTTGAGTGGCCCAAAATCAACGACCTGAAAAATTCAAGGTAAAAAATACGAAAACAAATTGGACGGCTTAGATCCACCAAAAATTCAAATTTTGTTATAATAAATTTTATTTAATTTCACACTCGATAACGAGTTCACATTTTTATGTTTTATGCTTTACGGTATGTTTTCAAAGCATTTATTTAAAGATTTATTTTTTGATGGTTTTATTAAGTAGCATCGATGCCCTATCTATTCGGCTGATCACCGGATAGCCGGTCGGACCGAGTTAGAACAAACACTTTGCCTGATCCAGATTGTCTCGAGTTAGCACAAACGCCCTAGACGATCCCATCACCTTACTTTTCATATATATATATATATATATATATATATATATATACAGGCGTTCTGGGTTAGGACAAACACCCTAAATGACCACCTCTATTGCATTTCAGTTTATTAGATTTGAACTTGCATTATTTCACGGAAATCAGTGGAAATACATGATAATTCAGTTTTATTAATTTACACTGATTATATTATTTTGTCCACTCACGCTAACATTTTATATTTTAATGCCTTTCCCTGGGCTTTTTGGTTTTCATCTATCCTGGAAGTGCTTGGTATCGTCGAAGGCTTTCAGTCCACCAGTCATCTTTTTAGCAGTACGTCTTAGCTCACAATCGGTTTGTATCATATGTAGTATATGCTAGTAGAAGTCACTCTGAATATCGTTTGTATTATATTTCCTTCGATGGTGTTCATGTAAATAGCTGAGTCAGCTTCTCATGTTATTGTAGGGTTATTTTCCTTTGTATTCAGAACCAGTACGTTGTAAAATGCTTTTAAATTCTTGAGTTGAGTTTTGGTTTTGTTCATGACATGTGTTGAGAAATCTAGATGGACATTGGTCACCCATGGTTTGTTTGTGGAATTTAGTCTCTGGAGTGTATTTTCATGCAGGTTTATGATTGTCTTTGTTTCAGAGGAAATTATGTCAAAATTTTTGTAGAAATTTCTAGATTATGGTATGTCATTAAGGCTTTTCTTAGTTTACTAGTTAAACTAGGGTTGGGTCTTTTTACAAATCAAATACGAAAAAAATGAACCGTAGGATGTGGGCGTATAACTATTGTATATGTAGTGTAAAAGTTTTAGCCTATTTGGTCATTGTTTGGATCACGATCCGCGCAGTCAACCCCGACAGTTCTTTATGCCCCTATTGTCATTATATATGAGTCACAAAGAAAAATGCTATAGCACATCTATTGGAGAAAGTAAAATATATGACATGCATATGGAAGTAGTATTCCTTTTAATTGACGACCGTCATACTTGACCAAATGGATCGAGACCGAAACCATGACGAATCCAGCTGAAATTTTCTTATTTTTATAATAATTCAATGATCGCGTAGTGCGGTAGATTTTTTAATATATATTATTTTTGACCTTGATCCATGAAGTCAACTCTAATGCCGTTTATTCCCGCACTTTCTTTTTATACGAGTCACGGAAGAAAATGTTACCGCACTGTCAGTTGGCCATATAAATTGTCATTCAAGAATACAAAGGTGTCCCTTAGGATATCGTGGATGCTTAAAGAGCTAAAATTGGAATACCACTAAGGCAAAATTAACAAAATTAAATAATAAGTGCATAAACGATTGTTGAGTTTGACCAAATCAATCGAAATAAAAACAGTGACGAAACATTCTAGAATTTTAACCACATTTTCATTATAATTCAATAATTACATTGTACGGTTGGTTTATTAAAATATATTATTTTTGATCTCGATCATGCTATTCAACTGTGACGCCGTTTATGTTTCTATTTGTTGTTTTTACTAATTACCCCTTATCGATTGCTTCCACGGTTCAATTTTCGGTTTTCTTGGAACCTCGACATCGTATGAGCTACTTATATATTCTTGTATGAAAGTTTACTTTCCTAAATGATGTATTGATAGTGTTTTCTGTTGTGAGTCTAACTAAAAAAAAGTACGGACATAAACGGCGTCAGAGTTGACTTCATGGATTGAGGTCAATTTTTTTTTAAATCTACCATATGATGCGATCATTGAACTATTATAAAAAAGTAGATAAAATTTCAGTCGATTTTGTCGTGGTCTTGGTCTTGATTCATTCAGTCAAATACGATTGTCATTTATGCTCATATTTTTTAATTCCGCTAATTTTGTCTTATTAGCTTCTTTGGCAATTCAAAATTTTGCTCTCCTCGCATCCAAGACATCGTAAGGAGTACCTCTGTATATAGGTATCACGTTACTTTCCCAAATAGATTTTTCAAACAACAATATTCCATTATAATTAATGCATGGTAATTGAACGACGCATTTGGTATTGAAATGTTTTTCGTGTTCGATAATTTTAGAATAACGTAGACGTTCAAAATGGATCTTTGAAAATTTTCGTAGAATTTTTCAGAATTTTAACCTATTTCTTATAATTTTTAAAAGGAATGAAAATAAATAAAATTTATTTTGACAAAATTTGATTTTTTTTATGGGTGGAATTGAGCCGTCCAAATTGATTTTTTTTTTAGAATTTCTGGGTCGTTGATTTTGGGCTACTGAACGAGGTCATGCTTGTTCTTGCCAGAGTTTCGTTCGTCGCGTCAGCATTGGCGGAAGTCGAGAGCGACGGAAGCTGTTTATCCACCTGTTGCGTTTGTTCGAGCTCAGCCATGGCGACGTAGGTCGATCATCCACCCTGTGCGTTTGTTTCAACTCAATCGAATTGAAGCCTCTGTGCCAGAAGCAAGGAGGTGAGCGAGCGAGCACGATGGAGAGGGAAGAGGAGAGACTGAGTGAGAGGAGGAGGATTTTCGTGGTGGTGACGGTGATTGTGTGTGTAAGGTGGTGTGATCCACCACAAATAGGCCATTGTAAGCTCAGTCAACCTAAGGAAATGTTGACAAAATTAACCAGTCATAATTCAACATGTGTCACTATTTGAAAAATAGCTTAGGAGACAGGAGTATTTAGAGCATCTCCAATAATTATTGTAAAAATTCTCTATTATACAAGATAAAAACACAAAATTTGTAAAATAAAATGACGCTAACTCCAATGCTGCTCTTTTATTCTACTATACAAAATGAATTTTTTTTTTATATAATTTAATGAATTCATATAATATTATATATCAAACTCAAAATCCTATGTTAAAACTTGCTCTTTTTGAGGAGAGAGAGTGAATTATGGTAGATGAATAATAACTTTTAGAGGTTTTGTAATGAATATATGAGTTTTGAGAATTCTATAGATATAAGAATTCTCTCTCTCTCTATATATATTTTAATTTATTTTTCATTTTCTATATGATACAAGATGGTATACAACTTTACAAGAGATGTTGGAGCTAAAAAATAATATTTTTCTTCTGAAATAGCAATTCTTATGAGTTTACAAAAGCGGTTGGAGATACTCTTAGCATCATGATCAATAGATAAGTTCTTTTATCTTCTCAATTGTACTTGGGCTTTGGTGGCATAACAAACACTCACCCCCACTGTATAGGAATACATCTATATTATTATTAAGAAAACACTCATTTGTCAACCATAATTGTTTTTTATTATCAAAACATCATTTAAAAATTAAAAACCAAGCAAACAATTAAACTGGATTGAAATATAAAAGTAAAATCTATGAAATTAATAAGATAATTACAAACCTCCACATATTTCTCATCTAAAAAAAACTACCTGTTTAAAAAGAAAAACTGCATTATCAATAATTTTTAATTGGGTTAAATTTTGAAAGGAAAGAAAAAAGTAAAAAAAAAACTACCTCAAAAAGAAAAAAAATTGCCTCTATTTTACACATGCTACCATGTGTGTGTATTCATAGTTTTCTATTAATCTATATATATTTTTTTTAAAAAGTGGGGTTGCTCCCACTTTTACAAAATTTTCCAATAATGCCTCTTTTAATTAGATTAAAAATTATATACTGAACGTTTTATTGTAATTATGAAATTAAATAAAAATTAAACAAAAAATTAATTCCATCTTTTTCTGCTAGTTCTTCTCTTGATAACTGCTTTTCTTTACCAACAAAAAAAAGAACTCCCTTCTCCTTATCTTGATTCCCTTTTTGCAGTAACTACCGTCTAACCTGAGTTTAAGTTTTTAATTATTTATGTACGCACATACCAGTGTAATGTGTGCTTTTTGCCTAGTTTTTTTCTAATCGATTAAGAATGTATTTTAAGTGACTTGAGTATCCTCTTGAAAAGGCCATCATATCGAAGAAAATTACCAATCGAGACCTAGTGTCGGGGGATTATAGAGAAGCAGAGCAACCAAAGCAAATCCTTTCCCGTTTACTCAAACCCTTCAAAACCCTAGAAAATACAAAAAAAAAAAAACAAAATTCCCAAACTCCACCGCTCACCCATAAACCTATTCTTCGACGAAATCCCGGCCATGGATTTCGACGAGTACGACTACCTGGAGAAGACCGTACAGGAGAACGACGACCGCGATTCCTCCAAGAAGCACAAGCCGAAGAAAGAGTTCACCACCACCGAAAAGGGCTACAGCAAAAGAGATGCCGCCGCCGCCGACGTCGTTTCCGCCGAAGACGACGACGCGGATAGAAAGACCAGCCGGAAGAGGTCCAAAGGAGGCGGCGAGCACGAGAACGGCAAGGGGAAGGATCGCCACCACCGGAGCAGCGGCCGGGAGAGGGACAGAGAGAGGGAGAGGAGCAGTAGAGAGAAGGAGAAGGAGAGAGAGAGGAGGGAGAGAGATAAGGAGAAGGAGAAGGAGAAAGAAAAGGAGATGAGGGAGAGGAGAGATAGGGACGATAGAGAGAGAAGAGAAAAAGATGAGAAGGAGAAGGAGAGGTCCAGGAGGAGTGTGAGTCGGTCGGATCGAGAACCAGAAGAGAAGGAGAGGTCTCGGCGGAGCGTGAGTAGGTCTGAAAGAGAAGATAAGGAGAGGTCTCGGAGGAGTAGGAGCCACACAGATCGTGATCGTGATAGGGAGAGAGAGGTTAGGGAGAAGGAACGAGAGCTGGAGATAAATGAGAGCAGGTAATTGTGTTATTATTGCTTTTTTGTATTGAAGTTTCTGTTAATATATGGTGTTTTCTCTTGTGTGACCGTTTTAGCTGGAGCCACCTGCATTGTTCCTATACTTCACTAATTTGGCGAACTTACTTTAGCTGATAATGCATTCTTGAACTTACAAAGAGAATTGAGTTTTGTCTTTGTCCGAGGTCTGATTTCTAAGTAAGTAGCTAAGCTGCAGCAAAAATGAGTTATCTAGTCGTTGGCGGTGTGATTATATGAGAAATTATAATTAGACCCTAAACATCCTCATTTCTTCGAGAGAATGAAAATAGTTTTGGTTCTAGTGAATATAACCATCTAGGAAAAAAGTGAGGGGAATTTGTATAGGAACCAACCTTCAGATAATAGTAAGCCTTTGATCACCCCTAAAACCCTATTTGTGTGGCTAAGATCTGATTTACTACTTTTTCATTGCTAGGTTATATGCTGTTAGACTAACATTTTGCCATGTTTTTCTTTTAGTCTGTATGTTTTACTTGCCTTACAGAATGTGAAAATATGTTGTTCATAACTGTAACAGTTCAGAATAGATAGAAGAAATTGTTGGCATAAAACTCATGTCAGAATGCTTTGTAGGCACATGACATATAACATACTTGACACAGTAAAACACTGCATTATTCTTTTGTGGTGTCAAGGTCCACATGCTTGTCTGTCTCTAAAAAAAGGTTTATTTCAATTAAAGTATTAGTTTTGTAGCTGTTCACATCATCTAAATCTGTCAAATGTCAATGACAGGAGGTTTAAAGACAAAAAAGAAACGGTGGAGCCAGAAGCTGATCCAGAAAGGGATCAGAGAACTGTTTTTGCATACCAGGTAGATGACATGCTTTCTCTTTCTTTATACAGACTTTATTTTGTTGTGATTTACAATCAACATTTGCTTCATTTCCATGTATAATGATTATATTTGTTAAGGTACTGAAATCTGCTATCTGGACATTTTGTATCTAATGTAATATAAATTTTTATATCTGACAGTATGTTTTCTTTCAAATTACTAGAAAATGTACACACCCTGTGGGTGTGTGATATTACTTTGCAATTTTTGTTTTTTTGAAAGAGCAATTTTTTTTTTTTTTTTTTTTTTTTGCAAAAGAAGTTTATCAATGAGTTTTCTCAAAAATGACTAGAGAAATTCCTAATTTGTGTACAGGAATAGGAGAGCAGTTACAATTTTGAATTTGAAGTTTGATGCAAAAAGAAAAAAGGGGGAGAGTGGAGGAAAAACAGGAAGGTTTTTTGAAATATTTATATAAATTTATTTATTCAATTACTAAAAAACCCCTGAATAATTATGTTTCGCTAAGATGAAAAGCCTATTTTTGGAAGAATCAGTGAAAGTGGGGAAACAATCCCTCTTTCCTTTATAATAGTATAGATATGCTTAATAGCATGGTGTTTGTTTGTTTCAAATTAGATTTGAAATTTTGTTGATAATAGGTTGTAATCGTTGTTAAGAAACTCAATTCCTAGCTGAATAATTCAGTTTTACATTCTCTCTAATCGTTTATTTCTTCTTTCTGGTGCTGAACAGATGCCACTGAAAGCAACTGAGCGAGATGTTTACGAATTTTTCATAAAAGCGGGCAAGGTTGGCTGAAATGATTCCTTTATTCTGATTATTTTATTTATACTTACAGTATTTTTGATGTTATAGTATATGCATCGAGGTTTGGTATCTTGATTTTCCCGTTTTGGGGAATCTACATGCACTGTGTTTATAGCTTGTATCCTTATACATGTCTGTGGGTAGCTGCAATCTTGTTTCATTAAACACTCAGTCACACATTATAAACGCATATTATTGAGATACATTTGCTTCCTGTTGCAGTACATGATCCTCTGCCTTCAGTTACAAGTAATAAAATGACTTGTAGTGTCTCAACATTCTGTAAATGTGGGGTGAGTGAAATTGTATAAATGACTTATGCATTCGTCAGTGATCACCCCCAACTAGCTGTTTCATCATGTAGTTGATAAATGAGCAATCTCTGTCTGAGCTCTGTCTGTTTGTGATATGATTTACAAATGTTTTTCCTTGGGTTACTTTCAGGTGAGGGATGTACGGCTGATCATGGACAGAAATTCTAGAAGATCGAAAGGAGTTGGGTATGTGTATCGTGCAAATTAATCTCTGTCATGTGTGATGTAAGAAGTTGTCAGCATATCTTTATAGCATCAAGTTTAACTGTATTCTTAAATGAAATAGCAATGCGATAATGATGAGAGATGGTGGGAATACCTTGCACTCATGTTTAATCAATTCATGCTGCGTACACAAGGTAGATGACAAAAACCTATTTCTACCCTTTCCCGCTTTCTTCATCTTCGTGTTTCCTGCAATAACGGCTTCATTCTGCTTCCGATTGCTCCTTATCAAATTCTTCATCAAGTATGCTTGTGTTCTGTAATGGAAATTGCTAAGTAGACTTGGTGGAGTTTGATGTAAATGGGGAATTTTGCACCGTAATCTTCTGGCGGGTAGGAAATGTTTTTGGTCTTTCCAGTGCTGGTGGGAGGTTGTAAGGTGGCAGTGTGCCATTAAATTGTTGTGTTTTGGATTTGTTATCAAGATGTGCATGAATTATGTACCTTTGTACAAATATTTGTTACGCTGTTGTGAGCTAACCTTCTCTTTTATATGAGTCATCAGATTCATCAAAAGAAATTCAGCTTGAGCTCTCTGCCCTAGAGTTTTTGTTTCTCTTTGTCTCTTTGATATATGCTCTGTAAGTTTTGTTTGGGATACATGTAGTCTTGTGTGCTCCACTAAACTCATTATAAGAGCCTCTCTGTGCTGCAGGTATGTTGAATTTTACGATGCAATGTCTGTGCCAATGGCTATAGCTCTCTCTGGCCACCTACTTCTTGGACAACCTGTAATGGTGAAACCTTCAGAAGCTGAAAAGAATCTTGTTCAATCTACTGCTACTGGTGGGACCACAGGAGTAGTAGGACCTTACGGTGCCGTTGACAGGAAACTTTATGTAGGGAATTTGCATTTTAACATGACTGAGACTCAACTTAGAGAGGTATTGCCACTTGCAACACTTCATCTTTCTAATTGATGCATGTACTCTGTGACCAAGAATCCGGCAATTTACTTTGTTTTGAGGGACAAAAAAGTCTATTGTTAGGCCCCTTTTTGTAGTTATAGTCTCACAACAGTAGAACACAGTAAGCTGCTTTTGGAGTAAGTCTCACAACAGTAGAACACGGTAAGCTGCTTGTGGGTACTTACAAATGCAAATGACTTCACATCAGTGTCATAATATTTTTTTTTTTCATTTTACATTTCCCATATGTATAATAAAATAATTGTTTCCACTGTTCCTCTTGCCTAGATCCGTCTTTTGTCAAATGTTATGCATAATGTTTTTGTAGGTAACATATGTTGTGATATAATGGAATACAGTCAGAAGTATTATTGTTGGTTCAAGTTCTTGTGCAAAAGTTGTGGTATTCTTCTCACGACATCGCTATTTACTATTTGTTCTCAGATCTTTGAGGCATTTGGTCCAGTGGAGCTTGTGCAACTTCCCCTTGATCTAGAGACATCTCAGTGCAAGGGATTTGGCTTTGTTCAAGTCAGTGCTTATCTTCTCATTGATTGCTGATAATATGTTATGTCAATTGGCTTGCACTTATATGTCTGTTCTCTATGTATATAGTTTGCTCAACTAGAACATGCCAAGGCTGCTCAAAGTTTGAATGGGAAGTTAGAGATAGCTGGTCGAACTATCAAGGTAAGCATTTTCTTTTTCCAAAATTAAATTGGATGTCAAAGTGTCTAAATGGTTGCTTGTTGTCAGTGGGATGCTTGTTGTCAGTTAACTAGGATGCACTTTTGAGGCCACGATTCTCGAATGCTTGCTAATACTACAGTTTGATTGTGTAGGTTTCATCCGTGACAGATCATGTTGGTTCACAAGAGACCGGAGCAAAATCTGCTGACTTTGATGATGATGATGGGGGTGGTTTGGTGAGTCTCAATAGTGTAATTAAGTGTATTATTTTAAGTACTAAATCAATATTAACAGCGTACCTGGGGTTTGAAACAAAATACGAAGATATCATTATTTTGATATACAGTGAGAAAGAAACAGACAAATAATGAATCCAGAATTTCCTGACAACTCTTTAATAGTGATATTTGTTCAAGGAAATTACTGATGGAGGAATCTCGAGTATGAGGATGGTGTAGTTTGATGCTCCCTTAACAAAGAAAGGAACTTAAATGACACTATAAGGGGCTGTGGGAGACCACGATGATTTTGTTGGATTATCTGCTAATGTTTCTTCTCCTTTTGCACTATCAATTGTTGGTGTCATCTATAACAGGAAGATGCAACTGTGAAAAGGTGGATGGGCTTGACAAGTGAACATCTAGAGTGTCTCTTATATTTTAAAAGCTCCTCTCATATGTTGATTGTTTTTCTCTGCAGTCCTTAAATGCCCAATCTAGAGCACTGCTCATGCAAAAGCTGGATCGCACAGGCACCGCCACAAGGTTTATCTCCATTTATATTCACTACGTTCAGATAGTTATTGCCATGCAGATCTATGAAGTTTTTTGAGGTGCAGTATTGCAGGCTCCCTCGGAGTACCTGTGTTGAATGGGTCAGCACCAAATCAAGCTACGCTGGCTGCACCTTTACTTCCAGCAAAAGTCATGCCGCTTGTGGACCCTATTGGAAACCCCAGTGAATGTCTATTATTGAAGGATATGTTTGACCCAGCCACAGAGGTTGGTGTTGTTTGAGCTAATTGTTTCATTCTCTGGTGAAAAGTTTTCAATCTGATGATTTAAATTATGTTGCAGACTGAGCCTGACTTTGATGTAGACATAAAAGATGATGTTGAGGAAGAATGTTCAAAATATGGCCGGGTGAAACATATTTATGTGGAAAAGTGAGTATATATATATTGTTTTTGTTGTTTATATTGTCTGATATTGGTTCCGGTAGTCTTTGGCATGATATGCGATCATGATTTGTTGGTTCAAGTAGTTCTTTTTGCTGTATGGTTTATAATAGAGGTCATGCCTATGTATTAGTCTTTTATTTCTGTAACCAATGTTTTTTTTGGACACAGAAACAGTGCTGGTTATGTGTATTTGCGGTTTGAATCCGTTGAAGCGGCAGGTGCAGCTCAGCGTGCAATGCATCTGAGATGGTTTGCAGGCAGGCAGATTTCAGCTCTTTTCATGGTAATATTCCTTCTTTGTCTAAAGTGGTTGTGTGTGTGCTTTCAAATTTGGGTGAAATTATACGTTCCAATTTTTTTTTGATGTATGGTAATAGAGTAATAATTGCGATCTGCTGTGAGCCACAGTTAGCTGGACAACAAGCACAAGTAAAAAAGAGCCTGGCATCTGATTCAGATGGAAGGCAAAATATGCTGTATCTACTGAATGGCAAATGCTATTTATATTGGTATTATAACTTTGGTTTTGTTCTCATTTGGTTTCTTGCTTTTTGTTTGTTTCAGGAACCTCAAACATATGAGGCGAAGTTTGGAGGAGTTTGAGCATGACTGTATGCAGGAGTGGGGAGGTCTTTCTGGAGTATCGGGTGTTTTAAGTGGTAGCTACTATAGCTATTTCTGTCTTTTTAGGATATTTGAGTCAGTCAGAAAATGTGTAATTTTGTACCCCTTTTTGTCGTTTAGAGTTCAGTTTTCTTGGGAATACCCGCATCTGCTACATTACAAACTTGTCCGTATTTGTAAAACATGTTCAACCATACAGCTACATTGGCCAGTAACTCAATTCAGAAGTATCACAGATTCTTAAATAGAATTTTCAGGTTGATAGCTACTGATTTCTAGAGTGTATCCTACATTTAACTTGATATATGCATGCGATTCATTCCTTACAAGATGCAGAGCACCAGCTTCACAAATTAAAGGGTAATGGCTAGTTCTATCGTTAGTGGCTATGAAATTTTCGGAGACCATTTTAGAAAGCTTGAGAAATCCAGATGAATTTTGGCAGGAATTCGGTCAATGATCATAGTACGAGATTGGAATTTGGAGTTTGTTGTGCTTTCATGACTACGACTGTAACTGGATTTGAGATGTATATCTGGAGTTTGCATGTGATGCGACTAGGGGGGAAAGTTAGGATGCACAACGATCATGTTCTGGTGGTCAATAGAATTTCACAATGCCCAAGAGCTAATGCAGCAAAGTTGAATAGAATGAAGGTCGAAAAGGCAACCATCAGAGGGACATTGGAGAATCGAATCAAAGATCCGTGAAAAGTCTTGACAATAAGATTGCATAAATAGTGACTGCTTACGACCTTTTCTGATCAGATTTCCTATTTAAAACCTGTAGGTATTTTTCGTAAAAAAGATCCACGCTTTCAACTAAAAAAACATGGTGTCTTGGTCTTGGCATATAACAGTAAAGCTCAGGTTACATGAACTTTAAATTGAAATTGCTTATTCGCATATCTCTGGTGCAAATGACACTGTAGGTTTTCTGGAAAACATGGATTTTTTGGGTACATCAAACAAGAACCGATGATTTCCCTGTTGAATTGCCCTTGGAATGTTTACTCAATTACTCCTGCCTCATCGTAAGATAATATTGCAAATTAGAAAGAGTAGAGAAAAGTATTTTACGGAGAATTTGATGATTTCATTTCTCAATTTTAGGGTTAATATAACTTTACAAGTAGTTTCTCAAAAAGAAAAGATATCTACATAATCCTGTTATATCTACAAGAGTTAATTCTAATTACAATAGGAATATATTCCATCACTCCCTCTCAAGTTGGTGTATAGATGTCAATCATACTCAACTTGTCAATTCATCCTGCAAATGTTTGGTGTGATAATCCCTTAGTGAGACATCCGCCAATTTCTCTTCAGAAGCTACAAAGGGAAACCGTAAAACCTTCTTATCAAGGTAATCCCTGATGAAATGTCGATCAATCTCCACATGCTTGGTTCCATCATGCTATACAGGATTATGAGCAATCTCAATTGCAGCAGCATTGTCACAATGCAAATCCATGACTTTTTGGAGCTTGAAATCTAGTTCCTTCAATACATTCCGAATCCACAACAATTCACATACTCCATTTACCATTATTCGGTATTCAGCTTCAGCACTAGAACGAGCAATCACATTCTGCTTCTTACTGCGCCAAGATACTAAACTTCCACCAATAAAGGTGAAGTACCCAGAAGTAGATGCCCTATTAGTCTTATCACCTGCCCAATCTGCATCAATATATCCTATAATTCCAAATTCACCATTCTTGGAAAATAGTAGGCCCTTACCAGGTGCAGACTTAAATACCTTAGAATCCGCATCACAACATCCATATGCTCTTTACTAGGATCATGCATGAACTGATTGACAACATTTACAACATATGCAATATCAGGCATAATATGAGATAAATAGATCAATCTTCCTATTAACCTCTGATACCTGCCCTTGTCTGTTGGAACTTGACTAGGACACAACTTCAACTTATGATTCATCTCAATTGGAGTGTTAGCAGGTTTACAATCCAACATTCCTGTTTCGGCAAGAAGATCAAGCACATACTTCCGTTGTGATAAGGTGACTCCTAATTTGGATCTTGCAACTTCAATCCCCAAGAAATACTTCAACGAACCTAAGTCCTTCATCTCAAACTCTTGGGACAAACGCTTCCTCAAATCTTCCATCTCAACTGGATCATCACCTGTGACAACCATATCATCCACATATACAATCCGAGCAATAATCTTACCATCCTTGCGTTTGAAGAACAAGGTGTGATCAGAGTTGCTCTGTCGATATCCAAATTTCTTCATAGCTTTAGAGAATCGCCCAAACCAAGCTCTTGGAGACTGTTTCAAATCATACAAAGAATTTTTTAGTTTACAAACCTTTCTAACATCGTGGCCCACAATTGACACTTGAGGGGATGTCCATGTACACTTCTTATTCCAGATCTTCATTCAAGAAAGTATTTTTCACATCAAATTGTTGTAATGGCCAATCATGTCGAGCTGGTAAGGCAATGAGAATGCGTACAGTACTGATCTTTGCTACATGGGCAAAAGTCTCTTGATAATCGACTCCATATCGCTGAGTATAACCTTTAGCAACCAGACAAGCTTTATATTGATCAATGCTCCCATCTGCCTTCAACTTCATTGTAAATACCCATCTACATCTAACAGTCTTCTTTTCAGGTGGTGCAGGAACAATCTCCCATATTCCATTCCTTTACAAAGCCTCAAGTTCTTCATTCATAGCTTGTTTTCACTTTGAATCCTCCAAGGCATCCTGTACATTACTAGGAATAGATACTGTAGATAATTGACTAACAACAAGTGCATGTGATCTAGATAACCTATGGTGAGATACAAAGCTAGCAATATGATATTTGGCTTTGACTTCTATAGTAGGCTCATATTGCTTCTTTGAAGGTCCCTTTATTTCTCGTTGAGATCTCCTAGGAATGACTTCTACAGTATCTGATTCAATGTTATCAGTACATACCTTAGGTGAGACATTCTGGGAAGACTCTTCGATTGATGGAATAGAAGGAGGGTCTTCATGATATATCGATTCAGAAGAGGGTTGAACTTCAAATGATGTTGATTTAGCTTCAGTTATTGATGGATCGAAATTGCCCTTTGATCCATCGAAGGTGCCTCCCGGGTTCATCTCTGGTTCAGGCTTCGATGGATCGAGAATTTCCTTCGATCCATCAAAGGATGTTCTCGAGTTCGTCTCTGGTCCAGTCTTCGAAGAATCGAGAGTTTCTTTCGATCCATCGAAGGAGTTTCTCGGGTTTGCTTGTTCTTTCAACTTCAAAACTTCTCTCCAAACTCTCTAATTCTTCAAATTCTGGTAAGTTTAGAGAATTTCTTTCACATACACTTTTCTCCTCATGAAGGGAAGACTCTAAAACCCCCTTGAGTAATATGGTTTAGACTCACAGAAAGAAACATCCAAAAAAACATGCATTTTGTTGAGAATTGGATCATAACAACGATATCCTTTTTGGAGGTCATCATATCCAATAAAGATACACTTCATAACACATGGATTAAGCTTGCCTCTAAGTTATTTTTTGATGTAAACATACACAATACACCCAAAAATTCTTGGCTCCAAATTTGGCAAAGATGACACATTCAGTAACTGATGCAACTTTTGATAAGGATTTTGAAATTCAATCACATGGGAAGGAGTTCGATTGATCAAGTATGCAGCAGAAAGAACAACTTCTCCCCACAAGTTTTGTTTCACATTCATACCAAAGAGAGAGGCCCGAACAACTTCCATTATCTATCTATTCTTCCTTTCAGCTAATCCATTTTGTTGCGGAGTATATGCAATTGAAGTCTAGTGTCGGATCCCATGAGAGCTCAAGATTGCAGACATCTCACCATTCACATATTTGCCACTATTGTCGGATTGAAGTACCCGGATTTGCTGTTGATAGTGAGTTGCCACCATCGTATGAAGTTCAGTAAATCTAGAATACACTTCAATCTTGTGCTTCATCCAGGAGACCCAAGTCATCCTAGTACATTCATCAATAAAAGTTACAAAATAACGAAAGCCAGAGCGGATAGAAACTTGTGCAGGACCCCAAACATCATAGTCTATCTTCATAAAAGGGATAGAGCATTTATTCAAACTTGGCAAATAAGTACTACGGTGGCTCTTGGAAAATTCACATGTATCGCACTGAAATTCTGAAGCATGCACACGAGAAAATAGTTGAGGTTGAAGCTTTTGCAGATAATGAAAATTCAAGTGGCCAAGACGATGGTGCCACAACCATACATCTTCCTTAGCTTTATCCAAACTGGTGGTATTATTCGCCTATTCCGATGATTTCAGAAATTGTGCTCCACTGCTTGTCAAATCATGATAATATACTTTCCCCCTTCAAACACCATAACCAAGAATTTTCCTAGTCACAAGGACCTGAAAGATACAAAAATCTGGATAGAAAGTGATGAAACATGCAAGCGCCACAGTTATTTGACTAACATATATTAGGTTATAGGCAAGAGAGGGAACAACAAGAATAGAATCAATTGACAGATTATCAGACATCTTGACAGAACCTTCACCAATAACAGGAGACGGAGAGCCATCAACAATAGACATAACATGTTGAGGGGATAGATTAATTGTTTGTACCAGATTGGGGGTATTTGTCATGTGATCAGTTACACTAGTATCAATGATCCAAGTAGGATTTGCAGATAATGCAAAGAAAGATGATGCCTTACTCCTCATACCTGATTCAACTATATTAGTAGGGACAATTGAGGATCTAAGCGACATCTTCATATTTTGAGTAGTAAGAATTTCAAGATTCAAAATATCAAGGGTATACTTCGGAATTATGGGTTTTTTAAATTCAAGGATTCAAGTTCAATTTCAGGGGTCTCAAGGTTTGAGATTTCAGATGCAGCGGACAAACAAATTTGGTGGTGGTAATTCACGGTTTCAATTCAATTCAACTCATGGTTTTTCAAATTCTAAAAATTTGGTTCTGATACCAAGTAAAAACGTATTTCAGGGAGAATTCAATGAGTTCATTCATCCCAATTTTGAGATTAATATAATTTTACAAATAGTTTCTCCAAAAGAAAAGATATCTACACAATTCTGTTATATTTATAAGAGTTAATTCTAATTACAATAGGAATATATTCCAACAGAAAGTATAACCTAAACTCTCGAAAACAACCTTCGAATCCAGTGCAAGGTTTGCTCCTTTGAAGTGATATGTCACTGATGGCAAAGTGAAATTCCCCCCACCTAGTGGTTCGAAACAAAGATCAAAGAACTCTTGCTACTTGTTTTCCATACTGCACCATCTCTTGTCTCAAAATCTTATGTGCATCTTCAAGAAGCATAGAGTAAGGAGCACCTGTGTCTATGATAAATCCACCACTGCTACCCTTCATCTTAAACAGCGCTGGATCTATTCTAAGGCGCTTTCCTGCAACACTGATACCTAAAAGATTGACATAATATGTTCGATAACTTCCTCCAGTCAAAATCTCTGTCTTCTGCACTCTTCCACTTATCTTTGCATCCATACCAAAGTTTAACGTTGCATGACCTACTCTTGGTGTTGTTGGTGGTGTTAAGCAGTAAGAGAAGCGCCGGTTGGTCCGCTTATCTAGTTGCATTAGGATTGACCTTGGCCCCATACCTAACCCAAATATACCAGCTATGCTATTGTTAGGTTCACCTTGAGCAAAACTGATATTATGGTTCTCAATGCCACAACCAAAGGCTACACTCAACTTCACAGACGAACTTTGAGTGGCTTCGAAAGTGAAGATATCAGTTGACACCCACCCGTCACTTGAAAAGCCTCCACCTTTGTATTCATTTGCGTAGAGACACCCCCTTTAGTATCACATGCTTTAGGATCACAAAGGGGATCCCTACAACTTAGCGGACGCTGTGATGTAGAAGCATTAGGCTTGAAATTTCCATACGTGACAGGGAAACATTCTGTGCATCCGTCACACTGAATCCAGGTATCACCAGCCCCTGTATCCAGCAGTAAGTAGGGTGAATATGCAACCGAACCAATGCTCAATACTTGCGTTACGTAGTAATTAGAATGAGAAAGTAAGATGGAAGATTGTATAGTGTTCGGCATGAACTTCTCTAATGGGTGATGTAGCTGAACTCAAGGCCATGAGGCCAAGAGCTCGGTTTCTTGATATTTCAGCCATTAGTTGATGCCTTGCTTCTGGTGTGTGATTTTTTGGAAGGACAATCGAATGCATTGGGATGAGGGGGAGGTTGAAACCACTGGATTTGACAAACAAGGTTGAAGTGAGCATGAACAAGAGCATGATCAATATAATCCCAGTCAAGATTTGCACTAGGTGGATCCCGCGCCGAGACGCGGGTGTCGGTTAAACTTAGATCAAATAAGAACGAAAAAGATGTAAATAGTTACATCTAAATAGATACTTATATCAGTTTTATTACAGACCATTTACATAGTTGTGTACTAAAAATGGTTAGTGAGTAAAGCATAAAACATCCTAAGTAAAACATAGTTGAAGCTGAAGCTGAACGGAAACCAACTTCAACATTAGCTAAATACAAATATAAGAAGCTACATGGAGTTTGATGTGGAGTTTCCAAACTAATAACAAAGCAATAATAACAAACTCTAGTAACTCAACACACTTCTTTTAAACTGAAACAAATGCCTAGAAACTGAATTTACTTCAAATAACGATTAGAGTTTAACTCATGAACTTATTTTTGTACAAAGACAGTAAATTCTCAAATAATAGCAGGCAAGATATTCCAAATCATATTTTATTTTTGATTATCATCAGATTTAACAAAAGCTTGATAGAAATGTAAAGCTTGCAAATCAAATTTGATTCCCCATTCAGCAAAAAATTCATCTAGACTGAGTAAAGTTCGTACATGTTAAAAGACTGATTAAATCTTCGCCATCGATTTCAGGGATGATATTATCAGAGTTTCTGTCGTCAATATGCTATTTGCCCTATAGAGCGTTTTTCTGTTGTAGTTTCATTAATGGCCTCAACCATTTCACTTTTGCTGACATAACTGTTAGTATAGTACCATTAGTTCATGGATTAAACATACTTACCCACTTAAGAAGGTAATCAACACCTACCCGACCACCCAAAACACCACTAAGCGGACTACAACTTCACTTGCAAGACCGAACCCATCCGATCGGGCACGCGCCCGACAAGCGCACATCCGAATACGCGACCCACATGACAGCAAATATAGCCCTATCCCACATTGAAGAGCACAAGTAAGCAACAATCTCACCCACCTATATAGGTAAGGCATTTACTGCAGGTAAGGGGACAGCTCATTCATTCATAGGGAATCAATTCCAATCTTAAATACCCCAACCTACTTTCTTACACGTTCGCTTGACTGTTATATCCAATACATCCTCTAACTTAGGCATCAGAGCGTTGAAGGCAGGCCGACCGTGTCTTGACCATCTGACCGCCAGTTTGTTGTATTCTTCTAACAGCTGAGGCCAAACACGTGAATCCGCATACCCGATAACCCGAACACCCGAAGAGAGAGCAAGTACCCGATCATCCGAACAGCCCGAACATTCGGACAAGAAGAGAAGATTACTCGTATTGCTTCTGCTGATTACGTCCCGCATAATTCGGTAGAAACAGTTGGCGCTGTCTGTGGGAACCTTACAAATCGCGAAACTCGTATAAACACCACTAACCAAAAGCCCACATGAATACCCAAGAGACAAACATCAGCGACATGCCCGTCGAGGAAACACCCCAGAGCGCACGGGTGCTACAGGTGATCGAACTGGGGACAAGCAGCAGCCCCGGACTGAGCGGCGAGGAACGAGCCGACTGCCTGCTCCAGAAGCTGCGAGAGCCAACGTTCGAAAGGGACCATGAGCGCCAGGTCCGGTAGAGGCCGGAAGAACGGCTGGACGCGCTTGTTAGCCAACAGCAGATACAACACTGGCGAGGTCCTGTCTGGGAAGACACCAACGCTGAGGATCTTCAGCATCCATTCGGCAGGGCCGACCCCCGGGTGACCCGAACACCCATGCCGACGGAGGAACTCGCACCCAGGGGCACGCCCCTAATGGAGAAAACCCTGATCCTCTGGAGGATGGAAGAGCTATCGGTGGAGGTGTCGGGGCCTACGAAAGGACAAGCACGCCGGGCAAGGTGGGATGTTCATCCCCCGAGTCAGTCCGTTTTCGGCACACATATTGGAGAGAGGCAGGGACCTCAACGCGAAAACAATGAAGGTCACCCGGTTCGACGGAAGTGGGGACCCCCGCACGCACATCGATGAGTTTTGGTTTGCTACGGACGGAACTAGGTACTCGGACTCAACTTTGTGCTTTCTATTCCAGGAGACACTGTTCGAGGCGGCGAGAAGCTGGTTCTACGAGATTCCGCCAGGTTCCATCCATTCGTTCCTTGAACTGGCGGAAAGCTTCCAAACACGCTACAGGCTCCAGGGCTAGTACAACACCACGGGCATCCTCCTCAAGGTCCGCCAGGGGGCAGACGAGAGCCTATCCAGCTACATCAACCGGTGGAGGGCGCTGGCGAGCACGTGCAGAAGCCTCGACAAGCAGGTGGCTAAGGTCGCCCTGATGGACAACATGCTCGCAACACCATTCGTAGAAAAACTCGTGCGGAAGGAGCATCTCGACTACGACGAGATCATGGATTTGATCGTACAGAAGGCGCTAGTAGAAACGCGAGTGTACGGGACCACCTCCGAATCCAACACCGACCGACCAGAGAGCGCAGACGCTCAGCCACGATAATCCACCGATGATAAAGGAGGATCGGGCGGAGGCTACAAGCGGAGCCGAGATGCGCACGGACAGAATAACCCGTGGCTGTCTTCCCATGGCTACCAAAGCATCCGGCACAACCGGGCGAAGGCACCGGCACCGGCACCGCAGGGAACCCATACCCGGGAAGCCCCCCCCGATATCGACCGGCCGACCAGGAGGTCTACGCGATTGGTCGGCCGTTGAACGAACAACTACTCCGCCAACATCAACACCAAATTCAACCGCCAAACAACGTGTCAAAAGACAAGGTCTCGATCGGTCGAACCCCGGACAGGTGGTGCGAATACCACCACACTGCCACCCACCATACCAACGAGTGCATGATGCTGAAGAAGGTGCTCAGGGATATGCAGAGGGACGGACAGATCACCCTTCCCAGAGCCGAGGAATGACCGCGCGAGACGAACGTCGAGACCCGGGGGACGATCAACACGATATCCGGAGGGAAGCGCAAGGAGGGGATTTCGTCGTCTGACCGTCCGAGCATGGAGGTACTGAAGATCGGGACAGGAAGAGCGAACAAAGCAGGAAGAAGGGGGCCACCGACCATCAGCTTCACGGCGAAAGATGAGGAGAGAAGCCCAAAGAACAGCACCCTGCCATTTGTGATCGACGCAATCATAGACCGATATCTCGTGAAGAGAGTGCTGGTGGATAACGGGGCGTCCGTGAACGTGATCTACCTGGACTTGTATACGGCACTGGGCAGGCCCTCACACAAAATGACGCAGGACCACGAATGCGTTGCAAGGTTCACAGGCGAGACGTCGTATTTGATCGGAAGTGACAACATTCGGGTCTGGATCGGCGCCCCCGACTCCCTGCACAGCGAGGTCTGAACGGACTTCATCATCATGGACACACCCTCCCCGTACAACGCCATACTTGGGAGACCGGGGATCAGCAGGCTAAAACTGATCATCGCAGGGCATATGTTACTGGGCCGATTCCCGACAGAGCACGGAGTCGGGCACGTCCGGGGCTACAACTACGAGGAGGCTGCAAAACCCGGGAATAGGCAAGAAATCCTAGCTCTGGAAGAACTGGCGCCAGGGGCGGAAACACCGGACGACTCGCGTGACGGACTGATGGCAGTATCCCCCGTTCCCGAATGCGAAGAGCTGTAGATGATTCAGCTATCCTCCGAGCATCCGGAGAGGACAATCCAGATTGGCGCCTGACTGGCGCCCACGATAGCCGAACGGTTGGTCGCACTGCTAAAAGAGAAGCAGGAGGTGTTCGCATGGTCGTACAAGGACATGCCCGAGATCAACACAAGCGTTATATCCCACAAACTGAGCGTCAACACCGGCGCGAGGGTGGTGAAGCAGAAACGAAGGGCATACAAAGCAGAACACTATGTAGTAATGCACGAAGAGGTGAACCGGCTGCTGAGCATCGGGTTTATCCGAAAGGTGGATTACTCGAAGTGGATCTCCAATGCTGTGATGGTGCAGAAGAACAATAAGAAGTGGAGGATGTGCATCGACTGCAGCGACCTCAACAAGGCATGCCCCAAGGATAGCTTCCCTCTACCGAGGATCGACCAGCTGGTGGACGCGACTGCCGGGCACGAATTCTTGTTGATGATGGACGCATACTCAGGATACAACCAAATCTTCATGAACCCCGAAGACCAGGAGGCAACATGCTTTGTCACGGACAAAGGCCTGTACTGCTACGTCATTATGCCTTTTGGACTGAAGAACTCAGGCTCCACCAATCCGAGGCTCATGGACACGATGTTTCATAGCCTGATAGGCAACATCGTGGATGTCTACGTGGACGACAAGTCACGACCTGAACCAGAATCAGTTGTGTATTCGACACGATTCACGAGATTCTGTTTAGTCGCAGCTTTACGATATTTGTGTGGTTCGTCGACTCTATTCTCGACTATGTTTTTGAATGAGAATTTGAGTTGAGTGTCTTCACGAAAGTTGTAGAGTACGTGATTTTGAGCTCGTGGGCAGTTCCGGAAGATTTTTCCGATAACTGAGGAATATAATACGATTATTTGAAGTTTCAGTTTTCGACGAGTTTATCCGATTGTTTCGTGTTTATCCGAATCGTGATGGTTATCCATTTCGAATCGTCGATCGACCCGAGGCACGAGTATAAATATCAGAATAGTCGAGAATTAGTCTTAAAAACACTGTTGAAGTTTGACCAGACCGTTGACTTTCCAAAAATAGTAAGTTGACCGAAGGGGAAAATTTCCCGATTGGGTGTTGCCGTCCGACGACCCATTTTCCGGCCACCTCCGACTTCGGCAAGGGTAAGGTTTTCTTCCTCTCTTGATTTCGAGTGGTATGGTATTTGGTTTGGATGGAATTGATCACGTATTGGGTGAGTTTGAATCGAGGCCGACTGGGATTTTTCGCCGGTGACGGGGAGCTATACTCCGGTCAGTTTTGGGGGTGAGGTTGTTGGGGTTTCACCTCCCCACACCTCGGTGATGCTTCCCATGTGTTTTGTTTCGGATTTGGTTAAGGAATTGATGGAGTCCGATTAGGTCACCGGAGTTGGTATTTCCGTTCGGGTTCGTGATGATTTGGAGGGTTTCCAGTGAGATTTTTGAGGAAGTGGCTCGAAATGATGTGACCTTGAAATCTGGAGAATCTCGCCGTGAGATTTCACCGTTGACGGCGCGGCGGCGGCGGCGGCGGCGGTCAACGGCGGAGCTCTGGCGAGGGTTGATTTTTTTTTTTTTTTTTTTTTTTTTTTTTTTTTTTTCAGATTTCGACGTTTTTAATGTCGTTTTTCTCGAAATCACGCCCTGATTATCGTCCAGAGATTTTCGGATTGATTTGGGTAGCCGATTTTCAGTCGAGGGTTTCGAGTGGAGATTTCGGGAATTTCGTTAATCATTTTGTACTGCATTGCATATTTCCGGGAATGGTTGGTTTCCATGGTTCAGTACAGAGTTGTGGACTACGACATTGATCAGTTGTGTTTTGTGAATATTCAGGAGATCGAGATCGAGATCAGGATCGTGATCGTGCTTCAGGCGAGGGATCTTCCGCTGGACCACGAGATTAGCGCGAGTTCGCGCTAGCAGATCTGTGAGTGGACAAGTTTATATTTTCAAAGTTGATTTGCGAGTTCGTGGACTTTATGATTTTTGTATTTACTTTATACGATATTGTGATATGTGTTGTTTTCGGAGGTATTATTTATATTTATTGGTGATGGCATTACTGCATCGATGCTTCGACTACTCGGCTGATTATCGGTAGTCCACCAGAGTTGAGAGGTCCTCTGGGCAGGGTTGAGAGGTCCCCTGTATGCCGCCAGGGTTGAGAGGTCCCCTGGCCTATCACCGTCGGGTTTGAGCGATTCACTTGACGTCGGGCTTGAGAGGTCGCCCGACAACCTCCATATGTATATATGTTCCGAACTCGCACTGTTTTACATTGATTATGTATATAACTGGTGAAAGGCATATATTTATTTTCGTCCACTCACTCTGACGTTTTTATTTGCCTTTTCCCTGGGCTTTTCGGTTTCCGTGCCCAGTTTGCAGTTCGGATTCTGGTGTTTCACGTCGCGGTTGGAGGCTAGTGATCTGAGCTACCTGTGTTTTCCAGTAGGTTCTTGTTTCGCCTACTGATGTGTATATTGTATATATTTACACTAGTGGTCGCTCTGATACACTCTGATACGTGTTATTACGGATTTTCACGGATATATTATATATAGTACAGTACGTTTACTGTTTATTGTTTATATTATGATGTTGAGAAATCCGGATGGGATTGGTGCCCACGGTTTGGTTTTTGTGGCATAGGATAAAATGTTATTTTCAGGGTGCAGGTTTATGCAATTCCACGTTAGTAACGAAACTCTGCCGAAATTTCGAAAAGTTTTTGTTAGTTCGTATTTTCAGAAGGGGTTCGATTCCGGTTTAGGTAACTGAATCGGGGTTGGGTCCTTTCAGCTTGGTATCAGAGAATTAGGTTGTCAGATTCTGTAGACTCTTGTAGTTGTGACGCTTAGGATATTTGAGTTTGTACAGCATGACTGGAGTGATGACCCGACTGGCCAGCGGTACTCATCAATACTTCGGGTGTTGTGTATTCTCAAATATCTGCGGTTTCATGATTACGTTATTTCTGCTTGTACCTAATGCTTGTCTTGTATCAGTAGGATGCCTCCTCGACGTGGTCCCCGTGTTGATCGGGATGAGGATCCTGATGAGGATCGCCGAACGCGCGACTTGCTGATGCGAGTGCTGCGTTTGGAAGAGCGTTTTGACCCTGTGGTCAAGGCTCGTACAGCTGGTGCTACTGTGTTTTCGGGTTCAGTTGATCCAGAGATATGCGAGGCATGGTTGGTTCAGATTGAACGTGTTTGTGAGTGTCTGCAGTTTACTCCTGAGCAGATGACAGTAGCCGCAGTTGGTTTACTTGAGGGTGATGCATACTTTTGGTGGGTTAGCACCGACAGAGTTCCAGCTGACACTCCGTGGACATTGTTCCATGATCTGTTTATGCAGAGGTACTTTAATCAGGCTACTCAACAGCGCAAGTGCGAGGAGTTTACAAACTTGAGGCAGGGCAGTTTGTCTGTACTTGAGTATCGGGATCGGTTTACCCGTTTGTCTCGTTTTACGCGGGATATAGTGGCTACTGAGGAAGCCAAGTGTCGTAGGTTTGAGCTGGGATTGAATCTGAATATCAAGGCTACACTGACTACGATGCCTCGGAACAAATTTGATGAGTTTTTTAGTGCTGCACTCCGAGGTGAGGACATTGAGTAGGAGAGACAGCGGCAGAGGTACCAGCCGAGACAGTTGGAGGAGGGTGGACCGAGTCAGGGGCCTTCAAAGAGGCTGAGTTCTGATACTTCCGGTTCAGCTTCATCCTCTGGCGATGGATCCTATCGCTCACCAGTTAGTGCACCGAGGAGGAGATCGTTATGGAGGAGAGATCGACCGCGGCGACCACAGGCTGGTGCAGATTCCAGCGGTTCTAGTTATCCTCGACGTACTGGTGGCACTTTTGCTGTACCGAGGGAATATCCATTGTGTAGTCTCTGCAGCAGACACCATGTTGGACCGTGCCGGCGAGGCCCTGTTATTTGTTATAGTTGTGGCCAGGAGGGTCACTATTCGAGGGAGTGCCCTCAGTCGTATGGTGCTGATGGACAGGCGGCCCAGAGTTCCGGAGCTGAGCGAGGTGCTACTTCGGGAGTTCGACCAGCACAGTTTGCAGGTTAAGGCAGACAGCAGGGACAACCCCAGCGAGGACGACCAGCCGGACATGCGAGGGTTCATGCTATGACTCTACGTGAGGGCAGAGCATCACCGGAGGTCGTTATCAGTACGTTACATGTCTTTGGTATTCCAGTAGTTGCATTGTTAGATCCAGGTGCCACACATTCATTCATATCATTTAGACTGTCATCATTAGCTACGGTACCTGTGTCTCCACTTCCGGGGTTGTGGAGAGTGTTGTATCTGTCAGGTGAGGTTGTGAGCATCGGTTGGGTTTACAGAGACTGTGAGGTGTTTATTGATGGCCATGGATTAGCTGCAGATCTGTTACTGCTTGATATTGTGGATTTTGATCTGATCTTGGGTATGGACTTTTTGGAGTTGCACTGGGCTATGTTTGACTGGCATAGGAAGGAGGTCGTGTTTCGACGACCAGGGTTACCCGAGATACTATTTCGTGGCGAGAAGAACACTTCACTACCGTGTTTGATTTCCGCGATGAGGGCGGATCGGTTGATGAAGAAGGGTTGTGTCGCTTACTTAGCCCATGTTGTGGACACTACAGCTGCAGTGTCGGATTTGGGTAGTATTGAGGTTGTGTCTGAGTTTCTAGATGTATTTCCAGCGGAGTTACCTGGTATATCCCCTATACGGGAGATTGATTTTACCATTGAGCTGTTGCCGGGACCGATTTCCCAGACACCGTACCGGATAGCGCCTGCGGAGTTGAGGGAGTTGCAGATTCAGCTCCAGGAGTTGCTAGAGAAGGGTTTCATTCGACCGAGTGTTTCTCCGTGGGGTGCTCCGGTGTTGTTTGTACGGAAGAAGGATGGGTCCATGCGGTTGTGCATCGACTATCGGAAGCTGAATCAGATTACAGTGAGGAACAAGTATCTGTTGCCGCGGATTGATGACTTGTTTGATCAGTTGAAGGGTGCATCAGTCTTTTCAAAGATTGACCTTCGATCCGGATATCACCAGTTGAGGATCCGAGACTCTGACGTAGCCAGGACAGCATTCAGGACGCGGTATGGGCACTATGAGTTTTTGGTTATGCCGTTTGGGTTGACCAATGCCCCCGCAGCTTTCATGGACTTGATGAATCGGGTGTTCAGACGGTTCCTGGACAAGTTCGTGATTGTATTCATTGATGATATCTTGATCTATTCCAGGAGTGTGGGCCAGCACAAGAAGCATTTGCGGGCAGTGTTGAGGACTTTGCGGGACCATCAGTTGTTCGCGAAGTTTAGCAAGTGCGAGTTCTGGTTGGATAGTGTGAAGTTTCTGGGCCACGTGATTTCGGCCAAGGGAGTCAGTGTTGATCCTGATAAGATCGAGGCCGTGCTGAACTGGAGTTGACCCACTACTGTACCGGAGATTCGGAGTTTCTTGGGGTTAGCAGGCTATTACCGACGGTTTGTACAGGATTTCTCCCGGATTGCTACACCACTGACCAGATTGACGAAGAAAGGCATCAAGTTTGAGTGGTCTGATGCGTGCGAGGAGAGTTATTTGCTCTTGAAGGAGAGACTGACTACCGCACTGGTTTTGACATTGCCAGATGACAGTGGTGAGTTTGTTGTGTACAGCGATGCGTCGAAGTTGGGACTTGGCTGTGTGTTGATGCAGCATGGTAGAGTTGTGGCATATGGTTCTAGGCAGCTGAAACCACATGAGGTCAACTATCAGACGCATGATTTGGAGTTAGCCGCTATCGTGTTAGCGTTGAAGAGTTGGAGGCATTATTTGTATGGTGCTCAGTGTAAGATTTACACTGATCATAAGAGTCTCACCTACTTGCGGACGCAACCGGATCTGAAATGAGGTAGCGCCGATGGATAGAGCTGATCAATGATTACGATTGCACTTTCGAGTACCATCCAGGAAAGGCCAACGCGGTAGCAGATGCACTTAGCCGGAAATCTGGAGCCTCGTTGTTTCACATGTGTGTGGCCAGAGTATCGATGTTAGCCGAGCTTCGAGCTACAGGTGCTGTGTTTGGGTATGATGATGATGGAGCTTTGTTGGCCAGTTTTCAGGTCCGACCCGTACTGGTTGATCAGGTACGAGAGGCTCAGGATTCGGATTCTTATCTTTTGGGCAAGAAGACCATGATACGGAATGGTGTGCCTACAGAGTTTCGATTGAGTGACGACGGTACGTTGTTGTTCAGAGGTAGGTTATGTGTACCCAGAGATGAGGCCTTGAAGAAGGAGATTCTGGATGAGGCTCACAGTTCAGCGTATGCGATGTATCCCGGAGGTACGAAGATGTTTCGTACACTTCAAGCGTACTATTGGTGGCGCAACATGAAGCGGGAGATTGCCGCGTACGTGAGTCGATGTTTGATCTGTTCGCAGGTGAAGGCGGAGAGGTAGAAACCTGCAGGGAAACTACAGCCACTTGAGATTCCAGTTTGGAAGTGGGAGCACATTACGATGGATTTCATCTATCAGTTGCCGCGTACTTCGGCCGGCAACACTGGCATTTGGGTTATTGTTGACCGATTGACGAAATCCGCACATTTTCTTGCACTTCCAGGGAAGATATCAGTGGGTAGATTGGCCAAGTTGTACTTATCAGAGATTGTTCGCTTGTATGGTGTGTCTGTGTCCATTGTTTCTGACCGAGATAGTCAGTTCACTTCTGAGTTTTGGCAGGCGTTGCAGCGAGCTTTGGGCACGAGGTTGCGATTTAGTACAGCTTTTTATCCTCAGACTGACGGGCAGTCCGAGCGGACCATTCACACTCTTGAGGATATGCTGAGATCATGTGTGTTGCAGTTTCGCAGAAACTGGGATCCGCAGTTACATCTGATTGGGTTCGCCTACAACAATAGCTATCAGGCCAGTATTGAGATGACACCGTACGAAGCTCTGTACGGGAAGCAGTGTCGCACTCCGTTGTGTTGGAGTGAGGTAGGCGAGCGTTGGCTTATTGGTCCTGATTTGGTGAAAACCACGATGGAGGACATACAGGTTATCCAGGATCGATTGAAGATCGCTCAGGATCGGCAGAAGAGTTATGCGGATGTGAGGAGGAAGAGTTTAGAGTTCGAGGTTGGTGATTGGGTCTTCCTGAAACTGTCTCCGTGGAGGGGAGTTGTGCGTTTCGGGAAGCATGGCACGCTTCGACCATGATACATTGGTCCGTATGAGATTACGGAGAGGGTTGGAGCTGTTGCTTACAGACTTGAGTTACGAGCTGAGATGGCTCGTGTGCATGATGTCTTCCATATTTCGATGTTGCGGAAGTACATCTCAGATCCTTCACATGTGTTAGCCCCACAACAGCTGCCGATCAGGGAGGATTTGACGTATGTAGAGGAGCCAGTGCAGATTCTCGATCGTCGTGAGCAGGAGTTGAGACACCATGTGATCCCGCTAGTGAAGGTCTTGTGGCAGAACCACTCAGTTGAGGAGGCCACCTGGGAGACTGAGCAGCGTATGCGGGAGCAGTATCCTCATCTGTTCACTTGACAGGTACGTAAATTTCGAGGTCGAAATTTCTTTAAGGGGGGTAGATTTGTGACGACCCGAACCAGAATAAGTTGTGTATTCGGCACGATTCACGAGATTCTGTTTAGTCGCTGCTTTACGATATTTGTGTGGTTCGTCGACTCTATTCGCGACTATGTTTTCAGTTGAGAATTTGAGTTGAGTGTCTTCACGGAAGTTGTAGAGTACGTGATTTCAAGCTCGTGGGCGGTTCCGGAAGATTTTTCCGATAACTGAGGAATATAATACGATTATTTGAAGTTTCAGTTTTCGACGAGTTTATCCGATTGTTTCGTGTTTATCCGAATCGTGATGGTTATCCATTTCGAATCGTCGATCGACCCGAGGCACGAGTATAAATATCAGAATAGTCGAGAATTAGTCGTAAAAACACTGTTGAAGTTTGACCGGACCGTTGACTTTCCAAAAATAGTAAGTTGACCGAAGGGGAAAGTTTCCCGATTGGGTGTTGCCGTCCGACGACCCATTTTCCGGCCACCTCCGACTTCGGCAAGGGTAAGGTTTTCTTCCTCTCTTGATTTCGAGTGGTATGGTATTTGGTTTGGATGGAATTGATCACGTATTGGGTGAGTTTGAATCGAGGCCGACTGGGATTTTTCGCCGGTCACAGGGAGCTATACTTCGGTGAGTTTTGGAGGCGAGGTTGTTGGGGTTTCACCTCCCCACACCTCAGTGATGCTTCCCATGTGTTTTGTTTCGGATTTGGTTAAGGAATTGATGGAGTCCGATTAGGTCACCGGAGTTGGTATTTCCGTTCGGGTTCGTGATGATTTGGAGGGTTTCCGGTGAGATTTGGGTTTCTTGGTAGTTGAGGAAGTGGCTCGAAATGATGTGACCTTGAAATCTGGAGAATCTCGCCGTGAGATTTCACCGTTGACGGCGCGCGCCGGCGGCGGTCAACGGCGGAGCTCCGGCGATGGTTGATTTTTTTTCCAGATTTCGACGTTTTTAATGTCGTTTTTCTCGAAATCGCGCCCTGATTATCGTCCAGAGGTTTTCGGATTGATTTGGGTAGCCGATTTTCAGTCGAGGGTTTCGAGTGGAGATTTCGGGAATTTCGTTAATCATTTTGTACTGCATTGCATATTTCCGGGAACGGTTGGTTTCCGTGGTTCAGTACAGAGTTGTGGACTACGATATTGATTAGTTGTGTTTTGTGAATATTCAGGAGATCGAGATCGAGATCGGGATCGTGATCGTGCTTCAGGCGAGGGATCTTCCGCTGGACCACGAGATTAGCGCGAGTTCGCGCTAGTAGATCTGTGAGTGGACAAGTTTATATTTTCAAAGTTGATTTGCGAGTTCGTGGACTTTATGATTTTCGTATTTACTTTATACGATATTGTGATATGTGTTGTTTTCGGAGGTATTATTTATATTTATTGGTGATGGCATTACTGCATCGATGCTTCGACTACTCGGCTGATCACCGGTAGTCCACCAGAGTTGAGAGGTCCTCTGGGCAGGGTTGAGAGGTCCCCTGACCTATCACCGTCGGGTTTGAGCGATTCACCTGACGTCGGGTTTGAGAGGTCGCCCGACAACCTCCATATGTATATATGTTCCGAACTCGCACTGTTTTACATTGATTATGTATATAACTGGTGAAATGCATATATTTTTTTTCGTCCACTCACTCTAACGTTTTTATTTACCTTTTCCCTGGGCTTTTCGGTTTCCGTGCCCAGTTTGCAGTTCGGATTCTGGTGTTTCACGTCGCGGTTGGAGGCTAGTGATCTGAGCTACCTGTGTTTTCAAGTAGGTTCTTGTTTCGCCTACTGATGTGTATATTGTATATATTTACACTAGTGGTCGCTCTGATACACTCTGATACGTGTTATTACGGATTTTCACGGATTTATTATATATAGTACAGTACGTTTATTGTTTATTGTTTATATTATGATGTTGAGAAATCCGGATGGGATTGGTGCCCACGGTTTGGTTTTTGTGGCATAGGACGAAGTGTTATTTTCAAGGTGCAGGTTTATGCAATTCCACGTTAGTAACGAAACTCTTCCGAAATTTCGAAAAGTTTTTGTTAGTTCGTATTTTCAGAAGGGTTTCGATTCCGGTTTAGGTAACTGAATCGGGGTTAAGTCCTTTCACGACATACTTGTGAAGAGCTTCCGGGCGGTCGACCACGTCTAAAACTTGGGGACTGTGCACGATGTCCTGATCAAAAACGGCATGAGATTGAATCCGGCCAAGTGCACGTTCGGGGTTACAAACAGCAAATTCCTGGGATACATCGTAAGCCAGAGGAGAATCGAGGCTTCGCCCGCCAAGGTGAGGGCGTTTATCGACATGAAGCAGCCCGTCAAGAAGGCGGACCTACAGAGCCTCATGGGCAAACTTGTATCGCTGAACAGGTTCATATCTCGCTACTCGGACAAGTGTGCCCCGTTCTTCAAAGCCCTCCGAACGACGAACAAGCGAGAGGTCGTGTGGACGCCCGAATGCAAGGCATCCTTTCTCCAGATCAAGGAATACTTTGCCTCAATCCCACTCCTATCCAGGCCCATCCGAGGGGAGGTACTATATATCTACTTGGCCGCCTCCCTCACAGCCGTCAGCTCAGCCCTCGTCTGTAGGGAGGACTGCATGGAACTGCCCATTTTCTTTTCAGGAAAAGGCATGACGGGCACTAAAACCTGATACCCCGTGATCGGGAAGATGACGCTCGCACTCATCACCGCCGCCCGATGGCTGAGACCATACTTCCAATCCCACAACATCCAGATCCTCACAAACGCACCCCTGCGTCAAATCCTCCAATCTCCCGACCATAACGGTCGCCTGGCGAAGTGGGCAATCGAGCTTAGCGAGTTCGATCTCCCGTACAAGCCCCAAACAGCAATAAAAGGGCAGGCAGTGGTGGACTTCCTCGCCGAATACACGGAAGTAGAGGCGACGCCGACCGGTGCGCCCGAAGGCCAGACGGTAGAGGCATCCAAGAGACCAGAAGTCAAGGCAGGACCACTGTCGGAGTGGAACCTCTACGTCGATGGATCTTGTTCAAAGAAAACGAGCGGCGTCGGGATCATCCTAACCGGGCCAGGAGGGGTAAACGCAGAGTACGCCCTCAATTTTGAATTCAAGACAACTAACAACGAAGCCGAGTATGAGGCGCTCATCGCAGGCCTACAGTTGGCAAAAAACTTGAAGGCGCCCAACCTAAACATATTCAGCAACTCACAGTTGGTGGTGAGCCAGGTCGAGGGCGAATTCCAGGCGAAAGGAAAGTCTATGATCGCCTACCTCATGCACGTAAGGGCGCTGATCAGCAAGTTCAAACACGTCAACATCAACCACATACACCGGGGACTCAATGCGAAGGCAAACAAGCTGGCCCGATTTGCTACGGCTCCCGTCCACTCCGAACTGGGACAACGGATCATCAAAGTACTGCGACGACCAAGCATTTCGGTAGCAGAACAGATCCTGGCGATCGAACTGCACGAACGCAGCTACATGGACGTACTCATCGCATACAAGGCAAGGGGAGAATTACCAGAAGATAAGCGAGAGGCCATGACCATCGTCGCACGGGCGGCAAACTTCAGCATGAGGGATGACATGCTTTATCGACGAGGAAAGACTTGGGCGAGCCTCAATTGAGTCACCCCGACGAGGGGCAACGCAATCGTACAAGAAATCCACTCGGGCATGTGCAGCCACCACGCGGGAGCAAGATCAATCGCGCACAAGGCCCTCCGGTGCGGATTCTGGTGGCCCACCATCTATGCGGACGCTATGACACTGACGAGCAAGTGCCACCAGTGCCAGCTGCACGCACACCACTATCACGCACCCGCCATCCCGCTCTCAATCCTCTTATCCCCCATACCATTCACACAGTGGGGACTGGATTTAATCGGGGAACTCCCAAAATCCAAAGGGCAGTACAAGTACCTGATCGTCATCATCGACTACCACACCAAGTTCATCGAAGCCCAGCCAATGATAAAGATCACGACAGAAAAGGTCGAACGCTTCCTATGGTGGTTCCTCTTCTGTCGCTACGGGACCCCGATCAGCATCATCACGGACAACGGGCCATAGTTCAACAACCCTCGGCTCACGGCCTTCTGCAAATGGCAAGGAACATAGCTCATATTCGCGTCACCAGCGCACCCCCAGACAAACGGGCAGGTAGAGGCGGCAAACAAAATAATCAAGGCAGACATCAAGAAGAAAATCGAGGACTGCGACACCCGCGGATCGAGGGATACGATCCGAACACGAACGAGGAATGGCTACGACTCAACAACGATCTCTTAGAAGAAAGGAGGGACACAACACATCTCTACAATGCCGCGAACAAACAGAGAATTGCCCGGTTGTACAACCAGCTCATTCGGGTTCGACCGATCCAACAGGGGGACTGGGTCATGAAGGTAATACAATAGAAGGTCAAGGCACTCCGTCCATCGTGGGAAGGCCCGTATGTCGTGGACGAGGTGGTAAGCCCCAACACCTTTTACCTAAGGGATATGCAAGGTCAACGACTACGGCACCCGTGGAACATCCAGCACTTGCGGAAGTACTTTCATTAAGTTCTTTTTTTACGTTATGTATTTTCATGATCCGTCCACCCGATACTCGGGGACTGGGGATAGAATGTTCGCTTTAATATAACACTTAGTGAAAATACCATACAATAAAGAGAGCGAGCACACACATACGGAAAAGAAAAGAGACTCCATTACTTAAGGGCACGAACGACCAGTTACAAAAATCCTACCTACAAGTTACAAAAAAAAGAGACAAAAATCTACAACTACACTACTTCTACTTCTACATCCACCTCCGCTGCATCCGCCTGCTCCGCCACTTGCTCCACCACTGCCTCAGTGCCCGCCTGCTCAGGCTGCTCGGGTTGCTGCTCCGCGTTCTCGGTAGAGGGGCCTGCCGCTCCAGCCGCCCGCGCCTGCAGATGTGCCCGGTAGTGCTCCAAATCAATGAACGGGGCCACACCCACCCAAAAAGCAGTTACCTGCTCCTCTGCCTCAGCCGTCACCAACTCCAAGGAATCATCCGACCCCTTGAAAGCAGCAACAGATTCAGCCTGGGTAAGCTGGACCTAATCCTCCGTCCAGGCACAGCGCTCGGCCTCCATAAGCTGGGAATCCATCTCAGCTACGCGATTGGCAGCCTCAACGCGTACCCGTTCCACCTCGGCCAGGGCACTGTCGCGCTTGGCATTCAGCACAGTTTCCCGCTCAGCACTCTCCCGAAGCTCCCGAGTCAGCTCGTTCACCCGGGTGGCCTTCCGCTTGGCCAGCTCGTTCGCCTTGGAGAGTCCGGCCTATAGCTTCTCATGGGCCACGGCAGCCTGGCGGGACTCGGCCCTCAACCGCGTCAGCTCCTTTAGTTCTCGCGCGCGCACAAGCAGAAGAGTTGATGCTGCAACTTGGCACACGTATTGAAGGCCCGGTCCAAGCCGTCAAGGGCAGGGGCAGGACCCGATTGTAGCAGATGCTGGATGGATGACACACCCTCGCCCAAAGATTGGCGGAGACTCTCCATGAGGGTGAGGGTGCGAGATGCCTCCCCAGCTTCTACCGCCGCGCCAGTAGCATCCGTCCGAGAGCGCTTGATAGGACGACATGCCCCACCTTCAGGAGCAGGCGAACCAGTGGAGAGATCTGCACCACTAGAGAGGCCTCCCGCTGGTCCCTTTGCTCCAAGCACCTCTGATCGCGCTCCGTCTATAGCTACTCCTTCTCACGGGAGAGGCGATCCCGTTCGGCCCGATCCTGACTCCGAGCAGCAGACGACCCGGGCGGAGGAAGCCCAGAACCCTCAGCAACCACCCCAGCAGCACGCACCTGAGGGACGATGATAGCAGCCGCACGCACGACAGGAGCATGGTTAGAAACGTTCGGCGCTGGGATCCTCGCCTGGACCGTATCCCCCACGACCAGTCCATAGTGCCCGTCATCCACGACCCGGCGCACGGTCTCAGCGCTCGATAGTAGTAATTCCATGCGGGGCTGAAGGGCCTCGTCCTTCTCAGTAGCTTTGGACTTAGTCATTTTGGCTGCAAACAAACACGAACGAAAGGTTAGTAACAGTTATCAAATATACGTATACATGCAAAATAAAACAGGTATCAGGTGCCCGAACAGACCAGGTGCTCGGGCCAGACGCGTGCGCTCGATTAGATCCCAATGGCACGCTACCCAGAAGTGTCTCGCCTCGGGCGCCAGGTCAAAGACAAACTTCAGGCGAGCAACCCTGGCCTCTTCCACAGGCGTCATCGGGTACTCGTTCGTATTTAGAGGGTAGAAGCGCTGGGGGACTCGATCAATACGGTGCGCGTTAGCCGCATACTCTAGGGAGAAGGAGCCAAATTCCCAATCACCTCCCACCAGGCAGCTGATCGTACGCCACGAGATCGACGAGCTCGGCGGATCGACCAACCACCACTTCACTCGCAGCTCCACGGTGAAGGTACCCGAGTCCTTCGGCAGGAGGAGTGCTTGAGACGGAAGAAGTGAAGGAACTCCACCCGCGTCGGATGATCCAACCAGCTCAGACGGAAGATATTGAAGAAGGCGACCAGCGTGCGGGTTAGCGTCGGCCCACACTGACCGAGCAAAATCCTCAGCAAGGCCAGCATGTACTGGAAGAACGGGTGGAGGCAACTTGATACCCGCCTTGAGATGGAACTTGCTTACGCATATGTGACTGGGCGGAGGCCGTGTGAAGGTCTCAGCTTTCCCAGGAATTCTCAGCTTCACGGATGAAGGAATGTGGTAGTCGCACGCCCATCGCGCCATCTCCTTCACCGAGGGCGCCCGCTCGGACTCCTGCACCGGTACTCCGTCGGGAAGCACCCAATGCACGTGCCCGCTTTCTGCAAACTGGGGCACATGCTTCTCCCCTCGCGTGTGCTCCTCGCCCCACGGCCTCGACGAAGAAGACCCACCCGACGACCCCGACGACTCGGACGCATCCCCCAACCCGACGCCTTTGGCAACGGTTCGCGTTCGTTCCTTTTCCATCGACTGCACGACATGAGAATCACCGTTAGATTTATACCACAAGGGCGTTACACCCATCACGGAGTCAGACGCGGAGTCTGATCCGCTCGTGCACGAACCACAGCTAACCCACCCCACCCCCGGAACATATATCTGCTCACGCGACATGTCGCTTGAAACTTCTATCGGTTCCATCTCCTAGACAAGATGCACGCACGCAACACCCAAACACTTAGCAAAAAAAATCCTACCACAAACAACAAAAACCCAGAAATCTACCCCAAAACAGATCAAAACAGGCACGCCTCAAGAACACGCCTTGTTCTTGAGACGAAAACCCAGAAAAAACCCAGAAACGTGCAAACAAAAACTGCAAGGAACACGGAAAAACAAAAAAAACAGAACGAAAAACAACACCAAATCAGTTTAGAGCCTTACCAGAGTTGAGATTTGAGGTTGAAGGTTGAACGTCGACGAGAACTCCAGCAAGAAAACAACAAACAGAAATCAGAAACAAGAACAATGAGCAAGGTAACTTTTCTGCAGAGTTTCAGTGAAAGTAAAAAGCGATGGGAGAAGACGACACCCCGAAATCCTATTTATACTGATCTGACATCACACGCGAACGAATGCCTGCCGTTCATTTTTTACGTATCCACCGTCAGATGATGACACGTGTCCACAAGGCGGTTAACTTCCCTTTCTAAGTAACCGCGCTCACCCTTCGGCTTCCCGCCTCGGTTTTAAACCCTAGCACGATCTCCTATGATTCGCCATGTGTCAGCCATGCAGCCTCCCACGCTCCCACACGCGTGATGACTGACCTTCCAGCAGTTACTACGTCACCAAAATTTATTACGCATGGCATGCCAGCATTTATTACGCCGGCTAGCATTTATTACACCCCTAGCGGTTTCCAAGGAGAAGTCGAAAATATGTCACTCCAAATGTCCCATCTATCAGATCACCCCACTTGAGACACTCACACGAACGCCACGATTCCCAGCATTCGGACCATCGCACGCACCACCAGCACGATCAAGTGCCTTACAATCTCACAGGCAAGTAAACGCCACCCCACCAGGTTAGTGCAAGACCATTGAGGCATCCTGAAAGTGGCTAACATCACGCGTTTCCTTTCGGCATGTGCGCGCTCAAAGCAAGACCATTGAGGCGTCCCGAAAGAGGCTAACGGTCTGCGTTCCCTATTCGCTGTGCACGCGCTAAATGGATAGTAGGTGGCGTGTGGTATCGTCTCCCTGGCTCTGTTGGCGAAGCCGGATCACAAGCGGTCGCTTGTGCAGTCCGCACCTAGACACCCAGTAAGAGGTGACCCACCGTTCGGGCTACGCGGCACAGAAGTGGCTAACGTCACGCGTTACCTTCCGGGGTACGCAAAACCGCAGGACCATTCGGGCGGCTCGAAAGTGGCACGTTCCTTTCGGAGCACGCGCCGAACGATGGGCAACTCGGGAGTGACCCCATTCCTTCCGAGGGCGTAACGCTACCATTCGCCGAATTTGGCGGCATGATAGCGGCAAGTTCCTTTCGTGTGCACGCTAAACCGAAGAGCGGCACGGGCATGCTGTCCGTCCCTCCGTGCGCACTGCAACATATGTACGTAACGGTCGGGGCCCCATCATTGACACTACGATAGGTCGGCGCCGAGAGTGAGGATCTCCTCTTGGGCACCTAAGCACGGCCGTCCCGAGGCCTATTCTTGACGGGCTCCGAACAGCAAGATCCGTTTGGGAGCGCCGTGCAAGCGGCTCAGAACCATTCATGCATTAAGAAAGGTCGTTCCGAAGGCCTATCCTTGGCGGACTCTGGACAGCAACATTCGTCGCGGGGCTGGGTAAGTGGCTCGGAACCATCCATGCATTTCAAGAAAGGCCGTTCCACAGGCCTATCCTTGGCGGACTCCGGACAGCAAGATTCATTGCGGGGCCGGATAAGTGGCTCGGAACCATCCATGCATTTGCATACACAAACATGCATCAACACTCATTCTCTCAAACCACATCATCACTCAATCGCATCACACGATCATACATACATCCGCATACATTCACATACTCATTCACTCATACCTACTTGTATATATGTACCGCATACATCCACATTCACTCCTACATACTGACACACATCCACATACACAACATACATATCCATCCACATAGCTCCACAGGCGCACGCCCGAGCACACGGCTCCAAACAGCAAGATTCGTTTGAGAGTCAGGTACCCAGGTACAGGATTACGCGAACAGATACACGATCGGACGCACAGGTACCCACTCCGTCAAGCGAGCCCTTTCTTGACCGGAGAGTTGGGGGACTTGGGGGTTACAGGACCATGCATCACTGCTCAATCGGATACGTATTTGTTTAATCGCACGAACCCTTTTTCAACTCCCCAATCAAGAAAGGTCTCTTTGACTTGGGGACTTGGGGGACTTGTTAGTATAGCACCATTAGTTCATGGATTAAACATACTTACCCACTTAAGCAGGTAATCAACACCTACCCGACCACCCAAAAGACCACCAAGCAGATTACAACTTTACTTGCAAGACCGAACCCACCCGATCGGGCACGCGCTTGACAAGCACATATCCAAATACTCGACCCACATGACAGCAAATATAGCCCTATCCCACATCGAAGAGCACAAGTAAGCAACAATCTCACCCACCTATATAGGTAAGGCATTTACAGCAGCTAAGGGGACAGCTCATTCATTCATAGGGAATCAATTCCATTCTTAAATACCCCAACCTACTTTCTTACACGTTCGCTTGACTGTTATATCCAATACATCCTCTAACTTAGGTATCGGAGCGTTGAAGGCAGGTCGACCCTGTCTTGACCATCTGACCGCCAGTTTGTTGTATTCTTCTAACAGCTGAGGCTGAACACGTAAATTTGCATACCCGATAACCCGAACACCCGAAGAGAGAGCAAGTACCCGATCATTCGAACAGCCCGAACGTTCGGACAAGAAGAGAAGATTACTCGTATTGCTTCTATTGATTACGTCCCGCATAATCCGGTAGAAACAATAACCATCCTTGTTCTTGTCCAAGAGCACAAAATCATCCACCAATGTTTTGAAGGCGGCCTCTAACTTTGGCATTCCCATATCCACTTTCTAGATTATTGATGGATGCAGAGAGAACATAAAAAAGAAAATAAAATGTAAATTTCCTGGTAGACAGATGGTAGGTTAAAAAATAAATAAAAGAATCAACTTTGTGTTGTGCATATTGTTTGACCAGCATTCTGACCATCCTTGAGAAGAAAGATGATGCAAATAAGCACAATGAACTCGTTGAACTTGATTCCCATGTCTTTATTAATATCACATGTCGAAAAGAGATCATTGATTTCCTCATCTGTAAAAGAGAATTCTTCTTTAGAGAAAGCATGTTTCATTTCATCTTGAACGATTGCCCTATTTGAATCCTCATATGTAGAGAAAGAAGATGAAAATTAGCAACCACTTGGGACATGAATCAAAAATCACGGGGCACATTAGGAAATCAACACACACCAAACTGCTAAAAGATATCCTTACAATTTCTTAAGCTGTGACGACCCAGAACAGAATCAGGAGTGGAATCAGCTTAATCTACGAGCTTGCGCGTAGTCGCAGATTTACGACAATTGTTTGAATCGCCAGGCTTGATAACTACTTAATCATTGGCCGAGAATTGGAGCTGAGTCTCTTCTCGAGAGTCGTTGTACGTGTGATTTTGAGTTCGTGGGCGGTTCCAGATCGTTATTTGGATGACCGAGGAATAAGTTATGAATATTTGAAGTTTCGATGTAATCGGATTCAAATAGTGATGCTCTTAACGACTAAATTACCGGACGAGAATTTGGTTTCGGCTTCTTCACGGAAGTTGTTGAGAATTTAATTTCGAGCTCGTGGGAACTTCCGGAGCATTATTCAGAGTTACGAAGATTAAGTTATGAATATTTCCGATTGTTGATTATTTAGTCGATTAAACATGTGTTTGGGTTGAACCGTTGAGTTTTTATCGGTTTGGTCGATGTGTTTGACTTCGGGTGATAATTGAAGAATATGTTGAGTCGAGTTTGTTGCCGCGAGAATTATCGAAATCGGATTTACGGCGTGAAAGTTACGGGTATTCAAAGTTCGTCGAAAAGGATAATTATGAAAGTTTCCATTTTGGGAAGGCCTATAAATAGTGGGTTACCATATCAGGAAAGTCAACATATGGCATAAATGAGGTTGACCGAGTTGACCGAGTCAACTCGGTGGTGGAGGAGGCCGACGGGAAGCTTGGAGCTCCATGGTGGCGCGATAGATTCCGGCCACCCTAGGCCGAGGCCTAGGGCTGGTTCTGCTCGGCGTGGTTCCCCCGTGGTGGTGCCGGTCACCGTCCACGACATGGGTCACCGGTGAGTGAGTTATTTCCGGCCAAAATTGGTGGTTTTTGGAGGAATTCGGGTTGTTTAATTCCGGCCATGTTGAGCTTAATCAAGTAGTGGGCTTTGAAGCTCTCCTCACCATGATTCTAACCATGTAAGTATGGAGTTCTAATTTTGTTTGTGGATGGAGAATTTTGGATTTGAAATTTGTGTATCAATTCGGTTTTACATGAAATTGGACTAGTTAGAGTGAGAATTGGCCTTCGATGCAGTTGACAAAGTTGCTCAGTGGGTGATTTGGAGTGGAATAGTGGTTGCTCCGCCGGGAAAATTTCAGGTTGGTGGTGGCGGCGGCGGTCAACGGTCAACTTTGACTTTTTGGGGTTTTCGACAAGTTACATGTCGTTTCACTCCAAATCGCGCCCCGATTGCAATGGGGAGGTTCGTTTTTCGAGTTGAGCATCCGAACTTACAGTGAGGTATTGAGGTGTGATTTTCGGATTTTCGACAGTTTGTCGTAATCGGATTTCGTGTTTCCGAGAACGGTGGTTTCTCGTGATTTGATTTGAATTGTCGAGTTATGATTTTGAGAAATGAACTTTGTGATTATTCAGGGGTTCGTGATCGTTCGTTTGGCGAGGGACTTTCCGCCGGATCACGGGTTAACGCGAACTGCGTTACGCTAGTCTGTGAGTGGACAATTTCTTTTCACGGATTGATTGTGAGTCTTTTATATATGTTTTACGAACTTGAGCATGCAGTATGATCATGGTTTTACGAGCATGAGAGTTCATACAAGATTATGTTTATTATGAGCATGTGTTATATGATTATGCTTATATCAGTATATATTACGTATATGCACTTATATATTGATTCATGCATTTGCATCGAACTATTTATGATTTGATTTACATAGAGTACAGTCTCAGTTACGTTGTTGTATCGATACACTTGCCTCTCGGCTGATCCCCGATGGTAGGCCTACCAGGAGGGGCAGTACCCCTACCTGACCGGCGAGGGGCAGTACCCCGGAACCGAGGCCTTTCTAGCTATGAATCACGTGGAAGTCAAGGACTCCGTGATTCCGACTGTACTAGCACAGATGTGTCCATGAGTAACCCCGTGAGATTTTCCATGCATGCTCTGTTTACGAGTTGGAGTCAGCGTCTCCTCGTATACTATTTGATTTAATTATATTTCGACTCGCATATGTTTTTATAACATATATATTACGTGGTGAAAGACATTTATTTTCGTCCACTCACTCTAACAGTTTTCATGTCTTTCCCCTGGGCTTTTCGGTTTCCGTGCCCAGGTTGCAGTTCGGACTCTGGTGTCGCACGTCATGGTTGGAGGCATAGTGCTCGAGCTACCTTGTTTCTTCCAGTAGGTTTATTGTTCTACCTACTGTGGTTTACGTATATGATTATACATTAGAGGTCGCTCTGAGTATTCTGTTGTATATATTATACGATTTTACTCCGGATTTCAGTAAAGTACAGATATATTTACTACTTTACATTATTGTTGATATATTGAGAAATCCGAATGGGATTGGTGCCCACGGTTTGATTTTTGTGGCATAGGATGAAGTGTATTTTCCGCGTGCAGGTAATGGTAATTCCACGTTAGTAACGAAACTCTGCCGAAATTTCTACGGTTTTTGTTGGTTCGTGTTTTCGAAGGGGTTCGATTCCGGTTTAGGCAATTAAATCGGGGTTGGGTCCTTTCATAAGCTCTCATCAATCTTTCAGAAGTTCTAGATTAAGTTGTTAAACAATTTCATATGACTTCTTTTACTTGCTCTTCGCTGCATGGCTTCAACTATTTTGGCTTCAGCTTCTTTTGATATAGTGAATCACTTTTAGGGCTTTCGATCTTTTTCGCTATAACTCCCATAACAGGGAAGCCGAATTGGATCAACTTATAAGCTAATGTACCTGGTCAAAAGCAGCCAAAAGATATGCACTTGATCAAGAAATTGGCTTGTCACACTTTGCCTGAAAATTGATCACAAACCAATATAAACAGAGCAAAAAACACACCTCATAAACAACCAAAATGACAAACACCACCTATAAAACAAAAACTGTAAAGACAACAACTTTCGAAAGCTACAAAGTATATTGGTTAGAATCTGTTATGCATCTTCTATGTGTTTTTCCTTTTGGCTTCTCAAACCTAATATTTGGGCTCGACCCACCACCTTTTGTCGACCGTCTACACTCATCCAAAGGCTTTATATCCATAGAAAGGTAATGCACATTATAAGTTTTAGGAAGAAACTGAGGTAGCACTATATGATCAATTTTGTTATAAGGTAATAGTTATATCAATTATACAAAAAACTCACCACATAATATGACGGAAAATAATCTTTGTCCATGTAACTCGACTTCAAATTGAACCAAATCACGTAAATAACCCAAAGGGTTGTCACCAGTGTAGCTAAATAGAGCAGCGTGTGTATATCATATTCCAAAATAATAATCTAGTACAATCTCACAGCTAGAAATATAGTTGTAAGTTCATGCAATTTCAGTGATAAACCTGAATTACAACATTCACCCCATAAAACGTATTCAGCTTCACATAATGACAGCATACAACATATTCATACAGACACCAAAAATAAAAAATAAAAGAACTTTACATCTATATGATCAATCTAATAAAGCCCAGAATCTATTTTTTCTTCAATTCTTATAAGTTTTGGTTCTACACAACCTGCAATTAGATCCCAAATTGTAATACCTATGAATTAAAAAGGTGAAAACTTTACCGGTGTAAGTCTTCTCCTTCATGAGCTTGTAGATGATTCTAGCAGAAAGAACGTCCTCGACAGCGAAAAAAAGGTTGTTGTGATAGTGAACGATAAATCAGAGCATAACCAGAGCCACCTTGCCGGCGACGAGGACGAGAAAGCCCTTCACTTTTGTGGCTGGTGTCAGACCCATGTCGACATGGTGTGGATCGGCGTCTTCGGAGCCCTCATCCGATTTTTTTGAAGCTCTTTTTATTGTACTTTTCTGTACTGATGTTGTACTTTGATTATGAGCGCTAGCGTGTGAATTGGCTACAAAAACCCATAAGCTACAAATAAGTATTCACCTGCTTATTTGATTACATAACCATGTTTTATAAAGTGTATCCATCAGCTTTATTAAATGTATGATTAAATGTATCAAAGAGAAGTGATATTACTAACTTGATGAGGGTTGATTACAACTCCATAAATTTAGCGTGAAATAGGTGTTGAAGAAGGCATTGGCTCAACATTTGGAGGTATTAGAGTTTTGGGTGAGGGGCCTGAAATATAAAGAGGACCAGAATCATCATGCACACAATAAAATTCTACCATAACCCCTCTTGAATTTTCAGCAGATTTTGTACTTAGAATCCCAATAAATCTAACTCCTAGAGGTATCTACAAAATCATTGAGATACATTAATAAAGATACTCTAAAATATTATTTGTAATTTATACTTGGTATGACTTTTAAGCATATCCTATTATAGATGTGACGAAAATGAAACGAAGCTGCAGTAGCAGTGCAGTGTGACAAATTAAGCTTTACCTCAATTAAGGCTTCGAATGTTAATGTGAGTGTGACCAACCTCCTTTCAGCAGTAGGATGATGAAGTACTTGACGTGGCACGAAGTTTGGTCGGCCACAAAGTAATGGGCATGTGATCACTTTGGAATCCCTAAAATTATTATAGATATCAGTATTTAGGTATTTATTTAGCATCCAATGTTGTTTTTGAAAAAAAAATAGCAAGGCCATCGATAAATATATACAAATTGTAGATGTACGTGTGTGTATATATATGTATAGAGAAATTAGTAGTAAAAAAGTAGAGATAACTATGAAAACATGTATATTTAAAGTAGTTTCAGTAGTTAAAATGTGTATATTCTAGCCCAAAATACAAAATATTATATATCTTGCAACACATCTTTATAGATAATATTTTTTTCGTACAATTATTAGGGATGTCGTCGCTATTGTTTATATAAATTTTAAGACTTTTCTTTGACATAACTATAGATAGTGCTACATATAATTGTCTGTGAGTAAAAATTAGTCCTGACAAATATATTCGTACTTGGTTTAATGACTGACATTGACTCTTGTTTATCGTCATTGTGTCACACGGTCTGATAGGAAATTGACGTCTTTTAAACATAAATGACCATTTAGTTTTCTGCTACATATAATACTATCCTTGGAATATGAACTTTTTCTCCCACATGTTTTCCATAAATATTTTTGCCTCAATTAGACTTTCAAACAACTTTGTCACAATCAACGTCGTACCGTTACACAAACAACGTATCTGATATAAATTTCTTAATAACATAATAGGCATGCCCATTTTCAATATAAATTCATGCATAGGCGATCCTCTAAATTCAAGCTTGTTAAAAAATTTCATGGGCTATAAAAGATTGATATTATCACTATTACCTGAATTGTATGAAATTGAATCCCAACTAAAATATGCTTTGTTATCACCGGGTAATAATTTAATTACATAAATATTTATTTCATGAATGAATACTGTGACGACCCGGACCAGAATCAGCAGTTTGATCAGTTATATACGTGAGTTACTGCGTAGTCGCAGCTGTCCGACAGTTATTCGAATCGCCGAAGCTTCTTAACGACTAAATGATTGGCCGAGAATTGGAGCTGGGTCTCTTCTTGAGAGTTGTTGTACGTGTGATTATCAGTTCGTGGGCGGTTTCGAATCCTTATTTGGACGACCGAGGAATTAGTTATGAATATTTGAAGTTTCGACGGAAACGTATTTAAATGGCAGGTTTGTTCGCGACTAAATTACCGGTCGAGAATTTGGTTTCGGTTCCTTCACAGAAGTTGTTCGGAATATAATTTTGAGGTTGTGGGAACTTCCGGAGCATGATTTTGAGGTACGATGATTTAGTTGTGATTATTTCCGTTTGTCGATTATTTAGTCGATTTAATGTGTGTTGCTTTGAAGGGTTGACTTTTTATTCGGTTGGCCGATGTGTTTGACTTCGGGTGATTATTGAAGAATATGTCGAGACGAGTTTGTCGCCGCGAGAATTATCGGAATCGGAATTACGACGAAGGAGTTATGGATATTTGAAGTTGTCGCGATTAATGGGAAAGTTTCCATTTTTGGCATGTATATAAATAGAAGGTTTCTATAATAGGCAAGTCAACAGTTTCAATTACTCTCTTTGACTCGGTCAACTCGGTTTGACCGAGTGGTGGGCGACGGTGGCTACTTGCTCACGGGTTCGCCGGCGGCGAACCTAATCCGGCCACCTCCGAGCATGTTGTTGGTGTCTTCCGACTCGCCTCTATCTCCTCGTCACTTTCTTGACCTCATATTCCGGCAAGTCCCACGGTGGAGAGAGAAATAATGGACCAAAGTTTGGGATTTTTGGGTTTAATGGTGAACTCCGATTTCGGCCGAATTGAACTTCAAGAGGTACTGGGTTTTGTAGCCCTTTTCAATGTGATTCTAACCATATAAACATGGTGTTCTAATTCGATTTGTAGATGAAGAATTTTGGGTTTGAATTTTGTGTTCTAATTCGGTTTTGCTTAAAATTGGATGTGTTAGAGTGAGAATTGGACTTCGGTGCAGTTGACAAAGTTGCTCAGTGCATGATTTTAAGTGGAATAGGTGCATCTCCGCCGTGAAATTTCACGTCCGCCAGCGGTTCCGCCGTGGACGGCGGTCAACGGCGGTGGTCAACGGTCAAAGTTTGAGTTTTTGGACTTTCGGCAAGTTGCATGTCATTTGACTCGAAATCGCGCTCCGATCGCAGTGGGGAGGTTCGTTTCTTGATTTGAGCATCCGAAAGTAAAGCGAGGTATTGAGGTGTTATATATGGATTTTTGACGATTCGTCGGCTTTGAGTTATGTGTTTCCGGGAACGGTGGTTTCTCGTGATTTTTCTTGTATTGTCAAGATATGATTTTGAGATATGGATTTCGTGAATATTCAGGTGTTCGTGATCGTTCGTTTGGCGATGGACTTTCCGCCGGATCACGGGTTAACGCGATACGCGTTACGCCAGTCTGTGAGTGGACATTTATTTTCACGGATTGATTGCGAGTCTTTTATTTATGATTTATGAACTTGAGCATGCAGATTGATTATGATTTTACGAGCATGTGTTTTACGATTATACATATACGAATATACGTATACGAGTATACATGTGTATATATTATATTTTAATCATGTGCATAGAAAGATTTATGATTTGGTTTACACAGAGTACAGTCTCAGTATATGTTGTTGTATCGATACACCTTGGTTTCTCGGCTGATCCCCGAGTACGCTCCGGGGGGGGGGGACAGATATCCTGACCCGAGGCCTTTCTAGCTAGGAATCACGTGTGGGTCTGGGATCCCGTGGTTCAGACTGTGCTATCGCGTGGTAGTCCATGAGTGATTCCGCGATTTTTATGTTGCATGCTCCGTACGCGTGAGGAGTTAGAGTCTCCCTCGTGTACTCGGACGCGTGAGGAGTTAGAGTCTCCCTCGTGTACCATTTCCTTTACTTATGCATTTGGACTCGCATATGTTTTATATTATATATATACTTGGTGAAAGACATTTCTTTTCGTCCACTCACTCTAACGTGTTTCATGTCTTTCCCCTAGGCTTTTCGGTTTCCGTGCCCAGTTTGCAGTACAGGCTCTGGTGTCGCACGTCGTGGTCGGAGGAATAGTACTCGAGCTACCTTGTTGCTTCCAGTAGGTTTATTGTTCTACCTCTTATGGTATGTGTATATGATTATGTATTAGAAGTCGCTCTGAGCTTCCTATTGTATATGTTATACGATTTTACTTCGGATTTTCAGTAAAGTACATATATATTTACTACTTTACGTTATTGTTGATATATTGAGAAATCCGGATGGGATTGGTGCCCACGGTTTGCTTTTTGTGGCATAAGATGAAGTGTATTTTCCGCGTGCAGGTAATGGTAATTCCACGTTAGTAACGAAACTCTGCCCAAATTTTGAAAAGTTTTTGTTGGTTCGTGTTTTCGAAGGGGTTCGATTCCGGTTTAGAGAGCTAAATCGTGGTTGGGTCCTTTTAGCTTGGTATCAGAGCATTAGGTTATAGGTTCTGTAGACTTCTGTAGTCGTGTTTACTAAGGATATTTGAGAATGTATAGCATGTCTGGAATGGTGACCCGACCGGCCGACGGATAATCATCAAATTCCGGGTGTTGTATGCTTTCAAATATTTGAAGTTCCATGATTACGTTCCACTTGTTGTGAACGATATTGTATTCATTAGGATGCCTCCTGACGTGCTTTCTGTGTCGTTTCGGTTGTGGATCCTGTTGAGGATCAATCGACGCGCGATTTACCAGAGAACAGTGGATTCAGATGAGTATTTAGAGTTTAGAGAATTGTGGCATGGTTTGCCTGGGGATGTGTACATGGGCGTCTGCATGTTGCCTCAGAGCTGAGACTTGTGATAGTTGATGTTTGCCTGAGTCAGATGGTTGTATTTTGTGGGCTGATATGGTGTGAGTTTCGGTTGCGACTTCATGGCCTACATTCAGATTGTTGTGTATGTGGTGATGGTTTTATCAGGCTACCCAGCAATTGAATGTGGAGTGTTTACCCACCTGAGGCTGAGATGCATTGTTTATATGTTTGTCCCTGTTTGCACGTGTTATGTGGCTTAGAGGGAGCTATGCACGAGGTTCGAGATGAGGTTGAACCTGAGCATCAGAGAGAGTCTGATTGTTATGCCTCGAGTTATCCGTGAGGAGCTTAGTGTGCTGCACACAGTGGCGAGGCAACTGAGAAGGAAAGACGTACGCGGTTTTCGATGTGATGGTTTGAGGAAAGTGGACCTAGTCGAGATTTTGATGAGATTGAGTTCTGACACCCCGGGATTAGTGACTTCATCAGGCTGTGGTCTTTTCGATATTGTTGAGGGTCATCAGATCAAGCAGAGGATCCGTTGGTGATGGCGGAGGTCACAGAGTAGTGGCCTTGCTCCTGTGGCATGTGTTCGGGTGATCGTTGGTGATCCTTTCACGCAGCAGGTGTTGCGGTGACTTGTGTTCGTGGAGCACTTTCAGTTGCTGTTTCGGTGACCAGGAGGGTCACGTTACAAGGGAGCGGCCTCAGCCAGCTGTTTTAGCGGTTCGGCAGCTCAGAGTTCACGAGGAGATCCTCATGTTGTTCCTGCAGTCTGATCAATGTACCCTTTTGACGAGTTATTCAGCTAGTCGCAATTGACGTGGGCGACTAGTTGGGTATGTTGGAGTTCGTGCCATGACCTTGTTTGAGGACAGACTTTTCTCCGAGGTTACAGTTGTTTGATATCCATGGCTATTGTACCCTGCATCTCCACTTCCGAGGTCTTGGAGAGTGTTGTATCCATCCGGAGGTCGCGAGATCCTTGTTGGAGGATATGGGTTAGCCGCAGATCTGTTATAGCTGGACATTGTGGTATTAGTGTGACTTTGAGTATGGACTTACTAACAATGCATTTGGCTGTGATCGAGTACCTCGAGAAGGAGGTTGTGTTTCAACGACCAGATTTCCCTGAGATGCTGTTTCCCGGTGATTATCGAGCGGATGATGGAGACGGGTTGTGTTGTTGCTTGGCTCATGTTGCTGATATTGTGGTTGCTGTGGCCGACATTGGCGACATCGAGGTGGTTTCCAAGTTTCCAGGCGTGCTCTGGAGGAGTTACCAGGTGTTCCTCCAGTTCGGGAGACTAACTACTCCACTGAGTTTATACCAGGCGCTGGACTCATTTTACCAGCATCTTGTTGTTCGGAGCCAGCGGAGCTGATGGAGCTACAGTTTCGACTCCAGGAGTTGCTGGAGGAGATTTAAGGAGATTTCATGCGACCCCGCATATTTGCGTGGTGTGCTCCTGCATTGTTTGTGTGGTTGTTGGATGATTCGACGTGGTGGTGCATTGACTACCGGAAGCTTGATTTGCTTCAGAGGAGAGTGAGTATCCTTCGCTTCGGACTGGCGAGTGGTTTGTTCAGCTCGCGAGAACTTCAGTCCTGTCGGAGATTGATTTCGGATCCGGATACCATCAGTGGAGGTTTGATGAGTCAGATGTGGCTATGTTGGCTTTCGTATCTCGGTGCGGGCATCATGAGTTCTTGGTCACGCTGTTTGGTTGACCAATGCCCCGTAGATCATGTGGACTTGATGGACCAGGTGTTCAGACGGTTTCTGGAGGTGGTTGCGGTCATGTTCGTTGGCAACATCCTGAGGTATTCCAGGAGTGTGGGCCAGCACCTGAAGCAGTTGCAAGCGGTTTTGCGGACTTTACGAGATGGCCAGGTGTTTGCGAAGTTCAGTCAGTGTGAGTTTTGGGGTCGATTAGCGTGACGATTTTGAGCTGTGTGATGTTAGCCGAGGGAGTTGGCGTGGATCCTGAATAGATGGAAGCCGTATTGATTTGAGGTTGATCTACCATGGTACCAGAGATCAGGGGTCTCTTGGGTTTGGCAGGCTATTGCCGACGGCTTGTACAGGATTTTCCCGGATTGCCACTCTACTTTCCGGATTGACGAAGAAGGCGTCAAGTTCGAGTGGTTTGATGCACGCGAGGATAGTTACTTACTCCTGCAGGATGGTTGACCGTTGTTTCGGTTTTGACCTTTCCAGACGACCGCGACGAGATCGTGGGTTATGGCGATGCATCGAGGTTTGGATTTGGTTATGTTTTGATGTTGTGTAGCAGAGCGGTGGCTTATGGTTACGGACAATGGGAACTTTGTGTAGCTACGTATCCTATGTATGATTTGGATGTAGCTGTCTAGCTGTCCTTATGTTAGCATCAAAGAGTTCGAGACACTACAGCTATGGCGTGCAGCGCGGTGTAGAACATACACTGATCACTTGAGTTTCATCCACTTGCATTTTCAGCCAGATTCGGGCTTGAGGCAGTGTAGATGGAGGGAGTCGACTATCGACTATGGCTGCACATTTGAATTTGTTCGGGAAAGGCCAGAGGTTGTACTTTGACCATCCGTCTGGATGTTGTTGCTGATGTATTCAGTCGAGAGTCAGGATTTCAGTGTTTCATGTGTGTGTGTGTGGCTCGAGTTTATGTGTTAGCCGAGTTGTGAGCTACTGGAGCTGTGTTAGTGTGTGATGATATTGAGGCTCGTAGTTTGCGCACATTTGGCGCTAGTGGTGCGGAGATGTGTTTGATATTCCGAGTTTACTACTCGAGACGCAACATGAAGAGCAATGTAGCTGCTTGTGTGTGCTGATACCACATTCGTCGACTGGCGATGGCTAGGAGGCAGATATTTGCCGATATGTGTCAGCCATTCGAGATTTCCGGCTGGACGTGGCGTTTGTCGCTGTGATCCTGTGTGTGTTTGTATGCACTTTGGTTTGTGATACCAGTTGTCAGACTATTGTGGGCTGTGTTTGATGGATGTTGTCCATCTACGTGGTGTGCCTATGTCCCAGTTCGCTGATCGAGACAATCGGCTACTACTGTGTGTTGGCGAACTTTGCAGCGAGCTTTGGGGACCAGATTACGAATTAGTACTGGTTCTTATCCTCAGATTGACGAGCGATATTTGAGGACTATCAGGCCTAGGAGGGCATGTTGTGGACCTTGGTATTGCAGTTCCGGAGAATTCAGGACCAACAGTTTCAACTGTTCGAGATTGCATGCAGTACCAGTTTGTGGACCACTATGGTTTTGAGAATGTGTTACCACAGACTGTCAGGTTTGTTATGTGTTGTGTACCCTATCTGTTCCTTATGTAGGAACACTTGGCGATTGTGTGAGCCAGTTCAGATTTGTGATTTGAGGGTACATGGATTCCAGCACAGAATTATCTCCTATTGTGGAGTTTGTGATCAGAGTTGTTCAGTTGAGATTGCCATTGGTGAGTTGAGCAGTATGCAGAGGTAGTGCTCCTACCTTGTAGTCGGCAGACTCGGAAATTTCGAGGTCAAAATTTTTCTAAGGGGGGTGGATTTGTGACGACCCGGACCAGAATCAGCAGTTTGATCAGTTATATACGTGAGTTACTGCGTAGTCGCAGCTGTCCGACAGTTATTCGAATCGCCGAAGCTTCTTAACGACTAAATGATTGGCCGAGAATTGGAGCTGGGTCTCTTCTCGAGAGTTGTTATACGTGTGATTATCAGTTCGTGGGCGGTTTCGAATCGTTATTTGGACGACTGAGGAATTAGTTATGAATATTTGAAGTTTCGATGGAAACGGATTTAAATGGCAGGTTTGTTCGCGACTAAATTACCGGTCGAGAATTTGGTTTCGGTTCCTTCACGGAAGTTGTTCGGAATATAATTTTGAGGTTGTGGAAACTTCCGGAGCATGATTTTGAGCTACGATGATTTAGTTGTGATTATTTCCGTTTGTCGATTATTTAGTCGATTTAATGTGTGTTGCTTTGAAGGGTTGACTTTTTATTCGGTTGGCCGATGTGTTTGACTTCGGATGATTATTGAAGAATATGTCGAGACGAGTTTGTGGCCGCGAGAATTATCGGAATCGGAATTACGACGAAGGAGTTATGGATATTTGAAGTTGTCGCGATTAATTGGGAAAGTTTCCATTTTTGGCATGTATATAAATAGAAGGTTTCTATAATAGGCAAGTCAACAGTTTCATTTACTCTCTTTGACTCGGTCAACTCGGTTTAACCGAGTGGTGGGCGACGGTGGCGACTTGCTCACGGCCGGCGAACCTAATCCGGCCACCTCCGAGCATGTTGTTGGTGTCTTCCGACTCGCCTCTATCTCCTCGTCACTTTCCCGACCTCATATTCCGGCAAGTCCCACGGTGGAGAGAGAAATAATGGACCAAAGTTTGGGATTTTTGGGTTTAATGGTGAACTCCGATTTCGGCCAAATTGAACATCAAGAGGTACTGGGTTTTGTAGCCCTCTTCAATGTGATTCTAACCATATAAACATGGTGTTCTAATTCGATTTGTAGATGGATAATTTTGGGTTTGAATTTTGTGTTCTAATTCGGTTTTGCTTGAAATTGGATGTGTTAGAGTGAGAATTGGACTTCGGTGCAGTTGAAAAAGTTGCTCAGTGCATGATTTTAAGTGGAATAGGTGCATCTCCGCCGTGAAATTTCGTGTCCGCCAGCGGCGCCGCCATGGACGGCGGTCAACGGCGGCGGTCAACGGTCAAAGTTTGACTTTTTGGACTTTCGGCAAGTTACATGTCATTTGACTCGAAATCGCGCTCCGATCGCAGTGGGGAGGTTCGTTTCTCGATTTGAGCATCCGAAAGTAAAGCGAGGTATTGATGTGATATATATGGATTTTTGACGATTCGTCGACTTTGAGTTATATGTTTCCGGGAACGGTGGTTTCTCGTGATTTGTCTTGCATTGTCGAGATATGATTTTGAGATATGGATTTTGTGAATATTCAGGTGTTCGTGATCGTTCGTTTGGCGATGGACTTTCCGCCGGATCACGGGTTAACGCGATACGCGTTACGCCAGTCTGTGAGTGGACATTTATTTTCACGGATTGATTGCGAGTCTTTTATTTATGATTTATGAACTTGAGCATGCAGATTGATTATGATTTTACGAGCATGTGTTTTACGATTATGCACATACGAATATACATATACGAGTATACATGTGTATATATTATATTTTAATCATGTGCATAGAAAGATTTATGATTTGGTTTACACAGAGTATAGTCTCAGTATATGTTGTTGTATCAATACACCTTGGCTTCTCGGCTGATCCCCGAGTACGCTCTGGGGGGGACATATATCCTGACCCGAGGCCTTTCTGGCTAGGAATCACGTGTGGGTCTGGGATCCCGTGGTTCAGACTGTGCTATCGCGTGGTAGTCCATGAGTGATTTCGCGATTTTTATGTTGCATGCTCCGTACGCGTGAGGAGTTAGAGTCTCCCTCGTGTACTCGGACGCGTGAGGAGTTAGAGTCTCCCTCGTGTACCATTTCCTTTACTTATGCATTTGGACTCGCATATGTTTTATATTATATATATACTTGGTGAAAGACATTTCTTTTCGTCCACTCACTCTAACGTGTTTCATGTCTTTCCCCTAGGCTTTTCGGTTTCCGTGCCCAGTTTGCAGTACAGGCTCTGGTGTCGCACGTCGTGGTCGGAGGCATAGTACTCGAGCTACCTTATTGCTTCCAGTAGGTTTATTGTGCTACCTACTGTGGTATGCGTATATGATTATGTATTAGAAGTCGCTCTGAGCTTCCTATTGTATATGTTATACGATTTTACTCCGGATTTTCAGTAAAGTACATATATATTTACTACTTTACGTTATTGTTGATATATTGAGAAATCCGGATGGGATTGGTGCCCACGGTTTGCTTTTTGTGGGCATAGGATGAAGTGTATTTTCCGCGTGCAGGTAATGGTAATTCCACGTTAGTAACGAAACTTTGCCCAAATTTTGAAAAGTTTTTGTTGGTTCGTGTTTTCGAAGGGGTTCGATTCCGGTTTAGAGAGCTAAATCGGGGTTGGGTCCTTTCAAATACATTTTTTGGAGTCACTATAGCACGTTTTCTTAAATAATTTATATCAGTATATTTACTTAAAAAATTATGATAGGTTACTTGGAAAATTGATTCTAAAGGATTAACTGTAGGATCAGTGAGTAATTGTTTTGGTAAATCAATACAGCTTACATCAAGATTACCTGTATGGAATTTCAATTCTAATTGACTTTCTCCTATATTTAGCAAAATCTTTAATTTCATTTATTGCTATGTTGCTTAAACCAATTGTCGACAATCTCATATTTTCAGTTAGATGAAACACTATAATGGTAGACCACAAATATGAATTATTAAACGATGCTTGAATGACTTGTTCTTTGCTACCACCTTGTATGACTAGTAATGTTTGTCTAAAATCTCCACTGAATAGAATAGTTTTTCTCCAAATGGTTTTTTTTGACAAAATATCACGCAAGTTTCTATCAACTAATTCAATACAATATTTATTACACATAGGAGCATTACCCCAAATTATCAATTCTGTTTTTTCAATTAAATTCGAAGGATTAGTTTGTTTATTAATATTCAACATGAAATCTTTATTTATAATTGATTTTATTTTGAAACGTGAATGAGTTGTTCTGCCTATCGGAAGTAATAATGAAGCAATGTCTGATGAAGCAATGGCTAAAATAATTTTGTCTTTCAGATCCCAATCTAGAAATTATGGTATTCCACAAAAAAAAAATGCTGTACCTCCGCTACCATAGACAAACAATGATTTTGAGTTCTTTTGTTCCATGGCTTTGATCACCTCACTGTATATTGTTTTTTGAGAGTTATTTAGTTTATTGATCAGGTCAGAATGTTCTTGTTTTAGCACTTCACAATCAAAATATAGTTCTTCTCTGATAAGCCTATTGTCAAGTTGACATATTTGCTGTGTTTTTAGCATTAGTAATTGATTATCTTCTAAAGTAATGGATGACATGTTAAACAATTTTTCAAGTTCATATAATTTTTTTTTAATTCATCATTGGGTATGGTAAGATTTGGCATATTAAAATTTGATCTCATTTTGTGTGATATATCATCAAACATGCTAATCCAATATGCATCAAGCAAAGTCGCAGGATTTGAGACACTACAAAATAGAATCATTGTAACAAATAAATAACGAATTTGAGAAGAAGTGACAATAAAAGTAGATTTCAACAATGCTTCTACCTATTCTTTATTATCACCTAGCTAGCAATATGAAGGTTCGACATGCTTCTTGATATGTAGGGTATATTACACCATTCATTGTTTTTATTAAATCAAAATTGGTACATTCTTTTTGAATATTAAAAAGCATTCTAAGATCATACAATTCACTTACAATTGGCGGCACATGTGCTATTCTACCGAGTACGTGATTTTGTTTCCTTCGGGTCCATAATTTTTTATTATCATTCCAAACAAATTTAGTGAGAAATTGAGTATATGTTAATTTCTTTGCCTTCTTATAAATCTTGTTTGCTTGAAATCAAACAAATAGTTTCCATATTCGGATTATTTAACACATTTTCAAGAGAATTAAGTTGATGAAAATGAATAGTTTGTTCTTTGGGCAAATGAATTTTTAAATATTGAATTGCAGAAAATCTAGAATGAATGAAAAATTCAAATAAACACCATACGGACTCATGATGAGTTAAATATCGACAATTGAGATAATTTTGGATTTCATCATTTATATTGTGACGGACTAACACATGAGCTCTATTGAGTCCTTTATTTTTATACTTTAATATTTATTTTATTAACATAGATTGAGAACACGATTCAACATTTATATGAGCATTATATCTCAACAAAAAATTAGCATTAATGTAAGGAACACCATAATTATTACCAACATGAACTCCCTTTTTAATTACAAAACGTGATTTATTGCGACATCTACTGAGGAGCCTTAATTGCTTGAAAAATCGTCTCAGTAATAAATGATTTTGGAAAATATTTTGTACATAATTTATTTTGCATACACGAAGAATTTGAATTAAGTTGACCGCAAAGACCATGAATCATGAATTGACTAACTATTTAAAATAACTACAGGTTAACATTTTTATCGGGTAATTCTGTAGAAATTTTGGAATCTACATCATCTTCTGTATAATATTTATATTTATTTTTAAGCCAAAATAATATATGAGCATGGGACAACTCTCGCTTTTGGAATTCAATTGTATACACGTGAGCATGAACTTCTCTAAATGGTTTTCCAGATTTAATATAGCAATCATATCATCCACTTTTATTTTAAAAATTTGACAAACAATATCAGGACAATTTTTTAGTTTGTACCCAAGTTTTTTCCAAAATATCTCAAAATTTCTGGCCATTTCATATTGCACATGAAAGTAATGAACAATATTGTCATTGCATCTTAATAATTATTTATCATATCTCTTGGACTGCCCGTGTGAGAACCAGGAAGAAAAACTTTTTTTTCAACATCAGAGGCATGCATAGTTCCATCCGAAACAAATGTAGATATATTATTCCATGTTTCACACTTTAAATATTCTAATAAACAAATCATCCAAAGTTGATGATTTCTTATATATTCTAAGCTATTTTCTTTGATGGTTGTATACGCATCAAATAAATATTGTTGAAATAATCTTCCACCTTTTAATAATGGGCCCGATTGATTTTCTCTATCATGAATTTGGTAACATAAATTTTGTTCATTGTTAATTTTCTATCTTTACCGTCACCTCCAATTGATTTTAATTTCATATTAATTTTAAACTCATCCTCTTTGTATGAAAAAAGTAGTGGGTACTGTAATGACATCAATTTTGGATGTATTTTTGAAATACGCTTTAATTGTCCGTCATTTGATTTCATAATAATATCCCTATTAGAATTAAATTCTCCTATGTCGCCGAAAATCAAACCACTAATTTTGGAACAAGTAGGAAATTCATATTGTGTACTATTTGTTGGTTGTCGATCAAGTATAGTCTTATTTAAATCAGGTAACGAAACATTGTTGTAATTATCTCTAACAGTTCGATATATTTTTGTTAATTCATTATAGTCATCAAGCCTTCAACAATATCAACTTTCAATTTTTCATTTGCATTATTTAGATCAATAGCATTTATACGGTTTGAGATTTCATTAGTCGTGTCATAAACATATAATTGAGCAAATTTCGGACACTCTCCTACATAAGGTAACATAGAACCCATCAAATGATGCACTTGTCCACATATCTTAAATACATAAGGAGCTGAATCATTATTTATCTTATAATCAATCTTTTCACCCATAGAGGTAAAAGCAAACATAGAATTGTAAACCCGGATATTATCACGAAACAACACACTTTCTCGACCATTACACGGATCTAATAACTATTCGAGAAAGGGGGAGTTGGGTTTAACAATGAAAGATGAACTTGTCTCTTTTCACAACAATGTGTATAACTGAATTAAATTTTATTTTTTTTAAAGCCTTGTCTAACCAAAACAAAGCATGGCAGTGAGCACATGTGTGAGAATCATCGCCAGTCATTATAATCTAAAACGACACCTACAATGACAATGATAAATAGTTGTTAATATTTGATTAATTGATAATTGATAATAATCCTAATATAATGTCGCTCACCTCCCAAGCCCTTTTGATACGATGCTTGTCCAAAAATATCCGCATTGATCACTACACCTCATAGAAACAAATTTTTGATCAGTTTTTTGAACCTATTGCCAAAACAAATATACTATGAAAATAGTTACCTGACATATTCTGAGAATCATCTTCATCAGTGATGCTTTCACCATCTACGTCATGGTCTGATTCACCTGTTCCAAGGTAGCTTATTGATGCTACCGTATCAAGCAATACGAATGATTCTTCAATAATAAGCTGAGAGTCGTTGTTTCTTGGCCAAAGGTGGACCTAATCAAGAGAAATCAATGTTAGAAAAATAGGTATGGGTTTTATCCTTTTAATTGAAAAAAAGAAGGTAATATTGTTTATCCTCAGCCATGAACTTTGTTTGGTGCAACATATGAATAGAAATATACTCACCAATAATTACATCGGACAAAAAAATAAACTCAGTGTTATTCATATGAAACCCACTGTCCAAAATTTTTTTGTTTGTTATTTCTACGAAATGTGGTACAATAGTTTTAGGGATCAGTTAAACTTCACTGTGCAAATTAAAAACTACCTGATATACTTTCATAGACAACCTGACATCACTGATACTCGTTGTAAAGAGACGCCCTCTTTTTCCTACATGTCTCTCTGGTTATGATGCCATGTCACGGCACATCATGGTTTCTTCACTTTTATGGTATATATTTTTTTCGCCCCATGTCTAAAAAAAAACTTAACCAAACAAACCAAATGTTAATAATCAATTATAGAAACTAAAAACGACAGATATTAACTTAATGATACTGCCAAAACTGTCCATATCACATTCAAATCAGAATCTAAATCAAACATTACACATACCTGAATATTGATGAGAAGGTGAAAACAAGCACGATGATTGCTAGGGACACAGCAACACAATGAAGCAAGTAAGTATATTTTGCATACAACCAACACACCCTACAGGATAGACAAAAGGACCAAAAAATAAATGAAGTGGATTATAAAAGTTACTACAACAGTCTATACAGAACAAACATAAGAATGAATCATCAATTACTAATACAAATAGTTCATATAACACATATACAGAGGCAAGTTAAAAAATTAAAAGTGGTAACAACAACTAATGCCTGTAACTTTTATCAAGATATAGCACCCACCCACAAAGATTGACCTGCAAATACTTGTTTTTTTGTTTTTTTTAGTTACCACAATTGTCAAATATCCTTGACAAATGAAGTATCATGACAAATAGTAATTTAGGAAGGACTATTTTTTCCATAGTCAAAATGCATCAATGTTGCAGACCAAAACAAATATATATTGTGCAGTCCAAGATATCAAAAGATGCAGGCCAAACTTAATTTACTCTCAGTGAGAACTTGAAATCAAAGCAAGCATGACCGATACATAAATGAGATTAAACCGCTGTGCTACCGTGCCACTGAATAATTTTTTAAATTCTTTGAAGCAGAAAATCAATGAGGTAGGCATACAGATTATTAAGTAGTCTATCACTTTCATGTTTATACATCAACCCACAACACAATATCATCATATACTTCGAGATATCTGTGACGACCCGGACCAGAATTAGCAGTGGAATCAGCTTGATTGATGAGCTTGCACGTAATCGCAGAGTTGCGACAGTCGTTTTAATCGCCGAAGCTTCTTAACGACTAAATTAATGGCCGAGAATTGGAGCTGGGTCTCTTCTCGAGACTCGTTCTACATGTGATTACGAGTTCGTGGGCGGTTCCGGATCGTTATTTAGACGACCGAGGAATTAACTATGAATATTTGAAGTTTCGACGGAAACGAATTTAAATGGCAGGTTTGTTCGCGACTTAATTACCGAACGAGAATTTGGGTTCGGCTTCTTCACGGAAGTTGTTCGGAATTTAATTTCGAGTTTGTGGGAACTTCCGCAGCATGATTTTGAGTTACGGAGTTTAAGTTGTGATTATTTCCGTTTGTTGATTATTTAGTCGATTTAATGTGTGTTGCTTTGAATGGTTGACTTTTTATCCGATTGGTCGATGTGTTTGACTTCAGGTGATTATTGAAGAATATGTCGAGACGAGTTTGTGGCCGCGAGAATTATCGGGATCGGATTTACGACGAGGAAATTACGGGTGTTTAAAGTTCGTCGAAATGGATAAGTTTGAGTTTCCATTTTGGGAAAGTATTTAATGAGGTATAAATAGTGGACTTGCCTTAATGGGAAAGTCAAAAGATGAATTAATGGTTGACTGGCGAGTTGACTCGGTTTGACCGAGTGGGAGAGGAAGTTCACGACGGCGACGGTGGGCTTCACGGTGGTTCACCGTTCGGCCACCCCGAGCTTCGGCGAGGGTCTCTCCTGATGCGCCTCGACACCCCGAGTCACTTTCAGGGTATCCCTCACGGCGAGGCTCGCCGGAGGAGGAAGAAAATCCGATCAAAAATGGAGGAATTTTGGGTTGATTCGGGTTTGGAGATTTCGGCCGAATTGAACTTCAAGAGGTACTGGGTTTTGTAGCCCTCTTCATTGTGATTCTAACCATATAAATATGGTGTACTAATTCGAATTGAGTATGGAGAATTTTGAGATTGAAATTTGTGGAACAATTCGGTTTTTAGTGAAATTGAGCTAGTTAGAGTTTGAATAGGCCTTTGTTGCAGTTGACAAAGTTGCTCAGTGGGTGGTTTTGTATGGAATAGGGGTTGCTCCGCCGTGGATTCTTCCGGTCAATAGTGGCGCCGCCGTGGACGGCGGTCAACGGCGGTCAACGGTCAAAGTTTGACTTTTTCGGACTTTCGACAAGTTGCATGTCATTTGACTCGAAATCGCACCCCGATCGTAGTGGGGAGGTTCGTTTTTCGAGTTGAGCGTCTGAACGTAAAGCGAGGTATTGCGGTGGTATATATGGATTTTCGACGATTCGTTGTATTTGAATTACCTGTTTCCGAGAACGGTGGTTTCTCGTGGTTTGACTTGTATTGTCGAGATATGATTTTGAGAAATGGATTTTGTGAATATTCAGGTGTTCGTGATCGTTCGTTTGGCGAGGGATTTTCCGCCGGATCACGGATTGACGCGAACTGCGTTACGCAAGCGTGTGAGTGGACAAGTTTCTATTTTCACTATTGATTTGCGAGTTCGTGGATTTTATGATTTTCCGTATTTAAATTATACGATGATTGAGATATATGTTATTTTCGGAGGTGTTGTTATGTGTTTATGGGTGATGGCATTTATAGCATCGATGCTACCAGAGTTGAGAGATTCCTCTGGCCCAGAGTTGAGAGATTCCTCTGAAGCAGGGTTGAGAGATTCCCCTGAGTGCCGCCGGGGTTGAGAGATTCCCCTGGCCTTTCACCGTCAGGTTTGAGCGATTCACCTGACGTCGGGCTTGAGAGATTCGCCCGACAACCTCCATATATATATGTGTGTTGTTGTGTTTTCCGAACTCGCACTGTTTTATATTGAGTATGTATATTAACTGGTGAAAGGCATATATTTATTTTCGTCCACTCACTCTAACGTTTTATTTGCCTTTCCCCTGGGCTTTTCGGTTTTCGTGCCCAGTTTGCAGTTCGGACTCTGGAGTCGCACGTCGTGGTCGGAGGCATAGTGCTCGAGCTACCTTATTTCTTCCAGTAGGTTTATTGTTCTACCTACTGTGGTATACTTATATGGTTATGTATTAGAGGTCGCTCTGAGTTCTCTGTTGAATATGTTATACGATTTTAAACCCGGATTTCAGTAAAGTACTATTATATGTATTGTTTACTTTACTGTTGAGATATTGAGAAATCTGGATGGGATTGGTGCCCACGGTTTGCTTTTTGTGGCATAGGATGAAGTGTATTTTCCGCGTGCAGGTAATGGTAATTCCACGCTAGAAACGAAACTCTGCCCAAATTTCGAAAAGTTTTTGTTGGTTCGTGTTTTCGAAGGGGTTTGATTCCGATTTAGGAAGCTAAATCGGGGTTGGGTCCTTTCAATATCTTTCAGATTTTGAAGGTAAACATTAAAAGTTAATTAGCTTTAAAGCACAGACAAAAGGTGAATAAACATATTCCAAGGACATGCATATCACATGCATCTACTTTAAGCTAAATCACCCAAATTTTTAACCCAAAAAATGCAACAATCAACTTATTAGCATAAACATATTCCAATTTCAAGCAATAACTTTCACTGCCAATAAGTTACCCTAAACTATCATAAGTTAACTATCATATTTCTTTGTTGGTTTATGTACGGAGTATATTAACATGAAAGTAAAGGCATAATATATACATCTAAATATATATACTTAAGCAGAAACTACGTATTATACAAATCAACCTCAAACCCAAACATTAACACGAAAGATTGAAGGACTAAATATAGAAGCCAAAGGCAAATTTTTAACTTTATTTAGATTCAGTCCAGGCACTATGAGGGTAAATTAATATTGACTATTTTAGGAGACCATTGAGAATGATTCTTGCACCTAAGAACAAAAAGGACATTTGCACCATGGTTAAAGATTAGTCTGCTTGAATATACACTACCAGAAGAATCACTATATCCGACGAGTTGGTGTCGTCGGTCTGTTCCTTTTTATCGTCGGGTATAGCATATAACCATGGTAATGCACCGTCGGTGATACTATAACCGACGATGAATTAGGTTTTTCGTTGGAAAAAAAAGAGACTAAAGGCAACGATACATTATCGTCGGGCATAGTTTCAAACTATAACCGACGACGTCATCGTCGGTTATAGTTTTCTCCATGGTCAAAATGGTTGACCGTGTAGAAAACTATAGCCGACGATGTTGACACATATCGTCTGTTATAGTTAATAATAATTAAATTTTTTTTGCAAGTTCTGGGTTTTATCCCAAAACCTGCATTCCCAAAAAATCACCAATATTGTTCAAATTGAAAATCAACAACCATTGAAACTATAGTAGTAGATAAATAAAAAAAAAACTGAAATCGTTCAAATCTGTATACATATCCGTACGTAGTAAATAATTAAAATAAAAAACCGACAATTGTTCAAATCTACGGGGGTCCTAAGTCTATGTGGTCAAACGGATCGTCATAAGTTGGTTGGTCCTGGTCTGGCTGAGGCTGTGGCTGTGGCACACCAAAAATGGGCGGGGGAGCTATCTGAATTTCAGATGCCTGCAACTGTGCATAACAGTGCTGCATCCATGTCCCCATCTGTTGCTGCTGTTCGGCCAACCGATTCTGCTCTGCGGCTCGCGCCTGCTCCATCTCCTTCATCCGACGCCATTGAGCTTCCATCTCAATTGCTTGCCTATGAAGCTGGTCTTGTAGCTCATTAGTCTTCGAAGATGATCCCAATCCGCGAGAGAATTCAGGGGTCTTCTTCAGCAGCCCTTGACCCCACTTTCCGGAACCCCTGCAGTAGAAAATGTTCTTCCCTGGAGGGATCGCAGTTGACATAATCCTGGCCCTGACGATCGGATCAGATCGATCAATCTGATCAATCGGGAGTTCCGCATCGGGGGTGTTGGGATAGAGCTCTCTCGCCACTTGAGTCAACACCTCCGGAATCGCCTCCTGAACTCTCGCCTAATTGACAAAGAAAAATAAAATATTAATTAATGTAAACAATCTAAAAAAATAAGAAATATGTTTATTTTGTTATAAGGACACTTACAGCATATTTGGGGGACTGCGGATACGCATGCTGCATCGTATAGACAAGTGGATCCTCTTCTGGGTGGTTGGCCGCCTCCTCGATCCAACCCGAGTATGATCTGGAACCGGCATGATGATTTTTGATGTTTTTGGCCCGGTTCCTTGTGTTGACTTCAGAAATAGCCTGCTCGATTAATCCAACATCAAAAAAATATTAGCCAAATAATTTGAGGGAAGTACGATAAAACAAAAATTTAATCGATCGAAAGTTGCGTACCATCAATTTCGGGTTGTTGAAGTGAACCACAAGCCATCGCCACTCGTACTCCCTATAACGAAACTCGCTAGGGGTACCCGAACGATCGTCGCCGTACTTTTTCCAATGCTTCTTCAGCTCGCCCTTCCACTCCTTATACCTATATATATTAATAAAATCAATCGTTAGTAACTTACAACATTGTATGAACATAATCAAAAGAAACGAAAAAATTGAAACAAATGAATCTAGTAACCTGCTCCCATGTACTTCATCCGCCCACGTGGGTCTAATGTCATTATCCACGCGGAACCACCTCTGCAATGCATATATATATCAATAATATTAAAAATTTATTTAAAAAATATACATAATGAATATACAATTCAACTCATCGACAACGCATTATTCAGCTCATACTTGACGGATTGCGGCACTGAATTCCAATCTGGCCACAACATTGGGACTCTATCCCATATGAGGCTGCCCGCCATCCCTGCGTACCTTCGAGTGACCTTTCCCTCGATCACCTGCCCTCTATCCCCGGTCGGAATCATAACTTGGCCACCACCGCTAGCCTGAATGGCGTCGTCCAGTAACTTGCCGACGACGGGGCCTCTGGTTCTCTTTTGTTTGTCACTGGGCACGATCTCACCTATCACATATATATGTAGACGATTTTTTAAACATCAACACCTAATTAAATTTAAATATTACTAAGTAAAAAGATATCACTAATTAATATTTACCTGATTCGTCGGTGCGTTGTCCCGGAATCCTCACACTCCAGAGAGGTTCCGGGAAGGGTACATACGCATATGCCTGGTTCGGGGTAATGAACCCTAGCTATCCCGGAACAGGCATACCCGTGGAATCGACGAGAGGTATCGTCAGGATTTCCAACGGTAAGAATAAGGTAGACTGCGGACATAGTCGCTTCCTGGCCGAGGACTGAGTCGATCCACCAGCCTCCTCGGAAGAATGAGGAGTCTGGTGGATGAAGGGGGAAGGGTCCTCGCGATGAATCTCCGGCATTCGGACCGAGGATTGAGTCGCACTATCCATTTCCGGCATGCAACTGACCTCATAAAGCCTCCTCGCGCCTGAGGATCGAGAAGGCTCTACCTGCTGCTGCTGAGGTTGTCGCTCACCCAGAAGTGTACGGTGCCGAGAGGTCTGCGAAAGACTGTAAGTGTTGCCGACACTGGTGGATCCTGATGTAGACCGACTTCCAGTGCCCTCATCCCCACGTCCTGATCTCCTTCTCCCCCTCGAGCTCGACCCCCCTCGGGAAACACCGCAATTTAACCAATTCATCGTTGCTAAAATTAAAATTAAAATTAAAATCCTTCCACTCACATAAAATTTCCATTATATCACCTAATTTCATTATATATTAATTCCTTCTTATATAATTCCACTAAATTACAAAAATTCAAAATAATTCCAATTAATCCAAAAATTCCACGCCCAAAAATGAGCACTAAAAAATTCAATAATATCCAATAATATCCAATAATTAATTAAGCTCATCTATATATATAATCCAATAATTCTAATTAAAAATCCAAAAAATCAACAATAATTCCCAATATAATCCAATAATTCCAACAATCCAAAAAATCAACACTAAAAGATATATTCAATAATATCCAATATAATTAAATAAGCTCCTCTGTATATATATGTATATAAACCAATAATTATAATCCAACAATCCAAAAAATCAACAATAATTCCCGATATAATTCAATAATTCCAACAATCCAAAAAATCAACACAAAAATTCCAATAATTCCATCAATCCAATATATAATCCAATAATTAATTAATCTCCTATCTATATATATAATCCAATAAATCCCAAAAATTAACAATAATTCCCACAATCAACAAAATTCAAGAAAAATCCAATATATATTCACACAATTCATCCAAACATCCACATTATCGATAAACAAACTAAACAAATTAAAATCTAACCTAAAAAAATGAAATTGGGGATTTAGAACCTGTTTTTGGTTTTAGAATCTGAAAATGTTGATGATGGACGACGGCTTGATCGAGATTGATGTCCTTCCTCTTGCTTGACGGACGGCGGCGGCAGAAATGGGATCGGAGGAGGAGAATTTGTGTTTGCAGAAACAAAACTGCCCAAAACGGCTGCAGTTCTGGAATATAACGCGAAACTATAGCCGACGATATAAGTATTATCGTCGGCCATAGTATATCCGAAACTATAACCGACGATATTTGATATGAATATCGTCGGTTATAGTTTTTTTTTTCATATGCCGGTTATATATAGTGTACTTAATATTTATTAATATTTAATAATACGAAATTATTAGAAAAAAAACGGAAATTATTTAAAAGCCTAATTAAATTAAAATGGCATTTAATTTTTTTGGCTATATTTATTAATATTTAATAATACGATATTAATTCGAATATCGTCGGTTGTAGTTTTTTTTTCGATCTCTCGATCTCTCTCTCTCATGATCGCTATTTAGCAATTTAATCGACACAATTTAAAGTCGATCATCTGAATATAATTCATTTTACATTGCACGTTCAAACTAAAAATAACATACATACACTAAGGCACATAGTCAGAATCATCGCTTGAGTCTGACTCTGTTTCTGAGTTAATTTCAGGTAAGATGTGTATGCCCTCGTCACTTGAGTCTTCATTGTCTTCATTTTGATTAACATCAATAAGATTCGGTTGAGGAATTCGTACCACACTGCCCTGTCTCACATTATTAAGGCGAATTGTTGAGGTTTCAGGAATACCAGTTGCGTTCGGCTCTTGGTATGCACTAACTTCTTCATTATCCGAGGTCACACCAAGGGTGGAGGCACTGTATATGTTTCGTGGAAGAACATGGTTAACCACTTTCCACGCGCCTTTATGCACAAGATCATCAAGATAGAACAATTGTTTCACCGCCGTGGCCAAAACAAACGGATCATCTTCATACCAGCTTGTAGCAGTATTCACCGAAAAAATGCCGTATTGATAGGTCCTTGTGTTCTGAGGGTCGGTATCAAACCATATACACTTAAACAAGTGCACGGTCATGCCTTCCCCATATATTAATTCGACAACTGAATGGAGAACACTGTAATAGTCAACTCCATTCTGCCCACCATGCACCATTACCCCAGAATTCTGTATTTTTCGTCTGACATCTCTATGTTCACAAATAAATAGCACGCCATTTACCTTACACATAGGATAAACTCTAGAAGTTACCGGTTTCTGCGCCAAGAGCCTCAATTCGTGTGACCACTGAGGGATACCATCATCTTGTACATGGTTCATCTGAAAATAATCATTTATTAACTTAACTATAAATAGGATACGAGACATGCACTTAAATTCATATACCAGTCAATATATCTATATACGTACCCATTTGCCAAAATAGTTTGTGAACGTCTTGTTGTGGTACTCAACATCACCGGAAATAGCAGGGCAGTAAAGGTGCAAATTTTTCCAATATTGAACTTCTGGACAGTTAATCAATACCGACCAATGGGCAATGACTAGCTCATAAGGTTCCAAATTGTACGAGTTGGGCAACTTTCCAGAAACTTCAACATCATCGGAGATGATCGAAAGGTTGAACTGCCCTCCATCTACTGGCATATGTTGTGGAGGGTCATCCAACGCTCCCAAATACAACTTGGTGTACGTTACGCACTCATGCGCAATATATGCTTCAGCGATACACCCTTCGGGTACAGATTTGTTCATTACATTGTGACGACCTGGACCAGAATCAGCAGTATGATTAGCTATATACGTGAGTTACCGCGTAGTCACTGATGTCCGACGGTTGTTTGAATTGTCGGGTTTGTTAACGACTTAATTATTGGCCAAGAATTGAAGCTGGGTCTCTTCCTGAGAGTCGTTCCATGTGTGATTTCGAGTTCGTGGGCGGTTCCGGATCATTATTTGGGCGATCGAGGAATTAATTATGAATATTTGAAGTTTCGACGGAAACGGATTTAAATGGCAGGCTTGTTAGCGACTAAATTACCGGACGAGAATTTGGTTTCAGTTCCTTCACGGAAGTTGTTCAGAATTTAATTTCGAGCTCGTGGGAACTTCCGGAGCATGATTTTGAGTTACGAAGATTTAGTTGCGAATATTTCCGATTGTTGATTATTTAGCCGATTTAAATGTGTTGGTTTGAACAGTTGACTTTTTATCCGATTGGTCGATGTGTTTGACTTTGGGTGATTATTAAAGAACATGTCGAGATGAGTTTGTGGCTGCGAGAATTATTGGAATCGGAATTACGACGAGGAAATTATGTGTGTTTGAAGTTTATCGAAATACGAATTGTGGGGTTTCCATTTTGGGAAAGTTTCCATATTGGTCATGTATATAAATAGAAGGTTTCCCCTTTGGGAAAGTCAAAGACTTCAATTTATGGGTTGACCTTGTTTGACCGGTTTGACCGAGGTGGAGAGGAGGTGTGCGACGGTGGTGAGTCGGCCACGGCGGTGACTCGCCGTTCGGCCACCCCACAGCTCGACCCCGATGTCTTTCAACTCGCCTTGGAGCCCTCGACGTGTTCCCGGCCACCTCTCACGGCGTGGGACGCCGGAGGAGGAGAGAATTCCGGCCAAAAGTTGGAGGATTTTTGAGGTAATCGGGTTAATCGATTTCGGCCGAATTGAACTTCAAGATGTACTGGGTTTTGTAGCTCTCCTCTCAAGGATTCTAACAATGTAAGTATGGAGTTCTAATTCGATTTGTGGATGGAGAATTTTGGATTTGAAATTTGTGTGTACATTCGGTTTATCGTGAAATTGAGCTAGTTAGAGTTTGAATTGGCCTTTGTTGCAGTTGACAAAGTTGCTCAGTGGATGATTTTGAGTGGAATAGGGGTTGCTCCGCCGTGAAATTTTCTGATCAGGTGGCGGCGCCGCCGTGGGCAGTGGTCAACAGTTTGACTTTTTGGATTTTCGACAAGTTGCATGTCATTTGACTCGAAATCGCGCCCCGATCGCAGTAGGGAGGTTCGTTTTTCGAATTAAGCGTCCGAAACTATAGCGAGGTATTGAGGTGTGATTTCTGGATTTCTGACAGTTTGTCGTAATCAAATTACGTGTTTCCGAGAACGGTGGTTTCTCGTGATTTGTCTTGTATTGTCGAGTTATGACTTTGAGAAATGGATTTTGTGAATATTCAGGTGTTCGTGATCATTTGTTTGGCGAGGGACTTTCCGCCGGATCACGGGTTAACGCATATCGCGTTACGCTAGTTTGTGAGTGGACAATTTCTTTTCACGGAATTCTTGTGAGTCTTTTATATGATTTATGAACTCGAGCATGCGTATTGAGATTACGGATTACATGAGCATATGTTTTACGATTATACGATTATACTTATACGAATATACGTATACGAGTATACATACACTTATATGCTGTTTCATGCATTTGCATCAAACTGTTTATGATTTGGTTTACACAGAGTACAGTCTTGGTTACGTTGTTGTATCGATACACTTGCCTCTCGGCTGATCCCCGATGGTAGGCCATACCAGGAGGGGCGTATCCCCGACTGACCGGTGATGGGCGTTTTCCCGGATCCGAGGCCATTTCTGGCTAGAATCACGTGGAAGTCAGGGACTCCGTGGTTCTGACTGTACTAGCACGGGTGTGTCCATGAGTGACCCCGTGAGATTTTTACTTGCATGCTCAGTACGCTGGAGGATTATGGTTTTACCTCGTGTACTTGTTATTTTATTTACCTGGACTCGCATATGTTATTTTATACATATATAATAACTGGTGAAAGACATTTATTTTCGTCCACTCACTCTAACGTGTTTCATGTCTTTCCCCTGGGCTTTTCGGTTTCCGTGCCCAGTTTGCAGTTCGGACTCTGGAGTCGCACGTCGTGGTCGGAGGCATAGTGCTCGAGCTACCTTGTTTCATCCAGTAGGTTTATTATTCTACCTACTGTGGTATACGTATATGATTATGTATTAGAAGTCGCTCTGAGCTTTCTATTGTACATGTTATGTGATTTTACACCGGATTTCAGTAAAGTATAGATATATTTATTGTTTTACTTTACTGTTGATATATTGAGAAATCCGGATGGGATTGGTGCCCACGGTTTGCTTTTTGTGGCATAGGATGAAGTGTATTTTTCGCGTGCAGGTAATGGTAATTCTACGCTAGTAACGAAACTCTGCCGAAATTTCAAAAAGTTTTTGTTGGTTCGTGTTTTTGAAAGGGTTTGATTCCGGTTTAGGCAACTAAATCGGGGTTGGGTCCTTTCACACATAGTCTTTGTAGTCTCCTAATTGTCTGTAAAGTGGTAATTACAGATCGAGCATGTTATGCTTATTGCAAAATAAGTGAATAAATAATATTAAAGATCGACATATATAGTCAGATTCAGAGATGCATTATGTACCTTTCCATAGGATACATCCATGTGTAGTGTACTGGACCAGTAAGCAACAATTGTTCCGGAAGATGGAGCATCAGGTGAGGCATGATGTCGAAAAAGTTTGGAGGAAATATCCTTTCAAATTTGCACATGATAAAAATGATGTCCTGTTGCATTTCCAACAAGTCCGATTTCTTCAATTCTCTCGTGCATAACTTCTGAAAGAATCTTGATAAAGCCACTAACGGCTCCACCACCTCTTTGGGCAGGTACCCTCGAATGAAAACAGGGAAGAGGCGTTGAAGCAGTATATGACAGTCATGACTCTTTAGCCTGTACATCTTATTGTCTTTGAAGTTAACACATCGACTTATATTTCCAGCATAGCCTGAAGGATACCTGACATTACTCATCTAGCCAAAAATTTCATTCTTCTGGGCAGGCTTGACCGTATGAGGAGCTTATGGCATTTTTTTCTTCCCATCTCTCAACCACAAATGTTTTCGCAGTCCCATCCTTTTAAGATCAATGCGTGCCTTCAGGCCATCTTTAGTTTTTCCCTCCCAATTCAACACTGTGCCGACCACACTCTCGCACACATTTTTCTCTATGTGCATGACATCTAAGTAGTGTCTGATCAGCAACTTTGACCAATACGGAAGTTCCCAAAAAATACTTTTGTGTGTCCAGAATTTATACATGTCGGGTTTGTCAGGTATTGAAGCCACTATCTCAGGATGATTGCTTAGTTGCTCAAAATCGTATTCATTTAGCACTTCTAATATTTCATCCCCCGTCCATCTCCTCGGCTGCTCACCTGTTTCCACAGTCCCATCAAATGCCTCAATATGCTCCCGAAATGGGTGATCATGTGGAAGCCAACAACGATGACGCATCTGTACAATCTTCCTGCAATGAGGTCTGCAACACTCAATCGTCATGCACTCTGGACAAGCCCTGTATCCCCTGGTAACGTTGCCCGACAACATCCCGCGTACAGAAAAATCGCTAATGGTGCCAACAAGCATGGCATGCATCTGGAACATCTCATTTTTGAACTTGTCATAAGTGGGATGACCATGCTCACTCAAGTACTTAAGCTCCTCAATCAAGGGTCTCAAATACACATCGAGACACTTTCCTGGATAACCCGGCCCTGGAATTATCATAGTGAGCATATTGTATTCTTTCTTCATGCACATCCATGGAGGAAGGTTGTACGGTACCAAAATAACTGGTCATTTACTGTATTGAAGACTCATGTCGCCAAAAGGGTTGAATCCGTCAGATGAAAGCCTCAGCCAAACATTTCGAACCTCTGATGCAAAATAAGAAAACTCCTTCACCATGTGCTTCCAAGCCTCTCCGTCAGCAGGGTGTATAAGCGTATCACCGTCGGGCAAATTCCTCTCGGCCCACCATCTCATAGCTTCAGCCGTGTGTGCAGACATGAACAACCGTTCTAGCCTATCTATCAGCGGAAAATACCGAAGTATCTTCACAGCTTTCTTGTTTCCGGCAGGAGTCAACTTATACCTATCTGTACCACATACCGGGCATTTATCAAGGGATTCAAGATCATTCCCATAAGCATCTTCACCCCAGAAGAGAACACAATCATATCTACAAGCATGGATTTTGATGTAGGAAAGGCCAAGATGTTTCAAGATCTGTCGCACCTTACGATGAGTGGTAGGAAGACGATGACCGGGGGGCAACAACGAACCAGATCACTTCAGCCAATCATCAACAGCCTTCACACTCATTTTGTTCTCCACTTTGAGCTTCATTACTCCCATAACACTTTCAAGAACAGTCTTATTACACCAGTTGTACAACGGGGTCTGTTGGAAGGCAATGAGGTTGTTGTACTTGTCCATACTAGCAGTGTTGACAGCTGTAGGTAATTGCTGGACTGGCTCAATATGAGGGAAGTTTCCAACGGCAGGAGGGATATCCGGTGCTTGAGCAAATATATTGCTCTCATGAGGAAACATATCGTTGATCGACCTTGTTGTTGGATCATTGGATGTACTGCCACTCTCAAAAAATTGTCCGTGATCATGTTGACCAACTGATGAGCTCTCACCGTGATAAATCCAACATGTGTACTTATCCCAAAACCCGTTTTTCTTTAAGTGCTCCAATACTTTATCGATGTGAAAATGATATCGCTCGCTGCGACACTGACATTTCATACACGGACAATAATGAATTGTCATCCCTCCACAATTAACCTGCACATATTCCACAAAACTTCTAATTCCACGGTGATATCTTACATCCCATCTTGGAAGACACATCCAACTCTTGTCCATCCTGAAAATTATAACTGCATGTATATATACCCATGATCTTATTAATTAAAATTTCATATATAGCTAGATATATATATATATATCGATCTATTTATATATATATCGACATTCAAACTATAAATTACATAATTTAATTATTCGATCTACTCGATCCCTAACTAGCTAGCTAGCTAGCTAGCTAATTAATTACAAATCAACATAGATATATATAGTCGTCTAATTATTCTACTCGATTCATAATTATTCATTTATATATAATTTCTTCTAATTTAACTCGATCAAAATCAAAACATTCGATCAATCGATCAATTAATATAAATATATATTATATATTATAATTCCCATAATTTTAATATATATATATATATACACGTACATACACCCTAACTATATATATATATATAATCGAGATGATCACATAAATCTAAATATATATATAACCACACTATATATATATATAATTAATCACAATTAACTGATCGAAACATCACAATAATCACGTACAATGTATATATTGTACGTACCCATAATAAATAATCACAATTAATACTATAATAATCACAATATATAATGCAATTAAAATTTTAAATTAATTAATCACCCTAGCAAGCTATATATATATAATCCAATAATCAACACAACAAATACGTACTACCGTACTCCAGCTTAACTATCAATCACGTACTCAAAATCACCCATCAATTACTCAAATTCAACAATCAATTAAATTGATCGATCAATATATATATTCAAAATCAACAATCGATCAACACACACATGCATATATATATATATAACATTAAGTACGTACCTATATATAATGAATCATCACGAACTCATTCTCGACAGTTTTCCACATCACCCAAAGATTTCAGAGCATTTTCAGTTTTCGCGGGAGATTTTTTTGAATGACAGATCGAGCTGCTGCCCAGAATGGATCTGAAATAAGAAACTATAGCCGACGATACCAATAAATCGTCGGTTATAGTCTGAAAAAATCGTCGGTATTTGTTGAAAACTATACTCGACGATTTTTCGGCGACTATAACCGACGACAAGATTATCTATTCGGTAAAAAAACTATAACTGACGAGGTAATCCTGTCGTCGGTTATAGTTTACTATACCCGACGAGAACCCTTGTCGTCGGTCATTTTTTGGGAATCTCGTCGGGTATATGCATTCTTCTGGTAGTGATATGCAAGACAAAAGCGTCCTAGATATGAAAGAATATGAAACTCGAAAGAATTCAAAAAATTCGATTAGGTGGTATAGATACTGTAGATCACAATATATACCCACCTACCATATTGAATACCTTTTGCATCCAATGTTTGCCAACATCTACCACCTACATTGTTTTCATGCAGTCCTGTAGACACAATTTGATCACCCATGAAGATCAATCTCTCTTTCCTATTTTTTCTATATTATGAAAGAATTCAATTAGAATTTGCATTTTTTATCATCAAGTTCTTTAGATTTTCTTCTTACTACCCGTCTTTATATTGTTCCACTTGAACAAAAATTTAACATACAAATTCATAAATTGCATATGGGCTTATTGAAATACAAAAGAATGCATTGCACAAAGGCCCATTTATCTACTCCGCTGTGACGACCCGAACCAGAATCAGATGTGTGTTTGGTACGATTCTCGAGATTTGGTTTTAGTCGCAGTTTTGCGATATTATGTGGTTTGCCGATTCGATTCGCGACTTTGTTTTTGGTCAAGAATTTGAGTTGGGTGTCTTCACGGAAAGTGTAGAGTACGTGATTTCGAGTTCGTGGGTGGTTCCGGAAGATTTTTCCGATGACCGAGGAATATTTTATGATTATTTGAAGTTTCAGGTTCCGACGAGTTTATCCGATTGTTTCGAGTTTATCCGAATTGTGATGGTTATCCATTTCGAATCGTCGATCGACCCGAGGGACGAGTATTAATATCGAAAAGTCGAAAAATAGTCGTGAATTGTCGGAAACTTCATTGTGAACTTTGACCAAGCTTTGACTTTTGGTTGACTTTCCTATTTTGGAAAGTGGAGGAGCTGCCGAGAAGGGAAGTTTCCCGAACGGGAAGGTGAACTCCGGCGACCGGATTCCGGCCACCATCCGCCACGGGACAGGTATGGTTAGAACCCCTATGTGATTTCGAGTACATTGGTGTATGGCTTGTTGGGTTTTGGTGTCGTTTGGGATGGACCCGATTAGGGTCGAATTCGTCTCCGTCGCCGGAGTCGGTGGAGATGTTTCCGGCGAGTTTCGAGGGACAAGATGTTGGGGGTTTTGCTCCCCGTGCCTTGTAGATGCTACCTAGGTGGTTATATTTGGATGAGGTTGAGTTTGGTGGCAAACCCGAATGGGTTTTCCGGTGGAAATTTCCGGTCGGGTTCCGTGAATTTGAGGTGGTTCCGGGCTGAATTGGACTTCGTGGTAGAAGAGAATTATGCTCGCCTTGACGAGACCTTGAGAACTGGAGAGTTTGGCCTTGTAATTCCACCGTTGACGGCGCGCCGCCGGCGGCGGCGGCGGTCAACGGCCGGAAAAGTCAACTTTTCAGATTTCGATGTAATTAATGTCATTTTTCTCGTAATCACGCCCTGGTTATCGTACGGAGGTTTTCGGGTTGATTGGGTTAGCCGATTTTCAGTCGAGATTTCGAGTGGGGATTTCGGGATTTCCGTAATTCATTTTGCACCGCATTTTGTATTTTCGGGAACGGTTGGTTTCCGTGCATCCGTACAGTGTTGTGGATTACGATTTTGATCAGTTATGTGTGTATGTATTCAGGAGATCGAGATCGAGATTTGGATCGTGATCGTGCTTCGGGCGAGGGTACTTCCGCCGGACCACGTGTTTAGAGCGAGTTTGCGCTAGCGGATCTGTGAGTGGACAATTTCTTTTCACGGAAACGATTGCGAGTCTTTTATATGATTTTCGAATTTGAGCATGCGTATTGAGATTACGGATTACATAAGCATGTGTTTTTACGATTATACGATTATATTTTAACGGATATACGTATACGAATATGCATACACTATATGTTGTTTCATGCATTGACATCGAACTGTTTATGATTTGGTTTTCACTGAGTACAGTCTTGATTACGTTGTTGTATCGATACACTTGCCTCTCGGTTGATCCCCGATGGTAGGCCATCCAGGAGGGGCGTCGTTATCCCTACCTGACCGGTGAGGGGCGTTTCCCCGGAACCGAGGCCATTTCTGGCTTAGAGTCACGGGGACTAAGGACCTCGTGATTCGGACTGTACTAGCACGGTGTGTGTCCATGAGTGACCCCGTGGGATTTATACTTGCATGCTCAGTACACTGGAGGAGTGTGAGTTTTACCTCGTGTACCATGTTATGTTTTTATTTACTTGGACTCGCATATGTTTTTATAACATATATACTCGGTGAAAGACATTTATTTTCGTCCACTCACTCTAACGTGTTTATTGTCTTTCCCCTGGGCTTTTCGGTTTCCGTGCCCAGTTTGCAGTTCAGGTTTGGTGTTTTCACGTCGCGGTTTGGAGGCTAGTGATCAGAGTCACCTGTGTTTTCCAGTAGGTTTCAGTTTCACCTACTGATGTATATATTGTATATATTTTATACTAGAGGTCGCTCTGATACATTCCGATACTTGTTATACGGATTTTCTCAGATATACATATATATAGTACAGTATGTTTACTGTTTGTTGATTATATTGATGTTGAGAAATCCGGATGGGATTGGTGCCCACGGTTTGATTTTTGTGGCATAGGGCGAAGTGTTAATTTCCGCGTGCAGGTTATGGTAATTCCACGCTAGTAACGAAACTCTGCCCAAATTTTGAAAAGTTTTTGTTGGTTCACGTTTTCGAAGGGGTTCGATTCCGGTTTAGGTGGCTAAATCGGGGTTGGGTCCTTTCATCCGCCCCACGATTATTAGATACTAAACCATCCTAATCTGAAAACCCACTAACCCAAATTAGGTCTAAATCTCCAAAAATGGAAGAACACCCAATATAGCACAAAAGATGCGGAATTATTTTCGTATAGCCATACAAAACATCTAGAACAACACTATTTTACCTTTATTTGAGTGTGATACCACCACTATCCCAAGTTGACTCGAGAGAACCCTTTCGTTGAACTTCGTAGTACTAAAAAGAGAGAACCCTTCATGAGCACCATTACACATCATACACCTATACAACTAGTTATGTGTTCAGCCATCAGAGGTCCGATGACTACTGTATAAGAAACCTTCAAAACTATAGAATCAAACAACAATAGGCCAATAACAAACTGAAGTAACATTTTTCAAGTTACAATGAGTTAAAGGGAGTAATTACAACTCTAGAGGAAACAATCATATCCGGTTACTTTATTTAGACTTCTACAATTATAAATCTAACAATCTTCTATGATATCCAGGTTTCTATTTAAAAAAGCTGCATGCCCTATAATTCAAGTATTTAGATTTCTACAATTATACACCTAATGATCTTCCATGTCAGGTCCAGTTTTCATATGTTAAATCCGAACAATCTTCATGCTAATACACTAGCTGATTGAGGATTTTTAAAATAAAACATCCAACAAGTAACTTAAAAAGAAAAAACAAAGAGTCAAACTAACCCAACAGAATCATAATCTGGATAATTAAATTTATCAGATTATATAAACACATATGGAGCTCGAAAAAAGTGACTGTGTGCCGAAGCAGTGTCACAACAGTGGTAATTCAAGTATTTAGATTTCTACAATAATAAACCTAATTATCCATCACATGATATATCTCAATCTCGAATTCTTTTATCTATCAAAAGTTCACAATGATGTACATACGAGCAAAGAAAGTATCGACTTGATTTTCTCCAAGTAAGAGTATATTAGAATATGAAAACCTATTCGATAAAAACCCGTGAGAATATGGCTTTTTCAATCCAAGCACACAAAGAGACAAACATGAGAGAAATTGATTACCAGTTATATTAATACACCATGAAGTTCTCAATGACAAACAAAAAGCCAGCTAATTGAGTCATACACTTACTATATCAAATTCACTATATATAGAAACCTAATTAGAAACAATAGTAACCATCAAATCGCCACTTAAGAACCACGTCAAAATTCAAATGAATCCATTCCAATGTAGTAGCAGTTGTCAAAATGCATAATGTCCTAGATTTCTAGTTCGACTGTTGTAGTCCTTACTTCTATGACTACAAAAAACTACACCGACTTCAGAAAAGGTTATGATACTCAGTCACATTTAGTATATACTGCCAACATAAACCGTAAAATTAAGAAAGAACACAAGATTGATCAACAACCTCCCACTCTCACATGCAAAAAACACCTCAAAAAGTACTCGACTCTCAATTACTTGAATTGCCTAGCTCCAAGCCACCAACCAAATGACTGCCACTTAACGCAGGACTTGGTATACAATCGTATTACAATAACCCAGCATGAAACAAATGCATTTCAATCCAATCCAAACAAAACTACCGAAAAAACATAAATGGATACAATATTTGCAAATTATGAAAGCACAATAGAGTAACTGTAACGGTGCCTCTATTGAACTGTAACGGTGCCTCTATTTGCAAAAAATAGGATACGGTAGTTATATCTAATTGCATATCAATACCTAACACCGACACCAATATACATTCATATCCCAACACCATCCTTGAAAATAAAGAAAGAAATTGAGAGTCGATTACTTATAATTAAGATACACCAGAAGGTGAAGCTTAATCTTGATGAAGAAGCTTTAACATTCTATAAACTTTGCCATTTATATATAGCTAGGGCAGGTTCCATGTATAATCGATGATGCTTCAAACTTAGCTAGTGGCCCTTTCATCATCCGCCTAAGTCCTAAAGTATTACTATAATATTTCATCACATTTTAATTGGCCAAACCGGATCGATCAGCAACAAAGTTCTAGAATAGAAATCTAGCAACAAACAAGTTGCTTTTTAACTTCCCTGATACAACCTTTCACAACCTTTTCATGATGGAAACCGGTGAGGAACTAGGGTTCAGATTCTTAAGCATTTTATTGAGTATATCAATTGATCTTATTTAGTTTGTGACAGACTGCAGAAAAGTATAGATTTATCATATATCAAATCCAAAAATGAGTAACTGAATCCTACCAAACAAAAATCAAAATAGATTCAAAATCAAAAACAAAATTGGGAACGAACCAAAATCGGATTGTAACGAACACATCAAGAAACCCAAAACCCATGATTGAATGACTACATCAAATCAAGAACCCATGATTGAATTAAAACACCAACTTAACCCATATCTGGTACCGTACCTTTGAAATTGATCACCGGAGAGATAGAGACAAAATTAATATAGAGGCTGGCTTTGTCCAGCGGTGATGTTCAAGGAGGCTGGATCGTCGAGGCTGTGAGCAATGGGAGGAGGGAAGTTGAGAGTGATCGGGCTTTATAAGTACGCTCTGTTGAGCAGTGGAGGCTAGGTTTGTGGGAAGTCGATTGAGCAAAAGAGTAATTTGTGGAGGGTAAGAGTGATAGATAGAGATGTGAGCAAAGAGTGATTCGTGGAGGCTCACTGATAGGAAGAGATGGAAGCAACGTGAAAGAAAACCCAACATAGTTGCTCACACATAAGAAGTGAGAGAACACTAGTCATACTGTTCATTTGAACAGTGAAAGTAAAAAACTATCAATGTTATATAGTAAATAAATAAATATTACTGCAGGCAGTAAAAACTCTTTGTTTTGCTATGGTAGTAACTTGTGTCCCTTGACAACATTCATATACTTACTGTAAGGAACTCTGAATACAAAGAACACAACTACACAATCTGGATTGAAATTGCTTTCTTACCATTGAATCTCAAACTAGGCTTTTAAATAGCTTTATAAAAAGCAACAGAATACATGAAAATATTTCATGTTAGCTACTTCTATGCTACGTGATCAACTAAAACTAGAATAATTCAACACAACTATCTTTCCTAATGCTTAAGACTTATTGAAAACTGAAAGCCAAATGCTCCTAACTTCAACAGACAAAGACCCTTTCACTCCTTTCCTTAAACTAGCTGCAGAATGCAGTTAGTTTACATTAGTGAGATCACATATTCCCATCTTCTCTCTAAGTTTCTGTAAAGGGTCGAGCTTTAGTGCTTTGGTCATCACATCTGATATTTGTTTTTGTGTTCCACAATGAACTAACTTAATTTCTCCACATTTTAAAAAATTCTCTCAAGAAATGAAAATGCACCTTGATGTGCTTACTTCTCCCATGCATCGCTGGATTTTTCGGGAGTTTAATTGTAGAGGTATTGTCACACAAGATGGTGGTGCTTCCTTCTTGAACATGACTCAAATTCTTCAATATTTTTCTCATCCATATAGCCTGACATGCACAAGTAGCAACTGTCACAAACTCTGCTTCGGTGGTTGAAAGTGTAACAACTAGTTGTTTTTCCGACATCTAAGACACAACCTCTGAACTCAATAAGAAAACATAACCTGATGTTCTTTTGGAATATTCTTCATCACCTGCATAATCTGAGTATGTGAAAGCAAGCAAATCTTCTTCCTCTCCATTCTTGTAGAAAATATCATGACTTACTTCCCTTCAAATAACACAGAATTCTCTTAGTAGCTTGCAAATGTAGTTCAGGTTTTGACATGTACATGTTGATTAAGCTCACACTAAACATGTAGCTATAAGGTACATTAAGCTTCCAAAAATTTACTTGTAGTAGGTGTCATCCACAGCAATTCCATTAACAACCCTACTTATTTTGAAACACGAAACAATTGGACTACTTCCAAGTTTGCTTTTTGACATTTCAAACCGCTTCAACACATCATTAGCATATTTCCTTTGACACACAAACAAGCACTAACACCTTGTTTGCTTGCCATTCACTCTTTTTTGGAATTGCATTTTGATGTTGATTGCCAATGAAACTGAAAGGACCCGACTCCGATTTAGTTACCTAAACCGAAATCAAACCCCTTCGAAAACATGACATTAAAATTTTTTTTTCCAGAGTTTGCTTTAAAGTACGTGAACCATTATTAGAACCTGCAAAGAAACACACTTCGAATATTCCACAAAAGCCAAACCGTGGGGCTCCGTTCCCCATTCGGATTTCTCAACATCATATATATAGTAAACCAAAAAGTTTACAAGAAATCCAGAACATTCAGGAGTAAACTCAACTGAAAACAAACATAAGTATCCAGAGCGACACATATATACATCATTTACATCAAGTAGGTCGAATAAGGAACCTACAAAAACTAAAGTGTGATCCGAACTCTATGCCTCCACAGTCGACGCGCAACATTGGAACCCAAACTGCAAACTGGGCAAAGAAAACCAAAAATCCCAGGGGAAGACAAATAAAATCGTTAGAGTGAGTGGACGAAAATAATAATATGTCTTTCCCAAATATATGATCATAAAAGCATAAAGTGAGTCAATGCACATGAAAATTCCGACCAGGTACATTTTCCCTGATCCATAAATATGCACATAAAATCCTGCGGGATCACTCATGGACTCCTCCGCATAGTACAGTCTAATCACGGGATCCCAAACCCACACGTCATTAATATAAGTCTGAAAAACCTCGGGTCAGGATATTCCCCCCCCCCCGGAGCATCTCAAGGATTAGCCGAGAAGCCAAAGCATCGATGCATAGCTCTATATCCGAGACTGTACTCTGTGTAAACCAAATCATAAATCATTTCCATGCACATGCATAATCATAAAATGCATAACTATAAAATGTATACTTATATGTGCATAATTGTAACTGCATACGTAAATGCATAATCATAAATATATATTCATAAAATGCATGAATCAAGACTCTCAATTCAAATGTGAAAATAAAATGTCCACTCACAGAACGGAGCTAACTCTGAGGTTCGGCGGAAGATCCCTCACCAAACACTCAATCTCGATCACATGAATAACAGGGATACAATCAATATATATTGAAACACAACATACAGAGTTAATACGTCAAGAACCCCGCGTTCTCAAAAGATGTATCGCTCGAAATATCGACGAGGATAACAAAATTCCCAAAATATTTCTAATTAATCCTCGTCCCAAAATAGAACACTCAAATCAACTCAAAAACCTCATGACTACGAGCGGGACGCGATTATGAGAAAAACGGAATAAAAATCTCCAAAATCCGAAAAAGTCAACCCTCGCCGGAGCTCCGCAATTGACCGCCGCTACCGGCGGCGGCACGGCGTCAACGGTGACATTCTTCGGCGACCAATACCCCAAAAAACTTCCTCTCCTCAAGCCCAACATCTTTCCCAATAGGCCCACCACCATCCAACCACCACAGTGGCCGGAAATCGCCTCGAAAGCCAAGAAATCCCAAACCGACCGGAAAACTTTTCCGGTGAAATTCACCACCGTGGGGCCACCTCGTCCTCCCAAACTCAAGGGGTTTCATCCCCAACTCAAGCCCAACCGATTCCACCCAAAAACCCCATCGGAAAACCGCCGGAAAACCTTCCCCCGTTTACCCTGATTCCGTCCAATTTCTCCTCCAAAATCAACCACCCAAACCACCTCAAAATATCACAATATATACATCAATCAATAGCCCAAGAGAAGAGCTTCAAATCCCTACCTTCCTTTCCGACAACCGTGCCGTTTTCCGGCAAGAATCACGACGGCGACTCGGTGAACTCGACAGGTCAACTCGGTTGACTCGGGTCTGGCTCGGTCAACGCTGGTCAACAGCTCAAATGCAACTTTTCGACAACTTTTACGACTATTCCGCTATTTATACGTCCCGAACCGACCAAAATCACGATTCGGATAACTCAAACCCAAACGGGTAAGTACGACGAACTCGACGATAATTTCAAATATTCATTTTATATTCTATGATTATCCGAAAAATCCTCTGAAACCTCTTACAAACTCGAAATCAAATCCTCTACAATTTCCGCGAAGGAACTCATATCAAATTTATGTTCGATAATTAAGTCGTGAACAAAGCCGCAAGATCAATCAATTATGACTAGCTGCGACTAATCGTGAAATGTGCAAATCAAGCCGATTAACATACCATTTCCGGTTCGGGTTGTTACAAATCTACCCCCCTAACAAAAATTTCACCCTCGAAATTTACATACCTGCTAACAGAAGAGGTAGGGATACTGATTTCACATGTGCAGCTCGGTCTCCCAAGTAGCCTCTTCAACTGAATGGTTCTGCCACAATACCTTCACAAGAGGAATGACTCTGTGTCGCAACTCCTGGACTTTCTGATCAAGTATCTAAACTGGTTCCTCCACGTAGGTCAAGTCCTCCCGTATAGGAAGCTGATATGGTGTTAATACATGAGATGGATCAGAAATATACTTCCGCAACATAGATACATGGAACACATCGTGTACCCTGGCCATCTCAAAAGGTAATGCCAACCTGTATACCATAGTACCGACTCGCTCAGTGATCTCATAAGGGCCTACATATCGCGGACGAAGTTTACCGCGCTTCCCGAAACGAACAACACCCTTCCAAGGAGAAAGTTTCAGGAAAACCCATTCACCAACCACGAACTCGAGATCCTTGCGTCGCACGTCAGCATAACTCTTCTGTCGATCTTGTGCAACCCTCAATCTGTCCCGAATAATCTGGACGTCTTCCATGGTACTTTTCACCAAATTAGGACCAAGAAGCCAGCCATTTCTCGCCAACTTCACTCCAACATAACGGAGTTCGACACTGTTTTCCGTACAACGCCTCGTAAGGTGCCATCCCAATACTAGCCTGGTAGCTGTTGTTGTACGCAAACTCAATCAAATGAAGTTGTTAATCTCAATTCCCTTTGAACTGCAAAACACAAGATCGCAACATATCCTCCAAAGTCTGAATAATCCTCTCCGACTGACCATCTATCTGAGGATGAAAAGTTATGCTGAAGTGTAGTCTAGTCCTCATTCCCTTCTGCAATGCCCGCCAAAATTCAGAAGTGAACTGACTCTCCTGATCAGAAACTATAGACACAGGTACACCATGCAATCTCACAACCTCTTTCAAGTACAGCTTCGCCAATCTGCTCACGAGAAACTTTCCTGGAAGTGCTAGGAAAAGAGCTGACTTCGTAAGGCGATCTACAATCACCCAAATACAAGTACTACCACTAGAAGTACGAGGTAACTGATACACAAAATCTATAGTGATATGCTCCCATTTCCACACTGGAATCTCCAAAGGTTGTAGTTTACCTGCCGATTTCTGACGTTCTGCCTTCACTTGCTGACAAATCAGGCATCTGCTCACATACATTGCTATTTCACTCTTCATGTTTCGCCACCAATAATGAGCTTTAAGTGTCCGGAACATCTTTGTACTACCCGGATGCATAACATATGCGGAACAATGAGCTTTGTCGAGTATTTCCTTCTTCAAATCCTCCTTTCTGGGCACACATAATCTCCCCCTGAACATCAAAGTGCCATCACTCCTCATCCGAAACTCGATCGGTACACTATTCTAAATCAAATTCTTCTTGCTCAACAAATAGGCATCTGAATCCTGAGCTTCACGAACTCGATCAAGTAATACAGGACGAACTTAGAAACTGGCCAACAATGCTCCATCATCATTCCACTCCAATTCTGCTCCTATTGCTCGCAACTTTGTCAAAAGTGACACTCTCGCAACCCGTACATGGAAGAGAGAAGCATCATGTTTCCGACTAAGAGCATCAGCAACCACGTTAGCTTTCCCTGGATAATACTCAAAAGTGTAGTCGTAATCGTTAATTAGCTCCATCAATCTCTGCTATCTCATATTCAAATCTGGTTGCGTACGCAAGTAGGTAAAACTTTTGTGATCGGTGTAAATCTTGCACTGTGCTCCGTACAAGTAGTGTCTCCAACTCTTCAATGCTAACACAATGACAGCTAACTCCAAATCATGAGTAGGATAGTTAACTTCGTGTGGTTTCAACTGTCTCGAACCATATGCCTCCACATTTCCATGCTGCATCAAAACACAATCCAGGCCTAACTTCGAAGCATCACTGTACACCACAAACTCACCGCTATCGTCAGGTAAAGTCAGCACTGGTGCAGTAGTAAACCTTTCCTTCAAAGTTAAGTAGCTTTCCTCGCAAGCATCTGACCATTCAAACTTGACTCCTTTCTTTGTCAAACGGGTAAGTGGTGTCGCTATCCATGAAAAGTCTTGCACGAATCGGCGGTAGTAACCTGCTAGGCCCAAGAAACTCTGTATCTCTGCCATGTTAGTAGGTCTGCTCCAATTCAGCACGACATCAATCTTATCTGGGTCCACACTGACTCCCTCAGCTGATATCACGTGGCCCAAAAACTTTACACTGTCTAGCCAAAATTCACACTTGCTGAACTTGGCGTACAACTGAGCGTCTCGTAAAGTCTGCAAGACTGCATGCAACTGCTTCTTGTGCTGCCCCACACTCCTGGAATACATCAGGATGTCGTCGATGAACACAATGACGAAGTTGTCCAGATAACGTCTGAAAATCTGATTCATCAGGTCCATGAAAGCAGCTAGCACAATGGTCAACCTAAAAGGCATAACAAGGAACTCATAGTGCCCATAACATGACTGAAACACCGTCTTGTATCAGACTCCCGAATCCGCAGCTGATGGTATCCAGACCCGAGATCAATCTTCGAGAAAACTGAAGCTCCTTTCAACTGATTGAACAAATCATCAATCCGTGGGAGCGGATACTTGTTCTTCATCGTAACCTGATTCAACTTCCGATAATCAATGCATAGCCTCATCGAACCATCCTTCTTCCTCACAAACAACACTGGAGCACCCCAAGGTGAAACACTAGGTCGAATGAAGCCTTTCTCGATCAATTCATGAAGTTGAATCTGTAACTCCCTCAACTTCGCTGGTGCCATATGATAGGGTGTCTGAGAAATAGGTCCGGTACCTTGAAGTAACTCGATGGTGAAGTCAATCTCCCTAACTGGAGGAACATTGGGTAAGTCCTCGGGAAACACATTTGGATACTCGCAAACCACCATAATATCACCAATGTCTGGTATACGAACACTCGTATCAACCACATGTACAAGGTAAGTCTCACAACCCTTCCTCATCATCCGATCAACATTCATTGCTGAAATCAAACAAGGCAAAGTAGTATTCTTTTCACCCCGAAACAAGATTTCTGGCATGCCTAGACTCCTGAAAATAACCTCTTTCTTGTGACAGTCAAGAATAGCCCCAACGGTTCTCCAAAAATCCATACCCAAAATCACGTCAAAATCCACAATATCCAGCAGCATCAAATCTGCGGCTAACCCATAACCTCCAATAAAAATCTCACAATCTTTATATACCCACCCGACACACACTACCTCGCCAGATGGATACAACACTCGCCACAAACTAGGGAGTTGAGATGCAGGTATAGTAGCCAATGATGCTAATCTATATGACATGAATGAATGTGTAGCCCCTGGATCTAATAAAGTAAGAACTGGATGACCAAAAATGTACAACATACCAATGATAACCTCTGGAGAAGCTCTACCCTCACGTAGAGACATGGCATGAACTTGAGCTTGTCCCGTTGGTCGTCTACGCTAGCCACGATTCTGCTAACCACCCTATCCAGAAGGATGTGTTGCATGATCACCAGAAGCAATACCCTGATCTCGTCTAGTACCCTGATCCGCAACACCACCAAAAGTGCTAAGCTGAGGACATTCCTTCACAAAGTGACCGATCTGGCCACAACGGTAACAAGTAGAGGTGACATACTAACACTGACCAAAGTGATATCTGTGGCAGTTGTTACACAATGGAGATTCCCTCGGTGTAGCTGGTGTGCCAAAGGAAGGTCGAGGATAACTCGATCCAATAGAACTCCCACTGCTGCCTCTGCGGTCTATTCCTCCTCCATCTATAACTCTGCCTAGGAGTGTTAGTACGATGTCTGTAAGGTCCACTACCCGAAGATGATGCTGATCCAAAAGTACCTGAACTCAACATCTTCGAAGCACCCTGGCTAGGTCCACCCTCTTCAAATCGACGCGTCTGGAACCACATCTGCCTCTCCCTCTCAATGTCCTCCCCTCTGAGTGCAGCACTAACAAACTCATCAAAGTTATCTCGAGGCATAGTGGTCAAAGTCCCCTTGATATTTAGATTCAAACCCAACTCAAACCTCCTGCACTTTGCTTCCTCTGATGCTACCATATCACGTGCAAACCGAGACAAACGAGCAAACTTATCTCGATACTCAAGCACTGACATATTCCCTCGCTTCAGGTTGGTAAACTCCCCATATTTTCCCTGCTGAGTAACTGGATTGAAATACCGACGCATGAACATCTCTTTGAATATCGGCCAAGTAGTATCAATAGGAACTCTATCTGTACCAACCCACCAAAAGTAGGCATCTGACTCAAGCAAACCCACTAAAGCTACAGTTTTCTGTTCAGGAGTAAAATGCAGGCGCTCAAAAACATGCTCAACCTGAACCACCCAAGCTTCACACACCTCAGGATTAGGGGAACTAGAGAAAAGAGTTGCTCCTGTTGTCCTGGCCTTAGCCATTGGGTCAATATGTTCCTCCAAACGCAACACTCGCATAAGCAAGTCACACGTACGTTAATCCTCATCAGGCCCCCAGTCCGTTCAGCATGGACTCCACATCGAGGAGGCATCCTAAGGATAAAAGATATTAGTTACAAGACAGAAAGAATGTAATCATGAAACTTCAAACGTTTGAAAGCATACAACACTCTAGAGCATTGATGATTATCTGCCGGCCGGTCGGATCATCACTCCCGAAATGCTGTACATTTTGAAATGTCCTTAGTAACACAACTACAAGAGTCTACAGAACCTAAAACCTAATGCTCTGATACCAACTGAAAGGACCCGACTCCGATTTAGTTGCCTAAACCGAAATCAAACCCCTTCAAAAACAAGACCTTAAAATTTTTTTTGTCAGAGTTTACTTTAAAGTACGTGAACCATTATTAGAACCTGCAAAGAAACACACTTCGAATATTCCACAAAAGCCAAACCGTGGGGCTCCGTTCCCTATCCGGATTTCTCAACATCATATATATAATAAACCAAAAGGTTTACAAGAAATCCAGAACATTCAGGAGTAAACTCAACTGAAAAAAAATATAAGTATCTAGAGCGATGCCTATATACATCATTTACATCAAGTAGGTCGAACAAGGAACCTACAGAAACTGAAGTGTGATCCGAACTCTATGCCTCCACAGTCGACGCGCAACATTGGAACTCAAACTACAAACTGGGCAAAGGAAACCGAAAAACCTAGGGGAAGACAAATAAAATCGTTAGAGTGAGTGGACGAAAATAATAATATGTCTTTCCCAAGAATATGCTCATAAAAGCATAAAGCAAGTCAATGCACATGAAAATCTCGACCAGGTACATTTTTCCTGATCCATAAATATGCACGTAAAATCATGCGGGGTCACTCATGGACTCTTCCGCATAGTACAGTCTAATCACGGGATCCCAGACCCACATGTCATTAATATAAGTCTGAAAGACCTCGGGTCAGGATATCTGCCCCCCCCCCCCCCCCCGGAGCATCTCGGGGATCAGCCGAAAAGCCAAAGCATCGATGCATACGTCAATATCCGAGACTGTACTCTGTGTAAACCAAATCATAAATTATTTCCATGCACATGCATAATCGTAAAATGCATAACTATAAAATGTATACTTATATGTGCATAATTGTAACTGCATACGTAAATGCATAATCATAAATATATATTCATAAAATACATAAATCAAGACTCGCAATTCAACTGTGAAAATAAAATGTCCACTCACACTATGGAGCTAACTCTGAGGTCCGGCGGAAGATCCCTTGCCAAACACTCGATCCCGATCACCTGAATAACATGGATACGATCAATATATATTGAAACACAACATACGGAGCTAATATGTCAAGAACCTCGCGTCCTCGAAAGACGTATCGCTCGAAATATTGACGAGAATAACAAAATTCCCAAAATATACCCAATTAATCCTCGTTCCAAAATAGAACATTCAAATCAACTCAAAAACCTCATGACTACGAGCGGGATGCGATAACGAGAAAAACGGTATAAAAATCTCCAAAATCCCAAAAAGTCAACCATCGCCGGAGCTCCGTCGTTGACCGCCGGCGGCAGCGGCGCGGCGTCAACAGTAACATTCTTCGGCGACCAATACCCCAAAAACTTCCTCTCCTCAAGCCCAACATCTTTCTCCAAAGTCCCACCACCATCCAACCACCACCGTGGCCGGAAATCGCCTCGAAAGCCAAGAAATCCCAAACCGACCGGAAAACTTTTCCAGTGAAATTCACCACCGTGAGGCCACCTCGTCCTCCCAAACTCAAAGGGTTTCATCCCCAACTCAAGCCCAACCGATTCCACCCAAAAACCCCATCGGAAAACCGCTGAAAAATCTTCCCCCGTTTACCCTGATTCCGTTCAATTTCTCCTCCAAAATCAACCACCCAAACCACCTTAAAACATCACAATATATATATCAATCAATAGCCCAAGAGAAGAGATTCAAATCCCTACCTTCCTTTCCGGCAACCGTGCCGTTTTTCGGCAAGAATCACGACGGCGACTCAGTGAACTCGAGGGGTCAACTCGGTTGACTCGGTCAACTCTGGTCTGGCTCGGTCAACTCTGGTCAACAGCTCAAATGCAACTTTTCGACAACTTTTACAACTATTCCGCTATTTATACATCGCGAACCGACCAAATTCATAATTCGGATAACTCAAACCTAAATGGATAAGTATGTCGAACTCGACGATAATTTCAAATATTCATTTTATATTCTCTGATTATCCGAAAAATCCTCTGAAACCTCCTACAAACTCGAAATCAAATCCTTTACAATTTCTGCAAAGGAACTCAAATCAAATTCGTGTCTAATAATTAAGTTGTGAACAAAGCCGCCAGATCGATCAATTACGACTAACTGCGACTAATCGTGAAATGTGCAAATCAAGCCGATTAACATACCATTTCCGTTCGGGTTGTTACATAAACAATCAGTGCACACTATCTTTAAAGCTTCTAATTGTGGTAGTCCACGTACCATCTTCTTCGATTGCAAAGTTCTCAACCCCTTGTGACTTAAATACCCATATTGTTGGTGCCAAAGATATGTGAGGTCTGAAGAGCTGGTGAGTAAGCACTCTTCTGATTGTGGCTTTATGATTGATGAGCTTTCATTTAGGATCACAAACATTCAATTTGCACTCATCCTTGTGTGTGCAATGAGTCTTTTTTCTAGATGATACATATTACAGGCCACATTATTGATGAAAATTGCATGACCCTTCTTTTGTAGTTGTCCCGCACTTAACAAGTTGTTTCTAAGTTCAGGGATATAGTAAACATCTCTAATAATAAAGCTCGAACCATTAAACACCATTTTCACACTACCCTTGCCAGCCACTGTCATTCTAGTATTATTGCCACATTTCACTGAATGTTTCAGTTCATCCACTAAACTTGAGAACATACCTTTATCGCCACACATATGATTAGAACAACATGAGTTAAAAAATCAGGCGTCACTCCTATTTGCATCATGCTCTTCGACATATGCCATCAACAACAGATCTTCCTTTTCATCTAGCTGAGCATAATTGGCTTCTCTATTCCACTGGGGACACTCGTACTGAAAGTGTCCTAGATTATGACACTTGTAGCACTTCACTGTTGCTCTGGTGAAGGTTTGGCACCCTCTTTCACGACCTCTTCCTCATGATGGTGATGTTCCACGTCCTCTGTCTCCTGCTCGATCTTCCACATTGAGAGCTTGATCACTTTCACGGTTGATCACTCTCTTGAATTTTTGCTTGTGAACTACAAGAGAGCTTTGCAGCTCATCAATGGACATAGTCAAAGTATCCTTTGCTACTTCAATTGAAACTACAATAGGGATAAACCTTTCTACCAAGGTTCTCACGATCTTCTCTAAGATCTTTTCATCTGTCACATCTTCACCATTGCTTCTCATTTTGTTAGAGGCAGTAATCACTCTTGCAAAGTACTCCGTGATGGTTTCTTCATTCCTCATCTCCAGTATCTCGAACTCTCTTCTAAGTGTCTGAAGGTGAGACTTTTTCACATTGTCATTCCCACCAAACTTTTGTTTCATAGAATCCCAAACGATTTTGGCGGAACGACGATCCAAAATCTGTTCGAAGATGGTCATGTCGATGGCTTGAAAGAGGTAATGCTTGACCTGATGATCTTTGGTCCTAGCATCATCAAGTTGTGTCTGTTATGTATCTATCAACAAAGTTCCCGCTCTTGGCTCCTCAAAGCCGTTCTCCACCAAACTCCACAAGCCTTTTGCTTGGAGAAAATTCTCCATGAGTTCACTCCTGTGATCATAATGACCACTGAATTGAGGAATCTTAGTCAATCCCTTCTCTTCACTCATCTCTCTGTGTTTCTCTCTAAATTGTTACTTATCTCACTCTTTTTTCAAGCCCAAAGGGGACTCTGATACCAGATTGTAAGGGACTCTAAATACAAAGAACACAACTACACAATCTGGATTGAAATTGTTTTCTTACCATTGAATCTCAAACTAGGCTTTTAAATAGCCTTTTAAAAAGCAACATAATACATGATCATAATACATGAAAATATCTCACGTTAACTACTTCTATGCTACGAGATCAACTAAAACTAGAATAAGTCAACACAACTAACTTTCCTAGTGCCTAGGACTTATTGAAAACAGAAAGCCAAATGCTCTGACTTCAAGCAACTAACTTCAACAGACAAACTTCAACAGACAGACCCTTTCACTTACAGTGGTCTTGATGTGTTAGATATGTAATAATTCTGATGTACTAAAAGGAGATCCTATTAGCTTGCAATCCATAAATTGATCAATTACAATATCTGATGTGTGGATTTCGGTATTGTTGTGCTGCGGCATTTATTATCAGAGGCGATATCAGTAGCCTTTGTCATTGAAAATAAAGTTTATAGAAATGGATTTAGAACATCTCTCTTTTGTCTGTATCAAAAAAATCCCTCTTTTGTCAGATTTTACTGATGTAACATGCTCTTTTTGAGCATCCACACCGGCGAGAACCCGGGGAGGATTTGCTCGAGCACCGTAGATTTCGATTACGCACTGACAAGCACGAAGGCGAGCAGTCATCGTTGATGATTTACTCCGGTAAATGGACGAACAAGTTTTTCTCCGGAGCTTGCTCGAATGTCTGATGGATCCCACGGCACGTGGGTGACGTCAGGCGAGTAGCTTCTTTTTTTCGGTCAGGCGTGTGCATTGCACGCACCAGTAAAAGAGTAAAAAAAAATTTAATGGGCTAATGAGAAGCTGACACATGGCTTACCGGCTGGTTTATTAACCCCCAACGGTCCTATTGATCTGGGCCATCCATTTTGAATCAAATTTTTTGATCCAACAGCTGAGATTTAAAGAAAACGGCTACTAAAAAATCATAATGGAAATAAAATGAAAAATCCCCAAAAAATAGTAAAAAAATCCCAAAAATTCTCAAACTCTCCCAAAAATTTGCCTATAAATACTAATTCATTTTTTGATCAACTCACACCAATTTGTGCACAACAAATTGCACTTCTCCTTCCATCTCCTCTCTCATTTTGTTTAGCATTTGTTCCAAAAAAAATGGGCACACATTGGCTTCCTTCCGAAGATTTATAAATGTGCATCTCTTTTGTGCTTCATAGCGTTGATGAATACGACGACAACAAAAAAGAGAGGGAGAAATTGTGGGAGACAATTCATGGCTGTTATGTGAAAAATTAGAAGCCAACACAAGGTGAGTATCCTCCGAAGGAGCCGAGGACTCGAATCGCGCTTGCGTCTCACTACAACAAGTTCAAGCTACTCTTGTAAAAATGAGGCATATGTTTGTACACAACATGGCAACGTAGCTAGCGGCACTTCGCTAATGGATGAAGTAAGTTTATTTTATTATAGCATACATTATATAAATTTTATTTTATTAGATGAATTAAATTATGTAATTTATATATTTAATTTGAATAAAGTATGTAGCATGGTGAAATAGCTAATATAATTTTTTATTAGGTCAAACAAGCTCAATCATGTTACTATAAGGAAAAGAAGAAAGTGTTTACACACTTTGAATGTTGGGAAGTGGTTAAGAATCATCCATCTTTCATTGCGGTGCTACCAACTACTCCATCTCCATATGCAAGTAGTTACCAACATACTCCTTCCGCTGCTGAATCATCTCTAACCATTAATTTGGATGACGAAGAAGTGAATGAGACACCTCAAAGCCACGTGGCCGCTCCCTCGAGTCCTCCTAGACCAATGGGAACCAAGGCGGCAAAGGAAGCGAGGCAGCAAAAGAAACAATGTAAGATTTCTATTGACCAACGAGTTGAGGTTTTGCATACCATTACTAGTGACCAAGCATCGTGGCAATCCAAGAGGATAGCGCATAATGAAAATGAGCTTAATTATTACGCGGAGTACATAGAAATTCAAAAGTGGAATGAAGCAAGGGTGGATGAAGAGTTACGATTGAAGAAACAAGAGGAGGAAACGAGGATCATGACAATGGATTTGGAGGCAATGACCCCAATCTCAAAATGATATTTTATCAAGGGGAAATTAGCCATCCTTAATGAAGGAGAACCTAGTCAAGATCAACCTATCGATGAAACATATTCTGATTGTTATCACCAAAGTCACGTGCTCTTTCCATAGTAGTTATAGTATTGTACTAAGAATAAATCTAGGCTTGGCTCGTCATTTTATGTAATTTAAATTTTTGAGAAATAAAAATGTAATTTATTTATTAGGATGAAATTGAAATGCACATTAAATTAAAACACAAGCTTAATAATTAAACACACACACTAAAATTAAACTAAAATTAAACACACATATTTAGGATAATATTTAGAGTATCTCGCCAGTTTCCAACCTCCAATTGTGCTTCACCAAGTCCTTCTGGAGCTCTCTATGGATGTAACCGGATTCAAGATTGGAAAAACGGTCGTGAAACCGTTGTATATTGGCTCCATCTTTACTAATTGGCTCAAAAGGAATTCAATTTCCTTGTTCGTCCACCGGCCCATCATAAACCCGGAAAGCCCTCGATGGATTTTGCACATCTTCTTCTTCCTCATCCTCATCCTCATCCTCCACGTACTCTTCCTCAACAATCATGTTATGTAATATGATGCAAGCTAACATGATGGTAGTCATTACCGATTTGTGGTGCAATGTACAACTATGACGAATAATTGCCCAACGAGATTGCAAGATGCCAAAGGTCCTCTCCACATATTTTCGGTATGCCTCTTGTTTCTTTGCGAAGAGTTTATCTTGCGATGTCTGGGGATTAGAAATTGTTTTGACGAATGTAGAGTACCCCGGATATATTCCGTCAGCCAGATAATAAGCATGGTTGTACCTCTCTCCATGGACTTCGTAGACGGAAGTTGGGCCTCTTCCTGTAAGGATCTCTGAAAACACATTCGATAGGTGAAGCACGTTAATGTCATTTTTGGCTCCAGGACAGTTGAAGAAACTGTGCCATATCCACGTATTATACGGGGCCACCGCCTCCAGGATAATAGTTGGGCGACCCTTTCGACCCGAGTATGCCCCTTGATAGGCGGTTATGCAGTTCTTCCACTCCCAGTGCATATAGTCGATGCTTCCAATCATGCCTAAAAAGCCTCGGCGTTGGCCTTTAGCTAGGAGTCGTGTGAGGTCTGCCGGTGTTGGACTGCAGAGGTATTTTGGACCATAGATTTGATACACTTGACTGCAAAAATCCTTCATGCATTCCAGGGTAGTCGATTCCCCCATCCTTGTAATTTCAGTGCACTGATCCGCGGCTGCTTCGTACACCAACATTCGCAAAGTATCGGTAAGCTTTTGTTCAGGAAGAAGCCCTACCAATCCAGTCGCGTCTGGTCTTTGATACCAAGATTGGTCGTGGTTGCAGAGATCCATCATGATAATGTTGAATTGGTTTCTGCTCATCCTATATCGCCGGCGAAATTTTGTCGCCTCGAAGTTGGGACGTTCGATGAAGTAATTAGCCATGAGATTGCGTCCCCTAGATAGCCTTTATCGTGGATGATTCAGTTTTTTACCGCGACGTGAACCGCTTAGTCGTGGTGGTTCATCGTCGTCTTGTGCTTCCGCCATGACCACCTGATTGATGAATGATTGCTGCATATCGTCATCCTTTTCTTGTTGACGTTATCTCCGCCTGAAAAAATTGTGGAAGCTAAAAGGATCTATCATAGTGATGAACAAGGAAATGTTGCTAAGTGTTTAGAGAGATGAGTTATCTGCTCGGATTCTTGTAGATGGTGTGAGTATAGAATGAGTGATAGATGAACGTTTTATAGCCAATTGTAGATAATACGATCGTTAAAGATGAACACACGTGTCGCATCATCATTGGACGAAAATCAAGCCGGAAATCTGGTTCAATTATTTGGTCGACGACGTTATCTCGGAGTGACACGTGTCGCATCGTAATTGGTCAAAAATCTTGCTGGAAATCTGGTTCAATTATTTGGTCGACGATTCTATCTCGCAGTGACACGTGTCTCATCGTAATTGGTCGAAAATCCCACCGAAAATCTAGTCCAATTATTTTATCGACAGTGACACGTGTCAATTTTTAATTAGTAAAAATTATCTTCGGAAATCTTGTATAATTACTACCAATAAAGACACGTGTCACATTTTTATTGGTGATAAATCTATCCGGTAAATATTTTTTAAACATTTCACAACATGACAAAGTTGATTTGCTTGAAGCAAACAGTGAATGAGTGTGTGCAAAACTTGATTTACTTGAACAAATTATGAATGTATTTTACTTGAAACAAAATACATTCTTGTTTTATTTTTTATTTTATTCATGAGTGCGGATGCTCTTATGCTTCAGACAACCGTAACATAACAGGCTAGCTACCACGGGCACATTGTACACCATGACCTTGTTGCGAGCCCACCAAACAGAAGATCGGAAAGGCTGCAACTGCATGCTGTCTTAGATCAACTCCCTGCTTAGATGATGACATGGCATTCTGTTACCTATCATAAATTACTTTTTTCTTCTCTTTCCTTTGTGTACGTTACATATGTTTTGGTCAATTATGGCACCATTATATCATATGGTCCTGGATGGTTTGTTGAAATAGTCCAAAGCGTGTTGTTCAAACTAGTGCCGAGTCTGGCATTGCTTATTGTGTATGCCAAGACTGGAAAACTCAAACTGATTTAAGGGTCTCTTTCGTTGTCTTGTAACATTTGGTTTACTAATCAAAGATTACCTCCTTCTATTCATTTATCAACTCCATTAACTATTCTCTCTTGATAACAGACTTTGATTGTTCAACGACTGCAACTTCACTTCTAGACAAACTTGTGTAATACTCAGCATGGCCCCGGAAATTTGTCAAAGATATGTAATACAGATTGAAGTGCATCCAGATATTCAATGTGATGGTCGCTAGACAGAAACCAATTTTCAGCGATGTACTTTCACTAATGATCTATTCATACATTGTTCTAAGAGGCACTACAATCTCTCCCTAGTAGTTGAAAATAGGTTTTGTTATTTTTAAAGGGGCTAGATTTACACAGATACAAACATCTCTATATGGACTCCATCCACTCATCTCCCTGAATAAAATTCTGCACAGAATATGTACTAACGTGCTCGGCAGGAATCTGGCTACTCCAGGTCACTCTCTGGGTCAAATTCGACCCCTTTCCTGTATTCCCATACTCCCCATAGTAAAGTGTCTTCAAGCCGAAGTCCCCGTCCCAAGGTATCCACCCTGCTGCGGTAATCAGAGCTTCCATAGTGCAGTTTATGAAAATTGTCCGCGAATACTCCTTCCACGGCCTGCCCAAGTAGTTTATGTGCACTTTTGGCTTGCTGTAATACAACTTCATGTACTCTTCAGTTCCATTGATCAAGCAATTCTGAAACACAAAACCTGTTGATTGTGCAGGGTCTGTTCTGCCGTGGGCAGCAATGGCATTTTTTTCTCCCTTCTCAGGACTGAGTTGTCGAGGAGCAACAAGGATATTACAGTCCTGGAAAAGGGCAGCTGAGTTTCCAAATATGAAATCCACATTGCCTTGGATGTTGCAGGACTTGTAAAGCTGGCGGTTTCCATGTGCGTAAAGAGTGTCCTGATTCCCCAAGAATTCGCAGTTCTCAATCACAGATAGATCACTGTCTGATCGGAAAGCCACTGCCTGATGGGCATCAGGTCCAGCCGTGTTCGCAAATGTGACACCCCAAGCCATAAAACCATCTCCAAGAACTCCTGTTACAATAAATATAAGAATGTAGGACACTCCTTCCTCATAGAGGGATCGACACCATTTGTATAATTGTATCAAAACGACTTTAAATGAGCGTACACAAATCAGTATGACGGATTCAAGGTAGCCTAAACTACTCGCCAAACTGATTCCCAGAGGCAGTTGGAACTCAACAATGACACAAGTACCAAATTACACCACCCGAACTATGCGAAACTTGATGTGTCAAGTGTAAGTATCTGTCAGCTTGTGCAAGAGATGTTACTAACAAAAAATGACCAACTACACTACACATAGTTAGCTGGAAAGTCTAAAACAATGACCTATAACGACATGAAAATTGAATGCGTAACATGGTCCGAAGCCATAATAAAATGTTAGATAATAGTATAAAAAAATAATAATTTCATAATAATATAAATAAAATCGCATGCAACCTGCACGTGAGCAGGAGGAAGGGTGTGTGAGCTTACCGACGGTGGCGGAGTTATAGGTGGAGATTCCGGGCTGGTTCACATTCAACGACCCTGTAATTACCGTCTTGCCCATCCCTTCCCCCAGAAACACCAGGTTCCGCTTCTCTAGCCTCACCCTCACCGTCTCCTCATACACCCCCGCCTTGATCTGAATCACATACATCTTCCCTCCCACCTGATCCAAATTCTCCGGCGCCAAATCCACCGCCTCCTGCACCGTCTTGTGATCGCACCCACTCTTACACACCGTCACGTCCGCCTGCAGATTCCTCGGCACTCCACCGTTGAATCTCAATCCTCCTCTGCCGGGGGTGACGTCACGCTCCCAGAACCCGTCCCTCTCCGTCTTCGGCGGGCTCCACCGCGACGTGTCGTTGCCGAAGTTGTCGTACGAGAAGATCATGGAGAGCGCGTTGCTGGACCTCCCGATCAGCCCGTCCAGAAACGACATCGTTTTGTTCACCATCTGCGTGTCGTTCGCGTACTTCAGACCGGACCAGCAGTCGTATTGATAAAGCAGCGCCGAGCTGAAGGAGGCACGCGCGCTCTTGATCCGCGCACGTGACAGGTCCTGCGTCGCGCGGGTGATGCGGTACCCGGAGTTGCGGAGCACGTCGAGGCAGTTCGTCGCGGCGGTGGTGCGATTCTGGTTGTTTCTAGAAGCGTCTCGAATCTCCACGACCATCTTCTGCGCCGTCTTGAGTCCCTTGGAGGAGATTCCGATGGCAAGATCGATCGTCTGAAGCGGAGAAAGGTTCGGAGGGAGGTCAGGGAGGTGGGAGAGGGAGGATTGACACTTGTCGGGAAATCGTGTGGCCTTGCAGGCTTGTTGGATTTTGGTGAGGACGGCGTCGGAGGCGGGGACGTTGCGGTGGCGGTGGCGGTGGGTGGCGGAGGAGAGAGAGAGGACGAGGGTTAAGGTGAGAAGAGAGAGGAAGAGGAAAGAAGCCATGGTGATGAGGATGAATTTGTTGGAGGGTTTAGAAATGGAGGAAAGAGGCCAATGATGACATTGTGAAGTGGAGGAGCTGCTGGGTTTTAGGGGTTTTCTGTGATGGGTGGTCATGGTGGACTCATGGATTTAGTTAATGCGTCAATATAGGATGACTTGTTTAGAAGATAGCGATTTGGTTGTGCTCGGATTCTAGAGAGAGAATGAATGGGATTGGGATTTTCGGTTGTCAATTTAGGGCGGAAAATGAACAAGTCACGGGCGGTTGGCTCTGATAGAGAGTATAAATGTCTGTCACGGATTCGCAGAATGAAATGCATCACAGACGACCAGCGGGAACAGTTAGATTTGTATTGTTTCTATGTTATTGGATTCTAGAAGGGAAAACATTGGGTCCAAACTTATTCGGTCATTATTGTTCAAATTATTCTTAATTATACTATTTTTGATTTGTAATTTTAAAAATCGACACAACCTAGCATATATTTTACTTCTTAATGATTATATATATAAAAATTTGATCAAATTAGAGATCGTTTGCTTAATAAATTTTGCAAAACAAACGAATAGACGGTTATTACATAGTTATAAATGTAATAAAAAAATTCACAATAACTGTCCATTTATTTAATGAAATTAGATACCTAAACAATCTTCGATTTAATTTATTTTTTATCGAGTTGATCTTCAACTCATGGCCTATAAGATATACAGTCTTGATTATAAAACCTCAAATCAAAAGTTGTATAAATGAGAGTAATTTGGACAATGATGTCCAAATGAGTTTGGACCCAAATATTTTCCTTCTAGAAGGAAACGACCAAGACGTTAAGTCACCAATAAAACGCCGACAACCAATGCACTTTAACAATAAGTTTTGTTTACCCAGGGTAGATGGGAGGAACAATTTAGAAAAGCTCACCCAGATCAGGGATTCTTTGGGTTATACTCTCTAAGTTGAAGTTTGGGTAATCTGAAATAATTATGAGTTGAATACTTAATTGGGTAGTGGAAAAGCTTACATTATACTAGGGGTCGCCATAAGCCCTTGGGCCCAAAAAGCCTGTGGACGGCCCGGAGGTTCGAGTTGAAACCCGAATATGCCCGGATTTATGAGGGGAGGTGTCAAAGCCCATGGGCGACCCAATTCTCGGCCTATCAAGGCCCGTCGAGGCCGGCCTAGCCCATCAAATATAAATACTATAGATAATTTGATTGATATTAACCTTGTATACTCACACCATCTATAAACCACTTGCTATTCTACTCGTAAACACATTTCTTTAAACACTTCTTCACATTCCCACATCAGTAAGATGAATCCTTTCAATTTGAACAATTTTTTTCAAAAGGAGGCGACAACAACGCCGACAAAATGCCAAAATTGCTAATATGTTTGTCAATGACGCGGTCATGGTAGTTGCAACGTTTGATGATGAACCACCTCACCGCCGTCCAAATCAAGAAAGGTTGAGGGAGTCAAGAGGACATAATCTGATGGAAGATTACTTTATCGAATGCCTTATCTTCAACGAGCAAGACTTTCGTCGGAGGTACCGAATGCACATGAAATTATTCAACTGTATAATGATGAAAGTTGTTCGCAAAGAAACAGAAGGCATACCGCATAGATGTAGAAATGTGCTTTGGCATTTTGCAATCTCAGTGGAGAATTATTCATCATGCAGCTCGGTGTCACCACACATCGACATTAAAAATGATCATGTTGGCTCGCATCATAATGCATAACATGATTGTTGATGACGAATTTGAGGAGAACAAAGAAGAAGATCTACAAAACTCATCGAGTGCTTTCACAGTATATGATAGGCTAGTTGATGGACAAGGTAATCGAATTTATTTTGAGCCAGTTGGAAGAGATGGACTGAATGAATAACGGTTTAGCGACCGTATTGTGGATCTCCAGATTGACTGAATGAATATCTCTAAATATGTGTTTTTATTTTATGTGTTTGCATTATGTGTGTTTGAATTTTGTGTGTTTGCATATTATGTTGTTTGATTTTAATTTACTACATTTTTATGTAATGTGTTTGAATTTTTTTTTAAATAAAGAAACTGATACTCGCTTTTACTAAGTACTAAATAAACACTTAACACTCAACAAAAACGCATAAGCAATTAAAACCCTTTGTTGTAGATGTAGCATTGGTAAATAGGGTATCGTTCTTAACAGAGGATTGATGGTGCATGCATGATTACGCTATGGTTTAGGGGGGTTTTATAAGTTGGTTTTTACTAATTTTCCTACAGAGGTGAAACGTTGACAATAACACATATCGAGGAATCCTAGAATTCTAACATGTTTCACTCATATACAAGCAAACAATCAAGAACCCTAAAATTACTAAACATACATCATTGTCGAAAATTCTAAGCTAATATTTACATGTGATCATCTCAATTTTTCACTCAACTCTTTACACTAAGTCATATTATATGCAACCTAAAAGTATCTAAGTTTTTAGCTCACATGTGATTCATTTTCATGCTTCGGGAATTTGCCCTATGACATATCTATCAACTTGACAAGGAATTTTCCTTAGCCTCAATTGACGCATTAAGTACACATGCTTTGCTAAAAGAAATAAACACAAGGTTAGATTACATAAAATATTCGAAGAGTGTTTAACCAAAATACATAACACCAATAATTCAAAACCGAAAATAAATACAAGAAGATAGTAGAAGGAATCATGTTACACTTTTTGTAAGGGAATTTGCCCTATACAAGAGTTATGCGACGACCCTTCAATGGAGATGGATGCACAGAGCCCTCAAGGAATTTGCCTTAGAGTTGCGTCGGTGATGGAGACGATTTGTGATGATGGAGGATGCGGCTTCTTGTAGATCTTCAACTTTGGGAGGAGAGGGTAGGTGTTTTGGCAGAGCTCTTGCTAGTAAATTGAGAGATGATGATGAATGAGTTGAGCTCCCCAATTTATAGAAGAAGATTAGGTCTTTTTCCTACCAAAACAAGACTTTCCTTATGTACCCGGGTAAATCTGATAGTCTGTCTTTAAACGCGTTTTCCCGGAGTTCCAGATCTTGAAAAATTCTGATTCTTGTTTCATTGGAAAGCTTATTCAAAGGTCTATAAAATCCATATAAGGAACGCCATATTTGGAATTTAATTGGATTTACTACGGATTTTAGAAGTTAAGTGACTTGGCTGCCCTGTTTTCTTCTTCTTCAAGGAAAATGAAATCTTCATATCTTCAAATCTTGCATTCCTTATTCCCCAATCTTCCTTGGCCGAATATACCATATATTTGCACATATTTTGACCCTCAAATCAGGTATAAATCTTCATGGAATATCCTCCAAATTTGTCCATCATTTATGTTCCATATATTCCGCCATTTTTGCTCATTCCTGGATTGCGCAGGAGAAATGTCTTCAACTTTTTGTCCACCATTTTGGCATCCATTTCATTTGGCATTTGGTCTTCAATTCTTGACACCATGTGGGAAAGCAATTTAGTAACCATTTCTCGGACCATTTCTCCTCCGGAATTAGGAACTTCCTCCTTAGCACGCTTTTCACTCCAAATCGCCTCCTTTATTATTTCCTCCTTTATTTCTACCTACAAACATAAAGTAAGTTAAAAACATATTTACTAAGCACAAAACAAAGCTAAATATAGAGAGAAATACATTAATAATCAAGCATAAAATGCGTAGATCAGAAACCAACATTTTTATTTCTTGAAAATTTAAATTACATAATGACAAGCCTAACCTAGATTTATTATAAAGACAAACTAAAATAATCACTAAAATCAAGTGGGCGCGAGCGCTAACAGTTTAAAAACGTTGCATCGCTATCTTCTTCTTCATTGTCATCTACTTGCTAAAGAATTTCTGCTTTCCTCTTCATGAAATACCTCTTTGAATTTGGGGTCATAACCTCCATATTCATTGTATGATCCTTTGTTTCTTCCGATAAGGCCCTCAATTTGAGGTCTTTCTCTTAAAGGGTAAGTTGCGCTTTGTGTAAAGTATCCTCACTTGCTTTTTTTCAAGCGAGCCAAATTTTTTGATTAGCCACAATGCTTTTCAAAGCCTCATCGCGTGCCTCATTTATAGGAATCATAACTTTTTCGCCCTTTTTGCTTGCTTTCTTGGCCGCCTTTACTCTCATTGGTCTAACCGGACTCGAGAGACCTTGAAGGTTACTTTGTAGTGTTGAAACCACTTCGTACTCATTCTCATCCAAATCGATGGTGGGTGGCATTTCGCTAAGGGGGGAGTAGCTTCGAAGTTGGCATGGAAATAAGGTGGAGTAGTAGTTTCGACGGACCTAAAATAAGGATGCTTCTTGATCACTTCCCAACATGTAAACTTCATAAAATCTTTCTTCTTTTGTGACACATACCATGATTGAGCTTGTCTTAACTAAAAAAAATAATGAATTTCTATGTCACAGTATTATCAAATAAAATAGAGATGACAACATTTATTTCATAAAATCAAATAAAATGGAGATGACAAAATTACAAGGACTTACCTCATCTTGAAAATTTATGCCGGATTGTGGATTCCTTCGTACATAACTAAGAGCATGACCCCAAGTTTTCAAATTAGCCTCAACTTAATAAAACGAGAAGAAATCGTTGTTTGGGTCCTATGCTCCGGCCTTGATTCACCATGAGCAATTGTTAGAGAAAATAGACCATTTACACTTATTGAATTAAGAACTAACTCATAGATGTAAAGTATCTCCCCACCCGCAAGTATACGGGACAAGTTTTAATATTTGTAGGAAGTTGAGTGTCAAATCCACGAGGATTAGCCACTATAACTCCCTAGATCGAATGATTAACTCTTAGACTACGGACAAAACTAGACACTAATGATACGCGCAAAACATGCATTCACGTTAACTTAAAAACACAGATTACGCGCATTGCAATTTAAACCCTTCTTTTGTCATTTGTAATATTGGCGAGTATGGATCGTTCTTTATCCGGGGAATTAAGGGCGCATGCATGGTTTCGTTAATAAGCGGAAATATAAATGTTGGGGGGATTGGAAGTTGGTTGTTTAATCTACGAAATTAAAGTACAAAAACATGCAAACACAACTAAAACTCTTAGGCATCTAACATGTTTTACTCATAGACAAGTTTCAACAATCAAGAAACTTAAAGTCTAATTATGCTTGCTAAAAATAAGAAGTTACACTACTAATTACATGTGATCATCTCATCTTATTAACCTACCCTTTTCATGCATCAAACATTTTTGTAAGTTACGAAATTCATAACTTCTAACTAAATACACATGCTTAATAATTGAGTAGGAATGCAACTTAGCGTATAAACATCCTAAACAACATACGATCATCGAAACATGCGAAAGAGAGGGACTTAGCGTATTTTCTAACACATGCATTCGAAGCTTTAAGATTGTATCAAACATGCATAAAAGGCTAGAAATCATAAACACATGCATATTACAAATCTGTTTAAGAGCATAAAACACAAATCTAAACTTGTTCTTCATTTGATACATAAATGTATTCCAATACATCAAAAGGTTCAAATACAAAACAAAAGAAATGAAAGTGAAGATCATGGTTACACTTTTTGTCTTGAGTGCTTGATGATCTACGGTGGAGATGGATTTCCTTCACAAGGGACTTAGCGTATTGTGTTGGATGGATGGATGCTTTGCTTCGGCTTGGAAGGAGGAACCTTGCTTGCTTCGGCTTGGATGGAGGAAGGATGATACTTCGGCTTGGAAATGAACCTTGCTTGTGTTTATGGTGGAGGAGTATTTGTGTAGAGTTTTTGTTTGTAAAATGAGAGATGATGCTCTTCAAGGCTGGCCTCCCTCTTATATAGGCAAGGAATGTTGCTCTTCTCTCTTCCACCTTGCCTTGTTCATTAAATGCAAGCAAGAGTCACCATGGCAAGTCACCATTTGTGATCATCATTTGTAAACCCTAAGCAAGAGTCACCATGGCAAGTCACCATTTGTGAACCCAAAGCAAGAGTCACCATGGCAAGTCACTCCCTTAGTCATCTTTTCATTTAATGCAAGCAAGAGTCACCATGGCAAGTCACCAAGCTTGATATTGTTGACTTTTCAACTTCACCAAAAGGCTTCTATGCCGAATTGAATGGTCATGGGCTTGATAATGGGCCGAAACAAGAGTTGAGAAATCGGCCCATAATTTGCTTTTAGGTTCGGCCCATTTTCGGAGGTCCAAAATCGCAAAAATCGCAAAATCGCCGAAATTCCTCCGAATTGCGTCGTTATTAATCTCCACCGTAAATATCTTCAAAATAACAAATTAAATAAGGAAAACATAAAAACTAAGATAATAACATAGCTAAACGTAAAGGAAAATGCGTTAAGAAACGAGCATAAAATGCGTATATCAAATTCCCCCACACTTAGACTTTTCTAGTCCCTTAGCAAACACTAAGTTAAACTAAGACTCTCCTACGAAATTAAAACAAAGGTAAGAACATAACTAAGCCCTTAGCTAAAATTTGTCTCAGAATTTTCATAAGTATATGGCGATGTCTCACATGATTTTCAACTTTGTATGCTCAACGAATTCAAGAGATAATTGCGATATAATTATGTAATGAACAAGTAAGACATAGAGAAAACAATGGTTATGTTATAGCTGTGCATGCTTTGAATAAAGGTTTAATCAACTCACAAGGATGCACTCATCATATTTTTCACTCATGAAAATGGTTCACTTAAAATGTATATGAATTGAAATGAAAACCACATGAATAAAGTTTGATTACTTGCACAAATGAACCAAAACCATAAGCTTACTCATGCAACTTACTCTACTAATTGAAAGCTACTCATTTTAAGGATCATAAAGGACTTTTAGTGAGGTTGTAATGGGGTTAAGGCTAAGGCATTCGAAATTTAGATATGTGGTGATAAAAATGTTCCAATGACTTAGTCTAGCACCATATTAGTCCTCCATCTCCATTTGTATGTTACCATGTATACTTCAATCTAAGCTACCCTTTTAGCTTTTCGGACAGGACAAAGGCCATATTTTGTTCTATTTTTAGGCCTTCAATTTATCGTAAACTCCAAATCCGTAAATAAGGGGGACGTTAATCCAAATGGTTATTCTTAGAACACAACATATTGCCATGAGAGATAATAATTTTTTTTTTTCTTTTCATTCTCTCAAATATAATTTTTTTCTTTTCTTTTTGGCAATCACAAACTTTTTTAGCTATTTGGACAAGTCTTTCCCCTTACTCACATTAACTCTTTCAATCTTTCCTACCAAACCATAATCTTATGTGCTAGTTTCGAAAAATTCTCACCAAGTTTCCGGAACAAAGGTAAGGATATTCTATACTAGGATAAGTGTTTAGGTATATATGGTGATGAAAGAAAAGCTTAACGTGGGCTCAATTGGTTTATCTAGGGGTGTCGCAACTTGTGCGTACAAATGGGATACATGGATATATGGCAATGTGGTGGAAAATCCTAAATGCCTTTAATCATTTCTAAAATCAAAGTATGTATCAACTTAAAAGCTTTGCAAATTGACATGAGTAAGTTCTAGTATTCTCTAGTTCATTAAAATCTATGGCAAGCAATCAAATGAGGCATATATAAGCTAGTAGCTACGAAATGGATGTATATTCACTCGAATAAAGAACAGATAGCTCAAAAGCTCACATAGGGTTCATATGATTAAAAACTTATTCAAGCATGCGATTTCTGTACCATGTTTTTGCAATTCATATCTACTACATGTTAAAAACATAAAGAATATCTCAATTAGCACAAGAATTCGATGCATGTGATTCATACGCCATATGTGTTCGTATCGATCAAATTTCATCATCGACTAGTTAAGGGCGTCCTAAAGACTCTGAAAAACACTAATTTAGACACAATTAAATTGTAAACCCTTCCCCCACACTTAAACTCTACATTGCCCTCAATGTACTAAAGTAGAAGTATAGAATAAAAATGGAGTATAGGATCTAAGAAAATTTTAATCTAATACGCAAAAAGCCATTAAATTAATTAAAAGGGGAGAAGAAAACAAATCTGTTGTCTCCCTATTGGGTTGCCTCCCAATGAGCGCTTGTTTTACGTCGTTAGCTTTGGACGTGATGCATCATTTTGTTTTTGAAATGGCCGGTTCTTGGAGTTGCATCTCCTCCACGGTGTGCTCCGCAAATGCCTCAAAATAGGGCTTCAAGCGATGGCCATTTACTTTGAACTCACTACCTTTGTCGATAGATCGAATGAGAACTGCTCCATGAGGTAGAACTTGAGAAACTATGAATGGCCCCATCCATCGAGAGCGAAGCTTTCCCGGAAAGAGCTTAAGTCTTGAATTGAAAAGCAATACTTTCTGCCCAGGTTCAAAACTCTTCCCGCGAATCATCTGATCGTGGATCTTTTTCGTCTTCTCTTTGTAAATCCACGCATTGTCGAAAGCATCATTTCTGATTTCTTCTAGTTCACATAGTTGTAGCTTCCGATGCAAGCCTGCGGCATCTCGATCGATGTTGAATTTCTTCACGGCCCACCATGCCTTGTGCTCCAATTCAACCGGAAGATGGCACGCCTTCCCATAAATTAATCGGAAAGGTGACATACCAATGGGGGTCTTGTAGGCAGTCCTGTAAGCCCACAATGCATCGTCTAAGCATTGACTCCAATCTTTCCGGTTTGGGCGGACGGTTCTCTCCAAAATCTTCTTGATCTCACGGTTGGAAACTTTAGCCATTCCATTTGTTTGAGGGTGGTATGGTGTGGAAACCTTGTGTTTTACGCCATACCTCCTCATCAGTGCTTCCACCGTGCGGTTGCAAAAGTGACTTCCTCCATCGCTGATTAGAACGCGTGGCATTCCAAATCTACTGAAAATGTTAGTTTGTAGGAAATCTGCAACAACTCGCGAATCATTAGTACGGGTGGCCTTTGCCTCCACCCATTTAGAAACATAATCTACTGCGAGTAAGATATAAGTAAAACCATTGGAGGGAGGAAATGGTCCCATAAAATCAATACCCCACACATCAAAAATTTCAACATTAAATATGTAGTGTTGTGGCATTTGATCTCTAGGGCCTAAATTACCGAATCTCTGGCACTTATCACATGCAGCACAATATGCATGAGCATCGCGAAATAAACTAGGCCAAAAGAAACCGCAATCTAAAATCTTAAGGGCTGTCCTCCTAGAACCAAAGTGTCCCCCACATGCTTCATTGTGACAAAAGTCTAGAATGGGCTTAAACTCACTATCCGGGATACATCTCCTAATTACTAAATCGGAGCATTGTTTCCACAAATAAGGCTCATCCCAGATAAAGGTTCTAGCATTATGCTTAAGTTTGTCACGTTGAAATTTATGCATGGTAGACGGAAACTCACCGGTAACTAAGTAATTTACGATATCTGCATACCAAGGAGTTTCCGAAGTAGTTACCTCAATTCCGAAGAGTTTTTCATCCGGAAAAGTTTCTTCAATCTCGACAGGCTCATGGTCACCTATCAAACGTGATAGGTGGTCAGCGACGACGTTTTCTACTCCCTTCTTGTCCTTGATTTCGATGTTGAATTCTTGGAGTAGAAGTATCCATCTGATAAGTCGTGGTTTTGCGTCCTTCTTGAGCATTAGATACTTCAAAGCTGCATGATCGGTAAACACAGTTACTTTAGTTTGAAGTAAATAAGATCGAAATTTATCTAAAGCAAAAACCACAGCAAGAAACTCCTTCTCGGTGGTAGTATAATTTCTTTGTGCTTCATCAAGTGTCCGAGAGGCGTAATAGATTACGCAAGGCTTCTTGTCCTTCCGCTGACCCAAGACGGCTCCTACGGCATAATCCGAGGCGTCGCACATGAGTTCAAATGGCAGAGACCAATCAGGGCTGCACAAAATAGGAGCGCTCGTGAGAAGCTCCTTCAACTTGTTGAAGGCAGCGTTGCATTCTTCATCAAAGATGAACGGGGTCTCCTTTTGCAGCAGTTTACACAACGGGCGCGAAATGTGGGAAAAGTCCTTGATAAACCTACGATAAAATCCTGCGTGTCCAAGAAATGAACGAATCTCTCTAACCGAAGTTGGAGAGGGTAAGTGACGCACAAGATCTACTTTAGATTTATCAACTTCTAACCCTTTTTCGGAAATAATATGACCTAACACTATCCCTTGCGTAACCATGAAATGGCACTTCTCCCAATTAAGCACCAAATTCGTTTCAACGCATCTTTGTAAAATAGTTTCTAAATTGTTTAAGCATGCATCAAAATCATTCCCAAATACACTAAAGTCGTCCATGAATACTTCAATAATTTTTTCAATGTACTCGGAGAAAATTGAGAGCATGCAACGTTGAAATGTACCTGGTGCATTGCACAGTCCAAATGGCATTCGGCGGTATGCAAACGTTCCGAAAGGGCATGTGAACGTTGTCTTTTCTTGATCCTCCTCCGCAATGCTAATTTGGTTGTAGCCGGAATATCCGTCGAGAAAACAATAAAATGCATGGCCGGCTAATCTTTCCAGCATTTGGTCGATGAATGGTAAGGGAAAATGATCCTTGCGGGTTGCGGCGTTGAGCTTCCGGTAATCAATGCACACTCGGTGTCCAGTGATCGTCCGTTGTGGCACAAGTTCATTTTCCAGATTCTCGACGACGGTAATTCCCGATTTCTTAGGTACTACCTGCACTGGGGAAACCCAACGGCTATCAGAAATAGGGTAAATAACTCCACAGTCCATGAGTTTAATTACCTCCTTTTTTACCACCTCCATCATCGGAGGGTGGAGCCGACATTGCGCTTCTCGCGTAGGCTTGGTGCCTTCTTCAAGGAAAATCCTATGCACACATGTTGCTGGATTTATTCCCTTGATGTCCGCAAGTGTCCAGCCTATTGCGGGTTTGTATCGTTTGAGCACACTCACGAGCTTCTCCTCCTGTTCCTCTTCTAGCGCGGACGAAATAATGACCGGTAAAGTTTCATTCTCGCCCAAGTACGCATACTTCAGATGGTCCGGTAGTAGCTTGAGTTCTAAAACTGGAGCTTCTACGATGGAAGGAACCATTTTATTAGTACCAAAAGTAATTGGTAAAGGAGGAGAAAAGCTTACTTTTCGTGGTGCGGCATTTAGGGCCATGGCCATGTCTTGAATTTGAGGCGTCAGCTCTAGTAAAGCCTCGAGAATGCCGTCATGCCCAAGTTGAATGGCCATGTCGAGTTCATCCTCATTGATGGTGTCGAGGTAGCCTTGTGCTAAGGTATCCACAGGATCGTATGTCGAAATGGCAGCTACGCTCGACATTGGAAACTTCATCCCGTCCAGGATGTTGAACTCGATTCTTTCTCCATCAATCTCCATGGAGAAAGTGCCTTGAAACACATCAATCTTCGTTCTCGCAGTCCGCATGAAAGGTCGCCCAAGCAGTAGTGGCGTGGTGTTCAGTGGACTCTCTTCCATGTCAACAATATAAAAATCGGCTGGGAATATCAAGTTGTTGACTTGCACGAGAACGTCTTCTACGTATCCCCTCGGATACTTGTGTGTGCGATCGGTTAATTGGATGACAACACCATCTTGCTTGAGATCTCCAAGCTCCATCGATTCGAATAGATAGTAAGGCATGACGTTGATGGAAGCTCCGAGATCAAGCATCACGTCTTGGAAGTGGGTGTCACCGATTACGCAAGGAACTGCAAAGCTCCCTGGGTCCTTCAGTTTTGGGGGTAGCCGACGCTGCAAAACCGCCGAAACGGTTGCGTTCACCTTCACAACCTCCTTCTCTCGAGTTTGCCTCCTCTGTGTGCATAATTCTTTGAGAAACTTCGCGTATATTGGCACTTGTTTTATGCACTCGATCAAGGGCAAATTCACTTGCACCTTTCGGAAGATGTCCAAAATATCTTCATATTGAGCATCCTTCTTCTTCGATTTTGATAATCTGCTAGGGAAAGGTGCAACAGCAAACGGAGAATTAGTAATAACCGTATTTGAAGGAATATGGTTTTTACCTTTGATTGGGGTAGGTTGTGGAGGTGATTGTGCCTTGGTGACATTAGGCGTCACCTTCTTTTTCTCGGCCTCTTGAGTAGCCGGATCGATCTCATCTTCTTCTTCGTTGGTGATGTCCTCAATGGTGACTTCATCAAGATGAGATCGCTTGGTCTTTGGTTCCTCAAGTATCTTCCAACTCCTTGTGACTATAGCATTCACGTTTCTTTGATTAGGAGTGGTTTGAGGTGGAAGCCGACCGGTTTCTTTGATTTGGCCCATGAAATCAACAAGTTGGCCAAGCTGCTTCTTCACTTCGGTGATGTCGCGGCCATGTGAGTCAAGTGTCTCCTTTGTCTTCGATTGTCCGTCGAGGAGAACTTGAGTGGAGGCCGAAAGTTGCGACAACATCTTGTCGTAATCCGGGTTGGTGAAGGATTGCGAAGACGAACCATGCTGCATCGGTGGCCTTGGTTGAAATGGAGGGCGTTGGTAGCTTTGTTGAGGTGCTGGAGGGTTCAAAGTTCCCTCGTTGCTGCTCCATCTAAAACCCGGATGATCACGGTTGACATAGTTATTATAATTGTTATACCGTTGTCCTCCCTGATATCCGCCGATGGCGTTAGCGTGCTCCGGCTCGCTTGCTTGTTCCGGCACTTGAGGGCACTGGTCGTTGTGGTGACCTTGTGTTTGACATATGCCACAAACAGGCCGTTGAGTTGCCTTCGCTCTTGTCGTCTCGAGTTCTAAAACCTTCTCTAGCATATGAGCTAGTTTGTCGTACTTTTCGTCCGCGTTGGTTGTAGAACTCGCTTCACCGACTGCTCGTCTGTTGGACATTCCATATTGTGCATCATTATTCGCCCGATTCTCTAGAAGAGCTCTAGCTTCGGTTTCGGTTAAGTCCATGAATGCACCGGTGGCTGCTGCATCCAGCAATTCCCTATCAATCGGCTTGAGACCATCGTAAAAGTAATTCATGAGATTGGTCTCGGAAAATCCATGCGATGGGCAAGTGGCACACAAAACCTTGAATCGGTCGTAATATTGGCCGAAGGTCTCGTCCGGTTTCTGTGTGATGCCAGTGATTTGCTTTCTCAAGACGGTGATCTTTGAGGCCGGGAAGTACTTCGCTAGGAACATATCCGCAAGTTGCTTCCATGAGGTAATATGGTTCGGCGGTAGTTCCATTAGCCAAGACTCGGCCCTGTCGACTAGGGTGAATGGAAATGCCTTCAGCTTGAAGAGCGCCGTATCAGCATCAGATGGCTTCATGCTGTTACAAACAAATTGGAATTGTTTGAGATGCTTGTTCGGATCTTCATTGGAAAGTCCATGAAAAATGGGTAGTCGGTGGAGGAAGCCACTCTTTAGCTCGATATCCTTCATGTTTTCCTCCGGTTGTGGAAAAGCAATGCTCGAAGGCCCACTGCTCCATTCGGTTGAGCAGGTGCGCTGGCGAAGAGATTGTCCTGCATTGGCCATGTTGACTTGTTGTGCTTCTGCTTCTGAATTGTGGTCGGTTGATGAGGCTAAAGTATGGTCGGTTGATGAATGTGACGACTCGGAAACTTCCTCGATGATGGGATGATCCAGGATGTCAGTTTGAGCTCTAAGTCTCGCTATTCTCTCTGCGATCTCCTCAAACTTTGTTCTAGATGGTCCAGGATCCCGATCGGACATTCATTAGCCTGAGCATCCACCAAAGACCAAGTGTTAGTATCAACAAAGAATTTGAGATGAATATAGGAATACTAACCAAAATCGTAAGACATATTTAGAAAACAAAGCAATAACAAATAGTAAAACTATCAAAGCATACTATAAATACTCACAAATACTTAAAAACTACTAATAACACACAAAAGTTATAATACTTAAGACACTAAATGTAATTTACTAAGTAATGCAAATGATTTAATCAATTTTATGGGCTATGCAAAAGAATGTAATAAACTAAGACACATGTTTTCTGCAAATTAAAACTATATAATGCTAAACCCAAGAATTTAGTTAGAACATATATAAACAAAGTTCAAATACAAGCAAACAATAATTCACATCGAATTTATGCACCACACATTTTTTTTCAATAAAATGCATTAAACAACAATCCTACGTGAAATATGGAGTGCATGCATAAGAGAAAACGTTAGAACCTGCAGAAAACACACGAGTTACGTGCTAAAAAAAATGAATGCAAAGAATGACCTCTTCTTCGATCTTATGTCCCTAACTTCACTTAGGTTAGGGTACTCGGTAGTGAAATCCGAGTATCATAAAGCCTAAGAGAGGTTATGCAAGCTAAGTAACGTTTGTTAGTCCTTTACAGTTTTTAATGCACAAACAAACACAAAAATTTGACTAAGTTTTATTTATTTCCTTTGGCCCCGATGGTACGTGGTGCAGAGGCTCTCGACTGTGCAATGGGTCTCGTTCATCCGAAGATGAAGTCTGATTCCAGGAGGTCTAAGCATGCATAATCCGATATACCATCTATTTAAAGGATTATGTCGTATTTATCAAGTTCGTATTTATCCGTATTCGTATGCACTTATGATTTACAGAGAGTACGCGAAATGATCATTCGGTAAATTTCTTGGACGTGCGGCCCGCGCGAAAATATATACCGACTACAATTCAGCTTAGTTACGTTTAGAAATGGTTAGTAGGAATAGAGATAACGCGAGAGGTAAGGACTAATATTTAGAACAACCCGAGGCTTACTCGTAAGAGTATATACTCCAATGTTGTTCCTAGAGACACCCTGAGGCTAACCAGTTACGGTATATACTCCAATGGTGTTCTATTGCTTAGATCCGAAACCCGGCACCAATAATAAACCCATTCACCATATCCAACAATCAGCCAAATTTGTGAGATAGTATATAATCTCAAGTTCTTAGTAAACTCCGCCCACAACCTCGTGCCCATAACTTCACTTAGGTTATGGCGTGTGGTGATAAAATCCACACATCACGAGGGGTTAAGGAGATAAACCAGAAAAAGAGGCACCACCTATTCCAAAGAACGAAACCTTATAACCAATACTCGTGCACAATGTAAATCAATTTAAGTACGTCTACGTTTTGATTGCGCCTATGATTTAAAAGGAATACACGACTTAGTTATTGAATAAATCTCTTGTCCGTGCGGCCCGCGCGAAAATGTATACCAACTATCGTTAATCCTCGTAATTGTTGGAAATGACCAGTTGGGATAGATGTAACGCGAGAGGTGAGAACTAATTTCTGGGAACAACCTGAGGCTAACTCGTAAGAGTATATACTCCGATGTTGTTCTTAGAAACACCCCGAGGCTTACTCGTAAGAGTATATACTTCAATGGTGTTCTGTTTTCTTAGTTCAAAACCCGTCACCATTCATAACCCTTCTAGACATCATAACCAACTCTTACTCGAATTCACAAGATAGTATACAATCTCAAGTGTTTGTAAACTCCGCCCACAACCTCGTGCCCATAACTTCACTTAGGTTATGGCGTGTGGTGATGAAATCCACACATCACGAGGGGTTAAGGAGATAGACAAACAAAAGAGGCACCACCTATTCCATAGAGATTTATTTAATAACTAAGTGCTAGTACTCAAATTAAATCAAAGACTATCCTTTAACATGAAAATAAATTATGCAAGTGTAAAAACTAAGTATAAATAAATTTGTCTAAGTAAAAGTATGCATTGTAAACATGTATGTAAATTTCTTTAAGTATAAACAAGAATGAACAAGTATGTACTTCGAAAATTTAGACATGCTTTTAATTACAAATGTACAACGAAATCATACAAAAACATTCTAACTCCCCGGCAACGGCGCCAAAAATTGATACGCGCAAAACATGCATTCACGTTAACTTAAAAACACAGATTACGCGCATTGCAATTTAAACCCTTCTTTTGTCATTTGTAATATTGGCGAGTAGGGATCGTTCTTTATCCGGGGAATTAAGGGCGCATGCATGGTTTCGTTAATAAGCGGAAATATAAATGTTGGGGGGATTGGAAGTTGGTTGTTTAATCTACGAAATTAAAGTACAAAAACATGCAAACACAACTAAAACTCTTAGGCATCTAACATGTTTTACTCATAGACAAGTTTCAACAATCAAGAAACTTAAAGTCTAATTATGCTTGCTAAAAATAAGAAGTTACACTACTAATTACATGTGATCATCTCATCTTATTAACCTACCCTTTTCATGCATCAAACCTTTTTGTAAGTTACGAAATTCATAACTTCTAACTAAATACACATGCTTAATAATTGAGTAGGAATGCAACTTAGCGTATAAACATCCTAAACAACATACGATCATCGAAACATGCGAAAGAGAGGGACTTAGCGTATTTTCTAACACATGCATTCGAAGCTTTAAGATTGTATCAAACATGCATAAAAGGCTAGAAATCATAAACACATGCATATTACAAATCTGTTTAAGAGCATAAAACACAAATCTAAACTTGTTCTTCATTTGATACATAAATGTATTCCAATACATCAAAAGGTTCAAATACAAAACAAAAGAAATGAAAGTGAAGATCATGGTTACACTTTTTGTCTTGAGTGCTTGATGATGTACGGTGGAGATGGATTTCCTTCACAAGGGACTTAGCGTATTGTGTTGGATGGATGGATGCTTTGCTTCGGCTTGGAAGGAGGAACCTTGCTTGCTTCGGCTTGGATGGAGGAAGGATGATACTTCGGCTTGGAAATGAACCTTGCTTGTGTTTATGGTGGAGGAGTATTTGTGTAGAGTTTTTGTTTGTAAAATGAGAGATGATGCTCTTCAAGGCTGGCCTCCCTCTTATATAGGCAAGGAATGTTGCTCTTCTCTCTTCCACCTTGCCTTGTTCATTAAATGCAAGGAAGAGTCACCATGGCAAGTCACCATTTGTGATCATCATTTGTAAACCCTAAGCAAGAGTCACCATGGCAAGTCACCATTTGTGAACCCAAAGCAAGAGTCACCATGGCAAGTCACTCCCTTAGTCATCTTTTCATTTAATGCAAGCAAGAGTCACCATGGCAAGTCACCAAGCTTGATATTGTTGACTTTTCAACTTCACCAAAAGGCTTCTATGCCGAATTGAATGGTCATGGGCTTGATAATGGGCCGAAACAAGAGTTGAGAAATCGGCCCATAATTTGCTTTTAGGTTCGGCCCATTTTCGGAGGTCCAAAATCGCAAAAATCGCAAAATCGCCGAAATTCCTCCGAATTGCGTCGTTATTAATCTCCACCGTAAATATCTTCAAAATAACAAATTAAATAAGGAAAACATAAAAACTAAGATAATAACATAGCTAAACGTAAAGGAAAATGCGTTAAGAAACGAGCATAAAATGCGTATATCAACTAACTTGACACTAAAGAAAAAGTAAAATGCAGATGTGTATATCTCACCCTACCAAGTCTTTTGTAGACTTAGCATTGTGAGTGGTGATTGAATAACGATGAGTGGTTATACGAGTTTGATTGGTTGGTTGATTACACTACAATGCGCAAACGAATATAGCAAACAAATTCAATATAAGAAAAGATGGTCGACTAGGAAAATCTCCACTAACCATATGATGCATCAACCATATGATGCATCAAACATTGTCCCAGTTTATGTATTAGATTAGAGTTCGTTCATACAAGCTAATGTCCAAATCGTGATCTTGTGGGTCACATTTGGTTTTGAACCCAAGTTCCTAGGTCATTTCAATTTCTAGATGACTTGAGCCCAACATTGAAGTATGTAGTGAATTGAAACTAAGACCCCAAGCCATTCCGGGCTTGCATCTTGATGGTATGTCACTTTGTGAAGTCAACTAGCATATCATGTGATATATGTGAATGGTTCCCCTTCTTGAATCTGTATTGGAGAATCTGAGAGAAAGTCTATGTGATTCCCTCAACTCGCACCTATTGGTTGGGTTACGAGTTAAGAGAATCTACTAATAGCTACAATAACCTTTTGGATTTAATGTGTGCTTGACTAGAGTCCCTTAACTCCATTGAGACTCAAATGAGCTTTAGTCCATGCTAGGTGCTAAGTCAACCAAGTCTCAAGGTCAACCTCTTAGAATATACCCTAATAATGTTTACATGGTCATCTAGCCTTAAGTGAGTAGCTAATTCAATTAAGGTCCATTTTTAGTCTCTTTACACATACATTAACTTAGGTAGGGTCAACACATACATAAGTGAAACTAGACATGAACCTCAAGCACAATACATATCCACAAATACATAATTGCTCATCCATAACACACAATCACATAACATACACTAAAATCATACATAATCCAAGACATCATTTGTTCATAGAACCCTAGCCTCCAAAATAAAACTACTCACTACACATAACTAAATACAAGAGTTGATACATGCTTAAAGTAGGAAGAAAGTAGAAATAACCAAGGGTCCCCTAGCCAAAGCTTCGCCAAGTGACTCCAAGCCTTCTAGCTCTACTTCTTTTCTTCAACAAGCACCAAGTCTTCAAGAGGAGGTAAGGTAAACCCTTAGGATTTCAAGAAGTAAGGGGATAGGGATTACTTCCCACTCCTTTGAACTCTAAAATCTTAGTATAACCCTAGAAGGTGAGAATGATGGGAGGAATACTCAAACTAAGCCAAAGTGATGAAGATGTGGAGAAGAGATTCGGCTCTACCCAAGAGAGGGAAGAGGTAGGTGAAAGGACCCAACCCCGATTTAGCTCCCTAAACCGGAATCAATCCCTTTCGAAAACACGAACCAACAAAAACCGTAGAAATTTTGGCAGAGTTTCGTTACTAACGTGGAACTACCATTACCTGCACGCGGAAAATACACTTCATCCTATGCCACAAAAATCAAACCGTGGGCACCAATCCCATCCGGATTTCTCAATATATCAACAGTAAAGTAAAACAATAAATATATCTATACTTTACCGAGATCCGGAGTAAAATCATATTGTATACACAACAGAATACTCAGAGCGACCTCTAATGTATAATCATATAAGTATACCACAGTAGGTAGAACAATAAACCTACTGGAAGAAATAAGGTAGCTCGAGCACTATGCCTCCGACCACGACGTGCGACACCAGAGTCCAAACTACAAACTGGGCACGGAAACCGAAAAGCCCAGGGGAAAGACATGAAAACTGTTAGAGTGAGTGAACGAAAATAAATGTCTTTCACCAGTTGATATATATATATATATATCTAAAATAACATATGCGAGTCCAGGTAAATAAAAATAACAAGTACACGAGGTAAAACTTATACTCCTCCAGCGTACTGAGCATGCAAGTAAAAATCCCACGGAGTCACTCATGGACACACCCGTGCTAGTACAGTCTGAATCACGGGGTCCTTAGTCCACGTGATTCTAAGCCAGAAAGGCCTCGGTACCGGGGAAACGCCCCTCGCCGGTCAGGTCGGGGTAACGACGCCCCTCCTGGAAGGCCTACCATTGGGGATCAGCCGAGAGGCAAGTGTATCGATACAACAACGTAACTGAGACTGTACTCCGTGAAAACCAAATCATAAACAGTTCGATGCAAATGCATGAAACAATATATAAGTGTATATACGTACTATATACTGGTATAGGCATAATCGTATAACACATGCTCGTAATAAACATAATATCGTATGAAATCTCATGCTCGTAAAACCTTGATCATACTGCATGCTCAAATTCGTAAAACGTATATAAAAGACTCGCAAACAATCCGTGAAAAGAAGTTGTCCACTCACAGACTAGCGTAACGCAGTTCGCGTTAACCCGTGATCCGGCGCAAAGTCCCTCGCCAAACAAACGATCACGAACCCCTGAATAATCACAAAATCCATTTCTCAAAATCATAACTCGACAATTCAAAACAAATCACGAGAAACCACCGTTCTCGGAAACACGTAATCCGATTACGACAAACTGTCGGAAATCCGGAAATCACACCTCAATACCTCACTGTACTTTTGGATGCTCAACTCGAAAAACGAACCTCCCCACTGCGATCGGAGCGCGATTTCGAGTGAAATGACATGCAACTTGTCGAAAATCCCAAAAAGTCAAACTTTGACCGCCGTTGACCGTTGACCGCCGTCAACGGTGGTGCCGCCACCAAACTGAACTTTTCCCGGAAGAGCAACCTCTATTCCACTCAAAATCATCCACTGAGCAACTTTGTCAACTGCATCGAAGGCTAATTCTCACTCTAACTAGGTCAATTTTATGCAAAACCGAATTGGTACCAAATTTTCAAATCTAAAATTCTCCAAGCACAATCAAAATTAGAACTCCATACTTACATGGTTAGAATCATGGGGATGAGAGCTTCAAAACCCAGTACTTGTTTTACCTCAATTCGGCCGAAATCAAAAGCAACTAAAACCCCAAAATTTCTCCAACTTTGGCCCAAGATTTCTCTCTCCACCGTCCACCTCGCCGTGAACGGTGGCCGGCATCTACACGGGGCAGCCAAGCCGAGTCGAACGAGGTTAGGGTCAAGCCCGGAGGTGGCCGGTTAAGGAATCACCGCCGGCGAGCCGTGAAGGTGCCGCGCCTCCTTCCTCTTCCACGTGTTGACCAAGTCAACACCAGTCAACCCAAAATAACTTCAGCTTTTGACTTTCCTAAAGGGGAAACCACCATAAATAGCTTTCCAAAAATAGAAACTTCCAAAATTACACATTTCGGCAAACTTCAAATACACGTAACTTCCTCGTCGTAATTCTGATTCCGATAATTCTCGCGGCAACAAACTCGACTCGACATGTTCTTCAATTATCACCTGAAGTCAAATACATCGACCAATCGGACAAAAATTCAATTGTTCAAACCAACACATATTTAAACCGACAAAATAATCAACAATCGGAAATATTCACAACTTAATCTTCGTAACTCGGAATAATGCTCTGGAAGTTCCCACGAGCTCAAAATTAAATTCTCAACAACTTCCGTGAAGAAGCCAAAACCAAATTCCCGTCCGGTAATTTAGTCGCTAACAAATCTACCATTTAAACCCAATTACGTCAAAACTTCAAATATTCATAACTTATTCCTCGGTCGTCCAAATAATGATCCGGAACCGCTCACGAAATCAAAATCACACGTACAATGACTCTCGAGAAGAGACCCAGCTCCAATTCTCGGCCAATAATTTAGTCGTTATCAAATCCGGCGATTCACATAACTGTCGGAAATCTGCGATAACACGCAAGCTCGTAGATTAATCTGATTACACTGCTGATTCTGTTCTGGGTTGTCACACTAGGTCTCTAATAGCGGTGGTTATGGAGGTATTTTTGGCCTAAAAAAGGAGGAGGAGAGGTAGAAGAGAGTGCTAGAGGGGTGGTATATGGATAAGGGGTCTAGAGATAGTGTAAACTATGAAAAATCTGAAAATGAGGTGAGATGTGTGAGTGCGGAAAGGGGAGCTCGAATTTTGTTGAGTTAGGAGGCTCCATTTCGACCCTAGGAAGATAATAAAAGAAGAGGTGGAAGATCTAAGGGTTAACTTTGAATTAGGGAGACCATGATCCACTATTTTAGGTTATGGAAGGCTAAACTCCAAATTAGTGACATCATGTGGTCCAACTTCTTCTCTTTCTCTCCAAATCAGATTGGTAAGCACTACCAGCATAAAGAGTATACCCGACGAAAAACAGCCCGACGATGGTTGAAACCATCGGGTATAGTACACTTTACCCGACGGTTTCAACCATTGTTGGTAAATAGCACTATACCCGACGGTTCATTTCTATACCATCAGGTATAGTTAAATGACCTCGTCAGGAATAGTTCATGGATAGCCGACGACCTAAAAAACCAATTACCGACGATCTGATAAACTATAGTCGACGACCCCTTTTTATGTCGTCGGCTATGGTTCCTTATCTAACCTGCTCGGGCAACAGCTCAACCATTCAAAAAAATTGGAAGAGAAAACTCAAAACGCTCTGAAATTGTGAGTGTTTTCAGTAGCGGTCCAAAAAAAGTTCGTGAAGCTATTTCTCGCTATATAGGTACGTATATATATGAATTTTGTAGATTGAGTTAATTATGTGTGATATATATAGAGAGATTGATGAATTTGGGAGATTAATTGATTTAATTAGATGTAAATATATATGCATGTAAAAATTTATATGTTATATATATATATATGAATTTTGGAGATTGAGTTAATTTATGTTATATATATATATGAATTTTAGAGATTGAGTTTATTTAATTAGATGAAAATATGTACGTATATATGTGTGTTTATATATATGTGTTAATTAATTGTTGATATATATATATATATATATCGCCAGCTGGCTAGCTAGTATGCGTGTGTACGTGTGCGTGTGCGTGTGCGTGTGCGTGTGCGTGTGCGTGCGTGCGCGCGCGCTGTTGTGTGTGTGTGTGTGTGTGTGTGTGTGTGTGTGTGTGTGTGTGTGTGTGTGTGTGTGTGTGTGTGTGTGTGTGTGTGTGTGTCTGACTTTGTAATTACGTAGCTAGCTTGCTAGTAGATCCATGATCGAATTAAAGATGTATATATATAAAAATTAAGTTAACATATTTCAGGATGGACAAGAGTTGGATTTTGCTTCCAAGATGGGATCAAAATTATAAAATTAGAATGAAGAGTTTTGTGGAACATGTGAAGGCTAATTCTAATGTGAATGATATTCATTATTGCCCATGTAAATGTTGTCAGTGTCGAAGCGATATTTATCGTTTTACCATTGATACAGTAAGGGAGCACCTGAAGAAAAACGGGTTTTGGGATAAGTACACTATGTTGGATTTATCACGGTGAAACATCTTCAGCGGGTCAGCATGATCATGAAAAATATCCTCAGATGGCCAGTACATCCAATGATCTAACAATGAGGTTGATCAACGATGTGTTTCCTTATGAGAGCGGTGTATTAGCTTAAGCAGTAGATAATGATCCCGCTGTTAGGGGTTTCCATGATATTGAGCCAGTCCAGCAATTACCTATAGTTGTCAACACTACCAGTATGGACAAGTACAACAACTTGATTGCATTCCAACTGACCCCATTGTACAACGAGTGTAATAAGACTGTTCTTGAAAGTGTCATGGGAGCAATGAAGCTGAAAGTGGAGAACAAATTGACTGTCAAGGAAGTTGATGATTGGCTGAAGTGGACTGCTTCAATGCTGCCTTCCGATCATCGTCTTCCTACCACTCATCGTAAGGTGCGACATATCTTGAAACATCTTAGCCTTTCCTACATGAAAAATCCATGCATGCAAATATGATTGCGTTCTCTTCTGAGGTGAAGATACTAGCGGGAATGATCTTGAATGCCTTGTTATCTACCCAGTATGTTGTACGGATAGGTATAAGTTGACTCCTGCAGGGAACAAGAAAGTTGTGAAGATACTTCGATATTTCCCGCTGATTGATAAGCTGGAACGGTTATTCATGTGTGCACACACGGCTTAAGCTATGAGATGGTGGGCTGAGAGGAATTTGCCCGACGATGATACCCTTATACACCCTACTAACCGAGAGACTCCGAAGCACATGGTCAAGAAGTTTTCTCATTTTGCATCAGAGGTCCGAAATGTTTGGCTAGGGCTCTCATCTGACGGATTCAACCCTTTTGACAACATCAGTCTTCAATACAGTATATGGCCAGTTATTTTGGTGTTGTGCAACCTTCCTCCATGGATTTGCATGAAGAAGGAATACAATATGCTGACTCTGTTAATTCCAGGGCCGGGTTATCCAGTAAAGTGTCTTGATGTGTATTTGAGACCCTTGATTGAGGAGCTTAAGTACCTAAGTGAATTTGGTCATCTTACTTATGACAAGTACAAAAACTAGATGTTCCAGATGCATGCAATGGTTGTTGGCACCATAAGTGATTTTTCTGCACGCGAGATGTTGTCAGGCAACCTTACCAGGGCATAAAGGGCTTGTTCAGAGTGCATGATTGTTGAGTGCTGCAGACCTCATTGTAGGAAGATTGTGCAGATATGTCACCGTTATTGGCTTCCACATGATCACCCATGGCGGCAGGATCCTGAGGCTTTTGATGAGACTATAGAAACGGGTGTGAAACCCAGGAGATGGACGGGGGCCGGGATGAAATTTTGGAAGTGCTAAATGAATACGAATTTGGGCAGCTGAGCAATCATCCTGAAATAGTGGTGTCAATACCTGACAAACCTGACAGGTATAAATTCTGGACACACAAAAGCATATTTTGGGAACTTCTGTACTGGCCCAAGTTGCCTATCAGGCACTACCTAGTTGTCATGCACATAGAGAAGAATGTGTGCAAAAAGTGTGGTGGGCACAATGCTGAATTGGGAGGGAAAAACTAAAGACGGCCCTAAGGCACTCATTGATATGAAAAGAATGAATTTGCGTAAACATTTGTGGTTGAGAGAAGGGAAGAAAAAAAATCTATCAAGCTCCTTACACCGTCAAGTCTGACTAGAAGAATGAAATTTTTAGGTGGATGGGTAATGTCAGGTATCCTTCAGGCTATGCAGGCAATATAGGCCGGTGTGTTAAATTTTGGGATAATAGGATGTATGGATTAAAGAGTCATGATTGTCATATAATTCTTCAACGCCTCTTCCATGTTTTCATTCGAGGGTACCTGCCGAAAGAGATGGTGGAGCCGTTAGTAGCGTTGTCAAGATTTTTTCTGAAGTTATACACTAGAGAAGTGAAAAAAAACAGACCTGAGAGAAATGCAACATGACATCATTTTTATCATGTGCAAATTTGAGAGGATATTTCTCCCAAATATTTTTTATATCATGCCTCACTTGATGATCCATCTTCCTGAACAATTGTTGCTTACCGGTTCGGTACACTACACTTGGATGTATCCTATGGTACGTACGATTCAACATCTGAATTTGGCTATATTTTTTTAAAATTAAACATTATTTGGAAATAATGTTATTATGCACTTTTAAACTTGATAGATAACTGGGGGACTACAAAAGCTATGTGGCTAATAAATCCGTACCTGAAGGATGTATAGCTGAAGCATATCTTGCGCACGAGTGCGTAACATAAACCAAGTTGTATGTAGGAGCGTTGGAGGACCCTGCACAACATATGCCGGTAGATGAAATATAGTTCAAACTTTCTATCCTCTCATATGATGTTGAAGTTGGTGGAAATTTGTCAAAGTCGTACCAATTGGAACAATATGAGCTAGTCATTACCCACTGGTGGGTATTGCTTAATTGTCTTGAAGTGCAATATTGGAAAAACTTTCATCTATACTGTCCTCAGGTTGACGGTGATCTTGAGTACCACAATAGGGAATTTGCAAACTATTTTGGCGGCCGGGTACGTCAATACATATACTTATTGATATATATAATTTAATATCATTACATTTGTAATCTAACATGTCGGTTATTATTACTTCAGATGAACCACGTAGAGTATGATGGTAACCAAAATTGGTCACACGAATTGAGGCTTTTGGCGATGAAACCGATAACTTCAAGAGTGTATCCGATGTGTAAGGTCAATGGCGAGCAATTTATATGTACACACAGAGACGCGAGACGGAAAACACAGAACTCTGGGGTAATGGTGTATGGTACATAGAATTGTATTGAATATTACGGCGTTCTCCATTTAGTGGTTGAACTAATTTATGGGGAAGACATGACATTGCACTTGTTTAAGTGTAGATGGTTTGATACTAGCCATCAGAACACAAAGACTGATGGCTACGTAACATTTTCGGTGAATACTGCTACAACATGGTATGAAGATAACCCTTTTATTTTTGTCACAGCGGTAAAACAAGTATTTTATCTTGATGATCATGTGCACAAAAGTGCTTGGAAAGTAGTTATATAGTGCTACGACACTAGGTGATGCCGCAGAGAATGAAGAAGTTACTGCATACCAAGAGCCGAATGCAATTAATATTTCAGATTCCTCGACAATTTGCCTTACCAATGTGACGTCGGGTAGAGTGATTCGACTTCCTCGAGCAGAACTTAGTGATGTCAATCCAAATGAAGACAATGAAGACTCTGGTGAAGAAGAGAAACACATATTACTAGAAATTAACACGGATACCGAATCAGACTCAAGCGATGATTCTGATTATGCACCTGATTAGTTAAAAATGAATGTGTTGTATAATGGTGCATGCATGTTTGTGATGATCATAATATACATGGTAGTTAAATTTACGTTCATACGACACATCCAAATTTACTTAAACAGGTTTTACAGGAATTGTGTTTTCAAAACCCCTAGGGTAATTTTTCAAAAGTATAAGGAGGTATAACTAACGACATTGACCATTTTTTGTCGGGTATACTATACCCGACAACTTTTGTACTACATATCGTCGGTTATAGTATAACCGACGACGTTCATATGACACGTCGTCGGGTGTACTATACCCGACAACAATTTTTTTGCCTCGTCGGTTATACCCTACAAGTATATCTCCCCAAAACTGTCCGAGGCCGCCCCATTTCCCTCCTCCTCCCTCAAAATCCCTCTCCTTTCTCTCATATCACCCTCGCCCTCCCAAACCGCTGCCGTCCTCCCCTGTGCCGCTGCCGCCTCTGTCACTCCTCCACCTCCTCTCTCTAAAAACAGTTTAGTCTCTCTCTCTCTCTCTCTCTCTCTCTCTCTCTCTCTCTCTCTCTCTCTCTCTCTCTCTCTCTCTAAAAATAGTTTAGTGAATTTGTGATTGTTATTGTGATTTAGGTGATTAGGGGATGAAATTATGGGTTGTATTATTGTGATTGTAATTGGGTATTGTGAAATTATGAATTGTGATTAGGTTATGTGATTGTGATTGGGTTAATATATGGTGATTCGGTTATGGGTTACACATTTGCGTTGGAGGATTGTGATTGTTATTGTGATTTATGTGATTATGTTTGTGATTGTGAAAGTAGGATAACGCGTAAAACATGCATAAAATATTAACACAAAGTAGATACTCAACACATATCTCACACGTATGCAATTTAAAACCCTTCTTTGTAGATGTAGCATTGATAAGTATGGATCGTTCTTAACCGAGGATTGAGGGTACTAATGCATGACAACGTTTGTAAACATAAAATAAAAGGTATGGGGGGGTTTGAAAGTTGGTTTGTTTAACTAATTTCCTACAAAATTAAATGTACAAACGTTGGTTACCAATACACGTAGGGAAATCCTAAAATTCTAACATGCTTCACTCATAGACAAGCAGACAATCAAGAACTTAGAATTACAAGACATGTATTGTCACCGAAAATAATATCTAAGTCTAATATTTACAAGATCAACTTATCAATTTACCTATCCTTTAATAACCTAACCAATTTCATGCAACCTATTTGGTATCTAAGTCATTAGCTATGTTTTAACATGCATATCTCGGAATTAAGTGCCAAACTCGGGAATTGCCCGGTATTCAACACATCATAACTTAAACCGGGAATTGCCCTGCATTCAAATTAAGCGTTAGGAACAAATATGCATGGATAACTAATTTCGAAGAACACCAAACAAGTCATACAAAACTAATTAGAATTATCTAACCAAAAGACTTTAAGAAACCAATCCTTAGTAATTGTAAATTTACACAAGGAAGAATAAAGAGAAGAAGTCATGGTACACTTTTTAAGTAAGGGAATTGCCCTATACTAATCATTGCTTGATGCTCCTTCGATGGATGGAGGATGAAGACACTTTGGGATTGCCAAGCTATGCCTCCGGCCTTTGGAGAGTGGTGGAGACGATTTTGTGGAGGAGAGGCGGCTTCCTTGGAGGTCTATGACGTTTTGGAGAGGTTGAGATGACTCTTGGACAGGGGTTTGGCTCTTTGATAAGTGATAAGAATGAATGAGTCGAGCTCCCCTTTATATAGGAGAAGAGTAGAGTTTTTCCTACCAAAACAAGACTTTCCTTATGTACCCGGGTAAATCTGACAGTCTGTCTTCAAACGCGTTTTCCTGGAGTTTCAGATCTTTGAAAATTCTGATTCTTGTTTCATTGGAAAGCTTATTCAAAGGGCTATAAAATCCATATAAGGAACGCCATATTTGGAATTGAATTGGATTTACTACGGATTTTAGAAGTTAAGTGATCTAGCTGCCCTGTTTTCTTCTTCTTCAAGAAAAAGGAAATCTTCATATCTTCAAATCTTGCCTTCCTTATTCCCTAATAATTCTTGGCCGAATCTACCATATTCTTGCACATATTTTGGCCCTCAAATCAGGTCTGAAAATTCATATAATATCCCCCAAAAATCGTCCATTATATGCTCCATATATTCCGCCATATTTGCTCTTTTCTGGGTCGCGCAGGAGAAATGTCTTCATCTTTTTGTCCACCATTTTGGTATCCATTTCATTTGGCATTTGGTCTTCAATTCTTGACACCATGTGGGAAAGCATTTTAGTAACCATTTTGAAGACCATTTCTTCTCCGGCATTAAGAACTTCCTCATTAGCACGCTTTTCACTCCAAATCGCCTCCTTTATTGATCTCCTTTATTCAAAACCTAAAAACAACAAAGTAAGTAAGAAATGATAATACTAAGGTCAAAACAAAGCTAAATGTAAAGAGAAAGACGCTAAGAATCAAGCATAAAATGCGTAGATCAGAATTGTGAAATTATGAATTCTTATTAGGTTATGTGATTATGAAATTATGATATTGTGATTAGGTTATGGGTTTGTCATTTGCGTTGGAGCATTGTGTTTTAGGTTATTGTTTGATGAATTTGAGAAATTATGGATTGAAATTATGTGTTGTGAAATTATGAATTCTTATTAGGTTATGAGATTGTGATTATTTTCAACGTAATTATTGTGATTTTGATTATTGTGAATTTTAGGAATATATCATGCATTTGTTTTTGGGTCGAGGAAAGAAGTCGACATCTAAGAATCGGAAAAACGGGTCCAGCGGTGACAATTGTGGGTCTGGCTCGAACAACTGGCCCCACCAGCCTTACAGCAGTCGTACAACAATTGTCGTCGACAACTTCTTAAAGGCACTCAGGAGATGCTTGTGCATGATGATGTGGCCGACTCCCAACGACCACAGAGCGCGAGGCAGCTTTTGTTCTTCAATAGAAGTCAGACGTCTACGCCTGGCCTACGGGTCCTGACCCTTCACGTCAAGGTTTGCCAGACACGAACCACGTGTCGGCTACGCCCAGCTATACGGGTCCTGCTCCTTCGGATCCTCGTATGCTAGAAATCAACCGGCCAGAACCAACTCCAGGTCCTTCTCCTGGTCATGCTGGTGCTTCAGGGACATCGTCGTCCGGACAACAAGGAGGTGTCTTTCATTCTCACCTCTATTTCCCCTCATAGGACGTACCTGCCATGCCATATGTCGATGAATCGGGAAACCTTCAACGAGTTGTCGATGATGAGGAAAACCTTATTTACATCCACCTGAAGGAAGCATATGTCTTTCAACCGTTTGATACCCCTCTGAAAAGTGCGAGGATAGCAAACGCATCGACGTCAGAATCATCGGCTAAATAGTAAATATATGCATTATTTAATTTCAAAATTTCCATTAATTTGTATAACAAATTTGGTTATCCTATTTTAATTTTTTTTACTATGTCTTATGCGACAGACGTCGGAGAGGAGAAAAAAGTGAGGACCAGAGGCCCTGTTGTAGGGAAGCAACTTCAGAAGGACGTAGAGGCCTACTGGCCCCTGGTCATAGAGATCAACGAGCAAGGATCAGTGAGACAGGGAAACATTTGTAGGGGGTACTCCAGCATGGTTGGAAGCATTATCCGGGACAAAGTCCTTATTCTGTGGTCAGAGTGGTCCTCAGTCCGTGAATGACCAAGTGAACAATGCGATGTCGGTGAGTTAGATATTCATTGTGTATTTCTACTTATATTAATTAATTCTTTTAAAATATAAATATATTAACATAAAAAATGGAACATTGTAGATGTGGTTCAATGTTCGGGAGAACCTTAAATCCACATGGGCAAATGAGGTTCAAGGAGAAAGGTGATGGGAGTTATATAATATATATTTAGATATCACAAGGATTATGTAATGTGTTTCTAACATTTGTATGGCATATATAGGTATAAAGAGTGGAAGAATGAGCTGTGTAAGTTTTGGAAGAAAAACGACATGCTCAATGACCGTTCGGGTACCCCTATAGAGTTCATGCTTAGAGAGTACGAGTGGAAGTGGCTTCTAATCCACTTTAACGCCCCACGATTTGAGGTATATATTTAACATCATATGTATTTACTTGTGAATAATTTGGCGTTGATAATTTCTAAATCAATTTTTTAAATATATATTTATGAAACAAGGCCATTTTCTCCATAAACACAAGCAGCCGAGCAAAGAACATGGACAACCATCGTGCCGGTTCTAGACCCTATGTGTCTTATAAGGAGGAGGCAATGACCCAACACCCTGAAGAAAACCCGTTCATGTGGATGTATGAAAAAACGCATCCTCAGTCCCACAAACAAGTTGTAAGTATTGTGCCCTTTCAAGTTTACAAATTGCTTACATGTGTATTGTCTGGTTATTTTTTTTATGTATGTTTTCTAATATGTTATTTTCTTATCATTGTCAATTAGGCTCATTTAAGGGAAACAACTGATGAGGTGTTGACTCAGATTGTGAGGGAGCGAAACCCTAATATCTCGGATGATGAGATTCCCTAAGCCATATCTCAGATTGATCAATCTGATTTAAGGGTTGGGGCGAGGATCATGGAAACGCTTTCCCACCACGAAGGAACAATTATTATTGCAAGGCGATGGGATATTAAAGAACACGCTTGGTTTTCAATGCAAATCGGGATCTTCCAAGGCCCAACTAGAGGAATAACTTTGTAGGCAAACTGAGGAGTATCAAAGCAAGATAGAAGAAATTCAGGGACAGATGACCGCAGATGGAGAAGATGCGTCAAGAGATGGCCTGGCAAAAGGCAGAGGAGTTAGCTCGGATGCGAGCTGAAATGGCTAGGAATTTTGAAGGCCTGAGCTCAACCCTTCAGGCGCAAGAAATAAATGTCCCGGCCCAAGGTTGGACTCTATGGACTCCATCTAACCAGCACCCTCACGATGCCCCACATGAGCAGCAGGATCTGCCCGATGATGATGGTAGTGGCCCATCTTATCTCCACAACTTTGACTTTGGCAACATTTAGTTTATATGCATGTGTTTCAAAATTATACGCTAAATTTTAATAAGTTTGTGTTTTGTGTTGATTGTGAAGTTGTTATGCGTTGCTGGACATTGTGGAAATGAAAATATATGTTTGTTAGTTATTTTGAAACTGCAGGTTCTGGAAATGGTAAATCCAGAATCTGTAGTTTTTTTTCTTCGTAAAATTGCATACTATAGCCGACGACCAATACCAAAGTCTTCGGCCATGATCAATATTTTTCGACGATGTGCATAACTATACCCGACAATCTTCATCACCTATAACCGACGATCCCTAAAGCTAGTCGTCGGCTATAGTTTCCTTCGATCAAACATTGTTGACTGGCCGGGAAGGTATAACCGACGACTTCCCTATCTAAAGTCGTCGGTTATAGTGCCCAACTATAACCGAAGACTTTTGGTTGTCAGTTATAGTTGGGCACTATAACCGACAAGGTGATCCATAGGTCGTCGACTATAGTATAGCCGACAACCCTTACCGACAACACAAAAGCCGACGACATGTTGTCGGCTATACTATAGCCGACGACTTTATCCTAACAGGCCAACAACTTCATGTCGTTAGCTATAGTGCATATGCAGGTAGTGAAGCATAAATGGGCTGAATGGGCCTCCGTTGGGCTGGACTTCATGTTTTGGGAGGCTGTGGCAAATTCTGGCGAGTTCCTGGAAACTTCCGGCGACTTTCAGTAAAGCTATTTTGTCATTTTCCCAAAGTTGGTCCAAATTCTCTCTTGATCTCGGAAATATATACGTCTTCTCTATTAAGTATCTAATTATTCATATTAGGAAACGTCATAAGAACAATGCTTTATTCATAGAAAACAAACTATAAGCATAAAGTTAGGAGCGTAATAAGCACATAATTATGGTCCTAACAACTACCTCACACTTAAGCTTTACTTGTCCTTAAGCAAACTAAGCCGAAAAGAAATAAGCTAAGCTAGATTCGAAGCACAAAAATACATAAAGCATGTACAAGTATGTAAGTGTCCCGACTTAATGATCGATATCCCTCAAAGTACTATGGCTAGATGGATTGAACTACTTTTGAGCAACACTTTTAAAACATGAAATCAATGCATATGTAATAAGTCAAAAATGAGATATGCTAAGCCAAATGCATCACAATGAGATGTATTCAAATTAATATGTTTCCTAACCATCAAACTCACTAGATTGTCAATGCACACAAGTGTTTGAGGGTTAGTGTTTGCAGTCAAAAGTCGCATCAATCACATGTTCTCCATAAGCTCAATTTAAAACCAAATGCTCCAATAATTCAAAAGCACAAGCATTTCAAATCAAGAGGACTTTTATTCGGGTTGTAACGAGGCTTAAAGAAGGGGTTGAATGAAAGAAGGGTATAGGAATTTGAAAACCAAGCAACCTAGTAAGCAATTCACATGTCGAAATTCCTTACTAAACATCTAGGTGCCATTAACTTTTTTTTTTTTACACAAAACTACTTCCCAACTCTTATTCTTTATGTACAACTCATATTCTTTTTGTGAAACTCTTTTCTTCTGTGACGACCAGAACCAGAATCAGTAATGTCGTTGGCACGATTCATGAGTTAGCGTATAGTCGTGGTTTCGCGTTATAAATGTGGTTCTTCGATTTAGTTCGCGACTTTATTATCGATCAAGAATTGGAATTGAGTTTCTTCATGGAAGTTGTAGAGCACGTGATTTCGAGTTCGAGGGCGGTTCCGGATGATTTTTCCGATAATCGAGGAATATAATATGATTATTCGAAGTTTCAGTTTTCGACGAGTTTATCCGTTTGTTTCGTGTTTATCCGAATCGTTTTGATTATTCATTTTGGACAGTCGATTGACCCGAGGCGCGAGTATAAATATCGGAAATAGTCGTAAAATCGTCGAAAAACACTGTTTGACGTTGACCAGCGTTGACTTTCCAAATTTGGAAACTGTTGACCGTTGACCGTGGGAGAAAGTTTCCCGTTTGAGCTTCGCCGGCCGATTTGCTTTTTCCGGCCACCTCCGGCCACGTGAAGGGTAAGGTTCGCTTCCTCTTTTGATTTTGAGTTGTTTGGTGTTTGAGTTTGTGGGAATTAATGAGGTTTGGAGGGAACCCGAATCGGGTTAGGTCGTCGGAGTTCGCCGGTGATGGGGGGAGGTTTTCCGGTGGGTTTTGGTGGCGGGGGAGTGGGGGTTTTGACTCCCCTTGCCCCAGGGATGCTTTCCCTAAGGTTTAATTGGACTGAAATTGAGTTTTCCGGTGAACCCGAATCGGTTGCCGGAGTTTGGTTTCAACTCGATTTCAAGCTGATTTGGAGGGGCTAGACTTCGAATTGGACTTTGTGACAGTGGAAGAAAAGTTTGGGCTTGTTGAGATCTTGAGGACTGGAGCTTTCTCGCCAGAGAAAGTCTTCGTTGACGGCGCGCCGCCGGCGGCGGCGGCGGTCAACGGCGGTGCTCCGGCGAGGGGGTTGACTTTTTGGTTTTCGATGAATTTAATGTCATTTTTCTCGTAATCGCGCCCTGAGTATCGCCTTGAGGTTTTTGTATTGATTTGGGTATCGGATTTTCAGTCGAAGGTTTCGAGTGGAGATTTCGGAAATTCAGTCGGGTGTTTTATACAGTTTTATATGTTTCCGGGAACGGTTGGTTTCCGTGGTTAAGTACAGAGTTGTGGGCTACGATTTTGATCAGTTGTGTTTTATGAATATTCAGGGGATCGAGATCGTGCTTCAGGCGAGGGATCTTCCGCCGGGCCATAAGATTAGCGCGAGTGTGCGTTTTGCTCACCTGTGAGTGGACATTTCTTTTCACGGATTGATTGCGAGTCTTTTATATATGATTTACAAACTTGAGCATGCAGTTTGATCATGATTTGATGAGCATGTGTTTTATGGTTATGCATATACGAATATACGTATACGAATATACATACATATATATTATGTTTTATGCATGTGCATGGAAAGGATTTATGATTTGGTTTACACAGAGTACAGTCTCAGTTATCAGGGTTGTATCGATACACATTGGCTTCTCGGCTGATCCCCGAGTACGCTCCGGTGGGGACAGATATCCTGACCCGAGGCGTTTCTGGCTAGGAATCACGTGTGGGTCTAGGATCCCGTGATTCAAACTGTGCTATCGCGAGGGAGTCCATGAGTGACCCTGCGATATTTACGATGCATGCTCTGTACGTGGGTTGGAGTCAACGTCTCCTCACGTACCATTTGATTTTCATGCATTTGACTCGCATATGTTTTTATAACATATACATATTATACGGTGAAAGACATTTATTTTCGTCCACTGATACGCGCAAAACATGCATTTAATGTTAACACAAAGTAGACCCTAAAAACACAGCTCACAGGTAAAGCAATTTAAAACCCTTATTTTGTCCTTATAATATTGGCGAGTAGGGATCGTTCTATCCGGGGAATTAAAGGGTGCATGCATGGTTTCGTTAAAGCAAAAATCTAAAGGTTTGGGGGGGATTGGAAATTGGTTAATTAATCTACGAAATTAAAGTACAAAAACATGCAAACACAACAAGAACTCCTAGACTTCTAACATGTTTTACTCATAGGCAAGTTTAACAATCAAGAACCCTTAAAGTCTAATTATGCTTACTAAAAATAAGAAGTTACACTACTAATTACAAGTGATCATCTCATCTTATTAACCTTACTCTTTTTCATGCCTAAATACTCTAAGTAAGCTGCGAAATTTATAGCTTCCAACTAAATATACATGCTTGATATTTGAGTAGGAATGCAACTTAGCGTCTAAACACCCTAAACAAAGTACGATCATCGAAACATGCGAAAGAGAGGGACTTAGCGTATTATCTAACACATGCTTTCGAAGCTTTAAGATTGTATCAAACATGCATAAAAGGCTTGAAATTATAAACACATGCAATTTACGAAAAGACTTAAGAACATATAACTCAAATCCAAACTTGTTCTTCATTAAATACATCAAAGTGATCCAATACAAAGCAAAAGACAAGAGATTGAAGATCATGGTTACACTTTTTGTCTTGAATGCTTGATGACTTCTTGAAGGTGGTTCTCATTCACAAGGGACTTAGCGTATTGTGAATGATCCGATGGCTTCGGAGGCTGGAATGCTTCGGCTTGGAGAGGATCCTTGAAGTGTTTATGGAGGAGAGGTATTTGTGTAGAGGTTTGGCTTGTAAAATGGGAGATCTGTATTATTGCTGGCCTCCTTGGTCTTATATAGGCAAGGGAAATGCTCACTCTCTCTTCCACCTTGCCTCTTTCATTAAATGCTAGCAATAATCACAAGGGCAAGTCACTCCCCTAGTCACCACTTGTAATCATCACAAGTAAGAGTCACCAAGGCTTTTCACCATTTGTGATGATCAAAAGCAAGAGTCACCAAGCCTTGTCACCCTTTGTAATGATCACAAAGCAAGAGTCACCAAGCCTAGTCACAAAGCTTGACAACCTTGACTTTTCCTCTTCCTCAAGTGGCTTCCTTGCCGAAATTAATGGGCTTGGGCTGTTTTTTGGGCCGAAACAAACTTTGAGAAATGGGCCCACAAAATGCTTTTTGGGCCGGCCCATTCCCGGTGGTCCAAAATCGCAAAAATCGCAAAATCGCCGAAATTCCTCCGAATTGCGCCGTTATTCATCTCCACCGTAAATAACCTAAAAATAACAAATTAAATAAAAAAACATAAAAACTAAGATTATAACATAGCTAAACGTAAAGGGAAATGCGTTAAGAATCAAGCATAAAATGCGTATATCAATGTGACGACCCGGACTAGAATCAGCAGTATGATCAGCTATATTCGTGAGTTACGGCGTAGTCGCAGAGTTGCGACAGTTGTTTTATTCGCCGAACTCGTTAACGACTAAATTATTGGCCGAGAAATGGAGCTGAGTCTCTTCTCGAGAGTCGTTGTACGTGTGATTACGAGTTCGTGGGCGGTTCCGGATCGTTATTTGGACGACCGAGGAATTAATTATGAATATTTGAAGTTCAGATTTAAATGGTGGGCTACTTAACGACTAAATTATCGGACAGGAATTTGGTTTCGGCTTCTTCACGGAAGTTGTTCAGAATTTAATTTCGAGTTTGTGGGAACTTCCGGAGCATGATTTGGAGTTACGAGGAATTAGTTGCGAATTTTGCCGATTGTTGATTGTTTGGTTGATTTAATTATATGTTGATCGGAACAGTTGACTTTTTATCCGATTGGCCGATGTGTTTGACTTTGAGTGATTATTAAAGAGTATGTCGAGACGAGTTCGTGGCCGCGAGAATTATCGGAATCGGATATGTGACGAGGAAGTTACGCGTATTGGAAGTTGCCGAAAAGTGATTTTTTTGGGGTTTCCAATTTGGGAAACTATAAATAGTAAACTTACCATATTGGGAAGTCAAATGTTGGTCATTAATTTCTGGCTTGGTCAACTCGGTTTGACCGAGTGGTGTGCGTGGTGGTGCGACACCGTACGGTGCTCGCCGGCGGTGAGCTTCCTCCGGCCACCCCACGGCCTCCGGCCGGTCCCGTTCACTTCGCCTCACCTCCCTCATCTTGTTTCCGGCCACCATCAACGGCCTAGCTCACCGGAGAGGAAGTTATTTCCGGCCAAAATATTGAAGAAACTTGGTGAATTCGAACTATATTTTTTGGACCGATTCGAGCTACAACAAGGACTGGGTTTTGTAGCCCTCATCATTGTGAAGCTACCATGTAAGTTTGGTGATCCAATTCATCTTGTGTTTGGAGAATTTTGGATTGGAAAATTTGTGTACAATTCGGGTTTCATTGAAATTGGATGTGTTAGAGTGAAAATTGGACTTCGGTGTAGTTATGAAAGTTGCTCAGTGCAGGATTTTGAGTGGAATTGAGGTTTCCCCGCCGTGAAATTCTCCGGTCAACAGTGGCGCCGCCGTGGACGGCGGTCAACGGTCAACGGTCAACGGTCAACGGGTTGACTTTTTGACTTTCGGCAAGTCGCATGTCATTTGACTCGAAATCGCGCCCCGATCGCAGTGGGGAGGTTCGTTTTTCGATTTGAGCGTCCGAACGTAAAGCGAGGTATTGAAGTGGTATATACGGATTTTCGACGATTCGTCGACTTTGAATCACATGTTTCCGAGAACGGCTGTTTCTCGTGGTTTGATTTGTTTTGTCGGATTATGATTTTGAATATTGGACATTGTGAATATTCAGGGGTTCGTGATCGTTGTTTTGGCGAGGGACTTTCCGCCGGATCACGGGTTAACGCAATACGCGTTACGCCAGTCTGTGAGTGGACAATTTCTTTTCACGGAATTCTTGCGAGTCTTTTATGTGATTTAAGAAATTGAGCATGCGTATGAGATTTCGGATTTGCATGAGCATATGTTTTACGATTATACGATATACTTATACGAATACACGTATACGAGTATACGTACACTTATATGCTGTTTCATGCATTTGCATCGAAATGTTTGTGATTTAGTTTACACAGAGTACAGTCGTTATATGTTGTTGTATCGATACACTTGCATCCCGGCTGATCCCCGAGGATGTGTACCGGGGGAGGCTGTGACTCCTGACCCGTGACCTGTACCGGGGGGAGGCAGACCTCTGACCTGAGGCCTTTCTGGCTAGAATCACGTGGAAGTCTGGGACTCTGTGATTCTGACTGTACTAGCACGGTGTGTGTCCATGAGTGACCCCGTGGGATTTTTACTTGCATGCTCAGTACACTGGAGGAGTGTGAATTTTACCTCGTGTACTTGTTATTTTATTACCTGGACTCGCATATGTTTTTTTATAACATATATGTATAACTGGTGAAAGACATTTATTTTCGTCCACTCACTCTAACGTGTTTATTGTCTTTCCCCTGGGCTTTTCGGTTTCCGTGCCCAGTTTGCAGTTCAGGCTCTGGTGTCGCACGTCGTGGTCGGAGGCATAGTGCTCGAGCTACTTTATTTCATCCAGTAGGTTTATTGTTCTACCTACTGTGGTATGAGTATACGATTATGTATTAGATGTCGCTCTGAGCTTCCTATCGAATATGTTATACGATTTTACACTGGATTTCAGTAAAGTGTATATATATTTACTACTTTACGTTATTGTTGATATATTGAGAAATCCGGATGGGGTTGGTGCCCACGGTTTGCTTTTTGTGGCATAGGATGAAGTGTATTTTACGCGTGCAGGTAATGGTAATTCTACGCTAGTAACGAAACTCTGCCCAAATTTCGAAAAGTTTTTGTTGGTTCGTGTTTTCGAAGGGGTTTGATTCCGATTTAGGAAGCTAAATCGGGGTTGGGTCCTTTCAATCAAATTCCCCCACACTTAGACTTTGCTAGTCCCTTAGCAAACACTAAGTTAAACTAAGACTCTCTACGAATTTAAAATAAAAGAAAGAACACAACTAAGCCCTTAGCTAAAATTTGTCTCAGAATTTTAAGTGCATGGCGATGGCTCACATGATTTTCAACTTGTATGCTCAAAGAATTCAAGAGATAATTGAGATATGATTATGTAATGAACAAGTAAGACATGGAGAAAACAATGGTTATGTTATAGCTGTGCATGCTTTGAATAAAGGTTTAATCAGCTCACAAGGATGCACTCAACATATTTTTCACTCATGAAAAGGGTTCACTTAAAGTGTATATGAATTTAAACGAAAACCTCATGAATGGAGTTAATTACTTGCACAAATGAACCAAAACCATAAGCTTACTCATGCAACTTACTCTACTAATTGAAAGCTACTCATTTTAAGGATCATAAAGGACTTTTAGTGAGGTTGTAATGGGGTTAAGGCTAAGGCATTCGAAATTTAGATATGTGGTGATAAAAACGTTCCAACGACTTAGTCTAGCACCAAATTCGTCCTCCATCTCCACTCGAATGTTACCATGTATACTTCAATCTAAACTACCCTTTTAGCTTTTCGGACAGGACAAAGGCCATATTTGTTCTATTTTTGGGCCTTCAATTTGTCGTAATCTCCAAATCCGCAAATAAGGGGGACATTAATCCAAAGGGTTTATGCTTAGAACACAACACATTGCCATGAGAGATATATATAATTTTTTTCTTTTCATTCTCTCAAATATAATTTTTTTTTCTGTTTGGCAATCTCATACTTTTTAAGTTATTTGGACAAGTCTTTCCCCTTACTCACATTAACTCTTTCAATCTTTCTTACCAAACCATCATATTATGTGCTAGTTTCGAAAAATTCTCACCAAGTTTCCGGAACAAAGGTAAGGATATTCTACACTAGGGTAAATGTTAGGTACATATGGTGATGAAAGAAAAGCTTAACGTGGGCTCAATTGGTTTATCTAGGGGTGTCGCAACTAATGCGTACAAATGGGATACATGGATATTTGGCGAAGTGGTGGAAGATCCTAAATGCCTTTAATCATTTCCAAAATCAAAGTATGTATCAACTTAAAAGCTTTGCAAATTGACATGAGTAAGTTCTAGCATTCTCTAGTTCATTAAAATCTATGGCAAGCAATCAAATGAGGCATATATAAGCTAGTAGCTACGAAATGGATGTATATTCAATCGAATAAAGAACAGATAGCTCAAAAGCTCACAAAGGGTTTCATATGATTAAAAACTTATTCAAGCATGCGATTTCTGTACCATGTTTTGCAATTCATATCTACTACATGTTAAAAACATATAGAATATCTCAATTAGCACAAGAATTCGATGCATGTGATTCATACGCCATATGCGTTCGTATTGGTCCAATTTCATCATTGACTAGTTTAGGGCATCCTAAAGACTCTGAAAAACACTAATTTAGACACAATTAAATTGTAAACCCTTCCCCCACACTTAAACTCTACATTGCCCTCAATGTACTGAAGTAAAAGTATAGAATTTAAACATGGAGTATAGGATCTACGAAAATTCTAATTTAAAATGAAAAATCCATTAAATTAATTAAAAGGAGGAGAAGAAAACAAATCTGTTGTCGTCTTCTCTATTGGGTTGCCTCCCAATGAGCGCTCATTTTACGTTTAAAGCTTAGACGTGATGCATCATTTTGCTTTCTAGATGGCCGGTTCTTGGAGTTGCATCTCCTCCACGTTATGCTCCGCAAATGCCTCAAAATAGGGCTTCAAGCGATGGCCATTTACTTTGAACTCACTGCCCTTGTGTATTGATCGAATGAGAACTGCTCCATGAGGCATAATTTGAGCAACTATGAATGGCCCCATCCATCGAGAGCGAAGCTTTCCCGGAAAGAGCTTAAGTCTAGAATTGAAAAGCAATACTTTCTGCCCAACTTCAAAACTCTTCCCGCGAATCATCTTATCATGGATCTTTTTCGTCTTCTCTTTGTAAATCCACGCATTGTCGAAAGCATCATTTCTGATCTCTTCAAGTTCACAAAGTTGTAGCTTTCGATGCAAACCTGCTGCATCTCGATCGATGTTGAATTTCTTCACGGCCCACCATGCCTTGTGCTCCAATTCAACCGGAAGATGGCACGATTTCCCATAAATTAATCGGAAAGGTGACATACCAATGGGGGTCTTGTAGGCAGTCTTGTAAGCCCACAATGCATCATCTAAGCACTGACTCCAATCTTTCCGGTTTGGGCGGACGGTTCGTTCCAAAATCTTCTTGATCTCACGGTTGGAAACTTCAACCATTCCATTTGTTTGAGGGTGGTATGGTGTGGAAACCTTGTGTTTTACGCCATACTTCCTCATCAATGCTTCCACCGTGCGGTTGCAAAAATGACTTCCTCCATCGCTAATTAGAACTCGTGGCATTCCAAATCTACTAAAAATGTTAGTTCGTAGGAAATCTGCAACAACTCGCGAGTCATTACACTACAAGAAAACTGCACTTAGACCACGGACCATTTCCGTCGTCTAAGTGCAGTTTTCCGTCGTTTAAGTACTTGGACGACGGAAACTCCGTCGTCCAAGGTCCGTGCTCCAAGTGCTGTCGTCCAAGCACCTGGACGACGGAGATTTAGTTATCCGTCGTCCAAGTTCACTTGGACCTCGGACATTATCCGTGGCCCAGGTGTTCACCTAGACGACGGAGACTTAGTGTTTCCATCGTCCAGGTGAACACCTGGGCCACGGACACACGAGCAATGTCCGTGGCCCAGGTGTTCACCTGGACGACGGAGACTTAGTGTTTCCGTCGTCCAAGTGTGTACATGGGCCACGGATAATGGTAGCTTATCCGTGGCCCAGGTGTTCACCTGGACGACGGAAACACTAAGTCTCCGTCGTCCAGGTGAACACCTGGGCCACGGAGAATGACAGGGTTTAGGGTTTAGGGGTTAGGGGTTTAGGGTTCTACACCTGGACGACGGAGAACATAATGTCCGTCGTCCAAGTGAATAATTAATTTATAAAAAAAAAAATTGAAATTAAAAATTATTAATTTAATTTTTTATTATTATTATTTTAATTTAAATAATGAAAAATGCTAAAATTAAATAAATAAACTAAATTTTGAATATTAAAATTAATAACTAATTATATAATTATTAAATAATCAAAGTAAATTAATTTGTACATACGAAAAAACCTATAAATTAAAAATTAAAATATAGTTAGGAATGCGGAAAGAAACGAGATAATATACTACGTGCTAGCTAATACACTGGAGGAGCAGATGCGGGGCCGAGTCCTCCGCCTCCAGCCGGGTCGTTGTCGTCGGGGTGTGGGTTCGGAGGAGGTTGACATACTTCTCGATTTTGGTTCATGAGCGCGATGAGTTGGGCTATTTGTGCTTGTTGTTCGTCAAGTCTTTGCCGCATTGACTCATTCTGCTCTTGTGTCCGTCGATTCTCCTCTCGTGCCAGTCGAGCCTCTTGAATGGCTGCTTCGACGGCCGCAGCCTGACTCATTCTCCGCTGCCTCGAACCTCCCGTAGATGATGAGCCTGAGGTCGTCGACAAATCTCGTACCACCCTAGGCCCAAAGTGCCTAACCTCCTTGCCAGCTCTACGACCGTAGACCTCATCCGCGATTGCAATTTGGCTCTCTAAGGATAGAGGAGGCAGGTCTTCCGGCGGCACATCCGGGAACGCAAGCTGAGTGTTGGCCAACTCTTCATGCGCACGCTCTATCGCCCTTGCCTACAAAATTATAATTAATTTATTATAATTTTGTAATCATATTTAAATAATAATTACTATAATTAAAAGCACATATATATATATACATATCACTTACCCCGCATTGACTCGCTTCATTATCGAGCCCTGTCGTCACGTACGCGCTTACGCTTGCATCAATAAAAGGGTGTTTGGAACCCTTATCCTTGTGCTCCTTGGCAATTTGAATGAACTGCTTGGCGCCGGTAGTATGGTGTTTCTCCTTCTTCCCCCGGTTGGCTTTGTTGACACCGGAGAATTTCTGTTACACAAGATAATTAAATCATTAAAAAATGAATAACTACAATTTAAATAATTCAATTATTTTAATTGAAATAAAAAAATTAAATTAATACCTTAAATTGTTCATCGGCAAAGTGGTTACACAACCACTCCCACTCATCTTCTCTCTCCCCTTGCAGCTCTACCGGGGGAGGCACGGGACCGACATCTTTGAAGTACTTATGGAGCCTGTACTTCCAATCTTTGTAGATGGAGTTGGCGGTTTGATTGATATGCCTCAACATATCCGGTGTCGGATCCACGTCAAATTGTTCCTATGAAAAATAAATAGAAAATTATAATCGTATATATTATGAAATTTTAGGCCGAGATTAACAATATTATATAATAACTAAATTGAACGTATTACGTACCGAAAGATCTTTGAAGACTTTCGCCTTCTCATGATCCGGCGCCTCCTTCCAAGTAGGGGCAGTGATACGAACCCGGTTACGGATGATTGACCCTATCCCATGCGCCGAGAGACTTGCTAGTTGAGCTGTGGGAGGGCCACCGGTGAATTCGTCGTACGGCAAGTCGATCTTTTTACCGGTCGCCTTGCAAATACGCTCCGCTTTCCCCCCTTTAACGAGACCCCGAGTCCTTTTCGGTTCCGGGTCAGTGGGGGCCCTCCTTTGCCTACGGCGGGCGCTGTACATGATTGATTCGGCGGTCGAGGACGCCTGAGTACTTCCCGTTGAATGGGTACCGGGCGTCGGAGATTGGAAGGGGTCGACGTCATCACCGCTCGAGATGAATGGGGGAGCGGGAATTTCCCCAGAGGGTGCTACGGACGGACCAGATGATCCGTCCGGATTGAGAGCGTCGTTGCCCTCCGGTGGTAATTCCCAACCGACTTGGTCCGCCAAGCGGCGGAGCATGGCATCTTCTGCCTCTTGTTGGGCTTTCTTCTTGCCGGATGTCGTCTTTGGCGGAGCCATTTAAACCTAAGAGTACGGGGTTAAAATACCTACTTACCATAATAATTACAACTTAAAAATTGACGCTAATTAATTAAGTACGTTTAAGATTTAAATAGAGTACACTAGCTTGGCATTTTCGGTCGTTCAATGGACGTGCGACCCGCGCGATAAAGTGTAAATTTTCAATTAATCAGCCTTTATTAAATCGAAAAACATGGCCAGTTAGGGATAGAGATAACGCGAGAGGCAGGACTAATTTCGACAAAAGTCTTTCTTAGTCCAAATCCTGTCACCAGTCATAACCCGTTTCTAGACACCATGTCCGACATTCGGCCAATTTTTCGAAAATTTACACTCCCTCAAGTCCTTTGCAAACTCCGCCCTCAACTTCGTGTCCATAACTTCACTTAGGTTATGGTGTGCGGTGATGAAATCCACACATCACGAGGGGTTAAGAAGATAAGCAAGGAAAAGAGGCGCCATCTATTCCAAAGAGTGCGACTTAATTACACCAAGCCTATGTACTAAATTTAAATCGAACATGTACTACTAATTAATTTAATCTCATATTTATTTAATTATGCAACTAATTAATAAATAATTACAATAATATTTATTCATTTCATAAATTATCAAGTAATTACAATTATTCATTTAATTATTATTAATAACAATAATTTACCATTTAATTAATTAATAACAATATGTAATCATTTATTTATTTAATAACAACAATTAATCTAAATATAATTAATAACAATAATTTTACAATTATTCATTTAATTAGTATTAATAACAATAATTAATTCTCTAATATTACAATAATCATTTAAGAAATATTTAAAACTAATTAAGTAAATAAAAATTATTTTAATAAGGGAAAAATAGAAATTTACCGAATCGGAGTTTTTCGGGAGTTTTCGGGAAAATCGCCGGAGTTGTGTCGTCGGAGAGGAGGAACCACGCCGGAAATAATGTCGTCGGAGCGTCGCCGGAGCAGATTCACCGGAATGACTGGCCAAAGAGGAGATGGAGGAGAGAAATTAAGTTGTAAGGGATGAGGAAAAGAAGATGAGGCTCGGCCTATATATAGACTTTCACTTAGACGACGGAGAATAGTGCTCCGTCGTCTAAGTGAACCTGGACGACGGAGAATAGTGTTTTCCGTCGTCCAGGTGGCGGTTTAAAAATTTTCAATCGGCGCGTAATTAATCGGCGGGACGTTTTGAACCGCCATGATTTTGGACTTAGACGACGGAGAATGAATTCTCCGTCGTCTAAGTGAAAATTCAAGCGGTCCCAAAAACGGAAGCGGTAAATTGAACCGCCATAAAAATTGGACCTGGACGACGGATATGGTCATTGTCCGTCGTCCAGGTGTTCACCTGGACGACGGAAAATGACCATATCCGTCGTCCAGGTTCAAATTACGTAAAAAAAAATTTTAAAAATAATTCGCTAGGAATTTAGCGATCTGTCATTCGAGTGAAATAGTCGTACAATATCGATGAACGCATCGTGTATATAAACAGTTAAATTTGAACCGACGATTAATTTTACGTATTGAAACATGTTAAGTATCGACTAATCTTTACGACTTAAGTGTTCATGAGTAGACGCTCATTTGCAGCAGAGTATTAACGAAATTGAATTTGGACAAAACAACCGTTGGATATGTTTGTCGTAACATAATATATAATTGTCTTCAAAGGATCATAAAATAATAAGTTCGGGAAGGGTTTGATCGGCACAGTCAACCGCAAAACCGATAATTTCACAAACCGGAAACGTGGATACAAGGCATTTCGCAACTCCGATTTTCGAACCGTCGAAGCTCACACACCAAGAATTGTTTACTCTAAAGTCTTGATGAAAAGACTTTGCATTGGAAGAAGGTCTAGATGGTCGTTGTCTTAGAAAAAATTACGATATCTGCACCTGGACGACAAAAATAAGCGTTTCCGTCGTTCAGGTGATCACCTGGACGACGGATATGAAGTTATCCGTCATCCAGGTCATAACCTGGACGACGGATAATGACGTTCTCCGTCGTCCAGGTGCATAGACCCTGAATTCAGGGGTTAGGGCCTTACTGTTTAGGGTTTAGGGTTTGTGAACTTGGACGACGGAAAATTACCATCTCCGTCGTCCAGGTGCATAGACCCTGAATTCAGGGGTTAGGACCTTACTGTTTAGGGTTTAGGGTTTGTACCTGGACGACGGATAATGACCGAATCCGTCGTCCGAGTTTGTACCTGGACGACGGAGATTGACCATCTCCGTCGTCCAGGTGTAAAAACCCCGAATTCAGGGGTTAGGGCCTTAGGGTTTACGGTTTAGGTCGTCCCCGGTCATTTGTGTGTCCGTTCAATTATTCTGATTCAAAAATATAATTAAAAAATTGATCGATCGATATCCGATCTGCTAGGTTTTGGGTCCAAGATTTAGGGTTTTATATGGCGCCAAAGGTGAATATGGCGGGGGACCTAATATAAACGTGGACAGAATTCAGGTGTCCGTTCAATTATTTTGAATGACCATAAAAAAATTAAATAAATGATCGATCGATCCGATTTGCTAGATTTAGGGTCGAGGATTTAGCTAGGGTACGTTTTATATGAGATTGAGATTTGGCGCCAATATTTATTAATTTCTCCGTTGGCCAGGATATATAATTCAGATTAATTTCTTACCGTAAACCGGCATCGATCATATATATATATATATTACAATAATTACAGTAATTAATTACCAATTGATCTCCCTCGTCGTATGACCGTACTCTTCGTCATAATCATCATCGTCCTCATCCCCGTTAGTCGACGGCTCATCCTCGTCATCGTACTCAACATCGTCCGACGAATAACCTGAGTCCTCGTCCGCGTCCTCTTCCTGCTCGTCTTCTTCATCTACCTCATCGATAATCTCATCTTCAGTTAGATCTGTACAACCATCAGGCATGGGTAACCGTTCACCATCTTGAACCAGGTCCATTATATCGGAGCGGACCATAGAAAAATTCACAAACTCTTCATCCATATACCGGACATCGCAAAATTCACAAATTCGCTAATTCCATCCATATACCGGACATCACATCTATTCTTCAACTTCATCCAACTCTTGTCCATACTGCTACAAAATATTATACTTAATTAATTATTACATATATATATATTTGTCCATTAATTTATGCTTAATTATACGTACTCGATCTACATATCGATCCATCAATTACGTACGTATATACGTAATTTAATCGATCTGTACATATATATATATAGCTAACATCAGCTAACATCCTTGCATGTATATATATATGTACGTACGTTTTCACTAAATACATATTAATTAAGCAAATTTTAACTGCGTACGTACGTACCTGCTGGCCTTCTCGATATCTTTACGTTAATTAAGCTAACTAGCTAGTCAGCGGAGATCCCTTATCGATCCTGATTCTTCTCGGCCTAGCTATAGCTAGCTACCTAGCTCCCTTCTCCTTCTCCCTTCTCCTTCAATTCTTCTTCAAATGGAATCATGAAGAGATCGAGGCTAGGAATGAATTCGATCAGTTTGGCATCGGGCTTATATAATGCTTCACTTAGACGACGGAGATGTCGGTACGTCGTCTAAGTGGAAGTATGTTTCGTATACTCGGACGACGGCGTGTCGGTCCGTCCTCCAGGTAATCACCTGGACGACGGAGAATACCATCTCCGTCGTTCAGGTGATCACCTGGAGGACGGAGAAGACTCCGAGGTCCAGGTGACAACCTGGACGACGGATAATACCATCTCTGTCGTCCAGGTGATCACCTGGACGACGGAAAATACTCCGTGGTCCAGGTGACCACCTGGACGATGGAGATGGTATTCTCCGTCGTCCAGGTGGTACTTGGACCACGGAGTCTTTTCCGTCGTCTAGGTGTCACTTGGACGACGGAGACTTAGTGTTTCCGTGGTCTAAGTGCTGTTTTCTTGTAGTGTTAGTACGGGTGGCATTTGCCTCCACCCATTTTGAAACATAATCTACTGCGAGTAAAATATACGTATAACCATTGGAGGGAGGAAATGGCCCCATAAAATCAATACCCCACACATCAAAAATCTCGACATTAAATATGTAGTGTTGTGGCATCTGATCTCTAGGTCCTAAATTACCGAATCTCTGGCACTTATCACATGTAGCACAAAATGCATGAGCATCGCGAAATAAACTAGGCCAAAAGAAACCGCAATCTAAAATCTTAAGGGCAGTCCTCCTCGAACCAAAATGTCCCCCACATGCTTCATTGTGACAAAAGTCTAGAATAGGCTTAAATTCACTATCTGGGATACATCTCCTAATCACTAAATCGGAGAATTGTTTCCATAAATAAGGCTCATCCCAGATAAAAGTTCTAGCATTATGTTTAAGTTTGTCACGCTGAAATTTATGCATGGTAGATGGAAACTCACCGGTAACTAAGTAATTAACGATATCTGCATACCATGGAGTTTCCGAAACAGTTACCTCAATTCCGAAGAGCTTTTCATCCGGAAAAGTTTCCTCAATTTCAACAGTCTCATTCTCACCTATCAAGCGTGATAGGTGGTCAGCGACAACATTTTCTACTCCCTTCTTATCCTTGATTTCGATGTTGAATTCTTGGAGTAGAAGTATCCATCTAATAAGCCTTGGTTTTGCGTCCTTTTTTAGCATTAGGTACTTCAAAGCTGCATGATCAGTATACACAGTTACTTTAGTTTGAAGTAAATAAGACCGAAATTTATCTAAAGCAAAAACTACTGCAAGAAACTCCTTCTCGGTGGTGGTATAATTTCTTTGAGCTTCATCAAGCGTCCGAGAGGCGTAATAAATTACAAAAGGCTTCTTGTCCTTCCGCTGACCCAAAACAGCTCCTACGGCATAATCCGAGGCGTCGCACATGAGTTCAAATGGTAGAGACCAATCAGGGCTGCTCAAAATAGGAGCGCTCGTGAGAAGTTCCTTCAACTTGTTGAAGGCAGCGTTGCATTCCTCGTCAAATATGAACGGAGTCTCCTTTTGCAGCAATTTACACAACGGGCGAGAGATGTGGGAAAAATCTTTGATAAACCTTCGATAAAATCCTGCGTGTCCAAGAAAAGAACGTATCTCTCTAACCGAAGTTGGAGAGGGTAAGTGACGCACAAGATCTACTTTGGATTTATCAACTTCTAATCCTTTTTCAGAAATAATATGACCTAACACGATCCCTTGTGTAACCATGAAATGACACTTCTCCCAATTAAGCACCAAGTTGGTTTCAACGCATCTTTGTAAAATAGTTTCTAAATTGTTTAAACATGCATCGAAATCACTCCCAAATACACTAAAATCGTCCATGAATACTTCAATAATTTTTTCAATGTAATCGGAAAAAATTGAGAGCATGCAGCGTTGAAATGTACCTGGTGCATTACATAATCCAAATGGCATTCGGCGGTATGCAAACGTTCCGAAAGGGCATGTAAACGTTGTCTTTTCTTGATCTTCCTCCGCAATGCTAATTTGGTTGTAGCCGGAGTATCCATCGAGAAAACAGTAAAATGCATGGCCGGCTAACCTTTCCAGCATTTGATCTATGAACGGTAATGGAAAATGATCCTTGCGAGTTGCGGCGTTGAGCCTCCTGTAATCAATGCACACACGGTGTCCAGTGATTATCCTTTGTGGCACGAGTTCATTCTCCAAATTTTCGACGATGGTGATTCCAGATTTCTTAGGTACAACCTGCACAGGGGAAACCCAACGGCTATCAGAAATAGGGTAAATAACTCCACAGTCCATGAGTTTAATTACCTCCTTTTTTACCACCTCCATCATGGGAGGGTGGAGCCGACGTTGTGCTTCCCTTGTAGGCTTGGTGCCTTCTTCTAGGAAAATCCGATGCACACAGGTTGCTGGATTAATTCCCTTTATATCCGCAAGCGTCCAACCTATTACGGTTTTGTACCTCTTGAGTACACTCACGAGTTTCTCCTCCTGCTCCTCCTCTAACGCAGACGAAATAATTACCGGCAAGGTTTCATGCTCGCCCAAGTACGCATACTTTAGATGATCCGGTAATAGCTTGAGTTCTAAAACTGGAGCTTCTACGATGGAGGGAACAATTTTGTTAATACCAAAAGTAATTGGTAAAGGGGGAGAAAAACTTACTTTTCGTGGTGCGTTAGTTAGAACCATGGCCATTTCTTGAATTCGAGGCTTAAGCTCTATTAAGGCCTCGAAAAGGGCGTCATCCCCAAGTTTGATGGCCATGTCGAGTTCATCATCATTGATGGTGTCAAGGTGGCCTTGTGCTAAGGTATCTACGAGATCATATGTTGAGACGGAAGCCACACTTGACATCGGAAATTTCATCCCGTCTAATATTTTGAACTCGATTCTTTCTCCATCAATCTCCATGGAGAAAGTTCCCTGATAAACATCTATCTTCGTTCTTGCAGTCTGCATAAAGGGTCGTCCAAGAAGCAATGGCGTGGTGTTCAAAGGACTCTTCTCCATGTCAACGATATAAAAATCCGCTGGAAAAATCAGGTTGTTGACTTGCACAAGAACGTCTTCTACGTATCCCCTTGGATACTTGTGTGTACGATCGGCTAGTTGGATGACAACACCATCTTGCTTGAGATCCCCAAGCTCCATTGACTTGTAGAGGTAGTAAGGCATGACGTTGATGGAGGCTCCAAGATCAAGCATTACGTCTTCGAAGTGTTTGTCACCAATTACGCAGGGAACTGCAAAACTCCCTGGATCCTTCAGTTTTGGGGGTAGCCGTCGTTGCAAAACCGCCGAAACGGTTGCATTCACCTTCACAACCTCCTTCTCTCGTGTTTGCCTCCTCTGTGTGCATAATTCTTTTAGAAACTTCGCATATATTGGCACTTGTTTTATGCACTCGATCAAGGGCAAATTCACTTGCACCTTTCGAAAGATGTCCAAGATATCTTCATATTGATCATCTTTCTTCTTTGATTTTAATAATCTGCTAGGGAAAGGTGCAACAGCAAACGGAGAATTAGTAATAACCGTATTTGAAGGAATAGGGCTTTTACCTTTGATTGGGGTGGGTTGTGGAGGGGATTGTGCCTTGGTGACAATAGGCGTCACCATCTTCTTCTCGGCTTCTTGAGCTGCCGGATCGATCTCATCTTCCTCTTCTTTGGTTATGTCCACAATGGTGACTTCATCGAGATGAGATCTCTTGGTCTTTGGTTCTTCTAGTGTCTTCCCACTCCTTGTGACAATGGCATTCACATTTCGTTGATTAGGAGTGGTTTGAGGTGGAAGTCAACCAGTTTCTTTGATTTGTCCCATGAAATCAACAAGTTGGCCAAGTTGCTTCTTCACTTCGGTGATGTCTCGTCTATGAGAATCCAATGTCTCATTGGTCTTCAATTGTCCATCAAGGAGAACTTGTGTGGAGGCCGAAAGTTGTGACAACATCTTGTCATAATCTGGATTTGTGAAGGGTTGAGATGAAGAACCATGCTGCATCGGTGGCCTAGGCTGAAATGGAGGGTGTTGGTAGCTTTGTTGAGGTACCGGAGGATTCAAAGTTCCCTTATTGCTGCTCCATCGAAAGCCTGGATGATCTCGGTTGCCGAAATTGTTGTCGTTGTTGTATCGTTGGCCTCCTTGATATCCATCGATGGTGTTAGCGTGCTCCATTTCGCTAGCTTGCTCTGGCGCTTGAGGGCATTGGTCATTATGGTGACCTTGTACTTGACATATGCCACAAACAGGCCCATGAGTTGCTTTGGCTCTTGTCGTTTCGAGCTCTAAAACCTTCTCTAGCATATGAGCTAGTTTGTCGTATTTTTCATCCGCGTCGGTTTTAGAACTAACTTCGCCGACTGCTCTTCTGTTGGACATTCCATACTGTGCATCGTTGTTCGCCCGATTCTCTAAAAGAATTCTAGCTTCGGTTTCGTTTAAGTCCATGAATGCACTGGTAGCTGCTGCATCGAGCAATTCCCTATCGATCGCCTTGAGACCATCATAAAAGTAATTCATGAGATTAGTCTCAGAAAATCCATGAGATGGGCAGGTGGCACACAAAACCTTGAATCGGTCATAATATTGGCCGAAAGTCTTGTCCGGTTTCTGCGTAATGCCAGTGATTTGCTTCCTCAAGACGGTGATCTTTGAGGCCGGGAAGTACTTCGCCAGGAACATGTCCGCAAGTTGCTTCCATGTGGTAATATGGTTCGGCAGTAGTTCCATGAGCCAAGACTCGGCCCTGTCGGTTAGGGTGAATGGGAATGCTTTAAGCTTGAAGAGCTCCATATCAGCATCGGATGGCTTCATGCTGTTACAATCAAATTGGAATTGTTTGAGATGCTTATTCGGATCTTCATTTGAAAGTCCGTGAAAAATGGGCAGTCGGTGGAGGAAACCACTCTTCAGCTCGATGCCCTTCATGTTTTCCCCCGGTGGTGGAAAAGCAATGCTTGAAGGCCCGCTGCTCCATTCAGTTGAGCAGGTGCGTTGACGAAGGGATAGTCCTACGTTGGCCATTATGACTTCTTGTGCTTCCGGCTCTGAATTATGATCAGTTGATGAATGTGAAGAATCAGAACATTCCTCAATAATGGGATAATCCAGCGGTTCTGATTGAGCTCTAAGTCTAGCTATCCTCTCTGCGATTTCCTCAAACTTTGTTTTAGATGGTCCAGGATTCTGATCGGACATTCATTAGCCTGAGCATCCACCAAAGACCAAGTGTTAGTATCAAAAAGAATATGTAATGAATATAGAGATACTAACCAAAAAACGTAAAACATATAAAGAAAACAAAGCGAAATAACAAATAAAATAGTAAAACTACCAAAACAAACTATAAAAACTCACAAAGATTTAAAAACTATTAAAACACACAAAATTTATGAAGTTTAAGACACTAAATGTAATTTACTAAGTAATGCAAATGATCTAATCAATTTAAGGGTTATGCAAATGAATGTAATGAACTAAGACACACGTTTTCTGCAAATTAACACTATATAATGTAAAAGCTTTGAATTTATTTAGAACATATATATACATGGTTCAAATGCAAGCAAACAATAATTCACATTGAATTTATGCACAACACATTCTCATTAAATAAAATGCATCAAACAACAATCCTATGTGAAAAATGGAGTGAATGCATAAGAGAAATTGTTAGAACTTGCAGAAAACACACGAGTTACGTGCTTAAAATATGAATGCAAAGAATGACCTCTTCTTCGGTCTTATGCCCCTAACTTCACTTAGGTTAGGGTACTCGGTCGTGAAATCCGAGCATCATAAAGCTTTAGAGAGGTTATGCAAGCTAAATGTAACGTTTTGTTAGTCCTTTACAGATTTTAATGCAAAAAGAAAAACACACAAATTTGACTAAGTATTATTTATTTTCCTTTGGCCCCGATGGTACGTGGTGCAGAGGCTCTCCACTGTGCAATGGGTCTCGTTCATCAAAAGATGAAGTCTGATTCCAAGAGGTGTAAGCATGCATAATCCTATATACCATCTTTTAAAGGATTATGTCGTATTAATTAAGTTCATGTATTATCCGTATTTATATGCACTTATGATTTACAGAGAGTACTCGAAATGATCATTCGGTAAATTTCTTGGACGTGCGGCCCGCGCGAAAATGTATACTGACTCTCGCTAATTCAGCTTAGTTACGTTTAAAAATGGCAAGTATGGATAGAGATAATGCGAAAGGTAAGGACTAATATTTAGAACAACCTGAGGCTAACTCGTAAGAGTATATACTCCATTGTTGTTATTAGAGACACCCCGAGGCTAACCAGTTATGGTATATACTCCAATGGTGTTTTATTGCTTAGATCCAAAACCCGGCACCAATCATAAACCCACTCACCATATCCAACAATCAGCCAAATTTTTGAGATAGTATATAATCTCAAGTCCTTAGTAAACTCCGCCCACAACCTCATGCCCATAACTTCACTTAGGTTATGGCGTGTGGTGATGAAATCCACACTTCATGAGGGGTTAAGGAGATAAACCAGAAAAAGAGGCACCTCCCTATTCCAAAGAATGAAACTTAATAACCAATACTCGTACTCAATGTAAATCAATTTAAGTGCGTCTACGAATTGAGTGCGCCTAAGATTTAAAAGGAATACACGATTTAGTTATTGAGTAAATCTCTTGTCCGTGCGGCCCGCGCGAAAATGTATACCAACTATCGTTAATTCTCGTAATTGTTGGAAATGACCAGTTGGGATAGATGTAACGCAAGAGGTGAGAACTAATTTCTGGGAACAACCTGAGGCTAACTCGTAAGAGTATATACTCCATTGTTGTTCTTAGAAACACCCCGAGGCTTACTCGTAAGAGTATGTACTCCAATGGTGTTCTGTTTTCTTAGTCCAAAACCAGTCACCATTCATAACCCTTCTAGACATCATGACCAATTATTACTCGAAATCACAAGATAGTATACAATCTCAAATGTTTGTAAACTCCGCCCACAACCTCATGCCCATAACTTAACTTAGGTTATGGCGTGTGGTGATGAAATCCACACTTCATGAAGGGTTAAGGAGATAGACAAACAAAAGAGGCACCTCCCTATTCCATAGAGATTTATTTAATAACTAAGTGCGAGTACTCAAATTAAATCAAAGACTATCCTTTAACATGAAAATATATTATGCAAGTGTAAATACGAAGTGTAAATAAATTCGTATAAGTAAATATGAATTGTAAACATGTATGTAAATTTCTACAAGTGTAAACAAGTATGTATTTCGAAAATTATAGACATGCTTTTAATTACATATGTACAACGAAATCATACAAAAACTTTATAATTCCCCGGCAACGGCGCCAAAAATTGATACGCGCAAAACATGCATTTAACGTTAACACAAAGTAGACCCTAAAAACACAGCTCACACGTAAAGCAATTTAAAACCCTTATTTTGTCCTTATAATATTGGTGAGTAGGGATCGTTCTATCCGGGGAATTAAATGGTGCATGCATGGTTTCGTTAAAGCAGAAATCTAAAGGTTTGAGGGGGATTGGAAATTGGTTAATTAATCTACGAAATTAAAGTACAAAAACATGCAAACACAACAAGAACTCCTAGACTTCTAGCATGTTTTACTCATAGACAAGTTTAACAATCAAGAACCCTTAAAGTCTAATTATGCTTACTAAAAATAAGAAGTTACACTACTAATTACAAGTGATCATCTCATCTTATTAACCTTACTCTTTTTCATGCCTAAATACTCTAAGTAAGCTGCGAAATTTATAACTTCCAACTAAATATACATGCTTGATATTTGAGTAGGAATGCAACTTAGCGTCTAAACACCCTAAACAAAGTACGATCATCGAAACATGCGAAAGAGATGGACTTAGCGTATTATCTAACACATTCTTTCGAAGCTTTAAGATTGTATCAAACATGCATAAAAGGCTTGAAATTATAAACACATGCAATTTACGAAAAGACTTAAGAACATATAACTCAAATCCAAACTTGTTCTTCATTAAATACATCAAAGTGATCCAATACAAAGCAAAAGACAAGAGATTGAAGATCATGGTTACACTTTTTGTCTTGAATGCTTGATGACTTCTTGAAGGTGGTTCTCATTCACAAGGGACTTAGCGTATTGTGAATGATTTGATGGCTTCGGAGGCTGGAATGCTTCGGCTTGGAGAGGATCCTTGAAGTGTTTATGGAGGAGAGGTATTTGTGTAGAGGTTTGGCTTGTAAAATGGGAGATCTGTATTATGGCTGGCCTCCTTGGTCTTATATAGGCAAGGGAAATGTGCACTCTCTCTTCCACCTTGCCTCTTTCATTAAATGCTAGCAATAATCACAAGGGCAAGTCACTCCCCTAGTCACCACTTGTAATCATCACAAGTAAGAGTCACCAAGGCTTGTCACCATTTGTGATGATCAAAAGCAAGAGTCACCAAGCGTTGTCACCCTTTGTAATGATCACAAAGCAAGAGTCACCAAGCCTAGTCACAAAGCTTGACAACCTTGACTTTTCCTCTTCCCCAAGTGGCTTCCTTGCCGAAATTAATGGGTTTGGGATGGTTTTTGGGCCGAAACAAACTTTGAGAAATGGGCCCACAAAATGCTTTTTGGGCCGGCCCATTCCCGGTGGTCCAAAATCGCAAAAATCGCAAAATCGCCGAAATTCCTCCGAATTGCGCCGTTATTCATCTCCACCGTAAATAACCTAAAAATAAAAAATTAAATAAAAAAACATAAAAACTAAGATTATAACATAGCTAAACGTAATGGGAAATGCGTTAAGAATCAAGCATAAAATGCGTATATCATCCACTCACTCTAACAGTTTTCATGTCTTTCCCCTGGGATTTTCGGTTTCCGTGCCCAATTTGCAGTTCAGGTTCTGGTGTTTCACGTCGTGGTGGGAGGCTAGTGATCCGAGCCACCTGTGTTTTCCAGTAGGTTCTTGTTTTGCCTACTGATGTGTATATTGTATATATTTACACTAGAGGTCGCTCTGATACATTTTGATACATGTTTTATGTGGATTTTCTCGGATATATATATATTATAGTATGTTTACTGTTTATTGATTATGTTAGGATATTGAGAAATCCGGATGGGATTGGTGCCCACGGTTTGGCTTTTGTGGCATAGGATGAAGTGTTATTTTCAGGGTGCAAGTTAATGCAATTCCACGTTAGTGACGTTACTCTGCCGAAATTTTGAATAATTTTTGTTGGTTCACGTTTTCAGAAGGGGTTCGATTTCGGTTTAGGCAATAAATCGGGGTTGGGTCCTTTCAGCTTGGTATCAGAGCATTAGGTTGTCAGATTCTGTAGACTCTTGTAGTTGTGACGCTTAGGGTATTTGAGTTTGTACAACATGATTGGAGTGATGACCCGACTAGCCAGCGGTACTCATCAATTCTTCGGGTGTTTTGTGTTCTCAAATATCTGCGGTCTCATGATTACGTTTTTTTCCACTTGTACCTAATGCTTGTCTTGTATCAGTAAGATGCCTCCTCTATGTGGTCCCCGTGTTGATCGGGAAGCGGATCCTGATGAGGATCGCCAGACGCACGACTTGCTGATGCGAGTGCTGCATTTGGAAGAGCGTTTTGACCCTGTGGTCAAAGCTCGTACTGCTGGTGCTACTGTGTTTTCGGGTTCAACTGATCCAGAGATATGTGAGGCATGGGTGGTTCAGGTTGAACGTGTATGTGAGCTTCTGCGGTTTACTCCTGAGCAGATTACAGTGGCAGCAGTCGGATTACTTGAGGGTGATGCATACTTTTGGTGGGTTAGCATCGACAGAGTTCCAGCTGATACTCCGTGGACTTTGTTCCGTGATCTGTTTATGCGGAGGTACTTTAAACAGGCTACCCAGCAGCGCAAATATGAAGAGTTTACGAACTTGAGGCAGGGCAGTTTGTCTGTACTTGAGTACCGGGACAGGTTCACTCGTTTATCTCGTTTTACGTGTGATATGGTGGCTACTAAGGAAGCCAAGTGTCGCAGGTTTGAGCTGGGATTGAACTTGAATATCAAGGGGACTCTGACTACGATGCCTCAGAACAACTTTGATGAGTTTATCAGTGCAGCACTCCGAGGTGAGGACATAGAGAAGGAGAGGCAGCAGAGGTATCAGCCGAGACGGTTTGAGGAGGGTGGACCGAGTCAGGGGCCTTCAAAGAGGCAGAGTTCTGATACTTCCAGTTCAGTTTCTCCTCCTCACGTCCGCGTAACTCTTCTGCTGATAATCTGAACATCCTCCATAGTGCTCTTCACCAGATCAAGGCCAATAAGCCACCTCTCGCCTACCTCACTCCAACATAATGGAGTGCGACACTGCTTCCCGTACAAAGCCTCGTATGGTGCCATCTCGATACTGGCCTGATAGCTGTTGTTGTAGGCGAACTCAATCAAATGTAACTGCTGATCCCAATTCCCGCGGAACTGCAACACACATGACCGCAACATATCTTCAAGGGTCTGAATGGTCCGCTCGGACTGCCCGTCAGTCTGAGGATGAAAAGCTGTATTAAATCGCAATCTCAGATTAGCCCAAAGCTCGCTGCAACGCCTGCCAAAACTCAGAGGTGAACTGACTATCTCAGTCAGAAACAATGGACACAGGCACACCATGCAAGCGAACAATCTCAGATAAGTACAACTTGGCTAATCTGCCTACTGATACTTTCCTCGGAAGTGCAAGAAAGTGAGCGGATTTCGTCAGTCGATCCACAATAACCCAAATGCCAGTGTTGCCAGCCGAAGTACGCAGCAACTGATAAACGAAATCCATCGTAATGTGCTCCCACTTCCAAACTGGAATCTCAAGTGGCTGTAACTTCCCTGCAGGTTTCTGCCTCTCCGCTTTCACCTGCTGACAGATCAAACATCGACTCACGTACGCGGCAATCTCCCGCTTCATGTTGCGCCACCAGTAATACGCTCGAATTGTACGAAACATCTTCGTACCTCCGGGATGCATCGCAGACGCTGAACTATGGGCCTCATCCAGAATCTCCTTCTTCAGGCTCTCGTCTCTGGGCACACACAACCTGCCTCTGAACAACAACGTACCATCGTCACTCAATCGGAACTCTGTAGGCACACCATTCCATATCATGGTCTTCTTGCTCAACAAGTAGGAATCTGAATCATGAGCCTCACTCACCTGATCAACCAATACGGGTCGAGCCTGAAAACTAGCCAACAAAGCTCCCTCGTCATCATATCCAAACTCAGCACCCGTAGCCCGAAGCTCGGCTAACATCGATACTCTGACCACACACATATGGAACAACGAAGCTCCAGATTTCCGGCTAAGTGCATCAGCTACAACATTGGCCTTCCCTAGATGGTACTCAAACGTGCAATCGTAATCATTGATCAACTCCATCCATCGGCGCTGCCTCATGTTCAGATCCGGCTGCGTCTGCAAGTACGTAAGACTTTTGTGGTCGGTGTAGATCTTACACTGAGCTCCGTACAGATAATGTCTCCAACTCTTCAACGCTAACACGATAGCGGCTAACTCCAAATCATGCGTCGGATAGTTGACCTCATGTGGTTTCAACTGCCTGGAACCATAGGCCATGACTCTACCATGCTGCATCAACACACAACCAAGCCCCAACTTCGACGCATCACTGTACACAACAAACTCATCACTGTCGTCTGGCAATGTCAGAACCAGTGCGGTAGTCAATCTCTCCTTCAGGAGAAAATAACTCTCCTCGCATGCATCAGACCACTCAAACTTGACGCCCTTCTTCGTCAATCTGGTCAGTGGTGTAGTAATCCGGGAGAAATCCAGTACAAACCGCCGGTAATAGCCTGCTAGACCCAAGAAACTCCGGATCTCCGGTACAGTAGTAGGTCTACTCCAATTCAGCACGGCCTCAATCTTATCAGGATCAACACTAACACCCTCGGCTGAAATCACATGGCCCAAGAACTTCACACTATCTAACCAAAACTCGCACTTGCTAAACTTCGCGAACAACTGATGGTCTCGCAAAGTCCGCAACACTGCTCGCAAATGCTTCTTGTGCTGGCCCACACTCCTGAAATAGATCAAAATATCGTCAATGAATATAATCACGAACTTGTCCAGGAACCGTCTGAACACCCGATTCATCAAGTCCATGAAAGCTATAGGGGGCGTTGGTCAACCCAAACGGCATAACCAAAAAATCATAATGCCCATACCGCGACCTGAAAGCTATCCGCGGTAATGGATACTAGTTCTTCACCGTAACCTGATTTAGCTTCCGGTAGTCGATGCACAAACGCATGGATCCATCCTTCTTCCGGACAAATAACACCGGAGCACCCCACGGAGAAACACTCGGTCGAATGAAACCCTACTCTAGCAACTCCTGGAGCTGAATCTGCAACTCCTTCAACTCCGCAGGTGCCATACGATACGGTGTCTGTGAAATCGGTCATGTACTCGGCAACAACTCAATAGTGAAATCAATCTCCCGCACAGGGGGTATACCAGGTAACTCTGCTGAAAACACATCCGGAAACGCAGTGTGACGACCCGGACCAGAATTAGCAGTGGAATCAGCTTGATTGATGAGCTTGCACGTAGTCGCAAAGTTGCGACAGTCATTTTAATCGCCGAAGCTTCTTAACGACTTAATTATTGGCCAAGAATTGGAGCTGGGTCTCTTCTCGAGAGTCGTTCTATATGTGATTACGAGTTCGTGGGCTGTTCCGGATCATTATTTGGACGACCGAGGAATTAGTTATGAATATTTGAAGTTTGGATTTTAATGGTGGGCTACTTAACGACTAAATTACCGGTCGAGAATTTGGTTTCAGTTTCTTCACGGAAGTTGTTCAAAATTTAATTTCGAGTTTGTAGGAACTTTCGGAGCATGATTTTGAGTTACGGAGTTTAAGTTGTGAATATTTCCGTTTGTTGATTATTTAGTCGATTTAATGTGTGTTGCTTTGAAGGGTTGACTTTTTATTCGTTTGGCCGATGTGTTTGACTTCGGGTGATTATTGAAGAGTACGTCGAGACGAGTTTGTGGCCGCGAGAATTATCGGGATCGGAATTACGACGAGAAAGTTACGGGAGTTTAAAGTTTGTCGCGAAATGTAATTATGGGGGTTTCCTTTTTGGGAAAGGCTATAAATAGAAACCTGCTATTTTGGGAAAGTGGAAGACCTGCCATTTTGGGGTTTGACCGAGTTTGACCGAGTCAAACTCGGTGGAGGATGGCTCACGACTGTGGCAATCGGTGGCTCACGGCGAGGAGGATTCCGGCCACCCTGGGCCTTGGGATTGGACCCTCTGGACTCGGCTTGATGTCCTCGTCATGTTGCCGACCTCCTTTCACGGCAAGACTCGCCGGAGGAGGAGAGAAATCCGGCCAAAATGGAGGAAGAATTTGTGATTTCGGGTTCCTTGATTTAGACCGAATTGAGCTGCAATTCTTACTGGGCTTTGAAGCTCTCCTCACCTACAAGCTACCATGTAAGTTTGGTGTTCTAATTCGATTTGTGGAAGGAGAATTTTGGATTTGAAATTTGTGTTTCAATTTGGGTTTTCATGAAATTGACCTAGTTAGAGTGAGAATTGGACTTCGGTGCAGTTATGGAAGTTGCTCAGTAGACGATTTGGAGTGGAATAGGGGTAGCTCCGCCGTGAAATCTTCTGGTCAGTGGTGGCGCCGCCGTGGGCGGCGGTCAACGGTCAACAGGTTTGACTTTTTGGACTTTCGGCAAGTTGCATGTCATTTGACTCGAAATCGCGCCCCGATCACAGTGGGGAGGTTCGTTTTTCGAATTGAGCGTCCGAAAGTAAAGCGAGGTATTGAGGTGTTATATATGGATTTTCGACGATTCGTCGTATACGAATTACGTGTTTCCGAGAACGGTGGTTTCTCGTGATTTGTTTTGTATTGTCGAGATATGAGTTTGAGATATGGATTTTGTGAATATCCAGGTGTTCGTGATCGTTCTTTTGGCGAGGGACTTTCCGCCGGATCACGGGTTAATGCGATACGCGTTACGCCAGTTTGTGAGTGGACACTTTATTTTCACAGATTAATTGCGAGTCTTTTATAAATGATTTATGAACTGGAGCATGCGGATTGATTATGATTTTACGAGCATGTGTTTTATGATTATGCATATACGAATATACGTATACGAATATATTCATACGTACATATTATGTTTTAAGCATGTGCATAGAAAAGATTTATGATTTGGTTTACACAGAGTACAGTCTCAGTATATGTTGTGGTATCGATACGCACTGGCTTCTCGGCTGATCCCCGAGTACGCTCCGGGAAGGACAGATATCCTGACCCGAGGCCTTTCTGGCTAGGAATCACGTGTGGGTCTGGGATCCCGTGGTTCAGACTGTGCTATCGCGTGGTAGTCCATGAGAGATTCCGCGATACATTTATGTTGCATGCTCTGTACGTGAGTGGTAGCCGATGTCTCCTCACGTTTCATTTGATTTTCGTGCATTGACTCGCATATGATTTTTTATGTATATATATTACTTGGTGAAAGACATTTATTTTCGTCCACTCACTCTAACGTGTTTATTGTCTTTCCTTGGGCTTTTTGGTTTCCGTGCCCAATTTGCAGTTCAGGCTCTGGTGTCGCACGTCGTGGTCGGAGGCATAGTGCTCGAGCTACTTTGTTTCATCCAGTAGGTTTATTGTTCTACCTACTGTGGTATGCGTATATGATTATGTATTAGAAGTCGCTCTGAGCTTCCTATTGTATATGTTATACGATTTTACTCCGGATTTTCAGTAATGTACATATATATTTACTACTTTACGTTATTGTTGACATATTGAGAAATCCGGATGGGATTGGTGCCCACGGTTTGCTTTTTGTGGCATAGGATGAAGTGTATTTTCCGCGTGCAGGTAATGGTAATTCCACGCTAGTAACGAAACTCTGCCCAAATTTCGAAAAGTTTTTGTTGGTTCGTGATTTCGGAAGGGTTTGATTCTGATTTAGGAAGCTAAATCGGGGTTGGGTCCTTTCAGCTTGGTATCAGAGCATTAGGTTATAGGTTCTGTAGACTTCTGTAGTCGTGTTTACCAATGATATTTGAGAATGTACAGCATGTCTGGAATGGTGACCCGACCGGCCGGCGGATAATCATCAAATTCCGGGTGTTGTATGCTTTCAAATATTTGAAGTTCCATGATTACGTTCCACGTGTTGTGAACGATATTTTATTCGTTAGGATGCCTCCTGACGTGCTTTCCGTGTCGTTTCGGTTGTGGATCCTGTTGAGGATCAATCGACGCGCGATTTGCCAGAGATTGTGGATTTGGATGAGTATTCAGAATTCAGAGAATTGTGTGGCACAGTTTGCCTGTGGATGTGTATATGAGCGTCTACATGTTGCCTCAGAGCTGAGATTTGTGGCAGTGATGTGTGCCTGAGTTAGTTTGTTGTATTTGGTGGGCTGATATTGTGTGAGTTCTGGTTGCGACTCCATGACCTACATTCAGAGTGTTGTTTATACGGTAATGGTTTATCAGGCTACCCAGCAATTGAATGTGGAGTGTTACCCACCTGAGGCGGAGATGCATTGTTCACATGTTTGTTTCCGTGTGTAAGTGTTATGTGGCTTCAGAGGAAGCAGTGCACGAGATTCGAGATGAGTTTGAACCTGAGCATCAGAGAGATTCTGATTGATGTGCCTCGAGACATCCATGAGGAGCTTAGTGTGTTGCACTCAGTGGCGAGGCTATTATGAAGGAAAGATGTACACGGTTTTCGATGTGATGGTTTGAGGAAAGTTGATTTAGTCGAGATTTTGATGTGGTTGAGTTCTGATACTTCGGGATCAGTGACTTCATCAGGTTGTGGTTTTTTTTATTGTGTTGAGGCTCATCAGATCAGGCAGAGAATTTGTTTGACGATGGCGGAGATCGCAGAGTAGCGGACTTGCTCCTGTGGCATGAGTTTGGGTGATCGTTGGTGATCCTTTCACGCAGCAGGTGTTGCGGTGACGTGTGTTCGTAGAGTATTCTCTGTTGCCATTGTGGTGACCAGGAGGATCACGTTACGAGGGAGCACCCTTGGTCAGCTGTTGTAGCGGTTCGGCAGCTCAGAGTTTACGAGGAGATCCTCATGTTGTTCCTGCGGTCTGACCAATGTACCCTTTTGACGAGTTAGTCAGCAAGTCGCAGTTGATGTGTGTGGCCAGTTGGGCATGTTGGAGTTCGTGATATGACCTTGTTTGAGTACAGACTTTTCTCCGAGGTTACTATTGCTTGATGTCCATGGCGATTGTACCTGCATCTCCACTTCCGAGGTCTTGGAGAGTGTTGCATTCATCCGGAGGTTGCGAGATCTTTGTTGGAGGATATGGGTTAGCCGCGGATTTGTTATAGCTGGACATTGTGGTTTTGGTGTGCTTGTGAGTATGGACTTACGGTCGACGCATTTGGCGATGTTCGAGCGCCTCGAGGAGGAGGTTGTGTTTCGACGACCGGATTTCCCCGAGATACTGTTTCGTGGTGATGGTCGAGTGGATGTTGGAGACGGACTGTGTTGTTTGCTTAGCTCATGTTGTGGATACTACGGTTGCTGTGCCCGACATTGGTGACATTGAGGTGGTTCCCGAGTTTTCCAGGTGTATTCCGGAGGAGTTACCAGGTGTTTCTCCAGTTCGGGAGACCGACTACATCATTGAGCTTGTACTAGGCGCTGGACTCATTTTACCGACGTCTTGTCGTTCTGACCCAGTGGAGCTGATGGAGCTACAGTTTTGACTCCAGGAGATGCTGGAGGAGATTTCAGGAGACTTCGTGCGACCCCGCATATTTGCGTGGGGTGCTCCTGCATTGTTTGTGTGGTTGTTGGATGATTCGACATGGTGGTGCATTGACTACCAGAAGCTTGGTTTGCTTCAGAGGAGAGTGAGTATCCTTCGCTTCGGACTGGCGAGTAGTTTGATCAGCTTACGAGAGCTTCAGTCTTTTCGAAGATTGATTTCGGGTTTGGATACCATTAGTTGGGGATCGATGAGTCAGATGTGGCTATGTTAGCTTTCGGATTTCGGTACGGGCATCAGGAGTTCTTGGTCACGCTGTTTGGTTGACCAATGCCCCGTAGATCTTGTGGATCTGGTGTTCAGACGGTTTCTGGACTAGTTGCGGTCATGTTCGTCGACAATATCCTTATTTACTCCAGGAGTGTGGACCAGCACCTGAAGCAATTGTGAGCGGTTTCACGGACCTTGCGAGACGACCAGGTGTTTTCGAAGTTCAGTCAGTATGAGTTTTGGCCGACTAGCATGACGGTTTTTTTTTGGACTATATAATGTCAACCGAGGGAGTTGACGTGGATCCTGACCAGTTAGAAGCCGTGTTGATTTGGGGATTGCCCTACCATTGTACCAGAGATCAGAGGTCTCTTGGGTTTAGTAGGCTATTACTGACGACTTGTGCAGGATTTTTCCGGATTGCCACTCTACTTTCTGGATGGACGAAGAAGGCGTCAAGTTCGAGTGGTTCGATGCACGCGAGGAGAGTTACTTACTCCTGCAGGATGGTTGACCGTTGCTTCGGTGTTGACCTTATCTGACGACCGCGATGAGTTCGTGTGATATGGCGATGCATCGAGGTTTGGATTTGGTTGTGCTTTGATGCTGTGTAGCAGAGCGGTGGCTCATGATTCCAGGCAGTGGAACTTTGTGTAGCTACGTATCCAGTGTATGATATTGGGTGTAGCTGTTCTTGTGTTAGCATCAGAGAGTTCAAGACACTACAGCTATGGCGTGCAGCGAGGTGTAGGATGTACACTGATCATTTGAGTTTCCTCCACTTACATTTTCGGCCAAATTTGGGCTTGAGGCAGTGTAGATGGATGGGGTCGACTCACGACTATGGCTGTACATTTGAGCTTGTTTGGGAAAAGCTAGAGGATGTACTTTGACCATCCGTCTGGGATGTTGTTGCTGATGCATTCAGTCAAGAATCAGGAGCTTCAGTGTTGCATGTGTGTGTGTGGCTCGAGTTTCCGTGTTAGCCGAGTTGTGGGCTATGGGAGATGAGTTCGAGTGTGATGATGTTGAGGCTCGTGGTTTCACGCACAATTGGCGCTAGTGGTGCAGAGATGCATTAGATACTCCGACTTGTCTACTCGTGATGCAGCATGAAGAAGAATGTAGCGGTTTGTGTGTACATTTGCCACTTTTGTCGACTGGTGATGGCTAGGAGGCAGAGACTTGCCGAGAAGTGTCAGCCATTTGAGTTTTCCGATTAGACGTGGCGTTTGTTGTTGTGATCTTGTGTGTGTTTATTTGTACTTTGGGTTATGGTGCCAGTGGTTGGATCATTGTGGATCATTTGATGAACTTAGTACGTTTCCTTGTACTTTCCGGAACAGATTTCAGTGGCAGGCTGGCATAGCTGTGTTTGACGGAGATTGGTCATTTATGTGGTGTACCTGTGTCCCAGTTTGCTGGTCGAAGCAATCAGCTACGATAGAGTGTTGGCGAGAGTTGCAGCGAGCATTGGGGACCAGATTACAAGTTAGTACCAATTTTTATCCTCGGATTGGCGGGCGATCTTTGAGGACTATTCAGACCTTGGAGGGCTTGTTGTGGACCTCGGTATTACAGTTCCGAAGGATTCGGGACCAGCAGTTTCAGTTGTTCGAGATTGCTTGCAGTACCAGTTTGTTGACCACTGTGATATTGACGTTGCGTGAAGTCGTTTTGAGGGATGTTGTTGTACTCCATTGTGTTGGAGTGAGTTTGGTTTGAGTTTGGGTTGATGTTTGATTCTGATTTAGTGGAATGTGCTATCACAGACTGTCAGATTAGCGGAAATGGGGTTGTTAATTGCCCGAGTCCGATGTTTGAACTATATTGATATGAGGGTGTGAGTTATGTTGAGATGTGTGAACTGAATTGTGAAATGCCATGTTGTTTTGATCTGTATGTGATCATAGGCAAGTGTGTGTTGTGCCATATGGTTCGGCATCGCCTATAGCATTGGTTTTTGTGCGAGTTGTGTTCCGTGTGGCGGAACTGTGTTTCAGGTTGGTTTCGCATTGTGTACCCTGTCTGTTCCATATGTAGGAACTCTTGGCGATTGTGTGAGACAGTTCAGATTTGTGATTTGAGGGTACAGGGATTCCAGCACGGAGTTATCTCCTATTGGGGAGTTTGTTATTAGAGTTGTTCAGTCGATATTGTCGCTGGAGAGTTTAGCAGTAGGCAGAGGCAGTGCTCCTACTATTAGTCGGCAGACTTGGAAATTTCGAGGTCGAAATTTTTCTAAGGGGGGTGGATTTGTGACGACCCGGACCAGAATTAGCAGTGGAATCAGCTTGATTGATGAGCTTGCACGTAGTCGCAGAGTTGCGACAGTCGTTTTAATCGCCGAAGCTTCTTAACGACTTAATTATTGGCCAAGAATTGGAGCTGGGTCTCTTCTCGAGAGTCATTCTATATGTGATTACGAGTTCGTGGGCGGTTCCGGATCATTATTTGGACGACCGAGGAATTAGTTATGAATATTTGAAGTTTGGATTTTAATGGTGGGCTACTTAACGACTAAATTACCGGTCGGGAATTTGGTTTCGGTTTCTTCACGGAAGTTGTTCAGAATTTAATTTCGAGTTCGTAGGAACTTCCGGAGCATGATTTTGAGTTACGGAGTTTAAGTTGTGAATATTTCTGTTTGTTGATTATTTAGTCGATTTAATGTGTGTTGCTTTGAAGGGTTGACTTTTTATTCGTTTGGCCGATGTATTTGACTTCAGGTGATTATTGAAGAGTACGTCGAGACGAGTTTGTGGCCACGAGAATTATCGGGATCGGAATTACGACGAGAAAGTTACGGGAGTTTAAAGTTTGTCGCGAAATGTAATTATGGGGGTTCCCTTTTTGGGAAAGGCTATAAATAGAAACCTGCTATTTTGGGAAAGTGGAAGACCTGCCATTTTGGGGTTTGACCGAGTTTGACCGAGTCAAACTCGGTGGAGGATGGCTCACGACGGTGGCAATCGGTGGCTCACGGAGAGGAGGATTCCGGCCACCCCGGGCCTTGGGATTGGACCCTCTGGACTCGGCTTGATGTCCTCGTCATGTTGCCGACCTCCTTTCACAGCAAGACTCGCCGGAGGAGGAGAGAAATCCGGCCAAAATGGAGGAAGAATTTGTGATTTCGGGTTCCTTGATTTAGACCGAATTGAGCTGCAATTCTTACTGGGCTTTGAAGCTCTCCTCACCTACAAGCTACCATGTAAGTTTGGTGTTCTAATTCGATTTGTGGAAGGAGAATTTTGGATTTGAAATTTGTGTTTCAATTCGGGTTTTCATGAAATTGACCTAGTTAGAGTGAGAATTGGACTTTGGTGCAGTTATGGAAGTTGCTCAGTGGACGATTTGGAGTGGAATAGGGGTAGCTCCGCCGTGAAATCTTCCGGTCAGTGGTGGCGCCGCCATGGGCGGCGGTCAACGGTCAACAGGTTTGACTTTTTGGACTTTCGGCAAGTTGCATGTCATTTGACTCGAAATCGCGCCCCGATCACAGTGGGGAGGTTCGTTTTTCAAATTGAGCGTCCGAAAGTAAAGCGAGGTATTGAGGTGTTATATATGGATTTTTGACGATTCGTCGTATTCGAATTACGTGTTTCCGAGAACGGTGGTTTCTCGTGATTTGTTTTGTATTGTCGAGATATGAGTTTGAGATATGGATTTTGTGAATATCCAGGTGTTCGTGATCGTTCTTTTGGCGAGGGACTTTCCGCCGGATCACGGGTTAACGCGATACGCGTTACGCCAGTTTGTGAGTGGACACTTTATTTTCACAGATTAATTGCGAGTATTTTATAAATGATTTATGAACTGGAGCATGCGGATTGATTATGATTTTACGAGCATGTGTTTTACGATTATGCATATACGAATATACGTATACGAATATATTCATACGTACATATTATGTTTTAAGCATGTGCATAGAAAAGATTTATGATTTGGTTTACACAGAGTACAGTCTCAGTATATGTTGTGGTATCGATACGCACTGGCTTCTCGGCTGATCCCCGAGTACGCTCCGGGAAGGACAGATATCCTGACCCCAGGCCTTTCTGGCTAGGAATTACGTGTGGGTCTGGGATCCCGTGGTTCAGACTGTGCTATCGCGTGGTAGTCCATGAGAGATTCCGCGATACATTTATGTTGCATGCTCTGTACGTGAGTGGTAGCCGATGTCTCCTCACGTTTCATTTGATTTTCGTGCATTGACTCGCATATGATTTTTTATGTATATATATTACTTGGTGAAAGACATTTATTTTCGTCCACTCACTCTAACGTGTTTATTGTCTTTCCCTGGGCTTTTCGGTTTCCGTGCTCAGTTTGCAGTTCAGGCTCTGGTGTCGCACGTCGTGGTCGGAGGCATAGTGCTCGAGCTACTTTGTTTCATCCAGTAGGTTTATTGTTCTACCTACTGTGGTATGCGTATATGATTATGTATTAGAAGTCGCTCTGAGCTTCCTATTGTATATGTTATACGATTTTACTCCGGATTTTCAGTAATGTACATATATATTTACTACTTTACGTTATTGTTGACATATTGAGAAATCCGGATGGGATTGGTGCCCACGGTTTGCTTTTTGTGGCATAGGATGAAGTGTATTTTCCGCGTGCAGGTAATGGTAATTCCACGCTAGTAACGAAACTCTGCCCAAATTTCGAAAAGTTTTTGTTGGTTCGTGATTTCGGAAGGGTTTGATTCCGATTTAGGAAGCTAAATCGGGGTTGGGTCCTTTCACTCAGACACAACCTCAATACTACCAAGGTCTGGTACAGCTGCTGTAGTGTCCACGACATGGGCTAAGTAAGCGACACAACCCTTCCTCATCAACTGATCTGCCCTCATCGCGGAAATCAAACACGGTAGTGAAGTGTTCTTCTCGCCACGGAACAATATCTCGGGTAACACTGGTAGTCGAAACGCGACCTCCTTCTTGTGACAATCAAACATAGCCCTGTGTGTCTCCAAGAAGTCCATACCCAAGATCAAATCAAAATCCACAATATCAAGCAGCAACAAATCAGCGGCTAAACCATGGCCTCCAATAAACACCTCACAATCTCTGTAAACCCAACCGATACTCACAATCTCCCCTGACGGATACAACACTCTCCATAACCCCGGAAGTGGAGATGCAGGTACCGTAGCTAATGATGATAGTCTAAATGATATGAATGAATGTGTGGCACCAGGATCTAACAATGCAATTTCTGGAATACCAAATACATGTAACGTACCGATAACGACCTCCGGTGATGCTCTGCCCTCTCGTAGAGTCATAGCATGAACCCTCGCCTCTCCGGCTGGTCGTCCTCGCTAGGGTTGTCCCTGCTATCTATCCTGGCCTGCGAACTGTGCTGGTCGAGCTCCCGAAGTGGCACCTCGCTCTCCTCCGGAACTCTGGGCCGCCTGTCCACCAATAGGCTAGAAACAATCCCTCGTGAAGTGACCCTCCTGGCCACAACGATAACAAAGGGTAGGAACTCGCTCACAAGAACCATAGTGATATCTGTTGCAGAGACTACACAATGGGTACTCCCTCGGTACAGGAAAAGTGCCACTGGTACGTCGAGGATAACTAGAGCCGCCACTAGCCTGTGGTCGCTGCGGTCGATCTCTCCTCCACCTCTGCCTCTGCCTTGATGCACTAGTTGGTGGTCGATAGGGTCGATAAGGTCGACTACCTGAGGATGAAGCTAAACCGGAAGTATCAGAACTCTGCCTCTTTGAAGGCCCCTGACTCGGTCCACCCTCCTCAAACCGTCTCGGCTGATACCTCTGCTGCCTCTCCTTCTCTATGTCCACATCTCGGAGTGCTGCACTGACAAACTCATCAAAGTTGTTCCGAGGCATCGTAGTCATAGTTCCCTTGATATTCAAGTTCAATCCCAGCTCAAACCTGCGACACTTGGCTTCATCAGTAGCCACCATATCACGCGCAAAACGAGATAAACGAGTGAACCTGTCCCGGTACTCAAGTACAAACAAACTGCCGTGCCTCAAGTTCGTAAACTCTTCATATTTGCGCTGCTGGGTAGCCTGATTAAAGTACCTCCGCATAAACAGATCACGGAACAAAGTCCACGGAGTATCAGCTGGAACTCTGTAGGTGCTAACCCACCAAAAGTATGCATCACCCTCAAGTAATCCGACTGCTGCCACTGTCATCTGCTCAGGAGTAAACTGTAGACGCTCACATACACGTTCAACCTGAACCAACCATACCACAGGGTCAAAACGCTCTTCCAAATGCAGCACTCGCATCAGCAAGTCGCGCGTTCGGCGATCCTCATCAGGATCCTCTTCCCGATCAACACGGGGACCACGTCGAGGAGGCATCTTACTGATACAAGACAAGCATTAGGTACAAGCGGAAAAAAACGTAATCATGAGACCGCAGATATTTGAGAACACACAACACCCGAAGTATTGATGAGTACCGCTGGCCAGTCGGGTCATCACTCCAGTCATGCTGTACAAACTCAAATACCCTAAGCGTCACAACTACAAGAGTCTACAGAATCTGACAACCTAATGCTCTGATACCAAGCTGAAAGGACCCAACCCCAATTCAGTTACCTAAACTGGAATCGAACCCCTTCTGAATACACGAACCAACAAAAATCATTCAAAATTTCGGTAGAGTAACGGTACTAACATGGAATTGCATAAACCTGCACCCTGAAAATAACACTTCATTCTATGCCACAAAAGCCAAACCGTGGGCACCAATCCCATCCGGATTTCTCAATATCATAACAATATCACATAACAGAAAACATATCTGTATAATATAATATATCCGAGAAAATCCGCATAAAACAAGTATCAGAATGTATCAGAGCGACCTCTAATGTAAATATATACAATATACACATCAGTAGGCGAAACAAGGACCTACTGGAAAACACAGGTAGCTCAGATCACTAGCCTCCAACCGCGACGTGAAACACCAAAACCTGAACTGTAAACTGGGCACGGAAACCGAAAAGCCCAGGGGAAAGACATGAAAATCGTTAGAGTGAGTGGACGAAAATAAATGTCTTTCACCAAGTATTATACGTTATAAAAACATATGCGAGTCCAAATGAATAAATATAATAAAATACGCGAGGTAAACTCATACTCCTCCAGTGTACAGAGCATGCAAGTAAAAATCCCACGGGGTCACTCATGGACACGTCCGTGCTAGTACAGTTCGAATCACGGGATCCCAGACCCACACGTGATTCGAGCCAGAAAGGCCTCAGGTCAGGGTAACTGTTTCCACCTGGAAATACCTCGGCACAAGAAACAAATAACTGTACCTACCCGGAAACACATCGGCACAAGGCACAGCATCCCCCCTGGTAGGCACCCTCGGGGATCAGCCGGGATGCGTGTGTATCGATACAACAACATAAACTACGACTGTACTCTGTGTAAACCAAATCATAAATATTTTGATGCAAATGCAATAAACAGCATATAAATGCATATACGTAATATAATCGTATAACACATGCTCATAATAATCATAATCTCGTAAACATGCTCAAGTTCGTAAATCATCTAAAAGACTCGTAAGAATTCTGTGAAAAGAAATTGTCCACTCACAGACTCACATAACGCGCACTCGCGCTAATCTCGTGGCCCGGCGGAAGATCCCTTGCCTGAAGCACGATCACGATCTCGATCTTGATCCCCTGAATATTCATAAACATAACTGATCAAAAACATAATCCACAACTCTGAACTTAACCACGGAAATCAACCGTTCCCAAAAATATACAATGCAGTACAAAATGATTAACGGAATTCCCGAAATCTCCACTCGAAACCTTCGACTGAAAATCCGCTACCCAAATCAATCCGAAAACCTCTGGACGATAATCAGGGCGCGATTACAAGAAAAATGACATTAAAAACGTCGAAAACCAAAAAGTCAACCCCTCACCGGAGCTCCGCCGTTGCGGCGCACCGTCAACGGTGGAATTCCACGGCGAGAATCTCCAGAACTCAAGGTCTCATCAAGACAAACCACTTCTTCAACTACCCCAAGGGCCAAATCAGGCCGGAACCCCTCCAATTCACCTGAAAATCAAACGGAATCCATTTTCTGGTGACCTAATCGGGTCTCTCCAAAACCTTCACCAAACTCAAAATAAATCACCCAGGGAGCTTCACCTAGGCTAGGGGAACTGAAACCCCATCATCTCCACCCTCACAACTCGCCGAAGCACCACCTCCCAACTCCGGCGAACTCCGGCATCACAACCCGATTCGGGTCCACAAACTCTCCATCAACTCTCTCCAAACCAAACACCAAACAACTCGAAATCACATAGGGAAGCGAACCATACCTTCCACAAGGTCGGAGGTGGCCGGAAAAGGGACATCGGACGGCAAGAACCAAAACGGAAACTTTCCCCTTCGTGGTCAATGGTCAACTTTCCAATTTTGGAAAGTCAATGCTCGGTCAACGTCAAACAGTGTTTTTGCGACTATTTTACGACTATTTCCGATATTTATACTCGCGCCTCGGGTCGATCGATGATTCGAAATGGATAACCATCACGATTCGGATAAACACAAAACAATCGGATAAACTCGTCAAAAACCGAAACTTCAAATAATCACAATATATTCCTCGGTTATCGGAAAAATCATCCGGAACCGCCCTCAAGCTCGAAATCACGTACTCTACAACTTCTGTGAAGACACGTACTCAACTCAAATTCTCAGCCGAAAATATAGTCGCGAACAGAATCAACAAACCACACAATTATCGTAAAACTGCGACTATAACTAATCTAGTGAATCGTGCAAAATACACAACTGATTCTGGTTTGGGTCGTCACACATAAAGCTTCGATGGATCGAGGGAAACCCTCCGATCTATCGAGGCAAGTATCCTAAATGTCCATGTGAAGGTGAGTAAAATCATGCCAAAATCTATTCAAGTTCATGCCATTCCTTACACCAAAATGGACCTTCACACACACAACAACCACATAACAAGCTAAACACATAAAAAGTTTGTGGGATGCATATCCAATTGCTCACAAATCAACATCTAAGCACACACATGCAATCAAATTATGCATCCAACCATACAAAACACAAACTAAACAAGGTACCAATTTGATATCAATCACAAAGAGTCAACGGGTACAAAAGAACAATAAGTCCTACAAGGTTATGAAATAAGGGGGGTTAGAAATTAAAAACATATGAAACAAATAAGAAATGCTAAGTCTTCACTCCATCATCTCATCATCATTTCCACCACCATGCCCTTGAGATACCGGCCTGGATGTGCCCTCCCCACAATAGTGCATCTCCAAACGTGAGACTCGGTTGCCAAGATCATTGATCATTGACATCATAGTGGTTTGATTTTCAAAGACTTGACCAAATTGGCGATCAAAGTAGGCCATATCCGGCATTTGCATGTAGTCTCGGTCTTGCCTTGGCTCCGATGCGGCTTCCTCTGTCGGCTTTTACGCTTGGGCTTGAGCTTTCTCCTTGTTCTTCTTACTTTGAGTTAAGCTCTTGACCACATTCCCATCATTGAGCTCTTCTTTGAGAGCATGGAGTGCATGGGGAATGTCCTAGAATCCTTAAGCGATGCACCACCTCGTGATTGTACAAGGCAACACAAGTGGCCATGTCTCCATGTTCGCACTCCAAATCATATCATTGTAGAGGAGCTTTCCATGCTCCACTTGACATCCCTCGTGTGTCAGCATGTACAATGTTTTGTACCCATTAATATGAATCTCGGTGGTGTGAGTCTCGAGGGAGACATTGTGTTTAATAAAAAGCCATAGCACCTTGTGGAAGTTGTCAAGGTCAATGGTTTGGAAGCACTCATTCCCCCTTTAAGGGACCGCATTATTCCCACAAGCCGCATCCTTGAATTCTGCCCAAGTGACCACATCATAACGCTCTCGGAAACCTTGTCTTACTTTCGGTGAGGGGTGAGGCAAATTGAAGAAGTCCTTAAGAGTGCGGGGCGATATTGTCATCATCTTGCCCCTAAAGGTGAACATACGACCGACTACCGACTTGTGGACTTTAGCAACCTTGAGTACCGCATAGAAATCACGGACCAATGGCTCGTGATAACCAAGGACGTTGTATGTGAGGTTCATGACCTTGTGCTCTTTCAAGAGGTCTATCACGGCGATGAGCACGAGGTGTTTAACATTGGTGCATACATTCCACTCGGGGTGAATGACATGTGCTTCCTTGACGGTGGGACATTTGGTGATACCGGTCTTCAGGCCCATCGTTTTGTGAATGGTATATTTGATGTTGAAAAAGGTGGGTACCTTCTCATAAACTGGTTCTTCCTCCGATTCAGATTTAGTTGGTGTTAGTGCTCTATTCTTTCTGACAGTTCGCTTGAGAGACATGGTGACAATGGAAAAGATGATAATGGATGGTGAGATGAAGGTACCTAGAACATAATTATATAAACTAACAAATTAGCACTCACATTGCAATTTTCAACACAAGCTAATCCCAATTTTCAAATTCTAGAATTCATTCATAACTCAATGTGGCCGATTTCAACATTTTCAAGCATATTGATACTCAAATCACATTACCCATACATCTAAGCCAAGGAATATAGCAACAACTCATCACAAAACCACACCTTAATCACATCAAAATTCAAATTCGGGTTCAATGGGGTTAAGCATAATACCTTGTGAAAACAGCCTCAAAATACTTCAATCTCCACACAAAGCAATCCAAATGCAAGAAGAAGCAAGAAATTCACACTCTTGGGATGATTTTTGAAGAATTTGAGTGATTTGGTATGTGAGGAGTGTTTAGAGTGAAAGAGTTTGAGAGAAAGAAGAAGAATTTAGAAAATTATGAGAGAGACGGAGAGAATGGGAAGAAAAGAGAGAAAGAAGGGTTTCATTAAAAGTCATAATGCAGTCAAACTTGATCCAGTCTTTCGATGGGACGAAGGATTTGCCTTCGATCCATTGAAGATGTGCTGCTATTTGTTACCGAGTAGACATTTTCGATGGGTCGAAGGATTTCCTTCGATCCATCGAGGCAGTCACCCTGATCTTCTTCTGTGCAGTATTTCGATGGATAAAAAAAGTGAACTGTCACACTTCGATCCATCGAAGAAAGGGTCCCGAGTTGAAAATAAAACTAACACTAATGCACACACAAAGATCAAAACACATAACCTCCTCCTACCACAAACTTCATAAGACCAAAGCTAACCATTGCAACACACAAATGAATAAATAAGAAACACAATGCAAAGTGAGGTAAGAGATTAGGAATGCTCCCCCTTAAAGACAAAAAAATGTTGCATCCCAAGTCACCAACAATCAACAACATGCAAGACCAAAATTGGTCTTGCCTTTTATGCTATGACTTCCATGACTTTCTTCAAATTGGTTTCATCTGGGTCACATGATCACTACCTCTACCTTACACTTTTATTCCTTAATAATAGTTAATGGTGTCCGGCCATCACAGTTTGTAGTTTATGGACGTAAACATGCATGGTCATCCATAGAAGAGAAGGTCATGCCATCATGGTTGGGTCCTTAGAATGATAGACCTTCCTATTACACTTTCTTGTTGCCTCCTTCAAGGCCTCTACTTGCTCTCTATGAAGCTCAAACATTCTTCCATTCGTCAAGTTTCTCAAGTGCACTAATCCATTTAGACATATCTCAAGTAATTTGTAGCATGCATCTCTTGAGAGGTTGGAGTTTGTCAACTTGACTTTGCTTCCAATGACAAGCTTTTCCAGCTTCAATCTCTTCTTTTTACAACCTTTGACCTCATTCGGTGTTGTCTCCTCTTCTACACTCAATTCATTGGCTTCTTGCTCCGTGTAGCCTACATTTTCATCATTTCCAGCTTTAGCACCTACAACCTTAATGCTCATGGCTTGTAGGGAATGGATCTTTGCTAATTTGTCAAATATCTTGGATGCCCTTATCTTCTCAACACGGTCATGGTGAGTTCGCCGGATTTAACATCAATCTTGGTATCCGCTGTAGCCATAAAAGCTCTTCCAAAGATCAAGGGTAGATCATCATACCCTCTCGGTTCCTCCATGTTAAGAATCACGAAGTCAGCCGACACTATGAGGTCTTCGATCATGACGAGTATATCTTTAACTATGCCCCTCGGGTGAACAATGCTCATATCCGCTAGTTGTAACGACATGCTTACCAACTTCAACTTTTCCAAGCCAATGGACTTGTATACCAAATATGGCATCAAGTTAATAGAAGCTTCAAGGTCCATCAAAGCTCTCTCAAAGTACTTCATCCCGATAGTGCATGACACAGTGAAGCTTCCTGGATCTTTCGACTTCTTGGGCACCTTCCTTTGTATGATAGCCGACACCGTTGTATTGAGCTTTACCTTCTCGGTCATTTCCTCCCCTTGTAGCTTGTTCTTTAATCGACAGTTAGTACATAAGTCCTTCAAGAACTTGGAGTACAAGGGAATAGTTTGAATGACATCACGAAGGGGGATATTGATTTCAACCTTCTTGAAGACATCCAAACACTCTTTGGTCTTTCTATCCAAGCTAGCTTGAGCTATTTCCTTGTTCCTTACTTAGGGAAAGGGTAGGCATGCTTCCTCATCACTTGGACCCTTCTTGAAAGTTCCCTTGGAAGTTCCCTGAACTTAGTTTTCGATGGGTCGAAGGTTCTTCTCGACCCATCAAGAATTTACGTCTGGCAAATCAGGGATCTGGCTTCGATGGGTCGAAGATTTCTCTCTACCTATCGAAGAAGTGCCTTGCTGCCCAAGGTGATTCCTTCGATGGGTCGAAGGAACAGAACTGTTTCTTCCATCATTCTTCAAGGTTGCCCCAGAATGCTCTCCATTGATATCTCTACCTTCTTGACCCTTTTCGGCTTTCCTATGGCAACTTGTACCTATCTTAGTGCCCGTTCTCTTATTCACAAACTCGTTTTCATCATCATCCGACTCATCATCTTCATATGGTATCAACAAGGCATCCTCTTTGAACTTCACCACCTTGTCTCTATTCAAAGTACCTTTCTCCATCCAGGGCGCTGACCTTGACATCAATGGGGCGTCTAAGTCATATTTATTATCACTCTCCATAATAAAGAGCATTATCATAGTTTTCAAATCCCCTTCCGGATCTCAACACTGCCTTGACCACGTTGACTTGGTGCTTGGGATTCTTCTCAGTTGTGGAGGGAAACTCATAGGCTTTGTTATTCCCTTGAGTGGTGATTGCTTTTTCCAATTGACTAACTTGAGTCTCCAACTTATGGATGGCACTTTGGCTCTCATTGAAAAGGACTTGATTCTCATTCTTCATACTCATGAAAATGTCAAGATACATCTTTTTATCCTCCTCTTGATTCTTGACAAGTTTGGTAAGCAATTCGTCTATGTTAGACTTAGGCGCCTCCAATTATTGTGGAGGAATTGGCGCTTATAGCAACGGTTGTTGTTGAGTTCATGGAATAAATGATGCTCGTTGTGGGTAAAGGTTACCACCTGAGGTATTAGCAAAACCTCCACTAGTTCTTGGTGCCAATCCGGGAGCTCCTTGATAAGTAGAGACTCCATTGCTTCCACTTCCTGAAGCACCAAAATTGTCTTGACCTCCACCTTGATTGTTGTATCCTCTATTTGATCGTTGAAAACCTCCTTGAAAACTACTATTTGGCCTTTGGGGCCCTCCTTGATTACCTTGGTTCCATTGATTTTGATTTTGACCACCCCATGAGAAGTTAGTATGGTTCCTCCATCCCGAATTATAGGTGTTGGAGTATAGATCATTCTTTTGTTAGTCATAGAAGACTCATTTGCACTCTTTGATAATTTCAGGATAATTCTCTTGATGAGGACAACTAAAAGTCTCATGCACCGTGCTTTCGCATATCAAATAAGTGACCAGCTCTACACAAATTTCTGACACTTGGTGGGCTTGGCCTCCACTTTTACCTTGCTTAATTCAGAGCTCGAACTTCCTATTCATTGATTCCTCAAGCCACTTAATAGCATCTTCTTGTTGATGAGATCCCTTGACTTCATAGATACCACCACTATTGGTTTGGGTGGTTTCCCTCATTGATACCGTCGACTTCTTTATAGTAGGTTTGATATCCCATAATGTTGACCTTTCCGCTAACTTCTCAAACAAGATATGGGTTTCTTCTGTGGTCTTATCCATGAAGTCTCCACCACATTCGTTGTCGACATTTCTTCTCGTCTCCGTACTTAGTCCTTGGTAGAAAAAGGACATAAGCATGTCTTGGGATTGCCCGTGGTTCGGACAACCAAGCTCTAAGTCCTTGAATCTCTCCCATGCTTTATAGAATAACTCGCAATCCTCTTCACGAAAGGTCATCAAGCTTGTCCTTATTTTGTTAATTTTGCCCGAAGGAAAGTATTTAGTGATGAACTTCCTTTGCAGGCCATCCCATGAGTTGATAGAGTTAGGAAAGAGGTTGTTGAGCCAATCTTTTGCCTTATCCCGCAAGCTTGATGGAAAGACCCTCAACCTCAATTGTTTGGGGTCCATATTCCAGATGTTTAGGCAGGCACATGCCTCATCGAAGAAGTGCAAGTAAGGGTCCGCATTGGCATGGCCATGGAACAACGGAAGAGTTTGGAAGAAACTCAGCTTGATCTCAAATGACTTGCCCACTAATGGTTATAGCACGATGCACCCCATGTGAGCTGCCAAAGAGGGAAGAGCACACTCCCTCAATGGTCTCCCTTCTTTACTTCGTCCTCTATAGTGATGCGCTCTACTGACGGTTCCTCCTCTTCTTCAAATGGTGGATTTTCAAGGGGTAGATCTTCTTCTTCCTCAAGTTGAGGATCGACTTGAATTGTAAACACCCAAGGTGCGTAACCTGGATTCTCCCGTTGTGCCTCTACGGCAAGATCAAACAAACTCCTAAATGCTTCTTGGTTATTCACTTTCAACACCGGTATCTCTTCTTCACTACTAGTGCTTGTCCCTTCTTTTAACGAAGCCACGATGTCAAACCCTAAATTGGTCTTCCACAAAACGGATGATGAACCAGAAGATGGCGTGTGTAGACGTGGATGATGAAAGGGCATAAACCTGAAAATTACACTAAGTAACCACTTGATATTAAACCTCCAAACTGTCAAAGTACTCAAAGCCTTAAGGGCCTTCCACGGTGCTTCTTTGACACCTCTCCCTCAAGAAAACATCAATGAGCACTCTAAGAGTTCGAATGGGATTCCGATACGTGGCGTAGTGGCATTCATTGTGCTATGGACACCAAGGTGAACCGAGGTAAAAACATGCATTATCCAATATACCAAAATCGCCAAATAAAGTCCTAAAAATCTAGGGTGTAGCGGAAATTAAGTTTGCTAAATCTAAACACACACACACTCTATAATGCATAAAAGTAAGACACTATTGAAATATACTCCAAAGTGATATAGATAACCAAGGGAAAGAGATGAGAGATCACGTGAAACAACTTCAAGCATAACCCAGTTTCGATGGGTCAAAGGTATGCCTTCGATGGATCGAAGAAGCTACCCTATAAGATTGATTGGATACCCTTTGATGGATCGAGAAAAATTCTCGATGGATCGAAGGAGGCACCCTTGACCATCTTGCAAACAAGCTTTGATGGGTCGAAATGTACCTTTTATGGATCAATATTTGTCCTGCAACAAAGGTTATAGCACAAATTCTAACATAATTTTACCTTAATACACCTACCAAAGTATCCTATGGAACAAAGACAAGCAAAACAAAGTTCTAAGTGATAAATTGAAGAGAATTAAAAGCTAAGAAAACAAACATCAAGCCAAAATGTCCGGATGATCTGCAATCAAGGGTTAACCGGAGCTAAGAAATTAAGATAAACTTAATCCCAGACAACGGCGCCAAAAACTTGTTGGAGAAAAATAGACCATTTACACTTATTGAATTAAGAACTAACTCATAGATGTAAAGTATCTCCCTAGCTGCAAGTATACGGGGCAAGTTATAGTATTTGTAGGAAGTTGAGTGTCGAACCCACGAGGATTAGCCACTATAATTCCCTAGCTTGAATGATTAACGCTTAGACTATAGACACAACTAGACACTAACTTGACACTAAATGAAAAGTAAAATGTGGATGTGTGTATCTCACCCTACCAAGTCCTTTGGAAGAACTTAGCATTGTGAGGGGTGGTTGAATTACGATGAGTGGTTATACGAGTTTGATTGGTTGGTTGATTACACTACAATGTGCAAACGAAAATAGCAAACAAATTCAATATAAGGAAAGATGGTTGAGTAGGGAAATCCTCACTAACCATATGATGAATCAAACATTGTCCCAATTTATGTATTAGATTAGAGTCCGTTCATACAAGTTAATGTCCAATCGTGATCTTGTGGATCACGTTTGGTTTTGAACCCAAGTTCCTAGGTCATTTTGAACTCTAGATGACTTGAGCCCAACATTGAAGTATTTTGTGAACGGGAACTAAGACCCCAAGTCATTTCGGGCTTGCATCTTGATCGTATGTCACTTTGTGAAGTCAACAAGCATATCGTGTGATATATCTGGAAGGTTCCTCTTCTCGAATCTCTATTGGAGAATTTGAGAGAAAGTCTATGTGATTCCCCCAACTCACACCTATTGGGTTACGAGTCAAGAGAATCTACTAATAGCCACAATAACTTTTTGTATTTAATGTGTGCTTGACTAGAGTCCCTCAAGTCTATTGAGACTCAAATGAACTTTAGTCTATGCTAGGTGCTAAGGCAATCAAGTCTCAAGGTAAACCTCTTAGAAAATACCCTAATCATGTTTACATGGTCATCTAGCCTTAAGTGAGTAGCTAATTCAATTAAGGTCCATTTTTAGTCTCTTCACATATACAATAACTTAGCTAGGGTCAACACATGTATAAGTGAAACTAGACATGAAGCTCAAGAATAATAAACATCCACAAAAACACAATTGCTCATTCACAACACACGATCACATAACATATACTAAAATCATAAATCATACATAATCCGAGACATCATTTGTTCGTCACATGGCTAGGGTTCTAACCCTAGCCTCCCAAATAAAATTACTCACTACACATAACTAAATACAAGAGTTGGATACATGCTTAAAGTAGGAAGAGAGTAAAAATAACCAAGGGTCCCATAGCCAAAGCTTCACCAAGTGACTCCAAGCCTTCTAGCTCCATTTTTTTTCAACAAGCACCAAGTCTTCAAGAGGAAGTAAGGTAAACCCTTAGGATTCCAAGAAGCAAGGGGAAGAGGGATTACTTCTCACTCCTTTGAACTCTAAAAGCTTAGCCAAACCCTAGGAGGTGAGGATGATAGGAGGAATACTCAAACTAAGCCAAAGTGATGGACATGTGGTGAAGAGGTTCGGCTCTACCCAAGAGAGGGAAGAGCTAGGTCTCTAGTAGTGGTGGTTATGGAGGTATTTTTGGCCTAGAAATGGAGGAGGAGAGGTAGAAGAGAGCGCTAGAGGGTTGGTATATAGATAAGGGGTCTAGAGAGAATGTAAAACTATGAAAAATCTGAAGATAAGGTGAGATGTGTGAGTGGGGAGAGGGGAGCTCGAATTTGGCTGAGTTAGGAAGCTATATTTCGACCCTAGGATGATAATAAAAGAGGAGGTGGAAGATCTAAGGGTTAGCTTTGAATTAGGGAGACCATGATCTACTATTCTCCCAATCTTTCCTAGAATCCGCTTAAACTTTTTTCCACAATTTGTTGACCTTTTTTTTTGTTGCTAGTAAGAGGATCAACGCTATGATGAACATAAGAAATGCACAATTGTAAATCTTCGGAAGGAAGCCAATTGAACATTTTTGCAAAAAAAAAAAAATCAAAGGATTGAGAGATGAGATGGATGGAGATGATAAATTTGTTGTGCATAAATTGGTGTGAGAGATGAATAAAATTGATATAGTACTTATAGGAAAATGGTAGGGTGTTATTTGCAATTTTTTAGGATTCTTTTTGTAATTTTTAAGGTTTTTTTTTTTGCAAAATATTGTTTCTGCCTGTTAATAAGTAAAATAGTTGTTTTATTTGAATGTAGGCAATCAGATTGAATTTTCAAATCAAAATGGACAACCCAGATTGACTTGCCTGTTGGGGGAGTTCTGCTAGATAGCCTCGCCACGTGGTGGGCTGCCATTGGACCGTCATTCCATCGTAATTTTTTTTTACAATTTACTAACTTTAAAGAAAAAAAATGATGTGCACTGGCGTCACCCAAGTGCATGGGTTCCACCAGGGTAGCACCTGCTCTCGGCCGAGAAGTATTCTACTCGTGTTGTGGCTAAAGAGCTTGGTCAACGACCTGTCGCCGGTCCTCTCCTTCACCGCTGCACAGTTTTTATGGGCAGCTTGTGCTATTACCAACGGGGGCCACGCCTGCTCGTGCTGAAATCCCCGACCGATGCAGATGCTCTAAGCAGCAAAGCGCGAATAGATGTTGCTAGTCTTCTTTATAATCGAAAAAAACTCGAATGTCTAAAGCTTAAACCTCAACCTGCACTGTAATTTTAGCATCTGCCCCATTATGGCCCAAAATAAAGCCCAATATGAATATTGATCGAACAAGTGTTGGGCTGGAACCCAAAGAATGCGAGCAAATAGGAGCAAGCGGTCTTAGCGGCGATACGACCGTGACCAGCCATTTTCTTCGCCTCGGTTATCTTTTTTCCTCTTATTCTTATTTATTTATATATTAAATTCGTTCTGAACCGCAAATTTTCAAAATCAAAATCAAAACCTGAAGCTGTGTGAGGAACAAAAATTAAAAGAGGCCGAGGGCTTAGAAGAAGAAGAACTGGCCGCAGAGAAAGACCTAGAAAGATTGCCGTAGCCGCCGTGCGGTTGCCTTTGTATTTTGTGCTTCTGTGAATCGCAGTTTCAGCTTCGCGCTCTCGCAAACTCAAACGGTAACTTCAAACCCTAATTTCTCTACTAGTACTGTTTGTCGTTCTCTGCGACTGAGTTGTTTGCTGAGTGTTCTAGGGTTTTGTTGTGTTTCAGAGCAGATGGATAGGTATCACAGGGTGGAGAAGCCCAAGGCGGAGGCGACGCCTATAAATGAGAACGAGATTCGCATAACCGCTCAAGGCAGAATGAGGAACTATATTACTTACGCCACCACTCTCCTTCAGGTAATCTGCTTTTGATTTGCTTGCTATGTTGTTATATATATGAGTTTTGTTATTCAACTATTGCAAATTTCTTTCTAGCCTTGTTCCATTATTCACATAGGTTATATGAATTTTGGAGTTGGTGAATTACAATTGGTATAGTATATATGCTGAATGACTTAAAATCTGTTGATTTGTGATGATTGGGACTCCTAAAGTGAGTTGCATGATATATTAATAGATGCAGTACATTTAATTCAATAAATGAATTAACGGTTGTCTCTTTTCAGACAAATCGTTTTATGAGTTAGCTAGTGAATACCTATCAATTGATTGGTCCAACACATACCAAAACTAGATTGGCATCATTTGCGTTTCTATTTGTATAGATACTACTGCTTGTTTACTATTTCAGCATTGTCAACTTGACTGTTCCTGTGCTTGGTTGTCCTCAAGTCTATCGTTCATTATCTCAAAGAAAATCATTTGTCATATTTCTTTGTTTTACAATTAGTGTTTTATGTTTTAATATCATAATTTCTATGTTGTTGAACATGCTTTTGTATTTCAATTTATTTTCCAGTGGTTCTCTGAGGCGTTTTACCTCATTGGTTATGTTAAATATAAAAGCAATCCTTTTTCTTCAGTCTTACAAATGCTTATGTTGTTATAGGACAAAGGGTCTAATGAAATTGTCCTCAAGGCAATGGGCAGGGCTATCAATAAAACTGTGATGATTGCTGAACTGATAAAGGTGAGATGACTTTTGAGTTTTGACCTTTGTGTATGACTGCATGTTCATGCACTTCTAGTGTACACAAGCATTTCCATATATGTGTTTTGCTGACAATGATTTTCTGCTTCCAGAGAAGGATTGTCGGCCTCCATCAGAATACTTCTATTGGATCAACTGATATAACTGATGTGTGGGAGCCCCTGGAAGAAGGCCTACTTCCGTATGATACCATATACTCTTCCATGATAATTATTTTGTGCTTTTGGGGAATTCTTCACTTGATAATTATATTAGTACTAATTCTTGTATCTTCTGGTGCAGTCTAGAGACTACTCGGCATGTATCAATGATCACGATTACTTTGTCAAACAAGGAGCTGTTCCCAACCTCTACTGGGTAAGTGGATTGAATGTAATAATATGGGTTGCATTTGCACTGTCTCATAGAAATTCCATTTAAGTGAGCAATCTGATGTTGGTTCACCTTGCTACTGTCACAGGTTGTCTGTGACTTTACTAGGTGAATCAATGATGGATGTTCCATTTTTAGTCATTCATTAGTCTTTCAACAATTATGTAAGTACATTTCCCGGTGACAATTGCTATGTCATGTTCTAAGACTTAGCATTCTGCTTTTCCGTGATTTTACTAGTCTCAGTTTCTCTATTTTCTTACTTTCTTGAACTTGCCATATGGCCTCATGAATATGATATTCTTCTAATGTTATTAGCATTGAGACTCTTTAAGTTCCTTACCCTATGTGTGTGAGTTTCCATAAGCACATTCAGTGCCGTAATCCAATTAACCTGATACTATACATGAACAATAACTTTTTTACATGTAATCAGTTTTGGTTTAACTGAAAACTACTGCTTTCAGTTTCTGATTCATTTATTGAAGGTTTTCTGATGAAGAGTAATTACTTTGTCTTTATCCCTTTGTTTATTCTCATCATCAGTGCAAAATACTGATGTAGAGTTGATAACTATATGTAATTGAATCATGCAGCGTAAGATAACCTGATTTTAATGTTGTTGCTTAGAATGCAGTTGTATTTTTAAGCCACTAGATCCATCAACGCATATAAATTGCACTTTAGATTGAATGAAACCCAGGTCCCCTTTGTATATATAAACACATGGTGGTCTAAATCTGTACATGTGATGATGTTTAATAATCTTTGTATCTATGGATTATTTTTTTTCTTTCTGAATTCTTGGATAGTTCAGTCTGCAAACAAATCTATCTTGGAGATTCATATGTGCTGAGCCTTTTTTCTGTTCACTTATCCACAGATATCAACCCCCTATTCCGGCTGATCAAATGAAACCATTGAATGATTTCAAGGACGATGGAGGTGATTTGATGATATTTGTATTTTATCTGTCATTTTCGCAAAATTTTTTGACATATTTTATTAAGAGAATAAATCCGACTACTTCTGGTCCTGGGGTTTCCGCACTGTGAGGGAAGGGTGAAAAGAACCCCCATCTGGTTACGTATACTTGTATATGTAGGCCTTCAGTATGAACACGTTAACTTATTTTTATTTAATTATTATGTGCAAAACAGAGGGTGGACCTAGATTTCGAGGCAGGGGACGTGGTAGCCGAGGACGAAGCAGAGGTAGAGGTACTGCTCTTGAATTCTTTTTTGAGATTACTTATGGTTGTCTATTTCATATTTACGGAAATAATTCTCTGACTGCTGGGTTTTGGGTTTCATCTGATTTAAATTGTGCATGGTTTTAGTTTAATTTGGCAAAACAGCTATCTTTTTGATTGGGAAAAATATATCCAGTTGATTTTAAGAGCGTGGATTTATGCCTCGTATGCTCTTCAAATGAAGACAAAACTCCCTATTCAAAGAATAACCTACAACTTTCAAATCCCTCATGTTTTCCTTAGAGTAGCAATTGTTGCTCACTGGGTCTTTACCCTGTATCATTTATTTTTTGCACAGGGAGCTACAATGGAGTTGTTGAGTATAATGGAGATGGTTTTGATGGTGGTCGTGGTTATGGTAGTAGAGGAAGGGGTCATGCGAAAGGTGGTTCTTTTAGGGGTAGAGGACGAGGTTATGGTCAACAAGGTGGATACTGTGATTATGCTGAAGGTACACCTGTCCAAGGTCGTGGTAAGCTCTAATAGTTATGTTTTGTGTCAAGTTGAACGGGTAACAACTATATAGAATATTCTGCTCATGAATTCATGAACTGTTGTTCTTTTAAGATAACTACTATTTGCATGTTTACTTGATCTGGTAACAACTATCCAAGGGCGTCTGCATTTACTTCTTGACTATAACTTCTTTGTGTATGAAGGTGAAAACAATACTGGAAAACTTTACATATCTTTGTGATATATATTTCTTTGAGCAGCATTCTGATGCTAATGTACTGTCTTTAAAGGTATCTCAGCACGCGGCCGTGGAAGGGAAAGGGGCCATGGGCGTGGTTGCACTACCCGATTGGATGGACAAGCACCAGCTGCTTGAGCAGATGGTTGTGGTTGCCTAAGTACAAGATATGTGTGGGAAAAAAAAATCTATGTGGGATGCCTGCTCTGCTTATGTCTTCGTGAAGTTTATTGATATCTATGGGGGCTGTCTTTCCTTTCAAGTTTCCTAAATGTTGCAACCATGATGCATGAAATTTTGTTTAGTAGGTTCTCAGGTTAGGAGTACTCGTCATAGTTATGCTAATCAGAGTTTTTTATACACCTTGCAGATTCTTGTAAAATGTTTCTCTGCCCTTTTTATAGAAATAATAGAGCAGTACATTCTTTTATTCTTAATAGAATATTGCATCCTAACACTAAAATGAATCTATTCTTTTACTTTGTAATTCAAACCAAGTACTTTTAATCTTAATAGAATATTGCATCATTTGGATTTGACTTTCTGGTTCTTAAATGCGTGGTGCAATGATTGCAATGTATTAGATGCTCTAAGCAAATGTTAGTAATGCGCCTCCGTAGAGGGTAAATGATCTATCGATCGTGGCTTGAGAGGGAAAAAGTAGTGGACATGAATGCAAGTTTTAGCACGTGTTAATTGCTCTGTTGTAATAAACTACTGTCGGAAGATGAAGTTACGGTACGTGTGTTACAGTATTTCGGTCTAATTCATTCACATAACATTTGGGATTGCAAAAACGTAGATGTTGTCATTCATCTGATGGCAATGGTATATAAGTGTAGCCAGCACCCATGAAGTGAGGCCAAGGATGAGTGAAATTCTTTTCCTATAAGGATTAGTATACTGTGTTTAGTCTTGGCGTCTTCTCTTTGGAGTACCAAGTTGGAAATTGCAAGGTACATAGTATAGTAGGCTATTAGGTCATGAGTTTGAGTAACGATAAGAGGTAAGAGTGAAACGCTTTGATTATCATTTTTCTTTGAAAAGATATATATTGTTGAAGGGTAAAATAGATACGCAGAAGATATAGACTGAAACTGTTATGCTAATTAGGACAATACACACACTGAGATATCTGAAATATTATTTCTTTAAACACTCTAATGTGTCGCGATCCTAATGAATGATGCATAACATGTTGCCTCACTAAAAATCTTGTCAAGTAAACAAAAACTTCTCAGGTAAAAACAAAAGCTTGATCTAAGGGAAAAAAAGTACAACGCATCAATTACATAAACGACCACATGTGATGTAAACTCCCGTTGATATCTACAAAATGAACTCTACATGATCAATAACTCAATCTCAGAGTTTAGATAATCTTCGCATTCCAACTCAATCACACAATAACTCACTTGTATTAAGCTCCCACAGGTCGCTCAATCCATACCAATTCTATATTTAAAATAGCAACAAAGAGCTCATAATCAGAATTGTTATTTCCAAATAGAAGCAAATACACACAGCAAACTAATGCACCATTCATTACCTGTGGGAACAAATGGATGAATCTCATATTTTGATAGACCCAAGTCTAACTTTCACTATCACTGTCGAAGAGATCGAAGAATTCAATGTACAATCTCTGTGAATAATAGCAACATTCGTTGAGATACTATATTACAAATTTATATTAATCACATTCAAGCATTGAGCATTAACAATCACTAGGAGAGCCTAAAAAACATCAAAAACATGAAAGAGCTCACAGTAAACACCAGTCACACCAGTCACATTCAAGCATTGAGGTTCTAATAAAATCCCTAAGCTTTAACAACCATAAACAACCTCAACGATAAAGAAACCACAAAACATCTCAAACAAAAAGCAACTATAACATTCAATATATCATTCAACTCCAATCCAATCTCTTAACTTTCACAAACAGCAACAACCTTAAGTAACTCCAACTTCGCAATAATCATATCAGACCAAACACTAAGCTCCCAAGAACACAAATTTAGGCTCTAATCTGCTTCACATTGCTAAGACTGATCCTAAAATTGAGGTTCCACTCAATAAAATTTGCCTCATACTTGATCAGATAAACTTACCTGAGATTTGTTTCTCCTTTGCACTTTTAAAAACTGGATTCCCCTTATCTCATTATCTCCGATCTCTGCAAAGATTAGAAAAATACCCATTAATCCTTTTCACCATCTATTGATCTATTATTGGCATTCACAGCTAGACAAATTGAATACATTACCATCCCTAAACCCACCTCAACCTGAATCAAAACCCTAGACCAACTCTACCAAGTTTAGTAATCACAGGCCGTATTTCACCGTATGAATTCAATCATTGTATATATAATCTGCAACATATGTTTAACAAAACCATGGTCCCGATACACAATCAACCAAACTGAGATTAATAATCTTTGATAACATCAACCAAACTGAGATTAATAATCTTTGATAACATCAACCAAACTGAGATTAATAATCTTTGATATTCTACTGTACTCACCCTAAATTCTAACCTGGGTTCATGGGTAACCCAACACACAAGATAAGCAATCTATTGTAACTCAGCGGAACATGGGAGAAATCTGGGTCATAACTGTGTACTAACTATTTATCCAATCAGAACCTAGCAGTGATTTGTTCCTACCCAATCACCTATCAACTCATCTAATCGAAACCCAGCACTCAAATCACTTAGAAAATGACATGCATCAACACATATGCATATCTCTCGGCTCTAGATATTTTTGACTACCAAGATATGCATCAATATATACCGAAATTAAAATCTAGTATCAACAACAATCACATAGACTAATCATATATAGCAACCATATACCAAAATCAAAATCCAGTACCAACAACAATCATATCATAGAGACCAATAATATATAGCAACCATATACCGAAATCAAATTCTAGTACTAATAACAATCACATAGACCAATCATATATAACAACCATATACCTAAATCAAATTCCAGTAAGGGCAACAATCACAGAGACGAATCAAAATCTTACAATCGTGGGGTTTGAAGGAGGAGAGAGGAGAGGAGGCGGCTTGAAGGAGGTGAGGCTCGGTGTTCGGAGGAGAAGACTCGGTGAGACTAGGAGCAAATCGACCAAGTTGTCGGCGTTCAGAGGAGATAGATTGAGTTTCTGAGATATTCTCTTTTTCGATCTCTTTTGGTTTTCTAGGTTTGATCACAACTGGGAGTTGATTGAGCTTTAGTGATCGAAGAAGGAAGTATTGTGCTTTTGGGAGTTGGCGGGTTCGTGTTGGGGAACTTGGGTTGTGTAGTTTTGGGGAGTGCAAACCTTTTGGGAGCTGCTCGGGGAAGACTCAGTGAGACTCGGAGCAAATCGACCAAATTGGGTTGACCGACAGAGATGAAGCGATGTTAAGTCCAACCCTCGCACGCCTCATATGTTCATATTTTTTTTTGATGAAAATGCCCCCTATAAACAGTGAAATGTACAGTAAACCCTCTGCTTCTGCTTTGTTATATAGTAAAATTTTTAATTATGAGTTATATTATATTATATATTTGATCTTAAGAGTTGAATTTGCAAGCACTCAATTAAACAAAGTTTTAAGATTTGTGGGACTCATATATCTTGGAGAGATTCAAAGCAGGTGTGTAGTTCAGTTTGACCTCATTTTGATTTAAAGACGAGGTATCATATGTAGATTAATTGAGGTCAAACTGAACTACACACCTGCTTTGATTTATGTTCTTTGTGGGCTCATATTCGATATTGCTAAGATGACTTAGTTCTATAATTCACAGTTTGATTATAATAAGGTGATTGTGGGTGTAGATAACGAACTATTAGTTTGGGGGCAGAAAATGAGGTATAACTACTATCAGTTTTAATTGAGATAGTGTTGGCACATGTTTAATTGGTTGACTAGTAGGTTGCGTTAGTGAAGAACATTTATAGTGTGGAACGTTTTTCGGTCACTGATCATACACGATGAGTTGTTCTTTTTAGAATCAGAGTTCTGGGATCTTAGTAATTGATTTTCTAAATTAGTTAATTAATCTTGAGACTTTAGTTTGAACAAAGTGAAGATAATGGGACTTTGAGGGAGGTATTAGTAAGCTGTACTTGGGGGATTGTGATAAGAGACTAATTAACTTGGCATGCAATAGACATAGAACGATTTAAATTTCATTTCTAAGTATGATGTGTAATTGTTTAGGTGACGAGAGGATTTGATAAAGTTGAGGCCTTTGGTTTGTTTTGTTGCTTGTTGAAGACGCAATTGGATTTAAGGTGAGTAATGTCACTGTGTTTACATGTGAATGGAGCTCGCTTGATTGATTCATGAAATTGTGTTTTGTTGTGGAAAAGAATAGTAATAAAAAAGAAATTAAGTTTTGTTTTTAAAATTATTAACTTAATCGTCTACGGTTCATAAGTAAGTGAAAACCGTTATGTTTTATGATGACATTTTTATAGTTGGTGAATGATTCGGTGTGATATCTAAAATACATTGGGTCTTGTGCTTCCCTTCTTAGATGTCCTGATGTGATTGATTTGAGATGTGTCGCTAGAAACTGTAATGCGAAGTTGGTAGAGGCAGTTGTTTAATTGTCTTGTCACTTATATTCATGATGTGAGGTTACAGATGTAATTTTGAAGGGATGATAAATACTTGTATGTTGTCTCATGACATGGACTGAAGATGGACAGTCCGTGAAACCCCTTCTAATTTCTTTGAAGGCAGGTTACCAACTCATAGCTCACCTGATTATTTTTCATAGCTTAGCAAAGCTATTAGTGTCGGTAATCCGTACTGCAAGAAACATATGACGGAATTAATAAGTTCCTACCAATTAAGGTGTCACATATAGTACATCAATCATCAGCATGGTATTTGAATGCAGTCGGTAACACTTAGAAAAACAAAACACTGCAAGCTAAACCTCAATATTATTATGTTTCAAAAAAAAAAAATCTCAATATTATAAAGAAAAATCATCTATTGGAAATTACTCCAAACATTATAGTCCAATCCATGACAATCAAGCACCAGCCTGATATCAATATCTGCACCCAAAAAAAATTGATATGTTCAAATGAAAACAAACATTATAGTCCAATCCATGACAACCAAGCACTAGCCTGATCTCAATATCTGCACCCCCCCCCCCCCCCCCCCAAAAAAAAATTGATATGTTCAAATTGAAAAGATAGTATATCTATATGGCTAGCTTATAAGAAAAGTATCAATTTGTGGCATAATTCAGAATTCAAGAACTCATTCTAAAATGGAATTTAGACCCAAAACATACCAAAACAAACATACCGAAACAAACGCGGGCTGAATGAGATTCCAAAATTACAACAACTCAATCAATCAACTAAACCCAAACACAAAACCTTTTATCCTTGTAAGAAAGAAACATGCAGATTGTCAAAAGATTGATTCCAAATGCAGACCACTAAGGGTGGGCGGTTTAGTTCGGCTTTTGATAAAAAACTAGACCAAACCGTAATGTTTTTTCGGTTTGGTTCAGATCGGTTTTTCATTTTTTAAAAGAAAAACCGCAACTATTCAATTTGGTTTAGTTATTTTTTTTTTGGATTTTTTTTCTTCAGTTTTTTACATAATGCATAAAAACCAACATATCAAAAACTAAATAAAAAGTTCCCTATAAAGCGCTATTTTTTGAGTCGCCTAACATTTTGATTCGTCTCTATAAGAGAATTTGACAAGGATTATGCATGAAGTATTTAGAATTTTAGGAGTTTAAGGTATTTATTTTGCATATATTTATATAATATATTATAAAATACCCAAAAATGATGTCATTTTTTGAGTACTTTGGTTCGATTTGTATTGGGTTCGGGCTTTTTTCGGCCATGGCTCGATTTCGGCTCGTTTTTTTTTTCTGTAATCTTTTACAATGTCCCACCTCTACAAACCACTTACAACAACAAACTTTAAATTTAATCAGATGAAGATGTTAAACTTACTCCAACTGCAGGCTTGCCTGCCAAATTTGGACAACTTAAAGTTTGGAATTCTTTACGCAATACATACTTGGTATTTCAATTTTCCTCCTCTTTTATAGGAGTTGTGCATAACCATTTCCCCAATGTATGTAAGCAGTATGAAAAAAATTAAATGATAAAATAGTGTTGAGCCAGAATGAAAGATTAGTATAAACTTAGTGCTTAGTGAGACACCTCCTGATGGCCCTTGTTTGGACGCAAATTGAGAGGAAGAAGCTTCTTTTTCTTGTAGACTTTCCTAAAGCCGCTTGTTGCTTATGAGAGATCATTGTCAACACCTTAGCTATTGAAAGTCTCACAACCAGGGACGGAGCCACGTTGGAGCTAGGGTAAGTCCACGCTTGATAAGAACCACCACTTGATAATTAATACAGAGCCTGCTACTCCATGACAATACTGCATAGTTTGGATGTGCTAATTACACATAGATATGTTCAGAACTTACCTAAGCCTTACATTGACTCCATTGTAGGGCTCGTAAGACATTTCAACGCATTTCAACTGTAGAGAACTCAAAAGGATATGTCTTCGTTTCATATATCTCCCCAGGAACATCAAGTTCACGAACTGTAAACAACATAAAAAAAAATCTTAGCGCTTTCTACAAAAAAGATATCAAGGAGTACAGCTGCAAAGTTCCAGTCGACAATAAACAAAACTAAAGAGAAAATCAGGATCACAGTGAATCAAAGAAGAGAGAGAGGTCACACTTCATTTCTAAACTTTATTCTATCATCATCGTCTATATCGAGTCCTTAATCCTTAACTAGTGGATCGAAAACAGAAAGAAAAAAAAACCCCACTACAAACAAAATCTCGATGTTTTTTCAATTTTCAATGGAAAAATACTGAGGTTTGATCATCATAAAATTCACAGAATCACATATAACAACAACAAAGCAAAGAAAGAGGAAGATTACCTAATTTTTGAAGATGTGGTTGAAATTTTGAGCAGAGAGAGGTTGAGATTAAAGGCGTAATTTAGATGAGCACCTTCTTGGTTTGAATCAAAATGGACAATTCGATGTAATTTTGTGATGATACCAACCCACCGCATTCTGAGCTTCCAATACAAACAAAACCCATTTCCGACACACAATCAGAAACTTAGATAGAACCACAGAATTAATTAAAGAAAGCAAGAGTGATCGGATTTAGTTGATTTATTACCTTACTTGACGGTTTGTGGGGCCGACGGAGAGGATGAGAGAATGTGGAATCGGCGGTTAGAGGGAATTGCGATGAGAGAAAGAAAAGAGGGGCAACAATCTAGGTTGAAGAACGGAAATCCAAGAGATGAAGAGGCTGAGGTCTCAGATCAAGAGTGGGGAGGGCTTGAGGTTTCAGATTGCAAGAGAGAGATGAGAGTGTGTGAGCTGAGAGAAAACGATTAGGTTTCAGATCCCAAGAGATTGGTTAGGTCAGGCAAACCCTCACACGCGTCGCATGCATAATTTTTTTTTGACAAAAATACCCCATGAAAAGTGCACATGAACAGTAGACCATATGCTTCGGAATTGTTATATAGTAAACTAGGTGGTAGACCGCCGCTTGGGGCAGTTGTTTAATAAGAGTTATAACTTTTTTGGAAGTGTTATAAAGAGAAATTTGCTAACAAATGAAATATACTATTTTAGACAGCAAATTAATGAGAAACATAACACTGAATAGAACTCATATTTTTTTTTTTGTAGTTCGACAATGAAGAACTACATCGAAATAAATTCTATAACATATGTAACTCAATACTGATAATTTACATTTACAAACGGTAGAAGAAATCTCTTAGAGAACTATATAACAAAGAAAAGAGTACTAAAATAGATTGAAGGATGAAAATTTAGGTTACAAATAATAGTCTTATTACACACTTAAACAAATATTTCGACTTTGTCTCCATCATTGGACTTATGCAACAACCTTTGAATTTCTTCTTGTAAGTGTCCATGGTTCAGCAACATACTTGCTTGGACCTTCCTCTTGCTCAGTCACTACCATTACCACCTGCACAATGTGAAAAAAATTTCACATTCATATTTAAACTTAAACTTAGATTTTCTTCAATGCAAATCCAAATCATCGAATACCCAATCTTTATCTAAGAACAAAAAACGTGTGGCATTGCTGAAAATAGAAAAGAAAAAAACGAAGTGGAAATTAGAGAGAGAGAGAGAGAGAGAGAGAGAGAGAGAGAGAGAGAGAGAGAGGATAAAGAGAGTAACGAAACCACCTCAAAAATGAACGGCTGGAATCATCAAACTCATTGAGGACTGAAGCCATCTTGAGTAGGCATCAACGAAGTACCCCTTCGATTAATGACACCAGTGCTGCATTGCCAAATTAGATTGTGATATTTGAGGGGTTCAAAATGATGGGTTTGGGTAGGGTTTGACCTGGCGAGGATCAGATTGAGGTATGCTCCAATGATGTAATTATGCAACAAATTGTAACCATTCCAAATAAGCCTCGAAGATTTCATCATGATTTAATCATCTAAAAATTATAGTAGACCAACTGTAAGCTATTCCATGAAACCTTATCATACTGACTTGGACCAAAAACAAGTATAACCATTAAACAAACTTCCTCACAATAACAGGGGGATCAACTTGCTAGGATCCTTTGTTCTTAAACTTTCTAGGAGAGATGCATGATATGAGGAAGACGCAACGCTTGATGCGAGAGTCTTGGAGGAGCTTGGAGCTTGGAATAGTCGAGTCAATTTGGTGTAACTTAGATTCTTGAGTTGTGTTTTGTTGGTTCTTGAGAATAGGGACATCAAACGGTTAAGCAAGGGATGCTAGAGATGTTGTCGCATGGCGTATTCTTTGGTTTGAGTGGAAAGGTGCAGCTGGCTGATTTGTGTTGCCGGTCACTCCCATCGTTATCGAACCTTCATAAAAGAGATGAAGTAAGGTTGAAGAACGATCCCCACCTTTAATCTGGGATTCTACACTAGCCTCTTTTATCTTTCTCTTACAGAAGAGCTTAGTCTTCTCCTTCGCATCTTCTTTTGTTGCTCTTCCATCTCCCCCTGTGTATTGTTGCGCTCCTCCTTTGTTGCAGACGTTCTCCTATTTTTTTATTTTTTTTATGCTACTGTAAGTCTTATATTAAAGACTTGACTTTGAAGAGATTGATTTTCAATCTACCTTGGACTCTCGGAGTCTTAGAGTTTTGATGGGAGCCAAGAGGTTTGAGGTTAGAGTCCAGCAAGGAACGACATTTGTTGCAATCCCTATTTATCTTGTTACTTGATGTAATTGTGGAATTCCGTATGCTATATACCCCATTTTGTACACTCTGGACTTATTTGGGCTTGGTGAGATACCATTTATAAACCAAACCATTAAGCTCATAATTGCTCTAGTTTCATTTTTTTATCTCAACAATATGAATGGTCACCTTATTTCATTTACAATTCATACCATCCTTGGAATATAAACCTTTTCATCTAATATTAGTCCCTATCATTACTTTTGTCTCCATTACTTTTTCAAACAAATTAGTTACAATCAACCGTGTTTGATTGCACAAATTTTGTATTTGATTCAAATTTCTGAATAACATAATTGACACTCTAATCTTCAGTATAAGTTCATGTGATGGTAGACCGCTAAATTCAAAAATTCTATAAGATACAAAAGACTGTTATCACTGTAGGTAGTAGAATTGACTGAAATTGAATCGAACCTAAAATATGTTCTTTTATCACCAAGGAACAAATTAATTGCATATCTATTTATTTTATGTACAGTTGCATTTCTCGGTGTGACGATGACACGCTCTATCAAATAACATGAATCATTGTATTTACAGTACTAATTTGGATAAGTAATTGTAAAAATTGACTTGATAGGATCTAACGTTGAAGTGGTGAGTAAATCTTCTGGAATATGAATCCAAGATGTATCAGAGTCATTTGTTGGAAAATTTGACTGTAATCGACCCTCTCCAATCTGTAGCATCCATTGTGCAAAATTTTGAATCTCATCTTTTTTAGTGGTTGTCAATCCGACAGATAGTAATCTCATGTTTTTTGTTAAACAAAAAACTTTAAGATAAGGCCATAGATCTGAATTATTTAAAGACGCCTCAATAATATCTCATTTGCTTCCTTCTTCTATATTAGGTAAAATTTGTCTAAAATGGCATTTGGTCTTTCAATCACCAAAGTTTGTTGACAAAATATCCTGAAGAGTTTTATCCAATGATTCGATACAACATTTATTCCACATCGAAGCATCATCCGAAATGATCAGATCTGTCTTTGCAATTAATTATGCAAGATGTGTTTGTTTATTTATCGAACATTTTAAATCTTTCTCTATAATTGGCTTTATTTTAAAACGTGGATGCGCTGTCCTGTCTTTTGAAAGTAACAGAGAAGCAATTCCTGACGAAGCAACGACCAAAATAATTTTTCCTTCAGATCTCAATTTAGAAATTATAGTATTTCATAAAAAGTTTTTCCTGTTTCGCCACTATCAAGTACAAAAAATAATTTTCTATTTTTTGTTCCACAACTTCCACACTTCATCGTATATAATTTTCTGACATGAATTCAATTTATTATCAGTTCACAATGTTCACGTTTAAGTGTCTCACAATCAAAATCTAATTCTTCTCTTATTAATTTATTACTATAACTCTTGTATCTTTTCTATTTTGGGCGTCGACAAATGATGTTCTTTCAATGAACTAGATGCCACGCTGAACAATTTTTTAAGTTTGTATAAAACACTATTTTTCAAATCATTCTCAGGCATGGTATGGTTGGGCATGTTGAATTCTGATTGAGTTTTGTATAAGATATTATTAGACATGCTCATCCAATGTGCATCAAGCAGAGCTCGCGGATTCGAGTCATTGCAAAAAAGAATAATGGTAATTAATAATTGTCTAATTTGAGAAGATGTCGCAGTAAATGCAGATTCAACCAGTGCAGTCCATTCTTTATCATCATCTAGCAATCCCAATGTTCAAATGCTTCCAGAAAAGTGGCATAAGTAATTCTATTAATTGTTCTGATCCAATCAAAATTGCGACATCCTTTTGAGTATTTAGTAGCATTCGTAGGTAAAACAATTTATTTGTAATAGGTGGTACGTGCGCAACTCTACCAATAACGTCATAAATTTTTTGTGGGCTCACAATATATCACTCAAAACACTCGAGTGTTAAGAAGGTTAGTGTTTGCACTCAAAAATCGTAATAATCGCATGTTTTCCATAAGTCTGTTTTTCAACCAAGTGTTCCAACAATAAATAAAAAAACAAAAGCATTTCAAATCAAGAGGGCTTTGATTTAGGTTGTAACGGGGCTTTAGGAAGGGGCTTATGAGAGAAGGGGATAGGAATTCAAGAACTAAGCAACCTAGCAAACAATTCACATCTCAAAGTTCCTCACGAAACATCTAAGTGCCATAAAATTCTCTTTTTACACAAAGCTACTTTCCAAAACTCTTATTCTTTATGTACAACTTATACTCTTTTGTGAAACTTTTTTCTACTTTCTAATTTTTTTTCTTTTCTCTAATACTCTTTTCTCATCATTTTTTTTATTTTTATTTTTTTTTATTTTTGAACAAAACACAACGCAAATGAACATCAAAAGACAACACAAATGAACATCAAAACAACCTCCTCCACCTCACACGAGCTTTTGCTAAACTTCACAATAGGCACAAACTGTAAGCACATCCTAATAGGACTTTATTATTGCTTGCTCGATTGCCTAGTAAAGGGTAGGAGTAAGTGTTTAGGCTTGGTAAGAATTTGTGGTGTTTAAGAATTAAAAGGCTAAATAATATAAGGCTCAAATTGGCGAACTATAGGATGTATGCATCATAGGGTTCAAAAGTAATTTTGACAAAGTGGTGATCATCTTAATGCCTCTATCATTTTCAAAACAACTTATGATTTGGGAAACATTTTACATGGTTTCAAGCAAGTTCTAGATTACGCAATCATCAAACGATGTCACACATGAAAGAATAGGTGCATAATGTAGCTATGCATGCACAACAAGGCTCAAAATCTCACATAAGACATGGATAGTTTCAGAAACATGTCAATCCTTTTTTTTCTCATGTACGCATTTTGAATAACATATGCACATTTCAAACTGATTAAACATGCTTAAAATTATGCAATCTACTAGCGGTTAATTCAATCTCATCATTGGGAGTTGTTATTGGGACATAAAATATGCCAAAACATACATATTTTTGCATTAACTTTTCTCACATTTTTCAACTTTTATGAATTTTAGGATAATGAGTGATACGACTTAGCTTACTACCTCACAGTTTAGAATCAAATTGTCCTCAATTTTCATTAATCTACAAAGTAAACAAAAAATATACAAGAGATAACATAGACATCATTATTTCACATTTTGTTCTCTTAACACATGTTAACCTGGGCATAATAACTAGCATGCAATCAAATTTAAAGAGTCATATAGGAAGTAATGAAACTATTAGAGTCTTATCAACCACAATGGGGGCATTCATACTAATCACATTTCAAAGGAAAATGGCATTGTAATCTAGTATATACATGAGGGGACCTCACATTTATACAAGACTATCACATTGTACGTGACTCCAAAGAATACACTAATGTTACTTAAGCTTCATTCTTAATCATGTTCATATGAAACAAGGAAATAAAGAGAGTAGGGAGAAAGAGGGTACGCTTTGTCGACCAGCCCCTAGCTCCATAGACAAGAACATGTAAACCAACGAAAGCCAAGTTAGGCCTCACCATCCTAGCTTCGCTATCATGATTCCCTACTGGTGCTCTCGGATTTGATTTGACCTCATGGTATTTCTATATGATCCATGCCTCAAAGGCTCAAGCTCCTGGTCTTCACAGACTCTATACAAGTCAACATTTGCAGGGGAATCCTTCGACGGCTTCGACATGTTGAATTTGATGCTCGGCACCATCCAGGGGGTTTCATTCGACGGGTCGAACTAGTCCATGGTGGGTTTTTCGACGGGTCAAAAATTGCTAAATTTGTCACTTCTTCAAGTTCTTGACTTCCATACCCATTCCAAAATGTTCTATACTCCTCAAACCTCACACTTATTCCTCTAATATACCAATGGTGTCCGACCATCACGGGTTCAAGTTTATCGATGTTAACATGGTCGGTGAAGGAATGAGTAAGTCAAGCCATCATGGTTGGGTCCTTAAAGTGATAGACTTTCCCATTCATTTCCTTGGAAATTCCTCCATTGCTACCACTTGCTCTCTGTGAAGCACAAAATTTCTCCCATTTGTCAAGTTCCTCAAATGGACCACTCTATTCGGGTAAAGTTCAAGCAATTTGTAACATACATCCGTTGAGGGGTCGGAGTTTCTCAAGATAACCTTGCTTCTGATGACTAGCTTCTCATCCTCATTCTCGTTCGGTTTTCGCTTCTCTTTTACACAACCCTTGACCTTATTCGATGTCGTCACCTCTTCGACACTCAACTCATTGGCTTCCGGCTCCTTGTAACTCACATCTTCTTCATTCATAACTCTAATGCTCATGGCTTGTAGTGAAAGGATTGGGGATGTCTTTTCAAATTCCTTGAATGCCTTCGTCTTCTCAAACACGGTTATGGTAAGCTCTCCGGATTTGAGATCAATCTTGGTACTCGCCATAACCATGAAAGCTCTTTCGAAGATTAAAGGGAGATCCTCATGCCCTCTTAGTTCCTCCATGTCCAGAATTACAAAGTCGGCTGGCACTATGAGATTGTCAATCATGACAAGTATGTCTTCCACTATGCCCCTTGGATGAGCTATGCTCTGATCTGCTAGTTGCAATGACTGCTCACCGCCTTCATCTTTCCTAAGCCAATATCCTTGTATACCAAATATGACATCAAGTTAATGGAAGCTCCAAGGTCCATCAAAGCTCTCTCAAGGTTCTTCATCCAGATTGTGCATGGCACGGTGAAGCTTCCCAGATCTTTCAACTTCTTGGGTACCTTTCTTTGTATGATAGGCGACACTATGGCGTTGAGCTTCACCTTCTTCGTCTTTTCTTCCCCTTGCAACTTGTTCTTCAATCTTTGGTTCGTGCAAAGGTTCTTCAAGAACTTGGAGTACATAAGAATAGTTTAAATGATGTCAAGAAGAGGGATATTGATCTCCACATTCTTGAAGACATCCAAACACTACTTAAGCCCTCTCCCTGTTCTTTAGTTGGGGGAAGGGCATGTACACATCTTCATCACTTGGAACCTTCTCAGAATGCCGCTTAAACTTGTCTTGCCTCTGTTTCTCGACAGGTCATGTAGAATCCTCGACGGGTCGACAAGTTATGCTATCCCGGACAGTAGGCTGCATTCGACGGGTCAACTGGGGGTCTCGACCCGTCGAATTCTGGGCAGCTTTTCCTCCTTGTTCTTTCTTCAAATCAATCCCAGAATGCTCTCTAGCCAAATCTCTTCCTTCTAGACTCTTTCCAGTAGTCCCATGTCGACTAATTCTACTCTCGGAGCTTACATGCCCAACCTCAAACTCGTTGTTTTCATCTTCCGACTCACTAACATTTTCATACGAAACTAAAGAGGAATTCTCTAGAAATTTCACCACTTTGTCTCCACTCGTGGTAGCCTTCTCAACTCTGACATGGTTATTAGACACAAATGGTGTGTCCAAGTCACCTTCATCATCACTCTCTATAATAAGAGGATCACCATAGTTTTCAAATCCTCTCTTGGATCTCAGCACCGCCTTCACTACATTGAATTGGTGCTTGGGGTTCTTCTCCATGGTAGAGGGAAACTCATGAGCTCTACTACTCCCTTAGCCTTGATGTGCCTTAGCCAATTGGCTCACTTACATCTCCTACTTGTGAATAGTGCTTTGGCTCTCATTCCGGAGTGCTTGGTTATCCCCTTTGAAACTCATGAAGATCTCAAGAAAATCCTTTTTATCTTTTGCTTGAGTCTTTGCTAAGTCTTTATGGCTCTTCACTAGCCTAGCCAGAGCTCATCCATGTTGGACTTAGGGGCCTCTAATTGTGGTGGAGGGAATGGTGCTTGGAAGAGAGGTGGTTGTTGAGATCTTGGCACAAAAGGTACTCGTGGTTGGTCAGCATTACCACCCGAAGCATTGGCAAATCCTCCACTCAGTCTTGGTACAAATTCGGGAGCTCTTTGATAATTGGAGAATCCTTTACTTCCACTTCTGGAAGCACCAAAGTTGTCTTGGTTTCTCCTTCATTATACCTTCCTCCTTGCCTTGGAAACCACCATTTGGCCTTGGCAACCCACCTTGACCTCCTTGGTTGTCTTGATTTTGATTTTGACCACCCCATGAAAAGTTAGGGTGGTTCCTCTATCCTGGGTTATAGGTGTTGGAGTATAGATCATTCTTTTGTTGGTCATACAAGATTCCCTTGAACTCTTCGATAATTTCCGCATAATCCTCTTGATGAGAACAATTCAAAGTCTCATGCACCGTGCTTTCGCATATCAAGCCAGTGACCGGCTCTACACAAATTTTTGACACTTAGTGGGCTTGGCCTCCACTTCTACTTTGCTTCATTAAGAGTTCAAACTTCCTATGCATTGAATTCCTCAAGCCACTTGGTAGCATCTTCTTGTTGATGACATCCCTTGACTTCATATATACCACCCCTATTGGTTTGGTTGGCCCCCCTCATTGAAACCGCCGCCTTCTTCACACTAGGCTTGATATCCCACAACGCTGATGTTTCCTCCAACTTCTCAAGCAAGATATGGGCTTCTTCCGCGGTCTTATTCATGAAATCTCCACCATAAGCAATGTCAACTTTTCTCCTTGTCTCCGTGCTTACTCCTTAGTAGAAAAGGGATATAAGCATGTCTTGTGTTTGTCCGTGGTTCGGGTATCCAAGCTATAGATTTTTGAATCTCTCCCATGCCTCACAAAAGAGTTCCCCATACTCTTTTTGGAAGGTCATCAAGCTTGTTCTCCTTTTGTTGATCTTGCTCGGAGGAAAATACTTAGTAATGAATTTCCGTTGCAAACCCTCCCAAGAGAGTACAGAGTTAGGAAGAAGCTTGTTGAGCCAATCTTTTGCCTTGTCCCGCAAGCTTGATGGACAGACCCTCAACCTCAATTGTCCGAGATCCATATTTCGGATGTTTAGGTGGGCACACGTCTCCTCGAACTCTAATAAGTGCAAGTAAGGGTCCGAATTGGCGTGGCCAAGGAACAATGGAAGAGTTTGCAAGAAACTCGGCTTGATCTCAAAAGACTCACCCATTAATGGTTCTAGCACGATGCACCCCGTGTGAGCTACCAAAGAAGGAAGAGCGCACTCCCTCAATGATGTCCCTTCATAGATTTCGTCCTCTGCCTTGGCAATTTGCTCTATGGAAGGTTCAACTTCTTCTTCAAGTGGTGGATCTTCTTCTTCCTCAAGTTGAGGATCAACTTGAATTGTAAACATTCGAGGTATGCAACCTGGATTCTTGCGTTGTGCCTCTACTACAAGATCAAACAAATACCAAAGTGCTTCTTGGTTATTCCCTTTCAACACTGGTACACCACTCTCTTCTTCACTACTAGTGCTTGACCCTTCTCTTAACGGAGCCACGATGCCCTAAATTGGTCTTCCACAAAATGGATGATGAACTAGAAGATGGCGTGTGTAGACATGGATGATGAACGGGCATAAACTTGAAAATCATACTAAGCAACCACTTGATATTAGGCCTCCAAACTCACAAAGTAATCAAAGTCTTGAGGACCTTCTACGGTGCTTCTTTGACACCCTCCTCAAGGAAACATCAATGAGCATTCTAAGAGTTCAAATGGGATTCTGGTACGTGGCGCAGTGACACTCACTATTCTATGGACACCTAGGTGAACCGAGGTAAAGGCGTGTGTGATCCAATATACTGGAATCGCCAAATAAAGTCCTAAGAATCTAGGGTGTATCGGAAATTAAGTTTGCTAAATCTAGACACATTAACTATTATGCGTAAAATATAGACACTACTTAGATATGCTCCCAAGAATGTAAATAGCTCAAGATAAAAGTGGTAGAGATAAGTGAAACAACCTCAAGCACAACATAGAATTCGACAGGCTGAGAAATGTTCTCGACGGGTTGAATGTATGCTCCTGTTGTTGACATTGACAACTTTCAACGGGTTGAGACTATGTCTCAATGGGTCGAGTGTCAGCTTCTGTCTCCTTCCGAACTAGTTTTTGATAGGTCAAGAATGAGGCTCGATAAGTCAAACTGAGTTCCCTGCAAAAGGTTGGTAACACAAGTTCTTGTACAAATTCACCTAAAGCTATCAACCAAAGATTTAAAGGGATCAAAGACAATTGAAACAAATTCCTAGATGATAAAATGAAGAAAATTATAAAGCTAAGAAACAATTATCAAGGAAAATATCCGGTGTTACCGCAATCAAGGCTATCCGAAGCTAAGGAATTAAGAAGAACCTACCCCGGCAACGACGCTAAAAACTTGTTGAAAAATATCTCTCCCACACATTATGCATTATTATCTAGCCCATAAGTATATAGAGTGTTTTCCGCCCACAAGTGTACAAGGTAAAGTTATAGTATTTATCACTACAAGAAAACAGCACTTAGACCACAGAAACGTAATTGTTCCGTGGTCCAAGAGACACGGACGACGGAGACTTCTCCGTCGTCCAAGTAACACCTGGACGACGGAGAATACCATCTCCGTCATCCAGGTGATCACCTGGAGGACGGAGAAGACTATCTCCGTCGTCCAGGTGACCACCTGGACCTCGGAGTCATCTCCGTCGTCCAGGTGATCCTGGACCTCGGACCGACACGCCGTGGTCTGAGTAACTTCCACTTAGACGACGTACCGACACCTCCGTCATCTAAGTGAAGCATTATATAAGCCTGATGCCAAACTCTCTTCATTCCATCCGATCCTCTGTCCCGCGGGAAATTTTAAAGATCGAAGAAGAAGGAGAAGGGAGAAGGGAGAAGGAGAAGGATCAGGATCAGGGATCTCCGCTGACTAGCTAGCTAGCTTAATTAACTGATATCGAGAAGGCCAGCATGTACGTACGCAGTTAAAATTTGCTTAATATATATTTAGTGAAAACGTACATACATGCATGGATGTTAGCTATATATACAGATTAAATTACGTACGTAATTGATGGATCGATGTAGATCGAGTACGTATAATTAAGCGTAAATTAATGGACTAATATATATATGTAATAATTAATTAATTATAATATTTTGTAGCAGTATGGACAAGAGTTGGATGAAGTTGAAGAATAGATGTGATGTCCGGTATATGGATGGAATTAGCGAATTTGTGAATTTTGCGATAGAACATGGTCAGGGAAAGAAGCGTTTCAGGTGTCCGTGCTAGAAATGTCTTAATTGTCAGTATGTGGAGGTTAATGTTATGGTGCAACACCTGTACAAAAATGGTATGATGTGGAGTTACACTACATGGAGCGAGCATGGTGAAGCAGTAGAGTTCAGCGTAGCAGACTTCAGCTCAGGGTACAGTTACCATGGTGCCTCATCTAGCGGTAGTGGTGCCGGACCCCCAGCTTGCAACCCAACTGCAGATTTGGTCCATGATGCGTTTCCGGGTTGTAGTCATGGTGGACACCAACACCAAGACGGAGGTTATAGTACCACTAATGAGTATGATGACACATTCCCCGCTGCTAGCTTGGCCACTGACACCAGTGAGATGGATAAGTACAACCGGATGCTACTTGAAGCGCAGACCTCGGTGTTCCCTGGATGTCGAGAGAATGTGTTGCAATATGTGATGGAGCAAATGAAGATAAAAGTGAAGCACAAAATGTCAGTGAGTGCTTTTGACGAAATTCAGGAGCAAATATGTAAGTTGCTTCCTGATGATCACAATCTTCCTAAATCTCATTATAAAGTTAGAAATATCTTGAGCAGCCCCAGCCTAAAGTACAGGATAATTGACGCATGTCCGAATGATTGTGTACTATTTTACAAAGAGTATAAAGATTTGGACTATTGTCCCGTATGTGGCCAGTGCAGATTCCGGTGAATAGGAAGAGTTCGAAAAAGAGAATTCCTGTGAAAGTTGTGCGATATTTTCCCTTGATTCCCAGATTGCAGCGCCTGTACATGTCTCTACACACAGCAGAGGCGATGCGATGGTACGCAGAAAAGCAAATAGATGACGATGTCCTGCGACACGCCACGGATGGGGAGGGTTTCAAACATTTCGACAGAGAATTTGGAGACTTTGCTGCAGAGGTTAGAAATGTTAGACTCGGCTTATCTACAGACGGATTCAATCCTTGGGGAAGTAATAGCTCTGCCGTCAGCACTTGGCCAGTTATTCTGATGCCGTACAACTTGCCTCCGTGGATGTGCATGAACAAGGAATTTAATTTCCTTACTGTACTAATTCCAGGTCCTAAATCTCCAGGGAAGTGCTTAGATGTCTACCTCAGACTTTTGATCGACGAGCTGAAACTGTTGTGGCAAAATGGAGTCCCAACTTATAACAAGTTCACTGACACGATGTTCACGATGAGGGCTGCCGTAATGTGGACGATCAGCGATTTTCCAGCGTATGCGATGTTGGCAGCCTGCAGGACAAAAGGATATAATGGATGTCCTATATGTTTGGACGACGTGAACTCTAGTTGGCATGCGGGGAAGGTGTGTTACTTGGGTCACCGTAGATGGCTTCCTCACGACCACCCGTGGCGACAGGATGAAACTCATTTCGACGGGACGGTAGAGAACAATCCTAAACCCCGTAGTTGGTCGGGCGAAGAGATTTTAGAGAGGTTGAGCTATTTCGACTTTGGTGTGTTGACCAATGACGCGGATGTAAAGAAATGCAATCCAATTCCTCCACATGATCTGAGCTATTGGGATTACAAGAGTATATTCTTTGAACTCCCTTACTGGTCGAAGTTGAAGCTAAGGAACAACTTGGACGCGATGCACATAGAAAAGAAAGTGTGCAACAGCGTGGTGGGAACAATTCTCGGTATTAAGTTCAAGACTAAAGATACTCCCAAAGCGCGCAAAGATTTGGAATCAATGAATCTACGTCGTCCCTTGTGGTTGAGGAGGGATAGGAAAGGAGTGTACAACAAGATGCCAGCTGCACCTTACATAGTGAAGCCGACACTTAGACGTTCTGTATTTCACTGGTTTAAGGGCATTCGTTATCCGGCTACGTATGCAGCTACTATAACTGAAGCAGTGGACGAGGTGGAACACAAGTTTGTTGGTCTAAAGACACATGCATGACTATCACGTTATGCTGCAACGTCTGATTCCAGTGGTAATTCGACCATACTTGCCTCATGACGTCGTAGAACCAATAGTGGCATTGTGCAGATTGTGGCAGAGGTTATGCGTTAGAGAATTAAAGAAGTCAGATGTGGTGGAATTGCAACAACAAATTGTGCACATCATTTGCAAACTAGAGAGGATTTCCCCCCTGCTTTCTTTGACATCATGATTCACCTAATGATCCACCTGCCCGAGTAGGTGCTCATTTCTGGTCCGGTCCAGTACACTTGGATGTATCCTCAAGAAAGGTACGTACAACTAATTAATTATACAGGTTTTTCGATTCATAATTTGTTCCACTGGAGATTACTAGCTAGCTATATGTACTTATTCTTATTGTACGTTTGATTTTGTAGACAGCTTGGACAGTATATGTCATTCGTCAAAAACAGGTCGGCCCTGGATGGCTCCATAGCAGAGACATACCTAATGCATGAGTGTGTTACTTACTGCAACAGGTACCTCAAAGATCCACCACCTCTCACTTCCTCCGATCCCAGTGCCCGCATCAATCTTTCTGTCGTCACCAATGTCGTCCGACAGTTTAGAGGAGTATTAAAGGACTCGTTAACACGGAAAGAACTTATTGAGGCACATTGGGTAATGTTGTGAGGCTGTGACGAAGTTGAGCCGTACATGATGTCATACAGGGAGAGGCTTCAAGCGTTAAATCAAAACAAGAGTTCGGCGTGGATTGAGAAAATGGTTAAGAAGAAGTTTCCCGATTATTTCTTCCAATGGGTACGTACGTACGTCTCGGTATTTAATTAGTAATTTATATACATATCGATCATGTTTGTAGAAAGTAAACCCTTATATTAATTTACCCTTTTTCACAGATGATTGATCTGCAAAAATCTGAAAACCACGGGGGGTGGTGGTCATGGCCAAAGCACTTGCTAGCAGGGAAGCCGATTAAACACTATATTTATCCCGGATGTTTTGTGAACGGTGTAAAGTTCCATTCATTGGCCCGAGATGAAGGAAGAAGAACACAAAACAGTGGAGTAGCGGTTGGGAAAAACAATGATCTATATTACGGGGCTATTGTATATGTGGTTCAGCTATGTTACGGGAATGATGTCAACGTTTTCCTATTCAAGTGTAGATGGTTCAAGCGTACAAAGGAAGACCTGGGACTATTATCAGTCGATATAAACTCAAGCTGGTATGAGGATGAGCCTTTCGCTCTCGCCACCTTAGTTCGGCAGGTGTTCTATCTCGACGATCCGAAAGCCGGTGAATGGTGGAAAATAATGAACCATATCTCTCATCGAGGAATATGGAATACAAAGACAATTGAAGGGACATCGGCGACGACTGAAGATGCTGCTGAACCAGAAAGAGACATTCCTGCCTATCAAGAGCCTAATATTTCTGTCATCCGCTCCGATATAATGGACCTAGTTCAAGATGGTGAACGGTTACCCATGCCTGATGGTTGTACAGATCTAACTGAAAATGAGATTATCGATGTCATTAATGAAGAAGATGAAGAAGACGAGCAGGATGAGGACGCGGACGAGGACTCAGGTTATTCGTCGGACAATGTTGAGTATGATGAGGAGGATGAGTGATCGGATACCGGGGACGAGGATGATGACGATTATGATGATGACTACTTAACTAAGACGAGAAAAATTAATTGGTAATTAATTTATGTAATTATTATAATATATGATGCATCATCGATCAATAATTAATATAAATATTATAAGGAGGAGAATGTATATATGTACGTAGATCTTAATATTTTTGTACTTAATTAATTAATTACACGCGTCCATATATATAATTATATATTGCGAGAGATTAATGAAATAAATGTTTCAGAAATTATACTATATTATTCTATGATTAATTGATTATATACGTTGATCGACATGTGATAGTATTATTGTGAGCACAAATGTAGTATATATATATATGTTGTTTTAATTATGGCGTTAAATCTATATATCATTTGAGAATGAAAGTTCATACATAAATACATACCTTGAGCTATCTCCCTAAATCCTCGACCCTAAATCTAGCAAATCGGATCGATCGATCATTTTTTTAATTTTTTTTTTGATTCAAAATAATTGAACGGACACACAAATGACCCTGGACGACCTAAACCCTAAACCCTAAGGTACTAACTAGGACGACTGAGACACTCATCTCCGTCGTCCAAGTTCACAAACCCTAAAACCTAAACAGTAAGGCCCCCTAACCCCTGAATTCAGGGTCTATACACCTGGACGACGGAGATGAGCTTCTCCGTCGTCCAGGTGAAGATTTCGTAATTTTTTCTATGACAAATACCATCTAGACCTTCCAATGCATATTCTTTTTGTCAAGACTTTAGAGTAAACAATTCTTGGTGTGTGAGCTTCGACGGTTCGAAAATCGGAGTTGCGAAATGTCTTGTATCCACGTTTCCGGTTTGTGAAATTCTCGGTTTTGCGGTTGACTGTGCCGATGAAACCCTTCCCAAACTTATTATTTTCTGGTCATTTATTGTAATTATATATTATGTTACGACAAACATATCCAACAGTTGTTTTGTCCAAATTCAATTTCGTTAATACTTTGCTGCAAATAAGCCTCTACTCATGAACACTTAAGTCGTAAAGATTAGTCGATACTTAAACAACTTTCAAGACGTAAAATTATTCGGCGGTTCAAATTTAACTGTTCATATATATGATGCGTTCATCGATATTGTACGACTATTTCACTCTCTCATCGAGGAATATGGAATACAAAGACAATTGAAGGGACACCGGCGACGACTGAAGATGCTGCTGAACCAAAAAGAGACATTCCTGCCTATCAAGAGCCTAATATTTCTGTCATCCGCTCCGATATAATGGACCTGGTTCAAGATGGTGAACGGTTACCCATGCCTGATGGTTGTACAGATCTAACTGAAAATGAGATTATCGATGCCATTAATGAAGAAGATGAAGAAGACGAGCAGGATGAGGACGCGGACGAGGACTCGGGTTATTCGTCGAACGATGTTGAGTATGATGAGGAGGATGAGTGATCGGATACCGGGGACGAGGATGATGACGATTATGATGATGACTACTTAACTAAGACGAGAAAAATTAATTGGTAATTAATTTATGTAATTATTATAATATATGATGCATCATCGATCAATAATTAATATAAATATTATAAGGAGGAGAATGTATATATGTACGTAGATCTTAATATTTTTGTACTTAATTAATTAATTACACGCGTCCATATATATAATTATATATTGCGAGAGATTAATGAAATAAATGTTTCAGAAATTATACTATATTATTCTATGATTAATTGATTATATACGTTGATCGACATGTGATAGTATTATTGTGAGCACAAATGTAGTATATATATATGTTGTTTTAATTATGGCGTTAAATCTATATATCATTTGAGAATGAAAGTTCATACATAAATACATACCTTGAGCTATCTCCCTAAATCCTCGACCCTAAATCTAGCAAATCGGATCGATCGATCATTTTTTTAATTTTTTTTTTGATTCAAAATAATTGAACGGACACACAAATGACCCTGGACGACCTAAACCCTAAACCCTATGGTACTAACTAGGTCGACTGAGACACTCATCTCCGTCGTCCAAGTTCACAAACCCTAAAACCTAAACAGTAAGGCCCCCTAACCCCTGAATTCAGGGTCTATACACCTGGACGACGGAGATGAGCTTCTCCGTCGTCCAGGTGAAGATTTCGTAATTTTTTCTAAGACAAAGACCATCTAGACCTTCTTCCAATGCATATTCTTTTTGTCAAGACTTTAGAGTAAACAATTCTTGGTGTGTGAGCTTCGATGGTTCGAAAATCGGAGTTGCGAAATGTCTTGTATCCACGTTTTCGGTTTGTGAAATTCTCGGTTTTGCGGTTGACTGTGCCGATGAAACCCTTCCCAAACTTATTATTTTCTGGTCCTTTATTGTAATTATATATTATGTTACGACAAACATATCCAACAGTTGTTTTGTCCAAATTCAATTTCGTTAATACTCTGCTGCAAATAAGCCTCTACTCATGAACACTTAAGTCGTAAAGATTAGTCGATACTTAACAACTTTCAAGACGTAAAATTATTCGGCGGTTCAAATTTAACTGTTCATATATATGATGCGTTCATCGATATTGTACGACTATTTCACTCGAATGACAGATCGCTAAATTCCTAGCGAATTAATTTTTAAAATTTTTTTTACGTAATTTGAACCTGGATGACGGAGAATGACCATCTCCGTCGTCCATGTTCAAATTACCATGGCGGTTCAATTTATTTTTTATTTTTTTTTCCAATGTAAATTGCACTTGGAAGACGGAGAATGACATCTCCGTCGTCCAAGTCGAAACTTATGGCGGTTCGATTTACCGCCTCAATTTTTGGCACCGCTTGAATTTTCACTTAGACGACGGAGATTCAATTCTCTGTCGTCTAAGTCCAAATTTATGGCGGTTCCAAACGTCCCGCCGATTAATTGGCGCCACTTCAAATTTTTTTAAACCGTCACTTAGACGACGGAAAACACTGTTTCCGTCGTCCAAGTGCACTTAGACGACGGAAAATAGTGCTCCGTCGTCTAAGTGAACGCCTATATATAGAACAACACCCCTCCCATTTTCTCATTCCATCTCCTCTCCTCTCCTCCTCTCCTCTCCTCTCCTCTCCTCTCCTCTCCTCCGGCGATTTTCCTCCTCCGGCGACGCTCCAACGACAAATTTTCCGGCGTGGTTCCTCCTCTCCGACGACTTAACTCCAGCGATATTCCCGATTACTCCGGCGAGAGAAATCTCTATTTTTTACCTTATTAACATTATTTTTATTTAATTAATTAATTTCTAAATATAATTTAATAATTAGTTTAAAATAATTCATTATTGTAATTATAATAATTTTTAGTGGTTTTTATTAATATTTAGTAATCATTTAGTTATTATAATTATTCTAATTAATATTTGGTTGTTATCATTTAATTATTTAGTTATTATAATAGTTATTTGGTAAATAATAATTATTGTAATTAAATAATAGTAATAATAATTATTGTTAATAATAATTAATTATATTGGTAAATGAATAATTATTATTAAATGCATGATAAATAATAATTCATTATTGTAATTATTTATTGTTTTAATTAATTGATAATTACGTGTATTTTCTAGTAAATTGCATGGTAGTACGTCTTCGATTTAAATTTAGTACATAGGCTTGGTTTATTAAGTCGCACTCTTTGGAATAGATGGCGCCTCTTTTCCTAGCTTATCTCCTTAACCCCTTGTGATGTGTGGATTTCATCACCGCACACCATAACCTAAGTGAAGTTATGGACACGAGGTTGAGGGCGGAGTTTGCAAAGGACTTGAGGGAGTGTAAATTTTCGAAAAATTGGCCGAATGTCGGACATGGTGTCTAGAAACGGGTTATGACTGGTGACAGGTTTTGGATCTAAGAAAGACGACACCAATAGGTGTTTTGTCGAAATTAGTCCTGCCTCTCGCGTTATCTCTATCCCTAACTGGCCATGTTTTTCGATTTAACCAAGGCTGATTAATTGAAAATTTACACTTTATCGCGCGGGTCGCACGTCCATTGAACGACCGAAAAAGCCAAGCTAGTGTACTCTATTTAAATCTTAACCGTACTTAATTAGCGTAAATTTTGCACTTGTAATTATTATGGTAAGTAGGTATTTTAACAACGTACTCCTAGGTTTAAATTGCTCCATCCGGCAAGAAGAAAGCCCAACAGGAGGCAGAAGATGCCATGCTCCGCCGCTTGGCGGACCAAGTCGGTTGGGTTCAACAGGAGGGCAACGACGCCCTCAATCCGGACCCTTCATCTGGTTCGGAGGTGGCGCCTTTTGGGGAAATTCCCTCTGCCCCATTTATCTCCAGCGGTGATGACGTCGACCCCTTTTCAACTCCGACGCCCGGTACCAGTTCAACGGCAAGTACTCAGGCGTCCTCGACCACTGAATCTATCATGTACAGCACCCGCCGTAAGCAAAGGAGGGCCCCCACTAACCCGGAACCGAAAAGGACTCGGGGTCTCGTTAAAGGGGGCAAAGCGGAGAAAATTGGCAAGGTGACCGGGAAAAAGATCGACTTGCCCTACGACGAATTCACCGGTGGCCCTCCCACAACTCAGCTAGCAAGTCTCTCGGCGCATAGCATAGGGTCAATTGTTCGTAGCCGGGTTCGAATTAATCCCCCTAATTGGAAGGAGGTGCCGGATGATGAGAAGGCGAAAGTCTTTAAAGAACTTTCGGTATGTAATATGTCCAATTTTAGTTATTATATAATATTGTTAATATTATTTATAATTTCATAATATATACGATTATAATTTTCTATTTATTTCTGATAGGAACAATTTGCGGTGGATCCGACACCGGTGATGTTGAGGCATATCAACCAAACCGCCAACTCCATCTACAAAGATTGGAAGTACAGGCTCCATCAGTACTTCCAAAATGTCAGTCCCGCGCCTCCCCCCGTAGAGCTGCGTGGGGATAGAGAAGATGAGTGACAGTGGTTGTGTAACCACTTTGCCGATGAAGAATTTAAGGTGTTAATTTACTTTTTTTTATTTCAATTAAGATAATTGATTTATTTAAATTTTAGTTACTTATTAATTTTTTAATGATTTAATTATGTTGTCTAATAGAAATTCTCCGGTGTCAACAAAGCCAACTGGGGAAAGAAGGAGAAACACCATACTTCCGGCACCAAGCAACTCATTCAAATAGCCAAGGAGCATAGGGATAAGGGCTCCAAACACCCTTATCTCGATGCAAACATAAGCGCGTACGTGACGCCTGGGCTCGATAATGAAGCGAGTCAATGCGGCGTAAGTGATATATATATGTGCTTTTAATTATAGTAATTATTATTTAAATATTATTTCATTATAATAAATTAATTATCCTTTTGTAGGCAAGGGTGATAGAGCGTGCGCAGGAAGAATTGGCTAACACTCAGCTTGCGTTCCCAGATGTGCCGCCGGAAGACCTGCCTCCTCTATCCATGGAGAGCCAAATTGCAATCGCGGATGAGGTCTACGGTCGTAGAGCTGGCAAGGAGGTTAGGCACTTCGGGCCTAAGGTGGTTCGAGATTTGTCGACGACCTCCGACTCATCATCTACGGGAGGTTCGGGGCAGCGGAGAAGGACTTAGGCTGCGGCCGTCGAAGCAGCCATTCAAGAGGCTCGACTAGCACGAGTGGAGAATCGACTGGCACGAGAGGAGAATCAATCCATGCGTCAAAGACTTGATGAGCAACAAGCACAAATAACCCAACTCATCGCCCTCATGCAACAATCTCGAGAAGTATGTCAACCTCCTCCGAACCCATACTGCGACGACGACGACCCGGCTGGAGGTGGGGGACGCGACGGTGCATCTGCTCCTCCAGTGTGTTAATTAGCTAGTAGTTTATTAATTATCTCGTTTCTTTCCGCATTCCGAACAATATTTTCATTTTTATGGGTTTTTTGGATGTGTATGTACAAATTAATTTTAATTATTTAATAATTAAGTAATATTAAAAATTTAGTTTATTTAATTAATTTAATTAATTTTATCATTTTTCATTATTTAAATTCAATTAATAATAAATTAAATTAATAATATTTAATTACAATTTAATTTAAAAAAAAAATTAAATAGGCACTTGGACGACGGAGAACTTAATCTCCGTCGTCCAGGTGGTTACCTGGGCCACGGAGATTGTCCGCGGTCCAAGTGAACTTGGACGACGGAGATTAAATTCTCCGTCGTCCAAGTGCTTGGACGACAGCACTTGGAGCACGGACCTTGGACGACGGAGGTTCCGTCGTCTAAGTACTTAGACGACGGAAAAACGCACTTAGACGACGGAAACGCTCCGTCGGCTAAGTGCGTTTTTCTTGTAGTGTATAGAAGTCAAGTGTCGAACCCACGAGGATTAGCCACGTGAACTTCTTAGTTCGAATGATAATGCACTCAAATTACGGTTAAACTAGACACTAATCTTGACACGAAACTAAAATTAATGGGGGGAGGTGTATCTTATACTACTAAGTCCTTTGGAGACCTAGCATTGTACGGGGTGATTAGATTACGATGAGTGATTATCTTAATTGATTGATTGATTTTAGACTAAAGCAAAGAGATTAAATAACAAACAAGTTCACAATAAAGGAAGATTGTTGGCTAGAGAATTCCTCACTAACCACTTGATGCTAAAATAGTGTCCCTATTTATGTATGTAATTAGAGTCTATTTCACACAAGTAGATGTCCAAATTGTAATCTTTTGGGTCACGTTTGGTTTTGAACCCCAAGCTCCTAGTCCATTTCAGACTCTAGACGTCTTGGGCCAAACTTGAAGTATTTGGTGAACCAGGACCAAGACCTAAACCATTTCGGGTTTACATCTTGACCGTATGTCATGTGAGTGAAGGAAACAAGCATACTATGTGATATTTGTGGAATGTTTCCCTTCCTGAGCCTCTTTTGGAGGATACTTGAGAAAATCTAAGTGAATCTCCCAATCCGCACCTTTTGAGTTACGAATCGAAAGACCCAACTAATACCCATGATAATCACTTTATTTAATGTGTGCTTGACCAAATCTCCTTAAGAGTATTTTGACTCAAGAGAATTTAGTCCTTGTTTTGTGCCAAGGAGGCCAACCTTAAGGTAAACCCTTTTGGAATAGACCTTAATCATGTTTATATACTCATCTAGCCTTAGGTAAGTAACTAGTTCAACCAAGGTCCCATTTTTAGTGTTTTATTGCATACATCAACTTAGTTAAGGTCAACACATGGATAATCGAAACCATATATGAAGCTCAAGCACATAAACAACTACAAATACATAGTAAACCCATTCACAAACACATGCTTCACACAAAATACACTAAAACATAAGCCATACATAAATCAATTCATTTATTGTCTACATAAAATGACTTGGGTTCTAACCCTAGCTCCCAAATGGGACTACTCACTACACATGGTGAAAGTAGAATCTAGATACATAAAGGAGAATCAATAAGAGTAAGAAGTAATCAAAGGGTCCTTTAAGCAAAGCCTTCAAGTCTCCAAGCACTTCTTCACTTCTTGCTCCTTCCTTGCTTCTTGACTCCACAAAAGATGATGAACCCACCTTAGACTAGGGTGAAGAGGATGGAGATGATAGTATGATGGTGGTGATGGAGGTTCCTAGGCCTTTTAGTTGTGATGTAAGAGATGTTTAAGGTAGAGGAGAGAGTTAGAGAGTTAGGGAATGGATGTGGGCTATCTCTAGAGCAAAAACTAAGAAAAACTTGAAAAATGAGATATGTTGTATGTGTGATTCAAGGAGAGCTCGACCAAGAGGGTTAATGGGAGAGAAAATGAGTTATACTATTGGCCCTTTGATGTGCTAGAGTGGCCATGAAGTTCCATCCAAGGGCCACAACTTGTGATTCCATTTTCTTGGCTTCTAACTAGAGTCCAAACCATGCCTAATAGCTCCAAAACTCAAATTGTGTGACACCCTAGCCAAATCAGCTAAGGTTCCTATCTAGGTGGTTTTGGCCTTCTTTTGGGCCTAGCTCGGAGTGTTTGGGTGATGCTTGATAGTCCGTTTTAGCCATGGATAAATCCGGTTATTTTTTGGCAGGTTCTGATAACTTCTGGCGACCACTTTTTGTCATTTTCTGAAAGTTGCTCCACAATTATCTTGTGACTTAGGAAATGTGCCCGACTTCTCCAAAAAGTGTATAATTTCCACCTTTAAGAGCCTTTCCATGTCAACTTCCAATTTCCTAGCATGAACAGGAAACGTTATAAGAACGACTATTTATTCATAGAAGACAAGCAATAAGCATGGAGTTAGGAATATAATTAGAACATAATTATGGACCTAGCAGTAACCAATACATGGAAACTTTAAAGCTGAACGAAAACCAGCAACAATTTGAGGGTTCTAATCTTTAAACAACAAGCAAATGAATCACTATAATAATGTTGCTAAGGGCAGGCTAAACTAATAGCCCCAGTGGTACTACAAAAATGGCTTTAATGTCTTTCATAGTTTACATCTGTGACTTGATTGTCTTCACCGCAATAGGAAATCAGACTAAACCAAATTAGGAAGGTCATGATCTGTTGAAAATATCAAAAGAATGTAAACTAAATCTGAAAAGAAAGAATCAATAGAAGTATGACAACATATGCATCAAATTCCTCTCCTCTATAAAAGAAAGCAACTTACGCATTCAACGTAAGCATCCTTAAATCTGTTAATGTTTTCAATTTCCTTGAACAACAAATTACACAAACATACCACTAACAACATGAAATGCCCATGGTTAAACCTCACAGTCTCGGTACACCCAACCGATACTCACAATCTCACCAGACGGATATAATACTCTCCACAACCCCGGAAGTGGAGATGCAGGTACCGTAGCTAATGATGATAGTCTATATGACATGAATGAATGCGTGGCACCTGGATCTAACAATGTATGTACTGGAATACCAAAGACATGTAACGTACCGATAACGACCTCTGGTGAAGCTCGGCCCTCTCGCAAAGTCATAGCATGAACCCTCGCCTGTCCGGCTGGTCGTCCACGCTGAGGCTATCCCTGCTGTTTGTCCTAGGCCGCATACTGTACTGGTCGAGCTCTCGAAGTGGCACCTCGCTCTCCTCCGAAACTCTGGGCTGCCCGATCACCGGCACCAACCAACTGAGGACACGCCCTTGCATAGTGACCCACCTGGCCAAAATGATAACAGTTGAGGGTACCTCGCTGACATGAACCAAGATGATACCTATTGCACAAGTTGCACAATGGATACTCCCTCGGTATAGGAAACGTGCCACCAGTACATCGAGGATAACTGGAACCGCTGGAACCCCCACTAGCCTGTGGTCGCTGCGGTCGATCTCTCCTCCATCTCTGCCTCTGTCTCGGTACACTAGCTGGTGGTTGATAAGATCCACCGCCCGAAGATGAAGTCGAACCGGAAGTATCAGAACTCTGCCTCTTTGAAGGCCCCTGACTCGGTCCACCCTCCTCAAACTGTCTAGGCTGGTACCTCTGCTATCTCTCCTTCTCGATATCCTCACCTCGGAGTGCTGCACTAACAAACTCATCGAAGTTGTTCCGATGCATCATAGTCAGAGTCCCCTTGATGTTCAAGTTCAAACCCAGCTCAAATCTACGACACTTGGCTTCCTCAGTAGTCACCATATCACGCGCAAAACAAGATAAGCGAGTAAACCTGTCCCGGTACTCAAGCACAGACATACTGCCCTGTCTCAAGTTCGCAAACTCCTTATACTTGCGCTGCTGGGTAGCCTGGTTGAAATACCTCCGCATAAACAAATCACGGAACAAAGTCCATGGAGTATCAACTGGAACTCTGTCGGTGCTAACCCACCAGAAATATGCATCAGACTCAAGTAATCCGACTGCTGCCACTGTCATCTGCTCATGAGTAAACCGCAGACGCTCACATACACGTTCAACCTGAACCACCCATGCCTCACATATCTCTGGATCAGCTGAACCCAAAAATACAGTCGCACCAGCAGTACGAGCTTTGACCATAGGGTCAAAACACTCTTCCAAACGCAGGACTCGCATCAGCAAGTCGTGCGTCTAGCGATCCTCATCAGGATTCGCTTCCTGATCAACACGGGGACCACGTCGAGGAGGCATCCTACTGATACAAGACAAGCATTAGGTACAAGCAGAAAGAACGTAATCATGAGACCGCAGATATTTGAGAACACACAACACCCGAAGTATTGATGAGTACCGCTGGCCAGTCGGGTCATCACTCCAGTCATGCTGTACAAACTCAAAGACCCTAAGCGTCATAACTACAAGAGTCTACAGAATCTGACAACCTAATGCTCTAATACCAAGCTGAAAGGACCCTACCCCGATTTAGTTGCCTAAACCGGAATCGAACCTCTTCTGAAAACGTAAACCAACAAAAATCTTTCAAAATTTCGGCAGAGTAACGCTACTAACGCGGAATTGCCATTACCTGCACCCGGAAAATAACACTTCATCCTATGCCACAAAAGCCAAACCGTGGGCACCAATCCCATCCGGATTTCTCAATATCAGATCAATATCAATAAACAGTAACATAACTGTAATATATAATATATCCGAGAAAATCCGTATAAAACACGTATCAGAATGTATCAGAGCGACCTTTAGTGTAAATATATACAATATATACATCAGTAGGCGAAACAAGAAACCTACTGGAAAACACAGGTAACTCGGACTACTAGCCTCCAACCACGACGTGAAACACCAGAACCTGAACTGCAAACTGGGCACGGAAACCGAAAAGCCCAGGGGAAAGACATGAAAACTGTTAGAGTGAGTGGACGAAAATAAATGTTTTTCGCCAATAATATATGTTATAAAAACATATGTGAGTCAAATGCATGAAAATCAAATGGTACGTGAGGAGATGCTGGCTCCGACCCATTTACAAAGCATGCATGGAAAATCCCACGGGGTCACTCATGGACACATCCGTGCTAGTACAGTCCGAATCACGGGATCCCAGACCCACACGTGATTCTAGCCAGAAAGGCCTCGGTACTGGGGTACTTCCCCTCGCCGGTCAGGTCGGGGTACTGCCCCTCTTGGTAGGCATCCATCGGGGATCAGCCGAGATGCAAGTGTATCGATACAACAACATATACTGAGACTGTACTCTGTGTAAACCAAATTATAGGTCGATGTAAATGCATAAAGCAATATATAAATGCATATACGTAATATATATAATGATATAAGCATAATCGTATAACACATGCTCATAATAAACATAATCTCTTATGCCTGTTCATGCTCGTAAAACATAAATAATGACTCGCGATTAACAGTGAAAAGAAGTTGTCCACTCACAGGTAAACAAAACGCGCACTCGCGCTAATCTCGTGGTCCGGCAGACGATCCCTCGCCCGAAGCACGATCTCGATCTCCTGAATAATCATGAAACATATCTGATCAAAATCATAGCCCACAACTCTGTACTTAACCACGGAAACCAATCGTTCCTGGAAACATATAAAACTATATAAAACAATCGACTGAATTCTCGAAATCTCCACTCGAAACCCTCGACTGAAAATCCGATACCCAAATCAATTTGAAAACCTCAAGGCGATAATCGAGACATGATTACGAGAAAAATGACATTAAAATCATCGAAAACTAAAAAGTCAACTTTCTTGCCGGAGCGCCGCCATTGACCGCCGCCACGTGCCGTCAACGGAGAGTTTCTCCGGCGAGGAAGCTCTACTTCTCAAGATCTCCTCAAAGCCCAACACAATTTCCAACTACCATAAGACCCAATTCTCACCGGAACCCCTTCAATTAAGCTCGAAACCAAATCAAATCAAAACTCCGGCAACCACCACGGGTTCACCGGAAACCACCTCCTCGTCCCAATTCAAACACCTAGGAAGCATCCCTGAGGCAAGGGGAGTTGAAACCCCCACTCCCCCGCCACCGTAGCTTGCCGGAAGTCCACCCCCCGTCACCGGCGAACTCCGGCAAACCGACCCGATTCGAAACTCACCAATACATCATCAAATCTCACGATTTCAAACACAAAACAACTTAGAAACTCAAGGGAAGAAGAATTATACCCCTCACGTGGCCGGAGGTGGCCGGAAAATCCAAGTCAGCCGGCAAAAATCCAAACGGGAACGTTCTCCCTCACGGTCAACGGTCAAACTGCCCAAAATGGAAAGTCAACGTCTGGTCAAACCTCAAACAGTGTTTTCGACAATTTTTCGACTATTTTCGATATTTATACTCGCGCCTCGGGACGATCAACGGTTCAAAACGAATAACCATTACAATTCGGATAAACACGAAGCGAACGGGTAAACTCGTCGATAAACTGCACCTTCAAATAATCATATTATATTCCTTGGTTATCGGAAAAATCATCCGGAACCGCCCACGAGCTCGAAATCACGTGCTCTACAACTCTCGTGAAGAAACTCAATTCAAATTCTCGACCGATATTTAAGTCGCGAACTAATCCGACAAATCACACAATGAACGATTAATCGCGATTACGCATAATCTCATGAATCGTACTGATTACTCTACTGATTCTGGTTCGGGTCATCACAGAAATACCCAGTGATGCTTACCAAAATCTACTTTCTAGTGACACAAATAATAGCGAGAACTTCCTCATGTCCTCCGGAGAATGGGTGATACATAAAAAAGTACTAGTTTACTACTTTCTCTAAACCCACAACTATACGTGAACTGACAAGAGCTAATGACATTATATTATAATGACTTCCCAGTTGAAAATCGAGATAACCTAATTTTATAACAAGGTCTCCCTAACGACTTACACAAAAGTTCCCAAGAAAGATTACAATTGATTTCCCTTACAACACTACACTATGGGGAAACTAACCACAAAAGATCTTCATTAGTCATCTCATAGGACTACTCCAAATCCAATAGATTTGGAAAGAATTGTCATCTTGATACCCATGAATGCCCCGTGATGTAATAACCTATCTCGAGAATTTTCGTTTTAAGATCTGATTAAGGTTAAACAATGCAAGAAAGGTAGTTAGTTTTTACTGTCGATAATTATCGATGACTTTACTATCAGAAATTTAAGATTTATTTTTTGGGAAATTATATTGAGGAAGCTCGTAAAGTTGAGTTTGTAGCCACGTCAAAAGTTAAATCGGAGTTACGATGAAGAAATTATGGCCAGCAAAAGTTTTGTACGATTTTACGGAATCGGTTAGTCTCAACTCGGACATATATATATAAAGAACTTACTCGAATTAGAAAGTCAAAGCTTTCCATTTCCGATCAATTTTTCTTCTCTTTTCTCTCTCTCCTTTCTCGCGCCTCTCCTTTTCTGTCGGCTTTGTCGGTGATATTCCTCGGCCGACCACCAAAATGGTCGGTCTTGATGTCAAAATGACCACCACGACCTCCTATATTTTTTCCCCAACATCTTCAACCCTATTTCGAGATGTAGCGGTGGTGAGAAGGACAGAACCGAACCGGAAAACCTAGGATTCTGGTCGATGATTTTCAAGCCAAATCGGACGGCGAGACTTACTAGCTTTGAAACTCTCTTAACCATGAAGCTAAAGACACCAAGATCAAGTCCTAATTCCATTTGTGGAGGAAGAATCGATGAATTGAAGATTTTGATGTTCTTGTTTTCAAAATGAAATTCGGTTATTGAGTTGGACTTTCTTGTAGAAGAGAAAGTTGTTGTTGAGTTGATTTTAAGCAGGTTGAGCTTCGGGTCACCGAAAAATTTCACCACCACTGGCTTTTGTTGATGGTGGTGCTCCAGCCGAGGGAATTTTGATGTAAATTTTATATCGTTTTGCTCGTAATTATGTATCGATTGTAATGAAGAAGTTATTGAATTGATTTGAACATAGTTGATTAATCATGTGGTTAATTGGATATTAATTAAAATATTTTACGATAATATTGAATGGTAGAGTCGAATGTCGATCCGACCTCGAGTCACATAACAGTTGAGGAATGTGTTGCGACTTTAAAAAGGATTCAAGAATTAGAATTTAGAATTAGATTAATGCATGTCATTAGTTCAAAAAAATCTTTATTCGAGATTGAGAAATTCTCGACGATAATGCTCATTGGTGAATGAGCTTAATTATTTGATATGATTTTCGGCCATTAGTTATTAAATAATAATCGTTGTTTTAGAACGACATGTTAGCAGCCAATGACAAACATATAGAAACACCGTCAGAAAGGCTCTAGCTTGGTGGAAATCACGGCACAGTTCTGTGAGTGAGTCTTTCTATTTTCATAGTAACTTGCGAGTTTAGTTATTTTGCAGTAAATTTATGATTATGTTTTACGAGCTTTTATATTTTGGAAGTTTACTTTGTGACGGTTTGTTTAGTTGCATCAATGCTCTAACTATTCAACTGATCACCAGATAGTTTAGTCATGGGAGGTTAGGTGGCTTTGTCTGAGCTTGATCGACTCGAGTTAGGTGGTCTGGGAAGATCCCATCTCCTTTGTTATTCAGTTAATGTCAACTCATGTTAGGGGGCCTAGGCAACCACCTCCACTTTCTTTCAGTTTTATGATATTTCTAACTCACATCAGTTTTATCAGAAACGTTAGAAAGACGTATAGTTACAGTTTTCAATAGTTTTACGTATTTTTTACGATTATGATTTTTGTCCACTCACTCTAACATTTTATGTTTAATGCCTTTCCCTGGGCCCTTTTGTTTAAATTGCCCAGATTGTAGGTTACTTATTAAAGTCGCGATCATCCAGAGTTTGAGGCATAACAGTCCACAACTTTTGTTTCTCTATGTAAGTTCTCAGTTGGGCTTCAAGGTTGCTCGTGCTAGGGTAACTAGTACCAAATAAGCGGTGCTATATATATATTCTAATACGGGTCCTGCAGGACTTATCCTAGATTACTATAGTAATCTGGGGTGGGTCTTGTCAGTTGGAATCAGGTCATTAGGTTTCATGATCCTATCGATTATCCTATATTCTTAGTGATTCTTAAAGTGCGATGGTCTAATTGCAGCGGATCTCATGAGGAGGTTATCTCGATTATCGACTGAGAAATCATTATAATATGATATGTCATTAGCTCTTGTCAGTTCACCTTGCTCTTGTCAATTCACGTGTAGTTGTGGAATTACAGGAAGTAGGTGAACTAGTATTATTTTTTCATGTATCTTTCATTCTTTGGAGGACATGAGGAGGTTCTCCCTATTGTGTGTGCCAATAGGAAGTAGGTTCTGGTGAGCATCACTGAGTATTTCTATTGGGTTAGACAAGGACATTATGAGAATTCAGTTCCAATAGTCGATTACTAATGTTGACTCAGATGTTAACCAAGCACACGCGGATGCTTCTGGTGAAGATCATGCATGTCGATCCTTAACATTTCACATGTTTCGCAATTTTCTTTGAGAACCCTTAGTTTGTCACTTGTGGACCTTGAATTTTCCTTTCAGTGTGAGAGTTTGAGGACTTTCATTTGTTCCAATTTTTATTCACCTTTCTTAAGGCCTATTCTAACTATTTATATATTTCTTCCAACGAGAAGGGGGAGACGAATGACGTGTTAAGAGAACTCATTTCTTAGTATTAGTGTCGAGGCTTTAGAGGAGCTATATAACATTTATTAGTTTTATAATAGTTTTCCCCTCAATTATGTGTGTATCAATGAACTTCTTCCCAATGCTCGTTTCATCTGTTCATACATTCGTTACTTATTTGCCAATTTACACTACCAACATAAACACTTTAGGCAACGAATTTTAAAACAACGCGCAACGAGCTGGTAAATTCGTTGCCTATAGTTCACAATAGGCAACGACAAGGGTTTTCGTTGCCTATTGTGAACTATAGGCAATGAGTTCGTTGCCTATAGTAGTCAAATCGTTGCCTAATGTATGGTTTATAGGCAACGAAAAAAATCGTTGCCTATTCAAATCGTTGCCTAAAGTATGGTTATAGGCAACGAAAAAATCGTTGCCTATAGTTTAATAGGCAACGAAAAACAATATAGGCAACGAATTACTATTTCGTTGCCTATAATTATTATTATATCAGATCTAGCCAGCAGCTCCTCCATTCAAATCAAAATCGGTGGAAAAATCTGAAACGTTCTGGAATCGCCAGTGCATTTCAGGATGGACAAGAGTTGGATGAGGCTGGATAGAACTGATGCAAGATATGGGCAGGGAATTAGGAGATTTCTGGAATTTGTGGCGGCTAATTGTGGAGAGTTGCCAGTGCATTATTGTCCATGTAAACAATGTCGGTGTCGCGGCAATCGTTGTCCCATTGCTACAGTTGAGCGACACCTTCATAGAAACGGATTTTGGAATAAGTACACCCGTTGGATTTATCACGGTGAAGCATCAGCAGCCGATCCGCATGATCATGGACAATTTGCTGATACTGCGAGTTCATCCAATTATGATCCCACCAGGAGGTTCATCGACGATATGTTTCCTCATGAGAGCGGTGTATTTCATGATTCTCAAGCACCCGTATATGTTCCTCCAGAAGTTGAGAATTTCCCTCACATTGAGCCAGTCCAGCCATTACCTAGAGTTTATGTCAACACACGTGGTATGGACAAGTACCACAACCTGATTCAGATGCATCAAACTCCGTTGTACCACGGATGTCCTAAGACAGTCCTTGAAAGTGTGATGGCAGTGATGCAGCTAAAAGTGAAGACCAAGAGCACCGTGGCAGCGGTCGATAGGTGGCTTCAGTTGACTGGTGATCTGCTGCCCCCCGGTCATCGTCTTCCCCCCACTCATCGTAAGATACGACATGTCCTCAAAGATCTTGGACTTTCCTACACCAAGATTCACGCATGCATGTATGATTGCGTTCTCTTTTGGGGTGTAGACGATGACGGGAAGGATCTATCAAAGCTTGATTACTGTCCGGTGTGTGGTACGGAAAAGTGGAAGTACACTCCTGCAGGAAACAAGAAAGCAGTGAAGATACTTCGGTATTTCCCACTTATTGATAGGCTGGAAAGGTTGTTCATGTGTGCATTCACGGCGAAAGCTATGAGATGGTGGGCTGAGAGGACTTCGCCTGACGATGATATCCTTAGACACCCTGCTGATGGTCAGGCTTGGAAGCACCTGGTGAATGTGTTTTCTGATTTTGCAGCTGAAGTCCGAAATGTTTGGCTGGGGCTATCGACTGACGGATTCAACCCCTTCGGCAACATGAGTCAGAAGTACAGCATATGGCCCGTTATATTGGTACCGTACAACCTTCCTCCGTGGATGTGCATGAAGAAAGAATATAATATGCTGACTCTGTTGATTCCAGGGCCGGGTTATCCAGGAAAGTGTCTGGATGTGTACATGAGGCCATTGATTATGGAGCTTCAGCACTTGAGTACAGTTGGTCATCCCACTTACGACAGGTTTAAAAATGAGATGTTCCGAATGCGTGCTATGCTTGTGGGCACAATCAGTGATTTTCCAGGTCGAGGGATGTTGTCGGGAAACCCAACCAAGGGGTACAGGGCCTGTCCAGAGTGCATGACTGCCATGTTTGGACAAGCTCATTGCTCGAAGATTGTCCATATGCGTCACCGATGTTGGCTTCCACGACATCACCCATTTCGCCAGGACGCCCAGGCTTTTGACGGCACTGTAGAAGAAGGTCTACAACCCATGGGATGGACTGGAGATGAAATCTTAGAAGTCCTGAATGAGTATAATTTTGGGCCATTGAGCAATCATCCTGAGGTTGTTGCGACTATACCGAAGATACCCGACAGGTATAAGTTCTGGACACACAAGAGCATCTTCTGGGAACTCCCGTACTGGCGGATGTTGCCTATCAGGAACTATCTAGATGTCATGCACATAGAGAAGAATGTGTGTGAAAGTGTGGTGGGCACCGTTCTAAATTGGCAAGGTAAAACCAAAGATGGCCCTAAAGCTCGCGTTGATTTGGAAAAAATGAAACTGCGGGAACATCTGTGGTTGAAAAAGAAGGGGAGAAAGATGCCCCAAGCTCCTTACACGGTCACGCATGACGAGAAGTATGAAATTTTTGTGTGGATGGCTAACGTCCAGTATCCTTATGGGTTTGCTGGAAATATAAGTCGGTGTGTTAACTACAGGGACAATAAGATTTATGGATTAAAGAGTCATGACTGCCATGTACTACTTCAACGCCTCTTCCCTATTATGATTCGAGGGTACTTTGATGATGAGGTGGTAGAGCCGTTAGTGGCGCTGTCAAGGTTCTTTCAAAAGTTATGCACCAGAGAAGTGAAAATGTCAGACCTCGAAGAAATGCGAAAGGACATCATTTTTATCATGTGCAAGTTGGAGAGGATTTTCCCCCCAAATTTCTTCGACATCATGCCTCACTTGATGATGCATCTTCCCGAGCAATTGATGCTCACCGGTCCCGTTCACTACACTTGGATGTATCCAATGGAGAGGTATATACCTTGCATTTGTATGATGTTTGCTAATTAAGTCTTTATATATTAATTTATTCTTGTTCGGCAACAATAATAACAAGCTGTTTTCATCTTTGTAGACAACTGGGAGACTACAAAGGGTATGTACATAATACATCTGCACCTGAAGGGTGTATCGCCGAAGCATATCTTGCGCACGAGTGCGTAACGTACGTCAAACTGTATTTGGGAGCGCTTGAGGACCCACATTCGAATATGTCAGTAGATGAACCCCAGTTCAACCTTTCTGTAGTCTCTAATGATGTTTACCCACAGAGTAGGTTGCACGGGGAGTGGGAGTTGACACCATATGAGTTAGACATTGCACACTGGTGTGTACTCATTAATTGTCAAGAAGTTAAATATTGGAAAGACACACACCTTGGAAGTCCACAGGTTCGCGGGGATGTTGCGTACCACAACCGGACCTTTGCAAATTTTTTTGGCACATGGGTGAGTATATATTCATTTAGTCATAATATATATGACGTGTAAAAGCAAATTGTGACGGTTATTTATATGAAATGTCGTATCTAATGTTGACGGTTATTTGTTTCAGATGAACTATGTAGAAGATGATGGTTACCCACAATGGTCACACGCATTGAGGCTCTTGGCTATGAAACCTATATCATCAAAAGTTTACGCGATGTGTAGGGTCAATGACGTGAAATTTATGTGTCAAGAAAGAGACAACAGGGTGAAGACACAGAATTGTGGGGTAATGGTGCATGGTGGGGATAACGACCCTGACTACTACGGTGTACTCCATTCAGTGGTTGAACTCATGTATGGTGAGCGCATGAAAGTTTACTTGTTTAAGTGCAGATGGTTTGATACTCATCCGGAGAACGTTCGCATCGATCAGTATGGATACATTTCCGTGAATACTGCCACAAGCTGGTATGAGGAGGATCCTTTCGTTCTTGCCACATCGGTCAAACAAGTGTTTTACCTTGACGATCTTATGAACAGACCCCCGTGGAAAGTAGTAAACCATGTGCAAGCTAGGAATGTGTACAGTGCTGCCACACTTGGTGAGAATGAAGATGACGAAGAAGTTGCAGCATACCAAGAGGGAAATGGAATTGACATTCCGGAATCCGATACAATTTGCCTTAATAATGTTCGACCTGGTATTGTGGTTCAAAATTCTGGAGCAGCACTTCTAAATGTTATTCCAAATGACTTTGATGAAGACTCGAGTGACAAGGACGAGGAGCGACACCTATTACCAGACTTCAACTATCAAACCGCGTCAGACTCTAGCGATGATTCAGATTCAGATTATCAGCCTTAGTTAGAGATGTAATTGAGTATAGTCTTCGAGCTTGTATTGAGTTGATTAACTCCTAATTAAATGTATATATGTGTTGATCGAATCGAAGTTTACTTGTGTAATTTTCTGGATTAGTTTAACGGTTATTTTCATGTATGTTGTGGAAAACATGTGAATTTCGTTGCCTTTAATAATGATTTCGTTGCCTATAGTATAGGCAACGACAATTTCGTTGCCTTTAATAATGATTTCGTTGCCTATAGTATAGGCAACGACACAAATCGTTGCCTAAAGGACACCTCTCGTTGCCTAAAGTTAAGGCAACGACACAAATCGTTGCCTAAAGGACACCTCTCGTTGCCTAAAGTTAAGGCAACGATAGACTCGTTGCCTATAAGTCCTCCTCGTTGCCTAAAGTATAGGCAACGATTCTGCCATTCGTTGCCTATACTAGGTGGAATAAATCCTGCATTCGCGACCAGCGCCGCCGCAACGATTCGAAAGACTGCCCAAGTTTACTCTCGCCGGATTTCTGCCCTCGCCCGAATAGTACGGTTCGCATTCTCTCCCTCTCTCCTTACTTGAATATATAAACAACGTGATTTAGGTTGATTTTAGTTGGATTTGTGTTGGATTTGTGTTGTGATTTAGGTTAGGTTGTGTTGGATTTCTGTTGGGTGGTTTGTTAGGTTGATTTTAGTTGGATTTGTGTTGTGATTTAGGTTGATTTTGTGTTGGATTTGTGTTGGATTTAGGTTAGGTTGATTTTAGTTGGGTTTGTGTTGTTATTTAGTTTGTATTGTTGAATTTAGGTTTTATTTAGGTTGGATTTTGGTAAGGTTATGTTATGTTGGATTGTTGATTTAATTAGGTTGGGATTATATTGTGGATTAGAGGATTTAGTTTGGTTATTTAGTTTATGTAATTAGAATTGGGAATAAGTGTGATTTTAGTTTGGTTATTTAGTTTAGGTAATTAGAATTGGGAATAATTAAGTGTGATTTTAGTTTGGGTTGTTAATTTTAGTTAGAAAAAATTTAAATTTAGGTTAGTGTTGCCTCAATTGTAAGCTATTCATTATGTTATTTTGTTGCAGACATTAAAAATGTCCGTGTTCAAAAGATTGATTCCCGGGAAAAGTGGGAAACAGAAAGGAGCTTCCTCCTCGTCACCTCAAGGAGCGACACCTCAAATGTCCTCCGGGTTGAACCCTCAAGGACCCAGGAGTGGGTCTAGGTCCGTTGGTCAGAGTTCTGGAAGCACCGTACCGGACAGTCTTGAGACCGTCTATGTACATTCCAATCGTCACCTCCAACTATATACAGCATCCCAGGATCCCCAAGGTCCACGTCACTCGGTGTCTCATGAACGACCCTCCCGCAACAGCAGCCGAAACTCCACCACCGTCGACGGTCGTCACTCAGTCAGCAGCGAACGCCCAAATAGTACGAGGGTACTATGGCCAAACCAGCAGGACCCACCGCGTATGCCACCTCTTCCCCCCAATCCGGCGACGCCACAACCTAATTCCGGATCATCTAGGCCATCCGGCAGTGCATCCCGCACGGATTCTGTGCACTTATGCCCGCCCAGGGACTTGTTCTTCCCTACGGTTATTCCGAAGATACCTCAGCTCGACCCTAACAACGTGGCCATATATGATGAGGACCCGTTCACGACGCCTGAGGAAGCATACACATATGAGCCGTTCTCTCAACCTCTGTTGAGTGTGAGGGTTAATGGCCAGCTCACTTACGAGAATGGTAAGTTTATGTTCTTTTAGTAGATACAGTACATTAAATTAGGTTATATTTCTTAATTTCCTTCTTTTGTACTGTGTCTTAGGCACCGTCGTCAACCCTAAAGCTAAAGCGAGCAGAGGTACCACAACCGGGAAGGGTATTGAAGATCGACTTGGTGACAATCGGGCTCATATTGATTATGAGGACGATGGCTCGGCTATCGAGTATTCTGACAAAGGGATGTATGCTAGCCAAGCAGGATTTGTCATACGTGATTTCGTCCCGATGTTGTGGGACTCGTGGGGTTCAGTTGATGCTCAAGTGAAGGCCCGAGTGCATAATGCACTGTCGGTGAGTTAAATTTACATTAATTTGTCATAAAAATAGACGTTCGTATTATTATAAGCCACCAAACATACATATTTATGAGGCTAATTATGTATACGTGTATTGCAGCAATGGTTTATTATTGACGATCGGCTGAAGCAGCCCGGGGGGTGGTGTGAACGAAAGCTCGCGTCTAGGTGATGTGATTTTGGATTTATATGAGGCTAAGTATCCTGAATACGTTAGATTTGTGAATATAAAGTGTTGGTTATATGATATTTTTGTTGCATCAATATAGGTATCGAGAGTGGAAGTCCCACTTGAAGACGTTCTGGCAGCAGAACATAGATAAAGGCCGAAATGGCACTCCAAGTGAGTTTAGATACCGGGAGTACGAGTGGAACTGGCTTATAGCCCACTGGAAGCATCCCAAGCTTGTGGTATGCACATGAATTGATTTGCGTACCTAAATCTACACTAATATTATTATTATTAATTTACCTACATTTTATGATATATTATTTTATATATGCAAGAGGTAGTAGGTAAATCTCTGTCTATGTTATTAATTTAATATGTAGGTAAATCTCTAATATATTGTGTAGGTAAATTAAATTATACAACTTACATTGTTTATACGAAGTAAAGATAGTGAACTGTATTAGTGATTGAGAGGCTAGAAATTAAAACCAAAAATAACAAAGATTAAATTATTTCCCTGCAGAATAACATGAACAAACCTAGAAATTAAAGGAAACAATTCTAGGTCAGAGGACTAAATATGTGAAAAATAAATGGGTTGGATTTTAATCAAAAAAATTAATGTTGCGAGGATATTCTCTAATTTATGCTATATATATAATTGGCTAATAATTGTGCACATTTTCTTATTCTACAAGCACATTTCGAAAGAAAATGCTAAAAACCGAGCGCAGAACGTGAACCCACATCATTGCGGTTCCCGAACGTATGAGAGATGGACTCGACGTGGGGCAAGGTTGGAACCGCAGACCGATCCTCTCGTGTATTCCATCCGACATGGGTATCCGAACAACCCTGAATATGTTGTAAGTATCTAATAAATATTTGTCCATATTTGATACATCTCATGTTTAATTAATTCTTGTATTTTACTCAATTATTAATGCGTCACCGATTTTGCATTGTCTATTAGGAGAGATTGGTTGAGTCGATCCCGAAGGTGCGTGATAAAGTAGCTCGAGAGCTGCATCAGGGGTGCACGGAGGAGGAGGTGACCCAGTATGCATCTCAGGTTGACCACATGACGCCCATTAATGCGGCGAGGTGTGTGTCAGATGCGATTCTCGTTGGAAAGAACAAGTTTTGGGCCAAGGGGATGGGTTACAGAGGAAATGGAGTCTTGAAGATGACTCCAGAATTCTCCAGCGGGTCCAGCAGTTCTACGTCGTCCGGCGTACAAGAGCAGATTCGGAGGCATGAGGAGCAGATTCGGAGGCAGCAGGAGGAGTTGGAGGAGATGAGGCGTGCCAGGGAAGCCATGGAGCAGGAAAGAGCCCGTGAGAAGGAGCAGCACGACCAAATGTGGGCATTCTTTCAATCTCAGCAACCTCGGGGGGCTTCGCAGCCGCACCCACAGACTCAGCCAAATATGTTCACGCCTACAACACAGCCGCAGTATTTTGGGGGTCACCAGCAGCCGCCGTTATATGGGGACCACCAGCAGCCGCCGCAGCAGCATCCGTTTTTTGGGGGTGCCGAGCAGCCACCGCCGCAGCATCAGTTTTACGGGGGTGACGAGCAGCCGCAGCTTCATCAGTTTTACGGGGGTGACGACTAGTAGCACCAGGAGGGTTCACACGAGGAGTTCCTCAATTGTGTTAACTTTGATCAGTAGCACGTAGCTAGTTTTTGATTTAGGTTGGAATGTGTACGCTGTTGTGGTTTGAACTCATGTAAATGTTGCAGATTCTGGAATTGGGCCCAATCCAGAATCAAGTATTTTTTTAAAAAATTACACAAACTATAGGCAACGAAATGCACCAATTTCGTTGCCTATAGTTTGCCAGAAATACAACAATTCAAACTATAGGCAACGAAATTCTTAATTATAGGCAACGAAATTCTTCAGTATAGGCAACGACCTCGTTGCCTATAGTTTGAAAGGTGGTCAAAGTTGACCTATCGGTGGGTTTTAGGCAACGAAGAAATCGTTGCCTATAGTGAAACTATAGGCAACGATTTACCCTAGTCGTTGCGTATAGTTGAAAACCCTAACCCCTAAACCCTGAACTATAGGCAACGAATGGGTTTGGTTTTTCGTTGCCTATAGTATAGTCAACGATGAAAAGGCAACGACGGTATAGGCAACGAATTTTCGTTGCCTATACTTATAGGCAACGATTTTATAACTTTAGGCAACGATTTTAGATCGTTGCCTAAAGCAGTTATTCTGGTAGTGTTAAGTCATGGGCATAAGTACTGATCTAGACAAAGTGTTTGTGATGAAAACTACGGGAAGTAAGGTTTCTTGGGGAATGTAATTCGTTATCAGGATGTCCTCACTGTATATATTTCTGGGTTATTAATCCTTAAGTTGGCGAATCTTGTGCCCTCAACATGTTAGAGGTGCAGAGTAAGTGGTTTTTTTTTCCCGTTGAAAATGGTGTTGTCCCATAGTGTTGGACAATATGTTTCATATTTTGATAGTTTTGGGATCATGTGTTTTACCAAGAGTACATTGTCTTAAGCCACATATGTATTCTTTGGCTTCACTCTTGCCAATTGGACTTGTCTCGACTATCTAACCTGCTACCATTTTTTTTGCTATCGGCCACCATTGTTGCCGTTTAAGGTAACCTCTTGAAATTTTCTATCCTCTAATTCCTTTTCCATTTTGTTTGTTGTTATGGGTTCCAGACAGAGTGAATTAACACAGAGTTTTCTCCGGGGAGCACTACTGCCTTATTCTTTGGTGCTTCGGCTAGTTATAGACGTTATGAGTACGGCTAACAATTTTCTAGTATGGTATACAATCAAAATTGAATACCTAAGTTATGTGACGCATGTAGTAGTTTCTTGGGTATGTACCCTGAGTTAGCTTAACTTTCTGAACTCTTTGTCCTTTGTCGCGGATTGTGTCACCAGCTTAGAACTTTATATTTGAATCGCGAATCATGAAGATTTAAGCGTGATACACTATTTTAGTGGGTGCATCTTTTTTCATTCCGGGAGTTGAATCAGTTTGTTGACTTCATCATATAGAGTGTGTTCATAATTATCGATTCGCATCATTTTTTATCTAATGACATTATGAAGTTTTATATGACCAACAATGTAGTTGCTTCGACTTTTGGCAAATTTCAATCTTGTGTTGACCATTTAAGTTTATCTACACACGTGTGAGTTAACCTATTCAGTTTTATTTTCCAAGAAAAGGACTTTTAGATTTGGACTCCAACTTTGTTTAGTCACTGCAGTTAGTCATCACTTGTTGTATACTGCTGACATTCTCCTCACTTGCAAGATGTCATAAGCGTGGAACGACTAGCCTGAGATTATAATTTCTTCAATTCAGTTAGGAATCACGAGAACTTACCAGAGATAATGCGTTTACGTACAAGCCTTAGTTGTGCATACTATATTCCTTAAAGAGAAATTGTTAAAGCGCCTAATCGTTGAGAAATATGATTGTTTACGGGTACGCTTAAGAATAGAGAGGGATGTGTCACTTGATCTGTAGGTGATGCATGATAATAGATTTTTTTTAGAATAGATAAAGGAGTATCATTTAGTCAAAGCCATCAATATTTAGTTAGAGGATCGTTTGTCAAAGTAGCGTAACAGAAATGTAGGGGAAATGCAAAAAGGTACATTAGTATTCTTCACTACAGGATATGTGAATAGTGGTTCGCAGCAAATTAGGCTAGCTTTCACGAGAAGTTACTGGGTTTCCCTTCGTTAAGAGAGATAGCTTCTTTTGGGTACAAGATCCATTTCTCAAGTTCATTTTATTATGCTTTTCATGGAGTTGTTTGAGTCATGAATTAATCTCTAGAAGTTAAATAGATTCTCTGTATAAGGCCCCAATGTACCTATTACCGCTGGTTAGTAGTAGAATCAATTGTAGTGGACTATGGGGGTGCTCAATCTAGTACGATATTAAATTTTTTCAATTAATGTACTTGATATGTGCAGCTAGCTCGAGAATATGAACTAATTTTGTTAGTTGCGAGAAGAAAGATGAGTATGATTTGAGATTAATATGTCGTGCGATCATCGGATTCTCACTAGACAAGTTAGAGGAGCATCATACTGATGACCTAGCGATCATCACGCACACAGGTATATATTAGAATTATACACGAAAATACAAACTTTTGACTAGTTTAATTGTCTTCGATAAAGATGTAGTTTATCAGTCCTATATGATACATTTTATCATTGATTACTACAGGAGAGTTGTTCCGTTCCTTGAACTTTATAACATTATGATCTTCTGGTTAATTTTTGTTGGTTAAATATCTAGTGTCAAGGGAATCACAAATGTTTTTATCTAAGGTGGCAGAAACTTAATTATCGAACTCGAGATTGGGACTAGATATGTAATTAGCGCCTCAATATTTTATCTCCTCGAGTGGAAAGAATTTGTAGGCATATGTTTATGTATAAGCATAGGTCTATGTCTATTTCTAACAAATTTTTCGTCGTGGGATAATAGTGGATATGTTTTTATGTGAACCCTGTATGTGAGCTAAGGATATTCAGATTTGGGTGCGAGGTTATTGTTACTGACTGTAGTCCTTGAGTCACGAGAATAGTTACATTGGATTTTAGGACTCAAGTTGCATATAATTATAACTTATTTTTGCAGACAAATGCATACCTGTCAGGATTACTATGACCTTTAATGGGATGCTGAATTTATATCTTCAAAATAGACAGTGAATTGAGATGACATTTCACTCTTTGGAGTCCGCCATTAGTTTTGGGCGTATTTAAGGCAAATCTCAGTGATTTCTTATGAGTCTCGCTACATAATAGTTATTAGTTATTGATATTTGAGTTAGTTCTTATATATTGAACTTTGGAGATATTTAGTATTGCCACTACCAGAAATGGAGACATTACCGGCGACCTGCCGTCGCCGGCCTTGTCTTTTTTTTCGCCGGAATTGACATTACCGGCGACTTGTCGCCGGCAATGACGTCGCCGGAGATTCCCCGCCGGTGTTGACATTGCCGGCGACGGGAAACGCCGTCGCCGGTGATGTCTCGGACATTACCGGCGACTTGAGTCGCCGGTGATGTCTTGGACATTACCGGCGACGGCGTCGCCGGCAATGGCAGCGCCGCCGTGGCCGGAATGTGAGACATTTCCGTGGCCGGAATGTGAGACATTGTCGGCGACTCGAGTCCATGTCGCCGGCAATGTGGGGAAAAATTTTGAAAAAAAAAACGCGGTTCTAGATTGGGCCCAATTCCATAACCTGCATTGAACCGGATAAACCGTACAATCATACAAGTTCAACAGTACACGTAGCAAAGACAGTCATACAAGTTCAACATAAATGTCCAACGTACAGTACAAATAGCAACGACGATAAAAAAATTAACTACAACTACAGGTCAGGTCCAGGAACTTGCGGGTCATCAGGGTTGAAGTAATCCATGTACTCATTTGAATTCCGGTGGCTACCTTGGTCTTGCTCTGGCGTTGACTGGTGCGGTGGTGGTGGTGGATAGGTAGGGATATGAGGGACCGGGGGAGGTGTGGGGAAGGGTTGTCCGGTAGTCTGAGCCTTGTACATCGTCCGCATCCATGTGTACATCTGAGCCTGCACCTGTGTCTGCTGCATTTGGTACTCGGCCATCTGCCTCTTTTGCTCCTCCAACTCCCTCTGCGTCCTATGAAGCTCCGCCGCGAGGTTACGACTAGAAGTTGAACTTCTTGACCCGATAGAGTATTCTGAAGTGTTCTTCAATAGTCCTTCGCCCGCCGTGCCCATTCCCCTACAGTAGTAGGTATTCTTTCCAGTCCCGCACGCTTTTGCCATGATCTGAGCCGCTATCGGGGGATCAAGCGGATCGATCTGAGAGGCATACTGGGTGACTTCTTCCTCGGAGCAGTCAGGATGGTTAGTCCGAGCTATACTCATGGTCACTTCTGCGGTCGCCTCCTCCACTCTCGACTAATTGAAAAGGGAAAATGAACAACATATTAGCTAACAAAATCTATTTCCATCTTGAAAAATAGTTTTATTAACACATGGAGAGGCGAAAGACTTACCGCTTCTTCAGGGCACTGCGGGTAGAACTTCTGATGAATATACACCAACGGGTTCACCTCTTGTTGTTGCTGCGCCTTAGTCGACCAACCCATGTAGTTGAGTGAACCTGCATGATGGGCCCTGTTGTTTTTCAATCTATTCGCCCGGTTCGTCTTCGAAATCGCCTTGTTTGATAAACATATGAAAAAAAATTAGTAACTAACTATTTCAATCTGATACGATACATTAGGCTTGAAAGATATATTAAGGATGCATACCCGAGCTTTGGGGTGCTCGAAGTGGGCTATCAGCCACAGCCACTCGTACTCCCTAAACCGGAATTCGCTAGGGGTGGAACCTCGGCCTAGCTCCTTGTATACAGTGTAATGGGAAGAAAGCTCGTTCTTCCACTCTTTATACCTATATTAAAAGAAGGAAAAAAAGTTAGAGATATTAAAACACTTGATAAACAAAAATCTAACTCGATATATATTCAAATAAGTCGAAGCACATCACCTCATATGTAGTTGACGCTCTACCCACGTGTGAATAAGAACTTCATCCACGTCAAACCACACCTGCAATATGAATATATAAAAGTTAAAATTATATATTTATTCGGAATTAATTAATAAATGTAAAATTTACGTAATGAAAATACGATTTTACTCACACTGAGTGCATTATGCACTTGCATCTTCACGTAGATAGGCACAGATTCCCAATCTGGCCAAAGCATTGGGACCTTGTCCCGCACGATCGCACCGGCCATGCTGACATATTTGTGCATGGTGTCGAATGCCTCGATCACCTCGCCATCCTCATTGGCCCTTATGGGCTTTTTCCTTCCGCCGGTGGCCTGCTCAAGTCTCTTCCCGGTGCAGGTGCCTCTAGCCCCTTTCCGTTTTCCAGTCCCATTAACGAAATTGCCTAATAATACAATGTCAACAAATTGATATCATTAATTGAACCTATCGCAAGTCTTAAGTAATAATTAAGTAATCAATCAGATGTTAAATAAAATTTACCTGCATCGTCCGTTTGTTGGTTGGTGCACCTCACACTCCAAAGATACACGGGGTCGAACGGGAGGAAGTTATACGCTTCCTCCACGCTCAGGAACTCCGGCCGTCCTTCAATATAAACAGGCATCCCCCTATCATCGAATTCAGGGATGACAGGAATCTCGTCGGGTAGGAAGAGACCGGACGGTGGAGATAGACGAGGCCTGGACGATGAGGCGCCAGCACCACCATGTGTCTCAGATGATTCCCGTGAAACGGGAGTAGGCACCGGGCGAATATGGGGCATTCGGATTGAGGGAGTTTCTGATGCCCCCGTTGACTGTCGCTCGTCTGAGGCTCTGCCACCGGAGGGACGTCTGCTGATTGAGCGTCTGGAGACTGAGGCTCGAGGCTCAACTTCCGGTTGCACGGCTCTTGATCGTGCAGCTTCCTCCTCAGCTCGCGCCTCTAGCAAGGCTCTCGTGCGAGCACTCATCATTGGCCCACTGGGCGTGTTGCTAACTGCGGGCGAGGAGGAAGCTTGACTACTGTTCCCTCCACTATTTCGGGAACCTCTCCGAAGCCAATTAGCCGCAAAACCTCCTGGCATGGACACCGTAATAGTCATGGGAACTGGGGTTCTATAACAAATCGGAACCGGAACGGTTTGGAACAGGAACCGTTTGAACCTGGAACCGTTATATTACAAACGGTTTCGGTTACAAACAGTTCCGGTTCCAAACCGTTTCGGTTCTATAACAAATCAGAAATACCGGAACGGTTTGGAACCGGAACCGTTTGAAACTGGAACTGTTTGTAACCGGAACCGTTTGTAACATAACGGTTCCGGTTCGAAACGGTTCCGGTTCCAAACCGTTTCGGTTCTATAACAAATCAGAACCGGAACAGTTTGTAACTGGAACCGTTTGAAACCGGAACCGTTTGTTTTCAAACGGTTCCGGTTATAAACAGTTCCGGTTTCAAACCGTTCCGGTTCCGATTTGGTATGGTTCCAATATCACCTATTATACGTTAAATTAACAACTATATCACCTAACTTAACATATATACATACATCATTTCCGGCTTTAAACTTTTCACACATATATACATCGATCATGCATCTTAATTTCGATCACCTTAATTCACACATATATATATACATCACATATTAATCCAATTCACCCTAGCTAATTAATTTTCCACATTTTTCAAACATACGTATATATATATATTCCATATATATTAATTAATTTTTCACATATATACATCACATATATTGCTCCTTCACCCCACAATTATCCACATTTTTTTCCCACAATTTTCATACATACCTTAATTACATTTTACAAATATTGTCCACAAGCATACATATATACATCCCATAATTATCAAAAATTAATTAATTAAAATACACAAAAAAAATATTGTGGAATGAGAGAGAGAGAGAGAGAGGGAGAGAGAGAGGGAGAGAGAGTGAGCTCAAACCTGGCATGGTGGAGCTCGACCCAACTTTGCCGGCGACGGAGGTGAGGGGAGGAGGAAGAGGAGGAGGGGAGGAGGAGAGAGGGGAGGAGAGGAAGAGAGGGGAGAGGGAAGAGAGAAGAGAGGATTGAGGAGAGGGGAGAGGTGAGAATTTCGTGCTAAGAGAGGGAAGAGGGAAGAGAGAATTGAATTAGGCCGAAGAGAAATGGGGAGGAGGAGATCGAGCTCGAGCTATACCGCCACCATTGCCGGCGAGGTAGGTCAACGTCGTTGGTAATGACATTACCAACGACGTATGTCGTGGGTAATGTCATTACCAACGACTTGACTCGTTGGTAATGACATTACCAACGAGTTGAGAAGCAACTCGTTGGTAATGACATTACCCACGAGTTGCTAAGTCGTTGGTAATGACATTACCAACGAGTTGCTTGTCAACTCGTTGGTAATGTCATTATTTGTCGACTATTATCCGATCGACCAATTTCCGACTACATAATTTCCGACTACGTACAATTTCCGACTACGTATAATTTCCGACTACGGTTCCGATTTCCGACTACGTTCAATTTCCGACTACAGTTCCGATTTCCGACTACGTTCAATTTCCGATTTCCGACTACGTTCAATTTCTGATTTCCGATTTCCGACTACGTTCAATTTCCGATTTCCGACTACGGTTCCAATTTCCGACTACGGTTCCGATTTCCGACTACGTTCAATTTCCGACTACGGTTCCGATTTCCGACTACGTATAATTTCCGACTACGGTTCCGATTTCCGACTACGTTCAATTTCCGACTACATACAATTTCCGACTACGTATAATTTCCGAGTACATTTTCCGACTACAATTTCCTTAAACATTTTACTACGTACATTTTACTACGTACATTTGCCGACTACAATTTCCGACTACAATTTCCAACGTACTAAGGATGATAATCGTAATCATCTTCATCACTTGAGTCTGACTCGGTTTCATAGGTAACCTCTGGCAATATGTGCCGCTCCTCGTCATCTGAATCAGCGTCAACTTCATATGGATTAACATCGAGAAGTTCTGCTCCAGTAATTCGAACCACACTCCCAGATCTCACATTATTAAGGCGAATCGTAGATGATTCTGGAATGTCAAAAGCGTTTGGCTCTTGGTATGCAGTAACTTCCTCATCATCTACGGTATCACCAAGTGTGGCAGCACTGTATATGCTTCTATGAGCAACATGGTTAACCACCTTCCACGGGACTTTGTTAAGAAGATCGTCCAGGTAAAACACTTGTTTTATTGATGAGGCAAGAATGAAAGGGTCATCTTCATAACAGGTAGTAGCAGTATTCACCGAAAATGTTCCGTACTGATCGGTCCTTGTGTTCTCCGGGCTAGTATCAAACCATCTACACTTGAACAAGTGCACTTTCATGCGGTTCCCATAAATTAGTTCAACAACTGAATGAAGGACACCGTAATAGTCAACGCCATCCTGCCCACCATGGACCATCACCCCACAATTCTGTGTTTTCAGTCGGTCGTCTCGATTTTCACATATAAATTTCATGCCATTGACCTGACACATCGAGTAAACTTTTGAAGCAATCGGTTTCATCGCCAGGACCCTCAATTCGTTTGACCACTCTGGGCAACCATCATCTGCTACATGGTTCATCTGAAAACGTCCATATATTAATACGTACAGAAGAAATTATGTCATCTTGAAACCACAAAACCACGTACATACATACATGCTATATAAAAAGATATATATAAAAATATACATATACACATATACTTACCCATTGACCAAAGTAGTTTGCAAACGTCTTGTTGTGGTAATCAACATTTCCGGCAATAGCAGGGCAGTGAAGATGATAGTTTTTCCAATATTGTACTTCTTGACAGTTAATCAGCACCGACCAGTAGGCAATGGCTACCTCATTTCCATCCAACTTGTACGACTTTGGCAAGCTTCCCTGTACTACCACGTCACTGGAGATGATAGAAAGGTTGAACTGGGGTTCATCTATCGGCATATGTTGTTGGGGGTCCTCTACATTTTCGAGGTACACTTTGGTGTACGTTACACACTCGTGCGCAAGATATGCTTCAGCGATACACCCTTCAGGTGCATATTTATTCTTCACATAGTCCTTGTAGGCTCCCAATTGTCTACAAGTTAACAAGTACATGTTAACTTACTTAACCACAAGAATTTACATATAAAAACATAGGCAAACCAAATTTATGAATCATTTGTACCTTTCCATGGGATACTGTGACGACCCGGACCAGAATCAGAAGTATAATCAGCTTGATTCGTGAGTTACAGCGCAGTCGCGGATTTTCGACAGATATTGGAATCGCCAGAGTTCTTAACGACTAAATTATTGGCCGAGAATTGGAGCTAGGTCTCTTCTCGAGAGTCGTTCTACGTGTGATTATGAGTTCGTGGGCAGTTCCGGATCGTTATTTGGACGACCGAGGAATTAATTATGAATATTTGAAGTTCAGATTTAAATGGTGGGCTACTTAACGACTAAATTACCGGACGAGAATTTGGGTTCGGCTTCTTCACGGAAGTTGTTCGGAATTTAATTTCGAGTTCGTGGGAACTTCCGGAGCATGATTTGGAGTTACGAGGAATTAGTTGCGAATTTTGCCGTTTGTTGATTATTTAGTCGATTTAATGTGTGTTGCTTTGAACAGTTGACTTTTTATCCGATTGGCCGATGTGTTTGACTTCAGGTGATTATTGAAGAATATGTCGAGATGAGTTTGTGGCCGCGAGAATTATCGGAATCGGAATTACGACGAGAAAGTTACGCGCGTTTGAAGTTCGTCGAAATGGATAAACATGAAGTTTCCGTTTTGGGAAAGGCTATAAATAGCAACCTGCTATTTTGGGCAAGTCAAAGACTTACCATAATGGGGTTTGACCGAGTTGACCGAGTCAACTCGGTGGAGGAGGAGATGGCGACGTACTCGGCGGTGCTTCACGGTGGAGTTGGCTTCCGGCCACCCTAGGCCTCGGCCTAGGGCTCGTTCTACTCGGGTTGGCTGTCCCGTGTCGATGCCGGCCACCACGCACGGCGTGGCTCACGGTGGAGAGAGAAACTTGGGATAAAGTTTGAAGATTTTGGAGGTTAATGGTGATTTCTGATTTGGGCCGATTCGAGCTGAACTTTGGGGTGGGCTTTGTAGCCCTCATCACCATGATGGTTCCCTGTAAGTTTCGTGTTTCAATTCGATGTATACATGGAGAATTTTGGTTTGGAAAATTTGTGTACAATTCGGGTTTCATTGAAATTGGATGTGTTAGAGTGAGAATTGGACTTTGGTGCAGTTATGGAAGTTGCTCAGTGGGTGATTTTGAGTGGAATAGGGGTTGCTCCGCCGTGAAACTCTCCGGTCAACAGTGGCGCCGCCGTGGACGGCGGTCAACGGCGGTCAACGGTCAACGAGTTGACTTTTTGACTTTCGGCAAGTTGCATGTCATTTGACTCGAAATCGCGCCCCGATCGCAGTGGGGAGGTTCGTTTTTCGAGTTGAGCGTCCGAACGTAAAGCGAGGTATTTGAGGTGGTATATATGGATTTTCGACGATTCGTCGTATTCGAATTGTGTATTTCCGAGAACGGTGGTTTCTCGTGATTTGATTTGAATTGTCGGATTATGACTTTGAGTATTGGACATTGTGATTGTTCAGGTGTTCGTGATCGTTTGTTTGGCGAGGGGCATTCCGCCGGATCACGGGTTAACGCGATACGCGTTACGCTAGTCTGTGAGTGGACAGTTTATTTTCACGGAATTATTGCGAGTCCTTTATATACGATTTATGAACTTGAGCATGCAGTATGATTATGGTTTTACGAGCATGAGTTTTCGAACGAGATTATGTCTATGCTGAGCATGTGTTATGTGATTATATTTTTATGTTGTTATATGTCCACGAGTGGCCCCGTGTGATTTATACACATGCTCTGTACGTGTGAGGAGTTAGAGTCTCCCTCGTGTACGTATACGTGAGGAGTTAGAGTCTCCCTCGTGTACCCGGACACGTGAGGAGTTAGAGTCTCCCTCGTGCATTATTTGTTTGTTTATATTTTCGACTCGCATATGTTTTTAAAGTATATATTACTTGGTGAAAGACATTTATTTTCGTCCACTCACTCTAACGTGTTTATTGTCTTTCACCTGGGCTTTTCGGTTTCCGTGCCCAGTTTGCAGTTCAGGCTCTGGTGTCGCACGTCGTGGTCGGAGGCATAGTGCTCGAGCTACTTTGTTTCATCCAGTAGGTTTATTGTTCTACCTACTGTGGTTTGCATATACGATTATGTATTAGATGTCGCTCTGAGCTTCCTATTGAATACGTTATACGGTTTTACACTGGATTTCAGTAAAGTGCATATATATTTACTACTTTACTTTACCGTTGACATATTGAGAAATCCGGATGGGATTGGTGCCCACGGTTTGCTTTTTGTGGCATAGGATGAAGTGTATTTTCCGCGTGCAGGTAATAGTAATTCTACGTTAGTAGCGAAACTCTGCCCAAATTTCGAAAAGTTTTTGTTGGTTCGTGTTTTCGAAAGGGTTTGATTCCGATTTAGGGAGCTAAATCGGGGTTGGGTCCTTTCAGTTTGGTATCAGAGCATTAGGTTATAGGTTCTGTAGACTTCTGTAGTCGTGTTTACTAAGGATATTTGAGAATGTACAGCATGACTGGAATGGTGACCCGACCGGCCGGCGGATAATCATCAAATTCCGGGTGTTGTATACTTTCAAATATTTGAAGTTCCATGATTACGTTCTACTTGTTGTGAACGATATTGTATTCATTAGGATGCCTCCTGACGTGTTTTCCGTGTCTTTTCGGTTGTGGATCTTGTTGAGGATCATACGACGCGTGATTTGCCAGTGAACAGTGGATTCAGATGAGTATTCAGAGTTCAGAGAATTGTGTGGCACGGTTTATCTGGGGATGTGTATATGAGCATTTACATGTTGCCTCAGAGCTGTGATTTGTGGCAGTGATGTTTGCCTGAGTCAGATTGTTGTGTTTGGTGAGCTGATATTGTGTGAGTTCTGGTTGCGACTCCACGGCCTACATTCAGAGTGTTGTGTATACTGTAATGTTTTATCAGGCTACCCAGCAAGCGTATTGTGGAGTGTTTATCCATCTGAGGCAGAGATGCATTGTTCTTATGTTGTTTCGGTTTGTACGAATTATGTGGCTTCAGAGGAAGCAGTGTACGAGGTTCGAGATGAGTTTGAACCTGAGTATCAAAGAGAGTCTGATTGATATGCCTCGAGACAACCATGAGGAGCTTAGTGTGCTGCACTCAGTGGCGAGGCTATTGCGAAGGAATGTTGTATGTGGTTTTCGATGCGATGGTTTGAGGAAAGTAGACTTAGTCGAGATGTTGTGATGAGGTTGAGTTTCGACACCTTGGGATCAGTGACTTCATCAGGTTATGGTCTCTTCGATATTGTTGAGGGCCTTCAGATCAGGATTTGTTTGACGATGGCGGAGAGCGCAGAGTAGCGGACTTGTACCTGTGGCATGAACTTGGGCGATCGTTGGTGATCCTATCACGCAGCTGGTGTTGCGGTGATTTGTGTTCGTGGAGCACTTTTAGTTGCTGTTTTGATGGCCAGGAGGGTCACGTTATGAGGAAGCGCCCTTAGCCAGCTGTGTTAGCGGTTCGACAGCTCAGAGTTTACGAGGAAATCATGATGCTGTTTCTAGAGCTTGATCAACCCAGATTTCGAGACGAGTTATTCAGCAAGTCGCAATTGATGTGGGCGACTAGTTGGGCATGTTGGAGTTCGTGCCATGACCTTGTTTGAGGATAGACTTTTCTCCGAGGTTACTGTTACTTAATATCCATGGCGATTATACCTGCATCTCACTTCCGAGGCTTTGGAGAGTGTTGTATCCATCCGGAGGTGGCGAGATCCTTGTTGGAGGTTATGACTTAGCCGTGGATTTGTTGTAGCTGGACATCGTGGTTTTGGTGTGTTTGTGAGTACGGACTTACTGACGATGCATTGGTGGTGTTCGAGTGCCTTGAGATGGAGGTTGTGTTTCGACGACCAGATTTTCCCGAGATGCTGTTTCGCGGTGATGGTTGAGCGGATGATGGAGACTAGTTGTGTTGTTTGCTTAGCTTATGTTGCGGATACTATGGTTGCTGTGTCCGACATTGGTGACATTAAGGTGGTTCCTGAGTTTTCAGGTGTAATCCGGAGGAGTTACCAGGTGTTTCTCCAGTTCGGGAGACTGACTACACCATTGAGCTTGTACCAGGCGCCGGACTTATTTTACCGGCATCTTTTCGTTCGGAGCCAGCGGAGCTGATGGAGCTACAGTTTCGACTCCAGGAGTTGCTGGAGGAGATTTCAGGAGATTTCATACGACCCCGCGTATTTGCGTGGTGTGCTCCTGCATCAGTTATGCGACTGTTTGTATGGTTCGATGAGGTGGCGCATTGACTATCGGAAGCCCGATTTGCTTCAGAGGAGTGTGAGTATCCTCTGCTTCGGATTGACGATTGGTTGATTAGCTTGTGAGAGCTTCAGTCTTTTCGAAGTTTGATTTCGGGACTGGATATTATCAGTTAAGGTTTGATGAGTCAGATGTGGCTATGTGGCTATCGGATCTCGGAGCGAGTATCTGGAGTTTTTGGTCACGTTGTATGGTTGACCAATGCTCCGTAGATCGTGTGGACTTGATGGACCATGTGTTCAGACGGTTTCTGGATGAGTTGCGGTCATGTTCGTTGGCAATGTCCTGATGTACTCCGAGAGTGTGGACCAGTACCTGGAGCAGTTGCGAGCGGTTTTGTGGACTTCGCGAGACGATTAGCTATTTGTGGAAGTTCATCCAGTGTGAGTTTTGGTCGATTAGCGTGAAGATGTTGGGCTATGTGATGTTATCCGAGGGAGTTGGAGTGGATCCTGACCAGTTCGAAGCCGTGTTGATTTGGAGTTTGCCCTACTACTGTGCCAGAGATTGGGGGTCTCTTGGGTTTTGGCAGGCTTGTACCGACGGCTTTGTACAGGATTTTTCCTGGATTGCCACTTCACTTTCCGGATTGACGAAGAAGGCGTCAAGCTCGAGTGGTTCGATGCTCGCGAGGAGAGTTACTTACTCCTGCAGGATGGTTGACCATTACTTCGGTTTTGACCTTACCTAACGACCGCGACGATTTCGTGGGTTATGGCGATGCATCGAGGTTTAGAGGTGGTTGTGTTTGGATGCGGTGTAGCAGAGCAATGGCTTGTAGTTACGGGCAATGGAGACATTATGTAGCTACATATCCTGTGTATGATTTGGGTGTAGCTGTCTTTTTATTAGCATCAGAGAGTTGGAGATACTATTGCTATGGCGTGTAGCATGGTGTAGGATGTACACTGATCATTTGAGTTTCCTCCACTTGCATTTTCGGCCAGATTTGGGCTTGAGGCAGTGTAGATGGATGGGGTCGACTCACGACTATGGCTGTACATTTGAGTTTTTTTCGGGAAAGGATAGAGGATGTACTTTGACCATCCGTTTGGGATGATGTTGTTGCTGATGCATTCAGTCGAGAGTCGGAATTCCAGTGTTTCATGTGTGTGTGTGGCTCGCGTTTCCGTGTTGATCGAGTTGCGAGCTACTGGTGCTGAGTTAGTGTGTGATTATGTTGAGGCTCATGGTTTTGCGCGCATTTAGCGCTAGTGGTGCGGAGATGCATTAGATACTTCGAGTTTATTACTCGTGATGCAGCATGAAGTAGAATGTAGCGGTTTGTGTGTACATTTGCCACTTTTGTCGACTGGTGATGGCTAGGAGGCAGAGACTTGCCGAGGAGTGTCAGCCATTGAAGATTTCCGGTTAGACGTGACGGTTGCTGCTGTAATTGTGTGTATGTGTACACTTTGGTTGTGATACCAGTTGTCGGGTCTTTGTGGATCATTTGACGAACTCAGTACAGTTCCTTGTACTTTCGGAGATGATTCCAGTGGTTGGCTGGTATAACTGTGTTTGATGGAGGTTGTCCATCTACGTGGTGTACCTGTGTCCCAGTTCGCCGATCGAGGTGATCAGCTACGACTAAGTGTTGGTGAGCTTTGCAGCGAGCATTGGAGACCAAATTACGAGCTATTACCGATTCTTATCCTCAGATTAGCGAGTGATCTTTGAGGATTATTCAGGCCTTGGAGGGCATGTTGTGGACTTCGGTATTGCAGTTCCGGAGGATTCGGGACCAGCAGTTTCAGCTGTTCGAGATTGCATGCAGTACCAGTTTGTGGACCACTATAGTTTTGAGATTATTTGATGTTGATTTGAGATGTGGTGCTGTACTCCATTGTGCTGGAACGAGTTTGGTTTGAGTTTGGGTTGATATTTGAGTTATGTTGTCTTGCGTATGTGAGTTATGTTGATGTGAGAAGGTTGAGTTGTGGTTTGCCATGTTGTTTTGATTCATATGTGGCCATAGGCGAGTTTGTGTTATGCCGTATGGTTCGGCATCGCCTATAGCATTGGCTTTTGTGCGAGTTGTGTTCCGTGTGGCGGAACTGTGTTTCAGGTTGGTTTCGTGTGGTATACCCTGTCTGTTCCTTATGCAGGAACACTTGGCGCTTGTGTGGAGCCAGTTCAGATTTGTGATTTGAGGGTACAAGGATTCCAGCACGGAATTATCTCCTATTGTGGAGTTTGTAATCAGAGTTGTTCAGTTGAGATTGCCGTTGGTGAGTTGAGCAGTATGCAGAGGCAGTGCTCCTACCTTATAGTCGGCAGACTCGGAAATTTCGAGGTCGAAATTTTTCTAAGGGGGGTGGATTTGTGACGACCCGGACCAGAATCAGAAGTATAATCAGCTTGATTCGTGAGTTACAGCGCAGTCGCGGATTTTCGACAGATATTGGAATCGCCAGAGTTCTTAACGACTAAATTATTGGCCGAGAATTGGAGCTAGGTCTCTTCTCGAGAGTCGTTCTACGTGTGATTATGAGTTCGTGGGCAGTTCCGGATCGTTATTTGGACGACCGAGGAATTAATTATGAATATTTGAAGTTCAGATTTAAATGGTGGGCTACTTAACGACTAAATTACCGGACGAGAATTTGGGTTCGGCTTCTTCACGGAAGTTGTTCGGAATTTAATTTCGAGTTCGTGGGAACTTCTGGAGCATGATTTGGAGTTACGAGGAATTAGTTGCGAATTTTGCCGTTTGTTGATTATTTAGTCGATTTAATGTGTGTTGCTTTGAACAGTTGACTTTTTATCCGATTGGCCGATGTGTTTGACTTCAGGTGATTATTGAAGAATATGTCGAGACGAGTTTGTGGCCGCGAGAATTATCGGAATCGGAATTACGACGAGAAAGTTACGCGCGTTTGAAGTTCGTCGAAATGGATAAACATGAAGTTTCCGTTTTGGGAAAGGCTATAAATAGCAACCTGCTATTTTGGGCAAGTCAAAGACTTACCATAATGGGGTTTGACCGAGTTGACCGAGTCAACTCGGTGGAGGAGGAGATGGCGACGTACTCGGCGGTGCTTCACGGTGGAGTTGGCTTCCGGCCACCCTAGGCCTCGGCCTAGGGCTCGTTCTACTCGGGTTGGCTGTTCCGTGTCGATGCCGGCCACCACGCACGGCGTGGCTCACGGTGGAGAGAGAAACTTGGGATAAAGTTTGAAGATTTTGGAGGTTAATGGTGATTTCTGATTTGGGCCGATTCGAGCTGAACTTTGGGGTGGGCTTTGTAGCCCTCATCACCATGATGGTTCCCTGTAAGTTTCGTGTTTCAATTCGATGTATACATGGAGAATTTTGGTTTGGAAAATTTGTGTACAATTCGGGTTTCATTGAAATTGGATGTGTTAGAGTGAGAATTGGACTTTGGTGCAGTTATGGAAGTTGCTCAGTGGGTGATTTTGAGTGGAATAGGGGTTGCTCCGCCGTGAAACTCTCCGGTCAACAGTGGCGCCGCCGTGGACGGCGGTCAACGGCGGTCAACGGTCAACGAGTTGACTTTTTGACTTTCGGCAAGTTGCATGTCATTTGACTCGAAATCGCGCCCCGATCGCAGTGGGGAGGTTCGTTTTTCGAGTTGAGCGTGCCGAACGTAAAGCGAGGTATTTGAGGTGGTATATATGGATTTTCGACGATTCGTCGTATTCGAATTGTGTATTTCCGAGAACGGTGGTTTCTCGTGATTTGATTTGAATTGTCGGATTATGACTTTGAGTATTGGACATTGTGATTGTTCAGGTGTTCGTGATCGTTTGTTTGGCGAGGGGCATTCCGCCGGATCACGGGTTAACGCGATACGCGTTACGCTAGTCTGTGAGTGGACAGTTTATTTTCACGGAATTATTGCGAGTCCTTTATATACGATTTATGAACTTGAGCATGCAGTATGATTATGGTTTTACGAGCATGAGTTTTCGAACGAGATTATGTCTATGCTGAGCATGTGTTATGTGATTATATTTTTATGTTGTTATATGTCCACGAGTGGCCCCGTGTGATTTATACACATGCTCTGTACGTGTGAGGAGTTAGAGTCTCCCTCGTGTACGTATACGTGAGGAGTTAGAGTCTCCCTCGTGTACCCGGACACGTGAGGAGTTAGAGTCTCCCTCGTGCATTATTTGTTTGTTTATATTTTCGACTCGCATATGTTTTTAAAGTATATATTACTTGGTGAAAGACATTTATTTTTGTCCACTCACTCTAACGTGTTTATTGTCTTTCACCTGGGCTTTTCGGTTTCCGTGCCCAGTTTGCAGTTCAGGCTCTGGTGTCGCACGTCGTGGTCGGAGGCATAGTGCTCGAGCTACTTTGTTTCATCCAGTAGGTTTATTGTTCTACCTACTGTGGTTTGCATATACGATTATGTATTAGATGTCGCTCTGAGCTTCCTATTGAATACGTTATACGGTTTTACACTGGATTTCAGTAAAGTGCATATATATTTACTACTTTACTTTACCGTTGACATATTGAGAAATCCGGATGGGATTGGTGCCCACGGTTTGCTTTTTGTGGCATAGGATGAAGTGTATTTTCCGCGTGCAGGTAATAGTAATTCTACGTTAGTAGCGAAACTCTGCCAAATTTCGAAAAGTTTTTGTTGGTTCGTGTTTTCGAAAGGGTTTGATTCCGATTTAGGGAGCTAAATCGGGGTTGGGTCCTTTCAGATACATCCAAGTGTAGTGTACGGGACCGGTAAGCAACAATTGTTCGGGAAGATGGATCATCAGGTGCGGCATTATGTCGAAAAAATTTGGGGGAAATATCCTCTCAAGCTTGCACATGATAAAAATGATGTCATCTTGCATCTCCCTCAGGTCTGCTTTTTTAACTTCCCTGGTGCATAACTTCTGAAAGAATCTTGACAAGGTCACCAACGGCTCCACCACCTCTTTGGGCATGTACCCTCGAATGAAAATAGGGAAAAGGCGTTGAAGCAGTACATGGCAGTCATGACTCTTTAATCCGTACATCTTATTGTCCCGGAAGTTAACACACCTGCTTATATTTCCTGCATAGCCATAAGGATACCTGCATATATATATATAAAGCCATATATATGGACCAATTATATTTCTCGCATATAACCATATATACTCCGCTAAAAATTTAAGGCCAAATTCCTACATAGCCATAAGAATATATACCTGACATTACTCAGCCACCGAAAAATTTCATGCTTATGCTTCGGCTTTACGGTGTACGGAGCTTGCGGCATTTTTCTCTTACCATCTCTTAACCACAAATGTTTCCGCACACCCATTGCTTTCAGATCAATGCGTGCCTTAGGGATGTCTTTTGTTTTCCCTTCCAAGTTAAGAACTGTGCCCACCACACTTTCACACACATTCTTCTCTATGTGCATGACATCTAGGTAATGTCTGATAGGCAACCTGGGCCAGTAGGAGAGTTCCCAGAATATGCTCTTGTGTGTCCAAAACTTATACCTTTCGGGCTTATCTGGAATTGACGCCACTATGTCAGGATGATTGCTCAGCTGGCCAAAATCGTATTCATTCAACACTTCCAAAATTTCTTCCCCTGTCCATCGCCTGGGTGCCACACCTGTTTCCACAGTCCCATCAAATGCGTCTGGATCCTGCCTAAATGGGTGATCATATGGAAGCCAACAACGGTGACGCATCTAAACAATTTTACTGCAATGAGGACTGCAACAATCAACCGTCATGCACTCTGAACAAGCCCTGTAACCCCTGGTAACGTTGCCCGACAACATACCGCGGGCAGGAAAATCACTGATGGTGCCAACAAGCATGGCATGCATCTGGAACATCTCCTTTTTGAACCTATCGTAAGTGGGGTGGCCACACTCACTCAGGTACTTAAGCTTCTCAATCAAAGGCCTCAAATACACATCGAGACACTTTCCTGGATAACCCGGGCCCGGAATTAACAGAGTGAGTATATTGTATTCCTTCTTCATGCACATCCATGGTGGAAGGTTGTACGGTACCAAAATAACTGGCCATATACTGTATTGAAGACTCATGTTGCCAAAAGGGTTGAATCCGTCAGATGAGAGCCCTAGCCAAACATTTCGGACCTCTGCTGCAAAATGATCAAACTCCCTGACCATGTGCTTCCAAGCCTCTCCGTCGGAAGGGTGTATAAGGGTGTCATCGTCAGGCAAGTTCCTCTCAGCCCACCATCTCATTGCCTCGGCCGTGAAAGCACACATGAACAACCGCTCCAGCCTATCAATAAGCGGGAAATATCGAAGTATCTTCACAGCTTTCTTGTTGCCTGCAGGAGTCAACTTATACCTTTCTGTAAAACATACCGGGCAGGCTTCAAGGTCTTCGAGATCTTTTCCCCAGAAGAGAACACAATCATATCTGCATGCGTGGATTTTGATGTAGGAAAGCCCAAGATCTTTCAGGATATGTCGCACCTTATGATGAGTGGTAGGAAGACGATGACCGGGTGGCAGTAGTGAAGCAGTCCACTTCAACCAAGAATCAACAGCTTTGACAGACATTTTGTTCTCCATTTTAAGCTACATCACTCCCATCACACTTTCAAGAACAGTCTTACTACAACCGTCGTACAACGGAGTCTGTTGCAATGCAATCAGGTTGTTGTACTTGTCCATACCGCTTGTGTTGACATGACCTCCAGGTAATGGTTCGACTGGCTCGATATGGGGGAAACCCTCAACGACGGGAGGGACATTTGGTGCTTCATCAGCAAATACACCGCTCTCATGAGGAAACATATCATTGATTAACATCGATGTTGGATCATAGGATGAACTGCCCCTCTCAGCAAAATCTCCATGATCATAGCGTGGACTGGCCCTCTCACCAAATTGTCCATGATCATGCGGACCCGCTACCGATGTTTCACCGTGATAAATCCAACAAGTGTACTTATCCCAAAACCCGTATTTACTCAGGTGCATCTGGACTTTATCAATGGGAAATCGAAATCGATCGCTGAAACACTTACATTCTTTACACGGGCAATAATGAAGTGTAGTGTCTCCACAATTAGCCTTCACAAAATCCACAAAACTCCTAATTCCCTGGTGATATCTGACATCCCATCTTTCGAGGCTCATCCAACTCTTGTCCATCCTGAAAATTCTAACAATTTTACGTATTAATTATATATATATACACACATTCACTACTAATAATCGACGTGATCTCTCAATTCAACTCTAATTAAATCAACACATGCATGCATATGTATATATATCGATCTAATCTCTGAATTCGATTCAGTACTCGATGATAGTATTCTCCTTTTTTCAATTCAAAACATATTTGACTGGGTAGGAGGAGGCTCTGTTAAGCCTGGCTCCGATAACAATACGATAATACCAGTCATTGATTCAGACACAAGATTAACTACAAGCTGTTTTCTCGTTTCGGTGACCGTACATCAACAACATTTCATATATATCTCACGAATTGGATTTGATCAACACACACACACATATATATATATATACCACATATACGTATATATACACCTACGTACCTATATATATAGCTTCCCGAGTGATCGAGTTTTCGACGCGCGCCTTAATTTTGACAATATACCGAATGATCGATTTCAGAGCGTACGTTTTCCTTCTTTCGATTTCTCTGGATTTTTTTCGCTCAAAATGATTGAATGATCGAGCTGCCCCATCCGGCATCTAATATAAGACACATTGCCGGCGACGGAGTAAGTCACCGGAAATGAAGACATTACCGGCGACTTTACGCCGGAATCTCGCCGGTTATGTTCCAAAACATTACCGGCGACTCCAACAGTCGCCGGCAATGTCTAGGCACACATTTCCAGCGAAATTTCGGCTGGAAAATCGCCGGAAATGTGTGCCTAGACATTGCCGGCGATGGTTGGAGTCGCCGGTAATGTTTTGGAACATTACCGGCGAGATTCCGGCGACATTACCGGCGACGGGGTAAGTCGCCGGTAATGATGGACATTACCGGCGACTTTTCCGGTCACCGGCCTTGTTGGCCGGAATCTCGCCGGTAATGACTCATTTTCTTGTAGTGTGCAATCATTATGATTCATAAATTCGTATGAGTATTAGTGACTTATGTTCATACTGTTGTTCAGTTTGATTATGAGAAATCCGGTTGGGATTCGGTGCCCATGGTTTGTTTTTGAGATTTCGTTATTCGAAATATTCCCTTTATGTAGGTTTTTGGGTTTCATTGAGTTTTTGGGGAAACTATGCCAAATTTTCAGTAGAATATTTAGGAAGAAGAAAATTGTGTAGGGTCAGAATTTTTCCTTGGGATCGGTCTGATGCCCACTTATGTTACGGCTTTAGAATGGTCAGTTTGGGTCTTTAGTTTATACCTTTGTGGCCATGAGGGTCACTTTTATGTGAGCATCCCCGTGGACAGACACCTCTGGTAGGCTTGTGGTGTAGTGTTCAAGTGGTAATCAGGAGCCACTTCAAGAGGTAGAGCCGCACAACCTTTTAGACAACTGGCATATCAGGACCCCAACTAAAGGTTAGACTGATCGGTCATGCTGACATTATTTATTGCACTTTCCAATAGTGTTGGAATGGATATCAGATGTTTTAAATGTTTATGTTGTATAGTTTGCCTCAAGACCTTTTTATGAACCAGGCTTATAAAGAGTAGTTTTTTGAAAGTTGATCAAAAGAAATAAAATGATACATAGTGTAGGTATTACGGATAACACCCTCTCAGTTGTGGATGTTAATTGACAGCCGAAAAGAACTCATGTGAGAGTAGTACCCGTTGGTGCTGTACTAGAATGTGCGTAAAGTTTGAGGGAGAAATTTTCTTTAGGGGGATAGGTTGTAATAACCCGTTTCGTGAATTTTCGTTTTAACATTTGATTAAGGTTAAACAAGAAAGGTAATTAGTTTTTACCGTCGATAATTATCGATGACTTTACTATCAGAAATTTACTGATTTAGTTTTTGGGAAATTATATTGAGGAAAGTCGTAGAGTTCTTCAAGACGAGTTCATAGCCACTCCAAGAGTTAAAATCGGAGTTACGATGAAGAAATTATGGTCAACGAAAGTTTTGTACGTTTTTACAGAATGGGTTAGTCACAACTCACACATATATATATAAAGAACTTACCCGAAATAGAAAGTCAAAACTTACCTGAAATAAAAAGGATTCAAGAATTAGAATTTAGAATTAGATTAATGCATCCCACTAGTTCGAAAACACGATTCGAGAATGCGAGATTCTCGATGATAATGCTCGGTTGTGAAAGAGCTTAGTTATTTGATATGATTTTCGGTGATTAGTTATTAAATAATAATCGTTGTTTTAGGACAACGTGTTAGCAGCCAATGGAAGATATATAGAAACGCCGACATATAGGCTCTAGCAAGGTGGAAATCACGGTATAATTCTGTGAGTGGACCTTTTTATTTTAACTGTCACTTGCGAGTTCAGTTATTATGCAGTAAATTTATTATGATGCTTTACGAGCTTTTATATTTTAGAGGTTTACTTTGTGATGGATTGTTTAGTTTCATCGATGCTTTAAGTACTTAGCTGATCACCAGATAGTCTGGCCAGGGGAGGTTATGTGGCCTCATCTGACACAGATTGACTCAGGTTAGGTGACTTGAGACATTGGAAAGGCATATAGTTACAGTTTTCTATATTTTTACGTATATTTTATGATTATAATTTTTGTCCACTCACTCTAACGTTTTATATTTTAATGTGTGACTACCCGGACCGGAATTGGAATAGTAATCAGCTTCATCTACGAGTTTTACAAGTAATCGAGATTTATCGTAATTAATCGGTTATGTGGTTTTGATCACGACTTAATTTTCGGACACGAATTTGATTTGGGTTTGTTCGTGGGAAAAGTAGAGAATTTGATTTTGAGTCCGTAGGAGCTTTCTGAGGATTTTTCGGATGACCGAGAATATGTAATAAATATTTGAAATTATCGTCGAGTAAGTCGTGTTTATCCGTTTGAGTTATCCGAATTGTGGATAGAGTTGATTCGCGACGTATAAATAGCCAAATAGTCGTAAAGTTGTCGCAAAAGTTCGAAAATGGACTGTTTGACCGAGTTGACTGTTCTGGACCGAGTTGACTGAGTCAACCCGTGGTTGACTCAGTGAGCCCGTGACTCGCCAACGAGGTGGTCGCCGGAATACGGCGCGGTTGCCGGATTTCAAGGTATGCATGGTTTTGAAGCTCTTTCTTTGGGATTTCGATTGATGTGTATATTGTGAGTTTTGGTTAAGGTTTGGTTGGTCAATTTTGAACGTAAGTTTGCCGGAATCGGGTTTAACGGTGGAGGGTTTTCTACTGGTTTTCCGAAGGAGATTTTAGCTGGAAATGGTTGGGTTTGTACTTGGGATGAAGTCCCTTGAAGATGGGAGGCTGAGGTGGCATCACGGTGGAGGATTACGCCGGAGAAATTTTCCGACCGGTTTGAGTTTTAGAAGCTTTCGAGGCGATTTCCGGCCACGGTGGTGGCTGGACGGTGGTGACCCTTTGAGGAAAAAGGCTTGACTTGAGGAGAGGAAGATTTTGGGGTCTTGGTCGCCGGGAAATTTCTCCGGTGACGGCACACCACTGTCGGCGGCGGCGGTCAACGACGGAGCTCCGGCGACGCATTGACTTTTTTGGATTTTGACAAATTTTATGCCGTTTTGCTCGTAATCGCACTCCGATCATCGCCTTGAGTTTTTCGAGTTGATTTGGATGCCGGATTTTGTGTCGAGGGTTTATGTGAAGTATTTTGGGATTTTCGATAATTCTTTTGTATCAGAGTTATATATTTCCGGAAATGGTTGGTTTCCGAGGTGTGGTTCAGAGTATTGAATTGTGATTTTGATCAGTAATATTTTGTGATTATTCAGGGGATCGAGATCGTACGCTGGGCGAAGGATCTACTGTGACAACCCGAACAGGAAATGGTTTGTTTATCGACTTGATTTGCGAGTTTCGTGATTAGTCGAGATTTTGTCGAAATTGGTTAATATGGCGGGCTTGTTAATGACTAAATTATTGGGCAAGAATTTGATTTAAGTTCCTTCACGGAAGTTGTAGAGAATTCAATTTTGAGCTCGTGTGAATTTTTGGAGGATTATTTCGAGTTACGAGGAATAAGTTATGAATATTTTCGGCCGTTGGATTTAGTCGTATTTATCCGTTTGGTTTTGATCCGTTTTCGACCGTTGATCATTTTTATCAGATAAGCTTGTGTTGAATTGAGCCATTGACTTTTTATCGGATTTGTCGAAGTTGGTTGTCTTCAGGTGGAAATTGAAGAATTTGTCAAGATAAGTTCGTAGACATGAGAATCGTTGGAAACAGAGTTACAATGCAAAAGTTAAGTTCGATCTAAATTTGTCGTAAAATAAATACGGAAGTTACCAAAAATGGAAAGTAGAAATAGTGGGTTTCCTTTTTGGATAAGTTAGACTAGGACTTTAGGAGTTGACCGAGTCAACTCGGGTGTGTTGACTCACCCATGTTCACCATTTCTGGCCGAATTTTGTTTGCCTTCGATGTGCCTTATTCCGGCATCTTTTTGCCGAGGTTCCTTCATGAAAGTTGTTGGGCTTGAGCTCCTCTTTCTTTTGATAGGTCATTTACTCAATTTGGTTGCCGGATGAAGAAGTTATAGCTTGTCAAAGTTCGGGAATTTTGGGTGAGTTTTTCAGCGAAATCGCCGGCAACGGAGGCAGCTGTGGCGGCCGAGATGGAGGTCGACTTGTCAGGGATTTTGTTGCCCTTGGGTAGAGGAAACATTTAGAAGTGGTCTTGCACCTTGCCAGTCAAAATTGGACTTAACTTTGAACTAGAAAGTTGTTGGAAATGTCAAGATCTTCAAATCCATGTATAGGTTGCAATATTCTGGGTCGATGAGATTTTCCGCCGGCGGAGGCGATTTGTCGGCCCAGGTGTTTTTCGACAAGTTTTATGTCATTTTTCTTGGAATCGCACACCGATCGCAGTGGTAAGGTTTATATTTTGAATTGAGCCTTGGAATTTGTGACGAGAGTTTATAGTGTGTTTATTGGATTTTTGACCATTTCGTCGATATTCGAGTTATATGTTTTCGGGAATGGTTGGTTCTCGAGATGTGGTTCAGGGTTTTGAATTGTGATTTTGAACAGTGGTATTTTATGATTATTTAGGAGATTGTGATCGTTCGTTTGGCGAAGGATTTTCCGTTGGATCACAGGATTAGCGCATTTGCGCGCTGTGCTTATCTGTGAGTGGATATTTATTTTCACTGTCGTAGCGAGTTCTTGGTTTCAGTATTTATTTCCAGTACAGTATTGAGATTATTTATTGTTTTTGGAGGTATTGTTTTATGTTTTAATGGTGATGGAATTTACTTAGCATCGATGCATTGACTACTCGGCTGATCACCGGTAGTCCAGTTCCAGGGTTGAGAGATTCCCCTGATGTGCCCACTAGGCTTGAGAGATTCGCCTAGTCTATCACCGTCGGGCTTAAGAGATTCACCTGACACCTCCATTTATTTTAAGAACTCGCATTATTTTTATGTTATGTAAATGGTGAAAGGCATATGTTTATTTTTCATCCACTCACTCTAACGATTTTATTTGCCTTTCCCCTGGGCTTTTCGGTTTCCGTGCCCAGTTTGCAGGTCGGATTCTGGTGTCACACGTCGCAGTTAGAGGCATAGTATTCGAGCCACTCTTCCTTTTTCAGTAGATTTCTAGTTTAGCCTACTGTTGTATATTTATGTATATACTAGAGGTCGCTCTGAATACTCTGATGTTTATATTTTCATATGTTTTTTCCGGATTTCTGTAAAGTTACAGTTTTGTTTATTACTTTACATTATGATATGTATTTGAGAAATTCGGATGGGATTGGTGCCCACGGTTTGGCTTTTGTGGCATAGGATGAAGTGTATTTTTCGGGTGCAGGTTAATGGCAACCGCGCGTTATAGAGGAAACACTGTCGAAATTTTTGGTTTTTGAAAGTTCACGTTTTTAGAAAGGGTTTGTGAAAGGACCCAACCCCGATTTAGCTCCCTAAACCGGAATCAAACCCTTTCGAAAACACGAACCAACAAAAACCATAGAAATTTCGGCAGAGTTTCGTTACTAACGTGGAATTACCATTACCTGCACGCAGAAAATACACTTCATCCCATGCCACAAAAATCAAACCGTGGGCACCAATCCCATCCAGATTTCCCAATATATCAACAGTAAAGTAAAACAATAAATATATCTGTACTTTACTGAAATCCGGTGTAAAATCATATAGTATATACAACAGAATACTCAGAGCGACCTCTAATGTAAAATCATATAAGTATACCACAGTAGGTAAAACAATAAACCTACTGGAAGAAACAAGGTAGCTCGAGCACTATGCCTCCGACCACGACGTGCGACACTAGAGTCCGAACTGCAAACTGGGCACGGAAACCGAAAAGCCCAGGGGAAAGACATGAAAACTGTTAGAGTGAGTGGACGAAAATAAATGTCTTTCACCAGTTGATATATATGTTTAAAATAACATATGCGAGTCCAGGTAAATAGAAATAACAAAGTACACGAGGTAAACTCATACTCCTCCAGCGTACTGAGCATGCAAGTAAAAATCCTACGGGGTAACTCATGGACACATCCGTGCTAGTACAGTCCGAATCACGGGATCCCAGACCCACACGTGATTCTAAGCCAGAAAGGCCTCGGTTCCGGGAAACGCCCCTCGCCGGTCAGGTTGGGGTAACGCCCCTCCTGGTAGGCCTACTATCGGGGATAAGCCGAGAGGCAAGTGTATCGATACAACAACGTAACTGAGACTGTACTCTGTGTAAATCAAATCATAAACAGTTCGATGCAAATGCATGAAACAACATATAAGTGTATGTATATTCGTATACGTATATCCGTATATGTATAATCGTAAAACACATGCTTATGTAATCCGAAATCTCATATGCATGCCCAAGTTCATAAAACGTATATAAAGACTCGCAAACAATCTGTGAAAAGAAATTGTCCACTCACAGACTAGCGTAACGCAGTTCGCGTTAACCCGTGATCCGGCGGAAAGTCCCTCGTCAAGCGAACAATTACGAACCCCTGAATAATCACAAAATCCATTTCTCAAAATCATAACTCGACAATTCAAATCAAATCACGAGAAACCACGGTTCTCGGAAACATGTAATTCAATGTCGAGGAATCGTCGAAAATCCGATATTCACACCTCAATACCTCGCTGTACTTTCGGATGCTCAAATTGAGAAACGAATCTCCCCACTGCGATCGGGGCGCGATTTCGAGTGAAATGACATGCAACTTGTCGAAAACCCCAAAAAGTCAAAGTTTGACCATTGCCCACCGGCGGCGGCGGCGGCGCAACCCGAACGGAGAATTTCAAGGCAGAACAACCACTATTCCATGCAAAATCACCCACTGAGCAACTTTCACAACTGCAACGAAGGCCAATTCTCACTCTAACTAGGTCAATTCCATTTAAAACCGAATGTTCACACAAATTTCAATTCCAAAATTCTTCACACACAAGCAAAATTAGATCACCAAACTTACATGGTAGCATCAAGGTGATGAGAGCTTCCAAGCCCACTCCTTGTTTCAGCTCAATTCGGCCGAAAAATCACAACCCGAAATCACACAAAATCCTCCATTTTTGGCCGGCAAATTCTTCCTCCTCCGGCGTCCTCGCCGTGAAAGGAGGCCGGGGATAGACTCGGGAGGCCGAGGCGCATCGATTGCTTCCTTCCCCATGGCCGGAGACGGCCGGACGGCAGCTCGCCGTCAACCACCGTGGAGGACCGTCGCACCACCCAATCCAGCTCGCGTTGACCGGTAAGCCCAAGTATGACCAAGTTGACTTTCCTTAAAAGGCAACTCCAATATTTATACTCATTTAATACTTTCCCAATTTGGAAATCTCCAAAATACAATTTACGACAAACTTTAAACTCCCGTAACTTTCTCGTCGTAATTCCGATTCCGATAATTCTCGCGGCAACAAACTCGACTCAACGTATTCTTGAATTATCACCCGAAGTCAAACACTTCGACCAATTCGGATAAAAAGTCAACTGTTCAAACCAACACATATTTAAACCGACTAAATAATCAACAATCAGAAATATTCACAACATAATCTTTGTAACTCAGAATAATGCTCTGGAAGTTGCCACAAGCTTGAAATTAAATTCTCAACAACTTCCGTGAAGAAGCCGAAACCAAATTCTCGTCCGGTAATTTAGTCGCTAAGAGGATCACCATTTAAATCTGATTACGTCGAAACTTCAAATATTCATAACTTATTCCTCGGTCGTCCAAATAACGATCCAGAACTGCCCACGAACTCGAAATCACACGTACAACGACTCTCGAGAAGAGACCCAGCTCCAATTCTCGGCCAATAATTTAGTCGTTATCAAACCTGGCGAGTAAATCCATTATCGGAAATCTACCATTACTCATAATCTCACGGACCAAGCTGATGACACTGTTCAATTTGTTCCGGGTCATCACAATTTGATTCCGGTTTAGGAAAGTAAATCGGGGTTGGGTCTCTACATCTACCGCCAAATCTCGGGATTAGCGCGTTTGCGCGCTGTGCTTATCTGTGATTGGACATTTATTTACACTGTCGTAGCGAGTTCTTGGTTTCAGTATTTATATCCAGTACAGTATTGAGATTATTTATTATTTTGGAGGTATTGTTTTATGTTTTATTGGTGAATACATTTACTTAGCATCGATGCATTTACTACTCGGTTGGTCACCGGTAGTCTAGTTCCAGGCTTGAGAGATTCGCCTGATGTGCCCACTAGGCTTGAGAGATTCGCCTAGTCCATCACTGTCGGGATTGAGAGATTCGCCCGACACATCCATTTATTTTAAGAACTCGCATTGTTTTTTTGTTATGTAAATGGTGAAAGGCATATGTTTATTTTCGTCCACTCACTCTAACGATTTTATTTACCTTTCCCCTGGGCTTTTCGATTTCCGTGCCCATTTTGTAGTTCGGATTCTAATGTTGCACGTCGCTGTCGGAGGCTTAGTGTTCGAGCAACCTTTCTTTCTCAGTAGGTTTCTTGTTTAGCATACTGCTGTGTATTTATGTATATATATACTAGAGGTCGCTCTAAATACTCTGATGTTCACATTTTCATATGATTTTCCCCGGATTTCTGTAAAGTTACAGTTTTGCTTATTACTTTATATTATGATATGATTTTGAGAAATTCGGATGGGATTGGTGCCCACAGTTTGGTTTTTGTGGCATAGAATGAAGTGTGTTTTCGGGTGCAGGTTAATGGTAATTCCGTGATATAGTGAAACTCTGTCGAAATTTCTATGGTTTTTTGCAAGTTCGTGTTTTCATAAGGGGTTTGATTCCGGTTTAGGAAACTAAATCGGGATTGGGTCCTTTCATAATGCCTTTCCCTGGGCTATTTAGTTTAAATTTCCCAGATTGTAGATTACTGATTGAAGTTGTGATCGTCCAGAGTTTGAGGCATGACAGTTTACAACTTTTGTTTCTCTGTGTAAATTCTCAGTTGAGCATCAAGGTTGCTCATGCTAGGGTAACTGGTACTAAATAGACAGTGCAATATACTCTAATACGGGTCTAGTAGGACTTATCGTGGATTACTACGGTAATATGGGGAAGATTTCCGCGACATGGTTGGATCGTGTTACAAGACACTCCCCAGATAATCGTAGTAATCAAGGATAAGTCTTAAGAGACCCATATTATAGTATATAGCACCACCTATTCGGTACCAGCTACCCAAGCACGAGTAACCCTGAACATCAACTGAGAACCTAGACTAAGAAAACATAAGTTATGAATTGTCATGCCTCGTACTCTAGACTGTCTTGACTTCAACAGGCTAACCTACAATCTGGGCAATTTAAAACAAAGGGCCTAGGGAAAGACTTAAAAAAATAAAACGTTAGAGTGAGCGGACAGAAATCACAAACTATGTAAATCTACAAAACTATAACGGCATGCCTTTCCGCTGATTTTTGTGAAATAATGCGAGTTCAAATATTACAAACTAAACTGCAAATGGAGGTGGTCATTTAGGGTATATTTTCCTAATCTGGAATGACTCTATATATGAAAAGTACAGGTGGTTAGAATGTCTAGGGTGCTTGTCCGAACCAGAGATAATCTGGGTCGGGCATTGTGTTTGTCCTAACTCTGTCTGACCTATTATCCGGTGATCAGCTGAATTGTCAGAGCATCGATCCACTAATATAGCCATAACAATCCAAACCTCAAAAATATAAGGTCTGTAAAGCATAACAATAAACATACTACAAAAACATAAAATCAATGAACTTGCAAGCGATTGTGAAAATAAAAATCCACTCAGAGTACTGTGCTGTGATTTCAATCTAGCAAAAGTTTGCCTGAGGACGTATCTAAACATCTGTCACTGGCTACTAACACGTCGTCCTGAAACAACTACTATTACTTAATAACTAATCGATGAAAGTCATAATGAATAGTTAAGATCGTTAACCAACAAGCACAATCGTCGAGAACCTCGCATTCTTGAATAATGTGCTTTCCAAACTAACGATGAGCTTTAATCGAATTCTAAATTCTAATTCTTGTATCATTTTTTAAGTCGCAATGCATTCCTCAAATGTGATGCGACTCGAGGTAGAATCGACGATTGATTTAACCTTTCAATATTATTGTATAATTGTTTAATTCATATCCGATTAACCACACGTCATAATAAACTATGTCCAAATCAATTCAAAAACTTCTTTATTGCAATCAGTACATAATTAAGAGAAAAACAGTATACAATTCATATAAAAAAATCCACCATCGGAATCACCTCTGTGAACCACCGCCAGCGACGACAACGGTGAGTTTTCACCGTGACCGAACACCAACCTGTGCAAAATCAACCCAACAACAACTTTCATAACTTCAACAAAGTTCAATTTCCAACGGGAACACACCAATTTAACTTGAAGAACACCAAAAATTCCTCAAAACTTGAAGTCTTCGATTCTCATTCCTCGGGTGGAATTAGCTTCATGGTTATGAAAGCTACGAAGCCCAGTAGGTTACAACCATCAATTTGATCTCAAAACCGTCACCCCTAAAGCTTAGAGTTTTGGCTCGTCGGCGGCTCTTGAACTTAACACCTCGGTTTAATCTATGAGAAATGGAGGTTGAGGCATTGGCGGTCTAAAAGAGGAGAGTGAGGCGCTTATTTTGACACCAAGACCACCGACGAGAAGAGAAAGAGAGTGCTGGAGAGAAGAGAGACAAAAGAAAAAGAAAAAGAAAAACAACTGAAATGGAAAGTTTTGACTTTCCATTTTTGGAAAAGTTGTATTTATACTTGCAAACTGCAGCTAATTTAGATTCGTAAAATCGTACAAAACTTTCGCTGACTATAACTTCTTCATCATCACTCCGATTTTAACACTTAACATGGCTACGAACTCGTCTCCATAGAGTCTACAACTTTTTCCAAAGAAATTTCTCGACAAAATTAATCAATAAAATTTTGATATAAAGGCCATCGATATTTACCGACAGTAAAATCTAACTACTTTTCTCGATTAACTTGAACAAATTGTAACAACCCAAACTAAAATTTATGTATAAATCAGCACGAATAGAATTATCGTGAATTAGTGGTATCGTGTGGGTTGTTAATGACCATTTCACCAGGCAAGAATTTGTGTTAATTTCCTTACGAGAATTGTAGATATTTAATTCCGTGCTCATATGAATTTTCGGAGAATTTTTCGGATATGAGAGAAATTATTTAACGAGTTTTGAAGTCGGTAGGTTAAAATATTTAAAAGTGTTAATTTTATTGCTGATTTAATCATGACCGTCTGATCTTGATCAAATTGAATTATAGCCATCGATTTGGGCATGGTATGTGTACGTTATGAATATGGTATAAGTACGAACTATTTTTAGAAAGTTTCCATTTTTGGAAATTTGGGTTTGACCTGTGTTGACCTCGGGTCAAACCGACCCATTTTGGCCACGAAACAGTCCCACATTGAGGACCACAGAGGTAATTTGACATTTGGACTACTCTTCATTCACATTTCATCATACCCCATACTAATTAGAGTGTTAGAGCATTGAAGGCGGGTCAATCCCATCTCAACTTCCTAATGCTCATTGCTTGTCATTACAGGGAATCAAAGTGCTCAAGGACTTTCACCTGAACGCTCAGGAGCGATCCCTCCCAATATCCATTGTTCTTTTGCTTAAGTCCGTTCTGGATTTTGGTAGAAAAAATTGGCGTCGTCCGTAGGAATTGAACCCACGACCACAAGAGACATCAAAGCAAGTCTAGAGACTGCAAATTTTGATTAGTCTATGTATTAGGCTCATTTTTCTACTATGTAATCAAGTTTAGTGTGTATTTGACTTTATTTTTAGTCATGGTTGTTAGTACGCAAAGGCTTAACCCCTAAATTAGGTCACACTTAGAACTTTAATAGCTAAATTAGAGAAGCCTAAGAGGAAGAATCAAAATGAAATATTTTGCAGGCCACTTACCATGCGGTGAGTCACCAAGTATGAGTAAAAGACCAATCTGGTTTCAACTATGTTAAGTGTGCATACACTCCCCCACTGCTAAAAGAGAGAAGATGTCACCTTCTCTTATCTATATAAGGAAGTTTGTCACCACACTCCAGGTAATCTCATCTAGTCTAAATAATTTTACTTGTTACTCTACATGTTTACTAATTTAAGCATCGGAGCGTTGAAGGTGGGCCAATCCCGTCCCAACCTCTAACATCGTTTGCATGTCTATGTAACAGATACTCATGTCTCTATTGAACACCTCAAAAGAATTCGGTAGGAATATCCATGTGTAATTTATGGAAGTTGTTTCTTGCTTAATCGATCAATTGGTTCATATCCAATTAATTGGGTCATATTAAGTTGGTACGAGTACGTCACATCCTTCAGGATATACTTTACGCCGTCCGAGACATGGTTATGTCGTCTACGACAACCTCTTGACACTTACTCACCAACTCACATACTTGACTCAATCGAATATGAGCCAATTTAGATTGATACACCAGGCAACAATCTGTATGTACGTTCTAAGTGCTTCACGAAAGCCTATATTTAAGCATATGCTAATACAATTAAATTAAGCTCGGTAAAGTGATTACTTACACGCTACATGCCCGGTGCCTCATATATGTGCTACAAGAATGTTCAAAATATGCCATGTTATGCAATGAAATCAAATAAAATTCACAAACGTGATAGGGAACTTCATTGTATCACTTTACTTACGCGTTCGCCTATAACAAGCAGCACTACGGTTCGACGTGTTCCCCATGCGCAAGCCCCAAAACAAAAAAATGCTATGTGACCCAGACTCAGCGGAAAAACGCATGTCGCTAGCCTAGCTCTTAGCCTAGTAGCACGCCAATCGATACTTTTCCCGCTTAACATATCCACAAACGACTCACAAACATGCTCCTGGTGCCACCTCGCTCAACACAAGGTTTGCTACCGCAATAGGCGCCATCAAGGTACACATCCCTCATTCGATGGTGCCACACATGATGCATTCCATGGCGGACTAGGGAACTGTACCCGTCTTTTCACAAGCACTTTTTCCCTTAGACCAATCAGCTTACCTACGCAGCTGGAGTATAGAGCCCATCGCTCGAACACAGACTCCCCTAGTGATTGATCATCCCAGGTACGTCTCCTAACGCAGTCCTTGACCGAGCAACATTGGCTACCTGGGGACTTAAAGTCCCCTCGGGCCCCAAAAATCCTTAGTATCGTTGTCACCCGTCAGGCGGCCTCAAATGGCCTGAACACACGTTGATCTAGAGCGCATCATTCCTTGCTTAATGCTCGCTGCTCTCACGCACGACGTTTCAAGCTTAACACACGCTGCTTCAGTGCACATTGTTCCTTACTTAACGTTCGCTGCTCTCACGCACGACATTTCAAGCTTAACACACATTGTTCCAGTGCACGTCGTTGCTTGCTTAACGCTCGCTCCTCTCACACATGAAGTTTCAAGCTTAACGCATGTTGCTCTAGCGCACATTGTTCCTTGCTTAACGCTCACTGCTCTTACACACGATGTTTCAAGCTTTACGCACGATGCTCTAGTGCATGTCGTGCTCTGCTTAAGCACTTGCTGCTCTTACGTACGACGTTTTAAGCTTAACGCACACTGCTCTAGCGCACATTGTTCCCTGCTTAACGTTCGCTGCTCTTACGCACGATGTTTCTAGCATAACGCGCGCTGCCCTAGCGCACATCATTCCTTGCTTAACGCTCGCTACTCTTACTCACGATGTTTCAAGTTTAACGCAGCCTGCCCTAGTGCATGTCATTCCCTGCTTAAGTGACACGCTGCCCTAGCACACGACGTTCCTTGCTTAACGCTCACTACTCTTACACATGACGTTTCAAGCTTAACGCACAATGCCCTAGCGTATGTCGTTCCGTTCTTAATCGTTTACTAGTCTCACGCACCACATTTCAAGCTTAAATGCGTGCTTGCTCCTTTCTTTGCGAACGATGCTCTCATGCACGACGTTTCAAGCTTACCACATGTTGCTCTCAAGCACGCCGTTCTACTCTAACACGATTACTGCTCTTAACGCACTTCACCAGATGCTACCCACCAAATGTTGGGAAATACCACGCTAACATATATTTTGTGGAGGAGACAAATCTTGGTTGATGGGTCGAGGAGACTTCGGGGTACGCTACGCTACACCGGCCTAGTGGCACTAAGTATGGCCACATTACGAGTTTCAACTTTCAACTCCCCAATTATGTTTGATCTCCTTGACATGAGAACTTGGGGGATTTGTTAGTACACCAAGGCTTAACCCCTAAACTAGAATACACTTAGCACTTTAATAGCTAAATTAGATAAGCTAAGAGAAAGAATTGAAATAGACCAATCAATGAGTAAACGACCAATCTACCTTCAACTATGTTAAGTGTGCATACCCTCCCACCTTGCTAAAAGAGAGAAGATGTCATCTTATATTGCCTATATAAGGAGGCTTCCTACCACTCAAGGCAATATCATCTAGACTAAATAATTTTACTTGTTACTCTACATGCTTACTAACTTAGGCATCGGAGCATTGAAGGCTGGCCAATCCTATCTCAACCTCTAACGTTGTTTTCATGTTTATGTAACAAGTGCTCATGTCTCTATTGAAGACCTCAACGAAATTTGTAATAAAACAATCTTTCAATGTAATAAAATTTCTTATGTTTGGTATATGAAATTGTTAAGAATGGTTATTTTAAAACATATTGCTTGAATGGTTTGAAATATACATAGATTTATGGCACTATGACACCAAATTACCATAAAAACAAGACAAAAATCCTAGAATGGTTTGATCCTGTGAATTTTAGACCTGTTGAAAAACATCTACTAGATTGGTTTTTGCACTTTTTTGACCCGTCGAAAACTTTTTTACTAATTATTTTGACCCATCAAAATATGACCCTCCGATCACCTATTTGCACCTTCGACGCGTCGAAGCATCATCTCGACATGTTGAAGGATAGCCACTTTAAAAGGACCCACCCCAGACACCTAGTGTAATCTAAGGTAAGCCTTATGGGACCCACATCAACATAGCTTACACCGTAAAAAAGTAGCCGACCTAATATGAGTAACCCGAAAAAACATAACTAAAGAAACTGACTTTAATATTGATGATGATCTCAAGAAGATACTTAACCATTAAACATACAAAACATTAAGTATCTCAAAACATCATCTACAACTGGGTGACTTAATTTACATAAATTCGGTAACCAGAACAACTAGACAAACTGAAAGGAAATATATTACATAAGTAGGTTATCTGATTACCAACTGTGAACAAAACGGAAGTAATAGAGATGCTAAGCCTCGCCAGTTGGATGGACACACTTTCAGCCGTCTAATCTACGATCTGGGCAACGTAAAACAAAAATCTCAGGAAATGCAGTTTTAAATAATGGAATAACTGTAAAGATGACCATTATGCATTTCGAACAATATTTGAAATTAAAACTAGCATGCGATGTACTGAGCTATACTTCTACTTAAGTGTATAATGATGGTTATGATTAGCAGGTGCTGGTTGTACCAATCATCACTAGATAATGATAATTAACAGAAATATCTGTATAACTATGGAGGCGATGACTAGCAGGTGCTGGCTGGACCAGTTATCTTTGCATCACCTAGCAGATGCTAGCTGAACTAGATGATCATTACCAGCAGGTGCTTGCTGAACTGTAGTTGTCACTTGGAGGTCAGGCCTAGTGACTATTACATGTATGCAAACATATAATAATAATAATAATAATAATAATAATAATAATAATAATAATAATAATATAGTAGTAACCTCTGAATAAAACGTATAACTAAATGATAAATGAATTTTGAAACTGATTTAATGATACGGAAAAAACAGAATTCCGAAACCGAATTATTCATAATCGCATGCATATGAAATTTGAACACAAAAGTCCACTCACTGACTTAAGCCTCTTGCTTAGCTGAATTCTCCGTTGTTGCTAGTTCGGCATGTTGTCCTAAAACAACGAACATTGTTTAATAACTATTCGTCAGAAACAATATCGAATAGTTGACTCATTCACTGAACGAGTATTTTTCACGAGAAAATCTGTGACGACCCGAAACAGAATCAGTAAAGTAATCGGCTTAATCCACTAGTGAAAGGACCCAACCCCGATTTAGTTTCCTAAACCAGAATCAAACCCCTTCTGAAAACACGAACCCACAAAAACCATCAAAATTTCGGCAGAGTGACGCTACTAACGCGGAATTACCATTACCTGCACCCGGAAAATACACTTTATCCTATGCCACAAAAATCAAACCGTGGGCACCAATCCCATCCGGATTTCTCAATATATCAACAGTAATGTAAAGTAATAAATATAACTATACTTTACAGAAATCCGGGGAAAACCGTATGAAAATATATCATCAGAATGTTCAGAGCGACATCTAGTGTATAATTATATAAATATACCACAGCAGGCAGAACAAATAACGTACTGGGAGAAACATGGTAGCTCGAACACTATGCCTCCGACCACGATGTGCGACACCAGAGTCCAAACTGCAAACTGGACACGGAAACCGAAAAGCCCAGGGGAAAGGCAAATAAAAATGTTAGAGTGAGTGGACGAAAATAAACACATGCCTTTCACCAGTTTATATACATAATCAATGTAAATCAATGCGAGTTCGGAAAGTATATATGGAGGTTGCCAGGCGAATCTCTCAAGCCCGACGGTCAGGTTAATCGCTCAAACCCGACAGTGATAGGCCAGGGGAATCTCTCAACCCCGGCGGCATACAGGGGAATCTCTCAACCCTACCCAGAGGAATCTCTCAACTCTGGTCCAGAGGAATCTCTCAATTCTGGCGGAGTACCGATGATCAGCCGAGTAGCCGAAGCATCGATGCAGTAATGCCATCACCAATAAATATAAAATAATACCTCCGAAAATAACATATATCTCAACATCGTATAAAGTAAATATGGTAAATCATGATAAATCACGAACTCGCAAACAACTGTGAATATATAAAAATGTCCACTCACAGGCTAGCGTAACGCAGTTCGTGTTAATCCCGTGATCCGGCGGAAAATCCCTCGCCAAACGAACGATCACGAACCCCTGAATAATCATAAAATCCATTCCTCAAAATCATAATTCGATGCCTCAAATCAAATAACGAGAAACAACCGTTCTCGGAAACACATAATCCAATAACGACGAATTGTCGAAAATCCAATAATCACACCTCAATACCTCGCTATAATTTCTGATGATCAAATCGAAAAACAAACCTCACCACTGCGATCGGGGCGCGATTCCGAGCGAAACGATATGCAACTTGTCGAAAACCCCGAAAAGTCAACTGTTGACCACCGTTGACCGCCGGCGGCGGCGGCGGCGCCACCCAACATGAAATTTTCTCGGCGGAGCAACACCTATTCCACTCAAAATCATCCAACAAGCAACTTCCATAACTACACCGAAGTCCAATTTTGACTCTAACTAGCTCAATTTCAAGCAAAACAGAAATCCCACACAAATTTCAAATCATGAATTCTCCAAGCACAAGCAAAATTGGAACACCAAACTTACATGGTAGCTTCGTGGTGATGAGAGCTTCAAAACCCAGTACTTTTTATAGCTCAACTTGGCCGGAATATTACAACCCGAAATCCCCAAAATTCCTCCAATTTTGGCCGGAAAAATCTCCTCCTCCGGCGTCCCACGCCGTCGACGGTGACCGGGAAGATGAAGAGGAAGTCGAGGCGAGTCTAGAGGGACCAATCCCGGGGCCTAGGGTGGCTGGACGGAGCTCGCCGCGGGCGAGCCATGGAGTATGTCGCGCCACCCATCTCCTCCACCGAGTTGACTCGGTCAACACCCTTAATTGCTAATTTTGACTTGCCAAAAGTGGAAACCTCTTTAAATACTTTGCTGATTTGGAATCTTCCAAAGTACATTTTCGATAAATTTCAAATACTCGTAACTTTCGCGTCGTAAGTCCGATTTCGATAATTCTCGCGGCAACAAACTCAAATCGACATGTTCTTCAATTACCACCCGAAGTCAAACACTTCGACAAATCCGATAAAAAGTCAACGATTCAATCTAACACATGCTTATCCGATTAAATAATCAACGGTCGAAATATTCATAACATAATCCTCGTAACTCAGAAAAATCCTCCGAAAGTTCCCACAAGCTGGAAATTAAATTCTCAACAACTTTCATGAAGGATCCCAAATTAAATTCTCGTCCGATAATTTAGTCGCGTACAAGGCCGCCATATAAGCAGATTACGTCAAAATCACAACAAATCGCGAAACTCGCAAACCAAGTCGATAATCATTCCATCTACGGTTCGGGTCGATCAACGGTCCAAAACGGATCACAATCACGACTCGGATAGACTCGACACGAACTGAAAAACTCGACAATATACCGAAATTTCAAATATTCATATTATATTATTCGATCGTCCAAATAATGATCCGGAACCGCCCACGAACTCGAAATCACGCGTACAACAACTCTCGAGAAGTGACTCAACTCAAATTATAGGCCAATAATTTAGTCGTGATCAAGTCTAACGATCTAATCATCTGTCGAAAATCTGCGATTACGCATAACCTCATAGACTAAGCTGATTAACACTACTGATTCTGTTCCGGGTCTTCAAAAATCCACCCCCCTTAAATAAATTTCGACATCGAAATTTCCAAGTCTGCCCACTGAAAAGTAGGAACACTGCCTCTGCATACAGCTCAATCTTCCAGTGGTAACCACAACTGAACTGAAAGGACCCAACCCCGATTTAGTTGCCTAAATCAGAATCGAACCCCTTCTGAAAACGTGAACAAACAAAAACCAAACAAAATTTCGGCACAGTAACGTTACTAACGCGGAATTGCATTAACCTGCACCCTTAAAATAACACTTCATCCTATGCCACAAAAGCCAAACCGTGGGCACCAATCCCATCCGGATTTCTCAATATCATAACAATAACAATAAATAGAAAACATGTCTGTAATATGTAATATATCCGAGAAAATCTACATAAAACATGTATCAGAATGTATCAGAGCGACCTCTAGTGTAAATATATACAATATATACGTCAGTAGGTGAAAGGACCCAACCCTGATTTAGCTCCCTAAACCGGAATGGAACCCCTTCGAAAACACGAACCAACAAAAACCGTAAAAATTTTGGCAGAGTTTCGTTACTAACGTGGAATTACCAATATCTGCACGCGGAAAATACACTTCATCCTATGCCACAAAAATCAAACCGTGGGCACCAATCCCATCCGGATTTCTCAATATATCAACAGTAAAGTAAAACAATAAATATATCTATACTTTACTAAAATCCGGAGTAAAATCGTTCAACGTAAACAACAGATTTCTCAGAGCGACCTCTAATGTATAAACATATAAGTATACCACAGTAGGTAGAACAATAAACCTACTAGAAGAAACAAGGTAGCTCGAGCACTATGCCTCCGACCACGACGTGCGACACCAGAGCCTGAACTGCAAACTGGGCACGGAAACCGAAAAGCCCAGGGGAAAGACATAAAAACTGTTAGAGTGAGTGGACGAAAATAAATGTCTTTCACCAGTATATATATATATGTTTAAAACAACATATGCGAGTCCAGGAAAATAAAACAACGTAGTACACGAGGTAAAACTCATACTCCTCCAGTGTACTGAGCATGCAAGTAAAAATTCCACGGGGTCACTCATGGACACCTCCATGCTAGTACAGTCCGAATCACAGGATCCCAGACCCACACGTGATTCTAAGCCAGAAATGGCCTCGGTTCCGGGGAAACGCCCCTCATCGGTCAGGTCGGGGATACGCCCCTCCTGGCGGCCCTCCATCGGGGATCAGCCGATGAGGCAAGTGTATCGATACATCAACGTAACTGTGACTGTACTCTGTGTAAACCAAATCATAAACAGTTCGATTCAAATGCATGAAACAATATATAAGTGTATGGATATCCGTATACGTATAATCGTATAATCGTAAAACACATGCTCATGTAATCCGAAATCTCATACGCATGCTCAAGTACGTAAATCATATAAAAGACTCGCAATAATTCCGTGAAAAGAAATTGTCCACTCACAGACTAGCGTAACGTGGTATGCGTTAACCCGTGATCCGGCGAAAAGTCCCTTGCCAAACAAACGATCATGAACACCTGAATATTCACAAAATCCATTCCTCAAAATCATAACTCGACTATACAAGACAAATCACGAGAAACCACCGTTCTCGGAAACATGTAATTCGATAACGACAAACTGTCGGAAATCCAGAAATCACACCTCAATACCTCTCTGTATTTTTGGATGCTCAAATCGAGAAACGAACCTCTCCACTGCGATCGGGGCGCGATTTCGAGTGAAATGACATGTAACTTGTCGAAAATCCCAAAAAGTCAAAGTTGACCGCCGTTGATGATACACGCAAAACATGGATTCACGTTAACTTAAAAACACAGATTACGTGCATTGCAATTTAAACCCTTCTTTTGTCATTTGTAATATTGGCGAGTAGGGATCGTTCTTTATCCGGGGAATTAAGGGCGCATGCATGGTTTCGTTAATAAGCGGAAATGTAAATGTTTGGGGGGATTGGAAGTTGGTTGTTTAATCTACGAAATTAAAGTACAAAAACATGCAAACACAACTAAAACTCTTAGGCATCTAACATGTTTTACTCATAGACAAGTTTCAACAATCAAGAAACTTAAAGTCTAATTATGCTTGCTAAAAATAAGAAGTTACACTACTAATTACATGTGATCATCTCATCTTATTAGCCTACCCTTTTCATGCATCAAACCTTTTTGTAAGTTACGAAATTCATAACTTCTAACTAAATACACATGCTTAATAATTGAGTAGGAATGCAACTTAGCGTATAAACATCCTAAACAACATACGATCATCGAAACATGCGAAAGAGAGGGACTTAGCGTATTTTCTAACACATGCTTACGAAGCTTTAAGATTGTATCAAACATGCATAAACGGCTAGAAATCATAAACACATGCAACCTATGAATCGGTTTAAACACATAAAACACAAATCTAAACTTGTTCTTCATTTGATACATAAATGTATTCCAATACATCAAAAGGTTCAAATACAAAGCAAAAGAAATGAAAGTGAAGATCATGGTTACACTTTTTGTCTTGAATGCTTGATGATCTACGGTGGAGATGGATTTCCTTCACAAGGGACTTAGCGTATTGTGTTGGATGGAGGAGGATTGCTTCGGCTTGGAATGGAGGAGATGTGCTTCGGCTTTGCTTGAGAAACCTTGAAGTGTTTATGGTGGAAGAGTATTTGTGTAGAGCTTTGGCTAGTAATTTGAGTGATGCCTTGAATGGTTCGGCCTCCCTTGGTATTTATAGGCAAGGATGTTTGCCTTCTCTCTTCCACCTTGCCTCCTTCCATTAAATGCAAGCAATGATCAATATGGCAAGTCACACCCTTAGTCACCATGAAATTCACCATTGATGAACCCTAAGCAAGAGTCACCATGCAAGTCACCATGGCAAGTCATCTTTTCATTTAATGCAAGCAAGAGTCACCATGGTGAGTCACAAAGCTTGATATTGTTGACTTTGCCTCTTCAAAGGTTGCAAAACAAGACTTTTCCTCTTCACCAAAAGCCATCCAAGCCGAGCTAATGTGGTTTGGGCCATATAATGGGCCGAAACAAGAGTTGAGAATTCGGCCCACAATTTGCTTTTTGGCCCGGCCCATTTTCGGAGGTCCAAAATCGCAAAAATCGCAAAATCGCCGAAATTCCTCCGAATTGCGTTGTTATTAATCTCCACCGTAAATATCTTCAAAATAACAATTTAAATAAGGAAAACATAAAAACTAAGATAATAACATAGCTAAACGAAAAGGGAAATGCGTTAAGAAACGAGCATAAAATGCGTATATCAAATTCCCCCACACTTAGACTTTGCTAGTCCCTTAGCAAACACTAAACTAAGACTCTCTAAGAGTTTAAAACAAAAGAAAGAACAACTAAGCCCTTAGCTAAAATTTGTCTCAGAATTTGCATAAGTATATGGCGATGGCTCACATGAATTTCAACGTGTATGCTCAACGAATTCAAGAGATAATTGCGATATAATTTATGTAATGAACAAGTAAGACATAGAGAAAACAATGGTTATGTTATAGCTGTGCATGCTTTGAATAAAGGTTTAATCAACTCACAAGGATGCACTCATCATATTTTTCACTCATGATAAGGGTTCACTTAAAGTGTATATGAATTTAAACGAAAACCGCATGAATGAAGTTAATTACTTGCACAAATGAACCAAAACCATAAGCTTACTCATGCAACTTACTCTACTAATTGAAAGCTACTCATTTTAAGGATCATAAAGGACTTTTAGTGAGGTTGTAATGGGGTTAAGGCTAAGGCATTCGAAATTTAGATATGTGGTGATAAAAATGTTCCAATGACTTAGTCTAGCACCATATTAGTCCTCCATCTCCATTTGTATGTTACCATGTATACTTCAATCTAAGCTACCCTTTTAGCTTTTCGGACAGGACAAAGGCCATATTTTGTTCTATTTTTAGGCCTTCAATTTATCGTAAACTCCAAATCCGTAAATAAGGGGGACGTTAATCCAAATGGTTATTCTTAGAACACAACATATTGCCATGAGAGATAATAATTTTTTTCTTTTCATTCTCTCAAATATAATTTTTTTTCTTTTCTTTTTGGCAATCACATACTTTTTTAGCTATTTGGACAAGTCTTTCCCCTTACTCACATTAACTCTTTCAATCTTTCCTACCAAACCATAATCTTATGTGCTAGTTTCGAAAAATTCTCACCAAGTTCCCGGAACAAAGGTAAGGATATTCTATACTAGGGTAAGTGTTTAGGTATATATGGTGATGAAAGAAAAGCTTAATGTGGGCTCAATTGGTTTATCTAGGGGTGTCGCAACTTGTGCGTACAAATGGGATACATGGATATTTGGCGAAGTGGTGGAAAATCCTAAATGCCTTTAATCATTTCCAAAATCAAAGTATGTATCAACTTAAAAGCTTTGCAAATCGACATGAGTAAGTTCTAGCATTCTCTAGTTCATTAAAATCTATGGAAAGCAATTGAATGAGGCATATATAAGCTAGTAGCTACGAAATGGATGCATATTCACTCGAATAAAGAACAGATAGCTCAAAAGCTCACATAGGGTTCATATGATTAAAAACTTATTCAAGCATACGATTTTCTGTACCATGTTTTGCAATTCATATCTACTACATGTTAAAAACATATAGAATATCTCAATTAGCACAAGAATTCGATGCATGTGATTCATACGCCATATGTGTTGTATTGGTCAAATTTCATCATCGACTAGTTAAGGGCGTCCTAAAGACTCTGAAAAACACTAATTTAGACACAATTAACTTGTAAACCCTTCCCCCACACTTAAACTCTACATTGCCCTCAATGTACTTAAAGAAAACATAGAATTAAACATGGAGTATAGGATCTACGAAAATTTTAATCTAATACGCAAAAAGCCATTAAATTAATTAAAAAGGGAGAAGAAAAACAAATCTGTTGTCTCCCTATTGGGTTGCCTCCCAACAAGCGCTTGTTTTACGTCGTTAGCTTTGGACGTGATGCATCATTTTGTTTTTGAAATGGCTGGTTCTTGGAGTTGCATCTCCTCCACGGTGTGCTCCGCAAATGCCTCAAAATAGGGCTTCAAGCGATGGCCATTTACTTTGAACTCACTACCTTTGTCGATAGATCGAATGAGAACTGCTCCATGAGGTAGAACTTGAGAAACTATGAATGGCCCCATCCATTGAGAGCGAAGCTTTCCCGGAAAGAGCTTAAGTCTTGAATTGAAAAGCAATACTTTCTGCCCAGGTTCAAAACTCTTCCCGCGAATCATCTGATCGTGGATCTTTTTCGTCTTCTCTTTGTAAATCCACGTATTGTCGAAAGCATCATTTCTGATTTCTTCAAGTTCACAAAGTTGAAGCTTCCGATGCAAGCCTGCGGCATCTCGATCGATGTTGAATTTCTTCACGGCCCACCATGCCTTGTGCTCTAATTCAACCGGAAGATGGCACGCCTTCCCATAAATTAATCGGAAAGGTGACATACCAATGGGGGTCTTGTAGGCAGTCCTGTAAGCCCACAATGCATCGTCTAAGCATTGACTCCAATCTTTCCGGTTGGGGCAGACGGTTCGCTCCAATATCTTCTTGATCTCACGGTTGGAAACTTCAGCCATTCCATTGGTTTGAGGGTGGTATGGTGTGGAAACCTTGTGTTTTACGCCATACTTCCTCATTAGTGCTTCCACCGTGCGGTTGCAAAAGTGACTTCCTCCATCGCTGATTAGAACGCGTGGCATTCCAAATCTACTGAAAATGTTAGTTCGTAGGAAATCTGCAACAACTCGCGAATCATTAGTACGGGTGGCCTTTGCCTCCACCCATTTAGAAACATAATCTACTGCGAGTAAAATGTAAGTAAAACCATTGGAAGGAGGAAGTGGTCCCATGAAATCAATACCCCACACATCAAAAATTTCAACATTAAATATGTAGTGTTGTGGCATCTGATCTCTAGGGCCTAAATTACCGAATCTCTGGCACTTATCACATGCAGCACAATATGCATGAGCATCGCGAAATAAACTAGGCCAAAAGAAACCGCAATCTAAAATCTTAAGGGCTGTCCTCCTAGAACCAAAGTGTCCCCCACATGCTTCATTGTGACAAAAGTCTAGAATGGGCTTAAACTCACTATCCGGGATACATCTCCTAATTACTAAATCGGAGCATTGTTTCCATAAATAAGGCTCATCCCAGATAAAGGTTCTAGCATTATGCTTAAGTTTGTCACGTTGAAATTTATGCATGGTAGACGGAAACTCACCGGTAACTAAGTAATTTACGATATCTGCATACCATGGAGTTTCCGAAATAGTTACCTCAATTCCGAAGAGTTTTTCATCCGGAAAAGTTTCTTCAATCTCGACAGGCTCATGGTCACCTATCAAGCGTGATAGGTGGTCAGCGACAACATTTTCTACTCCCTTCTTATCCTTGATTTTGACGTTGAATTCTTGGAGTAGAAGTATCCATCTGATAAGTCGTGGTTTTGCGTCCTTCTTGAGCATTAGATACTTCAAAGCTGCATGATCGGTAAACACAGTTACTTTAGTTTGAAGTAAATAAGATCGAAATTTATCTAAAGCAAAAACCACGGCAAGAAACTCCTTCTCGGTGGTAGTATAATTTCTTTGCGCTTCATCAAGCGTCCGAGAGGCGTAATAGATTACGCAAGGCTTCTTGTCCTTCCGCTGACCCAAGACGGCTCCTACGGCATAATCCGAGGCGTCGCACATGAGTTCAAATGGCAGAGACCAATCAGGGCTGCACAAAATAGGAGCGCTCGTAAGAAGCTCCTTCAACTTGTTGAAGGCAGCGTTGCATTCTTCATCAAAGACGAACGGGGTCTCCTTCTGCAGCAGTTTACACAACGGGCGCGAGATGTGGGAAAAGTCCTTGATAAACCTACGATAAAATCCTGCGTGTCTAAGAAATGAACGAATCTCTCTAACCGAAGTTGGAGAGGGTAAGTGACGCACAAGATCTACTTTAGATTTATCAACTTCTAACCCTTTTTCCGAAATAATATGACCTAACACTATCCCTTGCGTAACCATGAAATGGCACTTCTCCCAATTAAGCACCAAGTTCGTTTCAACGCATCTTTGTAAAATTGTTTCTAAATTGTTTAAGCATGCATCAAAATCACTCCCAAATACACTAAAGTCGTCCATGAATACTTCAATAATTTTTTCAATGTACTCGGAGAAAATTGAGAGCATGCAACGTTGAAATGTACCTGGTGCATTACACAGTCCAAATGGCATTCGGCGGTATGCAAACGTTCCGAAAGGGCATGTGAACGTTGTCTTTTCTTGATCTTCCTCCGCAATGCTAATTTGGTTGTAGCCGGAGTATCCGTCGAGAAAACAATAAAATGCATGGCCGGCTAATCTTTCCAGCATTTGGTCGATGAATGGTAATGGAAAATGATCCTTGCGGGTTGCGGCGTTGAGCCTCCGGTAATCAATGCACACTCGGTGTCCAGTGATCGTCCTTTGTGGCACAAGTTCATTTTCCAGATTCTCGACGACGGTGATTCCCGATTTCTTGGGTACTACCTGTACAGGGGAAACCCAACGGCTATCAGAAATAGGGTAAATAACTCCACAGTCCATGAGTTTAATTACCTCCTTTTTTACCACCTCCATCATCGGAGGGTGGAGCCGACGTTGTGCTTCCCGCGTAGGCTTGGTGCCTTCTTCAAGGAAAATCCTATGTACACATGTTGCTGGATTTATTCCCTTGATATCCGCAAGTGTCCAGCCTATTGCGGGTTTGTACCTCTTGAGCACACTCACGAGCTTCTCCTCCTGTTCCTCTTCTAGCGCGGACGAAATAATGACCGGTAAAGTTTCATTCTCTCCTAAGTACGCATACTTCAGATGGTCCGGTAGTAGCTTGAGTTCTAAAACTGGAGCTTCTACGATGGAAGGAACCATTTTATTAGTACCAAAAGTAATTGGTAAAGGAGGAGAAAAACTTACTTTTCGTGGTGCGGCATTTAGGGCCATGGCCATATCTTGAATACGAGGTTCAAGCTCTAGTAAAGCCTCGAGAAGGCCGTCATGCCCAAGTTGAATGGCCATGTCGAGTTCATCCTCATTGATGGTGTCGAGGTAGCCTTGTGCTAAGGTATCCACAGGATCGTATGTCGAAATGGCAGCTACGCTCGACATTGGAAACTTCATCCCGTCCAGGATGTTGAACTCGATTCTTTCTCCATCAATCTCCATGGAGAAAGTGCCTTGAAACACATCAATCTTCGTTCTCGCAGTCCGCATGAAAGGTCGCCCAAGCAGTAGCGGCGTGGTGTTCAGTGGACTCTCTTCCATGTCAACTATATAGAAATCGGCAGGGAATATCAAGTTGTTGACTTGTACGAGAACGTCTTCTACGTATCCCCTCGGATACTTGTGGGTGCGATCGGCTAATTGGATGACAACACCATCTTGCTTGAGATCTCCAAGCTCCATCGATTCGAATAGATAGTAAGGCATGACATTGATGGAAGCTTCGAGATCAAGCATCACGTCTTCAAAGTGGGTGTCACCGATTACGCAAGGAACTGCAAAGCTCCCTGGGTCCTTCAGTTTTGGGGGTAGCCGACGCTGCAAAACCGCCGAAACGGTTGCGTTCACCTTCACAACCTCCTTCTCTCGAGTTTGCCTCCTCTGTGTGCATAATTCTTTGAGAAACTTCGCGTATATCGGCACCTGTTTTATGCACTCGATCAAGGGCAAATTCACTTGCACTTTTCGGAAGATGTCCAGTATACCTTCTTTTTCTCGGCCTCATGAATTGCCGGATCGATCTCATCTTCTTCTTCGTTGGTGATGTCCTCAATGGTGACTTCATCAAGATGAGATCGATTGGTCTTTGGTTCCTCAAGTATCTTCCCACTCCTTGTGACTATAGCATTCACGTTTCTTTGATTAGGAGTGGTTTGAGGTGGAAGCCGACCGGTTTCCTTGATTTGGCCCATGAAATCAACAAGCTGGCCAAGCTGCTTCTTCACTTCGGTGATGTCACGGCCATGTGAGACAAGTGTCTCCTTTGTCTTCGATTGTCCTTCGAGGAGAACTTGAGTTGAGGCCGAAAGTTGCGACAACATCTTGTCGTAATCCGGGTTGGTGAAGGATTGCGAAGACGAACCCTGCTGCATCGGTGGCCTTGGTTGAAATGGAGGGCGTTGGTAGTTTTGTTGAGGTGCTGGAGGGTTCAAAGTTCCCTCGTTGCTGCTCCATCTAAACCCCGGATGATCACGGTTGACATAGTTGTTGTAATTGTTATACCGTTGTCCTCCCTGATATCCACCGATGGCGTTAGCGTGCTCCGGCTCGCTTGCTTGTTCAGGCACTTGAGGGCACTGGTCGTTGTGGTGACCTTGTGTTTGACATATGCCACAAACAAGCCGTTGAGTTGCCTTCGCTCTTGTCGTCTCGAGTTCTAAAACCTTCTCTAGCATATGAGCTAGTTTGTCGTACTTTTCGTCCGTGTCGGTTGTAGAACTCGCTTCACCGACTGCTCGTCTGTTGGACATTCCGTATTGTGCATCATTATTCGCCCGATTCTCTAGAAGAGCTCTAGCTTCGGTTTCGGTTAAGTCCATGAATGCACCGGTGGCTGCTGCATCCAGCAATTCCCTATCGATCGGCTTGAGACCATCGTAAAAGTAATTCATGAGATTGGTCTCGGAGAATCCATGCGATGGGCAAGTGGCACACAAAACCTTGAATCGGTCGTAGTATTGGCCGAAGGTCTCGTCCGGTTTCTGTGTGATGCCAGTAATTTGCTTTCTCAAGACGGTGATCTTTGAGGCCGGGAAGTACTTTGCTAGGAACATATCCGCAAGTTGCTTCCAAGAGGTTATATGGTTCGGCGGTAGTTCCATAAGCCAAGACTCGGCCCTGTCGACTAGGGTGAATGGGAATGCCTTCAGCTTGAAGAGTTCCGTATCAGCATCGGATGGCTTCATGCTGTTACAAACAAATTGGAATTGTTTGAGATGCTTGTTCGGATCTTCATTGGAAAGTCCGTGAAAAATGGGTAGTCGGTGGAGGAAGCCACTCTTTAGCTCGATATCCTTCATGTTTTCCTCCGGTTGTGGAAAAGCAATGCTCGAAGGCCCGCTGCTCCATTCGGTTGAGCAGGTGCGCTGGCGAAGAGATTGTCCTGCATTGGCCATGTTGACTTGCTGTGCTTCTACTTCTGAATTGTGGTCGGTTGATGAGGCTAAAGTATGGTCGGTTGATGAATGTGAAGACTCAGAAACTTCCTCGATGATGGGATGATCCAGGATGTCAGTTTGAGCTCTAAGTCTCGCTATTCTCTCTGCGATCTCCTCAAACTTTGTTCTAGATGGTCCAGGATTCTGATCGGACATTCATTAGCCTGAGCATCCACCAAAGACCAAGTGTTAGTATCAACAAATAATTTGAGATGAATATAGAAATACTAACCAAAATCGTAAGGCGTATTTAGAAAACAAAGCAATAACAAATAGTAAAACTATCAAAACATACTATAAATACTCACAAATACTTAAAAACTACTAAAACACACAAAATTTATAATAGTTAAGACACTAGGTGTAATTTACTAAGTAATGCAAATGAATTAATCAATTTTAGGGCTATGCAAAAGAATGTAATAAACTTAAAACATACGTTTTCTGCAAATTAACACTATATAATGCTAAACCCAAGAATTTAGTTAGAACATATATAAACAAAGTTCAAATACAAGCAAACAATAATTCACATCGAATTTATGCACCACACACATTTTTTTTCTTCAATAAAATGCATTAAACAACAATCCTACGTGAAAGATGGAGTGCATGCATAAGAGAAAACGTTAGAACCTGCAGAAAACACACGAGTTACGTGCTAAAAAAAATGAATGCAAAGAATGACCTCTTCTTCGATCTTATGTCCCTAACTTCACTTAGGTTAGGGTACTCGGTAGTGAAATCCGAGTATCATAAAACCTTAGAGGGGTTATGCAAGCTAAGTAACGTTTGTTAGTCCTTTACAGTTTTTTAATGCACAATTAAACACACAAATTTGACTAAGTTTTATTTATTTCCTTTGGACCCGATGGTACGTGGTGCAGAGGCTCTCGACTGTGCAATGGGTCTCGTTCATCCGAAGATGAAGTCTGATTCCAGGAGGTCTAAGCATGCATAATCCGATATACCATCTATTTAAAGGATTATGTCGTATTAAGTTCATGTATTTATCCGTATTCATATGCACTTATGATTTACAGAGAGTACGCGAAATGATCATTTGGTAAATTTCTTGGACGTGCGGCCCGCGCGAAAATATATACCGACTACAATTCAGCTTAGTTACGTTTAGAAATGGTTAGTAGGAATAGAGATAACGCGAGAGGTAAGGACTAATATTTAGAACAACCCGAGGCTTACTCGTAAGAGTATATACTCCAATGTTGTTCCTAGAGACACCCCGAGGCTAACCAGTTACGGTATATACTCCAATGGTGTTCTATTGCTTAGATCCGAAACCCGGCACCAATCATAAACCCATTCACCATATCCAACAATCAGCTAAATTTGTGAGATAGTACATAATCTCAAGTTCTTAGTAAACTCCGCCCACAACCTCGTGCCCATAACTTCACTTAGGTTATGGCGTGTGGTGATAAAATCCACACATCACGAGGGGTTAAGGAGATAAACCAGAAAAAGAGGCACCACCTATTCCAAAGAACGAAACCTTATAACCAATACTCGTGCTCAATGTAAATCAATTTAAGTACGTCTACGTTTTGATTGCGCCTATGATTTAAAAGGAATACACGACTTAGTTATTGAATAAATCTCTTGTCCGTGCGGCCCGCGCGAAAATGTATACCAACTATCGTTAATCCTCGTAATTATTAGAAATGACCAGTTGGGATAGATGTAACGCGAGAGGTGAGAACTAAGTTTTGGGAACAACCTGAGGCTAACTCGTAAGAGTATATACTCCATTGTTGTTCTTAGAAACACCCTGAGGCTTACTCGTAAGAGTATATACTCCAATGGTGTTCTGTTTTCTTAGTTCAAAACCCGTCACCATTCATAACCCTTCTAGACATCATAACCAAACCTTACTCGAATTCACAAGATAGTATACAATCTCAAGTGTTTGTAAACTCCGCCCACAACCTCGTGCCCATAACTTCACTTAGGTTATGGCGTGTGGTGATGAAATCCACACATCACGAAGGGTTAAGGAGATAGACAAACAAAAGAGGCACCACCTATTCCATAGAGATTTATTTAATAACTAAGTACTAGTACTCAAATTAAATCAAAGACTATCCTTTAACATGAAAATAAATTATGCAAGTGTAAAAACTAAGTATAAATAAATTCGTCTAAGTAAAAGTATGCATTGTAAACATGTATGTAAATTTCTTTAAGTATAAACAAGAATGAACAAGTATGTACTTCGAAAATTTAGACATGCTTTTAATCACAAATGTACAACGAAATCATACAAAAACATTCTAACTCCCCGGCAACGGCGCCAAAAATTGATACACGCAAAACATGGATTCACGTTAACTTAAAAACACAGATTACGTGCATTGCAATTTAAACCCTTCTTTTGTCATTTGTAATATTGGCGAGTAGGGATCGTTCTTTATCCGGGGAATTAAGGGCGCATGCATGGTTTCGTTAATAAGCGGAAATGTAAATGTTTGGGGGGATTGGAAGTTGGTTGTTTAATCTACGAAATTAAAGTACATAACATGCAAACACAACTAAAACTCTTAGGCATCTAACATATTTTACTCATAGACAAGTTTTAACAATCAAGAAACTTAAAGTCTAATTATGCTTGCTAAAAATAAGAAGTTACACTACTAATTACATGTGATCATCTCATCTTATTAGCCTACCCTTTTCATGCATCAAACCTTTTTGTAAGTTACGAAATTCATAACTTCTAACTAAATACACATGCTTAATAATTGAGTAGGAATGCAACTTAGCGTATAAACATCCTAAACAACATACGATCATCGAAACATGCGAAAGAGAGGGACTTAGCGTATTTTCTAACACATGCTTACGAAGCTTTAAGATTGTATCAAACATGCATAAACGGCTAGAAATCATAAACACATGCAACTTATGAATCGGTTTAAACACATAAAACACAAATCTAAACTTGTTCTTCATTTGATACATAAATGTATTCCAATACATCAAAAGGTTCAAATACAAAGCAAAAGAAATGAAAGTGAAGATCATGGTTACACTTTTTGTCTTGAATGCTTGATGATCTACGGTGGAGATGGATTTCCTTCACAAGGGACTTAGCGTATTGTGTTGGATGAAGGAGGATTGCTTCGGCTTGGAATGGAGGAGATGTGCTTCGGCTTTGCTTGAGAAACCTTGAAGTGTTTATGGTGGAAGAGTATTTGTGTAGAGCTTTGGCTAGTAATTTGAGTGATGCCTTGAATGGTTCGGCCTCCCTTGGTATTTATAGGCAAGGATGTTTGCCTTCTCTCTTCCACCTTGCCTCCTTCCATTAAATGCAAGCAATGATCAATATGGCAAGTCACACCCTTAGTCACCATGCAAGTCACCATTGATGAACCCTAAGCAAGAGTCACCATGCAAGTCACCATGGCAAGTCATCTTTTCATTTAATGCAAGCAAGAGTCACCATGGTGAGTCACAAAGCTTGATATTGTTGACTTTGCCTCTTCAAAGGTTGCAAAACAAGACTTTTCCTCTTCACCAAAAGCCATCCAAGTCGAGCTAATGTGGTTTGGGCCATATAATGGGCCGAAACAAGAGTTGAGAATTCGGCCCACAATTTGCTTTTTGGCCCGGCCCATTTTCGGAGGTCCAAAATCGCAAAAATCGCAAAATCGCCGAAATTCCTCCGAATTGCGTCGTTATTAATCTCCACCGTAAATATCTTCAAAATAACAATTTAAATAAGGAAAACATAAAAACTAAGATAATAACATAGCTAAACGAAAAGGGAAATGCGTTAAGAAACGAGCATAAAATGCGTATATCAAATTCCCCCACACTTAGACTTTGCTAGTCCCTTAGCAAACACTAAACTAAGACTCTCTAAGAGTTTAAAACAAAAGAAAGAACTTCAAAGCCCACTCAAAGTTGTAGCTCAAGGGGATGAGAGCTTCAAAGCCCACTCAAAGTTGTAGCTCAATTCGGCCTAAAACACGGAACCCGAATTCACCATTTTTCCTCCATTTTCTCGCTGGAAATTCTTCCTCCACCGTGGACCATGCCGGAAAAAGAGGCCGGGGCTAGACTCGTGAGGTTGAGCCGAGGAGAATGGGATAGGAACCAAGCCACGGGGTGGCCGGATCAAGGTCGCTGCCGGCGAGGCCGAACCACCGTCGTGAGCTCCTCCACCACTCGGTCAAACCAAGTCAAACAGTCAAGGCAATAAATGAAAAATGTTGACTTTCCCTTTTAGGCAACCCACTATTTATAGCCTGCTATTTTAGGAAACTTCCAAAATTAGATTTACGACAAACTTAAAACATCCGTAACTCTCGCGTCGTAACTCTGATTCCGATAATTCTCGCGGCCACAAACTCGTCTCGACATATTCTTCAATAATCACCCGAAGTCAAACACATCGGCCAATCGGATAAAAAATCAACTGTGCACACCAACACATATTTAAACCGACTAAATAACCAACAATCGGAAATATTCGCAACAAAATATTCGTAACTCAAAATCATGCTCTGGAAGTTCCCACAAACTCGAAATTAAATTCTGAACAACTTCCATGAAAAAGCCGAAACCAAATTCTCGTTCGGTAATTTAGTCGTTAAGAAGGTCACCATAGTAATCCGATTCCGTCGAAACTTCAAATATTCATAATTAATTCCTCGATCATCCAAATAACGATCCGGAACAGCCCACGAACTCGAAATCACACGTATAACGACTCTCGAGAAAAGACTCAGCTCCAATTCTCCGCCAATGATTAAGTCGTTAACAAATCCGGCTATTCACATAACTGCCAGAAATCTGCGATAACACGCGAGCTCATAGATCAAGCTGATTCCACTGCTGATTCTGTTCTGGGTCGTCACAGTAGGCGAAACAAGAACCTACTGGAAAACACAGGTAGCTCGGATCACTAGCCTCCAACCGCGACGTGAAGCACCAGAACCTGGACTACAAACTGGGCACGGAAATCGAAAAGCCCAGGGGAAAGACATGAAAACTGTTAGAGTGAGTGGACGAAAAGTAATTGTCTTTCACCGAATAATATATATATGTTATAAAAACATATGCGAGTCCAAATGCATAAATAATCAAATAGTACACGAGGGAGACTCTAACTCCTCACTCGTACAGAGCATGCATAAAAATCTCACGGGGTCGCTCGTGGACACATCTGTGCTAGTACAGTCCGAATCACGGGATCCCCGACCCACACGTGATTCTAGCCAGAAAGGCCACAGGTAAGAGGTCTGCCTCCCCCCGGTAAAGGCCTCGGGTCAGGAGTCACAGCCTCCCCCGATACACATCCTCGGAGATCAGCCGGGATGCGAGTGTATCGATACAACAACATATACAAAGACTGTACTCTGTGTAAACCAAATCATAAATAGTTCGATGCAAACGCAATAAACAATATATAAGTGTATATACGTAATATATACTGGTATAGGCATAATCGTATAACACATGCTCATGTAAAACATAATCTCGTATGCATGCTCAAGTTCGTAAAACACGTATAAAGACTCGCAATTAATCCGTCAAAAGAAATTGTCCACTCACAGTTGAGCAAAACGCGCACTCGCGCTAATCTCGTGGCCCGGTGGAAGATCCCTCGCCCAAAGCACGATCTCGATCTCGATCCCCTGAATAATCATAAAACATAACTGATCAAAATCATAGCCCACAACTCTGTACTTAACTGCGGAAACCAACCATTTCCGGAAATATATCAAACTGTGTAAACAATCGACTGAATTTCCGAAATCTCCACTCGAAACCTTCGTCTGAAAATCCGATACCCAAATCAATACGAAAACCGCAAGACGATAATCAGGGCGCGATTACGAGAAAAATGACATTAAAAGCACCAAAATCTGAAAAGTCAACGGTCTCGCCGGAGCGCCGCAGTTGACGGCCGGCGCCGGCGCCGGCGCGCCGTCAACGGAGACTTTCTCCGGCGAGGAAGCTCCAGATTTGAAGATATCCTCAAGCCTAGTCAATTTTATAACTACAACAAAGTCCAATTCAAAGCCTAGCACCTCCAATTCAGCTCGAAACCGAACGGGATCAATATTCCAGCAACCGATTCGGGTTCACCAGAAAACTCAACCAAACCCAAACTAAACCATAGGGGAAGCATCCCCGGGGTTAGGGGAGTCGAAACCCCCACCCCCCAACCACCGTGGCTCGCCGGAAAGCCACCCCCCGTCACCGGCGATAAACCGAAACCTAACCCGATTCGAACCTCACCAAATCTCCATCAAATTTCACAATTCCAAATGCAAAACAGTTAAGAAACTCAAGGTTAAGCGAACCATACCCTCAACGAGGCCGGAGGTGGCCTGAAAACTCAAGTCGGTCGGCGAAACCAAACGGGAAAGTCAACTCTGGTCAACTCCCAAACAGTGATTTACGACTATTTCTCGACTATTTTCGATATTTATACTCGCGCCTCGGGTTGATTGACGGTCCAAAACGAATAACCAATACGATTCGGATAAACATGAAACAAACGGATAAACTCGTTGATAATCAAAAACTTCAAATAATCATATTATATTCCTCGGTTATCGGAAAAATCATCAGGAACCGCCCACGAGCTCGAAATCACATGCTCTACAACTTCCGTGAAGAAACTCAATTCAAATTCTCAGCCGAAAATTAAGTCGCGAACTAAATCAGCAATTCACATAATTAACGACTAATTGCGATTAAGCTTAATCTCGTGAATCGTACTGATTACTCTACTGATTCTGGTTCGGGTCGTCACAAATCTACCCCCCTCAAAAAATATTCGACCTCGAAATTTACATACCTCTCAAGTGAACAGATGAGGATACTGCTCCCGCATACGCTGCTCACTCACCTAGGTGGCCTCCTCAACTGAATGGTTCTGCCACAAGACCTTCACTAGCGGGATCACACGGTGTCTCAACTCCTGCTCACGACGATCGAGAATCTGTACAGGCTCCTCCACGTATGTCAAATCCTCCCGGATCGGTAATTGCTGTGGGGCTAACACATGGGAAGGATCTGAGATGTACTTCCGCAACATCGAAACGTGGTAAACATCATGAACACGAGCCATCTAAGCCGGTAACTCCAGTCTATAAGCAACAGCTCCAATCTTCTCCGTGATCTCGTACGGACCAATGTATCGTGGTCGAAGCTTGCCACGCTTCCCGAAACGCACAACTCCCCTCCACGGAGATAGTTTCAGGAAGATCCAATCGCCAACCTCGAACTCTAAACTCTTCCTTCTCACGTCCGCCTAACTCTTCTGACGATCCTGGGTGATCTTCAATCTATCCTGGATAATCTGGATGTCCTCCATAGTGCTCTTCACCAAATCATGGCCAATAAGCCATCGCTCGCCCACCTCACTCCAACACAACGGAGTGCGACACTGCGTACGGGCCTCGTACGGTGCCATCTCAATACTGGCATGATAGCTGTTGTTGTAAGCGAACTCTATCAAATGTAGCTGCTAGTCCCAATTCCCGCGGAACTGCAATACAGAAGACCGTAACATATCCTCAAGTGTCTGTATAGTCCGCTCTGATTGCCCGTCAGTCTGAGGGTGAAAAGCTGTACTGAATCGCAACTTCGTGCCCAAGGCTCGTTGTAATGCCTGCCAAAACTCAGAAGTAAACTGATTATCTCGGTCAGAAACAATTGACACGGGTACACCATGCAGCCGAACAATCTCAGATAAGTACAACTTGTCCAATCTACCCACTGATATCTTCCCAGGAAGTGCGAGGAAATGAGCGGATTTCGTCAGTCGATCCACAATAACCCAAATACCAGTATTGCCAGCCGAAGTACGCGGCAACTGATAGACGAAATCCATCGTAATGTGCTCCCACTTCCAAACTGGAATCTCAAGTGGCTGTAGTTTCCATGCAGGTTTCTGCCTCTCCGCTTTAACCTCCTGACAGATCAAACATCGGCTCACATACGCGGCAATCTCCCGCTTCATGTTGCGCCACCAGTAATACGCTCGAAGTGTACGAAACATCTTCATACCTCCGGGATGCATCGCATACGCTGAACTATGGGCTTCGTCCAGAATCTCCTTCTTCAGGCTCTCGTCTCTGGGCACACATAACCTGCCTCTGAACAACAACATGTCGTCGTCGCTCAATCGGAACTCTGTAGGTACACCATTCCGTATCATGGTCTTCTTGCCCAACAAGTAGGAATCTGAATCCTGGGCCTCCCGTACCTGATCAACCAATACGGGTCGAACCTGAAAACTGGCCAACAAAACTCCCTCATCATCCCACTCGAACTCGACACCCGTAGCCCGAAGCTCGGTTAACATCGACACTCTGGCCACACACACATGAAACAACAAGGCTCCAGATTTCCGGCTAAGTGCATCAGCCACGACATTAGCCTTCCTCGGATGGTACTCGAATGTGCAATCGTAGTCGTTGATCAACTCCATCCATCGGCGTTGCCTCATGTTCAAATCCGGCCGCGTCTGCAAGTAAGTGAGACTTTTGTGGTCGGTGTAGATCTTACACTGAGCTCCATACAGATAATGTCTCCAACTCTTCAATGCTAACACAATAGCGGCTAACTCCAAATCATGCGTCGGATAGTTGAGCTCATGTGGTTGAAGCTGCCTGGAACCATAGGCTACGACTCTACCATGCTGCATCAACAAACAGCCAAGCCCCAACTTCGACGCATCACTGTATACTACAAACTCACCACTGTCGTCTGGCAATGTCAGAACAGGTGCAGTAGTCAATCTCTCCTTCAGGAGCAAATAACTCTCCTCACATGCATCAGACACTCCCTCGAATAGTGACCCACCTGGCCACAACGATAACAAGTGACAGGGCCCCGCTGACATGGACCAAGGTAATGTCTGTTGCAGAAGCTGCACAAATGGATAGTCTCTCGGTACAGGAAATGTGCCACCGGTACGCCAAGGATAACTAGAACCGCTGGAACCCCCACTAGTCTGTGGTCGCTGCGGTCGATCTCTCCTCCATCTCGATCTCTGTCTCGATGCACCAGCTGGTGGTCGATAAGATCCACCGCCCGAGGATGAAGCCGAACCGGAAGTATCAGAACTCTGCCTCTTCCAAGGCCCCTGACTCGGTCCACCCTCCTCAAACCGTCTAGGCTGGTACCTCTGCTGCCTTTCCTGCTCGATATCCTCACCTCGAAGTGCTGCACTGACGAACTCATCAAAGTTGTTCTGAGGCATCGTAGTCAGAGTCCCCTTAATGTTCAAATTCAAACCCAGCTCAAACCTGCGACCATATCACGCGCAAAACGGGATAAACGGGTAAACCTGTCCCGGTACTCAAGCACAGACATACTACCCTATCTCAAGTTCGTAAACTCCTCGTACTTGCGCTGCTGGGTAGCCTAATTGAAGTATCTCCGCATAAACAGATCACGGAAAAAAGTCCATGGAGTATCAACTAGAACTCTGTCGGTGCTAACCCACCAAAAGTATGCATCACCCTCAAGTAATCCGACTGCTGCCACTGTCATATGCTCAGGGGTAAATCGCAGACGCTCACATACACGTTCAACCTGAACCACCCATGCCTCACATATCTCTGGATCAGCTGAACCCGAAAACACAGTAGCCCCAGCAGTACGAGCTTTGACCACAGGGTCAAAACGCTCTTCCAAACGCAGCACTCGCATCAGCAAGTCGTGCGTCTGGCGATCCTCATCAGGATCCGCTTCCCGATCAACACGGGGACCACGTCGAGGAGGCATCCTACTGATACAAGACAAGCATTAGGTACAAGCAGAAAGAACGTAATCATGAAACCGCAGATATTTGAGAACACACAACACCCAAAGTATTGATGAGTACCGCTGGCCAGTCGGGTCATCACTCCAGTCATGCTGTACAAACTCAAATACCCTAAGCGTCACAACTACAAGAGTCTATAGAATCTGACAACCTAATGCTCTGATACCAAGCTGAAAGGACCCAACCCCAATGTAGTTGCCTAAATCAGAATCGAACCCCTTCTGAAAATGTGAACCATCAAAAACCAAACAAAATTTTGGCAGAGTAACGTTACTAACGCGGAATTGCATTAACCTGCACCCTGAAAATAACACTTCATCATATGCCACAAAAGCCAAACCGTGGGCACAAATCCCATCTAGATTTCTCAATATCATAACAATAACAATAAACAGACAACATGTCTGTAATATGTAATATATCTGAGAAAATCCATATAAAACATGTATCAGAATGTATCAGAGCGACCTCTAGTATAAATATATACAATATATACAATATATACGTCAGTAGGCGAAACAAGAACCTACTGGAAAACACAGGTAGCTCGGATCACTAGCCTCTAACCGTGACGTGAAACACCAGAACCTGGACTGCAAACTGGGCACGGAAACCGAAAAGCCCAGGGGAAAGACATGAAAACTGTTAGAGTGAGTGGACGAAAGGTAATTGTCTTTCGCCGAATAATATATATGTTATAAAAACATATGTGAATCCAGATGCATAAATAATCAAATAGTACAGGAGGGAGACTCTAACTCCTCACGCGTACAGAGCATGCATAAAAACCTCACGGGCTCGCTGGTGGACACATCCGTGCTAGTACAGTCCGAATCACGGGATCCCAGACCCACACGTGATTCTAGCCAGAAAGGCCTCAGGTCAGAGGTCTGCCTCCCCCCAGTAAAGGCCTCGAGTCAGGAGTCACAGCCTCCCCCAATACACATTCTCGGGGATCAGCCGGGATGCGAGTGTATCGATACAACAACATATATAGAGACTATACTCTGTGTAAACCAAATCATAAATAGTTCGATGCAAGTGCAATAAACAATATATAAGTGTATATACGTAATATATACTGGTATAGGCATAATCGTATAACACATGCTCATGTAAAACATAATCTCGTATGCATGCTCAAGTTCGTAAAACACATATAAAGACTCGCAATTAATCCGTGAAAAGAAATTGTCCACTCACAGGTGAGCAAAACGCGCACTCGTGCTAATCTCGTGGCCCGGCGGAAGATCCATCGCCCGAAGCACAATCTCGATCTCGATCCCCTGAATAATCATAAAACATAACTGATCAAAATCATAGCCCACAACTCGAAACCAACCGTTCCCGGAAATATATTAAACTGTATAAACAATCGACTGAATTTCCGAAATCTCCACTCGAAACCTTCGACTGAAAATCCGATACCCAAATCAATACGAAACCCTCAAGACGATAATCAGGACGCGATTAGGAGAAAAATGACATTAAAAACACCAAAATCTGAAAAGTCAACGGTCTCGCCGGAGCGCCGCCGTTGACCGCCGGCAGTGGCAGCGCGCCGTCAACGGAGACTTTCTCCGGCGAGGACGCTCCAGATTTGAAGATCTCCTCAAGCCTAGTCACTTTTACAACTACAACAAAGTCCAATTCAAAGCCTAGCACCTCCAATTCCGCTCGAAACCGAACGGAAGCAATATTTCCGGCAACCGATTCGGGTTCATCGAAAAACTCAACCAAACCCAAATTAAACCATAAGGGAAGCATCCCCGGGGTTAGGGGAGTCGAAACCCCCACCCCCTAACCACTGTGGCTCACCGGAAAGCCACCCCCCGTCACCGGTGATAAACCGAAACCTAACCCGATTCGAACGTCACCAAATCTCCATCAAATTTCACAATTCCAAATGCAAAACAGTTAAGAAACTCAAGGGGAAGCGAACCATACCCTCAACGAGGCCGGAGGTGGCCGAAAAACTCAAGTCGGCCGGCGAAACCAAACGGGAAAGTCAACTCTGGTCAACTCCCAAACAGTGATTTACGACTATTTCTCGACTATTTTCGATATTTATACTCGCGCCTCGGGTCGATCGACGGTCCAAAACGAATAACCAGTACGATTCGGATAAACACGAAACAAACGGATAAACTCGTCGATAATCCAAAACTTCAAATAATCATATTATATTCCTCGGTTATCGGAAAAATCATCCGGAACCGCTCACGAGCTCGAAATCACGTGCTCTACAACTTTCGTGAAGAAACTCAATTCAAATTCTCAGTCGAAAATTAAGTCGTGAACTAAATCAGTAATTCACACAATTAACGACTAATCGCGATTAAGCTTAATCTTGTGAATCATACTGATTACTCTACTGATTCTGGTTCGGGTCGTCACATGAACAACTCTGACAACCCATAATAGGAGATATCTCTGTACCCACAAATCTCGAATCTAAACTGGCTCCACACAACTGCCAAGTGTTCCTGCATAAGGAACTGATAGGGTACAAAACACGCAACAAATCTGAAATGTAGTTCCACCACACGGAACACAACACACACAAAAGTCAATGCTATAGGCAATGCCGAACTATACGGCACAACATAAACTCGCCTATGATCACATCCGGATAAAAACAATGTGGCAAATTCATAACTTAAGCCACTCACATCAACATAACTCAAACATCGAACTCAGGCAATTATTAACCTGTTTCCGCTAATCTGAAAGTTTATGGTAACACATTCCACAAAATCAGGACCAAACGTCAGCTCAAACCAAACTCGTTCCAGCACAATGGAGTACAACATCGTTCCTCAAAACGACATCAAGCAATGTCATAATCATAGTGGTCAACAAACTAATACTGCATGCAATCTCGAACAGCTGAAACTGCTGGTCCTAAATCCCTCGGAACTGCAATACACAAGACCACAACATGCCCTCCAAGGTCTGAATAGTCCTCAAAGATCGCCCGCCAATCTGAGGATAAGAAACTATACTAAACTGAAATATGGTCCCCAATGCTCTCTGCAACGCTTGCCAACACTCAGTTGTAGCTGATTATCTTGATCAGCAATTTGGGACACAGGTACACCACAAAAATGGACAATCTCCATCAAACATAGTTATGCCAGCCCGCCACTGAAATCTTTTCCGGAAGTACCAGGAAAAGAATTAGGTTCATCAAATGGTCCACAATGGCCTGACAACTGGTACCACAAACCGAAGTGCATACTGGCACACAGAACCACAGCAACAAACTCCAACTTCTAATCGGAAATCTCCAATGGCTGTAACTTCCCGGCAAGTCTCCGCCTCCTAGCCATCGCCTGCCGACAAATGTGGCATCTGCACACACAAGCTGCTACACTCTTCTATAGGTTGCATCACGAGTAGTAAACTTGAAGTATCTCATACATCTCCGCACCATCAGTGCATAACGCACGCAAAACAATGAGCTTCAACATCATCACACTCGAACTCAGCTCCCGTAGCTCGCAACTCGGCTAACACAGAAACTCGAGCCACACACACATAAAAACACTGAAGCTCCCGACTTATGACTGAATGCATCAGCAACAACATCCCAGATGGTTAATCAAAGTACAACCTTTAGCCTTTCTCGAACAAGCTCAAAGGTGCAGCCATAGTCATTAGTCGAGCCCATCCATCTACGTCTCCTTAAGCTCAAATCTGGCCGGAAATGCAAGTAGATGAAACTCAAGTGATCAGTGTACATCCTACACTGCGCTGCACGCCGTAACAGTAGTGTCTCGAACTCTTCGGTGCAACATGAAGATAACTACTTCCAAATCATACATAGGATACGTAACTACATAAAGTTTCCACTTCCTGAAACCATGAGGCCACCGCTCTACTACACAGCATCAAAACATAACCAAATCTAAACCTCGATGCATCGCCATAACCCACGATCTCGTCACGGTCGACAGGTAAGGTCAAAGCTGAAGCAATGGTCAACCATTCTTCAGGAGTAAGAAACTCTCCTCGCGTGCATCGAACCACTCGAACTTGACGCCTTCTTATCAAACCGGAAAGTGGAGTGGTAATCCGAAAAAAATATTGTACAAAGCACCGATAGTAGCCTGCTAAACCCAAGAGACTCCTGATCTCTGGTACAATGGTAGGTCAACCTTAAATCAACACGGCTTAATCTGGTCAGGATCCACGCCGACTCCCTCGGCTGACATCGCGTGGCCCAAAATCTCCACACTAACCAACCAAAATTCACACTTACTAAACTTCGCAAATAGCTGATCATCTCGCGAGGTCCGCAAAACCGCTCGCAATTGCTTCAAGTGCTGGCCCACACTCCTGGAGTAAATCAGGATGTTGCCGCCGAACAAGACCGCAAACTCGTCCAGAAACCTTCTGAACACCTGGTCCATCAAGTCCGTAAAAGCTGCGGGACATTGGTCAACCAAACGGCATGACTAAGAACTCCTGATGCCCGCACCGATATCCGAAAGCTGTCCAAACCACATCTGACTCATCGATCCTCAACTGATGGTATCCGAACCCGAAATCAATCTTCGAAAAGACTGAAGCTCTCGTGAGCTGATCAAACAAATCGTCAACCTGAAGCGAAGGATACTCGCTCTCCTCTGAAGCCTGATTCAGCTTCCGGTAGTCAATGCACCACCTCGTCGAACCATCCAACATTCGCACAAATAATGCAAGAGCACTCCACAATGATACACTGAGTCGTACGAAATCTCCTCCAGCAACTCTCGAAGTTGAACCTGTAGCTCCATCAGCTCCGCTAGCACCGAACGACAAATTGCATGTGATATGAGTCCAGCACCCGGTAAAAGCTCAATGGTGTAGTCGGTCTCCCGAACTGGAGGAATACCTGGTAACTCCTCCGGAACATACCTGGAAACTCGGGAACTACCTCAATGCCACCAATGTCGGGCACAGCAACCGTAATATCCATAACATGAGCTAAGAAAACAACACAACTTGTTTCCACCATCCGCTCGACCATCATCGCTGAAACAGTATCTCGGGAAAAATCTGGTCGTCGAAACACAACCACCTTCTCTTGACCATCGAACATAGCCCAAATGTGTCGCCAAAAGTCCATACTCAGCATCGTAACAAAATCAACGGTATCCAACAATAACAACTCAGGGACTAAACCATATCCTCCAACAAAGATCTCGCAACCTCCGGATGGATACAACACTTTCCAAAACCTCGGAAGTGGAGATGCAGGTACAATAGCCATGGATATAAAACAACAGTAACCTCGGAGAAAATTCTGTCCTCATATAAGGTCGTGGCACGAACTCCAACATGCCCAGCTAGCCGCCCACGTCAATTATGACTTGCTGATTAACTCATCAAAAGGGCTACGTTGGTCAATCTAGAAACAGCATCATGACCTCCTCCTGAACTCTGAGCTGCCGAACCGCTAAAACAGCTGGCTGAGGGCGCTCCCTCGTAATGTGACCCAACTGGCCACAACAATAGCAGCCAAAAGTGCTCCACGAACACAAGTCACAGCGACACCTGCTGTGAGGAAGGATCGCCAATGACCATCCAAACTCATGCCACAGGAACAAGTCCGCTACTCTGTGATCTCCCTCACCACTAAACGGGTTCTCTTCTTTGATCTGATGACCCCCAACATAAGCGAAAAGGCCACAGCCTGATGAAGTCACTGATCCCAAGGTACCTGAACTCAACCTCATCAAAATATCTCGACTAAGTCCACTTTCCTCAAACCAACACATCGTAAACCACGTACATCTTTCCTTCCCAATAGCCTCGCCACTGAGTGCAGCACATCAAGCTCCTCACGGTTATCTCGAGGCATAACAGTTAAAGTCCCTCTGATGCCCAGGTTTAAACTCTTCTCGAACCTCGTGCATTTCTTCATCTGAAGCCACCTAACTCGTGAAAATAGGGACAAACATGTGAACAATACATCTCTGCCTCAGGTAGGTAAACACTCCTCATTCGAATGCTGGGTGGTCTGATTAAACCATTACCGTATAAACAATACCCTGGAAGTAGGCCATGGAGTCACAACAGGAACTCACACAATACCAGCCCACCAAATGCAATGATCTGACTCAGGCAAAAGCATCAACTGCCACAGTTCTCTGCTCTGAGGGAACATGTAGACACTCATACACGCACAACCAGGCAAACCGTGCCACACAATTCTCTGAACTCAGAATGCTCATCCAAACCCACAATTCACTGGCAAATCGCGCCTCGATTGATCCTCAATAGGATCCACAAACGTACCGACACGGAAAGCACGTCAAGGAGGCATCCTAATGAATAAAACATCGTTCACAACAAGTAGAACGTAATCATGGAACTTTAAATATTTGAAAGTATACAACACCCAGAGTATTGATGAGTATCCGCCGGCCGGTCGGGTCACCACTCCAGACATGCTGTACATTCTCAAATATCCTTAGTAAACACGACTACAGAAGTCTACAGAACCTATAACCTAATGCTCTAATACCAAGCTGAAAGGACCCAACCCCGATTTAGTTTCCTAAACCAGAATCAAACCCCTTCTGAAAACACAAACCAACAAAAACCATCAAAATTTCGGCAGAGTGACGCTACTAATGCGGAATTACCATTACCTGCACCCAGAAAATACACTTCATCCTATGCCACAAAAATCAAACCGTGGGCACCAATCCCATCCGGATTTCTCAATATATCAACAGTAATGTAAAGTAATAAATATAACTATACTTTACAGAAATCCGGGGAAAACAGTATGCAAATATATCATCAGAATGTTCAGAGCGACCTCTAGTGTATAATTATATAAATGTACCACAGCAGGCAGAACAAGTAACCTACTGGAAGAAACATGGTAGCTCGAACACTATGCCTCCGACCACGACGTGCGACACCAGAGTCCGAACTACAAACTGGGCACGGAAACCGAAAAGCCCAGGGGAAAGGCAAATAAAAACGTTAGAGTGAGTGGACGAAAATAAACATATGCCTTTCACCAGTGTATATACATAATCAATGTAAATCAATGCGAGTTCGGAAAGTATATATGGAGGTTGCCAGGCGAATCTCTCAAGCCCGACGGTCAGGTGAATCGCTCAAACCCGACGGTGATAGGCCAGGGGAGTCTCTCAACCCCGGCGGCATACAGGGGAATCTCTCCACCCTGCCCAGAGGAATCTCTCAACTCTGGCGAACTACCGGTGATCAGCCGAGTAGCCGAAGCATCGATGCAGTAATGCCATCAACAATAAATATAAAATAATACCTCCAAAAATAACATATATCTCAACATCATATAAAGTAAATACGGTAAATCATGATAAATCACGAACTCGCAAACAACTGTGAAAATATAAAAATGTCCACTCACAGACTAGCGTAACGCAGTTCGCGTTAATCCCGTGATCCGGCGGAAAATCCCTCGCCAAAAAAACGATCACGAACCCCTGAATAATCATAAAATAAATCATAATTCGATACCTCAAATCAAATCACGAGAAACAACTGTTCTCGGAAACACATAATCCAATAACGACGAATTGTCGAAAATCCAATAATCACACCTCAATACCTCGCTATAATTTCCGATGCTCAAATCGAAAAACAAACCTCACCACTGCGATCGGGGCGCGATTCCGAGCGAAACGACATGCAACTTGTCGAAAACCCCGAAAAGTCAACTGTTGACCGCCGCCGCCGGCGGCGGAGCCACCCAACATGAAATTTTCCCGGCGGAGCAGCACCTATTCCACTCAAAATCATCCAACAAGCAACTCCCATAACTACACCGAAGTCCAATTTTGACTCTAACTAGCTCAATTTCAAGCAAAACCGAAATCCCACACAAATTTCAAATCATGAATTCTCCAAGCACAAGCAAAATTGGAACACCAAACTTACATGGTAGCTTCTTGGTGATGAGAGCTTCAAAACCCAGTACTTTTTATAGGTCAACTTGGCCGGAATATTACAACCTGAAATCCCCAAAATTCCTCCAATTTTGGCCAGAAAAATCTCCTCCTCCGGCGTCCCACGCCGTCGACGGTGACTGGGAAGATGAAGAGGAAGTCGAGGCGAGTCTAGAGGGACCAATCCCGTGGCCTAGGATTTTGATGATTTTTATGTCGTTTTGCTCGTAATCGCGGCCCGATCATCGCCTTGAGATTTTCGAGTTGATGTGGATGCTGGATTTTTAGTCGAGGGTTTATGTGGAAAGTTTGGGGAATTTCGACCATTATTTTGTATCGAGTTATATGTTTCTGGAAATGGTTGGTTTCCGAGATGTGGTATAGTGTGATGAATTGTGATTTTGATCAGTTATATTTTGTGATTATTCAGGGGATCGAGATCGTACATCGGGCGAGGGATCTTCCGCCGGATCTCGTGATTAGCGCGTTTGCACGCTGTGCTCATCTGTGAGTGGACCTTTTTATTTCACTGTCGTAGCGAGTTCTTGATTTCCGTATTTATTTACGATACGATGTTGAGATTATTTATTGCTTTTGGAGGTATTATTTTATATTTTATATGGTGATGGCATTATTTAGCATCGATGCATTGGCTACTCGGCTGATCACCGGTAGTCAGATCCAGGGTTGAGAGATTCCCCTGATGTGCCCACTAGGCTTGAGAGATTCACCTAGTCTATCACCGTCGAGCTTGAGAGATTCGCCTGACCGTCAGGCTTCAGAGATTCGTCTGGCACCTCCATTCATTTTATGAACTCCCTTTGTTTTATGATATATGTTTGGTGAAAGGCATACGATTATTTTCGTCCACTCACTCTAACGATTTTATTTGCCTTTCCCCTGGGCTTTTCGTTTTCCGTGCCCAGTTTGCAGTTCGGATTCTGGTGTCTCACGTCGCGGTCGGAGGTTGAGCGTTCAAGCTATCTTTCTTTTCTAGTAGGTTTTTTGTTTTGCATACTGTTGTATATCTTTGTTTATATATACACTAGAGGTCGCTCTGATACGTTACTGATATGTTTTCTTATGATTTTCCCCAGATTTCTGTAAAGCACAGTTTTGATTATTACTTTACCTTATCGTTATGATATTGAGAAATCCGAATGGGATTAGTGCCCACAGTTTGGCTTTTGTGGCAAAGGATGAAGTGTATTTTCTGGGTGCAGGTTAATGGCAATTCCGCGTTAGTAACGAAACTCTGCCAAAATTTTTGTGGTTTTTGCAAGTTCATGTTTTCAGAAGGGGTTTGATTCCGGTTTAGGAAACTAAATCGGGGTTGGGTCCTTTCAAAATCTCAATGAGATATTAAACTAATCGTATTCTCAATTTCCTTAATTCACCTCGAAATCACAAAATGATACATGACTTATCGACAAAAGGCTAGTTCGATCCACTAAGTTGTATTAAGGTTAATTTACTTTCCACTTATGTCCACTTTCACTTGAATTTACACCAACTAAATTTTTGAACCTCTTCAATACAGTCCTTACATTAATACGAATCAAACGATATAAAATTTGCCGAAAAACCTCTGCCAGTATCGTCGGCAACGACGGCCCAACCCTTATTTTCCGGCGAACCAAACCTAAAAACACTCGCAATCTTACAAGGAACAATTCTTTTCAAAGACAACCTCCAAATTACAAGAGAAGTCATCCAATTTTACCTTTGAACACAAAACACCCAAAAACTTCGAAGTTTCGATTCTCACCACTCTGGTGGAAATGGAAGACAACTCGGGTACGGTTGGCTTCGTCGTGACAAGGGCTACAAAGCCCAGTGGGTCTCCTTCGCAAGAATCAAGGTTATGAAGGTAGATGAAAGGCAAGAGGATGTTGAGATGATAATTTTGATACCTAGCGAGACTGATTTGGTGGCCGTTAAGTGGTAGACCGCCAACAACAGTGAGAGAGACGAGAGGAATCAGAAGAAGAGAGAGAGAAAGTGACGTGGTGAGGGAGAGAGGGAGTCTGACTAAAATGGTAAATGGACCTCTTCCATAATCGGAAGTTTCTATTTATACTTGCCTAGTTACCGAAATGTAACTTTTTCATAAACTTCCTCTAATCATAACTTCTTCGTCGTAACTCTAATTTCAATGATCTAAGAGTCCAAAAATTCATCTGTACGAGCTTTACAACTTTTACTAAGAAAGTTTATTGGGTTATGAAACCAATAACTAGTCGATCAAAGGACTTCTGATAACGACAAAATGTGAAAATTATCTACTACGCTCAACTAAACATTACTCGATGTAAAAAGGTAAAGTTTAGGTATGGGTTATCACATACTGTCTCCAAAATGTCTCATTTTCGACCCATTGAAAAAGATATTAAGAAAATCAAATTGGTTTTAGGTTTTTTTCGACCCGTCGAAGGACACCTACTATCTCGAATTTGTGCAATTTTCAACCCGTCGAGGACTTTGTTCGACCCGTTGAAAATCAATATCATAAATTCATATTGGTTTTTGGGTTCTATTCAATCCGTCGAAAATCTAACCCCAGAATTGGTTTTCTTTTGTATTTTACATCGGTTTTATTAGGTCATATTAGCACTCTATAAGGGTAATCCTTTGCAAAATATTTAAGTTTTTACTTAAAGTGTTCGTCATGCCTTAAGATCAAAGACTAATTTTATTAATTCACAATTTTTTGATAGATGTTTGAATGCGAGATTGAGTGTCTAGAAGGTTGCGGTACTACACATACTATACTGTGGAATATGTAATTGTTTATGGATCTTGTGTCATACAATTCCTCAGTGACAATCATGTTTTGTTTTGCGCCAGTTATACAAGGGTGTGGTTCAGCAAAATTTTTACTACGACATGGAACAAGATTTTAAATCATTGATGCATTATATGCGCCAAAAGTCAATCGAACCTTGCTAAGTTTTAAGGACATTAGATTCAACGGTTTACACTTGGAAACTCGTTGTGAGAATTGAAAAGAATTCTTATGTATTAACTTCTAAGGAATGTGGTAGAAAGCGCTTCTTAGAGAAATTAGAAGGCATTCGTAGTGGATTATATCTTACTACAATTTGGATTATTGAATCTAATGATGTCACTCTTACTACCATTTGGATCAAAATATTGAAAAACTCTCATGGTTATCAATTTTTCAAAGCAAAGAAGCATGTGAAAATTCCAAAATCATCGGATTTAATGGCATGGATGAGATGAATCATCTCAATCCGGTCTCAACACCTAGTATTATTCCACAAGATTCTTTCGTGGTAATCTCTAATGCTCACACTCTTTTTGCAAAGGTTGCTCATTAGTAAAGTTACAGGATAGACCTTCCTTTGCGGTTGACAACATTGAACATGTTCCATTCTTACAAAGAATCTATGGTGAAATTTGTGAACCTATCAAAGCGGAATGTGGACCATTTAAATATTTTATAATTTTGATAAATTCATCAATGCGTTGGTCGCACATTGCTTTGATATCCACAAGAAATATTGCATTTGAAAAACACCTAGCACAGATTATTAAGCTTCAGGCTCACCAGCTGAATAACCTAATCAGGTCTATTAGATTGGATAATGCAGGAGAATTCACATCAAAAACTTTTGATGACTATTATATGTCAATTGGGATTGAAGTTGGACATCTCATCCCTCATGTTCATTCATATAACGGTTTAGTAGACGCACAAATCAAGCAGTTACAACTTGTAGCCAGATCAATGATTATGCATACTAATTTTTCGATATCTTCTTGGGGATATGCAGTATTACATGAAGCAAGCTTATTCACTAGAGATCCGTAGCACGTCAACCATTCAATGCGTACCAGTTAGCAACTAGATATGAGTCTGACATTTCACACCTACGCATCTTTGGTTGCATAGTATATGTCCCAATTACGCCTCCATAGCGTACTAAAATGGGTCATCGACATCGTTTAGGCATCTATGTTGGTTATGAATCTCCAACAATTGTCCATTACTTAGAACCTTCGACATGATATCTCTTTACTGCCAGATTTGCAAGTTGTCACTTTGATGAAACATATTTTCCAACGTTAGGGGGAGATATGAATGTCTCCGTTCCGGTTAAACATCAGGAATTGACGTGGTATACTTCCACTATGTTACAAGAAGATCCACACACATCTCAAAGTGAGATTGAAGTGCGACGTATTCTTGATCTTTAGAATATAGCAGACTCGATGTCTGACTCCTTTACAGATATTGCCAAAGTGACGAGATTAGACATCCTTGCTACAAATATTCCTACAATGTTGGAAGTCTCCAAGAAATGACGGTTAAATGCAACTCCAGACAGAGAAACATTTCTCCTGCCCATATGGATGGAGTAGCGTCGGCCTCAGCTCTCACCAGGAAAAGTGGACTAAGAAAATTCACAGATGAACTGCTGGTGAAAAGACAGGCTATCCAGGCACAAGCTGATCATTTCATCATCAACGTTGTGAATTATTCACTTAAGATTGTTCCTGACTATAGTTATGTCCTAGAATCACAAATGACATCTTTGGAGGACGTTTCAGATCCACATGTGATGTCAAAGAACGGTGAAATCTCACTAACTAACAATAATGCCCGCATTGTTATGGATAGATCATCTAAGGTAGTTAATGATGTTTTTGCTTATTTCGTCGCGCAGAAGATTATTGACAAAGATGAAGTGGAACCTCACTCGGTTGTTGAATGTAAGCGGAGAGCGGATTGGCCGAAATGGAAAGAGGAAATGTAGGTTGAATTAGACTCTCTGAAGAAAAGGCAAGTTTTCGGTCTGGTAGTGTTATGCCTGTGAAGCTGATGGGGCATAAATGAGTCTTTGTTTGGAAGCATAATGAGAATAATGAAGTTATGCAGTTTAAAGCTAGACTTGTGGTACTTGGATCCTCTCAAAGCCCTACCATTGATTATGTAGAGACATACTCTCTGATCATGGACATTGTTATTTTCCGCTACCTTGTCAGTTTGGTAGTGTCCGAAAAACTGAGCATGCAGCTGATGGATGTGGTTACATCATATCTTTATGGAAAACTTGATTTAGAGATATACATGAATGTCTGATGGCATTGTCATACCCAATTCAAGTAACTCTAAATCATATAGTGCTCATGTATTTAGATTGAGACGTTCATTATATGGATTAAAACAATCTGGTAGAATTTGGTACACACGTCTAAGTGACTACTTGATTGAGAGGAGATATAAGAACGATGATTTATGCCCATATGTATTCATTAAGAGAACAAGTTCAGGATTTGTCATTGTAGTGGTTTATATTGATAATATAAATATCATTGGGTCTCTTAATGAAATCAATGAGATGGTTCGCTACTTGAAATCCGAGTTTAATATGAAAGACCTTGGTAGGACTCAATTTTATCTTTGCTTAGAATTGAGTGAGTGGACAAAAATTGTAATAACGTAAGAAAAAAATATAATAAATTATTTTTATGCCCTTCTGCTGAATTTCAATGAAAAACTAGTATCCGAGTACTTAAAATAATAAGATGAAACTAAACAACTAAGATCAACCAAGAGACCGACTCGAAACTCAAATGTTTAAACGAGGGGTGTGAAATCGGCTGGCTAAGAGTTGAATTTTGAACTGACAATCTAAATATTAAATATCTAGTAAAAATGACAACTAAGGTATCTGCAACTCCGGCCATCAGAATTGAAATCAGTTGTCTCGGAACTGAACCTAAAATAGAATCAACAATTTGGAGATGACTGAGGAAACTGACGTCTCAAGTCATCAAAAGCTGAAGTCAAGTAAATGAAAATTGAATATGGATTGAAATCATCAGAAGGGAATAACTGAGGAATCTGACGTCTCTAGTCATCGAGTGTCGTTTAAAGTGTAGCATCCAGGACGACACATGACTATCATGACTCAAGAAAAAAGGAGGCGATGAGACTAGTAGTGAACTACAACCCCAGTCACCCATATTATCTGGTATTGAACTACAACCTCAATCACCCATATTATCTGGTAATGAATTACAACCCTAGATAATGCATCAGTAGTGAACTAGAACCCTGGAATGCCTACTTAAGGGTCAGTCAGGTAGCATATATGTGCATATAGAAAAATTCTCAAATATATAGCCTCTGTGACCACTGACTCTTCTCTCAATAAGACACAACAAATGAACTAGTGAACTAACATATCAAATACAAGTGCTATCTAAAATGGAACTGCTAAGAGTAAACCTCAAACATAGGCAGTAACATTACTCAAAATCTTAAACCTAAAATTTTAGGAGTTTGAACTAGCGAAGCTGACTTCAACCGAATTAAGCTGAAAGGAGTTAAACATCTAACAGTTATGAGGTTCTAGCTAGTATAGTGAAAAATCATGAAAGCATAATCATTGATAACAACTAGCATTGATAATTAAATTGAATGAACCTCTTGCATACACAACAGTGAAAAGCACAATAAATGACTAGTGAACTGACATGTCAAATATAAGCACTATCTGAAATGAAATTGCCAAGAGTAAACCATAAACATAGGTAGTAACATTACTCAAAATCTTAAACCTAAAATTTTAGGAGTTTGAACTAGCAAAGATGACTTCGACTGAATTAAGGTGAAAGGAGTCAAACATCTAACAATTATGAGCTTCTATCTAGTATAGTGGAAAATCATAAAAGCATAATCATTGATAATTCTTAGGCTCTCTTAGTTGGTTGATAATGCTTATGGACAAGCTAAGAACTTGAAGCTCCTTGTTCACCATTGCATACTTCTGTGCCAAGTGTCAAGCTGATTTCCACTAAGGAAACGAAAAAATTGTGACCTTAATCCTATGTGGTACGACACCTCATATCCACCTCATTTTAACTTCTCAATATATATTTCTCATTTTTGATACCATCATATTCAAATGTCTATTACATGATTTACATCATCTTTTGTCTATTATATTTTATAGATTTCTCTAAGTTATTTTTATTTACGAAAATATATTATAAACCCAGCAAAGAGTGATTCTCCTCTCTTCTTCTCACTACCTAAATTCCTTTGCTAGCAGACGGACCAAATCCGTTGCCTAACAAAGGTTTTCCGTTGCCTAAATGGCTTAGGCAACGCGCATTCCGTCGCCTAAAATTCGTTGGCTAAGCTATGTTGTGAAGTTGGTTAGGAAACATAAATTACAAATTCTGTTGTATAACAACCTTGTTGAGAGAGGGATGTTATTCTGTTGCTTAACAATAATGCAATAGTATATTTCAGGTTCGGACGATAAAAAAAACTGTCGTTTGACAGACTTGCTGGCAGATGGAAATGTTCATTTCCGTCATTAACGTTTCATCCAAAAGGATGTTTTATGGTGCAAGAATCCATCGTTTAGAGTACTCGTTAACAGACAGAAATTTTATTTCCGTCTGTTAACGAGTAATCTAAACGATGGAATAATTGTCACCTAATTTATAAACAATTCCGTCGGTTAATAATCATTCTGTCTCTTAACAAAGAATTAATATAATATAAAAAATTGATTAAAAGTAATATAATATTGATTTTAAATATTTAATTCCTGTAATATTTCGATCGATAATAAAATATAATATTAATATTGTACAAAAGAGACGTCCCGATCGAAAACTACATAATGTACATGCAAATGATAGCTAGCTATACTGATGGTGTGGGTCCTTCGAGCCCGTTATCGCCATCATCTGGGCATGATTGCTAAGATAGCGTAGTGGAAGTCGATGTAGAAGAAGTAGGCATATGATTGGCCATCATTTGTATAAACTACAATCGCATCTCCGTCTGCATCTTTGCTCGTAGACGGGCCTCGAAATCTCGAGCCCGTGCGTCGGCGTCCGCCTGCATGGCAGCTAGACGCACCTTAAAGTCTCTAGCCCGGTCCTCAAGTTCGCGGATTCGCACCTCTGATTGCCCTTGGACCTCCTGAATTCGTGCCTCTGATTGCTCCTAGACCTCTTGGATTCGCGCCTCAACACCACCAGAACGAGCGCACGACGTAGACATCGACGTCAGAGTCAACTCTCGAACACCTGCATGTCTGAGACCTAAAATCTCTATACCATGTCGAACTCCTAGCACCTTCTCGAACATCGCGGTCTGTGTGGGCACATCGAATGGCTCGAGCTGCTCACGTGGAGTATCCGAATTTTCTGCAGCTTTCTCAACAAACTGCTCCTCGGCCAACTGCATCAACTTCTCCTAGAATAAGATAAACAATTGAAAATTAATCAAAAAAATAGACTAATATAATCAATAATTCTACCAAAAATTTGACATAATTTCTCCTAAAATATAAGGCTACCAAAAACCTGAAAACACATAAAAATTCAACAATTATAGCACAAAAACCATTCCACATTCTCAATATAACAACATATCACACCACATAACCATTTTTATGAACTACAAGTTTAGATAACATATAAATTTCATCCGGTCACCATCTACTCTAACCTATATGCATACCGGGAAGATGCTTCTAAGGTTTTCTTGCATAAACATTCATAGAAAATAGTAAACTTCTGTTAATTTTGAATTTAGTGGTCACTTACCAGATTCTCAGCCGCCTTCTCGTTCCCAGGATGGACATACACATCTCGGTACGTGTCGATGAAGGGCACAAGGGAACCCTCCGTCATATGTTTTGCCATCAAGTAACTGATTGTAGTTGACCCGGAGTGGTGGCTTGCATCCTTCTTATCTCAGTTCTTCGCGTTGGCCTCCAACATTAGCTGTTACAAAAAAATAAATATTATATTCGAAATTCCGCAACTTTCCGCAAAATTTCGCAAATTTCCACATATTTCATAAAATTCCGCAAATTTCCACAAACTACATAAATAACCAAACAATATATATTCTATTCAAAATTCTGCAACTTTTCGCAAAATTTCGCAAAAAAATTCGCAAAAATCCGCAAATATCCAAAAAATGAATATTATATTCAAAAAAGACATTACCAAAAATTTAGGGCTCTGAAAATGCGCCACCAACCACTCTCATTGATCTTCCTGATGCGCAAACTCGAAAGAGGTCGGTTCCTCCCCCTACATGTGATAGAGCACATGGCAGACACTCTTCCACTCCCGATAACGTTTCGTCGCTTTCTTATCAATGTATTTGAACATCTCTGGGGTGTTTGGATAATCGAAGTGGAGCTACAAAAAAAGTAATTGATGTTAAATCTATATAATATATGTTCATTATTCAATTTCAATATCAAACATAAATCCATTGAAATACGCTTGCTGAGAGAGCGTCGTAAACCTTTTCCCGCTCGATCTCAAGGAGGTCCTTCCAGGCCGGCGCAATCATCGCTACCTTCTGGCGTATAGTGCCTCTGATGTTATGGATGATCAAACTGTTAAGCTCCTTCGTGTTACGGCCTCGGTGGAAGAAATCGTAAGGGACCGCGATCTTTTGTTTTGTCACCTTCACGATATCACCTGCTTTTGTCCCCTTGCACAGCCCTCGTCTGCGTTTGGGGGCAGGTCCTACAAATGAACATATTACATTAAATTATAGATGTACCCATAGTGTTTTTTCCCTTGCAACGAGCACTTAACCGTGATATGACTTCGTTCGCCTCGGGGTCCTCTTTTGTTCAGGTTGACGCATGCGCAATAGTGACAGGACCCGACAGCGGTACATTGCCTACACACAATTGTTGAACCACCAGGTCAACACCTCATGCCCTCTCACACCGCAAACTAAATGCGGCCATCCTATCAATCTCCTACTGTGTCAACCGAGATGTCCCTCCTTGCGTCATCTCTATCAACTATCATAACAGTAACCAATTCGAATAAAAATCACAAAATGAAACCAAAATTCTGCAAAAATAAACAAAAATGATTAAAAATGTCCTAAATCAACCAATAACCAAAACATTAACCAAAATCAACAAGATTCACTAAAATTCCTCAAAAATCACCTAAATCATTAAAAATTACAAAAATTCAAAAATTAACCAAAATTTACAAAAAAAATACATATTATCCAAATTATCCAAAAATTTACAAATTAACCAAATAATCCTAAAAAATTAACAAATCCACTCCCATTTGCAAAAAATTAACAAATTGTCCAACAAAATAACAAATTAACCAAATTAAAAAATATATATATAATTAACAACCTAATAAATCAACTTATATATAATTATGTCAATTAATAATCCAATAATATCATAACAAAAAACACCATTAATAATCCCATATTAATCTAATAATCACCAAATCCAATAATCTAATATTCAACCTATAATCCAATATTAATCCAATATAACCAATCTAGGGATTATATCGATCACTTCTAAGCGACGGAATCTAGACGTCTTCTACTAAAATAAATTCCTTCTTCTAACAACTATTGGCTGACAGAATAGAATCCATCTGTTACCTAAGAATTCTCAAAATATCCCAAAAAATAAGGCGCAAAAATGTGCCGGCATAGTTTTGCCCTGGCAGACTGAAATAGGAACTTTCCGTCGCTTAAGGGTTTTCAAATATTCACCAAAAAAATGCCACCAAATATTTTCATCCTGGCCGACGGAAATAGGGACTTCCGTCTTTTAATTTGTGCTATGGCAACAGAACTGTACAATTTCCGTCGGCCAATGCATTTTTATTTTTATTTTAGGAAGAGTTTTGAGAATAATTCATATATTTTAGATACGTAAATATGCACCATTTGGACTCATACATACAACACTATATGTAGAATTTGAAATGATCATAAAACAAATTGCCTAAAACTACTGATCGAGTTCTACTTAATTATCCCTGGCATGCAATGTGAAGACCGTGCCTATTTATGAAGACCATAAATTTTTGATGTAAAAAGATAAAAAAGAAGTAATTAATGAATATCGGTAGCTTGGTAATTATCCCATGCATGCAATGTTTAAAACTACCAAATTCAGCGATCGAATCATAACGTGGCTTGGTTTATGATCACTTGCAAATATCATATTCAATTATAGGTCATACAAAATTAATTAAATCGAATTAATTCGAATTTCGATCCGGACCGAAGACACTATATATATGCATTATGTCCTTGAGAAAATAATTATGCATTTTAAAACTATACGTCGTCATTTTTTGGTAGAGTAGCAGTCAACGCTTCATCAGCAGACGAAAATTTGTTTGTTCTATTGGTTAAGCCATGTTTAGGCAACAAAGATTTGTAGTTGCGTTGCCTAACAATATATGGTTAAGGGTTTAGTTTGGGTTAAGTTTAGGGTTTATGGTTTCATGTAACCGACGGAAAATTGACAATTCTGTTGCTAAAGAAAACAAGGTTTAGGGGTTGGGGTATGTGGTTTAGAGGTAGGTTTTTGGGTCTAGGTGGTTTTCTACAAGACAACGGATATGAAATTTCCGTTTGCCTAGTTCTTAGTTAGCTGCCGGAAATTGAGTGATCCGTCAGTGAACGATTTGGTAAGCAAACGGAATATGAAGCGTCTGTCTGCTAAGTGTTGAGTCAGATTTTCGATGGAGTTTTGGTATTTGGCTGCATCTTCCCTGCTTGTAACTGATCATGCGTAAAACAATCTAAATCATTCATATAAATTCAAATTACAATTACAATCGATAAATATAATCCAAAATTAGGTAGAATTATTACAAATCCAAATAATTAAATTATGCATGTGATATATTATTCACTTTCATAATCTGTGTCATTCTTATCATCCTCATCATCTGAGTCTTCCTCCTCCTCATATTCATCTTCCTCAGCTTACTCTTCATCCTTGTCATCAGTGTGGTCATTAATTTGTTCTAGTTCTTCGAGTTCATTCAAGTTAAACGGCCTTGTCTGAAGTTGTGTAGTTCTTGGATCTTCGTTTAGGTGTAAAAGAGCCGTTTCTGGGATAGTAGCAATATCAGGCTCTTGATATGGATTGCTGACATCATTCCTGTCATGCACTTCTATTTCGAACAACCCCTCAAGTGTTGTTGTGTTCCAAATATTACGATGACACATATAGTTAACTACTTTTCAAGAACCCCCCTCCTTCGGGTCATCAAGATAGAACACTACTTAGCTAATATAGCAAGAGTGAATGGCTCATCATCATACCAGTTTGTATTACCATTTACCAATAACAAGCCAAGATCCTTCTTCGTACTATTTCATATGTTCGGGTAAGTGTTGAACCATTTACATTTGAAAAGCACGACAGGCATTCCATTTGCGTATATTAACTTGACAACGTTGACAACAACCCCGTAGTATAATTCATCTTTTTCTCCTACTGAGATTCCAAAATCGTATGTTCTCTTGCCTTCATCTCTGGTTAATGTCTGAAACTTTACCCCGTTCACATCACATGCAAAATAAATCTCATATTTTTGGGGATTGTTGGCCAAATTGTGTAGGGTTGTTGTATACCAACCGCGGTGATCAATACTTTGAAGGCTCGTCATCTACAAAATTATGAACATAAGTCAGAACAAGCAATATTTTGATGCAATATAATATATAATTTACATAATCACACATACTCATCCTGGGAAATAATTTGGAAATAGTTGCTTTTGTTGTTCTTTCAACTATTCATGAGTAAGTCTCGGAGCTTCTTTATGAAGTGCTTCGAAATATGAAAGCATGAATTGATTGACCTTGGTACAGTCCCACAACATAACCCAAGTGTACAGGTCTGAAGGCTCGTACAACATTTGTGACGATAGAAAGATTGAAGCGATCAAGTGTATTGGAGGAGTCAGAAGGGGTGGCTTGACGGAGTCTTTGAGATACAAGTTGTAGAAGGTCACACACTCATGTTTAATGTACGTTTCTACTATAGAATATTCCAGTTTAGAGCGATTTTTGACATATCCTTTATATTGTCCAAGTTGTCTAAAAATAATTGTGATGAAATTATTCAATAAGACATTTGCATATATATATATATATAAGTTGGCGATAAGAAGTGATCCATCAATCATGAGTAAGACAATGTATCTTTCCTGGGGATACCTCCAAGTGTAGTGTACCGGACCAGAAATCAACACTTGTTCCGGGAGGTGGATCATTAGGTGAATCATGACGTCGAAGAAAACAGGGAAGAGAATCCTCTCCAATTTGCACAGAATGTACACAATCTATTCTTTCAATTCAACTACATCTGACTTCTTCAACTCTCTTGCACATAACTTCTGTCACCACCTGGACAACGTTACTAATGGCTCTACTACGTCACGATGCAAATAAGGTCGAATTACCACTGGAAGAAGACATTACATCATAACATGACAGTCATGAGTCTTGAGATTTATAAATTTCTTGTCCCTCTCATTTACACAATGAAATATATTTGCTGCATAGTTGGATGGACATCGAACACCTTGGAACCATGCGAACACTTCCTTCTTGTTGTTTGGCTTTACTGTGTAAGGTGCCATAGAGATTTCGACCTTGCCAGGCCTCCTCTTCTTTAACCACAAGTGGCAGCGTATGTTCGTTGCCCGTAAATTTTCACGTGCTTTCACTACAAGAAAATATCACTTAGACCACGGAAACGTAAACGTTCCGCGGTCCAAGTGTAACTTGGACGACGGAGCCGATTATATCCGTGGTCCAAGTTCCACCTAGACAACGGAGATAGTCGTCTCCGTCGTCCAGGTGCACATCTGGACCTCAGAGAATTCTCCGTTGTCCAAGTGTGTACTTGGACGACGGAGATGACTATCTCCGTCATCCAAGCTCCACTTGGTCAACGGACCGACACGCCGTGGTCCGAGTGGTCACTTAGACGACGTACTGACACCTCCGTCGTCTAAGTGAAGCATTATATAAGGCCAATGCCAAACTCTCTTCCTCTCCGCTCACTCGTCTCTCAACTGATCGATCATAATCTCTTCCTGTCTTGATCAGCGCCTCACGCGTGCACGCAATGCAAACGACGACGTCCTAGCTAGCTAGCTAGCTACCTAGGTAGCTAGATAGCACTATATATATATCGATCTTCGGCTCCGACCATCGATTAATTCGCCATATGTCGGAGAAGGCCAGGTACGTACGCAGTTAATTTTCCAACACCATTAACGTAGGTTTATATATATATATAATTAATTGCATGTACGTTTGTTAAAACGCCCATTGTTAATAATTAATTAGTACGTCTAATTTATAATTAATATATTAAGTTAGGAAATTGATGATATATATATTAGTTAATTATAGACCTGTAGTACGTATATATGTATGCATGGATGTTTTAAAATTTGGTTAATATTTAGTTAAAATGTACACACATACATGTATGTTAGCTAGACATATTAAAGTACGAAATTGATGTAGATCGAGTACGTATAATTAATACTTAATTGACTAATATATATGTAATAATTAATTAATTATAATATTTTGTAGAGTATGGACAAGAGTTGGATGAAGTTGCAGAATAGATGTGATGTCCGGTATATGGATGAAATTAGCGAATTTGTGAATTTTGCGATAAAACATGGTCAGGGAAAGAAGCGTTTCAGGTGTCCGTGCCAGAAATGTCTTAATTGTCAGTATGTGGAGGTTAATGTTATGGTGCAACACCTATACGAAAATGATTTGATGTGGAGTTACACTACATGGAGCGACCATGGTGAAGCAGTAGACTTCAGCTCAGCAGACTTCAGCTCAGGGTATAGTTACCAGGGTGCCTCATCCAGAGGCAGTGGTGCCAGCCCCCCTGCTTGCAACGCAACTGCAGATTTGGTCCATGATGCGTTTCCGGGATTTAGTCATGGTGGACACCAACGCCAAGAGGGAGGTTACAGTACCACTCATGAGCAAGATGACACATTCCCTACTGCTAGCTTGGCCACTGACACTAGTGAGATGGATAAGTACAACCGGATGCTACTTGAAGCGCAAACCCCGGTGTTCCCTGGATGTCGAGAGAATGTGTTGCAATATGTGATGGAGCAAATGAAGATAAAAGTGAAGCACAAAATGTCAGTCAGTGCTTTTGACGAAATTCAGGAGCAAATATGTAAGTTGCTTCCTCATGATCACAATCTTCCTAAATCTCATTATAAGGTTAGAAATATTTTGAGCAGCCTCGGCCTAAAGTACAGGATAATTGACACATGTCCGAATGATTGTGTGCTTTTTTACAAAGAGTATAAAGATTTGGACTATTGTCCCATATGTAGCCAGTGCAGATATGAGCTGAATAGGAAGAGTTCGAAAAAGTGAATTCCTGTGAAAGTTCTTCAATATTTTCCCTTAATTCCCAGATTGCAGCGCCTCTACATGTATCTACACATAGCAGAGGCGATGCGATGGTACGCAGAAAAGCAAATAGATGACAATGTCTTGCGACACGCCGTGGATGGGGAGGGTTTCAAACATTTCGACAAAGAATTTGGAGACTTTGCTGCAGAGGTTAGAAATGTTAGACTCGGACTATCTACAGACAGATTCAATCCTTGGGGTAGTAATAGCTCCGCCGTAAGCACTTGGCCTGTTATTCTGATGCCGTATAACTTGCCTCCGTGGATGTGCATGAACAAGGAATTTAATTTCCTTACTGTACTAATTCCAGGTAATAAATCTCCAGGGAAGTGCTTAGATGTCTACCTCAGACCTTTGATCGACGAGTTGAAACTGTTGTGGAAAAATGGAGTCCCAACATATGACAAATTCACTGACACGATGTTCACGATGAGGGCTGCCGTAATGTGGACGATCAGCGATTTTCCAACGTATGGGATATTGGCAGCCTGCAGGACAAAAGGATATAATAGATGTCCTATATGTTTGGACGACGTGAACTCTAGTTGGCACGTGGGGAAGGTGTGTTACTTGGGTCACCGTAGATGGCTTCCTCACTACCACCCGTGGTGACAGGATGAAGCTCATTTCGACGGGACGGTAGAGAACTATCCTAAACCCCGTAGTTGGTCGGGCGAAGAGACTTTAGATAGATGTAAAGAAATGCAATCCAATTCCTCCACATGATCTCCGCTATTGGCATCACAAGAGTATATTCTTTGAACTCCCTTACTGGTCGAAGTTGAAGCTAATGAACAACTTGGACGCGATGCACATAGAAAAGAATGTGTGTGACAGCGTGGTGGGAACAATTCTCGGTATTAAGTTCAAGACGAAAGATACTCCCAAAGCACGTAAAGATCTGGAATCAATGAATCTACGTCTTCCCTTGTGGTTGAGGAGAGATAGGAAATGAGTGTACAACAAGATGCCAGCTACACCTTACATAGTGAAGCCGACACTTAAACATTCTGTATTTCACTGGTTTAAGGGCGTTCGTTATCCGGCTACGTATGCAGCTACTATAATTGGAGCAGTGGACGAGGTGCAACACAAGTTTGTTGGTCTAAAGACACATGACTATCACGTTATGCTGCAATGTCTAATTCCAGTGGTAATTCGACCATATTTACCTCGTGACGTCGTAAAACCAATAGTGGCATTGTGCAGATGGTGGCAGAGGTTATGCGCCAGAGAATTAAAGAAGTCAGATGTGGTGGAACTGTAACAATAAATTGTGCACATCATTTGCAAACTAGAGAGGATTTTTCCCCCTGCTTTCTTTGACATCATGATTCACCTAATGATCCACCTGCCCGAGCAGGTGCTCATTTCTGGTCTGGTCCAGTACACTTGGATGTATCCTCAAGAAAGGTACGTACAACTATATTAATTATACAAGTGATTCGATTCATAATTTGTTCCACTGGAGATTACTAGCTATATGTACTTATTCTTATTGTACGTTTGATTTTGTAGACAGCTTGGACAGTATAAAGGATTCGTCAAAAACAGGTAGGCCCCGGATGGCTCCATAGCTGAGACATACCTAATGCATGAGTGTGTTACTTACTGCAACAGGTACCTCAAAGATCCACCACCTCCCACTGCCTCTGATCCCAGTGCCCGCATCAATCTTTTTGTCGTCACCAATGTCGTCCGACCGTTTAGAGAAGTATTAAATGAATCGTTAACACAGGAAGAACTTATTGAGGCACATTGCGTAGTGTTGCGAGACTGTGACGAAGTTGAGTCGTACATGATGTCATACAGGGAGAGGCTTCAGGCATTAAATCCAGACAAGAGTTCAGCGTGGATTGAGAAAATGGTTAAGAAAAAGTTCCCTGATTATTTCTTCCAATGGGTACGTACGTACGTCTCGGTATTTAGTAATTTATATATATATCGATCATGTTTGTAGAAAGTAAACCCTTAAATTTTCCCATTTTCGTAGATGATTGATCTACAAAAATCTGAAAACCACGGGGGGTGGTAGTCCTGGCCAAAACACTTGCTAGCAGGGAAGCCGATTAAACACTATATTTATTCCAGATATTTTGTGAACGGTGTAAAGTTCCATTCATTGGCCCGAGATGAAGGAAGAAGAACACAAAACAGTGGGATAGCGGTTGGGAAAGACAATGATCTATATTACGGTGCTATTGTATATGTGGTTCAGCTATGTTACGGGAATGATATCAACGTTTTCCTATTCAAGTGCAGATGGTTCAAGCGTACAAAGGAAGACCTGGGACTTTTATCAGTCGATACAAACTCAAGATGGTATGAGGATGACCCTTTCGCTCTCGCCACCTTAGTTAGGCAGGTGTTCTATCTCGACAATCCGAAAGCTGGTGAAGGGTGGAAAATAGTGAACCATATCTCTCATCGAGGAATATGGAATACAAAGACAATTGAAGGGACACCGGCGACTGAAGATGCTACTGAACCAGAAAGAGACATTTCTGGCTATCAAGAGCCTAATATTTCTGTCATCCGCTTTGATATAATGGACCTGGTTCAAGATGGTGAACGGTTACCCATGCCTGATGGTTGTACAGATCTAACTGAAGATGAGATTATTGAGGCAATTAATGAGGTAGATGAAGAAGACGTGCAGGATGAGGACGAGGACTCAGGTAATTCGTCAGACGATGTTGAGTATGATGAGGAGGATGAGCAATCGGATAACGGGGATGAGGATGATGACGATTATTCTGAAGAGTACAATTATACGACGAGGATTATTAATTGGTAATTAATTATTGTAATTATTGTAATATATGATGCATCATCGATCAATAATTAATATCAATATTATAAGGAGGAGTACGTATGTACGTATGTAAAACTATTATTTTTGTACTTAATTAATTACACGCGTCCATGCTCGGATCGGATCGACCGACGTAAGTAAATTAAATTAAATTAATTAATTAATCAATCCGGATCGGATCGAATCGAATCAAATCGAATCGAATCGATCGAGCAGCGGATCGGATCGGATCGATGATTTTTTCAATTGAATTGAATCAGAAGAATTGAACGGAGACACTTGGAAGACGGAAACTCCATTTTGCGTCGTCCAAGTGAAGCAAAACCCTAAACCCTAAACAGTTAGGCCCTAACCCCTAAATTCAGGGTTTTGTACTTAGACGACGCAAATGAGACTCTCCATCGTCCAGGTACTCACTTGGACGACGAAACACTCATTCTCCGTCGTTCAGGTACTCACTTGGACGACGGAGAAGCTCATTTGCGTTGTCCAAGTTCAGAATTCGTAATTTTATCTAAGACAACGACAATTTAGACCATCTCCCAATGCATATTCTTTTCGTCAAGACTATAGAGTAAACAATTCTTGGTGTGTGAGCTTCGACGGTTCCAAAATCGAAGTTACGAAATGTCTTGTATCCACGTTTCCGGTTTGTCAAAATCTCGGTTTTGCGGTTGACTGTGCCGATGAAACCCTTCACGAACTTATTATTTTCTGAAAATTATTTTAATTATATATTATGTTACGGCGAGCGTATCCAACGGTTGTTTTGTCCAAATTCAATTTCGTTAATATCGATATGCAAATGAGCCTATACTTAATAACACTTAAGTCATAAAGATTAGTAAATACTTAACAAGTTTAAAGATGTAAAATTATTCGTCGTTTCAAATTCAATTGTTTATATATACGATGCGTTAATCGATATTTTACGACTATTTCATTCGAATGACAGATCGGCAAATTCGTTGCGAATTAATTTTAAAAAAAATTTTAACGTAAATTCAACTTGGACCACGGAGTTGTCCTTTCTCCGTCGTCCTAGTGCACACCTGGACGACGGAGCTCCGTGGTCCAAGTTCAAAACCCATGGCAGTTGATTGTTTCGAAAGTTGACTTAGACGACGGAGAATCTATTCTCCATCGTCTAAGTCAACATTCGAAACGGTGCCCAAAATTAACGCGGTTGAAACCGTCCCGCCGATTAATTGGGTGCCGTTTCAAAATTTTGAAACAGTTGACTTAGACGACGGAAAATAGGGCTCCGTCGTCTAAGTCAAAGCCTATATATAACACTGCTCATTCTCTCTTTTCCTCATCCCATCTCATTTCCTCCTCTCCTCTCCTCTCCTCTCCTCTCACTCTCTCTCAAAACCTCCGACCTTCCTCCTCCGGCGACCAAAATTCCGGCGACTTTCCTTCTCTCCGGCGACTCTATACTCCGGCGATTTTCCGGCGACTTTCTGGCTAGGTAATAATTATATTTTTCAATTAACATTATTATTATTTAAGTAATTATTTAATTTGCAAATTGGTTAATTAATTAGTAATTAAAGTATTAGTAATAATAATTATTAGTAAAAATAAATTATTAGTAATAATATATTAATAATAATTATTATTGGTAATGATAACTAATTATTGGTAATAATAATTAATAATAAATGAATAATTATTAGTTAAAATTAATTAATAGTAATAATTATTATTGTTAATAATAATTAATTATATTGGTAAATGAATAATTATTATTAAATGCATGAGAAATAATAATTAATTATTGTAATTATTTATTATTTTAATTAATAGTATAATTGGTGATTATTATTGCATGTAATTAAAAATAATTAATTGATAATTATGGGAATTTTGTAGTAAATTGGTAGTCTTTGATTTAAATTTAGTACATAAGTTTGGTTTATTAAGTCGCACTCTTTGGAATAGATGGCGCCTCATTTCCTAGCTTATCTCCTTAATCCCTCGTGATGTGTGGATTTCATCACCACACACCATAACCTAAGTGAAGTTATGGACACGAGGTTGAGGGCGGAGTTTGCAAAGGACTTGAGGGAGTGTAAATTTTTGAAAGATTGGCTGAATGTCGGACATGGTGTCTAGAAACGGGTTATGACTGATGACAGGTTTTGGATCTAAGAAAGACGACACCAATAGAGTATATACCATTGATTTGGTTAGCCTCAGGGTGTTTTGTCGAAATTAGTCCTGCCTCTCGCGTTATCTCTATCCCTAACTGGCCATGTTTTTCGATTGAACCAAGGCTGATTAATTGAAAGTTTACACTTTATCGCGCGGGTCGCACGTCCATTGAACGACCCAAATACCAAGCTAGTGTACTCTATTTAAATCTTAGGTGCACTCAATACTAAGGTGTAATTACCGTAAATTTTTTATATAATTATTATGGTAATCAGGTATTTTAACAACGTACTCCTACGTTTAAATGGCTCCGTCGGGAAAGAAAAAGGCCCAACAGGAGGTCGAAGATGCTATGCTCCGACGCTTCGCGGAGCAAGTCGGTTGGGAATTACAGCAGGCCAACGACGCACTCTCTTCGGACCCTTCAACTGGTCCGTCGACAGCGCCCACTGGGGAAATTCCCGTTGCCCCAGTTATCCCGACCGGTGATGACGACACCTATTCCAGTCCGACGCCCGGTTCAGCAGGAAGTACCCAAGTGTCCTCGACCTCTAAATCTATCCTCTATAGCGCCCAGCGCAAGCTCAGGAGGGCCCCGACTAACCCGAAACCGAAAAGGACTCGCGGTCTCGTCAAAGGCGGAAAATCAGAGAAAATTTTAAAGGCGACCAGGAAAAAGATCGACTTGTCGTACGACGAATTCACCGGTGGCCCTCCCACAACTCAGCTAGCTAGTCTCTCGGCGCATAGCATAAGGCCAATCCTTCGTAGCCGGGTTCGTATGACTGCCCCTACTTGGAAGGAGTTGCCGGATGAAGAGAAGGCGAAACTGTTTAAAGAACTTTCGGTACGTAATACGTACAATTTTAAATTTATTTTCTAATAACCAATAAAAATTATAATTTCATAATATATACGATTATAATTTTCTATTTATTTCTGATAGGAACAATATGAGGTAGATCCCACACCGGTGATGGTTAGGTATATCAACCAAACCGCCAACTCCATCTACCGTGATTGGAAGTACAAGCTTCATGTGTACTTTGACAATATCGGCCCTGTGCCTACCCCCGTAGAGCTGCGTGGGGATAGGGAAGATGAGTGGCAGTGGTTGTGTAACCACTTCCAAGATGAAGAATATAAGGTGTTTACTTTTTTTATTTAAATAAAGAGAATTGAATTATTTTTATTTTAGTTACTCATTAATTTTTTAATGATTTATGTTGTTCAACAGAAATTCTCCGAAATCAACAAAACCAACTGGGGGAAGAAGGACAAGCACCATACCTCCGGCGCCAAGCAAGTGATTCAAATAGCCAAGGAGCACAAGGATAAGGGCTCCAAACATCCTTATCTCGATGCTAGCATAAGCGCGTACGTTGTGCCTGGGCTCGAGAATGAAGCGAGTCAATACGGCGTAAGTGATATATATATATATGTGTGTGCGCTTTTAATTATAGTAGTTATTATTTAATTATCATTTTTTTAATTATTATTTTTTAGGCAAGGTTGGTAGAACGTGCGCAGGAGGAATTGACCAACACTCAGCTTGTATACCCAGATTTGCTGCCCGAAGACCTGCCTCCTCTATCGATGGAGAGCCAAATTGCAATCGCCGATGAGGTATACGGTCGTAGAGCTGGAAGGGAGGTTAGGGGGATGGGACCTAAGGTGATTTGAGATTTGTCGACCTCTGACTCATCATCTACGGGAGGTTCGGCGAGGAAAAATACTCAGGCTGCAGCCGTCCAAGCAGTCATTCAAGAAGCTCGACTCGCACGGGAGGAAAATCAATCTATGCGTCAAAGGCTTAATCAGCAATAAGCGCAGATAGCCCAACTCGTCGCCCTCATGGAAAATCAAGCTCGACGACAGTGTCAACCTCCTCCGAACCCATACCCCGACGACGACGACCCGGCTGGAGACGGGGGACTCGGCGGCGCATCTGCTCCTCCAATATTTTAGTAGTTAATTTGTGTAGTTTATTATATCGTTTTTTTTTCCGATTCCGAACAATATTTTAATTTTTATTTATTTCATGTATATGTACAAATTAATTTTTATTATTTAATTAAGTAATTACAAATTTATTTTATTTAATTAATTTTAACATTTTTAATTATTTAAATGAGATTGGAGTTTTTTAATTAAATTATTAATATTTTACAATAATTTAAAATTTAATTTTAAAAAAATTAAATAACCACTTGGACCACAGAAATCAATTCTCCGTGGTCTAAGTGGGCACCTAGACCGCGGAGAAAGCCCAACAACTCCGCGGTCTAAGTTCTCACTTGGACCACGGAAATCAATTCTCTGTGGTCTAAGTGCGAACTTAGACCGCAGAGAAAGATGAAAAACTCCGCGGTCCAAGTAAACACTTGGACGACGGAAATCCATTCTCAGTCGTCCAAGTTCTTACTTGGACCGTGGACAATCTCCGCGGTCTAAGTTTCACTTGGACCACGGAGTTCACCTTCTCCGTCGTCTAAGTGCTTGGACGACAGCACTTGGAGCACGGAACTTGGAGGACGGAGGTTCCGTCGTCTAAGTACTTAGACAACGGAAAAACACATCTAGACGACGGAAACTCTCCGCGGTCTAGGTGCGTTTTTCTTGTAGTGTTTAAAAGTGTATTTATTGTTCTTATCAAGGCCCAGAATTATTCCAAGGATGTTGTCGAATACATTTTTCTCAATGTGCATAACGTCAAGTTTGTTCCTGAGTTTTAACATTGACCAATAAGGGACTTCAAAGAAAATATTCATGTGACTCCAATACCCAACTTCGTCATCAACTATAAGTGGGTTTGAGGCCGTCACACGTGGACACTTGCTCAATACTCCAAAATCAACGTGTTGGAGCCTTTACAAAATCTCTTCACAGGACCATTCTCGGAGTTTCAAATCATCCTCTACTGTCACGTCAAAACTCGCCGCTTCGGATCTCCATTGGTGATTTTCGGGAAGCCATCTACGGTGTCCTAAGTAACACACATTTCCCGCGTGATAGCTAGGGTTGACGTTGTCTAAGCAGATAGGACAACCCTTGTACCCTTTAGTCCTGCAAGATGCCAACAGCCCGTAAGCTGAAAAATTGTTAATGGTCCACATAATGGCTGCTCTCATGATGAATGACATTTTAGTGTAGCTATCCCAAATTTGCACCTTAAATTCTCACACCTCCTTCAACTTGTCAATCAAAGGTCTCATAAACACATCAAAACACTTTCCAGGAGAATATTTACCTGAAATTATCAGACAAAGAAAATTAAACTCATTTCTCATACACATCTAGGGAGGTAAGTTATACGGCATCACAATAACGGGCCAAGTACTGTATTGGCCATCATTAAAAGGATTGAACCCGTCTGTGGAAAGTCCTTGTCTCACATTTCGAACCTCTGATGCCAAGTCTGTAAACGTCATGTCGAAAGACTTTAAAGCCTCCCCATATGTGGGGTGTCTAAGCACACAGTCATCCAAGCTCTTTTCACCGTGTCACCTCATTGCCTCTGTCGTGTACGGAGACATGTACAATCGCTCCAGTCTAGGAATCAACGGTAAATGATGAAGAACCTTCCATGGAAAAAATTTCTTCTTCTTATTCTTCTGCTTGACCCGCCATCTTGACTCGCCGCAAATCAGGCAATACTGAAGGTCTGCGTGTTCCTTATAAAACAAGATACAACTGTTTTTGCACACATCAATTTTAGTGGAGAAAGGCCAAGGTCGTTCAATATCCTTATTACTTTATACTAACTGTCTGAAAGTTTGTGATCATCAGGAAGCAGACTACTTATGTGTCATTGGACATCATCGAACTCTACATTCAACAATTTATGCTTCACTTTATACCCAATTTCCTCCATTACGGCACTCAAAATAGTCACTTTACCATGTGGATGCACCGGTGTCTAGGTTTCCAGTAGAAGTCTATTGTACTTGTCATAATTAGTGGACCCCATGAAGTCACCTGTTGGCGGAACAGTCTCATGGTTGGGAGTATCGTAGTGGCCCTCGGAAAACCCATATCCACTTGAACTATACGACAGAAATGCATCGTGGAAAATTTTCATAACGGGGTTAGGAGCAGGTCCATCAATATTGCTAGATGAGCCAACATGATACCCTGATCTGAACCCCGCCATCGCAGTATGAGCATTAACTTCTGGTTCTTCATCATGTTCAGTCCATGAAGTGGTATAATCCCACATCATACCTTATTGAGAAAGTGCTGGAACATATCTGCAACTGTATGATACTCTGAGTTACGACATCTCCTGTACGAACACTTAAAATTGGAGCTTCATCCACCATGTTGAATTGCGAAACGAATTAAACTAATTAATTAATAATATATATATGTAAATATCCAAAAATCTATAATTTGTCAACAAAGCTGTGACAACCCGAATCAGAAATGGTATGTTTATCGGCTTGATTTGCGAGTTTCGTGATTAGTCGTGGTTTTGTTGTAAGTGGTCGTTATGGCGGTTAATGACTAAATTATCGTTCAAGAATTTGATTTGAGCTCCTTCACGAAAGTTGTAGAGAATTTAATTTCGAGCTCGTGGGAATTTCCGGAGGATTATTTCGAGTTACGTGGAATAAGTTATGAATATTTTTTGCCGTTGGATTTAGTCATGTTTATCCGTTTGGTTTCGATACGATTTGGAAAATATGTGTATGGTATAAATATGGTATGAATAAGTGACAATTTAGGAAACTTTCCATTTTGGAAAATCTGGGTTTGACCACGTTGACCCACGGGTCAAAACTGACCCATTCCAGGACGAGTTCTGTTTGCCTTCGATGTGCCTTATCCCGGCATCTTTTGGCCGTGGTGTCTTCATGAAAGTTGTTGGGCTTGAGCTCCTCTTTATTTTGATAGGTGGATCACTCATTTTGGTTACCGGATCAAGAAGTTATGACGTTTTGAAGTTTGTGGTTTTCTAGCGAGATTCGGCGGCGACGGAGGAGGCGGTGGCGGCCGAGTTGGAGGTCGACCCTATAGGGGTTTTGAAGCCCATGGAGAGGTGAGTTGAACCCAAGTGGTCTCGCACCTTACCGTGGCTGGTGGTGGCCGATCGGAGTTAATGAATTTCGGCGAGGGTTTTCGACTTCAAGGTGAGTTTTGGGTGTTTTCCGGTCAAAATTGGGCTTAGCTTTGAACTACAAAGTTTTTGGAAATGTCGAGATCTTCAAATCAATGTGTAGGTTGAAATTTTCTGAGCCGATGAAATTTTTCGGCGGCGGTGCCAGCGGCGGTGAGGTTTATATTTTGGCAATCGTGCGTTATAGAGGAAACTCTGTCGAAATTTTTGATTTTTGAAAGTTCATGTTTTTAGAAAGGGTTCTATTCTGGTTTAGGAAACTAAATCAGGGTTGGGTCCTTTCAGCTTGGTATCAGAGCATTAGGTTTTAGGTTCTGTAGACTTCTGTAGTCGTGTTTACTAAGGATTTTTAAGAATGTACAGCATGTCTGGAGCGATGACCCGACCGGCCGACGGATACTCATCAATGCTCTGGGTGTTGTATGCTTTCAAATGTTTGAAGTTCCATGATTACGTCATGTTTATTGTGAACAATGTCTTATTCATTAGGATGCCTTCTTGACGTGGTTTCCGTGTCAGTAAGGCTGTGGATCCTGTTAGGGATCAGTCGACGTGCGACTTGATAATATGAGTTGTGGGTTTGGATGAGCATTCTGGATTCAGAAATATATGTGGCATGGTTTGCCCAGTTGTATGTGTTTGGGTGCCTACATGTTGCTTCAGAGCAGAGAATTGTGGTAGCTGATGGTGTGCTTGAGTCAGATCATTGTGTTTAGTGGGTTGGTATTGTGTGAGTTCCTGTTGCGACTCCATAACCTACATTCAGGGTATTGTTTATACGGTAATGGTTCAATCAGCCTACCCAACAACGGAAATATTGAGTGTTTACCAACATGAGGCAGGGATGTATTGTTCACATGTTTGTTCCAGTTTGCACGTGTTATGTGGCTTCAGAGGAAGCAATGCAGGAGGTTCGAGATGAGTTTGAACCTGAGCATCAAAGGAATTTTGACTGTTATGCCTCGAGACAACCGTGAGGAGTTTGTTGTGCTGCACTTAGAGACGAGGACATTGAGAAGGAAAGGCATATACGGTTTCAGACATGTCGGTTTGAGGAAGGTGAACTTAGTCGTAATATTTTGATGAGGTTGAGTTCAGGCACCTCGGGATCAGTATCTTCATCAGGCTGTGGCCTTTTTGATTATGTTGAGGGTCATTTGGACAAGGCAGAAGATCCGTATGGTGGTGAAGGAGATCACAGAGTAGTGGGACTAGTTCCTGTGGTATGAGTCAGGGTGGTCCTTGGTGATCCTTCCACACAGCAGGAGTTTCCATTATGCAACTTTTACAGTAGGCGTTACTATGGTTTGTGTCAGAGGGGCATTCTCAGTTGCTACTGTGGTTGCCAGGAGGGTCACGTAATGAGGGAATGTCCTCAATTAACTGCTTTTCATGGTACTGCAGCTCAGAGTTCAGAAGGAGGTTAAGGTACCATTTCTAGAGTTTGACCAACGCAGACTTCTAGACAAGTCAATCAGCAAAGTCGCAATCAACGTGGACGGTTAGTTGGACATGCCAGAGTTTATGCCACAACCCTGTGTGAGGGCAGAGTTTCCCTGAGGTTACCGTTGCTTGACATCCATAGCTATTATGCTTGCATCTTCACTTTGGGGTTTGTGGAGAATGTTGTATCCATTGGATGAGAGTGTGTGTATCAGATGAGGTATCGAGACTATGAGGTTTGCAGGAGGTTGTGGACTAGCTGCAAAGTGGTTGTTCGTCGCAAGAATGTTGTAGTCCTTTGACATCCAGTCATGCCAGAGATCTTGTTTAGAGGTGAAGAAATGCTTTTCTACTACGTGTGGTTTCAACAATGAGGCTGAGATAATGATGAAGCAAGGATGTATGCCGTACTTGGCACATGTTCGTGATGTTGAGGTTGTTGTACCTGATGTTCGTGATGTTGAGGTTATCTGTGAGTATCCAGATGTTTTTCAGAGAATTTATCAGAGTTGAGGGAGCTGCAGATTCAACTTCAGGAATTATTTGAGGAAGACTTCATTTGATTTAGTGTTTTACCTTGGGGTGTTCCAGTATGTTTTATGAGGATAAAGGATGGTTCGATAATGTTATGCATCGACTACCGGAAACTGAATCAGGTTTTAGTGAAGAACAAGTATCTCCACTTCGGATTGATGGCTTGTTTGATCAGCTTATTGGAGCTTCAGTTTTCGGAGATTGATTTTAGATTTGAGTATCATCAGTTTCGATCAGAGGGTCGAGTTTGAAATGGTCAAATACCTGTGAGGAGAGTTACATGTTGTGGTTAGAGAAGAGGTTGATTACTGCACCATTGTTCACCATTATGTGATGTCATTGAGGATTATGTATGTATAGTGATGTTTCAAAACTAGATTTTGGTCGTTTTGGGATGCAGCAGGGCAATATGATGGTATATAGTTCCAAGCAGTGGAAACTTTATGAAGTTACGTATCCTATGTATGATTTAGGAGTAGCTGTTTTTGTGTTAGCATTGAAGAGTTGGAGACACTACTGGTATGGCGTGCAACGCAGTATAGGATGTACACTGATCACTTGAATTTCCTCTACTCGCGTATTCAGCCAGATTTGAGCATGAGGAGGCATAGATGGATGAGGTTGATTAACGACTATGGCTGCACATTTGAGTTCATCCAGAAAAGGCTAATGTGGTTGTACTTTGAATATCATTCAGGGGAGACCAACGTTGTTGCTGATGTAGTTAGTCCGAAAAATTTGGAGTTTCTATGTTTCATGTACGTGTTGCAAGAATCTCATTGTTAGCTAAGTTGCGAGCTACGGGAACTGAGTTACAGTGAGATGATGGAGCATTGTTGGCTAGTTCCAGGATCGACCTGTGTTACTTAATCAGGTCTGTGAGGCTCAGGATGCGGATTCCTACTGGTTGGACAAGAAGAATGCGATTCAGAATGGTGTTCCAGCAGAGTATCAATTGAGGAATGTTGGCACTTTATCGTGCAGAAGGACACTATGTGGGCCCAGAGACGATGAAATAAAGAGAGAGATGCTTATTGAAGCTCATTGTTCTACGTATGTTATGCACTAGTGGTATGAAGATGTATCATATACTTAGAGTTTACTACTCGTGGAGCAACATGAAGAGGGAAATAATAGCTTATATGAGCAGATGCCTCATTTGTCAGCAGGTGAAGGCACAGAGACAGAAACTTGCTGGGAAGTTATAGTCATTGGAGATTCCCGATTAGAAGTGGGAGCATATCACTATGGATTTCGTGTATCAGTTACCGCGTACTTCGGATGGTAATACTAGTTATTGGGTCATTGTGGACCGTTTGACGAAATCAATTCATTTCCTTGTACTTCCAGGAAAGATTTTAGTGGGCAGGCTGGCAGAGTGGTATTTGGCAGAGGTTGTCCATTTGCATCGTGTGCCTGTGTCCCAGGTCGCTGATCGAGATAATCAGTTACAACAGAGTTTTGGCAGGCATTGCAGTGAGCATTGGGGACCATATTACAGTTTAGTGAAGTTTTTCATCCTCAGACTGGTGGGCAATCTGAGAGAACTATTCAGACTTTGGGGGACACGTTATGGTCCTGTGTATTGTAGTTCAGAGGGATTTGGGACCAGCAGTTTCATTTGTTCGTGGTTGTTTGCAATATCCGTTTGCAGACCAGTATTGTTATGGCATTTTATGAAGTTGTGTATGAGAAACAGTATTGCACTCCATTGTGTTGGAGCGAATTAGGGATGAGATGGCTTTTGGTCCTGATTTAGTGGAATGCGCTACTGTAAACCTTCGGATTAGCAAGGACAAGTTGATAATTGCTCGAGATCGGCAGAGAAGTTATGCAGATGTGAGTATGTTGAGTCATTAAGTTCAAGGTTAGTGACTAAGGTTTCCTTGAAAAGGTGTGATTTGTTTTGGGAGGTGTGGTATACTTTGCCACGTTATATTGGTCCGTATGTGATCATAAAGCGAGTTAGTATTGTGACGTATAGTTTTGCATTGTTTGTAGCGTTGGCTAGTATGTATGTTGTATTCCATGTGGTGGAACTATATTTCAGATTTATTGCATGTTTAGCACCCTATCAGTTCCCTATACGGGAAGACTTGACATTTGTGGAGGAGCTAGTTCAGATTCTGAATTTGAGGGTGCAGGAATTACAGCACAGAAATATTTCTTATGTGAAAGTCTGATGGCAGAGTCATTCAGTTGAAGTAGTCACTTGGGAGGTTGAGCAGTATGCAGAGGCGGTGTCCCTACTTTTCAGTTGGCAGGCTTGGAAATTTCAAGGTTGAAATTTTTGTAAGGGGGGTAGATTTGTGACAACCCAAATCAGAAATGGTATGTTTATCGACTTGATTTGCGAGTTTCGTGATTAGTCGTGGTTTTGTCGTAAGTGGTCGTTATGACGGGTTTGTTAACGACTAAATTATTGGGCAAGAATTTGATTTGAGTTCCTTCACGAAAGTTGTAGAGAATTTAATTTCGAGCTCGTGGGAATTTCCGAAGGATTATTTCGAGTTACGTGGAATAAGTTATGAATATTTTTTGCTGTTGGATTTAGTCGTGTTTATCCGTTTGGTTTCGATACGATTTAGACGATACGTATACGGTATAAATACGGTATGAATACGTGACAATTTAGGAAACTTTCCATTTTGGGAAATCTGGGTTTGACCACATTGACCCACGGGTCAAAACTGACCCATTTCAGGCCGAGTTTTGTTTGCCTTCGATGTGCCTTATTCCAGCATCTTTTGGACGTCGTGTCTTCATGAAAGTTGTTGGGCTTGAGCTCCTCTTTCTTTTGATAGGTGGATCACTCATTTTGGTTACCGGATCAAGAAGTTATGACGTTTTGAAGTTTGTGGTTTTCCGGCGAGATTCGGCGGTGGCGGCGGAGTTGGAGGTCGACCCTATAGGGGTTTTGAAGCCCATGGAGAGGTGAGTTGAACCCAAGTGGTCTCGCACCTTACTATAGCTGGTGGTGGCCGATCGGAGTTAATGAATTCCGACGATTTCGACTTCAAGGTGAGTTTTGGGTGTTTTCCGGTCAAAATTGGGCTTAGTTTTGAACTACAAAGTTGTTGGAAATGTCGAGATCTTCAAATCCATGTGTATGTTGAAATTTTCTGGGCCGATGAAATTTTCTGGCAGCAGCGGCGGCCCGGCGCGCCGCCGTGAGCGGAGGTTTTCCGACTGAGGTGTTTTTCGACACTTTTTATGTCGTTTTGCTCGGAATCGCGCACCGATCGCAGTGGCAAGTTTTATATTTTGAATGGAGCATCGGAATGTGTGGCAAGGTTTTATAGTGTGTTTATTGGATTTTTGACGATTTCGTCGATATTCGAGTTATATGTTTTCGGGAATGGTTGGTTCTTAAGATGTGGTTCAGGGTTTTGAATTGTTATTTTGAACAGTGGTATATATGATTATTCAGGAGATCATGGTCATTCGTTTGGCGAGGGATTTTCCGCCGGATCACAGGATTATCGCTTTTTGCGAAGTGCAAGTCTGTGAGTGGACACATTTCTTTTCACTGATTGGTTGCGAGTCTTTTATATACGTTTTACGAGCATGAGCATGCATATGCGATTATGATTTATACGAGCATTGTGTTTTACGATTATGCATTTACGAATATGCATCGACGAATATACTATTATAATTATGTATTACGAATATGCATTTACATTGTGCTTTATACATTTGCATGAAACTATTTATGATTTGGTTTACACAAAGTATAGTTTGAGTATATATAGTTGTATCGATACACTTAGCATCCATGCTGATCCTTGAGGATGTTTACCGGGAGGGGACTGTTACCCTGTACCGAGGTATTTTCCAGGTGAGAACAGATACACTGACCTGAGGCCTTTCTGGCTAGAATCACGTGTAGGTCAGGGATCCTGTGATTCAGACTGTACTAGCGTGGATGTGTCCATGAGTGACCTCACGGGATTTTCAATGCATGCTCTGTACGCGTGAGGAGTTAGAGTCTCCCTCGTGTACCATATGATTTTTATGCATTTAGACTCGCATATGTTTTTATAACATATATTATTCGGCGAAAGACATTTATTTTCGTCCACTCACTCTAACGGTTTACATGTCTTTCCCTGGGCTCTTCGTTTTCTATGCCTAGATTGCAGTTTAGATTCAGGTGTCGCACGTCGAGGTTGGAGGCATAGTATTCAAGCCACTCTTCCTTTTTCACTAGGTTTCTTGTTTTGCCTACTGTTTTGTATATATGTATATACTAGAGGTCGCTCTGAATACTGGATATGTTTATATTTTCAAACGATTTTTCCCGGATTTCTGTAAAGTTATAGTTTTGTTTATTGCTGTACATTATGTTATGTTTTTGAGAAATTCGGATGGGATTGGAGCCCACGGTTTGGCTTTTGTGGCATAGGATGAAGTGTATTTTCCGCTGCAGGTTAATGGCAATCGTACATTATAGAGGAAACTCTGTCGAAATTTTTGGTTTTTGAAAGTTCAAGTTTTTAGAAAGGGTTTGATTCTGGTTTAGGAAACTAAATCGAGGTTTGGTCCTTTCAATAGCTACTAATCGATCTAACATTTCTACAAAAATTATCATTATACATACATCAAGTGCGGGATTCTAGCTACCTATCACAAATTTCGCCGGAAACTATCACCGGAATTCAATCACCGGTTAACTTCACAATACACCGAAATATTTCAAAAAAAATTAGTATACAAACACTAAAAAATATATGAAGCTTCGAGAATGCTTTGAGGGATTTGATCGAAGCTTTTTCATTGTAGATCGAAAAATCGCCGGAAAGGAGGTGTTAGAACAGTTGTGAAGAGAATAAGAGTTCGATCTAGAAATGCTACTGACCGTTATAGAATATTCTTCTAGCAGACGAACCTTATCCGCGTACTAGTGAATAAATTTTGTCAATTAAACTACTTCTAACAGACGGCACAGTTTCCGTGTTCTAACAATTCCTTAAGACACCGGAATTGGCAACAAAATTCACATTCCGTCCTTTTAATGTTTCTTGGAAGACAAAATTTGGTAACGCAAAAAAACCGTTATCTGAAAACGTTATTGGCCATCGAATTTTTGACGGAAACTATTTTCGTTGCCTAACAGGTTGTTAGAACAACCGCACCAGCGAGCACTCGAAGAAGTTTTGCTCGAGCTTCAGGTGGGGCCGATCGCATTTGCTCGAGCAGCTGGGTTTTGGAGCGCGTGTCGGCGAGCAGCACGCCAAGCAGTCATCGTTGACGATTTACTCCGGCAAACGGTCGAGCAAGAAATGCTCTGGTGCTTGCTCGAGTGCCTGGCAGATCCCACGGCACGTGGGTGACGTCAGGAGAGTGAAATTTTTTTTCGGTCAGGTGCATGCAGTAAAAGAGTAATAAAAAATTTTGACGGACCAATCAAACGCTGACACATGGCTTTCCGGCTAGTAAATTCAACCCCAACGGTCGAATTGATCTGGACCATCCATTTTGAATCTAAAAGTTTGATCCAACGGCTCATATTTGAAGGAAACGGCTACTGAAAAATCAGAACAGAAATTAACTGAAAAATCTCCAAAAAATAGTAAAAAATTCTCAAAAATTCTCAAACACTCCCAAATATTTGCCTATAAATACTACTTCAATTTTTGCTCAACTCACACCAATTTGTGCACAACAAATTGCACTTCTCCTTCCATCTCTTCTCTCATTTCGTTTAGCATTTGTTCCAAAACAATGGCCACACATTGGCTTCCTTCCGAAGATTTACAAATGTGTATCTCTTTTGTGCTTCATAGCATTGATGAATATGACGGCAACAAACAAAAGAGGAAGAAATTGTGGGAGGCAATTCATGGGGATTATGTGAAAAATTGGAAGCCAACACAAGATGAGTATCCTCCGAAAGAGCCGAGGACCCAAATCGCTCTTGCATCTCACTACAACAAGTTCAAGCTACTCTTGCAAAAATGGGGCGTATGTTTGTACGCGGCACGGCAACGTATAGCTAGCGGCACTTCGCTAATGGATGAAGTAAGTTTATTTTTTTGTAGCATACATTATATAAATTTTTTTGTAGCATAATGATGAATTAAATTATGTAGCATACATTATTTTTTTGAGCATAATTTATATATGTAAGTTGAATAAAATATGTAGCATGGTGAAATAGCTAATAAAATTATTTTATTAGGTCAAGCGCTTAATCATGTTACTATAAGGACAAGAAGAAAGTGTTTACACACTTTGAAGGTTGGGAAGTGGTTAAGAATCATCCATCTTTCATTTCGGTGCTACCAAGTACTCCATCTCCATACGCAAGTAGTTACCAACCTACTCCTTCCGCCGCCGAATCATCTCCAACCATTAATTTGGATGACGAAGAAGTGAATGAGATACCTCAAAGCCATGTGGCTGCTCCCTCGAGTCCGCCTAGACCAATGGGAATGAAGGCGGCAAAGGAAGCAAGGTGACAAAATAAACAGGGTAAGACTCCTATTGAGCAACGAGTTGAGGTTTTGCATACCATTGCTAGTGACCAAGCATCGTGGCAATCCAAGACGATAGTGCATAATGAAAGTGAGCTTAATTATTACGCGGGGTACATAGAAATTCAAAGGCGGAATGAAGCAAGGGCGGATGAAGAGTTATGATTGAAGAAACAAGAGGAGGAAATGAGGATCATGTGAAAGGACCCAACCCCGATTTAGTTTCCTAAACCGGAATCAAACCCCTTCTGAAAACACGGACTAACAAAAACCATTAAAATTTTGGCAGAGTAACACTACTAACGCGAAATTGCCATTACCTGCACCCGGAAAATAAAACTTCATCCTATGCCACAAAAGCCAAACCGTGGGCACCAATCCCATTCGGATTTCTCAATATCATAACAATAACAATAAACAGTAAGCATAACTGTAATATATAGTAAATCCGGGAAAATTTCGTATAAAACATGTATCAGTAACGTATCAGAGCGACATCTAGTGTGTGTGTGTATATATATATATATATACACAAAATGTACAATAGTAGGCGAAACAAGGAACCTACTGGAAAACACAGGTAGCTCGAACAACTAGCCTCCGACCACGATGCATAAAAACATATGCGAGTCTAAATGCATAAAAATCAAATGGTACACGAGGGAGACTCTAACTCCTCACGCGTACAGAGTATGCATCTTAAATACCGCGGGGTCACTCATGGACTCCTTCGCGCTAGTACAGTCTGAATCACGGGATCCCAAACCCACACGTGATTCCAAGCCAGAAAGGCCTCGGGTCAGGATATCTGTCCCCCCCCCCCCCCCCCCCCCCGGAGTGTACTTGGGGATCAGCCGAGAAGCTATGTGCATCGATACAACCCTGTCTACTGAGACTGTACTCTGTGTAAACCAAATCACAAATACTTTCCATGAACATGTATAAAACATAATGTAAATGTATGTATATTCGTAGACGCTTATTTGTAAATGCATAATCGTAAAACACATGCTCATATAAATCATGATCATAACTGCATGCTCATGCTCCTAAAACGTATATAAAAGACTCGAAGTCAATCCGTGAAAAGAAATGTCCACTCACAAATAAGCAAAACGCGCACTCGCGCTAATCACGTGGCCCGGCGGAAGATCCCTCGCCCGAAGCACGATCTTGATCCCCTGAATAATCACAAAATATATCTGATCAAAATCATCGCTCACAACACTCAACCACACCTCGGAAACCAACCGTTTCCGGAAATATATTACGCGGTACAAAATAATTGACGAAATTCCCAAAACACTCCACATAAACCCTCGACTAAAAATCCGGAACCCAAATCACCTCGAAAACCTCACGACTGCGTTTGGAGCGCGAAAACGAGTCAAAAACACATAAAAACCTCGAAAAACCGGACCTCGTCGGAGCACCGGCGCGGTTGCGACGGCGTCCTATCACGGTCAAATTTTCCAGAAATGTACATCTCCCCAAGCCCAACAACTTCTCTCAAAGGACCATTTCCATCCAACCACCACAGTGGCCGGAATAAGCCTCGAAAATCACGGAATCCATGGATTCCGGTGACTTTCCAGCGAGCTCCAAAATGGCAACCAATTGGAAATTCCTTCTACCCAAAGCATCTAGAGCTTGAGGGGAAGCTTTCCCACCCCCCCCCCCCCCCCCCCAAAGACCCAACCTCAACTATCGCCGGAACACCTAACCTAAATCCGGCAAAAATCCCATTTTTCTCCAAGTTCGTTCTACCTCAAATCATCATCAATTTAAGTGAAATCAAGTTCCAATCCATAGCAAATGAAGAGAGGAAGCTAACCATACCAGTTTCAAGGTCTAAGGTGGCCGGAAAATCAGAACCCGACGGTGGCAGTTTGGCACAGCGGCGGTGGAGCTCGGTCAACGGCAGTCAACGGTCAACCCAAGGTCAAACGACGGTCAAACTTCCCGAATAGTGATTTTTGACAATTTTCGACTATTTCCGATATTTATACTCGCGTTTTGGGACGATCGATAGTCCAAAATGGATAACCTTTACGATTCGGATAAACTCGATACAAACGGATAAACTCGTCGATATTCCGAAACTTTAAATAATCATATTATATTCCTTGGTGATCGCAAAAATCATCTGGAACCGCCCACGAACTCCAAATCACGTGTACCACAACTCTCGAGAAGAGACTCAACTCAAATTCTCGGCCGATAATTAAGTCGTGATTAAAACTAGTAAATCAACCAATTTACGGAAAAACAGTGATTACGCGTAATCTCGTGAATTAAGCCGTTTACTCTACTGATTCTGGTTCGGGTCGTCACAAATCTACCCTCCTTAAAAAAAATTCGACCTCAAAATTTACGTACCTGTCAAGTGAACAGATGAGGATACTGCTCCCGCATACGCTGCTCAGTCTCCCAGGTGGCCTCCTCAACCGAATGATTCTGCCACAAGACCTTCACCAGCGGTATAACACGGTGCCTCAACTCCTGCTCACGACGATCGAGAATCTATACAGGCTCCTCAACATACGTCAAATCCTCACGGATCGGTAACTACTGTGGCGCTAACACATGTGACGGATCTGAGATGTACTTCCGCAACATTGAAACGTGGAAAACATTGTGAACACGAGCCATCTCAGCTGGCAACTCAAGTCTGTAAGCAACAGCTCCAACCCTCTCGGTAATCTCATACGGACCAATGTACCGTGGTCGAAGCTTGCCATGCTTCCCGAAACGCACAACACCCCTCCACGGAGATAGTCTCAAGAGTCTGTATAGTCCGCTCAGACTACCCGTCAGTCTGAGGATGAAAAGCTGTACTGAAACATAACCTTGTGCCCATGGCTCGCTGCAACGCCTGCCAAAACTCGGAAGTAAACTGACTGTCTCGGTCAGATATAATAGATACAGGCGCTCCGTACAGTCGAACAATCTCTGATAAATACAGCTTGGCCAATCTGCCCACTGATATCTTCCCCGGAAGTGCGAGAAAATGAGCGGATTTCGTCAGTCGATCCACAATAACCCAAATACCAGTGTTGCCAGCCAAAGTACGCGGCAACTGATAAACGAAATCCATGGTAATGTGCTCCCACTTCCAAACCGGAATCTCTAATGGCTGTAATTTCCCTGCAGGTAGATGAGACTGGCTGTAATTTCCCTGCAGGTAATGTGCTCCCACTTTCAAGTCTGGCTGCGTCCGCAAGTAGATGAGACTCTTGTGGTCGGTGTAGATCTTACACTGGGCTCTGTACAAGTAATGTCTCCAACTCTTCAACGCTAGCACAATAGCGGCCAACTCCAAATTATGGGTCGGATAGTTGACTTCATGTGGTTTCAACTGCCTGGAACCGTAAGCTACAACTCTACCATGCTGCATCAGCACACAACCAAGTCCCATCTTTGACGCATCACTATAAACCACGAACTCACCGTTGTCGTCTGGTAATGTCAGAACCGGTGCAGTAGTTAACTTTTCCTTCAGGAGTAAGTAACTCTCCTCACAAGCATCAGACCACTCAAACTTGACGCCCTTCTTCGTCAGTCTGGTCAGTGGAGTAGCAATTCGAGAAAAATCCTGTACAAATCGCCGGTAGTAGCCTCCCAAACCCAAGAAACTCCGGATCTCCGGTACAGTGGTTGGTCTACTCCAATTCAGCACGGCCTCGATCTTGTCAGGATCAACACTGACTCCCTCAGCCGATATCACATGCCCCAGAAATTTCACACTGTCCAGCCAAAACTCGCATTTGCTGAACTTCGCAAACAACTGATTGTCCCGCAAAGTCCGCAACACTGCTCGTAAATGCTTCTTGTGCTGGCCCACACTCCTGGAATATATCAAAATATCATCGATGAACACAATCACGAACTTGTCCAAAAACCGTCTGAACACCCGGTTCATCAAGTCCATAAAGGCTGCGGGGGTGTTGGTCAACCCAAACGGCATAACCAAAAACTCGTAGTGCCCCTACCGCGATCTGAAGGCTGTCCTGGCCACATCAGACCCTCGGATCCTCAACTGGTGATATCCGGACTGAAGATCAATCTTCAAAAAGACTGAAGCTCCCTTGAGCTGATCGAACAAGTCATCAATCCGCGGTAACGGATACTTGTTCTTCACTGTAACCTGATTCAGCTTCCGGTAATCGATGCACAGCCGCATAGATCCATCCTTCTTTCGTACAAACAAAACTGGGGCACCCCATGGCGAAACACTGGGTTGAATAAAACCTTTTTCCAGTAACTCCTGAAGTTGAACCTGCAGCTCTTTCAACTCCACTGGCGCCATACGATACGGTGCCTGTGAAATGGGTCATGTACCCGGTAACAGCTCAATAGTGAAGTCAATCTCCCGAACTGGAGGTATACCCGGTAACTCCTCCTGAAATACATCCGGAAACTCAGAAACAACCTCAATACCACCAAGGTCCGGCACAGCCGCTGTAATGTCTACCACATGAGCTAAATAAGCAACACATCCCTTCTTCATCAACCGATCCGCCTTCATCGCGGAAATCAAACATGGTAATGAAGTGTTCTTCTCGCCGTGAAACAATATCTCGGGAAAGCCTGGTCGTCGAAATGCAACCTCCTTCTTATGACAGTCAAACATGGCCCAATGCGTCTCCAAGAAGTCCATACCCAAGATCAAATCAAAGTCGACGATATCAAGCAACAACAAATCTGCAGCTAAACCATGGCCTCCAATAAAAATCTCGCAATCCCTGTACACCCAGCTAATACTCACAATCTCACCAGACGGATATAACACTCTCCACAACCCCGGAAGTGGAGACGCAGGTACCGTAGCTAAAAATGATAGTCTATATGACATGTATGAATGTGTGGCACCTAGATCTAACAATGTAAGTACTGGATAACTGAAAATGTGCAACGTACCGATAACGACCTCTGGTGAAGCTCTACCCTCACGCAATGTCATGGCATGAACCCTAGCCTGCCCGGCTAGTCGCCCATACTGAGGTTGTCCCTGCTGTCCACCCTGGCCCGCAAACTGTACTGGTCGAGCTCCCGAAGTGGCACCTCGCTCTCCTCCGGAACTCTGGGCCGCCTGTCTACCAATAGGCTGAAGACAGTCCCTTGCAAAGTGACCCTCCTGGCCACAACGATAACAATTGAGGGTACCTCGCTGACATGAACCAAGATGATACATATTGCACAAATTGCACAATAGGTACTCCCTTGGTGTAGCAAAAGTGCCAAAAGGTCGTCGAGGGTAACTGGAACCGCTAGAACCCCCACTAAACGGTGGTCGCTGCAGTCGATCTCTCCTTCATCTCTACCTCTGCCTCGATGCACTAACTCCTCATACTTCCGCTGATGGGTAGCCTGGTTAAAGTATCTCCGCATAAACAGGTCTCGGAACAAAGTCCACGGAGTATCAACTGGAACTCTATCGGTGCTAACCCACCAGAAGTATGCATCTAACTCAAGTAATCCAACTACTGCCACTGTCATCTGCTCAGGGGTAAAATGCAGACGCTCACAAACCCGTTTAACCTGAACCACCCATGCCTCACACATCTCTGGATCAGCTGAACCCGAAAAGACAGTTGCACCAGCAGTACGAGCTTTGACCATAGGGTCAAAACGCTCCTCCAAACGCAACACTCACATCAGCAAGTAGTACGTCTGGCGATCCATATTAGGATCCTCTTCCCGATCAACACGGGGACCACGTCAAGGAGACATCCTACTGATACAAGACAAGCATTAGGTATAAGCGGAAGGAACGTAATCATGAGACCTCAGATATTTGAGAACATACATTACCCGAAGCATTGATGAGTACCGCTGGCCAGTCGGATCATCACTCCAGTCATGCTGTACAAACTCAAATACCCTAAGCGTCACAACTACAAGACTCTACAGAATCTGACAACCTAATGCTCTGATACCAAACTGAAAGGACCCAACCCCGACTTAGTTTCCTAAACCGGAATCAAACCCCTTCTGAAAACACGGACTAACAAAAACCATTAACATTTCGGCAGAGTAACACTACTAACGCGGAATTGTCATTACCTGCACCCGGAAAATAACACTTCATCATATGCCACAAAAGCCAAACTGTGGGCACCAATCCCATCCGGATTTCTCAATATCATAACAATAACAATAAACAGTAAGCATAACTGTAATATATAGTAAATCCGGGAAAATTTCATATAAAACATGTATCAGTAACGTATCAGAGCGACCTCTAGTGTATATATATATATACAAAATGCACAACCGTAGGCGAAACAAGGAACCTACTAGAAAACACAGGTAGCTCGAACAACTAGCCTCTGACCACGACGTGAGACACCAGAATCCGAACTGCAAACTGGGCACGGAAACCGAAAAGCTCAGGGGAAAGACATGAAAACCGTTAGAGTGAGTGGACGAAAATAAATGTCTTTCGCCGAATAATATATGTTATAAAAATATATGCGAGTCTAAATGCATAAAAATTAAATGGTACACGAGGGAGACTCTAACTCCTCACGCGTACAGAGCATGCATCTTAAATACCGCGGGGTCACGCATGGACGCCTTCGCGCTAGTATAGTCTGAATCACGAGATCCCAGACGCACACGTGATTCCAAGTCAGAAAGGCCTCGGATCAGGATATTTGTCCCCCCCCCCCCGGAGCGTACTCGGGGATCAGCCGAGAAGCTATGTGTATCGATACAACCCTGTCTACTGAGACTGTACTCTGTGTAAACCAAATCAAAAATACTTTCCATGCACATGTATAAAACATAATGTAAATGTATGTATATTCGTAGACGCTTATTCGTAAATGCATAATCGTAAAACACATGCTCATATAAATCATGATCATAACTACATGCTCATGCTCGTAAAACGTATATAAAAGACTCGCAGTCAATCCGTGAAAAGAAATGTCAACTCACATATGAGCAAAACGCGCACTCGCTCTAATCACGTGGCCCGGCGGCAGATCCCTCGCCCGAAGCATGATCTCGATCCCCTGAATAATCACAAAATATATCTGATCAAAATCATCGCTCACAACACTGAACCACACCTCGGAAACCAACCGTTCCCGGAAATATATTACGCGGTACAAAATAATCAACGAAATTCCCAAAACTCTCCACATAAACTCTCGACTAAAAATCCGGCACTCAAATCACCTCGAAAACCTCACGACTGCGTTCAGAGCGCGAAAACGAGTCAAAAACACATAAAAACCTCGAAAAACCGGACCTCGCCGGAGCACCGGGGCGGTGGCGACGACGTCCAATCACGGTCAAATTTTCCAGAAATGTACATCTCCCCAAGCCCAACAACTTCTCTCAAAGGACCATCTCCATCTAACCACCACAGTGGCCGAAATAAGCCTCGAAAATCACGGAATCCATGGATTCCGGTGACTTTCCGGGGAGCTCCAAAACGGCAACCAATTGGAAATTCCTTCTACCCAAAGCATCTAGAGCTTGAGCGGAAGCTTTCCCCCCAAAGACCCAACCTCAACTGTCGCCGGAACACCTAACCCGAATCCGGCAAAAATCCCATTTTTCTCCAAGCTCGTTCTACCTCAAATCATCATAAATTCAAGTGAAATCAAGTTCCAATCCATAGCAAATGAACAGAGGAAGCTAACCATACCAGTTTCAAGGTCTAAGGTGGCCGAAAAATCAGAACCCGACGGTGGCAGTTCGGCACAGCGGCGGTGGAGCTCGGTCAACGGCAGTCAACGGTCAACCCAAGGTCAAACGACGGTCAAACTTGCTGAATAGTGATTTTCGACAATTTTCGACTATTTCCGATATTTATACTCGCGTTTTGGGACGACCGATAGTCCAAAACGGATAACCTTTACGATTCGGATAAACTCGATACAAACGGATAAACTCGTCGATATTCTGAAACTTCAAATAATCATATTATATTCCTCGGTCATCGGAAAAATCATCCGGAACCGCCCACAAACTCCAAATCACGTGTACCACAACTCTCGAGAAGAGAATCAACTCAAATTCTCGGCCGTTAATTAAGTCGTGATTAAAACCAGTAAATCAACCAATTTACGGAAAACAGTGATTACGCGTAATCTCGTGAATTAAGCCGTTTACTCTACTGATTCTGGTTCGGGTCGTCAAATCATGACAATGGATTTGGAGGCAATGATCCCAATCTCAAAAAGATATTTTACAAAGAGGAAATCAGCCATCCTTAATGATGGAGAACCTAGTCAAGATCAACCTACCGATGAAACATATTCGGATTGTTATCACCCAAGTCGCGTGCTCTTTCCATAGAAGTTCTAGTATTGTACTAAGAATAAATCTGGGCTTGGCTCGTCATTTTATGTAATTTAAATTTTCAAGAAATAAAGATGAAAGGACCCAACCCCGATTCAGTTGCCCAAATCGGAATCGAACCCCTTCTGAAAATACGAACCAACAAAAACCATTCAAAATTTCGGCAGAGTTTCTTTACTAACGTGGAATTGCATAAACCTGCACCCTGAAAATAACACTTCGTCCTATGCCACAAAAGCCAAACCGTGGGCACCAATCCCATCCGGATTTCTCAACATCAGATCATAATCAAATAACAGAAAACGTATCTGTATAACATAATATATCCGAGAAAATCCGTATAAAACACATATCAGAATGTATCAGAGCGACCTCTAGTGTAAATATATACAATATACACATCAGTAGGCGAAACAAGAACCTACTGGAAAACACAGGTAACTCGGATCTCTAGCCTCCAACCGCGACATGAGACACCAGAATCCGAACTGCAAACTGGGCACGGAAACCGAAAAGCCCAGGGGAAAAGGCAAATAAAAACGTTAGAGTGAGTGGACGAAAATAAACATATGTCTTTCACCAGTTTATGTACATAATCAATGTAAAACAGTGCGAGTTCGGAACATATATATATATATGGAGGTTGTCGGGCGAATCTCTCAAGCCCGACGTCAGGTGAATCGCTCGACCCAACGGTGATAGGCTAGGGGAATCTCTTAACCCCGGCGGCATACAGGGGAATCTCTTAACCCTGCCCAGAGGAATCTCTCAACTCTGGTCCAGAGGAATCTCTCAACTCTGGCGGACTACCGGTGATCAGCCGAGTAGCCGAAGCATCAATGCAATAAATGCCATCACCATTAAACATATAATAACACTTCCGAAAATAACATATATCTCAACATCGTATAAAGTAAACACGAAAATCATAAAATCCACGAACTCGCAAATCAACTGTGAAAATAGAAACTTGTTCACTCACAGATCAGTAAGCGCGCACTCGCACTAATCTCGTGGTCCAGCGGAAGATCCCTCGCCTGAAGCACGATCACGATCTCGATCTCGATCCCCTGAATATCCATAAAACACAACTGATCAAAACATAACCCACAATTCTGTACTTAACCACGGAAACCAACCGTTCCCGGAAATATACAGTGCAGTACAAAATGATTAACGAAATTCCCGAGATCTCCACTCGAAATCCTCGACTGAAAATCTGCTACCCAAATCAATCCGAAAATCTCTGGACGATAATCAGGGCGCGATTACGAGAAAAATGACATTAAAAACACTAAAATCCAAAAAGTCAACCCCTCGCCGGAGCTCTACCGTTGACCGCCGCCGCCGGCAGCGGCGCGCCGTCAACGATGACTTTCTCCGGCGAGGAAGCTCCAGAATTGAAGCTCTCCCCAAGCCGAGTCACTTCCTCAACTACCACCCAAGCCAATTCAAACCGGAACTGGTCAATTTCAACTCGAAAAGGCGAATGGAAATCCCTCCGGCAACCTAATCGGTTTCCTTCAAAAACTCATCCTCAATCCAAAACAAATACAGGGGAAGCATCATCAAGGTGTGGGGAGGTGAAACCCCAACATCTCCGCCTCCAAAACTCGCCGAAACCACCCTAACCGTCACCGACGAAATCCACAAACTCGACCCGATTCGGGTTTCCCCCAAAACTCAACCAATTTCCATAATTCCAAATGCAAAACCACTTAAAATTACAAGAGGAAGCGTTTCATACCTTCAATGAAGTCGGAGGTGGCCGGAATAAGTAAGTCGGCCGGCAAGAACCAAAACGGAAACTTTCCCCTTCGTGGTCAACGGTCAACTTTCCAATTTTGGAAGGTCAATGCTCGGTCAACGTCAAACAGTGTTTTGCGACTATTTTACGACTATTTCCGATATTTATACTCGCGCCTCGGGTCGATCGACGATTCAAAATGGATAACCATCACGATTCGGATAAACACGAAATAATCGGATAAACTCGTCGAAAACCGAAACTTCAAATAATCACAATATATTCCTCGGTTATGAGAAAAATCATCCGGAACCGCCCTCGAGCTTGAAATCACGTACTCTACAACTTCTGTGAAGACACTCAACTCAAATTCTCGGCCGAAAATATAGTCGCGAATAGAATCGACAAACCACACATATATCGTAAAACTGCGACTATGACCAATCTCGTGAATCGTGCAGAATATACAACTGATTCTAGTTCGGGTCGTCATAAAAGATGCAATTTATTTATTAAGATGAAATTGAAATACACATTAAATTAAACTAAAATTAAACACAAGCTTAATAATTAAACACACATATTTAGGATAATATTTAGAGTATCTCGCCGGTTTCCAACCTCCAATTGTGCTTCACCAAGTCCTTCTGAAGCTCTCTATAGATGTAACCAGATTCAAGATCGGCAACACGGTCGTGAAACCGTTGTATATTGGCTCCATCTCTACAAATTGGCTCAAAAGGAATTCGATTCCCTTGTTCATTCACCGGCCCATCATAAACTCGGAATGCCCTCGATGGATTTTGCATGTCTTCTTCTTCCTTATCCTCATCTTCATTTTCATCCTCCACGTACGCTTCCTCAACAATCATGTTATGTAATATGATGCAAGCTAACATGATGGTAGTCATTACCAATTTGTGGTGCAATGTACAACTATGACGAATAATTGCCCATCGAGAGTGCAAGATGCCAAAGGCCCTCTCCACATCTTTCCGGTATGCCTCTTGTTTCTTTGCGAAGAGTTTATCTTACGGCGTCTGGGGATTAGAAATAGTTTTGACAAATGTAGAATACCTTGGATATATTCCGTCAGCCAAATAATAAGCGTGGTTGGGTCTCTTCCTGCAAGGACCTCTGAAAACACATTCGATAGGTGGAGCATGTTAATGTCATTTTTGGCTCCAGAACACCCGAAGAAACTGTGCCATATCCACGTATCATACGAGGCCACCGCCTCTAGAATAATAGTTGGGCGACGCTTTCGACCTGAGTATGCCCCTTAATAGGCGGTTGGGCAGTTCTTCCACTCCCAGTGTATGCAGTCGATACTTCTGATCATGTCTGGAAAGCCTTGGCGTTGGCCTTTAGCTAGGAGTCGTGTGAGGTCTGCCAGTGTTGGACTGCGGAGGTATTTTGGACCATAGATTTGATACACTTGGCTGCAAAAATCCTTCATGCATTCCAGGGTAGTTGATTCCCCCATCCTTGTAATTTCAGTACACTGATCCGCGGCCGCGTCGTACGCCAACATTCCCAGAACACTGGTCAGCTTTTGTTCGAGAAGAAGCCTTAACAATCCAGTCACGTCTGGTCTTTGATGCCAAGATTGGTCGTAGTTGCAGAGATCCGTCATGATAATGTTGAATCGGTTTCTGCTCATTCTATACCACCGACGAAATTCTGCCGCCTCGAAGTTGGGACGTTCGATGAAGTAATCAGCCATGAGATTGCGTCCCCTAGATAGCCTCTATCGTGGATGATTTGGATTTTTACCGCGACGTGAACCGCTCGGTCGTGAGGGTTCATCGTCGTCTTTTGCTTCCGCCATGACCACCTGATTGATGAATGATTGCTCCATATAGTCATCCTCTTCTTGTTGACGTTGTCTCCGCCTGAAAAAATTGGGGAAGCTGAAAGGATCCATCAGAGTGATGAGCAAGGAAATGTTGCTAAGAGTTTAGAGATATGAGTTATCTACTCGGATTCTTATAGATGGTGTGAGTCAACTATGAGTGAAAGATGAACGTTTTATAGGCAATTGTAGATAATCCGATCGTTAAAGATGAACACACATGTCGCATCGTAATTGGTCGAAAATCTTACCGGAAATGTGGTTCAATTATTTTGTCGACGACGCTATCTCGCAGTGGCACGTGTCGCATCGTAATTGGTCGAAATCTTACCGGATATCTGGTTGAATTATTTGGTCAACGACGCTATCTCGTAGCGACACATGTCGGATTGACATTGGTCGAAAATCTCATCAGAAATCTAGTCCAATTATTTTACCGACAATGACACATGGCGATGACACATGTCAATTTTTAATTAGTCGAAAATCTTTTCAGAAATCTTGTATAATTACTACCGATAAAGATACATGTCACATTATTTTGGTGGTAAATTTATTCAGTAAATAATTTTTAAACATTTCACAACATGACAAAGCTGATTTGAATTGCTTAAAGCAAATAGTGAATGGGTGTGTGCAAAACTTGATTTTCTTGAGCAAATCTTGGATGTATTAAGCAAAATACGCTCTTGCTTTGCTTCTTGCTCTGCTCATGGGTGCATATGCTCTTAGAAGATGGATATTTTTAAAAAGCTGACCGTTCACATATCCGTCACCTAAGATGGTATTAGTTTTTACTGGATTGAAAAAAATTATGTCTGCTAACGAAGGTATTCTGGTAGTGTCTTCTTGCTTCTATGTATGTGTGATTCTATTTAAATTTCTTTTGTTAATAACTAGAATCCTATCATATATATGGTTAAGATCGATGAGACTAAAAAACGCTTAAGAATTTTGCAATTATCATCACTACATAAGAGAGCATATAGATCGATGAGAGCCAACCAGATGAACCCAGTAAAAACTAATACCAAATTGCAATCGATTGATGGAAGAGCATGGAAGAAGACTTGAGATTTGAATAAGAATTTGAGATACAACAATATTACATGCAATAGATACTAGATGCTTTCAATAACTTAAATCATGACCTTTTTCTTCAAAATTCTTTAACAATATGAACAAAACATTTGAAGTTCTTAGAAAGAGTTTTTCTAGGGTTCATCGTTCATCTTTTTAAGTTCTATGATATTTTTTTTTTCTATTTTAAGGTTTCCATATAAAAATAAGAAATATTAGATTTTTATTGAAACAATAAAGGATAAAATACACTTTTAAAGATTTTGATGCGGCAAGGAGAGATGACATGACAAATTAAGGCCACAAAATTAGATCTTCCGTAAGGCGCATAACATTGCTCCTCTAAATGAGAAATTCAACATCATTTCAAACACCCCCAAAATATTGAAGCAAACAGTCGAAGCAAGCACATAATTTGAAGGGGAATTGGTGTAAATAACTACTTGAAGGCACGAAGGTGTTTATGTACAAGTATAATGTAGGAAAAAAGTAAAAATATGAGCAAAACAGAAAATTTTTGTACAAAAATATTGATGAAGGTATAAATAACAAAAGGTATAGATAACAAAAGTGAAGATGTGAATAGAGGTAACTAATTTAAATATTTTAAAAAAAAAATAACTTGGATGAATCATGAGCGCATCATAACCGGCCTGGGAATTGGCATGTTTGGGAATTCTCAGTCATTTGTGATCGATCGATATGATTAACTAATAACATGCACCCATTTACTAATATGCATGGACCGATGGGTGAGAAGCTAAGAGCGATCAAATAGTTTTTTCATACCAGTTAACGAAACTCGAGCTGTACTGCTAATACCGGCCAATAGTTAATTACGAAAGAGAAGAGCTAATTATAAAAAAAATAAAAAACTATTTAGACAATGATCGTCGTCCTAGGTATAGTTATGCATGCTAGCCTTCTTCAATTCTCATATCGAAGACTACAAAGATACATTGAGAATGATAATGAATTGATGATGTTGGTGCATTCGATCATGTTCTGACTGGTTTGGTGGTAAGATAGATGTCGGAAACAGACCGGAACCTCCTCTTCTTCGGCCGGTAATCTTGGTGGTACGCGTCTTCTTTCCCAAAAATCTCTTCAATCTTTGCCCAAGTGATCACACTCAACGGGCTCTGACACTCAACCCCTTCTTCCTTCATCTCCCTCTTGTTGCTGCCGCCACTGCGCTCACTACTATCGTTGTTATCCTCGTCGCTGAGTTGCATCAACTGCTGCGCTGCCGACAACTCCGTCTCTGTTAAGCCCTTCTCGTTTGGGACGTCATGATGCTCATAATAAACATTGCTGCGCAATGATGATGAAGAAGAAGAACACGGTGCTTCTAACGCCATATGTGAATTAGATCAACCTATAGCTATCTTTCTCTCTCTCTGTCGACTCTGCGTGTGATCGATCTGTATATGGTTTCTGTGTTTTGTATGATTGTTGTAATTAAGCAAAAGAAGAAACTGCGGAGTTGGTCTTGTGAAGATGCGTGGAAGAACATCGACACGACTTATATTTATATTCTTTAAATTTTAGAGATTGGTTATTTAACTTGTACTCCCAAATTAACGCGTTCGTCGTCGATGACGTGGCTGAGAGGATCAAAACTCTAGGTCTTCCAATTTCTGAAACACATTGACGTTGACTCTGTTGATCGTGACCAATATAATTTTAGGTTGTGAAATCAGACGGTTTAGATGGGATCTCATTAGTTGTATGATTCAGTTAATTTCCTTAGCTAGCTAACGATCGATTCCTCTCATTACGGTTTAGATGCATGGGCTCTCATTAGTTGCATATGCTGATCGACACTTCTTTTTCCTTCTCGACCAAGGCAAACCCATCCTATGGCTATGAATATTGAGTCGTGATCCATTTCCCTAAGATAGTAGTGCAGATAAAAAAGAATCTTCATCGTTGGCCATTTTCAATATATTCCGATCGATCGTCCGTCTACGGACGAACAAGATTCCGTCTACATACATTGCCAGCATGAGAAGATCCAGGAGGAGCGAATGCAGAAATGTCTTCTCATGATCGATCGAAGCAACCAGCATATTTTGATCCTGTTTTATCAAATGATTCATATCCTAGCTAATTAGCACACAAATTGCAACCTAATATATAATCATAATTAGCATACATCATGCATGTATACTGCTGTATACCACACAAAACTACGTACGTACTTACGTTAATTAATGCGTGATTGATTGAAGATCTAGTTCCAAAATTAAGGCGGGTTCATCTAGAACTATTCTTCCTTCTTTCATTTGACCATAACTCAAATGTAAGGGTTGGTTGAAATTCCGCTCATTACGTACCTAAATGGTGAATTCTCGAGTCATCCCAAAAATTATCCTCTGGTCGAAATTAATATGTGAACGTACTTGAATATTGGCAAGCCAACTCCTTGGACATGTTATGAAAACCTCTACTTGTGGGCGGCTTCGTTTAATTAGTTGGTGACTTGGTCACCGCGACTCCATTTGGTTTTATAATCACTTACATGTTAGTTAAAGGAGATCAAACTTCTCATATAGTGACATTTAAATCGCATCTTAAGAAGAGAACAACCCTTGGAACGAGAAATGTTCAAATAACTCTTTCTGGATCGATTAGTCTAGACATTGTACGTTTAGCCGTCTAGGTCTCGGCAAGCCTGCTAGGCAGTAGTTAACCGTTCCAATCAAGAATGCTCGCCTAGTCCATTAAATCTGCCTAGATATCCGCCTAGGCTCTCTGCCTAAACTCCTAGATGTTAGGCCCTTTTGAATTGAACATCGAAATAGACAAGATAAAATATAACTTAAATTAAGATGAACTATTTTTAATTGTATCGAGATTTTTTGTAAATAAAATTCAACAGGTAATTAAGTTTTGACAATATCAGCACAATGACTGACACCACGTACCACGCTTGTCACAATTCAACTACTCACGATTGGTGTTCGTCTAGTTCGTGTTGTATATCATTGGTTAATTTTGTGATTCATTTTAAATACAATGTTCGTGAGCTAATGTAAGAAATTTCTCTAGATCATAACTGTCCATTGTATAACATTCTATATTACATTAATACATATTATGCCACACGCTATTAGCATAAAAAAAATATCACAATTGACGCAATATCCATCGACATGCATTAGGCTACCATGAAAATTAAAACCACCTATGCATATATACTCCTTCCCACAAAACTTGTTGTCTGTCTATGGGAGTGGGATGGTATATAACGGCGTATTTTAACTTTTGATAAATATTATTGCATCCTTTGGGTTGCCTTAAAAAATTCTTTGTTAAATTAATAAAGTAAAACTTTTGGATAGACACGGTTGATTATTCTTATTTTTTTTTTAAGATTTTGTCTTTATTTACGGTGAACTTGGTTCGTATGAAAACTTCTCTAAACGATTGTTGTCACTAAAATTACTTTTAGGGTTGCCTTTGTTTTTAATGCAATTGTCATCGGCAAACCCTTCAAAATTGAGGGAATTCACCCAATTGTCGTCGGCAAAGCCTTCACATTTTTAAAACATTAATCAGAAAACTTCTCTTGAAGAGACATACATCTCGGCGGATAATTTGTCAAGCTAAAGCCTCCTATAAGATTTTATGAAATGAAATCCACTTCACCCAATCTCATATCCCCCACGGTCTCACCAGAAGCCACATTTTTGAATTTTTCTTTCTTGCTCGTTTGGTATTTGAATGCCTAAATTAAGTATAACTCGCATGAGACGTCGCATCTCTAAACCGTCGTCTCTCTCTAATTAATATTAAGTTAGAACGAGAAGAAGAAATTACGACCAAAATGAAACAGAGTAGAAAAAGTCGTAGCTTCACTCTTGTTGGTGGCCTTGAATTTCCAAATGAACTTGATGTATTAATTGACCAAGAGTAATAATCCGTTCTGGTCATCTTCAGAAAAGAACACTGGCCTAATGAAATTGTCCTCTTGTGTTATGCATGTCATGGACTTGCGCAGGAATTCCAGTAAACATTTGACCACACCAACAGACCAACTTACACGTTATTCTTGGCTCGACCAGTACTCAGTAAAGTCAGTAAGTAGTACATGAGAAGAAGAAAGAGAAGTCATCCATTATGTTGACGTAGATTTGTGAACTGTGCCAAAAAGTCTGGAATAAACCACAACTAGAACTGATGACCAAGTTCATCACTGCCGCGGACACCTAGGGTACTAGGGCATTTCGAGAATGAAATAGAGGTAAAAACGATGCTACAAGAGTACTGAATAACATAAACTTGAACGAACTGCATGACAAAATCGGCTCCTCCGCGACAGCTTGTACGGAAATCACTCTAATTTCCACAGAGGAATCAAAAACATGAATACACATAGTTCTGTGAGACACCAGCTCCAAACCCTCAAGAGGGAATAAATCTCAATAATAAATTAATAATGTCATGCACTTTTTCAGAACACAAGACCTAGGAAGGTTTAAAGACCAAAAGATAAATGTAACAGAAAGACCACCTAAAACCACATGAATGTCATTTCCAAAACAAACAAAAAACAACCACGTGAATGTAATAAAAGAATTGGTAGAACAAAATTAACAGTATCAAACCCCCGGTCCTCTTTATCTACACCCTCCTACACTAATATGCCATTCCACAAAAAATTCCTGTTGCTGATGTGGAAATCAGTGTGAACCGTTTGAATTCCAATGAACAAATACTTCTGCAACTCCGCAACCATCATAAGCTGGAACACTGAAACCTAAGACTTTATTTTTCTATCTAATCACAATTCAACCCGCAAACCTCCAATACAGGGCCATCTCTTGAGATGAACGGATTTATTCGAACCCACATAAGAGTCAATATGGAGGAAAGCAGAATGGACCAAACCAAAATAATGGTGGGCATACGATCCTGCTTACCCAGTAATCCCTTGAGGAAGGGGTATAGATGCAAAATGACCCAGAAGGCAAAAAATAGCCTACCAAACAATGGACCCCATGAATCATACCCGTTATTGATGGCATCTGAAATACCAACGATGACCCCCACTATGTTTATTATTAATAAAGTCATGGGAGGGATCAACAATGACGTCCATTTGAAGATGTAGAGTTCTGAAAATGCTCCATCATCTGCTGCCTTGGATGTAACTGTGAAGTTTGTGTTAACACCAGCCAAAACCTTGAGTAGCCCCTGGAAGAGAGCAAATAGATGCGATGAAGTGCCACCAATTACCCAGAACTGCTCATTTCTCCACCAGTCATCTATACCAACACCACCCCATTGCATCTCGAGGATGCCAGTGGTAGCTATGGATAAGAAGAGAGACATGAAAACAAGACTGGCATAGTTGCTTATCTGTAAAATCAAGGTATATAGCCATGAGTTAGACGAACGCATGAATAATTAGCATCAGTTACTTCAGCTATCATGGAGAGTTTCAAGCTAAGCAGAAATAGAATATAAGAGGCAGGGAAATATCACAAGGGTTGAATTTGCCAAAAGTGAATCCAGCAGTAGAGTAGCAACCTTGGATCACATTTAGATGTTGTCTTTTTGTTAAATCCAAGAAAAGTTGATGGACTTCATAATCATGGATTGTAGTGCATGCTTATAATTAAGCAGACAAATCTAGATTATGATACAGACTATATCAATCCATCATGGAAACAGGGAAATGAGAATGGAGTTTACCTCAGGGACTATAAACTTCCCAGTCAGAAGACAGATGGCAGGCAGACTACAGTATACGATCAATGGAATGGAGGTCCAAGGATATACAACTGAGTTTATATAGGAAAACCGCTCTAATGATTTCAACCCACTCCCATATCCATACCATAATGGACAATGTCTACTCAAGAAAATCTCAACGGATCCAAGTGCCCAACGCAGAACTTGGTGGAGACGATCCGACAAATTAATAGGAGCCGACCCTTTGAAAGCAGGTCGCTTGGGTATGCAGTAAACAGATCTCCAGCCGTGGCAGTGCATCTTAAATCCTGTCAGAATATCCTCAGTAACAGAACCATATATCCAGCCAACCTGTAACAGATTCAAATTAGAGCAAACAATACATAAGAATATTTTTCCAGAGATAATAACTTTCCAGCCATTTAAACACTTTTTTCATGTACTCACTTCCTTTCCCCATTCTGATTTATCTTCATAACCACAGCTTATGACTTGGATGGATTCTCTTAGGAGAGAGGCAGGACTTACGTCCTGAGGAATTCCACCATTCTCTAGCACTGCAGAGGCAACGAAGACAGGAGACTGCCCAAATTTCTTCTCCAGTTTCAGTTGGGACATATGGGATGACTTGTCATTGATCGGTTCTGCAATACAAACACAACTTAGTAAATTCCCTCAATCCAGAAAGACACAGAAAATGAGACTCAATGACAATGCACCAACAATCACTTTCTACCCTTAGCATCAATGCCCTCTTCGATATTTTCAAGTGCATGTATCTGCTTTGATGCTTCCCTCTGTTTTGATTTCTTCTTTTTTTCTTTCTTTGACTTTGTACTTTTGTTCTTTCGCAAACCACAACATAGACAGCACCACTTTGGCCAGCAATTGCAGGTCCGGCTAGGGGGCTTCTTTGAGGCAGGAGCATCATAACCATAAAGCGCTTGCCTTCTGAAAACACACCCAGTTCCAACATAAATTGGCCCTTGTATACCATCTAATCCTTTCATGTTGATATCAAAGAATACAACATTCCGGTTTGAGTATCTATCATGACGATCAATCCCATCAAATCTTTGAGGAAACTGGACGTAGCAAACTTTCTTGCCTGATGTAGGGTCCATCATGAAACACATGGCTTCTCTGAGTGCCTTGCTATTGTTGATGTAGTGATCACAGTCAACATTCAAAAGGTAAGGAGCATTCGAGATGATTGCCGAGACCCGCATCTTTGATTTGATACATAAGAGACATGAACATCAACTCTTAGTAAATTAAGCAAAAGAAAAAGGATAGATAAAGCATTAAAAGGGGGAAGTAAGGCTTACCAGAGCATTCATAGCACCAGCCTTTTTATGGTGATCAAAACCTGGTCTCTTTTCACGAGAAACATAAATCAGACGAGGTAACTCATTACCTTCATCATCACGAAAACCATTGTTACCAAGAAACACCTGTAATATAAATGTCATTATTTAGTGCATTTTACACAATCAATAAATGTTAATAAAAACGACTACTAGCAGTGTAAGACTAATAGACCATTTAAGACTAATAGGCCATTTTATTCCCAAGGCAATGACAAAAGAAGAAAACTATGCAGTAATGATACTGAAAATGAGGCAAGCCCAAATTTTTTTATGCTCTTAATTGGTGATATGTTGTAGACAATCTTTATAGACAACCTATACCTATTGCAACCATACAGCACAACCACAAGCAATAGCGGATTCATCTCAGTCACTTCACTTTGACTTTTTTTGTAAGAAGATAGCAGTAAATAACTAAACGAAAGAAATTAATCCCACCTGAATCATGCCAGGATGATCTCTTACATTGTTCCCGGGCCAGGGAGTACCGTCCTGCATTGTCCAGCCATCTTCTGGCACCTTTTGGGCCATAGCAACCAAGCTATTAATTCTAACTTTAAATTCTTCATAGTCTCTCTGCACATCAAAAATTAAATAACAGTAAACCTTAATCAGCATTATCTTACAGAAATAGCACTCATCTATTTAAAGAGCCAAAACTTAATTCTACAAGAAGCAATCATCAATACCATACAGGAAATAATATGGAAACAAGCCACATACCTTCATTGCACGCCTTTCCCTAACAAATTCCGGATGAACTTTATTTTTCAAATAGTCCATTTTCTGACAGAAGTACCATTCTGGGGCTCGAGGCTCAATACTATATTTCTTACAAAAAGGGACCCATCTCCTGGAAAATTCAGCTGTCTCGGAAAGGGCTTCAAAAGTGAGCATGGCAGCACCATCATCCGAGACATAACATGCAACCTTATCAACTGGATAATCGACAGCAAGGATGGAGAGGACAGTGTTTGCAGTGATTAGTGGAGGTTCTTTCATAGGGTCAACTGTACTAACAAAGATATCTATACTGGCTAATTCAGATGGTTTCCCTTCCTTTTCGTACCTGGAACAAATGAGCTAATGATGAAGCAATGTCTTTTTACTTGGTGAGGAGAATCCCAAAAGTAGCACATAAAAACAAGGATATGTAAACATAGAGCTCAGTAGATAGCTTGTCCTACCTCAGTGATAGCCGATCAAGATACGTTTCTCGCACTATTGGATACCATTTCGGGAACTGATCCAGAATCCATGATACAGCAAACCATATTTCGCATATGACCGATGTCAACCACAAGCCATATGCATCTTTAACTGGATTCAGAATTCTATAATGGAAAAATAACCCAAGGATAACAAGTCGCAGTATTATCATCATCCTGTATGGGTTTATCTTGCTTGAAGGGATGGGTATCTTCCTTGAAAGTGGCTGCCGGCCTTCATCCATCCTGATAATATAAAATTATAAATACAGCTTGTAAATGTAGCAAACAATAAATAAATAAACAAACTGATCAATTCTCTTGACATCAACAGACAACGGTGTAGTGTTTATTTATTTTTATTTTACGCTTTAAGATTTTAAACGGTCACTTACATGGGTAAATCAGGATCATCTTCCTTTCCCCCAAAATTTCCACCACCATTATCTCCTTCATGCTTTACGACTTGAAGTTTTTCATTTTGCTTTCTCTTCCATTCTTCCATTCGATCTTTCCAAGCCACGCTCCCGTACCCATATACTGAAATGTCTTTCTTGGGTACCATTGGTCTAGGTTGCACTAAGACATTGGAAGTAATACGATCATTAGTTGAGGGATAAACAAAGTAATAAACATGCATGCGACCATACACCATAATTTGATACAAAATAAATAGATAACTTACAAGGAGATGGATCAGGAAAAGACACAGGACGGACTCTGCTCCCATGACCCATGTATGGAGGCACAATTAGTGCATGTCGATCAGAAGATATCTCGGAATCCTAGAACAAACAAAAAAAATTATAAGCACCACCAGGCATTAACTATACCAACCTCTCTCTGTAAAGATTATCATACAGTTCGACATTGACACATGAACAGGATGTAACTGAAAGTTAAATTGATCTACCTCCTCGCCATAGGTCAAGAGGGGAATTCCAGAACCCAGATGAGAGGATTCATATTCTGTGTGTGTAGGAATTCTGGCATTATAGTTGGAACCACGACCAACATTAAGATGTGAAGACAATACCACCTCAGCAACTTGATGCGAGCCCAAAGCATCAAAATTCCCATAACAGAACTCATTGTCCAAATCCTCGATATCATCTTCCTCTTCATCACCTTCAACCCTAGGACTACCTGAAAGTTGTATACACTAGTTAAAAAATAATCGAACTTTAGTGGGAATTTGAAGTAATAGCATTTACAAGTTGCACAAAGTACCTTTGATGCGCTTGTATCTGGTTTTACACTGAGGGCAAGCCTGATTTCCCTCTTTTCTTTCATACTGATAACAAGCTCTACAGACGGGGAAGGCACACTCATTGCAGGCTACAAATATCTCACCATCATCTGTAAACTCAATCCCGTCTCCACAAATCTGACATATTTGTCCACTCAATTCTTGCACAGATTTTATCTGTGAAACCATAAAAGATGTATATAAGGGTCGCAACTTATGGTGCAATGTAAAAGTTTTTGTCTCTACATCAACTCTGTATATTCCAATCAAAAAAGCAGCACAGAGATATTGCCATCTTCATTATAGATTTACTGAGGGCTTTTATTACCTTCCCTATCTTTCCAATACCATTCAGAAGAAATCTTATGTTAGTCATGCATCATCGAATGGCCACTCGCTTAAAAATGTATTAAAAAAATGTCTTTATGATGATTAACATAGTCTGTAAAACACATATCTACAATTTATCTAATTTTCAGCAATTCATCACTCACATTTACACTAATTTTTCTGCCAAACTTCTTCATATAAATTTCATCTATGTAGTCCACAATTTCACACAACTTTTCACAACTGTGTTACAACTACTACCTACTTCCTCCCCCTCTTCATCAGTGTATGTGAGAGAAAAGAGATGGACAGCGACAAATTCATCCATGACATGACAGTAAAGAATGTAAATTTTTCTTTGAGAAGAATATATAATGTATTTTTCAGGAATAATTTCTTCAAATTGGTGTAAATAAGTTCTAATAATGCAAATATGGGCCGAAACCCTACAAGTTTCGTGACAGTACACATAACAAATTTACTATTTTTCAACACTTTACCCACAACAAAAGAAATGAGATTCCAGACCCCAGAGAGCTGGCACTTTACAATGTGGTATAGTGTTCCATGACACAACACAGTCGATTTGTTCTCATATCAGTTTTGTACAGAAAGAAAACAAGCCAAACAGAAAAGGCTAGTACTACCAAGCTAAAAGAACTAATCCTGGAAATGAAATACAGATACAGGCATGAAGAGGCAACTATAGCTCTTATATGAACAAGGAAAAACTGCCCCAAAAAAATATGCAACCCCAAATCACAAGAAAATGCTCAGAAATTCAATCAACCCTAAAATCCATGGCATTTTACTAGACCCATATGATAAAAACAACAAATTCAGAAACTGGGTAACATCAACAAAAAACCCCAAGATATTAAAAATGAATAAATAATAAAAGAGAGAAAGGTGGCTGGGTTTGTGAGGCAATTACGAGGCAATTACCCTTGAAGCTTCATCTGCATTGATCAGAATAAACTCATTCCTGTTGTGAGAACCAGCCACAAGTCTACCTCTTGTATCCATCACTCACTTCCCACACACAGCACACAAAGTTACCAAACCAGTAAAAAAAATCACAGAACAGATCTTTCACCGAGTCCGGTGAAAGATCCTCACCTCCTCCTTCTTTCCGCACCCAAAACACTCATACATACAGCCCCAAGACCTAAGGCACACTTTCAGAAGGGCCTTATGGTAATCTCACTTTCCTTCCTGGTCAGTGCCGAGGCTTTTCCGGCCGTCTCAATCTGCACCTAGCTGAATGCCAATCTCGGAATAGACAGATAGGAGAGAGCAGAGAACAAGAAAGGAAGAAATGCAAATCAGATATTGCAAATGTGTGGTTTATTATGGACGACAGAGAGAGAGTTTGTGGAGTGGGGCCTAAAATGGTGGTGGTGGCGCCGGGTTGTGCCCCCACCGGAGTTGGTAAGAAATTCAATTATACCAGAGATATACAAGCCCAGAAGAAAAAAAAGGAAAAAACTTTGTGGTGGTGTTGTGCTGGTTTTGTTTTAGTTTTTGTTGGAATGCCCCAGTTTTTTCTTCTTCTTTAACGCTCTGTAGAGAAATTAATGGATGACAGATCAAAGGTCGGAGAGAGAGAGAGAGTGACAGTGGAGGAGAGATGAAGATGGAGATGGAAATGGAGATGAAGGACGTAAAAGAGAGAGAAGCAGAGGAAGTAGGATCTGCTCACGCGGCGAAGATCATGTCTTTTACTGTTTGATTTTTGTTCTGCTTCTTCTTGTTACTTTAAGTGAGTCGAGGTGTGAAGCCCAAATGGGTAATTTCAGAAAAGGGGAACTTTTGTACTCGCGCGTTTTCGAAACGATTTTAGGGGTTTCCATATACGGACCCTGAGGAAGGGAGAAGGCAGTAAATACCTTTCAAAAAAATATACCGTGTGCTGGGAGTACGCATCTGACAATTATCAATTTATTGTCTGTGGCTGCCTACATTTTCAGATCAGAATGTGGTTCACACTTCAAAGCTTCCTTTCATTGTTAAAATATAAATAATTTATTTTTCTTTTTAAATATAACTAGGAGAAATTACATAGATACATAAACGTAACCAGAATAAAATTATTAAGTGAACCTACAAAATTATTGGGAGTATTTTTGCTCACCTCCTCCTCCTTACGGGGGTTTTATTGACCTCTCTTCTTTTTGGCTGCTTACACTCCCTCATCAATATTAACCAGAGTTAATATGGTTAACTTTCTTTATTTTCTATTATTTTAATAACCCCTATATTAACTATGTCAGAATCTTATAATTTAATGTAAATACAAAACCAATAAAGTAGGAAACTCAAGAGACTCACGCCACAAAAAAATTCACGCCAGGAAGACTTCCCGCGATAAAAGAATCGCCATGAGTACCTATCTTAGGTTGCTAACGTTTCTTTCACTGGCGATTAGCAACTAGTCAAAGAAAAAAATTGTCAACAACAACAACAACAACAGAAGAAGAAGCAAAGAAGAGTGGTGGAGGCTTTAGTCGTGAGGTAAGTTTGACTGTGTTATTTGATCATACATATTTGCTTGTTAGATTTTATTTCTCTATAAATCATGGGGTTTTGATGTTTAAGCAATCAATTTGACAACTGCAGGCAGGAGTTCATATATACATACATGGAAAATCAAGATGAAAATTCTCATAATGAAAACTTTGTTGATATGTTAAACTTAGACTCTGATTTAGAGAGCATGGGCAAACTACAGCCTGACATTGATATTGAAGAAAGTGCAAAAGGAGTGATAAGCCGCGAACCTCAATTAGGTATGATTTTTGACGATGTTAAAGATGCTTATGAGGTCTATAATTCATACGCAAGAACTATTGGCTTTAGTGCCAGAGTACAACGATCAAATGTTAATAAACGTGGTGAACTAGGGAGAAAAGTACTTTGGTGCTCTTGTGAAGGAGAATACATTAAAAAAACAACTCCACGAAAAAAAGAGAGAGAGAAGAACGGAGATGTGGATGTGAGGCAATGTTTTAGATCAAGCTTAATGCAGACAAAAAGTGGAGTTTAACCAAATTCAAGGCTGAACATAACCACGATCTTGTTCCCGCATCAAGTTCACATCTAATCATATCACATCGAAAAGTAGAACCTTCTCAAGGTGTCTTGGTGTCTCAGATGCACACGTACTTTAGGTATGAAACCTTTACAAATTTACGCTTATATGGCCACAGAAGCAAGAGGATCTCAGAATTTGAATATATTCAAGCTGACTGCAACAATTTTCTAATGAGAAAGCACACTGAATTTCTAAAAAGAGAGGAGTTGAATGTTTTCTTGAGTATTTTAAGAAAAAGTACATTAAGGATAAGTCATTCTTTTATATCATCCGAACTAATATAGATAATGAGATATTTTCTTTTGTGATGGTCAAGCAAGACGTGATTATGTTGCATTTGGTGATGTAGTGTGCTTTGATACGACATTCAAAATAAATAATTATAATATAGTTTGTTCTCCTGTTGTTGATATCAACCATCATGGTCAGAGCATACTATTTGGATGTGTCTTGTTAGACGGAGAGACAGCAGATGCATGTGTTTGGTTGTTCAATGCTTTCCTACAAGCTATGGAGGGTAAAAGACCAAGAACCATATTCACAGATCAAGCTGCATGCAGCAATTGTTGTAGCAATTAAAGAAGTATTCCCTAAGTGTCATCACTGACTTTGTTTATGGCATATTTTTCAGAATGTTGCGAAGCACCTAGGCCATATATTTTCGAAGTTTACTACTTTCTCAAAAGATTTTAAAGCATGTATCTATAATCCTGAGACTGTGGAGGACTTTGAATCAAGCTGGAATTCATTATTGGATCAATATAGCTTGAAAGACAATAGTTGGTTGCAATGCTTGTATGAGTTAAGTGAAAAGTGGGCACAAGTTTATGGTCGGAACACTTTTGTGCAGGTATAATCTAAGAGAATTAAGTATTTTGAAAAAAAAAATTAAGTTGAGTTATTCTTATTCTTTTACTTTTTGGATTTCAGAAGAGATTTTCTGATATTTTTTTCCTATCATCTATGTATTATAGGTGTTAAGACAACTCAAAAAAGTGAAAGCATAAACAAATTTTAAAAAAGTTTTTTTGGCAAAAAGTTTATTATCAGAGAATAGATTGTACGGTATGATAGAGCCGTAACAAATAGAAGAGAAAATGAGAGAATTCAAGAAAATACCACTAGACAAAAGAAGAGAAATTGGGAATCTGGATGGAAGGTGGAAGAATAAGCATCCAAGAAGTATACAAGTAGGCTTTTTTACTGTTTTCAAGATGAATATAAGAGAATTTTAGATCAGAAGTTGGAACTAAAGGAAGATGATAGGATAACACGTATCTCAATAGCTAGAGGGGATGATTACTAGACTGAAGAGAAAAAAACTCGCAAAAACATGTTCAATTTATATTCTTTGATTATCGTTTTCCCTTGAATTTTTAATATGTTACATAATAGATCTTAATATAATTTTGTGAAGAACATTTAATTAATTTATGTAAGTTTTAAGTTTTTCTCCATCAGGCTTTCCATGAATTAATTCACCCATATATATATTGCAGTTTCAGAAAGAAAGAAAATATTTCACAAAGAAAACCCAGGCAACGTCCGTAAGTGTGTTCTTCTTGAACTCCAACAATAACATGGGCTAATATTTAATTTGAATAATATGTGATATAAGAAATTATTTTTGATCATAGATTTGTGAGATAAGATTCTGGCATAGTTAATATAAGAGTTGATATACTGGTTATTAAAATAATAGAAAAGGAAGAAAGTTAACCATGTTAACTCTATTTTATATTAATGAGGGAGTGTAACATGTGGCATCCAAGGAGAAGGGATGTCAATAAAACCTCCCCTAAGAGGGAGGGGAGCAAAAATGTTCCCTTTCGGAAAAGGGAACTTTTGTACTCTGCGCATTTTCAAAATGATTTTAGGGGTTTTCATATATGGACCCTAAGGAAGGGGGAGGGCAATGAATACTTTTTAAAGAAATATGCCTTGTGCTAGGAGGACACAGCTGGCAATTATCAATTTATTGCCTGTGACTGCCTACAATTTCATACCAGGATGTGGTTCACACTTCACAGCACTTCCTTTCATTTTCAAAACATAATACTTTACTTTTATTATTATTTCTCTTTTTGAATATAACTAGGAGAAATTACGTAAATACATAAACGTAACCAATAGAAGTGAACCTACAAGTGTATAGAGTTGTCATGAATGAACGTATAGACGATTTGTCACAAATAGAAGTCATATAATTGTAACCTAAATGAAGATGAACAATAATTTAGACTCATATTTGGTCGACAAATCAAATCAAAATTGGAATTATCCTTGACACAAAATGAAAATACACTGACACCAAGAAACAAAGTTAAAGAGTGGACATGGTAACATAACAAAAGACGACAGTCTACCAGTCTCTACTAGGGTTTTAAAAATTAAAAATAGGAGTTCCCCTCTTGTTTTCCTCTGCAATCTCTCGTGAAAATGGTAGGGTATTTGGCGAAGGATTTCGGTGCCGTTCCTAGGTACTCGTTGGTGTAGGGCTCGACTTAGGCGGCGGAGAAAGCTGTTAGAGATGGGATTGGTCGTGTATGCATGGAGATGGAGGTGAGTGGTGGTTCAGCTGCTAGGGTTTGTAGTGGATGGAGCTATATTGATGTTAGGCTATAGGTTTTGGGTTGTAGTTGGCATCGTAGGCAGGCTTAAGACGAGTTTGTCGTGCCAAACAAAAAAGACCCAAATTGAGAGTGGGTTGGACGTGTGGGTGCCGTCAATCAATATGGACATTGTCTTCGATGTCAAGAATGTACATGGGATGACCTACGTCTCTCCGACCAAAAAGAAATAAACATGTTCACTGAGATCTCGCAAACAAGTCATCGGCGGAATGAAGTAAAAAGTCCAAAAAGTCCCCAAAAGAGGATGAATCCAAGGACAACAAGGAATGGAAGATTAAGGAGAAACTAGAGTCGGAGGAATTGGAGATGGTCGAGGCAAGTGAGCTTGATTTTGTGGGATTGGTTGAAAGCATAACTTCTTTAAAAAGGATCGCCCTTGAGACTATAGTTTGAGCTTTTTCACTAAATGACCATACATTATGCAATGATTGACTTTTCTATCGATTGTGTTTTGGATGTTCTTATTGTCCCAATAAAAATGTACATGGATATACTTAGGTGACAATCCTTTTAACAACCTCGTATAGGTGAGTTATCATGTGTAAATGTGTAATATGCTAAGTTGACATCTTCTAAATACAAAATCAAAGAGTGGACAATGAACCAAAGAAAGATTTCGATATAACCTGTACCATAAGCCAAATCAGAACTCAACAGTGCCCTATCCTAATAAGAGCATCTGCATCGGAGGTGTTAATAACACGAGCAACGGCGGGCCCAGGGGAGAAATTGCTTGAGCAGACGAAAAATTGAATGTAGTGGTGGTTTGGGGTGTGTGTGATCAGACATTGACGAAGAGCTCGAGTAGCCAGGCATGTTGCTTTTACTCATTTGAGAAGATAAGCAACGCGCGTCTATTTTTTATTTTATTTCAAGTTCGTGTATTGCACGTGCTAATTAAAAAAAAAGGCCTGCATTGCGCTAAGTAGAGCGCACATGCATGATCTCCTTTAATTCATCTGGGTCGTTTGACTAGATTTAAAAGTCGATTAAATTATCTAGATTTAATTAAAATATTTAATTTTAAAAAAATTAAAGTTGACATTAAAACATCTGAAATCCATAATAAATAATTTGAGTATCAGAAAAATTATAAGAAAATTCATACTATCTCGTTATAAAATACTGTAGAACTCTTACAAAACAAGTATAGTCATATTCGTGTATGGAAAATAGTCGATTTTAAAAACTCGTATTTATGACAAATTTGTCATTAACACTAATCACGTAACTACGAAATTGGCAAACATGTGTCGTCTAGTTATTAGTCAAAAATCTTACCAAGAATTAAAAAATTAAACTATTTAAAATTGATGAATAACAATAGGAGGTGATATTTTTTTACTGTTGCAGGAAGGTGTTGCTCATCCTATTTGATGAATAGTGCGTGTTACTCCATAAAATAAGAGGTGCAAGACAAACAGAAAGTGCAAATGAGTGCGGATTCCCTAAGAAATAGACAAGTGGGACTCAGATCAAATTAAAATTAAAAAGAATTTCAAATGTTACATTTGTACCCAAAGACCGACCAAAAATATGAAACTAAAACTTATCATTATGGAGCAATCCCAACACCATATTAATCTTAGGTGAGTATCTGCAGTTGACTCTGTTTTGGTTGATGTATATGTTTGACGATTATTTGATAATATAATTGTGTTGGTATCTGGTCAATTATAAATTGACATTTTGCAATATACATACTACTGTTCATCTCAGGAAAAAAAAACGAAAGATCGAGTCCTAACCTCTTTTCGAAGATCATCAATGTGAGCAAATACGTAAGGAATATATATAAAAAATATAAACGTTAGATGTAAGATCACTCAATGTATGCACAGAATGACATAATTTATGATTCATGACCGGAAGCAATCAATGCAAATGAAAGTGCAATGAATACTTCTAGTACATGTCACCTTATTATACAGGGGACCTTTGTGATAAAATACTGACACGTATTGTATGCATTTATTTTCTTCATTTTCTCAATGAAAAAAATATAAATTTATATGTTTTTACTTTAAATGACTAAATAATAAGTAACTACAGTTAAACTTTTATAAATTAATAATTTCAAGACTGGTAAAATATATTAATTTAGAGAGATATTAAATAATCGATAAATTAATAATTTATTAATTAATAACTTATTAATTCATAAAATTATTATTATTGGTGTATCTTGTTCAATGTACATCATTTTTCAATTGATTATGTATACATTATTTGAAGTATTATGAGTAGACAACACCAGAAATTTATACCATGTTAAAAAAAACAATATGAGATTCAAAGTGCCATCAATTACAAAAAATAACAAGTCACTTATTTTTCATAAAGTCATCATAAATGAGTAATTAATTATATGTATTTAGACATTATTAATTTATATATTGCATGAGTCTATATGAATTCTCAAATTTCTATTATCTTATAAATTTAGCTAATTATTAATTTAGCACGTTGTTTCCAAGTCGGAATCTACAAAAAATATTATTTTAGCGAATTTATTAATTAATCAAATATTAAATTATCGAAATTCTACTGTAGTACCAGTTTTGTATTAAGATACTGCTCATCACAAGTGCCATTTCTTAAATTTTACTCATTTAAATGGAAGACATTGGATCATGAAATTTATATTTGTACATTCAACGAGCAATTCTAACATAGTTAAATTTAATTTAAACTTTTATGTATTTCTGTTTTTAAAATGCAAAAGAAATTCATATTGATATTTCACTTAGAAATGTTTCACGTGATTAACTAAAAGCTGTTGAAGGAGAAAAGTAAAGTGAATAACTGTAGACTGAAATTGTATCTTTATTCATTGATATATGGTCTTAAATACATACATTACAACCAATTACAATTCATATTCCTATAAATTAGAGATTGCTAGAATATTTTTTTCTACTCTGATTAGAAAAATACACACACTGAGAGACCAGGAATATACTTTCTTTAAACACTCCCTCTTGTGTCGAGCTCCTAATGTATAATGCATAACATATTGTCTCATTAAAGTTTAGTTTGGGAATTCCGCAACTTTTAAAAATAATTTGATACAGTTGTGCTGTGGAAAGAATCCACTATAATTTAAAGTAGTTTTGTGTTTGGTAAACAATAATTTAAAAAACGCTATACGCCTAAAATTGTTTGGTAAACTTCAAATAAAACTGTTGTAGCTATGCTCAAATGACAATAAAGGACTAATGTCAAAACTTCATTTTTTTTTCCTTTGCAAGTGAAAAATTCCAATGAATTTGTCTCTTTTCCCTCCAAAAATGAGTTCAACAATGTTTAGTAAATTTAAAATTGCAATATCGTCAACTAATGGAAACTAATGAACAAAGATTGGAATATGATAGTTTACGCCAAAAATCTAGATTGTATTCTTCAAACTTGCAGCAATACTATTTCTTAATGATTCCATTTTTTGTGCTCCAACACCATGACAATTACCGTGATCTTCATGAGTTTCCGTCTTTATATGAATTTCTCCATTTACAATGTCTTTCTCATTACCATACTTGTCAAAATCTTTATCACTTTTGGCATATCTCCTTATATAGTTATGGAGTACCATGGTTGTAATGACTATCTTCACTTGCTTGTCAACAGATAGTTAGGCATATTTCTTAATATCTTCCATTTTTTCTTCCAACCTCCAAGAATACTTTCAAAGATGCTTCTGAGAGATGAGTGCACATAGTTAAATACCCTCTTGAGGACCCTTCGGCCTGTTAAGTCTTCGAAAATTAGGAAGATGATACGTGTTATTTTTATATGGTCTCAAGTACCCACCCTTTCATTTGTGGATACCCTGCATCAGCCAAATAGTATTTTCCTGCAATTTTTTTTGAATATGTTAAAATCGGTGATCTAACACTTATGATGGATTAATACCAAGAAAAATAAAATACAATATCATTACCATTAGGAGGCTTTGGAAAATTCTACTCATGATTTCGTATAGTCGACAAGAAAATTCTAGTATCAGGTGTTGTACCTTCCCCTCCTGCAAAAATGAAGATGAATTGCATGTCAAAATTACATGCAGCCTTTATATTTTAAGTAGGCATCCTTTTCTTCTAATATAGGGTACTTGTTCAGAAGGAGTAATCAAAGCACATACATGTACACCATCTATGGAGTACAAAAGAAGAAGAAAAAAGTTCTCAACATTTGTAACAAATAACAAAAAGTACATTATATCGATGTCATTAACTTGAAGTGAGACATATATCTAGAGTCTCTCAGTATTTCTGGTGCAATATTCTTGAACTCACGATCCATTGGTTGTATGACTTCTATAGCCAAGTTGCACACCATGTCCAACACATAACCGAAATATCTACCGAGTCTCTCACTTGATTAATGTTGAAACCGTTCTTGTGATAATCTATTTCCTACCCCATGTCCCAACATATGTAAAAACATTCCCAATATTTCGAACACTCTTTTTCCGTGAGCCTTGAAATCCATACTTGTTTTGCAACTCACTCCATAGTCTGTGTTAGTACGCCATGCGCTAACCCATAAAAATATACTATACTTAGCACCCAAAATCAATTGTCAAATAAATATATAAGGAAGTACATGCACTTGGGACCACGATGCGCTGCGCGCATCAGTCAGCCGACGCGGGGCACGACCCGGCAAAGGACCAATTTGTCCACATTAGTCCCACATCGAGGACCGCAAGGAGTTGTCACCCTTAACTACCAGTATAAGGAAGGTATTTATGACAAGAGAAAGGTACAAATTTATTATTCACTATTCACCCAACGCTTACTGTCATCACATGATCTAACTTAGGCGTCAAAGCGTTGAAGGAGGGCCAATCCCAATATCTCTTACTTTTCTAGGGGAACCCATTATGGATTCTGCTAGAAATAATTGGCGTATAGCGGTCTCATTTTTCTCCAACCAATAAAAAGCCTCATTCTCTCCCCCAACATCTCTCCATTTTTTTATGCCTCTCCCCGAGCCTAATGAATTTGAGACCCCGGAAGGGAAACACATGCACTCCATCAATATGTTCCTGACGCCCAACATCTCACCCACAGGGATTGGCCCTGACAATGTTGGACCCATTAGCGCTACCCTAGGGGACGACAACACCTGATTGCTCAAGGAGCTAGCTCAGCTCTGGGCGGAGTGCGATGCTGAGCGTCACAACAATGAATGCTTGCATGAGGCCCTCGCCTCCATCCAGGCCGAACAATTAGGGATGGGCAGGCGTGAGGAGCGCTGTAACTTGGGTCACATGAACATTCATATCATCCACCCTCAGCTGCTAGAAGACCCGCCTCCCCTCAAACCCCAACGTCAAGCACTCGATGGCACCACCTAGATTTTAGCCTGCTTGGCTGATATTGAGGGCAAGCTCCGACATGTACGACATCCCGCTAATGCAAATTTTCCATACACGCCACATACTACCCCATTCTCCTCAATCATCACAAAAATTGGGCACGACAAGCACGCCAAAACGTTGAAAGACGAGCGTTATAGCGGACGCAGAGATCCCGGTATACATGTCGATAAGTTCCTTCCCGCGACTTCCGGTCACCAGCACAACGATGCCACGTTATGCTACTTCTTCCTTGAGATGCTGACTGACAAAATGTTAAATTGGTTCTTTGAGCTTGAACCCAGATCACTCGACTCTTTCTCAGACTTCACAGATGCATTCCTCAAGCGCTACCGGTTGCAGGGACGCCACTACACAACCAACTCATTATACTCTGTTCGCCTAGGTGGATCTGAGTCGCTGTCATCATACATCAACCACTTCTGCACGGCCACTCAGCTTTGTCAAAACTTGGACAAACATACGGCCATGTCTGCCCTGATCATGGGGTTACAACGTTCATCATTCAAGGCAAAAATCATCAAGCGTGAGTACCTGACCTATGAGGAGGTGGTCGACATGATCGTCGAGAAGGCAGAAATTCACTATTGGGTCTGGGACTATAAAGCTCACAACCCGCCCAAGTGAGTTTCACCACCAGCTACCCGACCGACCTCTCAATCTTTGGTCAGGTGTGTTTCGCCTCCTTAACATTGCCAATGTGGCAAACGGCCCAGGTCGCGTACGCCCGAGAGTCGCCACACTCCTAAGCATCAGCGATCTCCTATCAAAAGTTTACCTAGACACCACATAGAGCCCAGACACTACTCCCCTGGCAAAGCGGTCTACACCATTACTAACGCTACTTATGCAAAAATGTTTGTTAATAACAAACAATTGATCCCTCATCCCAAGCCCAAAACCAGAAAGGGCCCGCTCAAGAGTACTAGCTTCTGGTGCAAGTATCACAAATCTGAAACGCACAACACAGAAGATAATTCAAGAGCTCTTCAACAAGGGTAAGCTGAATCAATACAGAGTCGAGGGCCCGAGGCAGGTGGCGCTCATTGAGGCTCGAGGAGTCATAAACACTATATCTGGAGGCAAATGTAAGGCTAGCGCTCCTCCTCACGAGGTTTTCTCCGTAGTCAGCGGGTCAGGCGCCACGCCGCTCATGGGATCTGATCACCGTCTTAGAAGTTGATGAATGTGCCCCCCCCCTGATATAGACGCCTCGTTCGTTATTGGCGACCTGATCGCCAATGTCACGTTCTACAATGCCTATACCCAGTTGAAGTGACCAAGAAGCAAGTTAGTTGGCAAACATCATATTCTACAACGTCTTAATGTTAGTTTCTCTTATGACGTCATATTTGGAAGACCCACCATAAAAAAGCTCAAGGTAATCCTCGCTAGCTACATGCTTTACCTCTAATTCCCTAAGGATTTTGGAACGGGCTCCGTTCTAGGCTACAACTTCGTCGAGCATTGAGTGGACCCAAAAACAAGAAATCTAGTAAGGCATGAAACTCCAAAAATTGGGGGGGGGGGGGGGGATATTGCTTAATCCACCTCGCTTGACGACCCACGAGAAGGCGTTAACGCCCTAAGACTGGCAAACAACATGGACTCCCTCATCGAGGTTGCGCTTAATCCCGTCCATCCAAAACGTAAAGTAAAGATTGACATTTAGTTCGATGCTGAAAGGACCCGACTACGATTTAGTTGCCTAAATCGAAATCAAACCCCTTCGAAAACATGACCTTACAAAAATTTTTGCCAGAGTTTACTTTGAAACATGCGAGCCAATATTAGAACCTGCAAAGAGAATCACACTTCGAATATTCCACAAAAGCCAAACCGTGGGGCTCCGTTTCCCATCCGGATTTCTCAACATCATATATATAATAAACCACAAGGTTTACAAGAAATCCAGAAAACATTCAGGAGTAAACTCAACTGAAAACATAACATAAGTATTCAGAGCGAAGCCTATATACATCATATACAACTAGTAGGTCAAACAAAGAACATACTCGAATTGAAGTGTAACCTGAACTCTACGCCTCCACCGTCGACGTGCAACCCCGGAATTCAAACTGCAAACTGGGCAAAAGAAACCAAAAAGCTCAGGAGAAGACAATTAAAATCGTTAGAGTGAGTGGATGAAAATAATAATATGTCTTTCCCAACATAAGTATATATGCTCATAAAAGCATATGAGTCAATGCACATGAAAATCCCGACCAAGTACATTTTCCCTGATCTATAAATATGCACGTAAAATCATGCGGGGTCACTCATGGACTCCTCCGCATAGTACAGTCTAATCACGGGATCCTAGACCCCATCGTGATTATAAGTCTGAAAGACCTTGGGTCAGGATATCTATCATTCCTGGAGCATCTCGGGGATCAGCCGAGAAGCCAAAGCATTGATGCTACCTCTATATCTGAGATTGTACTATGTGTAAACCAAATCATAAATACTTTCCATGCACATGTAAAATCGTAAAATGCATAATCGTATTGTATGTGCATAATGGTAAATGCATACTAATACAATGCATAATCGTAAAGTGTATAATCATAAATGTATAACGTAAATGAATAATTAGGACTCGCAAATCAACTGTGAAAATAAAGTGTCCACTCACAGTACGAAGCTAACTCTGAGGTCCGGCGGAAGATCCTTCGCCAAACACTCGATCACGATCACCTGAATAACATGGATACGATCAATACATATTGAAACATAACATATAGAGCTAATACGTCAAGAACCCCGCGTTCTCGAAAGACGTATCGTTCGAAATATCGACGAGAATAGCAAAATTCCAAAAATACACCCAAACAACCCTCGTCCCAAAATAGAATACTCAAATCAACTCAAAAACCTTACGACTACGATCGGGACGCGTTTACGAGCAAAACAGTATAAAAAATCTCCAAAAATCCCAAAAAGTCAACATCGTCGGAGCTCCACCGTTGACCGCCGCCGCCAACGGTGACCAACTCCGGTGACCCTTACCTCAAACTCTTCCTCTCCTCAAGCCTAACACATTTCTCTTCTACCACCAAGGCCAACTCAACCCACACCGGCCGGAATTTCGGCCGAAAGTCTCCCTGGATCTTCCTCTCCGGTCACCGCCATAAACCACCCAAAACCTCCACCAATTCCCAAACAAACCACCCATAAATCTTCAAAGGGTTGAGGGGAAGCAAACCCCCCACCAACCCGACACCAAAACTCGCCAGAATCCGCCACCCGATTCCGGCGAAATTCCCAAATTCCATCGAGTTCGTTCTACCTCAAATCTCAACCAAATCCCACAATTAAATACACAAATCAATAGTACAAGTCAAGAGATTTCCAACCATACCAATATCGTCGCCGGAGGTGGCCAGAATCGACGGGTCAAACGGCGAACCAAAACGGGTCAAAATCGCCCAACTTGGTCAACGGGTCAACTCAGCCCCAACTCGGTCAAACTCGGTCCAAATGTGACTTTTCGACAATTTTATGACTATTCGATATTTATACATCACGAACCGACCAAATTCACAATTCAGATAACTCAAACCCAATTGGATAAGTACGACTAACTCGACGATGATTTCAAATATTCATTTTATATTCTCTGATTACTCGAAAAATCCTCCGAAATCTCCTACAGACTCGAAATCAAATCCTCTACAATTTCCATGAAGGAATTCAAACCAAATTCTTGCCCGATAATTAAGTCGTGAACAAACCCACCATATCGACCAATTACGACAAAACCGCGACTAATCGTGAAATGCGCAAATCATGCCTATTAACATACAATTTCCGGTTTGGGTCATTACAGACGCGACTATTGTAGCTGAGCTAACGCAGCTCTTCATTGATTACCAAAGAGTATTTTCTTGGTCTTACACTGATATGCCAAGTGTATAATCTAATTTAATGTCCCATTAGTTGAGTATTGCTCCTAATACCGGGCCGATCAAGCAAAAGCGACGTGCATATGATGAGGAGCGTTACACCACAATGTGCGCAGAGTTGGACAGCTTACTCCAGATTGGCTTTATCTGTTCGGTTCATTATCCCAAGTGGATCTTGAACGCATTAATGGTCAAGAAAAGTAACTATAGCTGGCGGATGTGTGTGTATTACACAAACCTAAACAATCCCTTCCCTAAGGATAGCTTCCTGCTTCCTCATATCGACCAACTTGTAAACACCATAGCTGGACATGAGCTGTTCTCCACATTGGACGCGTATTCAGGGTATAACCAAATCCTCATGCACCCGGACGACTAAGAGGAAACAACCTTTACAACAGACAATGGCCTCTACTGTTACAAGGTCATGTCGTTCGACCTCAAGTATGTACCAACTCTTCATGACCTATATCTTTAGAGATGTGAATGGCTCAATAGTGGAGGTTTATATTGATGAAATTTTGGTCAAAAGCACAATCGCCAAAGGTGACACGGCTAACCTCCGCATCATTTTTCAGATACTCATAGAGCATGGCGTCCACTTGAATAAGGCTAAATGCACGTTCGGTGTCACCAAAAACAAGTTCTTAGGGTACATCGTTAGCCAACGGGGCATCGAGTCAAACCCTGAGAAAATCAAGGCTATTATGACCATGAAGTCGCCCACTACAAGGAAAGAACTCCAAAGGTAAGATCGCCTCTCTGAACACATTTATCACTCGCTTCTTTGACATTAGAGGCCAAAGAAACTCACTATTATCTGACACACACCTAAAAGATTATAGCATACTATTAGTGATCCAAATGCCCGAAGGCATACGATGTTATCCACTGCAGTCGAACCATCGCACACTAAGACCAGTAATAATATAAAATAATCGACATAATATGAAAAACCATGCTCAGATACCAATTGACAAGACCTGCCCCAGATTACAGCAGTAATCCAGGGTAACTCTTGCGAGACCCATATTACAGTATGTAGCACCGACTAATCGGTACCAGCTGTCCTAGCACGAGCAACCCAGAACTTCAACTAAGAATCTACAATGAGAAAAACAGAAGCTGTGGACTATCATGCCTCGTACTCTGGACAGTCACGACTTCAGTTGGAAAACCTAAAACTGGGCAATTTAAAATACAGGGCCCAGAGAAAGGAGTAAAAACATAAAACGTTAGAGTGAGTGGACAAAAATCATAAAATAAGTATTCTATAAAATTGCAACTGTATGCCATTCCACGACTTTATGTGAAATCATACCAGTTCAAAAAATCATATAACTAAAATACAAATGGAGGTGCTCGCCCAGGCCACATAATCTGTGTCGACTAACTATAAAAAAAATATATGTGATGGGATCGTTCCCAGGCCACCTAACCTGAGTCGATCTGAGTCGGACGAGGCCACCTAACCTCCCCTAACTAAACTATCCAGTGATCATCCGAATAACTAGAGCATTGATACAACTAAAACAAATAATTATAAATAAACTTCCAAATTTAAAAGATCTTAAATAAACTGCAGAGCATACTAATAAAAAATATGAACTCGCTACGACTGTGAAAATAAAAGGTCCACTCACAGTACTGTGCCGTGATTTCAATTAAGCCAAAGCAAGTCTGTTAGCCCTACTATGCATCAGTCACTTATTGCTAATACATCATCCTGAAACAACGATTATTACTTGATAACAAATCGCCAGAATTCATAATGAATAGATCAGCTCATTAACCAACGAGCAAAATCGTCGAGAATCTCACATTCTCAAATAATGTGCTTCCCGAATTAATTGACAAGCTTAAATCTAATTCCTAATTATAATTCTTGAATCCTTTTTAAAATTGCAATGTATTCCTCAAATGTTACGCGACTCGAGGTCAAATCGATTATCGACTCAACCGTTCGATAAAATTGTAAAATCATTAAATTAATATCCAATTAACCACACGTCTTAATCATTAATATCGAAATCAATTTAATAACCTCTTCATTACAATCTATATGTGATTATGAGCAAAACAACAAAAAAATTACATCAAGATACACTTCGCCGGAGCGCCGCTATGGACCACCGGTGGCGTTGGCGGCGCGGCGACGTTGGTGACTTTTCCTGGCGACCCGAGGTCTATTCCACTCCAAATCACCTAACAAACAACTTCCAACTCCCTAACTTACCGAATTCAGTTTTGAATCGAAAGTCCCAAAAAATTTCAATCGATCGATTCTTCCTCCTCAGTTGGAATTAGAGCGAGTTCTTCATATGGTTAGACCTCATGGTGATGAGAGCTTCAAAGCCGAGTGCTTCTCATCAATCCAATTGGCCGGAAAAAAAATGACCCAAAAACTTAAGGTTTTCATTTCGTTTTGGAAATTCTCGAGCTCACAACCTCTCCAATGACGCGAAATCAAGGTTGAAACCATATGGGTTTGGAAGAGGGAGCAAAGATGAACGTTTTAAGCCTACTCTCACCGGGTTTGGTGGTTGGACCGACGAGCTCCATCGACGACAGGGAGAGACGCGGGAGAGAGGAGAGAGAACTGCGTGGGAGGAGAGAGAAAAGGGATCTGACCATAAAGTAAGGTTTCTCACTTTCCATTTACGGAAAATTATATTTATACTTGCGAGTTACGACTAACTAATTCCGTAAAATAGTACAAACTTTTGTTGACCACAATATCTTCATCGTAACTCTTATTTAAATATTTTACGCGGCAAAGAACTTGTCTCGATAAACTCCACAACTTTCTTAAATTTAATTTTCTAAAATAAAGAGTCTTACTAGACTTGTCTATTTATGAATGTTAAATTTATGATAAACTTCCGTTTATCATAATTTTCATGTCATAACTCCGTTTTCGACATTCTACGCGTCTACAGACTCGTATCGACAATTTCTACGACTTCCACCCGAAGTCAACCAACTTCGACAAATTGATAAAAACTGAACTAAAAGCTCTCAATATTTATTGATGGTAACAAAACTAATTACCTTTCTTCATTAACCTTAAATAAATCATAAAAAGTAAATTCTCGGGACGAGATGTCACAACTTGCCTCTCCATGCTCAACTTCTCGTCTTCCTCGACCGGTGCCAGCGCTAGAGAACGGCTGGGCGTTCAGAATGGTTAGAGCCTAGGAGAGTTTAGCGGCATTCGCTCCTTCTTTAAGTTATCCTCTGTCTCTTCTCCTTCTCGAGCAACATTCCTCCATTCACCGGCGGAGCACCCGACATCCCGCCTGGAAGCCTTGCCTTTCCTCCCCTCGCATTCTGGATGCTTCCTACCCGAGTGCTTCCTTTTCTTGGCCTCATCGGCAGCATGAACCTCTTAAAATTCTGTGATACCCCAGACTTTTTATATATTTTCTACTAATTATGAATAATTTGAGTTTAATTTAGTGGCTGCGGTAAATAATTTTTATCGTCGGTAAATACTGTGAGGTCTCGAATTGATTTTTATTGGATTGTCGAAGTTGGTTAAATTTGGGTTAAAGTCGTAAAATTTGTCGAGATGAGCTTGTAGACGCGAGAAATGCCAAAAATGGATTTACAACAAGAAAGTTATAGTCAACAGATATTTGACAGTTCATTAGAAATTACATTACCGTAAATATTGAAGTATAAATAGTTGTTTCCATTTTTGGTGACCGGGTCTGTTGACCAGTGTTGACTTTCTCTCTGCAACCCATTTAGGGTTCGTCGACGTCTGTCAGCGGCGAGGCACCGTCCGGTCACCATCGGCAATGATTTAGGTTGGAATTGAATGGCCTCCTCTCACTCTTTCCTTTCGTGGTCTTATTTCTAGTGATGGAGCTTAATGGAAGTTGATTTAAAGGTAAGAAAAGATAGGGTTTTGGGTTGGATTCAATGGCGTCGCCAACGAGCTTTCCGATGACGATTTTGGGTTCGATTGACTAGGTTTTTCATGGTGATTGTATTATTGTTCTTGTTTATGCCTTTGGTTGCTGGATTAATTGACGAAATCAAAATAAATTTTGGTTGATTCCATTTCGGTCATTGCCGAGTCCGGTAATTTTCGGCGAGATTTGGGCGACGAGGTTAGAGGTGCTTTTTTCCCACCTCATCGTGAGAAGATTGGGATCGGCCTTAAGCTCAGCCAGTGCTCAAGGATGGGGATACGTTGGCAAAACAAATTTCTGGCAAGGTTAGGGTTTTAGGGCTTTCGAGCTTGATTTCAACCCGTTGTCGGCCGAATTGGATGTGGGTCTAGTTATACAGTTGGTAGGGCTCAATAAGAGCCGATTCCGGGCAATTTTTCTCGGCGATGGTGCCGGTGCTCTCAGCAACGTTTGACATCGAATCCTGAGGGGGTTTGAAGCCTCGGTGAAGACAAACTGATTCGGACTGGTCTCGGGCTCTGCCATGCCATGGGCAGACGCCGACGATCTAGTGAATTGATTTTTCTGATGGATTTTTGATTTTCAGGCAGATTGGAGACTTTCCGGTTAGTATGTGATGTCGTGTTCTTCATGAATTTTTTTGGGCTTGTTGAGATGAACATTTTAGTATGCAGGTTGCTTGATTTGGTGTCGATGGGAGTTCCGGCCACCGCCGACGGTGGTTCGTGGCCCGACCACCGCGCACATCTCGGGCGAGTAGGATTTTCGGCAAAATTTTATGTAGTTCCGCTCGTAATTTCGTGCCAAATGTAATGGTGAGGTTCTTGAATAGATTTGGAATTGATTAATTTAGTCTTTTGTTTAATCGGATAATAATTAATTAATTTCACGATATTATTAACGGACGATTCGACTACCGATTTAAATTCGAGTCACTCGATGTTTGAGATTTATGTTGCGACTCTAAAATTGATTTACAGTGAAGTAATCCAAAGAAATAAATTCAGAATTTGATTAAATTCGTTTTTAGTCCAAAAATACGTTATTCGAGAATACGAGAGTGTCAACATTATTGCTAGTAGGATTACGAGCTTAGCTATTCAATATCGACGAGTAGATATTAATTATAATCGTGTTTTTAGGTTTACGAGTTAGAGGGCTGCATCAGATGATTATTGCGCTGATTAGCAGATTAAGGCTTTATGAATATCTTGACATTGTACAGTGAGTGGACTTTAATTTTTCACAGTCATTTGCAAGTTTAGCGATTTATACTCACATTGTACTTTCAGTTTACAAATTATATTTTCCAGTTTACAGTATATTTTAGACCAGATTAAATTTGGAGGTTTTTTTTTTTCTTCTGATGGCTTATAGGCTAGCTGCATTGATGCACTGACTGCTCGGATGATCACCAGAAAGTCCCTGGTCAGGAGAGGTTAGGTTGCATCGCCTGACCCATCACCTTTTCTTTTTATTTGTTGTAGCTACCGGTCAGAGGAGTTCAGGATATCTTATCTGGCCCATTGTTCTATTCATCATAGTTTTCAGTCAGGGGAGGTCAGGAGTCGTCGTCTGATTACCTCCATAATTCTTATAGTTTTATAACTGTTGAACTCGAAGGTTTTTATAGAAATTGGTGCAAAGGCACATATAGAATATTTTATTGTTTTACACTAATTGTAAGTTTTTGTTCACTCACGCTAACGTTTTTATATTTTTTTATCTGCCTTTCCCTCAGCCTTTCATTTTTTCGTGCATAGGTTGCAGTGCTTCTCCTGAGCTAAATTTTGATTCCCAGAGGCTTTGAGTCCACTGGATTATCATACTTTTCTATATGTTTCAGCCCATTAGTAGTGTATTTTTATATGTTTAATTCTACTCCTAAAAGGTCGCTCTAAACACTAGTGTTGTAATTAATTTTCAGTGTTTATAGTGAATTGTTAGTATTTTTGGATTATGAGTTTTTAGTTCCTGTAATATTGTTCTTGCATTTTAATATATTTACTTACCACACTTTATTGAGAAATCCAGATGAACATCAGTGATCCACATAATTATTTTGTGGGGAATCCGAAGTGTGATTTTCTTGCAGGTTTCTGGTAGCTCACTTCGTAGAGGAAACTATGTCAATTTTTATTTTTACAGAAATCCGTAGTTTAAGTCTTGTCGTTAAGGCGTGATCCTTGATTACTAGTTAATCTAGGGTTCAGTCTTTTCACAAATAGTATGTTCACCTAAGACATGTAGTACTATTACAAGCTACTTTTGATCTGGCACCAAACACACTTTCGACTAAATTGTCAAGCTTTAAGCCATCAACGTTTTTGTTGCTAGACTCCTCCAGGTCTTGGTCTTATTGAGAAATCCGGATGGACATCAGTGGTCCATAGTATTCTTTGTGGGGAATCTGAAGTGTGATTTTCTTGCAGGTTTCTGGTAGCCCACTTCGTAGAGGAAACTATGTCAAATTGTTTTATAGAAATCCGTAGTTTAAATCTTATGTCGTTAGGGCGTGATCCTAGATTACTAGTTAATCTAGGGTTGGGTAATTTCAGTTGGTATCACAGCATTAGGTCACAGATTTTATAGACTTCCTTGGTTAGATCAGTTCAGACATTTGATAGTGTACAACATTCCCAGGAAAGGTGTCCGACCAGTTGGCGGATCCCCATCACCTCCAAGTGTTGTGCATTGTTAAGTGATCAGAGTTTTCTAGTTGAGCCAGTTTTCTTGGTCTGATTTTGTGGGCTAATTATTTGTGGTGGACTCGTAGATCAGTATGCCTCGACACCCAGCTCCTCAGGATGAGGCGCAGTCATTGGCCCAATAGATGCGTGAGCTATTTGCATGCATGATGACAGCACCACAGGAGGACAATGTCAATCTTGTTACTCGGGCCAAGAAGGCAGGTGCTATGCCTTTCCCTGGTTTTTAGGACCTGGAAGTGTATGAGAACTGGCTTATCGAGATTGGTCGAGTTTGCGACCGTATGCGTCCTTAGCTGACATCTGAGCAGAGGACAAAGTTAGTTATTGGCCTATTGCAGGACCATGCCTATTGTTGGTGGATGAGTACCGAGAGGCAGGAGGTTGCTACCTCATGGGCCAAGATCAGCGATTTTTGGAGGTGTCACTTTCCAGTAAGTCAGATGAGGACAGGAAGCATGTATAATTTGTGAATCTGTGGCTAGGAAATTTGTGAGCTATGGTGTATCAGGACTATTTTTATTGCCCGTTCCGATTTGCATTCTGTTTTGTCGAAACAGTGAGGGAGAAATGCTGGAGGTCTGAGCAAGGCTTGTGACTTGTAATTCCTTCATTTATGGCGAGCGTGTCATACACGCACTTCGATGAATGTGTCTGAGCTGCGTTCTATTGTGAGATTTGACCTCAATTTTTGCAGGGTGTTATTTGACGATTTGAGTAAGGTGGACCTCGGCAGGGAAATTTTTTGGATGGATGTTACAACACTTTCGGTTCCACATCATCTTCTGGCAAAGAATTTCATACCTCATCTCCTAGTACCCATCGTTCAAGTTGTTTTCTGTGATGGAGGAAGAGCCGATGCCAGAGACGAGAGTTTTGCGTGAGTTCCGGTGGATCTGAATTTATTTCCCTAACACCTAAAGATTATCTTTTATGTAACATTTTCCATAAATATCGTTATGGGTAGTCCCCGTTCGAGATATTAGTATGTTACCGCTGTGGTCAGGAGAACGACTGGCAGGATTGTCAGGTTAGACTCGCCTTCACCAGATGATTCTGAGGGATCCTTGAGCATTTTTGAAGGTCATTATTTGTACGTTGAATGTTTTTGACTATGTTGTTTATATTTTGTTTGACCCGGTGGGTGATACGTTCTTTTATAGCAGTACGGCTAGCGTCCATAGTCAACGTACCTACCATATCTTCTCCGGAATTGTGATGAGTAAATTTATCCATCTGAGGAGGTGATGTTAGTTAAATTATTTTACAGAGATAAAGTGTAATGTTTGGAGGTTTGGGTTTGTCTACCGATCTAACAATTCTGGATATAATAGAATTTGTTTTGATCTTTGGTAGAGACTTCTTGAGCCATTATCAGGCATTCGTAGACTGTCATTGAAAATGGGTTGTGTTGAGGAGTCCAGCTTGCCTGTCATTTTTCTTTGTGGAGAGGTAAACATGTTATTTTGTGCCTGGGTTTAGCCGTGATGGCTGTGATGTTTTGGGAGAGATGTATCACATAATTGGCACATGGCGTGAAAATTTGTGTCCCTACTTCTTGTACAGGTTTGATTGAAGTAGCTAATGTGTTATTTCCTATGAGTTACGATGTCTACCTATGGTTCGGGAGAGATTTTATTGTTTGAGTTATTATCAGGTACCGATCCTATAACTTAATTATCCTATCGGATGGCTTCAGTTGAGTTGCAAGAGTGGCAGACTCTACTTCAGGAATTGATCGACGACAATTTTATCCGTCCTAGAATTTTATCGTCTGGAGCCCCAATATTATTTATGAATGTGAAGGATGGTTCAGTGAGGTTACGTATCACCTACTAGAAACTGAACCAGGATACGGTGAAGAATAATTATCCATTGTCGTGGATCGATGATTTACTTAATCTTGATATTTCTTTGAAACTCATTCATTCTTTGAGGTATTCCAGTAATTCAGTTCTGTTAACTTAAAATGTTTTTACTTGTGCTTTTATTGCATTAATTGTGTTCATTTTGTGTCATGAACACATTTCTTTTTGAAAGGATACCATTCATTTCGTGCCACCAACTTGGAAATGTATTTCTTCTAGTTATTAATCACATGAGTTCGCGGAGGAAAATATATTGTATTAAGATTGGACTGGTGGGGTGTATGTTATGTTGCACAGATTAAATCGTTTCAGATCGATGTCAGATATAGGTTTACGAGCGTCATAGGTGTACGAGGAGATTAGCAGCAAATGACTATGATTTGAAATTTGTATGTTGCATGATTTTCAGATTTCTCCTGGACGTGATTTAGAGCATCCTATTGATAACTTAGCGCTTATCACGCGCAAAAGTATTTGAGAATTTTATACACGAGCGCGAATTCTGACCAGGGTTATGCTTGGCGACGATGATTTAATTTATTTCTTCCAACTTTATAAAATTCGGAGTTCTAACGCTGCATGTTATTGAGAACTATCACTTTTCTTGGATTTTGCAGTACTCTGACCTTCTGATTAATTTTTATAAGTTGATGATCCGGTGTCAGAGGAATTATAATATCTACGGTAGTATAGCGTGAAAGAGTGCAACAATTCGATTGTTCAATTTGGGACAATAATTTGATAAATAGATTGGCATCCCAGTATTATATTATTTTCAATGGACTGTTATTGTCTGCTTACGTGTATGTGTATTTGTGGCATATGCCTAATTTCTTAGGGTCTGTTGGCTTGTGTGAGTAGTAGTTATGTTCTTGTGCGAGCCATATGGGTGAATCATTGAGGACAGTTAATTTTCAAACTTGAGTATTTGAGCTCCAGGAATGATCAAGTGAATGCTGAGATTCAGGTTTTGTTTTGACATTTGTTTAGATTGCGGGAAAATTGGATGTTAACGATTTAACTGTTGCGACTATTCAAGAACTTCAGATGGAATGCTAAGTTTATATCTCTTTATTTGTAGTAAAATGCGATGTCAGTTTGACTCCCTCGTTCTTGCCCATTGTTTGGGTTTATTTGAGGCTTACTACGGATATTTTCTTTTAAGCCTCTTTATGGTTATATGGATATTTGTTAAGGTAGTCTGCTTTTGGGAGTGATGAATTATGGAGATTCATGGTTTGTGTAATCATTATGATTCTTGAATTCAGTAAGGTAGTAGTGATTTATGTTTGTGTATAGCTCTGTTGATTTGTAAGTAATGCGAACGGAATGTGGAACCCACAGTTTATATTCTTGAGTTGAGATAATTGGAATACTTTCGTTATGCAGGTTTTGGGTTTCTTAAGTTTTAGAGGAGGCTATGCCCAATATTCCGTAAATAATTTTGAGAACTATATATGATTTTGAGTTCGTTGCGGATCGGCCAATTACCCATGTTAGTTGTGATTTTAAATAGATTTGTTGGGTCCCCTATTTTTGATCGTCCAATTACCCATTTTAAATAGCTTTACCATCGATAACTTTCGCTGGCATTTCGTCGAGGTTTTATCGATTTGTTTGTTTCAAGAAATTTCTTTGGATAAAGTTGTAGAGTTTGTCGATACGAGTTTGTGGCCACGTCAAGTATTGAAATCGAATATTTTTGCGCGTATAATAACGACGAAGAGGTTATGGTCAACGAAAATTTTACGAAAGTATCGGGAAACATTTTATCGCACAATCGCGAATATAAATACGGGTTTCTATTTTGGGAAGGTCAGAGTTTCCTTTTTGGGAAGTCCAGGTTGACCTTCCTCTCCCGAGTGGTTTTCTCGCCATGAGGTTCTCACCGGCGATGAGCCTCCGGCCAGCCACCTCTAACCATGATATTGGTGGCAAACGATTAGGTTCTATCTCTTCTGTCGATTGGTGCGTGTATCTTTGGCGTTGGTGGCCAAAGGAAGGAGAATCGAGGCAGAGAACTTTGGCCGATTTCGTGCGGTTTTTCTCGGCGATGGTGGCGGTGCTCTCGACAGCGTTTGACGTTGAACCCTGGGGGGTTTTGAAGCCCCGATGAAAACAAACCGATTGGGACTGGTCCCAGGTCTTGCCGTGGCCAGACGCCAGCGATCGAGTGAATTAATTTTTCTTGTGGGTTTTTGGATTTCCGACAGAGTGGAGGTTTTTCGATTAGTATTTGATGTCATGTTCTTCATGAATGTTGTTGGGCTTGTTGAGATGAACATTTTGGTATGCAGGTTGCTTGATTTGGTGCCGATGGGAGTTTCAGCTGCCGTCGGCGGTGGTTCGTGGCCCCACGAGCCGCCCTGCGTGGTGGATCTCTGGAAAGGTTGGATTTTCGGCAAAATTATATGTCGTTCCACTCGTAATTTCATGCTGAATGCAATGGTGAGGTTCTTGAATGGATTTAGAATTGATTAATTTAGTCTTTTTTTAATCGGATATTAATTAATTAATTTCACGATATTATTAACGAACGATCCAACTATCGATTTAAATTTGAGTTGCTCGATGTTTGAGATTTATGTTGCGACTCTAAAATTGATTTACAGTGAAGTAATCCAAAGAACTAAATTCGGAATTTGATTAAGTTCATTTTTAGTCAGAAAATACATTATTCGAGAAGCGAGATTTTCGACATTATTGCTTGTAGGATTACGAGCTTAGCTATTCAATATCGACGAGTACATATTACTTATAATCATGTTTTCAGGATTACGAGTTATCGGGCTGCGTTGGATGACTATTGCACTGATTAGTAGCTTACGGCTTTATGAATATCCCAAAATTGTACGGTAAGTCGACTTTTATTTTTCACCGTCGTTTGCGAGTTCAGGGATTTATATTCACACTGTACTTTTAGTTTACAAATTATAGTTTTCAGTTTATAATATATTTTAGACCAGATTAAATGTGGAGATTTTTTTTCTTGTGATGGCTTATAGGCTAACTGCATCGATGCGCTGACTGTTCGGCTGATCACTGGTTAGTCCCTGGCTAGGGGAGGTCAGGTTGTCTAGTCAGACCTATCAGGAGAGGGCAGTTTTCCTCGTCTGGTCTATTGTTCTATTCATCATTGCTACCAGTCAGGGGAGGTCAGGAGTTCTCGTCTGACTACCTCCATGATTCTTACAGTTTAATAACTATTGAACTCGCAGATTTTTATAGAAATTGGTGGAAAGGCACAGATATAATATTTTATTATTTTACACTGATTGCGAGTTTTTGTCCACTCACGCTAACGTTTTTATGTTTTTTTTCATTTGCCTTTCCCTGAGCCTTTCGATTTTCCGTGCCCACGTTGCAGTGCTTCTTCTGAGCTGGATTTTGATCCCCAGATGTTTTGAGTCCACTAGATTATCGTACCTTTCTGTAGGTTTTAGCTCACTAATAGTGTATTTTTATATGTTTAATTCTACTCCTAGAAGTCACTCTGAATACTAGTGTTGTAATTTTTTTTAGTGTTGGTAGTGAATTGTTAGTATTGATGGATTATGAGTTTTCAGATCTTGTATTATTGTTCCAGCATTTTAATTAATTTACTTACCGCACATTATTGAGAAATCTTGATGGACATCGGTAGTCCACGATATTGTTTGTGGAAAATCTGAAGAATGATTTTCTTGCAAGTTTCTAGTAGCCCACTTCGTTTTCCTATGTCAATTTTTTTTATTGAAATCAGTAGTTTAAGTCTTGTCGTCAAGGTGTGATCCTAGATTACAAGTTTATCTAGAATTTGGTCCTTTCACAAATAGTATGTTCACTTAAGACAGGTTGGACTATTACAAGCTACTTTCGATCTGGCACCAAACACTCCAAGTCATAATTTGAAGTTTGGTTTGGGTTTGTTACTTATTAGTTTGATAATTAATAGTATGATTATCTGAGGTATACATTTGACAGTTGGAAAGTTAGTGATTTCTATTACTCTCGCGCCTAAAGTATAATATAGTAAAGCACAGCAATCTACTGTAAAAGTTGAAAGCATAACATACATATTTATTTTTTAAAAAAAGTAGAGAGTTTGCTAAATTATTCATCGATGTTTCTTCCAAAGACCGGTATTGAGTTTCGAGGACCTCTAAACAAAATAAAAATTGGGACCCTAAATATTGTATTTCTCCGTATATTTCTTTTCTATTATTTATATTTCAAAAAAAATATATGTCGAATTATATGCAGATGTGTTTGTTAATACTTTTGTCTCTGTTTTGGGCAATTCAATAACGAACGACATAATATAGATAAATAAACATAAACAACGTTACACAATAAATACACACAGAATACGATACGAGAGAAGAAACCACGGCTAATGTAATACGGAGAAAAACCCTAAACTAACCAAGTAGCATTTTGCTGCAACAAATGAGTACAGAGTAACAGAAAACCTTTCGAACAAGCAGTGGAACACATACACGGATAAAGATATATTAAGACTAATGATCGACTATAAACTACGTAGCCCAAGCGCTCCCTAGATCAACCTTTGACTCCATGGCCATCTAAACTCTCCCATCAGCACTGGGTGATGCCTCTTTAACACTGCTACCTATATTGTCATTAATGTCCTCATCTTCTAGATCAAACATTTTTGCCCCTGAGATGACGTTTCCTAGCCTCTCCTAATCCTCAGGAGAGCACTCAACCATCGCTACAAAATTTGTTGCATAAATCATGCTTCATTTGTCAACCTTTTGTGGAAGATTATAAAATCATAGAAATGATACTATCTTTGAATATGAAATTAGTCATCGATAAAATTGATAGGGGAAACACTGATACATTATAAATAGAATGTCCCATAAAATAAGCAAACTATCTCGCAAAATAAAGATAATGTTTAAGGAGATTTATTCTTGATATATGTCTTGTCCTAGTTAGATACAATTTAGTCTAAATAGAGATACAAACAATCCCTAGTTTATAGGGACAGTTATTGTAGCAGATTGTATCAGTCTATAGATAAGGCATCCTATCAATGAAAAAGTTATAGTTTCCAGTCTATCATATTTTCCTCGACAACACGTTATCATGCACGCTCTGAGTTAATAGTCAGCTATCACCACATAAAAAAAAATCATAACCCTAAAACTATCTCCACCACAGGCAGCCACCTCCCACCGTTGACCTTAACTACTCGGCCCCTCCTCTTTCTTCTAGCGATCCTCCTTGTGAAGAACACGCTCCAACGAACCTCCCAACTTCGACAAGATTGCTCGACTACCAAATAACCATTTCAGACGAGCTCTTTCTCAACGTTGTCCGACCTTTGTACCAATTATATCGAGCATAAGACCAATCGAGATAAATTTTCTAAACCGTCAATCTTTAGATTTAGGAATAAAACATATTTCCTGTAAAACCCTAGATCTTAGGATTGTGATGTTGTGATTTGTGATTATTGCATATCTATGCCCTAGTTCCTATAGACTTATATCCATAAAGTATAAGTGATAATCCTGGGAGAGTCACGGTGTAGAAAAAATAAAAGAAAATGAAAATCAATACTATGTGATGGTTAATCACGGTTTCTGGGTGTGGTTTTTGAGTCACTGTTTAGTGATGATCAATTTTTGTGACCATACATCATGGATCATGTTCTTATTCATTAAAACTTGATGTTAGTGTTCGTGGTTTTTTTTTTTCGATCGATACTAGTTAAGTCTCTTTGTATTGTGTAGATGAGTTCGAATGAGCCGGTGATGCCAAAATTCGACATCCTTGATCTCGAAGGAAAGGAATATCATCGTTAGTTCTCCAATGTGGTTAACACATTTATCAAAAAGAGACTCAGTTGCACCATTCAACCCGCTGGGCCAAACATTATTCCACCATCAGAGGAATCAAAAGCTTAAGCCCTCATATTTTTGAGGCGTTATATTCATCCAACTCTCAAGAAGCAGTATTTAAAGAAAACTGATTCCCTAGATTTGTGGGATGCTTTCAAGCAACGCTTCAACAATGTGCATGATGCACAGCTTCCTAAGTTGACTGCAAGATGGGAAGCCCTTCGGCTTCTGGATTTTCCCAAGATCTAAGATTTTAATCAAGCGATGTTAGATCTGCAGTCTAAGTTGAGCTTTTGTGGGGTGGAAAAGTCTGAGAATGACATGATTGAAAAGTCATTGAGTACCTTCCCAACATCCATGAGCATCCTTGCTCAGTAATACCAGCTCGAGTATATTGGGATGATCCTTATCTTCAGTGATCTCATCAATAGCCTATCCAAAAATGAAAGGCATCATGAGATCATCCTCAATAATAACTCAAGACCAGCTGGTACTAAAAAGCCTGAGAGTTACCAAATTAGTTTTCTTTTGGCTTGTGTGCAGTCATTTTTAGACTTTTGTCTTAGTTTTGATTTTTGGATAAGAACATCTATGATGTTATTTTTCTAGTTGGCAAATAATGAAATTTTCTCTATTTTTTGGTATATGAAATTGTTGAGAATGTTATTTCACTACTCATTTAGTGTATGGTTCGATGTTTACAATTTTATATGGTATATTGACATAATGATATGGTAAAACCGAGACACGCAAAAGAGGATGTTTTAATCTTAGGTACTCTTCAGCCCGTCGAGAATCCTCTTGACCGGTCGAAGGCCACGTTCTAGATCGGTTTTTGCACCTTTTGACCCATCAGAATTATTCTTGATCCATCGAAGATGATCCTCAGTTACCTATGTTTGCAATTTTGATCCGTCGAGGAGTTCTTCGACCCATCGAAGAAGCGCTCCTGTCTCCGTTTATGACCCACTTTGACCCGTCGAGAATATTCCTCGACCCATCAAGCATAGATATCGGAAAATCGATATCGATTTTAGGTTTTCTTCGACCCGTCAACACATTCGTTCTACCCGTTGAAGGTGTGCTTCTAGACAGATTTTTGACCAGTCGACCCATATATTCAACTCGTTGAGAATTGGTATCGGAAAATTACATTATATTTTGGGTTTCTTTGACCCATCGAGAGTTTTACTCGACCCATTGAAGGATGTACCTGGATGTGGTGTTTCAGATGTGTTCTACATTGGCTTTTATCGAAAGCTAATGGTTCTAGAACCATGTTCGCATGCCATATTAGAAGTCAACTAAAGTCACATCCCTATTTAAATCTTTAAGTGTTTACTTAAAGTGTATGCCTGGTCTTTTGTTCAAAGACTCATTTATTTACATTGCTTTTGTAGATATCTCAAGGCGAGATTGAATGCCTTGCAGATAGTGGTACTACCCACACCATTCTGCGGAATAAGTAATTATTTGTGGATTTTTTTTCCTTACAAATCCTCAGTGACTACCATGATTGGTGTAGCACTTATTATTCAAAGGCGTGATTCAACAGAGTTTCTCATGCCTCATGGTACAAGATTATTCATCACTGATGCCTTATATGCGTCAAAAGCCAATTGAACCTTGCTAAACTTGAAGGATATTCGCGCCAACGGTTTCCACTTGGAATCATATTGTGAGAATGGACAAGAATTATTATGTATCACCTTAGTTGAATGTGGCCACAAGAGCATTCTAGAGAAGTTGTTGGCTATTCGTAATGATTTATATCTAACTACATTTCAGATTATTGAATCTAATATCATGACTCACATAATTTCGTATGATTCAGACTCATACAAGCTTTGACATTTTCGACTGTGACATCCAAGTCGTGACATGATGATCAAAATATTGAAAAACTCTCATGGTTATCCATTCTTCAGAGTGAAGAAGCATGTGGGAATACCTAAATCCATCGGCTTAGATGGGAAGGATGAGACTACTCCTCTCATTCTTGACTCGGTCTCCAAGATAAGTGTAGCACAATCTCGGCAAAGTATCACTGTGGTGTCATGCCACTACCAGAATAAGAACTATACCCGACGAAATTGAAAAAAATAGGCCGACGACTATTCAAGTCGTCGGGTATAGTTACCTATAACCGACGACACAATGACATCGTCGGGTATAGTCAAAAATATACCTGACGACTGATAAAGTCATCGGCTATGAAACCATAGCCGACGGCCACCATTGAAGTCGTGGGGTATGGTAATGAAACTATACCCAAAAACTTATAAAGTCGTCGGGTATAGTTTGACCATACTATACCTGACAACTTTAATGAAGTCATCGGGTATAGTTTCTTTTATACAGATCTGGGTAGCAACTCGGCCATTTGAAAACAAATTGTCCAAAAATTCCCAAAATGCTCTTAAATTGTCGATGTCGTCGGAAGCTTTTCAAAAAAAGTTCGTGATACTCTCCCGCTATACATATATATAGGTATGTATATATATATGTTTGTGTGTGTTAATAATATTGTTGATTTAGAGTTGATTAATGTTTATTATATGCATAGATATGAATGAATGTGAAGATTTTGAGTTGTTTGTTGTGTTTTAGTTGAGTTGAGTTGATTTTGAGTGAATTGTTGATATATAGAAGAATTAATGTAATTAATTTGAGTACGTTGTTAATTTGTGTTGATATTATTGATGTTGAGGTGATCGATCGACTAATTTTGATTTTGAATTGAGTTGTTTTTTACTTGAGTTGAGTTGATCGATTTTGAGTTGATCGAATTGAATGATCGAAATTATGTATATAAATATATGTATGTGTGTTAATTTATAATTAATTAAGAATAGAGGAATTAATGTAATTAATTTGTAGGTTAAAGAGATTTATAGATATAATGTTGAATTTTTAATTTGTGCATGTATATATTAATTTATGTGTATACAGTAGGAATTTTGAGGATGGACAAAAGTTGGATTTTCTTTACAAAATGGATCGAAGATATGGCGTTGGATTGTGGAATTTTGTGAAATATGTGAAGTGTAATGCGAAGGATAATACAATTCATTATTTCCCGTATACGCAAATGTCAGTGTCGCAACGATTTGGTTCGTTTCCCATTGATATAGTATGGGAGCACCTGGAAAAAAAGAAGGTTTGGGGATAAGTATACATGTTGAATTTATCATGGTGAAACATAATCAATGGGTCAGCATGACCATGGGCAATTTTCTGAGAGGGCCAGCACATCTAATGATCCAACAACGAGGTTGCTCAACGATGTGTTTCCTTATGAGAGCGGTGTATATGCTCAAGTACAAGATATCTCTGCCGATGTTGAGGGCTTCCCTTTCATTGAGCCAGTCCAGTAATTACCCAGAGCTGTCAACACTGCCGGTATTGATAAGTACAATAAGCTGATTGCCTTTCAACAGACGCCATTGTATAACAGATGTAACAAGACTGTTCTTGAAATGGTCATGGGAATAATGAAGATCAAAGTGGAGAACAAATTGAGTGTCAAGGTTGTTGATGATTATCTGGAGTTGACAGCTTTGACGTTGCCCTTGGTCATCGTCTGCCTACCACTCATCATAAGGTGCAACATATCCTGAAACATCTTGGTCTTACCTACATCAAAATTCATGCATGCAGATATGATTGCGTTCTCTTCTGGGGTGAAGATGCTGAAGGGAATGATCTGAAAAACCTTGATGCATGTCCAGTATGTCACACCGATAGGTATAAGTTGACTCCTGCAGGGAATAAGAAAGCTGTAAAGGTACTTCAGTATTTCCCGCTGATTGATAGGCTGTAACGGTTGTTCATGTCTACACACAAGGCCAAAGCTATGAGATGGCTGATCTACGCATTTTATGCTTAATTCTTAACGTCTTTTTCTTTACATTTAGCTTTGTTTTGACCTTAGTACTATCATTTCTTACTTACTTTGTTGTTTTTAGGTTTTGAGTAAAGGAGATCGATAAAGGAGGTGATTTGGAGCATAAAATGAGCTAAGTGGAGAAGTTTCCTAAATCAACTAGGAATGACGTAGCAAAATATGGATCCGAAATGGTCTTCTCAAGTTACTAAAATGACGCAAGGCAAAATGAAGATATTTCAAATGGTGGATCGAAAATCAGCAATCATTTTGGGCAAAATCAAGCAAGGAGATATTACCGAATAGATGGAGGATCAAAAGTATTAAGTATATCTCAAAAGTGCCTTATTTAAAGATCAAAATATCCTACAATATATGGTAGGTTCGGCCAAAATGACTTGGAGCTCAAGAAATACAAGATATGGAAAGATCAAGATTTCCCTACTCCTAGTAGGAAGAGGAAGATATGCCTGCCAGCTCATCAATCTTCAACGGATCACAGAATCTGCAATTCAACTCCAAATATAGTGATCATATATGTCTTCTTAAAGATCTCGAGCTGATCTTTCCAACGAATCCAAAATAATAATTTTCTGAGCTTTAGAACTCCCGGAAAAGACGTTTCAAGATAGGCTGTCAATTCTACCCGGGTACCCTAGGAAAACCTAGTTTGGAGAGGAAAGTTGGAATTCTTCACCTATAAATACAAGAGCTAGGCCTCATTCTCAAGCATCACTCATCATACAAGCCAAGTCTCTGCCTTAAACACTTCCTCTCCACAAATACTTGAGATCTCTTCAAGGAACGCCACCCTCCACACCATAAACACTCAGCCTCCACCTAGAGCAACCTTAGGCAATCTGAAGGGTTCATCTAGCCATCCATAGAAGGATTTTCTGCATGGATTACTAGTGCAATCACGACCTAAAAAGTGTATTTTGATCCCTCTACTTTCTCCTTGTAATAAATTTCAGTTTTGCGTAGAGTATAAAGACGTGTTTTTGTAATATAATTCTAAGTGTTTTTGTTATCTATTTTGAGTCTAAGTTATTTTCAATGTGCTAATCTAAATGCGAGAAATCTTGGTTTAGGTTAGATAATGTGTCTTCTTTTCTTAATGCTTTAATCTGAATGCGAGCAATCTTGGTTTAGGTTAATGATGTGTCTAAATGCAAGCAATCTTGGTTTAGTCACTTAATTATGAAAGATGCATGGGAACCACGTAGTAAAGGCTTAGATAAAACTTAGGTTGCATATAATATGATTATGTTATAAAGGAATGAGGTAAGTATGACAAGTTGATCATGTACATATGTAGGATAGCTTTTATTTTCGGTTTAGAAAGCATGTTTAGGATTCTATGTTCTTGTTTGTTTTGCTTGTCTATGAGTTTAAGCATGATAGAACTTAGAGTTTCTCTATGTGTTTTCTGCCATGTTTTGCAATTTAATTTCATAGATTATAAAAACCAACTTTTAAATCCCCCTATTTTAAACCTAGCGTAGTCACGTATACACCCTCAATCCCCGGTTAAGAACGATACCCTACTTAACAATGCTACATCTTACAAAAAAGGGTTTTAATTGCTTATGCGTTTATGTTGAGTGTTAAGTGTTTATTTAGTACTTAGTAAAATACGTGTATCAATTTTGGCGCCGTTGCCGGGGATTGTAAAGTAAGTGTGTGATTTCGTTTGTACATGTGTGAAATTGTGTGAATATTACAAAAACATGTAAATAACTTCGAAATTTTTATACTTGTTTATAATTCTATACGTAACCAATACTTGTTCATACTAACAAATCTGTTTTTGCAGCCATATAGATAATTACCACGTTAAAGGTGTCTCAAATTGAAGGAGTGGATCGGTTTGGTTCATTAGGTTGCACTCATTGGAATAGATGGCGCCTCTTTTTCATGTTTATCTCCTTAACCACTCATGATGTGTGGATTTCATCACCGCACACCATAACCTAAGTGAAGTTATGGACATGAGGTTGAGGGCGGAGTTTATTATGGACTTGAAGGAGTGTAAATTTTCGAAAGATTGGCTGAATGTCGGACATGGTGTCTAGACCGGGTTATGACTGGTGACAGGTTTTTGGATCTAAGAAAGATTTGCATCAATGGAGTATATACCAATGATCCGGTGAGTGGATGAACACTTATCTTTGAGTAAGAAATCTTTTGTGACTTGGTATCTAGAAGGTGACAGTTTCTATGACAGGTTCTGGATCTGAGATCTCAAATCGGTCCTACCTCTCGTGGTCTCTCTTGCTAACTAGCGAAGCTCATTAAAAGTTGACCAAAGAAGATAAGGACTAAATCTACTTTCCATGATCGGTAAGCCTCGGGGTGCATTGTCGAGATTAGTCCTACCTCTCGCGTTATCTCTATCCCTAACTGGCCATGTTTTTCGATTGAACCAAGGCCGATTAATTGAGAGTTTATACTTTATCGCGCGGGTCGCACGTCCAATGAACGACCGAAAGATCAAATCTGTTCATTTCCTTTGAAGAGAGACAAAAAACCCAATAAACAAAATACTTGTGCATATTACTATATATATTTCGTGTGTTTTGTATATACTTATATACTCATAACTTGTAAAATATTAACCACTTGCATTTGTAGATTGCATTAACCTTCTGGCGGCTTTGTGATGTATGGATTTCATCACCACACACCCTAACCTAAGTGATGTTAGGGGCATGAGGCCAAAAGAAAGGTCACGTTTGCATTATTTATTTAGCACATAACTTTGTATGTTTTCTGCAGGTTCTAACGTTTTCTCTTATTCATTCACGTCATTTCTCACTTAGGCTCTTGTTTAATGCATTTGAATGACGATTTAAGTGTTTTGAGCATGAATTTGAATGAAACGTGGTGTGCTTGCATTACTCTACTTGTATAAATATGTTTCTAAGTCTGTGCATTGTAAATATGCCTAACTTCGCAGAAAACGTGTAAATTGAGTCTTAACTTATCTATGCATTCATTCTAGGGTGTCTAAAACCTTGCATTCACGTTTAAAAGTCTTGCAGTGTCTTAACTTAGTGTTTTACAAGCTTTCGTGTGTTTGTACCTTGTTCTTCTATATGTGATTCGTTTTCTTGTGTTTTGATGTGTTTGGTGTGTTTTTGTGTGTTTTTCTTGTGTTTTTACAATTTTGGTTAGTATCTTGCATTCCTTGTGTATTCTTTTGATACTAACACTTGATCTTTGAGCAGTTTTCAGGGGCTAATCTTGAATGTCCAGCTCCCATCCAACTCCTAAGATCAATCTTCAAGCACTCACGAACCGTTTAGCTCACTTGAGATCTCAAGTGAATTCTAGGGACCAAGATTTCGAGCAGCCTCTCATTGAGGATTACTTGGACTCTCCACACTCATCCCATCACTCCACTGAGCACTCACAAGAAGAAGAGTAAGAAATGGCACGTAACAACCCTCTTAACCCTCTCAACGTCAATTACAATGAGAGGCGATCTCTTCGCCAACGTACTTGCTCCACGGAATGGAGTAGTGGTCCTTCTTGCATTGCATTTCCAGAACCTCAAGAGGTTAAGAAGGACATTGAATTGAAGAGTGGCTTTCTACTCCGTTTACCAATCTTCCATGGGCTATCAAATGAAGATCCCAACATGCATCTCAAGCAATTTTAGTTCATTTGCATGAGTATGAAGCCTTCGGATGCCGATGAAGAACTTTTCAAACTCAAAGCTTTTCCCTTTACCTTCACGGATAGAGCTCAAACTTTTCCCTCAAAATTCCTACTGTATACAACCTATGCAACAATCTCCTGCAGACGGAGAGGCTTGGAAGCACATAGTTTGGGAGCTTTCTCATTTTGCATCAGAGGTCCAAAATGTTTGGCTTGGGCTCTCATCTGACGGGTTCAACCCTTTTGGCAACATGAGTTTTCAATATAATATATGGCCAGTTATACTAGTACCGTACAACCTTCCTCCATGGATGTGCATGAAGAAAGAATACAATATGTTGACTATGTTAATTCCAGAACCGGGTTATCCAAAAAAGTGTCTCGATGTGTACATAAGACCCTTGATTGAGGAGCTTAAGTACTTGAGTAACGTTGGTCGTCTTACTTATGACAAGTACAAAAACAAGATGTTCCAGATGTATGCCATGCTTGTTGGCACCATCAGTAATTTTCCTGCCCGCGAGATGTTGTCGGACAACGTTACTAGGGGATACAAGGCTTATCCAGAGTGCATGACTGTTGATTACGGCAACCCTCTTTGCAGGAAGATTGTCCAGATGAGTCACCATTGTTGGCTTTCACATGATCACCAATTTCTGGAGGATAATGAGGCATTTAATGGGACTGTAGAAACAGGTGTGCAACCCAGGAGATGGACGGGGGATGAAATTTTTGATGTGCTGAATGAATACAATTTTGGGCAGCTCAGCAATCATCTAGATATAGTGGCAGCAATACCTCCCATACCCGACCGGTATAAATTCTGGACGCACAAAATCATATTCTGGGAACTTTTGTACTGGTCTAAGTTGCCCATCAGGCACTACCTAGATGTCATGCATATTGAGAAGAATGTCTGCGAAAGTGTGGTGGGCACAGTGCTAAATTGGGAGGGGAAAACTAAAGATGGCCCGAATGCACGCATTGATCTGAAAAGAATGAGTATACAAAAACATTTGTGGCTGAGAGAAGGGAAGAAAAAAATGTCTCAAGCTCCTTACACCGTCAAGCCTGACCAGAAGAATGACATTTTTAGATGGATGGGTAATGTTAGGTATCCTTCAGGCTATGCATGCAATATAGGGAGGTGTGTTAACTTCCGGGACAATAAGATGTACGGATTAAAGATTCATGACTGCCATATACTGCTTCAACATTTCTTCCCTATTTTCATTCGATCATACCTGCCCCGTCAGGTGGTGGGGGCGTTAGTAGTATTGTCAAGATTCTTTCAGAACTTATGCACTAGAAAAGTGAAAAAATCAGATTTGAGGGAAATGCAACAGGACATCATTTTTATCATGTGCAAATTAGATATGATATTTCCCCCAAATTTTTTTGACATCATGCCTCACCTGATGATCCATCTCCCCGAACAATTGTTGCTTATTGGTCCAGTACACTACACTTGGATGTATCCCATGGAAAGGTACGTACGATTCAACATATGATAAATTCTTTAATATAATCATGTATTTCCATAATTCTCACATGCACTTTACAATTTGATAGACAACTGGGGGACTACAAAGGTTATGTGGCTAATAAATCCGCACCTGAAGGGTGTATAGCTGAAGCATATCTTGCGCACGAGTGTGTAACGTACACCAAAATATATTTGGGAGTGTTGGAGGACCCTCAACAACATATGCCGGTAGATGAACCCCAATTCAATCTTTCTATCCTCTCGAATGAAGTTGAAGTATATGGTTTGTTCCCAAAGTCGTACAAGTTGGAACCGTATGACCTAGTCATTGTCCACTGGTAGGTATTGATAAATTGTCCAGAAGTTTAATACCGGAAAAACATCCATCTAAACTGTCATGCGGTTATCGGTGATCTTGAGTACCACAATAGGGAATTTACAAACTATTTTGGCGGCTGGGTACGTGTTTCAAATTGATATAGTTATATATATATTCATAAATCAATGTGAAGATTATGAGTTAATGACTGTTGTTTTTATCTTTAGATGAACCATGTACAATGTGATGGTGACCCACACTGGTCACACGAATTAAGGCTTCTGGCGATGAAACCGATAAGTTCAAGAGTGTATCCGATGTGTAAGGTCAATGACATGCAATTTGTATGTCAACATAGAGACGACAAACAGAGAACATATAATTCTGGGGTACTGGTGCATGGTGGGTAGAATAACATTGACTATTATGGGGTTCTCCATTTAGTGGTTGAACTCATTTATGGGGAGGGCATGACCGTGTACGTTTTTAAGTGTAGATGGTTTGATACTAACCCTGAGAACACAAGGACCGATAAATACTAAATTGTTTTGGTAAATACTACTACAAGCTGGTATGAGGATGACCTTTTTATTTTTGCCACATCGGTAAAACAAGTGTTTTATCTAGATGATCTTGTGCACAAAGGAGCATGGAAAGTAGTCAACCATGTTGTTCCTAGAAACATATACAATGCTACTACACTTGGTGAGGCCGACGATATTGAAGAAGTGACTGCATACCAAGAGCCGAACATAATTGGTATTCCTAAATCCTCTACAATTCGCCTAAATAATGTGAGACCCGGTAGTGTGGTTTGACTTCCGCGGGCGGATGTAAGTCTTATTGATGTCCTTCCAAATGAAGACAACGAAGACTACGGTGACGAGGAGCGGCACATATTACCGGAAATTAACTCTGACACCGATGCAGACTTAAGTGATGATTCTGATTATGAGTCTTAGTTAAACATAATTGTACATTTTTTAATTAATTAAATGTGTGGGTTGATTATAAGGATGTCGTTCAACTGTTTGCTTCATTTTTGTTATATTATTAGATAAATAGGTGTTATTGCGAAACAAGTCATTTTTGCCAAAGAGGCATGCAATTTTAATTTTTTTACATATTATACCGGGGATCAGCCGGGATGCAAGTGTATCGATACAACATCATATATAAACTGTACTCTGTGTAAATCAAATCATGAACAGTTCGATGCAAATGCAATAAACAACATATAAGTGTATGTATACACATATACGTATATCCGTATAAGTATAATCGTATAATCGTAAAAACACATGCTCATGTAATCCGTAATCTCAATACGCATGCTCAAGTTCGAAAATCATATAAAAGACTCGCAAACAATCCGTGAAAAGAAATTGTCCACTCACATGTGAGCAAAATGCGCACTCGCGCTAATCTCGTGGCCCGGCGGAAGATCCCTCGCCAGAAGCACGATCACGATCCAGACTCGATCTCGATCTCCTGAATATTCACAAAACATAACTGATCAAAATCATAGACCACAACCCGGTACTGAACCACGGAAACCAACCGTTCCCAGAAATATGAAATGCGGTACAAAATGATTAACGAAATTCCCGAAATCTCCACACGAAACCTCGACTGAAAATCCACCACCCAAATCAATCCGAAAACCTCTGGACGATAATCAGGGCGCGATTTCGAGAAAAACGACATTAAAATCGTCGAAATCTGAAAAAGTCAACCCTCTACCGTTGACCGCCGCCACCGGCGACGGCGCACAGTCAACGGAGAGATTCTCCGGCAGAGAAACTCCAGATGACAAGGTCTTGACCAACCAAACCCTTTCCATAACTGGCACCCAGGCCAATTCCAACTCTAGCCCTTCCAAAACACAACAAAACTGAACGGAAACCCAGTTTCCGGCCATCCACTCGGGTCCATAAAAAACTCAAACAAAACCTAATTGAAATGCATGGTTAGACTCCCAAGGACAAGGGGAGTCGAACCCCCTTATCCACCACCACCAAGTTTCACCGGAGGACCTCTTCCCGATACCGGCGACATAACGAAATCGGCCTTATTTCGAAACCCCTCAAACCGTGATCAATTCCAATAAACTCATACATGAAATGAAAGAGGAGCTCAAGGTGAGTCGAAATATACCCACAGCCTGGTCGGAGATGGCCGGAAAAGTCGGGTCGGCCGACGAGTTCAAACGGGTCGTCCTCCTCCTTCACGGGTCAACGGTAAGTTTCCAAATTTGGAAAGTCAACAGATGGTCAACGTCAGTCAAAGCTCAAAACTGCCATTTTCGACTATTTCTCGACTATTCCGATATTTAAACTCGCGCCTCAGGTCGATCGACGATTCGAAATGGATAACCATCACGATTCGGATAAACACGAAACAATCGGATAAACTCGTCGAAAACTGAAACTTCAAATAATCGTATTATATTCCTCGGTTATCGGAAAAATCATCTGAAACCGCCCTCGAGCTCTAAATCACGTACTCTATAACTTCCGTGAAGACACTCAACTCAACTTCTTGGCCGATAATATAGTCGCGAACAGAATCAGCAAACCACACATATATCGTAAAACTGCGACTATGACCAATCTCGTGAATCGTGCAGAATACACAACTGATTATGGTTCGGGTCGTCACAAATCTACCCCCCTTAAAAAAATTTCGACCTCGAAATTTACATACTTGTCAAGTGAACAGATGAGGATACTGCTCCCGCATACGCTGCTCAGTCTCCCAGGTGGCCTCCTCAACTGAATGGTTCTGCCACAAGACCTTCACTAGCGGAATCACACGGTGCCTCAACTCCTACTCATGACGATCGAGAATCTGCATAGGCTCCTCTACGTACATCAAATCCTCTCTAATCGGCAGCTGCTGCGGGGCTAACACATGTGAAGGATCTGAGATGTACTTCCGCAACATCAAAACATGGAAGACATCATGAACACGAGCCATCTCAGTTGGTAACTCAAGTCTGTAAGAAACAGCTCCAATCCTCTCCGTAATCTCATACGGACCAATGTATCGTGGTCGAAGCTTGCCACGCTTCCCGAAACGCACAACTCCCCTCCACGGAGATAGTTTCAGGAAAACCCAATCGCCTACCTCGAACTCTAAACTCTTCCTCCTCACATCAGCGTAACTCTTCTGCCGATCCTGGGCGATCTTCAATCGATCCCGGATAACCTGTATGTCCTCCATCGTAGTTTTCACCAAATCAGGACCAATAAGCCAACGCTCACCCACCTCACTCCAACACAATGGAATGCGACACTGCTTCCCGTACAGGGCCTCGAACGGTGCCATCTCAATACTGGTCTGACAACTGTTGTTGTAGGCGAACTCAATCAAATGTAACTGCTGATCCCAATTCCCGCGGAACTGCAACACACAAGATCGCAGCATATCCTCAAGTGTCTGAATGGTCCCCTCGGACTGCCCATCAATCTGAGGATGAAAAGCTGTACTAAATCGCAACCTCGTGCCCAAAGCTCGCTACAATGCCTGCCAAAACTCAAAGGTGAACTGACTATCACGGTCAGAAACAATGGACACAGGCACACCATGCAAGCGAACAATCTCTGATAAGTACAACTTGGCTAAGCTACCCACTGATACCTTCCCTGGAAGTGCAAGAAAGTGTGCAGATTTCGTCAATCGATCAACAATAACCCAAATGCCAGTGTTGCCCGCCGAAGTACGCCGCAACTGATAGACGAAATCCATCGTAATGTGCTCCCACTTCCAAACCGGAATCTCAAGTGGCTGTAATTTCCCTGCAGGTTTCTGCCTCTTCGCCTTCACCTGCTGACAGATCAAACATCGACTCACGTACTCGGCAATCTCCCGCTTCATGTTGCGCCACCAATAGTACGCTCGAAGTGTACGAAACATCTTCGTACCCCCGGGATGCATCGCATACGCTGAACTATGGGCCTCATCCAGAATCTCCTTCTTCAAGCTCTCGTCTCTGGGCACACAAAGCCTGCCTCTGAACAGCAACGTACCGTCGTCGCTCAATCGGAACTCTGTAGGCATACCATTCCGTATCATGGTCTTCTTGCCCAACAGGTAAGAATCTGAATCCTGAGCCTCTCGCACCTGATCAACTAATACGGGCCGAACCTGAAAACTGGCCAACAAAGCTCCCTCATCATCATACCCGAACACAACACCTGTAGCTTGAATCTCAGCTAACATCGATACTCTGGCCACACACATGTGAAACAACGAGGCTCCAGATTTCCGGCTAAGTGCATCAGCTACAACATTGGCCTTCCCCGGATGGTACTCAAAAGTGCAATCGTAATCATTGATCAACTCCATCCATCAGCTCTGCCTCATGTTCAGATCCAGCTGCGTCCGCAAGTAGGTGAGACTCTTGTGATCAGTGTAAATCTTACATTGAGCACCATACAAATAATGCCTCTAACTCTTCAACGCTAACACGATAGCGGCTAACTCCAAATCATGCGTCGGATAGTTGACCTCATGTGGTTTCAGCTGCCTGGAACCATATGCCACAACTCTACCATGCCGCATCAACACACAGCCAAGCCCCAACTTCGACGCATCGCTGTACACAACAAACTCACCACTGTTATCTGGCAAAGTCAGAACCGGTGCGGTAGTCAATCTCTCCTTCAGGAGCAAATAACTCTCCTCGCACGCATCAGACCACTCAAACTTGACGCCTTTCTTCGTCAATCTGATCAGTGGTGTAGCAATCCGGGAGAAATCCAGTACAAACCGTCGGTAATAGCCTACTAACCCCAAGAAACTCCGAATCTCCGGCACAGTAGTGGGTCTACTCCAGTTCAGCACGGCCTCGATCTTGTCAGGATCAACACTGACTCCCTCGGCCGAAATCACGTGGCCCAGAAACTTCACACTATCCAACCAGAACTCGCACTTGCTAAACTTCGCGAACAACTGATGGTCCCGCAAAGTCCAACACTGCTCGCAAGTGCTTCTTGTGCTGACCCACGCTCCTGGAATAGATCAAAATATCGTCAATGAATACAATCACAAACTTGTCCAGGAACCGTCTGAACACCCTATTCATCAAGTCCATGAAAGCTGCGGGGGCGTTGGTCAACCCAAACGACATAACCAAAAACTCATAGTGCCTATACCGCGTCCTGAACGCCGTCCTGGCTACGTCAGAGTCTCGGATCCTCAACTGGTGATATCCGGATCGAAGATCAATCTTCGAAAAGACTGATGCTCCCTTGAGCTGATCGAACAAGTCGTCAATCCGCGGTAACGGATACTTGTTCTTCACCGTAACCTGATTCAGCTTCCGGTAGTCAATGCACAAACGCATGGACCCATCCTTCTTCCGCACAAACAACACCGGAGCACCCCACGGAGAAACACTCGGTCGAATGAAACCCTTCTCTAGCAACTCCTGGAGCTGAATCTGCAACTCCTTCAACTCCGCAGGCGCCATACGATACGGTGTCTGTGAAATCGGTCCTGTACCCGGCAACAACTCAATAGTGAAATCAATCTCCTGCACAGGGGGTATACCAGGTAACTCCGCTGGAAAACCATCCGGAAACTCGGACACAACCTCATATTACCAAGGTCTGGTACGGCTGCTATAGTGTCCACAACATGGGCTAAGTAAGCGACACAACCCTTCTTCATCAACCGATCTGCCCTAATCGCGGAAATCAAACACGGTAGTGAAGTGTTCTTCTCGCCACGGAACAGTATCTCGGGTAACCCTAGTCGTCGAAACGCGACCTCCTTCTTGTGACAGTCAAACATGGCCCAGTGTGTCTCCAAGAAGTCCATACCCAAGATCAAATCAAAGTCCACAATATCAAGCAGCAACAAATCAGCAGCTAAACCATGGCCTCCAACAAACACCTCACAGTCTCTATAAACCCAACCGATGCTCACAACCTCACCTGACGGATACAACACTCTCTACAACCCCGGAAGTGGAGATGTAGGTACCGTAGCTAATGATGACAGTCTAAATGATATAAATGAATGTGTGGCACCTGGATCTAACAATGCAAGTACAGGAATACCAAAGACATGTAACGTACCGATAACGACCTCCGGTGATGCTCTGCCCTCACGTAGAGTCATAGCATGAACCCTCGCCTGTCCGGCTGGTCGTCCTCGCTGGGGCTGTTCCTGCCGCCTACCCTGACCTGCAAACTGTGCTGGTCGAACTCCCGAAGTGGCACCTCGCTCAACTCCGGAACTCTGGGCTGCCTGTCCATCACCACCATACAACTGAGGACACTCCATCGCGTAGTGACCCACCTGGCCACAACGAAAAAAAGTGACAGGGCCTCGCTGACACGGTCCAAGGTGATGCCTGTTGCAGAAACTGCACAATGGGTACTCCCGCGGTACAACAAATGGATAACTAGAACCGCTGGAACTCCCACTAGCCTGTGGTCGCTGCGGTCGATCTCTCCTCTACCTCTGCCTCTGTCTCGATGCACTAGCTAGTGGTCGATAAGGTCCACTACCCGAGGATGAAGCTGAACCGGTAGTATCAGAACTTTGCCTCTTCGAAGGCCCCTGACTCGGTCCACCTTCCTCAAATCGTCTCGGCGGGTACCTCTGCTGTCTCTCCTGCTCAATATCCTCGCCTCGGAGTGCAGCACTAACAAACTCATCAAAGTTGTTCCGAGGCATCGTAGTCAAGGTAGCCTTGATATTCAGATTCAATCCCAGCTCAAACCTGCGACACTTGGCTTCCTCTGTAGCCACCATATCCCACGCAAAATGAGACAAACGGGTAAACCGATCCCGATACTCAAGTACAGACAAACTACCATGCCTCAAGTTCGTAAACTCCTCGTACTTGCGCTGCTGGGTAGCCTGATTAAAGTACCTCCGCATAAACAGATCACGGAACAATGTCCACGGAGTGTCAGCTGGAACTCTGTCGGTGCTAACCCACCAAAAGTATGCATCACCCTCAAGTAAACCAACTGCGGCTACTGTCATCTGCTCAGGAGTAAACTGCAGACGCTCACAAACACGTTCAATCTGAACCAACCATGCCTCGCATATCTCTTGATCAACTGAACACGAAAACACACTAGCACCAGCTGTACGAGCCTTGACCACAGGGTCAAAAAGCTCCTCCAAACGCAGCACTCGCATCAGCAAGTCGTGCGTTCGGCGATCCTCATCAGGATCCTCATCCCGATCAACACGGGGACAACGTCGAGGAGGCATCCTACTGATACAAGACAAGCATTAGGGACAAGCAGAAAGAACGTAATCATGAAACCGCAGATATTTGAGAATACACAACACCCGAAGTATTGATGAGTACCGCTGGCCAGTCGGGTCATCACTCCAGTCATGCTGTACAAACTCAAATATCCTAAGCGTCAAAACTACAAGAGTCTACAGAATCTGACAACCTAATGCTCTGATACCAAGCTGAAAGAACCCGACCCTGAATCAGTTACCTAAATCGGAATCGAACCCCTTCTGAAAATACGAACCAACAAAAACTTTTCAAAATTTCGGCAGAGTTTCGTTACTAGCGTGGAATTGCATAAACCTGCACCCTGAAAATAACACTTCATCCTATGCCACAAAAGCCAAACCGTGGGCACCAATCCCATCCGGATTTCTCAATATCATAACAATATCAAATAACAGAAAACATATCTGTATAATATAATATATATTCGAGAACATCCGCATAAAACATGTAACAGAATGTATCAGAGCGACCTCTAATGTAAATATATAAAATATACACATCAGTAGGTGAAACAAAAACCTACTGGAAAAACACAGGTAGCTCAGATCACTAGCCTCCAACCGCGACGTGAAACACCAAAACCTGAACTGCAAACTGGGCACGGAAACCGAAAAGCCCAGGGAAAAGACATAAAAATCGTTAGAGTGTGTGGACGAAAATAAATGTCTTTCACCAGTTGATATATATGTTTAAAATAACATATGCGAGTCCAGGTAAATAAACATAGTATAGTACGCGAGGTAAACTCACACTCCTCCAGCGTACTGAGCATGCAAGTAAAAATCCCACGGGGTCACTCATGGACACCTCCGTGCTAGTACAGTCCGAATCGCGGGATCCCAGACCCACACGTGACTCTAGCCAGAAAGGCCTCAGGTCAGAGGTCTGCCTCCCCCCGGTAAAGACCTCGGGTCAGAAGTCACAGCCTCCCCTGGCACACATCCTCGGGGATCAGCCGGGACGCAAGTGTATCAATACAACATCATATATAAACTGTACTCTGTGTAAACCAAATCATGAACAGTTCGATGCAAATGCAATAAACAACATATAAGTGTATGTATACACATATACGTATATCCATATAAGTATAATCGTATAATCGTAAAAACACATGCTCATGTAATCCGTAATCTCAATACGCATGCTCAAGTTCGAAAATCATATAAAAGACTCGCAAACAATCCGTGAAAAGAAATTGTCCACTCACAGGTGAGCAAAATGCGCACTCGCGCTAATTTCATGGCCCGGCGGAAGATCCCTCGCCAGAAGCACGATCACGATCCAGACTCGATCTCGATCTCCTGAATATTCACAAAACATAACTGATCAAAATCATAGTCCACAACCCGGTACTGAACCACGGAAACCAACCGTTCCCAGAAATATGAAATGCGGTACAAAATGATTAACGAAATTCCCGAAATCTCCACACGAAACCTCGACTGAAAATCCACCACCCAAATCAATCTGAAAACCTCTGGATGATAATCAGGGCGCGATTTCGAGAAAAACGACATTAAAATCGTCGAAATCTGAAAAAGTCAACCCTCTACCGTTGACCGCCGCCACCGGCGACGGCGCACAGTCAACGGAGAGATTCTCCGGCAGAGAAACTCCAGATGACAAGGTCTTGACCAACCAAACCCTTTCCATAACTGGCACCCAGGCCAATTCCAACTCTAGCCCTTCCAAAACACAACAAAACTGAACGGAAACCCAGTTTCCGGCCATCCACTCGGGTCCATAAAAAACTCAAACAAAACCTAATTGAAATGCATGGTTAGACTCCCAAGGACAAGGGGAGTCGAACCCCCTTATCCACCACCACCAAGTTTCACCGGAGGACCTCTTCCCGATACCGGCGACATAACGAAATCGGCCTTACTTCGAAACCCCTCAAACCGTGATCAATTCCAATAAACTCATACATGAAATGAAAGAGGAGCTCAAGGTGAGTCGAAATATACCCACAGCCTGGTCGGAGATGGCCGGAAAAGTCGGGTCGGCCGACGAGTTCAAACGGGTCGTCCTCCTCCTTCACGGGTCAACGGTAAGTTTCCAAATTTGGAAAGTCAACAGATGGTCAACGTCAGTCAAAGCTCAAAACTGCCATTTTCGACTACTTCTCGACTATTCCGATATTTATACTCGTGCCTCGGGTCGATCGACGATTCGAAATGGATAACCATCACGATTCGGATAAACTTGTCGAAAACTGAAACTTCAAATAATCGTATTATTTACCTCGGTTATCGGAAAAATCATCTGAAACGGCCTTCGAGCTCGAAATCACGTACTCTACAACTTCCGTGAAGACACTCATCTCAAATTCTCGGCCGATAATATAGTCGCGAACAGAATCAGCAAACCACACATATATCGTAAAACTGCGACTATGACCAATCTCCTGAATCGTGCAGAATACACAACTGATTATGGTTTGGGTCATCACATCCTCCCCAAACGTCCCCAATTGCCAGAATAGCCCCCAAATCGGCCTCTCCTCCCCTAAAACAGGTTCTTCATATCTCTCTCTCTCTCTCTCTCTCTCTCTCTCTCTCTCCTTTTCCCCCTAAATTTTAGGGTTTAATTTATTTATTGTGACGACCCGAACAAGAATATGATGCATATTCGGCATGATTCTCGAGATTGAGTTTATTCGCAGTTTATTGTCGTAATTGTGGTTTGCCGATCCGATTCGCGACTATGTTTTCGGTCGAGAATTTAGGTTGAGTGTCTTCACGGAAATTGTAGAGTACGTGATTTCGAGCTCGTGGGAAGTTCCGGAAGATTTTTCCGATAACCGAGGAATATTTTATGATTATTTGAAGTTTCGGGTTCCGACGAGTTTATCCGATTGTTTCGAGCTTATCCGAATCATTTTGTATATTCATTTTGGACCGTCGATCGACTCGAGGCGCGAGTATAAATAGCGAAAATAGTCGTAAATTGTCGAGAAATACTGTTTTGCATTGACCAGTCGTTGACTTTCCAAAATTGGAAAGCTGACAAGTTTGACCGAAGAGGGAAGCTTCCTCTTTGAGCTGTGCCGTCCGACGACCTATTTTCCGGCCACCTCCGACCATGAGACAGGTATGGTTAGATTCCTTGCATGATTTCGAGTTGAATGATGTTTTGTTTGATGAGAATTGATGAGGATTTCGGGGCACCCGAATTGGGCCGAATCGTCGGTGTTCGCCGGTGATGGTGACGGTGGTTCCGGTGGGTTTCGAGGACGGGTTTGTTAGGGGTTTTGCTCCCCACACCTTGGTGAAGCTCACTGGGTAACTGGTTTAGGATGAGATGAAGTTTTGGGGTGAACCCGATTAGGGATTCCAGTTTGAATTTTGGATCGGGTTTTGTGAAATTGGGGATGTTAGAGGTTAAATTGGTGTGTGTTGTAGTTATGGAAATGACTCGGTCTGAGGAGAGCTTCCATTCTGGAGTTTCCTCACCGTGAAATTTCATGGTTGACGGCGGGCGGCGGCGGTCAACGGTGGTATTCCGGCGAGGGTTGACTTTTTCAGATTTCGACAATTTTAATGTCATTTTTCTCGTAATCGCGCCCTGGTTATCGTACAGAGGTTTTCGGGTGGATTTGGTTGGCCTATTTTCAGTCGAGATTTCGAGTGGGGATTTCGGGATTTCCGTAATTCATTTTGTACTGCATTTCACATTTCCAGGAACAGTTGGTTTCCGTGCATCAGTACCGTGTTGTGGATTACGATATTGATCAGTTATGTTTTTGTGGATATTCAGGAGATCGAGATCGTGACTTGGATCGTGACCGTGCTTCAGACGAGGGATCTTCCGCCGGACCACGAGTTTAGCGCGAGTGCGCATTTCACGAGTCATTGAGTGGACATTTCTTTTCACAGATTGATTGCGAGTCTTTTATTTATGATTTACGAACTTGAGCATGCGGATTGATTATGATTTTACGAGCATGTGTTTTACGATTATGCATATACGAATATACGTATACGAGTATACATGTATATATATTATGTTTTAAGCATGTGCATAGAAAAGATTTATGATTTGGTTTACACAGAGTACAGTCTCAGTATATGTTGTGGTATAGATACACATTGGCTTCTCGGCTGATCCCCGAGTACGCTCCGGGGGGGACAGATATCCTGACCCGAGGCCTTTCTGGCTAGAATCACGTGTGGGTCTGGGATCCCGTGATTCAGACTGTGCTATCGCGTGGAAGCCCACGAGAGTCTCCGCGATATGTTTTACGTTGCATGCTCTGTACGTGAGTGGTATTCAGCGTCTCCTCACGTACCATTGATTTTCATGCATTTGACTCGCATATGATTTTATATGTATATATTACTTGGTGAAAGACATTTATTTTCGTCCACTCACTCTAACGTGTTTATTGTCTTTCCCCTGGGCTTTTCGGTTTTCGTGCCCAGTTGCAGTTCAGGTTTGGTGTTTTCACGTCGCGGTTTGGAGGCTAGTGATCAGAGTTACCTGTGCTTTCCAGTAGGTTCTTGTTTCGCCTACTGATGTGTATATGTTGTATATATGTTATACTAGAGGTCGCTCTGATACATTCTGATACCTGTTTATACGGATTTTCTCGGATATACATATATACATAGTACAGTTTGTTTACTGTTATTGATTATATTGATGTTGAGAAATCTGGATGGGATTGGTGCACACGGTTTGGCTTTTGTGGCATATGATGAAGTGTTATTTCTGGGTGCAGGTTATGGTAATTCCACGTTAGTAACGAAACTCTGCCGAAATTTTGAAAAATTTTTGTTGGTTCGTATTTTCGAAGGGGTTCGATTCCGGTTTAGGTAACTGAACCGGGATTGGGTCCTTTCCGCTTGGTATCAGAGCATTAGGTTGTCAGATTCTGTTGACTCTTGTAGTTGTGACGCTTAGGGTATTTGAGTTGATACAGCATGACTGGAGTGATGACCCGACTGGCCAGCGGTACTCATCAATACTTCGGGTGTTGTGTGTCCTCAAATATCTGCGGTTTCATGATTACGTTCTTTCTGCTTGTACCTAATGCTTGTCTTGTATCAGTAGGATGCCTCCTCGACGTGGTCCCCGTATTGACCGGGATGATGATCCTGATGAGGATCGCCGAACGCGCGACTTGCTTATGCGAGTGCTGCGTTTGGAAGAGCGTTTTGACCCTGTGGTCAAGGCTCGCACTGCGGGTGCTACTGTGTTTTCGGGTTCAGTTGATCCAGAGATATGCGAGGCATGGTTGGTTCAGATTGAACGTGTTTGTGAGCGTCTGCAGTTTACTCCTGAGCAGATGACAGTAGCCGCAGTTGGTTTACTTGAGGGTGATGCATACTTTTGGTGGGTCAGCACTGACAGAGTTCCAGTGGATACTCCGTGGACATTGTTTCGTGATCTGTTTATGCGGAGGTATTTTAATCAGGCTACCCAGCAGCGCAAGTACGAGGAGTTTACGAACTTGAGGCATGGCAGTTTATCTATACTTGAGTATCGAGATCGGTTTACCCGTTTGTCTCGTTTTGCGTGGGATATGGTGGCTACAGAGGAAGCCAAGTGTCGTAGGTTTGAGCTGGGATTGAATCTGAACATCAAGGCGACACTGACTACGATGCCTCGAAACAACTTTGATGAGCTTGTGAGTGCTGCACTCCGAGGCGAGGACATTGAGCAGGAGAGACAGCGGCAGAGGTACCAGCCGAGGCAGTTGGAGAAAGGTGGACCGAGTCAGGGGCCTTCAAAGAGGCTGAGTTCTGATACATCCGGTTCAGCTTCATCCTCAGGCAGTGGATCATATCGACCACCAGCTGGTGTACCGAGACGGAGGTCGGGATGGAGGAGAGATCGACCGTAGCGACCACAGGCTAGTGGAGATTCCAGCGGTTCTAGTCATCCTCGACGACCATTTGGCACTTTTGCTACACCGAGGGAGTATCCGTTGTGCAACTTGTGCAATAGGTATCATGTTGGTTCGTGTCAGCGAGGCACCCTCAACTGTTATCGTTGTGGCCAGGTGGGTCACTATGCGAGGGCGTGTCCTCAGTTGTATGGTGGTGATAGACAGGCAGCCCAGAGTTCTGGAGGAGAGCGAGGAGCCACTTCGGGAGCACGACCAACACAGTTTGCAGGTCAGGGTAGGCAGCAGGGACAACCCCAGCGAAGACGACCAGCCGGACAGGCGAGAGTTCATGCTATGACTCTACGTGAGGGCAGAGCATCACCGGAGGTTGTTATTGGTACGTTACATGTTTTTGGTATTCCTATACTTGCATTGTTAGATCCGGGTGCCACACATTCATTCATATCATTTAGATTGTCATCATTGGCTACGGTACCTGCATCTCCACTTCCGGGGTTGTGGAGGGTGTTGTATCCGTCAGGTGAGGTTGTGAGCATCGGTTGGGTTTACCGAGATTGTGAGGTGTTTGTTGATGGCCATGGTTTAGCCGCAGATCTGTTACTGCTTGATATTGTGGATTTTGATTTGATATTGGGTATGGACTTCCTGGAGTCGCACTGGGCCATGGTTGACTGCCACAGGAAGGAGATCGCGTTTCGACGACCAGGGTTACCTGAGATATTGTTCTGTGGCGAGAAGAACACTTCACTACCATGTTTGATTTCCGCGATGAGGGCGGATCGGCTGATGAAGAAGGGTTGTGTTGCTTACCTAGCCCATGTTGTGGACACTACAGCTGCAGTGCCGGATCTTGGTAGTATTGAGGTTGTGTCTGAGTTTCCAGATGTGTTTCCAGCGGAGTTACCTGGTATACCCCCTGTACGGGAGATTGATTTTACCATTGAGTTATTGCCGGGTACTGGACCGATTTCCCAGACACCGTACCGGATGGCTCCTGCGGAGTTGAATGAGTTGCAGATCCAGCTCCAGGAGTTGCTAGAGAAGGGATTCATTCGACCGAGTGTTTCTCCGTGGGGTGCCCCAGTGTTGTTTGTGCGGAAGAAGGATGGGTCCATGCGTTTGTGCATTGATTATCGGAAGCTGAATCAGGTTACAGTGAGGAACAAGTATCCATTACCGCGGATTGACGACTTGTTCGATCAACTGAAGGGAGCAGCAGTTTTTTCGAAGATTGACCTTCTATCCGGATATCACCAGTTGAGGATCCGAGACTCAGATGTAGCCAGGACAGCATTCAGGACGCGGTATGGGCACTATGAGTTTTTGGTTATGCCGTTTGGGTTGACCAATGCCCCCGCAGCTTTCATGGACTTGATGAATCGAGTGTTCAGACGGTTCCTGGACAAGTTCGTGATCGTATTCATTGACGATATCCTGATATATTCCAGGAGTGTGGGCCAGCACAAGAAGCACTTGCTAGCAGTGTTGCGAACTTTGTGGGACCATCAATTATTCGCGAAGTTTAGCAAGTGTGAGTTCTGGTTGGATAGTGTGAAGTTTCTGGGCCACGTGATTTCGGCCGAGGGAGTTAGTGTTGATCCTGACAAGATCGAGGCCGTGCTGAATTGGAGTCGACCCACTACTGTGCCGGAGATTCGGAGTTTCTTGGGGTTAGCAGGCTATTACCGACGGTTTGTTCAGGATTTCTCCCGGATTTCTACACCACTGACCAGATTGACGAAGAAAGGCGTCAATTTTGAGTGGTCTGATGCGTGCGAGGAGAGTTATTTGCTCCTAAAGGAGAGATTGACTACCGCACCAGTTCTGACATTGCCAGACGACAGTGGTGAGTTTGTTGTGTACAGTGATGCGTCGAAGTTGGGACTTGGCTGTGTGTTGATGCAGCATGGTAGAGTCGTGGCATATGGTTCCAGACAGCTGAAACCGCATGAGGCCAACTATCTGACGCATGATTTGGATTTAGCCGCTATTGTGTTAGCGTTGAAGAGCTGGAGGCATTATTTGTATGGTGCTCAGTGTAAGATTTTCACTGACCACAAGAGTCTCACCTATTTGCGGACGTAGCCGGATCTAAACATGAGGCAGCGCCGATGGATGGAGTTGATCAACGATTACGATTGCACGTTTGAGTACCATCCAGGGAAGGCCAACGTTGTGGCGGATGCACTTAGCCGGAAGTCGGGAACCTCGTTGTTTCACATGTGTGTGGCCAGAGTATCGATGTTAGCCGAGCTTCGAGCTACGGGTGCTGTGTTTGGGTATGATGATGATGGAGCTTTGTTGGCCAGTTTCCAGGTTCGACCTGTATTAGTTGATCAGGTACGGGAGGCTCAGGATTCAGATCCTTACTTGCTGGGCAAGAAGACCATGATTCAGAATGGTGTGCCTACAGAGTTCCGATTGAGCGACGATGGTACGCTGTTGTTCAGGGGCAGGCTATGTGTATCCAGAGACGAGGACTTGAAGAAGGAGATTCTGGACGAGGCCCACAGTTCAGCGTATGCGATGCATCCCGGAGGTACGAAGATGTTTCGTACACTTCGAGCGTACTATTGGTGGCTCAACATGAAGCGGGAGATTGCCGCGTACGTGAGTTGATGTTTGATTTGTCAACAGGTGAAGGCAGAGAGACAGAAACCTGCAGGGAAACTACAGCCACTTGAGATTCCAGTTTGGAAGTGGGAGCACATTACGATGGATTTCGTCTATCAGTTGCCGCGTACTTCGGCGGGCAACACTGGCATTTGGGTTATTGTTGACCGATTGACGAAATCCGCACACTTTCTTGCACTTCCGGGGAAGATTTCAGTGGGCAGATTGGCCAAGTTATACTTATCTGAGATTGTTCGCTTGCATGGTGTGCCTGTATCCATTTGTTTCTGACCGAGATAGTCAGTTTACTTCTGAGTTTTGGCAGGCGTTGCAGCGAGCTTTGGGCACGATGTTGCGATTTAGTACATCTTTTCATCCTCAAACTGACGGGCAGTCCGAGCGGACCATTCAGACTCTTGAGGATATGCTGAGATCGTGTGTGTTGCAGTTTCGCGGAAACTGGAATCAGCAGTTACACTTGATTGAGTTCGCCTACAATAACAGCTATCAAGCCAGTATTGAGATGGCACCGTACGAGGCTTTGTACGGGAAGCAGTGTCGCACTCCATTGTGTTGGAGTGAGGTGGGCGAGCGTTGACTTATTGGTCCAGATTTGGTGAAAACCACGATGGAGGACATACAGGTTATCCGGGATCGGCTGAAGATCGCCCAGGATCGGCAGAAGAGTTATGCAGATGTGAGGAGGAAGAGTTTAGAGTTCGAGGTTGGTGATTGGGTTTTCCTGAAACTATCTCCGTGGAGGGGAGTTGTGCGTTTCGGGAAGCGTGGCAAGCTTCGACCGCGGTACATTGGTCCGTATGAGATTACGGAGAGGGTTGGAGCTGTTGCTTATAGACTTGAGTTACCGGCTGAGATGGCTCGTGTGCACGATGTCTTCCATGTTTCGATGTTGCGGAAGTACATCTCAGATCCTTCACATGTGATAGCCCCACAGCAGTTGCCGATCAGGGAGGATTTATCGTATGTTGAGGAGCCAGTGCAGATTCTCGATCGTCGTGAGCAGGAGTTGAGGCACCGTGTGATTCCGCTGGTGAAGGTCTTGTGGCAGAATCAGTCGATTGAGGAGGCCACCTGGGAGACCGAGCAGCGTATGCGGGAGCAGTATCCTCATCTGTTCACTTGACAGGTATGTAAATTTCGAGATTGAAATTTCTTTAAGGGGGGTAGATTTGTGACGACCCGAACCAGAATATGATGCATATTCTGCATGATTCTCGAGATTGAGTTTAATCGCAGTTTATTGTCGTAATTGTGGTTTGCCGATCCGATTCGCGACTATATTTTCAGTCAAGAATTTGGGTTGAGTGTCTTCACGGAAATTGTAGAGTACGTGATTTCGAGTTCGTGGGCAGTTCCGGAAGCTTTTTCCGATAATCGAGAAATATTTTATGATTATTTGAAGTTTCGGGTTCCGACGAGTTTATCCGATTGTTTCGAGCTTATCCGAATCATTTTGTATATTCATTTTGGACCGTCGATCGACTCGAGACGCGAGTATAAATAGCGAAAATAGTCGTAAATTGTCGAGAAATACTATTTTGCATTGACCAGTCGTTGACTTTCCAAAATTGGAAAGTTGACCAGTTTGACCGAAGAGGGAAGTTTCCTCTTTGAGCTGTGCCGTCCGACGACCTATTTTCCGGCCACCTCCGACCACGAGACAGGTATGGTTAGATTCCTTGCATGATTTTGAGTTGAATGATGTTTTGTTTGATGAGAATTGATGAGGATTTCGGGGCACCCGAATTGGGCCGAATCGTCGGTGTTCGCCGGTGATGGTGACGGTGGTTCCGGTGGGTTTCGAGGACGGGTTTGTTAGGGGTTTTGCTCCCCACACCTTGGTGAAGCTCACTGGGTAACTGGTTTTGGATGAGATGAAGTTTTGGGGTGAACCCGATTAGGGATTCCGGTTTGAATTTTGGATCGGGTTTTGTGAAATTGGGGATGTTAGAGGTTAAATTGGTGTGTGTTGTAGTTATGGAAATGACTCGGTCTGAGGAGAGCTTCCATTCTGGAGTTTCCTCGCCGTGAAATTTCATGGTTGACGGCGCGCCGCCGCCAGCGGCGGCGGTCAACGGTGGTATTCCGGCGAGGGTTGACTTTTTCAGATTTCGACAATTTTAATGTCATTTTTCTCGTAATCGCGCCCTGGTTATCATACAGAGGTTTTCGGGTGGATTTGGTTGGCCGATTTTCAGTCGAGGTTTCGAGTGGGGATTTCGGGATTTCCGTAATTCATTTTGTACTACATTTCACATTTCCGGGAACAGTTGGTTTCCGTGCATCAGTACCGTGTTGTGGATTACGATATTGATCAGTTATGTTTTTGTGGATATTCAGGAGATCGAGATCGTGACTTGGATCGTGACCGTGTTTCAGGCGAGGGATCTTCCGCCGGACCACGAGTTTAGCGCGAGTGCGCATTTCACGAGTCTGTGAGTGGACATTTCTTTTCACAGATTGATTGCGAGTCTTTTATTTATGATTTACGAACTTGAGCATGCGGATTGATTATGATTTTACGAGCATGTGTTTTACAATTATGCATATACGAATATACGTATACGAGTATACATGTATATATATATTATGTTTTAAGCATGTGCATAGAAAAGATTTATGATTTGGTTTACACAGAGTACAGTCTCAGTATATGTTGTGGTATCGATACACATTGGCTTCTCGGCTGATCCCCGAGTATGCTCCGGGGGGGACAGATATCCTGACCCGACGCCTTTCTGGCTAGAATCACGTGTGGGTCTGGGATCCCGTGATTGAGACTGTGTTATCGCGTGGAATCCCACGAGAGTCTCCGCGATATGTTTTACGTTGCATGCTCTGTACGTGAGTGGTAGTCAGCGTCTCCTCACGTACCATTGATTTTCATGCATTTGACTCGCATATGATTTTATATGTATATATTACTTGGTGAAAGACATTTATTTTCGTCCACTCACTCTAACGTGTTTATTGTCTTTCCCCTGGGCTTTTCGGTTTCTGTGCCCAGTTGCAGTTCAGGTTTGGTGTTTTCATGTCGCGGTTTGGAGGCTAGTGATCAGAGTTACCTGTGCTTTCCAGTAGGTTCTTGTTTCGCCTACTGATGTGTATATGTTGTATATATGTTATACTAGAGGTCGCTCTGATACATTCTGATACCTGTTTATACGGATTTTCTCGGATATACATATATACATAGTACAGTTTGTTTACTGTTATTGATTATATATATTGATGTTGAGAAATCCGGATGGGATTGGTGCACACGGTTTGGCTTTTGTGGCATAGGATGAAGTGTTATTTCTAGGTGCAGGTTATGGTAATTCCACGTTAGTAACGAAACTCTGCCGAAATTTTGAAAATTTTTTGTTGGTTCGTATTTTCGAAGGGGTTCGATTCCTGTTTAGGTAACTGAATCGGGATTGGGTCCTTTCATTTATGGATTTTAGTTTGATATAGATTAGATTATGTGATTGTGTATGAGTTTTGATTATGGGTTATTGAATTTTGGTATGGAAATTTTGAAATGGATTATTTATTTTGATTGGGTTATTGAATTTGTGAATTGTATGTAATTTGTGATTGTGAATTTTATGGAATATGTGATTATTTGGAGGGAATATTATGTGAATTTTGTGATTTTTTTGTGAATATATGAAATATGTGATTTATGTATAATTTTGTGAATTTTGTGATTTATCTATGAAATATGTGATTTAAGTATGAATTTGTAGTTTATATACAAATTTTGTGAATTTTGTGATTTAGGTATGAATTTGTTGTTTATGTACGAATTTTGTGAATTTTATGATTTATGTATGAATTATGTGATTTAGGTATGAATTATATGATTTATGTATGAATTATGTGATTTAGGTATGAATTATGTTATTTAGGTATGAATTTTGTGATTTAGGTATGAATTATGTTATTTAGGTATGAATTGTGATTTAGGTATGAATTATGTGATTTATGTATGAATTTTTGGTGTGAAATTTTTTGATTTATGTATGGTTTAATTTAAATAGGGTTTAATTAATTAGGATTTAATTTAATTAGGGTTTAAGTAATTAGGGATCATGAATTTGTTAAGTCGAAAGAGTCGAAGGGCTCTAAAAAAGGAACCGGGTCTAGCGGCGATAGTTCCTCGTCCGCCTCTATAAGTAACACTTATAGCGACTTCAGGACCTCTCGACACCTTCAACTGCTTTAGCAGCCACAACAAGATGTAGTGGCCCGCCGACTCGACTGCATGAGGCCGCTTTTCAACGAAGGCGCCACTCCCTCGCCACCGCAGCCACCCGCCTCTACGGGTCCCGGACATTCAGATGTCCGTCTGCCTCCCATCTCTCGGCCAATGGTGCCTACTTCCTCATCGCAGCCGTCAGCCTGTAATGCAGGTCCTTCAGATAGTTCCTCTATGGGACACGTGGTGGTCTGCCTCCGCACCTCTTCATGCCCAATACGATACCATAATAGTCCGTTATCTTGAACTTTCGACAGAAGATCTCTTTACTGCAAAAATGCAGATTGTCACTTCGATGAGACATACTTCCCAATGTTAGGGGGAGGAAATAATATATCTATTCCGGTTCAATTTCAGAAATTGACGTGGTCTAATCCTACTATGTCTCATCATGATCTCCGCACATCTTAGAGTGAGATAGAAGTGCAAAGAATACTTTATCTTCAAAAAGTAGCAGACTCCATGCCTGACTCCTTTACTGATATGGCTAAAGTGACGAGATCGAATATACCTACTGCAAATGTTCCTGCAAGTTTTAAAATCCCAAAAAAGGGATTAGTTAGTACCAACACCAGGCAAGGAAACGTTACTCCTGACCATGTGGAAGGTGTTGCGTCGATGTCGGCTCCCACCAGGAAAATGAGGGGACCAAGAAAATCCATTGATGAGCAACCAATTAAAAAGCAGGCCATCGAGGCACAAAATGATCCATTCATCATCAACATTGTGAAATCTTCACATGAGATTGTCTCTGACGCCTCAGAACCTTTTGTGATGTCAGAGAACAAAAAAATCTCTCTGAGAACAAATAATGTACGCTTTCTTATGGATAGTTCTTCCATGTTAGTTGATGATGCATTTTCTTAAATTGTCACCCAGGAGATCATAAACCACGATAAAGTGGAACCTCACTCTATCGTAGATTGCCAACGAAGAGCGGATTTGCCGAATTAAAAGGTAGCAATCCATGTCGAACTAGACTCTTTGAATAAATTGTAAGTTTTCAGTCTGGTAGTGCTATTCCCACCGAATGTTAAGTCGGTAGAACATAATTGGGTCTTTGTTTGGAAGGTTAATGAAAAAAATGATGTCTTGCGTTACAAAGATTGACTTGTGATGCAGGGTTTCTCTCAACGCTCTGGAATTGATTATGAGGAGACGTATTCTCCGGTCATAGACATGATCACCTTCCGCTACCTAATAAGTTTGGTAGTGTCCGAGAAATTAAACATACAGCTTATGGATATGATTATTGCATATCTCTATGGGGATCTTAATTCAGAGATATACATGAAAGTGTCGGATGACATTACTATACCCAAATCAGGTAACTCTAAACCATGGAGTACTACTGTAATAAGATTGAGACATTAACTATATGGATTGAAATAATCTGGTAGGATGTGGTATACACGTCTTAGTGACTACTTGATTAGGTAGGGATACAAGAATGATGACTTATGCCTTTATGTATTCATTCAAAGAACAAGTTCAAAATTTGCTATAATAGCAGTCTATATAGATGATATGAACATCATCAGGACTCTTAACGAGATCAATGAGACGGTTGGCTACTTGAAATTTGAATTTGAGATGAAAGACTTTGGTAAGACTCGATTTTTTCTCGGATTAGAGATGGAGCATCGTGTTGGTGGAATCCTTATTCACTAGTCTGCTTATGTCCAAAAGATGCTTAGGCGATTTAATATGAACAAAGCACACCCTGTTAGCACGTCAATGGTTGTTCATAGTGTCGACCCCAAAAATGATCCATTTCATCCGCTAGATGACAATAAGGAGATATTGGGAGCTGAAATTTCATATCATAATGCTATTGGAGTTTTGTTGTATCTGACTCAGTACACGCGTTCATATATTTTTTTCTCAGTGAACTTATTGGCTAGATTTAACTCTGCGCTTACGCAATGTCATTGTAATGGAGTAAAACAAATCTTCATGTATTTGAAGGATTCCATTGACTTGGGCTTATTCTTCTTTTACAAAGAATATAGAGAGAAGCATGAACTTCCTGAAAAAAGGAATGATTGAATCGCAGCATGCGGGTTTTGGGCTCTTTGACCCGTCGAAGGTAGTGAACTGTGATAACCCGAAGGTGTCTTTCGACCTATCGAGGAATAGTTTTGACCCGTCGAAATCGGTACCTTAGATTGAGCAAAACCATTCGTTCGATCCGTTGAGCAAGTACTTCGACCCGTCAAATTCCTCTCCTGCTGTGAGTAGTTTTACTGCAGTCCCCTATTTCAAAACACCAGTTGATGTGTTTGTTGGATTTGCTGATGTTGGGCACCTCTCTAACCTAAACAAATGTCGTTCATAGATTGGTTATATTTTCACTATGAGAAACACGGCGATTGCTTGGGGATCAACTAAGAAAATCCTTATTGCTATTTCCTCAAATCATTCAGAAATCATTGCTTTCATTGAAGAGGCACTACCACACTAAGAGGTATTGCCGGCGACTTAAAGTCGCCGACCTTTCTTTTTAAGTCGCCGGTAATACTCTCACCGGAAATTTGGCGCCGGTGAAAGTATCACCGGCGACTCATGTCGCCGGCAATGATTTAGGGCATTACCAGCGACTCAAGTTGCCGGCAATCTTCCTCCGCCGTGGCCGGAAAATGAGAGGTATTGCCGGCGACTTAGGTCCAAGTCGCCTGCAATACCCGGAGAAATTTGTCGAAAAAAAGCCGGTTCTAGATTGGGCCCAATTCCAGAACCTGCACTGAAAAACAGAAACCGTACAAATACAAGTTCAACAGTACACACATAATTGTCCAACGTACAGTACAAACAGCAACAATACGAAAATAAACTACAACTAAACTAAGGGTCGAGGAAATCCATGTGGACGTAATCATTTGAACTCCGGTGGCTACCCTGGTCTTGCTGTGGCAGTGACTGCTGCGATGGTGGATCAGTGTGGAACACAGGGACCGGGGGAGGTGTGGGGAGCGGTTGTCCGGTAGTCTGGCATGCGTACATCGTCTGCATCCATGTGAACATTTGTGTTTGCTGCTGGACCATCATTCGGTGTTGCTCGGCCATCACCCTGTACTCGGCATCTCTGACTGCCTGCTGCTCGGCTAATTGCCGCATCTCCTCCATCTGCCTCCTTTGCTCCTCCAACTCCTTCTGCGTCCTCAGAAGCTCCGCTGCTAGGTTAGAGTTCCTAGAAGTTGAAGTTCTTGACCCGGTAGAGTATTCCGAAGTGTTCTTCAATACTCCTTCGCCCGCCGAGCCCATTCTCCTGCAGTAGTAGGTATTCTTTCCAGTCCCGCACGCTTTTGCCATGATTTGAGCCGCTATAGGGCGATCAAGCAGATCGATCTGAGAGGCATACTGGGTCACTTCTTCCTCCGAGCAGTCAGGATGGTTGTTTCGAGCTATATTCATGGTGACTTCTGTGATCGCCTCCTCCACTCTCGCCTAATTGAAAAGCGAATATGAATAACGTATTATTAAACAAAATAATTTAATAGAGAAAAATAGTTTTATTAACACATGCATATGTGAAGTAAAAAATAATGAGGCTAAAGACTTACCACTTCTTCAGGGCACTGCAGATAGAACTTCTGATGAATAAACACCAACGGGTTGACTTCTTGTTGTTGCTGCGCCTTACTCGACCAACCCAAATAGTTGAGTGAACCTGCATGATGGGTCTTGGTGTTTTTCAATCTGTTTTCCCTGTTCGTCTTGGAAATCGCCTTGTTTGATAAACATATGTAAAAAAATTAGTAACTAACTATTTCAATGTGATACGATACATTAGGGTTGTAAAATATATTCAGGATGCATACCTTCGCTTTGGGGTGCTCGAAGTGGGCTACCAGCCACAGCCACTCATACTCCCTAAACCGGAATTCGCTAGGGGTAGAACCTCGGCCTAGCTCCTTGTACTGTGTGTAATGTTTTGAAAGCTCGTTCTTCCACTCTTTATACCTATATTAACACCAGAAAAAAAATTTAGAGATATTAAAACACTTGATAAACAAAAATCTAACTCGATATATACTCAAATAACTCGAATCACATCACCTGATATGTAGTTGACGCTCTACCCACGTGTGAATAAGACATTTATCCACGTCAAACCACACCTGCAAGATGAATATATAAACGGTAAAATTATATATTTATTCGAACTTAATTAATAAATGTAAAATTTACGTAATGAAAATACGATTTAACTCACACTCAGTGCATTCTGCAGTTGCATCTTCACGTAGAGGGGCACAGATTCCCAATCTGGCCAAAGCATTGGGACCTTGTCCCGCACGACGGCCCCGACCATGGTGGCATACTTTCGCGTGGTGTCAAATGTCTCGATCATCTCACCATCCTCATTGACCCTAATGAGCGTTTTCCTTCCCCCGGTGGCCTGCTCAAGATTCTTCCCGGTGCAGGGGCCTCTAGTCTTTCGTTTTCCAGTGTCATTAACGAAATTGCCTAATAATACAATGTCAACAAATTGATATCATTAATTGAACCTATCGTAAGTCTTAAGTAATAATTAAGTAATCAATCTTGTTAAATAAAATTTACCTGCATCGTCCATTTGCTGGTTGTTGCACCTCGCACTCCAAAGATACACGGGGTCGAACGGGATGAAGTTGTACGCTTCCTCCACGCTAAGGAACTCTGGCCGTCCTTCAATATAAATAGGCCTCCCCCTATCATCGAATTCAGGGATCACAGAAATCTCGTCGGGCAGGAAGAGACCGGACGGCAGAGATAGACGAGGCCTGGACGATGAGGCGCCAGCACCATCTGCCTCAGATGATTCCCGTGAAACGAGAGTAGGCACCGGGCCAATAGGGGGCATTCGGATGGAGGGAGTTTCTGATGCCCCCGTTGACTGTCGCTCGTTTGTGGGTCTGCTGACTGAGGCTCGAGGCTGGACTGGGGGTTGCACGGATCTGAATCGTGCAGCTTCCTCCTCTCCTATCGCAGCTAGCAACATTTGTGTGCGAGCATTCATAATTGGCCCACTGCGCGTGTTGCAGACTGCGGCTGAGGAACCTTGACTGCTGCTCCCTCCAATGTTTCTAGTCCCTCTCCGTTTGATGCCTCTAAGCCAATTTGCCGCAAACAATTAGTCCTGGATTCGGTTCTATAAAAATTAAGGAACCAGAACCGTATGGAACAGAACTGTTTGGAACCGGAACCATTTGGAACCGGAAACGGAACGGTTTGGAACCGGAACCGACAATCGCTAGAACCGGAACCGGAACCGAACGGTTTCGGTTCGAAACGGTTCCGGTTCAAAACGGTTCCGGTTCCAAACGGTTCCGATTCCAAACGGTTATCGGTTCCAACAATTAGTCCTGGTTTCGGTTCTATGAAAAACCGGAACCGTTTAGAACCGAAACCGTTTGGAACCGGAACCGTTCGGAACCGGAACCATTTTGAACCGATAACCGCTATAACCGGAACTGGAACCTAACGGTTCCGGTTCAAAACGGTTCCTGTTCTAAACGGTTCCGGTTCCAAACGGTTCCGGTTCCAAACGGTTCCGGTTTTTCATAGAACCGAAACCAGGACTAATTGTTGGAACCGATAACCGTTTTGAACCGGAAAATTAAGGACCGGAACCATTTGAAACCGGAACCGTTTTGAACCGGAACCGTTTGGAACCGTTTGCATCATATCAAACATCAAATTAAATTTCATAGGCCAAATGCTTATGATATCATATAAAACATTAAATTAAATTGCATCATATCATATCGATCACACCTGAATATAATTATCAAAATATCAATTAAATATTACCCAAATGCTTATTTAACCAATTAATTAAGTTAACAAATATATCTTAAATTATCAACTACATCAATTAATCCAAATTAATCCAACAATTTGTCCAACACCTTAAATTACCTTAAATTACCTATATCAATTAATCCAAATCACTTTAATTTGCCCATGCAACACCTTAAAAATACAATATAATTATCAACTATATCAATTAATCCAATTAAATCACCTTAAATTACCTAAATATTTTCTACATATATACATACATACACTTGCCTAATAATTATCAAAAATTAACTCAAAACCCAAAACTTAATTAATCAAGTTAATTAAAATGCATACAAATATAATTAAAATGCATATATATACACATAATTATAAAAAACAAAAATAGAGAGAGAGAGAGAGAGAGAGAGAGAGAGAGAGAGAGAGAGAGGACCTGTCATGGTGGAGCTCGGATTCCGGCGGCGGAGGTGAGGGGAGGAGGTAGAGGAGGAGGGGAGGAGGAGAGGAGGAGGGGAGGAAAGGTAGGGGAGATTTGGGGTTTTTGGGTTTAGGTATTTTTGTGTGGAGAGGGGAGGGGAGAGGGGAGGAGAGATTTGAGGAGAGGAAGAGAGGTTAATTTGAGAGATTTGAGGTGAGGACGAGATGGGGAGATTTTAGGGTTTTGAAGGAAGAAGGTGAAGAAATGAGGAAGCTAAGCTCGAGCTGCCTCCTGGGATATATCGAAGTATTGCCGGCGAGTTACGAGTTAACTCCTGGGCAATACTATTACCAACGAGTTAACTCGTTGGTAATAGTATTGCCCACGAGTTGATAAGCAACTCGTTCGTAATACAATACCAACGAGTTGATAACTCGTGGGTAATACTATTACCAACGAGTTATCAACTCGTTGGTAATGATAGTGATTCCCACTACCACATTTTGACTCATTGCCGGCGACTTTTAAGTCGCCGGCAATGTTTTTGGACATTACCGGCGATTTTTGCCGGAAAAATCGCCGGTAATGTCTTTTTTTTTTTTTTAACATTACCGGCGACATACATTTATGTAAAAAGACATTGCCGGCGACTTCATTTATGTCGCCGGTAATGTCTTTTTTTTTTTTTTTTGACATTACCGGCGACATAAATGTATGTCGCCGGCAATGTCTTTTTTTTTTTTTTTTTTTTTACATTACCATCGAGACATTGCCGGCGACATACATTTATGTCGCCGGTAATGTCAAAAAAAAAGACATTACCGGCGATTTTTCCGGCAAAAATCGCCAGTAATGTCCAAAAACATTGCCGGCGACTTAAAAGTCGCCGGCAATGAGTCAATATGTGGTAGTGTCCCGACCAATTCCGACCAATTTACGGCCAATTTCCGACCAATTTCCAACCAATTCCCGGCCAATTCTCGGTCAATTTACGACTATAATTTTCGACTCTAATTTACGACTATAATTTACGACGTACTATAAATACGACTAGAATTTCCGACTCTAATTTACGACTATAATTTACGACGTACTATAAATATGACTAGAATTTCCAACTATAATTTCCGACGCTAATTTTCGAATCTAATTTCCGACTATAATTTACGACTAGAATTTTCGACTATAATTTCCGACTAGAATTTCCGACTATAATTTCCAACGTACTATAATTTTCGACTAGAATTTCCGACGTACTATAATTTTCGACTATAATTTTCCACTAGAATTTCCGACTAGAATTTCCGACTATATATAATTTACGACTATAATTTCCGACTAGAATTTCCGACTATATATAATTTACCACTATAATTTTCGACTAGAATTTCCGACTATAATTTCTGACTATAATTTTCGACTATAATTTCCGACTATAATTTCCGACTATAATTTCCCTCCAAGCCAATTTACGACTATAAATACGTATATCATTAACGTACTAAGGATGATAATCATAATCATCTTTATCACTTGAGTCTGACTCGGTTTCATAGGTAACCTCTGGCAATATGTGTCGCTCCTCGTCATCTGAATCAGCGTCAACTTCATTTGGATTAACATCGAGAAGTTCTGCTCCAGTAATTCGAACTACACTCCCAGATCTCACATTATTAAGGCGAATCGTAGATGATTCCGGAATGTCAAAAGCGTTCGGCTCTTGGTATGCAGTAACTTCTTCATCATCTGCGGTCTCACCAACTGTGGCAGCACTGTATATGTTTCTATGAGCAACATGGTTAACCACCTCCCACGGGACTTTGTTCAGAAGATCGTCAAGGTAAAACACTTGTTTTACTGATGTGGCAAGAACGAAAGGGTCTTCTTTATACCAGCTTGTAGCAGTATTCACCGAAAATATTCCGTACTGATCGGTCCTTGTGTTCTCCGGGCTAGTATCAAACCATCTACACTTGAACAAGTGCACTTTCATGCGGTTCCCATAAATTAGTTCAACAACTGAATGAAGGACACCGTAATAGTCAATGCCATCCTGCCCACTATGGACCATCACCCCACAATTCTGTGTTTTCAGTCGGTCGTCTCGAGTAAACTTTTGAAGCTATCGGTTTCATCGCCAAGATCCTCAATTCGTTTGACCACTCTGGGCAACCATCATTTGCTACATGGTTCATCTAAAAACGATAAGAAACCAGGTACACCATAAATTATGAACATAGAAAAAGAAAACCACGTACACACATGCTATATAAGGATATAAAAATATATATATATATACACATATACCCTTACCCATTGACCAAAGTAGTTTGCAAACGTGCTGTTGTGGTAATCAACATTTCCGGCAATAGCAGGGCAGTGAAGATGATAGTTTTTCCAATATTGTACTTCTGGATAGTTAATCAGTACCGACCAGTGGGCAATGGCTACCTCATTTTCATCCATCTTGTACGACTTTCGCAAGCTTCCATGTACTACCACGTCATTGAAGATGATAGAAAGGTTGAACTGGGGTTCATCTATTGGCATCTGTTGTTGGGGGTCCTCTAGCGCTCCCAAATACAAGTTGGTGTACGTTACACACTCGTGCGCAATATATGCTTTAGCGATACACCCTTCAGGTGCAGATTTATTCTTCACATAGTCCTTGTAGGCTCCCAATTGTCTACAAGTTAACAAGTGCATGTTATGATACTTAAAAAATTAGAATTTACATATAAAAACATAGGCAAACCAAATGTATGAATCATTTGTACCTTTTCATGGAATACATCCAAGTGTAGTGTACGGGACCGGTAAGCAAAAATTGTTCGGGAAGATGGATCATCAGGTGAGGCGTGATGTCGAAAAAAATTGGGGGAAATATCCTCTCAAGCTTGCACATGATAAAAATGATGTCATCTTGCATCTCCGTGAGATCTGATTTTTTAACTTCCCTGGTGCATAACTTCTGAAAGAATCTTGACAATGCCACCAACGGCTCAACCACCTCTTTGGGCAGGTACCCTCGAATGAAAATAGGGAAAAGGCGTTGAAGCAGTACATGACAGTCATGACTCTTTAATCCATACATCTTATTGTCCCGGAAGTTAACACACCTGCTTATATTTCCTGCATAGCCATAAGGATACCTGCATATATAGCCATCAGCAACAATTATATTTCTCGCATATAACCATATATAAGTAAAAATTATATAAATTTCCTGCATAGCCATAAGAATATATACCTGACTTTACTCAGCCACCCAAAAATTTCATGCTGATGCTTCGGCTTGACGGTGTAAGGAGCTTGCGGCATTTTTTTTCTTACCATCTCTTAACCAAAAATGTTTCCGCAGTCCCACAGCTTTCAGATTAATGCGTGCCTTAAGGATGTCTTTTGTATTCCCCTCCAAATTAAGAACTGTGCCTACCACACTTTCACACACATTATTCTCTATGTGCATGACATCTAGGTAGTGTCTGATAGGCAACCTGGGCCAGTAGGGGAGTTCCCAGAATATGCTCTTGTGTGTCCAAAACTTATACCTTTCGGGCTTGTCTAGAATTGATGCCACTATCTCAGGATGATTGCTCAGCTGGCCAAAATCATATTCATTCAACACTTCCAAAATTTCATCCCCTGTCAATCGCCTGGGTGCCACACCTGTTTCCACAGTCCCATCAAAAGCGTCTTGATCCTGCCTAAATGGGTGATCATATGGAAGACAACAATGGTGACGCATATGAACAATTTTACTGCAATGAGGACTGCAACAATCAACAGTCATGCACTCTGAACAAGCCCTGTAACCCCTGGTAACATTGCCCGACAACATACTGCGGGCAGGAAAATCACTGATGGTGCCAACAAGCATGGGATGCATCTGGAACATCTCATTTTTGAACCTATCGTAAGTGGGGTGGCCACACTCACTCAGGTACTTAAGCTCCTCAATCAAATGCCTCAAATACACATCGAGACACTTTCCTGGATAACCCGGGCCCGGAACTAACAGAGTCGTTATATTGTATTCCTTCTTCATGCACATCCATGGTGGAAGGTTGTACGGTACCAAAATAACTGGGCATATACTGTATTGAAGACTCATGTTGCCAAAAGGGTTGAATCCGTCAGATGAGAGCCCTAGCCAAACATTTCGGACCTCTGCTGCAAAATGATCAAACTCCCTGACCATGTGCTTCCAAGCCTTTCCGTCGGAAGGGTGTATAAGGGTGTCATCATCAGGCTAATTCCTCTCAGCCCACTATCTCATAGCTTCGGCCGTGGAAGCACACATGAACAACCGCTCCAGCCTATCAATAAGCGGGAAATATCGAAGTATCTTCACAGCTTTCTTGTTGCCTGCAGGAGTCAACTTATACCTTTCTGTAAAACATACCGGGCATACTTCAAGGTCTTCAAGATCTTTTCCCCAGAAGAGAATACAATCATATCTGCATGCATGGATTTTGATGTAGGAAAGCCCAAGATCTTTCAGGATATGTCGCACCTTATGATGAGTGGTAGGAAGACGATGACCGGGTGACATTAGCGAAGCAGTCTACTTCAGCCAAGAATCAACAGCTTTGACAGACATTTTATTCTCCATTTGAGCTGCATCACTCCCATGATACTTTCAAGAACAGTCTTACTATAACCGTCGTACAACGGAGTCTGTTGCAATGCAATCAGGTTGTTGTACTTGTCCATACCGCTTGTGTTGACATGAGCTCTAGGTAATGGCTCGACTGGCTCAATATGGGGGAAATCCTGCACGACGGGAGGGACATTTGGTGCTTGATCAACAAATACACCGCTCTCATGAGGAAACATATCATTGATTAACATCGATGTTGGATCATAGGATGGACTGGCCCTCTCAGCAAAATGTCCATGATCATAGGATGGACTGGCCCTCTCACCAAATTGTCCATGATTATGCGGACCCGCTAACGATGTTTCACCGTGATAAATCCAACAAGTGTACTTATCCCAAAACCCGTATTTACTCAGGTGCTTCTGGACTTTATCAATGGGAAAACGAAATCGATCGCTGCGACACTTACATTCTTTACACGGGCAATAATGAAGTGTAGTGTCTCCACAATTAGCCTTCACAAAATCCACAAAACTCCTAATTCCATGGTGATATCTCACATCCCATCTTTCGAGGCTCATCCAACTCTTGTCCATCCTGAAAATTCTAACATTACGTACTATAAATATGTATATATATACACATTCACTACTAATTAATTAATAAATCATCATTAATTACATTCAAATTCATCTGATTAATTAACAAAAGTCGACCCATGCATAATGCATATAAGTTAAAAAATATATATATATACCAACAATTCACAATTACAAATTACCGTGGCTGTATATATATAGACATATTAACAATTAATATTCACAAAATAATTTTATATCCATACATATATATATACACAAATTAACATATTTTCATCGAAATAATCTCAAATCAACTCAAAATCAACAGTCAATCACTCGAAATCAACAATATATCCACTCTATTTGCATATCAAACCAATAATCGATATCTCAACTCTAAATCAACACATGCATGTATATATCGATCTAATTAAACATATATATACATACGTATATACGTACCTATATATAGCTACGTGTATATATAGCTTCCCGAGCGGGTTTTTGACGCCTTTTGGCAATACCCAAGGATTTCAGAGCGTTTTCCTTCTTTCGATTTCACCGGATTTTTCTCTACCCAAATGAATGAGCTGCTGCGATCTGGATCTAATATAAGAGGTATTACCAGCGATTCAATGAATCGCCGGAAATGGAGTTATTGCCAGCGAAATTCCGGCCAAAAATTGCCGAAAATGGTGGAAACTTATTGCCGGCGACTTTCTCCGTCGCTGATAATAAGTTTCCACCATTGTCGGCGATATTTGGGCCGGAATTTCGCCGGCAATGGTGGAGAGATTATTGCCGGCGACGGAGAAGGTCGCTGGCTATAATTTTGACCATTGTCGACGACTTTTTGATCTTATTGCCGGCGACGGTTCATATCGCCGGCAATGCTCATTATTGCCGGCGACTTGCTCCGTCGCCGGCCTTTTTTTTCCTTCTCGCTGGCAATGGTGCATAATGTGGTAGTGAGGTTAGAGAATGTGTCTACCTCAGGTCAGTCATTCATCACATTCGAGGGTCTCGTGGATTACCATCTACTACGACAACTCCCACTTACATCTTTGAGGATAATGCGATATGCATTGAATAGATAAAATTGGGTTACATTAAGGGTAACAATACAAAGTATATATCACCGAAATTCTTCTTCAATCAACAACAAGAGCAGTTGTTTAAAATCCATGTGAGCCAGCTTAATTCGGCAGATAATGCTGCGGACTTGTTTACCAAGTCATTACCCAAATCTACATCTGTGAAACATGTGAGACACATTGGTATGCGCAGGTTATCTGAACTCCATGAGTTTACAGTCAGGGGGAGTTACATTTCTATAGACATCGGGGGGAGTCTACGTCATATGTAGTAGCTTTTGGAGTTGATGAGTTGTACTCTTTTTCCCTTAAACCAAGTTTTTGTTTTACCTATGAAGTTTTTGTTTGCTTGGCAAGGTTATTAGTGAGGCAACAAGTCATGCATCATTCTTGAGGTCATCGACACAAGGGAGAGTGTTTTAGGAGATTTATTCTTCATAACTTCCGGTGTATCTTGTCCTAGTTAGATACGATTCAGTTTAAATAGAGATACAAAGAATCCCTATTTTATAGGAACAGTTATTGTAACAGTTTGTATCAGCCTATATATAATGCATCCTATCAATGAAAATGTTATAGTTTCCAGTCTATCATATTTTCCTCTACAACACATTTCTATTTTAAAATAAATACACTGATTTCGTAAAATATGTATATTTTTTACAAGTTGTCCAGAGAGTGCGAATTATAAGTAGATGAATCTACATATTTCAAGAGATAATCTACTTATTGTACAAGGTTTCTTTATTGTACAAGATGGTCTACTTTTAAAGGGAGCCACCAACTGACAGATGTACATTTCTCATACAAAGAGTGCCGATTTCACTTATGTTGTGTTTGGATAGAGGTAGAATGAGAAGAATTTAATTAAATTTCAGGAATTTAGAATTTTATTACCTAATTTTTTTATGTTTAGATAACTTCTTTAAGATTTTAACAATTCCTCAATCTTAAAAATCGAGAAAATTGAAGACTGAAATTCTTCCCAATTCCCTCAAAAAGATGTGTCATTTTACAATTCTCTTGAATCCTTCTTAAAAGTTTGTAACTCTTGTCATTATTAAATTTCTTCATAAAAAAAATTTTAAATGCAAGAATTCACAAATAATATCATTTAAAATACTAAAATTTTAATTTCTGTCATCTGTCAAAATCTATAAAAATTACGAATCTTTCTTTCAAAAACACCCTTTTTTTACCCTAATTTATGGTGCATAATAATAAGACATTATATATATAATGATGCATCAAAATGACGAAACAACCCAAGATCAGGACCTTAAACGAAAACAAGTGATCCCCTTGGGGTCCATAAACAGTTCAGTATAAGATTTTCCGTGTGGGCCCCGTCATCCATGTGGCACGGCATAGGCATATTATATGTTTGGGAATTAGAATTTAGTACGTAGACTATTTTAAAAGTACGTTATCTTGGTCACAAGAATGGGTAGGTCAGTTACAGCTGGCAGTAGCGGTTTCGTTCGGTTCTGTTGAAAGCGAGTGGACTGTGAACCACAGAATAAAATCTAGTGTGAGAAAATGCGTGACAGAGAAAATTCAGGTAGGAAAAGATAAGGGGTTGGTGTACTCTACTGCGGAACAAGCTAGCGCCAGATAATACAACCAGGGTCACGTCTGCCATTTGGCTTTCAACAGAGGACAATTGCATTGTGCTTTTTATATTTTTAGGTCAACCTGTCAGTCTGGTCTTGTGGCCAGAGCCTTCTCGGTTTTGTTTTTCTCCATCAAATACAATAATCCATATTTGCATGAAAATAGGGATAATATATTTTTGACACAAAAAATGTATATTAATAACTAGTCAGATACATCAATGCATCAAAAATAATCTTCTTTCAATACGGAGAAGTAAATCGAAACTAAATAATGATGCATTTATCGAAACACTTAAGCACAAAATAAAACAAGGTTCCAAATATCATAGTATTAGAAAATAAAACTAATCTCAGGGCCAAATGATTCGTGTCTTTTCAAGTACTTAATTTAAACACTCAATCAAACACGAAAACAATTAAAACCCTTCTTTGTAGATGTAGCATTGGTAAGTAGGGATCGTTCTTAACCGGGGATTGAGGGTGTATGCATAACTATGCTAAGGTTGTTTAAGGGGGGTGCAAGATTGTTTGTTCTAAGTTCCTACGAAATAAAACAAGAAGATGGGTAGATACATATCAAGAAATCACAAGTTCTAACATGTTTAAACTCATAGACAAGCAAACAATCCAGAACACATAATCTTAAACATGCATCTAGCCGAAAATAAGTTCCTAAGTCTATTATTTACAAGTGATCATCACATCTATTTAACCTATCCTTTTTCATATTTTGATACTCCACAACAAGCTACGAAATTCATAAAAACAAAGTGAAGTACACATGGTTGATTATTGCATAGAAGTGTGTCTTGACACTTGTTGCCGGGATTCGAACCCGGGCCGCCTGCGTGACCGGCAGGAATACTTTCCACTATACTACAACGACGTCTAAACACCCTAAATAAGTTCATTGAAACCTGCAAAAGAGAGGGACTTCGCGTATCATCTAACGCAAGCATCAAAGCATTAAGTTTAAACCAATCATGCACAAAAGACCTTGAAATTATAAACACATGGAAGTTGTCATGGAAATCGAAAACAATCATCTTTACACTACAACATGTTGTCTTTCTACAAAAAGTAAAGAAAACAATACACAAAACCGAAATAAAATACAAGTTGTTGTTACACTTTTTGGCTCCGAGGTAGTCTCTCTCCGCAAGCTTCGAGTGCAACCGCTCCTTGGTGGATGATGGAGACGCAAGAACTCTCAGCCAAATCATCTAGCAAAAGAGTGTCACGTACGGAGGAAGGATATTTTGGATGGTGGTGGAGATGGTATTTCGGCTAGGGTATTATTTCTTGGCTAAGTATGAGAGGAGGTGATGTAGAGACAAGGCTTCGGCTATAGAGTGTGTGATCCCCAATGAAAGAGTCGAGCTTCCCTTTATATAGAAGAAGATTAGGAAACTTCCCACCTTCTGAAAGCTGTCAAATCTGACCCTTCTGTATTAAAAGCTACGTTTCGGACGTTTTACAACTTCAAACGGCGTGATTCTTTCGGCACTAGAAAATAGACTTCCAGGGCTTTCCAGCTATGTATTAATCGTGCCATAATTCCTGCTAACGCGCCTTCACTGCCCATTTAAAGTTGGCTGTTACGCAGAATGACCTGTACCTACGAAATCCGGGATTGCTGAATATTTACACATTGTAACGGCATGATTCCAGTGGGGTTGGAAACTAGACTTCCATATCTTTCTAAGCATGCCTCACATGTGTCCAAATTCGTTTTCAATTGATTTTGGTGGCCTGTTGAAGTGGGCTGATCTGCACAGGCAGATTTCCTGATTTCTAGCTTTTGATCCATTTTCTTCTTTTGGGCTTCTTTGTGGGCGACTCTTGACATGATCTTGGACCTTCTTGGACATATGAGTATGGTCTTGACCCATCTTAGTGATCTTTGATCCATTCTTTATAAATCGTGGCCCATTCTTCTTCATATTTCCTCCTCATTTTAGGAACTTCCTCCTTAGTAAGTTTTGAGCTCATTTCTGCCTCCTTTACGGATTCCTCCTTTATTTCTACCTACAAATATAAAGTAAGTTAAAAACATATTTACTAAGCACAAAACAAAGTAAAAATGTAGAGAGAAAGACATTAATAATCAAGCATAAAATGCGTAGATCACCAAACCCGCTAGAAAGGCATAATTATAATTAAAAATCTGCAAACCTAGACATCCCACAAAAATGAGCTCAAGTAAAACTGGTCCAAGTAAAATTCCAAATCAGAAAGCCAAAATGCCGCCACCGTAACTGAACACCGATCAACCCACCGTCGCGAACCACCTCCCTGATGCCAGCAGAACAACCTTCGCATCCGTAGACCTTGACCGCCACCGTCCTCCACACATCTGGTCAAAATTCGTCGCCGCATCCCTACTTGAAATAACACTCCATCCGCCAAGCACAACCCCAAATCGATGCCAACCTAGCCATCGGCCTAAGCAAAATCCAAAACCCAGCAACCAAGAAGTTGATCGATTTGCTAATCATTGTCCAATCACTGTCGCGCTACCTGACGCCATAAAGAATATTAACAAGGAGCCAAAATTCCGGCCACAATTGGTGAGAAGCCATGGACTCCTTGCTCGGTGACCAACCATAAGCAGGGGCGTGGCCAAGGCTACCCCTACCTAGGATAACCACCAGATGAAGAAGATGAAAGCAGACTTGGCCACTGCGAGGAGAAAAATCGCGGAGTAGAAATGAAAAGTATATCAAAACCTTTAAGTCTCGATTTTATGTAGATAATTTATTTTGTTTTTATATAACTTCAGAAAATAGGAATAATGTTGACCCATACCATTATGCAATATTGGACAAATGAACAAGGGAAGAGCTAGGATTTTATAATGAGGGGGGACTAATTTTTTTTCCAAATAAATTTACACATAATGTAAAAGTTAGATGTACAAATTTGGGAGAGGGGACTAATTTGAAATTTTATATTAAAAATTAAGGTACAAATAATTTTAATTTTTTTAAGGAGGCTATAGTCCACTACGCCTTTACCAATGAAAACGGCCGATCCTTACTCTGTAGACGTAAATGAGGAGGGGATGGTTGGTCACACTCATAATGTTTGGGAGAGATTTAAACAGGTAGCAATAGTTTTGCAGTTTAACTAGAGCGGATTAATTTTCCTTTCATGGCTTGGTATGGTCCTGCATGAGAGATTTGGATTTTTTTCTGGCGTAAATTTCAAGACTAGAGAGACACACTATTGCCTCTTTGTCCTCTGGAGCTAAGGACATGTATTGATAGGTGTTGTGCTTCATTTAAATATATCGTGGGAAGACTAAAACACAGGCATTTTTGGCTTGCAATAAGCCTGAGCTTGGATTGTTCGCCTGATCCACGAGTTTAAGTGTGATGTTTCTCTCTTATTAGTTGTTAGTATAAAAGAGCATTAAAACCGGCAAGGCAAGTTGAGCTTGATGTGTTTTTGCGAAGCTAAATATGAGAATGGAGTGAATTAGCTTTCAATTTATTTTGATGTTGTACTTGATTTCTAGTACATGGCTCTGTTCCAATGTGCAATGAACGGATTTATAAGATATTTTTGATCGAAAATGTTATCATGCCGTCAATTAGCTAAATATGAGAATGGAGTGAATTAGCTATCATGCCGTTACGCCGATAGTGGCATCTTTAAGACCAATTGTTATCAGATAATATCATGTGTGCCGCTAATCATAATTCATAATTTTTTGAGAGAAAAAATATGTTATTTTGTGAATATCAAGAATGCATAGTACTTCAATTTCCTATTGAGATGTACGGAGATCATGATGAGACATAGTATGGACATACCACGTCAATTTTTAATGTTTAAACAGAATAAAACTATTTTTATCTCCCCCTATCGGCGGGAACTATGTCTAATTATAGTGATTATTTGCAAAACTAGCAGTAAAGAAATCTCCTCTCAAAGGTTTTTAATAGTGGACAATCGTTGAAGAATCATAACAACCATAAATGCATATTCGTCACTGATGACCCATATTTGTACGCAGTGGAAGCGTAATAAGCACATATACTGCGCAACCAGAGATGCATAGGTATGAAATATCAAGCTCATGTCTAGTTACCAACTGGTACGCACTAAATGGTTATGGATTTATGAGTATCAAGCAAATAAGCATAAATGCATGTTATATTGAATATCCCCAAGCATGTACCAGTAAATTAGTATACATTACTATTGCTTTGGCCGTAAGCTTTAACTACTTGATTTGTGCCTCTGCAAAAACTGTTCTATGAATGAACATGAAAAATTGAGATATTCAACAACAATCTCAATCAACATGCTATATCAACAAAATATTTCGATGTAAACACTCATGTATAAAACCAATCTAAATGACCTGATTGAGTTGTTCGGGTGGTGAGCCCGAAGCTTAATAATATGTACTAGGAGTTTTGAAAATACAGCGTACTAAGTGGATTGCAAAGAGGTGTGACCTATGCGTCAATGCAACAACCAAAACCATATATAAACAGTCCGCTTACCGGTTTGATTGATCCATAAATATATTCTTGGAATTTGTGGAGGAATGGAAGTTGTGTCTACAACAAAAGACTGTCATGTATGTAAACATCATTATAGACATAAACAATCTTTGCAAAATGAGCGATGTGCATCAAAGATTACAACATATGAATCTTGGTGGGATAACGCACTACGCCTCAGTGGTATGTTACTGGGATTGTGTTGCACTCGTATTGAAGATCAAACCTGAACCGAGTGGAGTAATCTCAGTTCCTCCATCTAAACCGATGGTTTTAGATATCCCCACGTGATTCGTCGCTCTGAATAATTGATGACCATGGGAATTTCTCAATATCTTGATCATCATAATACAAAAGTTTATACGAGGTCAAGTTACACATAGTAATATAATTGACTGCATTGAATTCAATGATCCTAACCGTAATAAGATATAAACACTACAAATCCTCATAAACCTCTTCAAATTGCGCTATTGGCAGCATTCTACAGGGATCAACAAAATAATGTCAATAAATCATTCTTTGAACCCAAAACATGGCGAACACTTTAAGTGCATATTTAAAGATTTCAAAGGGTGTAAACCTTGTTGAGTGTTGATGTGGTATGATAATACCTAAATACAACCGATGTATTAAGACCTTATCGGTCAGAAATGACCATTTAATTGTATATTAAGTTCTATGGCATGAAAAAACCCAATGTAAAACCACATCCGGTGCTGAAGTCCAGGTTGGTCGATTTAAAACTATTTTTCAATAAAATCGATGTAAAACACATCTAAAAACACCATAGTAGAACCTTCGATGGATCAAAGAACAAACTTTTCGATGGATCAAAAACTTCTTAAAACCTACTTGTGGGATACCTTCGATGGATCGAAAAAACCCAAAATAAAACTTGATTTTCCGATACTGATTTTCGATGGATCGAAGAAATTTTTCGATGGGTCGAAGAACTAACCCGAGGCATTCCTTTGATGGATCGAAGGAGTGTCTCAATGGATCAAAAATTGTAATTAGAGACCCGAGGATCAACTTCGACGGATCGAAGTTGTTTGTGCACAAATTTTCGATGGATCAAAAATTCTCATGAAACCGACGCGTGGGATAACTTCGATGGTTCGAAGTACAAGACCTCGATGGATTGAAGGCTCCTCGAGTCTAAAAACAACATTCTCTATTGTGACTCATTTTTACTGTATATTTGTGTCATTATGCCATATATATTTGTAAGCATTGAACCATATTGAATGAGTATGAAAATAACATTCTCAACATTTTCATATACTGAAAAAATAGAGAACATTTCATTACTTTCCAACTTTAAAAATAAAAAAATTACATCAAAGATGTCTTATTCTAGAACCGACTAAAACAAAGTCTCAAAACATTAATAAAATCAAGTCAAAAATAAAGCTAACTTGATTACATAGCATAAACATCAGTCTAATACATAGACTACTCAAAAACCGCAATCTCCAAACTTGCTTTCGTATTTTTTGTTTTGGTTTTGGTATTATAAGATTTGCGTCACTGCAATGTTCCATCTCTTAGACTGCAGTGAAGTTAAGTCTCATGTGTCAGATATTGTTTGTACTTCTTATAGGTATTTTGAATATCCTTGGGTGCATAACATTGTTTATGCATGCGCTTGGTAGAACCACATCTATAGCAAGATGACAAGCGCGAATTAGAAGCAGAATTGTAAGAATTTCTTCCATTCGTAGGACCAGAATGATTCTTGTTGGAGTTATGACTATTGTCATGGTGAGTCCAAGTCAAGTCCCCATTATATCCTCTACCACGAACTTTGCCACATCTTCCTTTTCCATCATGGTTATTGTATGGCTTAGAACAATCGTTCCTCTTATCCTTACTTGCTTTCTCACCAGTATTGTACGACTCATGGATATTTTTAGTTCCAGCTGGTCGAGCATAATTGATGAGATGAATATCATGAAACCGCTATTTCTTAGCCAGCACATTCATAAGAACACTGAATAATCTAAATCATCTTTGCGCAAAATTCATGCAATATTAGTGTGTAAGATTTTCCATGGATGTAGAAAATGTTCTTAAAGGCTTCTCAATCATAGCATGATCGGCTTTTACAATGCCACAAACACTCAACTCCGATTATAACTCTAATATAGCTTGATTAAAAGCATTAATACTTGGATAATCCAATAATTGGATTCAATCCCATTTTCTCGCAGTTCAGGAAATTGTGCATTATGCACACTATTGAACCTATCATGTAAAGTCACATACAAAACCACAGGATTATTCTTCAACAAGTATTATTTCTTTAGAACTGGATGTATATGACGCCTCAAAAATATGAGGGCTTGAATTTTTCAAGCTGGAGTTTGTGGCTCAGTACCAGGTGTTGGTGATGATTGGATTGTATCTATCAGATTCATAACGAGAAGCGTGTTCTCAATAGCTGATACCCAACGATGGTATTCTGCTCCTTGAAGATCAAGGATGTCAAATTCTGGCCGTTCTGGCTCAATTAATGTCATCTGGAAAAGATGTAATTGGCATATCGATAAAAAAATCACGATCACCAATATCAAGTTTAACGAATAAGAACCGTGATCAATGATGTTTGGTCACAAGAATCGGTTATCATAAACGGTAGCTCAAAATTACACCCATAATCCGTGATGAACCATCACATAACATCAATTTCCCTTTCTTTTCGTTTCTAAATCGTGACTCTCCTAGAAACGTCACTTATACTCTATGGATATAGGTCCATAAGAACTAAGGTAAATATATTCAATAATCACAAATCAATATCACAACCTAAGATCTAGGATTTTGCAGAAAATAAGTTTGAATCCTATATCTATAGATTGATGGTTTAGAAAATTTACCTCGTAGGTGTTATGCTCGGTATGAAAACTTCGTTGTGAAAGAAGTTTAAAGTAAAGAAACACAAACTCCAACAAGATCCGGCAATGAAAAAGGGCTCGTTTGCAACTTGCACGACGAATTGCCGAACTATATATGTCACAATATCTCATGTTGGACTCACGTTTTTGATAACTGTTTAATTATTGTTCCTCCATGTTGGACTCACGTATTGATAACATGTCATCCATGTTAGATGATTTGGACACATTTACGTATTCAGAGTGTGCTGATAACGTGTTTGAGAGGAAAAATATATAAACTGAAAACTGTAACTCTTTTATTGATAGAATGTCTTATCTATACGCTGATACAATTCGTTACAATAACTGTTCTTATAAAATAGATTCTTTGTATCTCTATCTATACTAAATTGTATTTAAATAAGACAAGACACACACCAAAAATTATAAAAAATAAATCTCCTTAAACAATAATCTAATAAGTAAAAGGCCCATAAACATGAGTAGATTCTTGTAATGTGCTCTTAGATGAGATGTGTTAATGGCTTCTTTGGTCCACTTATTGGTTTTAGTTTTCTAAATACGCTTTTGGTCCTAATTTAATATTGTATATGCCTTTAGTTTATTTGTGTGTTGTTTTGAATCGCGTGGTTTATTGGTGTTAGCATACTTATTAAATTGAGTGCTTAGAAGCATTTTTTTCATGTTTTTCGTGATCTTCCTTAGGTACAACTGTACAAACATGTTTGACATTCTTGAGTTTAATGGAATGTACAGATAGTGATAGTCTGTGGCTTTTAGATTGTATTCAAACAAGTTTGAAATTGTTGAACTTAAGCAAATTTTCATGATCTTCTTTAGAGCATATGCAACGTTGAGGGACGGCGAGGACGTTCTCCGTCGGGGCCCGCTATTTGAGGACATTCTCTGGCAAAACTTGTGACGACCCATAACTGAATCAGCAGTGGAATCAGCTTGATCTACGAGCTTGCGCGTAGTCGCAGTTTGCCGACAGTTGTTTGAATCGCCAGATTTGTTAACGACTAAATTATTGACCGAGAATTAGAGCTGAGTCTCTTCTCGAGAGTCGTTGTACATGTGATTTTGAGTTCGTGGGTGGTTCCGGATCGTTATTTGGACGACCGAGGAATAAGTTATGAATATTTGAAGTTTTGACGGAATCGGATTAAATTAGTGGATTTCTTAACGACTAAATTACCGGACGAGAATTTGGTTTCGGCTTCTTCACGGAAGTTGTTGAGAATTTAATTTCGAGCTCATGGGAACTTTCGGAGCATGATTTTGAGTTACGAAGATTAAGTTGTGAATATTTCCGATTGTTGATTATTTAGTCGATTTATTATGTGTTGGTTTGAACAGTTGACTTTTTGTCCGATTTGTCGAAGTGTTTGACTTCGGGTGATAATTGAAGAGTACATCGAGTCGAGTTTCTTGCCGTGAGAATTATCGGAATCGGAATTACGACGCGGAAGTTACGTGTATTTGAAGTTTGTCGAAAAGGATAATTACAAAGTTTCCATTTTGGGAAAGTATAAATAGTGGAGTTGCCATAAAGGGAAAGTCAACATCTGTATTTACTAGTTTGACCGAGTTGACCGAGTCAACTCGGTGGGAGAAGAACCTCACGACGGAGCCACGGCCTCCACGGCGGTGATGTTGCTTCCGGCCACCCTAGGGCTCGGCTCCTAGCTCATTCGACTCGCCATGGTCTCCTCGTGGTGGTGCCGGCCACCGTTCACGGCGAGGTGGACGGTGGAGGGAGGAAAATCCGACCAAAAATTGGAGAAAAATGGGTGAATTCGGTTTGTTTCATTTCAGCATTGTTGAGCTTAATCAAGTAGTGGGCTTTGAAGCTCTCCTCACCATGATTCTAACCATGTAAATTTGGTGTTTCAATTCGATGTGTGCTAGGAGAATTTTGGATTTGAAATTTTGGGAACAATTCGGTTTATCACGAAATTGGACTAGTTAGAGTGAGAATTGGCCTTTGTTGTAGTTGACAAAGTTGCTCAGTGGGTGATTTTGCATGGCATGGAGGTTGCTCCGCCGAGAAATTTTCAGGTTGGTGGTGGCGCCACCGTGGGCGGCGGTCAACGGCGGTCAAAGTTTGACTTTTTGGGATTTTCGACAAGTTGCATGTCATTTCACTCGAAATCGCGCCCCGATCACAGTGGGGAGATTCGTTTTTCGAGTTGAGTATCCGAAAGTACAGCGAGGTATTGATGTGTGATTTCCGGATATCCGACAGTTTGTCGTTATCGGATTACGTGTTTCCGAGAACGGTGGTTTCTCGTGATTTGTTTTGAATTGTCGAGTTATGACTTTGAGTAATGAACTTTGTGAATATTCAGGGGTTCGTGATCGTTCTTTTGGCGAGAGACTTTCCGCCGGATCACGGGTTAATGCGAACTGCGTTACGCTAGTCTGTGAGTGGACATTTCTTTTCACGGATTATTTGCGAGTCTTTATACACGTTTTACGAACTTGAGCATGCATATGAGATTTCGGATTACATGAGCATGTGTTTTACGATTATACATATACGGATATGCGTATACGAGTATACATACACTTATATGTTGTTTCATGCATTTACATTGAACTATTTATGATTTGATTTACACAGAGTGCAGTCGTTATATATGTTGTTGTATCGATACACCCGCATCCCGGCTGATCCCCGAGGATGTTTACCGGGGGAGGCTGTGACTCCTGACCCGTGACCTTTACCGGGGGGAGGCAGACCTCTGACCTGAGGCCTTTCTGGCTAGAATTGCGTGGAAGTCTGGGACTCTGTGATTCTGACTGTACTAGCACGGATGTGTCCACGAGTGGCCCCGTGAGTTTTTTTATGCATGCTCCTTTCGCGTGAGGAGTTAGAGTCTCCCTCGTGTACTCGAAAGCGTGAGGAGTTAGAGTCTCCCTCGTGTACCATTTAATTTTTATACATTCGACTCGCATATGTTTTTATAATATATATATATTATGTGGTGAAATACATTTATTTTCGTCCACTCACTCTAACGGTTTTCATGTCTTTCTCCTGGGCTTTTCAGTTTCCGTGCCCAGTTTGCAGTTCAGGTTCTGGTGTCGCACGTCATGGTCGGAGGCATAGTGCTCGAGCTACCTTGTTTCTTCCAGTAGATTTATTGTTCTACCTACTGTGGTATACTTATATGATTATACATTAGAGGTCGCTCTGAGTGTTCTGTTGTATATGTTATACAATTTTACTCCGGATTTCAGTAAAGTATAGATATATTTATTGTTTTACTTTACTGTTGATATATTGAGAAATCCGGATGGGATTGGTGCCCATAGTTTGCTTTTTGTGGCATAGGATGAAGTGTATTTTCCGCGTGCAGGTAATGGTAATTCCACGTTAGTAACGAAACTCTGCCAAAATTTCTACAGTTTTTGTTGGTTCGTGTTTTCGAAAGGGTTTGATTCCGGTTTAAGGAGCTAAATCGGGGTTGGGTCTTTTCAAAAACGGCGTGCAGCGGGGAGGGACGGAAGAGGCGACCGGACGCTCACTTCTCAAATGTCCTCGTCGGCGTCTTCTGCAGAGGAAGAAAGGCCGGACGTCCTCTGGTGGTCCCCACTGCACGTGGGTAACGCCAGAGATGATGATTTTTTTTCTAGCCGACGCGTGTAATACACGCGCCGGTAAAAAAGATTTAAAAATGACCCACCAATAGCCACGCGACACGTGGCACGCCCTGAGCAACGGACAGATCAACGGCTAAGTTGATCTGGGCCGTCCATTTCAAACGGATATGAGCCATCCGACAGCTCATATTTAAATGCAACGGCCATGAATGTCAGAAATGAAAAAATTATAAAATAAAATAAAAACCCAAAAAAATTGCAAAAAAATTGTAAAAAATTGCAAATGACCCCCTACATTTTTTCTATAAATACCACCTTCATTTCATTAATTTCTCACACCAAGTTGTGCACAACAAATTCATTCTCTCCCTCTCTCCATCTCTCCTCTAAATCTTTTTTTTTTGTGGAAAAAAATGGCAACAAATTGGCTTCTTTCGGAAGATGTACAATTGAGCATCTCTTATTATCGTTTTAGCGTTGATTCCATAACCGGAAATCGACAAAAGGTGGAAAAATTGTGGGAAAAGGTTTATGGCAATTTCAAGGAGAATTGTGAGCTAGGTTATGATGAATCGATGTCGGAAGCTAGGACCCAAAACGCATTATCCTCTCGTTTCGCAAAGTTGAAGCAGAATTTGAAAGTTTGGGGTAGTGGTCTTTCTTTCGCACGAAGGAATGCATCTTCCGGCTCCAGCATACACGATGAGGTAATGTTTTTGATCTCCAATTTTTTAAAATTTTTTTACCATATTGTTTCAATTTATGTTGTATAAATTTTATGAAATACATGTTATTTATTTCATGATATTTATGAATTACAAGTTATTTATTTCTTTTTATTTAATATAAGCTATGTCCATTTTATTTAATTTTCTTTAGGGCATGTTCTTTATGAATTACAAGCTATTTATTCCATCTTATTATTATTATTATTATTATTATTATTATTATTATTATTATTATTATTTAGATGAGATGTGCTCAATCATTTTTTGTGGCAAAAAAGAAGAAAGAGTTTAAAGACTTTGCTTGTTGGGAAGTGGTGAAGAATCATCCTTACTTCATCCATGTCGAGGCTAGTACACCTCCGCCTTACTTATCATCTACTCCGTCTTACTCATCATCACATCTCGCAAGCTTAATGCCTCTCACCGTTAACTTGGAAGAGGATGATGCATTTGCCACACCAATGAACAACCAAGCTCCTTCTTCTCCGGAGCGTCTAATGAGAGTGAAAGCAGCCAAGGAAGCGAAAAAAAAGATGAAAAAAGGGCATGACGCCTACAAATGAAAGAGCCGAGGCTTTGAATAGGATTGCGGCAAATCAAGAATCTTATGGTCGCAATCAAAAATATAGTGATGCAATTGAGGTTTCCCTTATGCGAGAGCAAATCGCCCTAAATCTGAGAGCATTGGCGGAGGAAACTCGGATTATGTCAATGGATACCGAGAGCATGACTCCTAAATCCAAGAGGTATTTCACAAAGAGGAAAGCAGAAATCCTTTCTCAATTGGATGGGGTTGAAGAAGAAGCTAGCGAAGAAAACTATTCCAATTGTTATCGCCCCATTTTTCCAAGCACTTAAATTACCCCATTTATTTTTGCCAAGCACTTAAATTATTGTTTATGTAATTTAAATTTCCAACCATTTAAATTATGTACTATGTAGTTTCCCTTTTACAGAAATAAAATTGTACTTTCTTTATTTCCATCAAGTTCCCACACATTACAAAAATTGAAACACACATAATAGAAATACATAATTCAAACACACAACAATGCAAACAAACAATTAAAACAACATATTTATAGTTGTTCACCGGTCTCAAGAAACCAGTTATGCTTAACTAAATCCTTCTGAAGCTCTCCATGGATGCAAGCAGATTGGAGATCTACAAGCACTACCACATTTATCATTATTGTCGATGACTTAAAGTTGTCGGCCTTTGTCTTTAAATTGCCGGTGATAATTATTACCGGCGACATGTCGCCGGAAGCAACCCATCGGTGATAGTATCACCGACGAGAAATTGAGGAAGTCGTCGGTGATACCGTAGAAGTATCACCGATGAGAGTTGGTCACCGGCAATAATAAATGGCATCACCGACGAGTTAGTTGATACGCGAAAAACATGCATTTAACGTTAACACAAAGTAGACCCTAAAAACACAGATTACGCGCATTGCAATTTAAACCCTTCTTTTATCATTTGTAATATTGGCGAGTAGGGATCGTTCTTTATCCGGGGAATTAAGGGCGCATGCATGGTTTCGTTAATAAGCGGAAATGTAAATGTTTGGGGGGATTGGAAGTTGGTTGTTTAATCTACGAAATTAAAGTACATAACATGCAAACACAACTAAAACTCTTAGGCATCTAACATGTTTTACTCATAGACAAGTTTCAACAATCAAGAAACTTAAAGTCTAATTATGCTTGCTAAAAATAAGAAGTTACACTACTAATTACATGTGATCATCTCATCTTATTAACCTACCCTTTTCATGCATCAAACCTTTTTGTAAGTTACGAAATTCATAACTTCTAACTAAATATACATGCTTAATAATTGAGTAGAAATGCAACTTAGCGTATAAACATCCTAAACAACATACGATCATCGAAACATGCGAAAGAGAGGGACTTAGCGTATTTTCTAACACATGCATTCGAAGCTTTAAGATTGTATCAAACATGCATAAAAGGCTAGAAATCATAAACACATGCATATTACAAATCGGTTTAAGAGCATAAAACACAAATCTAAACTTGTTCTTCATTTGATACATAAATGTATTCCAATACATCAAGAGGTTCAAATACAAAACAAAAGAAATGAAAGTGAAGATCATGGTTACACTTTTTGTCTTGAATGCTAGATGATCTACGGTGGAGATGGCTTTCCTTCACAAGGGACTTAACGTATTGTGAAGGATGGAGGATGCTTTGCTTCGGCTTGGATGGAGGAGAACCCTAGAACCTTGCTTCGGCTTGGAATGGAGGAGATGTGCTTCGACTTGTAAGAGAACCTTCAAGTGTTTATGGTGGGAGAGTATTTGTGTAGAGCTTTGGCTAGTAAATTGAGTGATGCCTTGAATGGTTCGGCCTCCTTGGTATTTATAGGCAAGGAATGCTTGCCTTCTCTCTTCCACCATGCCTCCTTCCATTAAATGCAAGCAATGATCAATATGGTAAGTCACACCCTTAGTCACCATGCAAGTCACCATGGCAAGTCATCTTTTCATTTAATGCAAGCAAGAGTCACCAAGGTGAGTCACAAAGCTTGATATTGTTGACTTTGCCTCTTCAAAGGTTGCAAAACAAGACTTTTCCTCTTCACCAAAAGCCTTCCTAGCCGAACTAATGTGGTTTGGGCTTGATAATGGGCCGAAACAAGAGTTGAGAATTCGGCCCACAATTTGCTTTTTGGCCCGGCCCATTTTCGGAGGTCCAAAATCGCAAAAATCGCAAAATCGCCGAAATTCCTCCGAATTGCGTCGTTATTAATCTCCACCGTAAAGATCTTCAAAATAACAATTTAAATAAGGAAAACGTAAAAACTAAGATAATAACATAGCTAAACGTAAAGGGAAATGCGTTAAGAAACGAGCATAAAATGCGTATATCAAATTCCCCCACACTTAGACTTTGCTAGTCCCTTAGCAAACACTAAGTTAAACTAAGACTCTTCTACGAATTTAAAACAAAGGAAAGAACATAACTAAGCCCTTAGCTAAAATTTGTCTCAGAATTTTCATAAGTATATGGCGATGGCTCACATGAATTTCAACTTGTATGCTCAACGAATTCAAGAGATAATTGCGATATAATTATGTAATGAACAAGTAAGACATAGAGAAAACAATGGTTATGTTATAGCTGTGCATGCTTTGAATAAAGGTTTAATCAACTCACAAGGATGCACTCATCATATTTTTCACTCATGAAAATGGTTCACTTAAAGTGTATATGAATTGAAATGAAAACCACATGAATAAAGTTTGATTACTTGCACAAATGAACCAAAACCATAAGCTTACTCATGCAACTTACTCTACTAATTGAAAGCTACTCATTTTAAGGATCATAAAGGACTTTTAGTGAGGTTGTAATGGGGTTAAGGCTAAGGCATTCGAAATTTAGATATGTGGTGATAAAAACGTTCCAATGACTTAGTCTAGCACCATATTAGTCCTCCATCTCCATTTGTATGTTACCATGTATACTTCAATCTAAGCTACCCTTTTAGCTTTTCGGACAGGACAAAGGCCATATTTTGTTCTATTTTTAGGCCTTCAATTTATCGTAAACTCCAAATCCGTAAATAAGGGGGACGTTAATCCAAATGGTTTATTCTTAGAACACAACATATTGCCATGAGAGATAATAATTTTTTTCTTTTCATTCTCTCAAATATAATTTTTTTCTTTTCTTTTTAGCAATCACATACTTTTTTAGCTATTTGGACAAGTCTTTCCCCTTACTCACATTAACTCTTTCAATCTTTCCTACCAAACCATAATCTTATGTGCTAGTTTCGAAAAATTCTCACCAAGTTTCCGGAACAAAGGTAAGGATATTCTATACTAGGGTAAGTGTTTAGGTATATATGGTGATGAAAGAAAAGCTTAACGTGGGCTCAATTGGTTTATCTAGGGGTGTCGCAACTCATGCGTACAAATGGGATACATGGATATTTGGCGAAGTGGTGGAAAATCCTAAATGCCTTTAATCATTTCCAAAATCAAAGTATGTATCAACTTAAAAGCTTTGCAAATTGACATGAGTAAGTTCTAGTATTCTCTAGTTCATTAAAATCTATGGCAAGCAATCAAATGAGGCATATATAAGCTAGTAGCTACGAAATGGATGTACATTCACTCGAATAAAGAACAGATAGCTCAAAAGCTCACATAGGGTTCATATGATTAAAAATTTATTCAAGCATGCGATTTCTGTACCATGTTTTGCAATTCATATCTACTACATGTTAAAAACATATAGAATATCTCAATTAGCACAAGAATTCGATGCATGTGATTCATATGCCATATGTGTTCGTATTGGTCAAATTTCATCATCGACTAATTAAGGGCGTCCTAAAGACTCTGAAAAACACTAATTTAGACACAATTAAATTGTAAACCCTTCCCCCACACTTAAACTCTACATTGCCCTCAATGTACTAAAGTAGAAGTATAGAATGAAAAACATGAGCGCTTGTTTTAATTTTAATACGCAAAAAGCCATTAAATTAATTAAAAGGGGAGAAGAAAACAAATCTGTTGTCTCCCTATTGGGTTGCCTCCCAATGAGCGCTTGTTTTACGTCGTTAGCTTTGGACGTGATGCATCATTTTGTTTTTGAAATGGCCGGTTCTTGGAGTTGCATCTCCTCCACGGTGTGCTCCGCAAATGCCTCAAAATAGGGCTTCAAGCGATGGCCATTTACTTTCAACTCACTACCTTTGTCGATAGATCGAATGAGAACTGCTCCATGAGGTAGAACTTGAGAAACTACGAATGGCCCCATCCATCGAGAGCGAAGCTTTCCCGGAAAGAGCTTAAGTCTTGAATTGAAAAGCAATACTTTCTGCCCAGGTTCAAAACTCTTCCCGCGAATCATCTGATCGTGGATCTTTTTCGTCTTCTCTTTGTAAATCCACGCATTGTCGAAAGCATCATTTCTGATTTCTTCTAGTTCATTAAGTTGTAGCTTCCGATGCAAGCCTGCTGCATCTCGATCGATGTTGAATTTCTTCACGGCCCACCATGCCTTGTGCTCCAATTCAACCGGAAGATGGCACGCCTTCCCATAAATTAATCGGAAAGGTGACATACCAATGGGGGTCTTGTAGGCAGTCCTATAAGCCCACAATGCATCGTCTAAGCATTGACTCCAATCTTTCCGGTTTGGGCGGACAGTTCGCTCCAAAATCTTCTTGATCTCACGGTTGGAAACTTCAGCCATTCCATTAGTTTGAGGGTGGTATGGTGTGGAAACCTTGTGTTTTACGCCATACTTCCTCATTAGTGCTTCCACCGTGCGGTTGCAAAAGTGACTTCCTCCATCGCTGATTAGAACGCGTGGCATTCCAAATCTACTGAAAATGTTAGTTCGTAGGAAATCTGCAACAACTTGCGAATCATTAGTACGGGTGGCCTTTGCCTCCACCCATTTAGAAACATAATCTACTGCGAGTAAGATGTAAGTAAAACCATTGGAAGGAGGAAATGGTCCCATAAAATCAATACCCCACACATCAAAAATTTCAACATTAAATATGTAGTGTTGTGGCATTTGATCTCTAGGGCCTAAATTACCGAATCTCTGGCACTTATCACATGCAGCACAATATGCATGAGCATCGCGAAATAAACTAGGCCAAAAGAAACCGCAATCTAAAATCTTAAGGGCTGTCCTCCTAGAACCAAAGTGTCCCCCACATGCTTCATTGTGACAAAAGTCTAGAATGGGCTTAAACTCACTATCCGGGATACATCTCCTAATTACTAAATCGGGGCATTGTTTCCATAAATAAGGCTCATCCCAGATAAAGGTTCTAGCATTATGCTTAAGTTTGTCACGTTGAAATTTATGCATGGTAGACGGAAACTCACCGGTAACTAAGTAATTTACGATATCTGCATACCATGGAGTTTCCGAAATAGTTACCTCAATTCCGAAGAGTTTTTCATCCGGAAAAGTTTCTTCAATCTCGACAGGCTCATGGTCACCTATCAAACGTGATAGGTGGTCAGCGACGACGTTTTCTACTCCCTTCTTGTCCTTGATTTCGATGTTGAATTCTTGGAGTAGAAGTATCCATCTGATAAGTCGTGGTTTTGCGTCCTTCTTGAGCATTAGATACTTCAAAGCTGCATGATCGGTAAACACAGTTACTTTAGTTTGAAGTAAATAAGATCGAAATTTATCTAAAGCAAAAACCACGGCAAGAAACTCCTTCTCGGTGGTAGTATAATTTCTTTGCGCTTCATCAAGCGTCCGAGAGGCGTAATAGATTACGCAAGGCTTCTTGTCCTTCCGCTGACCCAAGACGGCTCCTACGGCATAATCTGAGGCGTCGCACATGAGTTCAAATGGCAGAGACCAATCAGGGCTGCACAAAATAGGAGCGCTCGTGAGAAGCTCCTTCAACTTGTTGAAGGCAGCGTTGCATTCTTCATCAAAGACGAACGGGGTCTCCTTTTGCAGCAGTTTACACAACGGGCGCGAGATGTGGGAAAAGTCCTTGATAAACCTACGATAAAATCCTGCGTGTCCAAGAAATGAACGAATCTCTCTAACCGAAGTTGGAGAGGGTAAGTGACGCACAAGATCTACTTTAGATTTATCAACTTCTAACCATTTTTCGGAAATAATATGACCTAACACTATCCCTTGCGTAACCATGAAATGGCACTTCTCCCAATTAAGCACCAAGTTCGTTTCAACGCATCTTTTTAAAATAGTTTCTAAATTGTTTAAACATGCATCAAAATCACTCCCAAATACACTAAAGTCGTCCATGAATACTTCAATAATTTTTTCAATGTACTCGGAGAAAATTGAGAGCATGCAACGTTGAAATGTACCTGGTGCATTGCACAGTCCAAATGGCATGCGGCGATAGGCAAACGTTCCGAACGGTCACGTGAACGTTGTCTTTTCTTGATCTTCCTCCGCAATGCTAATTTGGTTGTAGCCGGAGTATCCATCGAGAAAACAATAAAATGCATGGCCGGCTAATCTTTCCAGCATTTGGTCGATGAATGGTAAGGGAAAATGATCCTTGCGGGTTGCGGCGTTGAGCTTCCGGTAATCAATGCGTACTCGGTGTCCAGTGATCGTCCGTTGTGGCACAAGTTCATTTTCCAGATTCTCGACGACGGTTATTCCCGATTTCTTGGGTACTACCTGCACTAGGGAAACCCAACGGCTATCAGAAATAGGGTAAATAACTCCACAGTCCATGAGTTTAATTACCTCCTTTTTTACCACCTCCATCATCGGAGGGTGGAGCCGACGTTGCGCTTCCCGCGTAGGCTTGGTGCCTTCTTCAAGGAAAATCCTATGCACGCAGGTTGCTGGATTTATTCCCTTGATGTCCGCAAGTGTCCAGCCTATTGCGGGTTTGTACCGTTTGAGCACACTCACGAGCTTCTCCTCCTGTTCCTCTTCTAGCGCGGACGAAATAATGACCGGTAAAGTTTCATTCTCGCCCAAGTACGCATACTTCAGATGGTCCGGTAGTAGCTTGAGTTCTAAAACTGGAGCTTCTACGATGGAAGGAACCATTTTATTAGTAGCAAAAGTAATTGGTAAAGGAGGAGAAAAGCTTACTTTTCGTGGTGCGGCATTTAGGGCCATGGCCATGTCTTGAATACGAGGTTCAAGCTCTAGTAAAGCCTCGAGAAGGCCGTCATGCCCAAGTTGAATGGCCATGTCGAGTTCATCCTCATTGATGGTGTCGAGGTAGCCTTGTGCTAAGGTATCCACAGGATCGTATGTCGAAATGGCAGCTACGCTCGACATTGGAAACTTCATCCCGTCCAGGATGTTGAACTCGATTCTTTCTCCATCAATCTCCATGGAGAAAGTGCCTTGAAACACATCAATCTTCGTTCTCGCAGTCCGCATGAAAGGTCGCCCAAGCAGCAGCGGCGTGGTGTTCAGTGGACTCTCTTCCATGTCAACTATATAGAAATCGGCTGGGAATATCAAGTTGTTGACTTGCACGAGAACGTCTTCTACGTATCCCCTCGGATACTTGTGGGTGCGATCGGCTAACTGGATGACAACACCATCTTGCTTGAGATCTCCAAGCTCCATCGATTCGAAAAGATAGTAAGGCATGACGTTGATGGAAGCTCCTAGATCAAGCATTACGTCTTCGAAGTGGGTGTCACCGATTACGCAAGGAACTGCAAAGCTCCCTGGGTCCTTCAGTTTTGGGGGTAGCCGACGCTGCAAAACCGCCGAAACGGTTGCGTTCACCTTCACAACCTCCTTCTCTCGAGTTTGCCTCCTCTGTGTGCATAATTCTTTCAGAAACTTTGCGTATATCGGCACCTGTTTTATGCACTCGATCAAGGGCAAATTCACTTGCACCTTTCAGAAGATGTCCAGGATATCTTCATATTGGGCATCCTTCTTCTTCGATTTTGATAATCTGCTAGGGAAAGGTGCAACAGCAAACGGAGAATTAGTAATAACCGTATTTGAAGGAATATGGTTTTTACCTTTGATTGGGGTAGGTTGTGGAGGTGATTGTGCCTTGGTGACATTAGGCGTCACCTTCTTTTTCTCGGCCTCTTGAATTGCCGGATCGATCTCATCTTCTTCTTCGTTGGTGATGTCCTCAATGGTGACTTCATCAAGATGAGATCGCTTGGTCTTTGGTTCCTCAAGTATCTTCCCACTCCTTGTGACTATAGCATTCACGTTTCTTTGATTAGGAGTGGTTTGAGGTGGAAGCCGACCGGTTTCTTTGATTTGGCCCATGAAATCAACAAGTTGGCCAAGCTGCTTCTTCACTTCGGTGATGTCGCGGCCATGTGAGTCAAGTGTCTCCTTTGTCTTCGATTGTCCTTCGAGGAGAACTTGAGTTGAGGCCGAAAGTTGCGACAACATCTTGTCGTAATCCGGGTTGGTGAAGGATTGAGAAGACGAACCATGCTGCATCGGTGGCCTTGGTTGAAATGGAGGGCGTTGGTAGCTTTGTTGAGGTGCTGGAAGGTTCAAAGTTCCCTCGTTGCTGCTCCATCTAAAACCCGGATGATCACGGTTGACATAGTTGTTGTAATTGTTATACCGTTGTCCTCCCTGATATCCGCCGATGGCGTTAGCGTGCTCCGGCTCGCTTGCTTGTTCCGGCACTTGAGGGCACTGGTCGTTGTGGTGACCTTGTGTTTGACATATGCCACAAACAGGCCGTTGAGTTGCCTTCGCTCTTGTCGTCTCGAGTTCTAAAACCTTATCTAGCATATGAGCTAGTTTGTCGTACTTTTCGTCCGCGTCGGTTGTAGAACTCGCTTCACCGACTGCTCGTCTGTTAGACATTCCATATTGTGCATCATTATTCGCCCGATTCTCTAGAAGAGCTCTAGCTTCGGTTTCGGTTAAGTCCATGAATGCACCGGTGGCTGCTGCATCCAGCAATTCCCTATCGATCGGCTTGAGACCATCGTAAAAGTAATTCATGAGATTGGTCTCGGAAAATCCATGCGATGGGCAAGTGGCACACAAAACCTTGAATCGGTCGTAATATTGGCCGAAGGTCTCGTCTTGTTTCTGTGTGATGCCAGTGATTTGCTTTCTCAAGACGGTGATTTTTGAGGCTGGGAAGTACTTTGCTAGGAACATGTCCGCAAGTTGCTTCCATGAAGTGATATGGTTCGGAGGTAGTTCCATAAGCCAAGACTTGGCCCTGTCGATTAGGGTGAATGGGAATGCCTTCAGCTTGAAGAGCTCCGTATCAACATCGGATGGCTTCATGCTGTTACAAACAAATTGGAATTGTTTGAGATGCTTGTTCGGATCTTCATTGGAAAGTCCATGAAAAATGGGTAGTCGGTTGAGGAAGCCACTCTTTAGCTCGATATCCTTCATGTTTTCCTCTGGTTGTGGAAAAGCAATGCTCGAAGACCCACTGCTCCATTCGGTTGAGCAGGTGCGCTGGCGAAGAGATTGTCCTGCATTGGCCATGTTGACTTGTTGTGCTTCTGCTTCTGAATTGTGGTCGGTTGATGAGGCTAAAGTATGGTCGGTTGATGAATGTGAAGACTCGGAAACTTCCTCGATGATGGGATGATCCAGGATGTCAGTTTGAGCTCTAAGTCTCGCTATTCTCTCTGCGATCTCCTCAAACTTTGTTCTAGATGGTCCAGGATTCTGATCGGACATTCATTAGCCTGAGCATCCACCAAAGACCAAGTGTTAGTATCAACAAAGAATTTGGGATGAATATAGGAATACTAACCAAAATTTGTAAGGCATAATTAGAAAACAAAGCGATAACAAATAAAATATTAAAACAATCAAAGCAAACATAAATACTCACAAATACATAAAAACTACTAATAACACACAAAACTTATAATACTTAAGACACTAAATGTAATTTACTAAGTAATGCAAATGATTTAATCAATTTTATGGGCTATGCAAAAGAATGTAATAAACTAAGACACATGTTTTCTGCAAATTAACACTATATAATGCTAAACCCAAGAATTTAGTTAGAACATATATAAACAAAGTTCAAATACAAGCAAACAATAATTCACATCGAATTTATGCACCACACATTTTTTTTTTCAATAAAATGCATTAAACAGCAATCCTACGTGAAAGATGGAGTGCATGCATAAGAGAAAACGTTAGAACCTGCAGAAAACACACGAGTTACGTGCTAAAAAAATGAATGCAAAGAATGACCTCTTCTTCGATCTTATGTCCCTAACTTCACTTAGGTTAGGGTACTCGGTAGTGAAATCCGAGTATCATAAAACCTTAGAGAGGTTATGCAAGCTAAGTAACGTTTGTTAGTCCTTTACAGTTTTTAATGCACAATTAAACACACAAATTTGACTAAGTTTTATTTATTTCCTTTGGACCCGATGGTACGTGGTGCAGAGGCTCTCGACTGTGCAATGGGTCTCGTTCATCCGAAGATGAAGTTTGATTCCAGGAGGTCTAAGCATGCATAATCCTATATACCATCTATTTAAAGGATTATGTCGTATTTATCAAGTTCGTATTTATCCGTATTCGTATGCACTTATGATTTACAGAGAGTACGCGAAATGATCATTCGGTAAATTTCTTGGACGTGCGGCCCGCGCGAAAATATATACCGACTACAATTCAGCTTAGTTACGTTTAGAAATGGTTAGTAGGAATAGAGATAACGCGAGAGGTAATGACTAATATTTAGAACAACCCGAGGCTTACTCGTAAGAGTATATACTCCAATGTTGTTCCTAGAGACACCCCGAGGCTAACCAGTTACGGTATATACTCCAATGGTGTTCTATTGCTTAGATCCGAAACCCGGCACCAATCATAAACCCATTCACCATATCCAACAATCAGCCAAATTTGTGAGATAGTATATAATCTCAAGTTCTTAGTAAACTCCGCCCACAACCTCGTGCCCATAACTTCACTTAGGTTATGGCGTGTGGTGATGAAATCCACACATCACGAAGGGTTAAGGAGATAAACCAGAAAAAGAGGCACCACCTATTCCAAAGAACGAAACTTTATAACCAATACTCGTACTCAATGTAAATCAATTTAAGTACGTCTATGTTTTGATTGCGCCTACGATTTAAAAGGAATACACGACTTAGTTATTGAATAAATCTCTTGTCCGTGCGGCCCGCGCGAAAATGTATACCAACTATCGTTAATTCTCGTAATTGTTGGTAATGACCAGTTGGGATAGATGTAACGCGAGAGGTGAGAACTAATTTCTGGGAACAACCTGAGGCTAACTCGTGAGAGTATATACTCCATTGTTGTTCTTAGAAACACCCCGAGGCTTACTCGTAAGAGTATGTACTCCATTGGTGTTCTGTTTTCTTAGTTCAAAACCCGTCACCATTCATAACCCTTCTAGACATCATAACCAATTATTACTCGAATTCACAAGATAGTATACAATCTCAAGTGTTTGTAAACTCCGCCCACAACCTCGTGTCCATAACTTCACTTAGGTTATGGCGTGTGGTGATGAAATCCACACATCACGAAGGGTTAAGGAGATAGACAAACAAAAGAGGCACCACCTATTCCATAGAGATTTATTTAATAACTAAGTGCTAGTACTCAAATTAAATCAAAGACTATCCTTTAACATGAAAATAAATTATGCAAGTGTAAAAACTAAGTATAAATAAATTCGTCTAAGTAAAAGTATGCATTGTAACATGTATGTAAATTTCTTTAAGTATAAACAAGAATGAACAAGTATGTACTTCGAAAATTTAGACATGCTTTTAATCACAAATGTACAACGAAATCATACAAAAACATTCTAATTCCCCGGCAACGGCGCCAAAAATTGATACGCGAAAAACATGCATTTAACGTTAACACAAAGTAGACCCTAAAAACACAGATTACGCGCATTGCAATTTAAACCCTTCTTTTATCATTTGTAATATTGGCGAGTAGGGATCGTTCTTTATCCGGGGAATTAAGGGTGCATGCATGGTTTCGTTAATAAGCGGAAATGTAAATGTTTGGGGGGATTGGAAGTTGGTTGTTTAATCTACGAAATTAAAGTACATAACATGCAAACACAACTAAAACTCTTAGGCATCTAACATGTTTTACTCATAGACAAGTTTCAACAATCAAGAAACTTAAAGTCTAATTATGCTTGCTAAAAATAAGAAGTTACACTACTAATTACATGTGATCATCTCATCTTATTAACCTACCCTTTTCATGCATCAAACCTTTTTGTAAGTTACGAAATTCATAACTTCTAACTAAATATACATGCTTAATAATTGAGTAGAAATGCAACTTAGCGTATAAACATCCTAAACAACATACGATCATCGAAACATGCGAAAGAGAGGGACTTAGCGTATTTTCTAACACATGCATTCGAAGCTTTAAGATTGTATCAAACATGCATAAAAGGCTAGAAATCATAAACACATGCATATTACAAATCGGTTTAAGAGCATAAAACACAAATCTAAACTTGTTCTTCATTTGATACATAAATGTATTCCAATACATCAAGAGGTTCAAATACAAAACAAAAGAAATGAAAGTGAAGATCATGGTTACACTTTTTGTCTTGAATGCTAGATGATCTACAGTGGAGATGGCTTTCCTTCACAAGGGACTTAGCGTATTGTGAAGGATGGAGGATGCTTTGCTTCGGCTTGGATGGAGGAGAACCCTAGAACCTTGCTTCGGCTTGGAATGGAGGAGATGTGCTTCGGCTTGTAAGAGAACCTTCAAGTGTTTATGGTGGGAGAGTATTTGTGTAGAGCTTTGGCTAGTAAATTGAGTGATGCCTTGAATGGTTCGGCCTCCTTGGTATTTATAGGCAAGGAATGCTTGCCTTCTCTCTTCCACCATGCCTCCTTCCATTAAATGCAAGCAATGATCAATATGGTAAGTCACACCCTTAGTCACCATGCAAGTCACCATTGATGAACCCTAAGCAAGAGTCACCATGCAAGTCACCATGGCAAGTCATCTTTTCATTTAATGCAAGCAAGAGTCACCAAGGTGAGTCACAAAGCTTGATATTGTTGACTTTGCCTCTTCAAAGGTTGCAAAACAAGACTTTTCCTCTTCACCAAAAGCCTTCCTAGCCGAACTAATGTGGTTTGGGCTTGATAATGGGCCGAAACAAGAGTTGAGAATTCGGCCCACAATTTGCTTTTTGGCCCGGCCCATTTTCGGAGGTCCAAAATCGCAAAAATCGCAAAATCGCCGAAATTCCTCCGAATTGCGTCGTTATTAATCTCCACCGTAAAGATCTTCAAAATAACAATTTAAATAATGAAAACGTAAAAACTAAGATAATAACATACCTAAACGTAAAGGGAAATGCGTTAAGAAACGAGCATAAAATGCGTATATCATTAGCCATCGGTGATGATGCTCCGCCGTGGTCAATGTTTGACTGCCACAATTATTCCCGACGAAATTTTTGAAGAATGTCGTCGGTGATAAGGAAAAAACTCGCCCGAAAGTGGGAGTTATTGCCGACGAGATAGGTCCATCTCGTCGGCAATACCCGGTGACATTTTACAAAAAAAAGCAGGTTCTGGATTGGGCCCAATTCCAGAACCTGCACTGAAAAACAGAAACCGTACAAATACACATTCAACAGTACATACATAATTTCCAACAGTACAAACAGCAACACTACGAAAATAAAATACAACTACACTAAGGGTCGACGAAATCATTTGAACTCCGGCGGCTACCCTGGTCTTGCTGCGACGGCGACGGCTGCGGTTGTAGAACACTGGCATCGGTGGAGGTGTGGGGAGCGGTTGTCCGGTAGTCTGGCACACGTACATCGTCTGCATCGATGTGAACATTTGTGTCTGAAAGGACCCAATCCCGATTCAGTTACCTAAACCGGAATCAAACCCTTTCGAAAATACGAACCAACAAAAATTTTCAAAATTTCGGCAGAGTTTCGTTACTAACGTGGAATTGCCATAACCTGCACCCAGAAAATAATACTTCATCCTATGCCACAAAAGCCAAACCGTGGGCACCAATCCCATCCGGATTTCTCAACATCAATATAATCAATAACAGTAAACAAACTGTACTATGTATATATATATATCCGAGAAAATCCGTATAAACAAGTATCAGAATGTATCAGAGCGACCTCTAAAGTAAAACATATACAATATACACATCAGTAGGCGAAACAAGAACCTACTAGAAAGCACAGGTAACTCTGATCACTAGCCTCCAAACCGCGACGTGAAACACCAAACCTGAACTGAAAACTGGGCACGGAAATCGAAAAGCTCAGGGGAAAGACAATAAACACGTTAGAGTGAGTGGACGAAAATAAATGTCTTTCACCAATTAATATATACGTATAAAATCATATGCGAGTCAAATACATGAAAATCAGATAGTACGTGAGGAGACGCTGACTACCACTCACGTACAGAGCATGCAAGGAAAATCTCACGGGGTCACTCATGGACACATCCGTGCTAGTACAGTCGGAATCACGGAGTCCCTGACTTCCACGTGATCCATAGCCAGAAATGGCTTCGGTTCCGGGGTACTGCCCCTCACCGGTCAGGTCGGGGTACTGCCCCTCCTGGCGGCTTACCACCGAGGATCAACCGAGGCAAAGTGTATCGATACAACAACGTAACTGAGACTGTACTCTGTGTAAATCAAATCATAAACAATTCGATGCAAATGCATGAAATAACATATAGATGTATGTATACTCGTATACGTATATTCGTATAAGTATAATCGTATAATCGTAAAACACGTGCTCATATTAAACATAATCTCGTATGAAATCTCATGCTCGTAAAACCATAATCATGCTGCATGCTCAAGTTCATAAAACGTATATAAAGGACTCGCAATAATTCCGTGAAAATAAACTGTCCACACACTGACTCGCGTAACGCGCACTCGCGCTAAACTCATGGTCCGGCGGAAGATCCCTCGCCTGAAGCACGATCACGATCCAGATCTCGATCTTGATCTCCTGAATATTCATAAAAACATAACTGATCAAAATCATAGTTCTCAACCCTGTACTGAATCACAGAAACCAACCGTTCCCGGAAATATGCAATGCGGTACAAAATGTATAACGGAAATTCTGAAATCCCCACTCGAAATCTCGACTGATAATCGGCTAATCAAATCAACCCGAAAACCTCTGTACGATAACCAGGACGCGATTACGAGAAAAATGACATTAATTACGTCGAAATCAGAAAAGTTGACTTTTCTCGCCGGAGCGCCGTCGTTGACCACCGTTGACCGCCGCCGCCGGCGGCGGCGCGCCGTCAACAATGAAATTTCACGGCGAGGAAGCTCCAGAATGGAAACCCATCTCAAACCGAATCACTTTTATAACTGCAACATATACCAATTCAACCTCTAACCTAGCCAATTTCATCCAAAATCCAAACGGGTTAACCCACCGGAAACCTAATCTGACTCACCTCAAAACACCTCCTCGTCCTAAACCAAACCACCAGGAAGCACCATCGTGGTGTGGGGAGCAAAACCCCCAATAGCCCCACCACCAACACTCGCCGGAACCACCGCCACCGTCACCGTCGAATTCCCCAACTCGGCCTTAATCGAACTCCCTCCAAACCTCACCAATTCCCATCAAACCAAAGCTAGACTCACTCGAAATCATGAGAGGAAGGAAACCTTACCATTCACTTGGCCGGAGATGGCCGGAATTCGGTCGTCGGAAGTTGAAGCCGAAACGGGAAACCTTTCCCTTCGTGGTCAACGGTCAACTTTCCAAAATAGGAAAGTCAAAGCAAGTCAAAGCTTAATCTGAAATTTTTGACGATTTTACGACTATTTCCGATATTTATACTCGCGCCTCGGGTCGATCGACGGTCCAAAATGAATATACGAAATGATTCGGATAAGCTCGAAATAATCGGATAAACTCGTCGAACACCGAAACTTCGAATAATCATAAAATATTCCTTGGTTATCGGAAAAATCTTCTGGAACCACCCACGAGCTCGAAATCACGTACTCTACAATTTCTGTGAAGACACTCAACTCAAATTCTCGACCGAAAATAAAGTCGCGAATCGAATCGGCAAAACACTTATACGAAATAAAACTGCGACTAAACTCAATCTCGAGAATCGTGCCGAATACACAACAGATTCTGGTTCGGGTCATCACAGTGTCTGCTGCTCGACCATAATTCGATGTTGCTCGACCATCGTCCGGTGCTCGGTATCTTTGAGTGCCTGCTGCTCAGCCAATTGCCGCATCTCCTCCACCACCCTCCTTTGCTCCTCCAACTCCTTCTGCGTCCTCTGAAGCTCCGCTGCTAGGTTAGAGTTCCTAGAAGAAGTTCTTGACCCGCTAGAGTATTCCGAAGTATTTTTCAATACTCCTTCGCCCGCCGAGCTCATTCCCCTGCAGCAGTGGATATTCTTCCCAGTCTCGCACGTTTTTTCCATGATCTGAGCCGTTATAGGGCGATCAAGTGTATCGATCTGAGAGGCATACTAGGTCACTTCTTCCTTCGAACAGTCAGGATGGTCGTTTCGAGCTATATTCATGGTGACCTCTGTGATCGCATCCTCCACTCCCACATAATTGAAAAGTGAATATGAATAACGTATTATTAAACAAAATAAATTAATAGAGAAAAATAGTTTTATTAACACATGCATATGTGAACTACAAAATAATAAGGTCAAAGACTTACCGCTTCTTCAGGGCACTGCGGATAGAACTTCTGATGAACAAACACCAACGAGTTGACTTCTTGTTGTTTCTGCGCCCTACCCGACCAACCCAAATAGTTGAGTGAACCTGCATGATGGGACTTGGTGTTTTTCAATCTGTTCTCCCTGTTCGTCTTGGAAATTGCCTTGTTTGATAAACATATGTCAAAAAATTAGTAACTAACTATTTCAATGTGATACGATACATTAGGGTTGTAAAATATATTCAGGATGCATACCTTCACTTTGAGGTGCTCGAAGTGGGCTACCAGCCACAGCCACTCGTACTCCCTAAACCGGAGTTTGCTAGGGTAGCACCTCGGCCTAGATCCTTGTATTGTATGTAATGTTTTGAAAGCTCGTTCTTCCACTCTTTATACCTATATTAACATCATAAACAAATGTTAGAGATATTAAAACACTTGATAAAGTGAAAATCTAACTCGACATATACTCAAATAACTTGAATCACATCACCTGATATGTAGTTGACGTTCTGCCCACGTCTCAATAAGGCATTCATCCACGTCAAACCACACCTGCAAGATGAATATATAAATGGTAAAATTATATATTTCTTCAGACTTAATTAATAAATGTAAAATTTACGTAATGAAAATACGATTTAACTCACAGTCAGTGCATTATGCACTTGCAACTTCACGTAGCGAGGCACAGCACCCCAATCTGGCCACAACATTGGGACCTTGTCCCGCATGACGGCCCCGGCCATGCTGGCATACTTTCGCGTGGTGTTTTCTGTCTCGATCACCTCACCACACTCATTGGCCTTAATGATCATTTTCCTTCCCCTGGTGGCCTGCTCAAGATTCTTCCTGGTGCAGGGGCCTCTAGTCTTTTGTTTTCCATTGCCATTAACGAGATTGCCTAATAATACAATCTCAAAAAATTGAAATTATTAATTGACACTATTCATAGTCTTAAGTAATAATAAAGTAATCAATCTTGTTAAATAAAATTTACCTGCATCGTCTGTTTGCTGGTTCATGCACCTCGCACTCCAAAAATACACGGGGTCGAACGGGTGGAACACGTACGCTTCCTCTACGGTCAGGAACTCTGGCTGTCCTTCAATAAAAATAACCCTCCCCCTAGCATCGAATTGAGGGATGACAAGAATCTCGTCGGGCACAAAGAGACCGGACGGCGGAGATAGACGAGGCCTGGATGATGAGGCGCCTGCACCATCTGCCTCAGATGATTCCCGTGAAAGGGGAGTAGGCACCGGGCCAATAGGGGGTATTCAGATGGAGAGAGTTTCTAATGCGCCCGTTGAGTGTCGCTCGCCTGAGTGTCTACTGCTTGAGGGTCGAGGTTGGACTGAGGGTTACAAGGATCCGGATCGTGCAGCTTCCTCCTGTTCTCGCACACGTAACAAAATTTGTGCGAGCATTCATAATAAGGTCGCTGCGCGTGTTGCTGATTGCGGATGAGGATGCTTGACTACTGCTCCCTCCACTGGATTTATTCGCCCTTCGTTTGTTGCCCCCAAGCCAATTTGCCGCAAAACCTCCTGCACATCCAACAATTAAACAGAACAGCCAAAAATATATTCTATATGCCAAAAATAACCAACACAAAAATATATACACAAAATATCCTACATATCATTACCAATATCATTATCAAAAATATCAATTAACCAAAATATCAAAAGTATCATTACCAATATAATTATCAAAAATATCAATTAACCCAAATCTTATTGCCCAACACAAAAATAATTTTACCTAAATATATTCTACATATATACACATACCAATATAATTATCAAAAATATCAATTAACCCAAATCTTAATTAACCAACACAAAAATAATTTTACCAAAATATATTCTACATATATACACATACCAATATAATTATCAAAAATATCAACATCACCCAAATGTTAATTAACCAACTTAATTAAAATGCATACATATATAATTAAAATGCATACATTATTATCAAAGATATCAACATCACCCAAATGTTAATTAACCAACTTAATTAAAATGCATACATATATAATTAAAATGCATACATAATTATCAAAAATATTAACATCACTCAAATCTTAATTACCCAACTTAATTAAAATGCATACATAATTATCAAAAATATTAACATCACTCAAATCTTAATTACCCAACTTAATTAAAATGCATACATATATAATTAAAATGCATACATAATTATCAAAAATATCAACATCACCCAAATCTTAATTAACCAACTTAATTAAAATGCATATATATAATTAAAATGCATACATAATTATGAAAAATCGAATTAAGAGATCGAGAGAGAGAGGGGGGGAGGGGACCTGTCATTCTTCGGGTTGAGAGAGAGGGCGACGGCGGTGCTCTAATTCCGGCGGCCGGAGGGAGGGGAGGGGGTAGGGGAGGAGGATAGGAGGAGAGGGGAGAGGGGAGGAAAATAGGAGGGATTTCAGCAGGGTCGGCGGCAAGAGGCGGAGGTGAGGATTTTAGGGTTTTTTTGAAGCTTTTTGACGAATGGTCTCTGCCCCGTCTCGGGCTGGGATTTAAAGCCAACTATCACTGACGAGTTGCATTAACTCGTCGGTGATAGTGTGATTCCCACTTTCCGGCACAAATAACGTCATTATCGACGAAGGCTCCGTGTTCATTTTCTATTTCAAGTCTAATGTAGTATAACCACTGATGTGGCTGATCAATATGACGTTGGCCACCTTTTTGTAATTTACGAAGCAGTGCGAGTTCTTCTATTTCGGTGATAGTATTTCCGACTCGTCGGTCATAACAAACATACATGCACGTTTATATATACTAAAATACATACATCATTAACGTACTAAGGATGATAATCATAATCATCTTCATCACTTGAGTCTGACTCAGTTTCATAGGTAACCTCTAGCAATATGTGTCGCTCCTCCTCATCTGAATCATCGTCTACTTCATTTGGATTAACATCAAGAAGTTCTGCTCCAGTAATTCGAACCACACTCCCCGATCTCACATTATTAAGGCGAATCGTAGAGGATTCCGGAATGTCAAAAGCGTTCGGCTCTTGGTATGCAGTAACTTCTTCATCATCTGCGGTCTCACCAAGTGTGGCAGCACTATATATGTTTCTATGGGCAACATGGTTTACCACCTTCCACGGGACTTTGTTCATAAGATCGTCAAGGTAAAACACTTGTTTTACTGATGTGGCAAGAACGAAAGGGTCTTCTTTATACCAGCTTGTAGCAGTATTCACCGAAAATATTCCGTACTGATTAGTCCTTGTGTTCTCCGGGCTAATATCAAACCATCTACACTTGAACAAGTGCACTTTCATGCGGTTCCCATAAATTAGTTCAACAATTGAATGAAGGACACCGTAATAGTCAACGCCATCCTACCCACTATGGACCATCACCCCACAATTCTGTGTTTTCAGTCGGTCGTCTCTATTTTCACATATAAATTTCACGTCATTGACCTGACAGATCGAGTAAACTTTTGAAGCTATAGGTTTCATCGCCAAGAGCCTCAATTCGTTTGACCACTCTGGGTAACCATCATTTGCTACATGGTTCATCTGAAAAAGATAAGAAACCACGTACACAAGAAATTATGAACATAGAAAAAGAAAACCACGTACACACATGCTATATAAGGATATAAAATATATATATATATATACACACATAAACCCTTACCCATTGACTAAAGTAGTTTGCAAACGTCCTGTTGTGATAATCAACATCACCGGCACTACAAGAAAATGAGTCATCACCGGCGAGATTCCGGCCAACAAGGCCGGCGACCGGAAAAGTCGCCGGTAATGTCCATCATTACCGGCGACTTACTCCGTCGCCGGTAATGTGGCCGGAATCTCGCCGGTAATGTCTTCATTTCCGGCAACTTACTCCGTCGCCGGCAATGTGTCTTATATTAGATGCCGGATCGGGCAGCTCGATCATTCAATCATTTTGAGCGAAAAAAATCCAGAGAAATCGAAAGAAGGAAAACGTACGCTCTGAAATCGATCATTATTCGGTATATTGTCAAAATTAAGGCGGGCGTCGAAAACTCGATCAGTCGGGAAGCTATTTATATAGGTACGTAGGTGTATATATACGTATATGTGGTATATATATATATGTGTGTGTGTGTGTGTTGATCAAATCCAATTCGTGAGATATATATATATATATATATATATGAAATGTTGTTGATGTACGGTCACCGAAACGAGAAAACAGCTTGTAGTTAATCTTGTGTCTGAATCAATGACTGGTATTATCGTATTGTTATCGGAGCCAGGCTTAACAGAGATTAGATCGATATATCATTGAGTACTATCATCGAGTACTGAATACGTACTATCATCGAGTACTGAATCGAATTCAGAGATTAGATCGATATATATACATATGCATGTGTTGATTTAATTAGAGTTGAATTGAGAGATCACGTCGATTATTAGTAGTGAATGTGTGTATATATATATAATTAATACGTAAAATTGTTAGAATTTTCAGGATGGACAAGAGTTGGATGAGCCTCGAAAGATGGGATGTCAGATATCACGAGGGAATTAGGAGTTTTGTGGATTTTGTGAAGGCTAATTGTGGAGACACTACACTTCATTATTGCCCGTGTAAAGAATGTAAGTGTTTCAGCGATCGATTTCGATTTCCCATTGATAAAGTGCAGAGGCACCTGAGTAAATACGGGTTTTGGGATAAGTACACTTGTTGGATTTATCACGGTGAAACATCGGTAGCGGGTCCGCATGATCATGGACAATTTGGTGAGAGGGCCAGTCCACGCTATGATTATGGACATTTTGCTGAGAGGGGCAGTTCATCCTATGATCCAACATCGATGTTAATCAATGATATGTTTCCTCATGAGAGCGGTGTATTTGCTGATGAAGCACCAAATGTCCCTCCCGTCGTTGAGGGTTTCCCCCATATCGAGCCAGTCGAACCATTACCTGGAGGTCATGCCAACACAAGCGGTATGGACAAGTACAACAACCTGATTGCATTGCAACAGACTCCGTTGTACGACGGTTGTAGTAAGACTGTTCTTGAAAGTGTGATGGGAGTGATGCAGCTAAAAATGGAGAACAAAATGTCTGTCAAAGCTGTTGATTCTTGGTTGAAGTGGACTGCTTCGCTACTGCCACCCGGTCATCGTCTTCCTACCACTCATCATAAGGTGCGACATATCCTGAAAGATCTTGGGCTTTCCTACATCAAAATCCATGCATGCAGATATGATTGTATTCTCTTCTGGGGAAAAGATCTCGAAGACCTTGAAGCCTGCCCAGTATGTTTTACAGAAAGGTATAAGTTGACTCCTGCAGGCAACAAGAAAGCTGTGAAGATACTTCGATATTTCCCGCTTATTGATAGGCTGGAGCGGTTGTTCATGTGTGCTTTCACGGCCGAGGCAATGAGATGGTGGGCTGAGAGGAACTTGCCTGACGATGACACCCTTATACACCCTTCCGACGGAGAGGCTTGGAAGCACATGGTCAGGGAGTTTGATCATTTTGCAGCAGAGGTCCGAAATGTTTGGCTAGGGCTCTCATCTGACGGATTCAACCCTTTTGGCAACATGAGTCTTCAATACAGTATATGGCCAGTTATTTTGGTACCGTACAACCTTCCACCATGGATGTGCATGAAGAAGGAATACAATATGCTCACTCTGTTAATTCCGGGCCCGGGTTATCCAGGAAAGTGTCTCGATGTGTATTTGAGGCCTTTGATTGAGGAGCTTAAGTACCTGAGTGAGTGTGGCCACCCCACTTACGATAGGTTCAAAAAGGAGATGTTCCAGATGCATGCCATGCTTGTTGGCACCATCAGTGATTTTCCTGCCCGCGGTATGTTGTCGGGCAACGTTACCAGGGGTTACAGGGCTTGTTCAGAGTGCATGACGGTTGATTGTTGCAGTCCTCATTGCAGTAAAATTGTCTCGATGCGTCACCGTTGTTGGCTTCCATATGATCACCCATTTAGGCAGGATCCAGACGCGTTTGATGGGACTGTTGAAACTGGTGTGGCACCCAGGCGATGGACAGGGGACGAAATTTTGGAAGTGTTGAATGAATACGATTTTGGCCAGCTGAGCAATCATCCTGACATAGTGGCGTCAATTCCAGAAAAGCCCGAAAGGTATAAGTTTTGGACACACAAGAGCATATTCTGGGAACTCTCCTACTGGCCCAGGTTGCCTATCAGACATTACCTAGATGTCATGCACATAAGAAGAATGTGTGTGAAAGTGTGGTGGGCACAGTTCTTAACTTGGAGGGGAAAACAAAAGACATCCCTAAGGCACGCATTGATCTTAAAGCAATGGGTGTGCGGAAACATTTGTGGTTAAGAGATGGTAAGAGAAAAATGCCGCAAGCTCCGTACACCGTAAAGCCGAAGCATAAGCATGAAATTTTTCGGTGGCTGAGTAATGTCAGGTATATATTCGATCTTATGGCTATGTATGAATTTGTCCTTAAATTTTTAGCGGAGTATATATGGTTATATGCGAGAAATATAATTGGTCCATATATATGGCTTCATCTATATATATATGCAGGTATCCTTATGGCTATGCAGGAAATATAAGCAGGTGTGTTAACTTCCGGGACAATAAGATGTACGGATTAAAGAGTCATGACTGCCATGTACTGCTTCAACGCCTTTTCCCTATTTTCATTCGAGGGTACATGCCCAAAGAGGTGGTGGAGCCGTTGGTGGCCTTGTCAAGATTCTTTCAGAAGTTATGCACCAGGGAAGTTAAAAAAGCAGACCTGAGGGAGATGCAAGATGACATCATTTTTATCATGTGCAAGCTTGAGAGGATATTTCCCCCAAATTTTTTCGACATAATGCCGCACCTGATGATCCATCTTCCCGAACAATTGTTGCTTACCGGTCCCGTACACTACACTTGGATGTATCCCATGGAAAGGTACAAATGATTCATAAATTTGGTTTGCCTATGGTTTTTATATGTAATGACTTCTGGTTAAGTAAGTTAACATGTACTTGTTAACTTGTAGACAATTGGGAGCCTACAAGGACTATGTGAAGAATAAATATGCACCTGAAGGGTGTATCGCTGAAGCATATCTTGCGCACGAGTGTGTAACGTACACCAAAGTGTACCTCGAAAATGTAGAGGACCCCCAACAACATATGCCGATAGATGAACCCCAGTTCAACCTTTCTATCATCTCCAGTGACGTGGTAGTACAGGGAAGCTTGCCAAAGTCGTACAAGTTGGATGGAAATGAGGTAGCCATTGCCCACTGGTCGGTACTGATTAACTGTCAAGAAGTACAATATTGGAAAAACTATCATCTTCACTGCCCTGCTATTGCCGGAAATGTTGATTACCACAACAAGACGTTTGCAAACTACTTTGGTCAATGGGTAAGTATATGTGTATATGTCTATTTTTATATATATATCCTTACATAGCATGTATGTATGTACGTGCTTTTGTGGTTTCAAGATGACATAATTTCTTCTGTACGTATTAATATATGGACGTTTTCAGATGAACCATGTAGCAGATGATGGTTGCCCAGAGTGGTCAAACGAATTGAGGGTCCTGGCGATGAAACCGATTGCTTCAAAAGTGTACTCGATGTGTCAGGTCAATGGCGTGAAATTTATATGTGAAAATCGAGACGACCGACTGAAAACACAGAATTGTGGGGTGATGGTCCATGGTGGGCAGGATGGCGTTGACTATTACGGTGTCCTTCATTCAGTTGTTGAACTAATTTATGGGAACCGCATGAAAGTGCACTTGTTCAAGTGTAGATGGTTTGATACTAGCCCGGAGAACACAAGGACCGATCAGTACGGAACATTTTCGGTGAATACTGCTACTACCTGGTATGAAGATGACCCTTTCGTTCTTGCCTCATCAGTAAAACAAGTGTTTTACCTGCACGATCTTCTTAACAAAGTCCCGTGGAAGGTGGTTAACCATGTTGCTCATAGAAACATATACAGTGCTGCCACACTTGGTGATACCGCAGATGATGAGGAAGTTACTGCATACCAAGAGCCGAACGCTTTTGACATTCCGGAATCATCTACGATTCGCCTTAATAATGTGAGATCTGGGAGTGTGGTTCGAATTACTAGAGCAGAACTTCTCGATGTTAATCCATATGAAGTTGACGCTGATTCAGATGACGAGGAGCGGCACATATTGCCAGAGGTTACCTATGAAACCGAGTCAGACTCAAGTGATGAAGATGATTACGATTATCATCCTTAGTACGTTGGAAATTGTAGTCGGAAAATGTGCATAGCTGGAAATGGTACGTACGTATACGGAAAATGTAGTCGTTAATCGTACGTATACGAAAATTGATAATCGAAAATGTAGTCGGAAAATGTAGTCGTTAATCGTACGTATACGGAAATTGATAATCGAAATTGTAGTCGGAAAATGTAGCCGGATATCGTAGACGGAAAATGTAGTCGTTAATCGTACGTATACGGAAATCGTAGTCGTTAATCGTAGTCGTTAATCGTACGTATACGGAAAATGTAGTCGTTAATCGGACGTATACGGAAAATGTAGTCGTTAATCGGACGTATACGGAAAATGTAGTCGTTAATCGTACGTATACGGAAATCATTAATCGAAAATGTAGACGGAAAATGTAGTCATTAATCGTACGGATACGGAAATTGATAATCGAAAATGTAGTCGGAAAATGTAGCCGGAAATCGTAGACGGAAAATGTTGTCGGATATTCTTCGGGAAATAATGACATTACCAACGAGTTGAAGTCGTTGGTAATGACATTACCAACGAGTTATAAGCAACTCGTTGGTAATGACATTACCCACGAGTTAACTCGTCGTTGGTAATGTCATTACCAACGAGTTGCTTATAACTCGTTGGTAATGTCATTACCAACGAGTTAACTCGTTGGTAATGTCATTACCAACGAGTTGAAGTCGTTGGTAATGACATTACCAACGAGTTATAAGCAACTCGCCGGTAATGTCTTCTGGTTTGTGATTTTATCCAGCCCGAGCCTTTCATTTCTCCTCCTCTCCCTCTCCTCCTCCTCTCCCTCTCCTCTCCCTCTCCTCCTCCCAAATCGGTCCGGTGAGTGTCCTCCTCCTCCTCTCCCACTCCTCCTCCTTATCCTCTACTCCTCCTTTCCCTCTCCTCCTCTCCACCGATCCCCTCTCCTCTCCTCCTCCGAAAATCTCCTCCTCCCCTCCTCCCCTCCTCCCCTCCTCTCCTCCCCTCACCATTGTAGGTGGAAGAAAATGGCAGGTCCGATCCTCTCTCTCTCCCTCTCTCTCTCTCTCAATTTTTAATTATTTTTTTGCATGTGTATGTGTATGTGTATGTGTATGTGTATGTGTATGTGTATGTGTATGTGTATGTGTATGTGTATGTGTAAATTAATTAGGGTGCTAAGTTGGAAATTAGGGTGATAAGATCTAAATTAGCATGTATGTATATATGTGATGTATATATATATTTAGGTATGTGAATATGAAGCGATGTATATATATATGTGAAAATTATGTATAAATGTGGTTTTGATGAATATGTGATGTATATATATACGGAAATTAAACCTAATTAAGATGCATGATATATATATGTGTGAAAAATGTGGAAAATTAATTAGGGTTTGTGATTTGGATGAATATGTGATGGATAAATTTAATTAAGATGCATGATGTATATATATATACACATCGAATATGTATAGTCGTTAATTTAGGTGATATAGTTGTTAATTAATCGTATAAATGAAGGTGGAAATCGGGATCGGGACGGTTTGGAACCGGAACGGTTTGGAACCGGAACTTATTGTAACTGGAACCGTTATGTTACAAACGGTTCCGGTTACAAACAGTTCCGGTTTCAAACGGTTCCGGTTCCACACCGTTCCGGTTCCGATTTGTTATAGAACCGGAACGGTGTGGAACCGGAACTGTTTGTAACCGGAACCGTTATGTTACAAACGGTTCCGGTTACAAACAGTTCCGGTTTCAAACGGTTCCGGTTCCACACCGTTCCGGTTCCGATTTGTTATAGAACCGGAACGGTGTGGAACCGGAACTGTTTGTAACCGGAACCGTTATGTTACAAACGGTTCCGGTTACAAACAGTTCCGGTTTCAAACGGTTCCGGTTCCACACCGTTCCGGTTCCGATTTGTTATAGAACCGGAACGGTGTGGAACCGGAACTGTTTGTAACCGGAACCGTTATGTTACAAACGGTTCCGGTTACAAACAGTTCCGGTTTCAAACGGTTCCGGTTCCACACCGTTCCGATTCCGATTTGTTATAGAACCGGAACGGTTTGGAACCGGAACTGTTTGTAACCGGAACCGTTATGTTACAAACGGTTCCGGTTACAAACAGTTTCGGTTTCAAACGGTTCCGGTTCCACACCGTTCAAACGGTTCCGATTTTTTATTGAACCGAATCCATGACTATTACGATGTCCAGGAGGTTTTGCGGCTAATTGGCTTCGGAGAGGTTCCCGAAATAGTGGAGGGAACAGTAGTCAAGCTTCCTCCTCGGCCGCAGTTAGCAACACGCCCAGTGGGCCAATGATGACTGCTCGCACGAGAGCCTTGCTAGAGGCGCGAGCTGAGGAGGAAGCTGCACGATCAAGAGCCGTGGAACCGGAATTCGAGGCTCGAGCCTCAGTCTCTAGACGCTCAATCAGCAGACGTCCCTCCGGTGGCAGAGCCTCAGACGAGCGACAGTCAACGGGGGCATCAGAAACTCCCTCAATCCGAATGCCCCATATTCGGATGGTGCCTACTCCCGTTTCACGGGAATCATCTGAGGCACATGGTGGTGCTGGCGCCTCATCGTCCAGGCCTCGTCTATCTCCGCCGTCCGGTCTCTTCCTACCCGACGAGATTCCTGTCATCCCTGAATTCGATGATAGGGGGATGCCTGTTTATATTGAAGGACGGCCGGATTTCCTGACCGTGGAGGAAGCGTATAACTTCCTCCCGTTCGACCCCGTGTATCTTTGGAGTGTGAGGTGCACCAACCAACAAACGGACGATGCAGGTAAATTTTATTTAACATCAGATTGATTACTTAATTATTACTTAAGACTTGCGATTGGTTCAATTAATGATATCAATTTGTTGACATTGTTTTATTAGGCAATTTCGTTAATGGGACTGGAAAACGGAAAGGGGCTAGAGGCACCTACACCGGGAAGAGACTTGAGCAGGCCACCGGCGGAAGGAAAACGCCCATAAGGGCCAATGAGGATGGCGAGGTGATCGAGGCATTCGACACCACGCGCAAATATGTCAGCATGGCCGGTGCGATCGTGCGGGACAAGGTCCCAATGCTTTGGCCAGATTGGGAATCTGTGCCTATCTACGTGAAGATGCAAGTGCATAATGCACTCAGTGTGAGTAAAATCGTATTTTCATTACGTAAATTTTACATTTATTAATTAAGTCCACTTAAATATATAATTTTACCTTTTATATATTCATATTGCAGGTGTGGTTTGACGTGGATGAAGTTCTTATTCACACGTGGGTAGAGCGTCAACTACATAATCGGTGATGTGCTTCCACTTATTTGAATATATATCGAGTTAGATTTTTGTTTATCAACTGTTTTAATATCTCTAACTTTTTTTCCTTGTTTTAATATAGGTATAAAGAGTGGAAGAACGAGCTTTCTTCCCATTACACTGTATACAAGGAGCTAGGCCGAGGTTCTACTCCTAGCGAATTCCGGTTTAGGGAGTACGAGTGGCTGTGGCTGATAGCCCACTTCGAGCACCCCAAAGCTCAGGTATGCATCCTTAATATATCTTACAAGCCTAATGTATCGTATCAGATTGAAATAGTTAGTTACTAATTTTTTTCCATATGTTTATCAAACAAGGCGATTTCGAAGACGAACCGGGCGAATAGATTGAAAAACACCAGGGCCCATCATGCAGGTTCACTCAACTACATGGGTTGGTCGACTAAGGCGCAGCAACAACAAGAAGTGAACCCCTTGGTGTATATTCATCAGAAGTTCTATCCGCAATGCCCTGATGAAGCGGTAAGTCTTTCGCCTCTCCATGTGTTAATAAAACTATTTTTCGATATTAATAGATGTTGTTAGTTAATACGTTGTTCATTTTCGCTTTTCAATTAGGCGAGAGTGGAGGAGGCGACGACAGAAGTGACCATGAGTATAGCTCGGACTAACCATCCTGACTGCTCCGAGGAAGAAGTCACCCAGTATGCCTCTCAGATCGATCCGCTTGATCCCCCGATAGCGGCTCAGATCATGGCAAAAGCGTGCGGGACTGGAAAGAATACCTACTACTGTAGGGGAATGGGCTCGGCGGGCGAAGGAGTATTGAAAACCACTTCACAATACTCTACCGGGTCAAGAAGTTCAACTTCTAGTCGTAACCTCGCAGCGGAGCTTCATAGGACGCAGAGGGAGTTGGAGGAGCAAAAGAGGCAGATGGCCGAGTACCAAATGCAGCAGACACAGGTGCAGGCTCAGATGTACACATGGATGCGGACGATGTACGAGGCTCAGACTACCGGACAACCGTTCCCCACACCTCCCCCGGCCCCGGTCCCTCCGTTCCCTAGCTATCCACCACCACCACCGCACCAGTCAACGCCAGAGCAAGACCAAGGTAGCCACCGGAATTCAAATGAGTACTTTGATTACTTCGACCCTGACCCGCAAGTTCCTCGACCCTGACCTGTAGTTGTAGTTAATTTTCGTATCGTCGTTGCTATTTGTACTGTACGTTGGACATTTATGTGTACTGTTGAACTTGTATGATTGTACGGTTTATGTCTTTCAATGCAGGTTCTGGAATTGGGCCCAATCCAGAACCGCGTTTTTTTTTCAAAATTTTTTCTGACATTGCCGGCGACATGGACCTCAGTCGCCGGCAATGTCACAAATTCCGGCCACGGCGGCGGAACCATTGCCGGCGACGGCGTCGCCGGTAATGTCGGAGACATTGCCGGCGACGCCGTTTCCCGTCGCCGGCAATGTTAACACCGGCGGGAGATTTCCGGCGACGTCATTGCCGGCGACTCGTCGCCGGGAATGACATTTCCGGCGAAAAAAAAAGACAAGGCCGGCGACCTCCCGTCGCCGGTAATGTCTCCTTTTCTTGTAGTGCGGCAATAGCAGGGCAGTGAAGATGATAGTTTTTCTAATATTGAACTTCTGGACAGTTAATCAGTACCGACCAGTGGGCAATGGCTACCTCATTTCTATCTAACTTGTATGACTTTGGCAAGCTTCCATGTACTACCACGTCATTGGAGATGATAGAAAGGTTGAACTTGGGTTCATCTATCGGCATATGTTGTTGGGGGTCCTCCAGTGCTCCCAAATACAAGTTGGTGTACATTACACACTCGTGCGCAAGATATGCTTCAGCGATACACCCTTCAGGTGCAAATTTATTCTTCACATAGTCCTTGTAGTCTCTCAATTGTCTACAAGTTAACAAGTGCATGTTATGATACTTAAAAAATAAGAATTTACATATAAAAACAGAGGCAAACACAAATTTATGAATCATTTGCACCTTTCCATGGGATACATCCAAGTGTAATGTACTGGACCGGTAAGCAACAATTGTTCGGGAAGATGGATCATCAGGTGATGCATGATGTCGAAAAACTTTGGGGGAAATATCCTCTCAAGCTTGCACATGATAAAAATGATGTCATCTTGCATCTCCCTGAGGTCTAATTTTTTAACTTCTCTGGTGTATAACTTCTGAAAGAATCTTGACAAGGCCACCAACGGCTCCACCGCCTCTTTGGGCAGGTACCCTCGAATGAAAATAGGGAAAAGACGTTGAAGCAGTACATGGCAGTCATGACTCTTTAATCCGTACATCTTATTGTCGCGGAAGTTAAAACACTTACTTATATTTCATGCATAGCCATAAGGATACATGCATATATAGCCATAAGCAACAATTATATTTCTTGCATATAACCATAAGCAAAAATTATATTAATTTCCTACATAGCCATAAGAATACCTAACATTACTCATCCACCCAAAAATTTCAGATCAATGCGTGCCTTAGAGATGTCTTTTGTTTTCCCCTCCCAATTCAGAACTGTGCCCACCACACTTTCACACACATTCTTCTCTATGTGCATGACATTTAGGTAGTGTCTGATAGGCAACCTGGGCTAGTATGGGAGTTCCCAGAATATGCTCTTGTGTGTCCAAAACTTATACCTTTCGGGCTTGTCTGGAATTGACGACACTATCTCAAGATGATTGCTCAGCTGGCCAAAATCATATTCATTCAGCACTTCCAAAATTTCATCCCTTGTCCATGGCCTGGGTGCCACACCCGTTTCCACAGTCCCATCAAAAGCATCTTGATCCTGCCTAAATGGGTGATCATCTGGAAGCCAACAACGGTGACGCATCTGAACAATTTTACTGCAATGAGGACTGCAACAATCAACAGTCATGCACTCTGAACAAGCCCTGTAACCCCTGGTAACGTTGCCCGACAACATACCGCGGGCAGGAAAATCACTGATGGTGCCAACAAGCATGGCATGCATCTGGAACATCTCATTTTTGAACCTATCGTAAGTGGGGTAGCCACACTCACTCAGGTACTTAAGCTCCTCAATCAAAAGCCTCAAATACACATCGAGACACTTTCCTGATTAACCCGGGCCTGGAATTAACAGAGTGAGCATATTGTATTCCTTCTTCATGCACATCCATGGTGGAAGATTGTACGGTACCAAAATAACTGGCCATATACTGTATTGAAGACTCATGTTGCCAAAAGGGTTGAATCCGTCAGATGAGATCCCTAGCCAAACATTTTGGACCTCTACTGCAAAATGATCAAACTCCCTGACCATGTGCTTCCAAGCTTCTCCGTCGGCAGGGTATATAAGGGTGTCATTGTCAGGCAAATTTCTCTCAGCCCACCATCTCATAGCTTAGGCCGTGAAAGCATACATGAACAACCGCTCCAGCCTATCAATCAGCGAGAAATATCGAAGTATCTTCACAACTTTCTTGTTGCCTGCAGGAGTCAACTTATACCTTTCTGTAAAACATACCGGGCAGGCTTCAAGGTCTTCAAGATCTTTCCCCCAGAAGAGAATACAATCATATCTGCATGCATGTATTTTGATGTAGGAAAGCTTAAGATCTTTCAGGATATGTCGCACCTTATGATGAGTGGTAGGAATGCAATGACCGGGTGGCAGTAGCAAAGCAGTCCACTTCAGCCAAGAATCAACAGGTTTGACAGACATTTTGTTCTCCATTTTGAGCTGCATCACTCCCATGACATTTCCAAGAACAGTCTTACTACAACCGTCGTACAACGGAGTCTATTGAAATGCAATCAGGTTGTTGTACTTGTCCATACCGCTTGTGTTGACATGAGCTCCAGGTAATGGCTCGACTGGCTCAATATGGGGGAAACCCTCAACGACGGGAGGGACATTTGGTGCTTGATCAGCAAATACACCGCTCTAATGAGGAAACATATCATTGATCAACATCGTTGTTGGATCATAGGATGGACTAGCCTTCTCAGCAAATTGTCCATAATCATAGGATGGACTGGCCCTCTCAGCAAATTGTCCATGATCATGCGGACCCGCTAAAGATGTTTCACTGTGATAAATCCAACAAGTGTATTTATCCCAAAACTCGTATTTACTCAGGTGCTTCTGAACTTTATCAATGGGAAAACGAAATCGATCGCTGCGACACTTACATTCTTTACACGGACAATAATGAAGTGTAGTGTCTCCACAATTAGCCTTCACAAAATCCACAAAACTCCTAATTCCATGGTGATATCTCACATCCCATCTTTCAAGGCTCATCCAACTCTTGTCCATCCTGAAAATTCTAACAGTACTATATATTTATGTATATACATTCACTACTAATTAATTAAAAAATCATCATTACATGCATGTATCTATATATATATATATCTATCATTAAACTAGCTACACTAATTTAATTAATTCTTCGTCTATATATATATATATATCTCGCTAAACAAAAATTGACCCATGCATATAAAAATATATATATATATATACCAACAATTCACAATTACAAATTAACATGCATGTATATATATATACACATATTACAATTAATCACAAAATAAATTTATATACATATATATACACAAGCATATTTTCATCGAAATCATCTCAAATCAACTCAAAATCAACAGTCAATCACTCAAAATCAACAATATATCAACTCTATTTGCATATCAAACAATTAATGTCAACTCTAAATCAACACATGCATATATCTAAATCAACACACATATACATCGATCCACATATATATACATACGTACCTAGCTATATAGCTTCCCGAGCGGGTTTTGGACGCCTTTTGACAATACCCAACGATTTCTGAGCGTTTTCTTTCTTTCTCACCGAATTTTTGTAAAATGAATGAGCTGCTGCAGATTAGATCTGATATAAGAGTTATTGCCCACGATTCATTAAATCGTCGGCTATAGGGAGTTATTGCCAACAATATTCCGGCCAAAACATCGCCGGCAATACTACACATTATTGCCAGCGACGAGGAAAGTATTACAGACGAGTCGTCGGCAATAATTTCATTGCCGGCGATTAGGGGAAAGTATTGCCGGCGATGGAATATTTCGTTGGCAATGGGAAGAAATGTGGTAGTGAAGATGATCATTAAACCGTTGTTCATTTTGTCCATCTCTTCCAACCAGCTCGAAAGGAATCCGGTTCCCCCCTTCATCCACTGGCCCATCATAAGCTGTGAATGAGGTATATGAGTTTTGGAGATCTTCTTCGTTCTCCTCAAACTCATCCTCCATGAATTCCTCCTCAATGATCATGTTGTGCATTATGATGCATGCCAACATGATGCTTTTTAACGTCGAAAGACGGTGACACCGAGCTGCATGATGAATTATCCCCCAATGAACTTGTAAGATGCCAAAGCACATCTCCACATCCTTGCGGTACAACTCTTGGTTCCTCACAAAAAGCTTTTGTGGAAGCTCTTGAGGATTAGAAATTGTTTTGACAAACGAGGAGTACCTCAGATATATCCCGTCAGCAAGGTAATAAATGTTACGGTATGTCATATCGTTCACTTTATAAGTCGTAATAGGACTTCTTCCAGCAAGCACTGCATCGAAGACATCTGATTGGTAGAGCACGTTAATATCATTTTGAGCTCCTGGTATCCCAAAGAAACTGTGTCAGATCCACGTGTCATATGAGGCCACTGCATCTAAGATGATAGTTGGACGACCCTTCCTCCCTGAGTACGCCCCGGACCAAGCGGTTGGGCAGCTCTTCCACTCCCAATGCATACAATCAATGCTTCTGATCATACCAGGAAATCCTCGATGTCTAGCCCTTCTTAGAAGTCAAGTGATGTATGTCTGATCTGGAGCACGGAGGTAACAGGTATCATAAGGCTCTACAACTTGGGTGCATCACTTATTCATGCACTCCAGAGTTGTTGATTCCCCCATCCTTGTGATTTCGGCACACTGATCAGTAGCTGAGCCGTAGGCCAACATCCGAAGAGCACCGGTCATCTTTTTGGGGAAGTAGTCCGACCATTCTAATGGCGTCGGCTCTTTGATGCCAAAATGGGTCGTTGTTGCAGAGGTCCGTCATTATACGGTTGAATATATTTGGGCTCATTCAGAACCGCCGACGAAAGTCATGGTCGGTGAAGACTGAGCGTTCGATGAAGTAATCTTCCATAAGATTTTGGCCCCTGGACTCCCTCATCCTTGGTTGATTTGCACGGCGGCATGGTGGTGGTTCATCATCAAAAGCTGCATCGACTGCCACCGCGTCGATAACGAATTGATTGGCAATTTCTGCATTTCGCCGACATTGTTGTCACCTCCTACTGAAAAAAGTACCTAAACCCATGGTATTCATCTTAATGAAACCAAAATGTGAAGAAGTGTTTATGGTGGCTTAGATACGAGTAGAACTACAAATGATGTGTAGTTGGTATGAGTCTACCTCTCCCATAGCTCTTTCTTTTATAGCCATTTTGAATTACCATATTTTTTTAGATAACGACACGTGTCGACCGTCGATTGGATGAAAATATTACCAAAAATCTGCATCAATAATTTTGCCGACACCGATACGTAGACATTACACGTGTCCCATTCTCATTGGTTTGTAATCTTACCGGAAATCTTAGCGAATATCTTCAATCAATAATTTTGCCGATACCGCCACGTAGACATGACACGTGTCTCAAAATTACTGGTCGGAAATCTCTATCAATTATATGATCCGGAATGACACGTGTCGGCTAGTTATTGGGTAAAATTATTATTCGGATTTAAATGAAAAATATTTTAAATAATAATTAATAGTAATAGGAAGTTCTATTTTGGACACCGCTGCACGAAAAACAGGAATATGACTTCCTATTTTGAGGAATTCCTCAAATGAGTGAAGAATTTCTCAAAAAAGTACTTCCTCTCTACCTGGACTTCCTCTCTACTTTCATGGGTACATGTGCTCTTAGATACAAGCAAGTCTGTACTATTTGTGTTAAAGCTCATAATTGAACCTAATAAATTGTCCTGTTTTTTGGTCGTCTTAAAAACAAAAACAGTTCGTGTGATTCAGTTTGACAAAACCACTCTTTTGTTACTTTCTCGATGAGGATTCATGTCAGATTTAACGCGATTATATTTTGCTATGTTTACCCACTTCCCCCTAATTTTTCCTTGGTTATATGATTTGTTTTCTTCATTTTTTTTTCTTTTCATTTCCTCTTTATTTATTTAGTTTATTATTTCTGGGACTGTCAACTGTCAAGTTCTCCTTTTTTGCTTCCTCCTCTTTGGTTCTCTTGCAAAATTTCTCTACTAACTACGACCGGCGTCTCACCTACCCTGGATATTGACCTTTTTCACCAATATATATCCCAACCATCCGAGACCTTAATTCTCACTTGATCCAAATCTTCCCCAAATTCTAAAGCCCTACTGGCGCCCATGGACACATTCTACATCTCCCACGGATCCCCGAGCCTTAGCATCGACGAGACCGTACCCGCCCGTCATTTCCTCCAATCCTGGAAGCAAAACGGGTTCCCGCCCAAACCCGACTCCATTCTCCTCATCTCCGGCCACTGGGACACCACCGTCCCCGCCGTCAACTCCATCTACGGTCCCTCCGACACCATCTACGACTTTTACGGCTTCCCCAAGTCCATGTACTCCCTCAAATACCCCGCTCCCGGGTCGCCCCGACTCGCCGATCGGGTCAAGGCCCTCCTCCTCCGCTCCGGAATCCCCCGCGTCGACGTGGACAAGAAGCGCGGCCTGGACCACGGCGCATGGGTCCTACTCATGTTGATGTACCCGGAGGCGGATATTCCGGTTTGCCAGCTGTCAGTTCAGACGAACCGCGATGGGAGCTATCATTACAATCTAGGGATGAAGGCTTTGGCCCCACTGAGGGATGAAGGCGTCCTGATTATGGGATCGGGGAGTGCCACCCACAATTTAAAGGCGCTGGGTCACGAGGAGATAACTGCCCCGTGGGCGTTGGAGTTTGATACGTGGTTAAGGGATACACTTGTCCAAGGGAGATATGAGGATGTGAACCGATACGAGGAGAAGGCACCGCATGCGAAAATGGCACATCCCTGGCCCGACCATTTCTACCCGCTGCACGTGGCAATGGGGGCGGCGGGCGAGGGTTCCAAGGCCAAGCTCATCCACAGCAGCTAGGGGTTTTGCGCCATGTCTTATGCCTCATACCAGTTTACTACAGCCGAGACTGATTCATAAAAAAACCTAATTTCCAGCCTGTCATTTGTGTGTGTGCATGTAATTAAAGATATATCAAGTATTCAAATTTGCAGTTTCAATTTGTGTGAATATGCTCCATGTATGTAAAGTGTAATGATAAACCAGAGGCCCAGAGTATATATGTAATGAACACACCAAGGGATCTAAGTCCTTTGAGAACTATATCCATATCCGAAGGTTTTTATTCTTAGGGTTGGCATTTAGGAACCGAAAACAAGCAAAACCAAGCCGAATGAAACCGAACAGAGCAAAATTTTCGGGTTCTGGCCTATTCTACAGAACACATAGGCCCAGAATTAACAACCGAATAGCCTAACTTCGGTTCGGATTTGATTTCAAAAATTAAAAAAAGACCCAAACCGAATTATATAAAATGAGCCACATGTTCTATCATTGAAACGAGTGTAATCGTTTCAAATTATTATTAGTAAACTTCTTCTCTTATGGACTCTTCTCGGGAGAGTAGACTTAAAAAAAAAAAAAAAACTCAAATGCCCTTCCAACTCATGCAACATTCTACCAAGACATATTTTGCCACTATAGTCTTTACTAATGCCGCCAGCAGGCTCAGTTATGATTCAAGTCAGGTAAATCTTTCTAAGAAGCTGTAGAAATGTAGAATAGACAAACCCTGGTGTCCTATCCTCGACAATTTTTCATATGATCCTATTCAGTACTATGTTAGAGTGTTTGATCTTATGCTTAATTAGAAGCACTTTTGGCTTGAGCTTGGATTGCTCGATTGAGGAGTTTAAGTGTGATGTTTCTCTCTTCTATGTTAGTAGAAAAGAGAAGAAAAAACGGCAAGTCAATTTGAGCTTGATGTATCCTTTTTGCAAAGCTAAAAATTTCAGAACGGAATGAATTTGCTTCAATTTATTTTGATGTTGTACTTCCGGTACATGGCTCTCTACCAATGTGATGGATTGATAACATACTCTACTAGGATCTTGTTTTTTTCTAGCTTAGTGGAACATAAAGAACAGTGATAGTCCATGAATTTGGCAGCTGCGTTTGTACTATTGCTAAAGCTCTTAGTGGATCCTATTAAATCACCCTATTTTTGGGCCGTCTTAAAAAAACAGAACCACTCTTGTTCCCTTCTTGATTATGATTCAAGTCAAATTTAACGCGATTATTTTTGTTATATTTACCCGCTATTCACTATTGATTTTGGTTTTTCTCTTCATTTCTTTATTTTTTTTTTGTTTTTTTTCCTTATATTTGTTATTTTAGTTCTGGGACTGTCAACTTCTCCATTTTTGTTATAACAGACATAACAAAAAAACTTAGCGGCGCTAGAAAATCCTAGTAGCTAAGTAAACATTCTCAACTTAGGCTCCTAGAGAACATCTATTCCCAATATAAATCTTTGTTTTGTGAGAGAGAGGCTTACTTCTCTATCAAAACTTGAGAGAATGAACTCCACCGATGTCATTGCTGTTATGTTTGCTGTTGCCCTAGCATTTGAAGATGAAGGTGGGGTGGTGGATTTGTGTCGAGGAGGAGGACCGACGACTAATCGGTCGGTAAAGAGCTCCCTCATCGCTTGCGTGTGGATGTTCAAGGCTTATGATCGTGATGCTCTGATTCGAAAGTTCCATAGGATGGTGCAAGAAGTGGAGGACAGGTATTTGTTGTCCTTTGACAAAGCTATTGATTGAACCCGAGTATAGAAAGGAGATCCTTGAGATTTTGATAGGACTCTGATTTAGACCATGAAGTACAAGGAAATATCGCCGATATCAGAGGTTCCGATGAGTTCGATTGCCTTTTGAGTGAAGGTAACAAGAGTCCCACCAAGATATCACATGGAGGAGAATGTGTTGAAGATTGGAGCGACACTAAGAGAGTTTCAGAAGATGGACAAAGAAGAGTTCAACCGAGGTATCATTAAGGTTAAGGTTCTGCATGCTTTAGGGGCTCCGATTCGAAAAAGCAGGAAATTCTAATTAGATGTGAGCATTGAACCAGAGTTAGGATTTCACTATGATTACCTAACTGGTCGGTGTGGGATATGTTGGAGAATCGATCACTTTGGGACGCCGTGCTTTTGGTTGGGGCATGAAATTCCAAGAGAAAGAGCGGGAAGCTTAGCTGGTACTCAGGTCCAAGGGCCGCTGCCAGGTTTTGGTACTCCGGCCACATACCCTAGTTTGACTTTTGGGGCCAACCAATTCCGATCGCCACAAAAGCAAGGGGAGAATACTACTGTGACCTAGGCCTGGCAAACGGGCGGGTCATTTACTAACCCACATGTTATCGCCCGATAACGACTCGTTAAAACCCGCCCATTAACTAATCGGGCTATTAACGGGTGACCCAATAACAACCCGTTATCAAAACGGGCGGTTTCGGGTGAACCTGTTAAACCCGTTAAGCCCGATAAGAATTCACAAAACCTAACTCTCAAAGCTTAGAAAACCAAAGTCCAAAGTCTATCAAGAATTCGCAATGCCATCGCCGCCCACATCGCTGCCTTTACCTCGTTGCCTCTGCCTCAACGCCGCCACCTAGAGCCCTCGACCGCCGCCGAGAAACCAACACTCTCATTCTCGTTCTCTTTCCTTTTCTCGGTATACATTCCATGATTTTCATCTCTTTCTGATTTCCTCTTTTCTTGGTCTGTTTCTAGGATTTGTGTGATAAACTTCTTCAATTTGTGATGGGTTTCTCTCGGATTTTGATTTCTCTTTGGGTTTGAATTCTTCCGGGTTCATGATTAGATTAGGAGAAATGGTGAGAGACTGAGAGGTTACTATTGGAATCATTTTGAACCTCTAAAACCCCTGAACCTCATCGCCGTTGTTTCTTCCTATAATCATTTTGCACTACATCTGGTATCTCAATAATAGTTGAGATAATAAAAGAGTTTTCTTTAAAAATAAAAAATAAAAAAATTTGAGGTAATAAAAGGGCTTTTTTATAATAATAATAATAAAAAAACTTAACGGGTCTTATCGGGCCCCAATGGGTAACCCGATATAACCCGTTAAACTTAACAAGCTATATCGGGTTGAACCCGTTAACAGCCCGCCCACTAATAACCCGCACAAACCCGCCCGAACCCGCCCGTTTGCCAGGCCTACTGTGACCTATCAGAGATCAAGGCGACCTATGATACTAGCTAGAAGGCCTATTGATGTAGAGAAGGCTGATGAAAATAGAGCGGGGCATGGTGAACCTGACTCTAATGTGGCAACAGTAATGGAACCGAGGGGCAAGAAGGTGAGTGTAGATGCTGAGGAGAATGAAGTGTTGCAAATTGTAGGAGTCGACTTTGATGCTGATCTTATAACAACATAAGATAATATCATTGATGTTGCTAAAGGTGGTGGAAGAGTTGTGGCAAAGGAGAATGCAAGCCTAGTAGAGGTGTTGGTTGACAATGAGAGTGTGATTATTGAAGATGCCATGACCGAAGAGAATATGAGGATGCCACAGGCAAATGTGTAAAAGGCAATGAAAGGAAATCGTCGTAAGTATGTGCATATATCTCCAAAAAAGCGAAGGTTGACCATTTGTTCCTTTCTCTTGGGAAGATTATGCTTGACAAAGCTGTTATGGGATTATTGACTCTGGAAAAGAAGAAGAAAAGACACTCGACTACCGAAAAAGGCAAAAGAGATCGACATGTGGGAAGCAAGAACTAGAAGCCGGGAAAGGCACAGGAACAGAAGAGGAATCCTATAGTTGATCCGCTTAGGCTTACATACCCAGAAGCTAGTATGTGTGACCCTTGTGTGAAGTGTAAAGAAAAGTTTTGAGGGCATTTCCAACATTGTAGTTAAAAGCTATATTTTTTAAAATTATAGCTAACTGATCAAATATAGTAGCTAAAGTCAAGTCATATATGACTTTGAACTATATTCACAAGTTATATTTAAATACAAATAAGAGAGAAAATGGTTTAAAAGCTAAATCTCCTACCATCTAAAAATTGATCCAACGGTTTAAGTATTTAAAATGACTTGTCAATAACTACAACGCTAAAGTTGAAATTAAAAACATGTGAACTATATTTAACTTTTTAATTGAAAATACCTAAAATTTAACTTTACTGTTGGAGATGCTCAAAATACCTAACTAGTTATGTTAACTAGATTGTTATATGAGCATCAACATCGTTATAATGACAGACCACTGTCCTTGTCTGACTTTTGATTAATGAATGCAATTGCGTTTAAAAAGAAAGAAAGAAAGAAACTTCTCCCATTTTTGCATCTGCTATCGCTTCTCTTGCAAAAATCCTCTACTATAAAGACCGTCACCTCACATTCTCACTTACCCCGAATGGTCAAATGTTGACCTTTTCACCATCCAAAAACCCAGACCCTAATTCTCACTTGATCCAAATCTTCCCCGAATTTTGAAGCCCTAATGGCGCCCATTGATACGTTCTACATCTCTCACAGATCTCCGACTCTAAGCATCGACGAGACCATACCCACCCATCACTTCTCCAATCCTGGAAGCAAAACGGGTTCCCGCCCAAACTCAATTCCAAAAAGAGTTTTCTTCCCGCTGCACATGGTCATGGAGGCGGCGGGCGAGCAGGGCCGGCTCTGAGATGTCAAAAATTTGATGGGGCTCTAGACTAGATAGAAAGATAGGGACCCGAATACATATATTGTGCATACTTAAACCCAATTTTGGGGCCTCTTCTTAATGGGGGCTCTAGGCGCAAGCCTATAAGGCCTATACTCAAGGCCGTCCCAGGGGCGAGGATTCAAAGGCCAAGCTCATCCATAGCAACTGGGAGCATGGTACCCAGTCTTATGCCTTGTACCAATTTACTACAGCTGATTGATCAAATAACCAAATTTGCAATAGTATCATTTTGTGTGAGCTATTTGCTGTGTACCAACTTTGGAGCTGCCTCCCAGCTTTATATCAAGTCTTCCACACCTTAATGGTGCCATCTACAGAGGAACTTACCATGTAGTTTTCCTTTGGGTGATAACTGACACTTGTTACCTGTAGAAGGAAAGCCATAAGCCGCCTTTAGGGGATCCGCAGAAGTCGGCTCATATAAATACTCACAAACCAGTTAACTGATGAAAAATAATACTTGAATATCATTGCAATGAAAACTCAGAAAAGGAAAGACTATTGTTTGGACAGTAGAAAAGAATCTTAATAAAGACCGCTTTTATGAGCCATGTGAATTGATTTTGTCAGACTCATGACAGTGCATCAAACAAATAACGTCTACATATGCGAATCATCAGTTGGCAATATAGAGCCCTGAACTAATGCAGATACACAGAGCAAAATAGCAGAGGCGGCATAGAAGCCCAAAACTCCAAAAGAGAGTAGAACAAAACAGCGTTCATAAAAATTATAAGGTATATTCCTAGAATCTTTTCTTTCTGGTAAGCTTTGGAACAGAAAGTAGCAGGTATATTATGAGCAGTCATAACCATTTTACAAGGGAAACCACAAATTATAGAAAAGAGAAACAAGCTTTACCACTGAAGAATGTGCTCGGAAACTTGATACAATAGATACATCTACCAGATCCCAGAAGAAAATGGAACCATCCTCAGATCCTCCGATTACATGGGCATCAGTGTTGGTAAGACAACAGTCCAATTTGTAAAGACTGATAAAAAAACCAAAAAAAAGAATGATAAGAATGCAAACAGAGTGTCAATTATCACATGAACACAGGGTATGACAATATAGTTCAGACAGAAAACACAAAAGAACTATGAGAAATATCAGTGCATACATAACCCGTGATAGGCAGAATCCAGGATAAAAACTGACCTTACAAGTATGGCCTTTGTATTCTTGAAGTAACTCAGCAGAAGACCTACTAAAATGGTCCAAAACAAAGACTTAATGAAAGGCCATACAATTAAGCTAGAACTTTCTTTGGGAGTTATACCAAACTATTCTACCTGACGAGAATGCGTATAGTCGAATCTAAGCAGCTCGCTAATATGCAGTTACCATCAATTGACATGGAGATACAGTTTACAGGTTGTCCCAAGTCGTTGGAAAGTTCTCTATGCAAGACATTTAGATTATCATCAATAACAATTTCTGACAATACTCAACTTAAAAAAGACTGGATGTGTTTAAGTTTAGCAAACAAAGAGATAACCATTCTTGTTGAAAAGTAACCAAATGGAATAGTTTTACTAAAAGATGGAATTCACCAAGTTGCTGCATACCTCCCAATACGAATGTCAAATGTTTGAACAGTTCCATCAACACTTCCACCAATAATTTCAGTTTTCGTTAAGCACACAGACATTACACTATCAGTAAACGAGTCAACTATCTGCAAATTAACCAGAGTATTAAAAACAAAATCAACTATGTGCATCAATATACACAAAAATCGAAAGGAAAGAAGTAATACGACTAACCTGAATTGGCTTAGTACTATGAGACCTGCAGTCCCAAGCACGCAATGACTGATCATATCCTGCTGAGACTACAACAGATGAATACTCATTAAACTTCACAGCATTCACCCCTCCATCATGACCCTGGAATTTTCGAATGACTCGACCTGTTGACACATCCCAATAATTGATTTTCCTATTACCACCACCTGAACATAATTTGGAGTTGTCCCTAAAAATTCAAATTTCAAGTTCTTCAGCAAACTGACCCGTTGAGTGGTGGTGAAATCTCTATACGGAATTGAAAAGAAAAAGAGACGGGTAGGAGTAGGTATGGCTTACGAGGTGACATGGACATCACGAACTTCACGCCCATGGGACTTGTAAGTCTTAATGTGGATGCCGCGGTGAGGGTTCCATAGTCGGATGGTTCGGTCTTTCCTGCAACTAAGGCAGTAATTGCCATCGCTATTGAACCTTGCTGCTAATACTGCTCCCTCATGCCCTTTCAAGTACATTTGCCTCCTTCTTTGGCAGATCCGCTGCACTCATTTTCCTTCCTACTTGCTCTTTGGTCACTGCTTGTTAAGGGCAGCAACTTAATCTTTTCTGGTGTGATATGAACCCAGGAGAAGGAATGAGCTTGAGATTACTCGAATTATGAATTTATTTTCGGAAAAGTTCAACATTTATACAAATAAAAATATAAACATAGCGCTGAGCCATTGCAAACTTAATGTTTAGTCTTCTTTTCTTGCAATAAACTTGATGATTATTGCAAACTTTAGAAACCCACACAAATAATTAGTACATTGATTCCTAATTCCATTCAAGTTGCGAAGCTTGAAATTCAAAGGGCCTATGAAGTTTAGGTTGTTCTGATAAGTAACTAAAACACTCTTGAACTATGATCTTATCCGTATATATCCACAACCGTATCTAGTTTAATCCACTCACAGAAACAATCTGTTGAATATTCACGTTTTAACAGTTCAGAAAGTTTGTGATTATCTCCAGGTGTAGGAATTTTCAAGTCTATTGCAACTACAACAAGTTCAAATCTTTTAGAAGGTGATTTGGTTTATTGAGATTAATAACTGAGAACCCAGATAGGTAAAATCAATGAATGCTGATTCCAGATTGTATGAAAATCAATGAAGAAAGTGAATAGGCGGAATCAGAGGACTTACTTGCCCACCTGGCGACGACAATCGATCAAGAGAGAATGACTGAATGAGAGATTGTATTATTCTCAAACCGAGCACCATTGCTCTTTTGGTCTTGCCGCTCCAATTTGTATTTGGTCGTCGGAAAACCCGACAGGCAGTGATCAATGATAATGATCTGAAAGAAATTGATATGATAGAAGAATAGCTTTCTTACTTATTCACACAGAAGCTTGTTACAATATATAGACATAACCAGTAATCTAGATTCATCATTCTAGGATCAAATAAGGTAAATAAAGATCTAATCCTAATGACATATACAAACAGAATCACTAGAAATTCATAATCCTAATTACTTAGGATTCTTTCCTTCAATACTCCCCCTCAAGTTGGAGTGTATGTTAATTACACCCAACTTGCCAAGTAGATCGGTAAACTGCTTTGAAGTTAATGGCTTGGTGAACAAGTCTGCCGGTTGATCCTTGGTTCGAATGTGTGCTGTGCGAATTTGTCCTCGTTGTATCTTTTCACGTACCACATGACAGTCGATCTCTATGTGCTTTGTCCTTTCATGGAAAACAGGATTAGAAGCTATGTGAAGAGCAGCTTGGTTGTCACAATAGAGGCTGGCTGGTTGTGTAGTCCGAACTCCCAAATCTCGCATTATGTTTTGTAACCATGTGATCTCACAACATGTTGAGGCCATGGAGCGATACTCTGCCTCTGCACTGGATCTAGAAACAGTTCCTTGCTTCTTTGTCTTCCATGAAATGAGAGCGTTACCAAGAAAGATGCAATACCCTGTTATGGACCTCCTAGTGTCTTTGCAACGCGCCCAATCCGCATCACAGAATGCCTTCAACTCCAAGGAACCACTAGAAGGCAATAAGATACCTTGACCAGGTGTCTGTTTGATGTATCTTAACACTTTATGTGCTGCTTCATGATGTGGTTGCCTCGGCTTATCCATGAACTGACTAAGTATGTGCACAGCATATACAAGGTCTGGCCTTGTGATAGTAAGGTAGATAAGTCTACCAACAAGTCTGCGATACTGAGATGGATCCGCTATCAAGCTACCCTCACCTTGTGTAAGTGTCACATTGTGTTCAACAGGAATTTTCGCAGCCTTGGCTCTAAGAAAACCTGCGTCTTCTAGGATTTCTAACACATATTTACGCTGACATAGAACAATACCTTGCTTGGATCTTGCTACTTCAATGCCAAGGAAATACTTCAAAGTTCCCATGTCCTTCAACTTGAACTTACTTGAAAGAAATGTTTTGACAGCGGTAATATCTTCAAGACTGTCCTCAGCTAATATTACATCATCAACATAAACAAGTAGTGCCATGAACCTGCCTTGTCGGTTGCGGACGAACAGTGAGTAATCAGACCAAGATTGCTGGAAACCGGCTGCCTTGAGTACGTTGGAGAGCTTGATAAACCACTGCCTGGATGCCTGCTTTAGTCCATACAGCGATTTGTGAAGTTTACATACTCGATTCTCCCCCTTTCGTCCAAAACCAGGAGGGAGGTTCATGTAGACCTCCTCATACAAGTCACCATTGAGAAAAGCATTGTTAACATCCAATTGGTGAAGATGCCAGCCCTTCAGCGAAGCAAGACTGAGAGGAACTCTCACTGTGGTAAGCTTGGCAACGGGAGCGAAGGTCTCCCTGTAATCAACTCCTTCAATCTGACTGTACCCTTTAGCAACCAGCCGAGCTTTGTACCTTTCAACACTACCATCCGGATTGTATTTGATTTTGTAAACCCACTTGCATCCAATGGGACGTTTGTTTGCTGGAAGTGGGACGAGACTCCAAGTGCGGTTATCTTGCAGGGCCTGTATCTCAGCTTGCATGGCAGTGCGCCATTTAGGATCTTGTACTGCTTGGGCAAAAGACACGGGTTCTCGAGAGAGAGTCATTTGAGTGGTGAATGCTCGATGCTTATTAGAAAGGTGAGCATAAGATAGAACATGAGCAATAGAGTGTGCAGTACCTGGAGAAGCTGTGACCTCAGCCGGAGAAGATGACGGGACGGTACGTGAGGGAAGGGCCGCCTCAATGTGAAAGTCCTGCAAGATAGTTGGTGTTTTGGTGAGGCGTGTAGACCGTCGTGGAAGTGTGGAAGAAGGAACCTGAACACTAGGAGTAGGGGCGGAAGAATGATGAGAAAGAGAATTAGGATTGGCAAGAGTGTGTTCAGGAGTGCTAGAGCTTGCGCTAGCGTTGGTTGATTCCAGAGTAGAAGTCGGGCTAGGAGGTGGTAAAGCAGGGTTGGTGGCAGGTTGTGAAGGAGTAGGATTAGAATGTTGTGAAAGGGTGTTTTCGAAACTGGAAGTGGGAGAGATAAGGTTTTCGGTAGGTGGGGAAGGATTAGTTTTTGACCAGTCAAAACATAATGGAGCTGATGTCATGGGTGGAAAAGATCTTGAATCAGATTGGGACAAGAGATTTGGATTATCCCGCAGAGGAAACTCATCTTCAAAGAAAAGTACATCTCTAGAAACGAAAGATTTTCGAGTGTTTAAATCATACACTTTGTACCCCTTTTGGCCGTAAGGATACCCCAAAAACAAACATTCAATGGAACGAGGATCAAATTTGCTTGGCCGAGAAGGATGTGTGGACACAAAACAACGACACCCGAAAACCTTTAAATGAACAAAAGATGGTTCTTTGTGATGGAGTTTTGCAAAAGGTGTTTTCCCTTGTAGAAGCGGAGTCGGTGTTCGGTTAATAAGATATGATGCAGTGAGAATGGCATCCCCCCAAAACATTTTTGGCAAATTGGCTTGAAAAAGGAGAGAGCGAGCAACATTTAACAAATGGCGACGTTTGCGCTCAGCAACCCCATTTTGTTGGGGGGTGTTGACACAACTGGTTTGATGGACCATGCCTTTAGATGAATAAAACTGTGGCATGTTAAATTCAGGTCCATTATCACTACGGACAACCTTGACTCGTGTTTCGAATTGATTTTCAACTAGATGTATGAAATTGACAAGTAGAGTACGAGTTTCGGACTTCTGTTTCATGAGATAAACCCAAGTACATCGTGAGTGATCATCAACAATGGTTAAGAAATATTTAGCTCCCGATAAAGAAGGTTCATGATACCCACCCCATATGTCAACATGAATCAATTCAAAACAGGATTGACTAAAAGTTGTACTCAAAGGGAAAGGTTGTTTGGTTTGTTTGGCCAAAGGACAAACCGAACATTTATTCGCATCACATTTTGTGTTTGAAAGAAAGGGAAATAGTGAAAATACTTTGCTAGAGGGATGTCCAAGTCGTTGGTGCCACAAGGTTGATGATTGAGTCTGGACTACATTGCATGTTCCTTTCCAATGACGATTGAGGCAGTAAATCCCTTCCTTCTCAGTGCCCGTCCCAATCGTCTTCCCCGATCGTAGGTCCTGTATAAAGCACATTTGTCTTAGAAATATAGTCACGTAAAATGAATCCCATGCAAGCTTGCTAACCGAGATCAAATTCAAGCAAAACGATGGAACATATAGCACATTTTTAAGCACAAGTTGAGATGAGAACGTCACGGTGCCCATATGTGTAACATGTACTGAGGAACCAGAAGGTAGCTTAACCACATGATTGTAAACGGGTTTAATGGATGTAAACAGACGTGTATTGCAAGCTATGTGATCGCTTGCACCACTATCAATAATCCATATTGTTTCTTGGTTACCATTTGAAAAGGATGCAACCTTACCAGAAAATTCTTCATATTGAGTTACGTTACCAACAACGTTTGATGTGGCAGATTTGGCTTTAGCCAAGAGACCGAGCAACTGGTCACATTCTTCCTGTGAAAGCGGCAGAGCAAGATTGCCTTCATTGTTTTCACCGAAGGCCGAGACATGATTACTTGTGGAACGAGTTTGTCCTTCCTTCATTGCGGCCTTCCTTCGTCGACAATACTCAAAGGTGTGGCCTTTCCAATTGCAATAGGTACACTTGAGATGTGCACGGCAATTCTTGGTAAGATGGTTGTCTTTGTTACACTTGGCGCATCTGTTTTCTTCACTGGCGTTAGGATTGGGATTTGCTGCTTCTTGCTCATACCTTTGAACAGTGAAGGCAGTAGCCTCAGGAGGTGCCGTGATCTTTCCTGCTGCTACTTCTGCTTGCTTCTCATGTCTCAGAGCCATAGCATAAGCCTTGTTCAAGCTTGGTAGAGGATCCATTCCGATGATGTTACTGCGGATAGCTGCGAAGCTTTCTCTGAGTCCCATCAAGAACTTCATGGTTTTCTGAGTTTCCAGATAGTCCTTGATTGCAACAGCAGCCTCACAACTGCAAGGAGGGAATGAACATAATGCATCCTTCGCATCCCAGAGTCCCTTGAGCTTCGTGAAGAAGGATGTCACAGAAGCCGTGCCTTGCTCACAATCATGTATCTCATTCTCTATGTTGTACAAAGAAACAGTATTGGTATGGGAGAACCTTTCTTGTAATTCAAGCCACATACCTCTTGCTAATCTGCAATGAACAACACTGTCCGAAATTGGTTTGGACATGGACGCCAATAGCCAAGTTTTGACCAAGGTGTTGCAGCGATCCCATTGATTTTGTTCGTCAGGGTTGACGAGAGGCCTAGTGAGGGTTCCATCAACGAACCCTTTCTTGTTCTTAATGGTGAGAGCCATAGTCATGGATTGAACCCACGTTATGTAATTGTCTTCCATCAACGGCTGTGAAACAAGCACTGCTCCAAGCTGATCCGAGTGATGGAGGTAAAGAGGATGGTTTGAGTTCTCCCATGGTTCTGGGGTTCTTTGGACAACAGAGGTCCCAGATGTTTGTTGAGGCATGATTACGGTATTCATTGTGTTGGTTTTGGTATCTTCTTCTCCTGCCATTGTGATTACAGGGAACTGGGGTTTTGATTAGGTCTCAAGAGCTTTTGCTCTGATACCATGAAAGAAATTGATATGATAGAAGAATAGCTTTCTTACTTATTCACACAGAAGCTTGTTACAATATATAGACATAACCAGTAATCTAGATTCATCATTCTAGGATCAAATAAGGTAAATAAAGATCTAATCCTATTTACATATACAAACAGAATCACTAGAACTTCATAATCCTAATTACTTAGGATTCTTTCCTTCAATATGATCAATCACTTAAACTTCTTTCTGACTCTATCACTGCATTCTGAGTACCGTTTTGGATGAGACACAATTATATATATTGATCATAATAACTACCCTCACCTTCAATATAAGTAACCTCTCAAACCCTCGCATGTTCTTCACTCAGCTTCCGTATTCATTCAAATACCAGTTACCGATACATATTTATTTCTACACAATGGCGGCTTCGAACAACTTGGTTTTCATTTCCATGGCGGCACTGATGACATCCCTCATAATGTGCGCAAACCTTCCTACTGGTACTAGGAATGTCATTCCCATTGCCAAGGAGATGATCAAATCGAGTGCTGAGGCCAAGGCGACGGTGAAGGTGACATTTTACGAGGCTATTGTGACATTTTACTTCCCTCGGCATCACTACAGAACAAGGTGACATTTTACGAGGCTATTGTGATGCCGCAACCATCACCGACCCCAGGAATACTGCTACTAATGCTCCTGCCGCTGCACCGATCACTAATGCTCCTGCTACTGCGTCGATTGCTCCTGCAACTCCTTTCACTAGTTGGTAAATTAAAACGTGCATTTTCTATGCATGTTTGGTCTATGTTATTTTAGTTCGGATCATGTTTGAGAGCTTGAGTCTGTCAATTTCGCTTTCTGTGAGTCTGTGACATATGCATCAGAATAATACATTCCGATTTGCAATAAGTATCGAAGCATCAAAACTCAATATGATAATCTACATTTGCAAAAGAATGCATCAACTTTGTAAAATCAGTTTCAAAACGAACGAGCAATATAACAATAAGTGATATCGGCCCAATCAATACCAGGCCCAATATTACAATAACATCAACATCTCGCTACTTGAGAATAAAACATTTCCTGAACAGTCCACTTGTGCCCATATGTCCGAGTACAAGATCCCGGCCCAATCAATTCCTAGCTATAAATATCGATTCTATTGGATAAATAGTCGAATCTGTGAGCAAATCATCGGGAATCTTAATCCAAGATGCATCAGGATCACTAGTAACAAAATTTAACGATAATTGACATTCTCCTATTTGTAATATCCATTCTGCAAAATCTTTGATTTCATTTTTTTTAGTAATCGTTGAACCAGCTGATGTCAATCGCATGTTTTCTGTTACTTGGATTACTATTAAGAAATGTCATAGATATGGATTATTTAACATAGATTCAATGATCTCTTCTTTGGTTCATCCTTGTATAACCGGTAAAGTTTGCCTGAAATCTCTACCAAACAAAATGGATTTGCCTCCAAATGATATCGTTTTTTTGGATCATCAGAATTTTCTGACATATTATCACGTAAGATCTTAACTAAATATTTGATACAACGTTTATTGCACATAGGAGCTTCATCCCAAATAATCAATTCTGCCTTCTCAATAAAATATGCAAGATTGGTCTTTTCATTAATCGAACATGCAACCACTTTGTCCATATTTGATTTTATCATAAAACGCGAATGAGCTGTTCTACTTTTTGGAAATAATAAGGAAGCAATTCCAGAAGAAGCAACAACCAAAATAATCTTTCCTTCTGATCTTAGTTTAGAAATAACTGTATTCCACAAAAAAAATATTCCAGTTCCTCAACAACCATAAACAAACAATGATTTCTGATTTTTTGATCCCCCAGCTTCAATGACTTGATCATATATCATTTTTGACATGAATTTAATTTTGCAACCAAGTCTGAATGTGCTTGTCTGAGCACTTTACAATCGAAATCTAGCTCCTTTCTCATCAATTTGTTGTAAACTTCCGTAGTTGTTGCGATCGTTGCATTGGCAAATTGTGATTTTTTACGAACTTCCAGACACATTCAATAAATTTTCAAGTTCGTGTAAAACACTATTCTTCAAATCATCGTCAGTCACAGTAAGATTGGGCATGTTAAATTCCTTTTTCATTTTGTATATGATATCATCAGACATGTTTTTCCAATGTGCATCAAAGAAAGCTCGTGGGTTAGAAACATTACAAAAAAGAATAATGGTAACGAATAATTGTCTAATTTAAGAGGTTCCTATAAATTATGATTCAACCATTGCATCCATCCATTCTTTGTCGTCGTCCAATAAATCCAAAGCCCGACATGCTTCCTGGAAATTTGGGACTGTCCTAATAGAAGCAAAATCGTGACATCCTTTTTTTATTTTCAATAGCATTCGTAACTAATATAATTCGCCTGCAAGTGGTGGCACATGTGCAATTCTACCAATAGAGCCCAAAAATTTCCTTTGAATCCATGCTTTTGTCTTTGTATCCCAAACATATTTAGAAGAAATTTTTCATATGTCAATCTATGTGCTTTCTTATCAATAGTATTTGCATCAAACCAGCCAGTTAGCATCGATGACCATTATTTGGATATTCTATAACTTGATCAAGACTCTGACCTTCATTGAAACAAACACTTTGCTGATCAGGAAATTAAATTTTTAGATATTGTACTGCTCGAAATCTATTATGAATTGGAAATTCCAATGAGCGCCAAATAGACTCATGCGAAGTTAAATATCGACAATTCAAATATTTTTTGATTTTATCATTTACATTGTCAGCAACTACCACTCGAGCTCTATCAAGACCTTTATTTATATACTTAAATAAATATTTTATCAACATTGACTGAGAGCACGATTCAACGTTTATGTGAGCAATGTATCTCAAGAACAAAATCAAATTTTATGGAACAACAAAATTATTGCCAATATGAATGTCATTTTTGATCACAAACTTTGAATCATCATCACATCTTCTATATTCAGGAGCTTTGATTGCTTGAAACATAATGTCAGATTTGTATGGTTTAGGAAAATGTTTTGTACATGATCTATCTCGCATACACGGTGATTTTGGATTCAGTTGTCCGCAAAGACCATAGATCATAAACTGTCTAACTATTTCAAAAAGATCTGGTTGAGCATTTTTATCCGGTAGTTCTGCTGAAATAATGGAATCAATGTTAGTTGATGAATAAAATTTATATGATCTTTTCAACCAGAATAAGATATGAGCGTGAGACAGGCCTCTTTTTTGAAATTCAATTGTACAAGCGTGTGCATCGACATCTCCAAAAGGCTCCCCAGTTTTTACATAAGCAATCATGGCGTCAACTTTTATCTTAAAATCTAGAAAACAATATATGGTCGATCTTCAGCTTGATATCCAAGTTTTTTCTAAAAATATCTAATAATTTCTGGCCATTTAACATTGCAAGCGAAAGTTACGAACAAATCTGGATTCCCATAATATCTACATATTGTCATAGCATCTTGATAATTATTGAGCAAATCTCTGGGACTGCCTGTGTGACTACCTGGAAGAAAAATTATTTTCCCAACATCTGAGCATTTTGTGACTCCATTTGAAGAAAGGTCAGTTAATTGATTAAATTGTTCATACCTCATATTTGGCAGATTATTTCTAATATAATCTAACTGATTTTCTTCAACAGTTGCATATGCATCAACCAAATATTGCTGAAAAAATATTCCACCATTCAACAAAGTGCTCAAATCGTCTTTTCTATCATGCAGCTAATAACAAACAAATTTTACCATTGTCAACTTTGTTTTTTTCTTTTTTTTGTCTCCCAACAACTCGCAATGATGTATTAATTTCAAATCTATTCTCCCATATGGAAAAACCAAGGGATATTGTAACGACATTAATTTTGGATGTATCTTTGATATTTGTTTAAAATATCCAGATCTCGATCGAACACCGATATCTCTATTAGAATCAAACTCCCCAATGACACCAACGATCAAACCACCAATTTCAGAAGCAGGTGGCATTTTATATTGTTTACTATCAATTGCTTGACGATCTAGGATATTCATATTAAGATTAGGCAATGAACACTACAAGAAAACAGCACTTAGACCACGGAAACGTAATTGTTCCGTGGTGCAAGTGACACCTAGACCACGGAAAATACTCCGTGGTCCAAGTACCACCTGGACGACGGAGAATACCATCTCCGTCGTCCAGGTGATCACCTGGACCACGGAGTCTTTTCCGAGGTCCAGGTGATAACCTGGATGACGGAGATGATATTCTCCGTCGTCCAGGTGATCACCTGGAGGACGGAGAAGACTCCGAGGTCCAGGTGATCACCTGGACGACGGAGATGGTATTCTCCGTCGTCCAGGTGATTACCTGGAGGACGGACCGACACGCCGTCGTCCGAGTATACGAAACGTACTTCCACTTAGACGACGTACCGACACCTCCGTCGTCTAAGTGAAGCATTATATAAGCCCGATGCCAAACTGATCGAATTCATTCCTAGCCTTGATCTCTTCATGATTCCATTTGAAGAAGAATTGAAGGAGAAGGGAGAAGGAGAAGGGAGCTAGGTAGCTAGAAGCTAGCTAGCTAGCTAGCTAGGCCGAGAAGAATCAGGATCGATAAGGGATCTCCGCTGACTAGCTAGTTAGCTTAATTAATGTAAAGATATCAAGAAGGCCAGCAGGTACGTACGTACGCAGTTAAAATTTGCTTAATTAATATATATTTAGTGAAAACGTACGTACATATATATATATATGCAAGGATGTCAGCTGATGTTAGCTATATATATATGTACAAATCGATTAAATTACGTACGTACGTACGTAATTGATGGATCGATATGTAGATCGAGTACGTATAATTAAGCGTAAATTAATGGACAAATATATATATATGTAATAATTAATTAATTATAATATTTTGTAGCAGTATGGACAAGAGTTGGATGAAGTTGAAGAATAGATGTGATGTCCGGTATATGGATGGAATTAACGAATTTGTGAATTTTGCGATAGAACATGGTCAGGGAAAGAAACGTTTCAGGTGTCCGTGTCAGAAATGTCTTAATTGTCAGTATGCGGAGGTTAATGTTATGGTGCAACACTTGTACGAAAATGGTATGATGTGGAGTTACACTACATGGAGCGAGCATGGTGAAGCAGTAGAGTTCAGCGCAGCAGACTTCAGCTCAGGGTACAGTTACCATGGTGCCTCATCCAGCGGCAGTGGTGCCGGATCCCCAGCTTGCAACCCAACTGCAGATTTGGTCCATGATGCGTTTCCGGGATGTAGTCATAGTGGACACCAACACCAAGACGGAGGTTACAGTACCACTAATGAGTATGATGACACATTCCCCGCAGCTAGCTTGGCCACTGACACCAGTGAGATAGAAAAGTGATACGCGCAAAACATGCATTCACGTTAACTTAAAAACACAGATTACGCGCATTGCAATTTAAACCCTTCTTTTGTCATTTGTAATATTGGCGAGTAGGGATCGTTCTTTATCCGGGGAATTAAGGGCGCATGCATGAGTTTCGTTAATAAGCGGAAATATAAATGTTAGGGGGATTGGAAGTTGATTGTTTAATCTACGAAATTAAAGTACAAAAACATGCAAACACAACTAAAACTCTTAGGCATCTAACATGTTTTACTCATAGACAAGTTTCAACAATCAAGAAACTTAAAGTCTAATTATGCTTGCTAAAAATAAGAAGTTACACTACTAATTACATGTGATCATCTCATCTTATTAGCCTACCCTTTTCATGCATCAAACCTTTTTGTAAGTTACGAAATTCATAACTTCTAACTAAATACACATGCTTAATAATTGAGTAGGAATGCAACTTAGCGTATAAACATCCTAAACAACATACGATCATCGAAACATGCGAAAGAGAGGGACTTAGCGTATTTTCTAACACATGCTTACGAAGCTTTAAGATTGTATCGAACATGCATAAAAAGCTAGAAATCATAAACACATGCAACTTATGAATCGGTTTAAACACATAAAACACAAATCTAAACTTGTTCTTCATTTGATACATAAATGTATTCCAATACATCAAAAGGTTCAAATACAAAGCAAAAGAAATGAAAGTGAAGATCATGGTTACACTTTTTGTCTTGAATGCTTGATGATCTACGGTGGAGATGGATTTCCTTCACAAGGGACTTAGCGTATTGTGTTGGATGGAGGAGGATTGCTTCGGCTTGGATGGAGGAGATGTGCTTCGGCTTTGCTTGAGAAACCTTGAAGTGTTTATGGTGGAAGAGTATTTGTGTAGAGCTTTGGCTAGTAATTTAAGTGATGCATAATATATGGCCAGCCTCCTCTCTTATATAGGCAAGGGATGTTGCATTCTCTCTTCCACCTTGCCTCCCTCCATTTAATGCAAGTAATGATCAATATGGCAAGTCACTCCCTTAGTCACCTTTTGTGATCATCATTTGTGAACCCTAAGCAAGAGTCACCATGCAAGTCACCATTTATAAACCCTAAGCAAGAGTCACCATGGCAAGTCACATGGCAAGTCATCTTTTGTGATGATCACAAAGCTTAGTCACTAAAATGAGTCACAAAGCTTGATATTGTTGACTTTTCCTCTTCCCCAAAGTGAATCCTAGCAGAATTGAATGGTCATGGGCTTGATAATGGGCCGAAACAAGAGTTGAGAAATCGGCCCATAATTTGCTTTTTGGTCCGGCCCATTTCCGGTGGTCCGAAATCGCAAAAATCGCAAAATCGCCGAAATTCCTCCAAATTGCGCCGTTATTAATCTCCACCGTAATATCTTCAAGATAACAAATTAAATAAGGAAAACATAAAAACTAAGATAATAACATAGCTAAACGTAAAGGGAAATGCGTTAAGAAACGAGCATAAAATGCGTATATCAAATTCCCCCACACTTAGGCTTTGCTAGTCCCTTAGCAAACACTAAGTTAAACTAAGACTCCCTAAGAATTTAAAACAAAGGAAAGAACATAACTAAGCCCTTAGCTAAAATTTGTCTCAGAATTTGCATAAGTATATGGTGATGGCTCACATGAATTTCAACTTGTATGCTCAACGAATTCAAGAGATAATTGCGATATAATTATGTAATGAACAAGTAAGACATAGAAAAAAAACAATGGTTATGTTATAGCTGTGCATGCTTTGAATAAAGGTTTAATCAACTCACAAGGATGCACTCATCATATTTTTTTACTCATGATAAGGGTTCACTTAAAGTGTATATGAATTTAAACGAAAACCACATGAATGAACTTAATTACTTGCACAAATGAACCAAAACCATAAGCTTACTCATGCAACTTACTCTACTAATTGAAAGCTACTCATTTTAAGGATCATAAAGGACTTTTAGTGAGGTTGCAATGGGGTTAAGGCTAAGGCATTCGATTTTTAGATATGTGGTGATAAAAACGTTCCAACGACTTAGTCTAGCACCAAATTCGTCCTCCATTTCCACTCGAAAGTTACCATGTATACTTCAATCTAAGCTACCCTTTGAGCTTTTCGGACAGGACAAAGGCCATGTTTTGTTCTATTTTTGGGCCTTCAATTTGTCGTAATCTCCAAATCCGCAAAATAAGGGGGACGTTAATCCAATTGGTTTCTACTTTAGAAAACAACATATTGCCATGAGAGATAATAATTTTTTTTTTCTTTTCATTCTCTCAAATATAATTTTTTCTTTTCTTTTTGGCAATCTCATACTTTTTAAGCTATTTGGACAAGTCTTTCCCCTTACTCACATTAACTCTTTTAATCCTTCCTACCAACCATAATCTTATGTGCTAGTTTCGAAAAATTCTCACCAAGTTTCCGGAACAAGGGTAAGGATATTCTATACTAGGGTAAGTGTTTAGGTATATATGGTGATGAAAGAAAAGCTTAGCGTGGGCTCAATTGGTTTATCTAGGGGTGTCGCAACTTGTGCGTACAACTGGGATACATGGATATATGGCAATGTGGTGGAAAATCCTAAATGCCTTTAATCATTTCCGAAATCAAAGTATGTATCAACTTAAAAGCTTTGCAAATTGACATGAGTAAGTTCTAGCATTCTCTAGTTCATTAAAATCTATGGCAAGCAATCAAATGAGGCATATATAAGCTAGTAGCTACGAAATGGATGCATATTCACCCGAATAAAGAACAGATAGCTCAAAAGCTCACATAGGGTTCATATGATTAAAAAAACTTATTCAAGCATGCGATTTTCTGTACCATGTTTTGCAATTCATATCTACTACATGTTAAAAACATAAAGAATATCTCAATTAGCACAAGAATTCGATGCATGTGATTCATACGCCATATGTGTTCGTATTGGTCAAATTTCATCATCGACTAGTTAAGGGCGTCCTAAAGACTCTGAAAAACACTAATTTAGACACAATTAAATTGTAAACCCTTCCCCCACACTTAAACTCTACATTGCCCTCAATGTACTAAAGTAGAAGTATAGAATTAAAAATGGAGTATAGGATCTACGAAAATTTTAATTTTAATACGAAAAAAGCCATTAAATTAATTAAAAGGGGAGAAGAAAACAAATCTGTTGTCTCCCTATTGGGTTGCCTCCCAATGAGCGCTCGTTTTACGTCGTTGGCTTTGGACGTGATGCATCATTTTGTTTTTGAAATGGCCGGTTCTTGGAGTTGCATCTCCTCCACGGTGTGCTCCGCAAATGCCTCAAAATAGGGCTTCAAGCGATGGCCATTTACTTTGAACTCACTGCCTTTGTCGATAGATCGAATGAGAACTGCTCCATGAGGTAGAACTTGAGAAACTATGAATGGCCCCATCCATCGAGAGCGAAGCTTTCCCGGAAAGAGCTTAAGTCTTGAATTGAAAAGTAATACTTTCTGCCCAGGTTCAAAACTCTTCCCGCGAATCATCTGATCGTGGATCTTTTTCGTCTTCTCTTTGTAAATCCACGCATTGTCGAAAGCATCATTTCTGATTTCTTCTAGTTCATTAAGTTGTAGCTTCCGATGCAAGCCTGCGGCATCTCGATCGATGTTGAATTTCTTCACGGCCCACCATGCCTTGTGCTCCAATTCAACCGGAAGATGGCACGCCTTTCCATAAATTAATCGGAAAGGTGACATACCAATGGGGGTCTTGTAGGCAGTCCTGTAAGCCCACAATGCATCGTCTAAGCATTGACTCCAATCTTTCCGGTTTGGACGGACGGTTCGCTCCAAAATCTTCTTGATCTCACGGTTGGAAACTTCAGCCATTCCATTGGTTTGAGGGTGGTATGGTGTGGAAACCTTGTGTTTTACGCCATACTTCCTCATTAGTGCTTCCACCGTGCGGTTGCAAAAGTGACTTCCTCCATCGCTGATTAGAACGCGTGGCATTCCAAATCTACTGAAAATGTTAGTTCGTAGGAAATCTGCAACAACTCGCGAATCATTAGTACGGGTGGCCTTTGCCTCCACCCATTTAGAAACATAATCTACTGCGAGTAAGATATAAGTAAAACCATTGGAGAGAGGAAATGGTCCCATAAAATCAATACCCCACACATCAAAAATTTCAACATTAAATATGTAGTGTTGTGGCATTTGATCTCTAGGGCCTAAATTACCGAATCTCTGGCACTTATCACATGCAGCACAATATGCATGAGCATCGCGAAATAAACTAGGCCAAAAGAAACCGCAATCTAAAATCTTAAGGGCTGTCCTCCTAGAACCAAAGTGTCCCCCACATGCTTCATTGTGACAAAAGTCTAGAATGGGCTTAAACTCACTATCCGGGATACATCTCCTAATTACTAAATCGGAGCATTGTTTCCACAAATAAGGCTCATCCCAGATAAAGGTTCTAGCATTATGCTTAAGTTTGTCACGTTGAAATTTATGCATGGTAGACGGAAACTCACCGGTAACTAAGTAATTTACGATATCTGCATACCAAGGAGTTTCCGAAGTAGTTACCTCAATTCCGAAGAGTTTTTCATCCGGAAAAGTTTCTTCAATCTCGACAGGCTCATGGTCACCTATCAAACGTGATAGGTGGTCAGCGACGACGTTTTCTACTCCCTTCTTGTCCTTGATTTCGATGTTGAATTCTTGGAGTAGAAGTATCCATCTGATAAGTCGTGGTTTTGCGTCCTTCTTGAGCATTAGATACTTCAAAGCTGCATGATCGGTAAACACAGTTACTTTAGTTTGAAGTAAATAAGATCGAAATTTATCTAAAGCAAAAACTACGGCAAGAAACTCCTTCTCGGTGGTAGTATAATTTCTTTGCGCTTCATCAAGCGTCCGAGAGGCGTAATAGATTACGCAAGGCTTCTTGTCCTTCCGCTGACCCAAGACGGCTCCTACGGCATAATCCGAGGCGTCGCACATGAGTTCAAATGGCAGAGACCAATCAGGGCTGCATAAAATAGGAGCGCTCGTGAGAAGCTCCTTCAACTTGTTGAAGGCAGCGTTGCATTCTTCATCAAAGACGAACGGGGTCTCCTTTTGCAGCAGTTTACACGAAGGGCGCGAGATGTGGGAAAAGTCTTTGATAAACCTGCGATAAAATCCTGCGTGTCCAAGAAATGAACGAATCTCTCTAACCGAAGTTGGAGAGGGTAAGTGACGCACAAGATCTACTTTAGATTTATCAACTTCTAACCCTTTTTCCGAAATAATATGACCTAACACTATCCCTTGCGTAACCATGAAATGGCACTTCTCCCAATTAAGCACCAAGTTCGTTTCAATGCATCTTTGTAAAATTGTTTCTAAATTGTTTAAGCATGCATCAAAATCACTCCCAAATACACTAAAGTCGTCCATGAATACTTCAATAATTTTTTCAATGTACTCGGAGAAAATTGAGAGCATGCAACGTTGAAATGTACCTGGTGCGTTACACAGTCCAAATGGCATGCGGCGGTATGCAAACGTTCCGAAAGGGCACGTGAACGTTGTCTTTTCTTGATCTTCCTCCGCAATGCTAATTTGGTTGTAGCCGGAATATCCGTCGAGAAAACAATAAAATGCATGGCCGGCTAATCTTTCCAGCATTTGGTCGATGAATGGTAAGGGAAAATGATCCTTGCGGGTTGCAGCGTTTAGCTTCCGGTAATCAATGCACACTCGGTGTCCAGTGATCGTCCGTTGTGGCACAAGTTCATTTTCCAGATTCTCGACGACGGTGATTCCCGATTTCTTAGGTACAACCTGCACTGGGGAAACCCAACGGCTATCAGAAATAGGGTAAATAACTCCACAGTCCATGAGTTTAATTACCTCCTTTTTTACCACCTCCATCATCGGAGGGTGGAGCCGACGTTGCGCTTCCCGCGTAGGTTTGGTGCCTTCTTCAAGGAAAATCCTATGCACACAGGTTGCTGGATTTATTCCCTTGATGTCCGCGAGTGTCCAGCCTATTGCGGGTTTGTACCTCTTGAGCACACTCACGAGCTTCTCCTCCTGCTCCTCTTCTAGCGCGGACGAAATAATGACGGGTAAAGTGTCATTCTCGCCCAAGTACGCATACTTCAGATGGTCCGGTAGTAGCTTGAGTTCTAAAACTGGAGCTTCTACGATGGAAGGAACCATTTTATTAGTACCAAAAGTAATTGGTAAAGGAGGAGAAAAGCTTACTTTTCGTGGTGCCGCATTTAGGGCCATGGCCATGTCTTGAATACGAGGTTCAAGCTCTAGTAAGGCCTCGAGAAGGCCGTCATGCCCAAGTTGAATGGCCATGTCGAGTTCATCCTCATTGATGGTGTCGAGGTAGCCTTGTGCTAAGGTATCAATGGGATCGTATGTCGAAATGGCAGCTACGCTCGACATTGGAAACTTCATCCCGTCCAGGATGTTGAACTCGATTCTTTCTCCATCAATCTCCATGGAGAAAGTGCCTTGAAACACATCAATCTTCGTTCTCGCAGTCCGCATGAAAGGTCGCCCAAGCAGTAGTGGCGTGGTGTTTAGTGGTCCCCGGCAACGGCGCCAAAAATTGATACGCACAAAACATGCATTCACGTTAACTTAAAAACACAGATTACGCGCATTGCAATTTAAACCCTTCTTTTGTCATTTGTAATATTGGCGAGTAGGGATCGTTCTTTATCCGGGGAATTAAGGGCGTATGCATGGTTTCGTTAATAAGCGGAAATGTAAATGTTTGGGGGGATTGGAAGTTGGTTGTTTAGTGGACTCTCTTCCATGTCAACTATATAGAAATCGGCTGGGAATATCAAGTTGTTGACTTGCACGAGAACGTCTTCTACGTATCCCCTCGGATACTTGTGGGTGCGATCGGCTAATTGGATGACAACACCATCTTGCTTGAGATCTCCAAGCTCCATCGATTCGAAAAGATAGTAAGGCATGACGTTGATGGAAGCTCCGAGATCAAGCATCACGTCTTTGAAGTGGTTGTCACCGATTACGCAAGGAACTGCAAAGCTCCCTGGGTCCTTCAGTTTTGGGGGTAGCCGACGCTGCAAAACCGCCGAAACGGTTGCGTTCACCTTCACAACCTCCTTCTCTCGAGTTTGCCTCCTCTGTGTGCATAATTCTTTCAGAAACTTTGCGTATATCGGCACCTGTTTTATGCACTCGATCAAGGGCAAATTCACTTGCACCTTTCGGAAGATGTCCAAAATATCTTCATATTGGGCGTCCTTCTTCTTCGATTTTGATAATCTGCTAGGGAAAGGTGCAACAGCAAACGGAGAATTAGTAATAACCGTATTTGAAGGAATATGGTTCTTACCTTTGATTGGGGTAGGTTGTGGAGGTGATTGTGCCTTGGTAACATTAGGCGTCACCTTCTGTTTTTCGGCCTCTTGAGTAGCCGGATCGATCTCATCTTCTTCTTCGTTGGTGATGTCCTCAATGGTGACTTCATCAAGATGAGATCGCTTGGTCTTTGGTTCCTCAAGTATCTTCCCACTCCTTGTGACTATAGCATTCACGTTTCTTTGATTTGGAGTGGTTTGAGGTGGAAGCCGACCGGTTTCCTTGATTTGGCCCATGAAATCAACAAGTTGGCCAAGCTGCTTCTTCACTTCGGTGATGTCGCGGCCATGTGAGTCAAGTGTCTCCTTTGTCTTCGATTGTCCTTCGAGGAGAACTTGAGTTGAGGCCGAAAGTTGCGACAACATCTTGTCGTAATCCGGGTTGGTGAAGGATTGAGAAGACGAACCATGCTGCATCGGTGGCCTTGGTTGAAATGGAGGGCGTTGGTAGCTTTGTTGAGGTGCTGGAGGGTTCAAAGTTCCCTCGTTGCTGCTCCATCTAAAACCCGGATGATCACGGTTGACATAGTTGTTGTAATTGTTATACCGTTGTCCTCCCTGATATCCGCCGATGGCGTTAGCGTGCTCCGGCTCGCTAGCTTGCTCCGGCACCTGAGGGCATTGGTCATTGTGGTGACCTTGTGATTGACATATGCCGCAAACAGGCCGTTGAGTTGCCCTGGCTCTTGTCGTCTCGAGATCTAAAACCTTCTCTAGCATATGAGCTAGTTTGTCGTATTTTTTGTCCGCGTCGGGTTTAGAACTCGCTTCACCGACTGCTCGTCTGTTTGACATTCCGTATTGTGCATCATTATTCGCCCGATTCTCGAGAAGAGTTCTGGCGTCGATTTCGGTTAAGTCCATGAATGCACCGGTAGCTGCTGCATCCAGCAATTCCCTATCGATCGGCTTGAGACCATCGTAAAAGTAATTCATGAGATTGGTCTCGGAAAATCCATGCGATGGGCAAGTGGCACACAAAACCTTGAATCGGTCGTAATATTGGCCGAAGGTCTCGTCTTGTTTCTGTGTGATGCCAGTGATTTGCTTTCTCAAGACGGTGATTTTTGAGGCCGGGAAGTACTTCGCTAGGAACATGTCCGCAAGTTGCTTCCATGAAGTGATATGGTTCGGCGGTAGTTCCATAAGCCAAGACTCGGCCCTGTCGACTAGGGTGAATGGAAATGCCTTCAGCTTGAAGAGCTCCGTATCAGCATCAGCTGGCTTCATGCTGTTACAAACAAATTGGAATTGTTTGAGATGCTTGTTCGGATCTTCGTTGGAAAGTCCGTGAAAAATGGGTAGTCGGTGGAGGAAACCACTCTTCAGCTCGACTTCTTTCATGTTTTCCCCCGGTGGTGGAAAAGCAATGCTCGAAGGTCCGCTGCTCCATTCGGTTGAGCAGGTGCGTTGACGAAGAGATTGTCCTGCATTGGCCATGTTGATTTGCTGTGCTTCTACTTCTGAATTGTGGTCGGTTGATGAGGCTAAAGTATGGTCGGTTGATGAATGTGAAGACTCGGAAACTTCCTCGATGATGGGATGATCCAGGATGTCAGTTTGAGCTTTAAGTCTCGCTATTCTCTCTGCGATCTCCACAAAGTTCGTTCTAGATGGTTCAGGATTCCGATCGGACATTCATTAGCCTGAGCATCCACCAAAGACCAAGTGTTAGTATCAACAAATAATTTGAGATGAATATAGAAATACTAACCAAAATCGTAAGGCGTATTTAGAAAACAAAGCAATAACAAATAGTAAAACTATCAAAACATACTATAAATACTCACAAATACTTAAAAACTACTAAAACACACAAAATTTATAATAGTTAAGACACTAGGTGTAATTTACTAAGTAATGCAAATGAGTTAATCAATTTTATGGGCTATGCAAAAGAATGTAATAAACTAAGACACATGTTTTCTGCAAATTAACACTATATAATGCTAAACCCAAGAATTTAGTTAGAACATATATAAACAAAGTTCAAATACAAGTAAACAATAATTCACATTGAATTTATGCACCACACATTTTTTTTTTCAATAAAATGCATTAAACAACAATCCTACGTGAAAGATGGAGTGCATGCATAAGAGAAAACGTTAGAACCTGCAGAAAACACACGAGTTACGTGCTAAAAAAAAATGAATGCAAAGAATGACCTCTTCTTCGATCTTATGTCCCTAACTTCACTTAGGTTAGGGTACTCGGTAGTGAAATCCGAGTATCATAAAGCCTAAGAGAGGTTATGCAAGCTAAGTAACGTTTGTTAGTCCTTTACAGTTTTTAATGCACACTACAAGAAAAGAGGACTTAGACGACGGAACAGTATTAGTTCCGTCGTCTAAGTTACACTTAGACCTCGGAGATTTCTCCGTGGTCCAAGTCACACTTAGACGACGGAGATGTAATTCTCCGTCGTCTAAGTGTTACTTGGACCACGGAGAAATCTCCGAGGTCCAAGTAAAACTTAGACGACGGATGTGAAATTTCTCCGTCGTCTAGGTAAGAACCTGGACCTCGGAGACTTCTCCGTGGTCCAGGTTATCACCTGGACGACGGAGAATTACAAATCCGTCGTCTAAGTGTTACTTGGACCTCGGAGATTTCTCCGTGGTCCAAGTAACACTTAGACGACGGAGAATTACATCTCCGTCGTCTAAGTGTGACTTGGACCACGGAGAAGTGATCACCTGGACAACGGACTGACACGTTGTGGTGTAAGTTCCACTTAAACGACGTACCGACACCTCCGTCGTCTAAGTGAAGCATTATATATATAGGCCATGCCAAACTCTCTTAGCTTCGATCATTCCATTATATTTTCTCCCGTGGGGAATTTTTGAGATCGAAGGAGAAGGAGAAGGCCGGATTAGGCTAGGCCGGGGCTAGAAATTAATTAAAGGATCGGATCTCCGGTGTTCGATCACTAGCTAGCTTAATTAACTGCAGATATCGAGAAGGCCAGCAGGTACGTACGTAGGCAGTTAAAATTTGCATGATTAAATATATATATATTTAGGGAAACCGTACGTGCGTACATACATGCATGAATGTTAATTAGCTATATATACAGATTAAATTACATACGTAATTTGATGGATCGATGTAGATCGAGTACGTATAATTAATGGTAAATTAATGGACTAATATATATATATGTAATAATTATTTTTTTTTGCATATTTTGTAGCAGTATGGACAAGAGTTGGATGAAGTTAAAGAATAGATGTGATGTCCGGTATATGGATGGAATTAGCGAATTTGTGAATTTTGCGATAGAACATGGTCATGGAAAGAAGCGTTTCAGGTGTCCGTGCCAGAAATGTCTTAATTGTCAGTATGCGGAGGTTAATGTTATGGTGCAACACCTGTACGAAAATGGTATGATGTGGAGTTACACTACATGGAGCGAGCATGGTGAAGCAGTAGAGTTCAGCGCAGCAGACTTCAGCTCAGGGTACAGTTACCATGGTGCCTCATCCAGCGGCAGTGGTGCCGGACCCCCAGCTTGCAATCCAACTGTAGATTTGGTCCATGATGCATTTCCGGGATTTAGTCATAGTGGACACCAACACCAAGACGGAGGTTACAGTACCACTCATGAGCATGATGACACATTCCCCGCTGCTAGCTTGGCCACTGACACCAGTGAGATGGATAAGTACAACCGGATGCTACTTGAAGCGCAGACCCCGGTGTTCCCTGGATGTCGAGAGAATGTGTTGCAATATGTGATGGAGCAAATGAAGATAAAAGTGAAGCACAAAATGTCAGTCAGTGCTTTTGACGAAATTCAGGAGCAAATATGTAAGTTGCTTCCTGATGATCACAATCTTCCTAAATCTCATTATAAGGTTAGAAATATCTTGAGCAGCCTCGGCCTAAAGTACAGGATAATTGACGCATGTCCGAATGATTGTGTGCTATTTTACAAAGAGTATAAAGATTTGGACTATTGTCCCGTATGTGGCCAGTGCAGATTCCAGGTGAATAGGAAGAGTTCGAAAAAGAGAATTCCTGTGAAAGTTGTTCGATATTTTCCCTTGATTCCCAGATTGCAGCGCCTGTACATGTCTCTACACACAGCAGAGGCGATGCGATGGTACGCAGAAAAGCGAATAGATGACGATGTCCTGCGACACGCCGCGGATGGGGAGGGTTTCAAACATTTCGACAGAGAATTCGGAAACTTTGCTGCAGAGGTTAGAAATGTTAGACTCGGCCTATCTACAGACGGATTCAATCCTTGGGGAAGTAATAGCTCCGCCGTAAGCACTTGGCCAGTAATTCTGATGCCGTACAACCTGCCTCCGTGGATGTGCATGAACAAGGAATTTAATTTCCTTACTGTACTAATTCCAGGTCCTAAATCTCCAGGGAAGTGCTTAGATGTCTACCTCAGACCTTTGATCGACGAGCTGAAACTGTTGTGGGAAAATGGAGTCCCAACTTATGACAAATTCACTGACACGATGTTCACGATGAGGGCTGCCGTAATGTGGACGATCAGCGATTTTCCAGCGTATGGGATGTTGGCAGCGTGCAGGACAAAAGGATATAATGGATGTCCTATATGTTTGGACGACGTGAACTCTAGTTGGCACGCAGGGAAGGTGTGTTACTTGGGTCACCGTAGATGGCTCCCTCACGACCACCCTTGGCGACAGGATGAAGCTCATTTCGACGGGACGGTAGAGAACAATCCTAAACCCCGTAGTTGGTCGGGCGAAGAGATTTTAGAGAGGTTGAGCTATTTCGACTTTGGTGTGTTGACTAACGACGCGGATGTAAAGAAATGCAATCCAATTCCTCCACATGATCTGAGCTATTGGGATCACAAGAGTATATTCTTTGAACTCCCTTACTGGTCGAAGTTGAAGCTGAGGAACAACTTGGACGCGATGCACATAGAAAAGAATGTGTGCGACAGCGTGGTGGGAACAATTCTCGGTATTAAGTTCAAGACTAAAGATACTCCCAAAGCGCGCAAAGATTTGGAATCAATGAATCTACGTCGTCCCTTGTGGTTGAGGAGGGATAGGAAAGGAGTGTACAACAAGATGCCAGCTGCACCGTACACAGTGAAGCCGACACTTAGACGTTCTGTATTTCACTGGTTTAAGGGCGTTCGTTATCCGGCCACGTATGCAGCTACTATAACTGGAGCAGTGGACGAGGTGCAACACAAGTTTGTTGGTCTAAAGACACATGACTATCACGTTATGCTGCAACGTCTGATTCCAGTGGTAATTCGACCATATTTGCCTCGCGACGTCGTAGAACCAATAGTGGCATTGTGCAGATGGTGGCAGAGGTTATGCGCCAGAGAATTAAAGAAGTCAGATGTCGTGGAATTGCAACAACAAATTGTGCACATCATTTGCAAACTAGAGAGGATTTTTCCTCCTGCTTTCTTCGACATAATGATTCACCTAATGATCCACCTGCCCGAGCAGGTTCTCATTTCTGGTCCGGTCCAGTACACTTGGATGTATCCTCAAGAAAGGTACGTACAACTAATTAATTATACAGGTTTTTCGATTCATAATTTGTTCCACTGGAGATTACTAGCTAGCTATATGCATGTACTTATTTTTATTGTACGTTTGATTAATTTTGTAGACAGCTTGGACAGTATAAGTCATTCGTCAAAAACAGGTCGGCTCCGGATGGCTCCATAGCAGAGACATACCTAATGCATGAGTGCGTTACTTACTGCAACAGGTACCTCAAAGATCCACCACCTCCAACTGCCTCCGATCCCAGTGCCCGCATCAATCTTTCTGTCGTCACCAATGTCGTCCGACCGTTTAGAGGAGTATTAAAGGAAACGTTAACACAGGAAGAACTTATTGAGGCACATTGGGTAGTGTTACGAGACTGTGACGAAGTTGAGCCGTACATGATGTCATACAGGGAGAGGCTTCAGGCGTTATATCCAGACAAGAGTTCGGCGTGGATTGAGAAAATGGTTAAGAAAAAGTTCCCCGATTATTTCTTCCAATGGGTACGTATTTAGTGATTTATATACATATTGAGATCATGCATGTTTAATTTGTAGAAAGTAAACCCTTAAATTTTTCCATTTTCGCAGATGATTGATCTGCAAAAATCCGAAAACCACGGGGGGTGGTGGTCTTGGCCAAAGCACTTGCTAGCAGGGAAGCCGATTAAACACTATATTTATCCGGGATGTTTTGTGAACGGTGTGAAGTTCCATTCATTGGCGCGAGATGAAGGAAGAAGAACACAAAACAGTGGGATAGCGGTTGGGAAAGACCCTGATCTATATTACGGAATGATCGTATATGTGGTTCAGCTATGTTACGGGAATGATGTCAACGTTTTCCTATTCAAGTGCAGATGGTTCAAGCGTACAAAGGAAGACCTGGGACTTTTATCAGTCGATACAAACTCAAGCTGGTATGAGGATGAGCCTTTCGCTCTCGCCACCTTAGTTAGGCAGGTGTTCTATCTCGACGATCCGAAAGCTGGTGACGGGTGGAAAATAGTGAACCAGATCTCTCATCGAGGAGTTTGGAATACAGAGACAATTGAAGGGACACCGGCGACGACTGAAGATGCTGCTGAACCAGACAGAGACATTCCTGCCTATCAAGAGCCTAATATTTCTGTCATCCGCTCCGACATAATGGACCTGGTTCAAGACGGTGAACGGTTACCCATGCCTGATGGTTGTACAGATCTAACTGAAGAAGAGATCATTGAGGTAGATGAAGAAGACGTGCAGGATGAGGACGATGACGACGACTCTGGTTATTCCTCGGACGATGTTGAGTACGATGAGGAGGATGAGCAATCGGATAACGGTGATGATGATGATGACGATTATGACGAAGAGTACGGTCGCACGACGAGGATCATTACTTGGTAAACCCTAATTTATTATTGTAATATATATATGATCGATCGATGCATCGTAAAAAGGTGAAAGATTTCTATTATGTCGAGACTTTAAGATTCCTCGTCCAGCTTTGGTTGGTTTTATTGTTTTTAAATACTATTTATGTATAAATTGGATTAATTATGGGTCCCTATATATGATTATATATATTGACTTGTGATAGTATTATTGAGAGCACAAATATTGTAGTATATATATATAAAAGTTGTTTGTACCTGGACTAACATCGATCTCCGCCAGCTTAACTTCCTCAGATTTTAAGTCGACTTCTCTCTGTTTCAATTGAATGTCTTTGGACTGTTTTTCTAGTCCCGGCCCCTCTCTTTGCTTTCAACTTCATCGGTGTATTCTCTGATCTTATTAAAAGTAAGCTGAAGCTGCTCTACATTTCGCTCACGCAGCCCTTCAAACCCTAAATCCTAGACCCTAAATGTAGCAGATCGGAACGATCGATCATTTTTTTAGTTATATTCTTGAATGAGAATAATTGAACGAACATACAAATGACCGGGGACGACCTAAACCCTAAACCATACGGCCCTAACCCCTGAATTCAGGGTTTTTACACTTGGACGACGGATACAGTCATTCTCCGTCGTCTAGGTACACACTAGGACGACGGAGAATGTCGTCTCCGTCGTCCAGATGACAAACCCGATACCCTAAACCCTAAGGACCCCTAACCCCTGAATTCAGGGTATATTCACCTGGACGACGGAGACAGTCGTATATATACCCTAAACCTAAGGACCCCTAACCCCTGAATTCAGGGTATATTCACCCTAAACCCTATACCCTAAACCTAAGGACCCCTAACCGAGAACGGAGAAATTAATTGCAGATTCACCTTTGGCGCCAAATCTCAATCTCATATAAAACCCTAGCTAAATCTTGGACCCTAAATCTAGCAGTTCGGATCGATCGATCAATTTTTTAATTATATTTTTGAATCAGAATAATTGAACGCACACACAAATGACCGGGGACGACCTAAACCGTAAACCCTAAGGCCCTAACCCCTGAATTCGGGGTTTTTACACTTGGACGACGGAGACAGGCATTATCCGTCGTCTAGGTACACACTTGGACGACGGAGACAGTCATTCTCCGTCGTCCAAGTGACAAACCCTATACCCTAAGCCCTAAGGACCCCTAACCCCTGAATTCAGGGTATATTCACCTGGACGACGGATACGACATTCTCCGTCGTCCAAGTAGACACCTGGACGACGGATATTAGCGTCTCCGTCGTCCAGGTGTCTACTTGGACGACGGAGAATGTCGTATCCGTCGTCCAGGTGTAAATTTCGTAATTTTTTCTAAGACAACGACCATCTAGACCATCTTCGAATGCGTATTCTTTTCGTCAAGACTTTAGAGTAGTATATTCTTGGTGTGTGAGCTTCGACGGTTCGAAAATCGGAGTTGCGAAATGTCCTGTATCCACGTTTCCGGTTTGTGAAATTCTCGGTTTTGCGGTTGACTGTGCCGATGAAACCCTTCCCGAACTTATTATTTCCTGGTCCTTTATAGTAATTATATATTATGTTACGACGAACATATCCAACGGTTGTTTTGTCCAAATTCAATTTCGTTAGTACTCTGCTGCAAATCAGCAACTACTCATGAACACTAAAGTCTTAAAGATTAGTCGATACTTAACAACTTTCAAAACGTAAAATTATTCGGCGGTTCAAATTTATCTGTTTATATATACGATGCGTTCATCGATATTGTACGACTATTTCACTCGAATGACAGATCGCTAAATTCCTAGCGAATTAATTTAAATATTTTTTTTGCATAATTTGAACCTAGACGACGGATACGGTCATTTTCCGTCGTCCAAGTGTTCACCTGGACGACGGAAAATTACCGTATCCGTCGTCTAGGTTCAAATTACCATGGCGGTTCGAATAATTTTTTATTATTTTTTCGATGTAAATATTGACTTGGACGACGGATATGTCGTTTTCCGTCGTCCAAGTGTTCACTTGGACGACGGAAAACTACATATCCGTCGTCCAAGTCGAAATAACATGGCGGTTCGATTTGCCGCCTCAATTTTCGGCACCGCTTGAAATTCCACTTAGACGACGGAAAACACTGTCTCCGTCGTCTAAGTCAACATTTATGGCGGTGAAACGGCCCGCCCATTTATTTGGCGCCGGTTCGAAAAAATTTGACCCTTCACTTAGACGACGGACAACACTGTTTCCGTCGTCTAAGTGCACTTAGACGACGGAGAATAGTTCTCCGTCGTCTAGGTGAAACTCTATATAAGGAGGAGCACCCCCCCTCATTTTCTCATCATTCCATCTCCTCCTCGATCTATACTCTCCTCTCCTCTCTCTCTCACTCCGGCGATCCTCCTCCGGCGACGCTCCGACGACCAATTTTCCGGCGTGGTTCCCCCTCTCCGACGACTCTACTCTTCCAATATTCCGGCGAAATTCCGACGAGGTAATAATTCGAAATTTTAACTCTTTAACAATTTTTTTATTTGTTTAATTATTTAAATTCTAAATACTTTTAATTTATTAGTTTTAAATAATAAATAGTTGTAATTATAATAATTATTTTCTTGTTATTATTATTATTTAGTAATCATTATTAGTTGTTAATTATTTGGTAATGAATAATTATTAGTTAAAATTAAATAATAGTAATAATAATAATTGATTATATTGGTAAATGAATAATTATTATTAAATGCATGATAAATAATAATTAATTGATAATTATATGTATTTTCTAGTAAATTGCATGGTAGTACGTGTTCGATTTAAATTTAGTACATAGGCTTGGTGTAATTAAGTCGCACTCTTTGGAATAGATGGCGCCTCTTTTCCTTGCTTATCTCCTTAACCCCTCGTGATGTGTGGATTTCATCACCGCACACCATAACCTAAGTGAAGTTATGGACACGAGGTTGAGGGCGGAGTTTGCAAAGGACTTGAGGGAGTGTAAATTTTCGAAAAATTGGCCGAATGTCGGACATGGTGTCTAGAAACGGGTTATGACTGGTGATAGGATTTGGACTAAGAAAGACTTTTGTCGAAATTAGTCCTGCCTCTCGCGTTATCTCTATCCCTAACTGGCCATGTTTTTCGATTTAACCAAGGCTGATTAATTGAAAATTTACACTTTATCGCGCGGGTCGCACGTCCATTGAACGACCGAAAATGCCAAGCTAGTGTACTCTATTTAAATCTTAAACGTACTTAATTAATTAGCGTAAATTCTCCGTCGTTGTAATTATTATGGTAAGTAGGTATTTTAACACCGTACGTACTCTTAGGTTTAAATGGCTCCGCCAAAGATCACATCCGGGAAGAAGAAAGCCCAACAGGAGTCAGAAGATGAGATGCTCCAAATGTTGGCGGCCCAAGTCGGTTGGGTTCAACCGCAGGTAGACGCCCTCAATCCGGGGCCTTCTGGGGAAATTCCCTCTGCCCCATTTCTCTCAAGCGGTGATGACGTCGACCCCTTTTCAACTCCGACGCCCGGTACCGCTTCAACGGGAAGTACTCAGGCGTCTTCGACGGCCGAGTCTATCATGTACAGCGCCCGCCGTAAGCAAAGGAGGGCCCCCACTGACCCCCAACCGAAAAAGACTCGGGGTCTCGTTAAAGGTGGAAAGGCGGAGAAAATTTGCAAGGCGACCGGGAGCAAGATCGCCTTGCCTTACGACGAATTCACCGGTGGCCCTCCCACACCTCACCTAGCAAGTCTCTCGGCTCATAGCATTGGGTCGATTGTTCGTAACCGGGTTCGTATCACTGCCCCTACTTGGAGGGAGGTGCCGGATTCGGAGAAGGCGAAAGTCTTTAAGGATCTTTCGGTACGTAATACGTACAATTTTAGTTATTATATACTATTTTTAATATTAGTTATATATAATTTTATAATATATACGATTATAATTTCCAATTTATTTCTGATAGGAACAATTTGCGGTGGATCCGGATCCGGCGATGTTGAGGCATATCAACCAAACCGCCAACAACATCTTCAAAGATTGGAAGTACAGGCTCCATCAGTACTTCCGAATTAACGGTCCCGTGCCTCCCCCCGAAGAGCTGCGTGGGGATAGAGAAGATGAGTGGGAGTGGTTGTGTAACCACTTTGCCGATGAGCAATTTCAGGTGTTAATTTACTTTTTTTATTTCAATTAAGATAATTGAATACTCTAAATTTTAGTTACTTATAAATTTTTTAATGATTTCATTATGTTGTGTAACAGAAATTCTCCGGTGTCAACAAAGCCAACCGGGGGAAGAAGGACAAGCACCATACTTCCGGCGCCAAGCAACTCATTCAAATTGCCAAGGAGCACAGGGATAAGGGCTCCAAACACCCTTATCTCGATGCAAGCGTAAGCGCGTACGTGACGCCTGGGCTCGATAATGAAGCGAGTCAACGCGGCGTAAGTCATATATATATATGTGTGTGCGCTAATAATTATAGTAATTATTATTTAAATATTATTTCATTATAATAAATTTATTATTCTTTTGTAGGCAAGAGTGATAGAGCGTGCGCAGGAAGAATTGGCTAACACTCAGCTTGCGTTCCCAGATGTGCCGCTAGAAGACCTGCCTCCTCTATCTGTGGAGAGCCAAATAGCAATTGCGGATGAGGTCTACGGTCGTAGAGCTGGCAAGGAGGTTAGGCACTTCGGGCCTAAGGTGGTTCGAGATTTGTCGACCTCTGAGTCATCATCTACGGGAGGTTCGGGGCGGCGGAGAAGTTCTCAAGCTGCGGCAGCCTATGAAGAGGCTCGAATCGCACGGGAGGAGAATATTGCCATGCGCCAAAGAATGGACCAGCAAGACGAGCGAATAGCCCAACTCATCGCCCTTATGCAACAAGCTCAAAGACAATGTCAACCTCCTCCGAACCCATTCCCCGACGACGACGACCCGGCTGGAGGCGGAGGACGAGGCGGCGCATCTGCTCCTCCAGTGTTTTAGCTAGCTAGTAGTTCATTATTTCGTTTCTTAATTTCCGCATTACGAACAATATTTTCATTTTTAATTATAGGTTTTTTCGATTATGTATGTACAAATTAATTTTAATTATTTTATTAATTTAGTGTATTTAATTAATTTAATTAATTTTTTTTCAATTAATATTAATAATATTTTTGAATTTAATTTTTTTTTTAAATTAATTTTTCACTTAGACGACGGAGATTAATGTCTCCGTCGTCTAAGTCCCTACATGGGCCACGGAGAAGCTAACAATCTCCGTGGCCCAGGTGGTGACTTAGACGACGGAGACATTAATCTCCGTCGTCTAGGTAACCACCTGGGCCACGGAGAAGCTAACAATCTCCGTGGCCCATGTAGGGACTTAGACGACGGAGATTAATGTCTCCGTCGTCTAAGTCACCACCTGGGCCACGGAGAAGCTAACAATCTCCGTGGCCCAGGTGGTGACTTAGACGACGGAGACATTAATCTCCGTCGTCTAAGTCCCTACATGGGCCACGGACGTTCTCCGCGGTCCAAGTGAACTTGGACGACGGAGATTAATGTCTCCGTCGTCTAAGTACTTAGACGACAGCACTTGGAGCACGTACCTTGGACGACGGATTTTCCGTCGTCCAAGTACTTAGACGACGGAGATAGGCACTTAGACGACGGAAATTCTCCGTCGTCTAAGTCACTTTTTCTTGTAGTGGCACATATAAACACAAAAATTTGACTAAGTTTTATTTATTTCCTTTGGCCCCGATGGTACGTGGTGCAGAGGCTCCCGACTGTGCAATGGGTCTCGTTCATCCGAAGATGAAGTCTGATTCCAGGAGGTCTAAGCATGCATAATCCGATATACCATCTATTTAAAGGATTATGTCGTATTTATCAAGTTCGTATTTATCCGTATTCGTATGCACTTATGATTTACAGAGAGTACGCGAAATGATTATTCGGTAAATTTCTTGGACGTGCGGCCCGCGCGAAAATATATACCGACTACAATTCAGCTTAGTTACGTTTAGAAATGGTTAGTAGGAATAGAGATAACGCGAGAGGTAAGGACTAATATTTAGAACAACCCGAGGCTTACTCGTAAGAGTATATACTCCAATGTTGTTCCTAGAGACACCCCGAGGCTAACCAGTTACGGTATATACTCCAATGGTGTTCTATTGCTTAGATCCGAAACCCGGCACCAATCATAAACCCATTCACCATATCCAACAATCAGCCAAATTTGTGAGATAGTATATAATCTCAAGTTCTTAGTAAACTCCGCCCACAACCTCGTGTCCATAACTTCACTTAGGTTATGGCGTGTGGTGATGAAATCCACACATCACGAGGGGTTAAGGAGATAAACCAGAAAAAGAGGCACCACCTATTCCAAAGAACGAAACCTTATAACCAATACTCGTGCACAATGTAAATCAATTTAAGTACGTCTACGTTTTGATTGCGCCTATGATTTAAAAGGAATACACGACTTAGTTATTGAATAAATCTCTTGTCCGTGCGGCCCGCGCGAAAATGTATACCAACTATCGTTAATTCTCGTAATTGTTGGAAATGACCAGTTGGGATAGATGTAACGCGAGAGGTGAGAACTAATTTCTGGGAACAACCTGAGGCTAACTCGTGAGAGTATATACTCCAATGTTGTTCTTAGAAACACCCCGAGGCTTACTCGTAAGAGTATATACTCCAATGGTGTTCTGTTTTCTTAGTTCAAAACCCGTCACCATTCATAACCCTTCTAGACATCATAACCAACTCTTACTCGAATTCACAAGATAGTATACAATCTCAAGTGTTTGTAAACTCCGCTCACAACCTCGTGCCCATAACTTCACTTAGGTTATGGCGTGTGGTGATGAAATCCACACATCACGAAGGGTTAAGGAGATAGACAAACAAAAGAGGCACCACCTATTCCATAGAGATTTATTTAATAGCTAAGTGCTAGTACTCAAATTAAATCAAAGACTATCCTTTAACATGAAAATAAATTATGCAAGTGTAAAAACTAAGTATAAATAAATTCATCTAAGTAAAAGTATGCATTGTAAACATGTATGTAAATTTCTTTAAGTATAAACAAGAATGAACAAGTATGTACTTCGAAAATTTAGACATGCTTTTAATCACAAATGTACAACGAAATCATACAAAAAAATTCTAATTCCCCGGCAACGGCGCCAAAAATTGATACGCGCAAAACATGCATTCACGTTAACTTAAAAACACAGATTACGCGCATTGCAATTTAAACCCTTCTTTTGTCATTTGTAATATTGGCGAGTAGGGATCGTTCTTTATCCGGGGAATTAAGGGCGCATGCATGAGTTTCGTTAATAAGCGGAAATATAAATGTTGGGGGGATTGGAAGTTGATTGTTTAATCTACGAAATTAAAGTACAAAAACATGCAAACACAACTAAAACTCTTAGGCATCTAACATGTTTTACTCATAGACAAGTTTCAACAATCAAGAAACTTAAAGTCTAATTATGCTTGCTAAAAATAAGAAGTTACACTACTAATTACATGTGATCATCTCATCTTATTAGCCTACCCTTTTCATGCATCAAACCTTTTTGTAAGTTACGAAATTCATAACTTCTAACTAAATACACATGCTTAATAATTGAGTAGGAATGCAACTTAGCGTATAAACATCCTAAACAACATACGATCATCGAAACATGCGAAAGAGAGGGACTTAGCGTATTTTCTAACACATGCTTACGAAGCTTTAAGATTGTATCGAACATGCATAAAAGGCTAGAAATCATAAACACATGCAACTTATGAATCGGTTTAAACACATAAAACACAAATCTAAACTTGTTCTTCATTTGATACATAAATGTATTCCAATACATCAAAAGGTTCAAATACAAAGCAAAAGAAATGAAAGTGAAGATCATGGTTACACTTTTTGTCTTGAATGCTTGATGATCTACGGTGGAGATGGATTTCCTTCACAAGGGACTTAGCGTATTGTGTTGGATGGAGGAGGATTGCTTCGGCTTGGATGGAGGAGATGTGCTTCGGCTTTGCTTGAGAAACCTTGAAGTGTTTATGGTGGAAGAGTATTTGTGTAGAGCTTTGGCTAGTAATTTAAGTGATGCATAATATATGGCCAGCCTCCTCTCTTATATAGGAAAGGGATGTTGCCTTCTCTCTTCCACCTTGCCTCCCTCCATTTAATGCAAGTAATGATCAATATGGCAAGTCACTCCCTTAGTCACCTTTTGTGATCATCATTTGTGAACCCTAAGCAAGAGTCACCATGCAAGTCACCATTTATAAACCCTAAGCAAGAGTCACCATGGCAAGTCACATGGCAAGTCATCTTTTGTGATGATCACAAAGCTTAGTCACTAAAATGAGTCACAAAGCTTGATATTGTTGACTTTTCCTCTTCCCCAAAGTGAATCCTAGCAGAATTGAATGGTCATGGGCTTGATAATGGGCCGAAACAAGAGTTGAGAAATCGGCCCATAATTTGCTTTTTGGTCCGGCCCATTTCCGGTGGTCCGAAATCGCAAAAATCGCAAAATCGCCGAAATTCCTCCAAATTGCGCCGTTATTAATCTCCACCGTAAATATCTTCAAAATAACAAATTAAATAAGGAAAACATAAAAACTAAGATAATAACATAGCTAAACGTAAAGGGAAATGCGTTAAGAAACGAGCATAAAATGCGTATATCAAAAAGTACAACCGGATACTACTTGAAGCGCAGACCCCGGTGTTCCCTGGATGTCGAGAGAATGTGTTGCAATATGTGATGGAGCAAATGAAGATAAAAGTGAAGCACAAAATGTCAGTGAGTGCTTTTGACGAAATTCAGGAGCAAATATGTAAGTTGCTTCCTGATGTTCACAATCTTCCTAAATCTCATTATAAGGTTAGAAATATCCTGAGCAGCCTCGGCCTAAAGTACAGGATAATTGACGCATGTCCGAATGATTATGTGCTATTTTACAAAGATTATAAAGAGTTGGACTATTGTCCCGTATGTGGCCAGTGCAGATTCCAGTTGAATAGGAAGAGTTCGAAAAAGAGAATTCCTGTGAAAGTTGTTCGATATTTTCCCTTGATTCCCAGATTGCAGCGCCTGTACATGTCTCTACACACAGCAGAGGCGATGCGATGGTACGCAGAAAAGCGAATAGATGACGATGTCCTGCGACACGCCGCGGATGGGGAGGGTTTCAAACATTTCGACAGAGAATTTGGAGACTTTGCTTCAGAGGTTAGAAATGTTAGACTCGGCCTATCTACAGATGGATTCAATCCTTGGGGAAGTAATAGCTCCGCCGTCAGCACTTGGCCAGTTATTCTGATGCCGTACAACTTGCCTCCGTGGATGTGCATGAACAAGGAATTTAATTTCCTTACCGTACTAATTCCAGGTCCTAAATCTCCATCGAAGTGCTTAGATGTCTACCTCAGACCTTTGATCGATGAGCTGAAACTATTATGGGAAAATGGAGTCCCAACTTATGACAAATTCACTGACACGATGTTCACGATGAGGGCTGCTGTAATGTGGACGATCAGCGATTTTCCAGCTTATGGGATGTTGGCAGCCTGCAGGATAAAAGGATATAATGGATGTCCTATATGTTTGGACAACGTGAACTCTAGTTGGCACGCGGGGAAGGTGTGTTACTTGGGTCACCGTAGATGGCTGCCTCACGACCACCCGTGGCGACAGGATGAAGCTCATTTCGACGGTACGGTAGAGAACAATCCTAAACCCCGTAGTTGGTCGGGCGAAGAGATTTTAGAGAGGTTGAGCTATTTCGACTTTGGTGTGTTGACCAATGACGCGGATGTAAAGAAATGCAATCCAATTCCTCCACATGATCTGAGCTATTGGGATCATAAGAGTATATTCTTTGAACTCCCTTACTGGTCGAAGTTGAAGCTGAGGAACAACTTGGACGCGATGCACATAGAAAAGAATGTGTGCGACAGCGTGGTGGGAACAATTCTCGGTATTAAGTTCAAGACTAAAGATACTCCCAAAGCGCGCAAAGATTTGGAATCAATGAATCTACGTCGTCCCTTGTGGTTGAGGAGGGATAGGAAAGGAGTGTACAACAAGATGCCAGATGCACCATACACAGTGAAGCCGACGCTTAGACGTTCTGTATTTCACTGGTTTAAGGGCGTTCGTTATCCGGCTACGTATGCAGCTACTATAATTGGAGCAATGGACGAGGTGCAACACAAGTTTGTTGGTCTAAAGACACATGACTATCACGTTATGCTGCAACGTCTGATTCCAGTGGTAATTCGACCATACTTGCCTCGGGACGTCGTAGAACCAATAGTGGCATTGTGCAGGTGGTGGCAGAGGTTATGCGCCAGAGAATTAAAGAAGTCAGATGTGGTGGAATTGCAACAACAAATTGTGCACATCATTTGCAAAATAGAGAGGATTTTCCCCCTGCTTTCTTTGACATCATGATTCACCTAATGATCCACCTGCCCGAGCAGGTGCTTATTTCTGGTCCGGTCCAGTACACTTGGATGTATCCTCAAGAAAGGTACTTACAACTAATTAATTAATTTGTTCCACTGGAGATTATATATATACTAGCTAGCTAGCTATATATACTTATGTAATGTGTACGTTTGATTTTGTAGACAGCTTGGACAGTATAAGTCATTCGTCAAAAACAGGTCGGCCCCGGATGGCTCCATAGCAGAGACATACCTAATGCATGAGTGTGTTACTTACTGCAACAGGTACCTCAAAGATCCACCCCCTCTCACTGCCTCCGATCGCAGTGCCCGCATCAATCTTTATGTCGTCACCAATGCCGTCCGACCGTTTAGAGGAGTATTAAAGGAATCGTTAACACGGGAAGAACTTATTGAGGCACATTGGGTAGTGTTGCGAGACTGTGACGAAGTTGAGCCGTACATGTTGTCATACAGGGAGAGGCTTCAGACGTTAAATCAAAACAAGAGTTCGGCGTGGATTGAGAAAATGGTTAAGAAGTTTCCTGATTATTTCTTCCAATGGGTACGTACGTACGACTCGGTATTAATTATTTAAATACATATCGCTCATGTTTGTAGAAAGTAAACCCTTATATTAATTTGCCCATTTTCGCAGATGATTGATCTGCAAAAATCTGATAACCACGGAGGGTGGTGGTCATGGCCAAAGCACTTGCTAGCAGGGAAGCCGGTTAAACACTATATTTATCCCGGATGTTTTGTGAACGGTGTAAAGTTCCATTCATTGGCCCGAGACGAAGGAAGAAGAACACAAAACAGTGGGGTAGCGGTTGGGAAAGACAATGATCTATATTACGGGGCTATTGTATACGTGGTTCAACTATGTTATGGGAATGATGTCAATGTTTTCCTATTCAAGTGCAGATGGTTCAAGCATACAAAGGAAGACCTGGGACTATTATCAGTCGATACAAACTCTAGCTGGTATGAGGATGAGCATTTTGCTCTCGCCACCTTAGTTCGGCAGGTGTTCTATCTCGACGATCCGAAAGCCGGTGAAGGGTGGAAAATAGTGAACCATATCTCTCACCGAGGAATATGGAATACAGAGACAATTGAAGGGACACCGGCGACGACTGAAGATGCTGCTGAACCAGAAAGAGACATTCCTGCCTATCAAGAGCCTAATATTTCTATGGTCCGCTCCGATATAATGGACCTGGTTCAAGATAGTGAACGGTTACCCATGCCTGATGGTTGTACAGATCTAACTGAAGATAAGATTATCGATGAGGTAGATGAAGAAGACGAGCAGGAAGAGGACGCGGACGAGGACTCAGGTTATTTGTCGGACGATGTTGAGTACGATGACGAGGATGAGCCGTCGTCTAACGGGGATGAGGACGATGATGATTATGACGAAGAGTACGGTCATACGACGAGGGAGATTAATTGGTAATTAATTATTGTAATTATTGTAATTTTCACCTTTGGCGCTACGCCAAATCTCAATCTCATATAAAACCCTAAATCCTGGACCCTAAATCTAGCAGATCGGATCGATCGATCAATATTTTTTAATTATATTTTTGAATCAGAAGAATTGAACGGACACACAAATGACCGGGGACGACCTAAACCGTAAACCCTAAGGCCCTAACCCCTGAATTCGGGGTTTAGAACTTGGACGACGGAATATGGTCATTATCTGTCGTCCAGGTACACACTAGGACGACGGATATGGTCATTCTCCGTCGTCCAAGTTCACAAACCCTAAACCCTAAACAGTAAGGCCCTAACTCCTGAATTCAGGGTCTATGCACCTGGACGACGGAGAACGTCATTATCCGTCGTCCAGGTTATCACCTGAACGACGGAAACGCTCATTTCCGTCGTCCAGGTGCAGATATCGTAATTTTTTCTAAGACAACGACCATCTAGACCTTCTTCCAATGCAAAGTCTTTTCATCAAGACTTTAGATTAAACAATTCTTTGTGTGTGAGCTTCGACGGTTCGAAAATCGGAGTTGCGAAATGCCTTGTATCCACGTTTCCGGTTTGTGAAATTATCGGTTTTGCGGTTGACTGTGCCGATCAAACCCTTCCCGAACTTATTATTTTATGGTCCTTTGAAGACAATTATATATTATGTTACGACGAACATATCCAACGGCTGTTTTGTCCAAATTCAATTTCGTTAATACTCTGCTGCAAATGAGCGTCTACTCATGAACACTTAAGTCGTAAAGATTAGTCGATACTTAACATGTTTCAATACGTAAAATTAATCGGCGGTTCAAATTTAACTGTTCATATATACGATGTGTTCATCGATATTGTACGACTATTTCACTCGAATGACAGATCGCTAAATTCCTAGCGAATTATTTTTAAAATTTTTTTTTACGTAATTTGAACCTGGACGACGGAGATGGTCATTTTCCGTCGTCCAGGTGTTCATCTGAACGACGGAGAATGACCATCTCCGTCGTCCAGGTTCAAAAATCATGGCGGTTCATATTTATTTTTGTTTATTTTTTTTCATTTAATTTTCACTTGGACGACGGAGACTGACCATCTCCGTCGTCCAAGTCCAATTTTTATGGCGGTTCAATTTACCGCTTCCGTTTTTGGGACCGCTTGAATTTTCACTTAGACGACGGAGAATCCATTCTCCGTCGTCTAAGTCCAAATTCATGGCGGTTCAAAACGTCCCGCCCCTTAATTACGCGCCGTTTCAAAATTTTGAAACCGCCACCTGGACGACGGAGAACACTGTTTCCGTCGTCCAAGTGAACTTAGACGACGGAGAATAGTGCTCCGTCGTCTAAGTGAAACTCTATAAATAGAGTACGGCTCATCTTCTTTTCCTCATCCCTTACAATCCTATCTCTCCTCTCCTCTCTCTCTCTCTCAAATTCCGGCGATTCTCCTCCGGCGACAACGCTCCGACAACATGTACAACTCCGGCGTGGTTCGATCCTCCTCTCCGACGACACAACTCCGGCGATATTCCCGAAAACTCCGATTCGGTAAATTTCTATTTTTCCCTTATTTAAATAATTTTCATTTAATTAATTAATTAAATTCTAAATATAATTAATTAGTAGAAATTAATTTAGTAATTAGTTTTAAATATTTAATAAATGATTAATTGTTGTTATTAATTAATTAAATCATAATTATTGTTATTTAATACTAATTAAATGAATAATTGTAAATTTATTGTTATTAATTAAATAAATGATTAATTATTGTTATTAATTAATTAAATAAATAATTATTGTTATTAATTAATTAAATGGTTAATTATTGCATGCTAAATGGAAAATAAATTATTGCATGTAATTACGTGTATTTTTTAGTAAATTAATTAGTAGTACGTGTTCGATTTAAATTTAGTACATAGGCTTGGTGTAATTAAGTCGCACTCTTTGGAATAGATGGCGCCTCTTTTCCTTGCTTATCTCCTTAACCCCTCGTGATGTGTGGATTTCATCACCGCACACCATAACCTAAGTGAAGTTATGGACACGAGGTTGAGGGCGGAGTTTGCAAAGGACTTGAGGGAGTGTAAATTTTCAAAAAATTGGCCGAATGTCGGACATGGTGTCTAGAAACGGGTTATGACTGGTGACAGGATTTGGACTAAGAAAGACTTTTGTCGAAATTAGTCCTGCCTCTCGCGTTATCTCTATCCCTAACTGGCCATGTTTTTCGATTTAACCAAGGCTGATTAATTGAAAATTTACACTTTATCGCGCGGGTCGCACGTCCATTGAACGACCGAAAATGCCAAGCTAGTGTACTCTATTTAAATCTTAAACGTACTTAATTAATTAGCGTAAATTTTTAAGTTGTAATCGATATGGTAAGTAGGTATTTTAACACCGTACTCTTAGGTTTAAATGGCTCCGCCAAAGACCACATCCGGCAAGAAGAAAGCCCAACAGGAGGCAGAAGATGAGATGCTCCGAATGTTGGCGGCCCAAGTCGGTTGGGTTCAACAGGAGGGCAACGACGCTCTCAATCCGGACAGATCATCTGGTCCGTCCGTAGCGCCCTCTGGGGAAATTCCCGCTCCCCCATTCATCTCGAGCGGTGATGACGTCGACCCCTTCCAATCTCCGACGCCCGGTACCCATTCAACGGGAAGTACTCAGGCGTCCTCGACCGCCGAATCAATCATGTACAGCGCCCGCCGTAGGCAAAGGAGGGCCCCCACTGACCCGGAACCGAAAAGGACTCGGGGTCTCGTTAAAGGGGGCAAAGCGGAGCGTATTTGCAAGGCGACCGGTAAAAAGATCGACTTGCCGTACGACGAATTCACCGGTGGCCCTCCCACAGCTCAGCTAGCAAGTCTCTCGGTGCATGGGATAGGGTCAATCATCCGTAACCGGGTTCGTATCACTGCCCCTACTTGGAAGGAGGCGCCGGATCATGAGAAGGCGAAAGTCTTCAAAGATCTTTCGGTACGTAATACGTCTAATTTAGTTATTATATAATATTGTTAATCTCGGCCTAAAATTTCATAATATATACGATTATAATTTTCTATTTATTTTTGATAGGAACAATTTGACGTGGATCCGACACCGGCTATGTTGAGGCATATCAACCAAACCGCCAACTCCATCTACAAAGATTGGAAGTACAAGCTCCATAAGTACTTCAAAGATGTCGGTCCCGTGCCTCCCCCGGTAGAGCTGCAAGGGGAGAGAGAAGATGAGTGGGAGTGGTTGTGTAACCACTTTGCCGATGAACAATTTAAGGTATTAATTTATTTTTTTTTATTTCAATTAAGATAATTGAATTATTTAAATTGTAGTTATTCATTTTTTAATGATTTAATTATGTTGTGTAACAAAAATTCTCCTGTGTCAACAAAGCCAACCGGGGGAAGAAGGAGAAACACCATACTACCGGCGCCAAGCAGTTCATTCAAATAGCCAAGGAGCACAAGGATAAGGGCTCCAAACACCCTTATCTTGATGCAAGCGTAAGCGCGTACGTGATGCCAGGGCTCGATAATGAAGCGAGTCAATGCGGCGTAAGTGATATATATATATATATGTACTTTTAATTATAGTAATTATTATTTAAATATGATTTCATTATAATAAATTAATTATTCTTTTGTAGGCAAGGGCGATAGAGCGTGCGCATGAAGAGTTGGCTAACACTCAGCTTGCGTTCCCAGATGTGCTGCCGGAAGACCTGCCTCCTCTATCCTTAGAGAGCCAAATTGCAATCTCGGATGAGGTCTACGGTCGTAGAGCTGGCAAGGAGGTTAGGCACTTTGGGCCTAGGGTGGTACGAGATTTGTCGACGACCTCCGGCTCATCATCTACGGGAGGTTCGGGGCAGCGGAGAAGGAGTCAGGCTGCGGTCGTCGAAGCAGCCATTCAAGAGGCTCGACTGGCACGAGAGGAGAATGAGTCAATGCGGCAAAGACTTGACGAACAACAAGCACAAATAGCCCAACTCATCGCCCTCATGCAACAAAATCGAGAAGTATGTCAACCTCCTCCGAACCCACACCCCGACGACAACGACCCGGCTGGAGGCGGAGGACTCGGCGGCGCATCTGCTCCTCCAGTGTATTAGCTACCTAGTAGTTTATTATCTCGTTTCTTTCCGCATTCCGAACAATATTTTAATTTTTAATTTATGAGTTTTTTCGATTATTCATGTATGTACAAATTAATTTAATTTAATTATTTAATAATTAAGTAATATTCAAAATTTAGTTTATTTAATTAATTTTAGCATTTTTCATTATTTAAATTAAATTAATAATATATTAAATTAATAATATTTAATTTCAATTTTTTTTAAAAATTAAATATTCACTTGGACGACGGAGATTATGTTCTCCGTCGTCCAGGTGCACAAACCCTAAACCTAACCCTAAACCCCTAACCCCTAACCCCTAAACCCTAAACCCTGTCGTTCTCCGTGGCCCAGGGGTTCACCTGGACGACGGAGAATTAGTTATCCGTCGTCCAGGTGAACACCTGGACGACGGAAAATCTAATTCTCCGTCGTCCAGGTGAACCCCTGGGCCACGGATAAACGAGCAATGTCCGTGGCCCAGGTAGACACATGGACGACGGAGAATTAGATTTTCCGTCGTCCAGGTGTCTTCCTGGGCCACGGATAATGTCCGCGGTCCAAGTGAACTTGGACGACGGATCACTACATCTCCGTCGTCCAGGTGCTTGGACGACAGCACTTGGAGCACGGACCTTGGACGACGGAGATTCCGTCGTCTAAGTACTTAGACGACGGAAAACTGCAGCTAGACGACGGAAATGGTCCGTGGTCTAGGTGCAATTTTCTTGTAGTGGAATCATTCTCAAATTCGTATGATTACATTTTCTATGAGGCAAAAATGCATCGTTACTTATACACAAATCCAATGAATCCATGATTACATTTCCTATGAGGCAAAAATGCATCGTTACTTATACACAAACTATTACATAACCATTGTAATATGTAAAACATCAGTACATGTGCATAACTACCTAATACATTTTCATTTTCATCATCAACATGTTCATGACTCCCAGCTGCAGAAGATGGAGAATTGGAAACATCTGGGTCTATTACATCACTGGAAAAGTTTCTAGCCAAAAATGGCTTACCATGACGTGAACAATGTCTCTTGGTTGAATGCTTTGAACTAGATCCAGAAGGTTCAACATTTTGTAAGTAGCTCCATGACGATAGGGTTTCATGGCATGCAAACGATTCTTGACAAATTTCATGTGAAAATTTCCTCTTTATCACATGTGTAACATCTCTTTTAGATGGCATGCTGAAAGACCTGTTGTTAGTGCAAAGGATTCATAAAGCAGGCAGGCAATAATTATAAAGCAGGAGATGATAAAATCAACAGGACATCATAGACAGAATAAACCCAACAAGGAACAAATAATAATCTAAAAATTGCAAAACCAATACATAGTTTCCTCCTTTTCACTGAATTTGAGATTAATGAGTTTAGCTGTACTCCTCAGGAACACTCTGTTATTCTACATCTCCAGATGAAGGACAAATTACACATCGCATGCCAAAAGGGAAAAAGATGCATAATTCCATAATCAATAAAATCTAAAACAAACTAAAATAGAGTATAAAGAAGTATCAATCTATAGTCCTTTTCATTGAAATAAGTCTGTTCCAATACTTATCAATCACAAAGCAGTGTTGAAAACCAAAAAAACAAAAAATGAGATATCTTTAGACAAATTTTATCAATCAGACTTAAATGACACAACCAATGAAACAAATCCAACACCAAGCTTAAAAAATAAATGAAATGGGTTTCGGTGAGAATCAACCTACCAAGGTATAAAGATGCAATAAAAAGCAAACATCAACTCGAGATTGAGACTATATAGAGAAAACTTACTTTGGTAAATCGAGAGAGACCAATGAGAGATCAAGAGTGACCGATGATAGATGAAGTGAGGATCAAACATGATTAGAAATTGTAGAGAGCAAATGGAGATGCAACCTAAAAAATGAAACCAAATGTCATCAAACTGGATGTATTTCTTTAAAATGTAATTTCTCTTTAAGCAATCAAGCAATACTGAAATTTCATCAATACCCCGATCAAACAATACACAAACTCCAACAATACCCGACGATCAAAAATCTCAAAAGAGAAAAACGGACATGAATAGGAAATCTAAAACACAGAGAACTTAACATTGATTATCCCAATCTTAATTTTCTCTCTTCGATGTCTATAAATTTAAGCATGCCCAGTTCATTTCTCACCATAGTAACCTTCTCCATTAAGACATATGAAGAAGCAGTCCCTAATTATACATCAATACCCCGATCAAACAATACAAAAAGTCCAACAATACCCGGATCAAACAATACACAAACTCCAACAATACCTGACGATCAAAAATCTCAAAAGAGAAAAACGGACATGAATAGGAAATCTAAAACACAGAGAACTTAACATTGATTATCCCAATCTTAATTTGCTCTCTTCGATGTCAATAAATTTAAGCATGCCCAGTTCATTTCTCACCATAGTAACCTTCTCCATTAAGACATATGAAGAAGCAGTCCCTAATTATACACCTCAAACCAAAATCACTAAAAAAATTAGCTGCTTTCAAATTAAAAAATGGAAATTAAAAGTTTCAAATTTTAAGACCCAGTTCATAACTCCCTAGACTAAGCCTCTCTCATTGACCCAAAATCACAAAACAATCATGTGATCAGACAAATACCAAAATCTCAACAACAAAAACTAAACAATCATTGTCCATAACATAACACAGTTACACACTCAGGAAGAATAGTATACATTGCATACAATGGGGACAATTAATCCTACGGGAATTCTACAGATCTCTAACTTGAAAATCTCTTAATATCAGTGGCATCAGACCCCTTCTGAAAATCTCTTAATACAATGGGGACAATTTAGTTTCCTAAACCAACATCAGACCCCTTCTGAAAACATGAACTTTAAAAAAAAGCATAAATTTTTGGTAGAGTTACTCTATATCGCATAGTTACCATTAACCTGCAACAGAAAATACACTTCATCCTATGCCACAAAAGCCAAACCATGGGCACCAATCCCATCCGGATTTCTCAAAAACATATCATAACGTAAAGCAATAAACAAAACTGTAACTTTACAGAAATCCGGAAAAATCATATGAAAATATAAACATAATAATACTCAGAGCGACCTCTAGTATATACGTATATACACAACAGTAGGCCAAACTACAAACCTACTGAGAAAGGAAAAGTGGCTCGAATAATAAGCCTCCAACCTTGACGTGCGACACCTGAATCCAAACTGCAAACTGAGCATTGAAAATAAAGAGCCCAGGGAAAGACATATAAACAGTTAAAGTGAGTGGATGAAGATAAATGTCTTTCGCCGAATACATATATATGTTTAAAAACATATGCGAGTCTAAATGCATAAAAATCATATGGTACACAAGGGAGACTCTAACTCCTCACTCGTACAGTGCATGCATCCAAAATCCCGCGGGGTCACACATGGACACATTGGTGCTAGTACAGTGTGACGACCCGGAATAGAATCAGTAGAGTAATCAGCATAATTCACGAGTTAGCGCGTAATTACTGTTTTCCCATAATTGATTGATTTGCCGGTTTTAATCACGACTTAATTATCGGCCGAGAATTTGAGTTGGGTCTCTTCTCGAGAGTTGTTGTACACGTGATTTCGAGTTCGTGGGCGGTTCCAGATGATTATTTCGGCGAACGAGGAATATAATATGAATATTTGAAGTTTTAAATTTCGTCGAGTTTATCCGTTCGTATCGAGTTTATCCGAATCGTAATGGTTATCCATTTTGGACCGGCAATCATCCCGTGACGTGAATATAAATATCGAAAATAGTAGAAAAATTGTCAAAAACACTGTTTGGGAAGTTTGACCGGCGTTGACCGAAGGCTGACCGTTGACTTTCCGTTGACCAAAGTCTCCACCGCGCGAAACGCGCTGCCGCCGTCGGGTTCAACGTTTCCGGCCACCTCCGGCTTGGACCTTGGTATGGATTGATTCCTCTTTAAATTTCCTGAAAGGACCCAACCCCGATTTAGCTCCCTAAATCGGAATCAAACCCTTTCGAAAACACGAACCAACAAAAACCGTAGAAATTTTGGCAGAGTTTCGTTACTAACGTGGAATTACCATTACCTGCACGCGGAAAATACACTTCATCCTATGCCACAAAAAAACAAACCGTGGGCATCAATCCCATCTGGATTTCTCAATATATCAACAGTAAAGTAAAACAATAAATATATCTATACTTTACTGAAATTCGGTGTAAAAATCATATAGCATAAACAACAGATTACTCAGAGCGACCTCTAATGTATAAACATATCAGTATACCACAGTAGGTAGAACAATAAACCTACTGGAAGAAACAAGGTAGCTCGAGCACTATGCCTCCGACCACGACGTGCGACACCAAAGTCCGAACTGCAAACTGGGCACGGAAACCGAAAAACCCAGGGGAAAGACATGAAAACTGTTAGAGTGAGTGGACGAAAATAAATGTCTTTCACCAGTTGATATATATATATATATATGTTTAAAATAACATATGCGAGTCCAGGTAAATAAAAACAACAAGTACACGAGGTAAAACCATAATCCTCCAGCGTACTGAGCATGCAAGTATAAATCCACGGGGTCACTCATGGACACCTCCGTGCTAGTACAGTCCGAATCACGGGATCCCAGACCCACACGTGACTCTAGCCAGAAAGGCCTCAGGTCAGAGGTCTGCCTCCCCCCGGTAAAGGCCTCGGGTCAGGAGTCACAGCCTCCCCTGGCACACATCCTCGGGGATTAGTCGGGATGCAAGTGTATCGATACAACATCATATATAAACTGTACTATGTGTAAACCAAATCATGAACAGTTCGATGCAAATGCAATAAACAGCATATAAATGCATATACGTAATATATAATGATATAAGCATAATCAGCTAACACATGCTCATATAACTCGTAATCTCGTATGCATGCTCAAGTTCGAAAATCATATAAAAGACTCGCAAACAATCCGTGAAAAGAAATTGTCCACTCACAGACTAGCATAACGCGATACGCGTTAACCCGTGATCCGGCGGAAAGTCCATCGCCAAACGAACGATCATGAACCCCTGAATATTCACAATAACCATTCTCAAAATCATAACTCGACAATTCAAGACAAATCACGAGAAACCACCGTTCTCGGAAACACATAATTTGAATACGACGAATCGTCGAAAATCCGATATGTACATCTCAATACCTCGCTATACTTGCGGATGCTCAACTCGAAAAGTGAACCTCCCCACTGCGATCGGGGCGCGATTTCGAGTGAAATGACATGCAACTTGTCGAAAATTCCAAAAAGTCAAACTGTTGACCGTCGTTGACCACCGCCCACGGCGGCGCCGCCACCTGAACTGAAAATTCCACGGCGGAGCAACCTCTATTCTATGCAAAATCACCCACTGAGCAACTTTGTCAACTACAATAAAGGCCAATTCTCACTCTAACTTGTCCAATTTCATGATTAACCGAATTGTTCCCAAAATTTCAAATCCAAAATTCTCCATACACAAGCAAAATTAGATCACCAAACTTACATGGTAGCTTCTAGGGGATGAGAGCTTCAAAGCCCACTCAAAATTTCAGCTCAATTCGGCCAAAAATATGGAACCCGAAATCACCCATTTTTTCTCCATTTCTTGTCGGAAAATTCCTCCTCCTCCGTGAGCTTGGCCGTGCGTGGTGGCCGGGGTTGAGTAGAGGACCTCGAGAAAAAGCAACACCAATCCCAAGCCGTGGGGTGGCCGGAATTGAAAGGACCCAACCCCGATTCAGTTACCTAAATCGGAATCGAACCCCTTCGAAAATACGAACCAACAAAAAATTTTCAAAATTTCGGCAGAGTTTCGTTACTAACGTGGAATTGCATAAACCTGCACCTTGTAAACAACACTTCATCCTATGCCACAAAAGCCAAACCGTGGGCACCAATCCCATCCGGATTTCTCAACATCAATATGAATCATAAACAGCAAACAGTACTGTAGTATATATGTATATATCCGAGAAAATCCGTATAAACAAGTATCAGAATGTATCAGAGCGACCTCTAAAGTAAAACATATACAATATATACATCAGTAGGCGAAACAATAACCTACTGGAAAAACACAGGTGACTCTGATCACTAGCCTCCAAACCGCGACGTGAAAACACCAAACCTGAACTGCAACTGGGCACGGAAACCGAAAAGCCCAGGGGAAAGACAATAAACACGTTAGAGTGAGTGGACGAAAATAAATGTCTTTCACCAGGTAATATATATATACATATAAAATCATATGCGAGTCAAATGTATGAAAATCAAATGATACGTGAGGAGACTCTAGCTACCACTCACGCACAGAGCATGCAACGTAAACATATCGCGGAATCTCTCATGTACACATATATACTCGTATACGTATATTCGTGTATGCATAATCGTAAAACACATGCTCGTAAAATCATAATCAATCCGCATGCTCAAGTTCGTAAATCATAAGTAAAAGACTCGCAATCAATCCGTGAAAATAAACTGTCCACTCACAGACTCGCGTAATGCGCACTCGCGCTAAACTCGTGGTCCGGCGGAAGATCCCTCGCCTGAAGCACGATCACGATCCAGATCTCGATCTCGATCTCCTGAATATTCACAAAAACATAACTGATCAAAATCATAGTTCTCAACCCTGTACTGAATCACGGAAACCAACCGTTCCCGGAAATATGCAATGCGGTACAAAATGTATAACGGAAATTCCGAAATCCCAACTCGAAACCTCGACTGAAAATCGGCTAACCAATTCAACCTGAAAACCTCCGTACGATAACCAGGGCGTGATTACGAGAAAAATGACATTAAAATTGTCGAAATCTGAAAAGTTGACTTTTCTCGCCGGAGCGCCGCCGTTGACCGCCGCCGGTGGAATTTTATGGTGGAATTTTACGGCCAGATTTTCCAGATCACAAGTTCACAGCAAGACAAACCACTTTTCCTTCTACCCCGAAAGCCAACTCATAACAGAAACGTCCCAAAACGGCACGAAACCGAACGAAACCCAACTCCGGCAACCACCACGGGTTCGCCGGAAAACACCCTCAAATCCAAATCAAACCATAGGGGAAGCATCCCTAGGGCAAGGGGAGTCGAAACCCTCACCCCACAGCCACCGAGGCTCGCCGGAAACCTCCCCCCCAACACCAACGAAACCCGGAAACCTAACCCGATTCGGGTTCACCCAAAACGGCATCAATTCCTCTCAATCCAATTACCATCATACTCGAAATTACAAGGGAAAGCGAACTGTACCTGTCCCGTGGCCGAAGGTGGCCGGAATTTGGTCGTCAGAAGTTGAAACCGAAACGGAAAGTTCCCCTCCCACGGTCAACGGCCAAAGTTTCCAAAAAAGGAAAGTCAGAGCTGGTCAACGCCCGAAATGAAATTCTCGACTATTTCTCGACTATTTTTCAACTTTTCGATATTTATACTCGTGCCTCGGGTCAATCGACGGTCCAAAATGAATATACGAAATGATTCGGATAAACACGAAACAATCGGATAAACTCGTCGGATACCGAAACTTCAAATAATCATAAAATATTCCTCGGTTATCGGAAAAATCTTCCGGAACCGCCCACGAGCTCGAAATCACGTACTCTACAATTTCCGTGAAGACACCCAACTCAAATTCTCGACTGAAAATATAGTCGCGAATCGAATCGGCAAACCACATTTACGACGTAAAGCTGCGACTAAACAGAATCTCGTGAATCGTGCCGAATACGCATCAGATTCTGGTTCGGGTCGTCACAGGAATATCCCTCGCCGCCGGCGAGCCGTGAGCAAGTCGCGCCACCACCTTCTCCTCCATGTTGACCGAGTCAACACAACAAATGACCCAGCTTTGACTTTCCTGATTTGGCAAGTTTACTATATATAGCCTTTCCCAAAGAGGAAACCCCCATAAATACATTTCGTGACAAACTTTAAACTCTCGTAACTTCCGCGTCGTAATTCCGATTCCGATAATTCTTGCGGCAACAAACTCGACTCGACATATTCTTCAATTATCACTCGAAGTCAAACACATCGACCAAACAGATAAAAAGTCAACTGTTCAACCCAAACACATACATTAACCAACTAAATAATCAACAATCGGAAATATTCACAACTTAATCTTCGCAACTCGGAAAAATCCTCTGGAAGTTCCCACAAACTTGAAATTAAATGCTCAACAACTTCCGTGAAGAAGCTGAAACCAAATTCTCGTCCGGCAATTTAGTCGCTAAGAGTACCACCATTTAAATCCGAACTTCAAATATTCATAATTAATTCCTCGGTCGTCCAAATAACGATCCGAAACCGCCCACGAACTCGAAATCACACGTAGAACGACTCACAAGAAGAGACCCAGCTCCAATTCTCGGCCAATGATTAAGTCGTTAACAAGCCTGGCGATTCAATCAACTCTCGGCAATCTGCGACTATGCGATTTCACTGCTGATTCTGTTCTGGGTCGTCACAAATCCACCCCCCTTAAAAAAAATTCGACCTCGAAATTTCCAAGTCTGTCGACTGAAAGTAGGAGCACTGCCTCTGCATACTGCTCAACTTCCCAATGGTCACCTCAACTGCATGACACTGATAAAACTCCATAATAAGAGATAACCCTGCGCTGAAATCCCTGTACCCTTAAATCTCGAATCAGAACTGGCTCCACACAATAGCCAAGTGTTCCTGCGTAAGGAACAGATAGGGTACACAACACTCAATAAACCTGAAACATAGTTCCGCCACACGGAACACAACACACATAAAAGTCAACAATATAGGCGATGCCGAACCATACGGCATAACACAAACTCGCCTATGACCACATACGGATCAAAACAACATGGCAAATCACAACTCAGTTTACACATATCAACATAACTTCACACACTCATATCAACATAGCTCAAACATCGAACTCGAGCAATTATCAACCCATTTCCGCTAATCCGACAGTCTGTGGTAGCACATTCCACAAAATCCGAATCAAACGTCAACTCAAACTCAAACCAAACTCTCTTCAGCACAATGGAGTACAACATCATTCCTCAAAACGACATTAAGCAACGCCAATATCACAGTGGTCAACAAACTGGTACTGCAAGCAATCTCGAACAAGTGAAACTGCTGGTCCCAAATCCTCCGGAACTGCAATACCGAGGTCCACAATATGCCCTCCAAGGTCTGAATAATCCTCAAAGATCGCTCGCCAATCTGAGGATAAGAACCGGTACTAACCTGTAATCTGGTCCCCAATGCTCGCTGTAAGGCTTGCAAACACATAGTCGTAGCTGATTATCTCGGTCAGCGAACTGGGACACAGGTACACCACAGAATGGACAATCTCCGTCCAAACACAACTATGCCAGTCTGCCACTGAAATCATCTCCAAAAGTACAAGGAAATGTAATGAGTTCATCAAATGGTCCACAATGGCCTAACAACTGGTATCACAAACCAAAGTGCATACAAACACACAGAATCACAGTAACAATCGCCACGTCTAACCGGAAATCTCAAATGGCTGTCACTCCTCGGCAAGTCTCTGCCTCCTAGCCATCGCCAGTCGACAAATATGGCATCTGCACACCCATGCTGCTATATTGCTCTTCATGTTACGTCACGAGTAATAAACTCGAAGTATCGGACACATCTCTACACCACTAGCGCCAAATGCGCGCCAAACAATGAGCTTCAACATCATCACACTCGAACTCAGCTTCCGTAGCGCACACTCAGCTAACACGGAAACTCGAGCCATACACACATGAAACACTGAAGCTCCCGACTTTCAACTGAATGCATCAGCAACAACATCCCAGACGGATGGTCAAAGTACAACCTCTAGCCTTTCCCGAACAAACTCAAAGGTGCAGCCATAGTCGTTAGTCGATCCCATCCATCTACACTGCCTCAAACCCAAATCTGGCCGAAAATGCAAATGGATGAAACTCAAGTGATCAGTGCACGTCCTACACCTCGCTGCACGCCATAGCTGTAATGTCTCGAACTCTCTGATGCTAACATAAGGACAGCTACATCCAAATCATACATAGGATACGTAGCTACATAAGGTTTCCACTGCCCGTAACCATGAGCCACCGCTCTGCTGCACAACATCAATATACAACCAAATCCAAATCTCGATGCATCGCCATAACCCACGAACTCATCACGATCATCAGGTAAGGTCAGAACCAAAGCAACGGTCAACCATCCTGCAGGAGTAAGTAACTCTCCTCGCATGCATCGAACCACGCGAACTTAACACTTTCTTCGTCAATCCAGAAAAATCCTGCACAAGCCGTCGGTAATAGTCTGCCAAACCCAAGAGACCCCTGATCTCTGGTACCATGGTAGGTCAACCCCAAATCAACACGGCTTCTATCTGGTCAGGATCCACGCCAACTACCTCGGCTAACATCACACAGCCCAAAATCTTCACGCTAACCAACTAAAACTCACGCTAGCTGAACTTCACAAACACCTGGTCGTCTCGCAAAATTCGCGAAACTGCACACAATTGCTTCAGGTACTGGTCCACACTCCTAGAGTACATCAGGAAGTTGCCGACGAACATGGTCGCAACTCATCCAGAAACCGTCTGAACACCTGGTCCATCAAGTCCACAAGATCTACGGGGGCATTGGCCAACCAAACAGCGTGACCAAAAACTCCTAATGCCCGCACCGAGATCCGAAAGCTAACATAGCCACATCTGACTCACTGATCGACAACTGATGGTATCCGGATCCGAAATCAATCTTCGACAAGACTGAAGCTCTCACAAGCTGACCAAACCAATCGTCAATCCAAAGCGGAGGATATTCACTCTCCTCTGAAGCGAATCAGGTTTCCGGTAGTCAATGCACCACCACGTCAAACCATCTAACGTCCGTACAAACAATGCAAGAGCACACCATGCAAATACGCGGGGTCGCCTGAAAGTTCCTGAAATCTCCTCCAGCAACTCCTAGAGTCGAAACTATAGCTCCATCAGCTCCGCTGGCTCCGAACGACAAGACGTCGGTAAAATGAGTCCAGCGCCCGATACAAACTCAATGGTGTAGTTGATCTCCCGAACTGGAGGAACACCTGGTAACTCCTCCGGAACACATCTGGAAACTCGGGAACCACCTCAATGTCACCAACGTCGGCACAGCAACCATAGTATCCACAACATGAGTTAAGCAAATAACACAACTTGTCTCCACCATCCGCTCGACCATCACCCCGAAACAGTATCTCGGGGAAACCTGGTCGTCGAAACACAACCCCCTTCTCGAGGTACACAAACACAGCCAAATGCGTCGTCAGTAAGTCCATACTCACAATCACACCAAAACCACAATGTCCAGCTATAACAGATCCGCGGCTAACACATAACCTCCAACAAGGATCTCGCAACCTCCGGATGGATACAATACTCTCCAACAGCTCGGAAGTGGAGATGCAGGTACAATAGCCATGGATATCAAACAACAGTAACCTCGAAGAAAAGTCTGTCCTCAAACAAGGTCGTGGCACGAGCTCCAACATGCCCAACTAGTTGCCCACGTCAATTGCGACTTGCTGAATAACTCATTAAAAGGCTACATGGGTCAAACTTCAGGAACAACATGAGGATCTCCTCGTAACTCTGAGCTACCGAACCGCTACAACAGCTGGCTGGGGGTGTTCCTTCGTAACGTGACCCTCCTGGCCACCGAAACAGCAACTGAAAGTGTACCACAAACACAAGTCACCGCAACACCTGCTGCGTGATAGGATCACCAACAATCGCCCAAACTCATGCCACAGGAGCAAGTCCGCTACACTGTGATCTCCGCCATCGTCAAATGGATCCTCTGCTTGATCTGACGACCCTCAACACAATCAAAAGACCACAGCCTGATGAAGTCACTGATCCCGAAGTGTCGGAACTCAACCTCATCAAAATCTCGACGAAGTCCACTTTCCACTTTCCTCAACCATCACATCGAAAACCGCGTACAACTTTCCTTCTCAATAGCCTCGCCACTGAGTGCAGCACACTAAGCTCCTCACGGAAATCTCGAGGCACATCAATCAGACTCTCTCTAATGCTCAGGTTCAAACTCATCTCGAACCTCATGCATTGCTTTCTCTGAAGCCACATAACACGTACTAACAGGGACAAGCATGTGAACAATGCATCTCTTCCTCAGGTGGGTCAACACTCCACATTCGATTGCTGGGTAGCCTGATGAAACCATTACCGTATAAACAACATCCTGAATGTAGGCCATGGAGTCGCAACCAGAACTCACACAATATCAGCCCACCAAATACAACAATCTGACTCAGGCAAACATCAACTGCCATAATTCTCTGCTCTGAGGCAACATGTAGACGCTCATACACACACAACCAGGCAAACCGTGCCACACAATTCTCTGAACTCGGAATACTCATCCAAATCCACAGTTCTCTGGCAAATCGCGCGTCAATTGATCCTCAATAGGATCCACAACTGAAACGACACGGAAAGCACGTCAGGAGGCATCCTAATGAATGAAATATCGTTCAAAACAAGTGGAACGTAATCATGGAACTTTAAATATTTGAAAGTATACAACACCCAGAATATTGATGAGTATCCGCCGGCCGGTCGGGTCACCATTCCAGACATGCTGTACATTCTCAAATATCCTTAGTAAACACGACTACAGAAGTCTACAGAACCTATAACCTAATGCTCTGATACCAAGTTGAAAGGACCCAACCCCGATTTAGCTCCCTAAATCGGAATCAAACCCTTTCGAAAACACGAACCAACAAAAACCGTAGAAATTTTGGCAGAGTTTCGTTACTAACGTGGAATTACCATTACCTGCACACGGAAAATACACTTCATCCTATGCCATAAAAAAACAAACCGTGGGCACCAATCCCATCCGGATTTCTCAATATATCAACAGTAAAGTAAAACAATAAATATATCTATACTTTACTGAAATCCGGTGTAAAAATCGTATAGCATAAACAACAGATTACTCAGAGCGACCTCTAATGTATAAACATATCAGTATACCACAGTAGGTAGAACAATAAACCTACTGGAAGAAACGAGGTAGCTCGAGCACTATGCCTCCGACCACGACGTGCAACACCAGAGTCCAAACTGCAAACTGGGCACGAAAACCGAAAAGCCCAGGGGAAAGACATGAAAACTGTTAGAGTGAGTGGACGAAAATAAATGTCTTTCACCAGTTGATATATATATATATATATGTTTAAAATAACATATGCGAGTCCAGGTAAATAAAAACAACAAGTACACGAGGTAAAACCATAATCCTCCACCGTACTGAGCATGCAAGTATAAATCCCACGGGGTCACTCATGGACACCTCCGTGCTAGTACAGTCCGAATCACGGGATCCCAGACCCACACGTGACTCTAGCCAGAAAGGCCTCAGGTCAGAGGTCTGCCTCCCCCCGGTAAAGGCCTCGGGTCAGGAGTCACAGCCTCCCCTGGCACACATCCTCGGGGATCAGCCGGGATGCAAGTGTATCGATACAACATCATATATAAACTGTACTCTGTGTAAACCAAATCATGAACAGTTCGATGCAAATGCAATAAACAGCATATAAATGCATATACGTAATATATAATGATATAAGCATAATCAGCTAACACATGCTCGTATAACTCGTAATCTCGTACGCATGCTGAAGTTCGAAAATCATATAAAAGACTCACAAACAATCCGTGAAAAGAAATTGTCCACTCACAGACTAGCATAATGCGATACGCGTTAACCCGTGATCCGGCGGAAAGTCCATCGCCAAACGAATGATCACGAACCCCTGAATATTCACAATAACCATTCTCAAAATCATAACTCGACAATTCAAGACAAATCACGAGAAACCACCGTTCTCGGAAACACATAATTCGAATACGACAAATCGTCGAAAATCCAATATGTACATCTCAATACCTCGTTATACTTTCGGACGCTCAACTCGAAAAACGAACCTCCCCACTGCGATCGGGGCGCGACTTCGAGTGAAATGACATGCAACTTGTCGAAAATTCCAAAAAGTCAAACTGTTGACCACCGCCCACGGCGGCGCCGCCACCTGAACTGAAAATTCCATGGCGGAGCAACCTCTATTCCATGTAAAATCACCCACTGAGCAACTTTGTCAACTACAACGAAGGCCAATTCTCACTCTATTTTGTCCAATTTCATGATTAACCGAATTGTTCCCAAAATTTCAAATCCAAAATTCTCCATACACAAGCAAAATTAGATCACCAAACTTACATGGTAGCTTCTAGGGGATGAGAGCTTCAAAGCCCACTCAAAATTTCAGCTAAATTCGGCCAAAAATATGGAACCCGAAATCACCCATTTTTTCTCCATTTCTTGCCGGAAAATTCCTCCTCCTCCGTGAGTTTGGCCGTGTGTGGTGGCCGGGGTTGAGTAGAGGACCTCGAGACGAAGAGAACAACACTAATCCCAAGCCGTGGGGTGGCCGGGATATCCCTCGCCGCCGGTGAGCCGTGAGCAAGTCGCGCCACCACCTTCTCCTCCATGTTGACCGAGTCAACACAACAAATGACCCAGCTTTGACTTTCCTGATTTGGCAAGTTTACTATTTATAGCTTTTCCCAAAGAGGAAACCCCCATAAATACATTTCGCGACAAACTTTAAACTCCCGTAACTTCCACGTCGTAATTCCGATTCCGATAATTCTCGCGGCAACAAACTCGTCTCGACATATTCTTCAATTATCACTCGAAGTCAAACACATCGACCAAACGGATAAAAAGTCAACTGTTCAACCCAAACACATACATTAACCAACTAAATAATCAACAATCGGAAATATTCACAACTTAATCTTCGCAACTCGGAAAAATCCTCCGGAAGTTCCCACAAACTCGAAATTAAATGCTCAACAACTTCCGTGAAGAAGCCGAAACTAAATTCTCGTCCGGCAATTTAGTCGCTAAGAGTACCACCATTTAAATCCGAACTTCAAATATTCAAAATTAATTCCTCGGTCGTCCAAATAACGATCCGGAACCGCCCACGAACTCGAAATCACACGTAGAACGACTCACAAGAAGAGACCCAGCTCCAATTCTCGGCCAATGATTAAGTCGTTAACAAGCCTGGCGATTCAATCAACTCTCGGCAATCTGCGACTATGCGATTTCACTGCTGATTTTGTTCTGGGTCGTCACATTTCCTACTGTTTAGAACTTAGAATTTTGGAATTTGATGTTGATTTGAAGGAGAACGGAGGAGATGAAGTTTGGGATTTTTTCGCCGGAATCGGCTTAGTTGGGGGCGGAGCTCCGGTGACTTTCCGGGGTGGACTCTTGGTGGGTTTTGTTTGGTTTTGGATGGTGGTCATTTCCCCTTTGGTTTGGAGGGACGAGGTGGCGCGACGGCGCCGGAATCGGGCCGGGAAGTTTTTCGACCGGTTGTGTTCATGGAGGTTTCGAGCTGATTTCCGGCCAATCTCGCCGGAATTGGACTTAGCCACAGTTGGAAAAGTTGTTGGGCTTGATGAGGAGAAGCTACGGTGAACTTGACCGCCGGAAAATCTCTCCGGTTGATGGTGCGCCGCCGCCAGCGGCGGACCTCTGGCGACCCGTTGACTTTTTAGAATTTGATGATTTTAATGTCGTTTTACTCGTATTCGCGCCCCAATCGTCGCCTTGAGGTTTTCGAGTTGATTTGGGTATCGGATTTTTAGTCGAGGGTTTTGAGTGGAGATTTCGGGAAATTTGTCGATTATTTTGCACTGCATTATATATGTCCGGGAACGATTGGTTTTAGAGGTGTGGTACAGTATTGTGAATTGTGTTTTTGATCAGATATATTTTATGATTATTCAGGGGATCGAGATTGTGCTTCGGGCGAGGGATCTTCCGCCGGACCACGTGATTAGCGCGAGTGCGCGCTTTGCTCACCTGTGAGTGGACACTTTTATATTTTCACAGTCGTTGCGAGTTCGTGATTTTTCCGTATTTACTTTTATACGATGTTGAGATTATTTATTATTTTCGAAGGTATTATTGTATATTTTTATGGTGATGGCATACCTGCATCGATGCTTCGGCTACTCGGCTGATCACCAGTAGTCTGACCAGAGTTGAGAGATTCCTCTGGACCAGAGTTGAGAGATTCCTCTGGGCAGGGTTGAGAGATTCCCCTGTTATGCCTCCGGGATTGAGAGATTCCCCTGGCCTATCACCGTAGAGCTTGAGAGATTCGCCTGACCGTCGGGCTTGAGAGATTCGCCTGGCACCGCCATATATATTTTCCGAACTCGCTATACTTGTTTATTGTATATGAAATTGATGAAAGGCATATGTTTATTTTTGTCCACTCAAATTCACGTTTTATTGCCTTTCCCTTGGGCTTTTCGGTTTCTGTGCCCAGTTTGCAGTTCAGATTCTGAAGTCTCACGTCGCGGTCGGAGGCTAGTTGTTCTAGCTACCTGTCTTTTCCAGTAGGTTCCATGTTTCGTCTACTATTGTATATTTTGTATATATACACTAGAGGTCGCTCTGATATGATACTGATACATGTTTTATGTGGTTTTTCCCGAATTTTCTATATTATACAATTATGTTTATTGTTTATTGCTATTGTTATGATATTGAGAAATCCGGATGGGATTGGTGGCCACGGTTTGGCTTTTGTGGCATAGGATGAAGTGTTATTTTCTGGGTGCAGGTAAAGGCAATTCCGCGTTAGTAGCGTTTCTCTGCCGAAATTTTAATGGTTTTTGTTGGTTCGTGTTTTCAGAAGGGGTTTGATTTTGGTTTAGGAAACTAAATCGGGGTTGGGTCCTTTCAGCTTGGTATCAGAGCCTTAGGTTGTCAAATTCTGTAGACTCTTGTAGTTGTGACGCTTAGGGTATTTGAGTTTGTACAGCTTGTCTGGAGTGATGACCCGACTAGCCAGCGGTACTCATCAATGCTTCGGGTGTTGTGTATTCTCAAATATCTGAGGTCTCATGATTACGTTCCTTCTGGTTGTACATAATGCTTGTCTTGTATCAGTAGGATGCCTCCTCGACGTGGTCCCCGTGTTGATCGGAAAGTGGATCCTGATGAGGATCGCTAGACGCACGACTTGCTGATGCGAGTGTTGCATTTGGAGGAGCGTTTTGACCTTGTGGTCAAAGCTCGTACTGTTGGTGCGACTGTCTTTTCGGGTTCAGCTGATCCAGAGTTGTGTGAGGCATGGTTGGTTCAGGTTGAACGAGTTTGTGAGCGTTAGCGTTTTACCCCTGAGCAGATGACAGTGGCAGCAGTTGGATTACTTGAGTCAGATGCATACTTCTGGTGGGTTAGCACCGATAGAGTTCCAGTTGATACTCCATGGACTTTGTTTCGTGATTTGTTCATGCGGAGATATTTCAATCAGGCTACCCAACAGCAGAAGTATGAGGAGTTCACGAATTTGAGGCAGAGCAGTTTGTCTGTGCTTGAGTATCGGGACAGATTCACCCGCTTATCTCGGTTTGCGTGTGACATGGTGGCTACTGAGGAAGCCAAGTGCCGCAGATTTGAGCTGGGTTTGAACTTGAACATCAAGGGGACTCTGACTACGATGCCTCGGAACAACTTCGATGAGTTTGTCAGTGCAACACTCTGAGGTGAGGATATCGAGAAGGAAAGGCAGATGAGATACCAGCCTAGACGGTTTGAGGAGGGTGGACCGAGTCAGGGGCCTTCCAAGAGGCAGAGTTCTGATACTTCCGGTTTGGCTTGATCCTCGGGTAGTGGACCATATCGACCACCAGCTGGTGCACCGAGACAGAGGCAGAGATGGAGGAGAGATCGACCACAGCGACCACAGTCTAGTGGGGGTTCTAGCGGTTCCAATTATCCTCGGCGTACCGGTTGCTCTTTTGCCGTACCGAGGGAGTACCCATTGTGTAGTCTCTGCAGCAGGCACCATGTTGATCCATGTCAGCAAGTCCCTGTCACTTGTTTTCGTTGTGGCCAAGTGGGTCACTATGCGAGAGAGTGTTTCCAGCTTGATGGTGCTGGTGGACAGGCAGCCCAGAGTTCCGGAGGAGAGTGAGGTGCCACTTCGAAAGCTCGACCAGTACAGTTTGCGGGCCAGGGCAGACAGCAGGGACAACCTTAGCGTGGACGATCAGCCGGGCAAGCCAGGGTTCATGCCATGACTTTGCGTGAGGGCAGAGCTTCACTGGAGGTTGTTATTGGTACGTTGCACGTCTTTGGTATTCCAGTACTTACATTGTTAGATCCAGGTGCTACGCATTCATTTATGTCGTATAGACTATCATCTTTAGCTACTGTACCTGCGTCTCCACTTCCGGGGTTGTGGAGAGTGTTGTATCCATCCGGTGAGATTGTGAGTATTGGCTGGGTATACAGAGATTGTGAGATTTTTATTGGAGGACATGGTTTAGCCGCGGATTTGTTGTTGCTTGATATCGTCGATTTTGATTTGATCTTGGGTATGGACTTCTTGGAGACACATTGGGCCATGTTTGATTGTCACAAGAAGGATGTTGTGTTTCGACGACCAAGCTTTCCGGAGATATTATTTCGTGGTGAGAAGAACACTTCATTACCATGTGTGATTTCCGCGATGAAGGCTGATCGGATGATGAAGAAGGGCTGTGTTGCTTACTTAGCTCATGTTGTGGACACCACGGCTACTGTGCTAGACATCGGTGATATCGTGGTAGTTTCCGAGTTTCCATATGTGTTTCCGGAGGAGTTACAGGGTATACCTCCAGTTCAGGAGATTGATTTCACTATTGAGCTATTACCGAGTACAGGACCCATATCTCAGGCACCGTATCGTATGGCGCCAGCGGAGTTGAAAGAGTTACAGGTTCAACTTCAGGAGTTACTGAAGAAGGGTTTCATACGACCCATTGTTTCGCCGTGGGGTGCCCTGGTTTTGTTTGTGCGGAAGAAGGATGGATCTATGCGGTTATGCATCGATTACCGGAAGCTGAATCAGGTCACTGTAAAGAACAAGTATCCGTTGCCATGGATTGACGACTTGTTTGATCAACTCAAGGAAGCTTCAGTCTTTTTGAAGATTGATCTCAGTTCCGGATATCATCAGTTGAGGATCCGGGAGTCTGATGTGGCCAGGACAGCTTTCAGAACGCGGTATGGGCACTACGAGTTCTTGGTTATGCCGTTTGGGTTGACCAACGCCCCCGCAGCCTTTATGGACTTGATGAACCGGGTGTTCAGACGGTTTCTGGATAAGGTCGTGATCGTATTCATCGATGATATCTTGATCTATTCTAGGAATGTGGGCCAGCATAAGAAGCATTTGTGAGCGGTGTTGCGGACTTTGCGGGACAATCAGTTGTTTGCGAAGTTTAGCAAATGCGAGTTTTGGTTAGACGGTGTGAAGTTTCTGGACCACGTGATATCGGCTGAGGGAGTTAGCGTAGATCCTGACAAGATCGAGGCCGTGCTGAATTGGAGTAGACCTACCCTGTACCGGAGATCCAGAATTTCTTGGGTTTGGCAGGCTACTATCGGCGTTTTGTACAGGATTTTTCTCGGATTACTACTCCACTGACCAGGTTGACGAAGAAAGGCGTCAAGTTTGAGTGGTCCGATGCATGTGAGGAGAGTTACTTGCTCCTGAAGGAAAAGCTAACTACTGCACCGGTTCTGACTTTACCAGACGACAGCGATGAGTTCGTGGTTTACAGTGATGCGTCGAAGTTGGGACTTGGTTGTGTGCTGATGCAGCATGGCAGAATTGTAGCCTACAGTTCCATGCAGCTGAAATCACACGAAGTCAATTATCCGACCCATGATTTGTAGTTGGTCGTTATTGTGTTAGCGTTGAAAAGTTGGAGACACTACTTGTATGGAGCCCAGTGTAAGATTTACACCGATCACAAGAGTCTCACTTACTTGCGGACGCAACCAGACTTGAACATGAGGCAGCGCAGGTGGATGGAGTTGATCAACAACTATGATTGCACTTTCGAGTACCATCCAAAGAAGGCCAATGTTGTTGCCGATGCACTCAGTCGGAAATCCGGAGCTTCGTTGTTTCATGTGTGTGTGGCCAGAGTTTCTATGTTAGCCGACCTCCGGGCTACGGTTGCCGAGTTCGAGTGGGATGATGAGGGAGCTTTGTTGGCCAGTTTCCAGGTTCGACCAGTGTTGGTTGATCAGGTTCAGGAAGCTCAGGATTCAGATTCCTACCTGTTAGACAAGAAGACCATGATACGGAATGGTGTGCCAACAGAGTTTCGGTTGAGTGATGATGGTACGTTGCTTTTCAAAGGCAGGTTGTGCGTGCCTAGAGACGAGGATCTGAAAAAGAAGATTTTAGACGAGGCTCATGGTTCGGCGTATGCGATGCATCCCGGTGGTACAAAAATGTTTCGTACACTTCGAGCGTATTACTGGTGGCGCAATATGAAGCGGGAAATTGCCCCATATGTGAGTCGATGTTTGATCTGTCAACAGGTTAAAGCGGAGAGGCAGAAGCCTGCGGGAAAGTTACAGCCACTGGAGATTCCGGTTTGGAAGTGGGAGTACATTACCATGGATTTCGTGTATCAGTTGCCGCGTACTTTGGTGGGCAATACTGGTATTTGAGTTATCGTGGATCGATTGACGAAATCCGCTCATTTTCTCGCACTTCCGGGGAAAATTCCAGTGGGAAGATTGGCCAAGCTGTATTTGTCAGAGATTGTTCGACTACACGGTGTGACTGTATCTATTGTTTTTGACAGAGACAGTCAGTTTACTTCCGAGTTCTGGTAGGCATTGCAGCGAGCCATGGGCACGAGATTACGTCTCAGTACAGCTTTTCATCCTCAGACTGACCGGCTGTCTGAGCGGACTATACAGACTCTTGAAGATATGTTGCAGTCTTGTGTGTTGCAGTTTCGAGGAAATTGAGACCAGCAACTACATTTGATAAAGTTCGCCTACAACAACAACTATCAGGCCAGTATCGAAATGGCACCGTATAAGGCTTTGTACGGGAGGCAGTGCCGCACTCCGTTGTGTTGGAGTGAGGTGGGCGAGCGATGGCTTATTGGCCCTGATCTGGTGAAGAGCACCATGGAGGATATCCAGATTATCCGGGATAGATTGAAAATTGCCCAGGATCACCAGAAGAGTTATGCGGACGTGAGGAGAAAGAGTCTCGAGTTCGATGTGGGCGATTGGGTCTTCCTGAAACTATCTCCGTGGATGGGAGCTGTGCGTTTCGGGAAGCGTGGCAAGCTTCGACCACGGTACATTGGTTCGTACGAGATCACCGAGAGAGTTGGTGTCATGGCTTACAGACTTGATTTGCCAGCTGAGATGGCTCGTGTTCATGATGTTTTCCACGTTTAGATGTTGCGGAAGTATATTCCAGATCCATCGTATGTGTTAGCGCCACAGCAGCTACCTATCCGAGAAGATTTGAAGTATGTGGAGGAGCCGGTACAGATTCTCGATCGGCGTGAGCAGGAGTTGAGGCACCGTGTTATACCGCTGGTGAAAGTCTTGTGGCAGAATCACTCGATTGAGGAGGCCACCTGGGAGACTGAGTAGCGTATGCGGGAGTAGTATCCTCATCTGTTCACCTGACAGGTACGTAAATTTCGAGGTTAAAATTTCGACTATTTTGATATTTATACTCGCGACTAAAACGATCAACGGTCGTAAACGGATTGAAACCAAACGGATAAACACGATTAAATCTAACGGTCGGAAATATTCATAACATATTCATCGGATACACAGTCGCATGGAACCATCCTTCTTCCTCACAAACAACACATGAGCACCCCACGGTGAAACACTAGGTCGAATAAATCCTTTCTCCAGCAACTCTTGAAGTTGAATCTGTAACTCCTTCAACTCCGTTGGTGCCATACGATAAGGTGCCTGAGATATAGGTCCAGTGCCTGATAAAAGCTCAATGGTGAAATCAATCTCTCTGACTAGAGGAACACCTGGTAATTAACTCTTCCGGAAATACATTTGAAAACTTAGAAACAACCTCAATATCACCAATGTCTGGTACAGTAACCTTTATATCCACAATATGAGTTAAGTATGCCACACAACCCTTCTTCATCATCCGTTCGGCCTTCATCGTTGAAATCACACATGGTAGGGAAGTATTCTTCTCACCGCGAAACAATATCTATGGGAAACTTGGACGTCGAAAAACCACCTCCTTCTTATGACAATCGAACATAGCACAATGTGTCTCCAAGAAGTCCATACCCAAAATCACATCAAAATCGACAATATCCAGCAACAACAAATCCGCGGCTAAACCATAACCTCCCACAAAGATCTCACAATCTCTATACACCCATTCAATACTCACAACCTCACCGGATGGATACAACACTCTCCACAACCCTAGAAGTAGAGATGCAGGCATAGTAGCAAAAGATGACAATCTAAATGATATGAAGGAATGCTTAGCACTTGGATCTAGCAAAGTAAGTACATGCAACGTACCAATGACAACCTCTGGTGAAGCTCTGCCCTCACGCAATGACATAGCATGAAATCTGGCCTGTCCAGCTGGTTGTCCACGCTAATTGCGACTCGATTTTCCGCCCTGTCCAGAAGACTGTACTGGTCGAGCTCCAGAAGTAGTACCTCGATCTTCTTCTGAACTCTGAGCTGCCTGACCACCAACACCAGCAACCTGGAGACACTCCCTCGCAAAGTGACCCTCCTGGCCATAATGATAACAAATGGTAGTGCCCCGCTGACAAGGACCAAAGTGATGCCTATTGCAGAATTTGCACAATGGATACTCCCTCGGTACAACAAAAGTGCCACCAGTACGTCGAGGATAGCTGGATCCACTAGAACTCCCACTGGAATGTGGTCTCTGTAACTGATTCCTCCTTCACCTCTGACTCTGCCTAGCCGTAGTAGTAGGATGTCTATAAGGTCCACTAGTAGATGATGATGCCGATTCGGAAGTGCCTGAACTCAGCCTCTTGGAAGTCCCTGACTCGGTCCAGCTTCCTCAAATCGTCGAGACTGGAATCGCATCTGCCTCTCCCTTTCTTCGCCTCGGAGTTCAACACTCACAAACTCATCAAAGTTGTCTCGAGGCATCGTAGTCAATGTTCCCTTGATATTCAGGTTCAAGCTTAACTCAAATCTCCTGCACTTGGCTTCCTCTGAGGCCACCATATCACGAGCAAATCGAGACAAACGAGTAAATTTATCCTGATACTCAAGTACTGACATGCTACCCTGTCTCAGGTTGGTGAACTCCCCATACTTCCTCTACTGAGTAGCCTGGTTGAAATACCTTCACATAAACAAATCTCTGAACAATGTCCATGGAGTATCAACCAGAACTCTGTCAGTGCTAACCCACCAAAAGTATGCATCAAACTCAAGCAAACCAACTGATGTTACTGTCATCTACTCAGGAGTAAAATGCAGACGCTCACAAACTCGTTCAACCTAAACCAACCAAGCCTTACATATCTCTAGATCAGCTGAACCCGAGAAAACAGTTGCGCCATCTGTTCTAGCTTTGACCACAGAGTCAAAACGCTCCTCCAAACGCAATACTCGCATAAGCAAGTCATGCGTCCAGCGATCCTCATCAGGATCCACGTCCCTATTGACACGGGAACCACGTCTAGGAGGCATCCTAATGATAAAAAAAATATTAGTCATAAAGCACAAGGAATGTAATCATGAAACTTTTGATATTTGAAAGCATACAACACTCGAAGCATTGATGAGTAACCGCTGGCCAGTCGGGTCATCGCTCTAGACATGCTGTACATTCTCAAATATCCTTAGCAACACAACTACAGAAGTCTACAGAACCTAAAACCTAATGCTCTGATACCAAGCTGAAAGGACCAGACCCTGATTTAGTTTCCTAAACTAGCATCAGACCCCTTCTGAAAACATGAACTTAAAAAAAAAACATAAAATTTTTGGCAGAGTTACTCTATACCGTGTAGTTACCATTAACCTGCAGCGGAAAATACACTTCATCCTATGCCACAAAAGCCAAACCGTGAGCACCAATCCCATCCGGATTTCTCAAAAATATATCATAACGTAAAGCAATAAACAAAAATGTAGCTTTACAGAAATCCGGAAAATCATGTGAAAATATAAACATAATAGTACTCAGAGCGATCTCTAGTATATACGTATATACACAACAGTAGGCCAAACTAGAAACCTACTGAGAAAGGAACAGTGGCTCGAATCCTAAGCCTCCAACCTTGACGTGCGACACCTGAATCTAAACTGCAAACTGGGCATTGAAAACAAAGAGCCCAAGGAAAGACATATAAACTGTTAGAGTGAGTGGGCGAATACATATATATGTTTAAAAAACATATGCGAGTCTAAATGCATAAAAATCATATGGTACATGAGGGAGACTCTAACTCCTCACGCGTACAGAACATGAATCGAAAATCCTACAGGGTAACACATAGACACATCCGCACTAGTACAGTCTGAATAACGGAATCCCTGATCCTCACGTGATTCCAGCCAGAAAGGTCTCGGGTCAGGGTATCTGCTCCCCCCCCCCCCCGGTAAACATCCTCGGGGATCAGCCGAGATGTTAAGTGTATCGATACAACTATCATGTAGAGTGTACTCTATGTAAACCAAATCATAAAGATTTCCATGCAAATGCATAAAGCGTAATGTAAAAGCATACTCGTAATGTATAATTATAAAATCATATTCCCAAATGCATAATCATAAACACATGCTCATATAATTCATAATAATAAATGCATGCTCATGCTCGTAAATTGTATATAAAAGACTCGCAACCAATAGTGAAAAGAAATGTCCACTCAAAGACAAGCATAACGCAAAAACGCGCTAATACCGTGATCCGGCGGAAGATCCCTCACCAAACGTACGATCCCGATCTCCTGAATAATCACAAATACCACTGATCAAAATCACAATTCAAATCCCTGAACCACACCTCGGAAACCAACAATTTCTGGAAACATATAACTCGAATATCAACGAAATCGTCGAAAATCCCATAAATATTCTACTTATCCCTCGACACAAAATCCACCACCCAAATCAACTCAATAACCTCACGACTGCGATCGAAGCGTGAAAACAAGTCGAAAACACATAAAATTTCCCAAAAATCCGGACCTCGCCGGAGCTCCGCCGCGGAACCACCTCCGACGGCGGCAGCGCGACGTCACCGGAGACTTTTCCCGGTGTACCAAACTCAGAATTCTTCCTCTCCTCAAGGCCAACCATTTCTCTCAAAGGACCACCACTAAACAGCTCCAAAATCACAACCTCCATTAATTTCGGTGACCTATTCCGGCGAGCTTCCAACGGCCTCCAAACCTGAAATCTCTCCACCCAAAAGCTTCTATGGGTTGAGGGCAGCAAAACCCCAAACCCCATCGACCCCAAAAGTAGCCGGAAAAGCTCACCCGATTCCGGCAAAAATCTCAAACTTCACCGAGTTGGTTCTCCCTCAATACTCAACCAAAAAATCAACTCAAATTAAGTTCAAAACAATAGGAAATCACGAGAGGAAGCTAACCTTACCAAGTTTGTTGTCTGAAGTGGCCGGAATCAGAAAGTCAATCGGTGGTGAAAATTCTACCTGAAATGGCTCAGTCAATGCCTGGTCAACGGTCCAATTTTGGTCAACTCGGCCCAAATGCAACTTTTCAAAAATTTTACGATTATTTCGATATTTATACTCGCAACTAAAATGAAAGGTCGTAAACGGATCGAAACCAAACGGATAAACACGATTAAATTTAACGGTCGGAAATATTCATAACATATTCATCGGACATCGGAAAAATCCTCGGAAAACTCCTACGAGCTTGAAATCATAAACTCATATCAAATTCATTACCAAAATATCGTCGTGAACGGTCCATATTAACCAATTACGACGAAACCGCGGCTAATCGCGAAACTCGCAAATGAAGCCAGTTAACTACCATTTCCGGTTCGGGTTGTCACAGAAATGAACTCCCCCTTATCAGTAACTCAATTTTGGAGTTCAGACAATCTTTGCATTTCGATGCATCTCACATGCTTTACAAATATAAATTTGGACAATGACTTGGTAAACAAGTCTGCAGCATTATCTACAAAACAAACCTAATTCACATGAATGTTCAATAGCTGTTGTTGTTGTTGATTGAAGAAAAGCTTTGGCAAAATGTGTTTTGTGTGATCACCATTGATGTATCCCAACTTCGTTTGTTCAATGCAAGCTGCATTATTCTCAAAGATACAAGTTGGTGCTATCATAGTGGATGGTAATCCACTATATCCTCGAATGTGGTATATGATTGATCTAAGCTAGACATACTACTTAACTGCTTCAAGTAAAGCAACGATCTCTGAATGATTCGAGAAAGTAGCAACAAGAGTTTACTTTGTTGATCTCTAAGAAATCACCATGTTCTCCATGGTGTTGGGAACGTCCTTTATGCAGGTCAAAGAGATACCCAGCATTAGCAAAACCAGCCAAGACATCACTAGTGTCTTTGAGTAGGGGACCACATTGAATGGAGGTACAATGCTTGTAGTCAGAGATTCTTTCAATGGGTTGACGAATTCACTCTATGGGTCGAGTGACATACTATGATCGGTCCAGGGTATACCATTCGACGGGTCAAGAGATCCACTTGACTGGTCAAAAATCCTATAATCTGAATACTGCGATTCAACCATTATTTTTTTAAGAATTTCAAGCTTCTCTTTGTTTTCTTTGTTGGGAAAGAACAAACTCAAGTCTACAAAACCTTTCAAGTACCTATAGATGTGCTTTACACCGGTCCAATGACGTTGTGTTGAGCTAAATTGAGCCAACAAGTTCACATAGAATGCAATGTCTGGTCTAGTACATTAAGTTAAATACAACAAAGCTTCAATAGTACTAAGGTACGGTACCTCAGCTCCCAAAAGTTCCTCATCATCATCTTTCAAATGGTACGGATATTTATTGAGTTTCAGACTGCGAACAACCATTAGTGTGTAAGAATGTGTACTTTATCCATGTTAAATCGCCTGAGCATCTTTTGGTCATAAGCAGGCTGGTGAATAAGTATTCCACCAAATCGATATTCCAGCTCTAATCCTAGACAAAATCGAGTGCTACCAAGGTCATTCATCTCAAACTCGGATTTCAAGTAGCCAACCGTCTCATTGATTTCATCAAGAGACCCAATATATTCATATCATCAACATAGACCGCTACTATGACAAATCTTGAACTTGTTCTCGTAATGAACACACATGGGCACAAATCATCATTCTTATATCTCTTCCCAATCAAGTAGTCACTTAGGCGTGTGTATCACATTCTATTAGATTGTTTCAATTATTATAATGAACGCTTCAATCTAATCACATGAGCATTCCATGGTGTAGAGTTACTTGAATTTGGTATAACCATGCCTTCATGCACTTTTATATATATATATATATATGAATCAAGGTTTCTATAGAGATATGCTATCACTACATCCATTAGTTGTATATTCAGTTTTTCGGACACTACTAAACTGATAAGGTAGTGGAAAGTAATGATGTCTATAACCAAAGAGTATGTCTTCTCATAATCAATGCCAGGGTGTTGAGAGAATCCTTGTGCCACAAGTCTAGCTTTATACCGTATGACTTCATTCTTATTATGATTCTAGTGCATAATTGTAGTTAGGAACAATCTTACGTGTGAGATTCACAATGTTGATGATGAAAGGATCATTTTGTGCTTGGATGGCTTGCCTTATCGTCGACAACTCATTTGTGGATTTTCTTGGTCTTGCCCTCTTCCTGGTGGGAGCCGAGGGATATGCTACTCCATCCATATGGGAAAGAGGCATGTTACTCTACCATGAAGTTGTGTTATATCGCCCTTTAAGGACTTCCAACCTTGTATGAACATTTGCAACAGGAATGTATAATGTTGTCTCTATGGCAATATCAGTAAATGAGTCAGGCATCGAGTCTGCTACCTTCTGAAGATCAAGAATACTTCGCACTTCAATCTCACTTTGAGATGTGTGTAAATCTTCTTAAAACATAGTGGGAGGAGTATTCTACGTCAATTTTAACGTTCAACCGAAATGGAGGCATTCCTATCTCTCTCTAACGTCGGGAAGCATGTTTCTTTAAAGTGAAAATCTGCAAATTTTGCAGTAAAGAGAGCTCTCATCAATGGTTCTAAGTAACGGACAATAGTTGGAGATTCATAACCAAAATATATGCGTAATCGACGTGATGACCCATTTTAGTGCGTTGTAGAGGCGCAATTGACACATACATCGTACAACCAAAGATACGTAGATGTGAAATGTCAGGCTCATATCAAGTTACCAACTGGTATACACTGAATGGTTGGCGTGCTACATATCTCAAGAGAAGAAGCATTGTTGCAAGTAATATTGCATATCCTAAGCAAATACCGAAAAATTAGTATGCATAACCATTTCTCTGGCCACAGGTTGTAACCGCTTGATTTTTGCCTCTGCTAAACTTTTATGTGAATGAACATGAGGGATGGGATGTTCAGCTTCAATTCCAATTGACATACAGTAGTCATCAAAAGTTTTTGATGTGAATTCTCCTTCATTATCCAATCTAATTGACATGATTGTGTTATCTTAGTGGTGTGCCCAAAGCTTAATAATCTGTGCTAAGAGTTTTGCAAATGCAACATTCCTAGTGGATAGCAAAGCAACGTGTGACCATTGCGTTGATGCATCTACTAAAACCATAAAATATTTAAATGGTTCGCATTCTGGTTTGATAGGTCCACAAATGTCACCATAGATTCTCTGTAAGAATGAAATATTTTCAATATTATCAACCGTAAAGGAAGGCCTAGCCTACAACTTTGCTAATGAACGGCAAAATGAGCAATGAGCATCAGAGATTGCCACAAAGAAATCTTGTGGACCAACACTAGGTGATGTGCTCGGCTTGGAGGCCGAAACCAGATTAACAGTGTTAATCACATCTACTTCATCAAAACCGATAGGTATTTTTGCACTCTTCTTTGCTTTGAAAAACAGATGACCATGAGAGTTTTCCAAGATTTTGATCATCATATCCTGACCAGGATGTCCTAGTCTGTAGTGCCAAAGCTGATATGAGGCCAAGTCACACATGGTGGTGAGAGTGATTGCATTGGACTCAATGATCCGAACCGTAGTAAGATATAATTGAAAGGACCCAACCCCGATTTAGCCACCTAAACCGGAATCGAACCCCTTCGAAAACACGAACCAACAAAAATTTTCCGAAATTTGGGCAGAGTTTCGTTACTAACGTTGAATTACCATAACCTGCACGCGGAAAAAATAACACTTCGTCCTATGCCACAAAAAGCAAACCGTGGGCACCAATCCCATCCGGATTTCTCAACATCAATATACTCAACAACAGTAAATAAACTGTACTATGTATATACGTATATCTGTGAAAATCCGCACAACATGTATCAGAATGTATCAGAGCGACCACTAGAGTAAAATATATACAATATGTACATCAGTAGGCGAAACAAGAACCTACTGGAAAACACAGGTGACTCTGATCACTAGCCTCCAAACCGCGACGTGAAACAGCGGAATCCGAACTGCAAACTGGGCACGGAAACCGAAAAGCCCGGGGGAAAGGCAAATAAAACGTTAGAGTGAGTGGACGAAAATAATCATATGCCTTTCACCAGTTTATACACATACTCAATAATAAACAGTGCGAGTTCGGAAAAACACAACAACACACATATATATACACGGAGGTTGTCGGGCGACCACTCAAACCCGACGTCAGGTGAATCGCTCAAACCTGACAGTGATAGGCCAGGGGACCACTCAACCCTGGCGGCACGCAGGGGACCACTCAACCCCGCCCAGAGGAATCTCTCAACTCTGGTACATCGATGTATTAAATGCCATCATAATTAAACACATATAATAATACCTCCGGAAACAACATATAACACAACATCATATAATTAAATACGGAAATCATAAAATCCACGAACTCGCAAATCAACAGTGAAAACGTAAACTTGTCCACTCACAGATCAGCTAGCGCGAACTCGCGCTAAACTCGTGGTCCGGCGGAAGTTCCCTCGCCCGAAGCACGATCACGATCCAGATCTCGATCTCGATCTCCTGAATATATATAAACATAACTGATCAATATCGTAATCCACAACACTGTACTGATGCACGGAAACCAACCGTTCCCGGAAATACGAAATGCAGTGCAAAATGAATTACGGAAATCCCGAAATCCCCACTCGAAATCTCGACTGAAAATCGGCTAACTAAAACAACCCGAAAACCTCCATACGATAACCAGGGCGCGATTACGAGAAAAATGACATTAAAATCGTCGAAATCTGAAAAGTTGACTTTTCCAGCCGTTGACCGCCGCCGCCGGCGGCGGCGCGCCGTCAACGGTGGAATTACAAGGCCAAACTCTCCAGATCAGCTCCTCTCAACCATTCGAACATCTTCTCCTTCTAACATGTAGCTCAAATCCTACCGGAAACCCCTCAATTATTCGAAACCAAATCGGAATTCACAAACCGGGTTTCAAATCGGGTTCGACCGAAATCACCATCTTAGATCAATCCAACTACATCACGAGATTCAGAGGAGCAAGGGGAGTCTTTCCCCTCTAACCCCCACCTCCAAACCTCGCCGGAGCCGAGCTCCCCGTCACCGTCGAAATCACCCAATCGGCCTCCAATGGTTCTTCCCCAAAACTCCATCAAATTTCATAAAATCATACTCTAACCAACTCAAAATCACTAGAGGAGACGAACCATACCTGTCCCGTGGTAAATAGTGGCCGGAATCCGGTCGCCGGAAATTGACTTCCCAAAACAGCAACTTTCCTATTCGGTCCGATAGTTCACTTTCCAAATATGGAAAGTCAACCCAAATTCCAGTTTGGTCAACGCCCAAATGAAGTTTTCGATTAACTCTCGACTATTTTTCGACTTTTCGATATTTATACTCGTCCCTCGGGTCGATCGACGGTCCAAAATGAAAATACGAAATGATTCGGATAAGCTCGAAACAAACGGATAAACTCGTCGAAACCCGAAACTTCAAATAATCATAAAATATTCCTCGATTATCGGAAAAATCTTCCGAAACCACCCACGAACTCGAAATCACGTACTCTACGTTTTCCGTGAAGATACTCAACCCAAATTCTCGACCAAAAACCAAGTCGCGAATCGAATTGGCAAACCACAATATATCGCAAAACTGCGACTAAAACCAAATCTCGAGAATCGTGCCAAACACACATCTGATTCTGGTTCGGGTCGTCACAATAATCCACTACGAATTGCCCCTAACTTCCTGAAGGTGTGCTCTCTAAACGTAGTAAGATATACTCCTCTGAAGTTATGCATAAGAATTCTTTACCATTCTCACAATGAGTTTCCAATTGTAAACTGTTGGCTCTAATGTCTTTAAAACTTAGCAATGTTTGATTGGCCTTTGGCACATACAATGTATCACTGATATAAATTCTTGTTCCATGTGGTAGCAAAAATTGTGTTGAACCACGCTCATGTATAACTGGTGTTGAACCACGCTCATGTATAACTGGTGCTGAACCATTCATGGTTGCCACTGATGATGTGTATGACACAAGATCTATAAACAATTACCTATTCCGCAGTATAGTATGAGTAGTACCACTATCTATTAAACACTCAATCTCGTCTTCAAACATCTACAAAAGAATGTGATTTAATTAGTCTTCAAGACTAGTCGAACACTTTAAGTAAAAACTTAAAAAAATTTCAAAGTGTTGTGACCCTTAAAGAGTGTTGTTATGTGTTGGAAGATTTATACCCCCATACTTAGTAAGCTATTGGCTAACTCATAAGTGCAAGAATGGTATTTGCCCGCAAGTGTACGGGGACAAGTAATAGTACAGAAAGGAAATCGAAAGTTAAACCCACGAGGATTAAACACTTAGATTCCTTAGCTCGAAAATGAAAGCACAAAGATTATGACTTACTAGACACTAAAGGAAATAAAATGTGAAAGTGTATCTCACACTACCAAATCCTTTGGAGATTTGACATTACAAGGGATGTTGCAATTACGGTGAGTGATTATATGAGTTGATAAGTTGATTAACTAACTAAATGAAGTGAAAACATAAAGTAAAACAAAAGAAAAGAAATGTTCGGTTAACTAGAGATATCGCCACTAGCCAACTCAATGTACAAACAATGTTCAAGTTATGAGTTTAGTTTGATTCACATGCGCTTGTCCAACTTATGATCATTCTGAATCACCATTGGTTGTGAACCGAATCTCCTAGGCCATTAGGGCACTAGAACTGTTCGGCCCAACATTCAAATATAAAGCAAACCGAAACTGGAATGCAACTCAATTGTAAATCGTATCCTAATCATACCAGATGCCTAATAAGTTCAATATGTGTTCACTTATGATAAATGTGAATGACTTTCCTTCCTAAGTTCCTAATAGAGAACATAGAAGTAGGTTCAAATTACTTTCCTAATCGACACCATTTAGAACATGAATTAGAAGAAGTAACGAGTAGCTACAAAGCCTTTTCAAGTCAATGTAAGCTTGACCAAAGCTCCTTGAATCATTCGGACTTCAAGAAGACTTTCGTCCATGCTCAAGTCCAATGGAAACCAAACCTTAGGCTTATCCTTTTAAGTGTAGACCTAAGTCATGTTTGCATGCTTATCTTCCTTAAGTGAGTGACTGATTCACTTAGGTTCATTTTTAGCTTCCTTAAACACATCTCAACTTAATCATGGCCAATACATGAATATGAATAAATTGAATCAATCCTAAATATGCAAACATACCACAATCACATCATAAGTTATCACACTCATTCACAACACGTAATAAACTAAACCAAATTCAAATCCATAACTCAAAACATAGTTGTATGTACATCAAATTGGCTACGACTAAGCCCTAACATTCCAAAAGACAACTACTCACTACCCATAGCTAAAATAGAGTATAGATACATAAATTAGAGACAAATAAGAGAAGAGATAACCAAAGAGTCTGAAAAGCTCCAAGCTATTCAAGCTCTCCTTCCCTTCTTGCTCCAAAAATGCTCCTATGCTCTAAGAACTTGAGTCACCCACCTTAGACTTATGAGAAGATGGTGTGGATGGAAGTATGGTTGTTGTGATGGAGGTTTTCAAGCCTTTTTGTAGTGCTAATGGGTGTTTGAGAGGTGGAGGAGATGGCTATTGGGTATAGATATGGATAGAGACTATTTATAGAGACTAAAACTATGAAAAACTAAGAAATGATGTGAGTTGTGTATGGGTATAGTGGGGAGCTCGACCCCTATATGTTTGGATGGGATATTTTGGCATCAAATAATTCAAAATTAAGGTTGGACATGATCTACAATTTTAGGCTTTACTTAGTGGTCCAAAGATGACTCACCAAGCATGTGAGTGGCACATGTCTCTACCAAAATATCTTCTCCCTTGGGCTTGTGGGCTTGGACTTGGAATTCTTGGGCCTTAAAATATTCTAACAAGGGGTCGCCGGAGTTGACCATTGACTGGCTAGAGTTGACATTGACCGGGGGTTGACTTTTCGTCATTTTCTCGATTTTGCTCCTTCTTCTTCAAATGCTTAGGAAACTTGTTTGGCTTCTACAAAAAGTGATTAATCTCCATCTTTTAGCTCATTTCCTCCCAAAATCTCCATTTCCTAGTATGACAAGGAAACGTATTAAAAACAATGCTTTATTCATAGAAAATAGGTTATAAGCATAAAATTATGAGCGTGATACGCACATAATTATGGTCCTAATAATATGGCATAAGAAAACCGATGTAAAATGCATCAAAGACACCAAGTTCGGGTACGATTTTTGACGGGTTAAAATAACCCAAAATAAACTTTGATTTTTTGATAACCATTTTTGATAGGTCGGAGATGTTTCTCGACGGGTCAAAAATTAAAAATTTTTGTCACAGTAACTGACCTTCGACGGGTCAATGAAAAACCTAAAAACGTATTGAATTTTTGATATCATTCCGACTGGTCAAAGAAAAATTTCGACGGGTCGAAAATGTGACATTTTGGAGACAGTAGCTTGCATTCGACGAGTCGAGGGAATCTCTTGACTGGTTGAATGTGCTATTTAGTGTACCGGAGGACTGCATTCGATGGGTCGAATGAAAACTAAGGAAAATTTTCGATGGGTCAAAAAAGTGCCAAAACTGTTCTAGGGTATGACATTCGATGGGTCGAGAAAAAAAATTCTGACGGGTCGAAAATTCCAAGAATTAAACCTCATTTCCTTTTTGTCTCCCTTTTATGGTATTTTTGTGTCATAATTCCATAGAATGTTGTAGAATTAGAATCATTCAAGTAATATGTATGAATATAACCATTCTTAACACTTTCAAATACTGAAAAGAAGAAATTTTATTACTTTGCCAACATCAAAACTTACATAAAATTCTTATTCAATAACCATGACTATAACTAGAGTCAAATACAAAATTAAACTTGATTACATAGCAGAATCATAAGCCTAATAGACTAATCAAAATCCATAGTGTCTAAGCTTGCTTTGGAGATATCTGCTACAATTAGATTGACATCACCGTCATCTTCCATCTCATAGTCAGCATAATGTGTCTCCTTTTGTTTGCTTGGTATTGTTGACACATCTTGTACGCATTATGGATATCCTTTAGTGCTTTGCATTGTTTACGCATATGATTTTCGCACTACCCCTATAGCAAGGTGTCAACCGAGAAGCAAAAGTTGAAGAATTCCCACCATTCCTAGAACCACAATTGGATTAATTCTTATTGGAGTTGTTGTGGTTATTTTCATGGAGAGTCCAAGTCAAATTCCAACTATTTTCTCCTCTACCACGTCCTCCTCTACCTCCATGAGTTTGATAAGGTTTAGAATGTTGTTTTTCCTATCCTTTCGTGTCTTCCCACCGGTGTTATAATTTTCATGGACTTTCTTTATACCGGGTGGCCTAGCATTGTTGTGGAGAAGGTGTGACGACCCGAACCAGAATCAGTAGAGTAATCAGCGTAACCTACGAGTTAGTGTGTAATCGCAGTTTATCGAATATTGTGTGATTTGCCGGTTTCGTTACGACATAATTATCGGCCGAGAATTTGAGTTGAGTCTCTTCTCGAGAGTTGTAGTGCACGTGATTTCAAGCTCGTGGGTGGTTCTGGATGATTTTTCAGATGACCGAGGAATATAATGTGATTATTTGAAGTTTCGGTTTATCGACGAGTTTATCCGTTCGAATCGTGTTTATCCAAATCGTAATGGTTATCCATTTTGGACCGTTGATCGTCCCGAGGCACGAGTATAAATATCAGAAATAGTCAAAAAATTATCGAAAACACTGTTTGAAGTTTGACCAGTGTTGACCTTTACTATTTTGGGTCGTTGACCGTTGACCCGTGAAGGAATAGCGACCCGGTTGGATTTCGCCGGCCGACCCGGATTTTCCGGCCACCTCCGGCCACGTTTTGGGTATAGTTCGATTCCCCTTGAGTTTCTTTGTTGATTGGTAGTTGAGTTTGTGAAAATTAATTGAGTTTTGGTTGAGTTCGAATCGGGTTAATTCCTTGAACTTCGCCGGTGACGAGGGGAGGTTCTCCGGCGAGCCACGGTGGCGGGGGTGAGGGGGTTTAGACTCCCCTTGCTCCAGTGGTGCTTCCTATGTAGTTAATTTTGGTTAAGGTTGGGTTTTTGGGTGAACCCGTGGTGGTTGCCGGAGTTGTACTCCGATTTGGTTTCGAGCTGATTTTGTGTTGAAACAGTGAGAATTGAGGCTTGTGGTAGTTATAGTTTGTGTTGGGCTTGAGGAGAAATAGAGAACTGGGTTTTTCCTCGCCGTGAAATTCCTCCGTTGACGGCGCGCCGCCGCCGCCGCCGGCGCTCCGACGAGAACGTTGACTTTTTGGATTTCGATGTTTTTAATGTCGTTTTTATCGTAATCGCGCCCCGATCGTCGCCTTGAGGTTTTCGAGTTGATTTGTGTATCGGATTAGTCGAGGGTTTCGAGTGGAGATTTCGGGAATTTTGTAGATTATTTTGCATAGTATTATATGTTTCCGGGAACGATTGGTTTCCTAGGTGTGGTACAGTGTTGTGGATTATGATTTTGATCAGATATAATTTATGACTATTCAGGAGATCGAGATAGTGCTTCGGGTGAGGGATCTTCCGCCGGACCACGTGATTAGCGCAAGTGCGCATTTTGCTCACCTGTGAATGGACATTTCTTTTCACAGATTGACTGCGAGTCTTTTATATATGATTTTCGAGCATGAGCATACGTCTGTGATTATGAATTATATGAGCATGTGTTTTACGATTATGCATTTATATTATGCTTTATAACGTATGCATGAAATTATTTATGATTTGATTTACACAGAGTACAGTCACAGTTTATGTTGTTGTATCGATACACTTGCATCCCAGCTGATCCCCGAGGATGTCTACCGGGGGGGAACTGTACCTTGTGCCGATGTATTTCCGGGTGGGTACAGATTTCTGTTTCTTGTGCCGATGTATTTCCGGGTGGAAACAGATACCCTGACCTGAGGCCTTTCTGGCTAGAATCACATGTGGGTTTGGGATCCCGTGATTTAGACTGTACTAGCACGGATGTGTCCATGAGTGAGCCGTGGGACTTTTCTATGCATGCTCAGTACGCTTGAGGAGTATGAGTTTACCTCGTGTAATTTATTATATTTATTTATCTGGACTCGCATATGTTATGTTAACATATATCATCTGGCGAAAGACATTTATTTTCGTCCACTCACTCTAACGGTTTTCATGTCTTTCCCCTGGGCTTTTCGATTTTCGTGCCCAGTTTGCAGTTCAGATTCTGGAGTCTCACGTCGTGGTTGGAGGCTAGTTGTTCGAGCTACCTGTGTTTTCCAGTAGGTTTCTTGTTTCGCCTACTGTTGTATATCTTGTATATATTTACACTAGAGGTCGCTCTGGTACATTCTGATACATGTTTTATACGGTTTTTCCTGGATATACTATATATTACAGTTATGTTTACTGTTTATTGTTAATGATATGATATTGAGAAATCCGGATGAGATTGGTGCCCACGGTTTGATTTTTGTGGCAAAGGATGAAGTGTTATTTTTCGGGTGCAGGTAATGGCAATTCCGCGTTAGTAGCGTTACTCTGCCGAAATTTTAATGGTTTTTGTTGGTTCACGTTTTCAGAAGGGGTTTGATTCCGGTTTAGGAAACTAAATCGGGGTTGTGTCCTTTCAGCTTGGTATCAGAGCATTAGGTTGTCAGATTCTGTAGACTCTTGTAGTTGTGACGCTTATGGTATTTGAGTTGATACAGCATGACTGGAGTGATGACCCGACTGGCCAGCGGTACTCATCAATACTTCGGGTGTTGTGTGTTCTCAAATATCTGAGGTCTCATGATTACGTTCATTATGCTTGTACCTAATGCTTGTCTTGTATCAGTAGGATGCCTCCTCGACGTGATCCCCATGTTGATCGGGAAGAGGATCCTGATATGGATCGCCAGACGCACGACTTGCTGATGCGAGTGCTGCATTTGGAAGAGCGTTTTGACCCTGTGGTCAAAGCTCGTACTGCTGGTGCGACTGTATTTTCGGGTTCATCTGATCCAGAGATGTGTGAGGCATGGTTGGTTCAGGTTGAACGGGTTTGTGAGCGTCTACGTTTTACCTCTGAGCAGATGACAGTAGCAGCAGTTGGTTTACTTGAGTCAGATGCATACTTCTGGTGGGTTATCACCGACAGAGTTCCAGTTGATACTCCGTGGACTTTGTTCCGTGATTTGTTTATGCGGAGGTACTTCAATCAGGCTACCCAGCAGCGCAAGTATGAGGAGTTCACGAACTTGAGACAGGGTAGCATGTCTGTGCTTGAGTACCGGGACAGGTTTACCCGCTTATCTCGTTTTGCGCGTGACATGGTGGCTATTGAGGAAGCCAAGTGCCGCAGATTTGAGCTGGGTTTGAACTTGAACATCAAGGGGACTCTGACTACGATGCCTTGGAACAACTTTGATGAGTTTGTCAGTGCAGCACTCTGAGGTGAGGATATCGAAAAGGAGAGGCAGATGAGGTACCAGCCTAGACGATTTGAGGAGGGTGTACCAAGTCAGGGGTCTTCAAAGAGGCAGAGTTCTGATACTTCCGGTTCGGCTTCATCCTCGGGCAGTAGACCATATCGACCACCAGCTAGTTCATCGAGACAGAGGCAGAGATAGAGGAGAGATCGGCCGCAGTGACCACAGACTAGTGGGGGTTCTAGCGGCTCTAGTTATCCTCGGCGTACCGGAGGCACGTTTCCTATACCGAGGGAGTATCCACTTTGCAATTTCTACAATAGGCATCACTATGGTCCTTGTCAGCGAGTCCCTACCCTTTGTTATCGTTGTGGCCAGGAGGGTCACTTTGCGAGGAACTGTCTTCAGCCTATTGGTGGACAGGCGGCCCAGAGTTCCAGAGGAGAGCGAGGTGCCACTTCGGGAGCTCGACCAGTATAGTATGCGGGCCATGGGGGACAGCAGGGACAGCCTCAGCGTGGACGACCAGCCGGGCAGGCGAGGGTTCATGCCATGACTTTGCGAGAGGGCAGAGCTTCACCTGAGGTGGTTATCGGTACATTGCATATCTTTGGTATTCCAGTACTTACTTTGTTAGATCCAGGTGCCACACATTCATTCATGTCATATACACTATCATCTTTAGCTACGGTACCTGCATCTCCACTTCCGGGGTTGTGGAGAGTGTTATATCCGTCTGGTGAGATTGTGAGTATTGGCTGGGTGTACAGAGACTGTGAGATTTTTATTGGAGGCCATGGTTTAGCCGCAGATTTATTGTTGCTTGATATTTTCGACTTTGATGTGATCTTGGGAATGGACTTCTTGGAGACGCATTGGGGCAATGTTTGACTGTCACAAGAAGGAGGTCGCATTTCGACGACCAGGCTTTCCCGAGATATTGTTTCGTGGCGAGAAGAACACTTCACTACCATGTTTGATTTCTGAGATGAGGGCGGATCGGTTGATGAAGAAGGGCTGTGTGAAAGGACCCAACCCCGATTTAGCTTCCTAAATCGGAATCAAACCCCTTCGAAAACACGAACCAACAAAAACTTTTCGAAATTTGGGCAAAGTTTCGTTACTAACGTAGAATTACCATTACCTGCACGCGGAAAATACACTTCATCCTATGCCACAAAAAGCAAACCGTGGGCACCAATCCCATCCGGATTTCTCAATATATCAACAGTAAAGTAAACAATACATATAATATATACTTTACTGAAATCCAGTGTAAAACCGTATAACGTATTCAATAGGAAGCTCAGAGCGACAACTAATACATAATGATAACCGCATACCACAGTAGGTAGAACAATAAACCTACTGGATGAAACAAAGTAGCTCGAGCACTATGCCTCCGACCATGACATGCGACACCAGAGCCTGAACTGCAAACTGGGCACGGAAACCGAAAAGCCCAGGTGAAAGACAATAAACACGTTAGAGTGAGTGGACAAAAATAAATGTCTTTCACCAGATAATATATATATTTAAAATCACATATGCGAGTCCAGGTAAATAAAATAACAAGTACACGAGGTAAAACTCATACTCCTCCAGTGTACTGAGCATGCAAGTATAAATCCCACGGGGTCACTCATGGACACACACCGTGCTAGTACAGTCCGAATCACGAGGTCCTTAGTCCCCGTGACTCTAAGCCAGAAATGGCCTCGGTTCCGGGGAAACGCCCCTCACCGGTCAGGTCGGGATAACGACGTCCCTCCTGGCGGCCTACCATCGGGGATCAGCCGAGAGGCAAAGTGTATCGATACAACAACGTAACCAAGACTGTACTCTGTGAAAACCAAATCATAAACAATTCGATGCAAATGCATGAAACAGCATATAAAATGTATGCATATTCGTATACGTATATCCGTATAAACATATTCGTATAATTGTAAACACATGCTCATATAATCATAATCTCGTATGAAATCTCATGCTCGTAAAACTATAATCATGCTGCATGCTCAAGATCATAAATCACATAAAAGACTCGCAAGATTTCCATGAAAAGAAATTGTCCACTCACAGACTGGCGTAACGCGTATCGCGTTAACCCGTGATCCGGCGGAAAGTCCATCGCCAAAACAACGATCACGAACCCCTGAATATTCACAATGTCCAATATTCAAAATCATAATCCGACAATACAAATCAAACCACGAGAAACCACCGTTCTCGGAAACAGATAATTCAAAGTCGACGAATCGTCGAAAATCCGTATATACCACTTCAATACCTCGCTTTACGTTCGGACGCTCAACTCGAAAAACGAACCTCCCCACTGCGATCGGGGCGCGATTTCGAGTCAAATGACATGCGACTTGCCGAAAGTCAAAAAGTCAACTCTGACCGTTGACCACCGCCGTTGACCGCCGTCCACGGCGGCGCCACCGCCGACCGAAGAATTTTAAGGCGGAGCAACCCCTATTCCATGCAAAACCACCCACTGAGCAACTTTGTCAACTGTACCAAAGTCCAATTCTCACTCTAACTAGCTCAATTTCAAGCAAAACCGAATTGGTTCACAAATTTCAATTCCAAAATTCTCCAAACACAAGATGAATTGGATCACCAAACTTACATGGTAGCTTCACAATGATGAGGGCTACAAAACCCAGTCCTTGTTGTAGCTCGAATCGGCCGAAAAAGTATAGTTCGAATTCACCAAGTTTCTTCAATATTTTGGCCGGAAATAACTTCCTCTCCGGTGACCCACGTCGGGAAAGAAGCACGGAGCCACCACCAGAGGACCGAGACGAGGCCAAAGAGACCTTTCCCGAGCCTTGAGGTGGCCGGATTCGGTCCACCGCCGTGAAGCCACCGCCCTTGCCGTCGAACTTCTCACACCACCGAGTTGACTCGGTCAACTCGGTCAACACCCAAAAGAGTAAGTTTGACTTGCCCCAAAACAGAAAGTTTCTATTTATAGCCTTCCCAAAAATGGAAACTCAAACTTATCCATTTCGGCGAACATAAAACACGCGTAACTTTCTCGTCGTAATTCCGATTCCGATAATTCTTGCGGCCACATACTCGTCTCGACATATTCTTCCAATATTACCCAAAGTCAAACATATCGATCAAACGGATAAAAAGTCAACCCTTCGAACCAACACACATTAAATCGACTAAACAATCAACAAACGGAAAAATTCGTAACTAATTCCTCGTAACTCCAAATCAAACTCCGGAAGTTCCCACAAACTTGAAATTAAATTCTGAACAACTTCCGTGAAGAAGCCAAAACCAAATTCTCATCTGGTAATTAAGTCGCGAACAAACTCGCCATTTAAATCCGAACTTCAAATATTCATAACTAATTCATCGGTCGTCCAAATAACGATCCGGAACTGCCCACGAACTCATAATCACACGTAGAACGACTCTCGAGAAGAGACCCAGCTCCAATTCTTGGCCAATAATTAAGTCGTTAGCAAGCTCGGCGATTCCGAACAACCGTCGGATATCAGTGACTACGCGGTAACTCACGTACATAGCTGTTCATACTGCTGATTCTGGTTCGGGTCATCACACAGTTGCTTATTTAGCTCATGTTGTGGACACTACAGCGGCTGTGCCAAACCTTGGTAGTATTGAGGTTGTTTCTGAGTTTCTAGATGTGTTTCCGGAGGAGTTACCAGGCATACCTCCTGTGCGGGAGATTGATTTCACTATTGAGCTGTTACCGGGTACAGGACCCATTTCTCAGGCACCGTATCGTATGGCGCCAGCGGAGTTGAAAGAGTTATAGGTTCAGCTCCAGGAGTTGCTGGAGAAGGGTTTCATTTGACCCAGTGTTTCGCCATGGGGTGCCCCGGTTTTGTTTGTACGGAAGAAAGATGGATCCATGCGGTTGTGCATTGACTACCGGAAGCTGAATCAGGTTATAGTGAAGAACAAGTTTTTGTTGCCGCGGATTGATGATTTGTTCGATCAGCTCAAGGGAGTTTCAGTCTTTGCGAAGATTGATCTTCGATCCGGATATCACCAGTTGAGGATCCGAGAGTCTGATGTGGCCAGAACAGCTTTTAGGTCGCGGTATGGGCATTACGAGTTTTTGGTTATGCCGTTTAGGTTAACCAACGCCCCCGCAGCTTTCATGGACTTGATGAATCGGGTGTTTAGACGATTTCTGGACAAGTTCGTGATTGTGTTTATCGATGATATTCTGATCTATTCCAGGAGTGTGAGCCAACATAAAAAGCATTTGCGAGCGATGTTGCGGACTTTGAGGGACCATCAGTTGTTTGCGAAGTTCAGCAAGTGCGAGTTTTGGTTGGATAGTGTGAAGTTTCTAGGACACGTGATATCGGCTGAGGGAGTCAGCGTTGATCCTGACAAGATTGAGGCCGTGCTGAATTGGAGTAGACCTACCACTGTACCGGAGATTCGGAGTTTCTTGGGTTTGGCAGGCTACTACCGACGGTTTGTACAGGATTTTTCTTGGATTGCTACCCCATTGACCAGGTTGACGAAGAAGGGCATCAAGTTTGAGTGGTCTGATGCATGTGAGGAAAGTTATTTTCTCCTGAAGGAGAAGTTGACTCCTGCACCGGTTCTGACATTACCAGACGACAGCGGTGAGTTTGTGGTTTATAGTGATGCGTCGAAATTGGGACTAGGTTGTGTGCTGATGCAGCATGGTAGGGTTGTAGCCTACGGTTCTAGACAGTTGAAACCACACGAAGTCAACTATCCGACCCATGATTTGGAGTTGGCCGCTATTGGGTTAACGTTGAAGAGTTGGAGACATTACTTGTACGGGGCCTAGTGTAAGATTTACACCGACCACAAGAGTCTCACTTATTTACGGACGCAGCCAGATTTGAATATGAGGCAACGCCGGTGGATGGAGTTGATCAACGACTATAATTACACTTTCGAGTACCATCCAGGGAAGGCCAATGTTGTGGCTGATGCACTTAGTCGGAAATCTGGAGCTTCGTTATTCCATGTTTGTGTAGCTAGAGTGTCTATGTTAGCCGAGCTTCGGGCTACGGGTGCCGAGTTCGAGTGGGATGACGAGGGAGCTTTGTTGCGGTCTGTCTGAGCGGACTATACAGACACTTGAGGATATGTTGCGGTCATGTGTGTTGTAGTTCCGCGGGAATTGGGACCAGCAACTGCATTTGATAGAGTTCGCCTACAACAACAGCTATCAGGCCAGTATCGAGATGGCACCGTACAAGGCCCTGTACAGGAGGCAGTGCCGCACTTCGTTGTGCTGGAGTGAGGTGGGCGAGAGATGACTTATTGGCCCTGATCTGGTGAAGAGCACTATGGAGGACGTCCAGATTATCCGGGATAGATTGAAGATCGCCCAGGATCGGCAGAAGAGTTATGCGGACGTGAGGAGGAAGAGTCTCGAGTTTGAGGTTGGCAATTGGGTCTTCCTGAGACTATCTCCGTGGAGGGGTGTTGTGCGTTTCGGGAAGCGTGGCAAGCTTCGACGACGATACATTGGTCCGTATGAGATCACCGAGAGGGTTGGAGCTGTTGCTTACAGACTTGAGCTACCGGCTGAGATGACTCGTGTTCATGATGTTTTCCATGTTTCGATGTTGCAGAAGTACATCTCAGATCCTTCGCATGTGTTGTCCCCACAGCAGTTACCGATCCGAGAGGATTTGACGTACGTGGAGGAGCCGGTACAGATTCTCGATCGTCGTGAGTAGGAGTTGAGGCACCGTGTGATCCCGCTAGTGAAGGTCTTATGGCAGAATCACTCGGTTGAAGAGGCCACCTGGGAGATTGAGCAGCGTATGCGGGAGCAGTATCCTCATCTGTTCACCTGACAGGTACATAAATTTCGAGGTCGAAATTTTTTTAAGGGGGGTAGATTTATGACGACCCGAAACAGAATCAATAGAGTAATCAGTGTAACCTACGAGTTAGTGTGTAATCGCAGTTTATCAAATATTGTGTGATTTGCAGGTTTCGTTACGACTTAATTATCGGCCGAGAATTTGAGTTGAGTCTCTTCTCGAGAGTTGTAGTGCACGTGATTTCAAGCTCGTGGGCGGTTCCGGATGATTTTTCCGATGACCAAGGAATATAATATGATTATTTGAAGTTTCGATTTATCGACGAGTTTAGCCTTTCGAATCGTGTTTATCCGAATCGTAATGGTTATCCGTTTTGGACCGTCGATCGTCCCGAGGCGCGAGTATAAATATCGAAAATAGTCGAAAATTGTCGAAAATACTGTTTGAAGTTTGACCAGCATTGACTTTTACTATTTTGGGCCGTTGACTGTTGACCCGTGAAGGAATAGCGACCCGGTTGGATTTCGTCGGCCGACCCGGATTTTTTGGCCACCTCCAGCCACGTTTTGGTTATAGTTCGATTCCCCTTGAGTTTCTTTGTTGATTGGTAGTTGAGTTTGTGAAAATTAATTGAGTTTTGGTTGAGTTCGAATCGGGTTAATTCCTTGAACTTCGCCGGTGACGGGGGGAGGTTCTCCAGCGAGCCACAGTGGCGGGGGTGATGGGGTTTCGACTCCCCTTGCTCCAGTGGTGCTTCCTATGTAGTTAATTTTGGTTGAGGTTGGGTTTTTCGGTGAACTCGTGGTGGTTGCCGGAGTTGTACTCCTATTTGGTTTCGAGCTGATTTTGTGTTGAAACAGTGAGAATTGAGGCTTGTGGTAGTTATAGTTTGTGTTGGGCTTGAGGAGAGCTAGATAACTGGGTTTTTCCTCGCCGTGAAATTCCTTTGTTGACGGCGCGCCGCCGCTGGCGGCGCTCCGGCGAGAACGTTGACTTTTTGGATTTCGATGTTTTTAATGTCGTTTTTCTCGTAATCGCACCTCGATCGTCGCCTTGAGGTTTTCGAGTTGATTTGGGTATCAGATTTTCAGTCGAGGGTTTCGAGTGGAGATTTCGGGAATTTCGTAGATTATTTTGCACAGTATTATATGTTTCCGGGAACGGTTGGTTTCTGAGGTGTGGTACAGTGTTGTGGATTATGATTTTGATCAGATATATTTTATGACTATTCAGGAGATCGAGATCGTGCTTCGGGCGAGGGATCTTCCGCCGGACCACGTGATTAGCGCGAGTGCGCATTTTGCTCACCTGTGAGTGGACATTTCTTTTCACGAATTGACTGCGAGTCTTTTATATATGATTTTCGAGCATGAGCATACGTTTGTGATTATGAATTATACGAGCATGTGTTTTACGATTATGCATTTATATTATGCTTTATAACGTATGCATGAAATTATTTATGATTTGATTTACACAGAGTACAGTCACAGTTTATGTTGTTGTATCGATACACTTGCATCCCGGCTGATCCCCGAGGATGTCTACCAGGGGGGAAATGTACCTTGTGCCGATGTATTTCCGGGTGGAAACAGATACCCTGACCTGAGGCCTTTCTGGCTAGATTCACGTGTGGGTCTGGGATCCCGTGAATTGGACTGTACTAGCACAGATGTGTCCATGAGTGACCCCGTGAGACTTTTCTATGCATGCCCAGTACGCTGGAGGAGTATGAGTTTAGCTCATGTACTTTATTATATTTATTTATCTGGACTCGCATATGTTATTTTAACATATATCATCTGGCGAAAGACATTTATTTTCGTCCACTCACTCTAACGGTTTTCATGTCTTTCCCCTGGGCTTTTCGGTTTCCGCGCCCAGTTTGCAGTTCAGATTCTGGAGTCTCACGTCGTGGTTGGAGGCTAGTTGTTCGCGCTACCTGTGTTTTCCAGTAGGTTTCTTGTTTCGCCTACTGTTGTATATCTTGTATATATTTATACTAGAGGTCGCTCTGGTACATTCTGATACATATTTTATACGGTTTTTCCTGGATATACTATATATTACAGTTATGTTTACTGTTTATTGTTAATGATATGATATTGAGAAATCCGGATGGGATTGGTGCCCACGGTTTGATTTTTGTGGCAAAGGATGAAGTGTTATTTTCCGGGTGCAGGTAATGGCAATTCCGCATTAGTAACGTTACTCTGCCGAAATTTTAATGGTTTTTGTTGGTTCACGTTTTTAGAAGGGGTTTGATTCCGGTTTAGGAAACTAAATCGGGGTTGAGTCCTTTCAGAAGGATCTCGTGATGCCTCTCTTTCTTGGCCAGCACACTCATAAGATCATTGAATGATCTAAGTCTTCCTTGCTCATAATCAATGAGATATTGATATGCAAGGGTGTCCATAGAAGTAGGGAATGTGCTCAAAGACTTCTTGACCATACCTTGGTCAGTCTTTACAACGCCACAAATGGTAAGCTCTGACTATAACTCTAGCATATCTAAATAAAACTCATGTATCTTAAGATAATCCAATAACTGGATTCTATCCCACTTTTCTTGTGGCTTTGAAATTTATGCGACATGCACCTTGTTGAACCGTTCTTGCAAAGTTTACCACAAATCCGCAGGGTCATCCTTTAACAAATATTGTTTCTTCAGAGTAGGATGAATATGTCTCTTGAGAAACATGAGAGCTTGAGCTTTTTGAGCTAAGGTGGCCTCGTTGGCTTCAGTGCCAAGTGGTAGTGGTTGGATGGTATTAGTGAGATGTTTACTAAGAAGAGTATTCTTAATGTCTGATACCCATTTATCTATGGTATTATGCTCCTTAAATATCAAGGATATCAAATTCTGGCATTGTAGGCTCAGTCATCTACAAAAGACAAGAGATATAATTAGTATCTGATCGAATGAACCACAATCACTAATTATCAATTTTAGGGAATAAGAACCATGATCAATGATGTTTGGTCACAAAAACCAATGCAAAACCGGTGGCTTCATACCGCTCACCAGAAAACCTTGATTATCAAATAGTCACAAAGATCGACTTTCTTTTTTCCAATGTGAAATCACAATTAACCATGATATTCACTAATAACCGTGACCTCCCCCAGGACCGTCACTAATCTTAAACTTTGAGGAAGAGGTGATTAAATCTCATTCACTCATACCTGCATTAATCTATAGGAACTAAAGGCATATAATAATTCACGGTATATAAACCTAAATCTAGACCTAGATCTAGGATGTTGCAGCAATTAAGTTTTGCATCCTAATTCTAAATCGAAGAAGGTTAGTCGATTTACCTCGAGTGTGTTATGCTTGGTATGAAAACTTTGCAAAAAGGTTTGAAGAAAAGAGGATTTTCGGCGAGCTGCTGTCGACAAAAAAGTGAGCGGTGGTGGTTGATGTCGAACTCCGGCGGTGGTGTAGGTGTTTAGGGGTTTAGTGTATAAGGTTTGGGGTGATGACTATCAACTCAAGAGCTATTGATAACGTGTTGAAGAAGAAAATAGAAATGCAAGAGATATGATTTGAAACTGTACTTTATTCATTGATAAATGACATTAAATAGGCATTATAATCTGTTACAATCATTATCCCTGTAAATCAAGGATTGAGAGAATATCTACTTCTATTCTAATTAGGACAAGACACACACTGAGATACCAGGAATATTTCTCTTAGAACAAAACTGACCTTATTTAGGATAAATAAGTTGTCTGACTTAAACGGGGAAATAGGTTTTTTAAAAAAAAAACAAAACAAAGATTCTCCAGTTTAAGGCAGCAACTCAAAGAAGAGCACTAGATGATGATTGGGCCGAGTGGATCAGCAACTCTATTGGCGGCTTCATTTTCCAAGTTCCAGCTTTGATTAAGTCTGGAATAATGAAGCTCTACGTGCGAGTGGATCTTCGGCGGGGCATGGTGGTGCACCGTATGTTTCGATTTTCCCCTACTTGTATAGAGCAAATTTCATTTGAGTATCCAACCATGTGCGACTTTTGTTCTCTTTGTGGTTTATTTGCGCATGGTGAGAATGGATGTGTAGTGTTGCGAGCTAGGGCGGAAAAATAGGCAAAGATGGAGGCAACGTGTGATAAAAGGACTCCAAAGGAGCCGCCGAGTTTTGAAAAATCACCTTCGGCTCCTTTGACTTCCTCAAGCCAGATGACGGCGCCATCAAGAGTGATGGTGCAACAGCCGCCGGTGGTGGAGGGGTGGAGGAGATAATGGCTTCAGGTGGCGGGGATGTGCTCTCCAATGGTGAACATGTCGGCCAAGTGGCGAATATGCAGGGCAGTGGGAAAGCGGAATAAGAACATATGTCCTTCATGCAGGGGAACCCTCTTTTTGAGGGAGGCCCACTAACAAATTCTGGTTTTTTGAAGGCTATAGGCTCTTTGAGTAGCCCACAGCTAAGCCCAACCCAACTAGGACAAAACCAATAGCTCAAAAGGCTAAGGGGGATAACTCAAAGGCCATGAATACTATCGTCAAGTTTGAACGATGTCGGCACAAACCGATGTCTCATGCAGGTGAGACAGCTCCGCATGCATATGGGGCATCTCGCCAGGCCGAGGCCCCGATGCATGTAGATAGGGAATCCTTGCTAGTAGCTAGTGGCCAACGAATGGTTATAGTGCCACAAGTCGTTGGTGGCAAGAGAAGGACTCGGGAGGAGACCCCATCACTAGAGGCAATCACATGACAAGTAGCGAGTGACCGTGCAGCAGGGGTGGACAAATACGATTCCCCACAAAAGGAAGAAGATTACATTGGATCAAGCCGCTCTCGCGAAGAAGTAGGCTGAAGAGCAACGCCTATTGTTGCTGTCGTTTGTGATGCATAACTAGATAAGATATGGGGTTGGAAAAATTTTAGTCATTTTCGTACGTATAATTTCATCTACTTATATAATAATAATTTGTATTGTACATATAATAGTATAAATTATTCTAGGGAGTTATCTGTAACGACTCGAAAATCGTTCGATTTTATAACTTAACTTATCGACATTAATCAATTTCTGTCGATTCATCTCAAAAAATTAAAAGGCGGCAAGCCAAAGAACAGCCTAAAATTCCCAAAACTCATTCGCGCCAAACATTTTGGTCTCTCTCTCTCTCCCTCTCGCTCCATCTCTCAGTCTCTTCGCTTCCGTCTCTCTCTGTCTCTCTCGGCTAGGGTTTCAAGGTACGTGGGACATCTATAACCTGTCCGTTTGGATTTTAATCTCCAGAGAGCTCTTCGTGTTATTTCAATTTCAATCGAATACTCTTTTCTACAATTTAGTGAAATAACTATGAGTGCCATTGTGCTAAGATTTTCCAGCTATAGATTTACCCTCGTGGATCTTGAATCTCAGTGTTCTCGTTCACAATTTGGTTTTCCATTACTAGAACTGTTTCAGAAGTCGTCGGAATTACTCAAATTTGAATTGTGGTGTTGAGGTCAGAAACCCTAGATTTCTGGAGATACTAGTGCTTGGGTTCGCAGTTTTCACATATAGAGGGATATCTTCTTTTAGGTTATTTGGGGTTCTTAGGGCGAGGCGAGGGGCGTTTCGCTTGATTTGATGAATTCAGAAATTTTCAAATTTGGACTATTTATATATGGAGGAAGACATGATTTGTGGCTTATAACTATAATTGGGAGTCTTTTGTGTTCTAAATTGTGTTGGCGGGGACTTATGCGGATGTTTTGAGCATAAACTGGATAAAGTAGATACATTCGTGAGCTTACACCAGTTAGTTAGCTGATTTTGGATGTCGTAATTCACTTGACAATGTATGTGAAAGATGAAAGTGTGTGTGAAAGGTGGCAGGAGTAACTGGAAAGCTGGAACAACATGAAAGCTTCGAGAGAGAGATCCCCAAAAGTGATCAAGGTTCCTCTAAAGTGCAAAGCTAGTAAAGGTGGCTCGGGAAAACAGAAATCTATGAGGAGTGCTAATGAGCAGTGTCATAGAGAAGTAGGTAAGAGTTCTTATATTTTCAAGTATGCTACTATGAGTGCATGATGTGAACTCGAACCTTATACATTGATCTGTATGGCTTTGTATTACTTTGCATCTATAGGATTCGCTCCGTGCCGTTGCATTCACCAATAATTATATGAAAGCTCATATTATATTATTGTCTTCTTTTTCCATGATTTCCTAATTTTAAAGTCTACATATGGAGTAATGGAGAAATATATCTAAGACATGGAGTTGTAAGAAGAATTACCTCGTCTTTTCCTTAGGGAAACATGAACAGTATTTCAAGGAGAAAGAAGAGCATTCATCCCCTTGCAATGAAGCTGAAGGCAGGGATACGGAGCTTCAAGATGGTGTACAGTTTTCAGAAACAAGGAAGCTGCCTGTTTATGGTATTAACAGAGGGAAACAACTTCTTCCTCGCTCAAAGATTAAATTGCAGCTTTTTCCTGTAAATGATGACATTCGTATAGGATTGGAAAAGGTAAGTCCTACATGATGAAGCTTTGGAAATGAGATAACACTATGTATTTGAAAGCATACTTATTTTGTTACTTTAATCTCTAATATGTGAGTTTCATATTGTTTTATTTCACTTCAGTTAGGATGGACTTCATCCATATTTGGAACTCACTCTTAGAGCACAGAAGAAGATTTCTTCTGTTCTAAAGCACCTTATCAGCAAGTGGGGACGTTCAAGTGCTGCTTTCGGTGAGCCGGTTCTATTTCCATATAGGATGCAAGACACTGGGTCTAGTAGCAGAAGATGGATGCTGAATGATGATGAAAGCAGTGCTGGAGATGTGTATGCAGCTGTTGGAAGCCCTGAAGTTTTTCGCTTAAGGTATACATCTTACTCATTTCTTTGATCACAAGGGTTTGTAATTCAAGCCGGAACTAGGGAGTTTACAATATAATTTTTTTTGTTTGACTTGATATGATTTTCAAGGTATGGTTGGCTCTCTGAAGAACATAAAAACTCTGACAAGCCTTCTACATCAACGAATGACAAGGTTGATTTACAATGTGAAGGCATCCAGAGAGATGCTAGTACTTCCACTGAGAATGCATATGAAGTAGAAAAATGCATTGTGTTGACAAGCAGATACTTGGAACCAGTGAATGGAACACCAAATTTAAATGATGAGAAGATTTTCAATGTAGCTGGTGATCTTTTGGTAAAGTTTTCTACTCTCTTGCTCTAGTTGTTGGATAATTATTTAATTACAATGCTTGCAAGCACCTTCATCACTATTCATTATCAAGTAGACATTTGAAATCCTTTTGTAGGAATCTAATAGGAAAAAAAAATCTGTAGGCTCAGGACTTTTTAACTGGCTGAATGAGGTTTAGATACAGCATGTATTTTCATAGCTTTGATCATTCTTCTGAAGTTCTGTTATATTATATATAGAGTGATGGCCAAAAGTGGGTGGATGCTAACCATGCAACGTCATCAGCACTGGATGTTGATACAATAACTAATGTAGGCATTGGAGGCCTCCTTTCCGAAGCATCCTTACAAGCTAAGTTCAATTATGGCAATAAAAAACAAAGAAAGAAGGATAAAGCCGTGCATCCCCTGGATGATGTAAATATTGGATCAAAATTATTTGAGTTGTGGGCTGATTGTCAATCTATAAGCATTGGCGGCATCCTGTCTGAAGTATCCTTGCAGGGAAAAATCAGTTGTATTGGTGCACAATCAATTGCAAGTAATCCGAGCTTGCATCCAACTCATTCAAACCCTGATGGTGTTTGAGGTCCAAGGCCATCAACTCAAGTTCCAGGCTTATCATTTTTGGATGCTGAAGAAACCTGTCATGCATTTCCGTCTAGGAAATTTTCTTTGTCGGGTAAAGATGTTCTGGATTCTGTTGGAAGTTGTGGGGAATCTAGCCAGCATTCTGGTTTCAAGCTGTTTAAGTTTTCTATTTCATTTAAGGTATGCTTAATCCTGTATATGTTTCTATTACTGCGGCTTTGATTAGACCTGTATTCGTGGTGAATTATTGGTTAACTGAGTTATCAAATTGATGTGCAGTGGAATAGCATTATTTATGTTTATGGATTAAGAAATGCTTTGGTGGACCAGTTTTGGGATCATTGTCTTCTGTGTTTCTTTTACCAATTGATGTTTAAACGATTTCTGTCCAGCAGAACCTTTTCAAGATTGGCTTGATTAATGATAGGATTGGACTTACTTACCTACAGTACATTCTTTAGTCTCTTGTATATGAGTCTAGTTTAGGCTAGTTCATCACAAGCATTTTTTTGTACCCTTAAATCATTGGAATGGTTGTGGCCTTTCTTGTGTGGTTATCAATTTCAGATCATATCGGATGTCTATTTTGCAGGCTAATAGATTAACTGATCTTCCACAAGACCGTGCTCTTCAGGATTCTCATACCGAACGCGTGATTTGTTCAAGTGTGAACAATGATGAACGAAGCCTTGGGCTATGAGGCATCAAATGGGTAATTGAATAGTGAATACTTAATCAAAGTGATTATCAGTCCAAACGTCCATTGGTAAGACTTTACAAAAGAAACGATAAGCTAAATATTTATTTATGTAAGTTTTTGTGCTGCTCTGCCAGACCGACTCTTTGGGACCCTTTGATCTTGGCTTGCCTGTTGCCCAGAAGCTCAGCAATGCAGAGTACAAGCATCAGTGAAATTGTTAAGCAGCAGTTTGAGCATAAGGACCCCATTTGATGGAGAAAATAAATCAAAGGGATTTAGTTGATTCTAAAAGGTCAATTACTTGTCCAGATTTCTACTAAAAAATTAGGGAAAAGGCTTTTTTTACGATTCCTTATATGGTAAGGTCTGAATTAGAAGATTAAGAAAAAGAAAAAACAGTCGAATTCAAGATGATTCATTGCATATAGTCCATTTCTAATGTCTTGCTTGTTGAATTAAATATGTTGTATCTGTGCTCCAGAGTTCCATCTGAAAATTAGAACACATGATTTAAACTGAACTTCTGTCCCTTTAGGCCGGATTGATCTGTGTAGATTTCCGGCAGTTAAATTTTCTGAATCAGTATCAATGTGTAACTTAGTCTAACATTAGGTACGAGAAGGTATTTTATACACCTGTCTACGTGTCAGGTTTTCATTGGCTCAAAACTAAACAAAAGGTTAAAGTTGTAGGATCAGAAATCAAAAAGAAAAAGTTTAATTCCGCTGTGTATAGAATACCTTCCTCTGTTTAACTGTGTCATTCTGTATTTCTGGATCTAATAGCTGAAGATGTTGTGGCTCCCTAAAGACTTACATGAATCAAAGTAGTGAGAACCTAGAAATGTGACACTCATAATATATTAGATTCAAGGAATTAAAGATCCTTTTCTTTACAGTGTGACTGAAACTTCAATAACAGAAAACGTTAAAGATAATTAAAGAGACAATCTTAAGTATGGCATAGTTCAGATTTGCTCACTGCTTCTCCTTCGTTCGAGACAAACAGTTTACAGCCCACAAGGGCCAACCATAGTTTTCTTACTTAAATGTGTTATTTTAACCGATATAGCTAGTCACTTGTATAAGTATACAAATTTGAAATCCAAATAACTTGCATATATAAGAGAACCCGAAGTAGTATGCTACAGAGTCATAGATTTCTCTTTCCCAAATGCTCAAATTACAATGTTGGCGATTGGCTGGTAGCTGGTGGCAACTGTATGTTGTACGCTGGAGAGCCTGACATGATCCCAATGACCCGCTCACCCGCCAAAATGAGAATTCCAAGCAACCAAATAATAGAAAAGATTACACCTTTGTGAGTTTCTTTTTTCATTCCCCAAATTCTCATGGCGGAGTAAACGGAGCCAAACAATGATCAATGACATCCTTCTCATCTGGCATAAAGCCAAGCAGTGCCGGCCAAGGGACGGCGGTCTCCACCAACTGTCTTCTCATCACACATTGCTGCCACCAATCCCTACCTTCCCAATGTTTTCATCACCTAGCCTTGATATGATTATTACTATGTCACCTAGGTGCTACCGTCAAACACTCTCAGTCGGAGACTAATTGCTACGTCTGAGGTGGAAATGGGGTGTGTTCAAGCAAAGACCAACTCCCCAACTCATGAATCTCATCATGTTCTTGACAAGTTGAAAGTGGCTCATGGATATGTCAAGGGAGGCACTGAAGGGAGAGCTGCGAAAGAGCCAGTGAAGCCGGTGAGGCCTAATGTCGAGGTTAAGGTTGATAGTGGAGGAGATACGAAAGTGATTCGTAGAGAGACAGAGAAAGGCAGCGGTGGTGGGAACGTTCCGGGAAGGCTTTTGGTGCAGCAAACTGGTGGAGATGATGATGACATTGTGAATGGCTGGCCAAAGTGGCTTGTTGATAATGTGTCTCCAGATGTTTTGGAAGGGTTGGTTCCAAAGAGTGCTGATTCCTATGATAAACTTGCAAAGGTAATTAGGAAATTTTGTGTAAAAATATCTGAATTATGTCATCTGTTTGCTAGATTTTGCTTTTATTGTTTTTAACATCTTTATCTGAATTCTATCATCTTTTGGGATACTTTTGTAAACTTATCTCTTTGCAAACTGGAGATAACTAATGGGAGGAAGTTAATATGCTTCATCTCTTACTTATCATTTCCTATCATCTTCCTTCTATCCATTTTGCCAAAACATGAAACTGAGACGGAGGAATTAGCTAGAGTAGAGGTCCTGGTGCCCGGAGAGAACCACATAACCTGATTTGATTTTGTATATCTGGTTTGTACAGATAGGCCAAGGAACTTACAGCAATGTGTACAAAGCTCGTGACAGAGACACCAAGAAGATTGTTGCTTTGAAAAAGGTCCGGTTTGACACATCAGAGCCGGTGAGTATCAAGTTTATGGCGAGGGAGATAAAGATCCTAAGGAGGCTAGATCATCCAAATGTCATCAAGCTTGAAGGACTAGCCACGTCAAGGATGCAATATAGTTTATATCTGGTCTTCGAATTCATGCAGTGTGATTTGACTAGAATAATCTCACGTCCTGAAGGGAGGCTCACTGAACCACAGGTTCGTATGAAGTACGCTTCATCCCTACAACGTGTGTAGTTATTAGCTTATACCTCTGAACTCAGCATTCATGGAACACATTAAAGATGTATATTTTCTATATATAAACGGTAATTTTGTGACATTGATTAAGCTAATTTATTCTACTGAAATAATATATTCCTCACCAATCCACTTGATGAGTTTCAATAGGTACTTTTAGAGTAATTTACACATTTCTGTTTTACAGGTTAAGTGCTATATGCAGCAACTGCTCTCTGGTCTCCAGCATTGCCATGAGAATGGAATTTTACATAGAGACATTAAACCATCAAACTTGCTATTAGACAAGAATGGCATGCTCAAAATTGCAGATTTTGGGCTTGCCAACTTCTTCCCTCCCATAGAAAAACGTCAACTTACGAGCCGAGTTGTGACACTCTGGTACAGAGCCCCAGAGCTCTTGTTAGGCTCAACAGATTATGGAGTTGGTATTGATCTTTGGAGCGCAGGATGCCTACTTGGAGAAATGTTTGTTGGGAGGCCAATTATGCCTGGAAGGACTGAGGTAAAATGCTTTGATTCTAGTTATGCTCTTACACTTCATCAGTTCATTTTCGACACTAAGATCCAAGGTTCTAAAAGGCGCTAGGCGGAATTAGGCGGTGGAGCTACTGCCTAGCGCCTAAGCGTTTAGGCGGAGTTTAATCGGTAATTAAGCGGTAATTAGGCGGATCATTTTTTATATATATTTAATTAATTATATATTTATATGGTATATTGTGATTTGAAACATAAAGTAAAAATTATAAAGAAATATCATAAAAATTCTAAACTAAGTTTATAAATAAATTCAATTAACCATCCATCTCAATTTTTTGAAATACATGCGCATAAACTGGAATCCCAGAAATATGAAATCATCTATTTCGAAGCCGATAATTCATTAACACCACCATAACCACCCATTTTCAAACTCGCCGACATTATGCTCTTACCCACATTTAATCATATCAAATTATCAATATATAACAAACAAGGATGAATCTTGTTTTCCAACTCAGGTCTGTCTCGAAACGTACCAATTGATGTTTAAGAAAGGATTCGGAGGAAGAGGGGATTATAAGGGAGAGAAGTGAGAAGAGAAAATCCACGAAGGTGGACGACGAGCGGGAACAGCGGCTGTGGACGACAAGTGACGGCGACGGCGGTGTTTGGCGAGCGGTGTCCAAGTCGCGGTGTTTTCAGAGGGAGAGAGACGATGTTTTACAAAAGAAATTGGATTAGATTTTCTATTTAGAATTCCTTCCTTTGCGCTGTACCTCTTAATTTAAAAAAAAAAAAAAAAAAAACCCGCCTAAGCGGCGCCTAATTGCCGATTAGTCGTTAGTCGCCCGCCTAATTGCCGATTAGTCGGTTCCTGCCTAACTACCCCGCCCAGGACCAAAATTAGGCCATAACATGATTTTTTCCGATTAGTCGGCGCCTAGGCGGCCTACGCGGCCGTTTTTTAGAACACTGCTAAGATCTCAAATAATTTGATCATTAGGAAATTAAATCAGTTCTCTTCTCTCAAACTCACACATTTGAAATTTTGAATCATCATAGAAAACATTGAGTTCTTTGGATCTAATGTCCATAACTGAGAATAGTTATTTTTGCTTTGTGGTCTCTTTCTCAATTTTCAACAATGAATATCTCGAGCATTAATTTTGAATTTTTGATGGTAACCGAAATTTCTGGAAAAGTAGCCTTCATCTTATTACTGCATTTTAAGCATCTGTGTAAGCAGGTTGAGCAACTCCATAGAATCTTCAAGCTTTGTGGATCCCCTTCCGATGATTACTGGAAGAAAATGAAGTTACCAACAAGCTTTCGTCCCCCACATCATTACACATCTAGTTTTGTAGAATTCTTTGGGGAGTTTTCAGCTCCATCATTTGGTCTGTTGATCACACTTCTTGCTCTTGATCCGACATCTCGTGGCAGTGCCGCTTCTGGTCTCGAAAGCCAAGTGAGTACTAATAAGGATCTTTTCTCTGTGCAGTGAATTCTTGTAATACCAATTTTATAGTTCCAAATATTCTAACTGGCTCACCAATTCTCTTGAACTGATTATGGTCATAAAGAAGCACTCTAGGAAATTATAAAGATATCAAGAGCTAAAATAGTAAGATTTGCACTGATTTTGAGTTTGGTTATGAATTGACCAAGACTATTTTGGTCAATGAATTATCCTAGAAATTAAGGATTCATTTTTTTGTTAAGAGTTGGAGTGAAAATTTTCAACTTTTTTGTTTAGTTTTCTGTTTTGATCCTTTAGCAACCAAAAACATCAGTTTCTGATGGGACTAAAATTTAACATGCCATGCTGTTACTCTTTTGCTTTTGAAGGTTGTTTCCACATACAATCTCAGTCGAGTACATATCATATATAGAGTTAGGCCTATATCTAAAAACAATGAATGAAGAACTGGCAAAAAAAACTCTAAACAACATCCTTTTGAATTTTTAATTATTGGTCTACATCTGTTCAACATGTTTTAACAGATTCTAATGTTGTTTCATGCCTGCAGTTCTTTAGTTCAAGTCCACTGGCATGTGACTTCTCAGCTTTACCAGTGCTTTACAAAAAGGAGGACGATCCGACTAAAACCAAGGATTGGAAGAAGTATGCTACTAAATTATTACCATGCAATCTACTTAACTACATTCATTGTTTGCTCATACATAATATATAGAAGAGACACCTCGAGTAGTGCTTTTTGGCACGCATTTGATCTTCCCAGATGAAAAATCAAGATTTATCTTCTGTTTTTTTTTTCCGGTCTTTTTGTATTCAAACTTTAACATCTGATACTACTTTTCTGCACAACAAAAGGAAATCTCAAAAGCCTTCTAATACATTATTTCAATCAAATTATTTTCTAAATTTCGTAGCTTTTCAAAATTGGCTCCTCTGATTTCATATGTCATGTCTCTCAGATCTGCTGCTGTCTTATTTATAGTTAGTTTAATTAAGTAAAAATCTACTATCAAGGCGTCAACAGATAAATAACTTGCATATGCAAAAGAAAACACACATTACCAGTTCAATGTAATGTAAGATGTGAAGTATGTAACTGTGTTTTTCATCTGATATAAGGACGGTCTATAAAGTAAGGCAATGGTCTCAAACAAACCTTGATTTTCATCAGAGAGAGGTGCAGGGAAAAGGAGAATCTGGATCTTTGAATGAGGTAAATTTTGCACATTGCTAAGTCCCTTAAAGCAGATTTGTTTTTTGAGTTGATAGATATTTGTTGGATAGTGTACTATGAACATTAGAGAAAGTAGCATTCAAGTGCGTCATACAATTAAGGCATTGTAGCTCCAAAACTACCTTCCAAATAATCAATCATACTTGCCTGTTATTGGGATTGACAGAAAACCAGTACTTTTGTGGTTCTAGGAGCACTTGATCTCAGTGCTTTACGGATTAGGTGATTCCTCAGAAAGCTAGAAAGCTAGAAGTATATATGCCAGATATAAGAACTAATAGTAGTGTCGATGGATTTCCTTTTGCTTAAATTGACAATGACTAGCCCTTTAACCCAACTTGTATTGAGACTGATATCGCTTCTCTGAGAAACATGGAAAGTACAACTGTCATTTTTTGTTTGGTCACTCAGAGTGGTTTTTCATGCACATATATTTACAATTGCATAATATGAATGAATACACCATTACTTGATATATGTTCTACAGTATGTAGCCTTGTGACCTTTTCTACTTAATTCAGGAAAAGAATGCGGAAACAGGAAGTACGCATAGCCAAGAAATGGGAAGCATGCAAAGCCAGGAAATGGGCAACACTAGTGCAAGCAGCACTACTTCCTCCAGTTTTAGACCCTCCATACACAACAACTTGAATGCATCTCTTTCCCCAATAATCCGTCCTCATCAGAAAAGATTCCCAAGCACCGAGGGTCATCCCAATGCTCTCAAGAACATTAATCCTGATGTTCTTAAAAACCTCAAGAACTTTACCCTCTTACAGGCCTCTATAAAAGACATCGTCCACCACACTGAAGGAGGTACATACAGGAGGTCTCATTCAACGTTGGATTTCCGAAATTTTGATCCTGAGAAGATGTTTGGATTCGACAAAGTATAGGCAATCGAAATATATCTTTATCAGCTCAAGCTAGTATTCTACCCTTATCGAATAGAAATTTGTACTTCTTTCTTCCCAGTTTTGTGGTCGCAGATTTCCTTACGCGAGTTTGTTCAATAGATAATGTCTCTGTGATCATGTTTTACAGATAACCCTATGGAAAGTTATTCATAATAAAGAAGCTTATTCTGCACTGAACAATCAGATATACTGTTATTATTCTTCAGAGAATGGTCAATAGAGATGAATTTCCATATACTGATATACTGTATATTCTTACCAGCGTAGTGCATGAGAGAAGTTAGACCGTAGAGTAATCCCTTGCACATTTGTGTTTCGCACTCTACTGTATATCACTAACAATAGATAACGTTCGTCCCGGTAACATTTTTCTCCTATAAATCATTGAGCATCTCTGAATCTCCTCAACTTGCAACTGTAAGTAAATTACTTGCAACATGCATCCAAAATTCAAAATCGTTTTAGTACAAGCTTAATCTGGGATCAGTTAAGTCTGTCATTTGTGTCTCTATATCTCTTGATAGAATCATGTTAAAATGGACAATCTAAATGCCAAAAGCATCTGTAGCTAAAAGCACTCAAGCTTATAGCTGCATTTAACAGATATTATAAACCACTTGGGGGTATAACAGCTGAACTAATTAAGCCCAGCCAAAACAGTATACCAAAACAACCATTAAGTCGAAACAAACTCAAACTCAAACTCAAAAGCAAAAACTATTTCTCATTCCCCAAGAATAACTCATACATGCATGAATCAAATCAACTCAAAAAGCATTGAAAACCCTTTTACATATTTATATGTCAACGGATCCAAGGCTCAGGAAATCATTAGAATCAATCAAACTAGGGTTTTGAAACACATGCAGTGCCTTTATGCTCGATCATATAAACAATCAAACTTTGTACAGTACGGAAAACTGAGACAAAAGAGAATTCCGGGCTTTGGAACTTAATCTTCTTAACTGGCGCGCAAGTCACTCGTTATCATAGAAGTTGTCAACAAACTTGCCCTTGATCCATTTGAAACTGTTGCGCAACGAAGACTTGAACTTACCTTCTGCGGAATACATGTTATAGTTTGCCACCTCTCAACCTCTGGATCACTACTAGTACTAGTACTATTGCCAGAGCCAGTTGCAGAAGACAAACCCTCTACCTTGCTCACCGGAGCATTAAAGCTGTAAGCTTTGGACCGATCCTCGAAGCCAAACCTCTCCACCGTGTAGGGTGCTGAGTAGTACCCGGAAAACGATCTGCTCTTCTCCATCTCTCTATATATATATGGAACTCAACTCGATCGGAGGTAGAGGCTTTGCAGAGTTACAAGAGTAGACTTCCCATGATCGAGTAGCAAATATATGAGAGCTAGCAAGCTAGGGTGATCAAGATTGAGAGTAGCACCAAGCTAGTGATTATAATAGTAAACCAATCAAGCAAGTACGGTGTGCATGGGCTATCATGACATGCCAATGTGTCTTATTATTAATGGGACAATAATTCTGAGGTGGGAATTTGCATAGATATTATATACATGGAATCAGAGTATAATTTGTATCATCTAAGAGCAAAGAGCGTAATTAAGGGGCATAATGCGATCATAACAAGGCACTTTGTAGCTTTAGTGGTACGTAGGAACATAACTTTGTTGTAATTTAACGTTTTGAGTTCATTATCTCTTGCATGTCTCCAGTCGGCACTAGTCCACGTTTCATCATTTACTTGAGCCAACTCTTCCAAAATGAAGGAATCAAACAAAAGCCGTAATTGTAAGCAACAAAGAAACAAAATGTTCTCGGTGGAGAAACTTGGTGATCGACACCATTGTTGAGGTCATGGAATCATCACGATTGATTCCAACCAAGAATTTGTGGCTTCTGGTACGTTCAGTGTTTCTTGTTTCGTTTTTGGAAGAATACAATATATTCACACTTCCCTTTATTCATGAGTAAAAAGTTTTTACATTTCTTGTGATCATTCTTTTTCTTCTTATTTCCCAAGTTTGGTTTGGTGGGTTCTTGGTCCACATACCAGTGTACCAAGCACAGTTGATTTGATTCCCAAATTACTAATCAGTAGTGGCTGTATCCTCATCCTATTGAACAGAAGATCTATCACTATATATATGCATAAGGTGGTCCACCTGTGCCGACCTCTAATGAATCATGATGAATCCATATTCCATTGTTCCATATTGGTTTGTGTTAATTTCCTCGGGCTAGCTTTTTTGTACTGTTCCTGTATTTTCAATCAATTATTGACCTATGAGCTAATGAAGATTTCCAAGAACAAAGAAAATGCTAAAACATGTGTGTGCGCATAATTTTGATCCAAATTAAACTTTTGGAAATTTTGTTGTGTTAAGAAATCTAGGCATATGGGCCTGTCAACTGGCAACCACGGTCGCCCAGATCTGATTTAGCCGTGGAAAAGCCCTGTCTACATTTTCAAGGTTATAGAAGTAACCTTTACCATAAGAGATTGGACATTATGGACTTGCTGTATAGTACTGTACGTAAATATCACTATGTATGTGTCAAAGTAACGAAAATCTGGGGAGCTAAGCCGATTGCTGTCTGAAGAAATCAGCACCATCCTCAACATCCTCGGTTCTTATGCAACCACTTTGTGCCATGAGTATTCTGTGCACGCGCTTGGAACACACCTCACCTACTCTTCTGTCACCACCAAGTAAACCTTCTGTCATCAAATCTTTGAGCAGACATTCCTTGTCATGAATATAGAACAGGCAAAGAAACAGGGAAAAGAGAGTAAAGAGAGTGCAAAAGATTGCAAGTGTTGAACTCTGCCAAGGTCATTGTAAGACATTCATTTTCATGCTGTCATTCCCATTCATCTTGTAACTCCTCAATGCAACCTAACTTCCAAACCTGTATGTACTTATATGTCTCAATGAACTCCACCAAAGCATTCCTGTATGAACGGAAGGAAGAGAAATATAACCAAAACACAATATAGGAGGACTTTATGGCTGTATCCTATTATTCTGATAAAATGCCTCGCCTTAAGAAACTATATGCTGTTCTCCCGCCATTCGCAATAAATAAAACAAAAAATGACTATTCGGTAACTGAAAACCTGTTTGGGCCGACCAATAGTTGCTCAAATTCATCCAAAAAAGTTGGATCAAAAGAGGAAATCACTACAAAAACCTTCTACAGTTGAAAGTTTCAGGGAGCGGCATTCTTCCTTCATTTCCCAGGTTCACCAAAAAGGACTAGCTACTCATAAGTAATATTTTTTTGGAAGGTATTTTTAAATCCCAAAAATAAAACTCGCATCTTCCAAAACAAAGCTGTAGACCTACATGACCAAAGGAAGAGCTAAGTGCAAATCTTAAGTTGCTTATTTAATTAGGTATAATTATAATTCCCAGGGAAGATGAGAAGGCAAAACAGAAATACATATCATGAGAAATCAAACATATATTCAGTAAAACACAGAAATATGCAGTTCAGGCATAACCATCCAGGTTGAGGTTGTTGCAAGCAGAAGCAGCAATGGTGTTATATATGCATCATTCAATGCTATGTATAGTAATAGTTTTAAATACTTCATCTGCTAACCAATCAAAGAGACAGATGTATAATTTACTTACTGATATATTGGGGTTCATGTATACACTCAAGAGAGATCTCATGGTAGGGTACTTCTTCCCTATAGCAAGAGCAAATCGTGGCTGTACCTTTGGTATAGCTACCAAGGCTTTTAACCTGGATGCAGAAACAATTGTCAGGTATAGAAATAAGATTTTTACAGATATAGCACAAGTTTCATGAAAAAACGAAAAAATCTAATTCTATAGAACATCCATGCTTCACCATGTAGTGAAATCGATTTGACATCCTTATTATAGATGAGAATGCTCATAGGGGAGCAATGTTGCATGAAACTATGCCATGCAGGGCAGCAGGATTTGGTGGTAGTCCCAGATCTCACAAACCATACCAAAATCTCTCTTGAACTAAAACATCGTCCAACTCCAGATTCCTTCAACTCTCAAAATTGAAGGCTGACACTTCAAGTTCTCCTCAAGGAAATGATAAAGTACATAACAGGAAAACTATCAGTCTAAAACTAGATATCCCCCAAATAAAAAATATAAAGATAATGTAAAAGGCGATTTCATCAGACTTCCTTAAACCCCCACAAAGTGAAGGCATGCACATAATGAGAAATGTATCAAGCGGAACATATTAAAAGTTTAAAACCATAGGGCAGACTAACTTTTGGATTTTGAACATTATTGAATGAATTTAAAAACCATTTCACATGCTTGATCTATATCTTATTATCCTCAAATTCAAGTATGTAACTTCTCATTTTAGCACAATAGCCTTCTGTTTATACCATCCTACTCACCATGTGCTCTTTCCTATCAAATTCCGATCAACACAGTCCTTTGTGGTAAGAGTTCCATTAGCATTCACATCCAGTCTACTTAACTTCTTCCTGAAAAATATGGTATCAAACTGACAAGTATTATTTGCTAGGTCTTTCTATACTAAACCAGAGTGAAAAAAGAAATTCAAAACTCAAGTAAAGGTGTGTGAGCTTGATAGAACAAAGTCAACAGTTCAGAAGTTTTTGAGTTAATTAAATATCAAGTATTCAATACCTGAACATGTTCAGCAAGTTCAGTCTCATCTTTGCACAGCCTGGAATGTACTCTATCAAAATTAGTTGTCAATTCTGCCAACATCTGTTTTGAAAATGGGAGGAAGTCAAGATACTGACAAACAATATTATCAGCATTTAGGGTGCTGAAGATCATTTATGACTGGCCAGAAAGCAAATATGTTTCACAATCACAAGCTATTGTAGTTAGGAGTAAAGCCTTCTCAACAGGGGGGCGTGTCCAGTCATTATGAACTGTTGGGTTCTTGAACAGTTCTTGATCCCTAACATGTCAGTTAAATACTTTTAATGTAATGCAGGTTTATACAACAATGTTGAGAAATTCAAGAAATAACAAGCACATCAATACGCAAAGATTTGAAATTTCCACATTCATATTAATATAAAAGTTTTACATTTAAGGTAACAAGTAGAAATAATGCTACCAGAAAAAAGATGAGTCAATAACCGAGAAAAATTCAGCAGGTGAGAAAACTAAATCTGGATTCGCATCAGTCAATATTCATTCGATAGACTTCCTTGAGAAATATTTAGCTGTTTAATGTATAACAGTATCGTGGGTGGGAGTTGGGGCACAAAAGTAACGATACAGGCTAGGTGTAATAATCTCACCGTTTAGAAATATATGCCAGCAACCTATTTGTAAGGTAACAGATAGTATAAGAAGGTTAACGTCTTTGAATTCTTGAGACATGTCTGAAAAGAGATTCCTTGATAAGCTGGCAAAATTCTTGAGCCTCGTACACGAGCAAGATATATTTAATCTCTGTTCCCCGAGGAGAAAGCTTCAAATAGATACTGAGGTCAATATATGTAAACAACTAGGTTGAAAGCCCGCGCGCGAGGCGCGGTGATTTCGTTAGCGATTTCGCAAATCTAATCAATTTCGTCAATTCTAGACATTGATCATAAGAATTAAGAATAATATACATTCAACTTAACAAATAAAATGTCTCCAAATTAAAGTATCAAAGTTTACAAACATAAGTTGAATATTACAATACATAACTAAAGCTGATTCATTGAATAAAAACTGCTATATAAGAAGTCTGATTTGGAGTTCACACACACAAAAAACATATTAGTGCCACACAAAACTCCACCACAGACTCCATGAACTGTCAATGGACCACAAAAGGACAATTCAAATCATAGCAGTTGGATCTACATGTGCTTGTAAACAAAAAACTACCGAAAACACATGTCTTGTGATTGAAGTTGAATCAATCTTTCTTTTTCTTCTTCTTTTTCTTCTTCTTCTCGTCCTGCTTGACTGGTGATGCTGATGATGATTCTCCAATTCCAGGTTTCTTGTACACCTTTTCCTCCTCCTGCTTGGCTGTTGGTGGTGCTACTGAAGATGATATTTCATCATCAAGTTTCTTGTAGACCTTCTCCAACTCCTGCATTGCTGGTGATGCTGCAGATGATGATTCTTCATCATTTGGTTGCCTGTAGATAGATAAATTATAGATTAGTAATCCATAAACTTTTTATTCAACTCAAACATATAAATTTAAAGACTAAACTTGAACAACATATCCATACTTCAAATTGTATACCTGAAAGGACCCAATCCCGATTCAGTTACCTAAACCGGAATCAAACCCTTTCGAAAATACGAACCAACAAAAAATTTTCAAAATTTCGGCAGAGTTTCGTTACTAGCGTGGAATTACCATAACCTGCACGCGAAAATTAACACTTCGTCCTATGCCACAAAAAGCAAACCGTGGGCACCAATCCCATCCGGATTTCTCAACATCAATATAATCAGCAACAGTAAATAAACTGTACTATGTATATATGTATATCCGTGAAAATCCGCACAACATGTATCAGAATGTATCAGAGCGACCTCTAAAGTAAAACATATACAATATGTACATCAGTAGGCGAAACAAGAACCTACTGGAAAAACACAGGTGACTCTGATCACTAGCCTCCAAACCGCGATGTGAAACACCAAACCTGAACTGCAAACTGGGCACGGAAACCGAAAAACCCAGGGGAAAGACGATAAACACGTTAGAGTGAGTGGACGAAAATAAATGTCTTCCACCAATTAATATATATGTTATAAAAACATATGCGAGTCCAGGTAAATAAAAACATAGCATAGTACACGAGGTACAACTCATACTCCTCCAGTGTACTGAGCATGCAAGTAAAATCCCACGGGGTCACTCATGGACACACACCGTGCTAGTACAGTCCGAATCACGAGATCCTTGGTCCCCGTGATTCTAAGCCAGAAATGGCCTCGGTTCCGGGGAAACGCCCCCTCACCGGTCAGGTCGGGATGACGACGTCCCTCCTGGTGGCCTACCATCGGGGATCAGCCGAGAGGCAAAGTGTATCGATACAACAACGTAACCAAGACTGTACTCTGTGAAAACCAAATCATAAACAATTCGATGCAAATGCATGAAACAATATAAAAGTGTATGCATATTCGTATACGTATATCCGTATAAACATATTCGTATAATTGTAAACACATGCTTATATAATCATAATCTCGTATGAAATCTCATGCTCGTAAAACCATAATCATGCTGCATGCTCAAGTTCATAAATCACATAAAAGACTCGCAAGATTTCCGTGAAAAGAAATTGTCCACTCACAGACTCTCGATATGCGCACACGCGCTACACTCGTGGTCCGGCGGAAGATCCCTCGCCTGAAGCACGATCACGATCCAGATTTCGATCTCGATCTCCTGATACATTCACAAAACATAACTGATCAATATCGTAATCCACAACACTGTACTGATGCACGGAAACCAACCGTTCCCGGAATTACGAAATGCAGTACAAAACGAATTACGGAATTCCTAAAATCCCAACTCGAAACCTCGACTGAAAATCGGCTAATCAAATCAACCTGAAAACCTCCGTACGATAACCAGGGCGCGATTACGAGAAAAATGACATTAAAATTATCGAAATCTGAAAAGTTGACTTTTTGACCGCCGTTGACCGCCGTTGACCGCCGCCGCCGGCGGCGGCGCGCCGTCAACGGTGGAATTCCGCGGCCAAAATCTCCAGTTTACAAGATCGTGACCATCCAAACACAATTCTCTTCTGCCACTAAGCTCAATTCCCACTCTAACCCTTCCAAAACCAAGCAAAACCGAGTACAATTTCTTACCGGAAAACCCAATCGGGTTTCAAGCAAACCACCACCAAAACTGAAACAAAACTTATGGAGAGCAACCTTGGGGCAAGGCGAGGTGAAACCCTCACCCCTCGGCCACCAATGGTCACCGGAAAACCCTCCACCGTTAAGGCCGAATTCCGGCAAGGTTACCCAAATCGGGTTCCACTAAAACCTCAACAATTCTCATCATACTATACATCATTCAACTCGAAATCATGCAAGGAATCTAACCATACCTTCCTCGAAGTCCAAGGTGGCCGGAATCCGGTCGCCGGAAATCAACTTCCCGTTTGGGAAACTTCCCCTTTCGGTCCCTTGGTCAGCTTTCCAAATATGGAAAGTCAACAGAGTTCAATTCGGTCAACGCCCCAAAATGAAGTTTTCGACTAACTCTCGACTATTTTTTGACTTTCCGATATTTATACTCGTCCCTCGGGTCGGTCGACGGTCCAAAATGAAAATACAAAATGACTCGGATAAGCTCGAAACAAATGGATAAACTCGTCGGAACCCGAAACTTCAAATAATCATAAAATATTCCTCGATTATCGGAAAAATCTTCCGAAACCACCCACAAACTCGAAATCACGTACTCTACGTTTTCCGTGAAGATACTCAACCCAAATTCTTGACCCAAAATAACGTCGCGAATCGAATCGGCAAACCACATAATATCGCAAAACTGCGACTATAACTCAAATCTCGAGAATCGTGCCAAACACACTTCTGATTCTGGTTCGGGTCGTCACAATACCATTTACCTCTTGCTTTTCTTCTCAGACTCTAAAAGGAACAATGACCTTGCACAACTTTCATTTGGCCGCTTCTTTTCATGAGGAAGGTGGGCTGGTGTCAGAACATTTGGATGGTCAAATGGGGCTGGATTTCCAAGGATGTTGCGAACTACCAAGTCACTTTTGAAGTTAACCTTGATCTCAAACAGATAAGCCTCTCCAAGTTTCTCTTCTATCTCAGGTGCCAAAGTCTGCTCAGTTGGATAAGACCTCCTACCAAGCAGATCTTCACAGGTGGCACCATAAAACTCCTCTGCTTGCTTTCCCATGAGGGTCACCTTGGCTTGATCATCCTTATCTTCAATGATCATACAGACTCTATAACTGCATAAAAGTGAAAATTTCAATGGATGCAAAAAATAATAGAAGAAATAAGATTGGTATTCATGAGATGAGTTGTAACCAAATTAATGAGACACGAACCAGAACAAAAAGAAATACATCAAAACAAAGAGGACTCATAATTGGGTTTATAAGCCAACCAGTGTGTTTCAAGGAGAATGAAAATGTAATTTCGAAAGACAACAAAAAGAAACAGAATTAAATAGAAGAAAACTGAAACATAGGAAACAAATCTTTAATTTCACTTTACAGACTCTAGGTTACAATTGACACATCCCGAATCTGTAAAAAATAAAACCAGCAATTCTGGTGACTAATATTTAAGGCATATATTCAATAACCTAAACACTTTGAAGATTTATTCTAGACTCATTAATTCACATACTATGATAATTGCTATACTATTTACTACTTCACATTCATCTTTACTTGAACTAACATCAATTACATGGAAAATTAAACTTTTGTAGGAGCACAAATCGAATCCCCTATTCTCAAAACAATGTTTTATCTAATAGTGACCTCAACAGAGGCCATTCAATGTCAATACCATAATACAGCAGCAAATACTCGATGACAAAAAAAATAGCATAAACATGGAAGAAGAAAAAACACATAGACAGCAATGGGTTTTCTATGTATGATCGAGCACCCGAGGATCAACTTTGTTATATTTTTGATCCAATCAGTGTAAGAAGTAAGAACCCCTATTTCCAAAAAAAAAAAAAAAACTGACAGAGCCATCCGACCAATCAACCAAATATTACATACAAATACAAATGATTAAAAGAGATCAACCTAATCCAATCAACACTACCCAAATCCATAAACTTATAAACGAAGCCACACACAGCTACATATCACATTGATAAAAAAAAATATCAATCTCAGTGTAACCATGATCTTCAATCTCTTGTCTTTTGCTTTGTATTGGATCACTTTGATGTATTTAATGAAGAACAAGTTTGGATTTGAGTTATATGTTCTTAAGCCTTTTCGTAAATTGCATGTGTTTATGATTTCAAGCCTTTTATGCATGTTTGATACAATCTTAAAGCTTCGAAAGCATGTGTTAGATAATACGCTAAGTCCCTCTCTTTCGCATGTTTCGATGATCGTACTTTGTTTAGGGTGTTTAGACGCTAAGTTGCATTCCTACTCAAATATCAAGCATGTATATTTAGTTGGAAGTTATAAATTTCGCAGCTTACTTAGAGTATTTAGGCATGAAAAAGAGTAAGGTTAATAAGATGAGATGATCACTTGTAATTAGTAGTGTAACTTCTTATTTTTAGTAAGCATAATTAGACTTTAAGGGTTCTTGATTGTTAAACTTGTCTATGAGTAAAACATGTTAGAAGTCTAGGAGTTCTTGTTGTGTTTGCATGTTTTTGTACTTTAATTTCGTAGATTAATTAACCAATTTCCAATCCCCCCCCCCAAACCTTTAGATTTCTGCTTTAACGAAACCATGCATGCGCCCTTTAATTCCCCGGATAGAACGATCCCTACTCGCCAATATTATAAGGACAAAATAAGGGTTTTAAATTGCACTACGTGTGGACAATGTTTTTAGTGTCTACTTTGTGTTAACATTAAATGCATGTTTTGCGCGTATCAAAAATGCTGTTTGGGCCGGCCCATTCCCGGTGGTCCAAAATCGCAAAAATCGCAAAATCGCCGAAATTCCTCCGAATTGCGCCGTTATTCATCTCCACCGTAAATAACCTCAAAATAACAAACTAAATAAGAAAAACATAAAAACTAAGATTATAACATATCTAAACGTAAAGGGAAATGCGTTAAGAATCGAGCATAAAATGCGTATATCAGTAATGACCTGACTAAACTTGGTTTGGAGGTTGTTGTTAAACTATTGATACCAGTCCTCTAGAATCCCATTCTCTCTCGACCAAAGGAGAAAAACAATGAACAGCAAAAAACAGTTTATTTGCGTGAATCTAAATCGTTCAAATCTAGTACAAAATCAAACTGAATAAACTAAATCCCATGTTTGAATATCAATCATGAACTCATACATATCAAACTGAATTAACCGGAAAACTTACCATGGTATTGGTTCGAGATTGTGGCGGCAAGCTTACTGTTTGTATCACTTTGAAGGAAAAAATGCTTTAGGGAAAATCCTTACTGCAAACTATTGATACTGATTGTATCACGTAGGTAGGGAAAATCTAAAATTTATTGATGGGAATAAAATGCTTCTTGCTGATGTACTTCAAGATTTAGTGCCTGAACACTTCTATAATACTTTAATACTTCTTGAACCAAAAGCTAGCAGCGAGATTGCTTGGCCAAACTATAATCATATCTAATAACTTGTACACTGATTAAAGAAGTAGAAAAGATCACGAAAACTTAACTAACCACAAAATCGGAAGCTTTCAAACGGAACTTATGCGAAACACACTATTTCACAACACATATATTCAGCAGCACAACAGTATTTAACTACAAACATGAGTATGCAGAATCAAACTGAATAAACTAAATCCCATGTTTGAATATCAATCATGAACTCATACATATCAAACTGAATTAACCGGAAAACTTACCATGGTATTGGTTCGAGATTGTGGTGGCAAGCTTACTGTTTGTATGGTCGTTTCAACCTACACAAACAAAATTGATGAAAAGAAAGAAATTGATCCAATGAAAACGAAAGAGACCATGGAAACCCAACTAACAGCCATATATATAGCTCTGGAACTGGACACTACAAGAAAAAGTGACTTAGACGACGGAGAATTTCCGTCGTCTAAGTGCCTATCTCCGTCGTCTAAGTACTTGGACGACGGAAAATCCGTCGTCCAAGGTACGTGCTCCAAGTGCTGTCGTCTAAGTACTTAGACGACGGAGAATTTAATCTCCGTCGTCCAAGTTCACTTGGACCGCGGAGAACGTCCGTGGCCCATGTAGGGACTTAGACGACGGAGACATTAATCTCCGTCGTCTAAGTCACCACCTGGGCCACGGAGAAGCTAACAATCTCCGTGGCCCAGGTGGTGACTTAGACGACGGAGACATTAATCTCCGTCGTCTAAGTCCCTACATGGGCCACGGAGATTGTTAGCTTCTCCGTGGCCCAGGTGGTTACCTAGACGACGGAGATTAATGTCTCCGTCGTCTAAGTCACCACCTGGGCCACGGAGATTGTTAGCTTCTCCGTGGCCCATGTAGGGACTTAGACGACGGAGACATTAATCTCCGTCGTCTAAGTGAAAAATTAATTTAAAAAAAAAATTAAATTCAAAAATATTATTAATATTAATTGAAAAAAAATTAATTAAATTAATTAAATACACTAAATTAATAAAATAATTAAAATTAATTTGTACATACATAATCGAAAAAACCTATAATTAAAAATGAAAATATTGTTCGTAATGCGGAAATTAAGAAACGAAATAATGAACTACTAGCTAGCTAAAACACTGGAGGAGCAGATGCACCGCCTCGTCCTCCGCCTCCAGCCGGGTCGTCGTCGTCGGGGAATGGGTTCGGAGGAGGTTGACATTGTCTTTGAGCTTGTTGCATAAGGGCGATGAGTTGGGCTATTCGCTCGTCTTGCTGGTCCATTCTTTGGCGCATGGCAATATTCTCCTCCCGTGCGATTCGAGCCTCTTCATAGGCTGCCGCAGCTTGAGAACTTCTCCGCCGCCCCGAACCTCCCGTAGATGATGACTCAGAGGTCGACAAATCTCGAACCACCTTAGGCCCGAAGTGCCTAACCTCCTTGCCAGCTCTACGACCGTAGACCTCATCCGCAATTGCTATTTGGCTCTCCACAGATAGAGGAGGCAGGTCTTCTAGCGGCACATCTGGGAACGCAAGCTGAGTGTTAGCCAATTCTTCCTGCGCACGCTCTATCACTCTTGCCTACAAAAGAATAATAAATTTATTATAATGAAATAATATTTAAATAATAATTACTATAATTATTAGCGCACACACATATATATATATGACTTACGCCGCGTTGACTCGCTTCATTATCGAGCCCAGGCGTCACGTACGCGCTTACGCTTGCATCGAGATAAGGGTGTTTGGAGCCCTTATCCCTGTGCTCCTTGGCAATTTGAATGAGTTGCTTGGCGCCGGAAGTATGGTGCTTGTCCTTCTTCCCCCGGTTGGCTTTGTTGACACCGGAGAATTTCTGTTACACAACATAATGAAATCATTAAAAAATTTATAAGTAACTAAAATTTAGAGTATTCAATTATCTTAATTGAAATAAAAAAAGTAAATTAACACCTGAAATTGCTCATCGGCAAAGTGGTTACACAACCACTCCCACTCATCTTCTCTATCCCCACGCAGCTCTTCGGGGGGAGGCACGGGACCGTTAATTCGGAAGTACTGATGGAGCCTGTACTTCCAATCTTTGAAGATGTTGTTGGCGGTTTGGTTGATATGCCTCAACATCGCCGGATCCGGATCCACCGCAAATTGTTCCTATCAGAAATAAATTGGAAATTATAATCGTATATATTATAAAATTATATATAACTAATATTAAAAATAGTATATAATAACTAAAATTGTACGTATTACGTACCGAAAGATCCTTAAAGACTTTCGCCTTCTCCGAATCCGGCACCTCCCTCCAAGTAGGGGCAGTGATACGAACCCGGTTACGAACAATTGACCCAATGCTATGAGCCGAGAGACTTGCTAGGTGAGGTGTGGGAGGGCCACCGGTGAATTCGTCGTAAGGCAAGGCGATCTTGCTCCCGGTCGCCTTGCAAATTTTCTCCGCCTTTCCACCTTTAACGAGACCCCGAGTCTTTTTCGGTTGGGGGTCAGTGGGGGCCCTCCTTTGCTTACGGCGGGCGCTGTACATGATAGACTCGGCCGTCGAAGACGCCTGAGTACTTCCCGTTGAAGCGGTACCGGGCGTCGGAGTTGAAAAGGGGTCGACGTCATCACCGCTTGAGAGAAATGGGGCAGAGGGAATTTCCCCAGAAGGCCCCGGATTGAGGGCGTCTACCTGCGGTTGAACCCAACCGACTTGGGCCGCCAACATTTGGAGCATCTCATCTTCTGACTCCTGTTGGGCTTTCTTCTTCCCGGATGTGATCTTTGGCGGAGCCATTTAAACCTAAGAGTACGTACGGTGTTAAAATACCTACTTACCATAATAATTACAACGACGGAGAATTTACGCTAATTAATTAAGTACGTTTAAGATTTAAATAGAGTACACTAGCTTGGCATTTTCGGTCGTTCAATGGACGTGCGACCCGCGCGATAAAGTGTAAATTTTCAATTAATCAGCCTTGGTTAAATCGAAAAACATGGCCAGTTAGGGATAGAGATAACGCGAGAGGCAGGACTAATTTCGACAAAAGTCTTTCTTAGTCCAAATCCTGTCACCAGTCATAACCCGTTTCTAGACACCATGTCCGACATTCGGCCAATTTTTCGAAAATTTACACTCCCTCAAGTCCTTTGCAAACTCCGCCCTCAACCTCGTGTCCATAACTTCACTTAGGTTATGGTGTGCGGTGATGAAATCCACACATCATGAGGGGTTAAGGAGATAAGCAAGGAAAAGAGGCGCCATCTATTCCAAAGAGTGCGACTTAATTACACCAAGCCTATGTACTAAATTTAAATCGAACACGTACTACCATGCAATTTACTAGAAAATACATATAATTATCAATTAATTATTATTTATCATGCATTTAATAATAATTATTCATTTACCAATATAATCAATTATTATTATTACTATTATTTAATTTTAACTAATAATTATTCATTACCAAATAATTAACAACTAATAATGATTACTAAATAATAATAATAACAAGAAAATAATTATTATAATTACAACTATTTATTATTTAAAACTAATAAATTAAAAGTATTTAGAATTTAAATAATTAAACAAATAAAAAAATTGTTAAAGAGTTAAAATTTCGAATTATTACCTCGTCGGAATTTCGCCGGAATATTGGAAGAGTAGAGTCGTCGGAGAGGGGGAACCACGCCGGAAAATTGGTCGTCGGAGCGTCGCCGGAGGAGGATCGCCGGAGTGAGAGAGAGAGGAGAGGAGAGTATAGATCGAGGAGGAGATGGAATGATGAGAAAATGAGGGGGGGTGCTCCTCCTTATATAGAGTTTCACTTAGACGACGGAGCACTATTCTCCGTCGTCTAAGTGCACTTAGACGACGGAAACAGTGTTTTCCGTCGTCTAAGTGAAGGGTCAAATTTTTTCGAACCGGCGCCAAATAAATGGGCGGGCCGTTTCACCGCCATAAATGTTGACTTAGACGACGGAGACAGTGTTTTCCGTCGTCTAAGTGGAATTTCAAGCGGTGCCGAAAATTGAGGCGGCAAATCGAACCGCCATGTTATTTCGACTTGGACGACGGATATGTAGTTTTCCGTCGTCCAAGTGAACACTTGGACGACGGAAAACGACATATCCGTCGTCCAAGTCAATATTTACATCGAAAAAATAATAAAAAATTATTCGAACCGCCATGGTAATTTGAACCTAGACGACGGATACGGTAATTTTCCGTCGTCCAGGTGAACACTTGGACGACGGAAAATGACCGTATCCGTCGTCTAGGTTCAAATTATGCAAAAAAAATATTTAAATTAATTCGCTAGGAATTTAGCGATCTGTCATTCGAGTGAAATAGTCGTACAATATCGATGAACGCATCGTATATATAAACAGATAAATTTGAACCGCCGAATAATTTTACGTTTTGAAAGTTGTTAAGTATCGACTAATCTTTAAGACTTTAGTGTTCATGAGTAGTTGCTGATTTGCAGCAGAGTACTAACGAAATTGAATTTGGACAAAACAACCGTTGGATATGTTCGTCGTAACATAATATATAATTACTATAAAGGACCAGGAAATAATAAGTTCGGGAAGGGTTTCATCGGCACAGTCAACCGCAAAACCGAGAATTTCACAAACCGGAAACGTGGATACAGGACATTTCGCAACTCCGATTTTCGAACCGTCGAAGCTCACACACCAAGAATATACTACTCTAAAGTCTTGACGAAAAGAATACGCATTCGAAGATGGTCTAGATGGTCGTTGTCTTAGAAAAAATTACGAAATTTACACCTGGACGACGGATACGACATTCTCCGTCGTCCAAGTAGACACCTGGACGACGGAGACGCTAATATCCGTCGTCCAGGTGTCTACTTGGACGACGGAGAATGTCGTATCCGTCGTCCAGGTGAATATACCCTGAATTCAGGGGTTAGGGGTCCTTAGGGTTTAGGGTATAGGGTTTGTCACTTGGACGACGGAGAATGACTGTCTCCGTCGTCCAAGTGTGTACCTAGACGACGGATAATGCCTGTCTCCGTCGTCCAAGTGTAAAAACCCCGAATTCAGGGGTTAGGGCCTTAGGGTTTACGGTTTAGGTCGTCCCCGGTCATTTGTGTGTGCGTTCAATTATTCTGATTCAAAAATATAATTAAAAAATTGATCGATCGATCCGAACTGCTAGATTTAGGGTCCAAGATTTAGCTAGGGTTTTATATGAGATTGAGATTTGGCGCCAAAGGTGAATCTGCAATTAATTTCTCCGTTCTCGGTTAGGGGTCCTTAGGTTTAGGGTATAGGGTTTAGGGTGAATATACCCTGAATTCAGGGGTTAGGGGTCCTTAGGTTTAGGGTATATATACGACTGTCTCCGTCGTCCAGGTGAATATACCCTGAATTCAGGGGTTAGGGGTCCTTAGGGTTTAGGGTATCGGGTTTGTCATCTGGACGACGGAGACGACATTCTCCGTCGTCCTAGTGTGTACCTAGACGACGGAGAATGACTGTATCCGTCGTCCAAGTGTAAAAACCCTGAATTCAGGGGTTAGGGCCGTATGGTTTAGGGTTTAGGTCGTCCCCGGTCATTTGTATGTTCGTTCAATTATTCTCATTCAAGAATATAACTAAAAAAATGATCGATCGATCCGATCTGCTACATTTAGGGTCTAGGATTTAGGGTTTGAAGGGCTGCGTGAGCGAAATGTAGAGCAGCTTCAGCTTACTTTTAATAAGATCAGAGAATACACCGATGAAGTTGAAAGCAAAGAGAGGGGCCGGGACTAGAAAAACAGTCCAAAGACATTCAATTGAAACAGAGAGAAGTCGACTTAAAATCTGAGGAAGTTAAGCTGGCGGAGATCGATGTTAGTCCAGGTACAAACAACTTTTATATATATATACTACAATATTTGTGCTCTCAATAATACTATCACAAGTCAATATATATAATCATATATAGGGACCCATAATTAATCCAATTTATACATAAATAGTATTTAAAAACAATAAAACCAACCAAAGCTGGACGAGGAATCTTAAAGTCTCGACATAATAGAAATCTTTCACCTTTTTACGATGCATCGATCGATCATATATATATTACAATAATAAATTAGGGTTTACCAAGTAATGATCCTCGTCGTGTGACCGTACTCTTCGTCATAATCGTCATCATCATCATCACCGTTATCCGATTGCTCATCCTCCTCATCGTACTCAACATCGTCCGAGGAATAACCAGAGTCGTCGTCATCGTCCTCATCCTGCACGTCTTCTTCATCTACCTCAATGATCTCTTCTTCAGTTAGATCTGTACAACCATCAGGCATGGGTAACCGTTCACCGTCTTGAACCAGGTCCATTATGTCGGAGCGGATGACAGAAATATTAGGCTCTTGATAGGCAGGAATGTCTCTGTCTGGTTCAGCAGCATCTTCAGTCGTCGCCGGTGTCCCTTCAATTGTCTCTGTATTCCAAACTCCTCGATGAGAGATCTGGTTCACTATTTTCCACCCGTCACCAGCTTTCGGATCGTCGAGATAGAACACCTGCCTAACTAAGGTGGCGAGAGCGAAAGGCTCATCCTCATACCAGCTTGAGTTTGTATCGACTGATAAAAGTCCCAGGTCTTCCTTTGTACGCTTGAACCATCTGCACTTGAATAGGAAAACGTTGACATCATTCCCGTAACATAGCTGAACCACATATACGATCATTCCGTAATATAGATCAGGGTCTTTCCCAACCGCTATCCCACTGTTTTGTGTTCTTCTTCCTTCATCTCGCGCCAATGAATGGAACTTCACACCGTTCACAAAACATCCCGGATAAATATAGTGTTTAATCGGCTTCCCTGCTAGCAAGTGCTTTGGCCAAGACCACCACCCCCCGTGGTTTTCGGATTTTTGCAGATCAATCATCTGCGAAAATGGAAAAATGTAAGGGTTTACTTTCTACAAATTAAACATGCATGATCTCAATATGTATATAAATCACTAAATACGTACCCATTGGAAGAAATAATCGGGGAACTTTTTCTTAACCATTTTCTCAATCCACGCCGAACTCTTGTCTGGATATAACGCCTGAAGCCTCTCCCTGTATGACATCATGTACGGCTCAACTTCGTCACAGTCTCGTAACACTACCCAATGTGCCTCAATAAGTTCTTCCTGTGTTAACGTTTCCTTTAATACTCCTCTAAACGGTCGGACGACATTGGTGACGACAGAAAGATTGATGCGGGCACTGGGATCGGAGGCAGTTGGAGGTGGTGGATCTTTGAGGTACCTGTTGCAGTAAGTAACGCACTCATGCATTAGGTATGTCTCTGCTATGGAGCCATCCGGAGCCGACCTGTTTTTGACGAATGACTTATACTGTCCAAGCTGTCTACAAAATTAATCAAACGTACAATAAAAATAAGTACATGCATATAGCTAGCTAGTAATCTCCAGTGGAACAAATTATGAATCGAAAAACCTGTATAATTAATTAGTTGTACGTACCTTTCTTGAGGATACATCCAAGTGTACTGGACCGGACCAGAAATGAGAACCTGCTCGGGCAGGTGGATCATTAGGTGAATCATTATGTCGAAGAAAGCAGGAGGAAAAATCCTCTCTAGTTTGCAAATGATGTGCACAATTTGTTGTTGCAATTCCACGACATCTGACTTCTTTAATTCTCTAGCGCATAACCTCTGCCACCATCTGCACAATGCCACTATTGGTTCTACGACGTCGCGAGGCAAATATGGTCGAATTACCACTGGAATCAGACATTGCAGCATAACGTGATAGTCATGTGTCTTTAGACCAACAAACTTGTGTTGCACCTCGTCCACTGCTCCAGTTATAGTAGCTGCATACGTGGCCGGATAACGAACGCCCTTAAACCAGTGAAATACAGAACGTCTAAGTGTCGGCTTCACTGTGTACGGTGCAGCTGGCATCTTGTTGTACACTCCTTTCCTATCCCTCCTCAACCACAAGGGACGACGTAGATTCATTGATTCCAAATCTTTGCGCGCTTTGGGAGTATCTTTAGTCTTGAACTTAATACCGAGAATTGTTCCCACCACGCTGTCGCACACATTCTTTTCTATGTGCATCGCGTCCAAGTTGTTCCTCAGCTTCAACTTCGACCAGTAAGGGAGTTCAAAGAATATACTCTTGTGATCCCAATAGCTCAGATCATGTGGAGGAATTGGATTGCATTTCTTTACATCCGCGTCGTTAGTCAACACACCAAAGTCGAAATAGCTCAACCTCTCTAAAATCTCTTCGCCCGACCAACTACGGGGTTTAGGATTGTTCTCTACCGTCCCGTCGAAATGAGCTTCATCCTGTCGCCAAGGGTGGTCGTGAGGGAGCCATCTACGGTGACCCAAGTAACACACCTTCCCTGCGTGCCAACTAGAGTTCACGTCGTCCAAACATATAGGACATCCATTATATCCTTTTGTCCTGCACGCTGCCAACATCCCATACGCTGGAAAATCGCTGATCGTCCACATTACGGCAGCCCTCATCGTGAACATCGTGTCAGTGAATTTGTCATAAGTTGGGACTCCATTTTCCCACAACAGTTTCAGCTCGTCGATCAAAGGTCTGAGGTAGACATCTAAGCACTTCCCTGGAGATTTAGGACCTGGAATTAGTACAGTAAGGAAATTAAATTCCTTGTTCATGCACATCCACGGAGGCAGGTTGTACGGCATCAGAATTACTGGCCAAGTGCTTACGGCGGAGCTATTACTTCCCCAAGGATTGAATCCGTCTGTAGATAGGCCGAGTCTAACATTTCTAACCTCTGCAGCAAAGTTTCCGAATTCTCTGTCGAAATGTTTGAAACCCTCCCCATCCGCGGCGTGTCGCAGGACATCGTCATCTATTCGCTTTTCTGCGTACCATCGCATCGCCTCTGCTGTGTGTAGAGACATGTACAGGCGCTGCAATCTGGGAATCAAGGGAAAATATCGAACAACTTTCACAGGAATTCTCTTTTTCGAACTCTTCCTATTCACCTGGAATCTGCACTGGCCACATACGGGACAATAGTCCAAATCTTTATACTCTTTGTAAAATAGCACACAATCATTCGGACATGCGTCAATTATCCTGTACTTTAGGCCGAGGCTGCTCAAGATATTTCTAACCTTATAATGAGATTTAGGAAGATTGTGATCATCAGGAAGCAACTTACATATTTGCTCCTGAATTTCGTCAAAAGCACTGACTGACATTTTGTGCTTCACTTTTATCTTCATTTGCTCCATCACATATTGCAACACATTCTCTCGACATCCAGGGAACACCGGGGTCTGCGCTTCAAGTAGCATCCGGTTGTACTTATCCATCTCACTGGTGTCAGTGGCCAAGCTAGCAGCGGGGAATGTGTCATCCTGCTCATGAGTGGTACTGTAACCTCCGTCTTAGTGTTGGTGTCCACTATGACTAAATCCCGGAAACGCATCATGGACCAAATCTACAGTTGGATTGCAAGCTGGGGGTCCGGCACCACTGCCGCTGGATGAGGCACCATGGTAACTGTACCCTGAGCTGAAGTCCGCTGCGCTGAACTCTACTGCTTCACCATGCTCGCTCCATGTAGTGTAACTCCACATCATACCATTTTCGTACAGGTGTTGCACCATAACATTAACCTCCGCATACTGACAATTAAGACATTTCTGGCACGGACACCTGAAACGCTTCTTTTCATGACCATGTTCTATCGCAAAATTCACAAATTCGCTAATTCCATCCATATACCGGACATCACATCTATTCTTTAACTTCATCCAACTCTTGTCCATACTGCTACAAAATATGCAAAAAAAAATAATTATTACATATATATATATTAGTCCATTAATTTACCATTAATTATACGTACTCGATCTACATCGATCCATCAAATTACGTACGTAATTTAATCTGTATATATAGCTAATTAACATTCATGCATGTATGTACGCACGTACGGTTTCCCTAAATATATATATATTTAATCATGCAAATTTTAACTGCCTACGTACGTACCTGCTGGCCTTCTCGATATCTGCAGTTAATTAAGCTAGCTAGTGATCGAACACCGGAGATCCGATCCTTTAATTAATTTCTAGCCCCGGCCTAGCCTAATCCGGCCTTCTCCTTCTCCTTCGATCTCAAAAATTCCCCACGGGAGAAAATATAATGGAATGATCGAAGCTAAGAGAGTTTGGCATGGCCTATATATATAATGCTTCACTTAGACGACGGAGGTGTCGGTACGTCGTTTAAGTGGAACTTACACCACGACGTGTCGGTCCGTTGTCCAGGTGATCACTTCTCCGTGGTCCAAGTCACACTTAGACGACGGAGAATTACATCTCCGTCGTCTAAGTGTGACTTGGACCACGAAGATTTCTCCGAGGTCCAAGTAACACTTAGACGACGGAGATGTAATTCTCCGTCGTCCAGGTGATAACCTGGACCACGGAGAAGTCTCCGAGGTCCAGGTTCTTACCTAGACGACGGAGAAATTTCACATCCGTCGTCTAAGTGTTACTTGGACCTCGGAGATTTCTCCGTGGTCCAAGTAACACTTAGACGACGGAGAATTACATCTCCGTCGTCTAAGTGTGACTTGGACCACGGAGAAATCTCCGAGGTCTAAGTGTAACTTAGACGACGGAACTAATACTGTTCCGTCGTCTAAGTCCTCTTTTCTTGTAGTGGGACTGATGTGAAATCCTAAATGGACCCAACCCCGTCAACCTAGAACCCAGACAAACCTAACAAACCCAGACTGATTGAGAACAAAATCTATTGATTGAAAATGAAAATAGAGAGAAACCCAACTTATCGCAGAATTGGAAGCTTATGAAATTGAACCGATGCAAAATCCACGAAAATCAATCTCGATTGTCAGAGAGCAAGAGGCTGAGGCTATCTGATCTGAAATCAGGGAAAATACGGTTTTGATTGTGAGAGAGCAAAAGGCTGAGACCATCTTATCCAAAACAGTGGTGATTGATTACAAGAGAGGCAGAGTAAGAAAAGGCTGAGAGTAAAGTTCCATTTTTTGCACAGCAGTGACCATTTTCTCATATATATATATAGTGGCTACAACACTTTTCAAATGAGCTATACTATGTAAGCTACTGTAAGCTAAGTTGCTTAACTTTATAATCAAACCAATAAGTAGACATAGGATGGGATACAAATATCTCAACTCTATAATTCATATATGAAGCAAGTTCCAAAAAAAAAAACCAAAAAAAAAACAGCAACTGAGCAAGCAAACTCGGATCGAAACCTAACGAACCCAGCAAAATTCTCAACACTCGATTGTAATAGAAACCCAATAGTATATAATCAAAACAACAAATAGAGATATACCTGGTTGTAGCTCCGCAAATTGAATTGGTAGCGTCGGCTCAGCGTTCCCAATCGACCAGGATCCGTCGATATCGGCAAGGATCGGTCGTCTGGAGAGATCCCAGCCCAGAAAAAACACGATGTCGGTGGTGATCTTCCAAATCGGACAATGGACCCAACCTCGTCAACCTAGAACACTCATGTGTTAGTCTCTCATATCTCGTTATTGTTCTTCATCTTAACACCAATCGATGCCGATAGAGAGGGCTTCCTCACTGCTCATCGATTACTCAATCTCTTATGTCTCTTCTTTGTACTCAGTTTGGGTTTGCTATGAGATCGAGTCTGAGGGGATTCAGGGGATTCAGGGGAAGCCGTGAGGTCTGGTCTCTTTCTGGGTTTGCAAAAGGAGGCGAGGGAAGAAGAGTGAAGCCGTGAGGTCTGGTCTCTTTCTGGGTTTGCAAAAGGAGGCGAGGAAAGAAGAGATCATAACAAAATTTCGCACACTTCGCACGCTTTTAAACAGTAAAATGAACAGTATAATGCAATGAACAGTAAAATGCAATGAACAGTGTTAAAGGATCAACTTTGTTATATTTGAATAACAGATACAGTAAAGCTGAAGATGCATAAAACTCTGATTGTACTTGGTCAGCATAGACCTTAAATGGATACTGGCTATGCGAGGCATGTCTGAGAGCATAAATCAATCTGCGAGACTGACATTCATGAAATTTATGGTATTAACTAAGCTACATACAAGCCCTTAAATATGATGCAGCACATTACAACAGATCAATATATCATGGTCTTTAAAAACTCGTCCTTCCAGCAACACAAGTTTAATAATCAAAGATGTTTTATGTAAGAAATGAATTGACCTCCTTCGTTTATGATACATTGGGGAGCTTATGTTTTCAAATAAGAACAATTGTCGATGGTAATTAGTTTTTACCGTTGATAACTTTCGCTAGCAATTTATCAAGAAATTCTCAATTATGTCTTTCGAAAAATTTCTTTGGATAAAGTTGTATTGACCAAGTCGATACTAGTTCGTAGCCACGTTAAGTGTTGAAATCAGAGTTACGATGAAGAAGTTATGGTAAGCAGAAATTTTACGGAAATATCGGAATAACGTTTTATCTCAAAATCGCGGATATAAATACGGGTTTCTATTTTTTGAGAGGGGTGAAGTTTCCATTTTGGGAAGGCCGGTTTGAAAGGACCCAATCCCGATTTAGCTCCCTAAACCGGAATCAAACCCTTTCGAAAACACGAACCAACAAAAACTTTTCTAAATTTCGGCAGAGTTTCGTTACCAGCGTGGAATTACCATTACCTGCACGCGGAAATACACTTCATCCTATGCCACAAAAAGCAAACCGTGGGCACCAATCCCATCCGGATTTCTCAATATATCAACAGTAAAGTAAAACAATAAATATATATATATTTCACTGAAATCCGGTATAAAATCGTATAACATATACAACAGGAAGCTCAGAGCGACATCTAATACATAATCATATACGTATACCACAGTAGGTAGAACAATAAACCTACTGGATGAAACAAGATTGCTCGAGCACTATGCCTCCGACCACGACGTGCGACACCAGAGCCTGAACTGCAAACTGGGCACGGAAACCGAAATACCCAGGGGAAAGACATGAAAACTGTTAGAGTGAGTGGACGAAAATAAATGTCTTTCACCAAGTAATATATGTTATAAAAACATATGCGAGTCGAAATATAAATAAATCAAATCAAACAGTATACGAGGAGACGCTGACTCTAACTCGTAAACAGAGCATGCACGGAAATCTCACAGTCAGAACCACGGGGTCCCTAGCCCACACGTGATCCTAGCTGGTAAACATCATCGGGGATCATCCGGGATGCAGTGTATCGATACAACATCACAAACTACGACTGTACTCTGTGAAAATCAAATCATAAACAGTTTGATCCAAATGCATGTAACAACATATCAGTGTATGTATACTCGTATACGTATATCCGTATATGTATAATCATAAAACACATGCTCGTAAAACCATAATCAAGCTGCATGCTCAAGTTCGTAAATCATATATGAAAGACTCGCAATCAATCCGTGAAAATAAATTGTCCACAATAAATTGTCCACTCGATATGCGTTAACCCGTGATCCGGCGGAAAGTCCATCGCCAAACGAACGATCACGAACTCCTGAATAATCACAAAATCCATTTCTCAAAATCATAACTCGACAATACAAGAAAAATCACGAGAAACCACCGTTCTCGGAAACACATAATCTGATCACGACAAACTGTCGGAAATCCGGAAATCACACCTCAATACCTCGCTTTACGTTCGGACGCTCAACTCGAAAAACGAACCTCCCCACTGCGATCGGGGCGCGATTTCGAGTGAAATGACATGCAACTCGTCGAAAGTCCCAAAAAGTCAAACTTTGACTGTTGACCGCTGTCCACGGCGGTGCCACCGCTGACCGAAAAATTTCACGGCGGAGCAACCCCTATTCCACTCAAAATCACCCACTGAGCAACTTCTATAACTGCACCGAAGGCCAATTCTCACTCTAACCATGTCAATTTCATGAAAAACCGAATGTTCACACAAATTTCAATCCCAAAATTCTCCATACACAAGCAAAATTAGATCACCAAACTTACATGGTAGCTTGTAGGTGAGGAGAGCTTCAAAGTCCACTCAAAGTTGTAGCTCAATTTGGCCTGAAAAATGGAACCCGAATTCACAAGTTTCTCCTCCATTTTGTCCGGATTTTCCTTCCATTTCCGGCGAGCCTCGCCTTGAACGGTGGCCGGGGAAGGGACGAGGAGGCTGAGACGCTTCGAACGGGACCAACCCCGTCCCACAGGGTGGCTGGAATCCTTCGCCGCCGTGAAGTCGTCGTCGAGCACCGTGGAGAACTTCCTCTCTCCACCGAGTTGACTCGGTCAACTCGGTCAAACCCCAAAATGGTAGGTCTTTGACTTGCCCAAAATAGCAGGTTTCTATTTATAGCCTTACCCAAAATAGAAACTTCATACTTATCATTTCGACGAACTTTGAACACCCGTAACTTTCTCGTCGTAATTCCGATTCCTATAATTCTCGCGGCCACAAACTCGTCTCGACATGATCTTCAATTATCACCTGAAGTCAAACATATCGACCAAACGGATAAAAAGTCAACCCTTCGAACCAACACACATTAAATCGACTAAACAATCAATAATCGGAAATAATCACAACTTAAACTCCGTAACTCAAAATCATGCTCCGGAAGTTCCCACAAACTCGAAATTAAATTCTGAACAACTTCCATGAAGAAGCCGAAACCAAATTCTCGTCCGGTAATTTAGTCGTTAAGTAGCTCGCCATTATAATCCGATTATGCCGAAACTTCAAATATTCATAATTAATTCTTCGGTCGTCCAAATAACGATCCGGAACCACCCCCGAACTCGAAATCACATATAGAACGACTCTCGAGCAGAGACCCATCTCCAATTCTCGGCCAATAATTAAGTCGTTAAGAAACCAGGCGAGTAAATCCATTATCGGAAATCTGCTATTAACTCATAATCTGTCGGACCCAGCTGATGACACTGCTCAATCAGTTTCGGGTTGTCACACGGTTGACCTGCATTGACCACCCTCTAGACCCATTTTTCAGCTGTGAGGTTCTCACCGGCGGTGAGCCTCCGACCGACCACCTCTGACCATGATTTTGGTGGCAATTGGTTGGGTTCGACCTCCTCTTTGGTTTTGTGGCAACATCTACGGCGGTTGTGTCCGGAGGACGACGAATCGAGGCGGAGAAACCAGCCGGATTCGGGTGGAATTTCACGGCGACGGTGGCGGCTTTCACGGCAGTGTTGGAAGTCGAACCCATAGGGGTTTTGAAGCCCAGGCGGAGACGAATCGTTTGGGACACATCTCGGCCCTTGCCAAGGCCGGACGGCGGCAATCAGAGGTTATGAATTTCAAGTTGAGCCTTTTGTTTTCCGGTAATTTCGTTAATTTTCGGCCTAACTTTGATATCGTGTTCTTCATAAATGTTCTTGGGCTTGTTGAGATGAACATTTTGGTATGCAGGTTGCCGAATTTGGTGCCGGTGGGAATTCCAGTCGTCGCTGGTGGTGGTGCGTGGCCCAAGCGCCGCTGTGCGCGGCAGAGCTTCGGCGAGGTGAAATTTTTGACAAAATTTTATGTCGTTCTGCTCGTGATTTTGTGACGAACGCAATAGTGAGGTTCTTGTTTGGATCTGGATTTGATTAATTTAGACGTGTATTTAATCGGGTAATAATTAAGTGATTTTACTATACTTTTAACGAACGATTCGACTATCGATTTAAGTTCGAGTCGCTCGATATTTAAGATTTATGTTGCGACTCCAAAGTTTATTTATAGTGAATGAATGCAAGGAACTGAATTCAGAATTTGATTAAGTACGTTTTAGTCAGAAAATACGTTATTCGAGAATGCGAGTTTCTCAACATTATTGTTCATTGGATTACGAGCTTAGTTATTCAATATCGACGAGTAGATATTAATTATAATCTTATTTTTAGGAATTCGAGTTAGCGGGCCGTGTCAGACGAATATCCCGGCATAGTACGGTGAGTGGACGTTTATTTATTTTTACAGTTGTTGCAAGTTCATATTTACGCAGATTTACAGTCTTCTGTATTTATTACAGTCTAGTTTGGAGCTATGTTTGTGATAGTTTTATTTTCTAGCATCGATGCTTTGACTAGTCGGGTGATCACTAACTAGTCGGGTCAGACCGGGTTAGGACAAACGCTCTGTCGACCCAGATTGTCTCGGGATAGAACAAACCCCTAGACGATCCCATCACCTTTTTATTTACAATCTTGGAGACGCTCCGGGTTAGGACGAACACCCTGAGTGCCCACCTTCATATTTTATTTTAGTTTATTATTTTGAACTCGCATGATTTCACAGAAATCAGCGAAAATACAGAAATAGAATATTTTATTATATTACACTTATTATGAGTTTTTGTCCACTCACGCTAACGTTTTCTTTTATGTTTTTATATGTATTTCCCTGGGCTTTTCGGTGTTCCGTGCCCAGATTACAATGCTTCTCCTGAGCTGGATTTTGATCTCCAGAGGCTTTGAGTCCACCGGGTTATCCTACCTTCCTGTAGTTTTTAGCCACTAGCAGTGTATTTTCTTATGTTTTATTCTGCTCCTAGATGTCGCTTTGAACACTAGTGTTGTAAATATTTTTCTGTGTTGGTAGTAAATTGTTAGTACTGCTGGATTATGAATTTTCAGTTTCTATATTATTATTCCAGCATTTTAATTAATTTACTTTCTGCATTGTATTGAGAAATCCGGATGGACATCGGTGGTCTACAGTATTATTTGTGGGAAATCTGAAGTATGAATTTTTTTTGCAGGTTTCTGGTAATCCACTTCGTAGAAAAAATTATGTCAAAAAATTTACAGAAATCCGTTGTTAAGTCTTGTCGTTAGGAAGTAATCCTAGATTACTAGTTAATCTAGGGTTGGGTCCTTTCAGTTGGTATCAGAGCATTAGGTTATAGATTCTGTAGACTTCCTTGGTCAGCTCAGTTCTGACATTTGATAGTGTACAACACTCCTGGGAGGGGTGGCCCGATCGGCTGGCGGATCCCCATCACCTCCAAGTGTTGTGTATTGTTAAGTGTTCAGAGTTTTCTAGTTAAGCCAATTTTCTTGGTCTAGTTTTGTGGCCTAATTAGTTGTGGTGAACTCATAGATCAGTGTGCCTCGATAATCACCTCTTCGTGATGAGGCACAGTCATTGGTCTAGCAGATGTGTGAGCTATTTGCACGTATAATATCAGCGCCACGGGAGGACCGTGATGATCTTGTTAATCGTACCAATAAGGCAAGTGTTATGTCTTTCCCTAATTCTCACGACGTGGTGGTGTGTGAGAACTAGTTTATCGAGATTGGTTGAGTTTGCGACCATATGTGTCATCAACTGACCCCTGAGCAGAGGATAAGGTTAGCTGTCGGCCTATTGCAGAACCATGCCTATTATTGGTGGATGAGCACCGAGAGGCAGAAGGTTGCAATCTTGTGAGCCAAGATCAGCGATGTTTGGAGGTGTCACTTTCCAGTGAGGTGGATGAGGAGAGGAAGCATGTAGAGTTCGTGAATCTGCAACAAGGAAACTTGTCAGCTATGATGTATCAGGACTGCTTTTATTGCTCGTTCCGATTTGCTTTCTGTTCTGTCGGAACAGTGAGGGAGAAATGATGGTGGTCTGAGCAAGGCTTATGACCTATAATTTCTTCATTTATGGCGAGCACGCCATACACAGACTTTGATAAATGTGTATGTGCTACGGTTTAATGTGAGATTTGACATCGATTTGTGCGAGGTGTTAGTTGATGATTTGAGGGAGGTGGACTCCGCCAGAGATATTCAACAAGTAAAGGTTACATAATTGGTTCCACATCATCTTCTGGCATAAGATTTCATACCTTAGCTCCTAGTGTCCATCGTTTGAGTATTGCCAGTACCCAGAGATTCTCTTTTATGTAACTTTTTCCATAAATATCGTTATGGGAAGTGTCCGTTTGGGATATCAGTATGTTACCGTTGTGGTCAGGTGAACCTCTTTATGTGGGAATGTCCATTGAGGGGCACCTCTGGTGCTTTTCTAGCTCAAAGTTCTGGTGGCGATCAATTAACTATTTCAGGAGTCAAACCTACGTTATCACCCTGACACTAGCATATCAAGACCGAGGTCAGGAGGATGGCTGGCAGGATTGTCAGGTCAGGTTTGCCTTTACTCAATGATTTTGCTTAGCCCTGAGCATCCTTGGAGGTCATTATTTGAACGTTGAATGTTTTTGATTTTTTTGTTTATATTTTGTTTGTCCTGGAGGGTGATGCGTTATTTTATAGCGGTAAGGCTAGTGTCTGTAGTCAACGTACCTATCACATCCATTTCTTGATTGTGGTGAGTGAATTTATCTCTCTGGTTAGGTGATGTTAGTTAAATTATTTTATGGAGATGAAGTGGAATGTCTGGAGGTTTTGGTTTGTCTACCGATCTAATACTTCTGGATATAATAGAATTTGTTATGATCTTAGGCATAGACTTCTGGAGCCATCAATAGGCATTGGTAGACGGTTCTTGAGAAGTGGTGTTTCAAATTACGGTTTGCCTGAGATTTTGGTCCGTGGTTAAGTCAACGTGTTATTTTGTGTTTGGGTTTGGCCATGAAGGCTGTGATGATGTTACAGATGGATGTACAGCATTTTTGGCACATGTGATGACACTTTGTGTCTCTAAATTCTGTATTGATTCAATTGCAGTAGTTAGTGTGTATCCAGATGTATTTCCCGAGAAGTTACCAGGTTTACTTACAGTTCGGGAGAGATTCTATTGTAGAGTTATTATCGGGTATCGATTCTATAACTCAAATATGTTATCGTATGGCTCCAGCTGAGTTGCGAGAGTGGCAGACTCAACATCAGGAATTGATCGATGTAAATTTTATTAGTTCTAGTATTTCATCATGGGGAGCCCCAATATTATTTGTGAATGTGAAGGATGGTTCAACGAGGTTAAGTATTTCTTATTGGAAACTGAATCAAGTTTTGGGAAGAACAAATGTCCATTACCAGGGGACGATGATTTATTTAATCTTGATATTCTTTCTTCGAAACTCATTCATTGTTTAAGGAATTCCAATAATTCAGTTTTGTTAATCAAAAAAATGTTTTCACTTATGTTGTTTCTTATCTTGTTTGTGTTCATTTCATATCGTGAACACATTCCCTCGTGAAGGGTACCATTCGTTTCGTGCCATTAACTTGAAAATATATTATATTAACATTGGACCAGTGGGGCATATGTTATGTTGTATAGATTAAATCTTTCCAACTCAATGTCAGATATAGGTTTGCGAGTGTTATATGTGTACGTGGAAATTAGTAGCAGATGGGTATGATTTGAAATTTGTATGTTATATAATTTTCAAATTTCTCCTAGTCATAATTTGGAGCTTCCTATTGATAACTCAGCGTTTATCACATGCAAAAGTATATAAGGATTTTATCCATGAGCGCGAATTCTGACTAGGGTTATGCTTGGCAACGATGATTTAATTTATTTCTTTCAGTTTTATTAATTCAAATTTCTAATGCTGCATGTTATCGAGAATTGTCACGTTTCTTGGAGTTCATAGTACTCTAACATTCTGATCTGGTGTCAGAGGAATTATAATATCTACAATGGTACAGCATGGAAGGTTACAGCAATTTGATTATTTAATCGAGATGATACTCTAGTATAAGTTTGACGTCCCAATATTATATTATTTATAATAGAATGATTGTGTCGCCATACATGCATATGTATTGGTGACCTATGTCTAATTTCTTGGAGTCCGCTGGCTCGTGTCAGTAGTAGTTATGTTTTTGTGCGAATCATATGCGTGAATCATTGGGGTGCAACTATGAGGATAGTTAGTTTTCAAGCTTGGGTATTTGAGCTCTGAGAATGATCGAGCAAATGCAGAGGTTCAGGTTAGGCATTGATATTTGTTCAAACTATAACGACTCGAACTTTGAGTCATGTGATTATCGGCACGAATCGTGTTTATCACGAGTTGGTTGTACATTTGGGTTTGTTAACGACTAATCTATTTGGCAAGAATTTGGTTTGAGTTCCTTCGCAAAAATTGTAGAGAATTTGATTTTGAGCTCGTAGAAGGTTTCAAAGGATTTTTCGGATAATAGGAGAATATAAAATGAATATTTGAAATTGTCATCGAGTTAGTCGTACTTATCTGATTGGGTTTGAGTTATCCGAGTCGTCGATCTATTCAGTTCGCGAAGTATTATTAGCGATTAATCGCAAATATGGGTTAAAATTGATTTCTAGCCGAGTTGACCCGTTGACCCGTTTGAGCTCCATTGACCCGGTTCGAGTTCGTCGGCCGACCCGCTTTTTCCGGCCACCTCTAGCCATGATTTTGGTATGGTCGGAAAGCTCTTGACTTGTTCTACTGATTTGTGTATTCATTGATGAGTTTTGGTTGAGTTTTGATGGAGTTCGAATTAGGTTTTGTTCTTTGTTTTCGCCGAAATCGGGTGGTAGTTTCCGGCGAGTTTTGGCATCGCGGGTGAGGGGGGTTTGGTTCCCCTAAACCCCTCAAAGATTTCTGGGTGATTAATTTGGGACATGGAGGAGGTTTTGGGGGGGGGAATTTCGAGGGAAATTCCGGCCACGGTGGTTATGGTTTAAGATTTTGGTTTTGGGGGTTTCGCTGGGCTTGAGGAGAGGAATATTTTGGTGTATGGTTCGCCGGAGATGGTCACGGTTGGCGCCGCACCACCGCCGGAGACGGTGGTCCAGAACGGTGCTCCGACGAGGGTGTTTTTGGAGATTTTTATGTCGTTTTGCTCGTAATCGCGCCCCGATCGTAGTCGTGAGGTTTTCGAGTTGAATTGAGTGTTTTAATTTGGGACGATGGATGTTTCGGTATATTTTAAAAAAAAAAATATCCTCGTCGATATTTCGAGCGATATGATTTTCGAGAACGCGGGGTTCTTGACGTATTTGCTCCGTATGTCGAAATTCATTATGTATTGATCGTATCCCTGTTATTCAAGTGATCATGATAGGGTTTTTGGCGAGGAATCTTCCGTCGGGCCTCAGGGCTAGCTGTTATCTGTGAGTGGACACTTTAATTTTCACACTTTGATTTTCACAATGGATTTGCAAGTCTATGAGTATGCTTTACGATTATGTATTTACGAGTACGCATTTATGATTATGCATTTTAGGAGCATACATTGGTTTGGAGGCACATGTGATTTGTTTTTACACTGAGTATGGATATATGGATGCATCGATGCTATGGCCTCTCGGCTGATCCCCGAGATGCTCCGGGAGGGTTACGTCTATATGAGCACCTGACCCGTGATTCACAGTACTCGGGAGAGTTACGTCTTTATGAGCACTAGACCCGGGCGTGTTGTAACTTTGAGGAAAATGTACTCAAGTTACTGCCTCCACACACACAGTACCCAGGAGAGTTACGTCTTTATGAGCACTTGACCTGGGCTTGTTTGTTTTGACTCACATGATTTTATGTGCATTTATTGTGAAAAGCATGTTGGATTTATTTATGTGGCATATTATGATTTACGTCCACTCACTCTAACGGTTTTATTATTTATATGCTTTTCTCTGGGATTTTCGGTTTTCATCGCCCAGATTGCAGTTTCTTTCCCGTGGTTGCATGTCATCGCAGGAGGCCTAGAGTTCAAATCACACTTTCCTTCTAGTAAGTTCCTGATGTAACCTGCTAGTCTTGTATATTTTGTAATTAGAAGTCGCTCTGAATACTTGTGTTGTGTTATTCAGTTTGAGTTATACTCTTGAATATTTTCTGCATTTCTTATAAACCTTGAGTTTAGTTTTATATATGGATTCTGAGAAATTCGGATGGACATTGAAGGTCCACGGTGTGTCTGAAAATTTATCTGTGAATACACTTGAAAGGACCCAACCCCGATTTAGTTTCCTAAACCGGAATCAAACCCCATCTGAAAACACGAACCAACAAAAACTATCAAAATTTTGGCAGAGTAACGTTACTAACGCAGAATTACCATTACCTGCACCCGGAAAGTACACTTCATCCTATGCCACAAAAATCAAACCGTGGGCACCAATCCCATCCGAATTTCTCAATATATCAATAGTAATGTAAAGAAATAAATATAACTATACTTTACAGAAATCCGGGGAAAATCGTATGAAAATATACATCATATTACTCAGAGCGACTTCTAGTATAGATATACAAATAGTATGCCAAACTAAGAACCTACCATAAAAGAAACATCGCTCGAATACTATGCCTCCGACCATGACGTGCGACACCAGAATCCGAACTGCAAACTGGGCACGGAAACCGAAAAGCCTAGGAGAAAGGCAAATAAAAACGTTAGAGTGAGTGGATGAAAATAAACATATGCCTTTCACCAGTTTATATACATAATCAATGTAAAACAATGCGAGTTCGGAAAGTATATATGGAGGTTGTCAGGCGAATCTCTCAAGCCCGACGGTCAGGTGAATCACTCAAACCCGACGGTGATAGGCCAGGGGAATCTCTCAACCTCGGCGGCATACAGGGGAATCCATCAACCCTGCCCAGAGGAATCTCTCAACTCTGGTCCAGAGGAATCTCTCAACTCTGGCGGACTACCGGTGATCAGCCGAGTAGCCGAAGCATCGATACAGTAATGCCATCACCAATAAATATAAAATAATACCTCCGAAAATAACATATATCTCAACATCATATATAGTAAATATGGAAAATCACGATAAATCACGAACTTGCAAACAACTGTGAAAATATAAAAATGTCCACTCACAGGTGAGTGTAACGCGATACGCGTTAATCCCGTGATCCGGCGGAAAATCTCTCGCCAAACGAACGATCACGAACCCCTGAATAATCATAAAATCCATTTCTCAAAATCATAACTCAGTACCTTGAATCATATCACGAGAAACAACCGTTCTCGGAAACACATAACTCAATTACGACAAATTGTCGAAAATCCGATAATCACACCTCAAAACCTCGCTATAATTTCCGATGCTCAAATCAAAAAATAAACCTCACCACTGCGATCGGGGCACGATTCCGAGCGAAACGACATGCAACTTGTCGAAAACCCAGAAAAGTCAACCTTGACCGTCGTTGACCGCCGCCCGCACCACCCAACTTTGAATTTTCCCGGCGGACCAAAGCCTATTCCACTCCAAATCATCCAACAAGCAACTTTCATAACTACACCGAAGATCAATTCAAACTCTAACTAGCTCAATTTCATGCAAAACCGAAATCCCACACAAATTTCAATTCAACAATTCTCCATGTACAAGCAAAATTGGAACACCAAACTTACATGGTAGCTTCTTGGTGTTGAGAGCTTCAAAGCCCAGTACCTTTTGTAGCTCAAATCGGCCGGAAAAAGTTCAACCAAAAACCCCAAAATTTCACAAACTTCCAACAGGAAAATCTCTCTCCACCGTCAACATCGCCGTGAAAGGTGGCCGAAATCACCACGGGGGAGCTGAGGCGAGTTCAACAAGCCCTAGGCCGAGCCCTAGGGTGGCCGGACGGAGTGTCACCGCCGGCGAGCCGTGGCACCGTCGTGCTCCATCTCCTCCCCGCGTTGACTCAGTCAACCCACCTCAATGCTTGTTTGACTTTCCCAAACAGGAAACCTCATTAAATACTTATCCAATATAGAAACTTCCATAATTAACTTTTCGACAAATTTCGAATACTCGTAACTTTCGCGTCGTAAATCCGTTTCCAACAATTCTCGCTTCAACAAACTCATCTCGATAAGTTCTTCAATTTCAACCCGAAGTCAAACACTTCGACCAATCTGATAAAAAGTCAACGGTTCAACCCATCACATGCTTATCCGATTAAATAATCAACGATCGAAAATATTCGTAACTTAAACCTCGTAACTCGGAATAATCCTCCGGAAGTTCCCACGAGCTCGAAATTAAATTCTCTACAAATTTCATGAAGGATCCCAAATCAAATTCTTGCCCGGTAATTTAGTCGCTAAGTAAGCCGCCATAACAGCAGATTACGTCGAAATCACGAAACTCGCAAATCAAGTCGATAATCATTCCATCTACTGTTCGGGTCGATCAACGGTCCAAAACGGATCACAATCACGATTCGGATAGACACGAACACAAACGGATAAACTCGACAATATACCGAAATTTCAAATATTCGTATTATATTCCTCGGTTGTCCAAATAATGATCCGGAACCGCCCACGAACTCGAAATCACGCGTACAAGAACTCTCGAGAAGAGACTCAAGTCAAATTCTCAGCCAATAATTAAGTCGTGATAAAAGCCGACGATTCAATCAATTATCAGAAATCTACGATTATACGCTAACTCACGAATAAAGCTGATTACGCTTCTGATTCTGTTCCGGGTCGTCACATCACTACCACATTTTTAGGTATTGCCAGCAACTTAAAGTCGTCGGCCTTTGTTTATAAGTCGCCGGTGATAGTCATTACCGGCGACATGTCGCCGGTAATACTCTCGCCGGAAACTTGGCGCTGGTGATACTTATTGTTCAAGTCGCCGGCGCCAAGTTTCCGGCGTGAGTATTACCGGCGACATGTCGCCGGTAATGACTATCACCTGCGACTTATAAACAAAGGCCGACGACTTTAAGTCGCTGGCAATGGTGCTCCGCCGTGGCCGGAAATGAGAGGTATTGCTCCGCAATGGTGGAAATTTGACAAAAAAAAAGCCGGTTCTGGATATAAAAAAACAGAAACCGTACTGAAAAACAAAAACCGTACAAATTCCAGAACCTGCACTGAAAAACAGAAACTGTACAAATACAAGTTCAATAGTATACACATAATCGTCCAATGTACAGTACAAACAGCAACAATACGAAAATAAACTACAACTACACTAAGAGTCGAGGAAATCCATGTTAACGTAATCATTTGAACTCTGGTGGCTACCCTGGTCTTGTTGTGGCGGTGACGGCTGCGGTGGTGGAACACTGTGGAACACAGGGATCGGGAGAGGTGTGGGGAGCGGTTGTCTGGTAGTCTGGCACGCGTACATTGTCTGCATCCATGTGAACATTAGAATTCGGTGTTGCTCGACCATCACCCGGTACTCGGCATCTCTGACTGCCTGCTGCTCGGCCAATTGCCACATCTCCTCCATCTGCCTCCATCTCTGAAGCTCCGCTGCTAGGTTAGAGTTCCTAGAAGAAGTTCTTGACCCGCTAGAGTATTCCGAAGTGTTCTTCAATACTCCTTCGCCCGCCGAGCCCATTCCCCTGTAGTAGTGGATATTCTTTCCAGTCCCGCACGCTTTTGCCATGATCTGAGCCGTTATAAGGCGATCAAGCAGATCGATCTGAGAGGCATACTGGGTCACTTCTTACTCCGAGCAGTCAGGATGGTTGTTTCGAGCTATATTCATGGTGACTTCTGTGATCGCATCCTCCACTCTCATCTAATTGAAAAGCGAATATGAATAACGTATTATTAAACAAAATAAATTAATAGAGAAAAATAGTTTTATTAACACATGCATATGTGAACTACAAAATAATGAGGCTAAAGACTTACCGCTTCTTCTGGGCACTGCGAATAGAACTTCTGATGAACAAACACCAACGGGTTGACTTCTTGTTGTTGCTACGCCCTACTCGACCAACCCAAATAGTTGAGTGAACCTGCATGATGGGACTTGGTGTTTTTCAATCTGTTCTCCCTGTTTGTCTTGGAAATCGCCTTGTTTGATAAACATATGTAAAAAAATTTGTAACTAACTATTTCAATGTGATACGATACATTAGGGTTGTAAAATATATTCAGGATGCATACCTTCGCTTTGGGGTGCTCGAAGTGGGCTACCAGCCACAGCCACTCGTACTCCCTAAACCGTAATTCGCTAGGGGTAGAACCTCGGCCTAGCTCCATGTACTGTGTGTAATGTTTTGAAAGCTCGTTATTCCACTCTTTATACCTATATTAACACCAGAAACAAATGTTAGAGATATTAAAGCACTTGATAAAGTGTTTATCTAACTCGATATATACTCAAATAACTCGAATCACATCACCTGATATGTAGTTGACGCTCTGCCCACGTGTGAATAAGGCATTCATCCATGTCAAACCACAGCTGCAAGATGAATATATAAATGGTAAAATTATATATTTCTCCAGACTTAATTAATAAATGTAAAATTTACGTAATGAAAATATGATTTAACTCACACTCAGTGCATTATACACTTGCAACTTCACGTAGCGAGGCACACATCCCCAATCTGGCCACAGCATTGGGACCTTGTCCCGCACGACGGCCCCGGCCATGCTGGCATACTTTCGCGTGGTGTCAAATGTCTTGATACGCGCAAAACATGCATTCACGTTAACTTAAAAACACAGATTACACGCATTGCAATTTAAACCCTTCTTTTGTCATTTGTAATATTGGCGAGTAGGGATCGTTCTTTATCCGGGGAATTAAGGGCGCATGCATGGTTTCGTTAATAAGCGGAAATATAAATGTTGGGGGGATTGGAAGTTGGTTGTTTAATCTACGAAATTAAAGTACAAAAACATGCAAACACAACTAAAACTCTTAGGCATCTAACATGTTTTACTCATAGACAAGTTTCAACAATCAAGAAACTTAAAGTCTAATTATGCTTGCTAAAAATAAGAAGTTACACTACTAATTACATGTGATCATCTCATCTTATTAACCTACCCTTTTCATGCATCAAACCTTTTTGTAAGTTACGAAATTCATAACTTCTAACTAAATACACATGCTTAATAATTGAGTAGGAATGCAACTTAGCGTATAAACATCCTAAACAACATACGATCATCGAAACATGCGAAAGAGAGGGACTTAGCGTATTTTCTAACACATGCATTCGAAGCTTTAAGATTGTATCAAACATGCGAAAAAGGCTAGAAATCATAAACACATGCATATTACAAATCTGTTTAAGAGCATAAAACACAAATCTAAACTTGTTCTTCATTTGATACATAAATGTATTCCAATACATCAAAAGGTTCAAATACAAAACAAAAGAAATGAAAGTGAAGATCATGGTTACACTTTTTGTCATGAGTGCTTGATGATCTACGGTGGAGATGGATTTCCTTCACAAGGGACTTAGCGTATTGTGTTGGATGGATGGATGCTTTGCTTCGGCTTGGAAGGAGGAACCTTGCTTGCTTCGGCTTGGATGGAGGAAGGATGATACTTCGGCTTGGAAATGAACCTTGCTTGTGTTTATGGTGGAGGAGTATTTGTGTAGAGTTTTTGTTTGTAAAATGAGAGATGATCTATTTTATGGCTGCCTCCTCTCTTATATAGGCAAGGGATGTTGCCTTCTCTCTTCCACCTTGCCTCCCTCCATTTAATGCAAGCCTTAGTCACCTAGGCAAGTCACCATTTGTGATCATCATTTATGAACCCTAAGCAAGAGTCACCATGCAAGTCACCATTTATAAACCCTAAGCAAGAGTCACCATGGCAAGTCACATGGCAAGTCATCATTTGTGATGATCACAAAGCTTAGTCACTAAAATGAGTCACAAAGCTTGATATTGTTGACTTTTCCTCTTCCCCAAAGTGAATCCTAGCAGAATTGAATGGTCATGGGCTTGATAATGGGCCGAAACAAGAGTTGAGAAATCGGCCCATAATTTGCTTTTTGGTCCGGCCCATTTCCGGTGGTCCGAAATCGCAAAAATCACAAAATCGCCGAAATTCCTCCGAATTGCGTCGTTATTAATCTCCACCGTAAATATCTTCAAAATAACAATTTAAATAAGAAAAACATAAAAACAAAGATAATAACATAGCTAAACGTAAAGGGAAATGCGTTAAGAAACGAGCATAAAATGCATATATCAAATTCCCCCACACTTAGACTTTGCTAGTCCCTTAGCAAACACTAAGTTAAACTAAGACTCTCTAAGAATTTAAAACAAAAGAAAGAACACAACTAAGCCCTTAGCTAAAATTTGTCTCAGAATTTGCATAAGTATATGGCGATGGCTCACATGAATTTCAACTTGTATGCTCAATGAATTCAAGAGATAATTGCGATATAATTATGTAATGAACAAGTAAGACATAGAGAAAACAATGGTTATGTTATAGCTGTGCATGCTTTGAATAAAGGTTTAATCAACTCACAAGGATGCACTCATCATATTTTTCACTCATGAAAAGGGTTTACTTAAAGTGTATATGAATTGAAATGAAAACCGCATGAATGAAGTTAATTACTTGCACAAATGAACCAAAACCATAAGCTTACTCATGCAACTTACTCTACTAATTGAAAGCTACTCATTTTAAGGATCATAAAGGACTTTTAGTGAGGTTGTAATGGGGTTAAGGCTAAGGCATTCGAAATTTAGATATGTGGTGATAAAAACGTTCCAACGACTTAGTCTAGCACCAAATTCGTCCTCTATCTCCACTCGAATGTTACCATGTATACTTTAATCTAAAACTACCCTTTGAGCTTTTCGGACAGGACAAAGGCCATATTTGTTCTATTTTTGGGCCTTCAATTTGTCGTAATCTCCAAATCCGTAAATAAGGGGGACGTTAATCCAAATGGTTATTCTTAGAACACAACATATTGCCATGAGAGATAATAATTTTTTTCTTTTCATTCTCTCAAATATAATTTTTTTCTTTTCTTTTTGGCAATCACATACTTTTTTAGCTATTTGGACAAGTCTTTCCCCTTACTCACATTAACTCTTTCAATCTTTCCTACCAAACCATAATCTTATGTGCTAGTTTCGAAAAATTCTCACCAAGTTTCCGGAACAAAGGTAAGGATATTCTAAACTAGGATAAGTGTTTAGGTATATATGGTGATGAAAGAAAAGCTTAACGTGGGCTCAATTGGTTTATCTAGGGGTGTCGCAACTTGTGCGTACAAATGGGATACATGGATATATGGCAATGTGGTGGAAAATCCTAAATGCCTTTAATCATTTCCAAAATCAAAGTATGTATCAACTTAAAAGCTTTGCAAATTGACATGAGTAAGTTCTAGTATTCTCTAGTTCATTAAAATCTATGGCAAGCAGTCAAATGAGGCATATATAAAGCTATAAACTACGAAATGATATGGATTGATCAGATCACTCAAGGAATAAAGAACAGATAGCTCAAAAGCTCACATAGGGTTCATATGATTAAAAACTTATTCAAGCATGCGATTTCTGTACCATGTTTTGCAATTTATATCTACTACATGTTAAAAACATAAAGAATATCTCAATTAGCACAAGAATTCGATGCATGTGATTCATACGCCATATGTGTTCGTATCGATCAAATTTCATCATCGACTAGTTAAGGGCGTCCTAAAGACTCTAAAAAACACTAATTTAGACATAATTAAATTGTAAACCCTTCCCCCACACTTAAACTCTACATTGCCCTCAATGTACTAAAGTAGAAGTATAGAATAAAAATGGAGTATAGGATCTACGAAAATTTTAATCTAATACGCAAAAAGCCATTAAATTAATTAAAAGGGGAGAAGAAAACAAATCTGTTGTCTCCCTATTGGGTTGCCTCCCAATGAGCGCTTGTTTTACGTCGTTAGCTTTGGACGTGATGCATCATTTTGTTTTTGAAATGGCCGGTTCTTGGAGTTGCATCTCCTCCACGGTGTGCTCCGCAAATGCCTCAAAATAGGGCTTCAAGCGATGGCCATTTACTTTGAACTCACTACCTTTGTCGATAGATCGAATGAGAACTGCTCCATGAGGTAGAACTTGAGAAACTATGAATGGCCCCATCCATCGAGAGCGAAGCTTTCCCGGAAAGAGCTTAAGTCTTGAATTGAAAAGCAATACTTTCTGCCCAGGTTCAAAACTCTTCCCGCGAATCATCTGATCGTGGATCTTTTTCGTCTTCTCTTTGTAAATCCACGCATTGTCGAAAGCATCATTTCTGATTTCTTCTAGTTCACATAGTTGTAGCTTCCGATGCAAGCCTGCGGCATCTCGATCGATGTTGAATTTCTTCACGGCCCACCATGCCGTGTGCTCCAATTCAACCGGAAGATGACACGCCTTCCCATAAATTAATCGGAAAGGTGACATACCAATGGGGGTCTTGTAGGCAGTCCTGTAAGCCCACAATGCATCGTCTAAGCATTGACTCCAATCTTTCCGGTTTGGGCGGACGGTTCGCTCCAAAATCTTCTTGATCTCACGGTTGGAAACTTCAGCCATTCCATTTGTTTGAGGGTGGTATGGTGTGGAAACCTTGTGTTTTACGCGATACTTCCTCATCAGTGCTTCCACCGTGCGGTTGCAAAAGTGACTTCCTCCATCGCTGATTAGAACGCGTGGCATTCCAAATCTACTGAAAATGTTAGTTCGTAGGAAATCTGCAACAACTCGCGAATCATTAGTACGGGTGGCCTTTGCCTCCACCCATTTAGAAACATAATCTACTGCGAGTAAGATATAAGTAAAACCATTGGAGGGAGGAAATGGTCCCATAAAATCAATACCCCACACATCAAAAATTTCAACATTAAATATGTAGTGTTGTGGCATTTGATCTCTAGGGCCTAAATTACCGAATCTCTGGCACTTATCACATGCAGCACAATATGCATGAGCATCGCGAAATAAACTAGGCCAAAAGAAACCGCAATCTAAAATCTTAAGGGCTGTCCTCCTAGAACCAAAGTGTCCCCCACATGCTTCATTGTGACAAAAGTCTAGAATGGGCTTAAACTCACTATCCGGGATACATCTCCTAATTACTAAATCGGAGCATTGTTTCCACAAATAAGGCTCATCCCAGATAAAGGTTCTAGCATTATGCTTAAGTTTGTCACGTTGAAATTTATGCATGGTAGACGGAAACTCACCGGTAACTAAGTAATTTACGATATCTGCATACCAAGGAGTTTCCGAAGTAGTTACCTCAATTCCGAAGAGTTTTTCATCCGGAAAAGTTTCTTCAATCTCGACAGGCTCATGGTCACCTATCAAACGTGATAGGTGGTCAGCGACGACGTTTTCTACTCCCTTCTTGTCCTTGATTTCGATGTTGAATTCTTGGAGTAGAAGTATCCATCTGATAAGTCGTGGTTTTGCGTCCTTCTTGAGCATTAGATACTTCAAAGCTGCATGATCGGTAAACACAGTTACTTTAGTTTGAAGTAAATAAGATCGAAATTTATCTAAAGCAAAAACCACAGCAAGAAACTCCTTCTCGGTGGTAGTATAATTTCTTTGTGCTTCATCAAGCGTCCGAGAGGCGTAATAGATTACGCAAGGCTTCTTGTCCTTCCGCTGACCCAAGACGGCTCCTACGGCATAATCCGAGGCGTCGCACATGAGTTCAAATGGCAAAGACCAATCAGGGCTGCACAAAATAGGAGCGCTCGTGAGAAGCTCCTTCAACTTGTTGAAGGCAGCGTTGCATTCTTCATCAAAGATGAACGGGGTCTCCTTTTGCAGCAGTTTACACAACGGGCGCGAAATGTGGGAAAAGTCCTTGATAAACCTACGATAAAATCCTGCGTGTCCAAGAAATGAACGAATCTCTCTAACCGAAGTTGGAGAGGGTAAGTGACGCACAAGATCTACTTTAGATTTATCAACTTCTAACCCTTTTTCGGAAATAATATGACCTAACACTATCCCTTGCGTAACCATGAAATGGCACTTCTCCCAATTAAGCACCAAATTCGTTTCAACGCATCTTTGTAAAATAGTTTCTAAATTGTTTAAGCATGCATCAAAATCATTCCCAAATACACTAAAGTCGTCCATGAATACTTCAATAATTTTTTCAATGTACTCAGAGAAAATTGAGAGCATGCAACGTTGAAATGTACCTGGTGCATTGCACAGTCCAAATGGCATGCGGCGATAGGCAAACGTTCCGAAAGGGCACGTGAACGTTGTCTTTTCTTGATCCTCCTCCGCAATGCTAATTTGGTTGTAGCCGGAATATCCGTCGAGAAAACAATAAAATGCATGGCCGGCTAATCTTTCCAGCATTTGGTCGATGAATGGTAAGGGAAAATGATCCTTGCGGGTTGCGGCGTTGAGCTTCCGGTAATCAATGCACACTCGGTGTCCAGTGATCGTCCGTTGTGGCACAAGTTCATTTTCCAGATTCTCGACGACGGTAATTCCCGATTTCTTAGGTACTACCTGCACTGGGGAAACCCAACGGCTATCAGAAATAGGGTAAATAACTCCACAGTCCATGAGTTTAATTACCTCCTTTTTTACCACCTCCATCATCGGAGGGTGGAGCCGACGTTGCGCTTCTCGCGTAGGCTTGGTGCCTTCTTCAAGGAAAATCCTATGCACACATGTTGCTGGATTTATTCCCTTGATGTCCGCAAGTGTCCAGCCTATTGCGGGTTTGTATCGTTTGAGCACACTCACGAGCTTCTCCTCCTGTTCCTCTTCTAGCGCGGACGAAATAATGACCGGTAAAGTTTCATTCTCGCTCAAGTACGCATACTTCAGATGGTCCGGTAGTAGCTTGAGTTCTAAAACTGGAGCTTCTACGATGGAAGGAACCATTTTATTAGTACCAAAAGTAATTGGTAAAGGAGGAGAAAAGCTTACTTTTCGTGGTGCGGCATTTAGGGCCATGGCCATGTCTTGAATTTGAGGCGTCAGCTCTAGTAAAGCCTCGAGAAGGCCGTCATGCCCAAGTTGAATGGCCATGTCGAGTTCAACCTCATTGATGGTGTCGAGGTAGCCTTGTGCTAAGGTATCCACAGGATCGTATGTCGAAATGGCAGCTACGCTCGACATTGGAAACTTCATCCCGTCCAGGATGTTGAACTCGATTCTTTCTCCATCAATCTCCATGGAGAAAGTGCCTTGAAACACATCAATCGTCGTTCTCGCAGTCCGCATGAAAGGTCGCCCAAGCAGTAGTGGCGTGGTGTTCAGTGGACTCTCTTCCATGTCAACGATATAAAAATCGGCTGGGAATATCAAGTTGTTGACTTGCACGAGAACGTCTTCTACGTATCCCCTCGGATACTTGTGTGTGCGATCGGCTAATTGGATGACAACACCATCTTGCTTGAGATCTCCAAGCTCCATCGATTCGAATAGATAGTAACGCATGACGTTGATGGAAGCTCCGAGATCAAGCATCACGTCTTGGAAGTGGGTGTCACCGATTACGCAAGGAACTGCAAAGCTCCCTGGGTCCTTCAGTTTTGGGGGTAGCCGACGCTGCAAAACCGCCGAAACGGTTGCGTTCACCTTCACAACCTCCTTCTCTCGAGTTTGCCTCCTCTGTGTGCATAATTCTTTGAGAAACTTCGCGTATATCGGCACCTGTTTTATGCACTCGATCAAGGGCAAATTCACTTGCACCTTTCGGAAGATGTCCAAGATATCTTCATATTGAGCATCTTTCTTCTTTGATTTTGATAATCTGCTAGGGAAAGGTGCAACAGCAAACGGAGAATTAGTAATAACCGTATTTGAAGGAATAGGGCTTTTACCTTTGATTGGGGTAGGTTGTGGAGGTGATTGTGCCTTGGTGACATTAGGCGTCACCTTCTTTTTCTCGGCCCCTTGAATTGCCGGATCGATCTCATCTTCGTCTTCGTTGGTGATGTCCTCGATGGTGACTTCATCAAGATGAGATCGCTTGGTCTTTGGCTCTTCAAGTGTCTTCCCACTCCTTGTGACTATAGCATTCACGTTTCTTTGATTAGGAGTGGTTTGAGGTGGAAGCCGACCGGTTTCTTTGATTTGGCCCATGAAATCAACAAGTTGGCCAAGCTGCTTCTTCACTTCGGTGATGTCTCGGCCATGAGAATACAATGTTTCCTTTGTCTTCGATTGTCCGTCGAGGAGAACTTGAGTGGAGGCCGAAAGTTGCGACAACATCTTGTCGTAATCCGGATTGGTGAAGGTTTGAGATGACGAACCATGCTGCATCGGTGGCCTTGGTTGAAATGGAGGGCGTTGGTAGCTTTGTTGAGGTGCTGGAGGGTTCAAAGTTCCCTCGTTGCTGCTCCATCTAAAACCCGGATGATCACGGTTGACATAGTTGTTGTAATTGTTATACCGTTGTCCTCCCTGATATCCGCCGATGGCGTTAGCGTGCTCCGGCTCGCTAGCTTGCTCCGGCACCTGAGGGCATTGGTCATTGTGGTGACCTTGTGATTGACATATACCGCAAACAGGCCGTTGAGTTGCCCTAGCTCTTGTCGTCTCGAGATCTAAAACCTTCTCTAGCATATGAGCTAGTTTGTCGTATTTTTCGTCCTCGTCGGGTTTAGAACTCGCTTCACCGACTGCTCGTCTGTTTGACATTCCGTATTGTGCATCATTATTCGCCCGATTTTCTAGAAGAGTTCTAGCTTCGGTTTCGGTTAAGTCCATGAATGCACCGGTAGCTGCTGCATCCAGCAATTCCCTATCAATCGGCTTGAGACCATCGTAAAAGTAATTCATGAGATTGGTCTCGGAAAATCCATGCGATGGGCAAGTGGCACACAAAACCTTGAATCGGTCGTAATATTGGCCGAAGGTCTCGTCCAATTTCTGTGTGATGCCAGTGATTTGGTTTCTCAAGATGGTGATCTTTGAGGCCGGGAAGTACTTCGCTAGGAACATATCCGCAAGTTGCTTCCATGAGGTAATATGGTTCGGCGGTAGTTCCATAAGCCAAGACTCGGCCCTGTCGACTAGGGTGAATGGAAATGCCTTCAGCTTGAAGAGCTCCGTATCAGCATCAGCTGGCTTCATGCTGTTACAAACAAATTGGAATTGTTTGAGATGCTTGTTCGGATCTTCGTTGGAAAGTCCGTGAAAAATGGGTAGTCGGTGGAGGAAACCACTCTTCAGCTCGACTTCTTTCATGTTTTCCCCCGGTGGTGGAAAAGCAATGCTCGAAGGTCCGCTGCTCCATTCGGTTGAGCAGGTGCGTTGACGAAGAGATTGTCCTGCATTGGCCATGTTGATTTGCTGTGCTTCTACTTCTGAATTGTGGTCGGTTGATGAGGCTAAAGTATGGTCGGTTGATGAATGTGAAGACTCGGAAACTTCCTCGATGATGGGATGATCCAGGATGTCAGTTTGAGCTTTAAGTCTCGCTATTCTCTCTGCGATCTCCACAAAGTTCGTTCTAGATGGTTCAGGATTCCGATCGGACATTCATTATGTGACAACCCGGACCAGAATCAGCAGTATGATCAGCTTGATTGATGAGTTTGTGTGAAGTCGCAGTTGTCCGACGGTTATTGGAATCGCCGAGTTTATTAACGACTTAATTATTGGCCGAGAATTGGAGCTGGGTCTCTTCTCGAGAGTCGTTGTATGTCTGATTTCGAGTTCGTGGGCGGTTCCGGATCGTTATTTGGACGACCGAGGAATTAGTTATGAATATTTGAAGTTCAGATTTAAATGGCGGGTTTGTTCGCGACTAAATTACCGGACGAGAATTTGGTTTCGGCTTCTTCACGGAAGTTGTTCAGAATTTAATTTCGAGTTCGTGGGAACTTCCGGAGCATGATTTGGAGTTACGAGGAATTAGTTGCGAATTTTGACGATTGTTGTTTGATTAGTCGATTTAATGTGTGTTGCTTTGAAGGGTTGACTTTTTATTCGGTTGGCCGATGTGTTTGACTTCGGGTAATATTGGAAGAGTACGTCGAGGCGAGTTTGTGACCGCGAGAATTATAGGAATCGGAATTACGACGAGAAAGTTACGCGCGTTTGAAGTTCGTCGAAATGGATAAGCATGAGTTTCCTTTTTGGGAATGCTATAAATAGTGAACTTACCTGTTTTGGAAAGTCAAAGGAGACATCAATGAGTTGACCGAGTTGACTGAGTCAACTCGGTGGAGGAGGAGGAGACTCACGACGGCTCACGGTGCTCGCCGGCGATGGTTGCCTTACCGGCCACCCCACGGCCTAAACCTTAGCTCTTCCGACTCGCCTTGGTCCCCTCTTGTGGAATCCGACCACCCCTCTCGGCGAGGCTCACCGGAAATGGAGGAATTCCGGCCAAAAACTTAAGGAATTTTGAGGTAATTCGGGTTTCATGATTTTGATCGATTCGAGCTGAAATTTTGGATGGGCTTTGTTGCTCTCATCCTCTTGAAGCTACTGTGTTAATTTGAAGCTCTAATTTTGCTTGAATTTGGAGAATTTTGGATCGGAAGATTTGGTACCAATTCGGGTTTTCATGAAATTGACCTAGTTAGAGGTTGAATTGGCCTTTGGTGCAGTTATGAAAGTTGCTCAGTGGGTGATTTTGAGTGGAATAGAGGTTGTCCCGCCATGAAATTCTCCGGTCAACAGTGGCGCCGCCGTGGGCGGCGGTCAACGGCGGTCAACGGTCAACGGGTTGACTTTTTGACTTTCGACAAGTTGCATGTCGTTTGACTCGAAATCGCGCTCCGATCGCAGTGGGGAAGTTCGTTTTTCGAGTTGAGCGTCCGAACGTAAAACGAGGTATTGAGGTGGTATATATGGATTTTCGACGATTCGTCGACTTTGAATTATCTGTTTCCGAGAACGGTGGTTTCTCGTGGTTTGATTTGTATTGTCGGATTATGATTTTGAATATGGGACATTGTGAATATTCAGGGGTTCGTGATCGTTGTTTTGGCGAGAGACTTTCCGCCGGATCACGGGTTAACGCGATACGCGTTACGCCAGTTTGTGAGTGGACAGTTTATTTTCACGGAATTATTGTGAGTCATTTATATACGTTTTATGAACGTGAACATGCAGTATGGTTATGATTTTACGAATATGAGTTTTCGTACGAGATTATGTTTATATTGAGCATGTGTTATTTGATTACTATTTATACGTTGTTATATGTCCACGAGTGGCCCCGTGTGATTTATACACATGCTCTGTACGTGTGAGGAGTTAGAGTCTCCCTCATGTACGTATACGGGAGGAGTTAGAGTCTCCCTCGTGTACCCGGATGCGTGAGGAGTTAGAGTCTCCCTTGCGTACCATTTGTTGTTTATACTTTCGACTCGCATATGTTTTTATAGCATATATGTTACTTGGTGAAAGACATTTATTTTCGTCCACTCACTCTAACGTGTTTATTGTCTTTCCCCTGGGCTTTTCGGTTTCCGTGCCCAGTTTGCAGTTCAGGTTCTGGTGTCGCACGTCGTGGTCGGAGGCATAGTGCTCGAGCTACTTTGTTTCATCCAGTAGGTTTATTGTTCTACCTACTGTGGTATGAGTATACGATTATGTATTAGATGTCGCTCTGAGCTTCCTATTGAATATGTTATACGATTTTACACTGGATTTCAGTAAAGTGTATATATATTTACTACTTTATGTTATCGTTGATATATTGAGAAATCCGGATGGGGTTGGTGCCCACGGTTTGCTTTTTGTGGCATAGGATGGAGTGTATTTTACGCGTGCAGGTAATGGTAATTCCATGCTAGTAACGAAACTCTGCCCAAATTTCGAAAAGTTTTTGTTGGTTCGTGTTTTCGAAGGGGTTCGATTCCGATTTAGGGTGCTAAATCGGGGTTGGGTCCTTTCAGCTTGGTATCAGAGCATTAGGTTACAGGTTCTGTAGACTTCTGTAGTCGTGTTTACTAAGGGTATTTGAGAATGTACAGCATGTCTGGAACGGTGACCCGACCGGCCGGCGGATAATCATCAAATTCCGGGTGTTGTATGCTTTCAAATATTTGAAGTTCCATGATTACGTTCTACTTGTTGTGAACGATATTGTATTCATTAGGATGCCTCCTGACGTGCTTTCCGTGTCGTTTCGGTTGTGGATCCTGTTGAGGATCAATCGACACGTGATTTGCCAGAGAACAGTGGATTCAGATGAATATTCAGAGTTCAGAGAATTGTGTGGCACGGTTTACCTGGGGATGTGTATATGAGTGTCTTTATGTTGCCTCAGAGATGAGATTTATGGCAGATGATGTTTGCCTGAGTCAGATTGTTGTGTTTGGTGGGCTGATGTTGTGTGAGTTCCAGTTGCGACTCCATGACCTACATTCAGAGTGTTGTGTAAACGGTGATGGTTTAATCAGGCTACCCAGCGTTCGAATGTGGAGTGTTTATCCACCTGAGGCAGAGATGCATTGTTCACATGTTGTCCCTATATGCGTGAGTTATGTGGCATCAGAGGAAGTAGAGTACGAGGTTCGAGATGAGTTTGAACCTGAGTATCAGAGAGATTCTGATTGATGTGCCTCGAGATATCCGTGAGGAGCTTGGCGTGCTGCACTCAGGGGCGAGGCTATTGCGAAGGAATGTTATATGTGGTTTTCGATGCGATGGTTTGAGGAAAGTGAACTTAGTCGAGATGTTGTGATGAGGTTGAGTTCCGACACCTTGGGATCAGTGACTTCATCAGGTTATGGTCTCTTCGATATTGTTGAGGGCCTTCAGATCAGGATCCGTTTGACGATGGCGGAGATCACAGTGTAGCGGACTTGCTCCTGTGGCATGAGTTTGGGCGATCATTGGTGATCCTTTCACGCAGCTGGTGTTGCAGTGATTTATGTTCGAGGAGTACTTTCAGTTGCTGTTTCGGTGGCCAGGAGGGTCACATTACGAGGGAGTGCCCTCAGTCAGCTGTGTTAGCGGTTTGACAGCTCAGAGTTACGAGGAGACCTTCATGTTGTTCCTGAGGTCTGATCAATATACCTTTTGACAAGTTATTCAGCAAGTCACAGTTGATGTGTGTGGCCAGTTGGGCATGTTGGAGTTCGTGCCATGACCTTGTTTGAGGACAGACTTTTCTCCGAGGTTACTATTGCCTGATGTCCATGGCGATTGTACCTGTATCTCTACTTCCGAGGTTTTGGAGAGTGTTGCATCCATCCGGAGGTCACGAGATTCTTGTTGGAGGTTATGACTTAGCCGTGGATCTGTTATAGTTGGATATTGTGGTTTTGGTGTGTTTGTGAGTATGGACTTACTGACGACGCAATTGACTGTGTTCGAGTACCTCGAGAAGGAGGTTGTGTTTCGACGACCAGATTTCCCCGAAATGCTGTTTCGTGGTGATGGTCGAGCGGATGGTGGAGACGAGTTGTGTTGTTTGCCTAGCACATGTTGTGGATACTATGGTTGCTGTACCTGACATTGGTGACATTGAGGTGGTTTTCGAGTTTCCAGGTGTGTTTCGGAGGAGTTACCAGGTGTTCCTCCAGTTCGAGAGATCGACTACACCATTGAGCTTGTACCAGGCGCCGGACTTATTTTACCGATGTCTAGTCGTTCGGAGCCAGCGGAGCTGATGGAGCTATTGTTTCGACTCCAGGAGTTGCTGGAGGAGATTTCAGGAGATTTCATGTGACCCCGCGTATTTGCGTGGTGTACTCTTGCATTGTTTTGCCGATGTTGGATGGTTCGACGTAGTGGTGCATTGACTACCGGAAGCCTGATTCGTTTCTGAGGAGAGTGAGTATCCTCCGTTTCGGATTGACGATTGGGTTGTTCAGCTCGTGAGAGCTCCAGTCTTGTCGGAGATTGATTTCGGGACCGGATACCATCAGTTGTGGTTCGGTGAGTCAGATGTGGCTTTGTTGGCTTACGGATCTCAGTGCGGGCATCAGGAGTTTTTGGTCACGCTATTTGGTTGACCAATGCCCCGTAGATCGTGTGGACGTGATGGACCATGTGTTCAGACGGTTTCTGGACGAGTTGCGGTCATGTTCGTTGGCAATGTCCTAATGTATTACTTCGAGTGTGGACCAGTACCTGGAGCAGTTGCGAGCGATTTTGCGGACTTCGCGAGACGATTAGCTGTTTGTGAAGTTCAGCCAGTGTGAGTTTTGGCTATTTAGCGTAATGATATTAGGCTATGTGACGTTGTCCGAGGGAGTTGGTGTGGATCCTGATCAGATGGAAGTCGTATTGATTTGGGGTTGACCTACCATGGTGCCAGAGATCGGGAGTCTCTTGGGTTTTAGCAGGCTACTATCGATGCATGATGCAGGATTTTTCCTGGATTGCCACTTCACTTTCCGGATTGACGAAAAGGTGTCAAGTTCGAGTGGTTCGATGCACGCGAGGAAAGTTACTTACTTCTGCAGGATGGTTGACCGTTGCTTCGGTTTTGTCCTTACCTAACGACTACGACGAGGTCTTGGGTTATGGCGATGCATCGAGATTTGAATTTGGTTGTGTTTGATGCTGTGTAGCAGAGCGGTGGCTCATGGTTACGGACAGTGGGAACCTTATGAGGCTACATATCCTATGTATGATTTGGGTGTAGCTGCCCCTGTGTTAGCACCAGAGAGTTGGAGATACCACTACTATGATGTGCAGTGCAGTGTAGGATGTATACTGATCATTTGAGTTCCCTCCACTTGCATTTTCGGCCAGATTTGGGCTTGAGGCAGTGTTGATGGATGGAGTTGACTGACGATTATGGCTGCACCTTTGAGTTTGTTCGGAAAAGGCTAGAGATTATACTTTGACCATTAGTTTGGGATGTTGTTACTGATGCATTCAGTCGAGAGTCAGGAGCTTCAGTGTTTCATGTGTGTGTGGCTCGAGTTTCCATGTTAGCCGAGTTGTGGGCTACGAGAGCTGAGTTCGAGTATGATGGTGTTGAGGCTCATGATTTTGTGCGCGGTTAGCGCTAGTGGCACGGAGATGTGTCAGATACTTCGAGTTGTCTACTCGTGATGCAGCCTGAAGAAGAATGTAGCGGTTTGTGTGTACATTTGCCACTTTTGTCGACTGGTGATGGCTAGGAGGCAGAGACGTGCCGAGATGTGTTAGCCATTCGAGATTTCCGGTTGGACGTGGCGTTTGTCGCTGTGACCTTGTGTGTGTTTGTGTACATTTTGATTTGTGATACCGGTTGTCAAGCCATTGTGGACCATTTGACGGACTTGGTACTTTTCCTTGAACTTTCGGGAAAGGATTTCAGTGGCAGACTAACATAGCTGTGTTGGACAGAGGTTGGCCATACACGTGGTGTGCCTATGTCCCGATTCGCTGTCCGAGATAATTAATTACGACTGTGTGTTGGCGAGTTTTGCAGCGAGCATTGGGGACCAGATTACGAGTTAGTACCGGATCTTATCCTCGGATTGGCGGACGATCTTTGAGGACTATTCAGACCTTGGAGGGCATGTTGTGGACCACGGTATTGCAGTTCCGGAGGATTCGGGACCAGCAGTTTCAGCTGTTCGAGGTTTGTTTGCAATACCAGGTTGTTGTCCACTATGATTTTGATATTGTTTGACGTCGTTTTGAGGAACGATGTTGTACTTCATTGTGTTGGAGTGAGTTTGGTTTGAATTTGAATTGATATTTGTTTCCGATTTTGTGGAGTATGTTACCACAGACTGTCAGATTAGCGGAAATGGGTCGATAATTGTTTGAGTTCGATGCTTGAGTTTCGTTAGTATGAGCAGGTCGTGTTGTGATTTGCCTTGATATTTTGATCCATATGTGGCCATAGGCGAATTTGTGTTATGCCGTATGGTTCGGCATCGCCTATAGTGTTGGCTTTGTGTGTTGTGTTCTGCGTGGCGGAACTATGTTTCAGGTTTGCTATGTGTTGTGTACCCTGTTTGTTCCTTATGTAGGAACACTTGGCGCTTGTGTGGAGCCAGTTCAGATTTGTGATTTGTGGGTACAGAGATTTCAGCACAGAGCTATCTCCTATTGTGGAGTCAGTTGCTAGAGTTATTCAGTTGATGTTGCGACTGGGCAGTTGAGCTGTATACAGAGGCAGTGCTCCTACCTTTGAGTTGGCAGACTTGGAAATTTCGAGGTCGAAATTTTTCTAAGGGGGGTGGATTTGTGACAACCCGGACCAGAATCAGCAGTATGATCAGCTTGATTGATGAGTTTGTGTGAAGTCGCAGTTGTCCGACGGTTATTGGAATCGCCGAGTTTATTAACGACTTAATTATTGGCCGAGAATTGGAGCTGGGTCTCTTCTCGAGAGTCGTTGTATGTGTGATTTCGAGTTCGTGGGCGGTTCCGGATAGTTATTTGGACGACCGAGGAATTAGTTATGAATATTTGAAGTTCAGATTTAAATGGCGGGTTTGTTCGCGACTAAATTACCGGACGAGAATTTGGTTTCGGCTTCTTCACGGAAGTTGTTCAGAATTTAATTTCGAGTTCGTAGGAACTTCCGGAGCATGATTTGGAGTTACGAGGAATTAGTTGCGAATTTTGACGATTGTTGTTTGATTAGTCGATTTAATGTGTGTTGCTTTGAAGGGTTGACTTTTTATTCGGTTGGCCGATGTGTTTGACTTCGGGTAATATTGGAAGAGTACGTCGAGGCGAGTTTGTGACCGCGAGAATTATCGGAATCGGAATTACGATGAGAAAGTTACGCGCGTTTGAAGTTCGTCAAAATGGATAAGCATGAGTTTCCTTTTTGGGAATGCTATAAATAGTGAACTTACCTGTTTTGGAAAGTCAAAGGAGACATCAATGAGTTGACCGAGTTGACTGAGTCAACTCGGTGGAGGAGGAGGAGACTCACGACGGCTCACGGTGCTCGCCGGCGATGGTTGCCTTACCGGCCACCCCACGGCCTAAACCTTAGCTCTTCCGACTCGCCTTGGTCCCCTCTTGTGGAATCCGACCACCCCTCTCGGCGAGGCTCACCGGAAATGGAGGAATTCCGGCCAAAAACTTAAGGAATTTTGAGGTAATTCGGGTTTCATGATTTTGATCGATTCGAGCTGAAATTTTGGATGGGCTTTGTTGCTCTCATCCTCTTGAAGCTACTGTGTTAATTTGAAGCTCTAATTTTGCTTGAATTTGGAGAATTTTGGATTGGAAGATTTGGTACCAATTCGGGTTTTCATGAAATTGACCTAGTTAGAGGTTGAATTGGCCTTTGGTGCAGTTATGAAAGTTGCTCAGTGGGTGATTTTGAGTGGAATAGAGGTTGTCCCGCTGTGAAATTCTCCGGTCAACAGTGGCGCCGCCGTGGGCGGCGGTCAACGGCGGTCAACGGTCAATGGGTTGACTTTTTGACTTTCGACAAGTTGCATGTCGTTTGACTCGAAATCGCGCTCCGATCGCAGTGGGGAGGTTCGTTTTTCGAGTTGAGCGTCCGAACGTAAAACGAGGTATTGAGGTGGTATATATGGATTTTCGACGATTCGTCGACTTTGAATTATCTGTTTCCGAGAACGGTGGTTTCTCGTGGTTTGATTTGTATTGTCGGATTATGATTTTGAATATGGGACATTGTGAATATTCAGGGGTTCGTGATCGTTGTTTTGGCGAGAGACTTTCCGCCGGATCACGGGTTAACGCGATACGCGTTACGCCAGTTTGTGAGTGGACAGTTTATTTTCACGGAATTATTGTGAGTCATTTATATACGTTTTATGAACGTGAACATGCAGTATGGTTATGATTTTACGAATATGAGTTTTCGTACGAGATTATGTTTATATTGAGCATGTGTTATGTGATTACTATTTATACGTTGTTATATGTCCACGAGTGGCCCCGTGTGATTTATACACATGCTCTGTACGTGTGAGGAGTTAGAGTCTCCCTCATGTACGTATACGGGAGGAGTTAGAGTCTCCCTCGTGTACCCGGACGCGTGAGGAGTTAGAGTCTCCCTTGCGTACCATTTGTTGTTTATACTTTCGACTCGCATATGTTTTTATAACATATATGTTACTTGGTGAAAGACATTTATTTTCGTCCACTCACTCTAACGTGTTTATTGTCTTTCCCCTGGGCTTTTCGGTTTCCGTGCCCAGTTTGCAGTTCAGGTTCTGGTGTCGCACGTCGTGGTCGGAGGCATAGTGCTCGAGCTACTTTGTTTCATCCAGTAGGTTTATTGTTCTACCTACTGTGGTATGAGTATACGATTATGTATTAGATGTCGCTCTGAGCTTCCTATTGAATATGTTATACGATTTTACACTAGATTTCAGTAAAGTGTATATATATTTACTACTTTATGTTATTGTTGATATATTGAGAAATCCGGATGGGGTTGGTGCCCACGGTTTGCTTTTTGTGGCATAGGATGGAGTGTATTTTACGCGTGCAGGTAATGGTAATTCCACGCTAGTAACGAAACTCTGCCCAAATTTCGAAAAGTTTTTGTTGGTTCGTGTTTTCGAAGGGGTTCGATTCCGATTTAGGGTGCTAAATCGGGGTTGGGTCCTTTCACATTAGCCTGAGCATCCACCAAAGACCAAGTGTTAGTATCAACAAATAATTTAAGATGAATATAGAAATACTAACCAAAATCGTAAGGCGTATTTAGAAAACAAAGCAATAACAAATAGTAAAACTATCAAAACATACTATAAATACTCACAAATACTTAAAAACTACTAAAACACACAAAATTTATAATAGTTAAGACACTAGGTGTAATTTACTAAGTAATGCAAATGAGTTAATCAATTTTATGGGCTATGCAAAAGAATGTAATAAACTAAGACACATGTTTTCTGCAAATTAACACTATATAATGCTAAACCCAAGAATTTAGTTAGAACATATATAAACAAAGTTCAAATACAAGCAAACAATAATTCACATTGAATTTATGCACCACACATTTTTTTTTCAATAAAATGCATTAAACAACAATCCTACGTGAAAGATGGAGTGCATGCATAAGAGAAAACGTTAGAACCTGCAGAAAACACACGAGTTACGTGCTAAAAAAAAATGAATGCAAAGAATGACTTCTTCTTCGATCTTATGTCCCTAACTTCACTTAGGTTAGGGTACTCGGTAGTGAAATCCGAGTATCATAAAGCCTAAAAAGAGGTTATGCAAGCTAAGTAACGTTTGTTAGTCCTTTACAGTTTTTAATGCACAATTAAACACACAAATTTGACTAAGTTTTATTTATTTCCTTTGGCCCCGATGGTACGTGGTGCAGAGGCTCTCGACTGTGCAATGGGTCTCGTTCATCCGAAGATGAAGTCTGATTCCAGGAGGTCTAAGCATGCATAATCCGATATACCATCTATTTAAAGGATTATGTCGTATTTATCAAGTTCGTATTTATCCGTATTCGTATGCACTTATGATTTACAGAGAGTACGCGAAATGATTATTCGGTAAATTTCTTGGACGTGCGGCCCGCGCGAAAATATATACCGACTACAATTCAGCTTAGTTACGTTTAGAAATGGTTAGTAGGAATAGAGATAACGCGAGAGGTAAGGACTAATATTTAGAACAACCCGAGGCTTACTCGTAAGAGTATATACTCCAATGTTGTTCCTAGAGACACCCCGAGGCTAACCAGTTACGGTATATACTCCAATGGTGTTCTATTGCTTAGATCCGAAACCCGGCACCAATCATAAACCCATTCACCATATCCAACAATCAGCCAAATTTGTGAGATAGTATATAATCTCAAGTTCTTAGTAAACTCCGCCCACAACCTCGTGCCCATAACTTCACTTAGGTTATGGCGTGTGGTGATGAAATCCACACATCACGAAGGGTTATGGAGATAAACCAGAAAAAGAGGCACCACCTATTCCAAAGAACGAAACCTTATAACCAATACTCGTGCACAATGTAAATCAATTTAAGTACGTCTACATTTTGATTGCGCCTATGATTTAAAAGGAATACACGACTTAGTTATTGAATAAATCTCTTGTCCGTGCGGCCCGCGCGAAAATGTATACCAACTATCGTTAATCATCGTAATTGTTGGAAATGACCAGTTGGGATAGATGTAACGCGAGAGGTGAGAACTAATTTCTGGGAACAACCTGAGGCTAACTCGTAAGAGTATATACTCCAATGGTGTTCTGTTTTCTTAGTTCAAAACCCGTCACCATTCATAACCCTTCTAGACATCATAACCAACTCTTACTCGAATTCACAAGATAGTATACAATCTCAAGTGTTTGTAAACTCTGCCCACAACCTCGTGCCCATAACTTCACTTAGGTTATGGCGTGTGGTGATAAAATCCACACATCACGAAGGGTTAAGGAGATAGACAAACAAAAGAGGCACCACCTATTCCATAGAGATTTATTTAATAACTAAGTGCTAGTACTCAAATTAAATCAAAGACTATCCTTTAACATGAAAATAAATTATGCAAGTGTAAAAACTAAGTATAAATAAATTCGTCTAAGTAAAAGTATGCATTGTAAACATGTATGTAAATTTCTTTAAGTATAAACAAGAATGAACAAGTATGTACTTCGAAAATTTAGACATGCTTTTAATCACAAATGTACAACGAAATCATACAAAAACATTCTAACTCCCCGGCAACGGCGCCAAAAATTGATACGCGCAAAACATGCATTCACGTTAACTTAAAAACACAGATTACGCGCATTGCAATTTAAACCCTTCTTTTGTCATTTGTAATATTGGCGAGTAGGGATCGTTCTTTATCCGGGGAATTAAGGGCGCATGCATGGTTTCGTTAATAAGCGGAAATATAAATGTTGGGGGGATTGGAAGTTGGTTGTTTAATCTACGAAATTAAAGTACAAAAACATGCAAACACAACTAAAACTCTTAGGCATCTAACATGTTTTACTCATAGACAAGTTTCAACAATCAAGAAACTTAAAGTGTAATTATGCTTGCTAAAAATAAGAAGTTACACTACTAATTACATGTGATCATCTCATCTTATTAACCTACCCTTTTCATGCATCAAACCTTTTTGTAAGTTACGAAATTCATAACTTCTAACTAAATACACATGCTTAATAATTGAGTAGGAATGCAACTTAGCGTATAAACATCCTAAACAACATACGATCATCGAAACATGCGAAAGAGAGGGACTTAGCGTATTTTCTAACACATGCATTCGAAGCTTTAAGATTGTATCAAACATGCATAAAAGGCTAGAAATCATAAACACATGCATATTACAAATCGGTTTAAGAGCATAAAACACAAATCTAAACTTGTTCTTCATTTGATACATAAATGTATTCCAATACATCAAGAGGTTCAAATACAAAACAAAAGAAATGAAAGTGAAGATCATGGTTACACTTTTTGTCTTGAATGCTTGATGATCTACGGTGGAGATGGATTTCCTTCACAAGGGACTTAGCGTATTGTGTTGGATGGATGGATGCTTTGCTTCGGCTTGGAAGGAGGAACCTTGCTTGCTTCGGCTTGGATGGAGGAAGGATGATACTTCGGCTTGGAAATGAACCTTGCTTGTGTTTATGGTGGAGGAGTATTTGTGTAGAGTTTTTGTTTGTAAAATGAGAGATGATCTATTTTATGGCTGCCTCCTCTCTTATATAGGCAAGGGATGTTGCCTTCTCTCTTCCACCTTGCCTCCCTCCATTTAATGCAAGCCTTAGTCACCTAGGCAAGTCACCATTTGTGATCATCATTTATGAACCCTAAGCAAGAGTCACCATGCAAGTCACCATTTATAAACCCTAAGCAAGAGTCACCATGGCAAGTCACATGGCAAGTCATCATTTGTGATGATCACAAAGCTTAGTCACTAAAATGAGTCACAAAGCTTGATATTGTTGACTTTTCCTCTTCCCCAAAGTGAATCCTAGCAGAATTGAATGGTCATGGGCTTGATAATGGGCCGAAACAAGAGTTGAGAAATCGGCCCATAATTTGCTTTTTGGTCCGGCCCATTTCCGGTGGTCCGAAATCGCAAAAATCGCAAAATCGCCGAAATTCCTCCGAATTGCGTCGTTATTAATCTCCACCGTAAATATCTTCAAAATAACAATTTAAATAAGAAAAACATAAAAACAAAGATAATAACATAGCTAAACGTAAAGGGAAATGCGTTAAGAAACGAGCATAAAATGCATATATCATGTCTCGATCACCTCACCATGCTCATTAGCCCTAATGATCGTTTTCCTTCCCCCGGTGGCCTGCTCAAGATTCTTCCCGGTGCAGGGGCCTCTAGTCTTTCGTTTTCCATTGCCATTAACGATATTGCCTAATAATACAATGTCAACAAATTGATATTATTAATTGACACTATTTATAGTATTAAGTAATAATTAAGTAATCAATCTTGTTAAATAAAATTTACCTGCATCGTCCGTTTGCTGGTTGTTGCACCTCGCACTCCAAAGATACACGGGGTCGAACGGGATGAAGTTGTACGCTTCCTCCACGCTCAGGAACTCCGGCCGTCCTTCAATATAAATAGGCCTCCCCTATCATCGAATTCAGGGATCACAGGAATCTCGTCGGGCACGAAGAGACCGGACGGCAGAGATAGACGAGGCCTGGACGATGAGGCGCCAGCACCATCTGCCTCAGATGATTCCCGTGAAAGGGGAGTAGGCACCGGGCCAATGTGGGGCATTCGGATGGAGGGCGTTTCTAATGCGCCCGTTGAGTGTCGCTCGCTTGACTATCTGGTGACTGAGGGTCGAACCTGGACTGAGGGTTGCACGGATCCGGATCGTGCAGCTTCCTCCTCTTCTCGCACACGTAGCAAAATTTGTGTGCGAGCATTCATAATTGGGCCGCTGCGCATGGTGATGAGGGCTACAAAGCCCACCCCAAAATTCAGCTCGAATCGGCCTGAAAAGTTGAACCCGAATTCCTCAAAATTTCATCAACTTTGGCCGGATTTATCTTCCACCTCCGGCGACCTCACCGTGAGAGGAGATCGGCATGGTGTCGAACGCATCAAGGCGCGTCGAACGGTAGTAGCCTCGCACTCTGGGGTGGTCGGACGGAACACACCGCCATGGAGACCGTTGTCGCCGTCGTGGGTTCTCCTCCTCCAAGTTTGACTCGGTCAAACAATAATTGCAAGGTTGACTTTCCCAAAGGGGAAACCCCCCCCCCCCCCATTAAATACTCATTTAACACTTTCCCAATTTGGAAACTTCCAAAATACATTTTGCGACAAACTTTGAATATCTGTGACTTTCTCGTCGTAACTCCGATTCCGATAATTCTCGCAACCACAAACTCATCTCAACGTACTCTTCAATTATCACCCAAAGTCAAACACATCGACCAATCGGATAAAAAGTCAACCATTCGAACCAACACATATTAAATCGACTAAACAATCCACAATCGGAAATATTCACAACTTAAGCTCCGTAACTCAAAATCATGCTCCGGAAGTTCCCACGAACTCGAAATTAAATTCTGAACAACTTCCGTGAAGAAGCCAAAACCAAATTCTCATCCGGTAATTAAGTCGTTAAGAAGGTTGCCTTTAAAACCCGTTTCTGTCGAAACTTCAAATATTCATAACTAATTCCTCGGTCGTCCAAATAACGATCCGGAACCGCCCACGAACCCGTAATCACACATAGAACGACTCTAGAGAAGAGACCCAGCTCTAATTCTCGGCCAATAATTTAGTCGTTAAGAAGCGTAGGCGATTAAAACAACTGTCGCAACTCTGCGACTACGCGCAAGCTCATCGATCAAGCTGATTCCACTGCTAATTCTGTTCTGGGTCGTCACAAATCCACCCCCCTTAGAAAAATTTCGACCTCGAAATTTCTGAGTATGTCGGCTACAAGGTAGGAGCACTGCCTCTGCATACTGCTCAACTCTCCGGTGATCACATCAACTGAACAATTCTGACAACAAACTCCACCATAGGAGATAGCTCTGTGCTGAAATCCCTGTACCCGCAAATCACAAATCTGAATTGGCTCCACACAATAGCCAAGTGATCCCGTATAAGGAACAGGTAGGGTACACAACACGCAACAACCTGAAACATAGTTCCGCCACACGGAATACAACACACACAAAAGCCAACGCTATAGGCGATGCCGAACTATACGGCACAACACAAACTCGCCTATGACCACATACGGATCAAAACAACATGGCAAATCACCACTCAGTCTACACACATCAACACAGCATAAACATCGAACTCAAACAATTATCATTCTGTTTCCGCTAAATCAAAAGTCTGTGGTAACACAATCCACTAACTCAGGATCCAACATCACTCAGATTCAAACTTGCTCCAGCACAATGGAGTACAACACCATACCTCAAAACGACATCAAGCAACGTCAAAATCACAGTGATCAACAAGCTGGTACTGCAAGCAATCTCGAACAGATGAAACTGCTGGTCCCAAATCCTCCGGAACTGCAATACCGAAGTCCACAATATGCCCTTCAAGGTCTGAATAATCCTCAAAGATCGCCCGCCAATCTGAGGATAAGAACCAGTACTAACTCGTAATCTGGTCCCCAATGCTCGCTGCAAAGCTCGCCAGTACTTAGTCGTAGCTAATCACCTCGATCGGCGAACTGGGACACAGGTACACCACGTAGATGGACAACCTCCATCAAACACAGCTATACCAGCCTGCCACTGAAATCGTCTTCGAAAGTACAAGGAAACGTACTAAATTCATCAAACGGTCCACAAAGGCCTGACAACTGGTATCACAAACCAAAGTGTACAAACACACACAAGATCACAGCGACAAATGCCACGTCCAACCGGAAATCTCTAATGGCTGATACTTCTCAGCAAGTCTTTGCCTCCTAGCCATCACCAGTCGACGAATGTGGCATTAGCACACACAAGCTGCTACATTGTTCTTCATGTTGCGTTACGAGTAATAAACTCGAAGTATCTGACACTTTTCCGCGTCACTAGCGCCAAACACGCGCAAAATCATGAGCCTCAACACCACCATACTCAAACTCAGCTCTCGTAGCCCACACTCGGCTAACACAGAAACTCGAGCCACACATACACACATGCAATACTGAAGCTCCTAACTCTCGACTGAATGCATCAACAACAACATCATCCCAAATGGATGGTCAAAGTACAACCACTAGCCTTCCTCGAACAAATTCAAATGTGCAGCCATAGTCGATAGTCCACTCCCTCCATCGACACTGCCTCAAGCCCAAATCTGGCCGAAAACGCAAGTGGATGAAACTCAAGTGATCAGTGTACGTCCTACACCGCGCTACACGCCATAACTGTAGTGTCTCGACTCTCTGATGCTAACACTAGGACAGCTACATCCAATACCATACACAGGATACATAATTACACAAAGTTCCACTACCTGGAACCATGAGCCACTGCTCTGCTATGCAATATCAAAACATATCCAAATCCAAATCTCGATGCATCGCCATAAACCACGAACTCACCACGATCATCAGGTAAGGTCAAAACCGAAGCAACAGTCAACCATCATGCAGGAGTAAGTAACTCTCCTCGCGTGCATCGAACCACTCGAACTTGACACCTTCTTCGTCAATCCGGAAAGTAGAGTGGCAATCCGGGAAAATCCTGTACAAGCCGTCGGTAATAGCCTGCCAAACCCAAGAGTCCCCTGATCTCTGGTACAATGGTAGGGCAACCCCAAATCAACACGGCTTCCATTTGGTCAGGATCCACGCCAACTCCCTCGAATAACATCACACAGCTCAAAATCGTCATGCTAATTGGCCAAAACTCACACTGGCTAAACTTACAAACAGCTAATCGTCTTGCGAAGTCCGCAAAACCGCTTGCAACTGCTTCAGGTACTGGTCCACACTCCCGAAGTATATCAGGACATTGCCAACAAACATGACCGCAAACTCATCCAGAAACCGTTTAAACACCTGGTCCATCAAGTCCACATGATCTACAGGGCATTAGTCAACCAAATAGAGTGACCAAAAACTCCTGATGCTCGTACCATGATCTGAAAGCCAACAAAGCCACATCTGACTCACCGAACCACAATTGATGGTATCCGGTCCCGAAATCAATCTTCAAAAAGATCGAAGCTCTCGCGAACTGATCAAACCACTCGTCAATCTGAAGCGGAGGATACTCACTCTCCTCAAAAGCAAATCAAGCTTCCGGTAGTCAATGCACCACCACGTCGAACCACACAATGCAAGAGCACACCACGCAAGTACGCGGGGTCGCATGAAATCTCCTAAAATTCCCTCCAGCAACTCCTGGAGTCGAAACTATAGCTTCATCAGCTCCGTTGGCTCCGAGCGACAAGATGCTGGTAAAATGAGTCCAGCGCCTGGTACAATCTCAATGGTGTAGTCGGTCTCCCGAACTGGAAGGATACCTGGAAACTCCTCCGGAGCAACACCTGGAAACTCGGGAACCACCTCAATATCACCAATGTCGGGTACAGCAACCGAAGTATCCACAACATAAGCTAAGCAAACAACACAACTCGTCTCCACCATCCGCTCGACCATCACCGCGAAAAAGCATCTCGGGAAAATCTGGTAGTCGAAACATAACCTCCCTCACGAGGCACTCGAACACAGCCAAATGCGTCGTCTGTAAGTCTATACTCACAATCACACCAAAACCACAATGTCCAGCTATAACAGATCCACGACTAAGCCATATCCTTCGACAAGGATCTCGCGACCTCCGGATGGATGCAACACTCTCCAAAACCTCGGAAGTGGAGATGCAGGTACAATCGCCATGGATATCAAGCAACAGTAACCTCGGAGAAAAGTCTGCCCTCAAACAAGGTCATGGCACGAACTCCAACATGTCTAACTAGTCGCCCACGTCAATTACGACTTGTTGAATAACTCATCAAAAAGGTACATTGGACAAACTTCAGGAACAACATGAAGATCTCCTCGTAAACTCTGAGCTGTCGAACCGCTACAACAGCTGGCTAAGGGCGCTCCCTCGTAACGTGACCTTCCTGGCCACTACAATAGCAACTGAAAGTGTACCACGAACACCAGTCACAGCGACACCTGCTGCGTGAAAGGATCACCAACGATCACGCAAACTCATGCCATAGGAGCAAATCCGCTACTCGGCGATCTCCGCCATCGTCAAACGGATCCTCTGCCTGATCTGATGACCCTCAACAAAATCGAAAAGACCACAGCCTGATGAAGTCACTGATCCCGAGGTGTCGGAACTCAACCTCATCAAAATCTCGACTAAGTCCACTTTCGTCAAACCATCACATCGGAAACCGCGTACACCTTTCCTTCTCGATAGCCTCGCCACTGAGCGCAACACACTAAGCTCCTCACGGTTATCTCGAGGCATATCAATCAGACTCTCTCTGATGCTCAGGTTCAAACTTATCTCGAACCTCGTGCACTGCTTCCTCTGAAGCCACATAACACGTGCAACCGGAAACAAACATGTGGACAATGCATCTATGCCTCAGGTGGGTAAACACTCCACATTCGAACGTTGGGGAGCCTGATAAACCTTTACCGTATTAACAACACTCTGAATGTAGGCCATGGAGTCGCAACCGGAACTCACACAATACCAGCCCACCAAATACACTGATCTGACTCAGGCAAACATCAACTGCCACAATTCTCAGCTCTGAGGCAACATGTAGACACACATACACAACAACCAGGCAACCCGTGCCACACAGTTCACTGAACTCGGAATACTCATTCAAATCCACAGTTCTCTGGCAAATCGCGCGTCAATTGATCCTCAATAGGATCCACAACCGAAATGACACGGAAAGCACGTCAGGGAGGCATCCTAATGAATAAAACATCATTCACAAAAAGTGGAACGTAATCATGGAACTTTAAATATTTGAAAGTATACAACACCCGGAATATTGATGATTATCCGCCGGCCGGTCGGGTCACCATTCCAGACATGCTGTACATTCTCAAATATCCTTAGTAAACACGACTACAGAAGTTTATAGAACCTATAACCTAATGCTCTGATACCAAGCTGAAAGGACCCAACCCCGATTTAGCTCCCTAAACCGGAGTCAAACCCCCTCGAAAACACGAACCAACAAAAACCGTAGAAATTTTGGCAGAGTTTCGCTACTAACGTGGAATTACCATAACCTGCACGCAGAAAATACACTCCATCCTATGCCACAAAAAGCAAACTGTGGGTACCAATCCCATCCGGATTTCTCAATATATCAACAGTAAAGTAAAACAATAAATATATCTATACTTTACTGAAATCCGGTGAAAATTCGTATAGCATAAACAACAGATTACTCAGAGCGACCTCTAATGTATAAACATATCAGTATACCACAGTAGGTAGAACAATAAACCTACTGGAAGAAACAAGGTAGCTCGAGCACTATGCCTCCGACCACGACGTGCGACACCAGAGCCTGAACTGCAAACTGGCCACGGAAACCGAAAAGCCCAGGGGAAAGACATGAAAACCGTTAGAGTGAGTGGACGAAAATAAATGTCTTTCACCAGTATAGATATATGTTTAAAATAACATATGCGAGTCCAGGTAAATAAAAACAACGTAGTACACGAGGTAAAACCATAATCCTCCAGCGTACTGAGCATGCAAGTAAAAATCCCACGGGGTCACTCATGGACACATCCGTGCTAGTATAATCAGAACCACGGAGTCCCTGACTTCCACGTGATCCTAGCCAGAAATGGCCTGGGATCCGGGGAAACGTCCCTCACCGGTCAGTCGGGGATACGCCCCTCCTGGTATGGCCTACCATCGGGGATCAGCCGAGAGGCAAGTGTATCAATACTACAACGTAACCAAGACTGTACTCTGTGTAAACCAAATCATAAACAGTTTGATGCAAATGCATGAAACAATATATAAGTGTATGTATACTCGTATACATATATTCGTATAAGTATAATCGTATAATCGCAAATCACATGCTCATGTAATCCGTAATCTCAATACGCATGCTCGAGTTCATAAATCATATAAAAGACTCGCAAGAATTCCGTAAAAAGAAATTGTCCACTCACAGACTGGCGTAACGCGTATCGCGTTAACCCGTGATCCGGCGGAATGTCCCTCGCCAAACGAACGATCACGAACACCTGAATATTCACAATATCCAATATTCAAAGTCATATCTCGACAAAACAAAACAAATCACGAGAAACCGCCGTTCTCGGAAACACGTAATTCAAAGTCGACGAATCGTCGAAAATTCGTATATAACACCTCAATACCTCGCTTTACGTTCGGACGCTCAACTCAAAAAACGAACCTCCCACTGCGATCGGAGCGCGATTTCGAGTCAAATGACATGCAACTTGTCGAAAGTCCAAAAAAGTCAAACTTTGACCGTTGACCGCCGCCCACAGCGGACCCGCCGCCGACTGAAGAATTTCACGGCGGAGCTACCACTATTCAACTCAAAATCGTCCACTGAGCAACTTTGTCAACTGCACCGAAGTCCAATTCAAACTCTAACTCATCCAATTTCATGAAAAACCGAATTGATACACAAATTTCACATCCAAAATTCTTCATCCACAATCAAAATTATATCACCAAACTTACATGGTAGATTCATGGTGATGAGGGCTACAAAGCCCACCCCAAAATTCAGCTCGAATCGGCCTGAAAAGTTGAACCCGAATTCCTCAAAATTTCATCAACTTTGGCCGGATTTATCTTCCACCTCCGGCGACCTCGCCGTGAGAGGAGACCGGCATGGTGTCGAACGCATCAAGGCGCGTCGAACGGTAGTAGCCTCGCACTCTGGGGTGGTCGGACGGAACACACCGCCATGGAGACCGTCGTCGCCGTCGTGGGTTCTCCTCCTCCAAGTTTGACTCGGTCAAACAATAATTGCAAGGTTGACTTTCCCAAAGGGGAAACCCCCCCCCCCCATTAAATACTCATTTAACACTTTCCCAATTTGGAAACTTCCAAAATACATTTTGCGACAAACTTTGAATATCCGTGACTTTCTCGTCGTAACTCCGATTCCGATAATTCTCGCGACCACAAACTCATCTCAACGTACTCTTTAATTATCACCCAAAGTCAAACACATCGACCATTCAGATAAAAAGTCAACCATTCGAACCAACACATATTAAATCGACTAAACAATCCACAATCAGAAATATTCACAACTTAAGCTCTGTAACTCAAAATCATGCTCCGGAAGTTCCCACGAATTCGAAATTAAATTCTGAACAACTTCCGTGAAGAAGCCGAAACCAAATTATCATACGGTAATTAAGTCGTTAAGAAGGTTGCTTTTAAAACCCGTTTCTGTCGAAACTTCAAATATTCATAACTAATTCCTCGGTCGTCCAAATAACGATCCGGAACCGCCCACGAACCCGTAATCACACATAGAACGACTCTCGAGAAGAGACCCAGCTCCAATTCTCGGCCAATAATTTAGTCGTTAAGAAGCGTCGGCGATTAAAACAACTGTCGCAACTCTGCGACTACACGCAAGCTCATCGATCAAGCTGATTCCACTGCTAATTCTGTTCTGGGTCGTCACACCATCACCCCACAATTCTGTGTTTTCAGTCGGTCGTCTCTATTTTAACATATAAATTTCACGTCATTGACCTGACACATCGAGTAAACTTTTGAAGCTATCGGTTTCATCGCCAAGACCCTCAATTCGTTTGACCACTCTGGGTAACCATCATTTGCTACATGGTTCATCTGAAAAAGATAAGAAACCATGTACACCATAAATTATGAACATAGAAAAATAAAACCACGTACACACATGCTATATAAGGATATAAAAAATATATATATATATACACATATACCCTTACCCATTGACTAAAGTAGTTTGCAAACGTCCTGTTGTGGTAATCAACATTTCCGGCAATAGCAGGGCAGTGAAGATGATAGTTTTTCCAATATTGAACTTCTGGACAGTTAACCAGTACTGACCAGTGGGCAATGGCTACCTCATTTTCATCCAACTTGTACAACTTTGGCAAGCTTCTATGTACTACCACATCATTGGAGATGATAGAAAGGTTGAACTGGGGTTCATCTATCGACATATGTTGTTGGGGGTCCTCTAGTGCTCCCAAATACAAGTTGGTGTACGTTACACACTCGTGCGCAAGATATGCTTCAGCGATACACCCTTCAGATGCAAATTTATTCTTCACATAGTCCTTGTAGGCTCCCAATTGTCTACAAGTTAACAAGTGCATGTTATGTTACTTAAAAAATAATAATTTACATATAAAAACAGAGACAAACACAAATGTATGAATCATTTGTACATTTCCATGGGATACATCCATGTGTAGTGTACCGGACCGGTAAGCAATAATTGTTCGGGAAGATGGATCATCAGGTGAGGCATGATGTCGAAAAAATTTGGGAGAAATATTCTCTCAAGCTTGTACATGATAAAAATGATGTCATCTTGCATCTCCCTGAGATCTGATTTTTTAACTTCCCTGGTGCATAACTTCTGAAAGAATCTTGACAAGGCCACCAATGGCTCCACCACCTCTTTGGGAAGGTACCCTCGAATGAAAATAGGGAAAAGGCATTGAAGCAGTACATGGCAGTCATGACTCTTTAATCCGTACATCTTATTGTCCCGGAAGTTAACACACCTGCTTATATTTCCTATATAGCTATAAGGATACCTGCATATATAGCCATAAGCAACAATTATATTTCTTGCATATAACCATAAGTAAAAATTATATTAATTTCCTGCATAGCCATAAGAATACCTGACATTACTCATCCACTCAAAAATTTCATGCTTCTGCTTCGGCTTGACGGTGTAAGGAGCTTGAGGCATTTTTTTTCTTACCATCTCTTAACCACAAATGTTTCCGCAGTTCCATAGCTTTCAGATCAATGCGTGCCTTAGGGATGTCTTTTGTTTTCCCCTCCAAATTAAGAACTGTGCCCACCACACTTTCACACATATTCTTCTCTGTGTGCATGACATCTAGGTAGTGTCTGATAGGCAATCTGGGCCAGTAGGGGAGTTCCCAGAATATGCTCTTGTGTGTCCAAAACTTATACCTTTCGGGTTTGTCTGGAATTGACACCACTATCTCAGGATGATTGCTCAGCTGGCCAAAATCATATTCATTCAACACTTCCAAAATTTCATCCCCTGTCCATCGCCTGGGTGCCACACCTGTTTCCACAGTCCCATCAAAAGCATCTTGATCCTGCCTAAATGGGTGATCATATGGAAGCCAACAACGGTGACGCATCTGAACAATTTTACTGCAATGAGGACTGCAACAATCAACAGTCATGCACTCTGAATAAGCCCTGTAACCCCTGGTAATGTTGCCCGACAACATACCGCGGGCAGGAAAATCACTGATGGTGCTAACAAGCATGGCATACATCTGGAACATCTCATTTTTGAACCTATCGTAAGTGGGGTGGCCACACTCACTTAGGTACTTAAGCTCCTCAATCAAAGGCCTCAAATACACATCGAAACACTTTCCTGGATAACCCGGGCCCGGAATTAACAGAGTGAGCATATTGTATTCCTTCTTCATGAACATCCATAGTGGAAGGTTGTACGGTACCAAAATAACTGGTCATATACTGTATTGGAGACTCATGTTGCCAAAATGGTTGAATCCGTCAGATGAGAGCCCTAGCCAAACATTTCGGACCTCTGCTGCAAAATGATCAAACTCCCTGACCATGTACTTCCAAGCCTCTCCGTCGGCAGGGTGTATAAGGGTGTCATCGTCAGGCAAATTCCTCTCAGCCTACCATCTCATAGCTTCGGCCGTGAAAGCACACATGAACAACCGCTCCAGCCTATCAATCAGCGGGAAATATCGAAGTATCTTCACAGCTTTCTTGTTGCCTGCAGGAGTAAACTTATACCTTTCTGTAAAACATACTGGGCAGGCTTCAAGGTCTTCAAGATCTTTTCCCCAGAAGAGAATACAATCATATCTGCATGCATGGATTTTGATGTAGGAAAGCCCAAGATCTTTCAGGATATGTCGCACTTTATGATGAGTGGTAGAAAGGCGATGACCGGGTGGCAGTAGCGAAGCAGTCCACTTCAGCCAAGAATCAACAGCTTTGACAGACATTTTGTTCTCCATTTTGAGCTGCATCACTCCCATGACACTTCCAAGAACAGTCTTACTACAACCGTCGTACAACGGAGTCTGTTGCAATGCAATCAGGTTGTCGTACTTGTCTATACCGCTTGTGTTGACATGAGCTCCAGGTAATGGCTCGACTGGCTCAATATCGTGGAAACCCTGCACGACCGGAGGGACATTTGGTGCTTGATCAACAAATACACCGCTCTCATGAGGAAACATATCATTGATTAACATCGATGTTGGATCATAGGATGGACTGGCCCTCTCAGCAAATTGTCCATGATCATGCGGACCCACTAACGATGTTTCACCGTGATAAATCCAACAAGTGTACTTATCCCAAAACCCGTATTTACTCAGGTGCTTCTGGACTTTATCAATGGGAAAATGATGTCGATCACTGCGACACTTACATTCTTTACACGGGCAATAATGAAGTGTAGTGTCTCCACAATTAGCATTCACAAAATTCACAAAACTCTTAATTCCATGGTGATATCTCACATCCCATCTTTCAAGGCTCATCCAACTCTTGTCCATCCTGAAAATTCTAACATTATGTACTATAAATATATATATATATACACACACACACATTCACTACTAATTAATTAAAAAATCATCATTAATTACATTCTATTCATCCGATTAATTAACAAAAGTTGACCCATGCATATAAAAATATATATATATATACCAACAATTCACAATTACAAATTAACATGTATATATATACACACACATATTAACAATTAATCACAAAATAAATTTATATACATATATATATATACACAAACATATTTTCATCGAAATAATCTCAAATTAACTCAAAATCAACAGTCAATCACTCGAAATCAACAATATATCCACTCTATTTGCATATCAAACCATTAATCGATATCTCAACTCTAAATCAACACATGCATATATATAGCTAAATCAACACACATATACATCGATCCACATATATATACATACGTAAGTACGTACCTAGCTAGCTATATAGCTTCCCGAGCGGGTTTTGGACGCCTTTTGACAATACCCAAGGATTTCAGAGCGTTTTCCTTCTTTCTCACCGGATTTTTGTAAAATGAATGAGCTGCTGCGGAGTAGATCTGATATAAGAGTTATTGTCGGCGATATTCCGGCCAAATATCGCCAGAAATAAAATGAAATTATTGCCGGCGATTTTCTAGGTCGCCGGCAATAATTTAGCATTATTGTCGGCGATATTTTGGCCGTAATATCGCCGGCAATTGGGGGAAATTATTGCTGGCGATACTATCTGTCGCCGGCAATACTTTCTCACCATTGCCGGCGATTTTGGGAAAGAAAGGCCGGCGATGGTCTATCTCGCCGGCAATGCTTATTATTGCTGGCGAGATGGACCATCGCCAACCTTTCTTTTCCAAAATTGCCGGCAATGGTGAAAAATGTGGTAGTGGAAGTGTAATTTTCTTGCTGGTTCTTGGTTTATATACGTTTTATAAAGTAAACTCTGGCAAAAAATTTGTACGTTGTGGTGTCGTTAGGGCCTAATTTCGGTTTAGGCAACTAAATAGGGGTTGGATTCTTTCAGTTGGTATTAGAGCATTAGGTTTGAGGTTCTGTAGACTCTTGTAGTTGTGTTACTAAGGGTATTTGAGAATGTATAGCATATCAGGAGTGATGATCTGACTGGCCAGCGGACAATCATCAATGCTCTAGAGTGTTGTATGCTTTCAAATGTCTGAAGTTTCATGATTATGTTCCTTGTGTTGTGTGACTAATGTCCTTTCATTCTTAGGATGCCTCCCCGACGTGGAGCCCGTGTTAACGGGGCTGGGGATCCTGTTGAGGATCAACGTATGCACAACTTACTAATGCGAGTTTTGCGTTTGGAGGAATGTTTTGATCCTGTGGTTAACGCTAGGACAGCTGGAGTAACTACCTTTTCTGGCTCTTCTGATCCTGAAATATGTGAGACTTGGTTAGTCCAGATGGAGCGTGTTTATGAACGCCTATATTTTACTCCTGAGCAGAGGATTGTGGCTGATGTTGGGTTACTGGACTCAGATGCTTATTTCTGGTGGGTTAGCACCGAGAGAGTTCCTATTGATACTCCATGGCCTACATTCAAAGATTTTTTTATGCGTCGATATTTCAACCAGGCCACCTAGCAGAGGAAATATGAAGAGTTTACCAATCTGAGGCAGGGGAATATGTCAGTGCTTGAGTATCGGGATAGGTTTACCCATTTGTCTCGTTTTGCAGGTGATATGGTGGCATCTGAGGAAGCAAAGTGCAGAAGGTTTGAGTAGGATCTGAATCTGAATATCAAGGGAACTTTGACCACCATGCCTCAGGACAATTTTCATGACTTTGTTAGTGCTACACTCAGGGGTGAGGACATTGAGAGGGAGAGGCAGATGCGGTTTCAGTCTCGCTGTTTTGAGGAGGGTGGACCCAACCAGGGTCCTGCGAAGAGGATGAGTTCTGGTACTTCGAGTTCAGCATCTTCTTCAGGTGGTAGCACTTTCAGATATCCACGTGGTTCATCGAGCCAGAGTGGTAGTCAGAGATGGAGAAGGAATCGACCTCAGAGGCAACCCTAGAGTGGGAGTTCCAGTGGATCGAGTTATTCATGACATGCATATGATATACTAGCTGCACCCAGAGACTATCCATTATGCAACATTTGTAATAGGCGGCATTATGGTTCGTGTTTTCGAGGCACCACCAGTTGTTACCGTTGTGTCCAGGAGGGTTACTTTGCGAGGGAATGTCCGCATAGTGGTACTTTTGGGGGTGTTTCAGCTCAGGGCAGCGGTCATGGTCGGGGTACAGCTTCTAGTGATCGTGCAACACAGTATTCTGGACAGGATGGTCAGCAGAACCGCAGTCAGCGTGGACGACCAACTGGACAAGCTCGAGTTCATGCCATGTCCTTGGGAGAGGGCAGAGCTTCCCCTGAGGTTATCATATGTACGTTGTACATTTTTGGTTATCAAGTTCTTACTTTACTAGATCCAAGAGCAACACATTCATTCATGTCATATAGATTAGCATCATTGGCTACTGTACCTACATCTCCACTCCCTAGTATGTGGCGAGTGTTGTATCCATCCAGCGAGGTAGTGTGTGTCGAGTGGGTGTATCGGGATTGTGAAATTTTTATAGGAGGTTATGGGTTAGCCGCGAATTTGATGCTGCTGGATATTATGGATTTTGATGTGATTTTGGGCATGGATTTCTTGGATAACCATTGGGATGTTTTTGACTGTCACAAGAAAAAGGTTATTTTCAGAAGTTCAGGTGTACCATAAATTTTATTTCGTGGTGAAAAGAATACTTCTTTACCTTGTCTGATTTCGACAATGAAAGCTGAGCAGATGTTGAAAAAGGGTTGTGTGGCATATCTAGCACATGTGATTGATACAGAGGTTCGTGTACCAGACATTGGGGATATATCGGTGGTTTGTGAGTATCCGGATGTATTTCCTAAGGATTTACCTGGTGTTCCTCCAGTCAGGGAGATTGACTTCACTATTGAGTTACTTCCAGGTACTGGGCCTATTTCGCAGACACCCTATTGTATGGCACTAGCAGAGTTGAGGGAGTTGCATCTTCAACTTCAAGAATTGATTGAAAAAGGCTTCATTCGACCTCGTGTTTCACCTTGGGGTGCTCTAGTGTTGTTTGTCAGGAAGAATGATGGTTCGATGAGGCTATGCATTGACTATCGGAAATTGAATCAGGTCATAGTGAAGAACAAGTATCCGCTTCCACGGATTGATGATTTGTTCGATAAGTTGAAGGGAGCTTCAGTCTTTTCGAAGATTGATCTCAGGTCTGGGTACCATCAACTACGGATTCAGGAGTCTGATGTTGCTAAGATGGCGTTTCGGTCACGCTATAGGCATTATAAGTTCCTTGTTATGCCTTTTGGGTTGACCAATGCACCAACTACTTTCATGGAATTGATGAAGCGGATTTTCAGGCGTTATCTGGACAAGTTCGTCATTGTATTCAACGACGATATCTTGATATATTCCAGGAGTGTGGGGCAACACAAGAAGCATTTGCATGCCATTTTGCAGACTTTGCGAGACGCTCAGTTGTATGCCAAGTTTAGCAAGTGTGAGTTTTGGTTGAACAGTGTAAAGTTTTTGGGTCACGTGATATCAGCTGAGGGAGTCAGCGTGGATCCAGATAAGATTGAAGCAGTGTTAAATTAGAGCAGACCTACAAATGTGACAAAATACGAAGTTTCTTGAGTTTAGCAGGTTACTATCATCGATTTGTGCAAGATTTTTCAAGAATTGCCACACCGCTTACCCTTTTGACGAAGAAATGAGTCAAGTTTGAGTGGTCTGATGCTTATAAGGAAAGCTGCTTGACTTTGAAGGAAAGGTTGACTACTGCACCAGTGTTGACTTTACCTGACGATAGTGGTGAGTATGATGTGTACAGTGATACTTCGAAGCTATGTCTGGGTTGTGTTTTGATGCAGCATGGTAAGGTGGTGGCATATGGTTCTAGACAGTTGAAACATCATGAAGTTAACTATCCTACTCATGATCTGGAGTTAGCTGCCATTGTGTTAGCATTGAAGAGTTGGAGACACTACTTGTACGGAGAACAGTGCAAGATTTACACCGATCACAAGAGTCTTACCTACTTGCGTACGTAGCCAGAATTGAATATGAGACAACGGAGATGGATGGAGCTAATTAATGATTATGACTGCACTTTTGAATATCATCTAGGAAAAGCTAATGTGGTTGCTAATGCCTTTAGTCGGAAGTATGGTGCTTCTCTTTTCCATGTACGTGTTGTCACTTTTGACTGAATTGCGTGCAACGGGAGCAGAGTTGGAATGGAATGAAGATGGAGCATTGTTAGCCAGTTTTCAAGTTTGTCCGATATTACTTGATCAAGTTCGTGAAGCTCAAGATTCGGATGCCTATCTGCTGAGCAAGAAGAATTTGATTCAGAATAGTGTACTAGCAGAGTTTCGGATAAGGAGTGATGGCACTTTGATGTTCAGAGGAAGATTATGTGTGCCTAGAGATGATGATTTGGATAAGGAAATACTTTATGAAGCTCATTGTTTCGCGTATGCTATGCATCCTGGTAGTACGAAGATGTTTCGGACACTTAAATCTCATTATTGGTGGCGTAACATGAAGCGGGAAATAGCAATATATGTGAGCAGATGCCTGATTTGTCAGCAAGTGAAGGCAGAACGTCAGAAGCCTGCCGATAAACTACAACCTTTGGAGATTCCAGTGTGGAAGTGGGAGCATATCACTATGGATTTTGTGTATCAGTTACCTCGTACGTCTAGTGGTAATACTGGTATTTGGGTAATCGTGGGTCACCTTACAAAGTCAACCATTTCCTTGCACTTCCAGGAAAGCTTTCTGTGAGTAGATTGGCGAAGCTGTACCTAAGAGAGGTTGTGATATTACATGGTGTGCCAGTGTCTATAGTTTCTGATCGGGATAGTCAATTTACTTCAGAATTTTGGCAAGCATTAAAGAGAGCATTGGGGACTAGACTACACTTCAGCACAACTTTTCATCCTCAGACAGATGGTCAGTCAGAGATGACTATTCAAACTCTGGAGGATATGTTACGATCTTGTGTGTTGCAGTTCAAAGGGAATTAGGATCAACAACTTCATTTGATTGAGTTTGCGTATAATAACAGCTATCAGGTTAGCATTGGTGTGGCACCTTATGAAGCTTTGTATGGAAAACAATGTCGAACTCCATTATGTTGGAGTGAGGTTGGAGAGAAATGGCTTATTGGTCCTGATTTAGTGAAAAGCACCACGGAAGATGTTCAAGTTATTCGGGACAAATTGAAGGCTGCACAAGATCGACAGAAGAGTTATGCTGATGTGAGACGGAAAGATCTTGAGTTTGAGGTTGGTGATTGAGTTTTCCTGAAACTTTCTCCTTTGAGGGGTGTTGTTCGTTTCGGGAAGCGTGGTAAACTTCGTCTGCGTTATGTTGGCCCATATGAGATCATTGAGCGAGTTGGTGCTGTGGCGTACAGGTTGGCATTACCTTCTGAGATGGCTAGGGTACATGATGAGCTCCATGTGTCTATGTTGCAGAAATACATTTCCGATCCAACTCATGTGTCAGCTTCCAATTCGGGAGAATTTGACTTATGTGGAAAAACCAGTCCAGATTCTCGATTGAAAAGTCCAGGAGTTGCAGCACAGAACTATTCCTCTTGTGAAAGTTTTATGGCGGGAACCATTCAGTTGAAGACGCTACATGGGAGACCGAGCAGCACATGCAAGAGCAGTATCCCTACCTCTTCAGTTAGAAGGTATGTAAATTTCGAGGGCGAAATTTTTGTTAAGGGGTAGATTTTTAACGACCCGAACTTTGAGTCATGTGATTATCAGCACGAATCGTGTTTATCGCGAGTTGGTTGTACATTTGGGTTTGTTAACGACTAATCTATCAGGCAAGAATTTGGTTTGAGTTCCTTCGTGGAAATTATAGAGGATTTGATTTTGAGCTCGTAGGAGGCTTCAGAGGATTTTTCGGATAATCGGAGAATATAAAATGAATATTTGAAAGTCGTACTTATCCAATTGGGTTTGAGTTATCCGAGTCGTCGATCTATTCGGTTCGCAAAGTATTAATAGCGATTTATCGCAAATATGGGTTAAAACTAATTTTTGGCCGAGTTGTCCCGTTGACCCGTTTGAGCTCCATTGACCCGGTTCGAGTTCGTCGGCCGACCCGCTTTTTCCGGCCACCTCTGGACGTGATTTGGTATGGTTGGAAAGCCCTTGACTTATTCTATTGATTTGTGTATTCATTGATGAGTTTCGGTTGAATTTTGATGGAGTTCGAATTAGGTTTTGTTCTTAGTTTTCACCGAAATCAAGTGGCGGTTTCCAGCGAGTTTTGGCATTGCGGGTGAGGGGGGTTTGATTCCCCTCAACCCCTTAAAGCTTTCTGGGTGATTAATTTGGGACAAGGAGGAGGTTTTGGGTACCCCGTAGGGGTTGCTGGAATTGGTTTCGGCCTTGGAATTTCGAGGGAAATTCCGGCCATGGTGGTTATGGTTTGGGATTTTGGTTTTGGGGGTTTGGTTGGGCCTGAGGAGAGGAAGATTTTGGTGTATGGTTCACCGGAGTTGGTCACAATTGGCGCCGCCCCGCCACCGGCGACGATGGTCCACTATGGTGCTCCGACGAGGGTCTGTTTTTGGGCGTTTTCCGAAATTTTTATGTCGTTTTGCTCGTAATCGCGCCCCGATCGTAGTTGTGAGGTTTTCAAGTTAAATTGAGTTTTTTTATTTGGGATGAGGAATTTTTGAGTATATTTTGGAAATTTTGTTATCCTCGTCGATATTTCGAGCGATACGATTTTCAAGAATGCAGGGTTCTTGACGTATTTGCTCCATATGTCGAAATTCATTATGTATTGATTGTATCCGTGTTATTCAAGTGATCGTGAGAGAGTTTTTGGCGACCGCCGAGCCTCAAGGCTAGCTGTTATCTGTGAGTGGACACTTTGATTTTCACAATGGATTTGCGAGTCTATGAGTATGCTTTACGATTATGCATTTACGAGTATGCGTTTATGATTATACATTTTATGAGCATACATTATTTTGGAGGCACATGTGATTTGTTTTTACACTGAGTATGGATATATGGATGCATCGATGCTATGGCCTCTCGGCTGATCCCCGAGATGTTCCGGAAGGGTTACGTCTATATGAGTACCTGACCCGTGATTCACAGTACCCGGGAGAGTTACGTCTTTATGAGCACTTGACCCGGGCGTGTTGTAACTTTGAGGAAAATGTATTCAAGTTACTGCCTCCACACACACAGTACCCATGAGAGTTACGTCTTTATGAGCACTTGACCTGAGCTTGTTTGTTTTGACTCGCATGATTTTATGTGCATTTATTGTGAAAAGCATGCTGGATTTATTTATGTGGTATATTATGATTTACGTCCACTCACCCTAACGGTTTTATTATTTATATGCTTTTCTCTGGGCTTTTCGATTTTCGTCGCCCAGATTGCAGTTTCTTTCCCGTGGTTGCACATTATCGCAGGAGGCCTAGAGTTCAAATCACACTTTCCTTCTAGTAGGTTCCTGATGTAACCTGCTAGTCTTGTATATTTTGTAATTAGAAGTCGCTCTGAATACTTGTGTTATGTTATTCAGTTTGAGTTATACTCCTGAATATTTTCTGGATTTCTTGTAAACCTTGAGTTTAGTTTTATATATGGATTTTGAGAAATCCAGATGGACATTGGAGGTCCACGGTGTGTCTGGAAATTTATTTGTGAAGTGTAATCTTCTTGCAGGTTCTTGGTTTATATACGTTTTATAAAGTAAACTCTGGCAAAAAGTTTGTAAGTTGTGGTGTCATTAGGGCCTAATTTCGGTTTAGGCAACTAAATCGGGATTGGGTTCTTTCAAAGACTGGGGAAATATTAAATATTATTGACTTATTAGTGACGACTATTCAAGAACATCTGATGGAATGCCCAATTTATATCTCTAATTTGTAGTAAATTGCGATGTCAATTTGACTCCCTCGTTCTTGTCCATGGTTTGGGTTTATTTGAGGCTTACTATGAATGTTTCCTGTTGAGTCTCTTTATGGTATTGTAGAAAAATTGTTGAGGTAGTATGTTTTTGGGAGTTATAAATGGCGGAGATATATGTTTTAGTGATTAATATGATTCATTAAATCAGATAAATATTAGTAATATATGTTTGGTGTATAGCTCTGTTAATTTGTAAGTAATCCATTCGGGATATGGAACCCACAGTTTGTATATTTGAGTTGAGATTATTGAAATACTTTCATTATACAGGTTTTTGGGTTCCTTACGTTTTAGAGGAGACTATGCCCAATTATCTTTAAATAATTTTGAAAACGGTATATGGTTGGAAATTTAGTGCGGATCGGCCTTGTTCCCATATTTGTTGCAATTCGAAACTAGTTTGTTGGGTTCCCTATTTCTGTATTTGATGATTTTAGTATCCATCTTATGAGTGAGTGTCTGTGATTGGACATCTTAGTTAGTTTCCGGTGTTTGGTTCTGATGGCAATCTGTGTGCCACTTCTATATTAGAACCGCACCACTACCCATGTAGTTATCTTTCTGGGACCCTGGTCTGTGCATTTTTGGGTAAGTATGGCCGATAGAGTTAGAGTATGTGGTAAATTTGGCCATTAGTTTTGGCATGGATATCAAAAGTTTTTAAATATGCACGTTACCGAATTTGAATTGTGTAATTCCTAGTATCAGATTTATATGGAGTAGTTATTATGACTGCAGATTTATTGAGCGTGACATGTTGATGAGAAGTTAGTTTAGCAATAAATTTTTAGATTATTCTATTAGTTGCGTTTGTTCGTATGAGCCTGAAGTTGTTGGCTGGAACAATAATTTGGAAATTCCTCCGTTGTACGTTTATGAGTAAATTTTCAGGGCGAAACTTTTGTAAGAGGGGTAGATTGTTACAACCCGGAATAATATTATGCGATAATTGGAACTTATGAGATTAGTTTCTAATTAATTACATTAATCGTCGATGGTAATTTATTTCTACCGTTGGTAACTTTCGATGACAATTTATCGAGAAATTATCAATTATGTCTTTCGAGAAATTTCTTTGGATAAAGTTGTAGAGTTTGTCGATACGAGTTCCTGGCCACGTCAAGTGTTGAAATCGGAGTTACGACGAAGAAGTTATGGTGAGCAGAAATTTTACGAAAATATCATAATAACGTTTTATCTCAAAATCGCGGGTATAAATACGGGTTTCCATTTTTGGAAAGGGGTGAAGTTTCCATTTTGGGAATGCAGGTTGACCCCGCATTAACCACCCTCCCGACCCATTTTTTCGCCGTGAGGTTCTCACTGGCGGTGAGCCTCCGGCCGGCCACCTCCGACCATGATTTTGGTGGCAATCGGTTGGGTTTGACCTCCTCTTTTGTTTGGTGGCAACATCTACAGCGTTGGTGTCCGGAGGACGACGAATCGAGGCGGAGAAACCGGCCAGATTCGGGTAGATTTGATTAATTTAGACGTGTATTTAATCGAACCTATAGGGGTTTTTGAAGCTCAGGTGAGGTTCTTGTTTGGATCTAGATTTGATTAATTTAGACATGTATTTAATCGGGTAATAATTAAGTGATTTTAAGATACTTTTAATGGACGATGCGAATATCGATTTAAATTCGAGTCACTTGATATTTAAGATTTATGTTGCGACTCCAAAGTTTATTTATTGTGAATGAATGCAAGGAACTGAATTCAGAATTTGATTAAATACGTTTTTAGTCGAAAAATACGTTATTCGAGAATGTGAGCTTCTCAATTATTGCTCGTAGGATTACGAGCTTAGTTATTCAATATCGACGAGTAAATATTAATTATGATCGTATTTTCAGGATTTCGAGTTAGCCATGTCAGATGATTATTGCGTCGATTAGCAGGTTACGGCTTTTTGAATATCCCGACATAGTACAGTAAGTGGTCGTTTATTTATTTTCACAGTTGTTGGAAGTTCATATTTACGCAGATTTACAGTCGAGTTTGGAGCTATGTTTGTGATGGTTTTATTTTTCAGCATCGATGCTTTGACTAGTCGGGTGATCACTGACTAGTCAGGTCAGACCGGGTTTGGAGAAACGCCCTATCGACCCAGATTGTCTTAGGATAGGACAAACCTCCTAGACGATCTCATCACCTTTTTATTTATAGTCTTGGAGACGCTCCGGGTTAGGACAAACACCCTGAGTGCCCACCTCCATATTTTATTTCAGTTTATTATTTTGAACTCGCATGATTTCACATAAATCAGCAAAAAGGCACAAATAGAATATTTTATTATTTTACACTGATTATATGTTTTTATCCACTCACGCTAACGTTTTCTTTTATGTTTTTATATGCCTTTCCCTGGGCCATTCGGTTTTCCGTGCCCAGATTATGGTGCTTCTCCTGAGCTGGATTTTGATCTCCAAAGGCTTTTAGTCCACCGGTTATCCTACCTTCTTGTAGGTTTCAGCAACTAGCAGTGTATTTTCTTATGTGTAAATATTTTTCTGTGTTGGTAGTAAATTGTTAGTACTGCTAGATTATGAATTTTCAATTTCTGTATTATTATTCCAGCATTTTAATTAATTTACTTTCCGCACTTTATTGAGAAATCCGGATGGACATCGGTGGTCGACGGTATTGTTTATGGGAAATCCGAAATGTGAATTTTCTTACAGGTTTCTGGTAATCCACTTTGTAGAAGATATTATGTCAAAAAAATTCAGAAATTCACAATTAAGTCTTGTCGTTTGAACGTAATCCTAGATTACTAATTAAAATAAGGTTAAGAGCTTTCACTTCTCTTTCTGTTTTTTTTTTTTGTGGAAATCAATCAGCTTGATTTTCTATTAACCTAAAATATTGAGTCAAGGTTTTCAAAAATAAAATAAATATATATAGTCATGTACAAACTATAAAATTAAACTTACTAGCTTCTTCAGTTTCTTGGCTTCCAATAATCGAGTCTTTTCCTCTTCCGACATCCTAGTTCTTACTCTTGGTTCTGTATTATTTTCCTTGTCAGTAGTAACTTTATTTTTTCTTCTCTGTCTATTTGTGTTGCCAATCTGAACCATTTTGGTTGTCTTTCTCAAAACTTCCAGTAACCTGACAAATTGCATGCAACAGAAGTGACTACGCACCCTTGAGCAAAAAGAGAGTCTATAAGAAGACTCTGAGAAGTTAGAACTTGGATTACCATAAAGAATGACATGCAACCAAAAGAATTTCAATACAGATTGACCTTTTTAAATCAGTGTACGTACGAGGGTATATTATCAGTAACCAGCCAAGGATTTCCCACATTTAGTGACATGTAATGCCTCATAAAGTAATACACGTCATTACACTAGAAACGAGAAGTACGCAAGTGGACGTTGAATATGGGAAAATTATATACCCATAAAAGCCAAAAATATCGCTTAATCAACAACAGATTAGTGTTTAAACATGAGCAGCAGAACATATCACCTTATTAATATCATCGTGCAAAGAAAGTGTGTGAAGAACTGTGCTCAGACATATGTGCTGAATCATCACGTCCTGACAAACGCAAACGAAAGTGATACTCTAGTCATATGATAATCGATTCGCATTTCGAAACTCAAGCACGACACATAAACGCAAACACCTGAAATCAAACCAAGGGTATTGTCAAAAATAGCATTAACATACTAGAATATATAAGATGTGGAATCGAAGCTTCTAGAACTCCAATCCGACCCAGTCACTGCACCAAAACCACTACCAATTGATCGATTCTCCTTCTCCGTTTCCACTCCACAATCACTTTCAGACTCATTACCGGATTCCAAGCATATGACTCCATTGATCCCTGAAGCTAAACAAGACAAGAAGCATGACAAATGTACGTTTGAAATTACAGTAACCAAGCATTTTCGGATACATGAAAATCATATGGAAAAGCTCAGTTGTTCACAGCATTCACTATACAGGAGAGTAAACAGAAGCATAACAATAGAGCAAAGAAGAGGAAAAGAGGGAAAATTGGAAATTAAGAAAAGTTCATTGATTTCATATCCTCACCAGGGCAGAATTACAAGCATATAAGCTTATCCAGCTTTACAAAAATACAAATGTTCAGTACATACACAGTGGTCCAATGTTAGGGCTACAGAATACAGTGGCAACTTCTCCGTACTGTTAGGGCTGGTCTAACACACAAGCAATTCCAACCCTACATTGAAATCCAGGGAGGTAAAAGCCTAATAGACCACCGACCTGAGAGCTTAGGGTCGGAATGTGACGAGGAGGCGGGTCGTGGGCTTCGGGTTTGGGTTTGGGCTTGGGTTGAAGTTCGTTTTGGTTCGGCGTTTCTTGGAGCTTGAGCTCCGAGTAGCAGTCTTCTTCGTCGGAGAGGATGATCGGCTCATCCGCCATTCTGTCAAGTGACGTCGTTTTAGTCAGTTGCGGGGCTGTGCTTTTGGAAGTAGAGCTGGAAAGGAATCTCGTTACTGATTCAGCATTCGTCGGTCCAGAAACTCTGGTAAATTGGTAACTAGTAACTCGAGTTTTACTCTTCTGATTTAGGGCTTGCACATCAATTTACACTGCAAATCAACTACATCATAATTACATCAATAAGAATCGAAAAGATGCAATTTCTTCCAGGTTCAAATTGCCTTCTGCTTTTGTCCATTTAAATAAGAGTTATACAGTAATCGGAGGAGCTGTGGAAGTCAATTTTCCCTGAAAAAATCAGCACCGTCCTCAACATCATCTGTCTTGGTGCAGCCATTTTGTGCCATTAGTATTCTGTACACTCTCTTGGAACACACCTCACCTAATCTTCTGTCGCCACCCAGTAATCCTTCTGTTCTCAAGTCCTTGAGCAGAAACTCCTTTTCATAAACCTATATTTTCAATACAGAGGAGTTAACACTAATCAACGGGTCATGAAGTAATCTCAAACTTATATCTGTCATACTGAAATTTCCTCTGATTGAATATTATTTCAGTTACAGACTTGGGACACATTAACAAGACATTTTACTCTGATTTCTAGTCATATGCACTGCCAGCACCATAAAAGGCTATCAAGTGGAAAACTAGTCCCAATGAACCTAAATTTGACCCAAATCTTGTTAAATCTATTTGGTAAAAGACACAAATATGACTACTAGTTACTCATGTGGCCTGGGAAGTAAATGTAAACCGTTTGCATTTTTTCATTTTCATAGGTCTCCCAAAAGAACCTACTGACATCTAAACCATAATTAAAAGCAAGACTACCAGTTCCTAATCAAGAGACTTTTATTTAAAAGTCATTGTGCACCCTAATTCCCACAGAAAATTGAAGCCAGAAAACCTCAGCACCCAATTAATCAAACTAGATAACAGATATGTAGTTTCTTCTATATTTACTGTTCTAACCAATTATGTCACTGAATAGAAATAAAGATGGAAATTCTCTTCTTCGAAGGAAAAAGAAAAATCCTACAAGCTGGAGCTGTACATGAGTAAAAAACAGTGGTTAGAAAATCTTATTATCTGTTATTTATTTGTCATGGCCAGTCAAGAAGAAAGAGGCATTCTGATTTGTTTACTTACTGATATATTTGGGTCCATGTAAACACTCAAAAGGGACTTCATGGTAGGGTACTTCTTGCCTATGGCTATAGCAAATCGTGGCTGTACCTTTGGAATAGCTACCAAAGCTTTCAACCTGGATGAAGAAGCTAATGTCAGGGACAGAATCAAGGTCACAGATAAAGCACATAATACGATAAAAAGCAGACAAATCATATTGCAAGGCTTCTTTTACGGTACTTTTATATAGAAGTAGACACACAACCTAACAATATATTCTTGGCAATATAGGGTAACATAACCAAAGCTGGGTTCCTATATCCCCTAAAAGTGGGGCCAGTATTCCCAGAAAGCTCAAGTTCCCATCGAGAATACAAGATAAGCCATCAAATGACTAGAAAAGTATATTGGTGTGGAATGTGATCACAATATTGGTGAAGAATGTGATGCTTGTGATGTGCTTGTGTTACATGTGGTGTGTTACATACATCCCAGTATAGGATATATATATAGAAGAATACAAAGTAGTTCCTAACTAGGAAAGGTATCCCAACAAAGACTAAGTTGAATCCTAAACAATTACGGACTACATATTTACCATAATTATCAATAATTAAACAAAATGTGTATCTATTGACAAACCATCACAGCAACCATGGAAGATAAAAAGAATTTTATGACCCAAACTAATTCCTCATTACTATAAAAATGAATTCAGACTCATAAATGGTCAGCTTCTCCACCCTAGTCCCTAAGAAAGCACATCATCAATCTGTGTTCATCATACACTCTTTTGGCCTTGGTATGGTGCAGTTATCTTAAGATTCTTCCATGATGAACTACTATTTAACATCAAACTACTCACCATGAGCTCTTCTTTATTAAATGTCGGTCAATGCAGTCCTTGGTGACAAAAGCTCCATTAGCATTTACATCGAGTCTAGTTAACTTCTTCCTGCACAGTCATAAATTAGACAGTAGAATCAGAATACTAACCAGTCAAATGTGGTACCACACACATATATTTATAAAAAATTTTGCAGGAAAAAAATAACATTATAAGGTATGTCAATTTGGATAGCAAATTGGTAGAAAACAAAGTGCACGATGCTGATACATTTATAATCATAAAACCAGAAAACTAAAATTTAGTGCAAGCATGTTCTTCTACACTGTACAGAAACTGTAAGCATGTATGACTAAAACTGAAAAAAGAAAAGGAATAAGAATTCCGCAAGTTAAACCTGAAAAGGCAGGAGGATAGGCTACATGTTAAACCAACAACGTGTTCAGCAAGTTCAGCCTCATCTTTGCACTGCCTGGAATGTACTTTGGAGAAGTTAGTGGCTAGAGTTGCCAACACCTATAACAAAAAAAGGAGGGAAAGTTGATATACCAATGAAAAGAAATATAAGCTACTCTGCAAGTCTGACGGCCAGAAAACATTTAAGTCTCACAATCAAAAGCACTGTGTTAGCAATACCTTTTCAACCATGTCAACAGTTGGGTGTGCCGGGCCCCGCCCATTGTACATGTCCCCTTCCCTGACATGGTCAGTTTAACAAGATTAATCACTAGACAATCAATATGCACTAAACCAAGAAGTAACTAGAACAAAGAAAGCACAAAATCATAAATTTTTGCCTCGACCTGATTCACGGCAGGCCTTTGCTATGTAAGTAACTAGTCCATTAAATAAAAATGTATAAAGAAAAGATACTAGTTGTCAACACACACGTGATGCGTGTGAAAATTCTGAAAATTATTTGTTTTTCTTTTGTAGTTTGCAGATTATCCTTGCAGATTAAAACTAATCTAGACTTTTTTAACAGTTATACAAGTAAAAATAAATAAAAATCAGTTATGGTTGACAACACCAATTCTCTTTAAAATATTATAGATTGAAGCTGACTGTAAGAAATTTTTCACCATAACTTCTGAAATCAAAATGACTACCCAAATTACTCCAAAAACACACAAAGGGAGATACAATGCAGTTACACTCGAAGCAATCTTGGTCTTTTTACTCATCGACAATTTATGTGACTACAAATTAAAAATAGTACTGATGATGAAAGAAAATAAGAGAAGCATGCTGCTTATTTCAATCATGATAATCACTCTGCACCAACACTTGAAGGTGTAGTACTTTAAACAAAAAACAAGCTAGTCAATTGACAGAATGAAAAAAGGAACATAAGCATGCAATACATATTAGCTATTTAACATAAACTAAAGATGCAACATAGTGATCTCCAAACTTCAGCACCTCACACCTTTTTCTAACATATGTGACCAACTTATTTGTGAGGTAGCACACTGTGTACGATGGATAATGGTTTTGAACCCTCACAACATGTCCCAGAAGAGATTCATTGATGATTAGCTTACAAAACTCTTCAGCTTCATACACAAGAAGTATATATTGAATCACTGTTCCCTCAAGAGAAAGCTGCACGGAGATATTGTGGTTAATATTTTCAAAATATATATAGTAATCAAACGAAATGCATTATAGATATTACATCTTGTTATATACTCCAACAAGAAACAACTGATTAGTGGCTACATCAGGACAGTCTCAATGATTGGATGTAAATAAACACATACTGGCATCCGGAAAAAAAATTCAGACATACAAATCACACAAAAGGATAGACAAGCACCACAAAAGTATCTGAAACCTGTATTCTACTTGGGGGTGGAGGTGGATGAAAAAGCAGAAGAAAACAAATAACCATCATGCTGGTTTTCCAGTAGAATACAGGAGACTTCACAAGGAGGTGATATGGTTATAAGCAACAAGCTAACAATATAATAATAAATAATATGAAGGATCAGCCACTTGCATATAATACCTGTGAAAGATGTTCTGGGATGGTCATGGTCCAGACTATTGATCTTTCGATTGGATTTGATGTTATACGGTATGTTAAGCCTCTTTCAGCAAACCTTGTAAGAAGATTACCTAATATATATATGTCAAATAACCTCTCAGCTAAAAAGATTCATATGCCATGAAGTGCATATAGGCACAATTTATGTTTAACTCAGAAGAAGAATGTCGTCACCTCCAACTGACCCTGATTCAATTACTTTGGAATCAATCTCAGCTATGATGGATTTCAGTGCCAACTTCCCTTTTTCCCACCTTTCCTTTTCTTTCTGTATTCTTTTCATCTCTGCAGCTTCAGCTTTCAGAGCTTCCTTTTGCAACTTCTCTTCCTGTTTTTCATGGATATGAATCTATTCAACTTCTTGATTAAAATAAGATATAAAATTGATTAAAGATTAGAAACAACTTACAAGCTTCTTTTGCTTCTTTTCTTCCATTAAGCGTGTCCTATCCTCTTTCGTCATCTTCTTTCTTCCCTTTACTTCGTTTGTAATATTTTCTTTTCCCAAAATAGCTTCAGATTCTACTCTCGGTCTCATTATGTTGTCCATTTGATAGACTCTAATTTCTTCATCAGGATAATCAAGTACCTGATATCATCAAGTCACCAAACATTTTGGAATAACGTACCTAATTGAATGAGTGAACATTGAAAAAGAAAAACCACAACTACATTCATATATAAAGCAAAAGAGAAGTTTGTGACCTACCAAACAACTTATAGATATCATACATAAAGTCAGGGGGCACGAGTACACGTAAAAAGAATGAAACCAGAAACTGCAGTTTCTTTATGATTATTATATCCTGAGTCTAATGAATTAATAAACTACAGGGCTGATGTTAAAGTTAGATGTGAAGATAAAACCAGTCGACACTCAAAAAGCGTATTAAAAGGTTTATATGTCTTAATTGCTAAAGAGAAATCTATGGGAGCTTGAAATCTGAGATTCTGCACTGCAAAACTAAGCAATCAGGTAACATCAAGTTCATTTTTTGTTTCCATACGTCCATTGCAAGCACAACCATACCTAAATGAAACTTGTGAAGCTTTGGACTTGTAAACCATAAACCAAATTCAGTCATATCTATAGTTATAAATGGAGCCTTAGTAGTCCCTGGTTTTACCATTCGTAAACATGCATTTAATTATGTTCTTGAAGATGAAATTCCACACTTATAAGTAAGAAATCACAGGAAAACCCATGAAGCACCAGTTTTTACTGTCAAATAATTAAACATTTTCAAACAAGAGAGTCAAACATCCATATACAATATCCTCCGGCTCTTATTGGTCTATTCGGCATATATACAAGATCAAGGATCAAAAAATTTACCTGATCAATACCTTCCTGCAAAGAGCTAGGATTTGAAGTGCTTCCCTCGTGCGTATGCGGTAGCACAAAATTCCCTGAAAATATAAATCTTTTGTTTATTAACTTTTTTTTAAGAAGACAAACATATAGGAGTCATGGTAAAAGGCCAACAGCCAACCACATATACCATGTGAACACGGGGACTCCATAAAACTCGGACTCCAATCCAAGACCTTGGCCAGACCAAAACCACCAGCAATTGATTCCTTTCCATTCTTCTTTCCCCCTCCAAAACTACTCCCCGGTTCGTTATTGGACTCCAAACATATCAATCCATTAATGCCTGATCAAAAACATTTGACAGTGCAACTATGATCAAACTATTTGCATATAACTATAGTACTACACAAAATTTTCAACAAAGGGTGATTCAATTAAACGACTTTACTGAAACGCAAATTGTTTAGCTTTATTGAATGAGTACCAAATAATGAAACAAAATTCAACAAAAGGAATTTAGGTTACATCGGAGAAACCCTAATTCAGCGAAAATGCGAAATTAACGGACCTGAGAGCTTGAGCTCGGAAGCTCTTGTGCACTTGACGATGGCGAGGTCGGAATTCGGAGTATCCGGGACGACGTAGGTCGTGGGTTTCTGTGGGGTCGGGTCGTCGTCGAGAATGAGAACGGTTGGATTCGGATTCGGATTCGGATTCGGATTCGGAGCTGGGTCAGAGTCAGAGTCGATGCGGCGTTTCTTGAAGTAAAGGGGTTGTAATGGTGACGAGAGATCATACGGGTGGTCGTCTTCGTCTGAGAGGACGATTAGCTCTGACATTTGGGACTCAAGTTTCAGAGAGGCAGGCCACTCTTGGAGATGAAAAGACAGTAAATGGTCTCCGTTTTTGAATAAGCGCGGGCGTTGTCTTTTTCTTTCCTTTTTTTCCTTCACTACAGTATTTGCCCGAATAGTCTGCGGAACAAATATTTATCATAAGTTGTTTCATGGAATTGATCTTCCTTCGGATCATGTTAGAATGCACCTAGGTCTAAACACTTAATAGATTTTTTTTTAAACTGACACATGACACGATCTTGGCCTTTCAAATTTTTAACATATGTCAAGTTTGATTGAACTTATGTTAAACTCAGCCTATGAGATAACCCCACTCTCTCAACTAAAGAAACCTTGGCCTCCGATTTAGGCTGTCATTGTCGTCACCTCCCACGCCTCCATGAGATGCTGTGGAAATTGGTGGGGTGGCTTAAGTGGCTTTCGTTTATTCTTGCTCATTTATGGGGCTAAAGCTAACCTGTGGAAATTGATTGTTAATTTGACAATGAAGTTCAACTTTGGGATCGAATGGATTTGATTTGGACAGGTCAATGGGAATTCCAATGGTTTTGAAATGTGAGAATCTGGTTTCCAATGGGTGTTAGAATCCAAGTGCGCTGAAGTTGAATGTGAAAGAGAAGGAAATGATGATTAATTGATTACAATGATGATGGCTGAAAAATGAGAATGCAAACCTTTAGAACCAGAGGTTTCCGAGCTAATAGAGGTCAAGTTTGATCTTTGTTTGTTTCTAATTTGCTATAATTAGAATTAGAATGTTTCATGTTGTGAATTTGATGGACAAACTCGACTCTCTCTCCGACTCATCGTTAAGTGACCCCAACTTCCCCATCGTCAGGTTCAACTTCGTCGACTCTGAGTTTGTTCTCCCCAATCCCCATCGACATCGACTCCACTTGTAGATGGTCGGGTACGTTCACCGAGGCAAGGCAATGGAGGTTGTTGTCGTCGTTTAGATCTAGAGGTCGGAGAATGCTCGCCGAGGCAGTGAGGCGGCATTGAGAGAGAGAGAGAGAGAGAGAGAGAGAGAGAGAAATCACATAGGCTAAAATAATAAGTTCAGTCAAGTTTGAAAAAATTTGACAAACGGAACCAATTATAAATCGACACGTGTCACATTTGAAAAATAGACTTGTGGTGCTTAGTTTTGGGGTGTATTCCAGAATTTTTCCTTCCTTTGTTGTGTTAGCCTCAAGTTCATGCGGACCTAGTTAGTGGCATAGGCCATCGACTTATGTGTCCTTACAAACATCCTAGGTGGAGATGGAGGCTGATTTTTGGGTAAAGCAGCCCTATCAAGTAGGACATTGTTGAGATGATGTCATGTCAAAGTGTGGATTAAATTTTTTTGACACGTGATCACAACTACACCCTATCGAGTAAGATTTCCTTACCCAACAACTGTTCGGAGATGAAAGTGTCTTTTACTTCATACTTAGTACTTTAGTACAATAAAAACTCGATTTAAGAATACTCTATAAAGGAATAACCTCTTTATAGTGATAAAAAATCTCGATCCAAACTCGGAATATAAATAGAAATAGCCTCCACATTGTAATAGGTTATATGTTTTTTTGGTCCCATATATAGAAAATTTACCTCCATATAGTAATAATTGTCAATAATAATAATATATATAATATTATTCAAGAAGAATTAAAATATTTATCTATACTAGTTTGAGACAATGATTTATGCTTGATTGTTACAATCACGTCTTTAAGCTTGCAAGTCCGTACTAACTCATTGGCATATTCACCTTGTTGTTGAAGCCAAAATGTTTTCAACTTCTCTAGCATGTCGATGGCTTCTTTAGTTGAAACTTTTGGTAGTTCTACACTCTTGTCCTCCTAATTATCTTCTTCTTGTTCTTGTCTAATTGTGGTAATAATTTCCTCTTCTGTTAAAGGGTACACAACTTGTTGCTCATTAGGATGATGAAGAAATACGTAGATATCCATTGGATTAGTGTAGTGAAGTTGTTGCATCTGACCATTCAATTATGTTATTAATCTCTCATTAGGATGATGAAGAAATACGTAGATATCCATTCTCCTTGTAGCATGCAAGTCATCAACATCATCAATAGTCCTAATCTTACAATGCTTGAACTAATTCGCAATTATCTCTGGCTTCACATCCATTGACCATGCAGCAACTGCGTTGACAATTTCATTAAGGATGCTTATCTTCGATGGTTCCATGACTCGAGCTTCTATTCATTTTAAAAGTTCACGATTGAATCGTTTACGATAGTAACCTTTAAAATTTCTGATTATACCTGCATCATAAGGGTGCATTTTGGAAGTGCTGTTTGGTGGTAGAAACTAGAAGTAGGACAATTATGTGTTTAAGATGGGAAAGATTCTCTCTTTTTCCATGGGCAGCGCAATTGTCCATAATCAGCAAGACATTCCTATTTGAATTTGCTCGATACTTGCAGTTAAAATTATCACAATTGACATTCTTAAAGCATCTTGAATTCTTAAACTTGCCTATGACCCAACCATTGCAACAAATAACTAATGTAAACCTCTATTTGTTTCGCTTTTGATCCTTTAATTATTTTGTTACAAGAGAATTATCGGCTTGCATTCGATAAAATAAACCAGTTTCATCCATATTAATATAGATGTCATTCCAAGCCCACACTACAAGAAAAATGCACTTAGACCGCGGAAACTTTCTCCACGGTCCAAGTGACACTTGGACGACGGAAAGTGTTTTTCTGTCGTCTAAGTTTTCACTTGGAGCACGGAAAATTCATTCTCCGTCGTCTAAGTACCCAAACGACAATACTTGGAGTACGGAACCTAGACCACTGAGGTTCCGTCGTCTAAGTACTTAGACAACGAAAAAAAACGCACCTAGGCGACGGAAATGTTCCGTGGTCTAGGTGCATTTTTCTTGTAGTGGCCACTTGTTCAGTTATTCTCTTATTGGTGGTAGGCTAACTTCAAGTTTATCCATGTCCACTGAACCACTTTCTCTAAAGTGTCGGTAGGATTGAATAACATGACGTTGTTTGAAATTCCCCAACCATCCATTTGAAAACTTAAATGTGGTAGCTTCAGGATAAAGTGCATTTACGAATAAGTTGTCTTTCTTAGAGAGCATCCACTCATGTCGATATAGTCTTGATTACACGTTAATCATTCATAGAGAGCAGTCTCCATTAAAGGGTACCTTGTCATCTTTATACGTTTTGCATCTGATTTCAATGACATATCTTCTTGAAGAACATCGAATGATCGCTTAAGTGTCTTAAATATTGTTGCTTGAGAAACTTTAATTTTATAATCTTTCTCTAACCAATTTGCTAGTTCATTTTGTGTCCAGCTGATATTTGATTCTTTTTTCTTGCACATCTCAATTCATATCGTTTCAGTTGTGTCCGCGACGGCATGTTTGACTTGAAATGACTTAAGTACTTTAACCGAGTTTAACTAACAACTAACACAATACCTTTATTTATAGACAAAAAGTTATTGTAGAATGATTAGGAAATATAATGCCAACAGGGAAAATTCAAATAAACTAGTTTCTTTTATTAATCATATACGTTTCCCAAAATTACAAATATATTACTTTCCTAATATTTGTTAACTAATTTATAAGTAAACCTCTATTTAAGTAACCTTTATATATGAATAAATTTTAGTAGGCCCAACATTATGACTGTAGAGAGTTTTTACTTTATATTATATTTGTATACTGTTATACTTTGCGCAATTAGTTATCTCGATTGCATCGAAATATTCTCGTATTTGTCTCCAAAAAATAAAAATTAACACGCGCGTATCTTATGCATGTCATCTTTGATTAAAATTGTTCCTCTTGCCACCACTTTTGACCTCTAAGGGAGAATTTGCTTTTGACCTAATTGTAATTTCAGCTCGATTGTGTAGTGTAGGTCGATCATGTTCCGTTCACTAGTTCAATTTGATCTACATAGTAGTACCATGTTGTTGTTCTAGGATGGTGATCGAGAAAATACTCCATATATATATAGGGCCATTCCACTAAGCTATACCTATTTTTGGTCATTTTTAGGTATAGGGCATTACACAAACTTTTCGATCATATTTTAACATCTCCACTGTTTAATTATTAGGTCTATATGAGTAGATCATTCCAGTAAATTTTTAGCCAAAATAGTGATCGTTAAGATATCAAACTAGGTTAAATCAAGGGATAAACCAAATCTGTCAAACCTGAACCGTTCATACTTATAAACTTCAATTGCAATTTTAAATACCTTAACGATCACCATTTTGGTTGAAAATTTACAGGCTTGATCTACCCATTAGGACCTAAGATCTGAATGGTGAAGATGATAAAATATGATTAAAAAGGTTGTGTCATGTCTGATACCTGAAAATAACCCAAAAAAGAGATATATATATATACATAGTTTCTATCAAGTACGAAGCTTTGCACTGAAACTTTTATGTTAAGTTGTATTTTACACAAAATCGACAATGTGATTCGATAATTGAAGTCAATCATCTTTTACATACATATGCAAAGATCGTGCCTACAAAATTTCAGCTTAATCGGAGATGTTTTAACCATTTGATCGTCGGATTGTATAACAATGTACATAGGTTGTCCGATTTAGCTCAAATTTTGAAAGTGTAATAAAATGGTCAAAATATCTCCGATTGAGCAGAAATTTTGTAGGCACGATTATTCCATATGTATCTAAAAGGTGATTAATTCCAATGATTAAATTATTTCGTCAATTTTATGTAAAATTGAACTTCATACTGAAGTTTCAATGCAAAGCTTGTCCGATTTAGCTCAAATTTTGAAAGTGTAATAAAATGGTCAAAACATCTCCGATTGAGCAGAAATTTTGTAGGCACGATTATTCCATATGTATATAAAAGGTGATTAATTCCAATGATTAAATTATTTCGTCAATTTTATGTAAAATTGAATTTCATACTGAAGTTTCAATGCAAAGCTTCACACTTGATAGGATGTGTGTGTGTGTGTGTGTGTGTGTGTGTAAATATATTGGGGATTTGGGGGGGGGGGGGGGGAGGAATGACTTCAAAGTTTGTTGTTGTGGGAGATGTTTGTTCTTCATTAGTTTCCTAATGAGGATCAATTTCCACATAACTAGAGTAGCTAACTTAAGAAGTAGATTTGATATTTTAATTTTTAATTTTCGTAATTCTTCCTCTAATTCTTTTATTCTGATATTTATTTATTTATCTAACTCACAGTCTCTTCTTGACATGATTTCAGTAGAAGTGGAACCAGCAAAAGAATGTCTGGAAGATTGACTTAATTCATGAATTCTAGGATTATTGCAAAAGTTGATTTTTACCGTGCCGTCATTCAATTGACGGATATAGTTTAAATCAGCTTGATTATGTTGTATATTGCTTAGTTGGTTCTCATTAGTGAGAGTCTATTCTGAGGGTAGATGAACATCTGACCATCTATGAGGGACCCTAATTTTGGCATTTTCATGACTACTTTGAATTAATAGGGTTTGAAATTTTGGACTTTTATTTATGGCTTGGAAATTCATGTTGTACCTGTTACTTCTTAATGGACTCTATAAATTAAAGCTAAAGGTTGTGTTCCTTCTAGAACATTGTGGCCAGAAGTTTTAATGTTTAGCGTTAATGCCTTTACTATATGGGGATCAATGAGACTAATTGTAAAGTCTGGGTAACAATCGAAATTGATTAGCCCATTGAAAAGACTGGACTCAATTATGTCTAGAGTGCTGTCATTGAATTGGTAAATCGAGCATCACGAAGGCACAAAAGAAGAGAGGTATTGAGGCCTTTACAGGTTAAAGGTTTGATGCCTATTTGGACTAATCATATGTGAAGAAAGTTGTGATCATTTTTTTAATATTTTTTGATTGACTCAGGACTAAAAGGTTTACAAGTTTCATGTTGTTTAGTGAGAGCATAAACTTGCTCAACTATTTTATTATGGTGTTCACTTCTAAAAGAAGTAATTGACCCTTTTTTTCTTGTAAATTTCATTACTAGGAATTATGGGAATGTTCCACTCATTCCTATCTATAATTATCGTTTGACTAAATTTTAATTTGTTATTCATTTACTATGTCTGAGATTCTATTTAGGGAGGACCTGGAAGAACCGGAGGTGATTGAGTTAGATTTGAATAATCTACTCATTTTGGTAAGGAAAAAGGAAGGCTGGACTCAATTTAAGATCGAAAGTAAAAAAAATACCTTAACTTAATTCCTTTTAACTAGGGTTCTCTCTGCCCTGCTCACCCGCATCCACTCACACCTCACCCGGGCCTTAATGTTTAGACCTTGATTCAATTATTAAGTTCGCCAGTAATATTACCTTCCCTTATCCTCATTTTCTAAGTTTCTTCTCCCTTATCCTCCTTTTCTAAGTTTCACAAATTCCAAAGAGATATCAACTATTGCAAACAACCTCTACGAGTGACAAAAAAAAAGGGACATTCAAGCAACTATACCATCTAGAACTGACTAAACAACTAATTTGTAGGATCGACCGTGGATCCTGCGGTAGGGTGACCACTATGCCTCGAACTACATATGCATCCAACCTCTATTGATAAAACTATTAGAGTGCGTGGACCAAAATAATAATACGGAAGAAAACATATGAAAATTCATGTATGCCCAACATCTGGAAACTGATTTCGAATTCAAGAGACTAAAGACAGAGATTGAAAGCTAACTGACTGAAAACCAAAATCTGACTTTGAGTAATCCAAAAGTGATAACTGAGGTACTTGAAATTCGAGTAATCCGATGTCGTTTAGGAGCCTAGCATCCAGGATGACATGTGAGTTTACATATGAGTAATTTTTCTTTTAAATGTAACTCTAGACCTGAAGAGTCAACATCTCAAAAAAAATCTTACATTGATATATTTTAGAGTTCATTTATAGCAGGGATCAACTCTTGAGCTCATACTATGGAAATGTAAAATCAGACTTAATAAGTTAATATTACTTAATAAGTTAATATTTAATTGGGTTTACCCCGTGACTATAGTGCTATCTTTTTTGAGTTTTTTTTAATAGCAACTCCATTAAATCAAGGAAGAACATTCTTGAAAATTACAACTGGAAAATAAGCTCCGTAAAGAAAATAATGCAAAAATACAACAAAACAAAATAATTAGAAGAAAAATAACTAGACTAAACACGATGATTGGATGATGACTATTTGCAAGAATGCAGTCAGTAGTATGATCACTCACGCATATTCCATGAATGTAAGTCCGTCGAATAGAGACTAATCTCTTACCGTAAAGACCTGAATCCACAAGTACCGAACTCAACAAAATAAAAAATAAATAAAAAATAAACTCACGCCATAAATCTCTCTTGGATTGCTACTGCCCAAATCCAAAGAGCCTTGATCTTCGATGCCTAGATCCCATATACAGGTTGTAGCACTAAGGCTGAGGCCCCAAAGTCTTTTCACCCTTAAGAACTCAAAAAGAACCCAGCCCAGAATGACATACGCCTAACTAAAGCCTCAAAGCCTAGGGTTTGGCCCACAAGCCTCACATCAATAAACGCAACAAACGGAAGATGAAGAGATGCAATTCTGCATGATTTCGTTGACCTCCGCCTCAACACCGATCATCTGAAAACCATCCAAAATTGCCACATCACTGACACTCAGGACCATGTCTTCATCACTTCCGCACCCGCTACCACCCACATCGACAAATAGGACCTTGCCGACGAAACCCATCTCAAGGTTGGATACACACTCCAACACCTTAGTTTGCACCCTACCCGACTTGACACTCTACATGACATATATTACATATTGGTGGTGGTCGATTATGTAACTAAGTGGGTTAAGGCGATAGCTATTCCAATGAATGAACCCAAAGTGGTCACTGAATTCCTCAAAGGCTACATCTTCACAAGGCATGAGACTCTAAAAGCAATCATTAGTGATTAAGGTTCACACTTCATCAACCAAAAGTTAAAGTCCTTGTTGAAGAAGTATGGTGTAACTCATCGAGTGGCTACTCCTTACCACTCCCAAACTAGCGATCAAGTGAAGATCACTAACCGAGAGATCAAAAGCATCTTGGAGAAGACGGCTAATGCTACAAGGAAAGATTAGAGCTTGCAGTTGGAGGATGTATTATGGGCATACTGGACGGCTTACAAGACACATATAGACATGTCGCCTTATCGACTAGTTTATGGGAAGACATGCCATCTTCTGATAGAGTTGGAAGACACCTATAGGCATGTCACCTTATCGACTAGTTTATGGCAAGGCATGCCATCTTCTGATAGAGTTGGTATACAAAGCAAGATGGGTCATTCTCAACCTTAATATGGAATTAGATGCATTTGGTGAGAAGTGGAAGTTAGACTTGATGGAGTTGGAAGAATTCTGGTTGGATGCATATGAGAGCTCACAGATTTGCAAGGATAAGTCAAAGAAGTATCATGACAATCGATTGAAGCATAAGGAGCTAGTAGTGGGGAAGAAAGTGTTATTGTACAACTCTAGACTTACCCTATTCCTGGGTATATTAAAGTGAAGATGGAGCGGGCTATTTGAGCTCATTGAGATCTTCCCGCATAAAGCGGTAAAGTTATGGAATCTAAAGGATGGAAACACCTTCAAGGTGAATGGGCATCGAGTGAAGCCTTGGGAAGGAATCAAAGCCAATCATTATGAGCAAGAAGTGTACAACTTTGTGGTTCTTCCACATACATTGATGTTGTGATAGCTTGATCCTTCACCGACCGTGTTAATGTCGGTAAATTTGAACCCGTGATGGTTGGACACCATTGGTATTTATCAAGAATAAGTGTGAGGTTAGGAAGGATCATGAACATGAAGGTAGGAACATTGAGGTCAAGAACTTAGAGCTGAAATTTCTAGAAATTTTTGACCGGTCGAAGATTTTTCTCGACCTGTCGATAACACTTCTCAGCAGTTTTGACCTAGAACGAGTTACTCAGCAGTTTCGACCAGTTGAAGAAATGTCTCGACCAATCGAGAAAAACCCCCTGGATTGACTAATCATTCAATTCGACCTGTCGAGTATTGGCGGTTCCCGTTGAAGAATTCTCCTTAACCAAGTTGACCATTGTGAAGTATTAAAGACCATGAGCGTGGGGCTTTATGACATGGATCTTAGAGCAATACCTTGAGGCTAATTCAAGTCTAAGAGCACCTTTAGAGGATCATTATCTAGACTTATGCAATCAATAGAAGGCGAGGCCTAACTTGACCTTTGTTGGTTTACATTCAAAAGCACATGGAGCTTGGAGGCGGTGTTCAAAGCATTTGTACATTCTTTCTCCTCCCTCCTTACTTCCTAACTTTGATTTAGATATGTTTTAGTGTGATGCTATGTTAGGGTGCTTATGGTGATTTCTCATCCCCAAGGGTTGTTAACCTTGGAATATCTTGATCAATCATTGTTGAATAATGAGAGATGCCTAAATACCATTAGTGTATTGTTGTGAGTCATGTTAGATTTTGATAATCTTGTGTGATACATGTTGAGATATTTGTTGCTATGAACTTCATGCCTTTATAAGTTTCCGATTATTCCATGCCAAGGTGTTTGAAAGTTCTAAGTGTGAGGTCCCTCATGGTATACACTTGATTGCAATGTCGTTTTCCTTTGAAATATAATTAGTATGCATGCCCCTAAAGTGGTTGGTAGGACTTTAATAACTTCATTAATCCTTAGAGACTATAAGACCATTTAAGTGTGAATGTATACTACTTGTTATACCTAGGAAAGTATGTGTTAGATGAATAAAATGTGGTATAATTATGCCTCTTTTATCTCTTGTACATTTTTGTCTACTATGTGGCTTGATGCAAATTGAGGACAGTTTGGTTTTACAGTGTGAGGTGATAAACTAAGTCAATATCACTCATTATCTTAAAAATCCATAAAAATTGAAAAAAAAAATATGCAAAAAAATGGAATACAAGAAGATGTTTGTTGTGGTGTGTTTGTGTTCTAATAACAACTCCCGATAATAAGATTGGACTTATGGCTAGTAGATTGCATGATTTTAAATATGTTTGAAAAGAGAAAACAATGCATGTTTAATCAGTTTGGAAGAGCATATGCCATTCAAAATGCTTTCACATGAGAAAAATGAGGACTGACATGTTTTCAAAGCTATCTATGCCCTATGTAAGAATGTGAGCCTAAATGTGCATGATTAACTTACATAATGTACATTTTCTTCATGTGTGATATCAAATAATCATTGTCTAATCTAGAACTTACTTGAAATCATGCAAAGCATTTTTTCAAAAGTCATGAGTTGTTTGGAAAAATGATAGACGCATTAAGACTTGCCACCATGGCCAAATAGCTTATGAACTGAATAATGTATGTATCTTTAGTAAGCCAATTTCAGCTTTATGCCATTAATCCTTTTATTTCTTGAACACCACAAATTTTTATCAAGTCTAAATACTTATTCGACCCCTAACTCGGCGATCTAGCAAACAATAATGAATTCCTAATTAGGATGTGCTTGTAATGCTATGCTTGTTGTTAAGAATGTCAAGCAGACATGTGTGAGGTAGAGAATGTACTTGTGTTGTTCATATGTTTGTATTGTTTTTTTGTGTTAAAAAAGAATAGAAAAAAAATGAGAAAGAGTATCGAACAAGAAAAGAGAAAAATAGCAAATTAGAAAAGTGCACTACAAAAAGGAGTTTGTGTGTTGAAAAAGAAACAAAAGCCAAAAAGAGTGTGAGTTGTAAATAGCGAATAAGTGTTTTTGGTTAAGGATTATTTGAAAGAAAAGGAAGTTGTGTAGCACCTAGTTGATGGTTTGTAAAGGAAATTCAACAAGTGAGTTGCTTGCTAGGTTACTAAGTTCTTAAAAATTGCATCCCTTTCTTTCATTTAGTCCCCGCCTTAAGACCTATTACAACCTTAAGAAAAATCCTCTTGATTTGGAATGCTTGTGATTGTGGAGTATCGGTTGAAGAACAAGCCTATGAAAAACATGTGATTAATCCAGTTTTTGAGTGCAAACACTAACCCTTCAAACAATTGAGCTCATTGAGTGATATCTTATGAGTCTAATGGTTAGAAATAGGTTGATTTGAATATATCTCATTGTGATGCATTTAGATTGGCATGTAGTATGAGTATTTCAGATTATTACATATGCATTGATTTCATGTTTTAAAGTGTTGCTCAAAAGAAGTTCAATCCATCTAGTCATAGTTCTCTAAGAGAAATCAAGCGTCAATTCGGGACATGTACATACCTTTGTGTAATTGTTTGTTTCCTTTACTTTGTTGTGTTTTGAATCTTAGCTTAGTTTTGTTTTCATTCCTTTTATGTTTGCTTGAGGACAAGCAATGCTTAAATGTGAGGTAATTTGTTGGGCCCATAATTATGTTCCTATTATGCCCCTAACTTCATGTTTAATTCCTTTTTAGTTAATAAATCATCACTTTTATGACGTTTCATGTTTATATGAAATCATGGTTTGATAAGGAAATGTACTAATTAAAAGACGAGAATTACAAGGACATTTTCGGGACCGTGGGATAAGATGGAGAATCTTCCGCAAAAAAAAGAAAATAGGTCAGCGGAGATTCACAAGAATATTATGAGATATCTGTCATCGGTGGTTAAGTCTGGCATGGTCAACTATAGTCAAGACCTCAAGTCACATGAAGATATTTTGGGCCAAAGGCAAGTCACATGCTAAGTACATGGTATGGTGAGTGACACTTGGTGAGTCACCTTAGGACTATATTAAAGCCAAAAATAGGGGATCATGTTTCTTAGCCCAATTAATTCAAAATTCAAATAAGCAAAAATATCTTCTTAGCCTATATTTTCAGATTACTTCCTCTCCACAACACACAACTCTCTCTACATACTTTTCATTTTATAAGTTCATAGTTTAAGACTCTCTCTCTCTAGCTTCCTTCTCTTCCAATCTTTTAAAACACTCATATTACCTCCTCACCTACATTAGCCAAATCTTTCATTAGCCACCACTACCATATCCCTTTCCTCTCTATCCTCACAATCATCATGGCTCAGTGGGTGTTCATCATTTCATCTCTCTCTTAGGATTTGGTTAGATTTCTAGAGCTCAAAGAGGTGAGAAGTAATCCTTCTTCTTCTTTGCCTCTTGGAATCCTAGAAGTCTTCCTTACTCCCCTACAAGTTTGAAGACATTTGAAGCAGAGGATTGAGAGAATCCCAAGAACTATTTCTCTAGAGATCTTCAATAGAGGCTCGAGAATAGACCTCCCACATCAATCACACATTAACTATTCACACTTGTTTTTGCATTACATACAATTAGAGTTTCAATACTAAACACCTAGATTCTAATTTTGGTTTTCTTTGTCTTTATTGTTGGTCTGAACTCTTCTAGAGTCTTACTTGGTTTAGGAGCTTCAAACCAAAACCAAATGTGACCCATAGTCACGATTTTTGGATATTTTTGTGTAAACCGGACTAAATCACCTTCATCATAAATCGGACATTGTTTGTGCATTAAGTGGCTAGGGCGACACTGAAAGGACCCAATCCCGATTCAGATACCTAAACAGAAATCAAACCCTTTCGAAAATACGAACCAACAAAAATTTTTCAAAATTTCGGCAGAGTTTCGTTACTAACGTGGAATTGCCATAACCTGCACCCAGAAAATAACACTTCATCCTATGCCACAAAAACCAAACCGTGGGCACCGATCCCATCCGGATTTCTCAACATCAATATAATCAATAACAGTAAACAAACTGTACTATGTATATATGTATATCCGAGAAAATCCGTATAAACAAGTATCAGAACGTATCAGAGCGACCTCTAAAGTAAAACATATACAATATACACATCAGTAGGCGAAACAAGAACCTACTGGAAAGCACAGGTAACTCTGATCACTAGCCTCCAAACCGCGACGTGAAAACACCAAAACCTGAACTGCAACTGGGCACGGAAACCGAAAAGCCCAGGGGAAAGACAATAAACACGTTAGAGTGAGTGGACGAAAATAAATGTCTTTCACCAGATAATATATATGTTATAAAAACATATGCGAGTCCAGGTAAATAAAAACAACATAGTACACGAGGTAAAACTCATGCTCTTCCAGTGTACTGAGCATGCAAGTAAAATCCCACGGGGTCACTCATGGACACACACCGTGCTAGTACAGTCAGAATCACGGGATCCCAGACCCACACGTGATTCTAGCCGGAAATGGCTTCAGGTCAAAGGTCTGCCTCCCCCCGGTAAAGACCTCGGGTCAGGAGTCACAGCCTCCCCTGACAAATGCCTACCATCGGGGATCAGCCAAGAGGCGAGTGTATCGATACAACAACGTAACCACGACTGTACTCTGTGTAAACCAAATCATAAACATTTCGATGCAAATGCATGAAACAACATATAAGTGTATGTATACTCGTATACGTATATTCATATAAGTATAATCGTGTAATCGTAAAACATATTCTAATGTAATCCGTAATCTCAATACGCATGCTCAAGTTCGAAAATCATATAAAAGACTCGCAAGAATTCCGTGAAAAGAAATTGTCCACTCACAGGTGAGCAAAACGCGCACTCGCGCTAATCTCGAGGACCGACGGAAGATCCCTCGCCAGAAGCACGATCACGGTCCCGATCTCGATCTCCTGAATATTCACAAAACATCCTGATCAATATCGTAATCCACAACACTGTACTGATGCACGGAAACCAACCGTTCCCGAAAAGGAATACTTCTTCATCTTATACCAGAATACCAGAAATTTTATTTTGCGGCAAAAGGAATACTTCTTCATCTTATATGATTTCGGCAATGAAAATGGAACAGATGTTAAGGAAGGGTTGTGTAGCGTATTTGGCTCATATAGTCAACACGAAGGTGTACTTACTTAATATCGAGAACATTTCCGTAATTTGTGAGTATCAAGATGTTTTTCCTAAGGATTTACCTGGTTTTCTGGATATTGATTTTACCATTGAGTTACTTCCCGGTACTGGTCCAATTTTTCAAGCACCATATCGAATGGCCTCAGCAGAGTTGAAGGAGTTGCAGGTTCAACTGTAGGAGTTGGTCAATAAGGGCTTCATTCGACAAGAAGTATTAACATGGCTTCTTTTACGAGAAATTAGAGATCTTTGGCGTGTTGCTTTGTTGATATCGGCACTGTTATATCCCACTGAGATTGTCATGGACAAGAAGATCAAACCCACCACAGAAGGTCGCAGAGCTTTGTTTGTAGAAGTTGAAAAGGCCTAACTGACGACCTAGGTCTTGATAAAGTGTGGGATGTAAAGCCAATTACTTGATGGAGACAAGATCATCGATATTTTTCAGCTTAGATGTGGAGGACCAGTTGTCGGTATATGGATTGCATGGCGGCTTGCTCATCCCACAGCGACTGCAGAGGAATGTGGTGATTGGCTGGAGGAATGTCATAGGTTGGGTATTGTTGATTTGGGCAAAAAAAAATTAGTAGAAAACCCATCCAGTCAGAAACGGCAGAAGAAACTAAGGAAGAAGATGAACAATAACTGTTACTGGTTACAATTCGTTTTAGCTGAACAAACTTAATAAAACTGTGGTGACCTCGGACTCTTTTATGTTTCTTGTTTTTGATTTTCTTATTGACATTTAAGATTTTGAGTGACTAGGTGAATGGGTGATCATTGATAAAAAATTAAAAAAAATTAAAAAGGGCAATACCTCATCAATCTCACAGTGACCTTCATATAGATTCGTTGCACTCACTACTGTTACAGTGTTACCAGGCGAAACAGCTGATTGCACCTTCAGAGAATAATATTGGAGCCTCCTTCAACACTAATCCAGTACTTTGATGAATCTATCCCCAACTTTCATGACTAGTAATGCTTATAAATTATCATTCCTAAAAAACTAAACTGCAATTTACATCTCTTTCCTTGTAAGAGTAGCAATGCAGTCTCCTAATGTCCTGGCTATAGTAATGCAATCTCATACTCGTACTAGATAATTCAAAGAAACAAATTAGTACAAGAGCCTTTTCCCTGCAAGTAGAAATCTAGAATTAGATACTAGGGAGAAGGGGTCAAATTCATTTAGTCATAACCTGTGGATTGGATTAACAATGTATGAGATTGGATTAAAAATGAATATTGGTCCAAAGTTAATGTTTAATGGAACAAGGGATCATTATTTCATTCAAAAGCTATTCACATATCCATGTTGTATTAGTAGAATAAGTTCACAAAGGAACATTAGATGGGTAATCCTGGGGGTGTTTTAGTTGTCTCTCTGAGCCATTTCTCCTGCTCAATGAGATTGGGAGGGGGACAGTCATATACATCTGTGAACATGTGGGCAACTGGTAGATTCTCGACTTTCTCAGCTTCTTGGATATATTGCATGTAATATCCGCAAAAGGTATGACAAAATAGGAATGTCCAAATTCTCAAGTACAACTCTCAAATACAATCATAAAACTCTTGAGACTTCAAAATCTCTTTTAAGTTGAAGTTAGGAAGGAATTCCAAGCTGGATAACCTCAAACGAAATGAAAATTTTGGTTTCTAGAGTGGAAAGGGGCAAATCAGTTTTAGAAAATAAGAATATGGAGAGAATAGTTTGAAGCAATGAATTCTGTGTCTTTATTAATGAAGGAGCAACTCCTATAAATAGGAGAGTACAAGAGGTACAATCAGGAAAGTAATCATATTACAATACTGGATAAGTTATACTTGCCATATCCTGTAATCTCCACCATAACTAGGAACATCAAATATCCTACAACACTCCCCCTTATGCCGGTGTATGGTGGTGATGCCTCTTCATTTGCTTCATTGATGCCTCATCAAAAACCTTGCCGAGCCAAAAACCTTTGCAGGAGAAAAATCGGTCTCGCCATGTAAAAAGAGTGCAGATCGTCGTAGACAATGATGTGACACATAGCTATGTTGCCTCATTAAAACCTTGCTAAGTAATAAAAACCCAGTGGGATAAAAACAACCTTAGTCAAGGAAAAAGAGTGCAACGTGTCCTTCACATTCAGAAACGCTCATGTGTATGCTAGACTCTCCCTGATGTATGCATCTATCCTTGATACCAATAATCAAGGCAGCTTAGACAAGCTGAGCAACCCTATGCTCTTCACATGCTTCTGGAATGTGGATTTGGGCAATGACTTAGTAAATAAATCTGCCACATTGTTCTCAGATCGAACTTGGTTAATCTGGATCTTGAGAAACTCTCGTTGTTGCTGATTATAAAAATACTTAGGCGATATGTGCTTGGTATTGTCGCCTTTGATGTAACATTGCTTCATCTGCTCAATGCAGGCAGCATTATCTTCATAAATGCATGTAGGTTCATCAGTAGTGGATCCCAATCCACAAGTCTCGCGAATATGTGTAATAATGGACCTCAGCCATATACACTCCTTAATTTCCTCATGAAGAGCAATAATCTCAGAATGATTCATGGATGTAGCGACTAGGGTCTGCTTTGTAGACCTCCAAGATATCGCGGTGTTTCCCATAGTAAAGACATATCCTGTTTGGGAACAACTTTTATGTGGATCAGAGAGAAATCCAGCATCAGCAAAACCCGTTAACACATCACAAGGATTGTTGGTATAGGGGGTAAAGGGAATGGCGTCACCATCTTCAATAGCACGTCGTGTCGATACGGTGGCTTTCCATCTTGTCTCTCTGTAGGGATAAAACAAGTCCATATCTATCATACCCTTCAAGTACCTGAAGATATTCTTAATGCCTGTCCAATGACGTTGCGTGGGCGCTGAGCTAAATCTAGCTAACAAGTTCACAGCAAATGAGATGTCCGGTCTTGTGCATTGAGCTAAGTACAGTAATGCACCTACTGCACCTAGATAAGGTACTTCAGCCCCTAACAGTTCCTCATCCTCATCCCTTGGATGGAATGGATCCTTTTCTGGATCTAGGTTGCGGACTACCATGGGGGTGCTAGCAGGATGTGCCTTGTCCATGTTGAACCTTCTCAACATCTTACGGACATAAGCAGCCTGGTGGACTAATATTCCACTACTACGGTGTTCTAGCTCAAGGCCTAGACAAAACCGTGTCTTTCCAAGGTCCTTCATCTCAAACTCGGATTTCAAGTACTTCGCAGTATCCCTTAATTCATCAAGGGTTCCGATGAGATTCATATCATCGACATAGACTGCTACTATTGCAAATCAGGAACTTGTTCTTTTAATGAACACGCAAGGGCATAGCTCGTTATTCACATATCCCTTCCCAATCAAGTATTCACTTAGGCGGTTGTACCACATATGCCCGGATTGCTTCAATCCATACAGTGACCTTCTCAATCTTATAGAGAATGCACTCCGTGGTTTAGAGCTACTTGACTTGGGTAATTCGAATCCATCAGAGACTCTCATGTATATCTCTGGATCTAGATCCCCATAGAGATATGCAGTAACCACATCCATTAGCTGCATGTCCAGTTTTTCGGAAACTACCAAACTGACAAGGTAGCGGAATGTTATGACATCCATTACGGGAGAATACGTCTCCTCGTAGTCAATACCAGGGCGTTGTAAGAAACCTTGCACCACAAGGCGAGCTTTGTATCTTACAACCTCATTATTCTTATTATGCTTTCTAACAAAGACCCATTTATGTCCTACAGGTTTTACACTTGGTGGGGTTAGCACTACCGGGCCAAACACCTGTCTCTTTGTTAGTGAATCTATTTCAGCCTGGATTGCATCTTTCCATTTGAGCCAATCTGATCTCTGTTGACACTCTTTAACAGATCGAGGTTCGATGTCATCATGTTCTATGAGTTCATGTGAAACTGAGAATGAAAATGCATCGTCAATGATCATAGATTCTCTCTCTAAAATCTCATGTATGCTAGCATAATTCATCGAAATTTCTTTATTCACTGAACTAAGATCAACTGTTGGAACTCCCTCCAAATTGGTTGTCTAAAGGACATAACTGTAGTTAGGAATAATTTCATGAGATGGATTCTGAGAGTTGATGAACAATGGATCTTATTGTGCCGATCTCCCCCTCTTCCTAGGGTGAGTATCCATCGAACCTACAGGTCTCCCCCTCTTCCTTTGGGAAGCTGTAGCCTCAGCCACCACACGTCCACCATGTGTGGCGGCACCTCTCTCTCCCATCACAGGGGTGGTGGCATGACATCCTCCATGTGGGATGTCAATCCTTGCATGCACGTTTGCAGCAGGTATATGTGATCTTATCACTTTAGAAAGGTCAACAAATGTTGAAAGGACCCAACCCCGGTTTAGTTGCCTAAACCGGAATCAAACCCCTTCGAAAATACGAACCAACAAAAACCGTAAAATTTTTGGCAGAGTTTCGTTACTAACGTGGAATTACCATTACCTGCACGCGGAAAATACACTTCATCCTATGCCACAAAAATCAAACCATGGGCACCAATCCCATCCGGATTTCTCAATATATCAACAGTAATGTAAAATAATAAATGCATCTGTATTTTACTGAAATCCGGAGTAAAATCGTATAAAATATATAACAGAATACTCAGAGCGACCTCTAATGTATAATCATATAAGTATACCACAGTAGGTAGAACAATAAACCTACTGGAAGAAACAAGGTAGCTCGAGCACTATGCCTCCGACCACGACGTGCGACACCAGAGTCTGAACTGCAAACTGGGCACGGAAACTGAAAAGCCCAGGGGAAAGGCAAATAAAAACGTTAGAGTGAGTGGACGAAAATAAACGTATGCCTTTCACCAGTTCATATACATAATCAATATAAAACAATGCGAGTTCGAAAAACATATACATATGGAGGTTGTCGGACGAATCTCTCAAGCCCGACGTCAGGTGAATCGCTCAAACCCGACGGTGATAGGCCAGGGGAATCTCTCAACCCCGGCGGCATACAGGGGAATCTCTCAACCTTTCCCAGAGGAATCTCTCAACTTTGGTTCAGAGGAATCTCTCAACTCTGGCGGACTACCGGTGATCAGCTGAGTAGCCGAAGCATCGATGCAGTAATGCCATCATTAATATAAATAAAACAATACCTCCGAAAATAACATATAACTCATCATCGTATAAAATAAATACGAAAAATCATGAAATTCACGAACTCGCAAATCAACTGTGAAAATATAAACTTGTCCACTCACAGGCTCGCGTAACGCAGTTCGCGTTAACCCGTGATCCGGCGGAAAGTCCCTCGCCAAACAAATGATCACGAATACCTGAATATTCACAAAGTTCATTTCTCAAAGTCACAACTCGACAATTCAAGACAAATCACGAGAAACCACCGTTCTCGGAAACACGTAATCCGATTACGACAAACTGTCGAAAATCCGAAAATCACACCTCAATACCTCGCTGTACTTTCGGACGCTCAAGTCGAAAAACGAACATCCCCACAGCGATCGGAGCGCGGTTTCGAGTGAAATGACATGCAACTTGTCGAAAACCCCAAAAGTCAAAGTTTAACTGCCGTTAACCGCCGCCGGCGGCGGCGCCACCACCAATCGTGAAATTTCTCGGCGGAGCAACCCCTATTCCACTCAAAATCACCCACTGAGCAACTTTCATAACTGCAACAAAGGCCAATTCACACTCTAACTAGTCCAATTTCATGTAAAACCGAATTGTCATACAAATTTCAAATCCAAAATTCTCCATGTACAAGATGAATTGGAACACCAAACTTACATGGTAGCTTCATGGTGATGAGAGCTTCAAAGCCCACTCCAAATTGTAGCTCAACATGGCCGGAATCGGAATCCACCATTAACCCCAAAATTCTCAAACTTTGGCCCAAGATTTCTCTCTCCACCATGAGCCTTGCCGTGGAGGGTGGCCGGAATTGGGACGGGAGGTCACGGCGAAGAGAAAGAGAGCAGCCCCACGCCTTGGGGTGGCCGGACGGCGAACCACCGCCGTGAGCCGTCGCACATCTCCTCTCTCCACCGAGTTGACTTGGTCAACTCGGTCAACACAATTAAACCCATCTTTGACTTTCCAAAACAGGAAACCCCTATATATACTTTCCCAAAATGGAAACTTCCGTAATTATCTTTTCGACAAACTTCAAACACACGTAACTTCCTCGTCGTAAATCCGATTCCAATAATTCTCGCGGCAACAAACTCGACTCGACATATTCTTCAATTATCACCCAAAGTCAAACACATCGACCAAACCGATAAAAAGTCAACGGTTCAACCCAAACACATACTTTAACCGACTAAATAATCAACAATCGGAAATATACGTAACTTAATCTTCGTAACTCGGAATAATGCTCTGGAAGTTCCCACGAGCTCAAAATTAAATTCTCTACATCTTCCGTGAAGAATCCGAAACCAAATTCTCGTCCGGTAATTTAGTTGCTAAGAAATCTACCATTTTAAACCCGATTACGTCGAAACTTCAAATATTCATAGTTTATTCCTCGGTAGTCCAAATAACGATCCGGAACTGCCCACGAACTCGAAATTACACGTACAACGACTCTCGAGAAGAGACCCAGCTCCAATTCTCAGCCAATAATTTAGTCGCTAACAAATCTGACGATTCAAACAACTGTCGGAAATCTGCGACTACGCGCAAGCTCGTAGATCAAGCTGATTTCTCATACTGATTCTGTTCTGAGTCATCACAAACGTATCAGGCATCGAATCTTCTACGTTACCAAGTTCTATAATTCTTCTTACTTCACTATTTACTAGTGAGGAGCGGGGATCAAGATGAGACAAGGTAGGGACTGACCATGACAATTCCTGTCGTTCATGTGTCCTTCCTCCCCCTAACGACGGGAAGGTTGTGTCATCGAAGTGACAATCCACAAATCTTGCGGTAAATAGATCGCCTGTCAAGGGCTCTAAGTAGCGAATTATAGTTGGCGAAACAAAGACAACATAGATGCCCATTCGTCTCTGAGGACCCATTTTATCGCGTAAAGGTGGTGAGATTGGCACATAAACTAAATAACCAAATATGCGTAGATGCGAAATATTCGGCTTATATCCAGTAACCAACTGTATGCAGAAAAAGGTTGTCTAGCAGCGGGTCTAAAACCTAATAACCAAATAAGCATTGCTGTATGTAATATTGCATAAGCGTAAGCAGAAGTTGGTAGGTTGGTATGCATGACCAAAACCCGTCCAACTATTTGAAGTCTTTTGATGGTGGCTTCTGTGAGACCATTTTGGGTGTGTACATGGGGAACTAAATGCTCGACATCAATCCCGATGGACATGCAATAATCATCAAATGTTTGTGATGTAAACTCCTCAGCATTGTCGAGACGTATCGACTTTATAGGATGATTGGGGCGGTGAGCTCTCAAACGAATAATCTGCGTAAGGAGTTTAACATATGTAGCATTTTTTGTAGACAATAATGTGACATGTAACCAGCGTGTCGAAGCATCCACCAATACCATAAAGTATCTAAATAGTCGGCATGATAGGTGGATGGGTCCACAAATATCACCTTGGATACGTTGTAAGAATAGATTATTTTCTTTGGTGTCTTTATCTTAAGATGGTCTCGCTCCTACCTTGGCTAAAGAGCATGCTTTGCAAAACGAGCGATGAGCACTCGACATCACCAGTGAGGATGCTGGCGTTGGCTCAAGGTCTCCATGGACCGGGGATGCATCATAGGGGACTAAAGCACCACTCTTGGTGTCAAGTCGTCTCCTCTTGGGGGAAGAGGTGTCGATATGAGGCCGACCATGGATGGTGGCGCCACCCCTCTTGGTGCCCACCTCCATGTTTGCGTGGACCGCTCTTTGGTTCTTGCTTCCTTTCCCTCGAAAGAATGAATATCCGTTTGAATTCTTCAAAATTCGGATCATCATATCACGACCTGGGTGTCCCAGTCTGTCGTGCCAAAGCATATATGTGTCTAAGTTTTATAGGTCATCTCTTATGACATGGTGTGACTCTACAACTCTCATAGTTATAATACATAGCCCATTTGGCTGACACATGAGCTTTTCTAGTATTCGGTTTCTACCAGAAACACTAGAGATAATGCATATATATTCAATTCCATTCTCACAATGAGTATTGATATGAAATCCGTTGGCTCGGATGTCTCGACTACTCAGTAGGGGTCCTTGGAGCCCTAGGAGCATAGAGAGATCAATGATGAGTTTTGTTCTATTTGGCAACAAAAATTGGGATTTTCCTTGCCCTTGGATCAAATCCGAAGACCCACCCATCATTGTGGTTAAAGATGTTTGACAAGGCATAAAGTCGATGAAGAGTTGTCTGTGACGAAGATTGGTATGTGTAATTCCGCTATCAATGATACATTCAAGCTCTTGTATGAAGAAAGATTGAAAAAAATTAACTCAAAAGTTTATTTTATGGGAATATGCCTTCGTCCCATCTAAGCACCCCCACGGGGTTAATCCCTCGATCCATTGAGGACACCTTCGATCCATCGAAAGGTGTCCGCAGGAAATTTTTCGATCCGTTGAGGATCCCTTCGATCCATCGAAGGGTGTCCGCAGGAAAAAAAATTGATGCATCGAGGATCCCTTCGATCCATCGAAGGGCTTCCTCTGGAAATATTCGATCCATCGAAGGGCCTCCTCGGGTTTTCTTCAGGTTTTGGCTTTTCTCGGGCAAACTGATCTCCCAGTACTTAAACAAGTATAACGTTGTCTACAAAATAGCTTTTGACGCTCCAGATGAAGCTCTAGAAACTAGATATCCGTAGCTTTCCGAGCATATAATAATCATATGCTGAATCATTCTGAATCTATCCCAGATTTATGTCAAAGCTAAGCAATCTGCACAGCGAAATGTGTTATGTCAGTTTCAGGCCTCTGTCTAGTAAAACGGGCATAACCTTTTCTAGAAAATAGATATCTATGAGTCAAACGTAGTTTTGAAAACTAGAGGTATGTATATTTCCAACCGTATGCCATCCATATATTGGTTCGTTCTGGACTAATTCCGGTTTGTTGTCGAAGTAGACTGATCTGCAGAGCAGATTCTATTATGCCCAGTTTCTGACCTTTGTCCAGTAAAATAGGTAGAACTTTTTCTAGAAATTAGCTATCGACAATCCAGACATAGTATTGAAAAATAGACATCCGTACCTTTTCAGCCATATGCCACTCATATGCTGATTATTTCTGAGAAATTCCCAGTTCGTTGTCGAAGCTGGCTAATAGTGCAGTAGATTATGTTTTCTGCGTTTTTGGAGACTTATAGCACTCTTAGCTATCCTAATTGATACATGGACGAATTTGCAAGTTTGCTAGGACATCTAAAGTCGTTTGGGTAGATCTTTTCACTTATGACCAGGTGAAGATAGATCAATGTAGGTGGGACATAAAGTCCGCTCAAATACCTTTATCGAAAATCTCTTGTCCTAGACATCACAAGTTACTAAGGTGAGCCCTAGTAGACGATAGGTTTGTAGCAACTACAAAACATGTATATTACACAGAAAATGTAGACAAGCCTGTTATCAATAAGCCAAAACAATGCCTTTATTAATAATGCCAACAAGTTACATCAAAGTTTACTAATCCAGAAATTTGACGAATTACAATGTCAATAATAAGACTTAGGCGCACATGCCTTTATTAATGGAAAACATAAAGCTCTAATCAAAATCTGGTGTCTCGAAAATTGAGTCCCTGCCAATTCGGAAGCTTGCTTTAACGAGATTAGCTTCTACTCCATCTCTATCTTCTATTTCATTGTAGTGAGCTTCTAATGCAAACTTTTCGCGGTAGGCTTTGTAGTGATCTGCAAGTCTCTTGCTTGCTCTACAGTTCCTGAACCAATGGTCGCTTGCTCCACACTTGTGGCAAACGTCGTCACCGCGTTTTTCTCCCTTTTCTCGAGATTGTTGGACTTTGGCCTTACCTTTGTCAATAGTGGCGCCACCTCTTTGGCTGCCTCGGCCACCATGGCCTCCACGGCCTCTGTTGGTGGCTCCCCTCTCACGGTTTCCACGTGATCCGTGGTCTGTCTCTGGCAGTTGTAGGGACCTTGACATTCCTCACGTTTTCCCTTTCTTCTAGGATTCTGCTCCTTGCGCTTCCATAGTTCGCTTCAGGAACTCTCTTTGTCCCCAAAGGCCTTGAACTATTGTTCACAAGTACATTATCCTGCTTCTCTGCAACAGACAGAATCTGTATAAGCTGATTGTACGTTGTGATATTCCTGGTCCGTACCTCATTACGGTATTGGTTTGCAAGTATCCTTGCAGCGACCGGGAATGTAAAGAGGGTTTTCTCGAGCATATCTGCTTCAGTCACATCCTGCTTGCAGTATTGAAGCATGGATCGAAGCTTGAGCATTTCAACATCAAAATCTGCTATGCTCTTGAAGTCTTGGAACCTAATATGGGTCCACTTGTCCTTCAGATCCGGGAGTAGGGTGTCTGCGATATTTCCAAATCTCTCGGCGAGGGCTTTCCACAATGCTTTAGGGTCATTTATGTTCAAGTATTGCCATAGCAGTGGTGCCTCTATATGGCATTTCATAATGATGATAGTCTGCGCCTTCATAGCTAATGTTGGTGGAAACGTGAGATCTGGATTATCTGGCTCAATCATGGGGAGTATAGACTTTGCTGTCAACTCATTCTTGACATCTCCACACCAACGATGATACTCGATGCCTCTTTGGTCCAATTTACCAAAATCGAGTTTTGTTTCAGACATCCTGAAAATAAACAGAAGATATATTAGTTTCGCAATCGTAAAAGACTTCCTCGATAACTAATTAGTTTTCCAATTGTCTTTGGATTAGTACTTCACTTTGAAATATGTGGTCTCGCGAACAATCTTTGTTCGTCTTAATCGATGCTTTTCTTTATGAAGACTCTTAGTTCAAATCGATTTTGTTAACGCTCTTAGTTCACTCATGAACGCTCTTAGTACCATAAATGCCTACCTTCAAGAAATGTGCGGTGTAGAAAGGAGGGATGAGATGTTATCCCGAAATCCCTACGAAAAAATTCAAATTTCCCAAAAGAGTAGGTTATTTTGAAAAGACAAAACTGAGTGTATAAAACTTACTTGTTGTTTTATTACTGAACAATTCTGTTATCTTCCTCTTTTCTCTTCGGGATCACAGTGGCGGTCGGCGGCGGTGCTCAATTTAGGGGTTCGTGCTGATAACATGTTTTAGGAATTGTGTTTGTAGAGAGAATGATATGAAGCAATGAATTGTGTAACTTTATTAATGAAGAAGCAACTCCTATATATAGGAGAGTACAAGAGGTACAAACAGGAAAGTAATCCTATTACATCTCTAGATAAGCTATACTGCTATATCCTGTGATCTCCACCATAACTAGGAACATCAAATATCCTACAACACTTAGTATTATTTGATTTAAAAAGTATAAAAATAACCAAAAGCAACTATCTCTCAATTATAAAGGGACTGTCAATGATCAATGTAACTAGAGTATACAACAAGTAAGCACAAGATTCATCAAGTTTTATACTTACAAGCTGTTTATGGGAACTCTACAATGATCGATCTATAATAAGCATACATGGACTTATGCACTATATATGTTCAACTCCTTTATGTATTCTTCTACTCTTTTACCAAAGGATTATCTAAAACGGAAGGATATGAAAGTTATAATACACTAGTAGTTTGTCTTTTACCTCACTTGTACCACCATCGCCAATATACGTGACCACACATGCATCCTTTTTGTCCATTTTTAAAGAATAAGCAACACCAACGGCCTGCGGAAGTTGTGTACTGCAAAACCAAGTGATGCTAATGATTTTAGTAAACAGCTTCAGAAAAGTTCTACTCAAATTTTAGAGAAACTAATTATATCTTACACTATAGTTGGTGATACAGTGAAGTAATTGTGTTTGTTGGACCCATAATGAATTGGCATCTGCCTGGCCTTCCCAAAATCAGCTTTGTTACTGAACAACTGGTTTGCAAATTCTTGTACAGTGAACCCACGCCATATTAGAACTCCTGGCTCCCTATATACTGCATGAAAGTTAAGCAAAACTCTCAAATCAACCGCATCCCATCTTGTGCAAAACTACTGAATCATCTGACAAGGAAAAAGGAACTGAGATCTTAAAGAGTAAGTAGGGGCGCGCGTGTGTGTACACACACACACACAGCCACCATGTTTTTTTAGTGAGAGCTTATATGAGCATGTGTTATTGAACCTGAGGAAGGATAATGTCATCAAACGTGATTGCTGCGGCAGATGCAATATTGATGGCTTCTTCACCCACTGTGGTGAGATAAAAGGAAATTCTTCCTTGCCTCTGTGCTTCATAGTAGATGGTGTCCATGGTCTGAAGCATACCCATGTCTCTGTACATTTTCACAGCAGTTTCCTGGCTGACCTAATTAAAGTGGGAGTCAACAGCTCATAAGGTTCCTATAAGGTCGACATTTATGTTCAATGCAAGCAGTGGACAGGGTCTAGTAACTGAATATAGGTGCTAGACAAAACTTGACTTCCATTGTCATCAAGGACCCTATAACAGCTCTCTCGCTCTGCAGTCAACTCGGATATGAATCTCATCTCAGGAGTGAATTTGACCTTCCCTTCTGGTAAATCCGAAAATTGCCCCTTAGAGTAAAAAATTCGATCTTTATCAAGATCAATTACAGGAAACACACATTTTGACACCCTGAATACACAATAAAGTTCCTCTCCAAAAAAAAAAAATATTCAAATAATCATATTATATTCTTTGATAAACGGATAAATACGAAACGAACAGATAAACTCGTCGATAAACCGAAACTTCAAATAATCATATTATATTCTTCGGTTATCGGAAAAATCATCCAGAACCGCCCACGAGCTCGAAATCACATGCTCTACAACTCTCGAGAAGAGACCCAACTCAAATTCTCGGCCGATAATTTAGTCGTAAACGAAACCAGCAAACCACACAGTTATCGATTAATCGCGATTACGCATAATCTCGTGAATCGTACCGATTACTTTACTGATTCTGGTTTGGGTCGTCACATAGCTACTCCAATTTAGTCCACTCGACTTAACGATGATTGTCGATGCCAAAAGTATTATATACTTAGAAGGTCAATTGTTGAGAATCGAAAGTAAAATCTTATGCATCCCCATTCTCAAGCTTTGGAACGTATTTCTCTCTTGCTCAATTAGTTGTTCTTTGGTTTGTAGAAGGAAAAATGAAGAAGGATGTTGAACTCTTTCAAAGACCAACGAAGGAAATTGGTGCTCGCCGCCTATGTTGAAACTCAATATATAAATAAAAGGAAAACAAAAAAGATGGAGATGGTGCTGGTATGAGTACCATGCTCCTAGCTGATAAAATGTTCCGTCATTGATGTGTCGGTGTAATAGGCTATGGTTTTTGAGGTGAAATGAATCTACTGTACTGGGGTAAGTGAAGTCTTTTTCATAACCAAAGTGACTTGATTTATGATAAATTTGTTGGATGGCACATTTTGGTATAGAAAGTTTGAAAATGACTTAATTTGTAATTTGTTCTTGTATATACACTTAATTTGAGAACGGAAAATCTCTATATTGGCAAGATGAATTGTAAATAAGGGTAGTTAAGACTTTTGATCCTCTTACATGGACATTTTTCAATTTTTAACAAAAACTTGGTTAAAGTCTTTTGAAGGTCCAAAAGAGGTCATTTATCAAAATTTCTCACAAAAAAAAATGCAGAAAACATAAGGGAGGATTTGAATAGGAAAATTGTATGCATCTTAGGGTACTAACTACTAAGGGTAGGAAGCGAAAAAAAACGGACGATTTGAGTACACACCTGAATCGGAAGCACTACAACTTGGACGAAATTCTTATGTACATATGGATCATTAACAACAGATTTATAAACAAAAAAATAAACAAAAAATGAAAAATGAACTTCATAACGAATGTATATGTTTAACCCTCTGAATCGCCTCTTTAACCTTGGTTGATGGCTCCTCATACAAGATGGCAGGATTGTCCAATGAAGATGCCAAACTTGACTCCCTAAGAAAAGCACGAAATGAATCTGCAACAAAAGACGACAGAGAGTCGAGGTTGTATCCTCCTTCCAAGAAAAACACACAACGACCGCCACACAGTTCCCTAGCGAGTTGTTGAATACTAGATGCAAGCATGTAGTATGCTCCAGTTGTGAACTCCAAACTTGCGAGTGGATCCAATACATGTGCATCATACCTGAAATATCATTAGTTTTAGTTTCATTGTAAAATCATATAAGTAGAATATAATGGTTTTCATGGAATACATATCTCACCCAGCTGAGACAAAAATAATATCCGGTTTAAATATCTGAGCACACGGCACAATCACTTCATCAAACACAGTTCTCATGGCGATATCACCTGAGCCTCCTAGTAAGGGAAGATTTAGTGTTGTTCCTTCGCCATGCGCCATTGTGAAAATCGATGCTGGGTTCTGATTCGATGAGTAGTTGAGAGAATGACAAAATATTGGTAGTGTAGTGAGACATTCTAATCATCAAGGGATGAGTTTGTTCTTTGCAAATTATAAGAATTTTGATTGTTTATGTCCATCTTGCTTAGCTTCTTAGTTTAAGTTTTTCTTTGGTTTCAGGTCAAGCTTCCTTCATTGTATCTGGGTTTGGTTCCTGGGGTTCTTTGCAGTTGTAGGTGATTTTTCATTAACCATTGTGATTCAATTATTGGCTTTAAAATTCTTTAAGATTTGCGTGTTGTGTTTAGCTCTAATTTGGCATTTATTTGGATGGAGTTGAGTTCATGTTACAAAAGAAACTGCCAAGTTGTGAGGAGTTCATGGTACAATTGGATCGATTAAGATTTATAAGTTAACCTGATGTACCAATTCATTAACAGTAACCTGATTTCATATAGAGTAGTTTAGATCAAGAAGAAGATTACAAAGTTGAGGTGTTTAGGTAAAAAATTGATTTTTTTCAATCTGGATGCTGGACTCTTATCTTTTGTTTCATGATCCTCTCTCCTCCTCTAAACCCCATGATTGGTCTCTGTGATTGTTGTTGGTACTGGATTTCAATTTCGATATATGGTTGCTATATATTATTAGTCTCTATGATTGATTGTTATTGGTACTGGATTTCAATTTTGGTCTATGGTTGCTATATATGATTGGTTTCTCTGATTTAGTGTAATTCTGGAATATTTGGGTGATACTTTGTGGTTGTAAGCAATGGGGTTATCTGGATTTTTGTACATAATCCATGTGTCTGGTCTCCTAGCAATTCCCTCTTTGTGTTGATAAGTTGGTGCACAAAATTGTGTATAAATTTGACATGCTTTTTAACGGTAGCCTCACAACCAATGTGAATAATTTTTTCAATCTGGGTGTTTTAGCTATTGATCTGCAATCAACAAAAGTTTAGATGTAAATATGATTGGTTTGGTAAACGGGATTTTGGATTTGTGAATTGGGTTCCTAGTAAATCAATTACTCCTCTCTCTTGCACGGCTTTTGGATCCTTGGTTTCAGGATTCTATATTTAACAAAAGTCAATCCATCTCCCCAGCTCTGATTGTAGTTGTTCTCTCTCAATCCTTCGTGTAAAATGATTGTTTGAGACCTAACAAATATATTCTCAGTTTGTTTAGCTAGGTCAGTTTAATATATTTGAAATGGTTTAATTATATTTAGTTTGCTTTGTTTATACAGGTTTTATGCGTAAAACTATTAGCTGTGTGATTCTGTTGTTGTCCCTGTGATTATTGTCAAGCGTTGTTGAGATAACTCATTACAAATTTTCAGGTATGTATATTGATATGTCCATGAAGAATAATGAGACAACTTTTTTTTTCAGGGAGTAGTTGATAAGCATGTATGTCTTTTTAGTCATGAAATTGAATAGTCTTTTGGAATTCTACTTAGGATAATAGACTGCACAAAATGGAAGTCACAAGCAATTGAAACGATGAAACTGAATTTCAGATTTGAATTCGTTAATCTATGGATTCCATGTTATCTTGGTAATTAAAAAATACGCTTTGATAATAGTAAGACTTTTGTTTCACAGTAGTACAATTTTGTTTTGTTTGTCTCAAATTTGTTCTTTATCACTATTGTGTTCTTCGATTGTATATACTATATAAGGACTGATTGTTGTGTTGTGTATATAATTTATCGATTAAGGTGTGCATTATTTTTTATTTTGTATGGATGATTGTTTAACTGTTAGCTGTTATATTTTTTTCACTTTCCAGTTATGAGGCAAAAAAAAGATCAAAATAAGAGGAAGCGATTCTTTGAAAACACGGAAACTTTTGAAGCAGGTGTGGCAGGCCGCGAGACAATAGCAGGGTCACACTATTTGGAAGGTGAATGTTCAAGTGGATTCAATCCAGTGCAAAATTTAACCAAGAGGAACTCTTTTTTCCGAGAATCTCAAAATCTTGACTGTCCTAGGAGAATCAGTCAGGTAAGCTAATTGTACCGTGTCTTGCAAAAAATTCCCAAGACAAAAGATCTTTAAGCAAAAGACAATGTTTTTTTCCAATCTACATCTAATGACACCTCCGCGTGCCATGATCTAGAAAATGATGACGGAGATCTTGACCAAGCTCTTGCAGGTACTATATAATATGGATTGTTGTTACATTATATTTCAATAGAGCTCTTAATACTGGCTAAAATAGTGTTGTTAAATTATTGGGTATTTCTTTTGGATTATAGAACATGCAGGCTTATTATTGTGTAGTCTTGGAAAGCAAGCATTTGTTTTTGTATTATCTTGACCAAGTTAAGTCAGGTGGTGTATACATACAGTAACTTATTGGGTTGTATGAATTGTTGTGTTTTCTTTTGAATCAATGGTCATCCATTTTTTCATAAAGGTTAAACTTTTTGGTAAAAAAATTTCTTCCTTAGTGTGATTAAAGTGGAGGATCCATTTTGTAGACGTTTTAGGTTAATTTTTTTCTCCTTTGATTAAACTTTGACAGTGTATTGATTTTTGACTTTTTTTCTTTGCTGATTTTGATGTTTAGATATGGTGCGGAAGATGAATCATGACTCTATGAATAAAAGGATAAAGTTACATGAGGCAAAACCTACTTCTCAAAATTGTTCGACGTCACATTAGTTAGACACAAAAATTGCAGACAATAGCGACAACGAAGAAATTATACCAGGTATTATGAGTTTACGTCGGTTTATTAGGTAGTATAATTATTGCACTTTTTGTTTGAATAAATCTAACAATAATATTTTTCTGTCTGTTGTAGCTCTTGGTGGAACAATCTTTGGGCATGCATCATATCAACAAACCCATGCAGGTGAGAAGAAACTTCTATATCAATCATCTATTCATAAAAATTCATTATCAATGATTATTTTCTAACACAGATTTTGATAACTTCAATTGCAGGTCGCATTGTGTATTATAATGATGTTGGTGATGATGTTTACACATGCACTCATTGCACTGCCTTATTTTGGTCAGCTGAAGCATTGAAAAGAAAAGAGAAAAATCAATTCATATATACTCATTATTGTGAAAAAGGTCAAGTCCAACTTCTAATTTCATATCCAACTCCTGATTTTCTTGACGAACTATTAAATCCAGATAATGGTCAAAAAAGTGTATTATTTCATGATAATATTAGAGTTTATAATTCCATGTTTGCTTTTACTTCTATGGGAGCTAAAATTGAGCATAGCATAAATAATGGAGGAGCTCCTTATGTCTTTAAAATCTGCGGACAAGTTTATCATTTGATGGGTTCTGTTTTACCTTCGGAAGGAGAATGCCCTAAGTATGCTCAGTTATATGTATACGATACTCAAAATGAGATTGAAAACCGAATAAACGCTATTGATCCAAATAAAGCATATAGCAAGATTGATTTTGATATTGTTAAAGGATTAGTAGAATTGTTAGACCAATGCAATGAATTAACCAAAGTGTATCGATCTGTGAGAGATGATTTTGAGAATCAATCATTGCCCAATTTTGATGTGACTATACTTGATCGTGAAAAGACTGATAGCAAACAATATGAATTACCTTCTGCTTCTGAAATTGGTGGATTAATTGTGGGAATTTAATTCTAATAGAGATATAATTATTTGATCAAACGAAAGACTGCTTAAACGAATATCTAAAATTCATTCAAAGTTAATGTCATTGCAGTATCCGCTTCTTTTTCCATATGGAGACCATGGATTTAAAATTAATATGAAATTAAAACCAATTGCAAACAAAAGTGGCAATCAAGATAGAAAATTAACAATGAACAAATTTGTATGTTATCAAATTCATGATAGAGCAAACCAATCGAGTACTTTGTTAAAAGGTGGAAGATTATTTCAACAATATTTAGTCAATTCGTATGCAACTGTTGAAGAAAATCGTTTAGATTATATAAGACATCATCAACCAGAACTGAGATGTGAAACATGGAATAATATATCAACATCTGTTTCGAATGGAATTGTCGAAGGTTCTGATGTCGGAAAAAGAATTTTTCTTCCTGGTTCTCACACGGGCAGCCTAAGAGATATGATAAATAATTATCAAGATGCAATCGCAATTTGTAGAGAATATGGTAATCCCGATTTGTTCATTATTTTCACGTGCAATGTTAAATGGCCAGAAATTTTGAGATATTTCGAAAAAAATCAGGCTACAAACCAAAAGATCGTCCTGATATTGTTTGTCGAATCTTCAAAATAAAAGTAAATGATATGATTACATATTGGAGAAGTGCATGCTCATGTATGTACAATTGAATTCCAAAAGCGAGGATTACCACATGCTCATTAGTTATTTGGCTTAAAAATAAATACAAATGTTATACAGCAAACGATGTATATTCCATAATTTCAGCGAAATTGCCGGATCAAAATATTAATCCAGAGTTGTTTGATATAGTTGGTCAGTTTATGATTCACGGCCCTTGCGGTCAAATTAATCCATCTTCTCCGTGTATGCGAGACAAAATATGTACAAAATATTTTCCGAAAGCATTTATTCCTCACACAATTTTTCATGCAATCAAATCTCCTCAATATAGACGCCATGATGATGATTCACGTTTTGTAATTAAAAAAGGAGTTCATGTTGGCAATAATTATATTGTTCCCTACAATGCTAATTTGTTATTGAGGTATAAAGCTCATATAAATGTTGAATCATGTTCTCAGTCTATGTTGATAAAATATTTATTCAAGTATATAAATAAAGGACCCGATAGAGCACGCGTATTGGTTCGTGATAATATAAATGATAAAATCCAAAATTATCTCAACTATCGATATTTAACTCCTCATGAGTCCGTCTGGCGTTTATTTGAATTTTTCATTCATTCTAGATATCCCGTAGTTCAATATTTGAAGATTTTATTTATCCAACGAACAAAATGTTTGTTTTCATCAAGCTAATTCTCTTGAAAATGTCTTACAAAGTCCACGTATAAAAACTACAATGCTAACTGCTTGGTTTACTGCCAACAAGACTTATAAGAAAGCAAAGAAATTTACATATACTCAATTTCCTACAAAATTTATGTGGAATGCTGATAAAAAATTATGGACCCAAAGAAAAAAAAATAGCATTCTCGGTAGAATAGCACACGTGCCACCAAATGCGGGTGAATTATACTATCTTAGAATGCTTTTGAATGTTCAAAAAGGATGTATCAATTTTAATGCAATAAGAATGGTCAATGGAACAGTATACTCTACTTATCAAGATGCATGTTGAGCATTGAGATTACTAGGTGATGATAAAGAATGGCTCGAAGCATTGTTGGAATCTACTTTTACTGCCACTTCTCCTCAAATTCGTTATTTATTTTTACAATTATTCTATTTTGTAATGTCTCGGATTCTCGAACTTTGTTTGATGCATATTGGATTAAGATGTCTGATGACATATCATACATAATGAAATTAAATTTTAATATGCCAAATCTTACCATATCCAATGACGAATTAAAGAATGCTGTTCTAGATGAACTTAAAAAATTATTTAACATGTCGTCCACTAGTTTAAAAGACTATAAATTACCAATGCCAAAAACGCAACAAATATATCAACTCGACAATAGGCTTATCAGAGAAGAATTAGATTTTGATTGTGAAGCAGTGAAACAAGAACATTCTGACTTGATCACCAAACTAAATAATAATCAAAAATTATATACGATGAGGTGATCAAAGCCGTAGAACAGAAGAACCTAAGATCATTTTTTGTTTATGGTAGCGGAGGTACAGGCAAAATTTTTTTATGGAATACTATAATTTCAAGATTGAGATCTAAAGGCAAAATTATTTTGGTCGTTGCTTCGTCAGACATTGCTTCATTATTACTTCCGATAGGCAGAACATCTCATTTGCGTTTCAAAATAAAGCCGATTATAGACAAAGATTCAAATTGTAATATAAATAAACAAACTCATTTTTCTGATTTAATTGAAAATGCTGAATTAATAGTTTGGGATGAAGCTTCTATGTGCAATAAATGGCGTATTGAATCGGTGGATAGAATATTGCCTGATATTTTGTCAAACAAAGAAGAGCCATTTGGAGAAAAGACAATTTTATTCGGTGGAGATTTTAGACAAACATTGCCGGTGACACAAGGTGGTAGTAAAGAAAAAATCATTCAAGCATCGTTTAATAATTCATATTTATGGCCTAACATTATAGTATTTCATCTAACTGAAAATATGAGCTGTCGACGATTGGTTTAACTCCTCTTGAAAAAATTGAAATTAAAGATTTTCCTGAATGGATGTTACAGATAGGTGAAGGTAGATTGGAATCTAAATTGCCCATGGATAATCCTGATGTGAGTTGGATTGATATACCAAAAGATTTGCTGGCCGATGCCACAATTGAACCCATCAAATCGATTTTTGATGCAACGTATCCCAATTTTTATACCAAATACAATGATCCAAATTATCTAAGAGAACGTGCTATTGTGACTCCCAAAAATTAAATTGTTCATGAAATTAATAATTATGCGATTAAATTAGTACCTAGAAATAACAAATCATATTTTAGTTCAGATTCCATTTCATATAATTCAGGTAGCAGCGATAATATTAATGCTTTGTATCCCATAGAATTTTTGAATAAGCTTGAATTTAGCGGTTTGCCGACACACGAACTTATATTGAAAATTGGTATGCTTATTATGTTATTAAGAAATTTAGATCAGATACGAGGTCTATGTAATGACACAAGGTTAATTGTGACAAATTTGTTCGAAAGGTTAATAGAAGCAAAAATACTTACTAGGAGTAATGTTGGAGAAAAAGTACATATTCCGAGAATAGTACTACATGCAATTGAAACTAAATGATCTTTTACATTTAAAAGACGACAGTTTCCTGTTAGACCCTGTTATGCAATGACAATCAATAAGGGCCAAGTTCAATCATTAAATGAAGTTGGAATATATTTGTCAGAACCGGTTTTCGCCCACGGACAATTATATGTAGCAATGTCGAGGGTGACATCAAAAAAAAGTTTTAAGATAGTGATAAAAAACGGTGATGATGTGCCTAATAACTATACGAAAAATATTGTCTATAGAGATGTATTACAAAATATATGACACAATATATAACACACAGAATAATACATACAAAATATATATTTTAGCTATGTATCAATAAAAATACAAAGGATTCATTTTAATTTGATAATTCATTGTTTGGGCTACGACTTGAGATAGCCCAGTCAAGGCTTCATTTACATGAGCCACAGCCTTATCAGGGCTCATTTCCTATGTGACATCCCGGAACAGAATCAGTAGTATAATCAACTTAATTCGTGAGTTAGCGTGTAATCGCAGATTTCTGATAATTGATTGAATCGCCAGCTTTGATCACGACTAAATTATTGACTGAGAATTTGAGTTGAGTCTCTTCTCGAGAGTTGTTGTACGCGTGATTTCGAGTTCGTGGGCAGTTCCGGATTATTATTTCGACGACCGAGGAATATAATATGAATATTTGAAATTTCGGAATATTGTCGAGTTTATCCGTTCATGTTTGAGTCTATCTGAATTGTGATTGTGATCCGTTTTGGACCATTGATCGACCCGAACCGTAAATGTAATGGTTATCGACTTGATTTGCGAGTTTCGCGATTTGTCGTGATTTCGACATAATCTGTTAATATGGCGGCTTCGTTAGCGACTAAATTATCGGGCAAGAATCTGATTTGGGATCCTTCACGGAAGTTGTAAAGAATTTAATTTCGAGCTCGTGGGAACTTCCGGAGGATTTTTCCGAGTTACGAGGAATAAATTGTGAATATTTTAGACCGTTGATCGTTTAATCGGATAAGCATGTGATGAATTGACCTGTTGACTTTTTATCGGATTGGTCGAAGTTGTTTGACTTCGGGTGGAAATTGAAGAATTTGTCGAGATAAGTTTGTTGACGCGAGAATTGTTGAAAACGGAATTCCAACGCGAAAGTTATGTTTGTTCGAAGTTTGTCGAAAAGTGTATTTGGAAGTTTCTAAAAAGGGAAGGTATTTAAAGTGGGTTACTTCTTTGGGAAAGTCAACTGTGCATTGATTGTGTTGACCGAGTCAACTCGGAGGGGAGAGGAGGTTCGACGGTGGAGACGGCTCGCCGGCGGTGAGCTGCCGTCCGGCCATCCCAAGCCTCGGGGTTGGACCCCTCTGGTTCGCCTTGACGTCCTCAACCTGTTTCCAGCCACCATCGACGGCGAGGACGCCGGAGGAGGAGCAATTTCCAGTTGGAAATTGGAGGAAAATGGGGGGTTTTGGTCGACACTTTTCCGGCCAAATTGAGAGGCATGAAGCACTGGGCTTTGAAGCCCTCATCACCACGAATCTACCTATATAAGTATGGTGTTCCAATTCTTCTTGTACATGGAGACTCGATCGATTGAAAAGTTTGTGAGAATTCGGTTTTTCATGAAATTGGACTAGTTAGAGTTAAAATTGGACTTTGGTGTAGTTATGGAAGTTGTTTGTTGGATGATTTTGAGTGGAATAGGTGTTGGTTCGCTGGAAAATTTCACGGTTGGGTTGCGCCAGAGTTGACTTTTTGGGGTTTTCGACGAGTTATATGTCGTTTCACTCGGAATCGCGCCCCGATCGCAGTGGTGAGGTTTATTTTTCGATTTGAGCATCGAAAATTATAGCAAGGTTTTGTAGTGTGATTATCGGATTTTTCACGATTTCGTCGTGATTGAATTATATGTTTCCCGAAACGATTGTTTCTCGTGATATGATTTGAGTTGTCGAGTTATGAATTTGAGCAATGGATTTTATGATAATCCAGGAGTTCGTGAGCATTCGTTTGGCAAGAGATTTTCCGTCGGATCATGGGACTAACACGTATTGCGTTACGCTCACCTATGAGTGGACCTTTCTTTTCACTGATCGATTGCGAGTCTTTATATTACATGTTACGAGCATGAGCATACGTTTGTGATTATGACTTATACGAGCATGTGTTTTACGATTATGCATTTACATTATGCTTTATACGTATGCATGAAACTATTTAGGATTTGATTTACACAGAGTACAGTCTTATCATATGTGGTTGTATCAATACACTTGCATCCCGACTGATCCCCTAGGATGTCTACCAGGGGGGAACTGTACCTTGTGCCTATGTATTTCCGGGTGGGTACATATTTATGTTCCTTGTGCCGATCTATTTTCGGGTGGGAACAGATACCCTAACCTGAGGCCTTTCTATCAGGAATCACGTGTGGGTCTGGGATCCTGTGATTCAGACTGTACTAGCACGGATGTGTCCATGAGTGACCCCGTGGGATTTTTCTATGCATGCTTTATACGCTGGAGGAGTTTGGGTTTGCCTCGTGTACTATATCATATTCTTTCATTTTGACTCGCATATATTTTTATAACATATATTATTCGGCGAAAGACATTCATTTTCGTCCACTAACTCTAACGGTTTTCATGTCTTTCCCCTGGGCTTTTCGGTTTTCGTGCCCAGTTTACAGTTCGGACTCTGGTGTCGCACGTCGTGGTCGGAGGCATAGTATTCGAGCTACCTTGTTTCTTCCAGTAGGTTCCTTGTTCTGCCTGCTGTGGTATATTTATATAATTATACACTAGAGGTCACTCTGAGTATTTTGATGTATACTTTTATGCGATTTTTCCCCGGATTTCTGTAAAATATAGTTTTATTGATTAACATTACTGTTATGATATTGAGAAATTCGGATGGGATTGGTGCCCACGGTTTGATTTTTGTGGCATAGGATGAAGTATTATTTTCCGGGTGCAGGTAATGGCAATTCCGCGTTAGTAACGTTACTCTGCCGAAATTTTGATGGTTTTTGTTGGTTCGTGTTTTCAGAAGGGGTTTGATTCCGGTTTAGGAAACTAAATCGGGGTTGGGTTCTTTCAGCTTGGTATCAGAGCATTAGGTTTTAGGTTCTGTAGACTTCTGTAGTCGTGTTTACTAAGGATATTTGAGAATGTACAGCATGTCTGGAGTGATGACCCGACCGGCCGGCAGATACTCATCAATACTCCGGGTGTTATATGCTTTCAAATATTTAAAGTTCCATGATTACGTTCTACTTGTTGCGAACAATGTCTTATTCATTAGGATGCCTCCTTGACGTGCTTTCCGTATCGGTACGGTTGTGGATCCTATTGAGGATCAATCGACGCGCGACTTGACAGTGAGTTGTGGGTTTGGATGAGCATTCTGGATTCAGAGATATGTGTGGCATGGTTTGCCCGGTTGTGCGTATTTGGGCGCCTACATGTTGCTCTTGAGCAGAGAATCGTGGCAATTGATGTTTTACCTCAGTCAGATCGTTGCATTTGGTGGGCTGGTATTGTGTGAGTTCCTATTACGACTCCATGGCCTACATTCGGGGTATTGTTTTTACGGTAATGATTCAATCAGGCTACCCAACAACGGAAATATGGGGTGTTTACCCACCTGAAGCAGAGATGTATCGTTCATATGTTTGTTTCCGTTTGCATGTGTTATGTTGTTTCAGAGGAAGCAATACCCGAGGTTCGAGATGAGTTTGAACCTGAGTATCAGAGGGATTTTGACTGTTATGCCTCGAGACAACAGTGAGGAGTTTGATGTGCTGCATTCAGAGGCGAGAACATTGAGAAGGAAAGGTTTACGCGGTTTTTGACATGTCAGATTGAGGAAGGTGAATTTAGTCGAGATATTTGATGAGGTTGAATTTTGGCACCTCGAGATCAGTGACTTCATCAGGCCATGGCCTTTTCAATTATATTGAGGGTCATCAGATCAAGCAGAGGACCGTTTGGTGGTGGTGGTGACCACAGAGTAGTGGACTTATTCCGGGACATGAGTTTGGGCGATCGTTAGTGATCCTTCCACACAGCAGGCGTCGCTGTGACTTGTGTTCGTGGAGCACTTTCAGTTACTATTGTGATGGCCAGGAGGGTCACGTTGCGAGGAAGCGTCCTCAGCCAGCTGTTTTAGTGGTTCGGCAACTCAGTGTTCAGGAGGAGGTGATGATGCCATTTCTGGAGTTAATCAACACAGACTTTTAGACTAGTCAATCAGAAGTCGTAATCGAGGTGGACGGCTAGTTGGGCATGCCAGAGTTCGTGCCACGACCCTGTGTGAGGACAGAGTTTCTTTGAGGTTACCGTTGCTTGATATTCATGGCTATTGTATCTGCATCTCCACTTCCGGGGTTATGGAGAGTATTGTATCCATCCGGAGAGGTTGCAGGATCTTTGTTGGAGGTTATGGGTTAGCCGCGGATCTATTATAGCTGGATATCGTCGATTTTGGTGTGATTATGAGTATGGACTTTTGGCGACACATTTGGCTATGTTCGAGTGTCTCGAGAAGGAGGTTGTGTTTCGACGACCAGGTTTCCCCGAGATACTGTTTCGCGGTAAGAAGAATATTTTATTGCCATGTGTGATTTCAGCTGTGATGGTCGAACGAATGGTGGAAACGGGTTGTGTTGTTTGCTTAGCTCATGTTGTGGATACTACGGTTGTTGTGCCCGACATTGGCGACATTGACGTGGTTTCCGAGGTTTGAAGTGTGTTCCGGAGGAGTTACCGGGTATTCCTTTAGTTTGGGAGACCGACTACACCATTGAGCTTTTACCGGGCGCTGGACTCATATCACCGGCATCTTGTCGTTTGGTGCCAACGGAGCTGATGGAGCTACAAGTTCAACTTCGAGAGTTGCTGGAGGAGATTTCGTACGACCCAGCGTATCATCGTGGTGTACTCTTGCATTATTTGTGCGAATATAGGATAGTTCGATAGGGTGGTGCATCGACTAGCGGAAGCTGAATCAGGCTTCAGAGGAGAGCAAGTATCCTCTACTTCAGATTGACAACTTGTATGATCAGCTTAAGGGAGTTTCAGTCTTTTCGAAGATTGATTTCGGGTCCGGATATCATCAATTGAGGATCGGTGAGTCAGATGTGGCCAGGATAGCTTTCGGATCACGGTGCGGGCATCACGAGTTCTTAGTCATGCTGTTTGGATTGACCAATGCCCCCCGCATCTTTTATGGACTTGATGGACCAGGTGTTCAGACGATTCTAGACGAGTTTGCGGTCGTGTTTATCGGCAACATCCTGATTTACTCCAGGAGTGTAGGCCAGCACTTGAAGCATTTGCGAGTTAGTTTGCGGACTTTGCGAGATGATCAGTTGTTTGCGAAGTTCAGTAAGTGTGAGTTTTGGTTGATTAGCATGAAGTCTTTGGGCCACGTGATGTTAGCTAAGGGAGTCAACATGGATTCTGATCAGATAAAGCCGTATTGGTTTGGAGTAGACCTACCATTGTACCAGAGATCAGGAGTTTCTTGGATTTGGCCGGCTACTATCGGTGCTTTGTGCAGGATTTTCTTGGGTTGCCACTCTATCTTTCCGGATTGACGAAGAAAAGCGTCAAGTTCGAGCGGTCCGATGCGTATGAGATGAATTACTCAATCCTGAAGGAAGTTGACCGTTGCACCGGCTTTGACCTTACCTGTCGACCGTGACGAGTTCGTGATTTATGGCGATGCATCGAGATTTGGATTTGGTTATGCTTTGATGCAGCATAGCAAAGCGGCGGCTCATGGTTTCAGGCAGTGGAAACTTTATGAAGTTACGTAACCTATGTATGACTTGGGAGTTGCTGTCTTTATGTTAGCATCGAAGAGTTCGAGACACTATTATTACGGCGTGCAGCGCAGTGTAGGATGTACACTGATTACTTGAGTTTCATCTACTTGCATTTTCGGCCAGATTTGAGCTTGAGGCAGTGTAGATGGATGGGGTCGATTAACGACTTTGGCTGCACATTTGAGTTTATCCGAGAAAGGCTAGTAATTGTACTTTGACTATCTTTCTGGGGTGTTGTTGTGGATGCATGTAAACGGAAATCGAGAGCTACATTGTATCATGTGTGTATGGCTCAAGTTTTCGTGTTAGCCGAGTTGCGAGCTATGAGAGATGAATTCAAGAGTGATAGTGATGAAGCTGATTGTTTTGCGTGCGTTATGCACTGGTGGTAGGGAGATGTATCAGATACTTCGAGCTTACTACTTGTGACGCAATATGAAGAGGAATATAGCAGCTTATGTGAGCAGATGCCACATTTGTCGACAGGCGATGGCAGAGAGGCAGAGACTTGCCGGGAAGTTACAGCTATTGGAGATTCCAGATTAGAAGTTGGAGCTTGTCACTGTGGATTTTGTGTGCCAGTACGCATTTCGGTTTGTGATACCAGTTGTCGGGTCTTTATGGACCATTTGATGAACTCAGTTCTTTTCCTTGTACATTCGGAAAAGATTTCGATGGCAAGTTGGTATAGCTGTGTTTGGCGGAGGTTGTTCATTTTAGTGGTGTACCTGTGTCCCTGTTTGCTGATCGAGATAATCAGTTTCAACAGAGTGTTGGTAAGCATAGCAGTGAGCATTGGGGACTAGATTACAGTTTAGTTGTGACGACCCGAAACAGAATCAGCAGCGTAATCAGCTTAATTCGCGAGTTAGCGTATCATTGCAGATTTCCGATAATTGATTTACTCGCCAGGTTTGATCACGACTAAACTATTGGCCGAGAATTTGAGCTGAGTCTCTTCTCGAGAGTTGTTGTACGCATGATTTCGAATTCGTGGGCGATTCCGGATCATTATTTGGACGACCGAGGAATATAATATGAATATTTGAAGTTTCGACATAATCGGTTTAATATGGCGGCCTTGTACGAGACTAAATTACCGGCCGAGAATTTGATTTCGAATCCTTCACGGAAGTTGTTGAGAATTTAATTTCGAGCTTGTGGGAACTTCTGGAGGATTTTTCCGAGTTACGAGGATTATGTTATGAATATTTCGATCGTTGATTATTTAATCGGATAAGCATGTGTTGGATTGAACCGTTGACTTTTTATCGGATTTGTCAAAGTGTTTGACTTCGGGTGGTAATTGAAGAACATGTCGAGTTGAGTTTGTTGCCGCAAGAATTGTTGAAATCGGAATTACGACGCGAAAGTTACGTGTATTTGAAGTTTGTCGTAAAATGTATTTTGGAAGTTTCCAAATCAGGAAGGTATTTATTGAGGTTTCCTCTTTTGGCAAGTCAACTATTCATTAATGAGTTGACTCGGTCAACGCGGAGGAGAAGAAGGTGGCGCGATGGTGCACGGCTCGCCGGCGGTGATCCTCCGTCCGGCCACCCTAGGGCTCAGCCTAGGGCTTGTTCGACTCGCCTCGGTACCCTCGTCCTCGTGTCGGCCACCGTTCACGGTGAGATTGATGGTGGAGAGAGAATTTTCCGGTGGAAGTTTGAGATTTTTGGGGGTTTTGGTTGATTTCAATTCCGGCCGATTTGAGCTGCAAAATGTAGTGGGCTTTGAAGCTCTCCTCACCATGAGTCTAACCATGTAAGTATGGAGTTCTAATTTTGCTTGTGCTTGGAGAATTCATGGATTGAAAGTTTGGTTTGAATTCGGTTTTACTTGAAATTAACCTAGTTAGAGTGAGAATTGGACTTCGGTGTAGTTATGGAAGTTGCTTGTTGGGTGATTTTGAGTAGAATAGGTGTGGCTCCTCCGGGAAATTTTACAGTTGGTAGCGCCGCCGCCGCCGGCCGTGGTCAACGGTTGACTTTTCGGGGTTTTCTACAAGTTGCATGTCGTTTCGCTCATAATCGCGCCCCGATCGCAATGGTGAGGTTTGTTTTTCGATTTGAGCATCGAAAATTATATCGAGGTTTTGTGATGTGATTAAAGGATTTTCGACAATTCGTCGTAATTGAATTATGTGTTTCCGAGGACGGTTGTTTCTCGTGATTTGGTTTGAGGTATCGAGTTATGATTTTGAGAATTAGATTTTGTGATTATTCAGGGGTTCGTGATCGTTCGTTTCGTGAGGGATCTTCCGCCGGGCCACGAGATTAGCACGAGTGCGCGTTCTGCTCACCTGTGAGTGGACAGTTCCTTTTCACTGATAATCGCGAGTCTTTATACACGTTTTACGAACATGAGCGTGCATACGAGACTATGATTTATATGAGCATGTGTTATACGATTATATTACGTATATGCATTCATATGTTGTTTATTGCATTTGCATCGAATTATTTATGATTTGGTTTACACAGAGTACAGTCACAGTATATATTGTTGTATTGATACACTCGCATCCTGGCTGATCCCCGAGGGTGCCTACCAGGGGGGAACTGTACCTTGTGCCGATGTATTTCCGGGTGGGTACAGATATCTGTTTCTTGTGCCGATGTATTACCGGGTGGAAACAGATACCCTGACCTGAGGCCTTTCTGGCTAGAATCACGTGTGGGTCTGGGATCCCGTGATTCGGACTGTACTAGCACAGATGTGTCCATGAGCGACCCCGTGGGATTTTTACTTGCATGCTCAGTACGCTGGAGGAGTATGAGTTTACCTCGTGTACTTTATTATATTTTTTTACCTGGACTTGCATATGTTATTTTAACATATATCATCTGGTTAAAGACATTTATTTTCGTCCACTCACTCTAACGGTTTTCATGTCTTTCCCCTGGGCTTTTCGGTTTCCGTGCCCAGTTTGCAGTTCAGATTCTGGTGTCGCACGTCGTGGTCGGAGGCATAGTATTCGAGCGATGTTTCTTTTATGGTAGGTTCTTAGTTTGGCCTATTATTTGTATATGTATACTAGAAGTCGCTCTGAGTATTCTGATGTATATTCTTATACGATTTTCCACGGATTTCTGTAAAGTATAGTTATATTTACTACTTTACATTATTGTTGATATATTGAGAAATCCGGATGGGATTGGTGCCCATGGTTTGATTTTTGTGGCATAGGATGAAGTGTATTTTCCTGGTGCAGGTAATGGTAATTCTGCGTTAGTAACGAAACTCTGCCGAAATTTTGATGGTTTTTGTTGGTTCGTGTTTTCAGAAGGGGTTCGATTCCGGTTTAGGCAACTAAATCGGGGTTGGGTCCTTTCATTAGTACAATTTCTTATCCTCAGATTAGTGGGCGATCTTTGAGGACTAGTCAGTCTTTGGAGGGCATGTTGTGGTCCTATGTATTGCAGTTCTGAAGGATTTGAGACCCGCCGTTTTATTTGTTCGAGATTGACCTTCGAATTAGCATGAATAGGTTGATAATTGCTCGAGTTCGACAGTACAGTTATGTTGATGTGAGCAGGTTGAGTGAGTTTGCCACGTTATTTTGGTCTGTATGTGATCATAGGGTGAGTTGGTGCTGTGCCATATAATTTGGCATTGCCTATAGCGCTGGCCTTTGTGTGTGTTGTATTCCATGTGGTGGAATTACATATCAGTTCCTTATACAGGAAGACTTGGCATTTGTGGAGGAGCCAGTTCAGATTTGGGATTTGAGGGTACAGAGATTACATCACTGAGATATTACCTATTGTGAAGTTTGTTGACAGAGTCGTTCAGTCGAGGTTACCACTTGGTAGTTGAACTGTATGCAGAGGCAGTGTTCTTACTTTTCAGTTAGCAGACTTGGAAATTTCGAGGTCGAAATTTTTTTAATGGGGGTAGATTTGTGACGACCCAGAACAGAATCAGTAGTATAATCAGCTTAATTCGTGAGTTAGCGTGTAATCGCAGATTTCCGATAATTGATTGAATCGCCAGCTTTGATCACGACTAAATTATTGGCTCTGAATTTGAGTTGAGTCTCTTCTCGAGAGTTGTTGTACGCGTGATTTCGAGTTCGTGGGCAGTTCCGGATTATTATTTCGACGACCGAGGAATATAATATGAATATTTAAAATTTCGGAATATCGTCGAGTTTATCCGTTCATGTTGGAGTCTATCCGAATTGTGATTGTGATCCATTTTGGACCGTTGATCGACCCGAACCGTAAATGTAATGGTTATCGACTTGATTTGTGAGTTTCGCGATTTGTCGTGATTTCGACATAATCTGTTAATATGGCGGCTTCGTTAGCGACTAAATTATCGGGCGAGAATCTCATTTGGGATCCTTCGCGGAAGTTGTAGAGAATTTAATTTCGAGCTCGTAGGAACTTCCAGAGGATTTTTTCGAGTTACGAGGAATAAGTTGTGAATATTTTAGACCGTTGATCGTTTAATCGGATAAGCATGTGATGAATTGACCCGTTGACTTTTTATCGGATTGGTCGAAGTTGTTTGACTTCGGGTGGAAATTGAAGAATTTGTCGAGATAAGTTTGTTGACGCGAGAATTGTTGAAAACGGAATTACGACGCGAAAGTTACGTTTGTTCGAAGTTTGTCGAAAAGTGTATTTGGAAGTTTCTAAAAATGGAAGGTATTTAAAGTGGGTTACTTCATTGGGAAAGTCAACTGTGCATTGATTGTGTTGACCGAGTCAACTCGGAGGGGAGAGGAGGTGCGACGGTGGAGACGGCTTGCAAGCGGTGAGCTGCCGTCCGGCCATCCCAGGCCTCGGGGTTGGACCCCTCCGGTTCGCCTCGACGTCCTCGACCTGTTTCCGGCCACCATCGACGACGAGGACGCCGGAGGAGGAGCAATTTTCGGTCGAAAATTGGAGGAAAATTGGGGTTTTTGGTCGACACTTTTCCGGCCAAATTGAGAGGCATGAAGCACTGGGCTTTGAAGCCCTCATCACCGCGAATCTACCTATGTAAGTAATGTGTTTCAATTCTTCTTGTACATGGAGAATCGATCGATTGAAAAGTTTGTGAGAATTCGGTTTTGCATGAAATTGGACTAGTTAGAGTTAAAATTGGACTTTGGTGTAGTTATGGAAGTTGTTTGTTGGAGGATTTTGAGTGGAATAGGTGTTGGTTTGCCGGAAAATTTCATGGTTGGGTTGTGCCGCTGCCGTTGGCGGTGGTCAATGGTGGTGCTCCGGCCAGAGTTGACTTTTTGGGGTTTTCAACGAGTTATATGTTGTTTCACTGGGAATCGTGCCCCGATCGCAGTGGTGAGGTTTGTTTTTCGATTTGAGCATCGGAATTATATATAGCGAGGTTTTGTAGTGTGATTATCGGATTTTTCACGATTTCGTCGTTATTGAATTATATGTTTTCGGGAACGGTTGTTTCTCGTGATATGATTTGAGTTGTTGAGTTATGAATTTGAGCAGTGGATTTTATGATTATCCAGGAATTCGTGATCATTCGTTTGGCGAGGGATTTTCCGCCGGATCACGGGACTAACGCGTATTGCGTTATGCTCACATGTGAGTGGACCTTTCTTTTCACTGATCGATTGCGAGTCTTTATATTACATGTTACGAGCATGAGCATACGTTTGTGATTATGACTTATACGAGCATGTGTTTTACGATTATGCATTTACATTATGCTTTATACGTATGCATGAAACTATTTATGATTTGATTTACACAGAGTATAGTGTTACTATATGTAGTTGTATCGATACACTTGCATCTCGGCTGATCCCCGAGGATGTCTACCAGGGGGGAACTGTACATTGTGCCGATGTATTTCCGGGTGGGTACAGATTTATGTTCCTTGTGCCGATGTATTTCCGGGTGGGAACAGATACCCTGACCTGAGGCATTTCTGGCTAGAATCACGTGTGGGTCTGGGATCCTGTGATTTGGACTGTACTAGCACGGATGTGTCCATGAGTGACCCCGTGGGATTTTTCTATGCATGCTCTGTATGCTGGAGGAGTTTGGGTTTGCCTCGTGTACTATATCATATTCTTTCATTTTGACTCGCATATGTTTTTATAACATATATTATTCGGCGAAAGACATTTATTTTCGTCCACTCACTCTAACGGTTTTCATGTCTTTCCCCTGAGCTTTTCGGTTTCCGTGTCCAGTTTACAGTTCGGACTCTGGTGTCGCACGTCGTGGTCGGAGGCATAGTATTCGAGCTACCTTGTTTCTTCCAGTAGGTTCCTTGTTCTGCCTGCTGTGGTATATTTATATAATTATACACTAGAGATCACTTTGAGTATTCTGATGTATACTTTTATGCGATTTTTCCCCGAATTTCTGTAAAATATAGTTTTATTGATTACTTTACATTACTGTTATGATATTGCGAAATCCGGATGGGATTGGTGCCCCCGGTTTGATTTTTGTGGTATAGGATGAAGTGTTATTTTCCGGGTGCAGGTAATGGCAATTCCGCGTTAGTAGCGTTACTCTGCCGAAATTTTGATGGTTTTTGTTGGTTCGTGTTTTTAGAAGGGGTTTGATTCCGGTTTAGGAAACTAAATCGTGGTTGGGTCCTTTCATCCTATATAAGAGATATGGGTTCTACTGTTCATACTTGAACAAAAATAAGACTAACGGTAACTCACGTGTGTTATCAGCCTCACACTCCGATCAAAGAAAGGAGAGCTTCTCATCGCTCTTGACTATATTGAAGCGACCCCGATCCATGAGGGCGGGCGGAGGGCTCCGATTGTTTGTTCGGTCTCTATCTCTCTATCTCTCTGGAGTCATGCTTTGATCGGATTGCGATCGAAGTACACAAATATCAATTTTGGGTCGCGATCGGAAGTACATGATTCTCAGCCTCTTGATCAAGAAGAAGAGATCGTGGTGAGAAAGGTGAGTAATTGATTTATGGAGTTAGGTTTTTAGTTATGCAGCTGTGATCAATTTTGGGTTCAATATTGTAAGGTACTTCTGGGTTGGTTTTGATCTATGATTGATGGGGGCAATTGGGTGCATGCAGATGAAAAATTGTGGGGTTAATCTGGAAAGAACCAGAAGCAAACGAACTACAGTTTTTGTCACAAAAATCATTTCCGTCATCTGCTTTTCATGGCCAAAACCTGCATGATAGAGTTTGTGGTTGCACTCGGTGTCATCATGAAAGTTTCTTGGAACTGTGTCGTCTATGCCATACTCAAATTTTGTGATGATCCAACGGTGCAATCGATCCAAATTAAGATAAATTCGTACACTGTTTGTTAGAATTTCTGTTTTAGGTAAACATTGAATTTGCTCGAATTTGAGTTATTTGTTATTTTCTTCCATTGATTTCCCTGAATTTGAGTTGTAAGTCATTTTTATAAAAAGTAAATATGCACTGCAACTTTGAAAGATGTCCTCAACTCTAGACCCTTTAGAAATAGAATTAGTCTCCAAGAATCTCACACCTTTACTTTTGAATGAAGTCTGTTTAGAATGTGTACTCTTTTGTCTACTTATTTTGATTTTGTTTACATAAAAATAGATAGTGTTGATAACTATACTAAATTAAATTCATGTTGTCAATTGGCCATCCTTCAATGAGTTCAGGTTTAAGTTTATCCTCTTTCCTTACTCTGCTTACGCCAGCGAGCTTTTGCTCAATGGGCTCGGGTTATCATTGTCACAAAGCTCACTGCTATTTGTCAGCTCTCCATCTTAAGTCATAGTTAAATAAATTGATATCTAACTATAGTTTCAATGACCACATGGAATCTTATTTTCAGATCTCTACAAGAGTTTCAATCTCAGAAAAAACACAAGATCAACATGGATGTTTCACAATGTAGACGTCTTGGTAATCATCTCATCCCCTACTATTTAGATAAAATTGCCTTCCTCCACTTTACAACAACTTCACTTTATTTTATTTTTGTATGTATTCATTCTCACAATTGTTAGAAATGGACATCACAAACATTAGAGACGTCTGATCTTATATGATCAATATTAGAATCAGAGCTCGAGCATCAAGGAAATGGAGACCAAATAAATTCGAAAGTGATGAGTATGACAGCTTACACTACCTTTTGATAGATGACCAAGTGAGTAAAACATCATCAATCTGTCAATAATTTTGTACTAATTTGTGTGATACCGAGGATACCATATAAATACAGGGAGGAAGCATCCATGCCGTCATCGATGAAATCTACTATCCTTACATGCTAAAGATAATGGAAGTTGGAGAATATACAATATCGGATTCTTTGCATGCAAGAAGGATTATGCAAACCACAGAGTTCCCATGCACGAGACAACACTTTCTTTCACGGAGAAAACTTTATTTAAGAGAGTAGAGGAACACCTTCCTCAATTTTCAGAACACGTTTTCCGCCTCTTGAAACTTGAAAAGCTACCTGATGAAATTTATAAACAGTCAATCTTGGCAGGGAAATTAACTGGCCTATAAAGAAAGTACTAATCTATTGTTTTGATTGCCACATCTCTTTAATGCAGCTTCAATCTCCTCCATTTATATTATTAATAGATCATTGCTTTCTATATATCCACAGTTTTCTCCTGCCCTCTTTTATCTCATCTATTGTCTGTATTCAGATACTGCTACTCACCGAAACAGTAGTCAGGTACTACTACTAGCCGAAACAGTGTTCATGTACTACTATTCAATGAAACAGTAGTGATAACACTGCCCCCCATAGGAAGAGCAACCACCTAGTTTGGTACAAAAAGGGAGCGGAATAGCAATCCGTTGCATAATTGTTATATGCAAAATTGACATGATGAGGTATGTGGGACCTGTTTTTTTTAGTAATGGGCACACAAAGTACTTTCGTGCTTATTTGGCGCAGGTCTCGTTATACATGAGCACGGAAAAACTCTTTGTTGCAAAATTGTCATGTAATATTGGTTGTACAAGATGTGTTCGTTGCAACATGAACATGAATATTCAATGTTAAAAAATAGGAACGGATTATTTTTTGTTGTGTAATGCATACTATTTGAGAATTGCGGGACCGATTTGATACAAAATGGAAACATAATGATCATCCGTTGCTACATTGATACTCTATTTCAACATTATATGGAAACGGTTAGTTTTTCCGTTGCTATATATTAACAAATGTGGCCAATTACAACGAAATCCGTTGCTTTGCAATTATACTTGCAACAATATTCTCTTTTGTTTCACTTTTGTGACACTCGATAGAAGTGAGCACATATCCATAATCATTGTCATAAATACCATAGCTAAAGCCCATTTTTCTAGTAGTGACATTTGTCTAGTTTTAAAATAAAAATGAGGGTTGTATTCGAAAAGAAGAAATGGAAAGATGGAAATTTGTCATCTCTTTGGGCTTAAACTTAGAAGTTAAGAACTCAGACCTAATGACTAGAGCCCCATAATGCTATGAAGCACGGAAGTTTTAAAGCAGTTGTGTTTCGCCCTTCGAAAGTGGAAGCGATTTGGAAGCGCAAGGGAAGTGCGATTGCATAAAATTTTATTTTAGAAGCACAAGCTTCAATTTTTGAAAGTGTGATTCCGAAAATATTATTTTTTTAAAGTGTAAAATTAAAAATAAATAGAAATTTTGAGGGAAATGAAATATTTTTTTAACTATGTATTAGGTTTCCTCTATGAATTATAAAATTTATGAATGTATGTCTTCACAATGATTTCATAAACAATCAAATCAGAACTAGAATGTTTTATTTTAGTTAATAAATTTCATTATATATCTATATATAATTTATTTTTATTATTTTATTATATGTTTTCTCCGCGTTTCCGTGCCTATTTCCATGCAATCTAGGCTAAATACATACGAGGGACATAGGACATGAAGTCAATACTACATTTTTTTCTTGTGGTGAAACGATAAAATATATTGATACAAAAATTAAATACAATTAGAGAAATAAATAAAAACAAACGGAACAATAAGTCGACGAAAATTCAAAAACAAATAAAGCAAAAGCAAGAAAGAATTGGATGTCTTCAATCGCTAGAGTATGCCTGGTACCTAGTTTCTGGAACACCAGTTGAACTTTGGAGATTCGGCGTCTTACTTTATATCTTCGGAGCAAGTGATTCTAAGTGGTATATGTGTATGATCTATACTTCCTATAGTGTAAGCGTCTCCTAAATCTGTGGTTTTACGACTAAACAAGCTAAAACATATGAATATCGAAAGCGGAAACAAATACAGTAATTTAGAGTAGCTCAGCTAAACTATAGCTTATGTCAACCTTGTGATCTCTCTTGAGTGATTCACTAGCACTATGAAGAATTAAATGATTACAAGTAATTATTGTAGATCTCTCAAACCCTTCAATCTAATTCTTATCTCTTGCTCTCTTTCATTAGAAACAACCCAACAGCTACCACCCCCCCCCCCCAATTCTATATATAGATATAGAAGTTGTCAATACATCATAGGAAAAGAAATCCTAATCCTAATTGACTTAACCTTAAGTCTATACATAAATCCTAACTAAACAAGGATAAACTAACTCTCCTAAGATTTATAGAAAAGCTAAGACAACTATATTCCTTGCTAGACAAGGACATATATTTTGAAGCATTTCCTAGACTGGATCAATGAGCCAAGACACAACACTTCCATCGTCACCATAATCTCAACTCGTGCTATAAAAAAATACGATAGCTGAGTGTGACAAATTGAGCCATTTAACTCTGCTGAAAATTTTGAAAATGTACCGGACAAAAATTTAGTACCACATTGAAAGAACCCAACCCCGATTTAGTTTCCTAAACCGGAATCGAACCCCTTCTGAAAACACGAACTTGCAAAAACCACAAAAATTTCGGCAGAGTTTCACTATAATGTGGAATTTCCATTAACCTGCACCCGAAAACATACTTCATCCTATGCCACAAAAGCCAAACCGTGGGCACCAATCCCATTCGGATTTCTTAATATCATAACAATAATGTAAAGTAATAAGTAAAACTGTACTTTCCAGAAATCCGGGCAGAAAAATCATATGAAAGTATAACCGTAGAATAATCAGAGCGACTTCTGGTGTATATATATACAAATAGTAGGCCAAACTAAGAACCTACCATAAAAGAAATATAGCTCGAATACTAAGCCTCCGACTGCGACGTGCGACACCAGAATCCGAACTGCAAACTAGACACGGAAACCGAAAAGCCCAGGGGAAAGGCAAATAAAATCGTTAGAGTGAGTGGACGAAAATAATCATATGCCTTTCACCATTTATTTATATCATAAAACAAAGCGAGTTCATAAAATGAATGGAGGTGTCAGGCGAATCTCTCAAGCCCGACGGTCAGGAAAATCTCTCAAACCCGACGGTGATAGATTAGGCGAATCTCTCAAGCCTAGTGGGTACATCAGGGGAATCTCTCAACCCTGGATCTGGACTACTGGTGATCAGCCGAGTAGCCAATGCATCGATGCTAAGTAAATGCCATCACCATATAAAATATAAAATAATACATCTAAAAACAATAAATAATCTCAATACCGTACTGTAAATAAATACTGAAATCAAGAACTTGCTACGACAGTGTTGAAAGGAACCAACCCCGATTTAGTTTCCTAAACCGGAATCAAACCCCTTCTGAAAACACGAACCAACAAAACCATAAAAATTTCGGCTGAGTAACGCTACTAACGCGGAATTGCCTTTACCTGCACCCGGAAAATACATTTCATCCTATGTCACAAAAATCAAACCGTGGGCACCAATCCCATCCGGATTTCTCAATATCATAACAGTAATGTAAAGTAATCAATAAAACTATACTTTACAGAATTCCGGGGAAAAATCGTATAAAAGTATAACATAAGAATGTTCAGAGCGACTTCTATTATGTATATACAAATAGTAGGCCAAACTAAGAACTTACCATAAAAGAAACATCGCTCGAATACTAAGCCTCCGACCGCGACGTGCGACACCAGAGTCCGAACTGCAAACTGGGCACGAAAACCGAAAAGCCCAGGGGAAAGGCAAATAAAAACGTTAGAGTGAGTGGACGAAAATAAACATATGCCTTTCACCAATTTCATATACAATAAACAAGTATAGCGATTTCGGAAAATATATATGGAGGTGCCAGACAAATCTCTCAAGCCCGGCGATGATAGGCCAGGGGAATCTCTCAACCTCGGCGGCATAACAGGGGAATCTCTCAACCCTGCCCAGCGGAATCTCTCAACTCTGGTCCAGAGAAATCTCTCAACTTTGGTCAGACTACCGGTGATCAGCCGAGTAGCCGAAGCATAGATGCAAAAATGCCATCACCATAAAACATAAAATAATACCTCCAAAAATAATAAATAATCTCAACATCGTATATAAATAAATACGGAAAATCACGAAAAATCACGAACTCGCAACAACTGTGAAAATATAAAAGTGTCCACTCACAGGTGAGCGTAACGCAATACGCGTTAATCCCGTGATCCGGTGGAAAATCCCTCGCCAAACGAACGATCACGAACCCTTGGATAATCATAAAATCCACTACTCAAAATCATAACTCGAAACCTCAAATCATATCACGAGAAACAACCGTTCCCGGAAACATATAATTCAATATCGACGAAATTGTCAAAATCCAATTATCACACCACAAAACCTCGCTATCATTTCTGATGCTCAATTCGAAAAACAAACCTCACCACTGCGATCGGAGCGCGATTCTAAGAGAAACGACATATAACTCGTCGAAAAACATGTCGCCGAAAAAGTCGTCGCCGCTGTCGCTGGCCGCTGTCGCTGGCCGCCGGAAATTCAAACCTGCCCAGAAAAATTCAAGCTACACATGGATTTGAAGATCTCGACATTTCCAACAACTTTCCAGTTCAAAGTTAAGGGCAATTTTGATCGGAAAATCTCCAAAATTCAACTCAAAGTTCCAAACCCTTACCGGAATTTCAAACCGATCGATCTCTCTCCTCCGGCCACGGCAACCTCCCAAACCACTTGCAATAGCTTCCTTTCCTCATGGCTAACAAAACTCCTCAAAGAGGAGCCACCAAATCGGCCGGAAAAATCACCGCCGACCACCGCCGAATTCGCCAAAAAATCACAAACTTCAAACTGTCATAACTTCTTCATCCGGCAACCAAATTGAATGAATGACCTATCAAAAAAAAGAGGAGCTCAAGCCCAACAACTTTCATGAAGACACCACGGCCAAAAGAGGCCAGAATCGAGCTCAACGAAGGCAAACAAAATTCGGGCTGGAATGGAGAATAATGGCTGGTCAACTCGAGTTGACTCGGTCAACACCCAATTCTGACTTACCCAAAAAGGAAACCCACTATTTATACTTTCTATTTTTGGTAACTTTCGTATTTATTTTACGACAAACTTTGATCGAACGTAACTTTTACATCGTAACTCCGTTTTCAACGATTCTCGCGTCTACGAACTTATCTCGACAAATTCTTCAATTTCCACCTGAAGTCAACCAACTTCGACAAATCCGATAAAAAGTCAACGGCTCAATTCAACATAAGCATATCGAATAAAACGATCAACGGTTTAAAATATTCACAACTTATTCCTCGTAACTCGGAATAATCCATCGGAAGTTCCCACGAGCTCGAAATAAAATTCTCTACAACTTCCGTGAAGAATCCCAAATCAAATTCTTGCCCGATAATTTAGTCGTTAACAAAGCCGCCATATTAACCAATTACGTCGAAATCGCGACTAATTGCGAAATGCGCAAATCAAGTCGATAACCATTCCAATTTGGGTTCGGGTCGATTGACGGTCCAAAATGGATCACAATCACGATTCGGATAGACTCGAATACGAACGGATAAACTCGATGATATTCTGAAATTTCAAATATTCATATTATATTCCTCGGTCGTCGAAATAATAATCTGGAACCGCCCACGAACTCGAAATCACACGTACAACAACTCTCGAGAAGACACTCAACTCAAATTCTCGGCCAATAATTAAGTCGTGATCAAAACCGGTAATTCAATCAATTTACGGAAAACTGCAATTACGCGCTAACTCACGAATTAAGCCAATTACACTACTGATTCTGTTCCGGGTCGTCACAAGTGTATATAAAAGTCTACTCATAGATAAGCATAATGCAATACGCGTTACTCCAGTGATCTGGGGAAAATCCCTCGCGAAACGAACGATCACGATCCTCTGAATAATCATAAATTCCACTGCTCAAAATCATAATTCAAAAACTTAAACCACATCTTGAGAACCAACCATTCCAGGAAACATATAGCTCAATATCGACGAAATCGTCAAAAATCCAATAATCACAACATAAAATCTCGCTACAATTTCCGATGCTCAATTCAAAATATAAACCTCACCACTGTGATCGGTGCACGATTCCGAGCAAAACGACATAAAACTTGTCAAAAAACACCTCGGCCGGAAAATCGCCGCCGCTGCCACCGCCGCCGGAAATGTCATCGGCCCAGGAAAATTCGACCTACACATGGATTTGAAGATCTCGACATTTCCAATAACTTTCTAGTTCAAAATTAAGCCTAATTTTGACCGGCAAAGATCCAAATCTCACCTTGAAAATCAAAACCCTCGCCGGAATTTCATCACCTCCGATCTCCCTCCTCCGTCCACGGCAAGGCTTCAAATCACTTCTAAAAGCTTCCTCTCTCCAAGGCTAACAAAACCCCTCAAACCCCGAGTTCCATCACCGCCGGAAACGCCGCCACCGATTTCTCACCGGAAAACCTCCATCTTTGCCGCATCGATTCTCTCTCCTCCGGCCACCATACAAGGCCATCCACCTACCAAATTGAAGAGGGGCACGAGCCTAATACTTTTCATCAAGAGACCTCGGCCAACCGTGGCCGGAAAATGGCCCAACGACGGCAAAACCATCTCGGCCTCCAAATGAGTCGACCCACCCACGGTCAACGCGGGTTAACACCTGCTTTCCCCTTTTGGAAACTTTCCTAATTCATCACGTATTCGCTCGTATTTAGACCGTACACGTATTGGAACCCAAACGGATAAATATGACAAAATCCAATGGCCGAAAATATTCATAACTTATTCCTCGTAACTCAAAATAATCCTCCGGAAGTTCCCACGAGCTCGAAATTAAATTCTCTACAACTTTTGTGAAGGATCTCAAATCAAATTCTTACTCGATAATTTAGTCGTTAACGAGGCCGCCATATTAACCAATTACGACAAAATCGCGACTAATCGCGAAACTCACAAATCAAGTCGATAAACATTCCATTTTCGGTTCGGGTTGCCACAACATGTACACATGTGGACACTATATATACTTCAAAATACCTAAATCCACCATAGAGAAATGTCCAACCCCAGCCCATACAACCCGAAAAGAATGGCCCATTGCCCAATCAAATAACCCCCAAGCCAAGTTCATTGGCCCAAACCTAGCCTTAGGTCTTGGCCTTTGCTGACAATGAGCCGGGGAAATTTTGCGCCGCCCCCGGCCTGCCTCCACCGTGGAACTTGTAGAGTTGTTAGTGGGGCCCATTGGGTCAGTCAAGTTTATCTTGAATTGTAATTTCTTGGGCCTCTCTATTCCCAAAAAAAAATATAATAACTATCGTAAAAATGCGGGGTCAAGTTTATCACTATTTTATCAGTGTTATGTGTTTCGAGTTTTGACTTGGTTTTACACAGCACATGCATGAAAGAAACTTGACATCGCCGCGTTGTGCCGAACAAAAACACATCCTTTCAAGTTCAACTCGCTGCAACTCTCCGCCCATCATAACTTTGCCTTTCATGGGCCTCCTTCCATTTCCTTCTTCTTCATCTTTGGCTGGTACTCAACTCTTCTTTTGCTTATTCAATCTTTAGAAATCTACATACTACATCATTTGATCGAGTTTTTTCTTGGAAATTCCGGCTTTCATTTTTATTTTTTGAAATTTGGTATGTTTGCTATATCAGTTTACCATTTCCTTAGATGAATTTGAAAACTAGAAATGAAGTAAAGCAATCAAAGTCGCCAATTTTGGAACCTGTAATTGATCGATGCTTTCTTTAGTAATATGACAGCGTAGTGAGTTTATCATTGTAGGTTTTTGATCTTTTAATAACATTGTGCAATTCTAGTTATGCATTTAAGTTAGAAACAGCCAAACAGGGTAGAAATTGAGTTTAGAGCTGGTAATCAAGTTACTGATCATGGTTATGAGTTACCTCAAATTTTATTTAATGTATTCTAGTATTTTGTATTGCTGAAATATATGTTTTTAAGAGAATGGTTCATGTGTTGGTTAATGCACTGTTTTTGGCGCGGCAACGTTTTGGCTTCTAGAAGAATTATGAAAGCTTAGATTGGAATGCAGTATTTGCAAGAGATAGAGTTTTGTACAAGAGTTGGGGAAGAGGAAGGAGATGTTTCTCTAAGTATACACAGCCTTCTAGTTCTTATTCAAATGAGATAGGAGAGAATCCATCTGTACCTGTTGATACAAAACTAAGTGATGCACGTGTAATTTTTGTTGTAGCTCCTGCCATGGGTCATAACCAGGTAAATTTAGCTCCTCGGTTTGGCAACTTTCTTTAGCTGTTATGCTTGTTCTGCTGGAAATGTTTACTTTCTTTTTACATAATTTTGATGTCCCATGCCTAGCCTTAGTACAAGATGCCAGCTAGGCGTGCAACACATGCATGGTGAATTGACTTTCCTCCGCATGCCCAGCATTAGTAAAAATCTCTCCATTCTACTACCTACTGAACCTGTTGTAAACTTCTATGCTAGTGCCAGCTTATTGCCAAATTGTATGGCTGAGAGCATTAACATTTTGCAGCATTCAAGGTCTTAGGCCCTTGGGTTGAGTAAATGTTTATACATATACATGAGATGCTTAATTATTATTTTTTTGTGTTCATTTGGTAGTTGTTGTGATCATTCCATTTCATGAGTTTACTCACTTTACTGGTAACCTCTCTATGTCTCTAATTGTAGTTCTATCTTTTTATTGCTAATAGGAGTCTCATCCAGAATCTCACTTAAGAGTTCCAGCAATAGTGTAGGCTCTTGATAAATTGGAGCTCACACCTAAGGTACTATCGCTGTGTTAGATATGTGTCATGAACTGGAAAGACCTTAATCCATGATACATTGATTGATGTCTTTCCAATTAAGCAAGCCAAACTGGAAAATATTAAATGTTTGTGAAATAGGAGGATTGGACTATTGTTTACTATTAGTCTATTTGGTAGATAAGAGCGTCACCGATATAAGTTGTTTCTGCGAATATGTTATCCCCTTTGTTTAAGTAAACATGTAGTCCATTGTCTAGTACTGTTTCATTATATGTATTGAATTTTTTTTAGTAATAATATACATTCTATTTTTTCTATTCCTCTTTCCTTTGTAACCCAGTTGCGTGGCTCGAAGGTTATTGAACTTGAAAACTTTAAACCAGCATCAGTGAATGACATTATTAGTGTTCATACGCAATCATACGTATCAGGCCTTGAAAAGGTAGCTTCTAAATTGACCCACACCATGTTTTGATTGTATTATGTGCTGAATAATTTTTGAGTCAAGGGTGGTTTGTTTTACACCGCTACTTTCTATTTTCATTTTCCTTGTTGGGGAGCACTGTACATATCAATGTTTGCATTTCATCTGTTTAGCTTGAGAGTTTAATTGGCTGGAGTCTGGACTGCATTCCTTAGTTCAAGTCTTTCTGTGATCACACTTTTTCCTTGCACGTACTGTTTCTTTTATCTTTATTTTTTTCTCACATTATGTCTATATTGAATGGAGTGCAATACTAGAGGGGTAAAAATAGCTTTCCCAATATTATTAGGGCATTATTTTGCCATTTTTTTTCTTTCATTAAACTATCAATTTTGAAGCACTTTGCCCTCCATAAAGTTAGTATTTGATCACAAATATCTTATTCTGGTTCCTCCTCTGAATTCTAGGCTATGGATCACTCAAAAGACAATCTTAGTTTTATAGAAGGCTCTGGACCGACTTATGCAACTGTTGATGTACCTATGCTGCTTGAGATATTTCGTATTTCCCTCCAAGATTGTGAAAACAACTTAAATTTTCATCTATGTGTCTTTAACAATCTTCCATCAATTTTACAAAGCAAGTACTGTTTATGCAAACTAGTTGGTCTTTTATAACCAATAACCAATCTGTTTTTAAATCTTCTTCAAGTAAAGGGTTTACAAAGCAAGTACTGTTTATGCAAACTAGTTGGTCTTTTATAACCAATAACCAATCTGTTTTTAAATCTTCTTCAAGTAAAGGTGCAGTTAATAATGTAGACATTCTAGGAGTCACTGATTGCAGCTGGAGCAGGAATTGCTTTAATTGATTCAGTGGTGATTTCTCGTACAGCACCTTGTTGATAGTCTTAGCTATATAAGTGTGTTTAATTGTTTGGGTGCACTACCACATTTTTCATTATTGCCGATGACTTTAAGTCGTCGGCCTTTCTCTTTAAATCGCCGGTGATCATTATTACCGGCGAATTGTCGTTGGTAATAAGGTCGCCGGCTGCAACCCGTCGGTGATACTATCACTGACGAAAAATTGTGAAAGTCGTCAGTGATACCTTTGAAGTGTCACCAACGACTTAAAGTCGCCGGTAATAACAAATGGCATCACCGACGAGTTAGTCGTCGGTGATGATATCCCGGCGGGTCAACGTGTTTGACCGCCACCATTATTGCCGACGACAAATCGAAGAATGTCGTCGGTGATAAGGAAAAGCCTCGCCGGAAATTGGGAGGTATTGCCGACGAGATAGGTCCATCTCGTCGGCAATACCCGGTTACATTTTACAAAAAAAAGCAGGTTCTGGATTGGACCCAATTCCAGAACCTGCACCGAAAAACAGAAACCGTCCAAATACACATTCAACAGTACACACATAATTGTCCAACAGTACAAACAGCAACAATACGAAAATAAAATTCAACTACACTAAGGGTCGACGAAATCCATGTTGACGAAATCATTTGAACTGCGGCGGCTACCCTGGTCTTGCTGCGATGGCGACGGCTACGGTTGTGGAACACTGTGGAACACAGGTATCGGTGGAGGTGTGGGGAGCGGTTGTCCAGTAGTCTGGCACGCGTACATCGTCTGCATCCATGTGAACATTTGTGCCTGCTGCTCGACCATAATTCGGTGTTGCTCGACCATCGTCCGGTGCTCGGCATCTCTGACTGCCTGCTGCTCGGCCAATTGCCGCATCTCCTCCACCACCCTCCTTTGCTTCCCCAACTCCCTTTGTGTCCTCTGAAGCTCCGCTACTAGGTTGGAGTTCCTAGAAGAAGTTCTTGACCCGCTAGAGTATTCCGAAGTGTTCTTCAATACTCCTTCGCCCGCCGAGCCCATTCCCCTGCAGTAGTGGATATTATTCCCAGTCCCGCACGCTTTTGCCATGATCTGAGCCGTTATAGGGCGATCAAGCGTATCGATCTGAGAGGCATACTGGGTCACTTCTTCCTCCGAGCAGTCAGGATGGTCGTTTCGAGCTATATTCATGGTGACCTCTGTGATCGCATCCTCCACTCTCACCTAATTGAAAAGCGAATATGAATAATGTATTATTAAACAAAATAAATTAATAGAGAAAAATAGTTTATGTGAACTACAAAATAATGAGGCTAAAGACTTACCGCTTCTTCAGGGCACTGCGGATAGAACTTCTGATAAACAAACACCAACGGGTTGACTTCTTGTTGTTTCTGTGCCCTACCTGACCAACCCAAATAGTTGAGTGAACCTGCATGATGGGACTTGGTGTTTTTCAATCTGTTCTCCCTGTTCGTCTTGGAAATCGCCTTGTTTGATAAACATATGTCAAAAAATTAGTAACTAACTATTTCAATGTGATACGATACATTAGGGTTGTAAAATATATTCAGGATGCATACCTTCACTTTGGGGTGCTCAAAGTGGGCTACCAGCCACAGCCACTCGTACTCCCTAAACCGAAGTTCGCTAGGGGTAGAACCTCGGCCTAGATCCTTGTACTGTGTGTAATGTTTTGAAAGCTCGTTCTTCCACTCTTTATACCTATATTAACACCAGAAACAAATGTTAGAGATATTAAAACACTTGATAAAGTGAAAATCTAACTCGATATATACTCAAATAACTCGAATCACATCACCTGATATGTAGTTGACGCTCTACCCACGTCTCAATAAAGCATTCATCCACGTCAAACCACAGCTGCAAGATGAATATATAAATGGTAAAATTAAATATTTCTTCGGACTTAATTAAGAAATGTAAAATTTACATAATGAAAATACGATTTAACTCACAGTCAGTGCATTATGCACTTGCAACTTCACGTAGCGAGGCACAGCACCCCAATCTGGCCACAGCATTGGGACCTTGTCCCGCACGACGGCCCCGGCCATGCTGGTATACTTTCACGTGGTGTTTTTTTGACGACCCGGAACAGAATCAGTAGTGTAATCAGCTTAATCCACGAGGTTGCGCGTAATCGCCGTTTTTCGTAAATCGATTGAATTGCTGGGCTTGATCACGACTTAATTATTGGCCGAGAATTGGAGCTGAGTCTCTTCTCAAGAGTTGTTGTACACGTGATTTCGAGTTCGTGGGTGGTTTCGGATCATTATTTCGACGATCGAGGAATATAATATGAATATTTGAAATTTCAGAATATCGTCGAGTTTATCCGTTTGTATCCGAGTTTATCCATTCGTATTCGAGTCCATCCGAATTGTGATTGTGATCCGTTTTGGACCGTTGATCAACCCGAATTGAAAGTGGTATGGTTATCGACTTGATTTGCGAGTTTCGCAAATTGTCGTGATTTCGACGTAATCGGTTTAATATGGCGGCCTTGTACGCGACTAAATTTTTGGGCGAGAATTTGATTTGGGATCCTTCGTGGAAGTTGTAGAGAATTTAATTTCGAGCTTGTGAGAACTTTCAGATAATTTTTCCGAGTTACGAGGAATAAGTTGTGAATATTTTCGTCCGTCGAATATTGTCGTATTTATCTGATTGGGGTTCGATATGTGTACGGTATAAATACGGGAGAATACTTGCTGAAATTGGAAACTTTCCAAAACAGGAAACTGGGCCTTGACCCGCGTTGACCACGGGTCAAGGGTGAGCGACCTGTTTAGCTCTAAACTGCCGTTCGGTTTTCTTGGATTTTGAGGCCGATTCTGGCCACGGTTGGCCGGAGTCTCTTCATGAAAAATTGGGCTTGAGCTCCTCTTTCTTTTGATAGGTCAATCGTTCAATTTGGTTACCGGATGAAGAAGTTATGGCTTGTCAAAGTTTGTAAATTTTGGGTGTTTTCCTGCGAGATTTCGTGGTGGTCGGAGATGGCTTTTCCGGCCGAATTGGTGGCTCCTCTTTGAGGGGTTTTGTTAGCCTCGAGCCAAGGAAGCTTTTCCAAGTGATCTTGAGGGTTGCCGTGGCCGGAGAAGAGAGTTCTGTCGATGTGAAATTCCGGTAAGGGTTTGGAACTTTGGGTTGAGTTTTGGAGGTTTTTCGGTCAAAATTGGCCTTAACTTATAACTGGAAAGTTGTTGGAATCGTCGAGATCTTTGAAACCATGTGTAGCATGAAATTTTCTAGGTAGGTCTGAAATTCCGGTGGCCGGAGGCAGCGGCGACTTTTCGCCCGACGTGGTTTTCGACGAGTTATGTGTCATTTCACTCGGAATCACGCCCCGATCGCAGTGGTGATGTTTGTTTTACGAATTGAGCATCCAAAATTATAGCAAGGTATTGTGGTGTGATTATCAGATTTTCACGATTTCGTTGTTATTGGATTATACGTTTTCGGGAACGGTTGTTTCTCGTGATATGATTTGAAGTGTCGAGTTATGGTTTTGAGCGGTGGATTTTATGATTATTCAGGGGTTCGTGATCGTTTGTTTAGGGAGGGATTTTCCGTCGGATCACGGGATTAACGTGAACTGCGTTACGCTCACCTGTGAGTGGACATTTCTTTTCACGGATTGATTGCGAGTCTTTTATATACGTTTTACGAACTTGAGCATGCAGTATGATCATGATTTTTATGAGCATGTGTTTTACGATTACGCATATACAAATATACGTATACGAATAAACATACATATATATATTATGATTTATGCATGTGCATGGAAAAGATTTATGATTTGGTTTACACAGAGTACAGTCTCAGTTATCAGGGTTGTATCGATACACATTGGCTTCTCGGCTGATCCCCGAGTACGCTCCGGGGGGGCAGATATCCTGACATGAGGCCTTTCTGGCTAGGAATCACGTGTGGGTCTGGGATCCCGTGATTCAGACTGTACTAGTGCGAGGGAGTCCATGAGAGACCCCGCGATATTTATGATGCATGCTCTGTATGCGTGAGGAGTTAGAGTCTCCCTCATGTACCATATGATTTTTATGCATTTAGACTCGCATATGTTTTTATAACATATATTATTCGGCAAAAGACATTTATTTTCGTCCACTCACTCTAACGGTTTTCATGTCTTTCCCCTGGGCTTTTCGGTTTCCGTGCCCAGTTTGCAGTTCAGATTCTGGTGTTGCACGTCCTGGTCGGAGGCATAGTATTCGAGTGATGTTTCTTTCATGGTAGGTTTTTAGTTTGGCCTACTATTTGTAAATCTATATTAGAAGTCGCTCTGAGTATTCTTATGTATACTCTTATACGATTTTCCCCGGATTTCTATAAAGTATAGTTATATTTATTACTTTACATTACTGTTATGATATTGAGAAATCCGGATGGGATTGGTGCCCACGGTTTGATTTTTGTGGCATAGGATGAAGTGTTATTTTCCGGGTGCAGGTAATGGCAATTCCGCGTTAGTAGCGTTACTCTGCCGAAATTTTGATGGTTTTTGTTGGTTCGTGTTTTCAGAAGGGGTTTGATTCCGATTTAGAAAACTAAATCGGGGTTGGGTCCTTTCAGTTTTCTATCTCGATCACCTCACCACGCTCATTGGCCTTAGTGATCATTTTCCTTCCCTTGGTGGCCTGCTTAAGATTCTTCCTGGTGCAGGGGCCTCTAGTTTTTCGTTTTCCATTGCCATTAACGATATTTCCTAATAATACAATGTTAAAAAATTGAAATTATTAATTGACACTATTTATAGTCTTAAGTAATAATTAAGTAATCAATCTTGTTAAATAAAATTTACCTGCATCGTCTGTTTGCTGGTTCATGCACCTCGCACTCCAAAGATACACGGGGTCGAACGGGAAGAACTTGTATTCTTCCTCCACGGTTCGGAACTCCGGCTGTCTTTCAATAAAAATAACCCTCCCCCTAGTATCGAATTGAGGGATGACAGGAATCTCGTCGGGCATGAAGAGACCGGACGGCGGAGATAGACGAGGCCTGGACAATGAGCAACCTGCACCATCTGCATCAGATGATTCCCGTGAAAGGGGAGTAGGCACCGGGCCAATAGGGGGCATTCGGATGGAGGGAGTTTCTGATGCCCCCGTTGAGTGTCGCTCGCCTGAGTGTCTGCTGCCTGAGGGTCGAGGCTGGACTGAGGGTTGCACGGATCCGGATCGTGCAGCTTCCTCCTGTTCTCGCGCATGTAGCAAAATTTTTGTGCGAGCATTCATAATAGGGTCGCTGCGCGTATTGCTGATTGCGGATGATGATGCTTGACTACTGCTCCCTCCACTGGATCTAGTCCCTCTCCGTTTGATGCCCCCAAGCCAATTTGCCGCAAAACTTCCTGCACATCCAACAATTAAACAGAACAGCCAAAAAAATATTCTATATGCCAAAAATAACCAACACAAAAATATATACACAAAATATCCTACATATCATTACCAAAATATCAATTGACCAAAAAATCAAAAATATCATTACCAAAATCATTATCAAAAATATCATTACCAATATAATTATCAAAAATATCAATTAACCAAATTATCAAAAATATCATTACCAATATAATTATCAAAAATATCAATTAACCCAAATCTTAATTAACCAACACAAAAATAATTTTACAAAAATATATTCTACATATATACACAAAATGTCCTACATATATTCTACATATATTCTACATATATACACAAAAATATCAACTTAAAATGCATACATAATTAAAATGCATACACCAACTTAATAATTAAAATGCATACATAATTAAAATGCATACATATATACATAATTAAAATGCATACACCAACTTAATTAAAATTGAAGATTAATTTTACACCAACTTAAAATACATACATAATTACATAATTACATTAAATGCATACATAATTACATAAAATCGAATTGAGAGAGAGAGGGGGGGGAGGGGACATGTCATTCTTCAGGTTGAGAGAGAGGGCGGCGGTGCTCGAATTCCGGCGGCCGGAGGGAGGGGAGGGGGTAAATGATAGGAATTGGGGTTTTTTGGGGGAGAGGAGATTAAGAACTGTTTTTTTGGTGGGAGAGGGGAGGAGGGGAGGGGAGAGGAAAGAGGGGAGGAGGAGAGGAGGGGTGGAAGGGAGGGGAGAGGAGGGGGGGTGGCAGTAGCGAAGTCGGCGGCGAGAGGGGAGGGGAGGGATTCTAGGGCAATTTCCAATTTGGGACGAAATGAGTCCCTGCCCCGTGGGGCTGGGATTTTAAGGACAGGTATCACCGATGAGTTGATTATTAACTCGTCAGTAATAGTATCACCGACGAGTTAATAAGCAACTCGTCGGTGATAGTGTGCTTCCCAAATTCCGCCAACAAATAACGCCCTTATTGACGAAGGCTCTGTGTTCATTTTCCGTGTTCATTTTCCATTTCAAGTATAATGTAGTATAAACACTGATGTGGCTGATCGATATGACGTTGGCCACCTTTTTGTAATTTACGAAGCTGTGCGAGTTTTTCTATTTCGGTAATAGTATTTCCAACTCGTCGGTCATAACAAACATACATGCACGTTTATATATACTAAAATACGTACATCATTAACGTACTAAGGATGATAATCATAATCATCTTCATCACTTGAGTCTGACTCGGTTTCATAGGTAACCACTGGCAATATGTGCCGCTCCTCGTCATCTGAATCATCATCTACTTCATTTGGATTAACATCAAGAAGTTCTGCTCCAGTAATTCGAACCACACTCCCCGATCTCACATTATTAAGGTGAATCGTAGAGGATTCCGAAATGTCAAAAGCGTTCGGCTCTTGGTATGCAGTAACTTCTTCATCATCTGCGGTCTCAGCAAGTGTGGCAGCACTGTATATGTTTCTATGAGCAACATGGTTAACCACCTTCCACGGGACTTTGTTCATAAGATCGTCAAGGTAAAACACTTGTTTTACTGATGTGACAAGAATGAAAGGGTCTTCTTTATACCCACTTGTAGCAGTATTCACCGAAAATATTCCGTACTGATCGGTTCTTGTGTTCTCCGGGCTAGTATCAAACCATCTACACTTGAACAAGTGCACTTTCATGCGGTTCCCATAAATTAGTTCAACAACTGAATGAAGGACACCGTAATAGTCAACGCCATCCTGCCCACTATGGACCATCACCCCACAATTCTGTGTTTTCAGTCGGTCGTCTCTATTTTCACATATAAATTTCACGTCATTGATCTGACACATCGAGTAAACTTTTGAAGCTATCAGTTTCATCGCTAAGAGGCTCAATTCGTTTGACCACTCTGGGTAACCATCATTTGCTACATGGTTTGTCTGAAAAAGATAAGAAACCACGTACACAAGAAATGCTGAACATAGAAAAAGAAAACCACGTACACACATGCTATATAAGGATATAAAAAATATATATACACATATACCCTTACCCATTGACTAAAGTAGTTTGCAAACATCCTGTTGTGGTAATCAACATCACCGGCAGTAGCTGGGCAGTGGAGATGATAGTTTTTCCAATATTGAACTTCTAGACAGTTAATCAGTACCGACCAGTAGGCAATGGCTACCTCATTTCAAATCCAACTTGTACGACTTTGGCAAGCTTCCATGTACTACCACGTCATTGGAGATGATAGAAAGGTTGAACTTGGGTTCATCTATCGACATATGTTGTTGGGGGTCCTCCAGCACTCCCAAATACAAGTTGGTGTACGTTACACACTCGTGTGCAAGATATGCTTCAGCGATACACCCTTCAGGTGCAGATTTATTCTTCACAAAGTCCTTGTAGTCTCCCAATTGTCTACAAGTTAATAAGTGCATGTTATGATACTTAAAAAATAATAATTTACATATAACAACAGAGGCAAACACAAATGTATGAATCATTTGTACCTTTCCATGGGATACATCCAAGTGTAGTGTACCGGACCGGTAAGCAACAATTGTTCGGGAAGATGGATCATCAGATGAGGCATGATGTCGAAAAAATTTGGGGGAAATATCCTCTCAAGCTTGCACATGATAAAAATGATGTCATCTTGCATCTCCCTGAGGTCTGATTTTTTAACTTCTCTGGTGCATAACTTCTGAAAGAATCTTGACAAGGCCATCAACGGCTCCACCACCTCTTTGGGCAGGTACCCTCGAATGAAAATAGGGAAAAGGTGTTGAACCAGTACATGGCAGTCATGACTCTTTAATCCGTATATCTTATTGTCCCGGAAGTTAACACACTTGCTTATATTTCCTGCATAGCCATAAGGATACCTGCATATATATATATATATATAGCCATAAGCAACAATTATATTTCTTGCATATAACCATAAGCAAAAATTATATTAATTTCCTGCATAGCCATAAGAATACCTGACATTACTCATCCACCCAGAAATTTCATGCTTCTGCTTCGGCTTGACGGTGTAAGGAGGTTAGGGCATTTTTTTCTTACCATCTCTTAACCACAAATGTTTTCGCAGTCCCATAGCTTTCAGATCAATGCGTTCCTTAGAGATGTCTTTTGTTTTCCCCTCTAAATTCAGAACTGTACCCACCACACTTTCACACACATTCTTCTCTATGTGCATGACATCTAGATAGTGTCTGATAGGCAACCTGGGCCAGTAGAAGAGTTCCCAGAATATGCTCTTATGTGTCCAAAACTTATAGCTTTTAGACTTGTCTAGAATTGACGACACTATCTCAGGATGATTGCTCAGCTGGCCAAAAACATATTCATTCAACACTTCCAAAAATTCATCCCCTGTCCATCGCCTGGGTGCCACACCCGTTTCCACAGCGGTCCTAAATGGGTGATCATCTGGAAGCCAACAACGGTGACGCATCTGAACAATTTTACTGCAATGAGGACTGCAACAATCAACAGTCATGCACTCTGAACAAGCCCTGTAACCCCTGGTAACGTTGCCCGACAACATACTGCGGGCAGGAAAATCACTGATGGTGCCAACAAGCATGGCATGCATCTGGAACAGCTCATTTTTGAACCTATCGTAAGTGGGGTGGCCATACTCACTCAGGTACTTAAGCTCCTCAATTAAAGGCCTCAAATACACATCGAGACACTTTCTTGGATAACCCGGACCTGGAATTAACAGAGTGAGCATATTGTATTCCTTCTTCATGCACATCCATGGTGGAAGGTTGTACGGTACCAAAATAACTGGCCATATACTGTATTGAAGACTCATGTTGCCAAAAGGGTTGAATCCGTCAGATGAGAGCCCTAACCAAACATTTCGGACCTCTACTGCAGAATGATCAAACTCCCTGACCATGTGCTTCCAAGCCTCTCCGTCGGCAGGGTGTATAAGGGTGTCATCGTCACGCAAATTCCTCTCAGCCCACCATCTCATAGCTTCGGCCGTGAAAGCACACATGAACAACCGCTCCAACCTATCAATCAGCGGGCAATATCGAAGTATCTTCACAGCTTTCTTATTGCCTGCAGGAGTCAACTTATACCTTTCTGTAAAACATACCTGGCAGGCTTCAAGGTCTTCAAGATCTTTCCCCCAGAAGAGAATACAATCATATCTGCATGCATGAATTTTGATGTAGGAAATCCCAAGATCTTTCAGGATATGTCGCACCTTATGATGAGTGGTAGGAAGGCGATGACCGGGTGGCAGTAGCGAAGCAGTCCACTTCAGCCAAGAATCAACAGCTTTGACAGACATTTTGAGCTGCATCACTCCCATGACACTTCCAAGAACAGTCTTACTACAACCGTCGTACAACAGAGTGTTGCAATGCAATCAGGTTGTTGTACTTGTCTATACCGCTTGTGTTAACATGAGCTCAAGGTAATAGCTCGACTGGCTCAATATGGGGGAAACCCTCAACGACGGGAGGGACATTTGGTGCTTCATCAGCAAATACACCGCTCTCATGAAGAAACATATCATTGATCAACATCGTTGTTGGATCATAGGATGGACTGGCCCTCTCAGCAAATTGTCTATGATCATGCGAACCCGCTAACGATGTTTCACCGTGATAAATTCAACAAGTGTACTTATCCCAAAACCCGTATTTAGTCAGGTGCTTCTGGACTTTATCAATGGAAAAACGAAATCGATCGCTGTGACACTTACACTCTTTACACGGGCAATAATGAAGTGTAGTGTCTCCACAATTAGCCTTCACAAAATCCACAAAACTCTTAATTCCATGGTGATATCTCACATCCCATCTTTCAAGGCTCATCCAACTCTTGTCCATCCTGAAAATTCTAACAGTACTATATATTTATGTATATACGTACATTAATTCACTACTAATTAATTAATTAAAAAATCATCAATAATTACATGCATGCATCCGATTAATTAACAAAAGTTGACATGCATATAAATATATATATATATATCAACAATTCACAATTACAAATTAACATGTATATATATATACATATTAACAATTAATCACTTCATAAATTTATATACATAAATATACACAAACATATATATTTTCATCGAAATCATCTCAAATCAACTCAAAATCAACGGTCAATCACTCAAAATCAACAATATATCAACTATATTTGCATATCAAACCATTAATCTCAACTCTAAATCAACACATGCATATATCTAAATTAACACACATATACATCGATCCACATATATATACATACGTACCTAGCTATATAGCTTCCCGAGCGGGTTTTGGACGCCTTTTGACAATACCCAACGATTTCAGAGCGTTTTCCTTCTTTCTCACCGGATATTTGTAAAATGAATGAGCTACTGCGGCGGAGATCTGATATAAGAGTTATTGTCGACGATTCATTAAATCGTCGGCTATGGAGTTATAACCGACGATATTCCGGCCAAAACATCGCCGGCAATACAATGAAATTATTGTCAACGAAATTCTACATCACCGGCAATACTTTCCCCTAATTGCCAGCGACGAGGAAGGCTTTACCGACGACTCGTCGGCAATAATCTCATTACCAGCGACGAGGCAAAACTATTGTCGGCGATTTCATATTTCGTTGGCAATGCTTATTATTGCCGACGATATATGATATCGTCGGCCTTTCTTTTGCCATTTCGTTGGCAATAGGAAGAAATGTGATAGTGGTGGTAAATTTGTGTCGAAGTCAAATTGATTGTCAGACTCTACTTCACAAACGATAAAAAACTTGTCATATGGAGTAGATCAATAGCCATCTTCCAATACATCATTTTCACATGTCCTAGCCGAATCAAAGAACAGAAAGGATCCGCCTAGAGGTTTTGCTTTGATAAGACCTCCAGGACAATGGATTCTGTGTCTTCGGAAATATTGCAATAGCTGCTCGTTATGCTCAGCGTGCACATGGCTTAAAGCGTGTCTTTATAATTGATTTTGATGTTCACCATGGGAATGGCACAAATGACGCTTTCTATGAGGATCAAGACATTTTCTTCCTTTCAACCCACCAAGTAAGTACGCTTTGTTGATTTCCTGTTCCTATTTAGTCATAATTTCTTGTAAGGCTTGTCTGGATCTTAACTGCTTCTATAGTGTGAGCTTAGGGCTTGAATTAACAAATTACAAACTAAAGAAAGGCCCAATATTGAGCCAATCTTCACCCCACAATTCTGGCTGTGGTGTATACCTCACAATTTCTCCACATGAGACCTTGTGTCTTAAAGGTCGAGCACCAAAGTTAACACTTTATCATTGATAATCAGTAATTGACCTATCTCTTAGGTACTTCTCCTTGGTAGCAGCACACCATACACCCTGATCATTTTGGAGAAGCCTCCAGCTAGCTTTACTAAGGATTGCTTGATTCAATCTAAGCAGTTTGTTTGAGTCATATCTACCACTAGCTATAAGTTGGCACAAACTTTTTTGCTATGTTTCATGCCAGAAGGAAATTCTGATCTTAATCATCAAGTAGTTTGAATGTCATAAATGGGAATAGAAAAAACAGAATGGATAAGAATGAGTCTACCTGCTAAATTAGGGAATTTGACTTTTCTACTGGACAACTTAGAACCAATGTTGCCTAAAATTCGCAAGTGTTGTTGGTGATTGTTAGTGAATGAAGATTCTTCACCAAACTTACTGAGTTTATCGACCAAAGTTAGGAGAGCCGCATGTAGAGAACTGTGTATTGTATTGACTACTGCTTGACGTCATCGAAGGTTTTGGACAATCAATTTTTTAGGCAGAGAAACATTTAGCTGCTGTAAAATTCTGTACTTCTGCTGAAGCTATTGTGCAATCATTATACGAGAAGCCTTACTGTGGAAACCACGACCTTGCTAACTTATAGAAAATAATACAAAGACTTATAGGGAACATTGAGTCAAGTTTTGAGGACTATGAATTTTGGGAATGAGGGTGACGATGGTAAGATTCCCAGATTTCAGGGTGGACTGTTCAGTCTTGGTGAATTCATTACCATACGAATTGCAATGCTTGTGGTAAAAAAAAAGGGTAGGAAAGCCATGAACCTCCAGGCTTGTTGCAAATATTCACTGCTTATCTTGTTACTGCAAATGAGCTCATCAAAACCGCCAATGGTGATCAGCAAAGGAATTTTTTAGGATAAAGCAACACCATCGTGATATAGAGGACGTCTTCTGAATGAAATAGGATTGTGTTTTGTAGTGATTGATCAAAGAGAATGGAAGAAACGAGTAAGGATGACACAAAGTATGCAGCCGTGCAAGCCAGGCGGAACGAAGATGGAGGAGTGAGGACTGCCTACAAGCATAGCTCACCTCTTGAAGGAGGAAAGATAGCCGATTCTGAGCATGTTGATCTATTTCCTGGTGGTCATAGCATTTCTAAGAGCAGTGATGAGTCTCACGGTCATAATGACTAAGCAGTCCCAAATGCAACGTGAGCCTGCTGATAATATACGAGCTGGTCAAGAATCCAACACCAATAGTGCTAGGTTTCCAAAGAAGACTGCACCTGCTCTACATTCCAAGTAGAACCTTTCCTCCTATAATTCCTTTCTCTTTTGATAAGGTTTTTCTTGTATGCTCTTGGCCATAAGAGCTTTGTTTTTGTCTTTTAATGTTGTATATACTTTACTGTTCCTCTTAGAGATACTGTTCCTCTAATACATTGTAAATTCATTGAAAAATTACTGATGCATTGCTCCACCACTAATTTATTCAGGATGGAAGTTACCCTGGTACGGGAAAGTTTGATGAGGTAGGTCGTGGAGATGAAAAGATAATCCAAACCAAACCAATCACCTATCAACTTTAGGTATCGGTGAAAGGACTCGACTCTTATTTAGTTGTCTAAACCGAAATCAAACCCCTTCGAAATCACTACCTTAAATTTTTTTTGCCAGAGTTTACTTTGAAACAAGACATACCATTATTAGAACCTGCAAAGAAACACCCTTCGAATATTCCACAAAAGCCAAACCGTGGGGCTCCATTTCCCATCCAGATTTCTCAACAACATATATATAATAAGCTCAAAGGTTTACAAGAAATCCAGAATATTCAGGAGTAAACTCAACTGAAAACACAACATGAGTATTCAGAGCGACGCCTATATACAACATTTACAATGAGTAGGTCAAACAAGAAACCTACAGAAACTAAAGTGTGATCCGAACTCTATGCCTCCACAGCCGACACGCAACACTGGAACCCAAACTGGAAAATGGGCAAAGGAAACCGAAAAGACCAAGGGAAGACAAATAAATCGTTAGAGTGAGTGGACGAAAATAATAATATGTCTTTCCCAAATACATGCTCATGAAAGCATAATGCGAGTCAATGCATATGAAAATCCCAACCAGGTACAATTTCCCTGATCCATAAATATGCACATAAAATCCTGCGGGGTCACTCATGGACTCCTCCGCATAGTACAGTCTAATCATGAGATCCCAGACCCACATGTGATTAACATAAGTCTAAAGACCTCGGGTCAGGATATCTGTCCCCCGCCCCCTCCCCCCCCCCCCCCCCCCCCCCCCCGGAGTATCTCGGGGATCAGTTGAGAAGCCAAAGCATCGATGTATTCCTCTATATCTGAGACTGTACTCTGTGTAAACCAAATCATAAATCCTTTCCATGTACATGCATAATCGTAAAATTCATAATTATAAAATGTATACTTATATGTGCATAATTATAACTGCATACGTAAATGCGTAATCATAAATATATATTCATAAAATGCATAATTCCAGACTCGTAAATCCAACTATGAAAATAAAATGTTCACTCACAGAGCAAAGCTAGCCCTGAGGTCCGGCGGAAGATCTCTCGCCAAACGCTCGATCTCGATCACCTGAATAACTGAGATACGATCAATATATATTGAAACACAACATATGCAGTTAATACGCCGAGAACCCCTCATTCTCGAAAGGCATATCGCTCGGAATATCGACGAGGGTAACCAAAATATACCCAATAAACCCTCGCCCCAAAATCGAATACTCGAATCAACTCAAAAACCTCAAGACTACGAGCGAGACGCAATTACGAGGAAAACGGTATAAAACTCCCCAAAATCCAAAAAGTCAACCCTTCGCCGGATCTCCGCAGTTGATCGCCTCGGCGGCGCGGCGTCAACGGTGAAATTCTCCGGCGACCAAGTCCCAAAAACCTTCCTCTCCTCAAGCCCAATGTCTTTTCCCAAAGGACCACCACCATCCAACCACCACCATGGCTGGAAACCGCCTCGAAAGCCAATGAATCTCAAACCAGCCGAAAAATTTCTCTGGCGAAATTCTCCACCGTGAGGCCACCTCGTCCTCCCAAACTCAAGGGGTTTCATCCCCAACACGAACCCAACCGTTTCCACCCAAATCCCTGATTTCGGCTAATTTCACACCTAAATTTCTCCAACCAAATCAACACCAAACAACACAATACATACATCAAACAATAGCCCAAAAAGAGAGCTTTGATTCTCTACCTCAAACTCCAGCAACCGTGCCGTTTTCCGGCGAAAATCGCAACGGCGAGTTCAATGACTCGGTGGGTCAACTCGGTTGACTCGGTTCCTGGCTCGGTCAACGCTGGTCAACAACCCAATTTCAACTTTTCAACAACTTTACGACTATTCCGCTATTTATACGTCGCGAACCGATCAAATTCACGATTCGGATAACTCAAACCTAAACAGATAAATACGACTAACTCGATGATAATTTAAAATATTCATTTTATATTCCCTGATTATCCATAAAATCCTCTGAAACCTCCTACGAACTCGGAATCAAATCCTCTACAATTTCTGCGAAGGAACCTAAACCAAATTCGTGTCCGATAATTAAGTCGTGAACAAAATCGCCAGATCGATCAATTACGACTAACTGCGACTAATCGTGAAATTTGCAAACCAAGCCAATTAACATACCAATTTCGGTTCGGGTCGTTACAAATCTACCCCCCTATCAAAAATATTGCCCTCGAAATTTACATACCTGCTAGCTGAAGAGATAAGGATACTGATCTCGCATGTGCTGCTCGGTCTCCCAAGTAGCCTCTTCAACTGAATGGTTCTGCCACAATACCTTCACAAGAGGAATGGCTCTGTGCCGCAACTCTTGGACAATCTGATCAAGTATCTGAACTGGTTCCTCCACGTAGGTCAAGTCCTCCCGTATAGGAAGCTGATATAGTGCCAACAGATGGGAGGGATCGAAAATGTACTTCCGCAGCATGGATACTGATACACGCTTCTGCAACCATTAAATTATCACTTAACACTCAACAAAAACGTATAAACAATTAAAACCCTTTTGTGTAGATGTAGCATTGATAAGTAGGGTATCGTTCTTAACCGGGGATTGAGGGTGCATGCATATTTACGCTATGGTTTGAAAGGGGGGTTTGAGAAGGTTTGTTTAATACCTACGAAAATAAAGACAGGAAAATGGCATAGCAAACACATCATTGGCTTCTAAGTTCTAACATGCTTAAACTCATAGACAAGCAAAACAAACATGAACATAGAATCCTAAACATGCTTACTAAAACCGAAAATAAAGTTTAATTACATATATACATGATCAAAACTCGTCACACTTACCTCATTTCTTTATAACCTAATCATATTATATGCAACCTAAGTTTTATCTAAGCCTTTACTATGTGGTTCGCATGCATCTTTCATAATTAAGTGACTAAACCAAGATTGCTCGCATTTAGACACATCATTAACCTAAACCAAGATTGCTCGCATTTAGATTAAAGCATTAAGTGAAGAAGACACATTATCTAACCTAAACCAAGATTGCTCGCATTTAGATTAGCACACAGAAAAGACTTAGACTCGAAATAGATGACATAAAATAGAATTAGAATTATATTACAAAAACATGTCTTTACACTCTACAAAACTGAAATACATTACAAGGAGTAAGTAGAGGGATCGAAATACACCCTTTGTGTCGTGATTGTAGTCGCAAAGCTTGCACACGATCCTTCTATGGATGGCTAGATGAACCCTCGGATTGCCTAAGGTTGCTTCTAGGTGGAGGCCGAATGTATATGGTGTGGAGGATGGCTATCCTTGAAGAGATTTCGAGTGTTTGTGGAGAGGAAGTGTTTAAGGCAGAGACTTGGCTTGTATGATGAGTGATGCTTGAGAATGAGGCCGAGCTCTTGTATTTATAGGTGAAGAATTCCAACTTTCCTCTCCAAACTAGGGATTCCTAGTTTACCCGGGTAGAACTGACAGCCTGTCTTCCTTTGAGTATTCCGGGAGTTCTAGAGCTCAGAAAATTATGATATGGGACTCATTGGAAACCTTATTCAAAGGGCTATAAAATCCATATAAGGATCGCCATATTTGGAGTTGAATTGCGACTTCGGTGGCCTCTTGAAGTTACAGGTCTGTTCTGAGATCTTCTTTCCTTATTCCACTCTAGATATTTCTTTCTTGATTTCCAAGGAAATATACTCCTTGCCGAAATTCTTCAATATATTCAAGATATTTGGTCTTCAAATGTGGCAAGTGTGATCTCAATATTTCGGCCATGACTTCTTTCCATAAATGCTTGCCGACTTGATCTTCCTGGTCCACTTAGGAGAAATGCATTCGTTCTTCATTTGGGAAACCATTTGTGCGTACCATTTTAGTAACTTTTACGAATACCATTTCTCAACCATTTTGCGCGTCTCGGACATTTCGCCACGTCATTCCTAGTTGATTTAGGAAACTTCATTTTTCAGCTCCGCGAAACTCTCCGAGTTGTCGAACCATTTGCATTCCTACCCCGAGTAGGAATCCTAGTCAAAAAAGGAAATACCACTTTTCCTAAGCGAATTAGGAAACCTCCAATTTCTGCGTTTTAAGCTTCATTTCACCTCTTTTATTGTACTCCTTTATTCAAAACCTAAAAACAACAAAGTAAGTGAGAAATGATAGTACTAAGGTCAAAACAAAGCTAAATGTAAAGAGAAAGACATTAAGAATCAAGCATAAAATGCGTAGATCAGATACATGAAACACATCGTGGACCCTGGCCATCTCGGAAGGTAATGCCAATCTGTATTCCACCGCACCAACTCGCTCACTGATCTCGTAAGGGCCTACATATCGCGGACAAAGTTTACCGCGCTTCCCAAAATGAACAACACCCTTCCAAGGAGAAAGTTTCAGGAAGACCCAATTACCAACCTCGAACTCGAGATCTTTTCGTCGCACGTCAGGATAACTTTTCTGTCGATCCTGAGCAGCCCTCAATCTGTCCCGAATGATCTGAACATCTTCCATGGTAATCTTTATCAAATCAGGGCAAGAAGCCACTTCTCGCCAACCTCACTCCAACACAATGGAGTTCGACACTGTCTGCCGTACAACGCCTCGTAAGGTGCCATGTCAATACTAGCCTGATAGCTGTTGTTGTACGCAAACTTAATCAAATGAAGTTGCTGATCCCAATTTCCTTTGAACTACATAACACAAGATCGCAACATATCCTCCAGTGTCTGAATAGTTCTGTCTGACTGACCATCTGATTGAGGATGAAAAGCTGTGTTGAAATGTAGTCTAGTCCCCATCACCTTCTGCAATGCTCGCCAAAATTCGGAAGTGAACCGACTATCCCGATCAGAAACTATAGACACAGGTACACCATGCAATCTCACAACCTCTTTCACGTACAGCTTCGCCAATCTGCTCATGGGAAGCTTTCCTGGAAGTGCTAGAAAATGAGCTGACTTCGTAAGGCGATCCACAATCACCCAAATACCAGTACTACCACCAGATGTGCGAGGTAACTAATACACAAAATCCATAGTGATATGCTCACATTTCCACACTGGAATCTCCAAAGGTTGTAGTTTACCTACAGGTTTCTGGCGTTCCGCCTTCACTTACTAACAAATCAGGCATCTGCTCATGTACATTGCTATTTCTCTCTTCATGTTTCGCCACCAATAATGAGGTTTAAGTGTCCGGAACATCTTTGTACTACCCGGATGCATAGCATATGTAGAACAATGGGTTTCATCGAGTATTTCCTTCTTCAAATCTTCATCTCTGGGCACACATAATCTCCCCCTGAACATCAAAGTGCCATGACTCCTCATTCGAAACTCGGTCGGTACACTATTCTGAATCAAATTCTTCTTGCTCAGCAAATAAGCATCTGAATCTTGAGCCTCACGAACTCGATCAAGTAATATCGGACGGACTTGGAAACTAGCCAACAATGCTTCATCATCATTCCACTCTAACTCTGCTCCCGTTGCTCGCTTCTTCGTCAAAAGTGACACTCTAGCAACACGTACATCGAAGAGAGAAGTACCATGTTTCCGACTAAGAACATCAACAACCACATTAGCTTTCCTTGGATGATACTCGAAAGTGCAATCATAATCGTTAATCACCTCCATCCATCTCCGCTGCCGCATATTCAAATCCGGTTGTGTACGCAAGTAAGTCAGACTCTTATGATCAGTGTAAATCTTGCACTGAGCCCTATACAAGTAATATCTCCAACTCTTCAATGCTAATACAATGGCAGCTAACTCCAGATCATGAGTAGGATAGTTAACTTCGTGTGGTTTCAACTGTCTCGAACCATAGGCCACCACATTTCCATGCTGCATCAAGACACAACCCAGTCCTAACTTCGAAGCATCACTGTACACCACAAACTCTCCACTATCATCGAGTAGAGTTAACACCGGTGCAGTAGTCAACTTTTCCTTCAGAGTCAAGTAGCTTTCCTCGCAAGCATCTGACCATTCAAACTTGGCTCCTTTCTTCGTCAAATGGGTAAGCGGTGTCGCTATCCATGAAAAGTCCTGCACAAATCGGCGATAATAATCTGCTAAGCCCAAGAAACTCCGTATCTCTGCCACGTTGGTAGGTCTGCTCCAATTCAGCACCGCATCAATCTAATCTGGATCTACACTGACTCCCTCAGCTGATATCACGTGGCCCAACAACTTTACACTGTCTAGCCAAAATTCACACTTGCTGAACTTGGCGTACAACTGAGTGTCTCGTAAAGTCTGTAAGACTGCATGCAAATGCTTTTTGTGCTGCCCCACACTCCTGGAATAAATCAGGATGTCATCGATGAACACAATGACGAACTTGTCCAGATAACGTCTGAAAATCTGATTCATCTGGTCCATGAAAGCAGCTGGCGCATTGGTCAACCCCAATGGCATAACAAGGAACTCATAGTGCCCATAACCTGACCGAAATTCCATCTTGTCCATATTAGATTCCCGAATCTGCAACTGATGACCTGAGATCAATCTTCGAGAAGATTGAAGCTCCTTTCAGCTGATCGAACAAATTATCAATCCGTGGAAGTGGGTACTTGTTCTTCATCGTAACCTGATTCAACTTCCGATAATCAATACATAGCCTCATCAAACCATCTTTCTTCCTCACAAACAACATTGGAGATCCCCAAGGTGAAACACTAGGTCGAATGAAGCCTTTCTCAATCAATTCCTGAAGTTGGCTATGCAATTCCCTCAACTCCGCTGGTGTCATACGATAGGGTGTCTATGAAATAGGTCTGGTACCCGGAAGTAACTCGATAGTGAAATCAATCTCCCTGACTGGAGGAACACCGGGTAAGTCCTCGGGAAACACATCTGGATACTCGCAAACCACCGTAATATCACCAATATCCGGCACACGAACACTCGTATCAATCACATGTGCAAGGTAAGTCTCACAACCCTTCCTCATCATCTAATCAGCCTTCATTGCTGAAATCAAACAGGGCAAAGAGGTATTCTTTTCACCCCGAAACCAGATTTCCGGCATGCTTGCACTTCTGAAAAAAACCTCCTTCTTATGAAAGTCAAGAATAACCCAATAGTTCTCCAAGAAATTCATACCTAAAATAACGTCAAAATCCACGATATCCAGCAGCATCAAGTCCGCGGCTAACCCATAGCCTCCAATAAAAATCTCCCAATCTTTATATACCCACCCGACACACACTACCTCGCCAGATGAATACAACACTCGCCACATACTAGGGAGTGGAGATGCAGGTATAGTAGCCAATAATGCTAATCTATATGACATGAATGAATGTGTAGCCCCTGGATCTAGTAAAGTAAGAACTGGATGACCAAAAATGTACAACGTACCGATGATAACCTCTAGAGAAGCTCTGCCCTCACGTAGAGACATGACATGAACCCGAGCTTGTCCTGCTAGTCGTCCACGCTAGCCACGATTCTGCTGACTACCATGTCCAGTAGGCTGTGTTGTACGATCACTAGAAGTAGTACCCTGATCTCGTCTAGGACCCTGATCCGCAACACCACCAAAAGTGCTAAGCTGAGGACACTCCCTCGCAAAGTGACCCATCTGGCCATAACGGTAACAAGTAGAGGTGCCATACTGACACTGACCAAAGTGATATTTGTGGTAGTTGTTAAACAATGGAGATTCCCTCGGTGTAGCTGGTGTGCCAAAGAAAGGTCGAGGATAACTCGATCCACTAGAACTCCCACTGGACTGTTGCCTCTACGGTCGATTCCTCCTCCATCTATAACTCTACCTATGAGTGCTAGTAGGATGTCTATATGGTCCACTACCCGAAGATGATGCTGATCCAGAAGTACCTGAACTCAATCTCTTCGAAGCACCCTAGCTAGGTCCACTCTCTTCAAAGTGACGCGTCTGAAACCGCATCTGCCTCTCCCTCTCGAAATCCTCACCTCTGAGTGCAGCACTAACAAACTCATCAAAGTTATCCCGAGGCATAGTGGTCAAAGTCCCCTTGATATTTAGATTCAGACCCAACTCAAACCTCCCGCACTTGGCTTCCTTTGATGCCACCATATCACGTGCAAACCGAGACAAACGAGTAAACTTATCCCGATACTCAAGCACTGACATACTCCCCTGCTTCAGATTGGTAAACTCCTCATATTTCCGCTGCTGAGTACCTGGATTGAAATACCGACGCATAAACATCTCTTTAAACACCGGCCAAGGAGTATCAATAGGAACCCTGTCTGTACCAACCCACCAAAAGTAAGCATCTGACTTAAGCAAACCCATTGTTGCTACTATTTTCTGTTCAGGAGTAAAATGCAGGTGCTCAAAAACACGCTAAACCTGAACCACATAAGCTTCACACACTACAGGATCAAGGGAACTAATACACGTATTTTACTAAATACTAAATAAATACTTAACACTCAACAAAAACGCATAAGCAATTAAAACCCTTTTTTGTAGATGTAGCATTGATAAGGTATCGTTCTTAACCGGGGATTGAGGGTGTATGCATGACTACGCTATGGTTAATGGGGAGATTTTAAGAGGTTGTTATCTAATTCCTACGAAATTAAAGACAGAAAATGGATAGTAAATGCACAGAGAAATTCTAGGTTCTAACATGCTTCACTCATGGACAAGTAGAAAACAAGCAAGAACAAAGAACCCTAAACATGTTTACTAGACCGAAAATAAACCTAAGTTATATATTTACAAGTGACCAACCCATCTTATTCACCAACGTCTTACACTTAAGTCATATTATATGCTCCCTATTAATTATCTAAGTCTTTAGCCAATTACATGTATGATCATTTATTGTGCTTCGGGAATTTGCCCTATGACACGCCTATCAACTTGACAAGGAATTTGCCTTAGCCTAAATTGATGCATTAAGACTAACATGTTCGACTAAATCCTGAGACTCGAAACAAGTTACACATAATATTTCAAAACTGTAAACAAAGCACTGTTATTCAAAACCAAAATACAAACGTTTACAAGGATAAGTAGAAAGATTAGAGTTACACCTTAAGCTCGGGAATTTTCCCTACGCCTTTAATGCAGCCGTCCTTCAATGGAGATGGTGAATATCTAAGGGAATTTTCCTTATAGTCTACTCGGTGGAGGTAGGAAGCTTTTTGGTGGTGGAGTATGGTGGATCCTTGACAACCTTCGAACTTTGGGAGAGGAGAATAGTGTTTGCAGAGCTATTGGCTTCTAAGATGAGTGATGCTTGAGAATGAGGCCTAGATCTTGTATTTATAGGTGAAGAATTTCAACTTTCCTCTCCAAACTAGGTTTTCCTAGTGTACCCAGGTAGAATTGACAGCCTGTGACAGCCTGTCTTGAAACGTTTTTTTCGGGAGTTGTAGAGCTTAGAAAATTGTGATTTTGGATTCGTTGGAAAGATCAGCTCAAGGGCTTCAAGAAGACATATATGATCACTATATTTGGAGTTGAATTGTAGATTTTGTGATCCGTTGAAGATTGATGAGGTGGCAGGCATATCTTCCTCTTCCTACTAGGAGTAGGGAAATCTTGATCTTTCCATATCTTGTATTTCTTGAGCTCCAAGTCATTTTGGCCGAACCTACCATATATTGTAGGATATTTTGATCTTCAAATAAGGCACTTTTGAGATATACTTAATACTTTTGATCCTCCATCTATTCGGTAATATCTCGCCCAAAATGCTTGCTGATTTTCGATCCACCATTTGAAATGTCTTCATTTTTCCTTGCATCATTTTAGTAACTTGAGAAGACCATTTTGGATCCATATTTTGCTACGTCATTCCTAGTTGATTTAGAAAACTACTCCACTTAGCTCATTTTATGCTCCAAATCACCTCCTTTATTGTACTCTTTTATTCAAAACCTAAAAACAACAAAGTAAGTAAGAAATGATAATACTAAGGTAAAAAAAAAGTAAAATGTAGAGAGAAATGCGTTAAGAATCTAGCATAAAATGCATTGATCAAATTCCCCCACACTTGGATTTTGCTAGTCCCTAGCAAAAAAACTAAATAAAAGAAAGACTAGAAATAAGAAAACATACAAAACCAATGTTGGAGCTAGTCTCCACGTTGGGAAAAGTCTAATAAAATACTCAGATTTTGAAATACTTCTATGCCCTTAACTAAATTTGTCTCAAAATTTTCTTTTAAGTATATGGCGATTGAGTCACAAGATTTCATAGTGAAAAGTTCAAAAATTTCGAGAGATAAGAGAAATATGATCATGTTATGAACAAGTAGGACTTAGAGAAAACAATGGTGAAGTAAAAGCTATGCATGTTTCGAATAAGGTTAAATCAAGCTCACATGGATGCGCTCATCATATTTTCACTCATGAAAGGGGTTCACTCAAAATGTATAAATTGAATTGAAAACCTCATAATTACTTGCACAAATAAACCAAACCATATGCCTACTCATGTAACTTACTCAACCAATCGAAGGCTACTCATCTTAAGGATCATAAAGGTCTTTAGAAAGGTTGTAATGGGGCTAAGGCTAAGGCATTCCAAATTTAGATAAGTGGTGGTTACAAACGTTCCAAAGACTTAGTCTAACACTTGGAATTCTCAAATTTTGTGGCTCATCCTTTCTACACTTCTTCTTGTGTCAAACTTCAGAATCGGGGGTCAAATTTCATCTTTTTGGGGCCTAACTTCATTCTAAACTTCACATGTCCAAACTTTTACACTTAGAACATTTACCGGAGAGCTTCACTATTTTTTTTTCTTTCTTTTTCTGTGACGACCCGAACCAGAATCAGTTGTGTATTCTGCACGATTCACGAGATTGGTCATAGTCGCAGTTTTACGATATGTGTGTGGTTCGTCGATTCTATTCGCGACTATATTTTCGGCCGAGAATTTGAGTTGAGTGTCTTCACGGAAGTTGTAGAGCACGTGATTTCGAGTTCGAGGACGGTTTCGGATTATTTTTCCGATAACCAAAGAATATATTGTGATTATTTGAAGTTTCTGTTTTCGACGAGTTTATCCGTTTGTTTCGTGTTTATCCGAATCACTTGAATATTCATTTTGGACCATCAATTCACCCGAGACGCAAGTATAAATATCGGGAATAGTCGTAAAATCGTCGAAAAACACTATTTGACGTTGACCGCCGTTGACTTTCCAAAAATAGAAGTTGTTGACCGTTGACCCGAGGGAGAAGTTTCCTGATTGGTCTTCGTCGGCCGGCCTGCATTTTCCGGCAACCTCTGGCCAAGTGAAGGGTAAGCTTAGCTTCCTCTCATGATTTCGAGTTGTTTGGTATGTGAATTTGTGGGAATTGATGAGGTTTGGTGAGAACCCGAATCAGGTTAGGTCACCGGAGTTCGCCGGAGTTGGGGTGAGTGGTTCCGGTGAGTTTTGGAGGTTGGGTTGTTGGGGTTTCGACTCCCCACACCTTGGTGATGCTCCCTCTGTGTTTGATTTGGTCTGAGGAGGTGAATTTTGTGGAACCCGATTGGGTTACCGGAATCTGGATTCTGTTCGGTTCGAGCTGGATTTGGGGTGGTTCCGGTTTGATTCGGTCTTAGTGGTAGTTGAAGAAGATGATGGGTTGGAGGAGAGCTTCATTTCTGGAGCTTCTCCCCGTGGAATTCCACCATTGACGGCGCGCCTAACGGCGGAGCTCCGGCGAGGAGTTGACTTTTTGGTTTTCGACGTTTTTAATGTCATTTTTCTCGTAATCGCGCCCTGATTATCATCCAGAGGTTTTCAGATTGATTTGGGTAGCGGATTTTCAGTCGAGGGTTTCGAGTAGAGATTTCGGGAATTCCGTTAATCATTTTGTACTGCATTGTATATTTCCGGGAATGGTTGGTTTCCGTGGTTAAGTTCAGAGTTGTGGATTATGTTTTTGATCAGTTATGTTTATGAATGTTAAGGAGATCGAGATCAAGATCGAGATCGTGTTTCAGGCGAGGGATCTTCCGCCGGGCCACGAGATTAGCGCGAGTGCGCGATACGCGAGTCTGTGAGTGGACATCTCTTTTCACGGATTGATTGCGAGTCCTTTATAAATGATTTAAGAACTTGAGCATGCAGTTTGATTATGATTTTACGAGCATGTGTTTTATGATTATGCATATACGAATATACGTATACGAATATACATACGTACATATTATGTTTTATGCATGTGCATGGAAAAGATTTATGATTTGGTTTACACAGAGTACAATCTCAGTTATCAGGGTTGTATCGATACAGGTTGGCTTCTCGGCTGATCCCGAGTACGCTCCGGGGGGGGGGGGGGGGGACAGATATCCTGACCCGAGGCCTTTCTGGCTAGGAATCACGTGTGGGTCTGGGATCCCGTGATTCAGACTGTGCTATCGCGTGGTAGTCCACGAGTGACTCCGCGATATATTTACGATGCATGCTCTGTACGTGGGTTGGAGTTAGCGTCTCCTCACGTACCATTTGATTTTCATGCATTTGACTCGCATATGTTTTTACATGTATATATATATATTACTTGGTGAAAGACATTTATTTTCGTCCACTCACTTTAACGAGTTTTATGTCTTTCCCCTGGGCTTTTCGGTTTTCGTGCCCAATTGCAGTTCAGGTTCTGGTGTTTCACGTCGCGGTTGGAGGCTAGTGATTTGAGCTACCTGTGCTTTCCAGTAGGTTCTTGTTTCGCCTACTGATGTGTATATTGTATATATTTACACTAGAGGTCGCTCTGATACATTCTGATACGTGTGTTATACGGATTTTCTCGGATATATTATATTATACAGATATGTTTTCTGTTATTTGATTTTATTATGATATTGAGAAATCCGGATGGGATTGGTGCCAACGGTTTGGCTTTTGTGGCATAGGATGAAGTGTTATTTTCAGGGTGCAGGTTTATGCAATTCCGCGTTAGTAACGTTACTCTGCCGAAATTTTGAATGATTTTTGTTGGTTCGTGTTTTCAGAAGGGGTTCGATATCGGTTTAGGCAACTGAATCGGGGTTGGGTCCTTTCAGCTTGGTATCAGAGCATTAGGTTGTCAGATTCTGTAGACTCTTGTAGTTGTGACGCTTAGGGTATTTGAGTTTGTACAGCATGACTGGAGTGATGACCCGACTGGCCAGCGGTACTCATCAATACTTCGGGTGTTGTGTGTTCTCAAATATCTGCGGTTTCATGATTACGTTCTTTCCGCTTGTACCTAATGCTTGTCTTGTATCAGTAGGATGCCTCCTCGACGTGGTCCCCGTGTTGATCGGGAAGCGGATCCTGATGAGGATCGCCAAACGCGCGACTTGCTGATGCGAGTGCTGCGTTTGAAAGAGCGTTTTGACCCTGTGGTCAAGGCTCGTACTGCTGGTGCTACTGTGTTTTCGGGTTCAATTGATCCAGAGATATGCGAGGCATGGTTGGTTCAGGTTGAACGTGTATGTGAGAGTTTGCAGTTTACTCCTGAGCAGATGACAGTGGCAGCAGTCGGATTACTTGAGGGTGATGCATACTTTTGGTGGGTTAGCACCGACAGAGTTCCAGCTGATACTCCGTGGACTTTGTTCGGTGATCTGTTCATGCGGAGGTACTTTAATCAGGCTACCCAGCAGCGCAAGTATGAGGAGTTTACAAACTTGAGGCACTGCAGTTTGTCTGTACTTGAGTACCGGGACAGGTTTACCTGCTTATCTCGATTTGCGCATGATATGGTGGCTACTTAGGAAGCCAAGTGTCGCAGGTTTGAGCTGGGTTTGAACTTGAATATCAAGGGGACTCTGACTACGATGCCTCGGAACAACTTTGATGAGTTTATCAGTGCAGCACTCCGAGGTGAGGACATAGAGAAGGAGAGGCAGCAGAGGTACCAGCCGAGACGGTTTGAGGAGGGTGGACCGAGTCAAAGACCTTCAAAGAGGCAGAGTTTTGATACTTCCGGTTCAGCTTCATCTTCAGGCGGTGGATCTTATCGACCACCAGCTAGTGTACCCAGACCGAGGCAGAGATGGAGGAGAGATCGACCGCAGCGACCACAGGCTAGTGGGGATTCCAGCGGTTCCTGTTATCCTCGACGACCTTTTGGCACTTTTGCTACACCGAGGGAGTATCCGTTGTGCAACTTGTGCAATAGGTATCATTTTGGTTCGTGTCAGCGAGGCACCCTCAACTGTTATCATTGTGGCCAGGTGGGTCACTATGCGAGGGCGTGTCCTCAGTTGGTTGGTGCTGGTGATCAGACAGCTCAGAGTTCCGGAGGAGAGCGAGGTGCCACTTCGGGGGCGCGACCAGCACAGTTTGCAGGCCAGGGCAGGCAGCAGGGACAGCCTCGGCGAGGACGACCAGCCGGACAGGCGAGGGTTCATGCTATGACTCTACGAGAGGGCAGAGCTTCACCGGAGGTCGTTATCGGTACGTTACATGTCTTTGGTATTCCAGTACTTGCATTGTTAGATCCAGGTGCCACACATTCATTCACATCATTTAGACTATCATCATTAGCTACGGTACCTGCATCTCCACTTCCGGGGTTGTGGAGAGTATTATATCCGTCAGGTGAGGTTGTGAGCATCGGTTGGGTATATAGAAACTGTGAGGTGTTTATTAGTGATCATGGATTAGCCGCAGATATGTTATTGCTTGATATTGTGGATTTTGATCTGATCTTGGGTATGGACTTCTTGGAGACGCATTGGGCCATGTTTGACTGTCACAAGAAGGAGGTCGCGTTTCGACGACCAGGGTTACCCGAGATACTGTTCCGTGGCGAGAACAACACTTCACTACCGTGTTTGATTTCCGCGATGAGGGTAGATCGGTTGATGAAGAAGGGTTATGTTGCTTATTTAGCACATGTTGTGGACACTTCAGTAGCTGTGCCAGACCTTGGTAGTATTGAGGTTGTTTCTGAGTTTCCGGATGTGTTTCCAGCAGAGTTACCTGGTATACCCCCTGTGCGGGAGATTGATTTCACTATTGAGTTGTTACCGGGTACATGATCGATTTCCCAGACACCGTATCGTATGTCACCGGCGGAGTTGAAGGAGTTGCAGATTCAGTTCCAGGAGTTGCTAGAGAAGGGTTTCATTCGACCGAGTGTTTCTCCGTGGGGTGCTCCGGTGTCGTTTGTGCGGAAGAAGGATGGGTCCATGCGTTTGTGCATCGACTATCAGAAGCTGAATCAGGTTATGGTGAAGAACAAGTATCCGTTACCGCGGATTGATGATTTGTTTGATCAGCTCAAGGGAGCCGCAGTCTTTACAAAGATTGACCTTCAATCCGGATATCACCAGTTGAGGATCCGAGACTCTGATGTAGCCAGGACAGCTTTCAGGTCACGGTATGGGCATTATGAGTTTTTGGTTATGCCGTTTGGGTTGACCAACGCCCCCGCAACTTTCATGGACTTGATGAATCGGGTGTTCAGACGGTTCCTAGACAAGTTCGTGATTGTATTCATCGACGATATTTTGATATATTCCAGGAGTGTGGGCCAGCTCAAGAAGCATTTATGAGCAGTGTTGCGGACTTTGCGGGACCATCAGTTGTTCGCGAAGTTTAGCAAGTGCAAATTCTGGTTGGATAGTGTGAAGTTTCTGGGCCACGTGATTTCGGCCGAGGGAGTCAGTGTTGATCCTGACAAGATCGAGGCCGTGTTGAACTGGAGTAGACCTACTACTGTACCGGAGATCCGGAGTTTCTTGGGATTAGCAGGCTATTACCGGCGGTTTGTACAGGATTTCTCCCGGATTGCTACACCACTGACCAGATTGACGAAGAAAGGCGTCAAGTTTGAGTGGTCTGATGCATGCGAGGAGAGTTATTTGCTCCTGAAGGAGAGATTGACTACTGCACCGGTTCTGACATTGCCAAATGATAGTGGTGAGTTTGTAGTGTACAGTGATGCATCGAAGTTGGGACTTGGCTGTGTGTTGATGCAGCATGGTAGAGTTGTGGCCTACGGTTCCAGGTAGCTGAAACCACATGAGGTCAACTATCCGACGCATGATTTGGAGTTAGCCGCTATTGTGTTAGCATTAAAGAGTTTGAGATATTACTTGTATGGAGCTCAGTGTAAGATCTTCACCGACCACAAAAGTCTTACTTACTTGCAGACGCAGCCGGATCTGAACATGAGGCAGCGCCGGTGGATGGAGTTGATCAATGATTATGATTGCACGTTTGAGTACCATCCAGGGAAGGCCAAAGTTGTGGCTGATGCACTTAGCTGGAAGTCTGGAGCCTCGTTGGTTCATATGTGTGTGGCCAGAGTGTCAATGTTAGCCGAGCTTCGGACTACGGGTGCCGAGTTTGAGTGGAATGATGAGGGAGCTTTGTTAGCCAGTTTCCAGGTTCGACCCGTATTGGTTGATCAGGTACGAGAGGCTCAAGATTCAGTGTGACGACCCGGACCAGAATCAGCAGTATGATCAGCTATATTCGTGAGGTACGGCGTAGTCGCAGAGTTGCGACAGTTGTTTTAATCGCCGAAGCTTCTTAACGACTAAAATATTGGCCGAGAATTGGAGCTGGGTCTCTTCTCGAGAGTCGTTGTACGCATGATTACGAGTTCGTGGGCGGTTCCGGATCGTTATTTGGACAACCGATGAATTAGTTATAAATATTTGAAGTTTCGACGGAAACGGATTTAAATGGCAGGTTTGTTCGCGACTAAATTACCGGACAAGAATTTGGTCTCGGCTTCTTCACGGAAGTTGTTCAGAATTTAATTTCGAATTCGTGGGAACTTCCGGAGCATGATTTGTAGTTACGAGGAATTAGTTGCGAATATTTCCGTTGTTGTTTGTTTAGTCGATTTATTATGTGTTTGGGCTGAACAGTTGACTTTTTATCCGTTTGGCCGATGTGTTTGACTTTGGGTGATTATTGAAGAGTACGTCGAGACGAGTTTGTGGCCGCGAGAATTATCGGAATCGGAATTACGACGAGAAAGTTAAGCGTGTTTGAAGTTTATCGAAATGGATAAGTTTGAGTTTCCATTTTGGGAAAGAGTATAAATAGTAACCTGCCATTAAGGGGAAGTCAAACCTTACTATTTATGTCTTTGACTGGTGAGTTGACCGAGTCAACTCGGCCTTGGAAGAGAATCGCGACGGTGGTGTACGGTGGCGACGGTGTGTTGCCGATCGGCCGTCTCCGGCCACGGGGGAGGTGGCAGTCGGTGCGCCTTGGCCTCCCGAGCCTACCCCCGGCCACCACGCACGGCATGGCTCGCCGGAGGAGAAGATAAATCCGGCCAAAGTTCAAGGTTTCTTGGTGAATTCGGGTTCCTCAAATTCGGCCGAATTGAACTTCAAGAGGTACTGGGTTTTGTAGCCCTCTTCAATGTGATTCTAACCATATAAACATGGTATTCTAATTCGATTTGAGCATGGGGAATTTTGGGTTTGAATTTTGTGTTTCATTTCGGTTTATCGTGAAATTGACCTAGTTAGAATGAGAATTGGCCTTTGTTGTAGTTGACAAAGTTGCTTAGTGAGTGGTTTTGCATGGAATAGGGGTTGCTCCGCCGTGAATTCTTCCGGTCAACAGTGGCGCCGCCGTGGACGGTGGTCAACGGCAGTCACCGGTCAACGGGTTGACTTTTTTACTTTCGACAAGTTGCATGTCATTTGACTCGAAATCGCGCCCCGATCGCAGTGGGGATGTTCGTTTTTCGAGTTGAGCGTCCGAATGTAAAGCGAGGTATTGAGGTGTTATATATGGATTTTCGACGATTCGTCGACTTTGGATTACGTGTTTCCGAGAACGGTGGTTTCTCGTGATTTTTCTTGTATTGTCGAGATATGATTTTGAGATATGGATTTTGTGAATATTCAGGTGTTCGTGATCGTTCGTTTGGCGAGGGATTTTCCGCCGGATCACGGGTTAATGCGATACGCGTTACGCTAGTCTGTGAGTGGACACTTTATTTTCACGGATTGATTGCGAGTCCTTATTTATGATTTACGAACTTGAGCATGCAGATTGATTATGATTTTACGAGCATGTGTTTTACAATTATGTTTATACGAATATACGTATACGAATATATATACATATACGTACATATTATGTTTTATGCATGTGCATGGAAAAGATTTATGATTTGATTTACACAGAGTACAGTCTTGGTTACGCTGTTGTATCGATACACCTTGGCTTCTCGGCTGATCCCCGAGTACGCTCCGGGAAGGACAGATTTCCTGACCCGAGGCCTTTCTGGCTAGGAATCACGTGTGGGTCTGGGATCCCGTGGTTCAGACTGTGCTATCGCGTGGTAGTCCATGAGTGATTCCGCGATTTTTATGTTGCATGCTCCGTACGCGTGAGGAGTTAGAGTCTCCCTCGTGTACTCGGACGCGTGAGGAGTTAGAGTCTCCCTCGTGTACCATTTCTTACTTATGCAGTTGGACTCGCATATGTTTTATATTATATATATTCGGTGAAAGACATTTATTTTCGTCCACTCACTCTAACCTGTTTATTGTCTTTCCCCTGGGCTTTTCGGTTTTCGTGCTCAGTTTGCAGTTCAGGCTCTGGTGTCGCACGTCGTGGTCGGAGGCATAGTGCTCGAGCTACCTTGTTTCCTCCAGTAGGTTTATTGTTCTACCTACTGTGGTATACATATATGTTTATACGATAGAGGTCGCTCTGAGTAATCTGTTGTTCACGTTATATGATTTTACACCGGATTTCAGTAAAGTATATATTATATGTATTGTTTACTTTACTGTTGATATATTGAGAAATCCAGATGGGATTGGTGCCCACGGTTTGCTTTTTGCGGCATAGGATGAAGTGTATTTTCCGGGTGCAGGTAATGGTAATTCTGCGCTAGTAACGAAACTCTGCCCAAATTTTGAAAAGTTTTTGTTGGTTCGTGATTTCGGAAGGGTTTGATTCCGATTTAGGAAGCTAAATCGGGGTTGGGTCCTTTCAGCTTGGTATCAGATCATTAGGTTATAGGTTCTGTAGACTTCTGTAGTCGTGTTTGCTAAGGATATTTGAGAATGTACAGCATGTTTGGAATGGTGACCCGACCGGCCGGCGGATAATCATCAAATTACGGGTGTTGTATGCTTTCAAATATTTGAAGTTCCATGATTACGTTCCACTTGTTGTGAACGATATTGTATTCATTAGGATGCCTCCTGACGTACTTTCCGTGTCATTTCGGTTGTGGATCCTGTTGAGGATCAATCGAAGCGCGATTTACCAGTGAACTGCGGATTTGGATGAGTAATCTGGTGCAGAGAATTGTGTGGCACAGTTTGCCTGGGGATGTGTATACGGGCGTCTATATGTTGCCTCAGAGCTGAGAATTGTGGCAGTGATGTTTGCCTGAGTCAGATTGTTGTATTTGGTGGGCTGTTATTGTGTGAGTTCCGGTTGTGACTCCATGGCCTACATTCAGAGTGTTATGTAAACGGTGATGGTGTTATCAGGCTATCCAGCAATTGAATGTGGAGTCTTTACCCACCTGAGGCAGAGATGCATTGTTCATATGATTGTCCCTATTTGCACGGGTTATGTGGCTTCAGAGGGAGCTATGCACGAGGTTCGAGATGAGTTTGAACCTGAGTATCAGAGAGAGTCTGATTGATGTGCCTCGAGTTAGCCGTGAGGAGCTTAGTGTGTTGCACTCAGTGGCGAGGCTATCGTGAGGGAAAAATGTACACGGTTTTCGATGTGACGGTTTGAGGAAGTGGACTTAGTCGAGATTTTGATGAGGTTGAGTTCCGACACCTCGGAATCAGAGATTTCATCAGGATGTAACCTTTTCGATATTGTTGAGAGTCATCAGATCGAGCAGAGGATCCATTTGATACTGGCGGAGATCACAGTGTAGCGGACTTACTCCGGTGGCACGAGTTTGGGTGATCGTTGGTGATCATTTCTCGCAGCAGATGTCGCTGTGACTTGTGTTCGTAAAGCACTCTCAGTTACTATTGTGGTGGCCAGGAGGATCACGTTACGAGGGAGCACCCTTGGTCAGCTGTTGTAGCGGATCGGCAGCTCAGGATTTACGAGGAGATCCTCATGTTGTTCCTGCAGTCTGATCAATGTACCCTTTTGACAAGTTATTCAGCTAGTCGCAATTGACGTGGGCGACTAGTTGGGCATGTTGGAGTTCGTGCCATGACCTTGTTTGAGGAAAGACTTTTCTCCAAGGTTACTGTTGCTTGGTATCCATGGCTATTGTACCTGCATCTCCACTTCCGAGGTCTTGGAGAGTGTTGCATTCATCCGGAGGTTGCGAGGTCCTTGTTGGAGGATATGGCTTAGCCGCGAATCTGTTATAGCTGGACATTGTGGTTTTGGTGTGTTTGTGAGTATGGATTTACTGACGATGCATTTGGGCTATGTGCGAGTGCCTCGAGAAGGAGGTTGTGTTCGACGACCAGGTTTTCCCGAGATACTGTTTCGCGGTGATGGTCGAGCGGATGATGGAGACGGTTTGTGTTGCTTGCTTAGACCATGTTGTGGATACTACGGTTGCTGTGCCCGATATTGGTGACATTGTGGTGGATCCCGAGTTTTCCAGGTGTATTCCGGAGGAGTTACCAGGTATTCCTCCTATTCGGGAGACTGACTACACTATCGAGCTTGTACCAGGCGCTGGACTCATTTTACCGACGTCTTGTCGTTCGGAGCCAGCGGAGCTGATGGAGCTATTGTTTCGACTCCAGGAGTTGCTGGAGGAGGTTTCAGGAGATTTCGTGCGACCCCGCGTATTTGCGTGGTGTGCTCTTGCACTGTTTAATTACACGGATGTTGGATGATTTGACGTGGTGGTGCATTGACTACCGGAAGCTCGATTTGCTTCAGAGGAGTGCGAGTATCCTCCGCTTCGGATTGACGATTGGTGGATCAGCTCGCGAGAGTTTCAGTCTTGTTGAAGATTGATTTCGGGTCCGGATACTATCAGTTGTGGATCAATGAGTCAGATGTGGCTATGTGGCTTTCGGATCTCGGTGCGAACATCTGGAGTTCTTGGTCACTTCATTGTTTGACCAATGCCCCGTAGATCGTGTGGACTTGATGGACCAGATGTTCAGGTGATTCTGGACGAGTTGCGGTCATGTTCGTTGGCAATGTCCTTATGTACTCCAGGAGTGTGGACCAGCACCTGAGGCAATTGTGAATGGTTTTGCGGACTTCGCAAAATGATCAGCTATTTGCGAAGTTCAGCCAGTGTGAGTTTTGGTCGATTAGCGTGAAGATGTTGGGCTATGTGATGCTATCCGAGGGAGTTGGCGTGGATCCTGACTAGATGGAAGCCGTGTTGATTTGGGGATTGCTTTACCATTGTACCAGAGATCAGAGGTCTCTTGGGTTTGGCAGACTTGTATAGACGGCTTGTGCAGGATTTTCCTAGATTACCACTCTACTTTCCGGATTGCCGGAGAAGGCGTAGAGTTCGAGTGGTTCGATGCACGCGAGGAGAGTTACTGACTCCTGCAGGATGGTCGACCATTGCTTCGGTTTTGACCTTACTTGACAACCGCAACGAGTACGTGGGTTACGGCGATGCATCGAGATTTGGATTTGATTGTGTTTTGATGCTATGTAGCAGAGCGGTGGCTCATGGTTCCAGACAGTGGAACTTTGTATAGCTACGTATCCTATGTGTGGTTTGGTGTAGCTGTCCTTATGTTAGCATCGGAGAGTTCGAGACTCTACAGCTATGGCGTGCAGCTCAGTGTAGGACGTGCACTGATCACTTGAGTTTCATCCACTTGCATTTTCGGCCAGATTTGGGCTTGAGGCAGTGTCGATGGATGGAGTCGACTGACGACTATGGCCGCACCTTTGAGTTGCTCGAGAAAGGCTAGAGATTGTACTTTGACCATCTGTTTGGGATGATGCTGATGCATTCAGTTGAGAGTTAGGAGTTTCAGTATTACATGTGTGTATATGTGGCTCGAGTTTCCGTGTTAGCCGAGTTATGGGCTACGAGAACTGAGTTTGAGTATGATGATGTTGAGGCTCGTGGTTTTGCGCGCATTTGACACTAGTGGTACGAAATTATATCAGATACTTCGAGTTTACTACTCGTGACGCAACATGGAAAAGCAATGTAGCAGCTTGTGTGTACTGATGCCACATTCGTCGACTGGCGATGGCTAGGAAACAGAGTCGTGCCGTGCTGTGTCAGCCATTTGAGATTTCCGGTTAGACGTGGCGGTTGCTGCGGTGATTGTGTGTGTTTGTACACTTTGGTTTGTGATACCAGTTGTCAGGCCTTTGTGAACCGTTTGATGAATTTAGTACGTTTCTCCTATACTTTCGGAGACGATTTCAGTGGAAGGCTATCATGGCTGTGTTTGATGGAGGTTGTCCATCTACGTGGTGTACCTGTGTCCCAGTTCGCCGATCGAGGTAGTCAGCTACAACTGAGTGTTGGCGAGCTTTGCAACGAGCATTGGGGACCAGATTACGGTTTGGTATCAGTTTTTATCCTCGGATTGGTGGGCGATCTTTGAGGATTATTCAGGCCTTGGAGGGCATGTTATGGACCTTGGCATTGCAGTTCCGGAGGATTCGGGACCAGCAGTTTCAGCGGTTTGAGTTTGCTTGCAGTACCAGTTTGTGAACCACTGTGGTTTTGAGGTTGTTTGATGTTGATTTGAGGTATGTTGTTGTACTCCATTGTGTTGGAGTGAGTTTGATTTGGTTGAGTTTGAGTTGATGTTTGATTCTGATTTTGTGGAGTGTGTTACCACAGACTGTCGGATTAGCGGAAATGAGTTGATTATTGCCGAGTTCGATGTTTGATTTGTGTGGATACGAGTATGTTGAGTTGTGAATTGACATGTTGTTTTGATTTGTATGTGGCCATAGGCAAGTTTGTGTTATACCGTATGGTTTGGCATCGCCTATAGTGTTGGCTTTTATGTGTGTTGTGTTCCGTGTGGCGGAACTGTGTTTCAGGTTTGCTATGTGTTGTGTACCCTATCTGTTCCTTATGTAGGAACACTTGGCGATTATGTGAGCCAGTTCAGATTTGTGATTTGAGGGTACAAGGATTCCAGCACGGAGTTATCTCCTATTGTGGAGTTTGTGATCAGAGTTGTTCAGTCGATGTTGTCGCTGGAGAGTTGAGCAGTATGCAGAGGCAGTGCTCCTACTTTTGTCGCCAGACTCAGAAATTTCGAGGTCGAAATTTTTCTAAGGGGGGTGGATTTGTGACAACCCGAACCAGAATCAGCAGTATGATCAGCTATATTCGTGAGGTACGGCGTAGTCGCAGAGTTGCGACAGTTGTTTTAATCGCCGAAACTTCTTAACGACTAAAATATTGTCCGAGAATTGGAGCTGGGTCTCTTCTCGAGAGTCGTTGTACGTGTGATTACGAGTTCGTGGGCCGTTCCGGATCATTATTTGGACAACCGATGAATTAGTTATAAATATTTGAAGTTTCGACGGAAACGGATTTAAATGGCAGGTTTGTTCGCGACTAAATTACCAGACGAGAATTTGGTCTCGGCTTCTTCACGGAAGTTGTCTAGAATTTAATTTCGAGTTCGTGGGAACTTCCGGAGCATGATTTGGAGTTACGAGGAATTAGTTGCGAATATTTCCGTTTGTTGTTTGTTTAGTCGATTTATTATGTGTTTGGGCTGAACAGTTGACTTTTTATCCATTTGGCCGATGTGTTTGACTTCGGATGATTATTGAAGAGTACGTCGAGACGAGTTTGTGGCCGCGAGAATTATCGGAATCGGAATTACGACGAGAAAGTTAAGCGTGTTTGAAGTTTATCGAAATGGATAAGTTTGAGTTTCCATTTTGGGAAAGAGTATAAATAGTAACCTGTCATTAAGGGGAAGTCAAACCTTACTATTTATGTCTTTGACTGGTGAGTTGACCGAGTCAACTCGGCCTTGGAAGAGAATCGCGACGGTGGTGTACGGTGGCGACGGTGTGTTGCCGATCGGCCGTCTCCGGCCACGGGGGAGGTGGCAGTCGGTGCGCCTTGGCCTCCCGAGCCTACCCCCGGCCACCACGCACGGCATGGCTCGCCGGAGGAGAAGATAAATCCGGCCAAAGTTCAAGGTTTCTTGGTGAATTCGGGTTCCTCAAATTCGGCCGAATTGAACTTCAAGAGGTACTGGGTTTTGTAGCCCTCTTCAATGTGATTCTAACCATATAAACATGGTGTTCTAATTCGATTTGAGCATGGACAATTTTGGGTTTGAATTTTGTGTTTCATTTCGGTTTATCGTGAAATTGACCTAGTTAGAGTGAGAATTGGCCTTTGTTGTAGTTGACAAAGTTGCTCAGTGGGTGGTTTTGCATGAAATAGGGGTTGCTCCGCCGTGAATTCATCCGGTCAACAGTGGCGCCGCCGTGGACGGCGGTCAACGGCGGTCAAGGGTCAACGGGTTGACTTTTTGACTTTCGACAAGTTGCATGTCATTTGACTCGAAATCGCGCCCCGATCGCAGTAGGGAGGTTCGTTTTTCGAGTTGAGCGTCCGAATGTAAAGCGAGGTATTGAGGTGTTATATATGGATTTTTGACGATTCGTCGACTTTGGATTACGTGTTTCCGAGAACGGTGGTTTCTCGTGATTTTTCTTGTATTGTCGAGATATGATTTTGAGATATGGATTTTGTGAATATTCAGGTGTTCGTGATCGTTCGTTTGGCGAGGGACTTTCCGCCGTATCACGGGTTAACGCGATACGCGTTACGCCAGTCTGTGAGTGGACACTTTATTTTCACGGATTGATTGCGAGTCCTTATTTATGATTTACGAACTTGAGCATGCAGATTGATTATGATTTTACGAGCATGTGTTTTACGATTATGTTTATACGAATATACGTATACGAATATATATACATATACGTACATATTATGTTTTATGCATGTGCATGGAAAAGATTTATGATTTGATTTACACAGAGTACAGTCTTGGTTACGTTGTTGTATCGATACACCTTGGCTTCTCGGCTGATCCCCGAGTACGCTCCGGGAAGGACAGATATCCTGACCCGAGGCCTTTCTGGCTAGGAATCACGTGTGGGTCTAGGATCCCATGGTTCAGACTGTGCTATCGCGTGGTAGTCCATGAGTGATTCCACGATTTTTATGTTGCATGCTCCGTACGCGTGAGGAGTTAGAGTCTCCCTCGTGTACCATTTCTTACTTATGCAGTTGGACTCGCATATGTTTTATATTATATATATTCGGTGAAAAACATTTATTTTCGTCCACTCACTCTAACGTGTTTATTGTCTTTCCCCTGGGCTTTTCGGTTTTCGTGCCCAGTTTGCAGTTCAGGCTCTAGTGTCGCACGTCGTGGTCGGAGACATAGTGCTCGAGCTACCTTGTTTCCTCCAGTAGGTTTATTGTTCTACCTACTGTGGTATACATATATGTTTATACGATAGAGGTCGCTCTGAGTAATCTGTTGTTCACGTTATATGATTTTACACCGGATTTCAGTAAAGTATATATTATATGTATTGTTTACTTTACTGTTGATATATTGAGAAATCCGGATGGGATTGATGCCCACGGTTTGCTTTTTGCGGCATAGGATGAAGTGTATTTTCCGGGTGCAGGTAATGGTAATTCTGCGCTAGTAACGAAACTCTGCCCAAATTTCGAAAAGTTTTTGTTGGTTCGTGATTTCGGAAGGGTTTGATTCCGATTTAGGAAGCTAAATCGGGGTTGGGTCCTTTCATTCAGATTCCTACTTATTGGGCAAGAAGACCATGATACGGAATGGTGTGCCTACAGAGTTCCGATTGAGCGACGACGGTACGTTGTTGTTCAGAGGCAGGTTATGTGTACCCAGAGATGAGAGCCTGAAGAAGGAGATTTTGGATGAGGCCCATAGTTCAACATATACGATGCATCTTGGAGGTACGAAGATGTTTCGTACACTTCGAGCGTACTATTGGTGGCGCAACATGAAGTGGGAAATTGCCGCGTACGTGAATCGATGTTTGATTTGTCAGCAGGTGAAGGCGGAGAGGCAGAAACCTGCGGGGAAACTACAGCCACTTGAGATTCCGGTTTGGAAGTGGGAGCACATTACGATGGATTTTGTCTATTAGTTGCCGCGTACTTCGGCTGGCAACACTGGCATTTGGGTTATTGTGGATAGACTGACGAAATCCGCACACTTTCTTGCACTTCCAGGGAAGATATCAGTGGGTAGATTGGCCAAGTTGTACTTATCTGAGATTGTTCGCTTGCATGGTGTGCCTGTGTCCATTGTTTCTGACCGAGATAGTCAGTTCACCTCTGAGTTTTGGCAGGCATTGTAGTGAGCTTTGGGCACGAGGTTGCGATTTAGTACAGCTTTCCATCCTCAGACTGGCGGGCAGTCCGAGCGGACCATCCAGACTCTTGAGGATATGCTGCGTTCATGTGTGTTGCAGTTCCGCGGGAATTGGGATCAGCAGTTACATTTGATTGAGTTCGCCTACAACAATAGCTATCAGGCCAGTATCGAGATGGCACCGTACGAGGCTCTGTGCGGGAAGCAGTGTCGCTCTCTGTTGTGTTGGAGTGAGGTGGGCGAGCGTTGGCTGATTAGCCCTGATCTGGTGAAGAGCACTATGGAGGATGTTCAGATTATCCGGGATAGATTGAAGATCGCCCAGGATCGCCAGAAGAGTTATGTGGACGTGAGGATGAAGAGTTTAGAGTTCGAGGTTGGTGATTGGGTTTTCCTGAAACTATCTCCGTGGAGGGGAGTTGTGCGTTTCGGAAAGCGTGGCAAGCTTCGACCGCGATACATTGGTTCGTACGAGATTACTGAAAGGGTTAGGGCTGTTGCTTACAGACTTGAGTTGCCAGCTGAGATGGCTCGTATTCATGATGTCTTCCATGTTTCAATGTTGCGGAAGTACATCTCAGATCCTTCACATGTGTTAGCCCCACAGCAGTTGCCGATCAAAGAGGATTTGACGTACGTGGAGGAGCCTGTGCAGATTCTCGATCGTCGTGAGCAGGAGTTGAGGCACCGTGTGATCCCGCTAGTGAAGGTCTTGTGGCAGAACCACTCAGCTGAGGAGGCCACCTTGGAGACTAAGCAGCGTATGCGGGAACAGTATCCTCATCTGTTCACTTGACAGGTACGTAAATTTCGAGGTCAAAATTTTTTTTAAGGGGGGTAGATTTGTGACGACCCAAACCAGAATCAGTTGTGTATTCTGCACGATGCACGAGATTGGTCATAGTCGCAGTTTTACGATATGTGTGTGGTTTGTCGATTCTATTCGCGACTATATTTTCGGCCGAGAATTTGAGTTGAGTGTCTTCACGGAAGTTGTAGAGAACGTGATTTCGAGTTCGAGGGCGGTTCCGGATGATTTTTCCGATAACCGAAGAATATATTGTGATTATTTAAAGTTTCAGTTTTCGACGAGTTTATCCGTTTGTTTCGTGTTTATCCGAATCACTTGAATATTCATTTTGGACAGTTGATTGACCCGAGGCGCGAGTATAAATATCGGGAATAGTCGTAAAATCATCAAAAAACACTATTTGATGTTGACCGCCGTTGACTTTCCAAAAATAGAAGCTGTTGACCGTTGACCCGAGGGAGAAGTTTCCCGATTAGTCTTCGTCGGCCGACCTTCATTTTCCGGCCACCTCCGGCCAAGTGAAGGGTAAGATTCGCTTCCTCTCATGATTTCGAGTTGTTTGGTATGTGAATTTGTGGGAATTGATGAGGTTTGGTGAGAACCCAAATCAGGTTAGGTCACCGGAGTTCGCCGGAGTTAGGGTGAGTGGTTCCGGTGAGTTTTGAAGGTTGGGTTGTTGGGGTTTCGACTCCCCACACCTTGGTGATGCTCCCTCTGTGTTTGATTTGGTCTGAGGAGGTGAATTTTGTGGAACCCGATTGGGTTACCGGAATCTGGATTCCGTTCGGTTCGAGCTGGATTTGGGGTGGTTCCGGTTTGATTCGGTCTTAGTGGTAGTTGAAGAAGATGATGGGTTGGAGGAGAGCTTCATTTCTGAAGCTTCTCGCCGTGGAATTCTTCCGTTGACTGCGCGCCGCCGCCGCCGCCGGCGGTCAACGGCGGAGCTCCGGCGAGGGGTTGACTTTTTGGTTTTTGACGTTTTTAATGTCATTTTTTTCGTAATCGCGCCCTGATTATCGTCCAGAGGTTTTCTGATTGATTTGGGTAGCGGATTTTCAGTCAAGGGTTTCGAGTGGAGATTTCGGGAATTCCGTTAATCATTTTGTACAGCATTGTATATTTCCGGGAACGGTTAGTTTCCGTGGTTAAGTTCGGAGTTGTGGATTATGTTTTTGATCAGTTATGTTTATGAATGTTCAGGAGATCGAGATCGAGATCGAGATCATGTTTAAGGTGAGGGATCTTCCGCCGGGCCATAAGATTAGCGCGAGTGCGCGATACGCGAGTATGTGAGTGGACATCTCTTTTCACGGATTGATTGCGAGTCCTTTATAAATGATTTACGAACTTGAGCATGCAGTTTGATTATGATTTTACGAGCATGTGTTTTATGATTATGCATATACGAATATACGTATACGAATATACATACGTACATATTATGTTTTATGCATGTGCATGGAAAAGATTTATGATTTGGTTTACACAGAGTACAGTCTCAGTTATCAGGGTTGTATCGATACACGTTGGCTTCTCGGCTGATCCCCGAGTACGCTCCGGGGGGGACAGATATCCTGACCCGAGGCCTTTCTGGCTAGGAATCACGTGTGGGTCTGGGATCCCGTGATTCAGACTGTGCTATCGCGTGGTAGTCCACGAGTGACTCCGCTATATATTTACGATGCATGCTCTGTACGTGGGTTGGAGTTAGTGTCACCTCACGTACCATTTGATTTTCATGCATTTGACTCGCATATGTTTTTACATGTATATATATATTACTTGGTGAAAGACATTTATTTTCATCCACTCACTCCAACGAGTTTTATGTCTTTCCCCTAGGCTTTTCGGTTTCCGTGCCCAGTTGCAGTTCAGGTTCTGGTGTTTCACGTCGCGGTTGGAGGCTAGTGATCTGAGCTACCTGTGCTTTCCAGTAGGTTCTTGTTTCGCCTACTGATGTGTATATTGCATATATTTACACTAGAGGTCGCTCTGATACATTCTGATACATGTGTTATACGGATTTTCTCGGATATATTATATTATACAGATATGTTTTCTGTTATTTGATTCTGTTATGATATTGAGAAATCCGGATGGGATTGGTGCCCACGGTTTGGCTTTTGTGGCATAGGACGAAGTGTTATTTTCAGGGTGCAGGTTTATGCAATTCCGCGTTAGTAACGTTACTCTGCCGAAAGTTTGAATGATTTTTGTTGGTTCGTGTTTTCAGAAGGGGTTCGATTCCGGTTTAGGCAACTGAATCGGGGTTGGGTCCTTTCATTTTCTTTTCATGCTCTCGAATTTTCTTTCTTGTTTTTATTTTCTTTTCGGCAGTTACACTTTTTTTTCAAGCTTTTGGACAAGTCTTCCCTCTTTTCGTATTCTTTCATCACTTTTCCGCCACTTCTTTGTGCTAGCTTCGAAATCTCTTCACCAAGTCTTTGAAAACAAGGGTTGGAAACTCTACACTACGCTAAGTGTTTAGATATGTAAGTGGTAAATGAATGAAAAGGCTAAACGTAGGCACAAAGGGGTACTCTAAGGGTGTCGCAGCTCGTGCGCACAATAGGACACATGGCTTTTTGGTTTAAGTGGTGGTAACCTAATTTACCTTTAATCATATCCAAAATCGGAGCATATATCAACTAAAAGCGTTGTAAATCTACATGAGTAAGTTCTAGTAATCTCTAGTTCATTAAAATCTATGGGAAGTAATTAGATGAAGCATGTTTTGTTCTTGAAAACCATATGCACGAAATTCACTCTCAAAGGGAATAATGTAGGCTCAAAAACTCACTTTTAAGGTTTATATGATTTAAAACTCATTCTAACAAGCGAAATCTATACCATGTTTAAGCATACCATATCCACTACATGTCATGACAATCAAAATATCTCACTTAGCACAAGAAATCAGTTTGGTGCTTTTTCAACGCCATATGTATTCCTTTTCGGTCCATTTTCATCATAGACTAACTAAGGGCATCCTAAAAATGAAAAATACTCTTTAAAAACCCTAAGTTAAATACAAAGACACAAAATAATATTTTTTTTAAGGCATCATCCGCCGGAAAAGTTCCATTGTCCGCCCGGTTTTATGATTTTAAGACTCAAATAAAGTTGTAAACCCCTCCCCCACACTTAAACTCTACATTGTCCTCAATGCATCTAAAGGAAACATAGAACTAAGTATGAAGAGAAAGACCCACGAAAATTTTAGCTATGGAAAGTAAATAAGCAATGAAATTAAAAAGATAAGGGAGGAGAGAACTAATCCTTGATGATTCCTCCATTGGGTTGCCTCCCAACGAGCGCTTGTTTTTTAACGTCTTCCAGCCTAGACGTGATGCATCTTCATGTTATGTTTGACAATATTGGTTCCTCAAGCTGTGAGTCTTCAACAATGTCTTCCTTGATGATCGAATGATATGGCTTTAAACGGTGGCCATTGACCTTGAATTCATTGCCGGATATTGGGCTCTTGATAAGGACTGCTCCATGGGAAAATACTTCAAGAACAATGAATGGTCCAATCCATCTAGAGCGTAGTTTTCCCGGAAATATCTTAAGTCGAGAATTGAATAAAAGAACTTACTGGCCAATGATGAAGTTCTTACGTCAGATCATCTTATCAAAGAATAGCTTTGTTTTCTTCTTGTAGATCCAAGCATTGTCGAAAGCATCATTCCTTATCTCCTCAAGTTCACAAAGTTGTAGCTTTCGATGCAAACCAGCTTCATCGCGATCCATATTGAATTTCTTGACAGCCCACCATGCCTTGTGTTTGAGCTCCACCGGAAGATGACATGCTTTCCCATAAACTAATCGAAAAGGTGACATTCCAATGGGAGTTTTGTAGGCAGTACGGTACGCCCATAATGCATCATCTAAACATTGGCTCTAATCTTTCCGGTTCGGCTTAACGGTTCTCTCTAAGATCTTCTTGATCTCACGGTTGGATACTTCAACCATTCCATTTGTTTTAGGATGATAAGGCGTAGACACCTTGTGTGTGACACCATACTTCCTCAATAATGCTTCCACCGTCTTGTTGCAAAATTGACTTGCTCCATCGCTGATTAGAACGCGTGGCATTCCAAACCTTGTAAAAATATTAGCCTTAAGGAAATCTGCAACAACTTGCGAATCATTAGTACGGGTGGCTTTTGCTTCCACCCATTTTGAAACATAATCAACGGCGAGTAAAATATAAGTATAACCGTTAGACATGGGAAATGGTCCCATAAAATCTATGCCCCAAACATCAAAATTTTTGACATTTATCACATAGTGTTGTGGCATTTGATCTCGTGGTCTAATGTTGCCGCTCCTTTGGCACCTATCACACTTAGTACAGAATTCATGAGAGTCGCGAAAAATGTTAGGCCAAAAGAAACCACAATCTAAGACTTTTAAAGCTGTTTTTCTCGAACCAAAGTGACCTCCACATGCATCGTTATGACAAAACTTAAGAATGGACTCAAATTCACTATCGGGGACACACCTACGAATTACTAAGTCAGAGCATTGTTTCCATAAGTAAGGTTCATCTCAAATAAAATGTTTAGCATTTAGTCTAAGTTTATGGCGTTGGACACTATGCATGTGAGGTGGAAACTTATCGGTGACTAAATAATTTACTATATCCGTATACCAAGGAGTTTCCGAAGCACTTACCTGAATTCCGAAGAGTTGTTCATCCAGAAATGTTTCCTCTATTACCACCGCCTCTTGTTCATGTACAATTCGAGACAAATGGTCAGCCACCACGCTTTCTACTCCCTTTTTGTCCTTGACTTCGATGTCGAATTCTTGGAGTAGAAGTATTGAAAGAATGAGTCGTGGCTTGGCATCTTTTTTCGCCATGAGATACTTCAATGTAGCATGGTCCGTGTAGACAATCACCTTGCTTTGCAACAAGTATGATCGAAACTTGTCAAGTGCAAACAGTACAGCGAGCATCTCCTTCTCGGTTGTTGTATAATTGCTTTGAGCATCATCTAATGTTCGAGAAGCATAGTAAATGGCGTAGGGCTTCTTTTCCTTCCTTTGCCCTAGAACAGCTCCAACGGCGTAGTCGGAAGCATCACACATAAGTTCAAACGGTCGAGACCAATCCGGTGCACAAAGGATATGAGCACTCGTGAGAAGCTCCTTCAATTTGTCAAATGCAGCTCGGCATTCATCATCAAATACAAAGGGAGTTTCTTTTTGCAGAATCTTGCACAAGGGACGAGATATGTGGGAAAAGTCCTTGATAAACCGCCTGTAAAAACCTGCATGGCCAAGAAAAGAACGTATCTTTCTAACCGAAGTCGGAGAGGGTAAGTACCGCACAAGATCTACCTTAGCTTTATCAACTTCTATTCCCCTTTTCGAAACTATGTGACCCAAAACTATCCCTTGAGTAACCATGAAGTGGCATTTCTCCCAATTAAGCACTAGGTTTGTTTCAACGCACCTTTGTAAAATTAACTCTAAGTTGTCTAGGCATGCATCAAAATTCCTCCCAAATACACTAAAGTCATCCATAAAAACTTCTATGAATTTCTCGATGTAATCGGAAAAAATTGAAAGCATGCAACGTTGAAATGTACCTAGTGCGTTGCAAAGTCCAAATGGCATCCGTCGATATGCAAACGTTCCAAAGGGGCATGTGAACGTTGTCTTCTCTTGATTTTCTTGTAACCAGATTATCCGTCTAGGAAGCAATAATAAGCATGACTTGCCAACCTCTCAAGCATTTGATCAATGAAGGGCAAGGGGAAGTGGTCCTTGCGAGTGGTGGCATTCAGCTTCCTATAGTCAATACAAACTCTATGGCCGGTTACAGTTCTTTGTGGCACAAGTTCATTCTGCGCATTTTTTACCACGGTGATTCCGGATTTCTTAGGAACAACTTGCACAGGTGAAACCCATCGGCTGTCCGAAATCAGATATATGATGCCACAATCCAAGAGTTTGATAATTTCCTTCTTAACAACTTCCATCATAGGTGGATGGAGTCTCCTTTGAGCTTCTCTCCAAGGTTTAGCCCTATCTTCAAGTAGAATTCGATGCACGCAAGTGGTCGGATTGATGCCTTTGATGTCGGCAAGGGTCCATCCAATTACTGTTTTATGACGTTTAAGCATATTGATGAGCTTGCCTTCCTGTTCTTCCTCCAACGATGATGAAATGATAACTGGCAAAGTGTCATTCTCTCTCAGGTAAGCATACTTCAAATGAGCTGGTAACATTTTGAGTTCTAACTCCGGTGCCTTGATTACGGATGGAACTAACTTGTTTTCTCCATAGGCTAACGGAATAGGAGGTAGCCTATTGACAATCCGTGGAGCCTCATTGAGTGCCATAGCCATCTCAAGGATCCTTGGCTCCAATATGTCGATTAATGCATCAAAAAGGGCTTCATCCCCAAGTCGAGTCAACCCCGTTCCTTCTTGTATGGTAATGTCCAGCTCATCATCTCCAATGGTGTCTAAGTGTTGTTGAGCTGCCTCTTCCACCATGTCCATCGAAAATATGGCATTTACACTTGTCGTGGGAACCTTCATGACATCTAAGATGTTAAACTCAATATTTTCTCCATCAATCTCCATGGAAAACATTCCCTCAAAGACATCTATCTTCGTTCTTGCAGTCCTCATGAAAGGTCGTCCAAGGAGTAGTGGTGTGGTGTTCAAAGGACTTTCTTCCATGTCAACTATGTAAAAATCTGCGGGAAAAACCAGGTTGCTGACTTGCACAAGAACATCTTCAACGTATCCCCTAGGATACTTATGTGAACGGTCGGCTAGTTGAATGATGACGTTGTCTTGCTTGACTTCGCCTAGATCCATAGATGCATATAAATAATAAGGCATTACGTTGATGGATGCACCAAGGTCTAGCATGACATCTTCGAATTTGTTGTCACCAATCACACAAGGAACAAAAAAACCCCTCGGATCCTTCAATTTGGGGGGTAACCGACGCTGTAAAACCGCTGAAACGGTTGCATTCACATTCACAACCTCCTTCGCTCTCATTTGCCTCCTTTGGGTGCAGAATTCTTTTAGAAACTTGGCATATATAGGCACTTGCTTGATGCACTCGATCAAGGGCAGATTTACTTACACCTTCCGAAAGATGTCCAAGCTGTCTTCGTATTGATCATCCTTCTTAGATTTCGTCAACCTATAGGGGAATGGTGCAAGAGCAAACGAAGCATTAGTATTAACCAAACTTGAATGGATAGGGTTAATACCTTTGGTTGGGGCAGGTTGTGTAGATGAAGGTGCCTTAGTGGCATTGGATGCCACACTCTTCTTTGTCTCGGCTTCCTTAGTGGCTGGATCTTCTTCTAAATCCTCCTCCTCATAAATGGCGTGAGGAGGTGTCTTGCTTTTCGTTGGCAAAGGAGATGCCAAAGTTCTCCCACTCTTGGTAACAATTGCACTCACACTCTGATTTGGTGGTTGAGATTGAGGAGGGAGATGGCCGGATTCACGGAATTGACCCATGAAGTCCACGAGTTGGTCCATTTGCTTTTTGATTTCAGTGATGTCTCGGCCATGTAGATCCAACATCTTCTTTTGTTTTGCTTGTCCCTTTAAAAGAACTTGTGTTGAAGCAGACAATTGAGTGAACATCTTATCATAGTCCAGATTTGTAAATTGTTGTTAGACTGGAGGAGATTGTTGCATAGAATTCCTTGGTTGAAATGGAGCACGTTGGTAGCCTTGTTGAGGTGCCAGAGGGTTTAAACATCCCTCATTGCTACTCCACTTGAAACCCGGATGATCTCGGTTGCCAAATTTGTTGTTGTTGTAATTGTTGTAATGTTGGCCCCCTTGATATCCTCCAATTGCATTAACTTCCTCCGGATCTCCATTGCCTTGCTCCTTCGTGTTAGGACATTCATCATTGTAGTGCCCTTGCATATTGCAAACACCACAAACAGGTCCTAAGTTTGCCTTGGCTCTTTTCGTCTCGAGTTCAAGCACTTGCTCTAGCATAGATGCTAGCTTGTCATACTTCTCGTCCTTAACTTGCATTGAACTAGCTTCATTTACTTGTCTTCATTGAGCCGTCCCATATTGAGCATCATTATTGGCTTGGTTTTCCAACAAAGTTCAAGCTTCTGTCTCATCTAGATCCATGAATGCTCCGGTTGCAGCGGCATCAAGAAGCTCTCTATCAATTGGCTTCAAACCATCATAGAAGTAGTTCATGAGGTTTGTATCAGAAAAACCATGGGAAGGGCAGGTGGCACATAAGACTTTAAATCGATCATAATATTGGCCAAAAGACTCATCCGATGCTTATGTAATTCCCGTAATCTTCTTCCTCAAAAGAGTGATCTTTGAGGCCGGAAAGTACTTAGCCAAGAACAGGTCCGCAAGTTGCTTCCATGTCCTGATGTGATTAGGCGGTAGTTCCAACAGCCAAGTTTGAGCTCTATCCGTCAAGGTAAAGGGAAAATCTTTGAGTTTAAAAATTTCTTCATCGGCATCCAAAGGCTTCATACTCATGCAAATGAACTGAAATTGCTTGAGATGCATGTTGGGATCTTCATTTGACAGCCCATGGAAGATTGGTAAACGGTGTAGGAAGCCACTCTTCAACTCAATGTCCTTCTTATCCGCTTGGGGTTCCGAAAATGTAATGCAAGAAGGACCACTTGAAAGGACCCAACCCCGATTTATTTGCCTAAACCGAAATCGAACCCCTTCAAAAACACGAACCAACAAACAAATTTCAAAATTTCGGCAGATTTTCGTTACTAGCGTGGAATTACCATTACCTGCACGCGGAAAATACACTTCATCCTATGCCACAAAAAGCAAACCGTGGGCACCAATCCCATCCAGATTTCTCAATATCTCAATAGTAAAGTAAACAATACATATAATAGTACTTTACTGAAATCCGGGTTTAAAATCGTATAACATATTCAACCGAAAACTCAGAGCGACCTCTAATACATAATCATATAAGTATACCACAGTAGGTAGGACAATAAACCTACTGGAAGAAACAAGGTAGCTCGAGTACTATGCCTCCGACCACGACGTGCCACTCCAGAGTCCGAACTGCAAACTAGGCACGAAAACCGAAAAGCCCGGGGGAAAGACATGAAACACGTTAGAGTGAGTGGACGAAAATAAATGTCTTTCACCAAGTACATATAATATAAAACATATGCGAGTCCAAATGCATAAGTAAGAAATGGTACACGAGGGAGACTCTAACTCCTCACGCGTCCGAGTACACGAGGGAGACTCTAACTCCTCACGCGTACGGAGCATGCAACATAAAAATCGCGGAATCACTCATGGACTACCACGCGATAGCACAGTCTGAATCACGGGATCCCAGACCCACACGTGATTCCTAGCCAGAAAGGCCTCGGGTCAGGATATCTGTCCCCCCCAGAGCGTACTCGGGGATCAGCCGAGAAGCCAATGTGTATTGATACCACAACATATACTGAGACTGTACTCTGTGTAAACCAAATCATAAATCTTTTCTATGCACATGCTTAAAACATAATATATGTACATGTATACTCGTATACGTATATTCGTATATGCATAATCGTGAAACACATGCTCGTAAAATCGTAATCAATCTGCATGCTCAAGTTCGTAAATCATAAATAAAAGACTCGCAATCAATCCGTGAAAATAAATGTCCACTCACAGACTAGCGTAACGCGTATCGCGTTAACCCGTGATTCGGCGGAATGTTCCTCGCCAAACAAATGATCACGAACACCTGAATATTCACAAAATCCAATACTCAAAGTCATAATCCGACAATTCAAATCAAATCACGAGAAACCACCGTTCTTGGAAACACATAATTCGAAGTCGACGAATCGTCGAAAATCCATATATAACACCTCAATACCTCGCTTTACTTTCGGTCGCTCAATTCGAAAAATGAACCTCCCCACTGCGATCGGGGCGCGATTTCGAGTCAAATGACATGCAACTTGTCGAAAGTCCAAAAAGTCAAACTTTGACCGTTGACCGCCGTTGACCGCCGCCCACGGCGGCGCGACCGCCGACCGGAGAATTTCAAGGCGGAGCTGCACCTATTCCACTCAAAATCATGCACTGAGCAACTTTCATAACTGCACCGAAGTCCAATTCAAACTCTAACACATCCAATTTCATGATAAACTAAATTGTAACACAAATTTCAATCTCAAAATTCTCCAAGCTCAAGCAAAATTAGAACACCAAACTTACAGGGTAGCATGTAGGTGAGGAGAGCTTCAAAGCCCACTAAAAATTCCAGCTCGAATCGACCTTAAACATGGAACCCGAAATCACATAAAATCCCTTAACTTTGGCCGAAAAATTCATCTACTTCCGGCGAGCCTCGCCGTGTGGGGTGACTAGGAACAGACTCGGGAGGCCGAGGCGCACCTTATGGGACAAGTCCCGAGCCAAGAGGTGGCCGGAATCGATCGCCGCCGTGGAACCACCGTGGACACCATCGCCATTCACTCCCCACCGAGTTGACTCAGTCAACTCGGTCAACCTCCCAAAATGGTAAGTCACACACTTGCCCAAAATAGCAGGTTTCTATTTATAGCCTTTCCCAAAACGGAAACTTCATAATTATCCATTTCGACAAGCTTCAAACGCGCGTAACTTTCTCGTCGTAATTCCGATTCTGATAATTCTCGCAGCCACGAACTCGTCTCGACATATTCTTCCAATATCATTCGAAGTCAAACACACCGGCCAAACGGATAAAAAGTCAACCCTTCGAACCAACACACATTTAAATCGACTAAACAGTCCACAATCGGAAATAATCACAACTTAAACTCCGTAACTCAAAATCATACTCCGAAAGTTCTCACGAACTCGAAATTAAATTCCGAACAACTTTCGTGAAGAAGCCGAAACCAAATTCTCGACCGGTAATTTTGTCGCGAACAAACCTGCCATTTAAATCCGTTTCTGTCGAAACTTCAAATATTCATAACTAACTCCTCGGTCGTCCAAATAACGATTCGGAACCACCCACAAACTCGTAATTACACATACAACGACTCTCGAGAAGAGACCCAGCTCCAATTCCCGGCCAATAATTTAGTCGATAACGAGTCTGGCGATTCGAATAACCGTCGGACAACTGCGACTACGCAGTAACTCATCGATCAAGCTGATCATACTGCTGATTCTGGTCCGGGTCGTCACACCACTACTCCATTCCGTGGAGCAAGTATGTTGGCGAAAAGATCGCCTCTCATTGTGATTGACGTTGAGAGGGTTAGGAGGGTTGTTACGTGCCATTTCTTGCTCTTATTCTTGTGAGTGCTTGGTGGAGTGATGGGATGAGTGTGGAGAGTCCAAGCCTTCCTCAATGATAGGTTGGTCGAGATCTTGCTCCCTAGGATCCACTTGAGATCTCAAACGAGTTAGACGATGTGTAAGTGCTTGGATATCAATATTAGGAGTTGAATGGGAGCTGGACATTCATAGAATCTGATCATCCACCAAAGATCAAGTGTTAGTATCAAAAGAATATACAAGTAATGCAAGATACTAACCAAAAATGTTGAAAATTAAAAGAAAGCAATAAAAATACACAAAATCACACCAAAACAAATCACACGAATAAAAACAAACCAAAAACACACGAAAGCTGTAAAACACTAAGTTATGACATTTTTAGACTCCCTAAAATGAATGTAAAATGGTAACAATGATCTAAAGACAAACTAAGATACAATATATACGTCTTATGCAAAATTAGGCATATAGATAATGCAAAACTTAGAGTTAATGTTAAGAACACATATATACACGTTAAAATGCAAGCACGTAATATTCACATCGAATTCATGCATAACACACCCAAATCGTCATCCAAATGCATCAAACAAGAACCTAAGTGAAATATGAAGTGAATATATAAGAGAAAACGTTAGAAACCTGCAGAAAACACACAAAGTTACGTGCTAAATGATGAATGCAACGTGACCTATTTTTTGGCCTCATGCCCCTAACTTCACTTAGGTTAGGGTGTGTGGTGATGAAATCCACACATCACAAAGCCGCCAGAAGGTTAATGCAATCTACAAATGTAAGTGGTTAATCCTTTACAAGTTTATGAGTATATAAGTATAAGTATATACAAAACACACGAAATATGTATAGTAATATGCACGAGTATTTTTTTTATTGGGTTTTTCGTCTCTCTTCAAAGGAAATGAACAGATTTGATCTTTCGGTCGTTCATTGGACGTGCGACCCACGCGATAAAGTATAAACTCTCAATCAATCATCCTTGGTTCAATTGAAAAACATGGCCAGTTAGGGATAGAGATAACGCGAGAGGTAGGACTAATTTCGACAATGCACCCCGAGGCTTACCGATCATGGAAAGTAGATTTAGTCCTTATCTTCTTTGGGCAACTTTTAATGAGCTTGGCCAGTTAGCAAGAGAGACCACGAGAGGTAGGACCGATTTGAGATCTCGGATCCAGAACCCGTCATAGAAACCGTCACCTTCTAGACACCAAGTCACAAAAGATTTCTTACTCAAAGATAAGTGTTCATCCACTCACTGGATCATTGGTATATACTCCATTGATGCAAGTCTTTCTTAGATCCAAAACCTGTCACTATTCATAACCCGGTCTAGACACCATGTCCAACATTCAGCCAATCTTTCAAAAATTTACACTCCCTCAAGTCCATAGCAAACTCCGCCCTCAACCTCATGTCCATAACTTCACTTAGGTTATGGTGTGCGGTGATGAAATCCACACATCATGAGGGGTTAAGGAGATAAGCATGAAAAAGAGGCGCCATCTATTCCAATGAGTGCGACCTAGTGAACCAAACTGATCCACTCTTTCAATTTAAGACACCTTTAACGTGGTAATTATCTACATGGCTGCAAAAACAGATTTGTTAGTAAGAACAAGTATTGGTCACGTATAGAATTATAAACAAGTATAAAAATTTCGAAGTTATTTACATGTTTTTGTAATATTCACACAATTTCACACATGTACAAACGAAATCACACACTTACTTTACAATCCCCGGCAACGGCGCCAAAATTGATACACGTATTTTACTAAGTACTAAATAAACACTTCATACTCAACAAAAACACATAAGCAATTAAAACCCTTTTTTGTAGATGTAGCATTGATAAGTATGGTATCGTTCTTAACCGGGGATTGAGGGTGCATGCATGACTACGCTATGGTTAATGGGGGGATTTTAAGAGGTTGTTATCTAATTCCTACTAAATTAAAGACAGAAAATGGTTAGTAAATGCATAGAGAAATCCTAGGTTCTAACATGCTGCACTCATAGATAAGTAGAAAGAACCCTAAACATGTTTACTAGACCGAAAATAAACCTAAGTTATATATTTACAAGTGATCGACCCATCTTATTCACCAACGTCTTACACTTAAGTCATATTATATGCTCCCTATTAATTATCTAAGTCTTTAGCCAATTACACGTATGATCATTTATTGTGCTTCGGGAATTTGCCCTATGACACGCCTATCAACTTGACAAGGAATTTGCCTTAACCTAAATTGATGCATTAAGACTAACATGTTTGACTAAATCCTGAGACTCGAAACAAGTTACACATAATATTTCAAAACTGTAAACAAAACACTGTTATTCAAAACCAAAATACAAACGTTTACAAGGATAAGTAGAAAGATTAGAATTACACTTGAAGGTCGGGAATTTGCCCCACGCCTTTAATGCAGCCGTCCTTCAATGGAGATGGTGAATATCTAAGGGAATTTGCCATATAGTCTACTCGGTGGAGATAGGAAGCTTTTTGGTGGTGGAGTATGGTGGATCCTTGACAACTTTCGAACTTTGGGAGAGGAGAATAGTGTTTGCAGAGCTATTGGCTTCTAAGATGAGTGATGCTTGAGAATGAGGCCTAGCTCTTGTTTTTATAGGTGAAGAATTCCAACTTTCCTCTCTAAACTAGGATTTTCTAGTGTACCCTGGTAGAATTGACAGCCTGTGACAGCCTGTCTTGAAACGTCTTTTTCGGGAGTTCTAGAGCTCAGAAAATTGTGATTTTGGATTCGTTGGAAAGATCAGCTCGAGGGCTTGAAGAAGACATATATGATCACTATATTTGGAGTTGAATTGCAGATTCTGTGATCCGTTGAAGATTGATGAGCTGGCAGGCATATCTTCCTCTTCCTACTAGGAGTAGGGAAATCTTGATCTTTCCATATCTTATATTTCTTGAGCTCCAAGTTATTTTGGCCGAACCTACCATATATTGTAGGATATTTTGATCTTCAAATAAGGCACTTTTGAGATATACTTAATACTTTTGATCCTCCATCTATTCGGTAATATCTCCTTGCTTGATTTTGCCCAAAATGCTTGCTGATTTTCGATCCACCATTTGAAATGTCTTCATTTTTCCTTGCGTCATTTTAGTAACTTGAGAAGACCATTTCGGATCCATATTTTGCTACGTCATTCCTAGTTGATTTAGGAAACTTCTCCACTTAGCTCATTTTATGCTCCAAATCACCTCCTTTATTGTACTCTTTTATTCAAAACCTAAAAACAACAAAGTAAGTAAGAAATGATAATACTAAGGTCAAAACAAAGTAAAATGTAGAGAGAAATGCGTTAAGAATCTAGCATAAAATGCGTTAAGAATCTAGCATAAAATGCGTTGATCAGGAACCAGAGAAAATAGTTGCTCTCGCTGTTCTGGCCTTAGCCATTGGATCAATACATTCCTCCAAACGCAATACTCGCATAAAAAAGTCACACGTACGTTGATCCTCATCAGGATCCCCAGTCTGTTCAGCACGAACTCCAAGTCGAGGAGGCATCCTAAGGACAATAGATATTAGTCAAAGACAAAAAGGATGTAATCATGAAACTTCAAACGTTTGAAAACATACAACACTCTAGAGCATTGATGATTATCCGCCGGCCAATCGGGTCATCGCTCCAGAAATGCTGTACATTCTCAAATTTCCTTAGTAATATAACTACAAGAGTCTACAAAACCTAAAACCTAATGCTCTGATACCAACTGAAAGGACCCGACTCCGATTTAGTTGCCTAAACCGAAATCAAACCCCTTCAAAATCACGACCTTAAATTTTTTTTGTCAGAGTTTACTTTGAAACAAGACATACCATTATTAGAACCTGCAACGAAACACACTTCGAATATTCCACAAAAACTAAACTGTGGGACTCCATTTCCCATCCGGATTTCTCAACAACATATAAATATAATAAGCTCAGAGGTTTACAAGAAATCCAGAATATTCAGGAGTAAACTCAACTGAAAACACAACATGAGTATTCAGAGCGACGCCTATATACAACATTTACAATTAGTCGATCAAACAAGAAACCTACAGAAACTGAAGTGTGATCTGAACTCTATGCCTCCACAGTCGACGCGCAACACTGGAACCCAAACTGCAAACTGGGCAAAGGAAACCGAAAAGCCCAAGGGAAGACAAATAAATCGTTAGAGTGAGTGGACAAAAATAATAATATGTCTTTCCCAAATACATGCTCATGCAAGCATAATGCAAGTCAATGCATATGAAAATCTCAACCAGGTACATTTTTCCTGATCCATCAATATGCACGTAAAATCCTGCGGGGTCACTCATGGACTCCTCCGCATAGTATAGTCTAATCACGATATCCCAGACCCACACGTGATTAACATAAGTCTAAAGACCTCGGGTCAGGATATCTGTCCCCCCCCCCCCGGAGCATCTCGAGGATCAGCCGAGAAGCCAAAGCATCGATGCATTCCTCTATATCCGAGACTGTACTCTGTGTAAACCACATCATAAATCATTTCCATGCACATGCATAATCGTAAAATGCATAATTATAAAATGTATACTTATATGTGCATAATTATAACTGCATACGTAAATGCATAATCGTAAATATATATTCATAAAATGCATAATTTCAGACTCGCAAATCCAACTGTGAAAATAAAATGTCCACTCACAGAGCAAAGCTAGCCCTGAGGTTCGGCGGACGATCCCTCGCCAAACGCTCGATCTCGATCACCTGAATAGCAGGGATACGATCAATATATATTGAAACACAACATACGGAGCTAATATGTCGAGAACCCCACGTTCTCAAAAGGCGTATCGCTCGGAATATCGACAAGGATAACAAAATTATCAAAATATACCCAATTAACCCTCGCCCCAAAATCGAATACTCGAATCAACTCAAAAATCTCAAGACTACGACCGGGACGCAATTATGAGCAAAACGGTATAAAACTGTGATGACCTGAACCAGAATCAGTATAGTAATCAGCTTAATCCACGAATTTACGAGTAATCACAGTTTATCGTAAATTAATTGAATTGGCGGTTCGGTTCACGACTTAATTATCGGGCGAGAATTTGAATTAAGTCTCTTGACGGGAATTGTAGTACGCATGATTTCGAGTTCGTGGGCGGTTCTGGATAATTGTTTTGATAACCGAGAAATATGTTATGAATATTTGAAATCACGTAATTTCGTTGTGTTTATCCGTTTGTATTTGAGTTATTCGGAACGTCGATGTGATTCGTTTTGGACCGTCGATAGTATCGAGACGCAAGTATAAATATCGGAAATAGTCAAAAAATTGTCGAAAACACTGTTTTGGGAAGTTTCACCGTCGTTGACCAAGAATTGACCGTTGACTAGAGCTCCACCACGTGTTGCAAACTGCCGCCATCCGACCCGAATTTTCCGGCCACCTCCAACCACGAAACTGGTATGGTTAAAATCCTCTCTTGATTTCCTATGGTTTGGAACTTGGATTTGTGTGATTTGATGAGGTTATGAGGGAGAACAAACTCGGTGAAGTTCATGGATTTTACCGGATTCGGGTGGCCGGGTCCGGCCACTTTTGGGGTCAGGGTGGTGGGGGGAAAGGTTACCCTCATCCTTGTGAAGCTTTTGGGTGAAGGAATTGTAAATTGGTTGAGGTTTGAGGCTCGTTGGAAACTCGCCGGAATCAATGGATTCCGTGAGTTTCGGGCTCAATTCCGGTCGGTGGGCTTGGAATTGGGTCTCGGTGTAAAAGAGAAATATGTTGGGCTTGTGGAGGACTTGTGATCTGAAAATTTTGGCCGGGATCCGTCACCATTGACACCGCGCCGCCGCCACCGGCGGCGGTCAATGGCGGCGCTCCGGCGAGGGAGTTGACTTTTTGGATTTTGACAAATTTTTTTCCGTTTTTCTCGTAATCGCGCCCTGATCATCGCCTTGAGGTTTTCGAGTTGATTTGGATATTGGATTTTTAGTCGAGGGGTGTTTCCGGAAATGGTTGGTTTCCGAGGTGTGGTACAGAGTAATGAATTGTGATTTTGATCAGTTATATTTTTGTGATTATTCAGGGGATCGAGATCGTACATTGGGCGAGGGATCTTCCGCCGGATCTCGTGATTAGCGCGTTTACGCCCTGTGCTATCTGTGAGTGGACTTTTACTTACACTGTCGTAGCGAGTTCTTGATTTCAGTATCTATTTTCCAGTACAGTATTGAGATTATTTATTATTTTTGGTGGTATTGTTTTATGTTTTATATGGTGATGACATTTACTTAGCATCTATGCATTGGCTACTCGGCTGATCACCGGTAGTCCAGTTTCAGGGTTGAGAGATTCCCTTGATGTGCCCATTAGGCTTGAGACATTCGCCTGACATCTCCATTCATTTTAAAAACTCGCATTTTTTTATGTTATATAAATGGTGAAAGGCATATGATTATTTTCGTCCACTCACTCTAACGATTTTATTTGCCTTTCTCCTGGGCTTTTCGGTTTCCGTGCCCAGTTTGCAGTTCAGATTCTGGTGTTACACGTCGCAGTCGGAGGCTTAGTGTTCGAGCTACCTTTATTTTCTAGTAGGTTTCTTGTTTTGCCTACTGTTGTATATTTTTGTATATATACACTAGAGGTCGCTCTGATTACTCAGATGTTATATTTTTCTGTAAAGTACAGTTTCATTTACTATTTTACATTATTGTTATGATATTGAGAAATCCAGATGGGATTGGTGCCCACGGTTTGGCTTTTGTGGCATAGGATGAAGTGTGTTTTCGGGTGCAGGTTAATGGTAATTCCACGTTATAGCGAAACTCTGCAGAAATTTTTGTGGTTTTTGCGAGTTCGTGTTTTCATAAGGGGTTTGATTCCTGTTTAGGAAACTAAATCGGGGTTGGGTCCTTTCAAAAACTCCCCAAAATCCAAAAGGTCAACCCTTCGTTGAAGCTCCGCCGTTGATCGCTACCGCCGCCGGCGGAGCGGCGTCAACGGTAAAATTATCTAGCGACCAAGACCCCAAAACCTTCCTCTCCTCAAGCCCAATGTCTTTTCCCAAAGGACCACCACCATCCAACCACCACCGTGGTCGGAAATCTCCTCGAAAGCCAATGAATCTCAAACCGGCCGAAAAATTTCTCCTGCGAAATTCTCTACCGTGAGGCCACCTCGTCCTCCCAAACTCAAGGGGTTTCATCCCCAACACGAACCCAACCGTTTCCACCCAAAATCCCCGATTCCAGCCAATTTCACACCTAAATTTCTTCAACCAAATCAACACCAAACAACACAATACATACATCAAACAATAGCCCAAGAAGAGAGCTTCGATTCCCTACCTCAAACTCCGGCAACCGTGCCGTTTTCTGGCGAAAATCGCGACGGCGAGTTCAATGACTCGGCGGGTCAACTCGGTTGACTCGGTTCCTGGCTCAGTCAACGCTGGTCAACAACCCAATTTTAACTTTTCGACAACTTTATGACTATTCCGCTATTTATACATCACGAACCGATCAAATTCACGATTCGGATAACTCAAACCCAAACGGATAAGTACGACTAACTCGACGATAATTTCAAATATTTATTTTATATTCCCCGATTATCCGAAAAATCCTCTGAAACCTCCTACGAACTCGGAATCAAATCCTCTACAATTTTTGCGAAGGTACTCAAACCAAATTCGTGTCCGATAATTAAGTCGTGAACAAAATTGTCATATCGATCAATTACGACTAACTGCAACTAGTCGTGAGCAAACCAAGCCAATTAACATACTAATTTCGGTTCGGGTCGTTACAGTCGGGTTTGTGTTAAGTAATAAGAAGATGAGTGATAAGACCTCCATTTCGTGGTTGCTTCTACCTTTAAGTTGATTAAATCATATTCATAAAAGACAGACATTGCAAAGCACACCAACCTTGATTGCTAATTCTTGATGATCCTTCAAAACTACTCTGTGTACCTGGGCAATTGATGCAGCAGCTATGGATTGTTCATCCAGTGACAAAAACCTGAGAACTCAGTACATCAGATATACAGAAAATGTTCTTATATATATATATAACAAATTCAAGTAATTGAGAGATTGGACTTACGGCGACTTACGGCGATCTGGCGAACACTGGAGGAAGACAAAGATATTGTAGTAAGATCAATAAATCAGAAATCGAATGAGAGAGAAAGAGGTTGTATATCTACCTGGTCTCAAGAGGTAAATCGAAGTTAGTTGGTTTAATGCGTTTCACGCCAAATACCTATCGCCGGTGGTGGCAGGATTCTTTCGCAGAGACGAAAGCTACGGTGGGTCGATCGGTCGAACACCAGAGAAAGCGATTGAAACAGAGTGAGATTGAGGTCGGGAGTCAGTGAGAGAGGGGGACCAAAACACAATTCATTGTTGAGGAGTAAAACAGCAGATGGAGTTGATAAGGAGCACGTGAGCTGCACATGTCATGAATAGTAAACAGGGAAAGGAACAGTTGCTTCACGACTGTTATATACTAAATAAGCAACAAATCTCTTCCGTTCGTAATTTAAAACATATGAGGTCCCACCATTTTCAAAATGGTGTTTTTTGAGGCAACAAACGCCTATTCGATCTATTCCCATCTCCAATTGTATAATAGTCCTCTACTGTATTTTATTTTTATTAGAACAAATTTATCGGAGAGTGTTTTGTCTTGTTGTCATGCGTTTTAACGGTGTTTTTTTGTCTGGGCAACAACTTTCTTAGGTCAATTCACGGAGTACTTCTAGTCTCTTGACCTAACCCAATTACCACGTGGCGTTCTTAATCTCGATCGTATATATTTCTACATTATCAGAATAATGTAATAACCGTATATACTTCTACGTCATTTTAAATGATTAATAAAAATTAAATAAAAATAAAATTCTGTTCCAGATTCAAACACAACGAATAAAAACTGAACTTCTTGATGACACATGATTAATTTTTTGCCCTATTGTCCCAACCATCCTTACCCGAGACCGAACGGATTAACTTACTCTTAGAATGCAAGGCCTATCTGTGCCCAAAATCAACGATAGATCCGGCCCCCAATTTCCTCATCTCTCATGAAAAATTTCTTCTCTTTCAACTCGGCCTCACTAATTTTCTGCTTTGTTTCAGATCCGGACGACGATGAGATCGGCTTTTGATTCCTCTCACGAACACTCGAGGTAACCCCAACTTCCCACGTTTCCATTTCCCTTCCAATCTGATACTAATCTTGATTTCATTTCTTCTTGTCCAAATTTCTGCAGATGGGTACTTTTTTGATTTATTTTTATGTGTGATTCATATTATTATTGGATATATTATTATTGGATTGCCCATTCAAATTTGTGTTTGGCAAGCAACTTATCTCATTCACAGTTTGAAACTTCAATCGTACAGGTGAAAGATTGCATTGAAGAACTGTCGGAGCTGGATCTGGATCTGGATCTGTTTATTTGATGGTATGTCTACATTTATTCATCACACTTGTATGAGTGTATCTTTATAGTTTATGTTTAGCTTATCTGTTTCATGTTCAAGGACTATACAGTTTTGGTTTTTAGATCTGGGAATCAAGCTCATTTGCATAATATGTACTCTGGGTGTTTAGCAGCTTGATGAACCCAAGAAGAAGAAGGCATTACGACATATTTGGTAAAGAAGAGTAGTTGATAGTTCATATATTTGGTATATAGATTTTAAGTGTATTGTGTATGCCATAGTCTATTCGACTTTTACATCAAGGTATATGAATATATAGCGTGAAATTCAATGAATACATTGTCATATGTATATACTGAGTATTGAGAAAAAGAATATATATATATTTTGGTTGGATGGTCAATTGAGCAACGGAACATGTTTGAGGCAATGCATATATGTATTAAATGACATGATACTGTTCATGTCAATGGGCATAGAAGAGCGCGCCATGTAGAAGTCAGTTTGGTACCAAATTCGCAACGGAAGTCCATTCCGTTTCCAAGTTTATCGAAATAGCATTGGCTACATCCTCGGTCATTAAATGTTATCCGTTGCCATGATAGCGTAAAATGAGGCTTTAGCCACAGGCTTCCATGCCCAATACTGCCGCAGCTAGTAGTGTGTTCCTTTTTTTTAGAAAATCTGAGATTCTCAAAGAAAGAAACTTATAAGTTAATTCGAATTCTGAGGATTCTAGAGATCGAAGAAGGCTGGGGTACTCACGGGCTGAAACTATATATCCGCTGTTACGTTAAGTCAAATTAAAACTGAGAAAGAAAATGTTAATGAATCCCATTGGTTAGCCCTAGTGGGGATCAGTAGCTAACAACCAACTAGCTACAGTGGGTTCTAGTTTTCCAAAGCTTTCCTCCCTCACCACACATTTGAGTTCACGGGTGTTGTACTGCATATAGCTTTCCATAAACTAACACGAACCAGACAAAAGAAACCAAATACAATACAGCACAGGAAACGCAGAAACCTAATCACAGCGCTTAAACAAATGCTAGCTTGGAATACAATGAGAGCCACAAAGAAAGTTAAGAGAGGAAGATTTTCTTGGTAGCTACCTTTCTCTCTCGCCCACATAAAAGATTCATGCCCCTAGACCCCTAGTTATTATTAATTTTGTTCTTCCAATTGATCTGTCATCGATTTGGTTCCAACTGTGGTCTCACTTGCAGCCACATAATAGAGTTCGTAGTTTCCTTGGCTGGATTGGAAATCGCATATATCCGATGCAAAATCCTAAATAGTTGTTGGTTCTTAACCATGCAGTACGTACGGTTCGGTATGCATGGGTTTCGTTTCATTTTAACCACAAGTTGAACCGAAGAAGGGGCCCCCTTTTGGCCAAATGGGACCAATTGTCTTTGTTTGCTGACTTGTGTAACCTTCTAGGGCCACATATTCCAACTACTACTACGTACGTACGTATGATTAGAACATTTCTGTGTAATCTGTGGTTTTCGATATGTATTTTGTGTAAAGTCGATCATGTTAAGCTTAGTCTTGCTCTTTGGACCGTGTTTCTAAGGAATTGTTGATGAAATTGCGCATTATAGACATGAAATGGTTATAATTAGGGATATGACTTCTCTAAAGTGTAATGTACATAAAATTCGAGCAATCTTGTTCTGAAGCAAAGGTTGTTCGGCGAATGATAAGCATAGTACAAACAACGTATATATATGCTTACAATTTAATTAACCATTTGCGAGGACTTAATAGATGGCTAAATTTAACAATACAACCTATGTATATATATATTCATGTACTGATTCGATCGACTAATTTTTTGAAGATTTACCAAAGGTTGGTAAAACATGCATGAGGTCAATCATTGAAGATTAATGGAAGTCTATTAGATAGTTGCTAGCTACGATTAAGTGATTAACGTACCCTAATTCTTATTATGTACAATACATACGTAAATGCTGACAATGTTATGGCTTTATCTCTGAGAGGAGTTTCATCATCAAGCATATATCTTATAGGCTTTTAATTAGTGTTGTTCATCATATACATACAGTCGATCCCAAACCCCTATTTTATATAACAGTACGTAGTACGTACTCATCAGAATGGACCTTACTGATTTATCAATGTTTTGTTAGCACTAAAGTACCAAAATGTACGTCCACTAACGCTACCATCCAGAAATCCCATAATTATCCAGATACAAACCCGTTTAACAATTTGCATGGTCTCACGTACTCATAGAGGCCTGGAAAGAGTTGAGACAACAAACATTATCCCAATCTTCAAAATTACTCACAGAAATGGATACCAACAAATTTTACAATGAGATGAATCAAGAGGTACCAAAACAAGGTACCAAGCCAGTGAAGCCACGTGAATCCCAGGACAAAAATCAAAACAGAAAATAGCAACAACAACTGCACGTGAACCATCTTATTTGCCCAGCTGCTTAGACAAAAAGCACAATGTAATTTGTTAAACAAAGCAGAGGGATCGGGGACGTAAGGGTCATCATATAATTAGCAGGAAGAGTTTCAAGAAATAACTAAACAGTTGTCCTAGTCTTTATTTAGAAGACAGAAATGAACGAGCTTCAGATGGAACAAACTCTTTAGCTAACTTAACAGAGAGAAAAAAAAAACACAGAGAACTAGCTAGGTTGAGCTTTGCTAATAGATGAAGAAACAAGGCAGCGAGATTGAGGCAGTTGGTATCAGCTACAACATCAAAACCCATCAAGGCAGAGATCTCGTCTGCCCCTTGAAGATCTTCAGCACAAAGAACCATCCGGAACCAGATCAAAAGCTTCCGACACTCGATGAAGAAGAGCCGCCGACTACTCCCGGAGTCCGGCGAGTCCTAAAGAACGTCAGCTGCAGAGCCAAGCCGTGGGAAATACTCGCCATTGTCGGCCCTAGCGGTGCCGGAAAGTCCTCCCTGCTCGAAATCCTCGCCGGAAAAGTGACGCCGCAAAATGGCTCCGTTCTGGTCAACCACAAGTCGGTGGACAGAGCCGGGTTCAAGAAGGTTTCCGGGTACGTGACACAAAAGGACATCCTCTTCCCTTTACTCACAGTTGAGGAAACCCTAATATTCAGCGCCAAGCTGAGGCTGAGAGACCCTCATTCTCAGCTTCGCTCCCGGGTGGTGGCACTGATCCAGGAGCTAGGGCTGACACAAGTGGCCGGAGCCAGAGTCGGCGACGACAGAGTCCGCGGCATATCCGGCGGAGAGAGACGTCGTGTTTCCATCGGTGTCGACGTCATTCATGACCCGGAAGTGCTCATCCTCGACGAACCGACATCCGGGCTGGACAGCTCCTCGGCCCTTCAGATTATCGACATGCTTAAAACCATGGCGGAGATCCGAGGCCGAACAATAATCCTCAGCATTCATCAGCCCGGGTTCAGAATCGTCAAGCTCTTCAACACCATTCTCTTACTGGCTAACGGCTCCGTTCTCCACCATGGATCAGTAGACCAACTCGACCTCAACTTGAAGCTCATGGGACTAGAGATTCCTCTCCACGTCAACATCGTCGAACTCGCAATCGACTCCATCGAAACCATTCATCAGCAGCAAGAGCTTCTCATCACCGACGCCGCTACTACCAAGAGCAATAATAATACTAAGTGCACTCTTCAACAGCTATTTCAACAGTCCAAGGTCATCGACCACGAAGAAGCCGTCGCCAAATTACCACTCCATTCATCCACACACACTTTCGCCAATTCGAGACTACAAGAGACTATCATCCTCACACATAGATTCTCAAAGAACATATTCCGAACCAAGGAGCTCTTCGCCTGCAGAACAATTCAAATGCTCGTCTCCGGACTAGTCCTTGGTTCAATCTTCTACGATCTTAAAGACAACTTGACAGGAGCAGAAGAAAAGGTAGGTCTGTTTGCTTTCATCCTAACATTCTTGCTCTCAAGCACAACAGAGGCTTTACCTATATTTCTTCAAGAAAGAGAGATTCTTATGAAAGAAACATCTTGTGGGAGTTACAGAGTCTCGTCCTACGCCATTGCTAATGGCTTGGTCTACTTACCCTTTCTTCTAATCTTAGCCATCCTCTTTGCCACGCCACTCTACTGGCTCGTCGGACTCAACCCTACTTTCATGGCCTTTTGTCACTTCGTACTTCTCATCTTGCTCATTCTCTACACGGCCAACTCCGTAGTGGTGTGCATCAGTGCCCTAGTGCCTAATTTCATAGTCGGAAACTCGGTCATCGCCGGAGTTATGGGGTCGTTCTTTTTGTTCTCCGGTTACTTCATCTCTAAACATGGGATTCCGAGTTACTGGATCTTCATGCACTACATTTCATTGTTCAAGTATCCGTTCGAGGGCTTTTTGATTAACGAGTTTTCGGACTCCAACAAGTGCTTGGAGTACTTCTTCGGCAAGTGTTTGGTCACCGGAGGAGACGTTTTAAGAGACGAAGGATACGGGGAAGAGAGCCGGTGGAGGAACGTGGCGGTGATGGTGAGCTTTGTGCTTGTTTACAGGTTCATTTCTTATGTCATTTTAAGGTGTAGATGCTCTCAAAGGGGATTCAATTTCAAAAATGCTCCATCTCCTTAATTTAGCTTAGATTCCGTTTTCAACATTATATATAACTCAATCAGTTTATGTATTATAGGACGAATGTTCATGTTCAGTTCTCTCTCTCTCTCTCACTCATGGGATCGATGTGTGATGTGTTACCAAGATGGTTCACATGTCTTGGAATTTACTAGAGATGTAACTAGCTAGCTAGCATCTCAAGAAGAAATATCAGATTCATAAACAAACAAAATGTATATAAACTGTTTGGCTCACATTTTCCAGCTCGCAGCTGCGACTAGAAAGATCACAAACTTTTTCTTTTAATACGTGCTTGGTGTGTCACTGCAGATAGCAGAATGTTGATGTATATTGTGCTTGATGATCTTGCTTCTTCACAAACGATTGGAGCAAGGACAGTACAAACTTCTCTCGATGAGATCTTTTTGCCTAAGTGTTTTTAGGAATTAGGTTTCGTGTCTCGTCACATAGCCATGAAAATTGATGCTTTATACACCCTATATGGTACAAAGAAGAGAAATCTTCTTGGCAAGTATTGATAACACTGGTTGTGACTTCTTTGACCGTCGGAATCTTCACACCCTATCTGGTGAAACATCATTTGATCGCTGTCGTCTGACAAGAATAAACTGCTAAACTTGTCACGCCCTATCTGGTGAAAAATCTGTAGTCCGCCCATGTCGATTGGCAAGATAGAATTGTCAAATCCTTCACGCCCTGTCTAGTGAAAATTCTAGAATATTCATCATTGCCGGTTTCTCTCGCGAGGAGAGTTGAATTTGCTGAGAGCAAATTGTGTATATGTTGAGCCCCCCTATCTTGTCATGGACCCTTTATTTATAGTGAATTCTCCAGCGTATCTCTTGCTAAAAAGTGTAAAAAATCAAAATCCTTGAAGGATTCTGAATACTAGATTCGTTAGATTACGTCTTCCTTACTTAGCAAGGGATACAACGAGATAATATGGTTTCTTTCTCAAATTTGGCTTATTAAGCGGGTCAGAGTAATCGGTATAAATAATATTTATTTTGGGTCCAAATATTGTCCCCCAGACCTCGAAATTAGGCCATAGCGACGTGATTAAAGAGGCCTTGTAAACATGGTGCAACGAGCAAGAATGTCAGTCTTTCGAGCAGCGGGAACCCCTCAACCCATTTCCAAAGGATGACATCCCTTCTTTTTCTACTTCGAATGATGATGACTTTTGATACGTGGAAAACATGCGTTTAACGTTAACACAAAGTAGACCCTAAAAACACAGTTCACACGTAAAGCAATTTAAAACCCTTATTTTATCATTATAATATTGGCGAGTAGGGATCGTTCTATCCGGGGAATTAAAGGGCGTATGCATGGTTTCGTTAATAAGCGGAAATCTAAAGGTTTGGGGGGATTGGAAATTGGTTAATTAATCTACGAAATTAAAGTACAAAAACATGCAAACATAACAAGAACTCCTAGACTTCTAACATGTTTTACTCATAGACAACTTTAACAATCAAGAAACCTTAAAGTCTAATTATGCTTACTAAAAATAAGAAGCTACACTACTAATTACAAGTGATCATCTCATCTTATTAACCTTACTCTTTTTCATGCCTCAATACTCTAAGTAAGCTACGAAATTTATAACTTCCAACTAAATATACATGCTTGATATTTCAGTAGGAATGCAACTTAGCGTCTAAACACCCTAAACAAAGTACGATCATCGAAACATGCGAAAGAGAGGGACTTAGCGTATTATCTAACACATGCTTTCGAAGCTTTAAGATTGTATCAAACATGCATAAAAGGCTTGAAATCATAAACACATGCAATTTACGAAAAGGCTTAAGAACATATAACTCAAATCCAAACTTGTTCTTCATTAAATACATCAAAGTGAACAAATACAAAGCAAAAGACATGAAGTTGAAGATCATGGTTACATTTTTTGTCTTGAATGCAAAGAATGACTTCTTGAAGGTGGTTCTCATTCACAAGGGACTTAGCGTATTGTGAATGATCGATGGCTTCGGAGGATGGATTGCTTCGGCTTGTAAATGACCTTTGAAGTGTTTATGGAGGAGAAGTATTTGTGTAGAGCTTTGGCTTGTAAAAATGGGAGATGATCTGTATTATGGCTGGCCTCCCTCTTATATATAGGCAAAGGAATTGCCTACCTCTCTCTTCCACCTTGCCTCTTCATTAAATGCACCATTAGTCACCATGGCAAGTCACACCCTTAGTCACCATTTGTGATCATCACAAGCAAGAGTCACCTAGACTAGTCACACCCTTAGTCACCCTTTGTGATGATCACAAGCTTAGTCACTAAGCCTAGTCACCATTTGTGATGATCACAAACTTAGTCACCAAGCCTAGTCACAAAGCTTGCCAAACTTGACTTTTCCTCTTCACCAAGTGGCTTGCTTACAGAATTTAATGGGCTTGGGCTTGATTTTGGGCCGAAACAAACTTTGAAAAATGGGCCCACAAAATGCTTTATGGGCCGGCCCATTCCCGGTGGTCCGAAATCGCAAAAATCGCAAAATCGCCGAAATACCTCAGAATCGCGCCGTTATTCATCTCCACCGTAAATATCCTAAAAATAACAAATTAAATAAAAAAACATAAAAACTAAGATTATAACATAGCTAAACGTAAAGGAAAATGCGTTAAGAATCGAGCATAAAATGCGTATATCAAATTCCCCCACACTTAGACTTTGCTAGTCCCTTAGCAAACACTAAGTTAAACTAAGACTCTCTACGAATTTAAAACAAAAGAAAGAACACAACTAAGCCCTTAGCTAGAATTTGTCTCAGAATTTTCATAAGTATATGGCCATGGCTCACATGATTTTCAACTTTGTATGCTCAACGAATTCAAGAGATAATTGCGATATAATTATGTAATGAACAAGTAAGACATAGAGAAAACAATGGTTATGTTATAGCTGTGCATGCTTTGAATAAAGGTTTAACCAACTCACAAGGATGCACTCATCATATTTTTCACTCATGAAAAGGGTTCACTTAAAGTGTATATGAATTTAAACGAAAACCTCATGAATGGAGTTAATTACTTGCACAAATGAACCAAAACCATAAGCTTACTCATGCAACTTACTCTACTAATTGAAAGCTACTCATTTTAAGGATCATAAAGGACTTTTAGTGAGGTTGTAATGGGGTTAAGGCTAAGGCATTCGAAATTTAGATATGTGGTGATAAAAACGTTCCAACGACTTAGTCTAGCACCAAATTCGTCCTCCATCTCCACTCGAATGTTACCATGTATACTTCAATCTGAACTACCCTTTGAGTTTTTCGGACAAGACAAAGGCCATATTTGTTCTATTTTGGGCCTTCAATTTGTCGTAATCTCCAAATCCGCAAATAAGGGGGACATTAATCCAAAGGGTTTATGCTTAGAACACAACACATTGCCATGAGAGATATATATAATTTTTTTCTTTTCATTCTCTCAAATATATATATATATATTTTTTTTCTTTTTGGCAATCTCATACTTTTTAAGTTATTTGGACAAGTCTTTCCCCTTACTCACATTAACTCTTTCAATCTTTCTTACCAAACCATCATATTATGTGCTAGTTTTGAAAAATTCTCACCAAGTTTCCGGAACAAAGGTAAGGATATTCTACACTAGGGTAAGTGTTTAGGTAAATATGGTGATGAAAGAAAAGCTTAGCGTGGGCTCAATTGGTTTATCTAGGGGTGTCGCAACTCATGCGTACAAATGGGATACATGGATATTTGGCGAAGTGGTGGAAAATCCTAAATGCCTTTAATCATTTCCAAAATCAAAGTATGTATCAACTTAAAAACTTTGCAAATTGACATGAGTAAGTTCTAGCATTCTCTAGTTCATTAAAATCTATGGCAAGCAATCAAATGAGGCATATATAAGCTAGTAACTACGAAATGGATGTATATTCAATCGAATAAAGAACAGATAGCTCAAAATCTCACATAGGGTTTCATATGATTAAAAACTTATTCAAGCATGCGATTTCTGTACCATGTTTTGCAATTCATATCTACTACATGTTAAAAACATATAGAATATCTCAATTAGCACAAGAATTCGATGCATGTGATTCATACGCCATATGTGTTCGTATCGATCCAATTTCATCATCAACTAGTTAAGGACATCCTAAAGACTCTGAAAAATACTAATTTAGACACAATTAAATAGTAAACCCTTCCCCCACACTTAAACTCTACATTGCCCTCAATGTACTAAAGTAAAAGTATAGAATTAAACATGGAGTATAGGATCTACGAAAATTCTAATTTAAAATGCAAAAGCCATTAAATTAATTAAAAGGAGGAGAAGAAAACAAATCTGTTGTCTCCCAATTGGGTTGCCTCCCAATGAGCGGTCATTTTACGCCATATGCTTTAGACGTGATGCATCAATTTGTTTTTGAGATGGCCGGTTCTTGGAGTTGCATCTCCTCCACGTTATGCTCCGCAAATGCCTCAAAATAGGGCTTCAAGCGATGGCCATTTACTTTGAACTCACTGCCCTTGTCTATTGATCGAATGAGAACTGCTCCATGAGGCATAATTTGAGCAACTATGAATGGCCCCATCCATCAAGAGCGAAGCTTTCCCGGAAAGAGCTTAAGTCTTGAATTGAAAAGCAATACTTTCTGCCCAACTTCAAAACTCTTCCCGCGAATCATCTTATCATGGATCTTTTTCGTCTTCTATTTGTAAATCCACGCATTGTCGAAAGCATCATTTCTGATCTCTTCAAGTTCACAAAGTTGTAGCTTTCGATGCAAACCTGCTGCATCTCGATCGATGCTGAATTTCTTCACGGCCCACCATGCCTTGTGCTCCAATTCAACCGGAAGATGGCACGTTTTCCCATAAATTAATCGGAAAGGTGACATACCAATGGGGGTCTTGTAGGCAGTCCTGTAAGCCCACAATGCATCATCTAAGCACTGACTCCAATCTTTCCAGTTTGGGCGGACGGTTCGTTCCAAAATCTTCTTGATCTCACGGTTGGAAACTTCAGCCATTCCATTTGTTTGAGGGTTGTATGGTGTGGAAACCTTGTGTCTTACGCCATACTTCCTCATCAATGCTTCCACCGTGCGGTTGCAAAAATGACTTCCTCCATCGCTAATTAGAACTCGCGGCATTCCAAATCTAGTAAAAATGTTAGTTCGTAGGAAATCTGCAACAACTCGCGAATCATTAGTACGGGTGGCCTTTGCCTCCACCCATTTCGAAACATAATCTACTGTGAGTAAAATATACGTATAACCATTGGAGGGAGCAAATGGTCCCATAAAATCAATACCCCACACATCAAAAATCTCGACATTAAATATGTAGTGTTGTGGCATCTGATCTCTAGGTCCTAAATTACCAAATCTCTGGCACTTATCACATGCAGCACAAAATGCATGAGCATCGCGAAATAAACTAGGCCAAAAGAAACCGCAATCTAAAATCTTAAGGGCTGTCCTCTTTGAACCAAAATGTCCCCCGCATGCTTCATTGTGACAAAAGACTAGAATAGGCTTAAATTCACTATCTGGGATACATCTCCTAATCACTAAATTGGAGCATTGTTTCCATAAATAAGGCTCATCCCAGATAAAAGTTCTAGCATTATGTTTAAGTTTGTCACGCTGAAATTTATGCATGGTAGATGGAAACTCACCGGTAACTAAGTAATTAACGATATCTACATACCATGGAGTTTCCGAAACAGTTACCTCAATTCCGAAGAGTTTTTCATCCGGAAAAGTGTCCTCAATTTCAACAGTCTAGCTCATTCTCACCTATCAAGCATGATAGGTGATCAGCGACAACATTTTCTACTCCCTTCTTATCCTTGATTTCGATGTTGAATTCTTGGAGTAGAAGTATCCATCTAATAAGCCTTGGTTTTGCGTCCTTTTTTAGCATTAGGTACTTCAAAGCTGCATGATCAGTATACACAGTTACTTTAGTTTGAAGTAAATAAGACCGAAATTTATCTAAAGCAAAAACCACTGCAAGAAACTCCTTCTCATTGGTGGTATAATTTCTTTGAGCTTCATCAAGCGTCTGAGAGGCGTAATAAATTACATAAGGCTTCTTGTCCTTCCGCTGACCCAAAACAGCTCCTACGGCATAATCCGAGGCGTCGCACATGAGTTCAAATGGTAGAGACCAATCAGGGCTGCTCAAAACAGGAGCGCTCGTGAGAAGTTCCTTCAACTTGTTGAAGGCAGCGTTGCATTCCTCGTCAAATACGAACGGAGTCTCCTTTTGCAGCAATTTACACAACGGGCGAGAGATGTGCGAAAAATCTTTGATAAACCTTCGATAAAATCCTGCGTGTCCAAGAAAAGAACGTATCTCTCTAACCGAAGTTGGAGAGGGTAAGTGACATACAAGATCTACTTTGGATTTATCAACTTCTAATCCTTTTTCAGAAATAATATGACCTAACACGGTCCCTTGTGTAACCATGAAATGGCACCTCTCCCAATTAAGCACCAAGTTGGTTTCAACGCATCTTTGTAAAATAGTTTCTAAATTGTTTAAACATGCATCGAAATCATTCCCAAATACACTAAAATCGTCCATGAATACTTCAATAATTTTTTCAATGTAATCGGAAAAAATTGAGAGCACGCAGCTTTGAAATGTACCTGGTGCATTACATAATCCAAATGGCATTCGGCGGTATGCAAATGTTCCGAAAGGGCATGTGAACGTTGTCTTTTCTTGATCTTCCTCCGCAATGCTAATTTGGTTGTAGCCAGAGTATCCGTCGAGAAAACAGTAAAATGCATGGCCGGCTAACCTTTCCAGAATTTGATCTATGAACGGTAATGGAAAATGATCCTTGCGAGTTGCGGCGTTGAGCCTCTTGTAATCAATGCACACACGGTGTCCAGTGATTATCCTTTGTGGCACGAGTTCATTTTCCATATTTTCGACGACGGTGATTCCAGATTTCTTTGGTACAACCTACACAGGGGAAACCCAACGGCTATCAGAAATAGGGTAAATAACTCCACAGTCCATGAGTTTAATTACCTCCTTTTTTACCACCTCCATCATGGGAGGGTGGAGCCGACGTTGTGCTTCCCTTGTAGGCTTGGTGCCTTCTAGGAAAATCCGATGCACACAAGTTGCTGGATTAATTCCCTTTATATCCGCAAGCGTCCAACCTATTGCGGTTTTGTACCTCTTGAGTACACTCACGAGTTTCTCCTCCTGCTCCTCCTCTAACGCAGACGAAATAATTACCGGCAAGGTTTCATGCTCGCCTAAGTACGCATACTTTAGATGATCCGGTAATAGCTTGAGTTCTAAAACTGGAGCTTTTACAATGGAGGGAACAATTTTATTAAGACCAAAAGTAATTGGTAAAGGGGGAGAAAAACTTACTTTTCGTGGTGCGTTAGTTAGAACCATGGCCATTTCTTGAATTCGAGGCTTAAGCTCTATTAAGGCCTCGAAAAGGGCGTCATCCCCGAGTTGGATGGCCATGTTGAGTTCATCATCATTGATGGTGTCAAGGTGGCCTTGTGCTAAGGTATCTACGAGATCAAATGTTGAGACGGAAGCCACACTTGACATCGAAAATTTCATCCCATCTAATATGTTGAACTCGATTCTTTCTCCATCAATCTCCATGGAGAAAGTTCCCTGAAAAATATCTATCTTCGTTCTTGCAGTCCTCATAAAGGGTCGTCCAAGAAGCAATGGCGTGGTGTTCAAAGGACTCTCCTCCATGTCAACGATGTAAAAATCCGCTGGAAAAATCAAGTTGTTGACTTGCACAAGAACGTCTTCTACGTAACCCCTTGGATACTTGTGTGTAAAATCGGCTAGTTGGATGACAACACCGTCTTGCTTGAGATCCCCAAGCTCCATCGACTTGTAAAGGTAGTACGGCATGACGTTGATGGAGGCTCCAAGATCAAGCATTACGTCTTCGAAGTGTTTGTCACCAATTACGCAGGGAACTGCAAAACTCCCTGGATCCTTCAGTTTTGGGGGTAGCCGACGCTGCAAAACCGCCGAAATGGTTGCATTCACCTTCACAACCTCCTTTTCTCGTGTTTGCCTCCTTTGTGTGCATAATTCTTTTAGAAACTTCGCGTATATGGGCACTTGTTTTATGCACTCGATCAAGGGAAAATTCACTTGCACCTTTCGATATTGATCATCTTTCTTCTTTGATCATCTTTCTTCATATTGATCACCTTTCTTCATATTGATCATCTTTCTTCTTTGATTTTAATAATCTGCTTGGGAAAGGTGCAACAACAAACGGAGAATTAGTAATAACCGTATTTGAAGGAATAGGGCTTTTACCTTTGATTGGGGTGGGTTGTGGAGGGGATTGTGCCTTGGTGACAATAGGCGTCACCTTCTTCTTCTCGGCTTCTTGAGCTGCCGGATCGATCTCATCTTCCTCCTCTTGAGTGATGTCTTCGATAGTTACGTTATCGAGATGAGATCTCTTGGTCTTTGGTTCTTCTAGTATCTTCCCACTCCTTGTGACAATGGCATTCACATTTCGTTGATTAGGAGTGGTTTGAGGTGGAAGCCGACCAGTTTCTTTGATTTGTCCCATGAAATCAACAAGTTGGCCAAGTTACTTCTTCACTTCGATGATGTCTCGGCCATGAGAATCCAATGTCTCCTTGGTCTTCGATTGTCCATCAAGGAGAACTTGTGTTGAGGCCGAAAGTTGTGACAACATCTTGTCATAATTCAGATTTGTGAAGGATTGAGATGAAGAACCATGCTGCATCGGTGGCCTAAGCTGAAATGGAGGGCGTTGGTAGCTTTGTTGAGGTACCGGAGGGTTCAAAGTTCCCTCATTGCTGCTCCATCTAAAGCCTGGATGATCTCGGTTGCCGAAATTGTTGTAGTTGTTGTACCGTTGGCCTCCTTGATATCCACCGATGGCGTTAGCGTGCTCCATTTCGCTAGCTTGCTCTGGCGCTTGAGGGCATTGGTCATTATGGTGACCTTGTGCTTGACATATGCCACAAACAGGCCCATGAGTTGCTTTGGCCCTTGTCGTTTCGAGCTCTAAAACCTTCTCTAGCATATGAGCTAGTTTGTCGTATTTTTCATCCGCGTCGGTTTTAGAACTCACTTCGCCGACTGCTCTTCTTTTGGACATTCCATACTATGCATTGTTGTTCGCCCGATTCTCTAGAAGAGTTCTAGCTTCGGTTTCGTTTAAGTCCATGAATGTACCGGTAGCTGCTGCATCGAGCAATTCCCTATCGATCGCCTTGAGACCATCATAAAAGTAATTCATGAGATTAGTCTCAGAAAATCCATGAGATGGGCAGGTGGCACACAAAACCTTGAATCGGTCATAATATTGGCCGAAAGTCTCTTCCATTTTCTGTGTAATGCCAGTGATTTGCTTCCTCAAGACGGTGATCTTTGAGGCCGGGAAGTACTTCGCCAGGAACATGTCCGCAAGTTGCTTCCATGTGGTAATATGGTTCGGTGGTAGTTCCATGAGCCAAGACTCGGCCCTGTCGGTTAGGGTGAATGGGAATGCTTTAAGCTTGAAGAGCTCCGTATCAGCATCGGATGGCTTCATGCTGTTACAAACAAATTGGAATTGTTTGAGATGCTTATTCAGATCTTCATTTGAAAGTCCGTGAAAAATGGGCAGTCGGTGGAGGAAACCACTCTTCAGCTCGATGTCCTTCATGTTTTCCCCCGGTGGTGGAAAAACAATGCTTGAAGGCCCGCTGCTCCATTCGGTTGAGCAAGTGCGTTGACGAAGCATTGGTGGAAAAACAATGCTTGAATGACCTCTTCTTCGGTCTTATGCCCCTAACTTCACTTAGATTAGGGTACTCGGTAGTGAAATCCGAGCATCATAAAGCTCTAGAGAGGTTATGCAAGCTAAATGTAACGTTTTGTTAGTCTTTTACAGATTTTGATGCAAAAAGAAAAACACACAAATTTGACTAAGTATTATTTATTTTCCTTTGGCCCCGATGGTACGTGGTGCAGAGGCTCTCCACTGTGCAATGGGTCTCGTTCATCAAAAGATGAAGTCTGATTCCAAGAGGTGTAAGCATGCATAATCCTATATACCATCTATTTAAAGGATTATGTCGTATTTATTAAGTTCATGTATTGTCCGTATTTATATGCACTTATGATTTATAGAGAGTACTCGAAATGACCTTTCGGTAAATTTCTTGGACGTGCGGCCCGCGCGAAAATTTATACTAACTCTCGCTAATTCAGCTTAGTTACGTTTAGAAATGGCAAGTAGGGATAGAGATAACGCAAGAGGTAAGGACTAATATTTAGAACAACCTGAGGCTAACTCGTAAGAGTATCTCCATTGTTGTTCTTAGAGACACCCCGAGGCTAACCAGTTATGGTATATACTCCAATGGTGTTCTATTGCTTAGATCCGAAACCCGGCACCAATCATAAACCCGCTCACCATATCCAACAATCAGCCAAATTTTTGAGATAGTATACAATCTCAAGTCCTTAGTAAACTCCGTCCACAACCTCATGCCCATAACTTCACTTAGGTTATGGCGTGTGGTGATGAAATCCACACTTCATGATGGGTTAAGGAGATAAACCAGAAAAAGAGGCACCTCCCTATTCCAAAGAACGAAACTTAATAACCAATACTCGTACTCAATGTAAATCAATTTAAGTGCATCTACGAATTGAGTGCACCTAAGATTTAAAAGGAATACACGATTTAGTTATTGAGTAAATCTCTTCGTCGTGCGGCCCGCGCGAAAATGTATACTAACTATCGTTAATTCTCGTAATTGTTGGAAATAACCAGTTGGGATACATGTAACGCAAGAGGTAAGGACTAATTTTTGGGAACAACCTGAGGCTAACTCGTTAAAGTATATACTCCATTGTTGTTCTTAGAAACACCCCGAGGCTTACTCGTAAGAGTATGTACTCCAATGGTGTTATGTTTTCTTGGTCCAAAACCAGTCACCATTCATAACCCTTCTAGACATCATGACCAATTATTACTCGAAATCACAAGATAGTATACAATCTCAAATGTTTGTAAACTCCGCCCACAACCTCATGCCCATAACTTCACTTAGGTTATGGTGTGTGGTGATGAAATCCACACTTCATGAAGGGTTAAGGAGATAGACAAACAAAAGAGGCACCTCCCTATTCCAAAGAGATTTATTTAATAACTAAGTGCTAGTACTCAAATTAAATCAAAGACTATCCTTTAACATGAAAATAAATTATGCAAGTGTAAATACGAAGTGTAAATAAATTCGTAAAAGTAATAACTATGAATTGTAAACATGTATGTAAATTTCTATAAGCATAAACAAGTATGTATTTCGAAAATTATAGACATGCTTTTAATTACATATGTACAACGAAATCATACAAAAACTTTATAATTCCCCGGCAACGGCGCCAAAAATTGATACGTGGAAAACATGTGTTTAACGTTAACACAAAGTAGACCCTAAAAACACAGTTCACACGTAAAGCAATTTAAAACCCTTATTTTGTCATTATAATATTGGCGAGTAGGGATCGTTCTATCCGGGGAATTAAAGGGCGTATGCATGGTTTCGTTAATAAGCGGAAATCTAAAGGTTTGGGGGGATTGGAAATTGGTTAATTAATCTACGAAATTAAAGTACAAAAACATGCAAACATAACAAGAACTCCTAGAATTCTAACATGTTTTACTCGTAGACAAGTTTAACAATCAAGAAACCTTTAAGTCTAATTATGCTTACTAAAAATAAGAAGCTACACTACTAATTACAAGTGATCATCTCATCTTATTAACCTTACTCTTTTTCATGCCTCAATACTCTAAGTAAGCTACGAAATTTATAACTTCCAACTAAATATACATGCTTGATATTTCAGTAGGAATGCAACTTAGCGTCTAAACACCCTAAACAAAGTACGATCATCGAAACATGCGAAAGAGAGGGACTTAGCGTATTATCTAACACATGCTTTCAAAGCTTTAAGATTGTATCAAACATGCATAAAAGGCTTGAAATCATAAACACATGCAATTTACGAAAAGGCTTAAGAACATATAACTCAAATCCAAACTTGTTCTTCATTAAATACATCAAAGTGAACAAATACAAAGCAAAAGACATGAAGTTGAAGATCATGGTTACACTTTTTGTCTTGAATGCAAAGAATGACTTCTTGAAGGTGGTTCTCACTCACAAGGGACTTAGCGTATTGTGAATGATCGATGGCTTCGGAGGATGGATTGCTTCGGCTTGTAAAGGACCTTTGAAGTGTTTATGGAGGAGAGGTATTTGTGTAGAGCTTTGGCTTGTAAAAATGGGAGATGATCTGTATTATGGCTGACCTCCCTCTTATATATAGGCAAAGGAATTGCCTACCTCTCTCTTCCACCTTGCCTCTTCATTAAATGCACCCTTAGTCACCATGGCAAGTTACACCCTTAGTCACCATTTGTGATCATCACAAGCAAGAGTCACCTAGGCTAGTGACACGCTTAGTCACCCTTTGTGATGATCACAAGCTTAGTCACCAAGCCTAGTCACCATTTGTGATGATCACAAACTTAGTCACCAAGCCTAGTCACAAAGCTTGCCAAACTTGACTTTTCCTCTTCACCAAGTGGCTTGCTTACAGAATTTAATGGGCTTGGGCTTGATTTTGGGCCGAAACAAACTTTGACAAATGGTCCCACAAAATTCTTTATGGGCCGGCCCATTCCCGGTGGTCCGAAATCGCAAAAATCGCAAAATCGCCGAAATTCCTCCGAATCGCGCCGTTATTCATCTCCACCGTAAATATCCTAAAAATAAAAAATTAAATAAAAAAAACGTAAAAACTAAGATTATAACATAGCTAAACGTAAAGGGAATTGCGTTAAGAATCGAGCATAAAATGCGTATATCAACTTTCCCCTCGGGTAGACCTTCAAGTGTCTAAGATAGTTTGATGTGGCTTCGTCTATTCCGATCTCTTCCAATAAGGGCTTGATAGCGGAGATGCCTATGAGTCCCACTGAGCTGACCACTTCAAAGACGTCTCGAACCCAAGAGGATATCACTTAGGTGTCATACATAGGTACTTTATACATGGACTATATTAAAGTCTAGTTTTTACATAATACAGTAGGCCCACTACTGTATTTTCAGCAAGTAGTGGGCTGAAATTTTTTTCCTTTGTATTTTCAGCAATCATATTTTTTTCAAACTTTTGGACAAGTCCTCCCTTCCTTTGCATTCTTTCAACATCTTCACGCCACTTCTTTTTGTGCTAGCTTCGAAATATCTTCACCAAGTCTTTGAACAAGGGTAGGAAACTCTACACTAGGCTAAGTGTTTAGATATATATGTGGTAAATGAAAGAAAAGGCTTAATGTAGGCACAAATGGGTAATCTAAGGGTGTCGCAACTCGTGCGCACAAAAGGGACACATGAATTTTTGGTTAAGTGGTGGAAAACTTAAATGCCTTTAATCATCTCCAAAATCAGAGCATATATCAACTTAAAAGCTTTGCAAATTTGCATGAGTAAGTTATAGTAATCTCTAGTTCATTGAAATCTATGGCAAGCAATTAGATCAGGCATGTAAATGTTTTTGAGACATAATGCACGAAATTCACTCATAAAAGAAATAATTTAGGCTCAAAAACTCACCTTAAGGTTTATATGATCTAAAACCTTATTCTAACATGCGAAATCAGTACCATGTTTATGCAAACCATATCTACTACATGTTATAACAATCAAAATATCTCAATTAGCACAAGAAATTGTTTAAGTGATTATTCAACGCCATATGTATTCTTTTCGGTCCATTTTCATTATAGACTAACTAAGGGTCGGGCATCCTAAAGACTCTTTAAAACACTAAGTTAAACAAAAAAACTCAAGACACTCAAATAAGCGTAGATTTAGTCCTCATCTTCTTTGGGCAACCTTAGTAAAATGGCCAGTTGGCGAGAGAGACCAAGAGAGGTAGGAGTGATTTTCGAGCTTGTCTTTTCTCACATGCAAAACCCGTCTTAGAAACCGTCCCCTTCTAGACACCAAATCACAAGGATTTCTTACTAAAAGATAAGAGTTCATCTACTACACTAATTAAAAACAAGAAAATATAAAAGATTTTTTTTAGGGCATCATCCACTGGAAAGTTCCATTGTCTGCCCGGTTTTCATGATTCAAGACTCAAATAAAGTTGTAAACCCTTCCCCCACACTTAAACTCTACATTGTCCTCAATGTACTAAAGTAAAGCATAGAATCAAGTAATGAGACTAGGAATTATGAAAATCTAACTAAGAAAATGAAATGCAATGAAATAAAAAAAATAAGGGGAAGAGAATGCAAATCTCAATTGTAGACTCCTCCATTGGGTTGCCTCCCAACAAGTGCTTATTTTTTAACATCTTATAGCCTAGACGTGATTTCTTCATGTGTTTGAAGTGATGGGATCCTCAAGCTTTGCATCCTCAACGAATTCTTCCTTGAGGGCCGATTGATATAGCTTTAACCTATGGCCATTAACCTTGAATTCATTGCCAGTTATTGGACTCTTGATCATGACAGCTCCATGGGAAAAGGTCTCGGTGACGATAAATGGACCTATCCATCTAGAACGTAGCTTGCCCGGAAATAGCTTAAGGCGGGAATTACAGAGGAGGACTTCTTGGCCAATGAGGAACTCCTTTCGTCGGATCATCTTGTCATGAAATGTCCTCGTTTTCTCCTTTCCATGTATCTATCTAATTAATATCCGTATCTAACTAGGACAAGACACACACCAGAAATTATGGAGAATTAATCTCCTTAAACACTCTCCCTTGTGTTAATGGCCATAAGAATGATGCATGACTTGTTGTCTCATTAAAAACCACGCCAAGCAAACAAAAACCTCATGGGTAAAACAAAAGTTTGGTCTAAGGGAAAAAGAGTACAACGCACCAACTACTAAAGCTACTACATGTGACGTAGACTCCCCCTGATGTCTACAGAAATGTAACTCCACCTGACTGTAAACTCAGTCTAGGAGTTCCGATAACCTGCGCATACCAATGTTTTTCACATGTTTCACAAAAGTAGATTTAGGAAGTGACTTGGTAAACAAGTCCACAGCATTATCAACGGAACCAGTCTGGTTCACTTGGATATTCAATAGCTGTTGTTGTTGCTGATTAAAGAAAAACTTCGGTGATATGTGTTTTGTATTGTCACCCTTAATGAAACTCAACTTCATCTGTTCAATGCATGCAGCATTATCCTCAAAGATGCAAGTAGGATCAGTAACAGTAGATTTCAATCCAGTAGAGCCTCGAATATGACCTATGATTGACCTAAGCCAAACACATTCTCTAACTGCTTCATGCAAAGCAATTATCTCAGAATGATTCGAGGAAGTAGAAACAAGGGTTTGGTTTGTTGATCTCCAAGATATCGCCGTGTTTCACATAGTGAAAACATAACCGGTCTGTGAATGACCTTTGTGTGGGTCAAAGAGGTACTCAGCATCAGCAAATCCAACTAACACATAAATCGGTGTTTTGGAATAGGGGACAACATGAAAATCATTTACAACAGCTCCATCTTTCGAGGGGTCGAACAACTCCTTCGATGGATTGAAGGGGTTACTCTGATCCATCTAGGGAACATCCTTCGATGCATCGAGGAAATCCTTCGATGGATCGAAGGGACTGTTCGGGTTAGCACAGTTTAAGGCACCAAGATGCCTAGAACTCAAATGTTGTGATTCAACATTCCCTTTACGTGGAATTGCATGCTTCTTTCTATATTCTTTATAAGGGAATAATAAACTCATATCAATGGTTTTCAAGTATCTAAAGATTTGTTTTACTCCATTCCAATGACGTTGTGTAGGTGCAGAGCTAAATCTAGCCAACAAGTTCACTGAGAAGGCAATATCTGGACGTGTGCACTGAGCAAAATACAACAAAGCTCCAATAGCACTAAGATATGGAATTTCAACTCCCAAGATCTCCGTATCGTCATCTAGTGGACGAAACAAATCTTTCTTGGGGTCCAGACTACGAACAACCATTAGTGTGCTAACAGGGTGTGCTTTGTCCATATTGAATCGCCTGAGCATCTTTTGGGCATAAGCAGACTGGTGAATAAGAATTCCACCAACTTGATGTTCCAACTCTAATCTGAGACAAAATCGAGTCCTACCAAGATCTTTCATCTCAAATTAAGATTTCAAGTAGCAAACAGTCTCATTGATCTCTTCAAGAGTTCCGATGCCATTCATATCATCAACATAGACAGCTACTATAACAAATCCTGAACTTATTCTTTTAATGAACACGCAAGGGCATAAATCATTATTCTTATATCCCTTCCCAATCAAGTAGTCACTGAGGCGTGTATACAACATCCTACCAAATTGCTTCAATCCATACAGTGAACAACTTAACTTTATAACATGAGAACTCCGTGGTCTAGAGTTACTTGATTTGGGTAAAGCAATGTCATTTGGCAATCTTATGTATATCTCTGAATCAAGATCACTATAGAGATATGCAGTAACCACATCCATAAGCTGTATACAAAGCTTTTTGGACACTACCAAGCTTATCAGGTAGCAGAAGATGATAATGTCCATAACAGGAGAATACGTCTCCTCATAATCAATTCCAGGGCGCTGAGAGAAACCCTACGCTACAAGCCTAGCTTTATAACACAAGACCTCATTCTTCTCATTACGCTTCTGAACAAAGACCCATTTATGTCCAACTGGCTTTACATTCGATGGGCATAGCACAACCGGACCGAAAACTTGCCTTTTATTCAGAGAGTCTAGTTCAGCCTGGATTGCTACCTTCCATTTCGGCCAATCTGCTCTACGTTGACATTCAACAATAGAGCGGGTTTCCACTTCATCGTCGTCAATAATTTCCTGAAGGATTCACAATGTTGATGATTAATGGATCTTTTTGTGCCTTGATGGCCTACCTTTTAACCGGCGGCTCATCAGTGGTTTTTCTTGGTCTCTCGTTTTTCCTAGTGGGAGCCGAGGCTAATGCAACACCTTCCACATGAGCAAGAGGAACGTCTCCTTGCCCAGTATTGCTACTAACAAATCCCTTTTTGGGATTTCCTACCTTGCGGGAACATTTACAGCAGGTATATCCGATCTCGTCACTTTAGCGATATCAGCAAATGTGAAATGACCCAACCCCGATTTAGTTTCCTAAACCGGAAGTAAACCCCTTCTGAAAACACGAACCAACAAAAACCATCAAAATTTCGGCAGAGTAACGCTACTAACGCGGAATTGTCAATAACCTGCACCCTAAAAATACACTTTATCCTATGCCACAAAAGCCAAACCGTGGGCACCAATCCCATCCGGATTTCTCAATATCATAAAAGTAATGTAAAGTAATCAAGAAAACTATACTTTACAGAAATCCGGAGAAAATCGTATAAAAGTATAACATAAGAATGCTCAGAGCGACTTCTAGTATATATATAAATAGTAGGCCAAACTAAGAACCTACCATAAAAGAAACATCGCTCAAATACTAAGCCTCCGACCGCGACGTGCGACACCAGAATCCGAACTGCAAACTGGGCACGGAAACCGAAAAGCCCAGGGGAAAGGAAAATAAAATCGTTAGAGTGAGTGGACGAAAATAAACATATGCCTTTCACCAATTTCATATACAATAAAACAATGTAAGTATAGCGAGTTCGAAAAATATATATGGAGGTGCCAGGCGAATCTCTCAAGCCCGACGGTGATAGGCTAGGGGAATCTCTCAACCCCAGCGGCGTAACAGGGGAATCTCTCAACCCTGCCCAGAAGAATCTCTCAACTCTGGTCCAGATGAATCTCTCAACTCTGGTCAGACTACCGGTGATCAGCTGAGTAGCCGAAGCATTGATGCAAGTAATGCCATCACCATATAAAATATAAAATAATGCCTCCAAAAGTAATAAATAATGTCAATATCGTATATAAATAAATACGAAAAATCACGAACTCGCAACGACAGTGAAAATAGAAAAGTCCACTCACAGATGAGCATAACGCAATACGCGTTAATCTAGTGATCCGGCGGAAAATCCATTGTCAAACGAACGATCACGATCCCCTGGATAATCATAAAATCCACTGCTCAAAATCATAACTGAAAACCTCGAATCACATCTCGAGAAACAACCGTTCTCCCAAATCAAGTCAATAACCATTCTAATTTCGGTTTGGGTCGATTGATGGTCCAAAACGGATCACAATCACAATTTGGATAAACTCGAATACGAACGGATAGACTCGACGATATTCCAAAATTTCAAATATTCATATTAAATTCCTCGGTGGTTGAAATAATAATCCGGAACCGCCCACGAACTCGAAATCACGCGTACAACAACTCTCGAGAAGAGACTCAACTCAAATTTTCGGCCAATAATTAAGTCGTGATCAAAACCAGCAATTCAATCAATTTACGGAAAACTGCGATTACGCGTAAGCTCGTGGATTAAGCTGATTACACTACTGATTCTGTTCCGGGTCGTCACAAAATGGGTCAGGCATAGAGTCTACTACTTGCTAAAGATCAAGTATTCTTCGCACTTCTGTATCACTCTGAGACGTGCGAAGATCATGAAGAGACACAGTGGGATTAAACCACGTCAATTCCTGACGTTCGACTGGAATGAAAACATTCCTATCTCCCCCTAACGGCGGGAAATATGTCTCTTCAAAGTGACAATCTGCAAATCTAGCAGTAAAGAGATCTCCTGTCGAAGGTTCAAGATAGCAGACTATTGTTGGAAATTCATAACCAACATAAATGCCTAATCTTCGTTGAGGATCCATTTTAGTGCACTGTAGAGGCGCAATTGGCACATAAACCACGTAACCAAAAATGCGCAAACGTGAAACATCAGGCTTATATCCAGTTACCAACTGGTACGCACTGAATGGTTGGCGGGCTACAGGTCTAAAACGAAGAAGCATTGCTGTGTGTAATACTGCATATCCCCATGTAGAGACTGGTAAATTTGTATGCATTACCAAAGCTCTAGACACAAGATGTATCCGCTTGATATGAGCCTCTGCTAAACCGTTCTGAGAATGAACATGAGGAACGGGATGTTCAACTTCAATCCTAAGAGACATGCAATAATCATCAAAATATTTTGATGTAAACTCTTCTGCATTATCCAATCGAATTTACTTGATTGGATGATCCGGGTGGTGAGCCCGGAGCTTAATGATTTGAGCCAGGAGTTTGGCAAATGCAGCATTCCTTGTGGATATCAAAGCAACGTGTGACTATCGCGTTGATGCATCTATCAAAACCATAAAATATTTAAATGGTCCGCATTCGGGTTTGATAAGTCCACAAATATCACTTTGGATCCTTTGTAAGAATGGAATATTGTCATTATTATCAACATCAAATTAAAGAAGGACGAGCTGTTAATTTTGCTAAAGAACAAGCTTTGCAGAACGAGCGATGTGCATCAGAGATTGCAACATAAGAATCTGGTGGGATAACGCACAACGCCTCAACAGTACTTTGTTGGGGTAGTGCTGCACTCGTCTTGGAGACCGAGCCAGGAATGAGAGGAGTAGTCTCATCCTCACCATCTAAACCGATGGAAATAGGTAATCCCACATATTTTTTCGCTCTAAAGAACGGATAACCATGAGTATTTTTTAAGATTTTGATCATCATATCATGACCTGGGTGTCCCAGTGGAAAGTGCTAAAGCTTGTATGACACAGAATCACACATAGTGATGTGAGTCAAGGCATTGGATTCAATGATCCGAACTGTAGTTAGATATAAACCACTACGAATAGCCGGAAACTTTTCTAGAATGCGCTTGCGGCCACATTCAACAGAGGTTATACACAATAGTTATTTGCCATTCTCACAATAGGTTTCCAAGTGAAAACCGTTGGCACGAATATCCTTAAAACTTAGCAAGGTTCGATTGGCCTTTGGCGCGTATAAGGCATCAATGATACGCGCAAAACATGCATTCACGTTAACTTAAAAACACAGATTACGCGCATTGCAATTTAAACCCTTCTTTTGTCATTTGTAATATTGGCGAGTAGGGATCGTTCTTTATCCGGGGAATTAAGGGCGCATGCATGGTTTCGTTAATAGGCGGAAATGTAAATGTTTGGGGGGATTGGAAGTTGGTTGTTTAATCTACGAAATTAAAGTACATAACATGCAAACACAACTAAAACTCTTAGGCATCTAACATGTTTTACTCATAGACAAGTTTCAACAATCAAGAAACTTAAAGTCTAATTATGCTTGCTAAAAATAAGAAGTTACACTACTAATTACATGTGATCATCTCATCTTATTAACCTACCCTTTTCATGCATCAAACCTTTTTGTAAGTTACGAAATTCATAACTTCTAACTAAATACACATGCTTAATAATTGAGTAGGAATGCAACTTAGCGTATAAACATCCTAAACAACATACGATCATCGAAACATGCGAAAGAGAGGGACTTAGCGTATTTTCTAACACATGCATTCGAAGCTTTAAGATTGTATCAAACATGCATAAAAGGCTAGAAATCATAAACACATGCATATTACAAATCGGTTTAAGAGCATAAAACACAAATCTAAACTTGTTCTTCATTTGATACATAAATGTATTCCAATACATCAAGAGGTTCAAATACAAAACAAAAGAAATGAAAGTGAAGATCATGGTTACACTTTTTGTCTTAAATGCTAGATGATCTACGGTGGAGATGGCTTTCCTTCACAAGGGACTTAGCGTATTGTGAAGGATGGAGGATGCTTTGCTTCGGCTTGGATGGAGAAGAACCCTAGAACCTTGCTTCGGCTTGGAATGGAGGAGATGTGCTTCGGCTTGTAAGAGAACCTTCAAGTGTTTATGGTGGAAGAGTATTTGTGTAGAGCTTTGGCTAGTAAATTGAGTGATGCTTTGAATGGTTCGGCCTCCTTGGTATTTATAGGCAAGGAATGCTTGCCTTCTCTCTTCCACCTTGCCTCCTTCCATTAAATGCAAGCAATGATCAATATGGTAAGTCACACCCTTAGTCACCATGCAAGTCACCATTGATGAACCCTAAGCAAGAGTCACCATGCAAGTCACCATGGCAAGTCATCTTTTCATTTAATGCAAGCAAGAGTCACCAAGGTGAGTCACAAAGCTTGATATTGTTGACTTTGCCTCTTCAAAGGTTGCAAAACAAGACTTTTCCTCTTCACCAAAAGGCTTCCAAGCCGAGCTAATGTGGTTTGGGCCATATAATGGGCCGAAACAAGAGTTGAGAATTCGGCCCACAATTTGCTTTTTGGCCCGGCCCATTTTCGGAGGTCCAAAATCGCAAAAATCGCAAAATCGCCGAAATTCCTCCGAATTGCGTCGTTATTAATCTCCACCGTAAAGATCTTCAAAATAACAATTTAAATAAGGAAAACGTAAAAACTAAGATAATAACATAGCTAAACGTAAAGGGAAATGCGTTAAGAAACGAGCATAAAATGCGTATATCAAATTCCCCCACACTTAGACTTTGCTAGTCCCTTAGCAAACACTAAGTTAAACTAAGACTCTTCTACGAATTTAAAACAAAGGAAAGAACATAACTAAGCCCTTAGCTAAAATTTGTCTCAGAATTTTCATAAGTATATGGCGATGGCTCACATGAATTTCAACTTGTATGCTCAATGAATTCAAGAGATAATTGCGATATAATTATGTAATGAACAAGTAAGACATAGAGAAAACAATGGTTATGTTATAGCTGTGCATGCTTTGAATAAAGGTTTAATCAACTCACAAGGATGCACTCATCATATTTTTCACTCATGAAAATGGTTCACTTAAAGTGTATATGAATTGAAATGAAAACCACATGAATAAAGTTTGATTGCTTGCACAAATGAACCAAAACCATAAGCTTACTCATGCAACTTACTCTACTAATTGAAAGCTACTCATTTTAAGGATCATAAAGGACTTTTAGTGAGGTTGTAATGGGGTTAAGGCTAAGGCATTCGAAATTTAGATATGTGGTGATAAAAACGTTCCAATGACTTAGTCTAGCACCATATTAGTCCTCCATCTCCATTTGTATGTTACCATGTATACTTCAATCTAAGCTACCCTTTTAGCTTTTCGGACAGGACAAAGGCCATATTTTGTTCTATTTTTAGGCCTTCAATTTATCGTAAACTCCAAATCCGTAAATAAGGGGGACGTTAATCCAAATGGTTATTCTTAGAACACAACATATTGCCATGAGAGATAATAATTTTTTTTTTCTTTTCATTCTCTCAAATATAATTTTTTTCTTTTCTTTTTGGCAATCACATACTTTTTTAGCTATTTGGACAAGTCTTTCCCCTTACTCACATTAACTCTTTCAATCTTTCCTACCAAACCATAATCTTATGTGCTAGTTTCGAAAAATTCTCACCAAGTTTCCGGAACAAAGGTAAGGATATTCTAAACTAGGATAAGTGTTTAGGTATATATGGTGATGAAAGAAAAGCTTAACGTGGGCTCAATTGGTTTATCTAGGGGTGTCGCAACTTGTGCGTACAAATGGGATACATGGATATATGGCAATGTGGTGGAAAATCCTAAATGCCTTTAATCATTTCCAAAATCAAAGTATGTATCAACTTAAAAGCTTTGCAAATTGACATGAGTAAGTTCTAGTATTCTCTAGTTCATTAAAATCTATGGCAAGCAGTCAAATGAGGCATATATAAAGCTATAAACTACGAAATGATATGGATTGATCAGATCACTCAAGGAATAAAGAACAGATAGCTCAAAAGCTCACATAGGGTTCATATGATTAAAAACTTATTCAAGCATGCGATTTCTGTACCATGTTTTGCAATTTATATCTACTACATGTTAAAAACATAAAAAATATCTCAATTAGCACAAGAATTCGATGCATGTGATTCATACGCCATATGTGTTCGTATCGATCAAATTTCATCATCGACTAGTTAATGGCGTCCTAAAGACTCTGAAAAACACTAATTTAGACACAATTAAATTGTAAACCCTTCCCCCACACTTAAACTCTACATTGCCCTCAATGTACTAAAGTAGAAGTATAGAATAAAAATGGAGTATAGGATCTACGAAAATTTTAATCTAATACGCAAAAAGCCATTAAATTAATTAAAAGGGGAGAAGAAAACAAATCTGTTGTCTCCCTATTGGGTTGCCTCCCAATGAGCGCTTGTTTTACGTCGTTAGCTTTGGACGTGATGCATCATTTTGTTTTTGAAATGGCCGGTTCTTGGAGTTGCATCTCCTCCACGGTGTGCTCCGCAAATGCCTCAAAATAGGGCTTCAAGCGATGGCCATTTACTTTGAACTCACTACCTTTGTCGATAGATCGAATGAGAACTGCTCCATGAGGTAGAACTTGAGAAACTATGAATGGCCCCATCCATCGAGAGCGAAGCTTTCCCGGAAAGAGCTTAAGTCTTGAATTGAAAAGCAATACTTTCTGCCCAGGTTCAAAACTCTTCCCGCGAATCATCTGATCGTGGATCTTTTTCGTCTTCTCTTTGTAAATCCACGCATTGTCGAAAGCATCATTTCTGATTTCTTCTAGTTCACATAGTTGTAGTTTCCGATGCAAGCCTGCGGCATCTCGATCGATGTTGAATTTCTTCACGGCCCACCATGCCTTGTGCTCCAATTCAACCGGAAGATGGCACGCCTTCCCATAAATTAATCGGAAAGGTGACATACCAATGGGGGTCTTGTAGGCAGTCCTGTAAGCCCATAATGCATCGTCTAAGCATTGACTCCAATCTTTCCGGTTTGGGCGGACGGTTCGCTCCAAAATCTTCTTGATCTCACGGTTGGAAACTTCAGCCATTCCATTAGTTTGAGGGTGGTATGGTGTGGAAACCTTGTGTTTTACGCCATACTTCCTCATTAGTGCTTCCACCGTGCGGTTGCAAAAGTGACTTCCTCCATCGCTGATTAGAACGCGTGGCATTCCAAATCTACTGAAAATGTTAGTTCGTAGGAAATCTGCAACAACTCGCGAATCATTAGTACGGGTGGCCTTTGCTTCCACCCATTTAGAAACATAATCTACTGCGAGTAAGATATAAGTACAACCATTGGAGGGAGGAAATGGTCCCATAAAATCAATACCCCACACATCAAAAATTTCAACATTAAATATGTAGTGTTGTGGCATTTGATCTCTAGGGCCTAAATTACCGAATCTCTGGCACTTATCACATGCAGCGCAATATGCATGAGCATCGCGAAATAAACTAGGCCAAAAGAAACCGCAATCTAAAATCTTAAGGGCTGTCCTCCTTGAACCAAAGTGTCCCCCACATGCTTCATTGTGACAAAAGTTTAGAATGGGCTTAAACTCACTATCCGGGATACATCTCCTAATTACTAAATCGGAGCATTGTTTCCATAAATAAGGCTCATCCCAGATAAATGTTCTAGCATTATGCTTAAGTTTGTCACGTTGAAATTTATGCATGGTAGACGGAAACTCACCGGTAACTAAGTAATTTACGATATCTGCATACCATGGAGTTTCCGAAATAGTTACCTCAATTCCGAAGAGTTTTTCATCCGGAAAAGTTTCTTTAATCTCGACAGGCTCATGGTCACCTATCAAACGTGATAGGTGGTCAGCGACGACGTTTTCTACTCCCTTCTTGTCCTTGATTTCGATGTTGAATTCTTGGAGTAGAAGTATCCATCTGATAAGTCGTGGTTTTGCGTCCTTCTTGAGCATTAGATACTTCAAAGCTGCATCATCGGTAAACACAGTTACTTTAGTTTGAAGTAAATAAGATCGAAATTTATCTAAAGCAAAAACCACGGCAAGAAACTCCTTCTCGGTGGTAGTATAATTTCTTTGCGCTTCATCAAGCGTCCGAGAGGCGTAATAGATTACGCAAGGCTTCTTGTCCTTCCGCTGACCCAAGACGGCTCCTACGGCATAATCCGAGGCGTCGCACATGAGTTCGAATGGCAGAGACCAATCAGGGCTGCATAAAATAGGAGCGCTCGTGAGAAGCTCCTTCAACTTGTTGAAGGCAGCGTTGCATTCTTCATCAAAGACGAACGGGGTCTCCTTTTGCAGCAATTTACACAACGGGCGCGAGATGTGGGAAAAGTCTTTGATAAACCTACGATAAAATCCTGCGTGTCCAAGAAATGAACGAATCTCTCTAACCGAAGTTGGAGAGGGTAAGTGACGCACAAGATCTACTTTAGATTTATCAACTTCTAACCCTTTTTCCGAAATAATATGACCTAACACTATCCCTTGCGTAACCATGAAATGGCACTTCTCCCAATTAAGCACCAAGTTCGTTTCAACGCATCTTTGTAAAATTGTTTCTAAATTGTTTAAGCATGCATCAAAATCACTCCCAAATACACTAAAGTCGTCCATGAATACTTCAATAATTTTTTCAATGTACTCGGAGAAAATTGAGAGCATGCAACGTTGAAATGTACCTGGTGCGTTACACAGTCCAAATGGCATGCGGCGATAGGCAAACGTTCCGAACGGGCACGTGAACGTTGTCTTTTCTTGATCTTCCTCCGCAATGCTAATTTGGTTGTAGCCGGAATATCCGTCGAGAAAACAATAAAATGCATGGCCGGCTAATCTTTCCAGCATTTGGTCGATGAATGGTAAGGGAAAATGATCCTTGCGGGTTGCAGCGTTTAGCTTCCGGTAATCAATGCACACTCGGTGTCCAGTGATCGTCCGTTGTGGCACAAGTTCATTTTCCAGATTCTCGACGACGGTAATTCCTGATTTCTTTGGTACTACCTGCACTGGGGAAACCCAACGGCTATCAGAAATAGGGTAAATAACTCCACAGTCCATGAGTTTAATTACCTCCTTTTTTACCACCTCCATCATCAGAGGGTGGAGCCGACGTTGCGCTTCCCGCGTAGGCTTGGTGCCTTCTTCAAGGAAAATCCTATGCACACATGTTGCTGGATTTATTCCCTTGATGTCCGCAAGTGTCCAGCCTATTGCGGGTTTGTACCGTTTGAGCACACTCACGAGCTTCTCCTCCTGCTCCTCTTCTAGCGCGGACGAAATAATGACGGGTAAAGTGTCATTCTCGCCCAAGTACGCATACTTCAGATGGTCCGGTAGTAGCTTGAGTTCTAAAACTGGAGCTTCTACGATGGAAGGAACCATTTTATTAGTACCAAAAGTAATTGGTAAAGGAGGAGAAAAGCTTACTTTTTGTGGTGCCGCATTTAGGGCCATGGCCATGTCTTGAATACGAGGTTCAAGCTCTAGTAAGGCCTCGAGAAGGCCGTCATGCCCAAGTTGAATGGCCATGTCGAGTTCATCCTCATTGATGGTGTCGAGGTAGCCTTGTGCTAAGGTATCCACAGGATCGTATGTCGAAATGGCAGCTACGCTCGATATTGGAAACTTCATCCCGTCCAGGATGTTGAACTCGATTCTTTCTCCATCAATCTCCATGGAGAAAGTGCCTTGAAACACATCAATCTTCGTTCTCGCAGTCCGCATGAAAGGTTGCCCAAGTAGCAGTGGCGTGGTGTTCAGTGGACTCTCTTCCATGTCAACTATATAGAAATCGGCTGGGAATATCAAGTTGTTGACTTGCACGAGAACGTCTTCTACGTATCCCCTCGGATACTTGTGGGTGCGATCGGCTAACTGGATGACAACACCATCTTGCTTGAGATCTCCAAGCTCCATCGATTCGAAAAGATAGTAAGGCATGACGTTGATGGAAGCTCCTAGATCAAGCATTACGTCTTCGAAGTGGGTGTCACCGATTACGCAAGGAACTGCAAAGCTCCCTGGGTCCTTCAGTTTTGGGGGTAGCCGGCGCTGCAAAACCGCCGAAACGGTTGCGTTCACCTTCACAACCTCCTTCTCTCGAGTTTGCCTCCTCTGTGTGCATAATTCTTTGAGAAACTTCGCGTATATCGGCACCTGTTTTATGCACTCGATCAAGGGCAAATTCACTTGCACCTTTCGGAAGATGTCCAAAATATCTTCATATTGGGCATCCTTCTTCTTTGATTTTGACAATCTGCTAGGGAAAGGTGCAACAGCAAACGGAGAATTAGTAATAACCGTATTTGAAGGAATATGGTTTTTACCTTTGATTGGGGTAGGATGTGAAGGTGATTGTGCCTTGGTGACATTAGGCGTCACCTTCTTTTTCTCGGCCTCTTGAGTTGCCGGATCGATCTCATCTTCTTCTTCGTTGGTGATGTCCTCAATGGTGACTTCATCAAGATGAGATCGCTTGGTCTTTGGTTCCTCAAGTATCTTCCCACTCCTTGTGACTATAGCATTCACGTTTCTTTGATTAGGAGTGGTTTGAGGTGGAAGCCGACCGGTTTCTTTGATTTGGCCCATGAAATCAACAAGTTGGCCAAGCTGCTTCTTTACTTCGGTGATGTCTCGGCCATGAGAATCCAATGTTTCCTTTGTCTTCGATTGTCCGTCGAGGAGAACTTGAGTGGAGGCCGAAAGTTGCGACAACATCTTGTCGTAATCCGGATTGGTGAAGGTTTGAGATGACGAAACATGCTGCATCGGTGGCCTTGGTTGAAATGGAGGGCGTTGGTAGCTTTGTTGAGGTGCTGGAGGGTTCAAAGTTCCCTCGTTGCTGCTCCATCTAAAACCCGGATGATCACGGTTGACATAGTTGTTGTAATTGTTATACCGTTGTCCTCCCTGATATCCGCCGATGGCGTTAGCGTGCTCCGGCTCGCTAGCTTGCTCCGGCACCTGAGGGCATTGGTCATTGTGGTGACCTTGTGATTGACATATGCCGCAAACAGGCCGTTGAGTTGCCCTGGCTCTTGTCGTCTCGAGATCTAAAACCTTCTCTAGCATATGAGCTAGTTTGTCGTATTTTTCGTCCGCGTCGGGTTTAGAACTCGCTTCACCGACTGCTCGTCTGTTTGACATTCCGTATTGTGCATCATTATTCGCCCGATTCTCGAGAAGAGTTCTGGCGTCGATTTCGGTTAAGTCCATGAATGCACCGGTAGCTGCTGCATCTAGCAATTCCCTATCAATCGGCTTGAGACCATCGTAAAAGTAATTCATGAGATTGGTCTCGGAAAATCCATGCGATGGGCAAGTGGCACACAAAACTTTGAATCGGTCGTAATATTGGCCGAAGGTCTCGTCCGGTTTCTGTGTGATGCCAGTGATTTGCTTTCTCAAGACGGTGATCTTTGAGGCCGGGAAGTACTTTGCTAGGAACATATCCGCAAGTTGCTTCCATGAGGTAATATGGTTCGGCGGTAGTTCCATAAGCCAAGACTCGGCCCTGTCGACTAGGGTGAATGGGAATGCCTTCAGCTTGAAGAGTTCCGTATCAGCATCGGCTGGCTTCATGCTGTTACAAACAAATTGGAATTGTTTGAGATGCTTGTTCGGATCTTCATTGGAAAGTCCATGAAAAATGGGTAGTCTGTGGAGGAAGCCACTTTTGAGCTCGATATCCTTCATGTTTTCCTCCGGTAGTGGAAAAGCAATGCTCGAAGGTCCGCTGCTCCATTCGGTTGAGCAGGTGCGTTGACGAAGAGATTGTCCTGCATTGGCCATGTTGATTTGCTGTGCTTCTACTTCTGAATTGTGGTCGGTTGATGAGGCTAAAGTATGGTCGGTTGATGAATGTGAAGACTCGGAAACTTCCTCGATGATGGGATGATCCAGGATGTCAGTTTGAGCTTTAAGTCTCGCTATTCTCTCTGCGATCTCCTCAAAGTTCGTTCTAGATGGTTCAGGATTCCGATCGGACATTCATTAGCCTGAGCATCCACCAAAGACCAAGTGTTAGTATCAACAAAGAATTTGAGATGAATATAGGAATACTAACCAAAATCGTAAGACATATTTAGAAAACAAAGCAATAACAAATAGTAAAACTATTAAAGCATACTATAAATACTCACAAATACTTAAAAACTACTAATAACACTCAAAAGTTTATAATACTTAAGACACTAAATGTAATTTACTAAGTAATGCAAATGATTTAATCAATTTTATGGGCTATGCAAAAGAATGTAATAAACTAAGACACATGTTTTCTGCAAATTAACACTATATAATGCTAAACCCAAGAATTTAGTTAGAACATATATAAACAAAGTTCAAATACAAGCAAACAATAATTCACATCGAATTTATGCACCACACATTTTTTTTTTTCAATAAAATGCATTAAACAACAATCCTACGTGAAAGATGGAGTGCATGCATAAGAGAAAACGTTAGAACCTGCAGAAAACACACGAGTTACGTGCTAAAAAAAATGAATGCAAAGAATGACCTCTTCTTCGATCTTATGTCCCTAACTTCACTTAGGTTAGGGTACTCGGTAGTGAAATCCGAATATCATAAAGCCTAAAAAGAGGTTATGCAAGCTAAGTAACGGTTGTTAGTCCTTTACAGTTTTTAATGCACATATAAACACAAAAATTTGACTAAGTTTTATTTATTTCCTTTGGCCCCGATGGTACGTGGTGCAGAGGCTCTCGACTGTGCAATGGGTCTCGTTCATCCGAAGATGAAGTCTGATTCCAGGAGGTCTAAGCATGCATAATCCGATATACCATCTATTTAAAGGATTATGTCGTATTTATCCGTATTCGTATGCACTTATGATTTACAGAGAGTACGCGAAATGATCATTCGGTAAATTTCTTGGACGTGCGGCCCGCGCGAAAATATATACCGACTACAATTCAGCTTAGTTACGTTTAGAAATGGTTAGTAGGAATAGAGATAACGCGAGAGGTAAGGACTAATATTTAGAACAACCCGAGGCTTACTCGTAAGAGTATATACTCCAATGTTGTTCCTAGAGACACCCCGAGGCTAACCAGTTACGGTATATACTCCAATGGTGTTCTATTGCTTAGATCCGAAACCCGGCACCAATCATAAACCCATTCACCATATCCAACAATCAGCCAAATTTGTGAGATAGTATATAATCTCAAGTTCTTAGTAAACTCCGCCCACAACCTCGTGCCCATAACTTCACTTAGGTTATGGCGTGTGGTGATAAAATCCACACATCACGAGGGGTTTAAGGAGATAAACCAGAAAAAGAGGCACCACCTATTCCAAAGAACGAAACCTTATAACCAATACTCGTGCACAATGTAAATCAATTTAAGTACGTCTACGTTTTGATTGCGCCTATGATTTAAAAGGAATACACGACTTAGTTATTGAATAAATCTCTTGTCCGTGCGGCCCGCGCGAAAATGTATACCAACTATCGTTAATCCTCGTAATTGTTGGAAATGACCAGTTGGGATAGATGTAACGCGAGAGGTGAGAACTAATTTCTGGGAACAACCTGAGGCTTACTCGTAAGAGTATATACTCCATTGTTGTTCTTAGAAACACCCCGAGGCTTACTCGTAAGAGTATATACTCGTAAGAGTATATACTACACAACGGCGCCAAAAATTGATACGCGCAAAACATGCATTCACGTCAACTTAAAAACACAGATTACGCGCATTGCAATTTAAACCCTTCTTTTGTCATTTGTAATATTGGCGAGTAGGGATCGTTCTTTATCCGGGGAATTAAGGGCGCATGCATGGTTTCATTAATAGGCGGAAATGTAAATGTTTGGGGGGATTGGAAGTTGGTTGTTTAATCTACGAAATTAAAGTACATAACATGCAAACACAACTAAAACTCTTAGGCATCTAACAAGTTTTACTCATAGACAAGTTTCAACAATCAAGAAACTTAAAGTCTAATTATGCTTGCTAAAAATAAGAAGTTACACTACTAATTACATGTGATCATCTCATCTTATTAACCTACCCTTTTCATGCATCAAACCTTTTTGTAAGTTACGAAATTCATAACTTCTAACTAAATACACATGCTTAATAATTGAGTAGGAATGCAACTTAGCGTATAAACATCCTAAACAACATACGATCATCGAAACATGCGAAAGAGAGGGACTTAGCGTATTTTCTAACACATGCATTCGAAGCTTTAAGATTGTATCAAACATGCATAAAAGGCTAGAAATCATAAACACATACATATTACAAATCGGTTTAAGAGCATAAAACACAAATCTAAACTTGTTCTTCATTTGATACATAAATGTATTCCAATACATCAAGAGGTTCAAATACAAAACAAAAGAAATGAAAGTGAAGATCATGGTTACACTTTTTGTCTTGAATGCTAGATGATCTACGGTGGAGATGGCTTTCCTTCACAAGGGACTTAGCGTATTGTGAAGGATGGAGGATGCTTTGCTTCGGCTTGGATGGAGGAGAACCCTAGAACCTTGCTTCGGCTTGGAATGGAGGAGATGTGCTTCGGCTTGTAAGAGAACCTTCAAGTGTTTATGGTGGAAGAGTATTTGTGTAGAGCTTTGGCTAGTAAATTGAGTGATGCCTTGAATGGTTCGGCCTCCTTGGTATTTATAGGCAAGGAATGCTTGCCTTCTCTCTTCCACCTTGCCTCCTTCCATTAAATGCAAGCAATGATCAATATGGTAAGTCACACCCTTAGTCACCATGCAAGTCACCATTGATGAACCCTAAGCAAGAGTCACCATGCAAGTCACCATGGCAAGTCATCTTTTCATTTAATGCAAGCAAGAGTCACCAAGGTGAGTCACAAAGCTTGATATTGTTGACTTTGCCTCTTCAAAGGTTGCAAAACAAGACTTTTCCTCTTCACCAAAAGGCTTCCAAGCCGAGCTAATGTGGTTTGGGCCATATAATGGGCCGAAACAAGAGTTGAGAATTCGGCCCACAATTTGCTTTTTGGCCCGGCCCATTTTCGGAGGTCCAAAATCGCAAAAATCGCAAAATCGCCGAAATTCCTCCGAATTGCGTCGTTATTAATCTCCACCGTAAAGATCTTCAAAATAACAATTTAAATAAAGAAAACGTAAAAACTAAGATAATAACATAGCTAAACGTAAAGGGAAATGCGTTAAGAAACGAGCATAAAATGCGTATATCAGTTGTGGTATATCAGTATATACCACTATACCACTATACTCCAATGTTGTAGTATAGTGGTAAGTATTCCCGCCTGTCACGCGGGTGACCCGGGTTCGATCCCCGGCAACGGCGCCAAAAATTGATACGCGCAAAACATGCATTCACGTTAACTTAAAAACACAGATTACGCGCATTGCAATTTAAACCCTTCTTTTGTCATTTGTAATATTGGCGAGTAGGGATCGTTCTTTATCCGGGGAATTAAGGGCGCATGCATGGTTTCGTTAATAGGCGGAAATGTAAATGTTTGGGGGGATTGGAAGTTGGTTGTTTAATCTACGAAATTAAAGTACATAACATGCAAACACAACTAAAACTCTTAGGCATCTAACATGTTTTACTCATAGACAAGTTTCAACAATCAAGAAACTTCAAGTCTAATTATGCTTGCTAAAAATAAGAAGTTACACTACTAATTACATGTGATCATCTCATCTTATTAACCTACCCTTTTCATGCATCAAACCTTTTTGTAAGTTACGAAATTCATAACTTCTAACTAAATACACATGCTTAATAATTGAGTAGGAATGCAACTTAGCGTATAAACATCCTAAACAACATACGATCATCGAAACATGCGAAAGAGAGGGACTTAGCGTATTTTCTAACACATGCATTCGAAGCTTTAAGATTGTATCAAACATGCATAAAAGGCTAGAAATCATAAACACATGCATATTACAAATCGGTTTAAGAGCATAAAACACAAATCTAAACTTGTTCTTCATTTGATACATAAATGTATTCCAATACATCAAGAGGTTCAAATACAAAACAAAAGAAATGAAAGTGAAGATCATGGTTACACTTTTTGTCTTGAATGCTAGATGATCTACGGTGGAGATGGCTTTCCTTCACAAGGGACTTAGCGTATTGTGAAGGATGGAGGATGCTTTGCTTCGGCTTGGATGGAGGAGAACCCTAGAACCTTGCTTCGGCTTGGAATGGAGGAGATGTGCTTCGGCTTGTAAGAGAACCTTCAAGTGTTTATGGTGGAAGAGTATTTGTGTAGAGCTTTGGCTAGTAAATTGAGTGATGCCTTGAATGGTTCGGCCTCCTTGGTATTTATAGGCAAGGAATGCTTGCCTTCTCTCTTCCACCTTGCCTCCTTCCATTAAATGCAAGCAATGATCAATATGGTAAGTCACACCCTTAGTCACCATGCAAGTCACCATTGATGAACCCTAAGCAAGAGTCACCATGCAAGTCACCATGGCAAGTCATCTTTTCATTTAATGCAAGCAAGAGTCACCAAGGTGAGTCACAAAGCTTGATATTGTTGACTTTGCCTCTTCAAAGGTTGCAAAACAAGACTTTTCCTCTTCACCAAAAGGCTTCCAAGCCGAGCTAATGTGGTTTGGGCCATATAATGGGCCGAAACAAGAGTTGAGAATTCGGCCCACAATTTGCTTTTTGGCCCGGCCCATTTTCGGAGGTCCAAAATCGCAAAAATCGCAAAATCGCCGAAATTCCTCCGAATTGCGTCGTTATTAATCTCCACCGTAAAGATCTTCAAAATAACAATTTAAATAAGGAAAACGTAAAAACTAAGATAATAACATAGCTAAACGTAAAGGGAAATGCGTTAAGAAACGAGCATAAAATGCGTATATCAATCAATGATATATAATTTTGTACCATGGGGCAGCAGAAACTCTGCAGAACCACGCCCTTGTATAACGGGCGCTGCACCAATCATGGTTGTCACTGAGGATTTATATGGAAAAAGATCCACAAATAGTTTCCTGTTCCGTAGAATGGTATGGGTAGTACCACTATCTGTTAGACACTTAATTTTTCCTTGAGACATCTACACAATCAATGTAAATAAGTAAGTCTTTGGAACAAAGACCAGGCGTACACTTTAAGTATATGCTTAAAGATTTGAATAAGGGTGTGACCCTTGTTGAGTACTGATATGGCATGACACAAACTGATGTATAACCACATCTGGTGTCTAATTTTTTTTTCAATATTTTCCAACATAACCAATGTATAAACAACATCATAAGCCAATGATACTGGTGAAAAATTCATCTAAGTACATCACTCTCGGGTTATATTTTCGATGGGTCAAAAAATTAACCTGAGACAGTTCTTCGATGGGTCAAATGACTTTTCGATGGATCGAAAAAAATGACCAGAACGATGTCTTCGATAGGTCGAGTAGGTTTTCGATGGATCGAAGGAACCCAAAAACGAGATCGAATTTCCAACATCAGTATTTGATGAGTCGAAGGGATTTTCGATGGGTCGAAAAATTTGACCTGAGGCATCCCTTCGATGGGTCGAAGAAGTGCTCGATGGATCGAAATGTGTAACCAAAGGACCCAAGGATAAGCTTCGATGGATCGAGGTATTTTTTCGATGGATCGAAAAATGCCAGAAAACAACCCGAGGGATAGTTTTGATGGGTCGAAGTGCAATACTTCGATGGATCAAAAATGTCACCGAGTTCAAAATAGCATCCTCTCCTTTGTGTCACGTTTGGATCATATCATTGTCTCATATTGCCATATACTTATAAATATCGAACCATACATAAGAATTGCATGGAAGAGAACATTCTCAAAACACTTTCATATACCGAAAATAGAGAAATATTCATTGCTTGCCAACAAAAATTACATCATTGATGTGTTCTTATTCATAAAACAAAAACAAGTGTCTTTAAAATTCTTGACCAAAAAGTAAGCCAATAACAAGACTAAAAACTTGAAAGATTACAGAGACAATACCTTTTACATAGGCTTAAAGAACGAGATTGGTGTCAACCTCCATCTCTAAATCTCTAGCATAATTCGACTCTTGAGCCAAATACTGCTTGTACTTTTTGTAGATGTTCTGGATTTCTCTACTAGCACGACACTGTTTGTGCATATGCTTATTAGAACCACATTTGAAGCAAATGTATCTTCCAGAATGTTGGGACTGTTGACCATCAGAAACTGAACCAGACTGGTCCTTGTTGGAGTTGGCGTTCTGATCTCTATGCCAAGTCAGATTTTGGCTATGGCCTTGGCCACACCCATGCCCTCCTCTACCCTCACGTGGAGCATGTCCTCCACGAACATAAGGTTCTGAACAAGCAACCTTCTTATTTTTGCGGGCCTTTCCTCCAGTATGATAACTCTCAGGCTTCTTAGTACCAGCCGATCTTGAGTTATTACTGAGGATGATCTCATGATGCCGTTCTTTTTTCGCAAGGCTATTGATGAGATCACTGAAGGTGGTAATTCTCCCTTGTTCGTACTCAATCCGGTACTGATGTACGAGAATGCTCATGGAAATTGGGAAGGTTTGTAACGCCCTCTTAATCATATCATTCACAGATTTTTCCACCCCACAAAAACTCAACTCGGACTGCAGATCTAGCATGGCTTGATTAAACTCTTGGATTTTTGGAAAATCCACAAGTCTAGTGTGCTCCCATCTAGCAGTCAACTCAGGAAGCTGTGCATCATGCACATTGTTGAAGTGCTACTTCAGAACGTCCCACAATACCATGGGATCAGTTTTGTTTAGATAATGCTTATTGAGAGTAAGATGAATATGACGCCTCAAAAATATGAGGGCTTGAGCTTTTAACTCTTCAGTGGGGGGCATGAGATTTGTTCCAGGCCCAGAGGGTTTGATGGTGTTGGTCAATCTCTTTCCGATGAATGTAGTTTCTACATCAGAGACCCAACAGTGATATTCCTTGCCTTGAAGGTCAAGGATGTCGAATTCTGGCCTAGCTGGCTCATTCGAACTCATTTACAAAAACACACAGAGATATTTTGTCAATAACGATCGAAAACTACGATCACAAAATTTTTCAAGTTTTATTGAATAAGAACGTGATCCATGATATATGGTCACAAATCGATCATAAACGGTGGCAAAAAAACCACACCCAGCTACCGTGACTAACTGTCACATGGGATCGATTTCCCTTTTCTTTTCTTTTCTTTTCTAAACCGTGACTTCCCCAAAACCGTCACTTATACTCTATGGATATACGTCCATAGGAACTAGGGTAAGAACATGTAATAGAAAGCAACTCATATTACAATTATCATCAACTTAGATCTAGGGTGTTGCGGTAAGTAAGTTTGATAGATCTAGAGATTGATGGTTTAGAAAAGTTTATCTCGATGGGTGTTATGCTCGGTATGACCGCTACATTTGATGAAGAAGTTCTTCTGAAACGATTTCTTGGAAGTCGTGCTATCTTGTCAACTTCTTAGAAATTTCGTGAGATTTGTTGAAGACGAAAGAGAGGAGGCCGACGGTGATCTTTGATTGTCGGCGGTGATCGGCGGCGGCGGTGGCTGTTGGCAGCGGCGGTAGTGATCGGCGATTTTCTCCTAGTAAGAGTAGTGCTGATAACGTGTTGTAGGAGAAAATATGTAAACGGGAAAAACTGTTTCTCTTTCATTGATAGAATGCCTTAAATACAGGCTGACACAATCTGTTACAATTAGTGTCCCGATATCTCAGGGATTCCACGTATCTATCTAATTAATATTCGTATCTAATTAGGACAAAACACACACCGAAAATCATGGAGAATTAATCTCCTTAAACACCAATTATTTTACCAATGTTACCTTACTTTAATAATTACAGTTAGCTTGTGCATGTTTTGATCATACTAATTCAAGATTAAGTCAGTAATATATGTTATGGGTTGTGCCCGATCATTATTCTTGAATTTAAATTCTGTGGATAACTATGAGGCAATATAACTAATTATATCAAGATATTGGCTAAGGTCGAATGAGGATGGTAATCAAAACAATAATCGAGTGGGTTCAATAATCAGAAAATTTTGTGAATCTTGTAGAAATTGAAACTTTGATCTGTTTTTTCAAAACGGGGAGTTATACTTGATCGAGCGAGAAGGATCTGTAAGTTGTATTGCCTGGTAATTATCCACCTGAATTTAAAGCAACTACAATAGTTGTGAAGAATGTAAATGATTATCAAGAGACACGATGAACTGATTACTTGAGCCCTAAATCCCTATTTCTATATATAGAACAACTGGTGGTAATTTAGGAAGGTATACTTTGAGTCTGGATCTGTTCTGTTAGATTTCAATTCCATGGAAAAAGAAATTGTTGTCGTATCCGCTACGGACAAGAAGATATACGTACATCATGATCAATCAAGCTTCTCTAGAAGACAAACCTTGAGGTTGACAATGGGTGGAAAAATGGGTATAACCAATAAGACTGTAATTACTTGACCATCCCAACTGAGACGGCAATGACTCCAGTGCTCCCCTATTTAACTCTTTGCATCATCACCACCATGATATGTTACTCTTCCCCACAGCAGCTAGCTTAGCTCAATAGCTCTACTACTATCACAACACAATTCACAAACTGCTAGCTGCTTCAGGGTTGATCATTACTACCATGATTGATCGGCGTCAAAACGTCCCTAGAAGTCAACTCTATGTAACCTGCCATGTTCATAGCAGACACCAGAGTGCAGAAGACAAGGAGTTCGGTTTCTGGGGTGCATTCAAGGTCAAGCATGTACCCAAGAAGATTTCGAAGCTTGCACACCGCGGTTATGGGAGAAGAACACCAACCACGAGTCGTCTCCTCTTCTCGCCAACGACCATCATTACAGTGATCTTTCTCCCACCTCACGCAGACGCGTAATTTTCGAGGGCAGGAAGAAACTTATGCAGGCGATTCAAAACATTCCGGAGTCGTGTTATGAGCTTTCTCTCAAGGATATTGTTGATGAGCAACATGATTCGCAGAAGGCTCGACGAGAAGATTCTCATGTAGACAAGAAAAGTTTCCAGTTCAACACTGATCAAGCTCAAGTCCGGAAGCAGAAGAAAATAGCCTACAAAACAAGACAGATAATCACGGACTTCAAGTATGGAAAGCGAGACTTTCCTGATCAAGATGTTCTTTCCAACTTTTCTCGGATCAAAGAAGAAACCAAAAGCAGCTGGGAGGTGTTCGAAAGTTTCCCCGAGGCCACCATGTGAAGGAAATGAGAACCAAAAAGGAGGCTGTGTTGAAAGCACAAACAGTAGGAGGTAAATAACCCAGATTGTTCCTAATTCAATAATAATGTTGATGACACTAGGAAGAACCTGATACTGATATAGGTTTAAAATTAATCAATTTTTGTATTACCTAAAATTGCAGGGTTTCTAATGATGATACCTTACCTGATTGCTGGGTCTTCTTCCAGAGCAAAAAAGAGATGAGCAAAAGACAGGAGGAAGCTCATTGTGAAAACTAAAAAGCAAGACATCAAGTAGTTTATTGCTCTCATAGGTTGAGTGGTCAGGAGTTCAATTCTCCATAAAACTGATTTCCGGGTGAATTTGTTTTTTGTTTTAAAAGTAGTTTATGTACCTGTTGCAATAGAATGGAGTCTCAGTGTAGCCCTTTCTCTAGAAAATCAAATCTAGCAAAATAAATGAGAATGCTATTTCACAGTTAGAGATTGACATATGAATCGACTATATGATACAGACCAAGAACTAGTTTCTACAAACTGATTCTTCGTCGTAAGCATCTGATAACTGCTGCGACATTACTTTAACAAGCCATCACCAAACAATTGACATACTGACATGCCGGTTCACATGGTCACCCGCCACACAGGAGGCCATAATGGAACTTTGATTTTGGCATATGGAACACTGCTACTATCAATGGCATTGTTACACAGCCACTTCCAAATTTTACAGCAAACAGAATTTTTACTAATAACCTGTATCTGGGACTTTGTCAGATCTAAAACAATTGAAGTCCACCCCCAAGTTTTATTCACATCAAATCTCTAAATTAACAAAATATGGATAGGCAGCTAGGATCAGATTGATTCATATCTAGCACAACTACCACAATTAGCAGATATGAGTGACAAGACACAACTTGCAGGAAATTAACAAAAGAATCTTTCATCATCAGATGAGTACAGACCATCGCAACAATGGTTATGTTGCATACAATACAGCAGGCAGACTGCTACCTAAAGTTTTATACACCTGAGCGCATGAGTCGCTCTTTGACGAACCTCACTGTTTAAACTTTGCCTATATCAACAACTAGCATTGAATTCAATAAGAATTCAATGTGTAGAAGCTTTAACTACTGTAATTCTATCAATACAATGCAAGTTGTGTAATAAACAAAAACAAATTTATACCTGAAAACCAATTGTATGACCATGATTTGGTCTCTGTGTGCAAAGCATTGCTTTAAATTTGTGCAGCAAGGAGTTCATTCCATGTGTCTGGAATTCCAGGAAGACACCAGTGCAAGCAATCATTTACAGCAGCAGTTCCTCTAATGGTATAGCGGGATACATGACCTTCATCTCTCAATTGAGAAAGGGCAGTGATATCCAAAATCTTTGTCTTCGTTCCTCTCAAAGCAGCCTCAATAACTCTATCATTTGATCCTTCTTGGACCACTTCACTTCCTCCAGACAATGGAATAGTATTATCACATGATCCGCCGGTGTTCCAGTCACCATTAAGGAAATGCCTCGGTGAGATGGTCCTAAAGAATATTTTGAGGCGGGGATGCGATGGAAGTTGCAAGTCAAGCCACCTCACAACACTATGTATGGTAAAATTCTTCGCATTACCAATTTGTGCACGCTTTTTATCTTCATTGGGTTTTCCATCCACATACATTACCCACCGATTTCCGTTAATTTTTCCCCTGTTCCAATGATGTCCTGTATTAAGAACCAACACGTCAAACCGATCAAGGTACTCCCTCATAAAAGCCGGAGGACGGTCCAAATGCATCGCAACATCAGTGGTTTTGTTTGAGCTGTCAAGTGGCACGAGATCACAGAGGCTTGCTGACCAATAATACAAGATGGTGGTATTAGTCTTCGGAAATCGATAGGCCCAGCCATCAGGACGAATGGCTCCTCGATGTTTGACGAGGTCATATTTTTTTCCGACATTTTCCACTTCTGGGCTTTCTTCTCCACCAGTTGCCATACACATTAAAGACTGGAACTGTTGCCTTCCCAAAGAATCTCCTATAAAAGCAATCGTCGTGTCCTGCATTCTGAAAGGCAGAACCCATTTAGGACACTGATAAAGAAAAGTAAATAACTGTAGTATATATAACATCAATTCCTAGACTCATGAAAGCAATGTGGTCCGTTTAAAAGGATTGGGAGTAAGAATATATGGATCATGATGGTTCAGGACTTGGGATCAAAAAGTCTTAGAAAGAGAAATGGTTCAGGACACAATTAGGACACTGATGAAGAAAGTAAATAACTGTGGTATATATAGCATCAAATCTCAGACTCATGAAAGGATTCAGTATCAAGAATATATAGACCATGATGATTCAGGACTTGGGATTAAAAGCCTTATAAATGAGAAGTTGGAAGCAAGAAAAAACATATGCTTACAATGTTATCAATCAAAGTCTGCAATTACTTGATATAGTATAAGGGGAACTCAACAAAGTTAAAAATTTGCAGTAATCAATACTTGAGAAACATCTCTTAAGGGAATTACCAAGTTTAGGAGTATGTACTTAAAAAAAAGTAGGTAACAATACACGTAAGAATAATTTCAAAATAATGACAAGAAACCAGTAAGTCAGATTAAAACATTTCTCATCCAATGGAAGATATGAATTCAGAGATGGAAATGCTACCTTCTCAAGAATGCAAACCGGTCAAACTCTGGCATTTCACATTCTGGCTTCCACCGGTATCCCTCGAAGGAGAAATCTGGTCGTTTTGTCAGTCTGCATGCCCACATTGGTGATAACCATTGCTTACAGTTAAACCCAGAATACAATGGCCTCCTTCTGTCTGGTATCCATCTACCTTTGGCATAATTACAGACTGCATGGGAAACTAGGCAGCCTTAGAAAAATTAAACAAATGCGACATTTTAATGTATCCATGAAAGGAATTTCCAAGTAGAGATTTTCAATTTTCGGTACAAACTCGAGCGTGACATTTGTAGTAGTTAAAAAATGTATATATTCCTAAATACAAGGGCTGTAGCAAACAAAGAAGAACAAAATCCGTGTTTGTCATTATTATGAAAAGAATAGCATTCTATTAGTTAAACGAAAAGCATTCTAAAGAGAAGGGGATTCGAGGAAGCTGATATAAAAAATATACCACTTATTACAACCATTCAATGATTATCAGAGATATTTTATAAACAGAATTATAGCACTATAAACTGTAATTGTACCTTTAGGTTTGAAAGTAGATGTTGCATTCGCATTACGATCCTTCATTCTAGAAGATAGAACAAAATCTGCCGTTGCAGCACCAAAATTTTCTACATCTTTTGTTTCTTCTATTAGAGTAGAAGGTGAATCCTTCCCTTGTGTAGTATTAGAATTTTCTAGCTCTTTTGTTTTTTCTATTATAGTGGAAGGAAAATGATTTCCTTGAATATCGTCTACTTTAATAGGTTTTGAGGTATTCTCCCCAAGAAAATCTACATTGAAACAAGTAAACTATCAGAAGTAAGTGATTCCAGAAACAAGTCTGAAATGATTATTCATATCTATAAATGTCTTACGAACGTATCATAAACCACAAACAAACTGATAATGAGAAGCTTAAACAATAGCCTTCTTAAACTCGGTAAAATATTCTGCATGCACTCTATTCTCCCAAACAACTACCAATCATGCTATTCTCCTGCCTTCGCTTGGGCTCTTATTTAATGATGAAATTATACATGTCTATAGCCAGTGGAGCTAGCATGAAGGCATTGCCACTTAGCAATCATGTTTAAATTAAATGACCAGATCCAAGCAATCATATAATCATATATACTTCTTCAAAATTCAAAAATGTGAAAATGCTACCAACAAATTATTCTTATGCAAGCATGTTGTTTGTTTCAAAGAATAGTCCAACTAAAAGCAATCGATGGTATACCATAACCTTAATTTGAAAAGACAAAATAAAATCCTTTAAAAAGAGTGAGAAATGTAATTGCAAATTTTATATTTTAATGCCTCCTTGTAATTTTGCTGTATCATATAAAAAAATAGAAAAAAATCTAACAATAGTCAAGAAAAAACAACTATAAGAGTTATTATTGATTGGCAGACAAACCTATTGAAGGGATTGTAAATCGTTCTCTGGTTAATAGCAGAGTATCAGCAAAAGGATTTTTCTCCCAAGCCCAAAGCAATATGGTTGCACAAACAAGGACAATCAGAGTGACAGAGACTGGTCTCCCCATCAATCTATAACTGAATCCCCCTTTCATCTTCCAAATGAAAAGGCACTTGCTCACTCAAGAACACCTCAAAATTTGGCTTTTGGTCATAGAAGATGTTTAGCAAAAATCCACCATATAACCTCCAACAGTGATTATTGTCTTAGAAGGCTTCAGCTATATGTTACGCACTGCAGAAACAGGTATTGTCTTATGAAGACTTCCGCTGTATGTCCTTCATAAAAAGGAAAAGATTTACAGTAAGATATTAGATACCATAAAAAGTAGGTTATAGAACCAAATCAAGACAGGGACAAAACGAAGAATCTCAAAACGAATGGAAAAAAGATCAACTACCATACCACATATCAAACTCATTATATCATTTATTTAGAGAAAACATAATATTATATGGGATCTTCAGGATATGATGTCCACAAATGTAGACAGGGCAAAAACACCCATTCAAATAGCCTGTCTATTTTTACACATCCCTTCAGGACATAAATATGCCTTCTTAAGAACGGCTTATATGCTGCAAAAAAAATCCTCTCTTCGTGGGCTAATTAACCTCTAAACAAATGATGTATAACATTAACTCACGGCTTTTATGATATGCTTAAAGACACTAGAAACATTGTTTCACAGCTTTAATGATATGCTTAAAGACACTAGCAACCATAAAGAAGCAAAAGAGATTGAATTTTCAAGAATTGAAGTGAATAAGTGAACACGAAAAGTTAGTTCTAGTGTCATTAGCAGTTAGATGAAAATGAAAATAAACATGCCTCTTAGGGGAAAATTGCTCTTTAACACTCGTGATAAAGAAACAACCCTTCACTGAAAATAGCATATGCTGGAGTTCACTAAATACTTGTAATAAACACAACTAAAAAGACATGGTCCAGAGAGGAGAACAGATTGCTTAGTTTCTCATGCTTAGATCAATTCAAGACTTACAAAACCATCTTTTAAGAATTTGAAATTATAGATCAATTCTAGAATTTGAGTTAGGGTCTAATGTGATGGATCATAGTTTTCCCTCAAATGTGTCTTTTTTTAGTCCGTTTTTGCTTTATTCAAATCACATCACCATTTCACAACTATACTAAACTTCTGTCACGGAATTGAGTACTCGCAAAGGATACCTCTATTACAAGTACTCTCTTAATGTTCATTAGCACCCACTCATCTCTCTATCCCTTGTCAACAGCAATGGTATAGTCAACATTACACATAAATTGTACATAAAACTTTGATATAAACACTAGAACCAAGACAAGTTGGTCGCCTTAGTTTGAACTTTGAAGGTAATAACTGTACTGTGATAGAATTTGGTTCCAGTTTTCATCTGAAATGACAAAGATAACAGATTCCCGTGGTTTTAGATGTAATTTCTGAAATCAATCAAACTATTGGCGTTGCTGGTTTTAAGTGGTTTATAGTATGGGAGTATCTTTTTCGATCAACTTCTCAATACAAAGCTACAAATGTCAAATCCTAAAGAAGGAAAAGCCTTACTTGCTGGATCAACTAAACCCAGTAACCTCATTTGGACGCAATGTTCGATCAACAGAGCACCAATAATCAATACCCAAAAAGGGAAACCCTCTCTGCATCAGCAAAACTCAACCAAACAATAAAGGCACTCACTTTCTAATGCAATCATTCATTATATACAAAGCTTCACCAGCACCAGCATCGAAAGAAAAGAAAAAGATAGGAAATTGAAATCCAATGTGCATTAATGAAATAAGAACCTGATTTGGCCTGTTGCGGTTCAATTGAGATGAATTTGCTCAAGATCCACGGCATTCAGAGATGGTGAGACAAAAATGAAAGGGCCTTCTGTGTTGAAAGGCAGGAAATACGATTTCGTGTAAACAGCGACAGTTGAGAAACAAGACCATAAAGAAACAATCCATATATGACGCGACAAAACGGTAGTAGTCCTTGTAAGTGAAACTGAATATCTCTAACGGTGTGTTTTCGATTAAAAATCCATAAAATTTAATTAAATTTATCACTTAAATTTATGTGTTTGGATAAGTTTTTGGAGGATTTTATAATTTTTAAAAAAATTTAAATAGGAGAGTTGAAGACCCAAATTCTTTGTTTCTATTCCCTAAAAAATAGATGTCATTCTATAATTCTATCAAATTACTCTTAAAAGTTTGAAATTTCTACCATAATTAAATTTTTACATTAAGAACCTCAAATACTAGAATTCACAAATGATGAAATTTAAAATGATGATATCTAATTTCCATGAATTGTGAATTTCATTGGAAATCAAAAATACTTCATCCAACCACACCGTAAAAGTAAAAAATAAAATAAAGATAAATTGTGTTTTATCATATTTGATGGTGTAATTTTTTCTCTTTACTACGCTTGACCACAACGTTTTAGAGTGTTTCCCAATTTGCCCATGGAAATCGAGCCCGTGTTGGTACTGGACCGTCGCGCAAGACGAGGCTGAGCTCGTGAACAACTTGTCGATGTGAATCTGGGTTCATCGGAGTTCGTTTCATTGGTTGGAACTTTGCATCACAATCTCTGTGATACTCGGCTTGGTTTTCACTTTTCGATTAAACATTGTCGTGTCATCAAATGTAACTTCTCAAGTAGCTTTCATACACGCATTAAACAATGTACTTTCTAAAATTGACTTCCAAGTAGGTTACCAGTCAACAAATGTCCACCACTGAGATCTAATCAACGATAAATGTGAATTGGTGAATGCTTACTTTTTAAAATTGACATAGTTCTCTGTGAACTATTTTCACTGCAGAACCTTCAATATCTTCCCCCATTTTGCTTTTTCTGTTCTTGCACTGCCAAAATTTGTAGACGTAGTATCGGAAGAAAAACCACATATCGAAAACACTTCTTTAGTAGATAAGCATCGTTCATTAAGTCCACAAGAGTAGCAATAATATTCTTAAAAAATTTGGGATCTCACAACACCGCCTTCTGAGCCTCACCACTATAGCCTCGTTAGGCAGACCACCCCACCACAACTCGACCGTTTGGCCACATCACTGCAACAACTGAACCGACTGCTACGTCCAAAATCAACCTGAACGAACACTCGATATGTAAAATCACCCAAAACTAACGTCAACCAATCGACGAAAACAAACAGAAAACCCACATAACCCAGCTTCACTTTGACCAGATGCCACCACGCCTCCAACACTCGCCAGAAGAAAACCCGACTATAACCCAAACTTACACCCAACGATACTCGGGTCCTCATCCTCCAGTCCGGCAGCAAGCTCAGTGTGGAGGCGTGGCCAGAAAGTTATCCCAAACCCAAGCCGCCACCGGAGGAAATATATTATTAGAGGTACAACGTAGAGAGAGAGAGAGAGAGAGAGAGAGAGAGAGAGAGAGAGAATTGTATTTTATATAAATAGAAGGGTAAAAGTGTTTAGCTTGTTTAATGGATCAGTCCATTGTTATTACGTTTTAGGCATTAAGCCACGTACTTGCTTATCTAAATATTGTAGTAGTTGGTTTATTAGTATTACTTTTTTTTCGAGAGTCTAATAAAGATTCTAATAGACTTCGGCCGAAATAGTACAAATAAAGATGAAAAAAGTTAGGACCTAGCACTATTCTTTACAAACATTAAGCCCAACATATGTCGAGCTTACCTTACTTGCGTCTTAAATACATCACGAAAAATATGAGAACATGAAAAGGCATACCCCTGAATGTTCCTTGTCCATACATATGTATTTTTCTCTATATGATCCACTAGTTATTTTTTTTAGAACAAAGAGGGAAAATATTAGTGATAATGACTTTATTTAGTTGATTGGTAGGTATCTAAAGATTCTTGAATTTGAACAGACTACAAATTCTTGAATATATATGTATAAAGAAAATTCTTGAATATATGTATAAAGAAAAATTGAATATATATATATATATACATATGAAATTATTGAATATATATATAATTTGAATATCAATCTACAAATAAAATATTATTATACCGTTACTTGCATTCAAAATGATTAGCTATCTACCAACTTTACATTTTTTTTTTCATAAAGCAAATATGGTGTGTCACACCATTAATAGTAAAGCAATGGACAACACTTTACAATAATCGTCCCCGACGAGGCAACGAGCATAGAAATCATTGCTATACTAGGAGTCTTTATACTAGGGATTCAACTACCTAATGTATGTCATTAACGATGCGCTCTAGCTCACAAAGTAACCAAGTAACCATGACACTACAGTTAGGGGCATAGATAGATCAAGACTCTAATTGCCTCTAATTTGAGTCACATAGACTTGTACTAGACCTACAAACGCCACCTGGATCCCAGATCCAAATCCAAATCAAGCCTGAAGATGAACAGTCCAACCAGACAAAACCCTAGCCTGAAGATGCGAGGAACAAAATGTTTAACCTCCACATTCAAGCACAACAGGTCGGCATTGAGTTTGTGGATGCCAAACTTTGTACGGAAATGCACAACGCCGTCTCCAGAGCTCGACTACCAGTCATTACTGAAGCCTATATGCGCACCTTCATGTTGACACCAACCCTTAAACACGGTACAAGCCTAACACCAACCAAGCAGATCGGTCTGCCTCTTTACAACATCTATGTTAAGACCCGGAACAAGATTACACTATAATCGGGAACTTTGCGATAATCATTAATTAGTCGCGTCGTTAACGAATTTTTCACTGGGCTAGAATTTGACGTGACATTCTTCACGGGATTTGTAGAATATTTTATTTCAAGCTCGTGAAAATTTTTGAGGAACTTTTTAGATATGAGAGCTATTTATTATGTTTTTCAGAAGTTTTTGTTTTCGGATAAGTATCGCGATGTTTATCAGAAGTTATCGTAACAGAAAAATTGAAAAGAAATTTATTTTTATCCATTAATTATCGACCGTAGGATTGTGATAAAGTCGAATAATAGTCGTTGATCGTTTGTGGAGCTTCCCCTTATAAATAGCAAGTTATCGAAAATAGCTGAATTACCCGTTTTAGAAAGTCATAAACTGTATTGTTGACCCGACCTGCATTCGACCCGAATCGTGACCTACCGGAAAATTGGCCATCCGGCCACCATTTCCAGTGATCAAGGTATATAAATTCATCCTCTCAATGTGATTGTTTTTATGGGGAGGATTTGAAGATTTGATGAGGTTTGGAGATGGTTTGGAATCGGGTTGTTTAACCCATAGGGTGTCGCTGTCATCAGTGACGTTCCAACGAGTATTAGTGATGGTGGAGTGGGGTTTTTTTATCATATGGACCATGGGGAGTCTATTGGATAGGTTTCGAGGGCTAAGGTGGAGTGTGGCCGGCGTTTTGTCGCCAGAAAGTATTTTTCCGGAGATGTGTTCCGCCGGCTTTCGGCTTCAATTATGGCCAAACGCGCCGGAATTGGAAGAAGCCATAGTTATGAAAATGAATGGGCTTGAGGAGATCTAGAGTTTTCATATGCCACAAAGATTTCACAAAGATTTCATGTAGCCCAGTGGCTACAACGAGAGACCAATGGAAAGGAGCTGGAGATGCAACATTGAGAGGCAATGTCCATAAGGCACTGACAGAGGAGATCGCCGTCGCACATCACTTAGGGAACCCAAATAAAGTGGTGAATTCTATAAATGTAATAGAGAGAAACCTAAAATCCATCTATTGGATATCTTTCTTTACCTACTAACTTTACTAGTGCCTTTGGCAGCTGCATATTGTGTGTGGTTTGGAGTAGAATTGATTTATCATTACTTGTGCATATATCATATATGAAGCATTACGTTGAAATGACATGGGGACTCAACACATATTGGCATTCGCCTCCATACTCATACCCATCCCAAACTCCCATTCCCTGCCTACTAGTACGGCACCCCGCCGCCAGATGGGCGCGGATGTGGGCATGTCATCAAATAATCACATTTTTCCCCTATGGGTAAAGGTGGTAATACCTTTATCCCCCGCTCTATTTGAGTAGCTGAGGTGACATATTGACATTAACTCAGTGGTCGTAGGATGCCCAAACCCCAACAAATTAAACAAAGTATAGTACGCTTGTAGCACTTTGATTATGAGTGGCCCACATTGTCCTAGTGACAAATTCATCCTCACCAACATGTATTGCATATATGGGTGTAGTGGTAGTGTAAACCCATGATGAAATTGATATATGTACATACATGTAAACCTTTATGGAGGCTTCACCGCTGATTCCCCTTTTTTTAGCCATCTCAAGATCACGATCGAGGGGATGTGAAAGTCCTCGCGCAAGTCTTTGATCTGTTTCTCCGTTAGTGCACTTACCGGCTCTTAAGAAGCAGTTCCATACTCTAGGTGGTAGTGACAGGGTTCGCCCATCCGAAACATCGGTAAAGCAGGAGTCAACATCCTTGTTGCCTGCGGTGTAGCACCCGCCTCTTTCTTTACGATCTTTGGGCGTCCCGGGTTTTTCTTCCTTCTCCTCGCAGGCATTGGTACTCCTTCTACACCCATTTCGGCCATCGAGGTACCCACATCCATATTATTCCTATGATGTCTTGATCTCCTGGGCCCTGATTCCAGATAAATATCGATAGCTGACTCATCCATAGTAGGAAGCACTGGCAATAAAAGTAGAGATGTGTTAGCATCATCTTCACATCTAAGCAGTAGTGTACTACAAATGCTAGGCTCTGAATTGGAAGATGTAGTTGTCACACTCTCACTATATGACATAAGCCCCATATCTCCTAAACCCATTGCTTTGAACCATATTCTCTCTTTTAAACGACGTTTCCTCTAGCCTACTATTCTATAATCTTCGCTTGTATCTCTATCACTTCATCTAAGTCTATGATGCTATTTTTCATGGCCTAACATGAAGAACACAAGTCTTTAGGCCGCCCAACCAACATCAGTCTCGCTCATTTCTACTAATCGCTCAGACTACATATTTACCCTCACACTTTCATTATGATCTTACTCTGTTCTTGGTGTTCTTCTATACAAACCCAGAATCACCCCTAAATTGAGCAAACCCACTTAGTAAACACCAAACAACATTTCATCTTACATACTATGTTATTCATATACAAACCCATAATCTCAAACCCAATTTTACCTTTTCTTACCCAATATCTATACAACACACTATTTCCTGGCAAAACTACGCACTTTGCACAAAATCTATAAACCAAAATAGCAACACAACAAAAGGATTTACCTTATGAACAGGAGATGCTTCTGATTTTTTGCAACAACTGAGTCTTTCCTCTTTCTTTGATCCTTCAAACCACAATTTCTTCTCTTCTTCTCTCTGGCTCTACTCTACCTCTTCTCGCAGTTTTTACAAAAGGTATGAATGTAGAAAATGGCGAGCTGTACATCTCTTTATATATTCTCCTCTGAAAACCCTTGAAAAAAATCAATCCGTATACATGACACCATTACAACCATTGATCACATACTACGCATCCCCTTACTTCGATATCAAAGTGACTTGCACCATTTAGAGAAGTCATGATGGCTCATACCATTATGAAGCGTAGACATGATGTTCCATTTACCTTCCTTACAAACTGTCTGTCACCTATGTGTCCCACATGCATCGCTATGTATTGTTGTGGCATCATCATTGAGCAGCCTCTGTATTTATCTACCCATTCATTTCTTTACATGGCATATTTTCAAAAATATTTACTCACCAGTTTATGATTTTTGCAATTCAAGCACTTCATCCTAAGATAGTTGTACGACACGCTATATCTGGATGGATACCCATGATAAGAAACAGTCATGCCATATTCTTTTCTTGATGAGCACTACCACAACATAATTTTTTTAAGAGGACTTCCATGACGGATCATCTTAAGCATAACACCCCTTATAAAACGAACTTCGTAAGCTTGTTATCCATACATCGCCATAGGTGACACTCCATGTTTGTCTTGATTGGTCCAAGCGCACACATTCGAGTGTACCACTCAAATATTTTATATCACCCACAGGTGATACTCCTTGTGTAATGACCTAGACTTTGATTAGTACGTTAATCATCATTAGTCGCACTAATTAACGAGCTAGGCATCATATGTCACGTTTATCAAGGTTCATTGCGATTAAAAAAAATTAACTTTTTATGAATTATAAATATGGACTTGTTTCCTTCACATAAGTTGTAGAGGATTTTATTGCGAGTTCATGCATATTTTTATTTTATTATTCGAAGGTTTGAGAAATTTGTTATGAATTTTTGAAGTTTGGGTAGAACTCTTCAGGCACGACCCAGATGACGACCCAACGGCGCGACCCGACCCGGATTTGTGACCCGGTCGGATCTTTACCATCTGACCACCACCGACCGTCACTATGGTTGGAAAAGTTTCCCCTTGGCGTTCCTTGCCTTCCTCCGCCCTCATGGAGGCCATTCCTTGCCTCTCAGGAGCGAATCAAGGTCGAGAAGTTTCTCGGTTTTCTCGGTTCGGCTCTGTCGTCGGCGACGCCGTTTCGGCCAGTTTTACGTGGCGGCGCCATAGGGGTTTTGACCCTCGCCCCTCTAGGAGTCGTTTGGGACTTACCCCAAACTGCGTCATGGCCGCACGGCGCTAGCAGGACTCGAGCTAATTCCGGCGAAAACCCGCTGCCTTTCGAGGTACTTTTCGACCTCTTCCAGTTTGTTTTTGATTTTACCCCAGTTATGAAAGTCGATCAGTTTGAGCATTGCTTTGATTTGGTGTATCATTTGCAGTGTTTGGAGGTGGCCATTTACGGCAGTGCGTGGCCCCCGACAGTGGTGGTGCGTGGGCCCTATGCGCCCACGCTCGGTGGAGCACTGACGACCAAAAAATAAGAATTTTCAAGGGAAGTTTTCTAAGTCATTTTTATAGTCGTTTTCACGTAGTTTCATGTCCTTTTACAGATTTAGTAGTACCTTAGCTTCAACACAGGATTCGAGGTGACTCGATAGTTCGACTGGGTCAAGCATAATTTATCGAGTCGAAACTCATCTTCGGTCGAGTTGGTTTACAAGGCACAATGATTAGGATCAAGCTTAGGGTTCATCGATACGTAGAGTTTGGGTAGCGTCTCCCATTTATCGAAATGGAAATGTGAGTTTTCGATTGACAATCTGTCTCGGCTTATTTCATCTACTTTAGTTGTACGGAAAAATTTTCATTAATTGATTTTGATTTTCGATTTGTCTTAAGAATGTCGACTAAGATCTTTGAGTTTGATAATCAACTACTTACATTTCAGCTAGCCAGCTGAGTGGACAGTTTTGTTTTTCATTGTTACGTGGCGAGTCTAATTTTATGATCATTATTATGGATTTTCTTTACGAATATAGATATATTTATACACATACATATATGTACTATGATACGATACTTTTATGCTATGAACGAAGGCCTATGATATTTTTCATATTTTTATGCACGTTATGTCTAGTTATGTTGCATCGATGCATCTGGCATCTCGGCTGATCACCGAAGTGCTCCAGGAAGGTTAGGACAAGCACCTGACCCGTGATTACGCACGTTCACGCCACCACACACCTATGATATATATATTTTTCTTAGACTCTCTATATTTTTACTATATGATTATGGTGGAATTGGAAAAGCATAAAGTAAGTTTTATGGTTTCCTATGAATATTTTATTTTCGTCCACTCACTCTAACGATTTTCATGTTTTATATGCCTTTCCCTGGGCCCTTCGTTTTTCAATGCCCAGGTTGCAGAGTCTCAGCCGAGGGAGTGCATACGCTGATTGACGCATAGCAGTATTCGTCGTAGGATCCAGGGTTGATCCTACGAGATAGAAACTTAGTCGGCATAAGTAGTTTAAAAAGTCTAGCAGCTCTGGTGTCATTGAAAGGACCCAATCCCGATTCAGTTACCTAAACCCGAATCGAACCCCTTCTGAAAATACGAACCAACAAATTTTTTTTAAAATTTCGACAGAATTTCGTTACTAACTTGGAATTACCATAACCTGCACCCAGAAAATAATACTTCATCCTATGCCACAAAAACCAAACCGTGGGCACCAATCCCATCCGGATTTCTCAACATCATATAATCAATAACAATAAACAAATTGTACTATGTATATATGTATATCCGAGAAAATCTATATAAACAAGTATCAGAATGTATCAGAGCGACCTCTAAAGTAAAACATATACAATATACACATCAGTAGGCGAAACAAGAACCTACTGGAAAGCACAGGTAACTCTGATCACTAGCCTCTAAGCCGCGACGTGAAAACACCAAAACCTGAACTGCAACTGGGCACGGAAACCGAAAAACCCAGGGGAAAGACAATAAACACGTTAGAGTGAGTGGACGAAAATAAATGTCTTTCACCAAGTAATATATACATATAAAATCATATGCGAGTCAAATGCATGAAAATCAAATGATACGTGAGGAGACTCTGGCTACCACTCACGTACTGAGCATGCCACGTAAAACATATCGCGGAGACTCTCGTGGGCTTCCACGCGATAGCATAGTCTGAATCACGGGATCCCAGACCCACACGTGATCCTAGCCAGAAAGGCCTCAGGTCAGGATATCTGTCCTTCCCGGAGCGTACTTGGGGATCAGCCGAGAAGCCAATGTGTATCGATACCACAACATATACTGAGACTGTACTCTGTGTAAACCAAATCATAAATCTTTTCTATGCACATGCTTTAAACATAATATGTACGTATGAATATATTCGTATACGTATATTCGTTTATGCATAATCGTAAAACACATGCTCGTAAAATCATAATCAATCCGCATGCTCAAGTTCGTAAATCATAAATAAAAGACTCGCAATCAATCTGTGAAAAGAAATGTCCACTCACAGACTCGCGTAATGCGCACTCGCGCTAAACTCGTGATCCGGCGGAAGATCCCTCGCCTGAAGCACGATCACGATCCAGGTCACGATCTCGATCTCCTGAATATTCACAAAAACATAAATGATCAAAATCATAGTTCTCAACCCTGTACTGATGCACGGAAACCAACCGTTCCCGGAAATATGCAGTGCGGTACAAAACGATAAACAAAATTCCCGAAATCCCAACTCGAAACCTCGACTGAAAATTGGCTAACCAAATCAACCCGAAAACCTCTGTACGATAACCAGGGCGTGATTACGAGAAAAATGACATTAAAATTGTCGAAATCTGAAAAGTTGACTTTTCCTCGCCGGAGCGCCGCCGTTGACCACCATTGATCGCCGGCGGCGGCGGCGGCGCGCCGTCAACGGTGAAATCCCACGGCGAGATTCTCCAGATTCCAAGGTCTCGTCAAGGCGAATCACTTCCTCTTCTACCTCTCAAGCCAATTCAAACCACAACCCCTCCAAAACCAAGCAAAACCGAACGGAAAATCAATTCCGGTGACTTCCAAAACCTCAACCTCAAGCCAAAACAATCACATGGGGAGACTCACCAAGGCAAGGGGAGTCTAACCCCCCTAACCATCGCCACCCAAACTCGCCGGAAAACGGCCGACGAGCTTCGACGGCAACCACGAAACCGACCCGATTCGGGTCCAACAAAAACATGATCAATTCCTTCCAAATCACACACCATCACACTCGAAATTAAGAGAGGAAGCTAACTGTACCTTTCAATCAACCGAAGGTGGCCGGAAAAATGGTCGTCGGACGGCAAGCCGAAAACAGAAAGTCTCCCTCTCCTCGGTCAACGGTCAAAGTTTCCCAAAATGGAAAGTCAACGCGAAACAGTACTTTTCGACAATTTTACAACTATTCCCGATATTTATACTCGCGTCTCGGGTCGATTGACGGTCCAAAATGAATATACGAAATGATTCGGATAAGCTCGAAACAATCGGATAAACACGTCGGATACCGAAACTTCAAATAATCATAAAATATTCCTCGGTTATCGGAAAAATCTTCCGGAACCGCCCACGAGCTCAAAATCACGTACTCTACAATTCTCGTGAAGACACTCAACTCAAATTCTCGACCGAAAACATAGTCGCGAATCGAATCGGCAAACCACATAAACGACGAAAAACCGCGACTAAACAGAATCTCGTGAATCGTGTCGAATACACAACTGATTCTGATTCGGGTCGTCATAGTCATAAATGGTTTTAGATTCTGGTTTTATTCTATTTAATTATCATTTTCAGATTATTGAATTTCTCTTCAATTTTCTTTTGGACTAGCATGTTTAGGCTCTAATGATCATTAGGGCCCAATCCCAGTTTAGGCAACTAAATCGGGGTCGGGTCCTCACACCTTGTTTTGCCCGAGTAATAAATGTACATATGTTTGTACCGCTTGGATACTTTATACTGCTCACATTTGATATTCCCAGTGTGGCTGATTTATCCAAGTGTATATATCTGCGCGACATGCTCAGACACTTTACCTTACCCCCAGGATACTGTACACCTGGGTATACTGCTCCACCTTTGCTCTATCCCTAATTAAGTGGATCATTCTTTCTTATAGAGTTGAAGGGGACTATGGGGTATGCATTGATACATGTATTTTACTAAGTACTAAATAAACACTTAACACTCAACAAAAACGCATAAGTAATTAAAACCCTTTTTTGTAGATGTAGCATTGATAAGTAGGGTATCGTTCTTAACCGGGGATTGAGGGTGCATGCATGACTACGCTATGGTTAATGGGGGGATTTTAAGAGATTGTTATCTAATTCCTACGAAATTAAAGACAGAAAATGGTTAGTAAATGCATAGAGAAATCCTAGGTTCTAACATGCTTCACTCATAGACAAGTAGAAAACAAGCAAGAACAAAGAACCCTAAACATGTTTACTAGACCGAAAATAAACCTAAGTTATATATTTACAAGTGACCGACCCATCTTATTCACCAACGTCTTACACTTAAGTCATATTATATGCTCCCTATTAATTATCTAAGTCTTTAGCCAATTACATATATGATCATTTATTGTGCTTCCGGAATTTGCCCTATGACACGCCTATCAACTTGACAAGGAATTTGCCTTAGTCTAAATTGATGCATTAAGACTAACATGTTCAACTAAATCCTAAGACTCGAAACAAGTTACACATAATATTTCAAAACTGTAAACAAAGCACTGTTATTCAAAACCAAAATACAAACGTTTACAAGGATAAGTAGAAAGATTAGAGTTACACTTTGAGCTCGGGAATTTTCCCTACGCCTTTAATGCAGCCATCCTTCAATGGAGATGGTGAATATCTAAGGGAATTTTCCCTATAGTCTACTCGGTGGAGGTAGGAAGCTTTTTGGTGGTGGAGTATGGTGGATCCTTAACAACCTTCGAACTTTGGGAGAGGAGAATAGTGTTTGCAGAGCTATTGGCTTCTAAGATGAGTGATATTTGAGAAGAGAGACTTCCTCTTGTATTTATAGGCAAGGAATGAATCTTTTCCTCTCCAAACTAGGGATTCCTAGTGTACCCGGGTAAAATTGATAGCCTATGACAGCCTGTCTTGAAACGTCTTTTCCGGGAGTTCTAGAGCTTAGAAAATTATGATTTTGGATTCATTGGAAAGATCAGCTTGAGGGCTTAAAGAAGATATATATGGTTACTATATTTGGAGTTGAATTGCAGATTTTGTGATCCGTTGAAGATTGATGAGCTGGCAGGCATATCTTCCTCTTCCTACTAGGAGTAGGAAAATCTTGATCTTTCCATATCTTGCATTTCTTGAGCTCCAAGTCATTTTGGCCGAACCTACCATATATTGTAGGATATTTTGATATTCAAATAAGGCACTTTTGAGATATACTTAATACTTTTGATCCTCCATCTATTTGGTAATATCTCCTTGCTTGATTTTGCCCAAAATGCTTGCTGATTTTCGATCCACCATTTAAAATGTCTTCATTTTGCCGTGCGTCATTTTAGTAACTTGAGAAGACCATTTCGGATCCATATTTTGTTACGTCATTCCTAGTTGATTTAGGAAACTTCTCCACTTAGCTCATTTTATGCTCCAAATCACCTCCTTTATTGTACTCCTTTATTCAAAACCTAAAAACAACAAAGTAAGTAAGAAATGATAATAATAAGGTCAAAACAAAGTAAATGTAGAGAGAAATGCGTTAAGAATCTAGCATAAAATGCGTTGATCATACGCTCCTTTACTTGACAAAGACAAAGTCAAGTGTGTATGAAGAGAGCTCATCTTTTCAACTCCTCAATCAAGAATAATCTTGACATGGGGACTTGTTAGCATAAACTCTAGGGATTAGCACTTTATAAACACTTGACGGAAAGTAGAAAGCACGCGAGTAAAGGAAAACATGAATGCCTTGAGTCCCACATCGAAGGGGTAGCTGAAAGTGCTCCCCAGGATAAGTATAAAAGGTAAAATCGCTTATTATTGAATAAGTTTAAGCAACCACTTACGTCATAAATATACTCTGTTCCTTATTCCATTCTTGTTATGCATCAGAGTGTGTTAGACAGGTTTACCCATCTTCACTTCTGATGCTCGTTCTCTGTGTCTTAGTAGCCATACCGCAATAAGAGAGAAGTCCGCCTAGTACTTTACTCACCATTCTCAAAGTTGTTTGACTTATTCCCGCCTAGAATCTGATCGAAACAATTACTGGTGCATATATTAAGCAGTACATTTAGTAAAGCTCCAAACACTAGTGATCTCCAACAATGTCACCTAAAGTTTTTTTTTTGTTCCAAAATACAGTTCATACCTATTTTAACTAAGAATTTATAAAATCTTACTTCAACAATATTACTCATAATTTAGCTAAACATAAATAAATTGAAAGGACCCAACCCCGATTTAGTTTCCTAAACCGGAATCAAACCCCTTCTGAAAATACGAACTTACAAAAACCATAGAAATTTCGGCAGAGTTTCACTATATCGTGGAATTACCATTAACCTGCACCCGAAAGCACACTTCATCCTATGCCACAAAAGCTAAACCGTGGGCACCAATCCCATCCGAATTTCTCAATATTATAACGATAATGTAAAGTAATAAGCAAAACTGTACTTTACAAAAATCCGGGGAAAATCATATGAAAGTATAACATTAGAGTAGTCAGAGCGACCTCTAGTGTATATATACAAAAATATACAAAAGTAGGCTAAACAAGAAACCTACTGGAAAAGAAAGGTAGCTCGAACACTAAGCCTCCGACTGCGACATGCAACACCAGAATCTGAACTGGAAACTGGGCAATGAAAACAAAGAGCCCAGGGAAAGACATATAAACTGTTAGAGTGAGTGGACGAAAATAAATGTCTTTCGCCGAAAAATATATGTTATAAAAACATATGCGAGTCAAAATGAATAAATATGATATAATACACGAGGGAGACTCTAACACCTCACGCGTACAGAGCATGCATCGTAAAACTCCGCGGGGTCCCTCATGGACACGCCCGCGCTAGTACAGTCTGAATCACGGGATCCCAGACCCATACGTGATTCTAGCCAAAAAGGTCTCAGGTCAGAGGTCTGCCCCCCCCCCCCGGGTAAGGCCTCGGGTCAGGGGTCACAGCCTCCCCCGGTAAACATCCTCGGGGATCAGCCGGGATGCAAGTGTATCGATACAACAATATATACTGTGACTGTACTCTGTGTAAACCAAATCATAAATAGTTCTATGCAAGTGTATAAAACATAATGTAAATGCATATTCGTCGATGCGTATTCACAAATGCATAATCGTAAAACACATGCTCGTATAAATCATAATCTCATATGCATGCTCATGCTCGTAAAACGTGTAATAAGGACTCCCAACTAATCAGTGAAAGAAATGTGTCCACTCACAGACAAGCACAGCGCGCAAACGCGCTAATCACGAGATCCGACGAAAGATCCCTCGCCCAACGTACGATCTCGATCCCCTGAATAATCACAAAATATAACTGATCAAAATCACAATTCATTACTCTGTACCACACCTCGGAAACCAACCATTTTCGGAAACATATAACTCGAATACAAAATAATCGACGAAAACCCCCAAACTTTCCACATAAACCCTCGACTTAAAATCTGATAACCAAATCAACTCGAAAACCTCAAGACAATGATCGGGGTGCGATTACGAGCAAAACGGCATAAAACTGGTCAAATTCCAAAAAGTCAACCCTTCGCCGGAGCTCCGCCGTTGACCGTCGCCACCGACGGCGGCGGCGCGGCGTCAACCGTGGCAGATTCCGGCCAAACTTTCCAAATCACAAGTACTCCTCAAGCCCAAGAACTTCCTCTTCTACACTGAGACCCAATTCCAAGCCCACCGGCTGGAATTGAGCCCGAAACTCACGGAATCCATTGATTCCGGCGAGATTCCGGCGAGCTTCAAACCTCAACCAATTCACAATTACTTCACCCAAAAGCTTCACAAGGATGAGGGGAACCTTTCCCCCCACCACCCTGACCCCAAAAGTCCCCGGAGCACCTTACCCGATTCCGGCGAAATCCCTAGATTTCCTCGAGCTCGTTCTTCCCCAAATCGTGATCAATTCAACTCAAATCAAGTTCTAAACCATAGGAAATCAAGAGGAGAAGCTAACCATTCCCAAATTGGTGCCGGAGGTGGCTGGAAACGTGAAGTTCGACGGCGAGTCAACGGCGGTCCGGTTTGGACTCGGTCAACGGTCCCTTTTCTGGTCAACGATGGTCAAACTTCCCAAAACAGTGTTTTTCGAAAATTTACGACTATTCCAATATTTATACTCGCGGCTCGATAAGATCAACGGTTCAAATCGAATCACATCCACGTTTCGGATAACTCAAACTCAAACGGATAAACACGACGAAATTACGCAATTTCAAATATTCATAACATATTCCTCGGTTATCGAAACAATTATCCGAAACCGCCTACGAAATCGAAATCATGCATACTACAATTCTCGTGAAGAGACTTATCTCAAATTCTCGCCTGATAAATTAGTCTTGAGTAAAGTCGCTAAAATTACTCAATTACAACAAACAGTGATTACTCGTAAACTCGCAGATTAAGCCGATTAACGTGCTAATTCTGATTTGGGTCCTCACAAATCTACCCCCCTTAAAAAAAATTTGACCTCGAAATTTACGTACCTGCTAGGTGAACAGATGAGGATACTGCTCCCGCATACGTTGCTCGGTCTCCCAAGTGGCCTCCTCAACTGAATGATTCTGCCATAAGACCTTCACAGGCGGTATGACTCTGTGCCTCAACTTCTGCTCACGCCGATCGAGAATCTATACCGGCTCCTCCACATATGTCAAATCTTCCCAGATAGGAAGCTGATGTGGTGCTAACACATGTGATGGATCTGGAATGTATTTCTGCAACATCGAGACATGAAAAACATTGTGTACACGAGCCATCTCAGAAGGCAACTCTAATCTATAAGCCACGACACCAACCCTCTCTGTGATCTCATACGGACCAATGTACCGTGGTCGAAGCTTGCCGCGCTTCCCGAAACGCACAACTTCCCTCCAAGGAGATAGTTTCAGGAAGACCCAATCGCCCACCTCAAACTCGAGACTCTTTCTTCTCACGTCCGCATAACTCTTCTGGCGATTCTGGGCAATCTTCAGTCTGTCTCGGATAATCTGAATATCCTTCATGGTGCTCTTCATCAGATCAGGGTCAATAAGCCATCGCTCGCCCACCTTACTCCAACATAATGGAGTGCGGCACTGCCTCCCGTATAGAGCCTCATACGGTGCCATATCAATACTAGCCTGATAACTGTTGTTGTAAGCAAACTCAATCAAATGCAGTTGCTGGTCCCAATTTCCTCTAAACTGCAAAACACAAGACCGCAACATATCCTCGAGGGTTTGAATAGTCCGCTCGGACTGCCCATCAGCCTGGGGATGGAAAGCTGTATTGAAATCAAATCTGGTACCCAAGGCCTGCTGCAATGCCTGCCAGAACTCTGAAGTAAACTGACTGTTTCGGTCAGAAACAATGGATATAGGCACACTATGCAGACGAACGATCTCCGCCAAATACAGCTTTGCCAATCTGCTCACTGAAATCTTCCCCGGAAGTGCCAGAAAATGAGCGGATTTTGTCAAACGGTTTACGATAACCCAAATACCAGTATTACCAGTCGAAGTACGTGGTAACTGATTCACGAAATCCATGGTAATCTGCTCCCACTTCCAAACTGGAATCTCCAAAGACTGTACCTTTCCCGCAGGCTTCTGCCTCTATGCTTTGACCTGCTGACAAATAAGACATCTGCTCACATATGCGGCAATCTCCCGCTTCATATTTCGCCACCAGTAATAAGCTCCAAGTGTCCGAAACATCTTCGTATCGCCGGCATACATCGCATACGCCGAACAATGAGCTTCGTCTAAAATCTCTTTCTTCAAACTCTCGTCCCTAGGTACACATAATCTACCTCTGAATAGCAATGTACCATCATCACTCAACCGAAACTCTGTTGATACACCATTCCGAATCATGTTCTTCTTATCCAACAGATAGGAATCCGCATCCTGAGCTTCCCGAACCTGATCCACCAATACCGGTCGAACCTGGAAGCTAGCCAACAAGGCTCCATCATCGTCCCACTCAAACTCAGCTCCCGTAGCCCGTAACTCTGCTAACATGGAGACTCTGGCCACACACACATGAAATAATGAGGCTCCGGATTTTCAACTGAGTGCATTAGCAACGACATTAGCCTTCCCTGAATGGTACTCAAAGGTGCAATCATAATCATTGATCAACTCCATCCATCTGCATTGTCTTCAAGTCTGGCTGCGTGTGCAAATAAGTGAGACTCTTGTGATCTGTGTATGTCTTGCACTGAGCTCCGTACAAGTAGTGTCTCCAACTCTTCAAGGCTAATACTATAGCAGCCAACTCCAAATCATGGGTAGGATAGTTGACTTCATGTGGTTTCAGCTGCTTGGAACCGTAAGCCACCACCCTGCCATGCTGCATCAAAACACAACCAGGTCCCAATTTCAATGCATCGCTTTAAACCACAAACTCTCCACTGTCGTCAGGTAGGGTCAAAACCGGTGCAGTAGTCAACTTCTCCTTCAAGAGCAAGTAACTCTCCTCACATGCGTCAGACCACTCGAACTTGACACCTTTCTTCGTCAATCTGGTAAGTGGAGTGGCAAAATCCGTGAAAAATCTTGCACAAAACGCCGATAATAACCTGCCAAACCCAAGAAACTCCTGATCTCTGGTACGGTGGTAGATCTACTCCAATTCAACACAGCTTTTATCTTGTCAGGATCCACGCTGACTCCTTCAGCTGATATCACGTGACCCAAAAACTTCACGCTATCCAACCAAAATTCACACTTGCTGAACTTCGCAAACAACAGATTGTCCAGCAAAGTCCGCAAAACAGCTCGCAAATGCTTCTTGTGCTGGCCCACACTCCTGGAGTAAATCAGGATGTCGTTAATGAACACGATCACAAACTTGTCCAGAAACCGCCTGAACACTCGGTTCATCAAGTCCATGAAAACTGCAGGGGCATTGGTTAACCCAAACGGCATAACCAAGAACTCATGATGCCCGTACCGTGATCTGAAAGCTGTCCTGGCCACATCAGACTCTCTGATCCTCAACTGATGGTATCCAGACCTGAGATCAATCTTCGAAAAGACTGAAGCTCCCTTGAGCTGATCAAACAAGTCGTCAATCCGCGGCAACGGATACTTGTTCTTCACAGTGACCTGATTCAGCTTCCGGTAATCAATACATAACCGTATGGAACCATCCTTCTTCTGCACAAACAGTACAGGAGCACCCCACGGTGATATACTGGGTCGTATGAAACCTTTCTCCAGCAACTCTTGAAGTTGAATCTGTAACTCTTTCAACTCCGCTGGCGCCATACGATAAGGTGCCTGTGATATGGGTCCAGTGCTTGGTAAAAGCTCAATGGTGAAATCGATTTCTCGAACTGGAGGAACACCTGGTAACTCCTCCGGAAATACATCTGGAAACTCGGAAACAACCTCAATGTCACCAATGTCTGGTATAGCAGCCGTAGTATCCACAACATGAGCTAAATATGCAACACAACCTTTCTTCATCATCCGCTCGGTCTTCATCGCTGAAATCACACATGGCAATGAAGTATTCTTTTCACCGTGAAACAGTATCTCTGGAAAACCTGGACGTCGAAACACAACCTCTTTCTTGTGACAATCTAACATAGCCCAATGTGTCTCCAAGAAGTCTATACCTAAAATCACATCAAAATCGACGATATCCAGCAATAACAAATCCGCGGCTAAACCATGACCTCCAACAAAGATCTCACAATCCCTATAAACCCAACCAATACTTACAACCTCACCGGACAGATACAACACTCTCCACAACCCCGGAAGTGGAGATGCAGGCATAGTAGCTAAAGATGACAATCTATATGATATGAATGAATGCGTACCACCTGGATCTAGCAAGGTAAGTACTGGATAGCCAAAAACATGCAACGTACCAATAACAACCTCCGGTGAAGCTCTGCCCTTACGCAATGACATGGCATGAACCCTGGCTTGCCCGGTTGGTCGTCCACGCTGAGGGTGACTCTGTTGTCCGCCCTGGCCAGAAGACTGTACTGGTCGAGCCCCAGAAGTGGTACCTCGCTCTCCTCTGGAACTCTGAGCTGCCTGTCCAGCAACACCCATCTACTGGAGACACTCCCTCGCATAGTGACCCTTCTGACCATAACGATAGCAACTGGTAGTGCCTCGCTGACAAGGACCATAATGATGCATGTTGCAGAAGTTACACAATGGATACTCCCGCGGTATAGCAAAGGTGCCATCGGTACGCCGAGGATAGTTGGATCTGCTAGAACCCCCACTAGACTGTGGTCTCTATGGCCAATCCCTCCTCCACCTCTACCTCTGTCTAGCTGAACTACCCTGTGGTCTATATGGTCCACTGCCGGATGATGATGCCGATCTGGATGTGCCTGAACTCAGCCTCTTGGAAGGTCCCTGACTCGGTCCACCCTCATCAAATCGTCGAGACTGGAATCTCATCTGCCTTTCCTTCTCGATATCCTCACCTCGAAGTGCAGCACTCACGAACTCATCAAAGTTGTTCCGAGGCATCGTAGTCAGTGTCCCCTTGATGTTCAGGTTCAAGCCCAACTCAAATCTTCGACACTTGGCTTCCTCTGTAGCCACCATGTCACGAGCAAATCGGGATAAACGAGTAAATCTGTCCTGGTACTCAAGTACAGACATGCTACCCTGTCTCAAATTAGTGAACTCCTCATAATTCTGCTGCTGTGTAGCCTGGTTGAAGTACCTCCGCATAAATAATCCCTGAACAATGTCCACGGAGTATTAACCAGAACTCTATCGGTGCTAACCCACCAGAAGTATGCATCAAACTCAAGTAACCCAACTGCTACCACTGTCATCTGCTCAGGAGTGAAATGCAGACGCTCACAAACTCGTTCAACCTGAACCAACCATGCTTCACAAATCTCTGGATCAGCTGAACCCGAGAAAACAGTCGCTCCAGCTGTTCGAGCTTTGACCACAGGGTCAAAACGCTCCTCCAAATGCAATACTCGCATAAGCAAGGCATGCGTCTGGTGATCCTCATCAGGATCCACATCCCTATTAACACGGGGACCACGTTTAGGAGGCATCCTAATGATAAGAGAAAAACATTAGTTACAAGCACAAGGAACGTAATCATGAAACTTTAGACATTTGAGAACACACAACACTCGAAGCATTGATGAGTAACCGCTGGCCAGTCGGGTTATCGCTCCAGACATGCTGTACATACTCAAATACCCTTAATATCACAACTACAGAAGTCTACAGAACCTGAAACCTAATGCTCTGATACCACACTGAAAGGACCCAACCCCAATTTAGTTTCTTAAACCGGAATCAAACCCCTTCTGAAAACACGAACTTACAAAAACCATAGAAATTTTGGCAGAGTTTCACTATATCGTGGAATTACCATAAACCTACACCCGAAAACACACTTGATCCTATGCCACAAAAGCCAAACCGTGGGCACCAATCCCATCCGGATTTCTCAATATCATAACGATAATGTAAAGTAATAAGCAAAACTGTACTTTACAAAAATTCAGGGAAAATCATATGAAAGTATAACATTAGAGTAATCAGAGCGAGCTCTAGTGTATATATACATAAATATACAACAGTAGGCTAAAAAATAAACCTACTGGAAAAGAAAGGTAGCTCGAACACTAAGCCTCCGACTGCGACGTGCAACACCAGAATCTGAACTGCAAACTGGGCAATGAAAACAAAGAGCCCAGGGAAAGACATATAAACCGTTAGAGTGAGTGGACGAAAATAAATGTCCTTCGCCGAACAATATATGTTATAAAAACATATGCGAGTCAAAATGAATGAATATGATATAATACACGAGGGAGACTCTAACACCTTACGCGTACAGAGCATGCATCGTAAAACTCCGCGGGGTCCTTCATGGACACGTCCGCGCTAGTACAGTCTGAATCACGGGATCCCAGACCCACACGTGATTCTAGCCAAAAAGGCCTCAGGTTAGAGGTCTGCACCCCCGGGTAAGGCCTCGAGTCAGGGGTCACAGCCTCCCTCGGTAAACATCCTCGGGGATCAGCCGGGATGCAAGTGTATCGATACAATAATATATACTGTGACTGTACTCTGTGTAAATTACATATGTGTGGAATTGTTCAATTTTCTTATTGTTAGACTTTCAATAACTATTGCAATATATTTCTAGTTCACTACCATGGTCAAGATAATCAAGAGATCACTCTGGGCTACAACTAAAATCGATTGTATAGAATAATAGGCATATAAATACTATGGAAAATGCTACGATAAATTAATATATGTCTTGCATCAACTTATAAATTTATTTAAAAAGTTGTAAAATGAGTCATATTCTTGTTTTTTGAAAATGAATCATAATTTTAGTACATTAGTAGTAATCATTCAATTAAAAATATTTTTACAACTTTTAGGATAAAATTACAAGTTCAAATACTCATATTACAACTTTGAGAACTAAATTACAAGTTGATACATGTCATGTGTTAACACATACTAGAATTTCCCTATATATTAGTTATTCAGAGCGGAGCTCTGTTTTAGAAAAAATGGAGTGAAAATTTGACTTTCACAAGATTGAAAAAGTTGCTCAACATATAAAACCATAGCACGTGTAGATTATTATCCAATAATCATGCTTATGAAAAAATTAGCTCAATCGGAGATGATTTGACCATTTGATATTTTTTTTAGCTATATTACACGAACTTTATATTAAAAGTTGAATCTTGAGATCAAATAACTAAATCATCTCCGATTGAGCTGATATATTGACAGTAATCAACACAATGAATGATTTTAATGTTCGAGTAACTTTATAAATCTTGTGAGAATCAAAAATTTGCTCTAGATATATATAGATGAATTTTAATCAACAAGCGTTAAACCTAGAAGAGACAAGATAACCTAGAACCCATTAGACTGCTTCTATCAATTCCACGAGAATTTTTGGAGTCTACCAGGATTTTGAGAACAACTGTAACGACCTGACCCTAATCGAATATTGTAAAATTGGTATAAATTTTTGTTTAAATCTAGTAATTACTCGACCAGGATTAAACTCAATTGAATCGAGTCAAAAATATTTATGATAACCCTATCACGATGATACGGTCATAACGAAGATGACACACATAAGTTCTTCGTTAGCCACACTGCCACTGACAATGACATGTGACTCACGCGACACCACCTTCCACCCACTTGGAGGGCGAATGCTACATGTTAAATTAAATGAATATGCTTGCATCGTCATTACGAACCCAATGATATATAGCATAATTCGTTACAAAAAGTTTTTTTTCTTTATGGAAAATGCACTGAAAGGACTCGACTTCGATTTAGTTGCCTAAACCGAAATCAAACCCCTTCGAAAACATGACCTTAAAAAATTTTTTGCCAGAGTTTACTTTGAATTACGTGAACCAATATTAGAGCCTGCAAAGAAACACACGTCGAATATTCCACAAAAGCCAAACCGTGGGGCTCCGTTCCCCATCCGGATTTCTGAACTTCATATATATAATAAACCAAAAGGTTTACAAGAAATCCAGAAATATTCAGGAGTAAACTCAACTGAAAACACAACATAAGTATTCAGAGCGACACCTATATACATCATATACAACTAGTAGGTCAAACAAGGAACCTACTTGAACTGAAGTGTGATCTAAACTCTACTCCTCCACCGTCGACGTGCAACCCTGGAATTCAAACTGCAAACTGGGCAAAGAAAACCGAAAAGCCCAAGGGAAGACAAATAAAATTGTTAGAGTAAGTGGACGAAAATAATAATGTCTTCCACCAATATAAACATGAAATCATGATGTGAGTCTAAAATCATCAATCACAGGTAAGGTGGTTGTCATATCCTTCCTGGATACCGTATAAAATGTGGAGGCCGTAACTCGAGTACATTTGCCTCAGAGTTGCAATCCTGCTCAACTAAGATAAGGGGTGGTTTGTCATAACCTTCCTGGGAGCCATATAATCACGGGTCAGGCGTTTGTCATAACACCCCCCCCCCCTCCGGAGCATCTTGGGGATCAGCCGAGAAGCCATGCATCAGTGTATCCATATATGCATAATTCATGTAAAACAAATCATGCATGTGCCTCCAAGTAAAATACATAATCATAAATGCATAATCATAATTGCATACTCGTAAAAATGTATAACATAAATGCATAATCAAGACTCGCAAATCGACAGTGAAAATAAAATGTCCACGCACAGTATGAGGCTAAGTCTGAGGTCCAGCGGAAGATCCCTCGCCAAACACTCGATCACGATCACTTGAATAACAGGGATACGATCAATACATATAAAATCACAACATACGAAGCTAATACGTCAAGAACCCCACATTTTTGAAAGACGTATCGCTCGAGATATCGACGAGGATAACAAAATTTTCAAAACACACCCAACAACCCTCGTCCCAAAATAGAATACTCAAATCAACTCAAAAACCTCATGACTACGATCGGGACGCGATTACGAGCAAAACGGTATAAAAATCTCCAAAATCCCAAAAAGTCAACCTCACCGGAGCTCCGCCATTGACCGTCGCCGCCAGCGGCAGCGCGGCGTCAACGGTGACATTCTCCGGTGACCCATCATTACAACATTTTTGCTCATTACCGGCGAACGGCAATAGTTTTCCATTATTGCAGGCGATTTTTGGGTATTGCCGGCGATTTTTCCCCCAAAAATCGCCGGCAATACTTTTTTTTTTTTAATTATTGCAGGCGATTTTTCCTCCAAATCGCCGGCAATAATTGGCCGGTAATAAAAAAAAAAAAAAACTATTGCCGGCGACATGCATGGAAGTCGCTGGCAATAATAAAATAAAAAAAAGTATTGCCGGTGACTTTCCCCCAAGTCGCCGGCAATACTTTTTTTTTGGCTATTTCCGGCGCATTATTGCCGGCGATTTGGGGAAAAAATCGCCGGCAATAGTATTATTGTCGGCGATTTTTCCTCCAAGTCGCCAGTAATAATGAAAACTATTGCCGACGGAAAAAAAAATTGCCGGCCTTAGTTTTCCGTTTCGCCGACAATACTAAAAAATGTGGTAGTGCATACCTCAAATTCTTCCTCTCTTCAAGCCCAACATCTTTTCCCTCTACAACTAATGCTGAATCAACTCACACCGGCCGAAATTGAGCTCGAAAGCTCACAGCCAAAACGCCTCCGACGACCACCACGACACCTCCCAAAACTCATCCAATTCCAAAATTAAACACCCAGAATTCATCTATGGGTTGAGGGGAAGCAAACCCCCCACCACCCCGACACCAAAACTCACCGGAATCCGCCACCCGATTTTGACGAAATCACCAAACTTCATCGAACTCGAACTCAAGCAAATCTCAACTCATTCCCACAAAATTAAGCTTAAACCAATAGAGAATCACAAGAGGATTCTAGCCATACCAAGATTGTGGCGGAGGTGGCCGGAAATTTCAGGTCGGACAGCGACAGCTCGCGGGTCACAGTGGAGCTTCGGTCAACGCGGTCAACTTTGGTCAACGCTAGTCAAACAGCCCAAATGCGACTTTTCGACAATTTACGACTATTCCGATATTTATACGCGTGACAAAAACAATCAACGGACCAAAACGAATCGAAACAAAACGGATAAACACAACTAAATCCAACAGCCAAAAATATTCATAACTTATTCTACGTAACTCGAAATAATCCTCCGAAAACTGCCATAAGCTTGAAATCACGTACACTACAACTCTCATGAAGGAACTCAAACCAAATTCTTGCTCGATAATTTTGTCATAAACAAACCCGCCATATCGACCAATTACGACAAAATCACGACTAATCGTGAAACTCGCAAATCAAGCCAATTAACATACAATTTCTGATTCGGGTCGTTACATGCACCACTGCCTACAACCACATGCCTTTGCCAGCGACCACCGTCAATGGTAGTGATTCACCCGGTAATCAAAAGCTCTTAAAGTCGGGCAACGTTTTTCCTAAGTATGTTGAAGGCCAACTTGGCTGGTACTTGGCCTATATCCACCTCGAAAGGCAGCTGCCTCATAGTTGTCGGAATTCGCTTCGGGTGAAATAACTCCACCGTTGAGCTACCATGGGGCTTGAGGCGAGTCACGCTCGTGTATGAAAGGCGAGGGGAATCAAATCCCCTTACCATTGATGACTTTAACGCCTTCTCAAATGTCTCAAAGTTATTTTGACATGCACCAAATCTCAGTACAAACAGATAGAGGAGAAAGAGATGAGCTAAGCCTTACCAAAATTGGCAGCTTATTGGCTGAAAATCGATCGTCCCAAAACCTAGGTTTCCTCAGTGTAGGTGGCGTTGCTCCTCCTCGATCTTATATCTTTCTATAGCTAATTGGCCTCTCAAATTATGGGGATACTATAGAGGATTGCATGGTGGTCGTCTTGACACCAACCTTGTCGAGTTTGGTGACTAGACTGCGGCGATTTCGCTGGCCGAAATTGGTCATCGACAATGTCGCCCGAGAAAAGGAAAAGAGCTAACTTCCGACTTTTCATTTACGGAAACTCTATATTTATGTTTATGGAATCTGAGACTAACGTTGTAATTTTGTTTCCAATGTGTCGCTTATCTACAAACTTGTCTCGACAAATACTATGACTTTCGTCAATGAAGTCAATTCATATAATCAATCGATGAAAAAAGTCAATTAAGAACCTCTTAACAAATTTTGGTAAATATTATTTATCGCACCTAATAACCCGATATCGAAATACCACAAATACTTCTAATTATACGAAATATATGGGGTATCACAAAAATTTAAAGGTTTTTTTTAATATTAAAAAGGTTGATAATACAATGATTTGAGGATGCTTAGAGCATATGCACCCATGAAATGGGTGAGGAATTCCTATTTGAGGAATTCCTCTCCAAAATCCTCGAATAAGAAGTCATATTCCTATTTTGCATGCAACGGTGCCCAAAATAGAACTTCCTATTACTATTCATTATTATTGTCAAAGTTAGTCATGCCTCTCGCGTTATCTCTATCCCTAACTGACCATGTTTTTCGATTTAACCAAGGCCATTTGATTGAAATTTCACACTTTATCGCCATGGAACGACCTTAAGATTAAGCTAATGTACTCTCTTTAATTCATTGGCGCACTCAATTTGGACAATACCTTTGCATACATGTCGAAATTGAACTTTGTAAAGAAGACTAGCCACACTAATCATTTCATATTTTGTACTATGTTAATTTTTATTTTTAGTTTTAGAGAGTCAAATAACAGCTGGGTAATAGGCTGTTTTGTGTGACTTATCTGATGTAGTTTCATGTCTTGGAAAATTCTGAAACATTTATGACGTATTTGTATATGTGTTTAGTTCATGGTCGTAAAATTTCAGTTAGTTCCAACATGTAATTAATTCTATAGAAATTATGCAAGGAGTCATGCTCAGGCTGCGCAATTTTTATAATATTTAGAATACATACACATCTTTGCATATCATTTCATTCATTGCATAGTTGCATCATCATGCATCATATTCATCATTGTATTTCATGAATTTTTCCATTAGATTTGATGTTTGTTTAGTTTTGAAGGATACAATGGAGGAACGTGCTCCAATTATTTTCATAAATTCACAGCTTCTATCCAAACAGTATAGTTAAAGTCAAAAAGCCATAACTTTCAACTCGGTTGGAGTTAAATGGAGTTCTTTATAAGGTTGGATAGCTTTGGACGTCTAGTTTCCAGCCATATAAAGATCATAACATCCTGATTTCTAAATCGTTGGGAATTAAATCTTAAAGCAACGGAGGTTAGAACATGGAAGCTGAAAAGTGGAAGGCAAAAATGGAGGAGTTGCACCTCCAAGATCAGGCTGTTCGTTGAGCATAAAAGAAAGTAACACGTCTAGGCTGTAGGACGTTAAACAAAAGCGCTTGTTGGGAGGCAACCCAATGAAGGAGTCTACGAATCAGATTTGGTTTCTCTTCCATTTTTCTCTTTTTAATTTTCGTAGCTTTTACTTTTATTAGTTAGATTTTCGTAAATCCTATACTTCATGCTTGATTCTATATTTTACTTTAGTACATTGAGGACAATGTAGAGTTTAAGTCTGGGGGAGGGGTTTACAACTTATTTGAGTCATCAATTGTAAAAACTGGGCAGACAATGGAACTTTCTGGCGGATGATGCCCTAAAAAAAACTATTTTAAGTCCTTTTATTTAACTTAGTGTTTTAAAGAGTCTTTAGGATACCCTTAGTTAGTCTATGATGAAAATGAACAGAAAAGAATAAGCATATGGCGTTTCATGGAATTTCTAGTTCTAATTGAGATGTTTTGATTGTCATGACATGTAGTGGATATGATTTGCATAAACATGGACATATTTCCCATGCTAGAATAAGCTTTTAGATCATACGAACCTTAAAGTGAGTTTTTGAGCCTACAATACTTCTTTGATGAGTGAATTTCATGCATATGTCTCAAATACATTTATATGCTTCATTTAATTGCTTGTCATAGATTTCAATGAACTAGAGAATACTAGAACTTACTCATGTAGAATTGCAAAGCTTTTAAGTTGATAAATGTTCTGATTTTAGATATGATTAAAGGCACCTAGGTTTTCCACCACTAAACCAAACAGTCATGTGTCCTTTATGTGCGCACGAGATGCGACACCCATAGATAGCCCATTTGAGCCCACATTAAGCCTTTCTTTCGTCACCTTTAATATCTAAACAGTTGGCCTAGTGTAAGACTTTTTTATCCTAAGTTCTGCAGACTTTGTGTCAAATAATGTCGACAAGAGGAGAAGATGAAATTTTTTTTGTGATGTTCCTTAATTGCTATGATGTTTGTATGGGGATGGACTTATTCAAATAGCTTGAAAAAGTGTGTAAAATTCTGAGAATAAAAAAAACAAAATATTCGAGAGCTAAAAAAGAAAAAAAAAAGTGAAAAGAAAATCAGAAACTCTCCAGCAACGTGTTTTAGATGTCAAAGTTTGGATTAATGTCCCCCATATTTGCAGATTTGGAGTGTACTACGAATTGAAGGCCCAATAGTGAAGAAATATGGTCTTTGTCCTGTTCGAAAAGCTCAAGGGAAGTTTAGAATGAAGTCTTGGGCCCAAATGATTAATTCGGCCCCCGAAATGGAAATCTGACCATGGTGACGTTTTGGAGAAAATGAGGCACAAATTTGAGAAGTTTTAAGTGCTAGACTAAGTCTTTGGAACGTTTTTGACCACCATATATCCAAATTTTCGAATGCCTTAGCCTTAGCCTCATTGCAACCTTTCTAAAGTCCTTTATGATCCTTAAGATGAGTAGCTTTCGATTGGTTGAGTAAATTGCATGAGTAAGCATATGGTTTAGGTTCATTTGTACAAGTAATTCATTGTATTCATGAGGTTTTCGATTGAATTCATATATATCTTGAGTGAACACTTCTTTTCATGAGTGAAAAAGATGATGAGTGTATCCTTGTAAAATTGATTTGAACTTGTTCAAAACATGCATAGCTTAACTTCACCATTGTTCTCTTCCAAGTCTTACTTGTTCATGACATGATACCTCTATTATCTCTCGAAATCGTTGAGCATTCACGTTGAAATCTTGTGATTCCATCGCCATATACTTTGTAAAATTCTGGAGACAAGAGCTTAGACGTGTTTTTGTCAACTTAAAGTTTTCAACATTTTCAACATAATAACATGATGATTTGCAGTTTTGAAATGTTGAAATATCTGAGTGTGTTTGTTTTTAATTTGTACGTTTTCCTTTGTTTGTTTTTTATTTTTAAGTTTTTCTTTTGTTTAGTATTTGCTAAGGACTAGCTAAGTCTAAGTGTGGGAGAATTTGATCTACGCATTTTATGCTTGATTATTAATGTAATTCTCTCTACATTTTTCTATGCTATGAGCTTAGTGAATACATTTCTAACTTACTTTATGTTTTTAGGTAGAAGAATAAAGGAGGATGGACAAAAGGAGCAAAATGGAGCTGAAAATGTCAATAACCGTGAAAAGTGCACTTCGGGTGATTTTTGCGTTTCTGAACAACGGAGATGGGCCGACCCATTAAGCTTTTTATTGGGTCCATTTATTAAAGTCCAAGTCAGCCAAGAAGGAAGCTTTAAGTCAACTATTTCGTCCAAAATGATAAGGCTAAACAACTTGGTGATGCAAGTTGATGAAATATCTTATGTGACTAAGGACTAGCTTGGTGACTAAGGAGGTGACTAAGGACTAGCTTGGTGACTAAGAATGTGACTAAGACTATACAACTAGGTGGAAGGATAAGAGGAAGAAGTTTCCTTCCCCTGAAGGAAGAGGTAAAGGCCATCTCCTTTGCCTATAAAAGGGGAGTTGAGCCATTAACATCAATATCACACATTCTAATAGTAAAAAGTTCTGCCCAAATCACCTCCTTGCATATCAAAGTCGAAGAACTCCTCCAAAATCTGAAACACCACCAAGCACCACCTCCAAAATAACCTTCCTACATCCACAAGTGTTTTTGGCTCGATTTGGCCTTGGATATTTGTGTCCTCCATCCATCAAAGGAGCTGCTACATCAAGATTTGTAGTGCGATTTCACGGAATCAAAAGTGTAACATGACCCCTTTGTATTTGTTTTCAGTTTTGTGTAGTTTTCTCTACTTTTGTATGACAAGACTAAGTTTTGATATAAGGCTATTTATTTATGGTTTTTACTAAGTTTCTTCTGTGTTTATAGTTTCGATTCGAATGCATGTGCTAGCTTATGTTGTTCTTAATGCTTGAAACTGTTTTTAGTAGATACTTGATTTGATTCTTCTTTGAGCATGTTTCACGAACTAATAACAAAGATAAAATTGGATTAGATGGTTAGCTCGATTTGGTTGTTGTCTTGTTCAATATAAGCATGTGTATGTGTTTTGATTGAAGCTATAGATTTCTTTGACACTTAGGATTAATCGGATAAATATACTAGGTTGTTAGCATGTGATGATCACTTGTATATACGTTACTCTTATTTTCGGTTTAGAAAGCATGTTTAGGATTCTATGTTCTTGTTTGTTTAGCTTGTCTATGAGTTGAAGCATGATAGAACTTAGGGTTTCTCTATGTGTTTTCTGCCATGTTTTGTCTCTATATTTCGTAGATTAATAACCAAACTTTCAAATCCCCCATACCTTTTATTTTATGTTTACAAATGTTGTTATGCTTAGTACCCTCAATCCCCGGTTAAGAACGATCCCTTCTTATCAATGCTACATCTACAAAGAAGGGTTTTAAATTGCATACGTGTGAACTATGTGTTGAGTATCTACTTTGTGTTAATATTTGATGCATGTTTTTGCATATCACCTATATATAGAGCATCTAGGTCTATATTCTTGTTGCTGAGCATTTTGTCCTTAACCCCATTCGAGGACCTCAAGTACAAAAGAGAGGAGAAGGCCAGAAGCATTCTAGTACAGTTCAATCATGTCTTTCACCACTAATGCAACATGTTAGTCTTCTATTCATATATTTACATTTATAGTTATATGGTGATGTGTAATTCAGACTAAGTGTTTCAATTGGTATCAAAGCTTCGACTAATCATGCATCAAAACCATACAGAAAATCAACATAAAAATAAACTTCAGAATTAAGCAAGCCACGAAACACAACCGGTTTAAATAAAGAACTGGGCATGTGACAAGGTCAGATTAAGAATGATGTTAGAACCCTAGAAGCATCTCCCGAAATGCACATAGGCTAGTGTAGATGGTGACCAAATTAAACTTACTTTCATGTGTCATTGAATGTTAGTATATGTTTGTATATTGCACAAAGCAAACCACGTTTAAGCTACATGAGATCATAAGTAGCAGACTAGAAGCTTGTGTTTTTGGTTTTAAAATTATGTCAGTTATGGTTTCCAAAGAAGTTTTATTGCAAAGTCTTTAGAGTCATAAAACAGCATCATAGATGTTCTCAAGTTTATATTTGGATAATCTTAGTTTTTCTTCTGCCACAAAGGTGTTGACTGCTAATTTTATAACATGGATTTAATTTTCATGGTTTGATGATTCAGAAACTTCAGAATGTGTAATTTTCTACCACAAATGTGTTGTTAAATATTGTATTCAGTTGGGTTATGCATGATATGTATTTTGTATTGTTCTATTATAATTCTGTTTTATTAATTGTTTTTTGTGCTTGATTGTAACTAACTATTTTGTATTTTGTATTGTTTTTTGTGCTTGATTATAACTAAAAACACGTAGAACATATATTCAAATAGATCTTTAAACAGATCTTTAGACGGATCTTCAGCAAAGAACTAAATAAAATTTCTTGTGTTTGCTCCTCAGGTGCCCCCTCTATGTCCTTAAAAACCATTGAGATGTTGACCGGTTCTAATTACAAGTAGTGGAGAAATCAGATTGATGTGTAATTTTAGATTAACAATGATCTAGACTTATGCTTGATTGATCCAATACCGAGGTTGTTTTAGAGGAAGATAGGAAGAAGAGGAAAGATGAGTATGAGTACTATGTTAAGTGGTACAAGAAGATCTCAATTTGCAAATCCAACATCAAAGCTACCATGTCTAAAACCATAGCTAAAAGTGTAATGGAACCTGATTGTACTAGTGATTTACCTATATTTTTATGGGGTGAAGCTTTAAGATAACAAATTACATTTGCATCAGGACCAATAGTAAATTAGTTGAAGCTATACCGTTTGAGTTATAGTGTGGTAGAAAACCTAGTCTACACCACATGCATGTTTAGGGTTGCAAAGCTGAAGCAATGATTTATAATCCAAGTTTGCAGAAGCTTGATGCACAATCAGTTAGTTGTCATTTTATTGATTATTATGAAAAGTCTAAAGGTTATAAGCTATATTCGGCACATCATTGATCTAGCTAGAATTTTTGAAACTCATCAAGTTAAATTCATAAGTGAAACTAATTACAATACATATTTTGAAGACTTGTCTGCAGAATTTGAGGAAGTTGTAGAGAGTGTTGAAAATACGGTTAGCTTAGCACCTACAAATATAGTAGCCAAAAATTGCCTCTAGTTTCATATTTGACTATAGTATCTCAAAATATGGATGAAACTGAGGATATGAAGGAACTTGGAATATTATATCAATGAAAGGACCCGACTCCGATTTAGTTGCCTAAACTGAAATCAAACCCCTTCGAAAACATGACCTTAAAAAAATTTCGCCAGAGTTTACTTTGAAATAAGTGAGCCAATATTAGAACCTGCAAAGAGAATCACACTTCAAATATTCAACAAAAGCCAAACCGTGGGGCTCCGTTCCCCATCCGGATTACTCAACATCATAAATAACAAACTTGTGACGACCCGAACCAGAATCAGTAGAGTAATCAGTACGATTCACGAGATTATGTATAATCACGATTAATCGTTAATTGTGTAGTTTGCCGATTTAGTTTACGACTTAATTATCGGCCGAGAATTTGAATTGGGTTTCTTCATGAGAGTTGTAGAGCACGTGATTTCGAGCTCGTGGGCGGTTCCGGATGATTTTTCCGATAACCGAGGAATATAATATGATTATTTGAAGTTTCGGTTTATCGACGAGTTTATCCGTTCATTTCGTATTTATCCGAATCGTTTTGGTTATTCGTTTTGAACCGTTGATCGTCCCGAGACGCGAGTATAAATATCGAAAATAGTCGTAAAATTGTCGAAAAACACTGTTTGAGGTTTGACCTGGCGTTGACTTTCCATTTTGGGACTGTTGACCGTTGACCGAGGAGGAAAACTTTCCCGTTTGAGTTTCGCCGGCCGACTTGGATTTTCCGGCCACCTCCGGCCACGTGAGGGGTATGAATCTCTTCCTCTTGAGTTTCTGAGTTGTTTTGTAATTGGAATTTTGTGATTTGGTGATGAATTGAATGGGTACGAATCGGGTCGGTTTGCCGGAGTTCGCCGGTTACGGGGGGTGGACTTCCGGCGAGCTACGGTGGCGGGGGAGTGGGGGTTTCGACTTCCCTTGCCCCAAGGATGCTTCCTCTGTGTTTGATTTGGGTTGAGGATGAGTTTTCCGGTGAACCCGTGGTGGTTGCCGGAGATGAACTCCGATATGTTTCGAGCTATTTTTGGAGAGGTTTTACTTGGAATTGGGCTTTGTGGTAGTTGAGGAAAAGGTTGGGCTTGAGATGACCTTGAAAACTGGAGCTTCCTCGCCGGAGAAATTCTCCGTTGACGGCGCGCCGCCGCCAGCGGCGGCGGTCAACGACGGCGCTCCGGCGAGAAAGTTGACTTTTCAGTTTTCGATGATTTTAATGTCATTTTTCTCGTAATCGCACCCCGATTGTCACCTTGAGGTTTTTGAATTGATTTGGGTATTGGATTTTCAGTCGAGGGTTTCGAGTAGAGATTTCGGGAATTCAATCGATTATTTTATACAGTTTTATATGTTTCCGGGAACGGATGGTTTCCGTGGTCAAGTACAGAGTTGTGGGTTGTGATTTTGATCAGATGTGTTTTATGATTATTCAGGGGATCGAGATCGTGCTTCGGGCGAGGGATCGTCTACCGGGCCACGTGATTAGCGCGAGTGCGCGTTTCGCTCACCTGTGAGTGGACAATTTCTTTTCACGGAATGATTGCGAGTCTTTATACACGTTTTACGAACTTAAGCATGCATACGAGATTATGTTTTACATGAGCATGTGTTATACGATTATGCTTATACCATTATACATTATGTATATACATTTAAATATTGCTTCATGCATTTGCATCGAACTATTTACGATTTGGTTTACACAGAGTACAGTCTAAATATATGTTGTTGTATCGATACACTCGCATCCCGGCTGATCCCCGAGGGTGCTTACCAGGGGGAACTGTTTCTTGTGTCGATGTAGTTCCGGGTGGAAATAGATATCCTGACCTGAGGCCTTCTGGCTAGAATCACGTGTGGGTCTGGGATCCCGTGATTCGGACTGTACTAGCACGGATGTGTCTACGAGCGACCCCGTGAGATTTTCCATGCATGCTCTGTACGCGTGAGGAGTTAGAGTCTCCCTCGTGTACCATTTGATTTATATGCATTTGACTCGCATATGTTTTTATAACATATATTATTGGCGAGAGACACTTATTTTCGTCCACTCACTCTAACGGTTTTCATGTCTTTCTCCTGGGCTTTTCGGTTTCCGTACCCAATTTGCAGTTCAGGTTCTGGTGTTTCACGTCGTGGTTGGAGGCTAGTGATTCGAGTTACCTATGTTTTCCAATAGGTTCTTGTTTCGCCTACTGATGTATATATTGTATATATTTACACTAGAGGTCGCTCTGATACATTCTGATACATGTTTTATAACGGATTTTCTCGGATATATTATATATTACAGTTATGTTTACTGTTTATTGATATTGAAATGATATTGAGAACTTCGGATGGGATTGGTGCCCACGGTTTGACTTTTGTAGCATAGGATGAAGTGTTGTTTTCCGGGTGCATGTAATGGCAATTCCGCGTTAGTAGCGTTATTCTACCGAAATTTCTAAGGTTTTTGTTGGTTCGTGTTTTCAGAAGGGGTTTGATTCCGGTTTAGGAAACTAAATCGAGGTTGGGTCCTTTCAATGCTAAACTATGTAATACATAGATTGTATATCTAAGCTGTGTATATTTAGGAATCATTGTAGAACACAATATAGAAAGCTCTTATACTCCTTGTAGTAATAGGAAAACTTGTACTCGTTAATGGGTAAGGCACAAGTATGTAACCTATATATAGAGCATCTAGGTCCTTGTTCTTGCAAGATAAGTTTCAGAGTTTCATCTAACCAGTAGGCATCTAAATTACCAATTCTAGCAAGATGTGCTAAACGATGGCCAACTCTATTTACTTCCCAATATATATGATTAACATGCAATATATCAATGCCATGCATATAGTGGTGACAGTCTAAGATAACATTACCAATCTCCACTACTGTATTCATCTTCCTTGCGAAGGCCAAAACAAGGGTAGCACAATCACTTTCTATCAACACATTTGTCCATTCTTGATGAATTGAAATAAAAAGTCCAGCCTGCACCACTTCCGCTTCAGCATGAAAGGTAGAGCAAGCAAACGGGAGAGGCCGAGCAAAGGCCGCAAGAACAGACTTTATACTATCTCTAACAATAATGCCCACACCACCTGTCTTTTTCTCTCTTTCAAAAGCCCCATCAACATTCATCTTCAATCTGCTAGAAGGTGGGAAAGTCCACTTAGACTTTGCTCTCACCGCCTTCTTAATCGGAGGGGGATGTGCCTTGTGATCTTTTTCAAGCATGGTCACACTTTGCATATACATATTGGCCTCATTCGCCAATCCTCCATTCCAGAACATGTGGTTTCGCTCCATCCAGTTATTCAGATTGCCCACATAATCATAAATGCAACCTCCACCTAGGTGTTTGACACTGTCTCTTGTCTCCATAATATGAAATACCCAATCCCCACTAGAGCAAGCTGAATATGAGAGTGTTTTGGGGATAAAACATGTTTCCACGTCTCAGCAAAAAAAAGGACACTCCTTAAACAAGTGAATATTAGTATCCACCACATGGCAACAATATAATTAAGAGAGATCCGTAATACTGACCTTATTCCTGAGAGCTACACGAATTGGCACAATCCTTTTAAACAACCTCCAAATAAAAGTCCTAACCTTGGGAGGGGCCTTTGTAGACCAAACCTTCTTCCATAAGCCCTAACCTTGGGAAGGACCTTTGTAGACCAAACCTTCTTCCATAAGCCTCTGGCCAACCCGAGACTGAGGTGGACGATGTCGACGTGTGGAAAGCCTCATTTTCCTGAGACCATGCAACATAATATACTTGCTTCACCTGGTACTCCCCATGCTTATCAAAATGCCAAATCAGGCAGTCCTCTATTCTTCTCAAACTCCACCTAAACCCTTACATGTAAAATAAGAGATAAATAATTCAAAATGTTTTTCATGACCTTATTCAGACTCGACCATAATTTTTTTATTAATAAATTACTAATTAAATCCAAAGGGATGTGACAAAACAATTATTGGGCTGTTGAAGGAGAAAATAGATACGCAGAAGATATGATCTAAAAATATATTTTATTCACTGATAGATAACCTTAAATAGGTATTACAATGAAAGGACCCAATCCCGATTCAGTTATCTAAACCGGAATCAAACCCTTTCGAAAATACGAACCAACAAAAATTTTTCAAAATTTCGGCAGAGTTTCGTTACTAACGTGGAATTGCCATAACCTGCACCCAGAAAATTAACACTTCGTCCTATGCCACAAAAGCCAAACCGTGGGCACCAGTCCCATCCGGATTTCTCAACATCAATATAAACAATATCAGTAAAAAAACTGTACTATGTATATATGTATATCTGAGAAAATCCGTATAAACATGTATCAGAATGTATCAGAGCGACCTCTAAAGTAAAACATATACAATATACACATCAGTAGGCGAAACAAGAACCTACTGGAAAGCACAGGTAACTCTGATCACTAGCCTCCAAATCGCGACGTGAAAACACCAAACCTGAACTGCAACTGGGCACGAAAACCGAAAAGCCCAGGGGAAAGACAATAAACACGTTAGAGTGAGTGGACGAAAATAAATGTCTTTCACCAAGTAATATATACATATAAAATCATATGCGAGTCAAATGCATGAAAATCAAATGGTACGTGAGGAGACGCTGAATCTTCCCCGGAAGTGCAAGAAAGTGTGCGGATTTCGTCAGTCGGTCAACAATAACCCAAATACAGTGTTGCCCGCCGAAGTACGCGGCAACTGATAGACGAAATCCATCGTAATGTGTTCCCACTTCCAAACTGGAATCTCAAGTGGCTGTAGTTTCCCTGCAGGTTTCTGACTCTCCGCCTTCACCCGCTGACAGATCAAACACCGACTCACGTACGCGGCAATCTCCCGCTTCATATTGCGCCACCAATAGTACGCTCGAAGTGTACGAAACATCTTCGTACCTCCGGGATGCATCGTATACGCTGAATTGTGGGTCTCATCCAGAATCTCCTTCTTCAAGTCCTCGTCTCTGGGTACACATAACCTACCTCTGAACAACAACGTACCGTCGTCGCTCAATCGGAACTCGGTAGGCACACCATTCTGTATCATGGTCTTCTTGCCCAGCAAGTAAGGATCTGAATCCTGTGCCTTTCGTACCTGATCAACCAGTACGGGTCGAACCTGAAAACTGGCCAATAAAGCTCCATCATCATCATACCCAAACACAGCACCTGTAGCTCGAAGCTCGGCTAACATTGAGACTCTGGCCACACACATGTGAAACAACGAGGCTCCAGATTTCCGGCTAAGTGCATCAGCTACAACATTAGCTTTCCCCGGATGGTACTCAAACATGCAGTCGTAATCGTTGATCAACTCCATCCATCGGCGTTGCCTCATCTTCAGATCCGGTTGTGTCCGCAAGTAGGTGAGACTCTTGTGGTCAGTGAAAATCTTACACTGAGCACCATACATGTAATGTCTCCAACTCTTTAACGCTAACACGATAGCGGCTAACTCCAAATCATGCGTCGGATAGTTGACCTCATGCGGTTTCAGCTGTTTGGAACCATATGCCACAACTCTACCATGCTGCATCAACACACAGCCAAGGCCCAACTTCGACGCGTCACTATACACAACAAACTCACCACTGTCGTCTGGCAATGTCAGAACCGGTGCGGTAGTCAATCTCTCCTTCAGGAGCAAATAACTCTCCTCGCACGCATCAGACCACTCAAACTTGATGCCCTTCTTCGTCAATCTGGTCAGTGGTGTAGCAATCCGGGAGAAATCCTGTATAAACCGTCGATAATAGCCTGCTAACCCCAAGAAACTTTGAATCTCTGGCACAGTAGTGGGTCTACTCCAATTCAGCACGGCCTCGATCTTGTCAGGATCAACACTGACTCCCTCGGCTGAAATCACGTGGCCCAGAAACTTCACGCTATCCAACCAGAACTCACACTTGCTAAACTTCGCGAACAACTGATGGTCCCGTAAAGTCCGTAACACTACTCGCAAGTGCTTCTTGTGCTGGCCCACACTCCTGTAATAGATCAGGATATCGTCAATGAATACAATCACGAACTTGTCCAGGAATCGCCGAAACACCCGATTCATCAAGTCCATGAAAGTTGCGGGGGCGTTGGTCAACCCAAACGGCATAACCAAAAACTCGTAGTGCCCATACCGCGTCCTGAATGCTGTCCTGGCTACATCAGAATCTCGGATCCTCAACTGATGATATCCGGATCGAAGATCAATCTTCGAAAAGACCGCTGCTCCCTTCAGCTGATCGAACAAGTCGTCAATCCGCGGCAACGGATACTTGTTCCTCACTGTAATCTGATTCAACTTCCGATAGTCGATACACAACCGCATGGACCCGTCCTTCTTCCGCACAAACAACACCGATGCACCCCACGGCGAAACACTCGGTCGAATGAATCCCTTCTCTAACAACTCCTGGAGCTGAATCTGCAACTCCTTCAACTCCGCAGGCGCCATCCGGTACGGTGTCTGGGAAATCGGTCCAGTACCTGGCAATAACTCAATAGTAAAATCAATCTCCCGTACAGGGGGTATACCAGGCAACTCCGCTGGAAACACATTCGGCAACTCAGACACAACCTCAATACTACCAAGATCCGGCACTGCAGCTGTAGTGTCCACAACATGGGCTAAGTATGCAACAGCACCCTTCTTCATCAACCGATCCGCCCTCATCGCGGAAATCAAACACGGTAGTGAAGTGTTCTTCTTCCTGGTCGTCGAAACGCGACCTCCTTCCTGTGGCAGCCAAACATGGCCCAGTGCGACTCCAGGAAGTCCATACCCAAAATCAGATCGAAATCCACAATATCAAGCAATAACAGATCTGCGGCTAACCCATGGCCATCAACAAACTCCTCAATATCTCGGTAAACCCAACCGATGCTCACAACCTCACCTGACGGATACAACACTCTCCATAACCCCGGAAGTGGAGATGCAGGTACCGTAGCTAATGATGACAGTCTAAATGATATAAATGAATGTGTGGCGCCTGGATCTAACAATGCAAGTACAGGAATACCAAAAACATGTAACGTACCGATAACGACCTCCGGTGATGCTCTGCCCTCACGTAGAGTCATAGCATGAACCCTCGCCTGTCCGGCTGGTTGTCCCCGCTGGGGCTGTCCCTGCTGCCTACTCTGACCTGCAAACTGTGCCGGTCGAGCTCCCGTAGTGGCACCTCGCTCAACTCCGGAACTCTGGGCTGCTCGATCACCAGCACCAACCAACTGAGGACACGCCCTCGCATAGTGACCCACCTGGCCGCAATGATAACAATTGAGGGTGCCTCGCTGACATGAACCAACATGATACCTATTGCACAAGTTGCACAACGGATACTCCCTCGGTGTAGCAAAAGTGTCAAAACGTCGTCGAGGATAACTGGAACCGCTGGAATCCCCACTAACCTGTGGTCGCTGCGGTCGATCTCTCCTCCATCTTGACCTCCGTCTCGGTACACTAACTGATGGTCGATATGATCCACCACCTGAGGATGAAGCTGAACCGGAAGTATCAGAACTCGATCTGCCTCTTCGAAGGCCCCTGACTCGGTTCACCTTCCTCAAACCATCTCGGCCGATACCTCTGCTGTCTCTCATGCTCAATATCCTCGCCTCGGAGTGCAGCACTAACAAACTCATCAAAGTTGTTCCTTGGCTTCGTCGTCAATGTCGCCTTGATGTTCAGATTCAATCCCAGCTCAAACCTACGACACTTGGCTTCCTCAATAGCCACCATATCCCGCGCAAAACGAGACAAACTGGTAAACCGATCCCGATACTCAAGTACAGACAAACTGCCCTGCCTCAAGTTTGTAAACTCCTCGTACTTGCGCTGCTGGGTAGCCGGATTAAAATACCTCCGCATAAACAGATCACGAAACAATGTTCATGGAGTATCAACCGGAACTCTGTCGGTGCTAACCCACCAAAAGTATGCATCACCCTCAAGTAAACCAACTGCGGCTACTGACATCTGCTCAGGAGTAAACTGCAGACGCTCACAAACACGTTCAATCTGAACCAACCATGCCTCGCATATCTCTGGATCAACTGAACCCGAAAACACAGTAGCACCAGCAGTGCGAGCCTTGACCACAGGATCAAAACGCTCTTCCAAACGCAGCACTCGCATCAGCAAGTCGCGTGTTCGGCGATCCTCATCAGGATCATCATCCCGATCAACACGGGGACCACGTCGAGGAGGCATCCTACTGATACAAGACAAACATTAGGTACAAGCAGAACGAACGTAATCATGAAACCGCAGATATTTGAGGACACACAACACCCGAAGTATTGATGAGTACCGCTGGCCAGTCGGGTCATCACTCCAGTCATGCTATATCAACTCAAATACCCTAAGCGTCACAACTACAAGAGTCTACAGAATCTGACAACCTAATGCTCTGATACCAAGCTGAAAGGACCCAATCTCGATTCAGTTATCTAAACCGGAATCAAACCCTTTCGAAAATACGAACCAACAAAAAATTTTCAAAATTTCGGCTGAGTTTCGTTACTAACGTGGAATTTCCATAACCTGCACCCAGAAAATTAACACTTCGTCCTATGCCACAAAAGCCAAACCGTGGGCACCAGTCCCATCCGGATTTCTCAACATCAATATAAACAATATCAGTAAACAAACTGTACTATGTATATATGTATATCCGAGAAAATCCGTATAAACATGTATCAGAATGTATCAGAGCGACCTCTAAAGTAAAACATATACAATATACACATCAGTAGGCGAAACAAGAACCTACTGGAAAGCACAGGTAACTCTGATCACTAGCCTCCAAATCGCGACATGAAAACACCAAACCTGAACTGCAACTGGGCACGGAAACCGAAAAGCCCAGGGGAAAGACAATAAACACGTTAGAGTGAGTGGACGAAAATAAATGTCTTTCACCAAGTAATATATACATATAAAATCATATGCGAGTCAAATGCATGAAAATCAAATGGTACGTGAGGAGACGCTGACTACCACTCACGTACAGAGCATGCAACGTAAAAACATATCGCGGAGACTCTCGTGGTCTTCCACGCGATAGCACAGTATGAATCATAGGATCCCAGACCCACACGTGATCCTAGCCAGAAAGGCCTCGGGTCAGGATATCTGTCCCCCCCGGAGCGTACTCGGGGATCAACCGAGAAGCCAATGTGTATCGATACCACAACATATACTGAGACTGTACTCTGTGTAAACCAAATCATAAATCTTTTCTATGCACATGCTTAAAACATAATATATATACATGTATACTCGTATACGTATATTCGTGTATGCATAATCGTAAAACACATGCTCGTAAAATCATAATCAATCCACATGCTCAAGTTCGTAAATCATAAATAAAAGACTCGCAATCAATCCGTGAAAATAAATTGTCCACTCACGGACTCGCGTGATGCGCACTCGCGCTAAACTTGTGGTCCGGCGGAAGATCCCTCGCCTGAAGCACGATCACAATCCAGATCTCGATCTCGATCACCTGAATATTCACAAAACATAACTGATCAATATCGTAATCCACAACACTGTACTGATGCACGGAAACCAACTGTTCCCGGAAATACGAAATGCAGTACAAAATGAATTACGGAAATCCCGAAACCCCCACCCGAAACCTCGACTGAAAATCGGCTAATCAAATCGACCCAAAAACCTCTGGACGACGATCAGGGCGCGATTACGAGAAAAATGACATTAAAAACGTCGAAATCTGAAAAGTTGACTTTTCCTCGCCGGAGCGCCGCCGTTGACCACCGTTGACCGCCGCCGCCGCCGCCGCCGCGCCGTCAACCGTGGAGTTTCACGGCGAAACTTTCCAGAAATAAAGATCACAAGCATACGAACCACTTCCTCCACTATTATGAAGCCCAAATCTCATCGGAAACCTTCCAAAATCACACAAACCCGAACGAAAATAACCCCTCCGGTGACTAAACCGGTGACCCTCAAATCTCATCAAAACCCAAAATCAAATATACCAGGGGCATCACCTAAGCTAGGGGAGTAAAACCCCCAACAATTCTGCTCTCAAATCTTGCCGGAGCACCACCTCCTAACTCCGGCGAAATCCGACGAGATAACCCGATTCGGGTTCCACCTAAACGGCCTCATTTCTTTCCAAATCAAATACCAACGTGCTCGAAATCATTCAAGGATGCTAGATGTACCTGTTAGGTGGCCGGAGGTGGCCGGAATTTGGTCGTCGGAAGTTGAAGCCAAAACGGGAAACTTACCCCCTCGGTCAACAGTCAACCCTTCCAAAAAAAGAAAGTCAATGCAAGTCAACACCGGTCAAAGCTCAATCTGAAATTTTCGACGATTTTACGTCTATTTTCGATATTTATACTCGCGCCTCGGGTCGATCGACGGTCCAAAATGAATATACAAAATGATTCGGATAAACACGAAACAATCGGATAAACTCGTCGGATACCGAAACTTCAAATAATCATAAAATATTCCTCGGTTATCGGAAAAATCTTCCGAAACTGCCCACGAGCTCGAAATCACGTACTCTACTATTTCCATGAAGACACCCAACTCATATTCTTGACCGAAAACATAGTCGCGAATCGAATCGGCAAACCACATATACGACATAAAACCGCAACTAAACTCAATCTCGAGAATCATGCCGAATACACAACAGATTCTGGTTCGAGTCGTCACATACAATCTGTTACAATCAATATCCCTATAAATTAGAGATTGAGAGAATATCTACTTCCATTATAATTAGAACAAGACACACACCGAGATACCAGGAATATTTCTCTTGAAACACTCCCTCTTATGTCATGAACATAATGGGTGATGCATAACCTGTTGCCTCGCTAAAAACCTTGCCAAGCAAACAAAAACCTCTTGGGTAAAAAAAGAAGTTTGGTCGAAGGAAAAAAGAGTACAATGCATCAACTAGATAAGTGATCACATGTGAAGTAGACTCCCCCTGATGTCTACGAAATGAACTTCTTCTGATCAGTAACTCAATCTTGGAGTTCAGATAACCTTCGCATACCAATATTTCTCACATGCTTCACAAATATAAATTTTGGAAGTGACTTGGTGAACAAGTTTGCAACACTATCCACTGAACCAATCTGTTTCGCACGGGTACACAATAATCGTTGCTGTTTATTGATTGTAGAAGTACTTCTGTGAAATGAGTTAAGTTTAATGTAACCCAACTTCATTTGTACAATGCAAGCCACATTATACTTAAATATGCAAGTCAGTGCTGTCGTAGTAGATAGTAATTTACTAGACCTTCGAATATGGTGTATTATAGACCTAAGTCAGACACACACATTAACTGCTTCATGCAAAGCTATAATCTCAAAATAGTTCGAGGAAGTAGCAACAAGGGTTTGCTTTGTTTATCTCCAAGAAATCGTCATGTTCCTAATGGTGAATACATACCCTATTTAGGAAAGTCCTTTGTGTGGGTCAAAGAGATACCCATCATCTGCAAAACCAACTAAGACATCACATGGTGTCTCTGAGTAGGGGACTGTATTGAATAGAGGTAAAATGCATGCAGCCGGAACATCCTTCGATGGGTCAAATGACATGTTTTGATCCGTCCAGGAGCTACTATTCGACTGGTCGAGATATCCACTTGATGGGGTCAAAACTCCCAGAATTTACCAACTATGTTTCAACCATTCATTTTTCTAAAATTTCAAGTTTCTCTCGGTATTCTTTGTACGGAAAGAACAAGTGCAAGTCTATAGAATCCTTAGAGTACTTGAAGATGTGCTTTACACCTCATTCTAATGACTTTGCGTAAGCACAGAACGAGAAGGCAATATCTGGACATGTACATCGAGCTAAATATAACCAAGCTCTTTTAGGATTCCAGAATGCAAACAACCATTGGTGTGCTAAGAGAGTGTGCTTTGTCCATTGCCTGATTTAGACATAAGCAGAATTTAACCAACTCGATGGTCCATCTCTAAACTAAGAAAAAATCGAGTCTTACCAATGTCTGTTATCTCAAACAACTTGTTCATCTAATGAACACACATGATCATAACTTATTATTCTTGTATCCCTTCTGAATCCAATAGTTACTTAGAATAATGAACGTCTCAATTTGAACACATGAGCATTCACTGGTTTAGAGTTACTTGAATTGTGTATAACCATGCCAATTAGCATTCTTATATATATCTCTGAATCAAGATCCCCATAGAAATATGCTGTGGCCACATCCATTAGCTGCAAACTCAGTTTTTCGGACGCTATCAAACTAATAAGGTAGCGTTAATCATTTCTAGGGTGTTGAGAAAATCGTTGCGCCATAAGTTCTTCTCATTGTGCTTCCAAACAAAGACTCATTTGTGTTTAACTGGCTTACCATTCAGTGATCATAGCACTACCAGACCGAAAACTTGGTATTTGTAAGAGAGTCTAGTTTAGTCGAGATTGAAACTTTCCATATTGATCAATCTTGCTCTACGTTGACAATCTGCAACTAAGTAATGTTCCACTTCATCGTCGTCAGTTCCTAAGTGACAGAATCAATAAATGCATCATCAACGAACCTGGTGTCACTAGAATTTGTTTAACTTGGTGAGATTTCTTTGTTTACTAACATCTTCCTATTTATCAGAAACTTATATATGGATTTTTACCGATGCTACACCTCCACTATGGATAGGAGAGATGCTACCTTGCCCGGGTGTTACACTAAAACTAAAGTAATATGTGGAAGTGTATCTCACAAGACTAAGTTCTTTGAAGACTTAGCATTGTAAAGGATGGTTGAACTACAATGAGTGGTTAAACGAAAGGTTGATTGATTGTTTACTAGTAACTAAATTAAGTGAAAACATAAAGTAAGAGTAAAAAAAAATGTAAATATTTGGTCGGCCAGAGATATTGCCACTAACCAACTCAATGTACCAATAATGTCTAAGTTATAAGTTTAGTCTGATTCACACGTGCTTGTCCAATTCGTGATCCTTTCGAGTCACCATTGGTTGTGAACCAAATCTCCTAGGCCATTAGGGCACTAAAAGTTTTCTGGTCCAACATTCAAATATAAAGCAAACCGAAACTAGAATGCAACTCAATTACGAATCGTATCCTAATTATATCACATGCCTAATGAGTTCAATATGTGTTCACTTATGATTAATGTGAATGACTTTCCTTCGTAAGTCCCTATTAGAGGACATGAAAGTAGGTTCTAATGAACTTTCCTAATCCACACCTTTTAAAACATGAATTAGAAGAAGTAACGATTAGCTACAAAGTCCCTTCGAGTCAATGTAAGTTTAACCGAAGCTGCTTAAGTCATTTGGACTTCAAGAAGGCTTTGGTCCATGTTGAGCCCAATGAAAACCAAACCTTGAGCCCATCTTCTCAAATACAAACTAAGTCATGTTTACATGCTTATCTTTCTTAGATGAGTGACTGACTAGTTCACTTATGTTCATTTTTAGCTTCCCTAAATAAATCTCAACTTAATCATGGCTAAGACATGAATATATATGAAAACATTAAATCAAGCTTAACATACAAACATACCACAATCACATCATAAGCTATCAAACTCATTCACAACATGTAGTACACTAAACCAAATTCAATTTCATAACTTAAAACATAGTTGTATGTACATCAAATTGGCTAAGGCTCTTCCAAAGGACAACCACTTACTAAGCATAATGTAAAACAACTCTAGATACATAATTGAAGAGATATAGATATGTAGAGATAACCCAAGAACTCCCACGAAAGTTAAGTCATCCTTGGTTTTCAAGCTCCATCTTCTAGGCTCCCAAATGCATCTAACTTGAGGTAGAGGTGAGATAAGATGGAAAAAATTTTAATTGCACAAATGAGGGTGTACAATCAAGTGAGGAGGAGAAGGAAATAGAGAGGGACCTTAAGGGGAGCAAGATAACTCCACCTTAAGGATCTGTTTTGGTGGTGATAGAGAGGGTGTTTGAGGTAAAGGAGAGATCTAAAGGGATATGGAAAGGTTGTGAGCTAAGGAAAGATGCTAAAACTATGTAAAAGTGAGAAATGAGGTGAGATATGTGTGTGGTGAGAGGGGAGTTTGACCATATCTATCTCAGGGAGATATTTTGCTGTTTGAAATTCAAAATTAGATGCTTAGACATGAACCTAAACTTTAGGTTTTTAAGTGGTCCTAATGTGACTCACCTCAAGTCATGTGACTTGTAAGCGCATCCATCTCTCAAAATATCTTCTATGTGAGCTTGGACTCTTGAAGCCTTGGCCAAAACTTGACTTGACCTTGCCATTGGCTGGTGATGACTTATCAGAGTTGACCGTTGACCAACGTTGACTTTTTGTCAATTTCCTACTTTTGCTCCATCTGTGACGACCCGGAACAGAATTAGCAGTGTAATCAACTTAATCTACGAGCTTGCGCGTAATCGCGGATTTTCGACAGATAATTGAATCGCCAGACTTGATAACGACTAAATTATTGGCCGAGAATTGGAGCTGAGTCTCTTCTCAAGAGTCGTTGTACGTGTGATTTCGAGTTCGTGGGCGGTTCCGGATCATTATTTGGACGACTGAGGAATAAATTATGAATATTTGAAGTTTTGATATAATCGGGTTAAATTAGTGGCTCTCTTAACGGCTAAATTACCGGACGAGAATTTAGTTTCGGCTTCTTCACGGAAGTTGTTGAGAATTTAATTTTGAGCTCGTGGGAACTTCCAGAGCATTGTTCCAAGTTACGAGGATTAAGTTGTGAATATTTCCGATTGTTGATTATTTAGTCGGATTATATATGTGTTAGGGTGAACCGTTGACTTTTTATCTGGTTTGCTCGATGTGTTTGACTTCGGGTGATAATTGAAGAATATGTCGAGTCGAGTTTGTTGCAGCGAGAATTATCAGAATCGGAATTACGACGCGAGAGTTACAGATGTTTAAAGTTTGTCTCAAAATGTATTTTGGAAGTTTCCGAATTGGGAAAGTATTTAATGAGTATATATATTGGGGTTACCTGTTTTGGAAAGTGAACTGATGGTCATTAATGGAGTTGACCGGTCAAATGTGGAAGGAGAAGAAGGTGGCGCGACGTCCACGGCTCGCCGGCGACGGTGTTCCTTCCGGCCACCTCCGGGCTTGACCTTGGGCTCTTCCGACTCATCTCACCTCCCCCATGACGTTTCCGGTCTCCTTTCACGGCAAGGTTGCCGGAGGAGAGAGCAAAATAAGGCCAAAGTTTGAAGATTTTGGGGTTAATGGTGGATTTCGATTCCGGCCGAGTTGAGCTTAAACAAGTATTGGGTTTTGAAGCCCTCATCTCCATGATTCTAACCATATAGTTATGAAAGTTGCTCAGTTGGTGATTTTTTGTGGAATAGGGATTGCTCCGCCGAGAAATTTCACGGTTGGCGGTGGCGCCGCTGGCGGCGGCGGTCAAACTTTGACTTTTGGAGTTTTCGACAAGTTGCATGTTATTTCACTCGAAATCGCGCCCCGATCGCAGTTGGGAGGTTCATTTTTCGAATTGAGCATCCGAAAGTACAGCGAGGTATTGAGGTGTGAATATCGGATTTCCGACAGTTCGTTGTAATTGAATCGTGTGTTTCCGAGAACGGTGGTTTCTCGTGATTTGTTTTGAATTGTCGAGTTATGACTTTGAGAAATGAACTTTGTGATTATTCAGGGGTTCGTGATCGTTCTTTTGGCGAGGGACTTTCCGCCGGATCACGGGTTAACGCGAACTGCGTTACGCTAGTCTGTGAGTGGACAATTTCTTTTCACGGTTTGATTGCGACTCTTTATACACGTTTTACGAACTTGAGCATGCATACGAGATTTGAAAGGACCCAACCCCGATTTAGCTACCTAAACCGGAATCGAACCCCTTCGAAAATACGAACCAACAAAAATTTTCTGAAATTTGGGCAGAGTTTCGTTACTAGCGTGGAATTACCTTAACATGCACGAGTAAAATACACTCCATCCTATGCCACAAAAATCAAACCGTGGGCACCAATCCCATCCGGATTTCTCAACATCAATATAATCAACAACAGTAAACATATTGTACTATATATATGTATATTCGAGAAAATCCGTGTAAACAAGTATCAGAATGTATCAGAGCAACCTCTAGTATAAAATATATATAACATGTACATCAGTAGGCGAAACTGAAACCTACTGGAAAACACAGGTGACTCTGATCACTAGCCTCCAAACCGCGACGTGAACACCAATATCCGAACTGCAAACTGGGCACGGAAACCGAAAAGCCCAGGGGAAAGGCAATTAAAAACTTTAGAGTGAGTGGACGAAAATAAACATATGCCTTTCACCAGTTATATATATACAATCAATATAAACAATGCGAGTTCGGAACACAACACATTTATACAAGGAGGTTGTCGGGCAGATCTCTCAAGCCCGACGTCGGGTGAATCGCTCAAACCCGACTGTGATAGGCCAAGAGAATCTCTCAACCCCAGCGGCACTCAGGGGAATCTCTCAACCCTGCTTCAGAGGAATCTCTCAACTCTGGGCCAGAGGAATCTCTCAACTCTGGTAGCATCGATGCAATAAATGCCAATCACAATAACACATAACAATACCTCCGAAAATAACATATATATCAATCATCGTATATAATAAATACGGAAATCATAAATTCCACGAACTCGCAAATCAATAGTGAAAATAGAAACTTGTCCACTCACAGATCAGCTAGCGCGAACTCGCGCTAAACTCGTGGTCCGGCGGAAGTCCCCTCGCCCGAAGCACGATCACGATCCAGATCTCGATCTCGATCCCCTGAATATATTCATAAAACACAACTGATCAATATCGTAATCCACAACACTGTACTGATGCACGGAAACCAACCGTTCCCGGAAATACGAAATGCAGTGCAAAATGAATTACGGAAATCCCGAAATCCCCACTCGAAATCTCGACTGAAAATCGGCTAACCAAATCAATACGAAAACCTCCGTACGATAATCAGGGCGTGATTACGAGAAAAATGACACTAATTACATCGAAATCTGGAAAGTTGACTTTCGGACCACCGTTGACCGCCGTTGACCGCCGCCGCCGCCGGCGGCGCGCTGTCAACGGTGGAATTACACGGCCAAACTCTCCAGTTCTCTAGATCTCATCAAGGCGAGCAAGATTCCCTTCTACCTCACCAACCAATTCCAAGCCGAACTACCTCAACCGACAAGAATCCGATCGAAATTTCCAACTCCGGCAACCCATTCGGGTTCACCGGAAAACTCCACCAATCACCAAACAAAACACATAGGAAGCTTCCTTGGGGCAAGGCGAGGTGAAGCCCTCACCCCTCGGCCTCCAACTCTCACCGGAAAGCCCTCCACCGTTAAGGCCGAATTCCGGCAAGGTTACCCAAATCGGGTTCCACAAAAACCTCAACAATTCTCATCATACTATACATCATTCAACTCGAAATCATGCAAGGAATCTAACCATACCTTCCTCGAAGTCCAAGGTGGCCGGAATCCGGTCGCCGGAAATCAACTTCCCGTTTGGGAAACTTTCCTATTCGGTCCGAAAATTCACTTTCCAAATATGGAAAGTCAACACAATTTCCAATTTGGTCAACGCCCAAATGAAGTTTTCGACTAACTCTCGACTATTTTTCGACTTTTCGATATTTATACTCGTCCCTCGGGTCGATCGACGGTCCGAAATGAAAATACGAAATGATTCGGATAAGCTCAAAACAAACGGATAAACTCGTCGAACCCGAAACTTCAAATAATCATAAAATATTCCTCGGCTATCGGAAAAATCTTCCGAAACCATCCACGAACTCGAAATCACGTACTCTACGTTTTCCGTGAAGACACTCAACCCAAATTCTCGACCGAAAACAAAGTCGCGAATCGAATCGACAAACCACATAATATCGCAAAACTGCGACTAAACTCAAATCTCGAGAATCGTGCCAAACGCACCTCTGATTCTGGTTCGGGTCGTCACAAATCTACCCCCCTTAAAGAAATTTCGACCTCGAAATTTACGTACCTGTCAGGTGAACAGATGAGGATACTGCTCCCGCATACGCTGCTCGGTCTTCCAGGTGGCCTCCTCAACTGAGTGGTTCTGCCACAAGACCTTCACTAGCGGAATCACGCGGTGCCTCAACTCCTGCTCACGACGATCGAGAATCTGCACTGGCTCCTCAACATACGATAAATCCTCTCTGATCGGCAACTGCTGTGGGGCTATCACATGTGAAGGATCTGAGATGTACTTCCGCAACATCGAAACATGGAATACATCATGCACGCGAGCCATCTCAGCCGGTAGCTCAAGTCGGTAAGCAACAGCTCCAACCCTCTCCGTAATCTCATACGGACCAATGTACCGCGGTCGAAGCTTGCCACGCTTCCCGAAACGCACTACTCCCCTCCACGGAGACAGTTTCAAGAAGACCCAATCACCGACCTCAAACTCCAAGCTCTTCCTCCTCACATCCGCGTAACTCTTCTACCGATCCTGGGCGATCTTTAACCGATCTCGGATAACCTGTATGTCCTCCATCGTGGTTTTCACTAAATCCGGACCAATAAGCCAACGCTCCCCCACCTCACTCCAACACAATGGAGTGCGACACTGCTTCCCGTATAGAGCCTCGTACGGTGCCATCTCAATACTGGCCTGATAGCTGTTGTTGTAGGCGAACTCAATCAAGTGTAACTGCTGATCCCAATTTCCACGAAACTGCAACACACATGATCTCAACATATCCTCAAGAGTCTGAATGGTCCGCTCGGACTGCCCGTCAGTCTGAGGATGAAAAGCTGTACTAAATCGCAACTTCGTGCCCAAAGCTCGCTGCAACGCCCACCAAAACTCGGATGTGAACTGACTATCACGGTCAGAAACAATGGACACAGGCACACCATGCAAGCGAACAATCTCCGATAAGTACAACTTGGCCAATCTGCCCACTGATACCTTCCCTGGAAGTGCTAGAAAGTGTGCGGATTTCGTCAGTCGGTCAACAATAACCCAAATACCAGTGTTGCCCGCCGAAGTACGTGGCAACTGATAGACGAAATCCATCGTAATGTGCTCCCACTTCCAAACCGGAATCTCAAGTGGCTGTAACTTCCCTGCAGGTTTCTGCCTCTCCGCCTTCACCTGCTGACAAATCAAACACAGACTCATGTATGTGGCAATCTCCCGCTTCATATTGCGCCACCAATAGTACGCTCGAAGTGTACGAATCATCTTCGTACCTCCGGGATGCATCGCATACGCTGAACTGTGGGCCTCATCCAGAATCTCCTTCTTCAAGTCCTCGTCTCGGGACACACATAGCCTGCCTCTGAATAACAACGTACCGTCGTCGCTCAAACGGAACTCTGTAGGCACACCATTCCGTATCATGGTCTTCTTGCCTAACAGGTAAAGATCTGAATCCTGTGCCTCCCGCACCTGATCAACCAACACTGGTCGTACCTGAAAGCTAGCCAACAAGGCTCCATCATCATCATAGTCAAACACAGCACCCGTAGCTCGAAGCTCAGCTAACATCGACACTCGGGTCACACACATGTGGAACAACGAGGCTCCTGATTTTCGGCTAAGCGCATCTGCCACAACGTTAGCCTTCCCCGGATGGTACTCAAACGTGCAATCATAATCGTTGATCAACTCCATCCATCGGCGCTGCCTCATGTTCAGATCCGGCTGTGTCCGCAAGTACGTGAGACTCTTGTGATCAGTGAAAATCTTACACTGAGCACCATACAGGTAATGTCTCCAACTCTTCAACGCTAACACAATAGCGGCTAACTCCAAATCATGCGTCGGATAGTTGACCTCATGCGGTTTCAGCTGTCTGGAACCGTATGCCACAACTCTACCATGCTGCATCAACACACAGCCAAGGCCCAACTTCGACGCGTCGCTGTACACAACATACTCACCACTGACATCTGGCAGCGTTAGAACCGGTGCGGTAGTCAATCTCTCCTTCAGGAGCAAATAACTCTCCTCGCACGCATCATACCACTCAAACTTGACGCCCTTCTTCGTCAGTCTGGTCAGTGGTGTAGCTATCCGGGAGAAATCCTGTACAAACCGTCGGTAGTAGCCCGCTAAACCCAAGAAACTCCGAATCTCTGGCACAGTAGTGGGTCTACTCCAATTCAGCACGGCCTCGATCTTGTCAGGATCAACACCAACTCCCTCGGCCGAAATCACGTGGCCCAGAAACTTCACGCTATCCAACCAGAACTCACACTTGCTAAACTTTGCGAACAACTGATGGTCCCGCAAAGTCCGCAATACTGCTCGCAAGTGCTTCTTGTGCTGGCCCACACTCCTCGAATAGATCAAAATGTCATCAATGAACACAATCACGAACTTGTCCAGGAATCGTCGAAACACCCGATTCATCAAGTCCATGAAAGCTGCGGGGGCGTTGGTCAACCCAAACGGCATAACCAGAAACTCATAGTGCCCATACCGCGTCCTGAAAGCTGTCCTGGCCACGTCAGAATCCCAGATCCTCAACTGGTGATATCCGGATCGAAGATCAATCTTCGAAAAGACTGATGCTCCTTTGAGCTGATCGAACAAGTCGTCAATCCGCGGCAACGGATACTTGTTCCTCACCGTAACCTGATTCAGCTTCCGATAGTCGATGCACAAACGCATGGACCCATCCTTCTTCCGCACGAACAACACTGGAGCACCCCACGGAGAAACACTCGGTCGAATGAATCCCTTCTCCAATAACTCCTGGAGCTGAATCTGCAACTCCTTCAACTCTACAGGCGCCATCCGGTACGGTGTCTGGGATATCGGTCCAGTACCCGGCAATAACTCGATAGTAAAGTCAATCTCCCGCACAGGGGGTATACCAGGTAACTCCGCTGGAAACACATCCGGAAACTCAGACACAACCTCGATACTACCGAGATCCGGCACTGCAGCTGTAGTGTCCACAACGTGGGCTATGTAAGCAACACAACCCTTCTTCATCAACCGATCCGCCCTCATTGCAGAAATCAAACATGGTAGGGAAGTGTTCTTCTCGCCGCGAAACAGTATCTCGGGTAACCCTGGTCGTCGAAACGCGACCTCCTTCCTGTGACAGTCGAACATGGCCCAATGCGACTCCAAGAAGTCCATACCCAAGATCAAATCGAAATCCACTATATCAAGCAACAACAAATCTGCGGCTAAACCATGGCCATCAACAAACACCTCACAATCCCGGTAAACCCATCCGATGCTCACAACCTCACCTGACGGATACAACACTCTCCACAACCCCGAAAGTGGAGATGCAGGAACCGTGGCTAATGATGACAGTCTATATGATATGAATGAATGTGTGGCACCTGGATCTAACAATGCAACTACAGGAATACCAAAGACATGTAACGTACCGATAACGACCTCCGGTGATGCTCTGCCCTCACGTAGAGTCATAGCATGAACTCTCGCCTATCCGGCCGGTCGTCCTCGTTGGCCCTGTCCCTGCTGCCTGCCCTGGCCTGCAAACTATGCTGGTCGAGCTCCCGAAGTGGCACCTCGCTCTCCTCCGGAACTCTGGGCCCCCTGTCCTCCGGTAACCTCATGCTGATAACATTCCCTCGCATAGTGACCCACCTGGCCACAGCGGAAACATGTGACAGGATCTCGCTGATATGGACCTACATGATGTCGACTACAGAGACTACACAACGGGTACTCTCTCGGTACAGCAAAAGTGCCACCGGTACGCCGAGGATAACTAGAACCGCTGGAACCTGCACTAGCCTGCGGTCGCCGCGGTCGGTCTCTCCTCCACCTCGACCTTTGCCTCGGTACATCAACTGGTGAACGATAAGATCCACCGCCTGAGGATGAAGCTGAACCGGAAGTATCAGAACTCTGCCTCTTCGAAGGCCCCTGACTCGGTCCACCTTCCTCGAATCGCCTCGGCTGGTATTTCTGCTGTCTCTCCTGCTCAATATCCTCGCCTCGGAGAGCTGCACTAACAAACTCATCAAAATTGTTCCTCGGCATCGTAGTCAACGTCGCCTTGATGTTCAGATTCAATCCCAGCTCAAACCTGCGACACTTGGCTTCCTCTGTAGCCACCATATCCCGCGCAAAACGAGACAAACGGGTAAACCGATCCCGATACTCAAGTATAGACAAACTGCCCTGCCTCAAATTCGTGAACTCCTCGTACTTGTGCTGCTGGGTAGCCTGATTGAAGTACCTCTACATAAACAAATCACGGAACACTGTCCATGGAGTATCAACCGGAACCCTGTCGGTGCTAACCCACCAAAAGTATGCATCACCCTCAAGTAAACCAACTGCGGCTACTGACATCTGCTCAGGAGTAAACTGCAGACGCTCACAAACACGCTCAACCTGAACCAACCATGCCTCGCATATCTCTGGCTCAACTGAACCCGAAAACACAGTAGCACCCGCAGTGCGAGCCTTGACCACAGGGTCAAAACGCTCTTCCAAACGCAGCACTCGCATCAGCAAGTCGCGCGTTCGGCGATCCTCATCAGGATCATCATCCCGATCAACACGGGGACCACGTCGAGGAGGCATCCTACTGATACAAGACAAGCATTAGGTACAAGCAGAAAGAACGTAATCATGAAACCGTAGATATTTGAGGACATACAACACCCGAAGTATTGATGAGTACCGCTGGCCAGTCAGGTCATCACTCCAGTCATGCTGTATCAACTCAAATACCCTAAGCGTCACAACTACAAGAGTCTACAGAATCTGACAACCTAATGCTCTGATACCAAGCTCAAAGGACCCAACCCCGATTTAGCTACCTAAACCGGAATCGAACCCCTTCGAAAATACGAACCAACAAAAATTTTCCGAAATTTGGGCAGAGTTTCGTTACTAGCGTGGAATTACCTTAACCTGCACGAGTAAAATACACTCCATCCTATGCCACAAAAATCAAACCGTGGGCACCAATCCCATCCGGATTTCTCAACATCAATATAATCAACAACAGTAAACATACTGTACTATATATATGTATATTTGAGAAAATCCGTGTAAACAAGTATCAGAATGTATCAGAGCAACCTCTAGTATAAAATATATATAACATGTACATCAGTAGGCGAAACTGAAACCTACTGGAAAACACAGGTGACTCTGATCACTAACCTCCAAACCGCGACGTGAACACCAGTATCCGAACTGCAAACTGGGCACGGAAACCGAAAAGCCCAGGGGAAAAGCAATTAAAAACTTTAGAGTGAGTGGACGAAAATAAACATATGCCTTTCACCAGTTATATATATACAATCAATATAAACAATGCGAGTTCGGAACACAACACATTTATACAAGGAGGTTGTCGGGCAGATCTCTCAAGCCCGACGTCGGGTGAATCGCTCAAACCCGACTGTGATAGGCCAGGGGAATCTCTCAACCCCGGCGGCACTCAGGGGAATCTCTCAACCCTGCTTCAGAGGAATCTCTCAACTCTGGGCCAGAGGAATCTCTCAACTCTGGTAGCATCGATGCAATAAATGCCAATCACAATAACACATAACAATACCTCCGAAAATCAACAGTGAAAATAGAAACTTGTCCACTCACAGATCAGCTAGCGCGAACTCGCGCTAAACTCGTGGTCCGGCGGAAGTCCCTTCGCCCGAAGCACGATCACGATCCAGATCTCGATCTCGATCCCCTGAATATATTCATAAAACACAACTGATCAATATCGTAATCCACAACACTGTACTGATGCACGGAAACCAACCGTTCCCGGAAATACGAAATGCAGTGCAAAATGAATTACGGAAATCCCGAAATCCCCACTCGAAATCTCGACTGAAAATCGGCTAACCAAATCAATACGAAAACCTCCGTACGATAATCAGGGCGTGATTACGAGAAAAATGACACTAATTACATCGAAATCTGAAAAGTTGACTTTCTGACCACCGTTGACCGCTGCCGGCGGCGGCGGCGCGTTGTCAACGGTGGAATTACACGGCCAAACTCTCCAGTTCTCTAGATCTCATCAAGGCGAGCAAGATTCCCTTCTACCTCACCAACCAATTCCAAGCCGAACTACCTCAACCGACAAGAATCCGATCGGAATTTCCAACTCCGGCAACCCATTCGGGTTCACCGGAAAACTCCACCAATCACTAAACAAAACACATAGGAAGCTTCCTTGGGGCAAGGCGAGGTGAAGCCCTCACCCCTCGGCCTCCAACTCTCACCGGAAAGCCCTCCACCGTTAAGGCCGAATTCCGGCAAGGTTACCCAAATCGGGTTCCACAAAAACCTCAACAATTCTCATCATACTATACATCATTCAACTCGAAATCATGCAAGGAATCTAACCATACCTTCCTCGAAGTCCAAGGTGGCCGGAATCCGGTCGCCGGAAATCAACTTCCCGTTTGGGAAACTTTCCTATTCGGTCCGAAAATTCACTTTCCAAATATGGAAAGTCAACACAATTTCCAATTTGGTCAACGCCCAAATGAAGTTTTCGACTAACTCTCGACTATTTTTCGACTTTTCGATATTTATACTCGTCCCTCGGGTCGATCGACGGTCCGAAATGAAAATACGAAATGATTCGGATAAGCTCAAAACAAACGGATAAACTCGTCGAACCCGAAACTTCAAATAATCATAAAATACTCCTCGGCTATCGGAAAAATCTTCCGAAACCACCCACGAACTCGAAATCACGTACTCTACGTTTTCCGTGAAGACACTCAACCCAAATTCTCGACCGAAAATAAAGTCGCGAATCGAATCGACAAACCACATAATATCGCAAAACTGCGACTAAACTCAAATCTCGAGAATCGTGCCAAACGCACCTCTGATTCTGGTTCAGGTCGTCACAAGATTATGATTTATTATGAGCATGTGTTATACAATTATATTACGTATATGCATTTATATGCTGTTTCTTGCATTTGCATCGAAATATTTATGATTTGGTTTACATAGAGTACAGTCGTAGTTTATGTTGTTGTATCGATACAGACGCATCCCGGCTGATCCCCGAGGGTGCCTACCAGGGGGGGTACCGTACCTTGTGCCGATGTAGTTCCGGGTGGGTACTGGTTTCTGTACCTTGTGCCGATGTAGTTCCGGGTGGGTACAGATGTCTGTTTCTTGTGCCGATGTAGTTCCGGGTGGAAACAGATACCTTGACCTGAGGCCTTTCTGGCTAGAATCACGTGTGGGTCTGGGATCCCGTGATTCGGACTGTACTAGCACGGACATGTCCATGAGTGACCCCATGGGATTTTTACTTGCATGCTCAGTACGCTGGAGGAGTATGAGTTTACCTCGTGTACTTTATTGTATTTATTTATCTGGACTCGCATATGTTATTTTAACATATATAAATTGGTGAATGACATTTATTTTCGTCCACTCACTCTAACAGTTTTCTTGTCTTTCCCCTGGGCTTTTCGGTTTTCGTGCCCAGTTTGCAGTTCGGACTCTGGTGTCGCACGTCGTGGTCGGAGGCATAGTGCTCGAGCTACCTTGTTTCTTCCAGTAGGTTTATTGTTCTACCTACTGTGGTATACTTATATGATTATACATTAGAGGTCGCTCTGAGTATTCTGTTGTATATTTTATACGATTTTACTCCGGATTTCAGTAAAGTACAGATATATTTATTATTTTACATTACTGTTGATATATTGAGAAATCCAGATGGGATTGGTGCCCACGGTTTGATTTTTGTGGCATAGGATGAAGTGTATTTTCCGCGTGCAGGTAATGGTAATTCTACATTAGTAGCGAAACTCTGCCGAAATTTTTACGGTTTTTGTTGGTTCGTGTTTTCGAAAGGGGTTTGATTCCAGTTTAGGGAGCTAAATCGGGGTTGGCTCCATTCAGCTTGGTATCAGAGCATTAGGTTATAGGTTCTGTAGACTTCTGTAGTCGTGTTTACTAAGGATATTTGAGAATGTACAGCATGTCTGGAATGGTGACCCGACCGACCAGCAGATACTCATCAATACTCCGGGTGTTGTATGCTTTCAAATATTTGAAGTTCCATGATTACGTTCCACTTGTTGTGAACGATGTTTTATTCATTAGGATGCCTCCTTGACGTGCTTTCTGTGTCGGTACGGTTGTTGATCCTATTGAGGATCAATCGACGCGCGATTTGCCAGTGAACTGTGGGGTTGGATGAGCATTCTGAGTTCAGAGAATTGTGTGGCACGGTTTGCCTGGTTGTGTGTGTATGAGCATTTGCATGTTACCTCAGAGCTAAGAATTTTGGCAGTTGATGTTTGCCTGAGTCAGATTATTGTATTTTGTGGGCTGATATTGTGTGAGTTCCTGTTGCGATTCCATGGCCTACATTCAGGGTGTTGTTTATATGGTAATGGTTTTATCAGGCTACCCAGCATTCGAATGTGGAGTGTTTACCCACCTGAGGAAGAGATGCATTGTCCACATGTTTGTTTCCGTTTGCACGTGTTATGTGGCTTCAGAGGAAGCAGTGCACGAGGTTCGAGATGAGTTTAAACCTGAGCATCAGAGAGAGTCTGATTGTTGTGCCTCGAGATAACCGTGAGGAGCTTAGTGTACTGCACTCAGAGGCGAGGCTATGGAAAGGTGTATGTGGTTTCCGATGTGATGGTTTGGAGAAAGTGGACCTAGTCGAGATAGTTGATGAGGTTGAGTTCCGACACCTCGGGATCAGTAACTTCATCAGGCTGTGGTCTTTTTGATTATGTTGAGGGTCATCAGATCAAGTAGAGGATCCGTTTGGTGGTGATGGAGATCACAGAGTAGCGGACTTGCTCCTGTGGTATGAGTTTGGGGTGATCATTGGTGATCCTTTCACGCAGCAGGTGTCGCTATGATTGGTGTTCGTGGAGCACTCTCTGTTGCTATTTCGGTGACCAGGAGGGTCACGTTACGAGGGAGCGCCCTTAGCCAGCTATTCTAGCGGTTTGGTAGCTCAGAGTTCACGAGGAGATCGTGATGCTATTCCTGAAGTTTGACCAATGTACCCTTTTGATGAGTTATTCAGCAAGTCGCAATTGACGTGGCCGGCTAGTTGGGCATGTTGGAGTTCGTGCCATGACCTTGTTTGAGGACAGACTTTTCTCCGAGGTTACTGTTGTTTGATACCCATGGTTATTGTACCTGCATCTCCACTTCTGAGGTCTTGGAGAGTGTTGTATCCATCCGGAGGTTGCGAGATCCTTGTTGGAGGATATGGCTTAGTCGCTGATCTGTTATAACTGGACATCGTGGTTTTGGTGTGATTGTGAGTATGGACTTCTTGACGACGCATTTGGCTGTGTTCGAGTACCTCCAGAAGGAGGTTGTGTTTCGACGACCAGACTTCCCCCGAGATGCTGTTTCGTGGTGATGGTCGAGCAGATGATGTAGATGGATTATGCTGCTTGCTTAGTTTATGATGTGGATACTTCGGTTGCTGTGCCCGACATTGGCGACATTGAGGTGGTTCCCGAGTTTCCAGGTGTGTTCTGGAGGAGTTATCAGGTATTCCTCCAGTTCGGGAAACCGACTACACCATTGAGCCTGTACCGGGCGCTGGACTCATTTTACCGGCATCTTATCGTTCGGAGCCAGCGGAGCTGATGGAGCTATAGTTTCGACTCCAGGAGTTGCTAGAGGAAGTTTCAGGAGATTTCATGCGACCCCGCGTATTTGCGTGGTGTGCTCTTGCATTGTTTGTATGGATGATGGACCATGTGTTCAAACGATTCTGGACGAGTTGCGGACATGTTCGTCAGCAACATCCTGATGTATTCCAGGAGTGTGGGCCAGTACTTGAAGCAATAACGAGTGGTTTTGCGGACTTCGCAAGATAATCTGCTGTTTGTGAAGTTCAGCCAGTGTGAATTTGGGATGATTAACGTGAAGATTTTGGGCCACGCAATGACAGCCGAGGGACTTGGCGTGGATCCTGACCAGTTAGAAGCCGTGTTGATTTGGGGATTGCCCTACCATTGTACCAAAGATCGGGAGTCTCTTGGGTTTAGCAGGCTACTTCCGGTGCTTTGTGCAGAATTTTCCTGGATTACCACTTCACTTTTCGGATTGACGAAGAAGGCGTCAAGTTCGAGTGGTTCGATGCACACGAGGAGAGTTATTTACTCCTGAATGATGGTTGACCGTTGCTTCGGTTTTGACCTTACCTGATGATCGTGGTGAGTTCGTGGTTTACGGCGATGCATCGAGATTTGGATTTTGTTATGTTTTGATACTGTGTAGCAGAGCGGTGGCTCATGATTTCAGGCAGTGGAAACCTTATGTAGTTGCATATCCTGTGTATAATTTGGGTGTAGCTGTCTTTGTGTTAGCATCAGAGAGTTTGAGTCACTACTGCTACAGCGTGCAGCAAAGTGTAGGATGTACACTGATCACTTGAGTTTCATCCACTTGCATTTTCGGCCAGATTTGGGCTTGAGGCAGTGTAGATGGATGGGGTCGACTAACGACTATGGCTGCACCTTTGAGCCTGTTCGGGAAAGGTTAGAGGTTGTACTTTGACTATCCATTTGGGATGTTGTTGCTGATGCATTTAGTCGGAAGTCAGGAACTTTAGTGTTTCATATGTGTGTATGGCTCGAGTTTTCGTGTTAGTCGAGTTATGAGCTATGGGATCTGAGTTCGAGTGTGATGATGTTGAGGCTCATGGTTTTGCGCGCGTTTGGCGCTAGTGGTACGGAGTTGTGTCTGATACTTCGAGTTTACTACTCGTGACGCAACATGAAGAGCAATGTAGCAGCATGTGCGTGCAGATGCCACATTTGTCGGCAGACGATGGCTAGGAGGCAGAGACTTGCCGAGAAGTACCAGCCATTAGAGATTATCGGTTAGACGTGGCGTTTGTCGCTGTGGTTTTGTGTGCCAGTACGCACTTCGGTTGGTGGTACCAGTTATCAGGCTATTGTGGACCATTTGATGAACTTAGTACATTTCCTTGTACTTTTCGAAAAAGATTTCAGTGGCAGGCTGGTATAGCTGTGTTTGACGGAGGTTGGCCATTCACGTGGTGTGCCTATGTCCCAGTTCGCTGACCAAGATAATCAGCTACGACTGTGTGTTGGCAAGCTTTGCATCGAGCATTGGGGACCAGATTACAAGTTAGTATCGATTTTTATCCTCAGATTGGCGGGCGATCTTTGAGGACTATTCAGACCTTGGAGGGCATGTTATGGCCTTGTGTATTGCAGTTCCGAGGGATTTGGGACCAGTAGTTTCACTTGTTCGAGATTGCTTGCAGTACCAGTTTGTGGACCACTATGGTTTTGATGTTGCATGATGTAGTTTTGAGGAACGATGTTGTACTCCATTGTGTTGGAGCGAGTTTGGATCTGAGCTGACGTTGGATCCTGATTTAGTGGAATGTGCTACCACAGATTTTCAGATTAGCGAAAACAGGTTGATAATTGCCCGAGTCCGATATTTGAGCTATGTTGATGTGAGCAGGTTGAGTTGTGAATTGCCATGTTGTTTTGATCCGTATGTGGTCATAGGCGAGTTTGTGTTGTGCCGTATAGTTCGACATCGTCTATAGTGTTGGCTTTTGTGTATGTTGTGTTCCGTGTGGCGGAACTACATTTCAGGTTGTTACGTGTTGTGTACCCTATCTGTCCCTTATGCAGGAACACTTGGCGATTATGTGGAGCTAGTTCAGATTCGAGATTCAGGGTACAGGGATTTCAGCACGGAGCTATCTCCTATTGTGGAGTCTGTTGTCAGAGTTGTTCAGTTGACGTAGCCACTGGAGAGTTGAGCTGTGTGCAGAGGCAGTATTCCTACTTTCAGTCGGCAAACTCAGAAATTTCGAGGTCGAAATTTTTTTAGGGAGGGTGGATTTGTGACGACCCGGAACAGAATTAGCAGTGTAATCAACTTAATCTACGAGCTTGCGCGTAATCGCGGATTTTCGACAGATAATTGAATCGCCAGACTTGATAACGACTAAATTATTGGCCGAGAATTGGAGCTGAGTCTCTTCTCAAGAGTCGTTGTACGTGTGATTTCGAGTTCGTGGGCAGTTCTGGATCATTATTTGGACGACCGAGGAATAAATTATGAATATTTGAAGTTTTGATATAATCGGGTTAAATTAGTGGCTCTCTTAACGGCTAAATTACCGGACGAGAATTTAGTTTCGGCTTCTTCACGGAAGTTGTTGAGAATTTAATTTTGAGCTCGTGGGAACTTCCAGAGCATTGTTCCAAGTTACGAGGATTAAGTTGTGAATATTTCCGATTGTTGATTATTTAGTCGGATTATATATGTGTTTGGGTGAACCGTTGACTTTTTATCTGGTTTGCTCGATGTGTTTGACTTCGGGTGATAATTGAAGAATATGTCGAGTCGAGTTTGTTGCCGCGAGAATTATCAGAATCGGAATTACGACGCGAGAGTTACGGATGTTTAAAGTTTGTCGCAAAATGTATTTTGGAAGTTTCCGAATTGGGAAAGTATTTAATGAGTATATATATTGGGGTTACCTGTTTTGGAAAGTGAACTGATGGTCATTAATGGAGTTGACCGGTCAAATGTGGAAGGAGAAGAAGGTGGCGCGACGTCCACGGCTCGCAGGCGACGGTCTTCCTTCCGGCCACCTCCGGGCTTGACCTTGGGCTCTTTCGACTCGTCTCACCTCCCCCATGACGTTTCCGGTCTCCTTTCATGGCAAGGTTGCCGGAGGAGAGAGCAAAATCCGGCCAAAGTTTGAAGATTTTGGGGTTAATGGTGGATTTCGATTTCGGCCGAGTTGAGCTTAAACAAGTACTGGGTTGTGAAGCCCTCATCTCCATGATTTTAACCATATAGTTATGAAAGTTGCTCAGTGGGTGATTTTGAGTGGAATAGGGGTTTCTCCGCCGAGAAATTTCACGGTTGGTGGTGGCGGCGGCGGCGGTCAACGGCGGTCAAACTTTGACTTTTGGGGTTTTCGACAAGTTGTATGTCATTTCACTCGAAATCGCGCCCCGATCGCAGTGGGGATGTTCGTTTTTCGAATTGAGCATCTGAAAGTACAGCGAGGTAAGTAGGTGTGAATATCAGATTTCCGACAGTTCGTTGTAATTGAATCGTGTGTTTCCGAGAACGGTGGTTTCTCGTGATTTGTTTTGAATTGTCGAGTTATGACTTTGAGAAATGAACTTTGTGATTATTCAGGGGTTCGTGATCGTTCTTTTGGCGAGGGACTTTCCGCCGGATCACGGGTTAACGCGAACTGCGTTACGCTAGTCTGTGAGTGGACAATTTCTTTTCACGGTTTGATTGCGAGTCTTTATACACGTTTTACGAACTTGAGCATGCATACAAGATTATGATTTATTATGAGCGTGTGTTATACGATTATATTACGTATATGCATTTATATGCTGTTTCTTGCATTTGCATCGAAATATTTATGATTTGGTTTACACAGAGTACAGTCGTAGTTTATGTTGTTGTATCGATACACATGCATCCTGGCTGATCCCCGAGGGTGCCTACCAGGGGGTACCGTACCTTGTGCCGATGTAGTTTCGGGTGGGTACTGGTTTCTGTACCTTGTGCCGATGTAGTTCTGGGTGGGTACATATGTCTGTTTCTTGTGCCGATGTAGTTCTGGGTGGAAACAGATACCCTGACTTGAGGCCTTTCTGGCTAGAATCACGTGTGGGTCTGGGATCCCGTGATTCGGACTTTACTAGCACGGACGTGTCCATGAGTGACCCCGTGGAATTTTTACTTGCATGCTCAGTACGCTGGAGGAGTATGAGTTTACCTCGTGTACTTTATTGTATTTATTTATCTAGACTCGCATATGTTATTTTAACATATATAAATTGGTGAAAGACATTTATTTTCGTCCACTCACTCTAACGGTTTTCATGTCTTTCCCCTGGGCTTTTCGATTTCCGTGCCCTGTTTGCAGTTCGGACTCTGGTGTCGCACGTCATGGTCGGAGGCATAGTGCTCGAGCTACCTTGTTTCTTCCAGTAGGTTTATTGTTCTACCTACTGTGGTATACTTATATGATTATACATTAGAGGTCGCTCTGAGTACTCTGTTGTATATTTTATACGATTTTACTCCGGATTTCAGTAAAGTACAGATATATTTATTATTTTACATTACTGTTGATATATTGAGAAATCCGGATGGGATTGGTACCCACGGTTTGATTTTTGTGGCATAGGATGAAGTGTATTTTCCGCGTGCAGGTAATGGTAATTCTACGTTACTAGCGAAACTCTGCTGAAATTTTTACAGTTTTTGTTGGTTCGTGTTTTCGAAAGGGGTTTGATTCCGGTTTAGGGAGCTAAATCGGGGTTGGGTCCTTTCACCATCTTCTCCAAGGGCTTCGGAAATGTGCAAAAATCGATCCAGAAGGTGTTTCTCGACGAGTCGAAAATTCTCAAGATCAAACCATCTTCTTATGTTTGTCTCATTTTTATGGTATTTTGGTGTCACAGTGCCATAAAATTTTGTATATTTTGAACCATTCATGCATTATGTATGAAACTAACCATTCTTAACACTTTCAAATTCCAAAAGAATGAAATTTTGTTACTTTGCCAACATCAAAACTTATATCAAAAGATTGTCTTATTCCAAACAAAATTGACTACAGAAAGTCAAAATAAACTAAACTTGATTACATAGCAGAGATATGAGCCTAATATACTAATCAAAATTCGCAGTCACTAGACTTGGTTTGGTGTCATCTGCTATAATGAGATTGGCTTCATAACAATCTTTCATCTCATAGTCTTTAGTATAGTTGGTCTCATGCGCCAAATACTGCTTGCACTTCTTGTAGGAATTTATAAAATCCTTGCGTGCATGACACTATTTGTGCATATGCTTGGTAGAACAACACCTATAACAAGGTGACAAGCTAGAGTGAGGAGACCGAAAAGAACTTGCATCATTCCTTGGATCAGAATTATGCATGATTTGGCTATTGTCTTGGTGAGTCCAAGTCAAGTTCTGATGTTGTTCTCCTCTACCACGACCTTGCCATGTTCTTCTCTACTACCACGGTTACTGTAAGGCTCAAAACGGCCGTTATGCTTTTCCTTACGTGCCTTCCCACTAGTGTTATACGTCTCATGAATTTTCTTAGTACCGACTGGCCCCTAGCATTGTTGTTGAGAAGAATCTCAAGATACCTCTCTGTCTTGGCCAGCACATTTATGAGATCATTGAATGATCTAATTCTTTCTCGCTCTCATAGAAGTAGGAAATATGCTTAAAGACTTCTAATAGCTTGGTCAGTCTTTACCACGTCACATATGGCCAACTCAGATTGTAGATCTAACATTGCTTGATTAAAGTCGTTGACTTTGGGATAATCCAATACCGGATTGAGTCATATCTTTATGTAAGTTTTGGGATTAGTACGTCATGCACATTGTTGAACCGCTCTTTTAAAGTCACCCAAAAATTTGCGGGGTCATTCTTTAATGGATACCGTTTTTGCAATGTTGAATGAATATGCCGCCTCAAGAACATGAGGGCTTATGCTTTGCGACTCAAATTGAGTCTGAGATGATCTGGAGTTGCTTCCACGATGATTTCACAAAGTGGTGGTGGTTGGATAGTTTCAGAGAGATTTTTACCGAGAGGAGTATTCTCAACATCTGATATTCAACGATAGTATTCTTCTCCTTGAGGATTATGGATGTCAAACTCAAGCCTAGCTGACTCTGTTGAAGCCATCTACAAGATAGACAAGAAATGTAATTAGTACCGATAAAAAAATAACGATCAATAATATCAAGTTTAGGGAATAAGAATCATGATCAATGATGTGTGGTCACCAAAAATCGATGCAAAAACTTGTGGCTTCATATCACTTCCCAGAAAATCGTGACTTTCAAATAGTCACAAATATCAATTTTTTTTCTGATGTGAAATCACAATTAACTGTGATATTCACTAATAACTGTGACTTCCCCAGGACCGTCACTAATATTCAACTTTGAGTGAAGAGGTGATGAAATCCCATTCCTCAGAATCTGTATTAATTCATAGGAACTAGAGGCATATAATAATTCACGGTATTAAAACTTAAATCTAGACCTAGATCTAAGGTGTTACGGTAATTACGTTTTGCAACCTAATTCTAAATTGAAGAGGAATTGATTTACCTCGAGGGTATTATGCTCGGTATGAAAACTTTGAGGAAAATTTGAAGCAAAATCCGGTGACAATGGAAAATTTTGGCGATGGACAACGGTGGTGCTCTGGCGGTGGAGGGCTTTTTAGTTGTTTAGAGTTTGAGATGATGACTATCAACTCAAGAGTTGTTAATAACGTGTTGAGGGAAAACTGTACTTTATTTATCGCTAGATGACCTTAAATAGGCATTACAATATGTTACAATCAATATCCCTATAAATCAGGGATTGAGAGAATATCTATTTCTATTCTAATTAGGACAAGACACACACACTGAGATACCAAGAATATTTCTCCTGGAACATGGGCTAATTTTATTCTTTATCTGAAGGAGTAGTTCTAATCCGAAACTTTCTATTTCAAAATATATACTGATATATTAATTAATAGATTTTCAATACTCGGTTATTACAATTTTTATTTGTACTAAGTATTTCACATTGAAGATGAAATTTATAAAGATTGAGTCGCACTTTATTATTCTGTAAAAAAGGATCTTGCCTAAATTACTAATTCGTGGGAAGATACTGAACTTTTATATTTGAAAAATATTTCAGGAGGGATCTTTAAAGTCGAGGGTGGTTCATATAGAAATTCTTGATCATAATTTCCGGTATGAGTACTACGCTCAAGATGAAACTTGTGACTAGCAATAAAACACTGAATGCCCCCGCTAGTAGATGAGCATCTCTACGTAAGAACAAAAGCTCTCAGATCCCCACACCAAGGAACAGCTGCAACCTGGAACAAGAAATTTTTATGGTACATCGACTATCCTAGTAAATGGATCACCAGATCCCAAGTGTGGAACTAGAAGGATGCATTAATGGGATTACAAACTTGAGAGGATTCCATAACCTCAAGCCCACACTCACATGCCCACAACCCTAAACCTAAGCTTAGGCCCAAGAATGTGAGGCTCGGGAAGTCCACCAGTCGCCCTACACACGTGCGGAAAGGACTTGCATTAGGGTCATTAGGCTACTATTATTGTAAACCACGAGTGCTGCTGCTTGACAGAGCTTCACGTTCTTCTGACCCGCCACCTTATCTTTCCACCATCTCATTCTTGTTCGAGACCAGATGAAATTAGTGACCTCACTCTCACTGACGCGGGATGAAAAGCCGTATCTTTGCCTAGTCCCCGCCAGCATTGCTACTTGCTATACCGAATTTCTCTGCGCCAACCCCAATAGCCAGCGTCCTCAGATCCTCATGGATTCCACCTGGAGCCTTAACCTACCATACACTAGATCTCAGATCATATAGTTCCAATCCATCTCCCGACGATCTCAATACCATCGGTCCTAGCCGAATCCTCTCCTCTGCCTCAACACCCCACTCACTCGTTGTGAAGAACAAGAGCCGTTTTCCTCGCGACCAAAATCCTAAGCCTTGCGACGCTAGAGTTAGAGTCGAGTCGTCTTTGCATATTACGAAGCTACCAAACATTGTATTTTTCATTATGCGTGGATACTATATATTATTAAAATAGGATAGCAATTCTCACACTCCCATTTTCTTGTGCCGCGCATTGTAACCGTCTAAAGAAAAAAAAATAATTACAAAAGTTAATACATCGATCTAGTTTAAAATCTTCAACAATAGGGAATGACGGAAGTAACTTTCCAAAACTAGGCGGATTGCCGGATTTGCAGGGGAGCAGCTCTGGTTTTCACAGAGTTAATCGCAGTAAAAATGAATTTCCTTTTATCCCTCTGGTCTGAATCGCAGAGAAAGAAAAGATCGAGTATTTAGTATTACAATGCAGCTTAAATTAACCGAAACTTTAAACTGTGCTTGCTTGATGGATTCGCAATGATAAATTATAGAATCCCATCACCATAGAAACTTCATCATCTCTCCGCTATTAAACCTCCCTCTGCGTTTTCCTGAAGCTCTAAGCAAAGTCCCCCCCCCCTCTCTCTCCTCTTCGTGTTTTCAAATGGAGGACTAGATCTGCCTCCGCATTTTCTGCTTGGATTTCACGGAACAAGGTACATAACCATCTACAGATTCATCATTTTCAGCTCGGATGATGCAGGTCTGTTCTCGATTTCCGTCATTGTGATCTTTTGAGTTTAGATTTGGTGGCTGATTGATCGCTGCGTTCAATTCTGTTGCTTTGCTTTAATACATCTAGAGGCTCTGTATATTGTTGGATCTGTTGTGTGTTTACGAAGCTATTTTCTGATTTTGATTTCTCAGGTGGTGTAGGGTTTTTGATTTTGATTCGGAGACGCTATGGCGTTAGGGAAGTATAGTAGAGTTGATAATAATAATAATAATAGGAGGTCGGCGGCGAGCTACTGCTCGACGGTGACCATTGTGGTGTTTGTGGCTCTGTGCTTGGTCGGGGTTTGGATGATGACGTCATCGTCGGTGGTGCCGGTGCAGAATGTAGATGTGGCGCAGGAGAGCAAGAGTGAGGTGCAGGAGGTGCAGCAAAGGAGTGAGACCAATGATGAGAATGGCAAGCAGTTTGAGGATAATCCCGGAGATTTGCCGGAGGATGCGACCAAGGGAGATATCGGTGGCGATGGTGCTACTCAGGTTGATGAGAAGCCAGAGGAGAAGCCAAATGAGAAGGTTGAAGAGAAAGTTGAAGAGAACATTGAGGAGAAAACAGAAGAAGAAAGTAAAACAGAGGACGGAGAGTCTAAGGACGAAAAGGATGGATCAAATGCAGAAGGTGGAGAGAAGAAGAGTGATGGTGATGATGAGAAAAAAGATGAGCCGAGTGAGGGTGACAATGAGAAGAAATCAGACGATGACAATGAGAAGAAAACCGAGAACAATGATGAAACAAAGGATGGAGAAAAGGAGACTGTTCAGACTGAGGAAAAAGTAGAACAAACTGAAAAGGAGCAAGTTGTGGATCCGAGTTCAAATGAGGTATTTCCTTCCGTTGCTCAGTCAGAGCTTTTGAATGAGACTTCAACTGCAAATGCGTCTTGGGCTACACAGTCGGCAGAGTCAAAGAATGAGAAGGAAGCTCAACGATCTTCTGACCAGCAAGCTGGTTACAACTGGAAACTTTGTAATTCAACAGCTGGGCCAGATTTCATCCCGTGCCTTGACAATTTGCAAGCCATTAGGAGTCTTCAAAGTACCAAACATTATGAACATCGGGAGAGGCACTGTCCAGAGGAGGCTCCGACCTGCCTTCTTCCTCTTCCAGAAGGCTATAAACGCCCAATTGAGTGGCCAACGAGCAGGGAAAAGGTATATATCTTAACTAATGTCAAAATTTATTTACACATTCTCTCACTCTTCCGTTTTTTCCTGTTTCCTTTATAAGATACTTTAATAAATTGCTGTTTGCAGATATGGTACTATAATGTCCCCCATACCAAGCTCGCAGAAGTTAAAGGGCATCAGAACTGGGTGAAAGTCACTGGTGAATTTCTTACTTTCCCTGGTGGTGGAACACAATTCAAGCATGGTGCTCTTCATTATATAGACTGGTTACAAGAGGTGAATACTCTCAGTCATCTACTCCTCTTTAACCTTACCCTATTACATTTTACATAGGACTACTTGTGCATTACAGATTTACTTTCCCAAGCTAGAATGATGCAGCTAAAAGTCAGATAGAAAGTCAAATATGTCGGAAAACAACATGTATTCCTGGCAATCCTAGAATTTGGGAAATGAACACTAATATTATATGCTTCTCCTGCCTTTTCGTTTGGAATCCCTTTGGACTTGAACATAGTGGTGACTGACTGATAATATAATCCTCTAAGTTATACTCGCATGAATCATCATTTAGACATTATTGTTTTGCAGTCAGTAAACCTATAGGCGCACAAGTTATGTCTAACAGTATGAAGTACTCTGAGTCTGGGATGGGATTTAAACATAAAAACTGCTAGAGACATTTTCATCATGGTGTTCATGAGACTTAGGCCCCGTTTGGGGTTGAGTTTTTGGGATTAAATCAGCTTATTTTTATCTATTTTGATAGAATAAGTGTTTGGTAAAATAATAAAAATTGCTTATTTTCATTTTTTTAGTTTAAAAACCACGGTTTGAAATAAGCATGTGAAGGGCTTATTTTGAACTGTGTTTTCTAAAAGTTGAATATATTCACCTCAATCCCAAACTAAGCCTTAATCTTTTGCTGTGTTGCAGTCTGTTCCTGATATTGCCTGGGGAAAACGATCTCGTGTCCTATTAGATGTTGGATGTGGGGTTGCAAGCTTTGGAGGGTATCAGTTTGACAGAGATGTTTTAGCAATGTCATTTGCCCCAAAAGATGAGCATGAAGCTCAAGTGCAGTTCGCACTTGAAAGAGGAATTCCTGCGATATCTGCTGTGATGGGCACACAGAGACTTCCCTACCCTAGCAAAGTTTTCGATGTTGTCCACTGTGCCCGTTGCAGGGTTCCATGGCATATAGAAGGTACTTCAGTTACTTAATGAAGGAGGCAGTGTGTTACTAAACCTATTTTTGCATTATAATTTGTAGGAGGCTAGTTTTATCTGTTGTTTATATTTTGCATGTTCACTTCTATTGTGATTTGCAGGTGGTAAGCTTCTACTGGAGCTGAATCGTGTGTTGAGACCTGGTGGTTTCTTCGTGTGGTCTGCTACTCCTGTATATCAGAAGAAACCTGAAGATGTTGAAATATGGGAAGGTACAAAATTTGTTAATTGATATTAGTGGAACTTTTGAATCTGAGTTGGTTGATATATTCTAATGTCAGATTTTCTTGGAATGCAGCCATGAAGGTACTTACACAGGCGATGTGTTGGGAACTCGTCACAATAAATAAGGATAAAGTCAATGGAGTCGGTGCAGCTATATACAGAAAGCCTACCGCCAATGAATGTTACGAGCAAAGATCACAAAACGAGCCTCCTATCTGTGACAAAACTGATGACCCAAATGCAGCATGGTATTCTTTAATATATAGCTGTACTTTATATTATTCCTACCAATTGACGAAATGTTTCCCAATTATTTTTGTACTTCACCAGTAATTTTTCTTTTCAAAATGATTCAAATTACTAAGTTTAATTTCCTTGCTTACCTTTTATGTAATAGATGGTCATCATCTCTGTGTTTTTGAAAATCATAAAGAATGACTCTCTAAATCCTTTTGAAGAATGAAACCTCCTTATTGTTTAAAATGCCATTACTTTTACTCTTTGTGTGATATGAACTAAATGTTCCTTGTGAACAGGAAAGTACCATTACAAGCGTGCTTGCACAAAGTGCCTGTAGATGCATCAGAGCGTGGGTCTCAGTGGCCTGAGCAGTGGCCATCAAGGTTGGACAAGGCACCATACTGGTTGTTAAGTTCTCAGATGGGAGTTTATGGAAAACCAGCTCTTGAGGATTTCACTGCAGATTATGAGCACTGGAAACGCATCGTGAGCAAGTCTTATTTAAGTGGAATGGGCATTAACTGGGCATCCGTTAGGAATGTCATGGACATGAGATCTGTATACGGAGGGTAAGCAATATGTTACCTTGTTATTAACTTGATCTATTATTTTGTGTGTTTCTTCCTATATATCATTATTTGAGGGTTTTGCTTCATCCATGGATAAATGGAACAACCTTCTTGCAAACTTCTACCTGATAATTTTTCTTTATTTTTTCAGCCTTGTAAATGAGAATTTAGTTGGCAGTGGTTGGATATTAATATGTATGGTGCTCATTGTGTTGACTATCAAGTTCTGACTTCTAGTTTTGGTGCAGATTTGCTGCAGCATTAAAAGATTTGAAACTTTGGGTTATGAATATAGTCACAGTAGACTCTCCAGATACCCTACCCATAATTTACGAGCGAGGTCTATTTGGCATGTATCATGATTGGTGTGAATCGTTTAGCACCTATCCTAGGTCTTATGATCTTCTCCATGCGGATCATCTGTTTTCCAAGCTAAAAAAGAGGTGTGTATATGATCCATTTCTCATCTTCTCAGTATCTAATAATTTACTCTATTTGCCATTTTTTATGTTCCTTTAAGTTTGCAATGGTTTTGTGCATGGCAGGTGCAAGCTATTGGCTGTAGTTGCAGAAGTTGATCGAATCCTTCGACCGGAGGGAAAACTAATCGTCCGTGACGATGTTGAGACTATTAGTGAACTGGAGAGTATGATGAAGTCTATGCACTGGGATGTTCGCTTGACCTATTCCAAGGACAAGGAGGGATTGCTTTGTGTCAAGAAGTCCATGTGGCGGCCTAAAGAGTCAGAGACGGTGAAGTACACCATTGCTTGAGTGCGCTCTGAACTGACTGTCATTTCCAAAGGGATTGCACATTCTTTTTGCGTTGGTTGCTAATTGATATTCATGGTAACCGTACTCTATACTAGCCCTTCTGTATCATTTAGTTAGGAGTTAGGTTGTCCAGTGTTCATTAAATTTTTTTGTATCATTTTGGTTTAATGTCATCTAGAGGCTGCCGTTGGTATCCCACTGTAATTCTACATTACTATTTATTGAAAGGAACAATGCACACAGTGTTGCAATTGCAAAATCTATTGTTTAAAGTGATCGAGGGTTGTCATCTTCTCAGTTTCTAGTGCCATTTATTCTTCTCATTATTCTTTCAAATGCAAACTGCAGCTGAAACTGACATACAACTCAGAAAAGAAAAACATCTCAAACCTTCCAGGATGGTACAGTATTTTAGTACATCAAGAAGAATAACTCGAACTAGTTTACCTAGCGATCCAAATACCCAAACCCAGTCTGCAATTAGATTGATAGGCAAGCAGACCATGCACCATCACCACGAAAATAAACACATGGACTGCAGAATGAGCTGTTCAGGAATCAGGATCAATTTTACCTAAAACCCCCAAGAGCAACAGAAGCCTTCAGATAATAAAGCAGAAAGAAGCATGACCAGAGAAGAGATCGATAATTTCACCAACGTACGATAACTAAGGGAAACACCATTCCGGAAGGTATTCACTTCGTTACCATTCTCAGCTACACACTTTGTCCTAACAGATTTAGGAGATCGATCGATTATGGGCAGATAGCTAGGAACTCGATCAGTAGCAGCTTTGTGTACGGAATGATATATATCTCACTCTCACAGTGCTACTACCTACTTAATATCTCATCTACACGAATGGTTTACTGTCCCAGTTACACTGTAGCAGATGCTAGCTAAATTGCTAGTTCCAATTCCAACATAATAAAAGTTTTACTCGATCAAATTGCCACTTTATGCCACATCATTAGGATTATTGTTTGGACAAAAGTCGCTTAATTAAGTTAGGAGATGACAGTTAATCACCTACTCCTGAGAGAGAGAGAGAGAGAGAGAGAGAGAGAGAGAGAGAGAGAGAGAGAGAGAGAGAGAGAGAGAGAGAGAGAGAGAGCGAGCGAGCGAGCGAGTCCCCTGGACTTATTTGGTGCCTATTTTTAAGCTGTTTTATTTCCATTTAATTCTAGCCTATACAAATACCAATCAAAATCCTCCAAAAACTCTGAGATCCGCGAGATCTTGCTTGCTCGATCACAACAAATAATTCCCAAAACGTACGAGTACGTCATGGAAGATGAAAACCTTGGAAATAATATGCTAAATGGTCCCAACGGAGGAAGCCCTGCAAACCCATGTTTAAACTGCAGTCCTGCTGGTAGCTGCATCTCCAACGTTAATATTCACAACAACAATCATAATCACAGTAACCATCACAATCACAATCACCACCACCATCACCACCATCACCATCATAGCAATAAAGAACAAGACAGATTTCTTCCCATAGCAAATGTGGGTCGCATTATGAAGAAAGTGATTCCAGGCAACGGAAAAATCTCCAAAGATGCGAAAGAGACGATCCAAGAATGTGTGTCCGAGTTCATTAGCTTCGTCACCAGTGAAGCCTCCGATAAATGTCAGAGGGAAAAGAGGAAGACGATCAATGGAGAAGACATCATATGGGCTATCACAAGTCTAGGGTTTGATGATTACGTGCACCCTCTTAAATTGTACCTCCAAAAATATAGAGAGCTTGAAGGGGAGAAGCTAAATGCCCCCAAGCAACAAAGATTGGAGCAAAGACTGCAGCAACAGCAACAGCAACAGCAACATGTAGTAAAACAAGAACCACCAGAGCAACAAGTTTCTATACCTAATTCGTACAGTATATATTCTTCGACGAGTCTAATGTCTCAACCGAATCCTTTCATCACTACTACTCATCACCATGATCCAACATTTTCTTTGCCTTTTTCGCCAAAACAGTTACAGCCACAAGGTCAGATTGATTCAGTGGGGCATTGGTAATTAATTAAGCTAGGCGCGCATAAGAAGAAATTAAACAGATTAAATATTTCGATCTTTTCCTCTCTTCTTCTCTTGTACGTACGTACACTACCAGAAATGGAGACATTACCGGCGACCTGCCGTCGCCGGCCTTGTCTTTTTTATTTCGCCGCAATTGTCATTACCGGCGACAAGTCGCCGGCAATGACGTCGCCGGAAATTCCCCGCCGGTGTTAACATTGCCGGCGACGGGAAACGCCTTCGCCGGTAATGTCGTAGACATCACCGGCGACTTGAGACATTACCGTCGCCGGTGATGTCTAGGACATTAGCGGCGACGGCGTCGCCGGCAATGGCAGCGCCGCCATAGCCGGAATGTGAGACATTGCCGGCGACTGAGGTCCATATCGCCGGCAATGTCTGGAAAAATTTTGAAAAAAAAACGCGGTTCTGGATTGGGCCCAATTCCAGAACCTGCATTGAAAGACATAAACCGTACAGTCATACAAGTCCAACGTACAGTACAAATAGCAATGACGATACGAAAATTAACTACAACTACAGGTCAGGGTCCAGGAACTTGCGGGTCAGGGTCGAAGTAATCCATGTACTCATTTGAATTCCGGTGGCTACCTTGGTCTTGCTCTGGCGTTGACTGGTGCGGTGGTGGTGGTGGATAGCTAGGGAAGGGAGAGACCGGGGGAGGTGTGGGGAACGGTTGTCTGGTAGTCTGAGCCTCGTACATCGTCCGCATCCATGTGTACATCTGAGCCTGCATCTGTGTCTGATGCTGGACCATGTTTTGGTACTCGGCCATCTGCCTCTTTTGCTCCTCCAACTCCCTCTGCGTCCTCTGAAGCTCCGCTGCGAGGTTACGACTAGAAGTTGAACTTCTTGACCCGGTAGAGTATTGTGAAGTGTTTTTCAATACTCCTTCGCCCGCCGAGCCCATTCCCCTACAGTAGTAGGTATTCTTTCCAGTCCCGCACGCTTTTGCCATGATCTGAGCCGCTATCGGGGGATCAAGCGGATCGATCTGAGAGGCATACTGGGTGACTTATTCCTCGGAGCAGTCAGGATGGTTAGTCCGAGCTATACTCATGGTCACTTCTGCGGTCGCCTCCTCCACTCTCGCCTAATTGAAAAGCGAAAATGAACAACGTATTAACTAACAAAATCTATTAATATCGAAAAATAGTTTTATTAACACATGGAGAGGCGAAAGACTTACCGCTTCGTCAGGGCACTGCGGATAGAACTTCTGATGAATATACACCAAGGGGTTCACTTCTTGTTGTTGTTGCGCCTTAGTCGACCAACCCATGTAGTTGAGTGAACCTGCATGATGGGCCCTGGTGTTTTTCAATCTATTCGCCCGGTTCGTCTTCGAAATCGCCTTGTTTGATAAACATATGGAAAAAAATTATTAACTAACTATTTCAATCTGATACGATACGTACATTTGGCTTGTAAGATATATTAAGGATGCATACCTGAGCTTTGGGGTGCTCGAAGTGGGCTATCAGCCACAGCCACTTGTACTCCCTAAACCGGAATTCGCTAGGGGTAGAACCTCGGCCTAGCTCCTTGTATACAGTGTAATGGGAAGAAAGCTCGTTCTTCCACTCTTTATACCTATATTAAAACAAGGAAAAAAAGTTAGAGATATTAAAACACTTGATAAACAAAAATCTAACTCGATATATATTCAAATAAGTCGAAGCACATCACCTCATATGTAGTTGACGCTCTACCCACGTGTGAATAAGAACTTCATCCACGTCAAACCACACCTGCAATATGAATATATAAAAGGTAAAATTATATATTTATTCGGACTTATTTAATAAATGTAAAATTTATGTAATGAAAATACGATTTTACTCACACTGAGTGCATTATGCACTTGCATCTTCACGTAGATAGGCACAGATTCCCAATCTGGCCAAAGCATTGGGACCTTGTCCCGCACGATCGCACCGGCCATGCTGACATATTTGCGCGTGGTGTCGAATGCCTCGATCACCTCGCCATCCTCATTGGCCCTTATGGGCGTTTTCCTTCCGCCGGTGGCCTGCTCAAGTCTCTTCCTGGTGCAGGTGCCTCTAGCCCCTTTCCGTTTTCCAGTCCCATTAACGAAATTGCCTAATAATACAATGTCAACAAATTGATATCATTAATTGAACCTATCGCAAGTCTTAAGTAATAATTAAGTAATCAATCTGATGTTAAATAAAATTTACCTGCATCGTCCGTTTGTTGGTTGGTGAACCTCACACTCCAAAGATACACGGGGTCGAACGGGAGGAAGTTATACGCTTCCTCCACGGTCAGGAATTCCGGCCGTCCTTCAACATAAACAGGCATCCCCCTATCATCGAATTCAGGGATGACAGGAATCTCGTCGGGTAGGAAGAGACCAGACGTCGGAGGTAGACGAGGCCTGGACGATGAGGCGCCAGCACCACCATGTGTCTCAGATGATTCCCGTGAAACGGGAGTAGGCACCGGGCGAATATGGGGCATTCGGATTGAGGGAGTTTCTGATGCCCCCGTTGACTGTCGCTCGTCTAAGGCTCTGCCACCGGAGGGACGTCTGCTGATTGAGCGTCTGGAGACTGAGGCTCGAGCCTAGACTTCCGGTTGCACGGCTCTTGATCGTGCAGCTTCCTCCTCAGCTCGCGCCTCTAGCAAGGCTCTCGTGCGAGCAGTCATCATTGGCCCACTGGGCATGTTGCTAACTGCGGGCGAGGAGGAAGCTTGACTACTGTTCCCTCCACTATTTCGGGAACCTCTCAGAAGCCAATTTGCCGCAAAACCTCCTGGACACCGTAATAGTCATGGATTCGGTTCTATAACAAATCGGAACCGGAACGGTTTGGAACCGGAACCGTTTGAACCTGGAACCGTTATATTACAAACGGTTCCGGTTACAAACAGTTCCGGTTCCAAACGGTTTCGGTTCCAAACGGTTTCGGTTCCAAACAGTTCCGGTTCCAAACGGTTTCGGTTCCAAACCGTTTCGGTTATATAACAAATCGGAACCGGAACGGTTTGGAACCGGAACCGTTTGAAACCGGAACTGTTTGTAACCGGAACCGTTTGTAACATAGCGGTTTCCTTCTTTCGATTTCTCTGGATTTTTTTCGATCAAAATGAATGAATGATCGAGCTGCTGCAATCTGCATCTAATATAAGAGACATTGCCGGCGACGGAGTAAGTCGCCGGAAATGAAGACATTACCGGCGACTTTACGCCAGAAAATCGCCGGTAATGTTTCATAACATTACCGGCGACTCCAACCGTCGCCGGCAATGTCGAGCCACACATTTCCGGCGAAATTCCGGCCGGAAAATCGCCAGAAATGTTCGGCTTGACATTGCCGGCGACGGTTGGAGTCGCCGGTAATGTTTTGAAACATTACCGGCGATTTTCCGGCTACATTACCGGGTACGGAGTAAGTCACCGGTAATGATGAACATTACCGGCGACTTTTCCGGTCGCCGGCCTTGTCTCCGGTGATCTCGCCGGTAATGATGCCATATGTGGTAGTGGTACTCCGAACTTGTATTATGCTATACATGCAGACGTAATTTACATGCATGTTAATATATACATATATACAATTACTTGGTTCTCTATAGGAAGTGCATGCATCATGATACACGATTTTGCAACCATTAAATTAACACTTAACACTTAACAAAAACGTATAAACAATTAAAACCCTTGGTGTAGATGTAGCATTGGTAAATAGGGTATCGTTCTTAACCGGGGATTGATGGTGCATGTATATTTACGCTATGTTTTGAAAGGGGGGTTTGAAAAGGTTATTTATTATCTACGAAAATAAAGACAAGAACATGGCATAGCAAAACACATCGTTGGCTTCTAAGTTCTAACATGCTTAAACTCATAGACAAGCAAAACAAACAAGAACATAGAATCCTAAACATGCTTACTAAACCGAAAATAAAGTTTAATTACATATATACATATTGATCAACTCATCATACTCACCTCATTCCTTTATAACCTAATCATATTGTATGCAACCTATTTAAAATCTAAGCCTTTACTATGTTGTTCATGTATTTCTCGAATGACAATGTTTTCGAACCAAGATTGCTCGCATTCTAGACATATCATAACATAAACCAAGATCGCTCGCATTTAAGTTAAGCATTAAGCATAGAAAATACATGCATAGCAAAGAACTCAGATTCGAAACAAGTTACAAAAACATGCTAGAATTATATAACCACAAACTCTTATTTAAACTCTTCCTTAAAAATCAATCGTTCATACAAAAAGAGAGTAGAAGCTAACATGTTACACATTTTGGTCGTGAACGCAGTTGCAAAACATGTAGATGGCCTTCGAGTGGATGGAGAGAAACCTTCGGAATGCCTAAGTTGCTCTTATGGAGGATGTCGATTGTTGGAGTGTGGAGAGCTTCGGCTTCTTGATGAATTTTCAATTTTGGAGGAGATAAAGTGTTGTGGACAAGAGCTCGGCTTGTATGATGAGAGATTAATGAGAATGAAACCGAGCCCTTTTATTTATAGGTGAAGAAGTCCAACTTTCCTCTCCAAACTAGGTTTTCCTAGTATACCCGGGTAGAATTGCCAGCTTGTGACAGCCTGTCTTGAAACGTCTTTTCCGGGAGTTCTAGAGCTCAGAAAATTATGATTTTGGATTCGTTGGAAAGATCAGCTCGAGAACTTGAAGAAGACATATATGATCACTATATTTGGAGTTGAATTGCAGATTCTGTGATACGTTGAAGATTGATGAGCTGGCAGACATATCTTCCTCTTCCTACTAGGAGTAGGGAAATCTTGATCTTTCCATATCTTGTATTTCTTGAGCTCCAAGTCATTTTGGCCGAACCTACCATATATTGTAGGATATTTTGATCTTCAAATAAGGAATTTTTGAGATATACTTGATGCTTTTGATCCTCCATCTATTCGGTAATATCTTCTTGCTTGATTTTGCCCAAAATGCTTGCTGATTTTCGATCCACCATTTGAAATGTCTTCATTTTGCCTTGTGTCATTTTAGTAACTTGAGAAGACCATTTCGGATCCATATTTTGCTACGTCATTCCTAGTTGATTTAGGACACTTCTCCACTTAGCTCATTTTATGCTCCAAATCACCTCCTTTATTGTACTCCTTTATTCAAAACCTAAAAACAACAAAGTAAGTAAGAAATGATAGTACTAAGGTCAAAACAAAGCTAAATGTAAAGAGAAAGACGTTAATAATCAAGCATAAAATGCGTAGATCACATCAACACTACCACATTAAGTACCATTGTCGGCGATTTTTTTTAAAAAAGGCCGGCGACCGGGGAAGTCGCCGGCAATGCTCATTATTGTCGGCGACTTGCTCCGTCGCCAGCAAATGTCCGAAAAGTCACCGGAAATGCTTCAAACTATTGCCGGCGACGAAATAGGTCGCCGACAATAGTTTGAAGCATTTCCGGCGATTTTTGGCTGGAATTTCGTCGGCAATAACTCCATTTCCGGCGATTTAATGAATCGCCGGCAATACCTCTTATATCAGATGCAAATGGCAGCAGCTCATTCATTTGGATAGAAAAAAATATGGTGAAATCGAAAGAAGGAAAACGCTCTGAAATACTTGGATATTGTCAAAAGGCGTCGAAAACCCGCTCGGGAAGCTATATATAGGTACGTATATACGTATGTATATATATGTGTGTTGATTTAATTAGATCGATATATATATATATATATATGCATGTGTTGATTTAGAGTTGAGATATCGATTATTGGCTTGATACGCAAATAGAGTGGATATATTGTTGATTTCGAGTGATTGACTGTTGATTTTGAGTGGATTTGAGATTATTTCGATGAAAATATGTTAATTTGTGTATATATATATATGTATGGATATAAAATGATTTTGTGAATATTAATTGTTAATATGTCTATATATATACATGCATGTTAATTTGTAATTGTGAATTGTTGGTATATATATATATATTTTTTTTTAATTTATATGCATGCATGGGTCGACTTTTGTTAATTAATCGGATGAATTCAAATGTAATTAATGATGATTTATTAATTAATTAGTAGTGAATGTGTATATATATATATATTTATAGTACGTAATATTGTTAGAATTTTCAGGATGGACAAGAGTTGGATGAGCCTCGAAAGATGGGATGTGAGATATCACCAGGGAATTAGGAATTTTGTGGATTTTGTGAAGGCTAATTGTGGAGACACTACACTTCATTATTGCCCGTGTAAAGAAGGTAAGTGTCGCAGCGATTGATTTCGTTTTCCCATTGATAAAGTCCAGAAGCACCTGAGTAAATACGGGTTTTTGGATAAGTACACTTGTTGGATTTATCACGGTGAAACATCGTTAGCGGGTCCGCATGATTATGGACAACTTGGTGAGAGGGCCAGTCCATGCTATGATCCTGGACATTTTGCTGAGAGAGGCAGTCCATCCTATGATCCAACATCGATGTTAATCAATGATATGTTTCCTCATGAGAGCGGTGTATTTGCTGATCAAGCACCAAATGTCCCTCCCGTCGTGCAGGGTTTCCCCCATATTGAGCCAGTCGAGCCATTACCTGGAGCTCATGTCAACACAAGCGGTATGGACAAGTACAACAACCTGATTGCATTGCAACAGACTCCGTTGTACGACGGTTGTAGTAAGACTATTCTTGAAAGTGTCATGGGAGTGATGCAGCTCAAAATAGAGAACAAAATGTCTGTCAAAGCTGTTGATTCTTGGCTGAAGTGGACTGCTTCGCTACTGCCACCCGGTCATCGCCTTCCTACCACTCATCATAAAGTGCGACATATCCTAAAAGATCTTGGGCTTTCCTACATCAAAATCCATGCATGCAGATATGATTGTCTTCTCTTCTGGGGAAAAGATCTTGAAGACCTTGAAGCCTGCCCGGTATGTTTTACAGAAAGGTATAAGTTGACTCCTGCAGGCAACAAGAAAGCTGTGAAGATACTTCGATATTTCCCGCTGATTGATAGGCTGGAGCGGTTGTTCATGTGTGCTTTCACGGCCGAAGCTATGAGATGGTGGTCTGAGAGGAATTTGCCTAACGATGACACTCTTATACACCCTTCCGACGGAGAGGCTTGGAAGTCAGGGAGTTTGATCATTTTGCAGCAGAGGTCCGAAATGTTTGATTAGGGCTCTCATCTGACGGATTCAACCATTTTGGTAACATGAGTCTTCAATATAGTATATGGCCAGTTATTTTGGTACCGTACAACTTCCACCATGGATGTGCATGAAGAAGGAATACAATATGCTGACTCTGTTAATTCCGGGCCCGGGTTATCCAGGAAAGTGTCTCGATGTGTATTTGAGGCCTTTGATTGAGGAGCTTAAGTACCTGAGTGAGTGTGGCCACCCCACTTACGATAGGTTCAAAAATGAGATGTTCCAGATACATGCCATGCTTGTTGGCACAATCAGTGATTTTTCTGCCCGCGGTATGTTGTCGGGCAACGTAACCAAGTGTTACAGGGCTTGTTCAGAGTGCATGACGGTTGATTGTTGCAGTCCTCATTGCAGTAAAATTGTTCAGATGCGTCACCGTTGTTGGCTTCCATATGATCACCCATTTAGGCAGGATCCAGACGCTTTTGATGGGACTGTGGAAACAGGTGTGGCACCCAGGCGATGGACAGGGGATGAAATTTTGGAAGTGTTGAATGAATATGATTTTGGCCAGCTGAGCAATCATCCTGAGATAGTGGCGTCAATTCCAGACAAGCCCGAAAGGTATAAGTTTTGGACATAGAAGAGCATATTCTGGGAACTCCCCTACTGGCCCAAGTTGCCTTTCAGACACTACCTAGATGTCATGCACATAGAGAAGAATGTGTGTGAAAGTGTGGTGGGCACAGTTCTTAATTTGGAGGGGAAAACAAAAGACATCCCTAAGGCACGCATTGATCTGAAAGCTATGGGACTGCGGAAACATTTGTGGTTAAGAGATGGTAAGAGAAAAATGCCACAAGCTCCTTACACCGTAAAGCCGAAGCATAAGCATGAAATTTTTGGGTGGCTGAGTAATGTCAGGTATATATTCTTATGGCTATGCAGGAAATTAATATAATTTTTACTTATATATGGTTATATGCGAGAAATATAATTGTTGCCTATGGCTATATATATATGCAGGTATCCTTATGGCTATGCATGAAATATAAGCAGGTGTGTTAACTTCCGGGACAATAAGATGTACGGATTAAAGAGTCATGACTGCCATGTACTGCTTCAACGCCTTTTCCCTATTTTCATTCGAGGGTACCTGCCCAAAGAGGTGGTGGAGCCGTTGGTGGCCTTGTCAAGATTTTTTCAGAAGTTATGCACCAGGGAAGTTAAAAAATCAGATCTCAGGGAGATGCAAGATGACATCATTTTTATCATATGCAAGCTTGAGAGGATATTTCAGCCAAATTTTTTCGACATCATGCCTCACCTGATGGTCCATCTTCCCGAACAATTGTTGCTTACCGGTCCGGTACACTACACTTGGATGTATCCCATAGAAAGGTACAAATGATTCATACATTTGGTTTTTATATGTAAATTCTAATTTTTAAAGTATCATAACATGCACTTGTTAACTTGTAGACAATTGGGAGCCTACAAGGACTATGTGAAGAATAAATCTGCACCTGAATGGTGTATCGCTGAAGCATATATTGCGCACGAGTGTGTAACGTACACCAACGTGTATTTGGGAGCGCTTGAGGACCCCCAACAACAGATGCCGATAGATGAACCCCAGTTCAACCTTTCTATCATCTCCAATGACGTGGTAGTACAGGGAAGCTTGCCAAAGTCATACAAGTTGGATGGAAATGAGGTAGCCATTGCCCACTAGTCGGTACTGGTTAACTGTCCAGAAGTATAATATTGGAAAAACTATCATCTTCACTGCTCTGCTATTGTCGGAAATGTTGATTACCACAACAGGACGTTTGCAAACTATTTTGGTTAATGGGTAATGGTATATGTGTATATATCTATTTTTTATATCCTTATATAGAATGGAAACGTACGTGGTTTTGTTTTTCTATGTTCATAATTTCTTGTGTGGTTTCTTATCGTTTTCAGATGAACCATGTAGCAAATGATGGTTGCCCAGAGTGGTCAAACGAATTGAGGGTCCTGGCGATGATATACGCATTTTATGCTCGATTCTTAACGCATTTTCCTTTACGTTTAGCTATGTTATAATCTTAGTTTTTATGTTTTTTTTTATTTAATTTGTTATTTTTAGGTTATTTACGGTGGAGATGAATAACGGCGCGATTCGGAGAAATTTCGGCGATTTTGCGATTTTTGCGATTTCGGACCACCGGGAATGGGCCGGCCCATAAAGCATTTTGTGGGCCCATTTGTCAAAGTTTGTTTCGGCCCAAAATCAAGCCCAAGCCCATTAAATTCTGTAAGCAAGCCACTTGGTGAAGAGGAATAGTCAAGTTTGGCAAGCTTTGTGACTAGGCTTGGTGACTAAGCTTGTGATCATCACAAAGGGTGACTAGGCTTGGTGACTAAGGTTGTGATCATCACAAAGGGTGACTAAGGGTGTGACTAGCCTAGGTGAATCTTGCTTGTGATGATCACAAATGGTGACTAAGGGTGTGACTTGCCATGGTGACTAAGGGTGCATTTAATGAAGAGGCAAGGTGGAAGAGAGAGGTAGGCAATTCCTTTGCCTATATATAAGAGGGAGGCCAGCCATAATACAGATCATCTCCCATTTTTACAAGCCAAAGCTCTACACAAATACCACTCCTCCATAAACACTTCAAACGTCCTTTACAAGCCGAAGCAATTCATCCTCCGAAGCCATCGATCATTCACAATACGCTAAGTCCCTTGTGAATGAGAACCACCTTCAAGAAGTCATTCTTTGCATTCAAGACAAAAAGTGTAACCATGATCTTCAACTTCATGTCTTTTGCTTTGTATTTGTTCACTTTGATGTATTTAATGAAGAACAAGTTTGGATTTGAGTTATATGTTCTCAAGCCTTTTCGTAAATTGCATGTGTTTATGATTTCAAGCCTTTTATGCATGTTTGATACAATCTTAAAGCTTCGAAAGCATGTGTTAGATAATACGCTAAGTCCCTCTCTTTCGCATGTTTCGATGATCGTACTTTGTTTAGGGTGTTTAGATGATACGCGCAAAACATGCATTCACGTTAACTTAAAAACACAGATTACGCGCATTGCAATTTAAACCCTTCTTTTGTCATTTGTAATATTGGCGAGTAGGGATCGTTCTTTATCCGGGGAATTAAGGGCGCATGCATGGTTTCGTTAATAAGCGGAAATGTAAATGTTTGGGGGGATTGGAAGTTGGTTGTTTAATCTACGAAATTAAAGTACAAAAACATGCAAACACAACTAAAACTCTTAGGCATCTAACATGTTTTACTCATAGACAAGTTTCAACAATCAAGAAACTTAAAGTCTAATTATGCTTGCTAAAAATAAGAAGTTACACTACTAATTACATGTGATCATCTCATCTTATTAGCCTACCCTTTTCATGCATCAAACCTTTTTGTAAGTTACGAAATTCATAACTTCTAACTAAATACACATGCTTAATAATTGAGTAGGAATGCAACTTAGCGTATAAACATCCTAAACAACATACGATCATCGAAACATGCGAAAGAGAGGGACTTAGCGTATTTTCTAACACATGCATTCGAAGCTTTAAGATTGTATCAAACATGCATAAAAGGCTAGAAATCATAAACACATGCATATTACAAATCTGTTTAAGAGCATAAAACACAAATCTAAACTTGTTCTTCATTTGATACATAAATGTATTCCAATACATCAAGAGGTTCAAATACAAAACAAAAGAAATGAAAGTGAAGATCATGGTTACACTTTTTGTCTTGAATGCTAGATGATCTACGGTGGAGATGGCTTTCCTTCACAAGGGACTTAGCGTATTGTGAAGGATGGAGGATGCTTTGCTTCGGCTTGGATGGAGGAGAACCCTAGAACCTTGCTTCGGCTTGGAATGGAGGAGATGTGCTTCGGCTTGTAAGAGAACCTTCAAGTGTTTATGGTGGAAGAGTATTTGTGTAGAGCTTTGGCGAGTAATTTGAGTGATGGTTTAATTATGTTCAGCCTCCTTGGTATTTATAGGCAAGGAATGCTTGCCTTCTCTCTTCCACCTTGCCTCCCTCCATTTAATGCAAGCAAGAGTCACCATGCAAGTCATCCCCTTAGTCACCAAGTGTGATCATCATTTGTGAACCCTAAGCAAGAGTCACCATGCAAGTCACCATTTATAAACCCTAAGCAAGAGTCACCATGGCAAGTCATCTTTTGTGATGATCACAAAGCTTAGTCACTAAAATGAGTCACAAAGCTTGATATTGTTGACTTTTCAACTTCACCAAAAGGCTTCCATGCCAAAATTAATGGGCTTGGGCTGGTTTTTGGGCCAAAACAAACTTTGAGAAATGGGCCCATAATTTGCTTTTTGGGCCGGCCCATTTTCGGAGGTCCAAAATCGCAAAATCGCCGAAATTCCTCCGAATTGCGTCGTTATTAATCTCCACCGTAAATATCTTCAAAATAACAAATTAAATAAGGAAAACATAAAAACTAAGATAATAACATAGCTAAACGTAAAGGGAAATGCGTTAAGAAACGAGCATAAAATGCGTATATCAAATTCCCCCACACTTAGACTTTGCTAGTCCCTTAGCAAACACTAAGTTAAACTAAGACTCCCTAAGAATTTAAAACAAAGGAAAGAACATAACTAAGCCCTTAGCTAAAATTTGTCTCAGAATTTGCATAAGTATATGGCGATGGCTCACATGAATTTCAACTTTGTATGCTCAACGAATTCAAGAGATAATTGCGATATAATTTATGTAATGAACAAGTAAGACATAGAGAAAACAGTGGTTATGTTTATAGCTGTGCATGCTTTGAATAAATGTTTAATCAACTCACAAGGATGCACTCATCATATTTTTCACTCATGACAAGGGTTCACTTAAAGTGTATATGAATTGAAATGAAAATCACATGAATGAAGTTTGATTGCTTGCACAAATGAACCAAAACCATAAGCTTACTCATGCAACTTACTCTACAAATTGAAAGCTACTCATTTTAAGGATCATAAAGGACTTTTAGTGAGGTTGTAATGGGGTTAAGGCTAAGGCATTCGAAATTTAGATATGTGGTGATAAAAACGTTCCAACGACTTAGTCTAGCACCAAATTCGTCCTCCATCTCCACTCGAATGTTACCATGTATACTTCAATTTAAACTACCCTTTGAGCTTTTCGGACAGGACAAAGGCCATATTTGTTCTATTTTTGGGCCTTCAATTTGTCGTAATCTCCAAATCCGCAAAATAAGGGGGACGTTAATCCAATTGGTTTCTACTTTAGAACACAACATATTGCCATGAGAGATAATAATAATTTTTTTTTTCTTTTCATTCTCTCAAATATAATTTTTTTTCTTTTCTTTTTGGCAATCTCAAACTTTTTTTAGCTATTTGGACAAGTCTTTCCCCTTACTCACATTAACTCTTTTAATCTTTCCTAGCAAACCATAATCTTATGTGCTAGTTTCGAAAAATTCTCACCAAGTTTCCAGAACAAGGGTAAGGATATTCTATACTAGGGTAAGTGTTTAGGTATATATGGTGATGAAAGAAAAGCTTAACGTGGGCTCAATTGGTTTATCTAGGGGTGTCGCAACTTGTGCGTACAAATGGGATACATGGATATTTGGCAATGTGGTGGAAAAATCCTAAATGCCTTTAATCATTTCCAAAATCAAAGTATGTATCAACTTAAAAGCTTTGCAAATTGACATGAGTAAGTTCTAGTATTCTCTAGTTCATTAAAATCTATGGCAAGCAATTGAATGAGGCATATATAAGCTAGTAGCTACGAAATGGATGCATATTCACTCGAATAAAGAACAGATAGCTCAAAAGCTCACATAGGGTTCATATGATTAAAAACTTATTCAAGCATGCGATTTTCTGTACCATGTTTTGCAATTCATATCTACTACATGTTAAAAACATATAGAATATCTCAATTAGCACAAGAATTCGATGCATGTGATTCATACGCCATGTGTTCGTATCGGTCAAATTTCATCATCGACTAGCTAAGGGCATCCTAAAGACTCTGAAAAACACTAATTTAGACACAATTAAATTATAAACCCTTCCCCCACACTTAAACTCTACATTGCCCTCAATGTAGTAAAGTAACAGTATAGAATTAAACATGGAGCATAGGATCTACGAAAATTCTAGTTTAAAATACAAAAGCCATTAAATTAAGTAAAAGGGGAGAAGAAAACAAATCTGTTGTCTCCCTATTGGGTTGCCTCCCAATGAGCGCTTGTTTTACGTCGTTAGCTTTGGACGTGATGCATCATTTTGTTTTTGAAATGGCCGGTTCTTGGAGTTGCATCTCCTCCACGGTGTGTTCCGCAAATGCCTCAAAATAGGGCTTCAAGCGATGGCCATTTACTTTGAACTCACTACCTTTGTCGATAGATCAAATGAGAACTGCTCCATGAGGTAGAACTTGAGAAACTATGAATGGCCCCATCCATCGAGAGCGAAGCTTTCCCGGAAAGAGCTTAAGTCTTGAATTGAAAAGCAATACTTTCTGCCCAACTTCAAAACTCTTCCCGCGAATCATCTGATCATGGATCTTTTTGGTCTTCTCTTTGTAAATCCACGCATTGTCGAAAGCATCATTTCTGATTTCTTCAAGTTCACAAAGTTGAAGCTTCCGATGCAAGCATGCGGCATCTCGATCGATGTTGAATTTCTTCACGGCCCACCATGCCTTGTGCTCCAATTCAACCGGAAGATGGCACGCCTTTCCATAAATTAATCGGAAAGGTGACATACCAATGGGGGTCTTGTAGGCAGTCCTGTAAGCCCACAATGCATCGTCTAAGCATTGACTCCAATCTTTCCGGTTTAGGCGGACGGTTCGCTCCAAAATCTTCTTGATCTCACGGTTGGAAACTTCAGCCATTCCATTTGTTTGAGGGTGGTATGGTGTGGAAACCTTGTGTTTTACGCCATACTTCCTCATCAGTGCTTCCACCGTGCGGTTGCAAAAGTGACTTCCTCCATCGCTAATTAGAACGCGTGGCATTCCAAATCTACTGAAAATGTTAGTTCGTAGGAAATCTGCAACAACTCGCGAATCATTAGTACGGGTGGCCTTTGCCTCCACCCATTTAGAAACATAATCTACTGCGAGTAAGATATAAGTAAAACCATTGGAGGGAGGAAATGGTCCCATAAAATCAATACCCCACACATCAAAAATTTCGACATTAAATATGTAGTGTTGTGGCATTTGATCTCTAGGCCCTAAATTACCGAATCTCTGGCACTTATCACATGCAGCACAATATGCATGAGCATCGCGAAATAAACTAGGCCAAAAGAAACCGCAATCTAAAATCTTAAGGGCTGTCCTCCTTGAACCAAAATGTCCCCCACATGCTTCATTGTGACAAAAGTCTAGAATAGGCTTAAATTCACTATCCGGCATACATCTCCTAATTACTAAATCGGAGCATTGTTTCCATAAATAAGGCTCATCCCAGATAAAGGTTCTAGCATTATGCTTAAGTTTGTCACGTTGAAATTTATGCATGGTAGACGGAAACTCACCGGTAACTAAGTAATTTACGATATCTGCATACCATGGAGTTTCCGGAACAGTTACCTCAATTCCGAAGAGTTTTTCATCCGGAAAAGTGTCCTCAATTTCAACAGCGTCATTCTCACCGATCAAGCGTGATAGGTGGTCAGCGACAACATTTTCTACTCCCTTCTTATCCTTGATTTCGACGTTGAATTCTTGGAGTAGAAGTATCCATCTTATAAGCCGTGGTTTTGCGTCCTTCTTTAGCATTAGATACTTCAAAGCTGCATGATCAGTATACACAGTTACTTTAGTTTGAAGTAAATAAGACCGAAATTTATCTAAAGCAAAAACCACGGCAAGAAACTCCTTCTCGGTGGTAGTATAATTTCTTTGCGCTTCATCAAGCGTCCGAGAGGCGTAATAGATTACGCAAGGCTTCTTGTCCTTCCGCTGACCCAAGACGGCTCCTACGGCATAATCCGAGGCGTCGCACATGAGTTCAAATGGCAGAGACCAATCAGGGCTGCATAAAATAGGAGCGCTCGTGAGAAGCTCTTTCAACTTGTTGAAGGCAGCGTTGCATTCTTCATCAAAGACGAACGGGGTCTCCTTTTGCAGCAATTTACACAACGGGCGCGAGATGTGGGAAAAGTCTTTGATAAACCTACGATAAAATCCTGCGTGTCCAAGAAATGAACGAATCTCTCTAACCGAAGTTGGAGAGGGTAAGTGACGCACAAGATCTACTTTAGATTTATCAACTTCTAACCCTTTTTCCGAAATAATATGACCTAACACTATCCCTTGCGTAACCATGAAATGGCACTTCTCCCAATTAAGCACCAAGTTCGTTTCAACGCATCTTTGTAAAATTGTTTCTAAATTGTTTAAGCATGCATCAAAATCACTCCCAAATACACTAAAGTCGTCCATGAATACTTCAATAATTTTTTCAATGTACTCGGAGAAAATTGAGAGCATGCAACGTTGAAATGTACCTGGTGCGTTACACAGTCCAAATGGCATGCGGCGATAGGCAAACGTTCCGAACGGGCACGTGAACGTTGTCTTTTCTTGATCTTCCTCCGCAATGCTAATTTGGTTGTAGCCGGAATATCCGTTGAGAAAACAATAAAATGCATGGCCGGCTAATCTTTCCAGCATTTGGTCGATGAATGGTAAGGGAAAATGATCCTTGCGGGTTGCGGCGTTGAGCTTCCAGTAATCAATGCACACTCGGTGTCCAGTGATCGTTCTTTGTGGCACAAGTTCATTTTCCAGATTCTCGACGACGGTGATTCCCGATTTCTTGGGTACTACCTGGACTGGGGAAACCCAACGGCTATCAGAAATAGGGTAAATAACTCCACAGTCCATGAGTTTAATTACCTCCTTTTTTACCACCTCCATCATCGGAGGGTGGAGCCAACGTTGCGCTTCTCGCGTAGGCTTGGTGCCTTCTTCAAGGAAAATCCTATGCACACATGTTGCTGGATTTATTCCCTTGATGTCCGCAAGTGTCCATCCTATTGCAGGTTTGTATCGTTTGAGCACACTCACGAGCTTCTCCTCCTGTTCCTCTTCTAGCGCGGACGAAATAATGACCGGTAAAGTTTCATTCTCGCCCAAGTACGCATACTTCAGATGGTCCGGTAGTAGCTTGAGTTCTAAAACTGGAGCTTCTACGATGGAAGGAACCATTTTATTAGTACCAAAAGTAATTGGTAAAGGAGGAGAAAAGCTTACTTTTCGTGGTGCGGCATTTAGGGACATGGCCATGTCTTGAATTTGAGGCGTCAGCTCTAGTAAAGCCTCGAGATGGCCGTCATGCCCAAGTTGAATGGCCATGTCGAGTTCATCCTCATTGATGGTGTCGAGGTAGCCTTGTGCTAAGGTATCCACAGGATCGTATGTCGAAATGGCAGCTACGCTCGACATTGGAAACTTCATCCCGTTTAGGATGTTGAACTCGATTCTTTCTCCATCAATCTCCATGGAGAAAGTGCCTTGAAACACATCAATCTTCGTTCTCGCAGTCCGCATGAAAGGTCGCCCAAGCAGTAGCGGCGTGGTGTTCAGTGGACTCTCTTCCATGTCAACTATATAGAAATCCGCTGGAAAAATCAGTTTGTTGACCTGCACAAGAACGTCTTCTACGTATCCCCTCGGATACTTGTGTGTGCGATCGACTAATTGGATGACAACACCATCTTGCTTGAGATCTCCAAGCTCCATCGATTCGAATAGATAGTAAGGCATGACATTAATGGAAGCTCCGAGATCAAGCATCACGTCTTCAAAGTGGGTGTCACCGATTACGCAAGGAACTGCAAAGCTCCCTGGGTCCTTCAGTTTTGGGGGTAGCCGACGCTGCAAAACCGCCGAAACGGTTGCGTTCACCTTCACAACCTCCTTCTCTCGAGTTTGCCTCCTCTGTGTGCATAATTCTTTCAGAAACTTCGCGTATATCGGCACCTGTTTTATGCACTCGATCAAGGGCAAATTCACTTGCACCTTTCGGAAGATGTCCAAAATATCTTCATATTGGGCATCCTTCTTCTTTGATTTATTTAATCTGCTAGGGAAAGGTGCAACAGCAAACGGAGAATTAGTAATAACCGTATTTGAAGGAATATGGTTTTTAACTTTGATTGGGGTAGGATGTGGAGGTGATTGTGCCTTGGTGACATTAGGCGTCACCTTCTTTTTCTCGGCCTCTTGAATTGCCGGATCGATCTCATCTTCTTCTTCGTTGGTGATGTCCTCAATGGTAACTTCATCAAGATGAGATCGCTTGGTCTTTGGTTCCTCAAGTATCTTCCCACTCCTTGTGACTATAGCATTCACGTTTCTTTTATTAGGAGTGGTTTGAGGTGGAAGCCGACCGGTTTCCTTGATTTGGCCCATGAAATCAACAAGCTGGCCAAGCTGCTTCTTCACTTCGGTGATGTCGCGGCCATGTGAGTCAAGTGTCTCCTTTGTCTTCGATTGTCCGTCGAGGAGAACTTGTGTGGAGGCCGAAAGTTGCGACAACATCTTGTCGTAATCCGGGTTGGTGAAGGATTGCGAAGACGAACCATGCTGCATCGGTGGCCTTGGTTGAAATGGAGGGCGTTGGTAGCTTTGTTGAGGTGCTGGAGGGTTCAAAGTTCCCTCGTTGCTGCTCCATCTAAAACTCGGATGATCACGGTTGACATAGTTGTTATAATTGTTATACCGTTGTCCTCCCTGATATCCGCCGATGGCGTTAGCATGCTCCGGCTCGCTTGCTTGTTCCGGCACTTGAGGGCACTGGTCATTGTGGTGACCTTGTGTTTGACATATGCCACAAACAGGCCGTTGAGTTGCCTTTGCTCTTGTCGTCTCAAGTTCTAAAACCTTCTCTAGCATATGAGCTAGTTTGTCGTATTTTTCGTCTGCGTCGGTTGTAGAACTCGCTTCACCGACTGCTCGTCTGTTGGACATTCCGTATTGTGCATCATTATTCGCCCGATTTTCTAGAAGAGCTCTAGCTTCGGTTTCGGTTAAGTCCATGAATGCACCGGTGGCTGCTGCATCCAGCAATTCCCTATCAATCGGCTTGAGACCATCGTAAAAGTAATTCATGAGATTGGTCTCGGAAAATCCATGCGATGGGCAAGTGGCACACAAAACTTTGAATCGGTCGTAGTATTGGCCGAAGGTCTCGTCCGGTTTCTGTGTGATGCCAGTGATTTGCTTTCTCAAGACGGTGATTTTTGAGGCCGGGAAGTACTTTGCTAGGAACATATCCGCAAGTTGCTTCCATGAGGTAATATGGTTCGGCGGTAGTTCCATTAGCCAAGACTCGGCCCTGTCGACTAGGGTGAATGGAAATGCCTTCAGCTTGAAGAGCTCCGTATCCGCATCAGATGGCTTCATGCTGTTACAAACAAATTGGAATTGTTTGAGATGCTTGTTTGGATCTTCATTGGAAAGTCCGTGAAAAATGGGTAGTCGGTGGAGGAAGCCACTCTTTAGCTCGATATCCTTCATGTTTTCCTCCGGTTGTGGAAAAGCAATGCTCGAAGGCCCGCTGCTCCATTCTGTTGAGCAGGTGCGCTGACGAAGAGATTGTCCTGCATTGGCCATGTTGACTTGCTGTGCTTCTACTTCTGAATTGTGGTCGGTTGATGAATGTGAAGACTCGGAAACTTCCTCGATGATGGGATGATCCAGGATGTCAGTTTGAGCTCTAAGTCTCGCTATTCTCTCTGCGATCTCTGCGATCAGTCAGTTCAGGATTCCGATCGGACATTCATTAGCCTGAGCATCCACCAAAGACCAAGTGTTAGTATCAACAAAGAATTTGAGATGAATATAGGAATACTAACCAAAATCGTATGACATATTTAGAAAACAAAGCAATAACAAATAGTAAAACTATCAAAGCATACTATAAATACTCACAAATACTTAAAAACTACTAATAACACACAAAAGTTATAATACTTAAGACACTAAATGTCATTTACTAAGTAATGCAAATGATTTAATCAATTTTATGGGCTATGCAAAAGAATGTAATAAACTAAGACACATGTTTTCTGCAAATTAAAACTATATAATGCTAAACCCAAGAATTTAGTTAGAACATATATAAACAAAGTTCAAATACAAGCAAACAATAATTCACATCGAATTTATGCACCACACATTTTTTTTCAATAAAATGCATTAAACAACAATCCTACGTGAAAGATGGAGTGCATGCATAAGAGAAAACGTTAGAACCTGCAGAAAACACACGAGTTACGTGCAAAAAAAAAATGAATGCAAAGAATGACTTCTTCTTCGATCTTATGTCCCTAACTTCACTTAGGTTAGGGTACTCGGTAGTGAAATCCGAGTATCATAAAGCCTAAGAGAGGTTATGCAAGCTAAGTAACGTTTGTTAGTCCTTTACAGTTTTTAATGCACAAACAAACACAAAAATTTGACTAAGTTTTATTTATTTCCTTTGGCCCCGATGGTACGTGGTGCAGAGGCTCTCGACTGTGCAATGGGTCTCGTTCATCCGAAGATGAAGTCTGATTCCAGGAGGTCTAAGCATGCATAATCCGATATACCATCTATTTAAAGGATTATGTCGTATTAAGTTCATGTATTTATCCGTATTCATATGCACTTATGATTTACAGAGAGTACGCGAAATGATCATTCGGTAAATTTCTTGGACGTGCGGCCCGCGCGAAAATATATACCGACTACAATTCAGCTTAGTTACGTTTAGAAATGGTTAGTAGGAATAGAGATAACGCGAGAGGTAAGGACTAATATTTAGAACAACCCGAGGCTTACTCGTAAGAGTATATACTCCAATGTTGTTCCTAGAGACACCCCGAGGCTAACCAGTTACGGTATATACTCCAATGGTGTTCTATTGCTTAGATCCGAAACCCGGCACCAATCATAAACCCATTCACCATATCCAACAATCAGCCAAATTTGTGAGATAGTATATAATCTCAAGTTCTTAGTAAACTCCGCCCACAACCTCGTGCCCATAACTTCACTTAGGTTATGGCGTGTGGTGATAAAATCCACACATCACGAGGGGTTAAGGAGATAAACCAGAAAAAGAGGCACCACCTATTCCAAAGAACGAAACCTTATAACCAATACTCGTGCACAATGTAAATCAATTTAAGTACGTCTACGTTTTGATTGCGCCTATGATTTAAAAGGAATACACGACTTAGTTATTGAATAAATCTCTTGTCCGTGCGGCCCGCGCGAAAATGTATACCAACTATCGTTAATCATCGTAATTGTTGGAAATGACCAGTTGGGATAGATGTAACGCGAGAGGTGAGAACTAATTTCTGGGAACAACCTGAGGCTAACTCGTAAGAGTATATACTCCAATGTTGTTCTTAGAAACACCCCGAGGCTTACTCGTAAGAGTATATACTCCAATGGTGTTCTGTTTTCTTAGTTCAAAACCCGTCACCATTCATAACCCTTCTAGACATCATAACCAACTCTTACTCGAATTCACAAGATAGTATACAATCTCAAGTGTTTGTAAACTCCGCCCACAACCTCGTGCCCATAACTTCACTTAGGTTATGGCGTGTGGTGATGAAATCCACACATCACGAAGGGTTAAGGAGATAGACAAACAAAAGAGGCACCACCTATTCCATAGAGATTTATTTAATAACTAAGTACTAGTACTCAAATTAAATCAAAGACTATCCTTTAACATGAAAATAAATTATGCAAGTGTAAAAACTAAGTATAAATAAATTCGTCTAAGTAAAAGTATGCATTGTAAACATGTATGTAAATTTCTTTAAGTATAAACAAGAATGAACAAGTATGTACTTCGAAAATTTAGACATGCTTTTAATCACAAATGTACAACGAAATCATACAAAAACATTCTAACTCCCCGGCAACGGCGCCAAAAATTGATACGCGCAAAACATGCATTCACGTTAACTTAAAAACACAGATTACGCGCATTGCAATTTAAACCCTTCTTTTGTCATTTGTAATATTGGCGAGTAGGGATCGTTCTTTATCCGGGGAATTAAGGGCGCATGCATGGTTTCGTTAATAAGCGGAAATGTAAATGTTTGGGGGGATTGGAAGTTGGTTGTTTAATCTACGAAATTAAAGTACAAAAACATGCAAACACAACTAAAACTCTTAGGCATCTAACATGTTTTACTCATAGACAAGTTTCAACAATCAAGAAACTTAAAGTCTAATTATGCTTGCTAAAAATAAGAAGTTACACTACTAATTACATGTGATCATCTCATCTTATTAGCCTACCCTTTTCATGCATCAAACCTTTTTGTAAGTTACGAAATTCATAACTTCTAACTAAATACACATGCTTAATAATTGAGTAGGAATGCAACTTAGCGTATAAACATCCTAAACAACATACGATCATCGAAACATGCGAAAGAGAGGGACTTAGCGTATTTTCTAACACATGCATTCGAAGCTTTAAGATTGTATCAAACATGCATAAAAGGCTAGAAATCATAAACACATGCATATTACAAATCTGTTTAAGAGCATAAAACACAAATCTAAACTTGTTCTTCATTTGATACATAAATGTATTCCAATACATCAAGAGGTTCAAATACAAAACAAAAGAAATGAAAGTGAAGATCATGGTTACACTTTTTGTCTTGAATGCTAGATGATCTACGGTGGAGATGGCTTTCCTTCACAAGGGACTTAGCGTATTGTGAAGGATGGAGGATGCTTTGCTTCGGCTTGGATGGAGGAGAACCCTAGAACCTTGCTTCGGCTTGGAATGGAGGAGATGTGCTTCGGCTTGTAAGAGAACCTTCAAGTGTTTATGGTGGAAGAGTATTTGTGTAGAGCTTTGGCGAGTAATTTGAGTGATGGTTTAATTATGTTCAGCCTCCTTGGTATTTATAGGCAAGGAATGCTTGCCTTCTCTCTTCCACCTTGCCTCCCTCCATTTAATGCAAGCAAGAGTCACCATGCAAGTCATCCCCTTAGTCACCAAGTGTGATCATCATTTGTGAACCCTAAGCAAGAGTCACCATGCAAGTCACCATTTATAAACCCTAAGCAAGAGTCACCATGGCAAGTCATCTTTTGTGATGATCACAAAGCTTAGTCACTAAAATGAGTCACAAAGCTTGATATTGTTGACTTTTCAACTTCACCAAAAGGCTTCCATGCCAAAATTAATGGGCTTGGGCTGGTTTTTGGGCCAAAACAAACTTTGAGAAATGGGCCCATAATTTGCTTTTTGGGCCGGCCCATTTTCGGAGGTCCAAAATCGCAAAAATCGCAAAATCGCCGAAATTCCTCCGAATTGCGTCGTTATTAATCTCCACCGTAAATATCTTCAAAATAACAAATTAAATAAGGAAAACATAAAAACTAAGATAATAACATAGCTAAACGTAAAGGGAAATGCGTTAAGAAACGAGCATAAAATGCGTATATCAAATTCCCCCACACTTAGACTTTGCTAGTCCCTTAGCAAACACTAAGTTAAACTAAGACTCCCTAAGAATTTAAAACAAAGGAAAGAACATAACTAAGCCCTTAGCTAAAATTTGTCTCAGAATTTGCATAAGTATATGGCGATGGCTCACATGAATTTCAACTTTGTATGCTCAACGAATTCAAGAGATAATTGCGATATAATTTATGTAATGAACAAGTAAGACATAGAGAAAACAGTGGTTATGTTTATAGCTGTGCATGCTTTGAATAAATGTTTAATCAACTCACAAGGATGCACTCATCATATTTTTCACTCATGACAAGGGTTCACTTAAAGTGTATATGAATTGAAATGAAAATCACATGAATGAAGTTTGATTGCTTGCACAAATGAACCAAAACCATAAGCTTACTCATGCAACTTACTCTACTAATTGAAAGCTACTCATTTTAAGGATCATAAAGGACTTTTAGTGAGGTTGTAATGGGGTTAAGGCTAAGGCATTCGAAATTTAGATATGTGGTGATAAAAACGTTCCAACGACTTAGTCTAGCACCAAATTCGTCCTCCATCTCCACTCGAATGTTACCATGTATACTTCAATTTAAACTACCCTTTGAGCTTTTCGGACAGGACAAAGGCCATATTTGTTCTATTTTTGGGCCTTCAATTTGTCGTAATCTCCAAATCCGCAAAATAAGGGGGACGTTAATCCAATTGGTTTCTACTTTAGAACACAACATATTGCCATGAGAGATAATAATAATTTTTTTTTTCTTTTCATTCTCTCAAATATAATTTTTTTTCTTTTCTTTTTGGCAATCTCAAACTTTTTTTAGCTATTTGGACAAGTCTTTCCCCTTACTCACATTAACTCTTTTAATCTTTCCTAGCAAACCATAATCTTATGTGCTAGTTTCGAAAAATTCTCACCAAGTTTCCAGAACAAGGGTAAGGATATTCTATACTAGGGTAAGTGTTTAGGTATATATGGTGATGAAAGAAAAGCTTAACGTGGGCTCAATTGGTTTATCTAGGGGTGTCGCAACTTGTGCGTACAAATGGGATACATGGATATTTGGCAATGTGGTGGAAAAATCCTAAATGCCTTTAATCATTTCCAAAATCAAAGTATGTATCAACTTAAAAGCTTTGCAAATTGACATGAGTAAGTTCTAGTATTCTCTAGTTCATTAAAATCTATGGCAAGCAATTGAATGAGGCATATATAAGCTAGTAGCTACGAAATGGATGCATATTCACTCGAATAAAGAACAGATAGCTCAAAAGCTCACATAGGGTTCATATGATTAAAAACTTATTCAAGCATGCGATTTTCTGTACCATGTTTTGCAATTCATATCTACTACATGTTAAAAACATATAGAATATCTCAATTAGCACAAGAATTCGATGCATGTGACATGTTTTACTCTTAGGCATCTAACATGTTTTACTCATAGACAAGTTTCAACAATCAAGAAACTTAAAGTTTAATTATGCTTGCTAAAAATAAGAAGTTACACTACTAATTACATGTGATCATCTCATCTTATTAGCCTACCCTTTTCATGCATCAAACCTTTTTGTAAGTTACGAAATTCATAACTTCTAACTAAATATACATGCTTAATAATTGAGTAGGAATGCAACTTAGCGTATAAACATCCTAAACAACATACGATCATCGAAACATGCGAAAGAGAGGGACTTAGCGTATTTTCTAACACATGCTTACGAAGCTTTAAGATTGTATCAAACATGCATAAAAGGCTAGAAATCATAAACACATGCAACTTATGAATCGGTTTAAACACATAAAACACAAATCTAAACTTGTTCTTCATTTGATACATAAATGTATTCCAATACATCAAAAGGTTCAAATACAAAGCAAAAGAAATGAAAGTGAAGATCATGGTTACACTTTTTGTCTTGAATGCTTGATGATCTACGGTGGAGATGGATTTCCTTCACAAGGGACTTAGCATATTGTGTTGGATGGAGGAGGATTGCTTCGGCTTGGATGGAGAAGATGTGCTTCGGCTTTGCTTGAGAATCCTTGAAGTGTTTATGGTGGAGGAGTATTTGTGTAGAGTTTTTGCTTGTAAAATGAGAGATGCATAATATATGGCCAGCCTCCTCTCTTATATAGGCAAGGGATGTTGCCTTCTCTCTTCCACCTTGCCTCCCTCCATTTAATGCAAGTAATGATCAATATGGCAAGTCACTCCCTTAGTCACCTTTTGTGATCATCATTTATGAACCCTAAGCAAGAGTCACCATGGTAAGTCACATGGCAAGTCATCTTTTGTGATAATCACAAAGCTTAGTCACTAAAATGAGTCACAAAGCTTGATATTGTTGACTTTTCAACTTCACCAAAAGGCTTCCATGCCAAAATGAATGGGTTTGGGCTTGATAATGGGCCGAAACAAGATTTGAGAAATCGGCCCATAATTTGCTTTTTGGGCCGGCCCATTTTCGGAGGTCCAAAATCGCAAAAATCGCAAAATCGCCGAAATTCCTCCAAATTGCGCCGTTATTAATCTCCACCGTAAATATCTTCAAAATAACAAATTAAATAAGGAAAACATAAAAACTAAGATAATAACATAGCTAAACGTAAAGGGAAATGCGTTAAGAAACGAGCATAAAATGCGTATATCAAATTCCCCCACACTTAGACTTTGCTAGTCCCTTAGCAAACACTAAGTTAAACTAAGACTCCCTAAGAATTTAAAACAAAGGAAAGAACATAACTAAGCCCTTAGCTAAAATTTGTCTCAGAATTTGCATAAGTATATGGTGATGGCTCACATGAATTTCAACTTGTATGCTCAACGAATTCAAGAGATAATTGCGATATAATTATGTAATGAACAAGTAAGACATAGAAAAAAAACAATGGTTATGTTATAGCTGTGCATGCTTTGAATAAAGGTTTAATCAACTCACAAGGATGCACTCATCATATTTTTCACTCATGAAAAAGGGTTCACTTAAAGTGTATATAAATTTAAACGAAAACCTCATGAATGGAGTTAATTACTTGCACAAATGAACCAAAACCATAAGCTTACTCATGCAACTTACTCTACTAATTGAAAGCTACTCATTTTAAGGATCATAAACGACTTTTAGTGAGGTTGTAATGGGGTTAAGGCTAAGGCATTCGAAATTTAGATATGTGGTGATAAAAACGTTCCAACGACTTAGTCTAGCACCATATTCGTCCTCCATCTCCACTCGAATGTTACCATGTATACTTCAATTTAAACTACCCTTTGAGCTTTTCGGACAGGACAAAGACCATATTTGTTCTATTTTTGGGCCTTCAATTTGTCGTAATCTCCAAATCCGCAAATAAGGGGGACGTTAATCCAATTGGTTTCTACTTTAGAACACAACATATTGCCATGAGAGATAATAATAATATTTTTTTCTTTTCATTCTCTCAAATATAATTTTTTTTCTTTTCTTTTTAGCAATCTCATACTTTTTTAGCTATTTGGACAAGTCTTTCCCCTTACTCACATTAACTCTTTTAATCTTTCCTACCAAACCATAATCTTATGTGCTAGTTTCGAAAAATTCTCACCAAGTTTCCGGAACAAGGGTAAGGATATTCTATACTAGGGTAAGTGTTTAGGTATATATGGTGATGAAAGAAAAGCTTAACGTGGGCTCAATTGGTTTATCTAGGGGTGTCGCAACTCATGCGTACAAATGGGATACATGGATATTTGGCGAAGTGGTGGAAAATCCTAAATGCCTTTAATCATTTCCAAAATCAAAGTATGTATCAACTTAAAAGCTTTGCAAATTGACATGAGTAAGTTCTAGTATTCTCTAGTTCATTAAAATCTATGGCAAGCAATCAAATGAGGCATATATAAGCTAGTAGCTACGAAATGGATGTATATTCACTCGAATAAAGAACAGATAGCTCAAAAGCTCACATAGGGTTCATATGATTAAAAATTTATTCAAGCATGCGATTTCTGTACCATGTTTTGCAATTCATATCTACTACATGTTAAAAACATAAAGAATATCTCAATTAGCACAAGAATTCGATGCATGTGATTCATACGCTATATGTGTTCGTATCGATCAAATTTCATCATTGACTAGTTAAGGGCGTCCTAAAGACTCTGAAAAACACTAATTTAGACACAATTAAATTGTAAACCCTTCCCCCACACTTAAACTCTACATTGCCCTCAATGTACTAAAGTAGAAGTATAGAATAAAAATGGAGTATAGGATCTACGAAAATTTTAATCTAATACGCAAAAAGCCATTAAATTAATTAAAAGGGGAGAAGAAAACAAATCTGTTGTCTCCCTATTGGGTTGCCTCCCAATGAGCGCTCGTTTTACGTCGTTAGCTTTGGACATGATGCATCATTTTGTTTTTGAAATGGCCGGTTCTTGGAGTTGCATCTCCTCCACGGTGTGCTCCGCAAATGCCTCAAAATAGGGCTTCAAGCGATGGCCATTTACTTTGAACTCACTACCTTTGTCGATAGATCGAATGAGAACTGCTCCATGAGGTAGAACTTGAGAAACTATGAATGGACCCATCCATCGAGAGCGAAGCTTTCCCGGAAAGAGCTTAAGTCTTTGAAAGGACCCAATCCCGATTTAGCTCCCTAAACCGGAATCGAACCCCTTCGAAAATATGAACCAACAAAAACTTTTCGAAATTTGGGCAGAGTTTCGTTACTAGCGTGGAATTACCATTACCTGCACGCGGAAAATACACTTCATCCTATGCTACAAAAAGCAAACCGTGGGCACCAATCCCATCCGGATTTCTCAATATATCAACAGTAAAGTAAAGTAGTAAATATATATGCACTTTACCGAAATCCAGTGTAAAATCGTATAACGTATTCAATAGGAAGCTCAGAGCGACATCTAATACATAATCGTATACGCATACCACAGTAGGTAGAACAATAAACCTACTGGATGAAACAAAGTAGCTCGAGCACTATGCCTCCGACCACGACGTGCGACACCAGAGCCTGAACTGCAAACTGGGCACGGAAACCGAAAAGCCCAGGTGAAAGACAATAAACACGTTAGAGTGAGTGGACGAAAATAAATGACTTTCACCAGTTAATATATATGTTTAAAATAACATATGCGAGTCCAGGTAAATAAAATAACAAGTACACGAGGTAAAACTCATACTCCTCCAGTGTACTGAGCATGCAAGTAAAATCCCACGGGGTCACTCATGGACACACACCGTGCTAGTACAGTCCGAATCACGAGGTCCTTGGTCCCCGTGATTCTAAGCCAGAAATGGCCTCGGTTCCGGGGAAAACGCCCCTCACCGGTCAGGTCGGGATGACGACGTCCCTCCTGGATGGCCTACCATCGGGGATCAGCCGAGAGGCAATGTGTATCGATACAACAACGTAACCAAGACTGTACTCTGTGAAAACCAAATCATAAACAGTTCGATGCAAATGCATGAAACAACATATAAATGTATGTATATTTGTATACGTATATCCGTATATGTATAATCGTAAACACATGCTCATATTTATTATAATCTCGTATGAAATCTCATGCCCGTAAATCATCATCATGCTGCATGCTCAAATTCATTAACATATATAAAAGACTCGCATTCAATCCGTGAAAATAACATGTCCACTCACAGACTGGCGTAACGCGTATCGCGTTAACCCGTGATCCGGCGGAATGTCCCTCGCCAAACAAACGATCACGAACCCCTGAATATTCACAATGTCCAATATTCAAAGTCATAATCCGACAATACAAATCAAACCACGAGAAACCACCGTTCCCGGAAACACATAACTCAAAGTCGACGAATCGTCGAAAATCCGTATATGTACACCACAATACCTCACTTTACGTTCGGACGCTCAACTCGAAAAACGAACCTCCCCACAGCGATCGGAGCGCGATTTCGAGTCAAATGACATGCAACTTGTCGAAAGTCCAAAAAAGTCAAACTTTGACCGTTGACCGCCGTCCACGGCGGCGCCACTGTTGACCGGAAGAATTTTACGGCGGAGCAACCCCTATTCCATGCAAAACCACCCACTGAGCAACTTTCACAACTGCAACAAAGGCCAATTCTCACTCTAACTAGGTCAATTTCATGCAAAACCGAATTGGTTCATAAATTTCAAACCCAAAATTCTCAATCCACAAATCGAATTAGAACACCATGTTTATATGGTTAGAATCACCTTGAAGAGAGCTACAAAACCCAGTCCATGTTTGAGCTCAACTCGGCCCGAATCAAAAGTCACCATTAAACCCAAAAACCTTGAACTTTGCTTCAAGTTTTCTCTCTCCACCATGAAGCTTGCCGGAAAAGGAAGCCGGAATCATGATGAGGACGTCGAGCCGAAGAGGAAGGGACCGGAGTTGAGGCCGGAGGTGGCCGGAGCAAACTCGCCGCCGGCAAGGCCGAGCCACCGTCGCGCTTCACCCTCCCAACTCGGTCAAACCGAGTCAACCACCAAGTCAACACATTAATTCCAGTCAACACTTTCCCAAAAGAGCAAGTTACTATTTATAGCTTTCCCAAAACGGAAACTCCATGTTTATCCTTTTCGTCGAACTTCAAACGCGCGTAACTTTCTCGTCGTGATTCCGATTCCGATAATTCTCGCGGCCACAAACTCGTCTCGACATATTCTTCAATAATCACTCAAAGTCAAACACATCGGCCAACCGACTAAAAAGTCAACCCTTCAAAGCAACACACATTAAATCGACTAAATAATCAACAAACGGCAAAATTCGCAACTAATTCCTCGTAACTCCAAATCATGCTCCGGAAGTTCCCACGAACTCGAAATTAAATTCTGAACAACTTCCGTGAAGAAGCCGAAACCAAATTCTCGACCGGTAATTTAGTCGTTAAGTAGCCCACCATTTAAATCCGAACTTCAAATATTCATAACTAATTCCTCGGTCGTCCAAATAACGATCCGGAACCGCCCACGAATTCGTAATCACACGTACAACGACTCTCGAGAAGAGATCCAGCTCCAATTCTCGGCCAATAACTAAGTCGTTAAGAACTCTGATGATTCTAATATCTGTCAAAAATCCGCGACTGCGCTGTAACTCACGAATCAAGCTGATTATACTTCTGATTCTGGTTCGGGTCGTCACAAATCCACCCCCCTTAAAAAAAATTTCGACCTCGAAATTTCCGAGTCTTCCGACTACAAGGTAGGAGCACTGCCTCTGCATACTGCTCAACTCACCAACGGCAATCTCAACTGAACAATTCTGATCACAAACTTCACAATAAGAGATAACTCTGTGCTGGAATCTCTGTACCCACAAATCACAAATCTGAACTGGCTCCACACAAGCGCCAAGTGTTCCTACATAAGAAACAGACAGAGTACACAACACGTAGCAAACCTGAAACATAGTTCCGCCACGCGGAACACAACACACAAAGCCAACACTATAGGCGATGCCGAACCATACGGCATAACACAAACTCGCCTATGGCCACATATGAATCAAAACAACATGGCAAATCACAACTCAACCTGCTCACATCAACATAACTCACATACTCAAGACAACATAACTCAAACATCAGACTCGAGCAATTATCAACCCATATCGCTAATCTGACAGTCTGTAGTAGCACATTCCACAAAATCAGAATCAAACATCAACCCAAACTCAAACCAAACTCGTTCCAGCACAATGGAGTACAACACCACATCTCAAATCAACATCAAATAATCTCAAAACTATAGTGGTCCACAAACTGGTACTGCATGCAATCTCGAACAGCTGAAACTGCTGGTCCCGAATCCTCCGGAATTGCAATACCGAAATACACAACATGCCCTCCAAGGCCTGAATAGTCCTCGAAAATCACTCGCCAATCCGAGGATAAGATCCGGTACTAACTCGTAATCTGGTCCCCAATGCTCGCTGTAAAGCTTGCCAACACTTAGTCGTAGCTAATCACCTCGATCGGTGAACTGGGACACAGGTACACCACGTAGATGGCCAATCTCCGTCAAACACAACTATGCCAGCCAACCACTGGAATCATCTCTGAAAGTACAAGGAACTGTACTGAGTTCGTCAAATGATCCACAAAGGCCCGACAACTGGTATCACAACCAAAGTGTACACATACACACACAATCACAGCAGCAACCGTCACGTCTAACAGGAAATTTCAAATGGCTAATACATCTCGGCAAGTCTCTGCCTCCTAGCCATCGCCAGTCGACGAATGTGGCATCAGCACACACACAAGCTGCGCTCGCACAAGCTGTTATCTCGTTCTTCATGTTGTGTCACGAGTAGTAACTCGAAATATCAGACACATCTCTGTACCGTTAGCGTCAAATGCGCGCAAAACCACGAGCCTTAACACCATCATACTCAAACTCAGCTCTCGTAGCCCATAACTCGGCTAACACGAAAACTCAAGCCACACATACACACATGCAATACTGAAACTCCTGACTCTCAACTGAATGCATCAGCATCAACATCATCCCAAACAGATGGTCAAAGTACAACCTCTAGCCTTTCTCGAGCAACTCAAAGGTGCAGCCATAGTCGTCAGTCGACTCCATCTATCGACACTGCCTCAAGCTCAAATCTGGCCGAAAATGCAAGTGGATAAAACTCAGTGGTCAGTGTACACCCTACACCACGCTGCACGCCATAGCAATAGTATCTCCAACTCTCTGATGCTAACACAAGGGCAGCTACACCCAAATCATACATAGGATATGTAGCTATACAAAGTTCCACTGCCTGGAATCATGAGCCACCGCTCTGCTACACAGCATCAAACATAACCAAATCTATACCTCGAAGCATCGCCATAACCCATGAACTCGTCACAATCGTCAGGTAAGGTCAAAACCGCAGTAACGGTCACCAACCTGCAGGAGTAAGCAACTCTCCTCGCGTGCATCGAACCACATGAACTTGACGTCTTCTTCGTCAATCCGGAAAGTAGAGTAGCAATCCGGGAAAATCCTGCACAAAGCCGTCGGTACAAGCCTGCCAAACCCAAAAGACCCCTGATCTCTGGTACACTGGTAGGCCAACCCCAAATCAACACGGCTTCAATCTAGTCAGGATCCACGCCACCTCCCTCGGCTAACATCACACAGCTCAAAATCTTCACACTAAACAGCCAAAACTCACACTGACTGAACTTCGCAAACAGCTAATCGTCTCGCGAAGTTCGCAAAACCATTCACAATTGCCTCAGGTGCTGGTCCACACTCCTGGAGTACATAAGGACATTGTCAACGAACATGACCGCAAACTTGTCCAGAAACCATCTGAACACCTGGTCCATCAAATCCACACGATCTACGGGGCACTAGTCAACCAAACAGCGTGACCAAAAACTCATAATGCCCGCACCGAGATCCATAAGCTGTCCAAACCACATCTGACTCACCAATCCACAACTGATGGTATCCGGATCCGATATCGATCTTCAACATGACTGAAGCTCTCGCAAACTGATCAACCAGTCGTCAATCCGAAGCGGAGGATACTCACTCTCCTCTGAAGCAAATCAGGCTTCGGTACTCAATGCACCATCTCATCGAACCATCCAACATCCGTGTAAACAATGCAAGAGCACACAATGCAAATACGCAGGGTCGCATGAAATCTCCTAAAACCTCCTCCAACAACTCCTGGAGTCGAAATAATAGATCCATCAGCTCCGCTGGCTCCGAACAACAAAACATCGGTAAAATAAGTCCAGCGCCTGGTACAAGCTCAATGGTGTAGTCAGTCTCCCAAACTGGGGGAACACCTGGTATCTCCTCCAGAATACACCTGGAAACTCGAAAACCACCCCAATGTCACCAATGTCAGGCACAACAACCGTAGTATCCATAACATGGGCTAGGCAACAACACAACTCGTCTCTACTATCCGCTCGACCATCACCACGAAACAGCATCTCGGGGAAATCTGGTCGTCGAAACACAACCTCCTCCTCGAGGCACCCGAACATCGCCAAATGCGTCGTCGGTAAGTCCATACTCACAAGCACACCAAAACCACAATGTCCAGCTATAACAGATCCGCGGCTAACCCATATCCTCCAACAAGGATCTCGCAACCTCCGGATGGATACAACACTCTCCAAAACCTCGGAAGTGGAGATGCAGGTACAATAGCCATGGATATCAAACAACAGTAACCTCGGAGAAAAATCTGTCCTCAAACAAGGTCATGGCACGAACTCCAACATGCCCAACTAGTCGCCCATGTCAATTGCGACTTCCTGAATAACTCGTCAAAAGGGTACATTGATCAGACTGCAGGAACAACATGAAGATCTCCCTGTAAACTCTGAGCCGTCAAACCGCTACAACAGCTGGCTGAGACGCTCCCTCGCAAAGTGACCCTCCTGGCCACCGAAACAGCAACTAAAAGTACTCCTCGAACACATATCACCGCAACACCTGCTGCGTGAAAGGATCACCAATGATCGCCCAAACTCATGCCACAGGAGCAAGTCCGCTACACTGTGATCTCCGCCATCGTCAAACGGATCCTGATCTGAAGGCCCTCAACAATATCGAAGAGACCATAACCTGATGAAGTCACTGATCCCAAGGTGTCGGAACTCAACCTCATCACAACATCTCGACTAAGTCCACTTTACTCAAACCATCGCATCAAAAAAACACATACAACATTCCTTCGCAATAGCCTCGCCACTGAGTGCAGCACACTAAGCTCCTCATGGTTGTCTCGAGGCACATCAATCAGACTCTCTCTCTGATACTCAGGTTCAAACTCATCTCGAACCTCGTGCATAGCTCCCTCTGAAGTCACAATACACGTGAAAAACGGAAACAAACATGTTGACAATGCATCTCTACCTCAGGTAGGTAAACACTCCACATATGATTGCTGGATAGTCTGATTAAACCATTACCGTCTAAACAACACCCTGAATGTAGGCCATGGAGTCGCAACTGGAACTCACACAATATCAGCCCACCAAATACAATGATCAGAATCAGGCAAACATCACTGCCAAAATTCTCAGCTCTGAGGCAACATATAGACGCCCGTATACACATCCCCAGGCAAACCGTGCCACACAAATCTCTGAACTCTAAATACTCATCCGAATCCACTGTTCTCTGGCAATTCACGCGTCGAATGATCCTCAACAGGATCCACAACCGAAACGACACGGAAAGCACGTCAGGAGGAATCCTAATGAATACAATATCGTTCACAACAAGTGGAACGTAATCATGGAACTTCAAATATTTGAAAGCATACAACACCCGGAATTTGATGATTATCCGCCGGCCGGTCGGGTCACAATTCCAGACATGCTGTACATTCTCAAATACCCTTAGTAAACACGACTACAGAAGTCTACAGAACCTATAACCTAATGCTCTGATACCAAGCTGAAAGGACCCAATCCCGATTTAGCTCCCTAAACCGGAATCGAACCCCTTCGAAAATACGAACCAACAAAAACTTTTCGAAATTTGGGCAGAGTTTCGTTACTAGCGTGGAATTACCATTACCTGCACGCGGAAAATACACTTCATCCTATGCCACAAAAAGCAAACCGTGGGCACCAATCCCATCCGGATTTCTCAATATATCAACAGTAAAGTAAAGTAGTAAATATATATGCACTTTACCGAAATCCAGTGTAAAATCGTATAACGTATTCAATAGGAAGCTCAGAGCGACATCTAATACATAATCGTATACGCATACCACAGTAGGTAGAACAATAAACCTACTGGATGAAACAAAGTAGCTCGAGCACTATGCCTCCGACCACGACGTGCGACACCAGAGCCTGAACTGCAAACTGGGCACGGAAACCGAAAAGCCCAGGTGAAAGACAATAAACACGTTAGAGTGAGTGGACGAAAATAAATGACTTTCACCAGTTAATATATATGTTTAAAATAACATATGCGAGTCCAGGTAAATAAAATAACAAGTACACGAGGTAAAACTCATACTCCTCCAGTGTACTGAGCATGCAAGTAAAATCCCACGGGGTCACTCATGGACACACACCGTGCTAGTACAGTCCGAATCACGAGGTCCTTGGTCCCCGTGATTCTAAGCCAGAAATGGCCTCGGTTCCGGGGAAAACGCCCCTCACCGGTCAGGTCGGGATGACGATGTCCCTCCTGGATGGCCTACCATCGGGGATCAGCCGAGAGGCAATGTGTATCGATACAACAACGTAACCAAGACTGTACTCTGTGAAAACCAAATCATAAACAGTTCGATGCAAATGCATGAAACAACATATAAATGTATGTATATTTGTATACGTATATCCGTATATGTATAATCGTAAACACATGCTCATATTTATTATAATCTCGTATGAAATCTCATGCCCGTAAATCATCATCATGCTGCATGCTCAAATTCATTAACATATATAAAAGACTCGCATTCAATCCGTGAAAATAACATGTCCACTCACAGACTGGCGTAACGCGTATCGCGTTAACCCGTGATCCGGCGGAATGTCCCTCGCCAAACAAACGATCACGAACCCCTGAATATTCACAATGTCCAATATTCAAAGTCATAATCCGACAATACAAATCAAACCACGAGAAACCACCGTTCCCGGAAACACATAACTCAAAGTCGACGAATCGTCGAAAATCCGTATATGTACACCACAATACCTCACTTTACGTTCGGACGCTCAACTCGAAAAACGAACCTCCCCACAGCGATCGGAGCGCGATTTCGAGTCAAATGACATGCAACTTGTCGAAAGTTCAAAAAAGTCAAACTTTGACCGTTGACCGCCGTCCACGGCGGCGCCACTGTTGACCGGAAGAATTTTACGGCGGAGCAACCCCTATTCCATGCAAAACCACCCACTGAGCAACTTTCACAACTGCAACAAAGGCCAATTCTCACTCTAACTAGGTCAATTTCATGCAAAACCGAATTGGTTCATAAATTTCAAACCCAAAATTCTCAATCCACAAATCGAATTAGAACACCATGTTTATATGGTTAGAATCACCTTGAAGAGAGCTACAAAACCCAGTCCATGTTTGAGCTCAACTCGGCCCGAATCAAAAGTCACCATTAAACCCAAAAACCTTGAACTTTGCTTCAAGTTTTCTCTCTCCACCATGAAGCTTGCCGGAAAAGGAAGCCGGAATCATGATGAGGACGTCGAGCCGAAGAGGAAGGGACCGGAGTTGAGGCCGGAGGTGGCCGAAGCAAACTCGCCGCCGGCAAGGCCGAGCCACCGTCGCGCTTCACCCTCCCAACTCGGTCAAACCGAGTCAACCACCAAGTCAACACATTAATTCCAGTCAACACTTTCCCAAAAGAGCAAGTTACTATTTATAGCTTTCCCAAAACGGAAACTCCATGCCTATCCTTTTCGTCGAACTTCAAACGCGCGTAACTTTCTCGTCGTGATTCCGATTCCGATAATTCTCGCGGCCACAAACTCGTCTCGACATATTCTTCAATAATCACTCAAAGTCAAACACATCGGCCAACCGACTAAAAAGTCAACCCTTCAAAGCAACACACATTAAATCGACTAAATAATCAACAAACGGCAAAATTCGCAACTAATTCCTCGTAACTCCAAATCATGCTCCGGAAGTTCCCACGAACTCGAAATTAAATTCTGAACAACTTCCGTGAAGAAGCCGAAACCAAATTCTCGACCGGTAATTTAGTCGTTAAGTAGCCCACCATTTAAATCCGAACTTCAAATATTCATAACTAATTCCTCGGTCGTCCAAATAACGATCCGAAACCGCCCACGAATTCGTAATCACACGTACAACGACTCTCGAGAAGAGATCCAGCTCCAATTCTCGGCCAATAACTAAGTCGTTAAGAACTCTGATGATTCTAATATCTGTCAAAAATCCGCGACTGCGCTGTAACTCACGAATCAAGCTGATTATACTTCTGATTCTGGTTCGGGTCGTCACAGTCTTGAATTGAAAAGCAATACTTTCTGCCCAGCTTCAAAACTCTTCCCGCGAATCATCTGATCATGGATCTTTTTCGTCTTCTCTTTGTAAATCCACGCATTGTCGAAAGCATCATTTCTGATTTCTTCAAGTTCACAAAGTTGAAGCTTCCGATGCAAGCCTGCTGCATCTCGATCGATGTTGAATTTCTTCACGGCCCACCATGCCTTGTGCTCCAATTCAACCGGAAGATGGCACGCCTTTCCATAAATTAATCGGAAAGGTGACATACCAATGGGGGTCTTGTAGGCAGTCCTGTAAGCCCACAATGCATCGTCTAAGCATTGACTCCAATCTTTCCGGTTTGGACGGACGGTTCGCTCCAAAATCTTCTTGATCTCACGGTTGGAAACTTCAGCCATTCCATTGGTTTGAGGGTGGTATGGTGTGGAAACCTTGTGTTTTACGCCATACTTCCTCATTAGTGCTTCCACCGTGCGGTTGCAAAAGTGACTTCCTCCATCGCTGATTAGAACGCGTGGCATTCCAAATCTACTGAAAATGTTAGTTCGTAGGAAATCTGCAACAACTCGCGAATCATTAGTACGGGTGGCCTTTGCCTCCACCCATTTAGAAACATAATCTACTGCGAGTAAAATGTAAGTAAAACCATTGGAAGGAGGAAATGGTCCCATGAAATCAATACCCCACACATCAAAAATTTCAACATTAAATATGTAGTGTTGTGGCATTTGATCTCTAGGGCCTAAATTACCGAATCTCTGGCACTTATCACATGCAGCACAATATGCATGAGCATCGCGAAATAAACTAGGCCAAAAGAAACCGCAATCTAAAATCTTAAGGGCTGTCCTCCTAGAACCAAAGTGTCCCCCACATGCTTCATTGTGACAGAAGTCTAGAATGGGCTTAAACTCACTATCCGGGATACATCTCCTAATTACTAAATCGGAGCATTGTTTCCACAAATAAGGCTCATCCCAGATAAAGGTTCTAGCATTATGCTTAAGTTTGTCACGTTGAAATTTATGCATGGTAGACGGAAACTCACCGGTAACTAAGTAATTTACGATATCTGCATACCAAGGAGTTTCCGAAGTAGTTACCTCAATTCCGAAGAGTTTTTCATCCGGAAAAGTTTCTTCAATCTCGACAGGCTCATGGTCACCTATCAAACGTGATAGGTGGTCAGCGACGACGTTTTCTACTCCCTTCTTGTCCTTGATTTCGATGTTGAATTCTTGGAGTAGAAGTATCCATCTGATAAGTCGTGGTTTTGCGTCCTTCTTGAGCATTAGATACTTCAAAGCTGCATGATCGGTAAACACAGTTACTTTAGTTTGAAGTAAATAAGATCGAAATTTATCTAAAGCAAAAACCACGGCAAGAAACTCCTTCTCGGTGGTAGTATAATTTCTTTGCGCTTCATGAAGCGTCCGAGAGGCGTAATAGATTACGGAAGGCTTCTTGTCCTTCCGCTGACCCAAGACGGCTCCTACGGCATAATCCGAGGCGTCGCACATGAGTTCAAATGGCAGAGACCAATCAGGGCTGCATAAAATAGGAGCGCTCGTGAGAAGCTCCTTCAACTTGTTGAAGGCAGCGTTGCATTCTTCATCAAAGACGAACGGGGTCTCCTTTTGCAGCAGTTTACACAAAGGGCGCGAGATGTGGGAAAAGTCTTTGATAAACCTGCGATAAAATCCTGCGTGTCCAAGAAATGAACGAATCTCTCTAACCGAAGTTGGAGAGGGTAAGTGACGCACAAGATCTACTTTAGATTTATCAACTTCTAACCCTTTTTCCGAAATAATATGACCTAACACTATCCCTTGCGTAACCATAAAATGGCACTTCTCCCAATTAAGCACCAAGTTCGTTTCAACGCATCTTTGTAAAATTGTTTCTAAATTGTTTAAGCATGCATCAAAATCACTCCCAAATACACTAAAGTCGTCCATGAATACTTCAATAGTTTTTTCAATGTACTCGGAGAAAATTGAGAGCATGCAACGTTGAAATGTACCTGGTGCGTTACACAGTCCAAATGGCATGCGGCGATAGGCAAACGTTCCGAAAGGGCACGTGAACGTTGTCTTTTCTTGATCCTCCTCCGCAATGCTAATTTGGTTGTAGCCGGAATATCCGTCGAGAAAACAATAAAATGCATGGCCGGCTAATCTTTCCAGCATTTGGTCGATGAATGGTAAGAGAAAATGATCTTTGCGGGTTGCAGCGTTTAGCTTCCGGTAATCAATGCACACTCGGTGTCCAGTGATCGTCCGTTGTGGCACAAGTTCATTTTCCAGATTCTCGACGACGATGATTCCCGATTTCTTGGGTACAACCTGCACTGGGGAAACCCAACGGCTATCAGAAATAGGGTAAATAACTCTACAGTCCATGAGTTTAATTACCTCCTTTTTTACCACCTCCATCATCGGAGGGTGGAGCCGACGTTGCGCTTCCCGCGTAGGTTTGGTGCCTTCTTCAAGGAAAATCCTATGCACACAGGTTGCTGGATTTATTCCCTTGATGTCCGCGAGTGTCCAGCCTATTGCGGGTTTGTACCTCTTGAGCACACTCACGAGCTTCTCCTCCTGCTCCTCTTCTAGCGCGGACGAAATAATGACGGGTAAAGTGTCATTCTCGCCCAAGTACGCATACTTCAGATGGTCCGGTAGTAGCTTGAGTTCTAAAACTGGAGCTTCTACGATGGAAGGAACCATTTTATTAGTACCAAAAGTAATTGGTAAAGGAGGAGAAAAGCTTACTTTTCGTGGTGCCGCATTTAGGGCCATGGCCATGTCTTGAATACGAGGTTCAAGCTCTAGTAAGGCCTCGAGAAGGCCGTCATGCCCAAGTTGAATGGCCATGTCGAGTTCATCCTCATTGATGGTGTCGAGGTAGCCTTGTGCTAAGGTATCCACGGGATCATATGTCGAAATGGCAGCTACGCTCGACATTGGAAACTTCATCCCGTCCAGGATGTTGAACTTGATTCTTTCTCCATCAATCTCCATGGAGAAGGTGCCTTGAAACACATCAATCTTCGTTCTCGCAGTCCGCATGAAAGGTCGCCCAAGCAGTAGTGGCGTGGTGTTCAGTGGACTCTCTTCCATGTCAACGATATAAAAATCCGCTGGGAATATCAAGTTGTTGACTTGCACGAGAACGTCTTCTACGTATCCCCTCGGATATTTGTGGGTGCGATCGGCTAATTGGATGACAACACCATCTTGCTTGAGATCTCCAAGCTCCATCGATTCGAATAGATAGTAAGGCATGACGTTGATGGAAGCTCCGAGATCAAGCATCACGTCTTGGAAGTGGGTGTCACCTATTTCGCAGGGAACTGCAAAGCTCCCTGGGTCCTTCAGTTTTGGGGGTAGCCGTCGCTGCAAAACCGCCGAAACGGTTGCGTTCACCTTCACAACCTCCTTCTCTCGAGTTTGCCTCCTCTGTGTGCATAATTCTTTGAGAAATTTCGCGTATATTGGCACTTGTTTTATGCACTCGATCAAGGGCAAATTCACTTGCACCTTTCGGAAGATGTCCAGGATATCTTCATATTGGGCATCCTTCTTCTTTGATTTTGACAATCTGCTAGGGAAAGGTGCAACAGCAAACGGAGAATTAGTAATAACCGTATTTGAAGGAATATGGTTCTTACCTTTGATTGGGGTAGGTTGTGGAGGTGATTGTGCCTTGGTGACATTAGGCGTCACCTTCTGTTTTTCGGCCTCTTGAGTAGCCGGATCGATCTCATCTTCTTCTTCGTTGGTGATGTCCTCAATGGTGACTTCATCAAGATGAGATCCCTTGGTCTTTGGTTCCTCAAGTATCTTTCCACTCCTTGTGACTATAGCATTCACGTTTCTTTGATTTGGAGTGGTTTGAGGTGGAAGCCGACCGGTTTCCTTGATTTGGCCCATGAAATCAACAAGTTGGCCAAGCTGCTTCTTCACTTCGGTGATGTCGCGGCCATGTGAGTCAAGTGTCTCCTTTGTCTTCGATTGTCCGTTGAGGAGAACTTGTGTGGAGGCCGAAAGTTGCGACAACATCTTGTCGTAATCCGGGTTGGTGAAGGATTGCGAAGACGAACCATGCTGCATCGGTGGCCTTGGTTGAAATGGAGGGCGTTGGTAGCTTTGTTGAGGTGCTGGAGGGTTCAAAGTTCCCTCGTTGCTGCTCCATCTAAAACCCGGATGATCACGGTTGACATAGTTGTTATAATTGTTATACCGTTGTCCTCCCTGATATCCGCCGATGGGGTTAGCGTGCTCCGGCTCGCTTGCTTGTTCCGGCACTTGAGGGCACTGGTCATTGTGGTGACCTTGTGTTTGACATATGCCACAAACAGGCCGTTGAGTTGCCTTTGCTCTTGTTGTCTCAAGTTCTAAAACCTTCTCTAGCATATGAGCTAGTTTGTCGTATTTTTCGTCTGCGTCGGTTGTAGAACTCGCTTCACCGACTGCTCGTCTGTTGGACATTCCGTATTGTGCATCATTATTCGCCCGATTTTCTAGAAGAGCTCTAGCTTCGGTTTCTGTTAAGTCCATGAATGCACCGGTGGCTGCTGCATCCAGCAATTCCCTATCAATCGGCTTGAGACCATCGTAAAAGTAATTCATGAGATTGGTCTCGGAAAATCCATGCGATGGGCAAGTGGCACACAAAACTTTGAATCGGTCGTAGTATTGGCCGAAGGTCTCGTCCGGTTTCTGTGTGATGCCAGTGATTTGCTTTCTCAAGACGGTGATCTTTGAGGCCGGGAAGTACTTCGCTAGGAACATATCCGCAAGTTGCTTCCATGGGGTAATATGGTTCGGCAGTAGTTCCATTAGCCAAGACTCGGCCCTGTCGACTAGGGTGAATGGAAATGCCTTCAGCTTGAAGAGCTCCGTATCCGCATCAGATGGCTTCATGCTGTTACAAACAAATTGGAATTGTTTGAGATGCTTGTTTGGATCTTCATTGGAAAGTCCGTGAAAAATGGGTAGTCGGTGGAGGAAGCCACTCTTTAGCTCGATATCCTTCATGTTTTCCTCCGGTTGTGGAAAAGCAATGCTCGAAGGCCCACTGCTCCATTCGGTTGAGCAGGTGCGCTGGCGAAGAGATTGTCCTGCATTGGCCATGTTGACTTGTTGTGCTTCTGCTTCTGAATTGTGGTCGGTTGATGAGGCTAAAGTATGGTCGGTTGATGAATGTGAAGACTCGGAAACTTCCTCGATGATGGGATGATCCAGGATGTCAGTTTGAGCTTTAAGTCTCGCTATTCTCTCTGCGATCTCCTCAAACTTTGTTCTAGATGGTCCAGGATCCCGATCGGACATTCATTAGCCTGAGCATCCACCAAAGACCAAGTGTTAGTATCAACAAAGAATTTGAGATGAATATAGGAATACTAACCAAAATCGTATGACATATTTAGAAAACAAAGCAATAACAAATAGTAAAACTATCAAAGCATACTATAAATACTCACAAATACTTAAAAACTACTAATAACACACAAAAGTTATAATACTTAAGACACTAAATGTCATTTACTAAGTAATGCAAATGATTTAATCAATTTTATGGGCTATGCAAAAGAATGTAATAAACTAAGACACATGTTTTCTGCAAATTAAAACTATATAATGCTAAACCCAAGAATTTAGTTAGAACATATATAAACAAAGTTCAAATACAAGCAAACAATAATTCACATCGAATTTATGCACCACACATTTTTTTTCAATAAAATGCATTAAACAACAATCCTACGTGAAAGATGGAGTGCATGCATAAGAGAAAACGTTAGAACCTGCAGAAAACACACGAGTTACGTGCAAAAAAAAAATGAATGCAAAGAATGACTTCTTCTTCGATCTTATGTCCCTAACTTCACTTAGGTTAGGGTACTCGGTAGTGAAATCCGAGTATCATAAAGCCTAAGAGAGGTTATGCAAGCTAAGTAACGTTTGTTAGTCCTTTACAGTTTTTAATGCACAAACAAACACAAAAATTTGACTAAGTTTTATTTATTTCCTTTGGCCCCGATGGTACGTGGTGCAGAGGCTCTCGACTGTGCAATGGGTCTCGTTCATCCGAAGATGAAGTCTGATTCCAGGAGGTCTAAGCATGCATAATCCGATATACCATCTATTTAAAGGATTATGTCGTATTTATCAAGTTCGTATTTATCCGTATTCGTATGCACTTATGATTTACAGAGAGTACGCGAAATGATCATTCGGTAAATTTCTTGGACGTGCGGCCCGCGCGAAAATATATACCGACTACAATTCAGCTTAGTTACGTTTAGAAATGGTTAGTAGGAATAGAGATAACGCGAGAGGTAAGGACTAATATTTAGAACAACCCGAGGCTTACTCGTAAGAGTATATACTCCAATGTTGTTCCTAGAGACACCCTGAGGCTAACCAGTTACGGTATATACTCCAATGGTGTTCTATTGCTTAGATCCGAAACCCGGCACCAATCATAAACCCATTCACCATATCCAACAATCAGCCAAATTTGTGAGATAGTATATAATCTCAAGTTCTTAGTAAACTCCGCCCACAACCTCGTGCCCATAACTTCACTTAGGTTATGGCGTGTGGTGATAAAATCCACACATCACGAGGGGTTAAGGAGATAAACCAGAAAAAGAGGCACCACCTATTCCAAAGAACGAAACCTTATAACCAATACTCGTGCACAATGTAAATCAATTTAAGTACGTCTACGTTTTGATTGCGCCTATGATTTAAAAGGAATACACGACTTAGTTATTGAATAAATCTCTTGTCCGTGCGGCCCGCGCGAAAATGTATACCAACTATCGTTAATCATCGTAATTGTTGGAAATGACCAGTTGGGATATATGTAACGCGAGAGGTGAGAACTAATTTCTGGGAACAACCTGAGGCTAACTCGTAAGAGTATATACTCCATTGTTGTTCTTAGAAACACCCCGAGGCTTACTCGTAAGAGTATATACTCCAATGGTGTTCTGTTTTCTTAGTTCAAAACCCGTCACCATTCATAACCCTTCTAGACATCATAACCAACTCTTACTCGAATTCACAAGATAGTATACAATCTCAAGTGTTTGTAAACTCCGCCCACAACCTCGTGCTCATAACTTCACTTAGGTTATGGCGTGTGGTGATGAAATCCACACATCACGAAGGGTTAAGGAGATAGACAAACAAAAGAGGCACCACCTATTCCATAGAGATTTATTTAATAACTAAGTGCTAGTACTCAAATTAAATCAAAGACTATCCTTTAACATGAAAATAAATTATGCAAGTGTAAAAACTAAGTATAAATAAATTCGTCTAAGTAAAAGTATGCATTGTAAACATATATGTAAATTTCTTTAAGTATAAACAAGAATGAACAAGTATGTACTTCGAAAATTTAGACATGCTTTTAATCACAAATGTACAACGAAATCATACAAAAACATTCTAACTCCCCGGCAGCGGCGCCAAAAATTGATACGCGCAAAACATGCATTCACGTTAACTTAAAAACACAGATTACGCGCATTGCAATTTAAACCCTTCTTTTGTCATTTGTTATATTGGCGAGTAGGGATCGTTCTTTATCCGGGGAATTAAGGGCGCATGCATGGTTTCGTTAATAAGCGGAAATGTAAATGTTTGGGGGGATTGGAAGTTGGTTGTTTAATCTACGAAATTAAAGTACAAAAACATGCAAACACAACTAAAACTCTTAGGCATCTAACATGTTTTACTCATAGACAAGTTTCAACAATCAAGAAACTTAAAGTTTAATTATGCTTGCTAAAAATAAGAAGTTACACTACTAATTACATGTGATCATCTCATCTTATTAGCCTACCCTTTTCATGCATCAAACCTTTTTGTAAGTTACGAAATTCATAACTTCTAACTAAATATACATGCTTAATAATTGAGTAGGAATGCAACTTAGCGTATAAACATCCTAAACAACATACGATCATCGAAACATGCGAAAGAGAGGGACTTAGCGTATTTTCTAACACATGCTTACGAAGCTTTAAGATTGTATCAAACATGCATAAAAGGCTAGAAATCATAAACACATGCAACTTATGAATCGGTTTAAACACATAAAACACAAATCTAAACTTGTTCTTCATTTGATACATAAATGTATTCCAATACATCAAAAGGTTCAAATACAAAGCAAAAGAAATGAAAGTGAAGATCATGGTTACACTTTTTGTCTTGAATGCTTGATGATCTACGGTGGAGATGGATTTCCTTCACAAGGGACTTAGCGTATTGTGTTGGATGGAGGAGGATTGCTTCGGCTTGGATGGAGAAGATGTGCTTCGGCTTTGCTTGAGAATCCTTGAAGTGTTTATGGTGGAGGAGTATTTGTGTAGAGTTTTTGCTTGTAAAATGAGAGATGCATAATATATGGCTAGCCTCCTCTCTTATATAGGCAAGGGATGTTGCCTTCTCTCTTCCACCTTGCCTCCCTCCATTTAATGCAAGTAATGATCAATATGGCAAGTCACTCCCTTAGTCACCTTTTGTGATCATCATTTGTGAACCCTAAGCAAGAGTCACCATGGCAAGTCACATGGCAAGTCATCTTTTGTGATGATCACAAAGCTTAGTCACTAAAATGAGTCACAAAGCTTGATATTGTTGACTTTTCAACTTCACCAAAAGGCTTCCATGCCAAAATGAATGGGTTTGGGCTTGATAATGGGCCGAAACAAGATTTGAGAAATCGGCCCATAATTTGCTTTTTGGGCCGGCCCATTTTCTGAGGTCCAAAATCGCAAAAATCGCAAAATCGCCGAAATTCCTCCAAATTACGCCGTTATTAATCTCCACCGTAAATATCTTCAAAATAACAAATTAAATAAGGAAAACATAAAAACTAAGATAATAACATAGCTAAACGTAAAGGGAAATGCGTTAAGAAACGAGCATAAAATGCGTATATCAAGAGGTCATTCTTTGCATTCATATTTTAAGCACGTAACTCGTGTGTTTTCTGCAGGTTCTAACAGTTTCTCTTATGCATTCACTCCATTTTTCACGTAGGATTGTTGTTTGATGCATTTTATTTAATGAGAATGTGTTGTGCATAAATTCAATGTGAATTATTGTTTGCTTGCATTTGAACCATGTTTATATATGTTCTAACTAAATTCGTAGCTTTTACATTATATAGTGTTAATTTGCAGAAAACGTGTGTCTTAGTTCATTACATTCATTTGCATAACCCTTAAAATTGATTAGATCATTTGCATTACTTAGTAAATTACTGATATACGCATTTTATGCTCGATTCTTAACGCATTTCCCTTTACGTTTAGCTATGTTATAATCTTAGTTTTTATGTTTTTCTTATTTAATTTGTTATTTTGAAGATATATTCGGTGGAGATTAATTACGACGCAATTCGGAGGAATTTCGGCGATTTTACGATTTTTGCGATTTCGGACCACCGGGAATGGGCCGGCCTAAAAAGCAAATTATGGGCCCATTTCTCAAAGTTTGTTTCGGCCCAAAAACCAGCCCAAGCCCATTGAATTCGGCAAGGATGCAACTTGGGGAAGAGGAAAAGTCAAAGTTATCAAGCTTGGTGACTCTTACTTGTAATGATCACATGTGATGACTAAGTGTGTGACTTGCCATGGTGACTCTTGCTTAGGGTTCATAAATGGTGACTTGCCATGGTGACTCTTGCTTAGGGTTCATAAATGATGATCACACTTGGTGACTAAGGGAGTGACTTGCCATGGTGATTATTACTTGCATTTAATGAAAGAGGCAAGGTGGAAGAGAAAAGAGCAAACTCCCTTGCCTATAAATACCAAGGAGGCCGGCCATTACAAGATCATCTCTCAATTTAGAAGCCAAAGCTCTACACAAATACTCCTCCTCCATAAACACTTGAAGGTTCTCTCCACAAAGCCGAAGCATTCATCCTCCATCCAAAGCCGAAGCATCCATCCTCCATCCTTCACAATACGCTAAGTCCCTTGTGAAGAAAAGTCATCTCCACGAAGATCATCTAGCATTCAAGACAAAAAGTGTAACCATGATCTTCACTTTCATATCTTTTGCTTTGTATTTGAATCTTTTGATGTATTGGAATACTTTGATGTATTTAATGAAGAACAAGTTTAGATTTGTGTTATATGTTCTTAAACCGATTTGTAAATTGCATGTGTTTATGATTTCTAGCCTTTTATGCATGGTTGATATAATCTTAAAGCTTCGAAAGCATGTGGTAGATAATACGCTAAGTCACTCTCTTTCGCATGTTTCGATGATCGTATGTTGTTTAGGATGTTTATACGCTAAGTTGCATTCCTACTCAATTATCAAGCATGTATATTTAGTTGGAAGTTATGAATTTCGTAACTTACAAAAGGTTTGATGCATGAAATAGGGTAAGGTTAATAATATGAGATGATCAATTGTAATTAATAGCTTAGCTTCTTATTTTTAGCAAGCATAATTAGACTTGAAGTTTCTTGATTGTTAAAACTTGTCTATGATTAAAACATGTTAGATGCCTAAGAGTTTTTGTTGTGTTTGCATGTTTTTGCATTTTAATTTAGTAGGACATTTAATCAACCAATTTCCAATCCCCCCAAAAATTTAAATTTCCGCTTATTAACGAAACCATGCATGCGCCCTTAATTCCCCGGATAAAGAACGATCCCTACTCGCCAATATTATAAATGACAAAAGAAGGGTTTTAAATTGCAATGCGCGTAATCTTTGTTTTTAAGGTCTACTTTGTGTTAACGTTAAATGTATGTTTTGCGCGTATCAATTTTTGGCGCCGTTGCCGGGGAATTAAAATGTTTTTGTATGATTTCGTTGTACATATGTAATTAAAAGCATGTCTATAATTTTCGAAATACATACTTGTTTATACTTGTTTATACTTATAGAAATTTACATACATGTTTACAATTCATACATATTACTTATACGAATTTATTTTACACTTGCATAATTTATTTTCATGTTAAAGGATAGTCTTTGATTTAATTTGAGTACTAGCACTTAGTTATAAAATAAATCTCTATGGAATAGGTGGTGCCTCTTTTGTTTGTCTATCTCCTTAACCCTTCATGAAGTGTGGATTTCATCACCACACGCCATAACCTAAGTGAAGTTATGGGCATGAGGTTGTGGGCGGAGTTTACAAACACTTGAGAGTGTATACTATCTTGTGATTTCGAGTAAAAGTTGGTTTTGATGTCTAGAAGGGTTATGAATGGTGACTGGTTTTGAACTAAGAAAACAGAACACCATTGGAGTATATACTCTTACGAGTTAGCCTCAGGTTGTTCCCATAAAATAGTTCTCACCTCTTGCGTTACATCTATCCCAACTGGTCATTTCCAACAATTACGAGAATTAGCGATAGTTGGTATACATTTTCGCGCGGGCCGGACGGACAAGAGATTTACTCAATAACTAAATCGTGTATTCCTTTTAAATCCTAGGCGCAATCAAAACGTAGACGTACTTAAATTGATTTACATTGAGTACGAGTATTGGTTATTAAGTTTCATTCTTTGGAATAGGTGGTGCCTCTTTTTCTGGTTTATCTCCTTAACCCTTCATGAAGTGTGGATTTCATCACCACACGCGATAACCTAAGTGAAGTTATGGGCATGAGGTTGTGGGCGGAGTTTACTAAGGACTTGAGATTATATACTATCTCACAAATTTGGCTGATTGTTGGATATGGTGAGTGGGTTTATGATTGGTGCCGGGTTTCAGATCTAAGCAATAGAACACCATTGGAGTATATACCGTAACTGGTTAGCCTCGGGGTGTCTCTAGGAACAACATTGGAGTATATACTCTTACGAGTAAGCCTTGGGTTGTTCTAAATATTAATCCTTACCTCTCGCGTTATCTCTATCCCTACTTGCCATTTCTAAACGTAACTAAGCTGAATTAGCGAGAGTCAGTATACATTTTCGTGCGGGCCGCACGTCCAAGAAATTTACCGAATGATCATTTCGAGTACTCTCTGTAAATCATAAGTGCATATGAATACGGATAAATACAAAACTCAGTAAATACGACATAATCCTTTAAATAGATGGTATATCGGATTAAGCATGCTTAGACCTCTTGGAATCAGACTTCATCTTCGGATGAACGAGACCCATTGCACAGTCGAGAGCCTCTGCACCACGTACCATCGGGGCCAAAGGAAATAAATAAAACTTAGTCAAATTTTTGTGTTTATATGTGCATTAAAAACTGTAAAGGACTAACAACCGTTACTTAGCTTGCATAACCTCTTTTTAGGCTTTATGATACTCGGATTTCACTACCGAGTACCCTAACCTAAGTGAAGTTAGGGACATAAGATCGAAGAAGAGGTCATTCTTTGCATTCATTTTTTTTAGCACGTAACTCGTGTGTTTTCTGCAGGTTCTAACGTTTTCTCTTATGCATGCACTCCATCTTTCACCTGCTCAACATGGCCAATGCTCGTTTCTTAACGCATTTCCCTTTACGTTTAGCTATGTTATTATCTTTGTTTTTATGTTTTTCTTATTTAAATTGTTATTTTGAAGATATTTACGGTGGAGATTAATAACGACGCAATTCGGAGGAATTTCGGCGATTTTGCGATTTTTTTGCGATTTCGGACCACCGGAAATGGGCCGGACCAAAAAGCAAATTATGGGCCGATTTCTCAACTCTTGTTTCGGCCCATTATCAAGCCCATGACCATTCAATTCTGCTAGGATTCACTTTGGGGAAGAGGAAAAGTCAACAATATCAAGCTTTGTGACTCATTTTAGTGACTAAGCTTTGTGATCATCACAAATGATGACTTGCCATGTGACTTGCCATGGTGACTCTTGCTTAGGGTTTATAAATGGTGACTTGCATGGTGACTCTTGCTTAGGGTTCATAAATGATGATCACAAATGGTGACTTGCCTAGGTGACTAAGGGTTGCATTAAATGGAGGGAGGCAAGGTGGAAGAGAGAAGGCAACATCCCTTGCCTATATAAGAGAGGAGACAGCCATAAAATAGATCATCACTTAAATTACTAGCCAAAGCTCTACACAAATACTCTTCCACCATAAACACTTCAAGGTTTCTCAAGCAAAGCCGAAGCACATCTCCTCCATCCAAGCCGAAGCAATCCTCCTCCATCCAACACAATACGCTAAGTCCCTTGTGAAGGAAATCCATCTCCACCGTAGATCATCAAGCATTCAAGACAAAAAGTGTAACCATGATCTTCACTTTCATTTCTTTTGCTTTGTATTTGAACCTTTTGATGTATTGGAATACATTTATGTATCAAATGAAGAACAAGTTTAGATTTGTGTTTTATGTGTTTAAACCGATTCATAAGTTGCATGTGTTTATGATTTCTAGCCTTTTATGCATGTTCGATACAATCTTAAAGCTTCGTAAGCATGTGTTAGAAAATACGCTAAGTCCCTCTCTTTCGCATGCTTCGATGATCGTATGTTGTTTAGGATGTTTATACGCTAAGTTGCATTCCTACTCAATTATTAAGCATGTGTATTTAGTTAGAAGTTATGAATTTCGTAACTTACAAAAAAGTTTGATGCATGAAAAGGGTAGGCTAATAAGATGAGATGATCACATGTAATTAGTAGTGTAACTTCTTATTTTTAGCAAGCATAATTAGACTTTAAGTTTCTTGATTGTTGAAACTTGTCTATGAGTAAAACATGTTAGATGCCTAAGAGTTTTAGTTGTGTTTGCATGTTTTTGTACTTTAATTTCGTAGATTAAACAATCAACTTCCAATCCCCCCAACATTTATATTTCCGCTTATTAACGAAACTCATGCATGCGCCCTTAATTCCCCGGATAAAGAACGATCCCTACTCGCCAATATTACAAATGACAAAAGAAGGGTTTAAATTGCAATGCGCGTAATCTGTGTTTTTAAGTTAACGTGAATGCATGTTTTGCGCGTACCAACGGTTATTACTAATTCTCCGTTTGCTGTTGCACCTTTCCCTAGCAGATTAAATAAATCAAAGAAGAAGGATGCCCAATATGAAGATACTTTGGACATCTTCCGAAAGGTGCAAGTGAATTTGCCCTTGATCGAGTGCATAAAACAGGTGCCGATATACGCGAAATTTCTCAAAGAATTATGCACACAGAGGAGGCAAACTCGAGAGAAGGAGGTTGTGAAGGTGAACACAACCGTTTCGGTGGTTTTGCAGCGTCGGCTACCCCCAAAACTGAAGGACCCAGGGAGCTTTGCAGTTCCTTGCGTAATCGGCGACACCCACTTCGAAGACGTAATGCTTGATCTAGGAGCTTCCATCAACGTCATGCCTTACTATCTTTTCGAATCGATGGAGCTTGGAGATCTCAAGCAAGATGGTGTTGTCATCCAGTTAGCCGATCGCACCCACAAGTATCCGAGGGGATACGTAGAAGACGTTCTCGTGCAAGTCAACAACTTGATATTCCCAGCCGATTTCTATATAGTTGACATGGAAGACAGTCCACTGAACACCACGCCTCTGCTGCTTGGGCATTCAACTTGGGGAAAGAACGAAGATTGATGTGTTTCAAGGCACTTTCTCCATGGAGATTGATGGAGAAAGAATCGAGTTCAACATCCTGGACGGGATGAAGTTTCCAATGTCGAGCGTAGCTGCCATTTCGACATACGATCCTGTGGATACCTTAGCACAAGGCTACCTCGACACCATCAATGAGGATGAACTCGACATGGCCATTCAACTTGGGCATGACGGCCTTCTCGAGGCCTTACTAGAGCTTGAACCTGGAATTCAAGACATGGCCATAGCCCTAAATGCGGCACCACGAAAAGTAAGCTTTTCTCCTCCTTTACCAATTACTTTTGGTACTAATAAAATGGTTCCTTCCATCGTAGAAGCTCCAGTTTTAGAACTCAAGCTACTACCGGACCATCTGAAGTATGCGTACTTGGGCGAGAATGAAACCTTACCGGTCATTATTTCGTCCGCGCTAGAAGAGGAGCAGGAGGAGAAGCTCGTGAGTGTGCTCAAGAGGTACAAACCCGCAATAGGCTGGACACTTGCGGACATCAAGGGAATAAATCCAGCAACCTGTGTGCATAGGATTTTCCTTGAAGAAGGCACCAAGCCTACGCGGGAAGCACAACGTCGGCTCCACCCTCCGATGATGGAGGTGGTAAAAAAGGAGGTAATTAAACTCATGGACTGTGGAGTTATTTACCCTATTTCTGATAGCCGTTGGGTTTCCCCAGTGCAGGTAGTACCCAAGAAATCGGGAATCACCGTCGTCGAGAATCTGGAAAATGAACTTGTGCCACAACTGACGATCACTGGACACCGAGTGTGCATTGATTACCGGAAGCTCAACGCCGCAACCCGCAAGGATCATTTTCCCTTACCATTCATCGACCAAATGCTGGAAAGATTAGCCGGCCATGCATTTTATTGTTTTCTCGACGGATATTCCGGCTACAACCAAATTAGCATTGCGGAGGAGGATCAAGAAAAGACAACGTTCACGTGCCCTTTCGGAACGTTTGCCTATCGCCGCATGCCATTTGGACTGTGTAACGCACCAGGTACATTTCAACGTTGCATGCTCTCAATTTTCTCCGAGTACATTGAAAAAATTATTGAAGTATTCATGGACGACTTTAGTGTATTTGGTAGTGATTTTGATGCATGCTTAAACAATTTAGAAACAATTTTACAAAGATGCGTTGAAACGAACTTGGTGCTTAATTGGGAGAAGTGCCATTTCATGGTTACGCAAGGGATAGTGTTAGGTCATATTATTTCGGAAAAAGGGTTAGAAGTTGATAAATCTAAAGTAGATCTTGTGCGTCACTTACCCTCTCCAACTTCGGTTAGAGAGATTCGTTCATTTCTTGGACACGCAGGATTTTATCGTAGGTTTATCAAAGACTTTTCCCACATCTCGCGCCCATTGTGTAAACTGCTGCAAAAGGAGACCCCGTTCGTATTTGACGAGGAATGCAACGCTGCCATCAACAAGTTGAAAGAGCTTCTCACGAGCGCTCCTATTTTATGCAGCCCTGATTGGTCTCTGCCATTCGAACTCATGTGCGACGCCTCGGATTATGCCGTAGGAGCCGTCTTGGGTCAGCGGAAGGACAAGAAGCCTTGCGTAATCTATTACGCCTCTCAGACGCTTGATGAAGCGCAAAGAAATTATACTACCACCGAGAAGGAGTTTCTTGCCGTGGTTTTTGCTTTAGAAAAATTTCGATCTTATTTACTTCAAACTAAAGTAACTGTGTTTACCGATCATGCAGCTTTGAAGTATCTAATGCTCAAGAAGGACGCAAAACCACGACTTATCAGATGGATACTTCTACTCCAAGAATTCAACATCGAAATCAAGGACAAGAAGGGAGTAGAAAACGTCGTCGCTGACCACCTATCACGTTTGATAGGTGACCATGAGCCTGTCGAGATTGAAGAAACTTTTCCGGATGAAAAACTCTTCGGAATTGAGGTAACTATTTCGGAAACTCCATGGTATGCAAATATCGTAAATTACTTAGTTACCGGTGAGTTTCCGTCTACCATGCATAAATTTCAACGTGACAAACTTAAGCATAATGCTAGAACCTTTATCTGGGATGAGCCTTATTTATGGAAACAATGCTCCGATTTAGTAATTAGGAGATGTATCCCGGATAGTGAGTTTAAGCCCATTCTAGACTTTTGTCACAATGAAGCATGTGGGGGACACTTTGGTTCAAGGAGGACAGCCCTTAAGATTTTAGATTGCGGTTTCTTTTGGCCTAGTTTATTTCGCGATGCTCATGCATATTGCGCTGCATGTGATAAGTGCCAGAGATTCGGTAATTTAGGCCCTAGAGATCATATGCCACAACACTACATATTTAATGTTGAAATTTTTGATGTGTGGGGTATTGTGATATACGCATTTTATGCCCGTTTCTTAACGCATTTCCCTTTTCGTTTAGCTATGTTATTATCTTAGTTTTTACGTTTTCCTTATTTAAATTGTTATTTTGAAGATCTTTACGGTGGAGATTAATAACGACGCAATTCGGAGGAATTTCGGCGATTTTGCGATTTTTGCGATTTTGGACCTCCGAAAATGGGCCGGACCAAAAAGCAAATTATGGGCCGATTTCTCAACTCTTGTTTCGGCCCATTATCAAGCCCATGACCATTCAATTCTGCTAGGATTCACTTTGGGGAAGAGGAAAAGTCAACAATATCAAGCTTTGTGACTCATTTTAGTGACTAAGCTTTGTGATCATCACAAATGATGACTTGCCATGTGACTTGCCATGGTGACTCTTGCTTAGGGTTTATAAATGGTGACTTGCATGGTGACTCTTGCTTAGGGTTCATAAATGATGATCACAAATGGTGACTTGCCTAGGTGACTAAGGCTTGCATTAAATGGAGGGAGGCAAGGTGGAAGAGAGAAGGCAACATCCCTTGCCTATATAAGAGAGGAGGCAGCCATAAAACAGATCCATCACTTAAATTACTAGCCAAAGCTCTACACAAATACTCTTCCACCATAAACACTTCAAGGTTTCTCAAGCAAAGCCGAAGCACATCTCCTCCATCCAAGCCGAAGCAATCCTCCTCCATCCAACACAATACGCTAAGTCCCTTGTGAAGGAAATCCATCTCCACCGTAGATCATCAAGCATTCAAGACAAAAAGTGTAACCATGATCTTCACTTTCATTTCTTTTGCTTTGTATTTGAACCTTTTGATGTATTGGAATACATTTATGTATCAAATGAAGAACAAGTTTAGATTTGTGTTTTATGTGTTTAAACCGATTCATAAGTTGCATGTGTTTATGATTTCTAGCCTTTTATGCATGTTCGATACAATCTTAAAGCTTCGTAAGCATGTGTTAGAAAATACGCTAAGTCCCTCTCTTTCGCATGTTTCGATGATCGTATGTTGTTTAGGATGTTTATACGCTAAGTTGCATTCCTACTCAATTATTAAGCATGTGTATTTAGTTAGAAGTTATGAATTTCGTAACTTACAAAAAGGTTTGATGCATGAAAAGGGTAGGCTAATAAGATGAGATGATCACATGTAATTAGTAGTGTAACTTCTTATTTTTAGCAAGCATAATTAGACTTTAAGTTTCTTGATTGTTGAAACTTGTCTATGAGTAAAACATGTTAGATGCCTAAGAGTTTTAGTTGTGTTTGCATGTTTTTGTACTTTAATTTCGTAGATTAAACAATCAACTTCCAATCCCCCCAACATTTATATTTCCGCTTATTAACGAAACCATGCATGCGCCCTTAATTCCCCGGATAAAGAACGATCCCTACTCGCCAATATTACAAATGACAAAAGAAGGGTTTAAATTGCAATGCGCGTAATCTGTGTTTTTAAGTTAACGTGAATGCATGTTTTGCGCGTATCAATTTTTGGCGCCGTTGCCGGGGAGTTAGAATGTTTTTGTATGATTTCGTTGTACATTTGTGATTAAAAGCATGTCTAAATTTTCGAAGTACATACTTGTTCATTCTTGTTTATACTTAAAGAAATTTACATACATGTTTACAATGCATACTTTTACTTAGACGAATTTATTTATACTTAGTTTTTACACTTGCATAATTTATTTTCATGTTAAAGGATAGTCTTTGATTTAATTTGAGTACTAGTACTTAGTTATTAAATAAATCTCTATGGAATAGGGGGTGCCTCTTTTGTTTGTCTATCTCCTTAACCCTTCGTGATGTGTGGATTTCATCACCACACGCCATAACCTAAGTGAAGTTATGGGCACGAGGTTGTGGGCGGAGTTTACAAACACTTGAGATTGTATACTATCTTGTGAATTCGAGTAAGAGTTGGTTATGATGTCTAGAAGGGTTATGAATGGTGACGGGTTTTGAACTAAGAAAACAGAACACCATTGGAGTATATACTCTTACGAGTAAGCCTCGGGGTGTTTCTAAGAACAACATTGGAGTATATACTCTTACGAGTTAGCCTCAGGTTGTTCCCAGAAATTAGTTCTCACCTCTCGCGTTACATCTATCCCAACTGGTCATTTCCAACAATTACGAGAATTAACGATAGTTGGTATACATTTTCGCACGGGCCGCACGGACAAGAGATTTATTCAATAACTAAGTCGTGTATTCCTTTTAAATCATAGGCGCAATCAAAACGTAGACGTACTTAAATTTATTTACATTGAGCACGAGTATTGGTTATAAGGTTTCGTTCTTTGGAATAGGTGGTGCCTCTTTTTCTGGTTTATCTCCTTAACCCCTCGTGATGTGTGGATTTCATCACCACACGCCATAACCTAAGTGAAGTTATGGGCACGAGGTTGTGGGCGGAGTTTACTAAGAACTTGAGATTATATACTATCTCACAAATTTGGCTGATTGTTGGATATGGTGAATGGGTTTATGATTGGTGCCGGGTTTCGGATCTAAGCAATAGAACACCATTGGAGTATATACCGTAACTGGTTAGCCTCGGGGTGTCTCTAGGAACAACATTGGAGTATATACTCTTACGAGTAAGCCTCGGGTTGTTCTAAATATTAGTCCTTACCTCTCGCGTTATCTCTATTCCTACTAACCATTTCTAAACGTAACTAAGCTGAATTGTAGTCGGTATATATTTTCGCGCGGGCCGCACGTCCAAGAAATTTACCGAATGATCATTTCGCGTACTCTCTGTAAATCATAAGTGCATACGAATACGGATAAATACGAACTTGATAAATACGACATAATCCTTTAAATAGATGGTATATCGGATTATGCATGCTTAGACCTCCTGGAATCAGACTTCATCTTCGGATGAACGAGACCCATTGCACAGTCGAGAGCCTCTGCACCACGTACCATCGGGGCCAAAGGAAATAAATAAAACTTAGTCAAATTTTTGTGTTTATATGTGCATTAAAAACTGTAAAGGACTAACAACCGTTACTTAGCTTGCATAACCTCTTTTTAGGCTTTATGATACTCGGATTTCACTACCGAGTACCCTAACCTAAGTGAAGTTAGGGACATAAGATCGAAGAAGAGGTCATTCTTTGCATTCATTTTTTTTAGCACGTAACTCGTGTGTTTTCTGCAGGTTCTAACGTTTTCTCTTATGCATTCACTCCATCTTTCACGTAGGATTGTTGTTTAAATGCATTTTATTGAAAGAAAAAAAAAAGTGTGTTGTGCATAAATTCAATGTGAATCATTGTTTGCTTGCATTGGAACCTTGTTTATATATATTCTAACTAAATTCTTAGGTTTAGCATTATATAGTGTCAATTTGCAGAAAACATGTGTCTTAGTCTATTACATTCTTTTGCATAGCCCTTAAATTGATTAAATCATTTGCATATTTAGTGTCTTAAGTATTATAAATTTTGAGTGTTATTAGTAGTTTTTTAGTATTTGTGAGTATTTATGTTTGCTTTGATAGTTTTACTATTTTATTTGTTATCGCTTTGTTTTCTAAATATGCCTTACAATTTTGGTTAGTATTCCTATATTCATCCCAAATTCTTTGTTGATACTAACACTTGGTCTTTGGTGGATGCTCAGGCTAATGAATGTCCGATCGGAATCCTTGACCATCTAGAACAAAGTTTGAGGAGATCGCAGAGAGAATAGCGAGACTTAAAGCTCAAACTGACATCCTGGATCATCCCATCATCGAGGAAGGTTCCGAGTCTTCACATTCATCAACCGACCATACTTTAGCCTCATCAACCGACCACAATTCAGAAGCAGAAGCACAAGAAATCAACATGGCCAATGCAGGACAGTCTCTTCGCCAGCGCACCTGCTCAACCGAATGGAGCAGCGGACCTTCAAGCATTGCTTTTCCACCACCGGGGGAAAACATGAAAGAAGTCGAGCTGAAGAGTGGTTTCCTCCACCGACTACCCATTTTTCACGGACTTTCCAATGAAGATCCAAACAAGCATCTCAAACAATTCCAATTTGTTTGTAACAGCATGAAGCCAGCCGATGCTGATACGGAGCTCTTCAAGCTGAAGGCATTTCCATTCACCCTAATCGACAGGGCCGAGTCTTGGCTTATGGAACTACCGCCGAACCATATCACTTCATGGAAGCAACTTGCGGACATGTTCCTAGCGAAGTACTTCCCGGCCTCAAAAATCACCGTCTTGAGAAAGCAAATCACTGGCATCACACAGAAATTGGACGAGACCTTCGGCCAATATTACGACCGATTCAAGGTTTTGTGTGCCACTTGCCCATCGCATGGATTTTCCGAGACCAATCTCATGAATTACTTTTACGATGGTCTCAAGCTGATCGATAGGGAATTGCTAGATGCAGCAGCTACAGGTGCATTCATGGACTTAACCGAAATCGAAGCCAGAACTCTCCTTGAAAATCGGGCGAATAATGATGCACAATACGGAATGTCAAACAGACGAGCAGTCGGTGAAGCGAGTTCTACAACCGACGCGGACGAAAAATACGACAAACTAGCTCATATGCTAGAGAAGGTTTTAGATCTCGAGACGACAAGAGCCAGGGCAACTCAACGGCCTGTTTGCGGCATATGTCAATCATAAGGTCACCACAATGACCAATGCCCTCAAGCGCCAGAGCAGGCAAGCGAGCCGGAGCACGCTAACGCCATCGGCGGATATCAGGGAGGACAACGGTATAACAATTACAACAACTATGTCAACCGTGATCATCCGGGGTTTAGATGGAGCAGCAACGAGGGAACTTTGAACCCTCCAGCACCTCAACAAAGCTACCAACGCCCTCCATTTCAACCAAGGCCACCGATGCAGCAGGGTTCGTCTTCGCAATCCTTCACCAATCCGGATTACGACAAGATGTTGTCGCAACTTTCGGCCTCCACTCAAGTTCTCCTCGACGGACAATCGAAGACAAAGGAAACACTTGACTCACATGGCCGCGACATCACTGAAGTGAAGAAGCAACTCGGCCAACTTGTTGATTTCATGGGCCAAATCAAAGAAACCGGTCGGCTTCCACCTCAAACCACTCCTAATCAAAGAAACGTGAATGCTATAGTCACAAGGAGTGGGAAGACACTTAAAGAGCCAAAGACCAAGCGATCTCATCTTGATGAAGTCACCATCGAGGACATCACCAACGAAGAAGAAGATGAGATCGATCCGGCAATTCAAGAGGCCGAGAAAAAGAAGGTGACGCCTAATGTCACCAAGGCACAATCACCTCCACATCCTACCCCAATCAAAGGTAAAAACCATATTCCTTCAAATACGGTTATTACTAATTCTCCGTTTGCTGTTGCACCTTTCCCTAGCAGATTGTCAAAATCAAAGAAGAAGGATGCCCAATATGAAGATATTTTGGACATCTTCCGAAAGGTGCAAGTGAATTTGCCCTTGATCGAGTGCATAAAACAGGTGCCGATATACGCAAAGTTTCTGAAAGAATTATGCACACAGAGGAGGCAAACTCGAGAGAAGGAGGTTGTGAAGGTGAACGCAACCGTTTGGCGGTTTTGCAGCGTCGGCTACCCCCAAAACTGAAGGACCCAGGGAGCTTTGCAGTTCCTTGCGTAATCGGTGACAACCACTTCAAAGACGTGATGCTTGATCTCGGAGCTTCCATCAACGTCATGCCTTACTATCTTTTCGAATCGATGGAGCTTGGAGATCTCAAGCAAGATGGTGTTGTCATCCAATTAGCCGATCGCACACACAAGTATCCGAGGGGATACGTAGAAGACGTTCTCGTGCAAGTCAACAACTTGATATTCCCAGCCGATTTCTATATAGTTGACATGGAAGAGAGTCCACTGAACACCACGCCACTGCTGCTTGGGCGACCTTTCATGCGGACTGCGAGAACGAAGATTGATGTGTTTCAAGGCACTTTCTCCATGGAGATTGATGGAGAAAGAATCGAGTTCAACATCCTGGACGGGATGAAGTTTCCAATGTCGAGCGTAGCTGCCATTTCGACATACGATCCCGTGGATACCTTAGCACAAGGCTACCTCGACACCATCAATGAGGATGAACTCGACATGGCCATTCAACTTGGGCATGACGGCCTTCTCGAGGCCTTACTAGAGCTTGAACCTCGTATTCAAGACATGGCCATGGCCCTAAATGCGGCACCACGAAAAGTAAGCTTTTCTCCTCCTTTACCAATTACTTTTGGTACTAATAAAATGGTTCCTTCCATCGTAGAAGCTCCAGTTTTAGAACTCAAGCTACTACCGGACCATCTGAAGTATGCGTACTTAGGCGAGAATGAAACTTTACCGGTCATTATTTCGTCCGCGCTAGAAGAGGAACAGGAGGAGAAGCTCGTGAGTATGCTCAAACGGTACAAACCCACAATAGGCTGGACACTTGCGGACATCAAGGGAATAAATCCAGCAACATGTGTGCATAGGATTTTCCTTGAAGAAGGCACCAAGCCTACGCGGGAAGCACAACGTCGGCTCCACCCTCCGATGATGGAGGTGGTAAAAAAGGAGGTAATTAAACTCATGGACTGTGGAGTTATTTACCCTATTTCTGATAGCCGTTGGGTTTCCCCAGTGCAGGTACTCCTAAGAAATCGGGAATTACCGTCGTCGAGAATCTGGAAAATGAACTTGTGCCACAACGCACGATTACTGGACACCGAGTGTGCATTGATTACCGGAAGCTCAACGCCGCAACCCGCAAGGATCATTTTCCCTTACCATTCATCGACCAAATGCTGGAAAGATTAGCCGGCCATGCATTTTATTGTTTTCTCGACGGATACTCCGGCTACAACCAAATTAGCATTGCGGAGGAAGATCAAGAAAAGACAACGTTCACATGCCCTTTCGGAACGTTTGCATATCGCCGAATGCCATTTGGACTGTGTAATGCACCAGGTACATTTCAACGTTGCATGCTCTCAATTTTCTCCGAATACATTGAAAAAATTATTGAAGTATTCATGGACGACTTTAGTGTATTTGGGAGTGATTTTGATGCATGCTTAAACAATTTAGAAACAATTTTACAAAGATGCGTTGAAACGAATTTGGTGCTTAATTGGGAGAAGTGCCATTTCATGGTTACGCAAGGGATCGTGTTAGGTCATATTATTTCTGAAAAAGGGTTAGAAGTTGATAAATCTAAAGTAGATCTTGTGCGTCACTTACCCTCTCCAACTTCGGTTAGAGAGATTCGTTCATTTCTTGGACACGCAGGATTTTATCGTAGGTTTATCAAAGACTTTTCCCACATCTCGCGCCCGTTGTGTAAATTGCTGCAAAAGGAGACCCCGTTCGTATTTGACGAGGAATGCAATGCTGCCTTCAACAAGTTGAAGGAACTTCTTACAAGCGCTCCTATTTTATGCAGCCCTGATTGGTCTCTGCCATTTGAACTCATGTGCGACGCCTCGGATTATGCCGTAGGAGCCGTCTTGGGTCAGCGGAAGGACAAGAAGCCTTGCGTAATCTATTACGCCTCTCGGACGCTTGATGAAGCGCAAAGAAATTATACCACAACCGAGAAGGAGTTTCTTGCAGTGGTTTTTGCTTTAGATAAATTTCGGTCTTATTTACTTCAAACTAAAGTAACTGTGTATACTGATCATGCAGCTTTGAAGTATCTAATGCTAAAGAAGGACGCAAAACCACGGCTTATAAGATGGATACTTCTACTCCAAGAATTCAACGTCGAAATCAAGGATAAGAAGGGAGTAGAAAATGTTGTCGCTGACCACCTATCACGCTTGATCGGTGAGAATGAGGCTGTTGAAATTGAGGACACTTTTTCGGATGAAAAACTCTTCGGAATTGAGGTAACTGTTCCGGAAACTCCATGGTATGCAGATATCGTAAATTACTTAGTTACCGGTGAGTTTCCGTCTACCATGCATAAATTTCAACGTGACAAACTTAAGCATAATGCTAGAACCTTTATCTGGGATGAGCCTTATTTATGGAAACAATGCTCCGATTTAGTAATTAGGAGATGTATCCCGGATAGTGAATTTAAGCCTATTTTAGACTTTTGTCACAATGAAGCATGTGGGGGACATTTTGGTTCAAGGAGGACAGCCCTTAAGATTTTAGATTGCGGTTTCTTTTGGCCAAGTTTATTTCGCGACGCTCATGCATATTGTGCTGCATGTGATAAGTGCCAGAGATTCGGTAATTTAGGACCTAGAGATCAGATGCCACAACACTACATATTTAATGTCGAGATTTTTGATGTGTGGGGTATTGATTTTATGGGACCATTTCCTCCCTCCAATGGTTGTACTTATATCTTACTCGCAGTAGATTATGTTTCTAAATGGGTGGAGGCAAAGGCCACCCGTACTAATGATTCGCGAGTTGTTGCAGATTTCCTACGAAATAACATTTTCAGTAGATTTGGAATGCCACGCGTTCTAATCAGCGATGGAGGAAGTCACTTTTGCAACCGCACGGTGGAAGCACTAATGAGGAAGTATGGCGTAAAACACAAGGTTTCCACACCATACCACCCTCAAACAAATGGAATGGCTGAAGTTTCCAACCGTGAGATCAAGAAGATTTTGGAGCGAACCGTCCGCCCAAACCGGAAAGATTGGAGTCAATGCTTAGACGATGCATTGTGGGCTTACAGGACTGCCTACAAGACCCCCATTGGTATGTCACCTTTCCGATTAATTTATGGGAAGGCGTGCCATCTTCCGGTTGAATTGGAGCACAAGGCATGGTGGGCCGTGAAGAAATTCAACATCGATCGAGATGCCGCAGGCTTGCATCGGAAGCTACAACTATGTGAACTAGAAGAAATCAGAAATGATGCTTTCGACAATGCGTGGATTTACAAAGAGAAGACGAAAAAGATCCACGATCAGATGATTCGCGGGAAGAGTTTTGAACCTGGGCAGAAAGTATTGCTTTTCAATTCAAGACTTAAGCTCTTTCCGGGAAAGCTTCGCTCTCAATGGATGGGTCCATTCATAGTTTCTCAAGTTCTACCTCATGGAGCAGTTCTCATTCGATCTATCGACAAAGGCAGTGAGTTCAAAGTAAATGGCCATCGCTTGAAGCCATATTTTGAGGCATTTGCGGAGCACACCGTGGAGGAGATGCAACTCCAAGAACCGGCCATTTCAAAAACAAAATGATGCATCACGTCCAAAGCCAACGACGTAAAACGAGCGCTCATTGGGAGGCAACCCAATAGGGAGACAACAGATTTGTTTTCTTCTCCCCTTTTAATTAATTTAATGGCTTTTTTTTTCGTATTAAAATTAAAATTTTCGTAGATCCTATACTCCATTTTTAATTCTATACTTCTACTTTAGTACATTGAGGGCAATGTAGAGTTTAAGTGTGGGGGAAGGGTTTACAATTTAATTGTGTCTAAATTAGTGTTTTTCAGAGTCTTTAGGACGCCCTTAACTAGTCGATGATGAAATTTGACCAATACGAACACATATGGCGTATGAATCACATGCATCAAATTCTTGTGCTAATTGAGATATTCTTTATGTTTTTAACATGTAGTAGATATGAATTGCAAAACATGGTACAGAAAATCGCATGCTTGAATAAGTTTTTTAATCATATGAACCCTATGTGAGCTTTTGAGCTATCTGTTCTTTATTCGAGTGAATATACATCCATTTCGTAGCTACTAGCTTATATATGCCTCATTTGATTGCTTGCCATAGATTTTAATGAACTAGAGAATACTAGAACTTACTCATGTCAATTTGCAAAGCTTTTAAGTTGATACATACTTTGATTTTGGAAATGATTAAAGGCATTTAGGATTTTCCACCACATTGCCATATATCCATGTATCCCAGTTGTACGCACAAGTTGCGACACCCCTAGATAAACCAATTGAGCCCACGTTAAGCTTTTCTTTCATCACCATATATACCTAAACACTTACCCTAGTATAGAATATCCTTACCCTTGTTCCGGAAACTTGGTGAGAATTTTTCGAAACTAGCACATAAGATTATGGTTGGTAGGAAAGATTAAAAGAGTTAATGTGAGTAAGGGGAAAGACTTGTCCAAATAGCTTAAAAAGTATGAGATTGCCAAAAAGAAAAGAAAAAATTATATTTGAGAGAATGAAAAGAAAAAAAAATTATTATCTCTCATGGCAATATGTTGTTTTCTAAAGTAGAAACCAATTGGATTAACGTCCCCCTTATTTTGCGGATTTGGAGATTACGACAAATTGAAGGCCCAAAAATAGAACAAAACATGGCCTTTGTCCTGTCCGAAAAGCTCAAAGGGTAGCTTAGATTGAAGTATACATGGTAACTTTCGAGTGGAAATGGAGGACGAATTTGGTGCTAGACTAAGTCGTTGGAACGTTTTTATCACCACATATCTAAAAATCGAATGCCTTAGCCTTAACCCCATTGCAACCTCACTAAAAGTCCTTTATGATCCTTAAAATGAGTAGCTTTCAATTAGTAGAGTAAGTTGCATGAGTAAGCTTATGGTTTTGGTTCATTTGTGCAAGTAATTAACTTCATTCATGTGGTTTTTATTTCAATTCATATACACCTTAAGTAAACCCTTATCATGAGTGAAAAATATGATGAGTGCATCCTTGTGAGTTGATTAAACCTTTATTCAAAGCATGCACAGCTATAACATAACCATTGTTTTCTCTATGTCTTACTTGTTCATTACATAAATTATATCGCAATTATCTCTTGAATTCGTTGAGCATACACGTTGAAATTCATGTGAGCCATCGCCATATACTTATGCAAATTCTGAGACAAATTTTAGCTAAGGGCTTAGTTATGTTCTTTCCTTTGTTTTAAATTCTTAGGGAGTCTTAGTTTAACTTAGTGTTTGCTAAGGGACTAGCAAAGTCTAAGTGTGGGGGAATTTGATATACGCATTTTATGCCCGTTTCTTGTGCTAATTGAGATATTCTTTATGTTTTTAACATGTAGTAGATATGAATTGCAAAACATGGTACAGAAAATCGCATGCTTGAATAAGTTTTTTAATCATATGAACCCTATGTGAGCTTTTGAGCTATCTGTTCTTTATTCGAGTGAATATACATCCATTTCGTAGCTACTAGCTTATATATGCCTCATTTGATTGCTTGCCATAGATTTTAATGAACTAGAGAATACTAGAACTTACTCATGTCAATTTGCAAAGCTTTTAAGTTGATACATACTTTGATTTTGGAAATGATTAAAGGCATTTAGGATTTTCCACCACATTGCCATATATCCATGTATCCCAGTTGTACGCACAAGTTGCGACACCCCTAGATAAACCAATTGAGCCCACGTTAAGCTTTTCTTTCATCACCATATATACCTAAACACTTACCCTAGTATAGAATATCCTTACCCTTGTTCCGGAAACTTGGTGAGAATTTTTCGAAACTAGCACATAAGATTATGGTTGGTAGGAAAGATTAAAAGAGTTAATGTGAGTAAGGGGAAAGACTTGTCCAAATAGCTTAAAAAGTATGAGATTGCCAAAAAGAAAAGAAAAAATTATATTTGAGAGAATGAAAAGAAAAAAAAATTATTATCTCTCATGGCAATATGTTGTTTTCTAAAGTAGAAACCAATTGGATTAACGTCCCCCTTATTTACGGATTTGGAGATTACGACAAATTGAAGGCCCAAAAATAGAACAAATATGGCCTTTGTCCTGTCCGAAAAGCTCAAAGGGTAGTTTTAGATTAAAGTATACATAGTAACATTCGAGTGGAGATAGAGGACGAATTTGGTGCTAGACTAAGTCGTTGGAACGTTTTTATCACCACATATCTAAATTTCGAATGCCTTAGCCTTAACCCCATTACAACCTCACTAAAAGTCCTTTATGATCCTTAAAATGAGTAGCTTTCAATTAGTAGAGTAAGTTGCATGAGTAAGCTTATGGTTTTGGTTCATTTGTGCAAGTAATTAACTTCATTCATGCGGTTTTCATTTCAATTCATATACACTTTAAGTAAACCCTTTTCATGAGTGAAAAATATGATGAGTGCATCCTTGTGAGTTGATTAAACCTTTATTCAAAGCATGCACAGCTATAACATAACCATTGTTTTCTCTATGTCTTACTTGTTCATTACATAATTATATCGCAATTATCTCTTGAATTCATTGAGCATACAAGTTGAAATTCATGTGAGCCATCGCCATATACTTATGCAAATTCTGAGACAAATTTTAGCTAAGGGCTTAGTTGTGTTCTTTCTTTTGTTTTAAATTCTTAGAGAGTCTTAGTTTAACTTAGTGTTTGCTAAGGGACTAGCAAAGTCTAAGTGTGGGGGAATTTGATATACGCATTTTATGCTCGTTTCTTAACGCATTTCCCTTTACGTTTAGCTATGTTATTATCTTTGTTTTTATGTTTTTCTTATTTAAATTGTAATTTTGAAGATATTTACGGTGGAGATTAATAACGACGCAATTCGGAGGAATTTCGGCGATTTTGCGATTTTTGCGATTTCGGACCACCGGAAATGGGCCGGACCAAAAAGCAAATTATGGGCCGATTTCTCAACTCTTGTTTCGGCCCATTATCAAGCCCATGACAATTCAATTCTGCTAGGATTCACTTTGGGGAAGAGGAAAATTCAACAATATCAAGCTTTGTGACTCATTTTAGTGACTAAGCTTTGTGATCATCACAAATGATGACTTGCCATGTGACTTGCCATGGTGACTCTTGCTTAGGGTTTATAAATGGTGACTTGCATGGTGACTCTTGCTTAGGGTTCATAAATGATGATCACAAATGGTGACTTGCCTAGGTGACTAAGGCTTGCATTAAATGGAGGGAGGCAAGGTGGAAGAGAGAAGGCAACATCCCTTGCCTATATAAGAGAGGAGGCAGCCATAAAACAGATCATCACTTAAATTACTAGCCAAAGCTCTACACAAATACTCTTCCACCATAAACACTTCAAGGTTTCTCAAGCAAAGCCGAAGCACATCTCCTCCATCCAAGCCGAAGCAATCCTCCTCCATCAAACACAATACGCTAAGTCCCTTGTGAAGGAAATCCATCTCCACCGTAGATCATCAAGCATTCAAGACAAAAAGTGTAACCATGATCTTCACTTTCATTTCTTTTGCTTTGTATTTGAACCTTTTGATGTATTGGAATACATTTATGTATCAAATGAAGAACAAGTTTAGATTTGTGTTTTATGTGTTTAAACCGATTCATAAGTTGCATGTGTTTATGATTTCTAGCCTTTTATGCATGTTCCATACAATCTTAAAGCTTCGTAAGCATGTGTTAGAAAATACGCTAAGTCCCTCTCTTTCGCATGTTTCGATGATCGTATGTTGTTTAGGATGTTTATACGCTAAGTTGCATTCCTACTCAATTATTAAGCATGTGTATTTAGTTAGAAGTTATGAATTTCGTAACTTACAAAAAGGTTTGATGCATGAAAAGGGTAGGCTAATAAGATGAGATGATCACATGTAATTAGTAGTGTAACTTCTTATTTTTAGCAAGCATAATTATACTTTAAGTTTCTTGATTGTTGAAACTTGTCTATGAGTAAAACATGTTAGATGCCTAAGAGTTTTAGTTGTGTTTGCATGTTTTTGTACTTTAATTTCGTAGATTAAACAATCAACTTCCAATCCCCCCAACATTTATATTTCCGCTTATTAACGAAACTCATGCATGCGCCCTTAATTCCCCGGATAAAGAACGATCCCTACTCGCCAATATTACAAATGACAAAAGAAGGGTTTAAATTGCAATGCGCGTAATCTGTGTTTTTAAGTTAACGTGAATGCATGTTTTGCGCGTATCACCATTCATAGTTTCTCAAGTTCTGCCTCATGGAGCAGTTCTCATTCGATCTATCGACAAAGGCAGTGAGTTCAAAGTAAATGGCCATCGCTTGAAGCCCTATTTTGAGGCATTTGCGGAGCATACCGTGGAGGAGATGCAACTCCAAGAACCGGCCATTTCAAAAACAAAATGATGCATCACGTCCAAAGCTAACGACGTAAAACGAGCGCTCATTGGGAGGCAACCCAATAGGGAGACAACAAATTTGTTTTCTTCTCCCCTTTTAATTAATTTAATGGCTTTTTGCGTATTAAAATTAAAATTTTCATAGATCCTATACTCCATTTTTAATTCTATACTTCTACTTTAGTACATTGAGGGCAATGTAGAGTTTAAGTGTGGGGGAAGGGTTTACAATTTAATTGTGTCTAAATTAGTGTTTTTCAGAGTCTTTAGGACGCCCTTAACTAGTCGATGATGAAATTTGACCAATACGAACACATATGGCGTATGAATCACATGCATCGAATTCTTGTGCTAATTGAGATATTCTATATGTTTTTAACATGTAGTAGATATGAATTGCAAAACATGGTACAGAAAATCGCATGCTTGAATAAGTTTTTAATCATATGAACCCTATGTGAGCTTTTGAGCTATCTGTTCTTTATTCGAGTGAATATGCATCCATTTCGTAGCTACTAGCTTATATATGCCTCATTCGATTCCTTGCCATAGATTTTAATGAACTATAGAATGCTAGAACTTACTCATGTCAATTTGCAAAGCTTTTAAATTGATACATACTTTGATTTTGGAAATGATTAAAGGCATTTAGGATTTTCCACCACTTCGCCAAATATCCATGTATCCCAATTGTGCGCATGAGTTGCGACACCCCTAGATAAACCAATTGAGCCCACGTTAAGCTTTTCTTTCATCACCATATATACCTAAACACTTAACCTAGTATAGAATATCCTTACCTTTGTTCCGGAAACTTGGTGAGAATTTTTCGAAACTAGCACATAAGATTATGGTTTGGTAGGAAAGATTAAAAGAGTTAATGTGAGTAAGGGGAAAGACTTGTCCAAATAACTTAAAAAGTATGAGATTGCCAAAAAGAAAAGAAAAAAAAAATTTATATTTGAGAGAATGAAAAGAAAAAAATTATTATCTCTCATGGCAATATGTTGTTCTAAAGTAGAAACCAATTGGATTAACGTCCCCCTTATTTGCGGATTTGGAGATTACGACAAATTGAAGGCCCAAAAATAGAACAAATATGGCCTTTGTCCTGTCCGAAAAGCTCAAAGGGTAGTTTTAGATTAAAGTATACATGGTAACATTCGAGTGGAGATACAGGACGAATTTGGTGCTAGACTAAGTCGTTGGAACGTTTTTATCACCACATATCTAAATTTCGAATGCCTTAGCCTTAACCCCATTACAACCTCACTAAAAGTCCTTTATGATCCTTAAAATGAGTAGCTTTCAATTAGTAGAGTAAGTTGCATGAGTAAGCTTATGGTTTTGGTTCATTTGTGCAAGTAATTAACTTCATTCATGCGGTTTTCATTTCAATTCATATACACTTTAAGTAAACCCTTTTCATGAGTGAAAAATATGATGAGTGCATCCTTGTGAGTTGATTAAACCTTTATTCAAAGCATGCACAGCTATAACATAACCATTGTTTTCTCTATGTCTTACTTGTTCATTACATAATTATATCGCAATTATCTCTTGAATTCATTGAGCATACAAGTTGAAATTCATGTGAGCCATCGCCATATACTTATGCAAATTCTGAGACAAATTTTAGCTAAGGGCTTAGTTGTGTTCTTTCTTTTGTTTTAAATTCTTAGAGAGACTTAGTTTAACTTAGTGTTTGCTAAGGGACTAGCAAAGTCTAAGTGTGGGGGAATTTGATATACGCATTTTATGCTCGTTTCTTAACGCATTTCCCTTTACGTTTAGCTATGTTATTATCTTTGTTTTTATGTTTTTCTTATTTAAATTGTTATTTTGAAGATATTTACGGTGGAGATTAATAACGACGCAATTCGGAGGAATTTCGGCGATTTTGTGATTTTTGCGATTTCGGACCACCGGGAATGGGCCGGCCCAAAAAGCAAATTATGGGCCCATTTCTCAAAGTTTGTTTCGGCCCAAAAACCAGCCCAAGCCCATTGAATTCGGCAAGGATGCAACTTGGGGAAGAGGAAAAGTCAAAGTTATCAAGCTTGGTGACTCTTACTTGTAATGATCACATGTGATGACTAAGTGTGTGACTTGCCATGGTGACTCTTGCTTAGGGTTCATAAATGATGATCACACTTGGTGACTAAGGGAGTGACTTGCCATGGTGATTATTACTTGCATTTAATGAAAGAGGCAAGGTGGAAGAGAGAAGAGCAAACTCCCTTGCCTATAAATACCAAGGAGGCCGGCCATTACAAGATAATCTCTCAATTTAGAAGCCAAAGCTCTACAAAAATACTCCTCCTCCATAAACACTTGAAGGTTCTCTCCACAAAGCCGAAGCATTCATCCTCCATCCAAAGCCGAAGCATCCATCCTCCATCCTTCACAATACGCTAAGTCCCTTGTGAAGGAAAGTCATCTCCACGAAGATCATCTAGCATTCAAGACAAAAAGTGTAACCATGATCTTCACTTTCATATCTTTTGCTTTGTATTTGAATCTTTTGATGTATTGGAATACTTTGATGTATTTAATGAAGAACAAGTTTAGATTTGTGTTATATGTTCTTAAACCGATTTGTAAATTGCATGTGTTTATGATTTCTAGCCTTTTATGCATGGTTGATATAATCTTAAAGCTTCGAAAGCATGTGGTAGATAATACGCTAAGTCACTCTCTTTCGCATGTTTCGATGATCGTATGTTGTTTAGGATGTTTATACGCTAAGTTGCATTCCTACTCAATTATCAAGCATGTATATTTAGTTGGAAGTTATGAATTTCGTAACTTACAAAAGGTTTGATGCATGAAATAGGGTAAGGTTAATAATATGAGATGATCAATTGTAATTAATAGCTTAGCTTCTTATTTTTAGCAAGCATAATTAGACTTGAAGTTTCTTGATTGTTAAAACTTGTCTATGATTAAAACATGTTAGATGCCTAAGAGTTTTTGTTGTGTTTGCATGTTTTTGCATTTTAATTTAGTAGGACATTTAATCAACCAATTTCCAATCCCCCCAAACATTTAAATTTCCGCTTATTAACGAAACCATGCATGCGCCCTTAATTCCCCGGATAAAGAACGATCCCTACTCGCCAATATTATAAATGACAAAAGAAGGGTTTTAAATTGCAATGCGCGTAATCTGTGTTTTTAAGGTCTACTTTGTGTTAACGTTAAATGTATGTTTTGCGCGTATCAATTACATTTAGTGTCTTAAACTTCATAAATTTTGTGTGTTTTAGTAGTTTTTAAGTCTTTGTGAGTTTTTATAGTTTGTTTTGGTAGTTTTACTATTTTATTTGTTATTTGTTTCGCTTTGTTTTCTTTATATGTTTTACGTTTTTTTTGGTTAGTATCTCTATATTCATTACATATTCTTTTTGATATTAACACTTGGTCTTTGGTGGATGCTCAGGCTAATGAATGTCCGATCAGAATCCTGGACCATCTAAACCAAAGTTTGAGGAAATCGCAGAGAGGATAGCTCACCTGGTCTTAGAGCTCAATCAGAACCGCTGGATTATCCCATTATTGAGGAAGGTTCCGATTCTTCTCATTCATCAACTGATCATAATTCAGAGCTGGAAGCACAAGAAGTCAAAATGGCCAACGTAGTGCCCTTCGTCAACGCACCTGCTCAACCGCATGGAGCAGCGGGCCTTCAAGCATTGCTTTTCCACCACCGGGGGAAAACATGAAGGACATCGAGCTGAAGAGTGGTTTCCTCCACCGACTGCCCATTTTTCACAGACTTTCAAATGAAGATCCGAATAAGCATCTCAAACAATTCCAATTTGTTTGTAACAGCATGAAGCCATCAGATGCTGATACGGAGCTCTTCAAGCTTAAAGCATTCCCATTCACCCTAACTGACAGGGCCGAGTCTTGGCTCATGGAACTACCGCCGAACCATATTACCACATGGAAGCAACTTGCGGACATGTTCCTGGCGAAGTACTTCCCGGCCTCAAAGATCATCGTCTTGAGGAAGCAAATCACTGGCATTACATAGAAACCGGACGAGACTTTCGGCCAATATTATGACCGATTCAAGGTTTTGTGTGCCACCTGCCCATCTCATGGATTTTCTGAGACTAATCTCATGAATTACTTTTATGATGGTCAAGGCGATCGATAGGGAATTGCTCGATGCAGCAGCTACCGGTGCATTCATGGACTTAAACGAAACCGAAGCTAGAACTCTTCTAGAGAATTGGGCGAACAAGCGATGTTTTATGCGTATCAGGCGATGAAACCGATAGCTTCAAAAATTTACGCGTGCAGGCGATGTTTTATGCGTATCAGGCGATGTTCCAACCAGTTCCATCCTTAATTTTCATAGAACCGAATCCAGGACTAATTGTTGGATGTGCATGGGTTTTGCGGCAAATTGGCTTGGAGGCATCAAACGGAGAGGGACTAGAAATAGTGGAGGGAGCAGTAGTCAAGCTTCCTCAGCCGCAGTCAGAAACACGCGCAGTGGGCCAATTATGAATGCTCGCACACAAATGTTGCTAGTTGCGCGAGGAGAGGAGGAAGCTGAACGATCCGGATCCGTGCAACCCCCAGTCCAGCCTTGAGCCTCAGTCAGCAGACGCTCAGTCAGCAGACCCTCAGTCAGCAGACCCACAGACGAGCGACAGTCAACGGGGGCATCAAAAACTCCCTCCATCCGAATGCCCCCTATTGGCCCGGTGCCTACTCCCGTTTCACGGGAATCATTTGAGGCAGATGGTGCTGCCGCCTCATCGTCCAGGCCTCATCTATCTCCGTCGTCCGGTCTCTTCCTGCCCGACGAGATTCCTGTGATCCCTGAATTCGATGATAGGGGGAGGCCTATTTATATTGAAGGACGACCGGAGTTCCTGAGCGTGGAGGAAGCGTACAACTTCATCCCGTTCGACCCCGTGTATCTTTAGAGTGCGAGGTGCACCAACCAGCAAACGGACGATGCATGTAAATTTTATTTAACAAGATTGATTACTTAATTATTACTTAAGACTTACGATAGGTTCAATTAATGATATCAATTTGTTGACATTATATTATTAGGCAATTTCGTTAATGACACTGGAAAACGAAAGACAAGAGGCACCTGCATCGGGAAGAGACTTGAGCAAGCTACTGGGGGAAGGAAAACGCTCATTAGGGCCAATGAGCATGGTGAGGTGATCGAGACATTTGACACCATGCGAAAGTATGCTAGCATGGCCGGGGCCGTCGTGCGGGACAAGGTCCCAATGCTTTGGCCAGATTGGGAATCTGTGCCTCTCTATGTGAAGATGCAAGTGCATAATGCACTGAGTGTGAGTTAAATCCTATTTTCCGTACGTAAATTTTACATTTATTAATTAAGTCCGAATAAATATATAATTTTACCGTTTATATATTCATCTTCCAGGTGTAGTTTGACGTGTATGAATGCCTTATTCACGCCTGGGTAGAGCGTCAACTACATATCAGGTGATGTGATTCGAGTTATTTGAGTATATATCGAGTTAGATTTTTGTTTATCAAGTGTTTTAATATCTCTAACTTTTTTTTTCTGGTGTTAATATAGGTATAAAGAGTGCAAGAACGAGCTTTCAAAACATTACACACAGTACAAGGAGCTAGGCCGAGGTTCTACCCCTAGCGAATTCCGGTTTAGGGAGTACGAGTGGCTGTGGCTGGTAGCCCACTTCGAGCACCCTAAAGCGAAGGTATGCATCCTGAATATATCGTACAACCTTAATGTATCGTATCACATTGAAATAGTTAGTTACTAATTTTTTTACATATGTTTATCAAACAAGGCGATTTCCAAGACGAACCGGGAGAATAGATTGAAAAACACCAAGGCCCATCATGCAGGTTCACTCAACTATTTGGGTTGGTCGAGTAAGGCGCAGCAACAACAAGAAGTCAACCCGTTGGTGTTTATTCATCAGAAGTTCTATCCGCAGTGCCCTGAAGAAGCGGTAAGTCTTTCGCCTCTATATTTTGTATTTCACATATGCATGTGTTAATAAAACTATTTTTCTCTATTAATTTATTTTGTTTAATAATACGTTATTCATATTCGCTTTTCAATCAGGCGAGAGTGGAGGAGGCGATCACAGAAGTGACCATGAATATAGCTCGAAACAACCATCCTGACTGCTTGGAGGAAGAAGTGACCCAGTATGCCTCTCAGATCGATCCGCTTGATCGCCCTATAGCGGCTCAGATCATGGCAGCGTGCGTGCCCTACTGCAGGGGAATGGGCTCGGCGGGCGAAAGAGTATTGAAGAACACTTCAGAATACTCTACCGGGTCAAGAACTTCAACTTCTAGGAACTCTAACCTAGCAGCGGAGCTTCAGAGGACGCAGAGGGAGTTGGAGGAGCAAAGGAGGCAGATGGAGGAGATGAGGCAGATGGCCAAGCAGCAGGCAGTCAGAGATGCCGAGTACCGGGGGATGATCGAGCAACACCGACTCATGGTCCAGCAGAAAACACAAATGTTCACATGGATGCAGACGATGTACGCGTGCCAGACTACCGGACAACCGCTCCCCACACCTCCCCCGGTCCCTGTGTTCCACACTCATCCACCACTGCAGCAGTCACCGCCACAGCAAGACCAGGGTAGCCACAGGAGTTCAAATGATTACATGGATTTCTTCGACCCTGATGCGGGAGTTCCTCGACCCTGACTTGTAGTTGTAGTTTATTTTCGTATTGTTGCTATTTGAACTGTACGTTGGACAATTATGTGTGTACTGTTGAACTTGTATTTGTACGGTTTATGTTTTTCAGTGCAGGTTCTGGAATTGGGCCCAATCCAGAACCGTCTTTTTTTTGACAAATTTCTCCAACCATTGCCGGCGACTTGGACCAAAGTCGCCGGCAATACCCCTCATTTTCCGGCCACGGCGGAGGAACATTGCCGGCGACTTGAAAAATGAGTCGTCGGCAATACTTTCACCGGCGCCAAATTTCTGGCGAGAGTATTACCGGCGACTTGTCGCCGGTAATAGTCATTTCCGGCGAAAAAAAAAGAAAGGCCGGCGACTTAATGTTGTAGTGCAAGCTTATCGATCGTCTGTATGTGCATCGTACATTTCAATTATAACAAAGTTGAACCCGTTTTTCCCTTCTACTACCATACATTTTACTGTTCATCTACTGTGAAGAGTACAATGGATATTTCCACGTTCTCATCTTCCATTCTTTCCGCCTCCAACAAATTCTCTCTCTCTCTCTCTCTCTCTCTCTCTCTCTCTTCGTTGCTCTCTTATCTCCACTTTATTGAACTCAGACCTATAGGGCACAATGAGCCAATATACGTACATGAACTCAGATCTAGATATTATAATTCGAGTATATACATATATGGATGTTAAATTCTGTCAAGCGAGAATTATCACTACACAATTAATTTGATCTTAACTTACTTGTGTGCAAGTCTGCTATAACCCGAAATGAGCTAAGTTTGTCGATTGAACTAACTAGAAGGACCAACCCATTGTAACAGCCCATTGCCACCATGAACTTGGCTCCTTTTTGTTTTTTTATTCAATCACCGAGAGACGTGAGTACCCCAAATAGAAGCAGCTCTCCATTAACTATGCTCATGGAAGTTTCTTTAATTTTTTGACGAGAAGAGATTACTCAGGGGCAATACCAGTTGGTAGAAAGACGAGATTGAGAGTCGCGAGAGAGTGAATCAGGTCAGAGTTGGTAAGGGTCTGAGGGAATCAAAGATAGCTTTTCAGCAGAGTAGGGTTATTTTTTTTCTTTGGCTTTGGCAGAAAAAGGCCATGGGTCAACCTACACAACCTTGTATGTAGATCCGCCTCTGATTCTGACCACCCTTGTCCAACTCTATAGCCAACATGAGTCATCTTTCTTGCACCAATTTTCATGAGCCAACACGGATTATGAGAGATGGATACAACAGTGAAATAAGTTTAATGTAAGCACTTTATTACCTAATTCTGGCACTGCTGAATTACAACTCTAAGAACATATGTATATCAATACAAATAATCCTCACTTCTAATTTGATGAGTACTGAGATGATGGCATCAGATCAGCATTCAAGTAGTACAAAAACTCAGAGCTAATTAAACCAGAAAAATACCCAAAAACCTTCCAGGCAATATGGGGCAAAATGATGAAGAAAACTCATGCGCTATAAAGCCGCTAATGCACATAATCAAAGTACACAGGACGATTCAGTAGATATCAGTAGGTATTTCTCTAGCTCTAACCACTTCACTTGGAAAAAGAAAACTGCCCGATAATTAATGATGGAGCTTGACCTAATGGACACCATTAGCATTACATTTTTTCTCCAGCTGCCAATTTTCTTCTCTGTTGGTGCTAGGCAACTTTGTAGTCTACAACTTCACAGAAGAGAGTTGGATCAAGCACACAATTCTCACTCCCATAGACAACAGCTTGGATGGATGCTATCATTTTCACTATTTCTCTCCCAGAAAATCCTTGGGTCTTGGCAGCTACTTCTCTCAGCATATCATCAGTCACCCCTTTCAATTCTATCTTCTCCTGTTTCTTTTTGAACAAGTTACGAAACCATCCAGGTTTTCTTGAGTCGGCCTTAACTATGTACTTGTCTAGATACAACTTCAACAGCTTAAAACGTTCATCTTCCCCGAGTAAAGGGAATTCAAGCACTTCATCAGTACGATCTGACACAGTAGAATCAAGATCACCTGGACGGTTTGTGGCAAGGCCCAGGACTATGCCCTTCGATCGGTCACTAGTGCGAAAAAGAAGAGCATTCAATGTGCTTATTTGAGCTTCACTCATATAGGTTTTGTTCCTCCTGCAAATTCATTGAACACATTCAAACTATCAGTCGCATTTTACAGTTATCATTCTTTCCAATTTCTCATTTACACTACTACAACTACTTCACATAATTTTCATGTCCATGAATTTTACTCACTCGCACAAAAATGCATCGACTTCATCAATGAAAAGCAATAAACCCCTCTGTGACTTTTTGGCACAATCAAATAACTCATGCATCTTCGTAATAGCCTGGGGTCCAAGTGGAGCTACATCTCCTCCCATCATTAGTGCATAATCCAAACCCTTACATGAACATTAGATGGAAAGATGAGTGAAGATATTGATAAGAATAGCAGTCCAAAACCACCTCAGAATGACATATCAACAAACGATTGCATATACTCAAATTTACTGCTAAATAAAAACAGTGGAGTAAAAGCCTTCATATCAAAAATGACCTTAGCATACTATAAGAAGCCACAAACAAAAATAATTTGATCAAACTGAATATGCAACTAATTAAGCAAACAATGAGCACACATAAGTTTCTTACAGATTTACGAGCCATCTCTCTAGCATCCATTGTTTTCCCTGTTCTTGTAGGCTCATAGAAGAGCATATTTCTGAAGGGTGCCTGATGAGCTTTTGTATTGGTAGTTGCACCATCCAAATGTTCTATTCTTTTCTGAAGAGAAGGATGTCAAACAACATCACCAAAAGGTTTTCCATTCTTTGTCGATGGGGTACGTGAGAATATTCCTGACCAAGGGTATTTCCCTTTAGATGACTCTCTAATGAGGGATGGTTGTAATGCAGGAGCATCTGAAGTGAGTGAAGGTCATGGAGTGTTAACGCATGAGGACGGACCAAGTCTTGCTACTGAACAAGGAAAAGACAATCGTCCCAAAAGGACTACTAAACTCCCAGCTCATTTAGAGGACTATGTCTTAAACTTAAAGTAAAGAAATTGTGGGATTCATGGAGGATTTTCTAGTTAATGTAGATATCCTAGATAATATAGGTATAGCTTGATTACTTGTTATCTTCTTAGGCTTCTAAAGTAGCTGCTATAAACTTAAATTGAGATTTGATTATTAACTACAAGGCTTGTTGGCTTGGAATTTCATGTTCTGTTTCTGAGAATTGGTGTTGGTATTATGTGAATAACTTGACCGAGTTAGCTTGAATTCATTAAGTGGTAATCAGAGCAAGGTTCATGGAGGAGTTCATGGCGTTTCGGAGGCACACCAATAACAATGTTTGAGTTGGAGGTCAGGGCAATACTGACATGGAAGAGATTCGAAGAAGTTTTGAACATCTGAATGCTCCAATCAATCACATTGAATCCAAAAGCCATGAGGGTGAGGGTGAGGATGATACAGATGATGAAGATGCTGAGGTTAACCCCTTTGCACGGAAGGAAGAAATAACCAAAGGAGATTCGAGATGAAGGTTGACATACTAGAATTTGAAGGAAAGATGAAACCAGATGAATTTATTGATTGGCTTAACACTATCAAGAGGGTCTTTGATTACAAGGAGTTGACAGAGGAAGAAAATGTGAAAGTGGTAGCTATTAAGCTTGTTAAGCGTGCTTCTGCGTGGTGGGAAAGTTTGGAGACTTGAAGAGAGAAGTTGGGAAAGCCTAAGATCAAGACTTGGGGATAAGATGTAGTTGGAGGTGCTACAAGTGCTATGGGCTAGGGCATATAGCTTTCGAATGTCTAAACAGAAAGATGGTCACTTTGACTGAAAATGGTGGAGCTCGATGGGATGAAGGTCCCTTTTACGACAAAGTGGAAACTGAAGAAGAGATAACCTGGAGTGACCAAGGAGAGTCCCTAGTGATACATCGAGTAATGAATGCAGTAAAGGTGGAATATGATCCAAATTGGTCGCGGCACAATATTTTCCACACAAAGTGCTCGTCACATGGGAAGGTATGTCACGTTATCATTGATGGTGGAAGTTGTGAGAACATTATTTTGCAGGAGATGGTGGATAAGATGAATTTGAAGACGGAAAGAAAACCTGATTCCTACAAACTTTCATGGTTCAAAAAGGGAAACAAGATGGACATTACTCGTCATTGTTTGATATCATTTTCTATTGGCGACAAATACAAGGATGAACAATGGTGTGATGGAGTACCTATGGATGCTTGTCACATACTTTTAGGTCGTCCTTGACAGTTTGATAGACGAGCAACACATGATGGATTCAAAAATACTTATAGTTATGCGAAGGATGACACCAAGATCACACTTGGGCCTTCTGATACATGCAATACATGCGTTTAACGTTAACACACAGTAGACCTTAAAAACACAGATTACACGCATTGCAATTTAAAACCCTTCTTTTGTCATTATAATATTGGCGAGTGATACGCGCAAAACATGCATTCACGATAACACAAAGTCGACCCTAAAAACACCGATTACGCGCATTGCAATTTAAACCCTTCTTTTGTCATTTATAATATTGGCGAGTAGGGATCGTTCTTTATCCGGGGAATTAAGGGCGCATGCATGGTTTCGTTATTATGCGGAAATGTAAATATTTGGGGGGATTGGAAGTTGGTTATTTAATCTACGAATTTAAAGTACATAACATGCAAACACAACTAAAACTCTTAGGCATCTAACATGTTTTACTCATAGACAAGTTTCAACAATCAAGAAACTTAAAGTCTAATTATGCTTGCTAAAAATAAGAAGTTACACTATTAATTACATGTGATCAACTCATCTTATTAACCTACCCTTTTCATGCATCAAACCTTTGTGTAAGTTGCGAAATTCATAACTTATAACTAAGTACACATGCTTGATAATTGTGTAGGAATGCAACTTAGTGTATAAACATCCTAAACAACATACGATCATCGAAACATGCAAAAGAGAGGGACTTAGCGTATTTTCTAATACATGCATTCGAAGCTCTAAGATTGTATCAAACATGCATAAAAAGCTATAAATCATAAACACATGCATATTACAAATCGGTTTAGGCACATGAAACACAAATCTAAACTTGTTATTCATTTGATACACAAATCTAAACTTTCTAAACTTGTTATTCCAATACATCAAAAGATTCAAATACAAAGCTAAAGAAATGAGAGTGAAGATCATGGTTACACTTTTTGTCTTGAGTGCTTGATGAACTACGGTGGAGATGGACTTCCTTCACAAGGGACTTAGCGTATTGTGTTGGATGGAGGAGGCTTGATAGCTTCGGCTTGGAAGGAGTAACCTTGCTTGCTTCGGCTTGGAATGGTAAAGGATGTGCTTCGGCTTTGTAATGAACTTTGGAGTGTTTATGGTGGAAGAGTATTTGTGTAGAGCTTTGGCTTGTAAAATGAGAGATGATCCTTGAATGGTTCGGCCTCCATGGTATTTATAGGGCAAGGATGTTGCTCTTCTCTCTTCCACCTCTCCTCCCACCATTTAATGCATGTAATGATCATTAAGGCAAGTCACACCCTTAGTCACACACTTAGTCACCATTTGGGAACCCTAAGCATGAATCACCATGTGTAGTCACCATGGCAAGTCATATTTTCAATTAATGCAAGCCTTAGTCACCTTGTGTAGTCACCATTTGTGATCATTAGCTTGATTATGTTGACTTGCCCTTTCAAAACAAGACTTTTCCTCTTCACCAAAAGGCTTCCTTGCCGAATTGTTTGGGTTTGGGCTTGATAATGGGCCGAAACAAGAGTTGAGAATTCGGCCCACAATTTGCTTTGTGGCCCGGCCCATTTTCGGAGGTCCAAAATCGCAAAAATCGCAAAATCGCCGAAATTCCTCCGAATTGCGTCGATATTAATCTCCACCGTAATGAACTTCAAAATAACAATTTAAATAAGGAAAACATAAAACTAAGATAATAACATAGCTAAACGTAAAGGGAAATGCGTTAAGAAACGAGCATAAAATGCGTATATCAGCGAGTAGGGATCGTTCTTTATCCGGGGAATTAAGGGCGCATGCATGGTTTCGTTTATGCAGAAATTTAAAGGTTTGGGGGGATTGGAAATTGGTTGATTAATCTATGAAATTAAAGTACAAAACATGCAAACACAACAAAAACTCTTAGACTTCTAACATGTTTTACTCATAGACAAGTTTAACAATCAAGAAACCTTAAAGTCTAATTATGCTTACTAAAAATAAGAAGTTACACTACTAATTACAATTGATCACTCATAATATTAACCTTACCCTTTTTCATGCATCAAAGCTTTTGTAAGTTACGAAATTCATAACTTCCAACTAAATATACATGCTTGATATTTGAGTAGGAATGCAACTTAGCGTATAAACATCCTAAACAACATATGATCATCGAAACATGCGAAAGAGAGGGACTTAGCGTATTATCTACCACATGCTTTCGAAGCTTTAAGATTATATCAACCATGCATAAAAGGCTAGAAATCATAAACACATGCAATTTACATAAAGGTTTAAGAACATATAACACAAATCTAAACTTGTTCTTCATTAAATACATCAAAGTATTCCAATACATCAAAAGATTCAAATACAAAGCAAAAGATATGAAAGTGAAGATCATGGTTACACTTTTTGTCTTGAATGCTTGATGATCTTCGTGGAGATGACTTTCCTTCACAAGGGACTTAGCGTATTGTGAAGGATTGATGGATGGATGCTTCGGCTTTGGATGATGGATGGATGCTTCGGCTTTGGAAGAGAACCTTGAAGTGTTTATGGAGGAGGAGTATTTGTGTAGAGCTTTGGCTTGTAAAATGAGAGATGATCTGTTTTATGGCTGCCTCCTTGGCTTTTATAGGCAAGGGATGTTGCTCTTCTCTCTTCCACCTTGCCTCTTTCATTAAATGCAAGTAATAATCACCATGGCAAGTCACTCCCTTAGTCACCAAGTGTGATCATCAAAAAGCAAGAGTCACCATGGCAAGTCACACACTTAGTCATCTTTTGTGATGATCACAAGCTTAGTCACTAAGCCTTGTCACCAAGCTTGATAACTTTGACTTTTCCTCTTCCCCAAGTTGCTTCCATGCCAAAATTAATGGGCTTGGGCTGGTTTTTGGGCCAAAACAAACTTTGAGAAATGGGCCCAAAAAAATGCTTTTTGGGCCAGCCCATTCCCGGTTGTCCAAAATCGCAAAAATCGCAAAATCGCCGAAATTCCTCCGAATTGCGCCGTTATTCATCTCCACCGATGATATCTTCAAAATAACAAATTAAATAAGGAAAACATAAAAACTAAGATAATAACACAGCTAAACGTAAAGGGAAATGCGTTAAGAAACGAGCATAAAATGCGTATATCAAATTCCCCCATACTTAGACTTTGCTAGTCCCTTAGCAAACACTAAGTTAAACTAAGACTCTTCTACGAATTTTTTTTAAAAAAAAGGAAAGAACATAACTAAGCCCTTAGCTAAAATTTGTCTCAGAAATTTCATAAGTATATGACGATGTCTCACATGATTTTCAACTTTGTATGCTCAACGAATTCAAGAGATAATTGAGATATAATTATGTAATGAACAAGTAAGACATAGAGAAAACAGTGGTTATGTTTATAGCTGTGCATGCTTTGAATAAAGGTTTAATCAACTCACAAGGATGCACTCATCATATTTTTCACTCATGAAAAAGGGTTCACTTAAAGTGTATATAAATTTAAACGAAAACCTCATGAATGGAGTTAATTACTTGCACAAATGAACCAAAACCATAAGCTTACTCATGCAACTTACTCTACTAATTGAAAGCTACTCATTTTAAGGATCATAAAGGACTTTTAGTGAGGTTGTAATGGGGTTAAGGCTAAGGCATTCGAAATTTAGATATGTGGTGATAAAAACATTCCAACGACTTAGTCTAGCACCAAATTCGTCCTCCATCTCCACTCGAATGTTACCATGTATACTTCAATCTAAACTACCCTTTAAGCTTTTCGGACAGGACAAAGGCCATATTTGTTCTATTTTTGGGCCTTCAATTTGTCGTAATCTCCAAATCCGCAAATAAGGGGGACATTAATCCAAAGGGTTTATACTTAGAACACAACACATTGCCATGAGAGATATATATAATTTTTTTTTCTTTTCATTCTCTCAAATATAATTTTTTTCTTTTCTTTTTGGCAATCTCATACTTTTTAAGTTAATTGGACAAGTCTTTCCCCTTACTCACATTAACTCTTTCACTCTTTCTTACCAAACCATCATATTATGTGCTAGTTTCGAAAAAATCTCACCAAGTTTCTGGAACCAAGGTAAGGATATTCTACACTAGGGTAAGTGTTTAGGTACATATGGTGATGAAAGAAAAGCTTAACGTGGGCTCAATTAGTTTATCTAGGGGTGTCGCAACTCATGCGTACAAATGGGATACATGGATATTTGGCGAAGTGGTGGAAAATCCTAAATGCCTTTAATCATTTCCAAAATCAAAGTATGTATCAACTTAAAAGCTTTGCAAATTGACATGAGTAAGTTCTAGCATTCTCTAGTTCATTAAAATCTATGGCAAGCAATCAAATGAGGCATATATAAGCTAGTAGCTACGAAATGGATGTATATTCACTCGAATAAAGAACAGATAGCTCAAAAGCTCACATAGGGTTCATATGATTAAAAACTTATTCAAGCATGCGATTTCTGTACCATGCATTGCAATTCATATCTACTACATGTTAAAAACATATAGAATATCTCAATTAGCACAAGAATTCGATGCATGTGATTCATACGCCATATGTGTTCGTATCGGTCCAATTTCATCATTGACTAGTTAAGGGCATCCTAAAGACTCTGAAAAACACTAATTTAGACACAATTAAATTGTAAACCCTTCCCCCACACTTAAACTCTACATTGCCCTCAATGTACTAAAGTAGAAGTATAGAATTAAAAATGGAGTATAGGATCTACGAAAATTTTAATTTTAATACGCAAAAAGCCATTAAATTAATTAAAAGGGGAGAAGAAAACAAATCTGTTGTCTCCCTATTGGGTTGCCTCCCAATGAGCGCTCATTTTACGTCGTTAGCTTTCGACGTGATGCATCATTTTGTTTTTGAAATGGCCGGTTCTTGGAGTTGCATCTCCTCCATGGTATGCTCCGCAAATGCCTCAAAATAGGGCTTCAAGCGATGGCCATTTACTTTGAACTCACTGCCTTTATCGATAGATCTAATGAGAACTGCTCCATGAGGCAGAACTTGAGAAACTATGAATGGCCCCATCCATCGAGAGCGAAGCTTTCCCGGAAAGAGCTTAAGTCTTGAATTGAAAAGCAATACTTTCTGCCCAACTTCAAAACTCTTCCCGCGAATCATCTGATCATGGATCTTTTTCATCTTCTCTTTGTAAATCCACGCATTGTCGAAAGCATCATTTCTGATTTCTTCAAGTTCACAAAGTTGTAGCTTCCGATGCAAACCTGCTGCATCTCGATCGATGTTGAATTTCTTCACGGCCCACCATGCCTTGTGCTCCAATTCAACCGGAAGATGGCACGTCTTCCCATAAATTAATCGGAAAGGTGACATACCAATGGGGGTCTTGTAGGCAGTCCTGTAAGCCCATAATGCATCATCTAAGCATTGACTCCAATCTTTCCGGTTTGGACGGACGGTTCCCTCCAAAATCTTCTTGATCTCACGGTTGGAAACTTCAGCCATTCCATTTGTTTGAGGGTGGTATGGTGTGGAAACCTTGTGTTTTACACCATACTTCCTCATCAATGCTTCCACCGTGCGGTTGCAAAAATGACTTCCTCCATCGCTAATTAGAACTCGTGGCATTCCAAATCTATTAAAAATGTTAGTTCGTAGGAAATCTGCAACAACTCGCGAATCATTAGTATGGGTGGCCTTTGCCTCCACCCATTTTGAAACCTAATCTACTGCGAGTAAAATATACGTATAACCATTGGAGGGAGGAAATGGTCCCATAAAATCAATACCCCACACATCAAAAATCTCGACATTAAATATGTAGTGTTGTGGCATCTGATCTCTAGGTCCTAAATTACCGAATCTCTGGCACTTATCACATGTAGCACAAAATGCATGAGCATCGCGAAATAAACTAGGCCAAAAGAAACCGCAATCTAAAATCTTAAGGGCAGTCCTCCTCGAACCAAAATGTCCCCCACATGCTTCATTGTGACAAAAATCTAGAATAGACTTAAATTCACTATCTGGGATACATCTCCTAATCACTAAATCGGAGCATTGTTTCCATAAATAAGGCTCATCCCAGATAAAAGTTCTAGCATTATGTTTAAGTTTGTCACGCTGAAATTTATGCATGGTAGATGGAAACTCACCGGTAACTAAGTAATTAACGATATCTGCATACCATGGAGTTTCCGAAACAGTTACCTCAATTCCGAAGAGCTTTTCATCCGGAAAAGTTTCCTCAATTTCAACAGTCTCATTCTCACCTATCAAGCGTGATAGGTGGTCAGCGACAACATTTTCTACTCCCTTCTTATCCTTGATTTCGACGTTGAATTCTTGGAGTAGAAGTATCCATCTGATAAGCCGTGGTTTTGCGTCCTTTTTTAGCATTAGGTACTTCAAAGCTGCATGATCAGTATACACAGTTACTTTAGTTTGAAGTAAATAAGACCGAAATTTATCTAAAGCAAAAACCACTGCAAGAAACTCCTTCTCGGTTGTAGTATAATTTCTTTGATCTTCATCAAGCGTCCGAGAGGCGTAATAAATTACGTAGGGTTTCTTGTCCTTCCGCTGACCCAAAACGGCTCCTACGGCATAATCCGAGGCGTCGCACATGAGTTCAAATGGCAGAGACCAATCAGGGCTGCTTAAAATAGGAGCGCTCGTGAGAAGTTCCTTCAACTTGTTGAAGGCAGCGTTGCATTCTTCATCAAACACGAACGGGGTCTCCTTTTGCAGTAATTTACACAACGGGCGCGAGATGTGGGAAAAGTCCTTGATAAACCTACGATAAAATCCTGCGTGTCCAAGAAAAGAACGAATCTCTCTTTAAATTGAGGGCGAAACTCAATGAACAAAATACTTGTGCATATTACTTGTAAATTTCGTGTGCATTTTAACCTGTAAAGAATTAATCACGTTGCATATAGCTTGCATAACCTGCCGGCGGCTTTGTGATGCTCGGATTTCATCACCGGGTACCCTAACCTAAGTGAAGTTAGGGGCATGAGGCCAAACGTATGGTCACGTTGCATCATGTATTTAACACGTAACTTTGTGTGTTTTCTGCAGGTTCTAACGTTTTTCTCTTATGCATTCACGTCATTTTTCACTTAGGCTCTTGTTTAATGCATTTTAATGACGATTTAAGTGTTTTGAGCATGAATTTGAATGAAACGTGATGTGCTTGCATTACTATATATGTTTCTAAATCTTTGCATTGTAAATATGCCTAATTTTGCAGAAAACGTGTAAATTGAGTCTTAACTTATTCTATCAACTTTGCATTCATTTTAGGGAGTCTAAAGCCTTGCATTCACGTTTACAATTCTTGAAGTGTCTTAACTTAGTGTTTTACAGCTTTCGTGTGTTTTTGGTGTGTTTTTGGTTTGTTTTTCTTCGTGTGATTTGTTTTTGGTGTGATTTTGTGTGTTTTTCTTGCTTTCTTTTAATTTTCAACGTTTTTGGTTAGTGTCTTGCATTACTTGTATATTTTTTTGATACTAACACTATTTTGAGGAGGACTTAGAAAAAGATCCGGCTACTAAAGATGCCGAGAAGAAGAAGAATGTGGCTCATCACGCCACTAAGGCACAACCTTCATCGTCACACCCTGCCCCAACCAAAGGTATTAACTCTATCCCTTCAAGTTTGGTTAATACTAATGCTTCGTTTGCTCGTGCACCATTCCCCCATAGATTGACGAAATCTAAGAGAGATGATCAATACGAAGACATCTTGGACATCTTTCGGAAGGTGCAAGTAAATCTGCCATTGATCGAGTGCATAAAGCAAGTGCCTATCTATGATAAATTTCTCAAAGAGTTATGCACCCAAAGGAGGCAAACGAGAGCGAAGGAGGTTGTGAAGGTGAATGCAACCGTTTCAGCGGTTTTACAGCGTCGGTTACCCCCCAAATTGAAGGATCCGGGGAGCTTTTCTGTTCCTTGCGTGATTGGTGACAACAAATTCGAAGATGTTATGCTAGACCTTGGTGCATCCATCAACGTAATGCCTTATTACTTATTTGCATCCATGGATTTAGGCGAGCTCAAACAAGACAATGTCATCATTCAGCTAGCCGACCGTTCGCATAAGTATCCTAGGGGATACGTTGAAGATGTTCTTGTGCAAGTCAACAACCTGATTTTTCCAGCGGATTTTTACATTGTTGACATGGAGGAGAGTCCTTTGAATACCACGTCATTGCTTCTTGGACGACCCTTCATGAGGACTGCAAGAACGAAGATAGATGTGTTTGAGGGAACGTTTTCCATGGAGATTGATGGAGAAAAGATCGAATTCAACATATTAGATGCCATGAAAAGATAAGCTAGAAGATCCAGCCATCTCACACACATGAAGAACTATCACGTCTAGGCTGTAAGACGTTAAAAAACAAGCGCTTGTTGGGAGGCAACCCAATGGAGGAAATCGCCAAGGATTTGTTCTCTCCTCCCTTATCTTTTTAATTTCATTGCTTATTTACTTTCCTTAGCTAAAATTTTCGTGGGTCTCTCCCATCATACGAAATTCTATGATTCCCTTAAATACATTGAGGACAATGTAGAGTTTAAGTGTGGGGGAGGGGTTTACAACCTTATTTGAGTCATAAATTGTTAAAACCGGGCGGACAATGGAACTTTCCGGTGGATGATGCCCTAAAGAAAATTTATTTTGTGTCTTTCTATTTAACTTAGGGTTTTTAAAGAGTCTTTTTCATTTTTAGGATGCCCTTAGCTAGTCTATGATGAAAATGGACAGGAAAAGAATACATATGGCGATGAACAAGCACTAAACTGTTTTCGTGTGATAAGTGAGATATTTTGAGTGTTATAACATGTAGTGGATATGGTTTGCTTAAACATGGTACAGATTTCGCATGCTAGAATAAGTTTAGATCATACGAACCTTAAAGTGAGTTTTAGAGCCTACATTACTTCATTTGAGAGTGAATTTCGTGCATATGGTTTTCAAAAACAAAACATGCTTCATCTAATTACTTGCCATAGATTTTAATGAACTAGAGATTACTAGAACTTACTCATGTAGATTTACAACGCTTTTAAGTTGATATATGCTCTAATTTTGGATATGATTAAAGGCAAATTAGGTTACCACCACTTAAACCAAATGGCCTTGTGTCCCATTGTGCGCACGAGTTGCGACACGCCTAGATTAACCCCTTTGAGCCCACGTTTAGCCTTTCTTTCATTACCACATTATATCTAAACACTTAGCCTAGTGTAAAGTTCCTACCCTTGTTCTAAAGACTTGGTGAAGAATTTCAAAGCTAGCACAATGAAAGTGGCGTGAAGATGATGAAAAGATGTGTGTATAGGGATAGACTTGTCCAACAAATTTTGTATTTGAATGCCAAAATTTTCGAGATAAAAAAAGAAATAGAAGAAAAATGTATAAAGATCTCGAGGCATTGTGTTTAGATTGTATAAGTTTGGATTAATGTCCCCTATACTTATGAATTTGGAGATTGCTACGAATTGAAGGCCCAAAAGTGAAGAAATATGGCCTTTGTCCTGTTCATAAAGCTCAAAGGAAGTTGAGAATGAAGTTAGGGCCCAAAAAGATGAAAATTGGCCCCCGATCTTGAAGTTTGACACAAGGAAGTGTGTGGAGAGGATGAGCCACGAATTTGAAGAATTCTAAGTGCTAAACTAAGTCTTTGGAACGTTTTTACACCACCACTTATCTAAATTTCGAATGCCTTAGCCTTAGCCCCATTACAACCTTTCTAAAGTCCTTTATGATCCTTAAGATGAGTAGCCTTCAATTGGTTGAGTAAGTTACATGAGTAAGCATATGGTTTGGTTCATTTGTGCAAGTAATTATGAGGTATTACGATACAATACATATACATTTTGAGTGAACCTCTTTTCATGAGTGAAAATATGATGAGAGCATCCATGTGAGATTGATTTAGACTTGTTCGAAACATGCACAGCTTTAACTTCACCATCGTTTACTCCAAGTCCTACTTGTTTATGACATGATCATATTTCTCTTATCTATCGAAAATTTTTGAACTTTTCACTATGAAATCTTGTGACTCCATCGCCATATACTTAAGAACATTTCTGAGACAAATTGTACCAAGGGTTTAGAAGTTGTTTTTATTATTTTGAGTCCATGAAATATGTTCAACGTGAAGGCTAGCCTCATTGTTGGAATTATGTTGCTTACCTTCTCGTTTCCTTTATTTTAAGTTTTTGCTAGGGACTAGCAAAGTCTAAGTGTGGGGGAATTTGATCTACGCATTTTATGCTTGATTCTTAATGTCTTTCTCTCTACATTTAGCTTTGTTGTATGCTTAATAAATATGTTTCTAACTTACTTTATGCTTTTAGGTAGAAATAAAGGAGAAAATAATAAAGGAGGAGTTTTGGAGCTAAAAGCGTATTAAGGAGAGAAGTTCTCAATTCCGGAGGAGAAATGGTCCGAGGAATGGTCTTCAAATGGTTACTAAAATGATTTCCCACATGGTGTCAAGAATTGAAGATCAAATGCCAAAAGAAATGGATACCAAAATGGTGGACAAAAAAGATGAAGACATTTCTCCTGCGCGACCCAGGAAAGAGCAAATATGGCGGAATATATGGAGCATATAATGGACGAATTTTGGAGGATATTCCATGAAGATAAATACCTGATTTGAGGGCCAAAATATGTGCAAGAATATGGTATATTCGGCCAAGAATTATTAGGGAATAAGGAATGCAAGATTTGAAGATATGAAGATTTCCTTTTCCTTGAAGAAGAAGAAAACAGGGCAGCCAGGTCACTTAACTTCTAAAATCCGTGGTAAATCCAATTCAATTCCAAATATGGCGTTCCTTATATGGATTTTATAGCCCTTTGAATAAGCTTTCCAATGAAACAAGAATCGGAATTTTCCAAGATCTGAAACCCCGGGAAAACGCGTTTGAAGACAGACTGTCAGATTTGCCCGGGTACATAAGGAAAGTCTTGTTTTGGTAGGAAAAGACTTATTCTTCTCCTATATAAAGGGGAGCTCGGTCTCATTCTCATGCATCACTCATTCTAGACATCAAATAGCTCTGCCAAGCATTCCTCTCCACCTCAATACCAAATTTCTACAAGAAGCCGCCCCTCCGTTCATCAACAAACTCCTCCGCCGAGTCGACTAGAAGGCAAATTCCTTTAGAGGCTCCTCATCTCCTAGAAGGCCGGATCACACTCTCGACGTAGGGCAAATTCCCGAGCGAAGTGTATTTCGATCCCTTCTATTTTCATTCTTGTAAACTTTTGATATTTTGGTTGAAATAAAGTTTGTTTCGGTTCACTTCCTTGTCATCTTTGTGTTATTTTCGTGACTTATTATTATCTTAGAATTTAGTCAAGCATGTCAAACTTAATAAACCAATTTAGGCGAAGGCAAATTCCTTGTCAAGTTGGTATGTGTCGTAGGGCAAATTCCCGAGCACTAATAAAGATCATACATGTTAACTTGATTAAAGACTTAGAGATTAATAGGTTGCATATAACATGACTAGGAGAGTAAGACGTGGTGAATGGAATGAGTTGATCAACATGTATATATGTAATTAGACTTTATTTTCGGTTTAGTAAGCATGTTTAGGATTCTATGTTCTTGTTTGTTTTGCTTGTCTATGACTTTAAGCATGTTAGAACCTAGAAGCCAACGATGTGTTTGCTATGCCACCTTCTTATCTTTTATTTCGTTAAATAACAAACAAATCATAAACTCCCCCCAAACTAGCGTAAATATGCATGCACCCTCAATCCCCGGTTAAGAACGATACCCTATTTACCAATGCTACATCTACACCAAGGGTTTTAATTGTATGCGTTTTTGTTGAGTGTTAAGTGTTAATTTAGTACTTCGTAAAAACATGTATCAACTCGGTGTCCAGTGATCGTCCTTTGTGGCACAAGTTCATTTTCCAGATTCTCGACGACGGTGATTCCCGATTTCTTGGGTACTACCTGTACAGGGGAAACCCAACGGCTATCAGAAATAGGGTAAATAACACCACAGTCCATGAGTTTAATTACCTCCTTTTTTACCACCTCCATCATCGGAGGGTGGAGCCGACGTTGTGCTTCCCGCGTAGGCTTGGTGCCTTCTTCGAGGAACATCCGATGCACACATGTTGCTGGATTTATTCCCTTGATGTCCGCAAGCGTCCAGCCTATTGCGGTTTTGTACCTCTTCAGTACACTCACGAGCTTCTCCTCCTGCTCCTCTTCTAGCGCAGACGAAATAATGACCGGTAAAGTTTCATTCTCGCCCAAGTACGCATACTTCAGATGGTGCGGTAGTAGCTTGAGTTCTAAAACTGGAGCTTCTACGATGGAAGGAACAATTTTATTAGTACCAAAAGTAATTGGTAAAGGGGGAGAAAAACTTACTTTTCGTGGTGCGGCATTTTGGGCCATGGCCATATCTTGAATTCGAGGCGTCAGCTCTAGCAAGGCCTCGAGAAGGGCGTCTTCCCCGAGTTGGATGGCCATGTCGAGTTCATCTACATTGATGGTGTCGAGGTGGGCTTGTGCTAAGGTATCCACGGGATCGTATGTCGAAATGGCAGCCACGCTTGACATTGGAAACTTCATCCCGTCCAGGATGTTGAACTCGATTCTTTCTCCATCAATCTCCATGGAGAAAGTGCCTTGAAACACATCGATCTTCGTTCTCGCAGTCCGCATGAAAGGTCGCCCAAGCAGCAGCGGCGTGGTGTTCAGTGGACTCTCTTCCATGTCAACTATATAGAAATCGGCTGGGAATATTAAGTTGTTGACTTGCACGAGTACGTCTTCTACGTATCCCCTCGGATACTTGTGTGTGCGATCCGCTAATTGGATGACAACACCATCTTGCTTGAGATCTCCAAGCTCCATCGATTCGTAAAGATAGTAAGGCATGACGTTGATGGAGGCGCCGAGATCAAGCATCACGTCTTCGAAGTGGTGATACGCGCAAAACATGCATTCACGTTAACTTAAAAACACAGATTACGCGCATTGCAATTTAAACCCTTCTTTTGTCATTTGTAATATTGGCGAGTAGGGATCGTTCTTTATCCGGGGAATTAAGGGCGCATGCATGGTTTCGTTAATAAGCGGAAATATAAATGTTGGGGGGATTGGAAGTTGATTGTTTAATCTACGAAATTAAAGTACAAAAACATGCAAACACAACTAAAACTCTTAGGCATCTAACATGTTTTACTCATAGACAAGTTTCAACAATCAAGAAACTTAAAGTCTAATTATGCTTGCTAAAAATAAGAAGTTACACTACTAATTACATGTGATCATCTCATCTTATTAACCTACCCTTTTCATGCATCAAACCTTTTTGTAAGTTACGAAATTCATAACTTCTAACTAAATATACATGCTTAATAATTGAGTAGGAATGCAACTTAGCGTATAAACATCCTAAACAACATATGATCATCGAAACATGCGAAAGAGAGGGACTTAGCGTATTTTCTAACACATGCATTCGAAGCTTTAAGATTGTATCAAACATGCATAAAAGGCTAGAAATCATAAACACATGCATATTACAAATCGGTTTAAGAGCATAAAACACAAATCTAAACTTGTTCTTCATTTGATACATAAATGTATTCCAATACATCAAGAGGTTCAAATACAAAACAAAAGAAATGAAAGTGAAGATCATGGTTACACTTTTTGTCTTGAATGCTAGATGATCTACGGTGGAGATGGCTTTCCTTCACAAGGGACTTAGCGTATTGTGAAGGATGGAGGATGCTTTGCTTCGGCTTGGATGGAGGAGATGTGCTTCGGCTTGTAAGAGAACCTTCAAGTGTTTATGGTGGAAGAGTATTTGTGTAGAGCTTTGGCTAGTAAATTGAGTGATGGATCTGTTTTATGGCTGCCTCCTCTCTTATATAGGCAAGGGATGTTGCCTTCTCTCTTCCACCTTGCCTCCCTCCATTTAATGCAAGCCTTAGTCACCTAGGCAAGTCACCATTTGTGATCATCATTTATGAACCCTAAGCAAGAGTCACCATGCAAGTCACCATTTATAAACCCTAAGCAAGAGTCACCATGGCAAGTCACATGGCAAGTCATCATTTGTGATGATCACAAAGCTTAGTCACTAAAATGAGTCACAAAGCTTGATATTGTTGACTTTTCCTCTTCCCCAAAGTGAATCCTAGCAGAATTGAATGGTCATGGGCTTGATAATGGGCCGAAACAAGAGTTGAGAAATCGGCCCATAATTTGCTTTTTGGTCCGGCCCATTTTCGGAGGTCCAAAATCGCAAAAATCGCAAAATCGCCGAAATTCCTCCGAATTGCGTCGTTATTAATCTCCACCGTAAAGATCTTCAAAATAACAATTTAAATAAGGAAAACGTAAAAACTAAGATAATAACATAGCTAAACGAAAAGGGAAATGCGTTAAGAAACGGGCATAAAATGCGTATATCAAATTCCCCCACACTTAGACTTTGCTAGTCCCTTAGCAAACACTAAGTTAAACTAAGACTCCCTAAGAATTTAAAACAAAGGAAAGAACATAACTAAGCCCTTAGCTAAAATTTGTCTCAGAATTTGCATAAGTATATGGCGATGGCTCACATGAATTTCAACGTGTATGCTCAACGAATTCAAGAGATAATTGCGATATAATTTATGTAATGAACAAGTAAGACATAGAGAAAACAATGGTTATGTTATAGCTGTGCATGCTTTGAATAAAGGTTTAATCAACTCACAAGGATGCACTCATCATATTTTTCACTCATGATAAGGGTTTACTTAAGGTGTATATGAATTGAAATAAAAACCACGTGAATGAAGTTAATTACTTGCACAAATGAACCAAAACCATAAGCTTACTCATGCAACTTACTCTACTAATTGAAAGATACTCATTTTAAGGATCATAAAGGACTTTTAGTGAGGTTGCAATGGGGTTAAGGCTAAGGCATTCGATTTTTAGATATGTGGTGATAAAAACGTTCCAACGACTTAGTCTAGCACCAAATTCGTCCTCCATTTCCACTCGAAAGTTACCATGTATACTTCAATCTAAGCTACCCTTTGAGCTTTTCGGACAGGACAAAGGCCATGTTTTGTTCTATTTTTGGGCCTTCAATTTGTCGTAATCTCCAAATCCGAAAAATAAGGGGGACGTTAATCCAATTGGTTTCTACTTTAGAAAACAACATATTGCCATGAGAGATAATAATTTTTTTTTCTTTTCATTCTCTCAAATATAATTTTTTCTTTTCTTTTTGGCAATCTCATACTTTTTAAGCTATTTGGACAAGTCTTTCCCCTTACTCACATTAACTCTTTTAATCTTTCCTACCAACCATAATCTTATGTGCTAGTTTCGAAAAATTCTCACCAAGTTTCCGGAACAAGGGTAAGGATATTCTATACTAGGGTAAGTGTTTAGGTATATATGGTGATGAAAGAAAAGCTTAACGTGGGCTCAATTGGTTTATCTAGGGGTGTCGCAACTTGTGCGTACAACTGGGATACATGGATATATGGCAATGTGGTGGAAAATCCTAAATGCCTTTAATCATTTCCAAAATCAAAGTATGTATCAACTTAAAAGCTTTGCAAATTGACATGAGTAAGTTCTAGTATTCTCTAGTTCATTAAAATCTATGGCAAGCAATCAAATGAGGCATATATAAGCTAGTAGCTACGAAATGGATGTATATTCACTCGAATAAAGAACAGATAGCTCAAAAGCTCACATAGGGTTCATATGATTAAAAAACTTATTCAAGCATGCGATTTTCTGTACCATGTTTTGCAATTCATATCTACTACATGTTAAAAACATAAAGAATATCTCAATTAGCACAAGAATTTGATGCATGTGATTCATACGCCATATGTGTTCGTATTGGTCAAATTTCATCATCGACTAGTTAAGGGCGTCCTAAAGACTCTGAAAAACACTAATTTAGACACAATTAAATTGTAAACCCTTCCCCCACACTTAAACTCTACATTGCCCTCAATGTACTAAAGTAGAAGTATAGAATTAAAAATGGAGTATAGGATCTACGAAAATTTTAATTTTAACACGAAAAAAAAGCCATTAAATTAATTAAAAGGGGAGAAGAAAACAAATCTGTTGTCTCCCTATTGGGTTGCCTCCCAATGAGCGCTCGTTTTACGTCGTTGGCTTTGGACGTGATGCATCATTTTGTTTTTGAAATGGCCGGTTCTTGGAGTTGCATCTCCTCCACGGTTTGCTCCGCAAATGCCTCAAAATAGGGCTTCAAGCGATGGCCATTTACTTTGAACTCACTACCTTTGTCGATAGATCGAATGAGAACTGCTCCATGAGGTAGAACTTGAGAAACTATGAATGGCCCCATCCATCGAGAGCGAAGCTTTCCCGGAAAGAGCTTAAGTCTTGAATTGAAAAGCAATACTTTCTGCCCAGGTTCAAAACTCTTCCCGCGAATCATCTGATCGTGGATCTTTTTCGTCTTCTCTTTGTAAATCCACGCATTGTCGAAAGCATCATTTCTGATTTCTTCTAGTTCACATAGTTGTAGCTTCCGATGCAAGCCTGCGGCATCTCGATCGATGTTGAATTTCTTCACGGCCCACCATGCCTTGTGCTGCAATTCAACCGGAAGATGGCAAGCCTTCCCATAAATTAATCGGAAAGGTGACATACCAATGGGGGTCTTGTAGGCAGTCCTATAAGCCCACAATGCATCGTCTAAGCATTGACTCCAATCTTTCCGGTTTGGGCGGACGGTTCGCTCCAAAATCTTCTTGATCTCACGGTTGGAAACTTCAGCCATTCCATTAGTTTGAGGGTGGTATGGTGTGGAAACCTTGTGTTTTACGCCATACTTCCTCATTAGTGCTTCCACCATGCGGTTGCAAAAGTGACTTCCTCCATCGCTGATTAGAACGCGTGGCATTCCAAATCTACTGAAAATGTTAGTTCGTAGGAAATCTGCAACAACTCGCGAATCATTAGTACGGGTGGCCTTTGCCTCCACCCATTTAGAAACATAATCTACTGCGAGTAAGATGTAAGTAAAACCATTGGAAGGAGGAAATGGTCCCATTTAATCAATACCCCACACATCAAAAATCTCGACATTAAATATGTAGTGTTGTGGCATCTGATCTCTAGGTCCTAAATTACCGAATCTCTGGCACTTATCACATGCAGCACAATATGCATGAGCATCGCGAAATAAACTAGGCCAAAAGAAACCGCAATCTAAAATCTTAAGGGCTGTCCTCCTTGAACCAAAAAGTCCCCCACATGCTTCATTGTGACAAAAGTCTAAAATAGGCTTAAATTCACTATCCGGGATACATCTCCTAATTACTAAATCGGAGCATTGTTTCCATAAATAAGGCTCATCCCAGATAAAGGTTCTAGCATTATGCTTAAGTTTGTCACGTTGAAATTTATGCATGGTAGACGGAAACTCACCGGTAACTAAGTAATTTACGATATCTGCATACCATGGAGTTTCCGGAACAGTTACCTCAATTCCGAAGAGTTTTTCATCCGGAAAAGTGTCCTCAATTTCAACAGCCTCATTCTCACCGATCAAGCGTGATAGGTGGTCAGCGACAACATTTTCTACTCCCTTCTTATCCTTGATTTCGACGTTGAATTCTTGGAGTAGAAGTATCCATCTTATAAGCCGTGGTTTTGCGTCCTTCTTTAGCATTAGATACTTCAAAGCTGCATGATCAGTATACACAGTTACTTTAGTTTGAAGTAAATAAGACCGAAATTTATCTAAAGCAAAAACCACTGCAAGAAACTCCTTCTCGGTTGTGGTATAATTTCTTTGCGCTTCATCAAGCGTCCGAGAGGCGTAATAGATTACGCAAGGCTTCTTGTCCTTCCGCTAACCCAAGACGGCTCCTACGGCATAATCCGAGGCGTCGCACATGAGTTCAAATGGCAGAGACCAATCAGGGCTGCATAAAATAGGAGCGCTTGTAAGAAGTTCCTTCAACTTGTTGAAGGCAGCATTGCATTCCTCGTCAAATACGAACGGGGTCTCCTTTTGCAGCAATTTACACAACGGGCGCGAGATGTGGGAAAAGTCTTTGATAAACCTACGATAAAATCCTGCGTGTCCAAGAAATGAACGAATCTCTCTAACCGAAGTTGGAGAGGGTAAGTGACGCACAAGATCTACTTTAGATTTATCAACTTCTAACCCTTTTTCAGAAATAATATGACCTAACACGATCCCTTGCGTAACCATGAAATGGCACTTCTCCCAATTAAGCACCAAATTCGTTTCAACGCATCTTTGTAAAATTGTTTCTAAATTGTTTAAGCATGCATCAAAATCACTCCCAAATACACTAAAGTCGTCCATGAATACTTCAATAATTTTTTCAATGTATTCGGAGAAAATTGAGAGCATGCAACGTTGAAATGTACCTGGTGCATTACACAGTCCAAATGGCATTTGGCGATATGCAAACGTTCCGAAAGGGCATGTGAACGTTGTCTTTTCTTGATCTTCCTCCGCAATGCTAATTTGGTTGTAGCCGGAGTATCCGTCGAGAAAACAATAAAATGCATGGCCGGCTAATCTTTCCAGCATTTGGTCGATGAATGGTAAGGGAAAATGATCCTTGCGGGTTGCGGCGTTGAGCTTCCGGTAATCAATGCACACTCGGTGTCCAGTGATCGTGCGTTGTGGCACAAGTTCATTTTCCAGATTCTCGACGACGGTAATTCCCGATTTCTTAGGTACTACCTGCACTGGGGAAACCCAACGGCTATCAGAAATAGGGTAAATAACTCCACAGTCCATGAGTTTAATTACCTCCTTTTTTACCACCTCCATCATCGGAGGGTGGAGCCGACGTTGTGCTTCCCGCGTAGGCTTGGTGCCTTCTTCAAGGAAAATCCTATGCACACATGTTGCTGGATTTATTCCCTTGATGTCCGCAAGTGTCCAGCCTATTGCGGGTTTGTACCGTTTGAGCATACTCACGAGCTTCTCCTCCTGTTCCTCTTCTAGCGCGGACGAAATAATGACCGGTAAAGTTTCATTCTCGCCTAAGTACGCATACTTCAGATGGTCCGGTAGTAGCTTGAGTTCTAAAACTGGAGCTTCTACGATGGAAGGAACCATTTTATTAGTACCAAAAGTAATTGGTAAAGGAGGAGAAAAGCTTACTTTTCGTGGTGCCGCATTTAGGGCCATGGCCATGTCTTGAATACGAGGTTCAAGCTCTAGTAAGGCCTCGAGAAGGCCGTCATGCCCAAGTTGAATGGCCATGTCGAGTTCATCCTCATTGATGGTGTCGAGGTAGCTGATACGCGCAAAACATGCATTTACGATAACATAAAGTAGACCCTAAAAACATCGATTACGCGCATTGCAATTTAAACCCTTCTTTTGTCATTTATAATATCGGCGAGTAGGGATCGTTCTTTATCCGGGGAATTAAGGGCGCATGCATGGTTTCGTTAATAAGCGGAAATGTAAATGTTTGGGGGGATTGGAAATTGGTTGTTTTAATCTACGAAATTAAAGTACACAACATGCAAACACAACTAAACTCTTAGGCATCTAACATGTTTTACTCATAGACAAGTTTCAACAATCAAGAAACTTAAAGTCTAATTATGCTTGCTAAAAATAAGAAGTTACACTACTAATTACATGTGATCATCTCATCTTATTAACCTACCCTTTTCATGTATCAAACCTTTTTGTAAGTTACGAAATTCATAACTTCTAACTAAATACACATGCTTAATAATTGAGTAGGAATGCAACTTAGCGTATAAACATCCTAAACAACTTACGATCATCGAAACATGCGAAAGAGAGGGACTTAGCGTATTTTCTAACACATGCATTCGAAGCTTTAAGATTGTATCAAACATGCATAAAAGGCTAGAAATCATAAACACATGCATATTACAAATCGGTTTAAACACATAAAACACAAATCTAAACTTGTTCTTCATTTGATACACAAATCTAAACTTGTTATTCCAATACATCAAAAGATTCAAATACAAAGCTAAAGAAATGAAAGTGAAGATCATGGTTACACTTTTTGTCTTGAGTGCTTGATGAACTACGGTGGAGATGGCTTTCCTTCACAAGGGACTTAGCGTATTGTGAGGGATGGAGAATGATAGCTTCGGCTTGGAGGAGGAGATGGATGCTTCGGTTTGGAATGGAGGAGGAGATGCTTCGGCTTGGAATGGAGGAGATGGATGCTTCGGCTTTGTGTGAACCTTCAAGTGTTTAATGGTGGAGGAGTATTTGTGTAGAGCTTTGGCTTAGTAAAATGAGTGATCTTTTGAATGGTTCAGCCTCCCTTGGTATTTATAGGCAAGGATGTTTGCCTTCTCTCTTCCACCTTGCCTCCTTCCATTAAATGCAAGCAATGATCAATATGGCAAGTCACCATGCAAGTCACCATGTGTGATCATCATTTACAAGCCCAAAGCAAGAGTCACCATGGCAAGTCATCTTTTGTGATGATCATTTATTAACCCTAAGCAAGAGTCACCATTTGTGATGATTAGCTTGATAAGCTTGACTTTTCAACTTCCCCAAAGGGCATCCTTGCCGAATTGAATGTGTTTGGGCCTTATAATGGGCCGAAATAAAAGTTGAGAATTCGGCCCACAATTTGCTTTTTGGGCCGGCCCATTTTCGGAGGTCCAAAATCGCAAAAATCGCAAAATCGCCGAAATTCCTCCGAATTGCGTCGTTATTAATCTCCACCGTAAATATCTTCAAAATAACATATTAATTAAGAAAAACATAAAAACTAAGATTATAACATAGCTAAACGAAAAGGGAAATGCGTTAAGAAACGAGCATAAAATGCGTATATCAAATTCCCCCACACTTAGACTTTGCTAGTCCCTTAGCAAACACTAAGTTAAACTAAGACTCTCTTAAGAATTTAAAACAAAAGAAAGAACAACTAAGCCCTTAGCTAAAATTTGTCTCAGAATTTGCATAAGTATATGGCGATGGCTCACATGAATTTCAACGTGTATGCTCAACGAATTTAAGAGATAATTGCGATATAATTTATGTAATGAACAAGTAAGACATAGAGAAAACAATGGTTATGTTATAGCTGTGCATGCTTTGAATAAAGGTTTAATCAACTCACAAGGATGCACTCATCATATTATTCACTCATGAAAATGGTTCACTTAAAGTGTATATGAATTGAAATGAAAACCACATGAATAAAGTTTGATTACTTGCACAAATGAACCAAAACCATAAGCTTACTCATGCAACTTACTCTACTAATTGAAAGCTACTCATTTTAAGGATCATAAAGGACTTTTAGTGAGGTTGTAATGGGGTTAAGGCTAAGGCATTCGAAATTTAGATATGTGGTGATAAAAACGTTCCAACGACTTAGTCTAGCACCATATTAGTCCTCCATCTCCATTTGTATGTTACCATGTATACTTCAAGCTAATCTACCCTTTGAGCTTTTCGGACAGGACAAAGGCCATATTTTGTTCTATTTTTGGGCCTTCAATTTATCGTAAACTCCAAATCCGTAAATAAGGGGGACGTTAATCCAAATGGTTATTCTTAGAACACAACATATTGCCATGAGAGATAATAATTTTTTTTTTTCTTTTCATTCTCTCAAATATAATTTTTTTTTTCTTTTCTTTTTGGCAATCACAACTTTTTTAGCTATTTGGACAAGTCTTTCCCCTTACTCACATTAACTCTTTCAATCTTTCCTACCAAACCATAATCTTATGTGCTAGTTTCGAAAAATTCTCACCAAGTTTCCGGAACAAGGGTAAGGATATTCTATACTAGGGTAAGTGTTTAGGTATATATGGTGATGAAAGAAAAGCTTAACGTGGGCTCAATTGGTTTATCTAGGGGTGTCGCAACTTGTGCGTACAAATGGGATACATGGATATATGGCAATGTGGTGGAAAATCCTAAATGCCTTTAATCATTTCCGAAATCAAAGTATGTATCAACTTAAAAGCTTTGCAAATTGACATGAGTAAGTTCTAGCATTCTCTAATTCATTAAAATCTATGGCAAGCAATCAAATGAGGCATATATAAGCTAGTAGCTACGAAATGGATGTACATTCACTCGAATAAAGAACAGATAGCTCAAAAGCTCACATAGGGTTCATATGATTAAAAACTTATTCAAGCATGCGATTTCTGTACCATGTTTTGCAATTCATATCTACTACATGTTAAAAACATATAGAATATCTCAATTAGCACAAGAATTCGATGCATGTGATTCATACGCCATATGTGTTCGTGTTGATCTAATTTCATCATCGACTAGTTAAGGGCGTCCTAAAGACTCTGAAAAACACTAATTTAGACACAATTAAATTGTAAACCCTTCCCTCACACTTAAACTCTACATTGCCCTCAATGTACTAAAGTAAAAGTATAGAATTAAACATGGAGTATAGGATCTACGAAAATTCTAATTTAAAATGCAAAAGCCATTAAATTAAGTAAAAGGGGAGAAGAAAACAAATCTGTTGTCTCCCTATTGGGTTGCCTCCCAACAAGCGCTTGTTTTACGTCGTTAGCTTTGGACGTGATGCATCATTTTGTTTTTGAAATGGCCGGTTCTTGGAGTTGCATCTCCTCCACGGTGTGCTCCGCAAATGCCTCAAAATATGGCTTCAAGCGATGGCCATTTACTTTGAACTCACTACCTTTGTCGATAGATCGAATGAGAACTGCTCCATGAGGTAGAACTTGAGAAACTACGAATGGCCCCATCCATCGAGAGTGAAGCTTTCCCGGAAAGAGCTTAAGTCTTGAATTGAAAAGTAATACTTTCTGCCCAGGTTCAAAACTCTTCCCGCGAATCATCTGATCGTGGATCTTTTTCGTCTTCTCTTTGTAAATCCACGCATTGTCGAAAGCATCATTTCTGATTTCTTCTAGTTCACATAGTTGTAGCTTCCGATGCAAGCCTGCGGCATCTCGATCGATGTTGAATTTCTTCACGGCCCACCATGCCTTGTGCTCCAATTCAACCGGAAGATGGCACATCTTCCCATAAATTAATCGGAAAGGTGACATACCAATGGGGGTCTTGTAGGCAGTCCTGTAAGCCCATAATGCATCGTCTAAGCATTGACTCCAATCTTTCCGGTTTGGGCGGACGGTTCGCTCCAAAATCTTCTTGATCTCACGGTTGGAAACTTCAGCCATTCCATTAGTTTGAGGGTGGTATGGTGTGGAAACCTTGTGTTTTACGCCATACTTCCTCATTAGTGCTTCCACCGTGCGGTTGCAAAAGTGACTTCCTCCATCGCTGATTAGAACGCGTGGCATTCCAAATCTACTGAAAATGTTAGTTCGTAGGAAATCTGCAACAACTCGCGAATCATTAGTACGGGTGGCCTTTGCCTCCACCCATTTAGAAACATAATCTACTGCGAGTAAGATATAAGTACAACCATTGGAGGGAGGAAATGGTCCCATAAAATCAATACCCCACACATCAAAAATTTCAACATTAAATATGTAGTGTTGTGGCATTTGATCTCTAGGGCCTAAATTACCGAATCTCTGGCACTTATCACATGCAGCGCAATATGCATGAGCATCGCGAAATAAACTAGGCCAAAAGAAACCGCAATCTAAAATCTTAAGGGCTGTCCTCCTTGAACCAAAGTGTCCCCCACATGCTTCATTGTGACAAAAGTCTAGAATGGGTTAAACTCACTATCCGGGATACATCTCCTAATTACTAAATCGGAGCATTGTTTCCATAAATAAGGCTCATCCCAGATAAAGGTTCTAGCATTATGCTTAAGTTTGTCACGTTGAAATTTATGCTTGGTAGACGGAAACTCACCGGTAACTAAGTAATTTACGATATCTGCATACCAAGGAGTTTCCGAAGTAGTTACCTCAATTCCGAAGAGTTTTTCATCCGGAAAAGTTTCTTCAATCTCGACAGGCTCATGGTCACCTATCAAACGTGATAGGTGGTCAGCGACGACGTTTTCTACTCCCTTCTTATCCTTGATTTCGATGTTGAATTCTTGGAGTAGAAGTATCCATCTGATAAGTCGTGGTTTTGCGTCCTTCTTGAGCATTAGATACTTCAAAGCTGCATGATCGGTAAACACAGTTACTTTAGTTTGAAGTAAATAAGATCGAAATTTATCTAAAGCAAAAACCACGGCAAGAAACTCCTTCTCGGTGGTAGTATAATTTCTTTGCGCTTCATCAAGCGTCCGAGAGGCGTAATAGATTACGCAAGGCTTCTTGTCCTTCCGCTGACCCAAGACGGCTCCTACGGCATAATCCGAGGCGTCGCACATGAGTTCAAATGGCAGAGACCAATCAGGGCTGCATAAAATAGGAGCGCTCGTGAGAAGCTCCTTCAACTTGTTGAAGGCAGCGTTGCATTCTTCATCAAAGACGAACGGGGTCTCCTTTTGCAGCAGTTTACACAAAGGGCGCGAGATGTGGGAAAAGTCTTTGATAAACCTACGATAAAATCCTGCGTGTCCAAGAAATGAACGAATCTCTCTAACCGAAGTTGGAGAGGGTAAGTGACGCACAAGATCTACTTTAGATTTATCAACTTCTAACCCTTTTTCTGAAATAATATGACCTAACACTATCCCTTGCGTAACCATAAAATGGCACTTCTCCCAATTAAGCACCAAGTTCGTTTCAACGCATCTTTGTAAAATAGTTTTTAAATTGTTTAAGCATGCATCAAAATCATTCCCAAATACACTAAAGTCGTCCATGAATACTTCAATAATTTTTTCAATGTACTCGGAGAAAATTGAGAGCATGCAACGTTGAAATGTACCTGGTGCGTTACACAGTCCAAATGGCATGCGGCGATAGGCAAACGTTCCGAAAGGGCACGTGAACGTTGTCTTTTCTTGATCCTCCTCCGCAATGCTAATTTGGTTGTAGCCGGAATATCCGTCGAGAAAACAATAAAATGCATGGCCGGCTAATCTTTCCAGCATTAGGTCGATGAATGGTAAGGGAAAATGATCCTTGCGGGTTGCAGCGTTTAGCTTCCGGTAATCAATGCACACTCGGTGTCCAGTGATCGTCCGTTGTGGCACAAGTTCATTTTCCAGATTCTCGACGACGGTGATTCCCGATTTCTTAGGTACAACCTGCACTGGGGAAACCCAACGGCTATCAGAAATAGGGTAAATAACTCCACAGTCCATGAGTTTAATTACCTCCTTTTTTACCACCTCCATCATCGGAGGGTGGAGCCGACGTTGCGCTTCCCGCGTAGGTTTGGTGCCTTCTTCAAGGAAAATCCAATGCACACAGGTTGCTGGATTTATTCCCTTGATGTCCGCGAGTGTCCAGCCTATTGCGGGTTTGTACCGTTTGAGCACACTAACGAGCTTCTCCTCCTGTTCCTCTTCTAGCGCGGACGAAATAATGTCCGGTAAAGTTTCATTCTCGCCCAAGTACGCATACTTCAGATGGTCCGGTAGTAGCTTGAGTTCTAAAACTGGAGCTTCTACGATGGAAGGAACCATTTTATTAGTACCAAAAGTAATTGGTAAAGGAGGAGAAAAGCTTACTTTTCGTGGTGCGGCATTTAGGGCCATGGCCATGCCTATAATACGAGGTTCAAGCTCAAGTAAAGATTCGAGAAGGCCGTCATGCCCAAGTTGAATGGCCATGTCGAGTTCATCCTCATTGATGGTGTCGAGGTAGCCTTGTGCTAAGGTATCCACAGGATCGTATGTCGAAATGGCAGCTACGCTCGACATTGGAAACTTCATCCCGTCCAGGATGTTGAACTCGATTCTTTCTCCATCAATCTCCATGGAGAAAGTGCCTTGAAACACATCAATCTTCGTTCTCGCAGTCCGCATGAAAGGTCGCCCAAGCAGCAGTGGCGTGGTGTTCAGTGGACTCTCTTCCATGTCAACTATATAGAAATCGGCTGGGAATATCAAGTTGTTGACTTGCACGAGAACGTCTTCTACGTATCCCCTCGGATACTTGTGGGTGCGATCGGCTAATTGGATGACAACACCATCTTGTTTGAGATCTCCAAGCTCCATCGATTCGAATAGATAGTAAGGCATGACGTTGATGGAAGCTCCTAGATCAAGCATTACGTCTTCAAAGTGGGTGTCACCGATTACGCAAGGAACTGCAAAGCTCCCTGGGTCCTTCAGTTTTGGGGGTAGCCGAAGCTGCAAAACCGCCGAAACGGTTGCGTTCACCTTCACAACCTCCTTCTCTCGAGTTTGCCTCCTCTGTGTGCATAATTCTTTGAGAAACTTCGCGTATATCGGCACCTGTTTTATGCACTCGATCAAGGGCAAATTCACTTGCACCTTTCGGAAGATGTCCAAAATATCTTCATATTGAGCATCCTTCTTCTTCGATTTTAACAATCTGCTAGGGAAAGGTGCAACAGCAAACGGAGAATTAGTAATAACCGTATTTGAAGGAATATGGTTTTTACCTTTGATTGGGGTGGGTTGTGGAGGGGATTGTGCCTTGGTGACATTAGGCGTCACCTTCTTTTTCTCGGCCTCTTGAATTGCCGGATCGATCTCATCTTCTTCTTCGTTGGTGATGTCCTCAATGGTGACTTCATCAAGATGAGATCGCTTGGTCTTTGGTTCCTCAAGTATCTTCCCACTCCTTGTGACTATAGCATTCACGTTTCTTTGATTAGGAGTGGTTTGAGGTGGAAGCCGACCGGTTTCCTTGATTTGGCCCATGAAATCAACAAGCTGGCCAAGCTGCTTCTTCACTTCGGTGATGTCGCGGCCATGTGAGTCAAGTGTCTCCTTTGTCTTCGATTGTCCGTCGAGGAGAACTTGAGTGGAGGCCGAAAGTTGCGACAACATCTTGTCGTAATCCGGGTTGGTGAAGGATTGCGAAGACGAACCCTGCTGCATCGGTGGCCTTGGTTGAAATGGAGGGCGTTGGTAGCTTTGTTGAGGTGCTGGAGGGTTCAAAGTTCCCTCATTGCTGCTCCATCTAAACCCCGGATGATCACGGTTGACATAGTTGTTGTAATTGTTATACCGTTGTCCTCCCTGATATCCGCCGATGGCGTTAGCGTGCTCCGGCTCGCTTGCTTGCTCCGGCACTTGAGGGCATTGGTCGTTGTGGTGACCTTGTGTTTGACATATGCCACAAACAGGCCGTTGAGTTGCCTTCGCTCTTGTCGTCTCGAGTTCTAAAACCTTCTCTAGCATATGAGCTAGTTTGTCGTACTTTTCGTCCGCGTCGGTTGTAGAACTCGCTTCACCGACTGCTCGTCTGTTGGACATTCCGTATTGTGCATCATTATTCGCCCGATTCTCTAGAAGAGCTCTAGCTTCGGTTTCGGTTAAGTCCATGAATGCACCGGTGGCTGCTGCATCCAGCAATTCCCTATCGATCGGCTTGAGACCATCGTAAAAGTAATTCATGAGATTGGTCTCGGAGAATCCATGCGATGGGCAAGTGGCACATAAAACCTTGAATCGGTCGTAGTATTGGCCGAAGGTCTCGTCCGGTTTCTGTGTGATGCCAGTGATTTGCTTTCTCAAGACGGTGATCTTTGAGGCCGGGAAGTACTTTGCTAGGAACATATCCGCAAGTTGCTTCCATGAGGTAATATGGTTCGGCGGTAGTTCCATAAGCCAAGACTCGGCCCTGTCGACTAGGGTGAATGGGAATGCCTTCAATTTGAAGAGCTCCGTATCAGCATCGGATGGCTTCATGCTGTTACAAACAAATTGGAATTGTTTGAGATGCTTGTTCGGATCTTCATTGGAAAGTCCATGAAAAATGGGTAGTCGGTGGAGGAAGCCACTCTTTAGCTCGATATCCTTCATGTTTTCCTCCGGTTGTGCAAAAGCAATGCTCGAAGGCCCGCTGCTCCATTCTGTTGAGCAGGTGCGCTGACGAAGAGATTGTCCTGCATTGGCCATGTTGATTTCTTGTGCTTCTGCTTCTGAATTGTGGTCGGTTGATGAGGCTAAAGTATGGTCGGTTGATGAATGTGAAGACTCGGAACCTTCCTCGATGATGGGATGATCCAGGATGTCTGTTTGAGCTTTAAGTCTCGCTATTCTCTCTGCGATTTCCTCAAACTTTGTTCTAGATGGTCCAGGATTCTGATCGGACATTCATTTAGCCTGAGCATCCACCAAAGACCAAGTGTTAGTATCAACAAATAATTTGAGATGAATATAGAAATACTAACCAAAATCGTAAGGCGTATTTAGAAAACAAAGCAATAACAAATAGTAAAACTATCAAAACATACTATAAATACTCACAAACACTAAAAAAAACTACTAATAACACTCAAAATTTATAATACTTAAGACACTAAATGTAATTTACTAAGTAATGCAAATGATTTAATCAATTTAAGGGCTATGCAAAAGAATGTAATAGACTAAGACACATGTTTTCTGCAAATTGACACTATATAATGCTAAACCTAAGAATTTAGTTAGAATATATATAAACAAAGTTCAAATACAAGCAAACAATAATTCACATCGAATTTATGCACCACACACATTTTTTTCTTCAATAAAATGCATTAAACAACAATCCTACGTGAAAGATGGAGTGCATGCATAAGAGAAAACGTTAGAACCTGCAGAAAACACACGAGTTACGTGCTAAAAAAATGAATGCAAAGAATGACCTCTTCTTCGATCTTATGTCCCTAACTTCACTTAGGTTAGGGTACTCGGTAGTGAAATCCGAGTATCATAAAGCCTAAAAAGAGGTTATGCAAGCTAAGTAATGGTTGTTAGTCCTTTACAGTTTTTAATGCACATATAAACACAAAAATTTGACTAAGTTTTATTTATTTCCTTTGGCCCCGATGGTACGTGGTGCAGAGGCTCTCGACTGTGCAATGGGTCTCGTTCATCCGAAGATGAAGTCTGATTCCAGGAGGTCTAAGCATGCATAATCCGATATACCATCTATTTAAAGGATTATGTCGTATTAAGTTCATGTATTTATCCGTATTCATATGCACTTATGATTTACAGAGAGTACGCGAAATGATCATTCGGTAAATTTCTTGGACGTGCGGCCCGCGCGAAAATATATACCGATTACAATTCAGCTTAGTTACGTTTAGAAATGGTTAGTAGGAATAGAGATAACGCAAGAGGTAAGGACTAATATTTAGAACAACCCGAGGCTTACTCGTAAGAGTATATACTCCAATGTTGTTCCTAGAGACACCCCGAGGCTAACCAGTTACAGTATATACTCCAATGGTGTTCTATTGCTTAGATCCGAAACCCGGCACCAATCATAAACCCATTCACCATATCCAACAATCAGCCAAATTTGTGAGATAGTATATAATCTCAAGTTCTTAGTAAACTCCGCCCACAACCTCGTGCCCATAACTTCACTTAGGTTATGGCGTGTGGTGATGAAATCCACACATCACGAAGGGTTAAGGAGATAAACCTGAAAAAGAGGCACCACCTATTCCAAAGAACGAAACTTTATAACCAATACTCGTACTCAATGTAAATCAATTTAAGTACGTCTACGTTTTGATTGCGCCTATGATTTAAAAGGAATACACGACTTAGTTATTGAATAAATCTCTTGTCCGTGCGGCCCGCGCGAAAATGTATACCAACTATCGTTAATCCTCGTAATTGTTGGAAATGACCAGTTGGGATAGATGTAACGCGAGAGGTGAGAACTAATTTCTGGGAACAACCTGAGGCTAACTCGTAAGAGTATATACTCCAATGTTGTTCTTAGAAACACCCCGAGGCTTACTCGTAAGAGTATGTACTCCATTGGTGTTCTGTTTTCTTAGTTCAAAACCCGTCACCATTCATAACCCTTCTAGACATCATAACCAACTCTTACTCGAATTCACAAGATAGTATACAATCTCAAGTGTTTGTAAACTCCGCCCACAACCTCGTGCCCATAACTTCACTTAGGTTATGGCGTGTGGTGATGAAATCCACACATCACGAAGGGTTAAGGAGATAGACAAACAAAAGAGGCACCACCTATTCCATAGAGATTTATTTAATAACTAAGTACTAGTACTCAATTAAATCAAAGACTATCCTTTAACATGAAAATAAATTATGCAAGTGTAAAAAAACTAAGTATCAATAAATTCGTCTAAGTAAAAGTATGCATTGTAAACATGTATGTAAATTTCTTTAAGTATAAACAAGAATGAACAAGTATGTACTTCGAAAATTTAGACATGCTTTTAATCACAAATGTACAACGAAATCATACAAAAAACATTCTAACTCCCCGGCAACGGCGCCAAAAATTGATACGCGCAAAACATGCATTTACGATAACACAAAGTAGACCCTAAAAACATCGATTACGCGCATTGCAATTTAAACCCTTCTTTTGTCATTTATAATATCGGCGAGTAGGGATCGTTCTTTATCCGGGGAATTAAGGGCGCATGCATGGTTTCGTTAATAAGCGGAAATGTAAATGTTTGGGGGGATTGGAAATTGGTTGTTTTAATCTACGAAATTAAAGTACACAACATGCAAACACAACTAAACTCTTAGGCATCTAACATGTTTTACTCATAGACAAGTTTCAACAATCAAGAAACTTAAAGTCTAATTATGCTTGCTAAAAATAAGAAGTTACACTACTAATTACATGTGATCATCTCATCTTATTAACCTACCCTTTTCATGTATCAAACCTTTTTGTAAGTTACGAAATTCATAACTTCTAACTAAATACACATGCTTAATAATTGAGTAGGAATGCAACTTAGCGTATAAACATCCTAAACAACTTACGATCATCGAAACATGCGAAAGAGAGGGACTTAGCGTATTTTCTAACACATGCATTCGAAGCTTTAAGATTGTATCAAACATGCATAAAAGGCTAGAAATCATAAACACATGCATATTACAAATCGGTTTAAACACATAAAACACAAATCTAAACTTGTTCTTCATTTGATACACAAATCTAAACTTGTTATTCCAATACATCAAAAGATTCAAATACAAAGCTAAAGAAATGAAAGTGAAGATCATGGTTACACTTTTTGTCTTGAGTGCTTGATGAACTACGGTGGAGATGGCTTTCCTTCACAAGGGACTTAGCGTATTGTGAGGGATGGAGAATGATAGCTTCGGCTTGGAGGAGGAGATGGATGCTTCGGTTTGGAATGGAGGAGGAGATGCTTCGGCTTGGAATGGAGGAGATGGATGCTTCGGCTTTGTGTGAACCTTCAAGTGTTTAATGGTGGAGGAGTATTTGTGTAGAGCTTTGGCTTAGTAAAATGAGTGATCTTTTGAATGGTTCAGCCTCCCTTGGTATTTATAGGCAAGGATGTTTGCCTTCTCTCTTCCACCTTGCCTCCTTCCATTAAATGCAAGCAATGATCAATATGGCAAGTCACCATGCAAGTCACCATGTGTGATCATCATTTACAAGCCCAAAGCAAGAGTCACCATGGCAAGTCATCTTTTGTGATGATCATTTATTAACCCTAAGCAAGAGTCACCATTTGTGATGATTAGCTTGATAAGCTTGACTTTTCAACTTCCCCAAAGGGCATCCTTGCCGAATTGAATGTGTTTGGGCCTTATAATGGGCCGAAATAAAAGTTGAGAATTCGGCCCACAATTTGCTTTTTGGGCCGGCCCATTTTCGGAGGTCCAAAATCGCAAAAATCGCAAAATCGCCGAAATTCCTCCGAATTGCGTCGTTATTAATCTCCACCGTAAATATCTTCAAAATAACATATTAATTAAGAAAAACATAAAAACTAAGATTATAACATAGCTAAACGAAAAGGGAAATGCGTTAAGAAACGAGCATAAAATGCGTATATCAGTAGCCTTGTGCTAAGGTATCCACGGGATCGTATGTCGAAATGGCAGCTACGCTCGACATTGGAAACTTCATCCCGTCCAGGATGTTGAACTCGATTCTTTCTCCATCAATCTCCATGGAGAAAGTGCCTTGAAACACATCAATCTTCGTTCTCGCAGTCCGCATGAAAGGTCGCCCAAGCAGCAGTGGCGTGGTGTTCAGTGGACTCTCTTCCATGTCAACTATATAGAAATCGGCTGGGAATATCAAGTTGTTGACTTGTACGAGAACGTCTTCTACGTATCCCCTCGGATACTTGTGGGTGCGATCGGCTAATTGGATGACAACACCATCTTGCTTGAGATCTCCAAGCTCCATCGATTCGAATAGATAGTAAGGCATGACGTTGATGGAAGCTCCGAGATCAAGCATCACGTCTTGGAAGTGGGTGTCACCGATTACGCAAGGAACTGCAAAGCTCCCTGGGTCCTTCAGTTTTGGGGGTAGCCGACGCTGCAAAACCGCCGAAACGGTTGCGTTCACCTTCACAACCTCCTTCTCTCGAGTTTGCCTCCTCTGTGTGCATAATTCTTTCAGAAACTTTGCGTATATCGGCACCTGTTTTATGCACTCGATCAAGGGCAAATTCACTTGCACCTTTCGGAAGATGTCCAAAATATCTTCATATTGGGCATCCTTCTTCTTTGATTTTGACAATCTGCTAGGGAAAGGTGCAACAGCAAACGGAGAATTAGTAATAACCGTATTTGAAGGAATATGGTTTTTACCTTTGATTGGGGTAGGATGTGGAGGTGATTGTGCCTTGGTGACATTAGGCGTCACCTTCTTTTTCTCGGCCTCTTGAATTGCCGGATCGATCTCATCTTCTTCTTCGTTGGTGATGTCCTCGATGGTGACTTCATCAAGATGAGATCGCTTGGTCTTTGGCTCTTCAAGTGTCTTCCCACTCCTTGTGACTATAGCATTCACGTTTCTTTGATTAGGAGTGGTTTGAGGTGGAAGCCGACCGGTTTCTTTGATTTGGCCCATGAAATCAACAAGTTGGCCGAGTTGCTTCTTCACTTCAGTGATGTCGCGGCCATGTGAGTCAAGTGTTTCCTTTGTCTTCGATTGTCCGTCGAGGAGAACTTGAGTGGAGGCCGAAAGTTGCGACAACATCTTGTCGTAATCCGGATTGGTGAAGGATTGCGAAGACGAACCCTGCTGCATCGGTGGCCTTGGTTGAAATGGAGGGCGTTGGTAGCTTTGTTGAGGTGCTGGAGGGTTCAAAGTTCCCTCGTTGCTGCTCCATCTAAACCCCGGATGATCACGGTTGACATAGTTGTTGTAATTGTTATACCATTGTCCTCCCTGATATCCGCCGATGGCGTTAGCGTGCTCCGGCTCGCTTGCCTGCTCTGGCGCTTGAGGGCATTGGTCATTATGGTGACCTTGTGATTGACATATGCCACAAACAGGCCGTTGAGTTGCCCTGGCTCTTGTCGTCTCGAGATCTAAAACCTTCTCTAGCATATGAGCTAGTTTGTCGTATTTTTCGTCCGCGTCGGTTGTAGAACTCGCTTCACCGACTGCTCGTCTGTTTGACATTCCGTATTGTGCATCATTATTCGCCCGATTTTCAAGGAGAGTTCTGGCTTCGATTTCGGTTAAGTCCATGAATGCACCTGTAGCTGCTGCATCTAGCAATTCCCTATCGATCGGCTTGAGACCATCGTAAAAGTAATTCATGAGATTGGTCTCGGAAAATCCATGCGATGGGCAAGTGGCACACAAAACCTTGAATCGGTCGTAATATTGGCCGAAGGTCTCGTCCAATTTCTGTGTGATGCCAGTGATTTGCTTTCTCAAGACGGTGATTTTTGAGGCCGGGAAATACTTCGCTAGGAACATGTCCGCAAGTTGCTTCCATGAAGTGATATGGTTCGGCGGTAGTTCCATAAGCCAAGACTCGGCCCTGTCGACTAGGGTGAATGGAAATGCCTTCAGCTTGAAGAGCTCCGTATCAGCATCGGCTGGCTTCATGCTGTTACAAACAAATTGGAATTGTTTGAGATGCTTGTTTGGATCTTCATTGGAAAGTCCGTGAAAAATGGGTAGTCGGTGGAGGAAACCACTCTTCAGCTCGACTTCTTTCATGTTTTCCCCCGGTGGTGGAAAAGCAATGCTTGAAGGTCCGCTGCTCCATTCGGTTGAGCAGGTGCGCTGGCGAAGAGACTGTCCTGCATTGGCCATGTTGATTTCTTGTGCTTCTGCTTCTGAATTGTGGTCGGTTGATGAGGCTAAAGTATGGTCGGTTGATGAATGTGAAGACTCGGAACCTTCCTCGATGATGGGATGATCCAGGATGTCAGTTTGAGCTTTAAGTCTCGCGATTCTCTCTGCGATCTCCTCAAACTTTGTTCTAGATGGTCCAGGATTCCGATCGGACATTCATTAGCCTGAGCATCCACCAAAGACCAAGTGTCAGTATCAAAAAGAAAGAAATATAAACTGAATATAGGAATACTAACCAAAATCGTAAGGCATATTTTAGAAAACAAAGCGATAACAAATAAAATAGTACAACTATCAAAGCAAACTATAAATACTCACAAATACTTAAAAACTACTAAAACACACAAAATTTATAATAGTTAAGACACTAGATGTAATTTAATATGTAATGCAAATGAGTTAATCAATTTAAGGGCTATGCAAAAGAATGTAATAAACTTAAAAACACACGTTTTCTGCAAATTAACACTATATAATGCTAAACCTAAGAATTTAGTTAGAACATATATAAACAAGGTTCAAATACAAGCAAACAATAATTCACATTGAATTTTATGCACCACACATTTTCTCAATAAAATGCATCAAACAACAATCCTACGTGAAAGATGGAGTGAATGTATAAGAGAAAATGTTAGAACCTGCAGAAAACACACGAGTTACGTGCTTAAAAAAAAATATGAATGCAAAGAATGACCTCTTCTTCGGTCTTATGCCCCTAACTTCACTTAGGTTAGGGTACTCGGTAGTGAAATCCGAATATCATAAAGCCTAAAAAGAGGTTATGCAAGCTAAGTAACGGTTGTTAGTCCTTTATAGTTTTTAATGCACATATAAACACAAAAATTTGACTAAGTTTTATTTATTTCCTTTGGCCCCGATGGTACGTGGTGCAGAGGCTCTCGACTGTGCAATGGGTCTCGTTCATCCGAAGATGAAGTCTGATTCCAGGAGGTCTAAGCATGCATAATCCGATATACCATCTATTTAAAGGATTATGTCGTATTTATCAAGTTCGTATTTATCCGTATTCGTATGCACTTATGATTTACAGAGAGTACGCGAAATGATCATTTGGTAAATTTCTTGGACGTGCGGCCCGCGCGAAAATATATACCGACTACAATTCAGCTTAGTTACGTTTAGAAATGGTTAGTAGGAATAGAGATAACGCGAGAGGTAAGGACTAATATTTAGAACAACCCGAGGCTTACTCGTAAGAGTATATACTCCAATGTTGTTCCTAGAGACACCCCGAGGCTAACCAGTTACGGTATATACTCCAATGGTGTTCTATTGCTTAGATCCGAAACCCGGCACCAATCATAAACCCATTCACCATATCCAACAATCAGCCAAATTTGTGAGATAGTATATAATCTCAAGTTCTTAGTAAACTCCGCCCACAACCTCGTGCCCATAACTTCACTTAGGTTATGGCGTGTGGTGATGAAATCCACACATCACGAGGGGTTAAGGAGATAAACCAGAAAAAGAGGCACCACCTATTCCAAAGAACGAAACCTTATAACCAATACTCGTGCTCAATGTAAATCAATTTAAGTACGTCTACGTTTTGATTGCGCCTATGATTTAAAAGGAATACACGACTTAGTTATTGAATAAATCTCTTGTCCGTGCGGCCCGTGCGAAAATGTATACCAACTATCGTTAATTCTCGTAATTGTTGGAAATGACCAGTTGGGATAGATGTAACGCGAGAGGTGAGAACTAATTTCTGGGAACAACCTGAGGCTAACTCGTAAGAGTATATACTCCAATGTTGTTCTTAGAAACACCCCGAGGCTTACTCGTAAGAGTATATACTCCAATGGTGTTCTGTTTTCTTAGTTCAAAACCCGTCACCATTCATAACCCTTCTAGACATCATAACCAACTCTTACTCGAATTCACAAGATAGTATACAATCTCAAGTGTTTGTAAACTCCGCCCACAACCTCGTGCCCATAACTTCACTTAGGTTATGGCGTGTGGTGATGAAATCCACACATCACGAAGGGTTAAGGAGATAGACAAACAAAAGAGGCACCACCTATTCCATAGAGATTTATTTAATAACTAAGTACTAGTACTCAAATTAAATCAAAGACTATCCTTTAACATGAAAATAAATTATGCAAGTGTAAAAACTAAGTATAAATAAATTCGTCTAAGTAAAAGTATGCATTGTAAACATGTATGTAAATTTCTTTAAGTATAAACAAGAATGAACAAGTATGTACTTCGAAAATTTAGACATGCTTTTAATCACAAATGTACAACGAAATCATACAAAAACATTCTAACTCCCCGGCAACGGCGCCAAAAATTGATACGCGCAAAACATGCATTCACGTTAACTTAAAAACACAGATTACGCGCATTGCAATTTAAACCCTTCTTTTGTCATTTGTAATATTGGCGAGTAGGGATCGTTCTTTATCCGGGGAATTAAGGGCGCATGCATGGTTTCGTTAATAAGCGGAAATATAAATGTTGGGGGGATTGGAAGTTGATTGTTTAATCTACGAAATTAAAGTACAAAAACATGCAAACACAACTAAAACTCTTAGGCATCTAACATGTTTTACTCATAGACAAGTTTCAACAATCAAGAAACTTAAAGTCTAATTATGCTTGCTAAAAATAAGAAGTTACACTACTAATTACATGTGATCATCTCATCTTATTAACCTACCCTTTTCATGCATCAAACCTTTTTGTAAGTTACGAAATTCATAACTTCTAACTAAATATACATGCTTAATAATTGAGTAGGAATGCAACTTAGCGTATAAACATCCTAAACAACATACGATCATCGAAACATGCGAAAGAGAGGGACTTAGCGTATTTTCTAACACATGCATTCGAAGCTTTAAGATTGTATCAAACATGCATAAAAGGCTAGAAATCATAAACACATGCATATTACAAATCGGTTTAAGAGCATAAAACACAAATCTAAACTTGTTCTTCATTTGATACATAAATGTATTCCAATACATCAAGAGGTTCAAATACAAAACAAAAGAAATGAAAGTGAAGATCATGGTTACACTTTTTGTCTTGAATGCTAGATGATCTACGGTGGAGATGGCTTTCCTTCACAAGGGACTTAGCGTATTGTGAAGGATGGAGGATGCTTTGCTTCGGCTTGGATGGAGGAGATGTGCTTCGGCTTGTAAGAGAACCTTCAAGTGTTTATGGTGGAAGAGTATTTGTGTAGAGCTTTGGCTAGTAAATTGAGTGATGGATCTGTTTTATGGCTGCCTCCTCTCTTATATAGGCAAGGGATGTTGCCTTCTCTCTTCCACCTTGCCTCCCTCCATTTAATGCAAGCCTTAGTCACCTAGGCAAGTCACCATTTGTGATCATCATTTATGAACCCTAAGCAAGAGTCACCATGCAAGTCACCATTTATAAACCCTAAGCAAGAGTCACCATGCAAGTCACCATTTATAAACCCTAAGCAAGAGTCACCATGGCAAGTCACATGGCAAGTCATCATTTGTGATGATCACAAAGCTTAGTCACTAAAATGAGTCACAAAGCTTGATATTGTTGACTTTTCCTCTTCCCCAAAGTGAATCCTAGCAGAATTGAATGGTCATGGGCTTGATAATGGGCCGAAACAAGAGTTGAGAAATCGGCCCATAATTTGCTTTTTGGTCCGGCCCATTTTCGGAGGTCCAAGATCGCAAAAATCGCAAAATCGCCGAAATTCTTCCGAATTGCGTCGTTATTAATCTCCACCGTAAAGATCTTCAAAATAACAATTTAAATAAGGAAAACGTAAAAACTAAGATAATAACATAGCTAAACGAAAAGGGAAATGCGTTAAGAAACGGGCATAAAATGCGTATATCAAGTGGTTGTCACCGATTACGCAGGGAACTGCAAAACTCCCTGGGTCCTTCAGTTTTGGGGGTAGCCGACGCTGCAAAACCGCCGAAACGGTTGCGTTCACCTTCACAACCTCCTTTTCTCGAGTTTGCCTCCTCTGTGTGCATAATTCTTTCAGAAACTTCGCGTATATCGGCACTTGTTTTATGCACTCGATCAAGGGCAAATTCACTTGCACCTTTCGGAAGATGTCCAAAATATCTTCATATTGAGCATCCTTCTTCTTTGATTTTAATAATCTGCTAGGGAAAGGTGCAACAGCAAACGGAGAATTAGTAATAACCGTATTTGAAGGAATAGGGTCTTTACCTTTGATTGGGGTGGGTTGTGGAGGGCATTGTGCCTTGGTGACAATAGGCGTCACCTTCTTCTTCTCGGCTTCTTGAGCTGCCGGATCGATCTCATCTTCGTCTTCGTTGGTGATGTCCTCGATGGTGACTTCATCGAGATGAGATCGCTTGGTCTTTGGTTCTTCAAGTATCTTCCCACTCCTTGTGACGATGGCATTCACGTTTCGTTGATTAGGAGTGGGTTGAGGTGGAAGCCGACCGATTTCTTTGATTTGGCCCATGAAATCAACAAGTTGGCCAAGTTGCTTCTTCACTTCAGTGATGTCGCGGCCATGTGAGTCGAGTGTCTCCTTTGTCTTCGATTGTCCGTCGAGGAGAACTTGTGTTGAGGCCGAAAGTTGCGACAACATCTTGTCGTAATCCGGGTTGGTGAAGGATTGAGATGACGAACCATGCTGCATCGGTGGCCTTGGTTGAAATGGAGGGCGTTGGCAGCTTTGTTGAGGTGCTGGAGGGTTCAAAGTTCCCTCGTTGTTGCTCCATCTAAAACCTGGATGATCTCGGTTGCCAAAATTGTTGTAGTTGTTGTACCGTTGGCCTCCTTGATATCCGTCGATGGCGTTAGCTTGCTCCATTTCGCTAGCTTGCTCTGGCGCTTGAGGGTATTGGTCATTATGGTGACCTTGTACTTGACATATGCCACAAACAGGCGCACGAGTTGCTTTGGCTCTTGTCGTTTCGAGCTCTAAAACCTTCTCTAGCATATGAGCTAGTTTGTCGTATTTTTCGTCCGCGTCGGGTTTAGAACTCGCTTCACCGACTGCGCGTCTGTTGGACATTCCATATTGTGCATCATTATTCTCCCGATTCTCAAGAAGAGTTCTGGCTTCGATTTCGGTTAAGTCCATGAATGCACCGGTAGCTGTTGCATCTAGCAATTCCCTATCGATCGGGTTAAGACCATCGTAAAAGTAATTCATGAGATTGGTCTCGGAAAATCCATGCGATGGGCAAGTGGCACACAAAACCTTGAATCGGTCGTAATATTGGCCGAAGGTCTCGTCCGGTTTCTGTGTGATGCCAGTGATTTGCTTTCTCAAGACGGTGATCTTTGAGGCCGGGAAGTACTTTGCTAGGAACATATCCGCAAGTTGCTTCCATGAGGTAATATGGTTCGGCGGTAGTTCCATAAGCCAAGACTCGGCCCTGTCGACTAGGGTGAATGGGAATGCCTTCAGCTTGAAGAGCTCCGTATCAGCATCGGATGGCTTCATGCTGTTACAAACAAATTGGAATTGTTTGAGATGCTTATTCGGATCTTCATTGGAAAGTCCGTGAAAAATGGGTAGTCGGTGGAGGAAACCACTCTTCAGCTCTACTTCTTTCATGTTTTCCCCCGGTGGTGGAAAAGCAATGCTTGAAGGCCCGCTCCTCCATTCTGTTGAGCAGGTGCGCTGACGAAGAGACTGTCCTGCATTGGCCATGTTGACTTCTTGTGCTTCCGCCTCTGAATTATGATCAGTTGATGAGGCTGAACTATTGTCAGTTGATGAATGTGAAGACTCGGAAACTTCCTCGATGATGGGATAATCCAGGATGTCTGTTTGAGCTTTAAGTCTCGCTATTCTCTCTGCGATTTCCTCAAACTTTGTTTTAGATGGTCCAGGATTCCGATCGGACATTCATTAGCCTGAGCATCCACCAAAGACCAAGTGTCAGTATCAAAAAAATATGAAATGAATATAGGAATACTAATCAAAAACGTAAAGCATATTTAGAAAACAAAGCGAAATAAATAAAAATAAAAATAGTAAAACTATCAAAACAAACTATAAACACTTACAAATACTTAAAAACTACTAAAACAAACAAGATTTATGATATTTAAGACACTAAATGTAATTTACTAAGTAATGCAAATGATTTAATTGATTTTAGGGGCTATGCACATGAATGTAATAAACTAAGACACATGTTTTCTGCAAATTAACACTATACAATGTAAAAGCTAAGAATTTAGTTAGAACATATATAAACATGGTTCAAATGCAAGCAAACAATAATTCACATTGAATTTATGCACAACACACTCTCATTAAATAAAATGCATCAAACAACAATCCTACGTGAAAAATGGAGTGAATGCATAAGAGAAAACGTTAGAACCTGCAGAAAACACACGAGTTACGTGTTTAAAATATGAATGCAAAGAATGACCTCTTCTTCGGTCTTATGCCCCTAACTTCACTTAGGTTAGGGTACTCGGTAGTGAAATCCGAGTATCATAAAGCTTTAGAGAGGTTATGCAAGCTAAATGTAACGTTTGTTAGTCCTTTACAGATTTTAATGCAAAAAGGAAACACACAAATTTGACTAAGTATTATTTATTTCCTTTGGCCCCGATGGTATGTGGTGCAGAGGCTCTCGACTGTGCAATGGGTCTCGTTCATCCGAAGATGAAGTCTGATTCCAAGAGGTCTAAGCATGCTTAATCCGATATACCATCTGTTTAAAGGATTATGTCGTATTTATTTAGTTCGTATTTATCCGTATTCGTATGCACTTATGATTTACAGGGAGTACACGAATTAATCTTTTAGTAAATTTCTTGGACGTGCGGCTCGTGCGCAAATGTATACTGACTCTCGCTAATTCAGCTTAGTTACGTTTAGAAATGGCAAGTAGGAATAGAGATAACGCGAGAGGTAAGGACTAATATTTAGAACAACCCGAGGCTTACTCGTAAGAGTATATACTCCAATGTTGTTCCTAGAGACACCCCGAGGCTAACCAGTTACGGTATATACTCCAATGGTGTTCTATTGCTTAGATCCGAAACCCGGCACCAATCATAAACCCACTCACCATATCCAACAATCAGCCAAATTTTTGAGATAGTATATAATCTCAAGTCCTTAGTAAACTCCGCCCACAACCTCGTGCCCATAACTTCACTTAGGTTATGGCGTGTGGTGATGAAATCCACACTTCACGAGGGGTTAAGGAGATAAACCAGAAAAAGAGGCACCTCCCTATTTCCGAAGAATGAAACTTAAAAATCAATACTCGTACTCAATGTAAATCAATTTAAGTACGTCTACGTTTTGATTGCGCCTAAGATTTAAAAGGAATACACGATTTAGTTATTGAGTAAATCTCTTGTCCGTGCGGCCCGCGCGAAAATGTATACCAACTATCGTTAATTCTCGTAATTGTTGGAAATGACCAGTTGGGATAGATGTAACGCAAGAGGTGAGAACTAATTTCTGGGAACAACCTGAGGCTAACTCGTAAGAGTATATACTCCATTGTTGTTCTTAGAAAGACCCCCAGGCTTACTCGTAAGAGTATATACTCCAATGGTGTTCTGTTTTCTTAGTTCAAAACCAGTCACCATTCATAACCCTTCTAGACATCATGACCAATTATTACTCGAAATCACAAGATAGTATACAATCTCAAATGTTTGTAAACTCCGCCCACAACCTCATGCCCATAACTTCACTTAGGTTATGGCGTGTGGCGATGAAATCCACACTTCATGAAGGGTTAAGGAGATAGACAAACAAAAGAGGCACCACCTATTCCATAGAGATTTATTTAATAACTAAGTGCTAGTACTCAAATTAAATCAAAGACTATCCTTTAACATGAAAATAAATTATGCAAGTGTAAATACGAAGTGTAAATAAATTCGTATAAGTAATAAGTAAGAATTGTAAACATGTATGTAAATTTCTATAAGTATAAACAAGTATAAACAAGTATGCATTTCCAAAATTATAGACATGCATTTAATTACATATGTACAACGAAATCATACAAAAACATTTTAATTCCCCGGCAACGGCGCCAAAAATTGATACGTGCAATACATGCGTTTAACGTTAACATACAGTAGACCTTAAAAACACAGATTACGCGCATTGCAATTTAAAACCCTTCTTTTGTCATTATAATATTGGCGAGTAGGGATCGTTCTTTATCCGGGGAATTAAGGGCGCATGCATGGTTTCGTTTATGCAGAAATTTAAAGGTTTGGGGGGATTGGAAATTGGTTGATTAATCTATGAAATTAAAGTACAAAACATGCAAACACAACAAAAACTCTTAGACTTCTAACATGTTTTACTCATAGACAAGTTTAACAATCAAGAAACCTTAAAGTCTAATTATGCTTACTAAAAATAAGAAGTTACACTACTAATTACAATTGATCACTCATAATATTAACCTTACCCTTTTTCATGCATCAAAGCTTTTGTAAGTTACGAAATTCATAACTTCCAACTAAATATACATGCTTGATATTTGAGTAGGAATGCAACTTAGCGTATAAACATCCTAAACAACATATGATCATCGAAACATGCGAAAGAGAGGGACTTAGCGTATTATCTACCACATGCTTTCGAAGCTTTAAGATTATATCAACCATGCATAAAAGGCTAGAAATCATAAACACATGCAATTTACATAAAGGTTTAAGAACATATAACACAAATCTAAACTTGTTCTTCATTAAATACATCAAAGTATTCCAATACATCAAAAGATTCAAATACAAAGCAAAAGATATGAAAGTGAAGATCATGGTTACACTTTTTGTCTTGAATGCTTGATGATCTTCGTGGAGATGACTTTCCTTCACAAGGGACTTAGCGTATTGTGAAGGATTGATGGATGGATGCTTCGGCTTTGGATGATGGATGGATGCTTCGGCTTTGGAAGAGAACCTTGAAGTGTTTATGGAGGAGGAGTATTTGTGTAGAGCTTTGGCTTGTAAAATGAGAGATGATCTGTTTTATGGCTGCCTCCTTGGCTTTTATAGGCAAGGGATGTTGCTCTTTTCTCTTCCACCTTGCCTCTTTCATTAAATGCAAGTAATAATCACCATGGCAAGTCACTCCCTTAGTCACCAAGTGTGATCATCAAAAAGCAAGAGTCACCATGGCAAGTCACACACTTAGTCATCTTTTGTGATGATCACAAGCTTAGTCACTAAGCCTTGTCACCAAGCTTGATAACTTTGACTTTTCCTCTTCCCCAAGTTGCTTCCATGCCAAAATTAATGGGCTTGGGCTGGTTTTTGGGCCAAAACAAACTTTGAGAAATGGGCCCAAAAAAATGCTTTTTGGGCCAGCCCATTCCCGGTTGTCCAAAATCGCAAAAATCGCAAAATCGCCGAAATTCCTCCGAATTGCGCCGTTATTCATCTCCACCGATGATATCTTCAAAATAACAAATTAAATAAGGAAAACATAAAAACTAAGATAATAACACAGCTAAACGTAAAGGGAAATGCGTTAAGAAACGAGCATAAGATGCGTATATCACCTTCGAGGTCCAAGAGGCAGCAGAAGAAAGTAAAAAACGAAGGCAGTACCTTCTTGGCCATGATTAAATTTATGGAAGAGGTCAAGGAAGAGGGTGGGATGTTTTATGCATTGGTGATGAAAGAAGCAATAGATGGCACTTCCAATGTTCCTACAGAGTTGATGCCTTTTTTTGAAAGAATTTAGAGATGTCATTCCTGAAGACTTGCCCACCGAGTTACCTCCACTACGTGACATCCAACACCATATAGACCTTGTTCTTGGTTCTAGCCTTCCTGACAAACCACATTATAGGATGAGCCCTCAGAAATACGACGAGATGAACATGCAAGTTTCAGAATTGTTGCAAAAAGGAATTATCCGATAGAGCATAAGTTTGTGCGTAGTCCCTGCACTCCTTACACCAAAGAAGGATGGAACTTGGCGAATGTGTGTTGATAACCGAGCAATCAACAAGATTACTGTGAGATATCGTTTTCCAATTCCTTGGTTAGATGACATGTTGGAAAATTTGTATGGAGGTAAAGTATTTTTGAAGATTGACCTAAGAAGTGGTACCACCAAATCCGAATGCGGCTAGGGGATGAGTGGAAGACTGCTTTCAAGACCCGTGATTGATTATATGAGTGGTTGGTTATGCCTTTCAGACTTTCAAATGCACCAAGCATCTTCATGAGGTTAAAGAATCAAGTGTTTAAGCCCTTTATTGGGAAATTTGTTGTTGTCTACTTTGACGACATCCTTGTGTATAGCCTGGATAAAGAGCAACATCTCTGCCATCTACGTAAAGTTTTCAAAGCACTCAGGGCACAACAACTCTATTCAAATTTAAAGAAGTGCGAGTTCCTCTCTTCAAGCTTAATTTTTCTTGGGTACATTATGTCAGCCGAAGGGATTAGGGTGGATCCAAAGAAGGTGGAGACTATCCTTAACTGGCCAACCCCTAAAAACGTACATGACGTAAGGATATTTCATGGCCTAGCCTCGTTCTACAGGCGGTTCATTCAAAATTTTAGTTCTATTGTTGCACCGATTATAGATAGCCTAAGAGGAAAGATCTTTCGGTGGAGTTCTGAGGCTGAAGCTAGTTTTCGAGCAGTCAAGAAAGCCATTACAGAGGCTCTTATGCTTGTACTTCCAAAATTTTTGAAGGTCTTTGAGATTGAGTGTGATGCCTCTAAGGTTGGCATATGAGCGGTACTGAATCAAGAACGGCAACCCATCACCTTTTATAGTGAGAAATTAAACGAGACTAGGCAGCATTACTCCACATATCACGTTGAGTTTTAGGCGATTATTCAAGCTTTGCAGCAATGAAGATAATATCTGATCTTTAAGGAGTTCATTCTGTATTCTGACTATGAAGCCTTAATGTACATCAATTGCCAACACAAGTTGAATCGAAGGCATGCCTAATGGGTAAAGGAGCTGCAAGAATATGACTTTGTCATTAAACATCAATCGGGAGTGTATAACAAGGTGGCAGACGCACTAAGTAGTAAGGTGATGATACTCATAGTGTTGAAAACTCAAGTCATTGGGTTTGAGCAAATTATAGGCCTATACAAGGATGATAAATATTTTGGTAGCATTTAGAGAGAGTGTCAGCCCGTGCCTACAAAAGAAAACTTCCATATCAAGAAAGGGTTCTTGTTTAAAGGAGGTAAGCTTTGCATCTCTAACTGTTCTTTGAGACTGTTGATTATTGAAGGGCAACATAGCAGCAGTTTGGGAGGCCATTTTGGAAAGGGCAAGACTGCCTCAACGGTTAAAAATTGAGCAATTCTACTAGCCTAAGCTTGTTCGAGATGTAGAGAGATTTTTGGAGAGGTGTCGGCGCTGCCATGTTGCCAGTAGTAGAACCCAAAATTAGGGTATGTACACGCCTCTTCCGGATGTGAGTATGGATTTTATCCTTGGGTTGCCAATGACTCAGCAAGGTTTCGACTCGATTCTAGTAGTCATCGATCATTTTTCTAAGATGGCATATTTCTTATCATGCAAGAAGACTATGGATACCAGTAATATTTCTCACATCTACTTCAAAGAAGTGGTACGTCTTCATGGGATCCCGAGTATGCTCACTTCTGATTGAGATGCCAAATTTGTGGGACAATATTGATACACGCTTTTGCAACTACTAAATTAACACTTAACACTCAACAAAAACGCATACAATTAAAACCCTTGGTGTAGATGTAGCATTGGTAAATAGGGTATCGTTCTTAACCGGGGATTGAGGGTGCATGCATATTTACGCTAGTTAAGAAGGGGGGATTTAAAAAGGGTGGTTTGTTATCTACGAAAATAGAAGATAAAAATATGGCATAGCAAACACATCTTTGGCTTCTAAATTCTAACATGTTTAAACTCATAGACAAGCAAAACAAACAAGAACATAGAATCCTAAACATGCTTACTAAACCGAAAATAAAGTCTAATTACATATATACATATTGATCAACTCATCCACACACCACGTCTTACTACCTAGTCATGTTATATGAAACCTATTAATATCTAAGTCTTTAATCAAGTTAACATGTATGATCTTTATTAGTGCTCGGGAATTTGCCCTACGACACATACCAACTTGACAAGGAATTTGCCTTCGCCTAAATTGGTTCATTAAGTTTGACATGCTTGAATAAATTCTAAGATAAGAATAAGTCACGAAAATAACACAAAGATGACAAGGAAGTGAACCGAAACCAACTTTATTTCAACTACAATAGAAAAAGTTTACAAGAATGAAAATAGAAGGGATCGAAATACACTTCGCTCGGGAATTTGCCCTACGTCGAGAGTGTGATCCGGCCTTCTAGGAGATGAGGAGCCTCTAAAGGAATTTGCCTTCTAGTCGACTCGGCGGAGGAGTTCTTTGATGAACGGAGGGGCGGCTTCTTGTAAGAAATTTGCTAAGGTAGTGGAGAGGAGTGCTTGGCAGAGCTATTTGGTGTCTTGAATGAGTGATGCTTGAGAATGAGACCTAGCTCTTGTATTTATAGGTGAAGAATTCCAACTTTCCTCTCCAAACTAGGTTTTCCTAGTGTACTCGGGTAGAATTGCCATCCTGTCTTGAAACGTCTTTTTCGGGAGTTCTAGAGCTCAAAAAATTCTGATTCTTGTTTCATTGGAAAGCTTATTCAAAGGGCTGTAAAATCCATATAATGAACGCCATATTTGGAGCTGAATTGAATTTACTACGGATTTTAGAAGTTAAGTGACCTGACTGCCCAGTTTTCTTCTTCTTCAAGGAAAAGGAAATCTTTATATCTTCAAATCTTGCATTCCTTATTCCTTAATAATTCTTGGCCGAATATACCATATTCTTGCACATATTTTGGCCCTCAAATAAGGTATTTATCTTCATGGAATATCCTCCCAAAATTCGTCCATTATATGCTCCATATATTTCGTCATATTTGCTCTTTCCTGGGTCGCGCAGGAGAAATGTCTTCATCTTTTTGTCCACCATTTTGGTATCCATTTCCTTTGGCATTTGGTTTCCAACTCTTGACACCATATGGGAATGCATTTTAGTAACCATTTGAAGACCATTCCTCGGACCATTTCTTCTCCGGAAATGAGAACTTCCTCCTTAATACGCTTTTAGCTCCAAAACTCCTCCTTTATTATTTTCTCCTTTATTTCTGATATACGCATTTTATGCTCGTTTCTTAACGCATTTCCCTTTACGTTTAGCTATGTTATTATCTTAGTTTTATGTTTTCCTTATTTAAATTGTTATTTTGAAGATATTTACGGTGGAGATTAATAACGACGCAATTCGGAGGAATTTCGGCGATTTTGCGATTTTTGCGATTTTGGACCTCCGAAAATGGGCCGGCCCAAAAAGCAAATTGTGGGCCGAATTCTCAACTCTTGTTTCGGCCCATTATATGGCCCAAACACATTCAATTCGGCATGGAAGCCTTTTGGTGAAGTTGAAAAGTCCAAGTTATCAAGCTAATGATCATAAAAGATGACTTGTCATGGTGACTCTTGCTTTGGGTTCACAAATGGTGACTAAGCTTGGTGACTCTTGCCTTTGATCATCACAATGGTGACTAAGGGTGTGACTAAGCATGGTGACTCTTGCTTAGGGTTCACAAATGATGATCACAAGGGTGACTAAGGGGATGACTTGCCATATTGATCATTACATGCATTAAATGGAGGGAGGCAAGGTGGAAGAGTGAGAAGCACCATTCCTTGCCTATAAATACAAGGAGGCCGAACCATTCAAGGATCATCACTTAAATTACTAGTCAAAGCTCTACACAAATACTATTCCACCATAAACACTTCAAGGTTTCTCAAGCAAAGCCGAAGCACATCTCCTCCATCCAAGCCGAAGCAATCCTCCTCCATCCAACACAATACGCTAAGTCCCTTGTGAAGGAAATCCATCTCCACCGTAGATCATCAAGCATTCAAGACAAAAAGTGTAACCATGATCTTCACTTTCATTTCTTTTGCTTTGTATTTGAACCTTTTGATGTATTGGAATACATTTATGTATCAAATGAAGAACAAGTTTAGATTTGTGTTTTATGTGTTTAAACCGATTCATAAGTTGCATGTGTTTATGATTTCTAGCTTTTTATGCATGTTCGATACAATCTTAAAGCTTCGTAAGCATGTGTTAGAAAATACGCTAAGTCCCTCTCTTTCGCATGTTTCGATGATCGTATGTTGTTTAGGATGTTTATACGCTAAGTTGCATTCCTACTCAATTATTAAGCATGTGTATTTAGTTAGAAGTTATGAATTTCGTAACTTACAAAAAGGTTTGATGCATGAAAAGGGTAGGCTAATAAGATGAGATGATCACATGTAATTAGTAGTGTAACTTCTTATTTTTAGCAAGCATAATTAGACTTTAAGTTTCTTGATTGTTGAAACTTGTCTATGAGTAAAACATGTTAGATGCCTAAGAGTTTTAGTTGTGTTTGCATGTTTTTGTACTTTAATTTCGTAGATTAAACAATCAACTTCCAATCCCCCCAACATTTATATTTCCGCTTATTAACGAAACTCATGCATGCGCCCTTAATTCCCCGGATAAAGAACGATCCCTACTCGCCAATATTACAAATGACAAAAGAAGGGTTTAAATTGCAATGCGCGTAATCTGTGTTTTTAAGTTAACGTGAATGCATGTTTTGCGCGTATCAATTTCTACCTAAAAGCATAAAGTAAGTTAGAAGCATATTTACTAAGAACAAAACAAAGTTAAATGTAGAGAAAATTGCGTTAAGAATCAAGTATGAAATGCATTGATCAAAACCCCCCACACTTAGACTTTGCTAGTCCCTAGCAAAAACTAAAATAAAGGAAATGAGAAGGCAAGCAACATAATTCCAACGATGAGGCTAGCCTTCACGTTGAACATATTTCATGGACTCAAATAAAATAGAAAGCAATTTCTAAGCCCTTAGCAAAATTTGTCTCAGAAATTTTCTTAAGTATATGGCGATGGAATCACAAGATTTCATAGTGAAAAGTTCAACAATTTTCGAGAGATAAGAGAAATATGATCATGTCATGAACAAGTAGGACTTGGAGTAAACGATGGTGAAGTTAAAGCTGTGCATGTTTCGAAAAAGTTTAAATCAATCTCACATGGATGCACTCATCATATTTTCACTCATGAAAAGAGGTTCACTCAAAATATATATGTATTGCATCCAAATATCTCATAATTACTTGCACAAATGAACCAAACCATATGCTTACTCATGTAACTTACTCAACCAATTGAAGGCTACTCATCTTAAGGATCATAAAGGACTTTAGAAAGGTTGTAATGGGGCTAAGGCTAAGGCATTCGAATTTTAGATAAGTGGTGGTGTAAAAACGTTCCAAAGACTTAGTCTAGCACTTAAAACTTCTTGAATTCGTGGCTCATCCTCTCCACACACTTCCTTGTGTCAAACTTCAAGACCGGGGGCCAATTTTCATCTTTTTGGGCCCTAACTTCAGTCTCAACTTCCCTTGAGCTTTATGAACAGGGCAAAGGCCATATTTCTTCACTTTTGGGCCTTCAATTGGTAGCAATCTCCAAATTCATAAGTATAGGGGACATTAATCCAAACTTATACAATCTAAACACAATGCCTCGAGATCTTTATACATTTTTCTTCTTTTTCTTTTTTATCTCGAAATTTTTTTTGGCATTCAAATACAAAATTTGTTGGACAAGTCTATCCCTATACACACATCTTTTTTTCATCTTCACGCCACTTTCATTGTGCTAGCTTCGAAATTCTTCACCAAGTCTTTAGAACAAGGGTAGGAACTCTACACTAGGCTAAGTGTTTAGATATAATGTGGTAATGAAAGAAAGGCTAAACGTGGGCTCAAAGGGGTTAATCTAGGGGTGTCGCAACTCGTGCGCACAATGGGACACATGGCCATTTGGTTTAAGTGGTGGTAACCTAATTTGCCTTTAATCATATCCAAAATCAGAGCATATATCAACTTAAAAGCTTTGCAAGTCTACATGAGTAAGTTCTAGTAATCTCTAGTTCATTAAAATCTATGGCAAGTAATTAGATGAAGCATGTTTTGTTTTTGAAAACCATATGCACGAAATTCACTCTCAAATGAAGTAATGTAGGCTCAAAAACTCACTTTTAGGTTTGTATGATTTAAAACTTATTCTAACATGCGAAATCTATACCATGTTTAAGCATACCATATCCACTACATGTTATGACAATCAAAATATCTCACTTATCACAAGAAATTAGTTTGTGTTTATTCATCGCCATATGTATTCTTTTTCCGTCCATTTTCATCATTAACTAACTAAGGGCATCCTAAAAATGAAAAAGACTCTTAAAAACCCTAAGTTAAATAGAAAGACACAAAATAAATTTTTTTTTTTTAGGGCATCATCCGCCGGAAAGTTCCATTGTCCGCCCGGTTTTAACAATTTATGACTCAAATAAGGTTGTAAACCCCTCCCCCACACTTAAACTCTACATTGTCCTCAATGTATTGAAGGGAATCATAGAATTTTGTATGAAGGGAGACCCAGGAAAATTTTAGCTAAGGAAAGTAAATAAGCAATGAAATTAAAAAGATAAGGGAGGAGAGAACAAATCCTTGGCGATTTCCTCCATTGGGTTGCCTCCCAACAAGCGCTTGTTTTTTAACGTCTTACAGCCTAGACGTGAAACTTCTTCTATGCTTGTGATGTGATTGGCTCGAATAAGGTAGCTTCCTCAACGTCATGCTCCTTGAAATTGGCATGATAAAGCTTTAAACGGTGGCCATTCACCTTGAACTCGTTTCCGGAAGTTGGACTCTTTATTTGAATAGCTCCATGGGGAAAAATTTCGGTAACTATGAAAGGTCCAATCCACCTTGAGCGAAGCTTTCCCGAAAAGAGCTTAAGTCGAGAGTTGAAAAGCAAAACTTGTTGGCCGACGAGAAATTCCTTCCTGCGAATCCGTTTGTCATGGAACGCCTTAGTTTTCTCTTTGTAAATCCATGCGTTGTCAAAAGCATCGTTCCGGATTTCTTCGAGTTCACACAACTGTAATTTCCGATGTACTCCGGCTTCGTCATGATCCATGTTGAATTTCTTAATAGCCCACCATGCTTTGTGCTCAAGCTCCACCGGAAGATGGCATGCTTTGCCATAAACAAGACGAAAGGGTGACATTCCAATGGGAGTCTTGTAAGCTGTTCGATATGCCCATAATGCGTCATCAAGACATTGGCTCCAATCCTTCCAGTTGGGCTTGACAGTTCTTTCCAGGATTTTCTTAATCTCACGGTTGGATACTTCAGCTAATCCATTCGTTTGAGGGTGATAAGGTGTCGAAACCTTGTGCTTGACTCCATACTTCCTCATTAAAGCCTCCACCGTTTTGTTGCAGAAATGGCTCCCTCCATCGCTTATGAGAATGCGTGGCATTCCATGTCGACTGAAAATATTAGTCTTGAGGAAATCTACAACAACTCGCGAATCGTTAGTCCGGGTGGCTTTTGCTTCCACCCATTTTGAAACATAATCAACGGCGAGTAAGATATAAGTAAAACCGTTAGACATGGGAAATGGTCCCATAAAATCAATACCCCACACATCAAAAATTTCGACATTAATCACATAGTGTTGTGGCATTTCATCACGTGGTCCAAGATTACCGGATCGTTGGCACCTATCACACTTAGCACAAAAAGCGTTAGAATCACGAAATAGGTTAGGCCAAAAGAAACCACAATCAAGTATTTTGAGGGCTGTTTTTCGAGATCCAAAGTGGCCTCCACATGCATCATTATGGCAAAACTTAAGAATGTCTTCGAACTCATTATCTGGAACACACCTACGAATCACTAAATCAGAGCATTGTTTCCATAAGTAAGGTTCATCCCAAATAAAAGTTTTAGCATTGAATCGAATCTTATCACGTTGAACACTATGCATGTGAGGTGGAAATTTATTGGTAACTAAATAATTAACAATATCCGCATACCAAGGAGTTTCCGAGGCACTTACCTGAATTCCGAAGAGTTGTTCATCCGGAAAATTCTCCTTAATGTCGTTGGTCTCTCTCTCGTGCACAATCCTGGACAAATGATCGGCTACCACGTTTTCCACTCCCTTTTTGTCCTTAATTTCGATGTCGAACTCTTGGAGTAGAAGTATCCAACGAATTAGCCGTGGTTTAGCATCTTTCTTCGCCATCAAATACTTAAGTGCTGCGTGGTCCGTGTATACAGTCACCTGACTTTGCAATAAGTATGATCGAAACTTGTCAAGCGCAAACACCACTGCAAGCAACTCCTTCTCGGTGGTAGTATAATTGCTTTGTGCGTCATCCATCGTCCGAGAAGCATAGTAGATGGCGTGAGACTTCTTGTCTTTTCGCTGACCAAGGACGGCTCCAACAGCATAATCTGATGCGTCGCACATCAACTCAAAAGGTAGTGACCAATCTGGAGCACAAAGTATAGGAGCACTTGTGAGAAGCTCCTTCAATTTTTCAAAGGCAACTTTGCAATCATCATCAAAGTCGAAGGGAGTGTCCTTTTGAAGTAGTTTGCACAAGGGTCGAGCTATGTGGGAAAAGTCCTTAATAAATCGTCGATAAAATCCTGCATGACCAAGAAAAGAGCGAATCTCTCTAACCGAAGTTGGAGAGGGTAAGTAGCGAACAAGATCTACCTTAGATTTATCAACTTCAATTCCTTTTTTCGATATAATGTGTCCTAAAACAATCCCTTGAGTAACCATAAAATGACACTTTTCCCAATTTAGCACAAGGTTAGTTTCAACGCATCTTTGCAATATTAACTCTAAATTCCCTAAGCATGCATCGAAATCTTTTCCAAAGACACTAAAATCATCCATAAATACTTCGATTATTTTCTCAATAAAATCAGAAAAGATAGATAGCATGCAACGTTAAATGTACCTGGTGCGTTGCATAATCCGAATGGCATGCGGCGATAGGCAAACGTTCCAAAAGGGCAAGTGAACGTTGTCTTCTCTTGATCCTCTTCCGCAATGCTGATTTGGTTGTAACCGGAATAACCATCGAGGAAGCAATAAAATGCATGGCCAGCCAATCTCTCGAGCATTTGGTCAATGAATGGCAAGGGAAAATGGTCTTTACGAGTGCTGGCGTTTAACTTCCTGTAGTCGATACAAACACGATGGCCGGTAACCAGTCGTTGAGGGACGAGCTCATTCTCCGCATTTTTGACAACGGTGATGCCAGATTTCTTCGGAACAACTTGAACGGGTGACACCCACCGGCTGTCCGAAATTGGATAAATTACACCACAATCAAGGAGTTTGATAACCTCCTTCTTCACGACTTCCATCATTGGAGGATGGAGTCTACGTTGAGCTTCCCTTGAAGGTTTGGCGCCATCTTCTAAGAAAATCCGATGCACACATGTGGCCGGATTAATTCCTTTGATATCCGCAAGCGTCCAACCTATAGCAGACTTATATTTTGAGAGCACCTCCACCAATTTCTCTTCTTGTGCCGTCTCTAATGAAGATGAGATGATAACCGGTAATGTTTCGTGGTCGCCCAAGTATGCATACTTAAGATGATCCGATAACACATTCAATTCTAACTCCGGAGCTCGGACAATTGAGGGAACCAACGAGTTAGTGCCATAAATGATAGGAATTGGTAGTGAATGACTCACAACTCGTGGTGCTTGGTTTAGTGCCATGGCCATCTCACGAATTCGGGGTTCCAAAGTTTCGATCAAAGAATCAATAAGGGCTTCATCCCCGAGTCGAGTCAGCCCCGCTCCTTCCTGTATGGCCATGTCGAGTTCATCTTCTCTTAAAGTGTCCAAGTGTAGTTGGGCCATGTCTTCAACAATGTCAATCGAGCACACATCCCCCACACTTGCCGTCGGGACTTTCATTGCATCGAGAATATTGAACTCAATTCTCTCTCCATCGATTTCCATGGAGAATGTGCCTTCGAACACGTCGATCTTCATTCTAGCCGTCCTCATGAAGGGTCGCCCAAGCAACAATTGCGTGGTATTCAACGAACTCTCCTCCATGTCAACGATGTAAAAATCGGCGGGAAATATCAAGTTGTTGACACGGACTAGAACATCCTCCACATATCCTCGTGGATACTTATGCGAACGATCGGCCAATTGGATGATGACGTTATCATGCTTGAGCTCGCCTAACTCCATAGAAGCATAAAGATAGTAGGGCATAACGTTGATTGAAGCTCCTAAGTCAAGCATGACATCTTCGAAGTTCTTGTCACCAATTATGCATGGAACGGAAAAACTCCCCGGATCTTTTAACTTCGGGGGTAGCCGACGTTGCAAGACCGCTGAAACGGTTGCGTTCACCTTCACAACCTCCTTCGCCCGTGTTTGCCTCCTTTGGGTGCATAACTCTTTTAAAAACTTAGCATATATCGGCACTTGCTTGATGCACTCAATGAGGGGTAGATTAACTTGCACCTTCCGGAAGATGTCCAAGATTTCTTCATATTGTTCATCCTTCCTTGGTTTTGACAACCTATGTGGAAAAGGTGCGCGAGCAAACGGGGCATTAGTATTAACAACATTTGAAGGATTAGAGTTAATACCTTTCGTTGGGGATGGTTGAGATGGCGATGGTGCCTTAGTAACCTCGGCCTCCTTTGTGGCCGATTCATCTTCTTCCACGTATTCGTCTAATACGTGGGGATCTTGTGCTTTCTTTGGTTTTGGTATGGTGGCTTCAAGTATTCTCCCACTTTGTGTTGTAACCGCGCTAACATTTCTCGGATTTGGAAGTGTTTGCGGGGGTAGTTGGCCGGTTTCACGGATGTGACTCATGAAGTCCACAACTTGGCCCATTTGTTTCTTCATTTCTTATATGTCTCGGCCATGGCTATCCAAAGTCTCCTTAGCTTGAGCTTGTCCTGCCAAAAGGACTTGCGTCGAAGCTGACAATTGAGCAATCATCTTGTCGTAATCCGGATTTGTAAGTGGTTGGACCGGAGGAGCTTGGTGCGTTGGAGCTTGAGGAAGTGGCGGCCTAGGTTGAAATGGAGCACGTTGGTATCCTTGATTAGGTGCTGGAGGGTTTAGACATCCCTCATTACTACTCCACTTGAAACCCGGATGATCTCGGTTGCCAAAATTGTTGTTGTTGTAGTTGTTGTAACGTTGGCCACCTTGATAACCTTCTCGGCCTCCATTGTATCCGCCAATGGCGTTGACTTGTTCGTGCTCTCCCTCTTGCTCGGCTATAGTTGGACATTGGTCATTGTAATGTCCTTGCATATGACAGACACCACACACGGGTCCTTGGGCAGATTTGGCTCTTTTAGTCTCAAGTTCGAGCACTTGTTCTAGCATCGTTGCGAGCTTGTCCTACTTTTCATCCGTAGCTTGCTTTGAACTTGCCTCTGCGACTATTTTCCTTGGAGCCATCCCATATTGAGCATCATTGTTGGCTCGATTTTCTAGTAATGTTCGAGCCTCTAATTCGTCTAAATCCATAAAAGCACCAGCGGCTGCGGCATCGAGTAACTCACGATCAATTGGCTTTAAACCATCATAGAAGTAGTTTATGAGATTGGTCTCCGAAAATCCATGGGAGGGGCATGTGGCGCAAAGGACCTTGAATCGATCATAATATTGGCCGAAGGACTCATCCGATGATTGTGTAATTCCGGTGATCTTCTTTCTCAAAACAGTAATCTTTGAGGCCGGAAAGTACTTCGCCAAAAATAAGTCCGCGAGCTGCTTCCATGTTGTGATGTAGTTTGGAGGAAGCTCCAAAAGCCAAGTTTGAGCTCCATCAACCAATGTAAAGGGAAATGCCTTGAGCTTGAAGAGTTCTTCATCGGCATCCATAGGCTTCATACTCATGCTGATGAACTGAAACTGTTTGAGATGCATGTTTGGATCTTCATTTGACAGCCCATGGAAGATTGGTAGACGGTGTAGGAAACCACTCTTCAGCTCAATATCTTTCTTATCCGCTTGGGGTTCTGGAAATGCAATGCATGACGGACCACTACTCCATTCGGTGGAACAAGTGCGTTGGAGAAGCGATCGGCGTTCATTGTTGTTGGCCATTGGGACTTGTTCGGTTTCTTCTTCACTATAACGGTTGGTGGAGCGTTGTGATGAGTGAGGCGAGTCTAGACCGTCCTCAATAGTAGGTTGGTCTAAAATCAAAGGTAGTGGAATGATCTCGGACGTTTGTGCAGAACGACGTGCTTGTAGTTGAGTGTTGTAATGTACGTTGAGATCGTTCATACGTTGTAACTATACCACCACCAAAGATCAAGTGTTAGTATCAAAAGAATACACATAGACTGCATGATACTTCACCAAAACGTGGAAGACAAAAAGAAAGGAAGAAAACACACAAAAATACCTAAGAAACACACAATACATAAAAGCACAAGAAACATAACAAAGCACACGTTATATATAGGATATAGATTGTAGGAATGGATGCAATGCCTAAATAGATAGATATATAAATATGCAAAGTCTAGAATATACACGAAATGCATGAAATGAACTATAAACACATGTACACACGTTTTCTGCAAAGTTAGATATATATACAATGCAAGACTTATAAACAAGTTAAGACACACATATGCACACGAAATTTATGTATTAATCACGTTGGATGCACTTAGACAGATTTTAAATGCACACATAAGAGATCCTACGTGAAAAATGGTATGGATGCATAAGAGAAAACGTTAGAAACCTGCAGAAAACACACAAAGTTACGTGCTAAACACGTGATGCAACGTGACCATACGTTTGGCCTCATGTCCCTAACTTCACTTAGGTTAGGGTACCCGGTGGTGAAATCCGAGCATCACAAAGCCGCCGGCAGGTTATGCAAGCTATATGCAACGTGGTTAATTTTTTTTACAGGTTAATATGCACACGAAATTTACAAGTAATATGCACAAGTATTTTGTTCATTGATTTTCGCCCTCGATTTAAAGAGAATACGTTCATTTAGCCTTTAGGTCTTTCATTGGACGTGCGACCCACGCGATAAAATGTACATTCTCAATCAATCGGCCTTGGTTCAATCGAAAAACATGGCCAGTTGGGGATAGAGATAACGCGAGAGGCAGGACTAATTTCGACGATGCATCCCGAGGCTTACCGATCATGGAAAGTAGATTTAGTCCTTGTCTTCTTTGGGCAACTTTAATAAGCTTGGCCAGTTGGCAAGAGAGACCACGAGAGGTAGGACCAATTTGAGATCTCGGATCCAAAACCCGTCATAGAAACCGTCACCTTCTAGACACCAAGTTACCAAAGATTTCTTACTAAAAGACAAGTATTCATCCACTCACCGGATCATTGGTATATACTCCATTGATGCAAGTCTTTCTTAGATCCAGAACCTGTCACCAGTCATAACCCGTATCTAGACACCATGTCCGACATTCAGCCAAAATCTCGAGAAAGACATTCCCTCAAGTTCTTGTTGATACGCGCAAAACATGCATTCACGTTAACTTAAAAACACAGATTACGCGCATTGCAATTTAAACCCTTCTTTTGTCATTTGTAATATTGGCGAGTAGGGATCGTTCTTTATCCGGGGAATTAAGGGCGCATGCATGGTTTCGTTAATAAGCGGAAATGTAAATGTTTGGGGGGATTGGAAGTTGGTTGTTTAATCTACGAAATTAAAGTACAAAAACATGCAAACACAACTAAAACTCTTAGGCATCTAACATGTTTTACTCATAGACAAGTTTCAACAATCAAGAAACTTAAAGTTTAATTATGCTTGCTAAAAATAAGAAGTTACACTACTAATTACATGTGATCATCTCATCTTATTAGCCTACCCTTTTCATGCATCAAACCTTTTTGTAAGTTACGAAATTCATAACTTCTAACTAAATATACATGCTTAATAATTGAGTAGGAATGCAACTTAGCGTATAAACATCCTAAACAACATACGATCATCGAAACATGCGAAAGAGAGGGACTTAGCGTATTTTCTAACACATGCTTACGAAGCTTTAAGATTGTATCAAACATACATAAAAGGCTAGAAATCATAAACACATGCAACTTATGAATCAGTTTAAACACATAAAACACAAATCTAAACTTGTTCTTCATTTGATACATAAATGTATTCCAATACATCAAAAGGTTCAAATACAAAGCAAAAGAAATGAAAGTGAAGATCATGGTTACACTTTTTGTCTTGAATGCTTGATGATCTACGGTGGAGATGGATTTCCTTCACAAGGGACTTAGCGTATTGTGTTGGATGGAGGAGGATTGCTTCGGCTTGGATGGAGAAGATGTGCTTCGGCTTTGCTTGAGAATCCTTGAAGTGTTTATGGTGGAGGAGTATTTGTTTAGAGTTTTTGCTTGTAAAATGAGAGATGCATAATATATGGCCAGCCTCCTCTCTTATATAGGCAAGGGATGTTGCCTTCTCTCTTCCACCTTGCCTCCCTCCATTTAATGCAAGTAATGATCAATATGGCAAGTCACTCCCTTAGTCACCTTTTGTGATCATCATTTGTGAACCCTAAGCAAGAGTCACCATGCAAGTCACCATTTATAAACCCTAAGCAAGAGTCACCATGGCAAGTCACATGGCAAGTCATCTTTTGTGATGATCACAAAGCTTAGTCACTAAAATGAGTCACAAAGCTTGATATTGTTGACTTTTCAACTTCACCAAAAGGCTTCCATGCCAAAATGAATGGGTTTGGGCTTGATAATGGGCCGAAACAAGATTTGAGAAATCGGCCCATAATTTGCTTTTTGGGCCGGCCCATTTTCGGAGGTCCAAAATCGCAAAAATCGCAAAATCGCCGAAATTCCTCCAAATTGCGCCGTTATTAATCTCCACCGTAAATATCTTCAAAATAACAAATTAAATAAGGAAAACATAAAAACTAAGATAATAACATAGCTAAACGTAAAGGGAAATGCGTTAAGAAACGAGCATAAAATGCGTATATCACTTGTAGACTCCGCCCTTAACCTCATGTCCATAACTTCACTTAGGTTATGGTGTGCGGTGATGAAATCCACACATCACGAGGGGTTAAGGAGATAAACAAGAAAAAGAGGTGCCATCTATTCCAATGAGTGAGACTTAATCAACCAAACTCACGTACTCAATGTAAATCGAAGACTTCCTTTAATATGTACCTATTTACATGGCTGCAAAAACAAAAAGTTAGAATGGAACGTATTATGAACATGTATAAAAATTTCGACACTTTATATATATACACACTTATTTACACAATTTCACATATTTACAAGCATAAACACACAATTCTTTACAATCCCCTGCAACGGCGCCAAAATTGATACACGAATTTGCTAAGTACTAAATTAACACTTAACACTCAACAAAAACGCATACAATTAAAACCCTTGGTGTAGATGTAGCATTGGTAAATAGGGTATCGTTCTTAACCGGGGATTGAGGGTGCATGCATATTTACGCTAGTTAAGAAGGGGGGATTTAAAAAGGGTGGTTTGTTATCTACGAAAATAGAAGATAAAAATATGGCATAACAAACACATCGTTGGCTTCTAAATTCTAACATGTTTAAACTCATAGACAAGCAAAACAAACAAGAACATAGAATCCTAAACATGCTTACTAAACCGAAAATAAAGTCTAATTACATATATACATATTGATCAACTCATCCACACACCACGTCTTACTACCTAGTCATGTTATATGAAACCTATTAATATCTAAGTCTTTAATCAAGTTAACATGTATGATCTTTATTAGTGCTCGGGAATTTGCCCTACGACACATACCAACTTGACAAGGAATTTGCCTTCGCCTAAATTGGTTCATTAAGTTTGACATGCTTGAATAAATTCTAAGATAAGAATAAGTCACGAAAATAACACAAAGATGACAAGGAAGTGAACCGTAACAAACTTTATTTCAACTACAATAGAAAAAGTTTACAAGAATGAAAATAGAAGGGATCGAAATACACTTCGCTCGGGAATTTGCCCTACGTCGAGAGTGTGATCCGGCCTTCTAGGAGATGAGGAGCCTCTAAAGGAATTTGCCTTCTAGTCGACTCGGCGGAGGAGTTCTTTGATGAACGGAGGGGTGATACACGACTTTGCAACCATTAAATTATCACTTAACAATCAACAAAAACGCATAAACAATTAAAACCCTTTGGTGTAGATGTAGCATTGGTAAATAGGGTATCGTTCTTAACCGGGGATTGAGGGTGCATGCATATTTACGCTATGTTTTGAAAGGGGGGTTTAAAAGGTTTGTTTATTATCTACGAAATAAAGACAAGAACATGGCATAGCAAACAAATCGTGGCTTCTTAGTTCTAACATGTTTAAACTCATAGACAAGCAAAACAAACAAGAACATAGAATCCTAAACATGCTTACTAAAACCGAAAATAAAGTTTAATTACATATATACACGTTGATCATCTCATCATACTCACCTCATTCCTTTATAACCTAGTCATATTTTATGCAACCTATTAAAAATCTAAGTCTTTACTATGTTGTTCATGTATTTCTCGAATGACAATGTTTTCGAACCAAGAACGCTCGCATTCTAGACACATCATAACTTAAACCAAGAACGCTGGCATTTAAGTTAAGCATTAAGCATAGAAAACACATGCATAACAAAGAACTCATATTCGAAATAAATCACAAAAACATGACAGAATTATAGAACCAAAAACTCTTATTTAAACTCTTCCTTAAAAATCAATCGTTCATACAAGAAGAGAAAAGAAGGGAACATGTTACACATTTTGGTCGTGAACGCAGTTGCAAAATATGTAGATGGCCTTCTAGTGGATGGAGAAAAACCTTCGGAACGCCTAAGTTCTTCTTATGGAGGACGTCGGTGTGTGGAGTGTGGGGAGCTTCGGCTTCTTGATGAATTCTTGATCTTGGAGGAGACAAAGTGTTTAAGGACAGGTACTCGGCTGTATGGTGAGAGATGAGAATGAATGAGTCGAGCTCCCCTTTATATAGGAGAAGAGTAGGGTTTTTCCTACCAAAACAAGACTTTCCTTATGTACCCGGGCAAATCTGACAGTCTGTCTTCAAACGCGTTTTCCCGGAGTTTCAGATCTTGGAAAATTCCGATTCTTGTTTCATTGGAAAGCTTATTCAAAGGGCTATAAAATCCATATCAGGAACGCCATATTTGGAATTGAATTGGATTTACTACGGATTTTAGAAGTTAAGTGACCTGGCTGCCCTGTTTTCTTCTTCTTCAAGGAAAAGGAAATCTTCATATCTTCAAATCTTGCATTCCTTATTCCCTAATAATTCTTGGCCGAATATACCATATTCTTGCACATATTTTGGCCCTCAAATCAGGTATTTATCTTCATGGAATATCCTCCAAAATTCGTCCATTATATGCTCCATATATTCCGCCATATTTGCTCTTTCCTGGGTTGCGCAGGAGAAATGGCTTCATCTTTTTGTCCACCATTTTGGTATCCATTTCTTTTGGCATTTGGTCTTCAATTCTTGACACCATGTGGGAATGCATTTTAGTAAACATTTGAAGACCATTCCTCGGACCATTTCTTCTCCGGAATTGAGAACTTCTCTCCTTAGCCCACTTTTAGCTCCAAATCGCCTCCTTTATTATTTTCTTCTTTATTTCTACCTAAAAGCACAAAGTAAGTTAGAAACATATTTATTAAGCATAAAATAAAGTTAAATGTAGAGAGAATTACGTTAAGAATCAAGTATGAAATGCGTTGATCAAGGGGCGGCTTCTTGTAAGAAATTTGCTAAGGTAGTGGAGAGGAGTGCTTGGCAGAGCTATTTGGTGTCTTGAATGAGTGATGCTTGAGAATGAGACCTAGCTCTTGTATTTATAGGTGAAGAATTCCAACTTTCCTCTCCAAACTAGGTTTTCCTAGTGTACTCGGGTAGAATTGCCAGCCTGTCTTGAAACGTCTTTTCCGGGAGTTCTAGAGCTCAAAAAATTCTGATTCTTATTTCATTGGAAATCTTATTCAAAGGGCTGTAAAATCCATATAATGAACGCCATATTTGGAGCTTAATTGAATTTACTACGGATTTTAGAAGTTAAGTGACCTGACTGCCAAGTTTTCTTCTTCTTCAAGGAAAAGGAAATCTTTATATCTTCAAATCTTGCATTCCTTATTCCTTAATAATTCTTGGCCGAATATACCATATTCTTGCACATATTTTGGCCCTCAAATAAGGTATTTATCTTTATGGAATATCCTCCCAAAATTCGTCCATTATATGCTCCATATATTTCGTCATATTTGCTCTTTCCTGGGTCGCGCAGGAGAAATGTCTTCATCTTTTTGTCCACCATTTTGGTATCCATTTCCTTTGGCATTTGGTTTCCAACTCTTGACACCATATGGGAATGCATTTTAGTAACCATTTGAAGACCATTCCTCGGACCATTTCTTCTCCGGAAATGAAAACTTCCTCCTTAATACGCTTTTAGCTCCAAAACTCCTCCTTTATTATTTTCTCCTTTATTTCTACCTAAAAGCATAAAGTAAGTTAGAAGCATATTTACTAAGCACAAAACAAAGTTAAATGTAGAGAAAATTGCGTTAAGAATCAAGTATGAAATGCATTGATCAACTATTGACATACACTTTGGAGAAAACTTGAAACACAACTGCAGTTTAGCACGTCGCATCATCCACAAATGGATGGCCAAACCAAAATTGTTTAGAACCTTAGGAAACTTGCTGCGATCTTTAGTCAGCAATAACAAGGCTAGTTGGAGTGAGTATCTCGCACAAGCTGAATTTGTATACAACATTTAACCTCATCACAATACGGGGTTGAGTCCATTTCAGGTTGTTTATAGGACAAATCCATAGGGTCTGTTTAATTTGATTTCTTTACCCTTGGATAACCGTTTCTTTGGTGATGCCTCGTCACTAGTAGATTTTATACAACAACAACATCAAAGGGTCAGGAAGGCACTTGAAGTGAGCAATTAAAAGTATAAGGAGGCTGCTGACAAGCATATGCGTTATGTGGAGTTCCAAGAAGGGGATTTATTGGGGTGAACTTGAGCAAAGATAGATTCCCTCGTGGCAGGTATAGTAAGCTTTGAGACTGATACGCGCAAAACATGCATTTAACGTTAACACAAAGTAGACCCTAAAAACACAGATTACGCGCATTGCAATTTAAACCCTTCTTTTGTCATTTGTAATATTGGCGAGTAGGGATCGTTCTTTATCCGGGGAATTAAGGGCGCATGCATGAGTTCGTTAATAAGCGGAAATGTAAATGTTTGGGGGGATTGGAAGTTGGTTGTTTAATCTACAAAATTAAAGTACAAAAACATGCAAACACAACTAAAACTCTTAGGCATCTAACATGTTTTACTCATAGACAAGTTTCAACAATCAAGAAACTTAAAGTTTAATTATGCTTGCTAAAAATAAGAAGTTACACTACTAATTACATGTGATCATCTCATCTTATTAGCCTACCCTTTTCATGCATCAAACCTTTTTGTAAGTTACGAAATTCATAACTTCTAACTAAATATACATGCTTAATAATTGAGTAGGAATGCAACTTAGCGTATAAACATCCTAAACAACATACGATCATCGAAACATGCGAAAGAGAGGGACTTAGCGTATTTTCTAACACATGCTTACGAAGCTTTAAGATTGTATCAAACATGCATAAAAGGCTAGAAATCTTAAACACATGCAACTTATGAATCGGTTTAAACACATAAAACACAAATCTAAACTTGTTCTTCATTTGATACATAAATGTATTCCAATACATCAAAAGGTTCAAATACAAAGCAAAAGAAATGAAAGTGAAGATCATGGTTACACTTTTTGTCTTGAATGCTTGATGATCTACGGTGGAGATGGATTTCCTTCACAAGGGACTTAGCGTATTGTGTTGGATGGAGGAGGATTGCTTCGGCTTGGATGGAGAAGATGTGCTTCGGGTTTGCTTGAGAATCCTTGAAGTGTTTATGGTGGAGGAGTATTTGTGTAGAGTTTTTGCTTGTAAAATGAGAGATGGATCTGTTTTATGGCTGCCTCCTCTCTTATATAGGCAAGGGATGTTGCCTTCTCTCTTCCACCTTGCCTCCCTCCATTTAATGCAAGCCTTAGTCACCTAAGCAAGTCACCATTTGTGATCATCATTTATGAACCCTAAGCAAGAGTCACCATACAAGTCACCATTTATAAACCCTAAGCAAGAGTCACCATGGCAAGTCACATGGCAAGTCATCTTTTGTGATGATCACAAAGCTTAGTCACTAAAATGAGTCACAAAGCTTGATAACTTGGACTTTTCAACTTCACCAAAAGGCTTCCATGCCAAAATTAATGGGCTTGGGCTGGTTTTTGGGCCAAAACAAACTTTGAGAAATGGGCCCATAATTTGCTTTTTGGGCCGGCCCATTTTCGGAGGTCCAAAATCGCAAAAATCGCAAAATCGCCGAAATTCCTCCGAATTGCGTCGTTATTAATCTCCACCGTAAATATCTTCAAAATAACAAATTAAATAAGGAAAACATAAAAACTAAGATAATAACATAGCTAAACGTAAAGGGAAATGCGTTAAGAAACGAGCATAAAATGCGTATATCAGAGACAGAGGAGCGGGTTCTTATAAAATACTCAGACGTGTTGGTCAGAATTCTTATGTCCTTGAACTCCCTGAAGACATAGGAGTCTCATCTACATTTAACATCTCTGACTTAACTGCCTATCATGGGGATAATGACGATTCTCGCCTAAACTAGAGGACGAGTTCTCTTCAACCCTGACTTAACTGCCTATCTGATGCAGGAGCATCTGAAGTGAGTGAAGGTCATGAAGTGTTAACTCATGAGGACAGACCATGTCTTTCTACTGAACAAGGAAAAGACAATCATCCCAAAAGGATTACTAAGCTCCCAGCTCATTTGGAGGATTACGTCTTAAACTCAAAGTAAAGATATTATAGGATTTGTGGAGGATTTCCTAGTTAATGTAGATATCCCAGATAATATATGTATAGCTTGATTACTTGCTGTATTAGTAGGTTTCTATGTAAGTAGTTGCTGTAACCCTTTTTGGATTGAGATTTGATTATTAACTACAAAATCTTGTTGGCTTGGAATTTCATGTTCTGTTTCTAGGAATTGGTGTTGGTATTGTGTGAATAACCTGACCGAGTTAGCTTGAACTCATTAGGTTGCCTCAATATTCTGTCCACATAGCTCCATATCACCTTTGCACCTTCTCTCAAGAAGAGAAATGAGAGCTGCATAAACTATAGCAACATATGGAGCACTTGAAAATGTAAGTAGAAGGTAAAGACAAGATCTTCCAAGGAGGCGCCCCGCAATCTCTTGTGACTTCAATGCCAATTGAGATCAAGTTTAAAATGGGCGAGCGAAAAAGCATAACCAGATGAAATAAATATCACTAAAAGTGCACACCATACAAATTTAGTCTTGGTCATGTCAGAGGCAAGCAGAGAACACAAACTTAAATTAGGGACATGGAAGTTTTGTAGGCAGTTCGGTATGCCCATAATGCATCATCTAAGCATTGGCTCCAATCTTTCACATATGGGCTCGAAATGATCATTCGGTAAATTTCTTGGACGTGCGGCCCGCGCGAAAATGTATACTGACTCTCGCTAATTCAGCTTAGTTACGTTTAGAAATGGTTAGTAGGAATAGAGATAACGCGAGAGGTAAGGACTAATATTTAGAACAACCCGAGGCTTACTCGTAAGAGTATATACTCCAATGTTGTTCCTAGAGACACCCTGAGGCTAACCAGTTACGGTATATACTCCAATGGTGTTCTATTGCTTAGATCCGAAACCCGGCACCAATCATAAACCCATTCACCATATCCAACAATCAGCCAAATTTGTGAGATAGTATATAATCTCAAGTTCTTAGTAAACTCCGCCCACAACCTCATGCCCATAACTTCACTTAGGTTATGGCGTGTGGTGATGAAATCCACACTTCATGAGGGGTTAAGGAGATAAACTAAAAAAAGAGGCACCTCCCTATTCCAAAGAACGAAACTTAATAACCAATACTCGTACTCAATGTAAATCAATTTAAGTGCGTCTACGAATTGAGTGCGCCTAAGATTTAAAAGGAATACACGATTTAGTTATTGAGTAAATCTCTTGTCCGTGCGGCCCGCGCGAAAATGTATACCAACTATCGTTAATTCTCGTAATTGTTGGAAATGACCAGTTGGGATAGATGTAACGCAAGAGGTGAGAACTAATTTCTGGGAACAACCTGAGGCTAACTCATAAGAGTATATACTCCATTGTTGTTCTTAGAAACACCCCGAGGCTTACTCGTAAGAGTATATACTCCAATGGTGTTCTGTTTTCTTAATTCAAAACCAGTCACCATTCATAACCCTTCTAGACATCATGACCAATTATTACTCGAATTCAGAAGATAGTATACAATCTCAAATGTTTGTAAACTCCGCCCACAACCTCATGCCCATAACTTCACTTAGGTTATGGCGTGTGGTGATGAAATCCACACTTCATGAAGGGTTAAGGAGATAGACAAACAAAAGAGGCACCTCCCTATTTCATAGAGATTTATTTAATAACTAAGTGCGAGTACTCAAATTAAATCAAACACTATCCTTTAACATGAAAATAAATTATGCAAGTGTAAATACGAAGTGTAAATAAATTCGTATAAGTAATAAGTAAGAATTGTAAACATGTAAGTAAATTTCAATAAGGATAAACAAGTATGTATCTCGAAAATTATAGACATGCTTTTAATTACATATGTACAACGAAATCATACAAAAACTTTATAATTCCCCGGCAACGGCGCCAAAAATTGATACGCGCAAAACATGCATTCAACGTTAACACAAAGTAGACCCTAAAAACACAGCTCACAGGTAAAGCAATTTAAAACCCTTATTTTGTCCTTATAATATTGGCGAGTAGGGATCGTTCTATCCGGGAAATTAAAGGGCGCATGCATGGTTTCGTTAAAGCAGAAATCTAAAGGTTTGGGGGGGATTGGAAATTGGTTAATTAATCTAGGAAATTAAAGTACAAAAACATGCAAACACAACAAGAACTCCTAGACTTCTAACATGTTTTACTCATAGACAAGTTTAACAATCAAGAACCCTTAAAGTCTAATTATGCTTACTAAAAATAAGAAGTTACACTACTAATTACAAGTGATCATCTCATCTTATTAACCTTACTCTTTTTCATGCCTAAATACACTAAGTAAGCTGCGAAATTTACAACTTCCAACTAAATATACATGCTTGATATTTGAGTAGGAATGCAACTTAGCGTCTAAACACCCTAAACAAAGTACGATCATCGAAACATGTGAAAGAGAGGGACTTAGCGTATTATCTAACACATGCTTTCGAAGCTTTAAGATTGTATCAAACATGCATAAAAGGATTTAAATTATAAACACATGCAATTTACGAAAAGACTTAAGAACATATAACTCAAATCCAAACTTGTTCTTCATTAAATACATCAAAGTGATCCAATACAAAGCAAAAGACAAGAGATTGAAGATCATGGTTACACTTTTTGTCTTGAATGCTTGATGACTTCTTGAAGGTGGTTCTCATTCACAAGGGACTTAGCGTATTGTGAATGATCCGATGGCTTCGAAGGCTGGAATGCTTCGGCTTGGAGAGGATCCTTGAAGTGTTTATGGAGGAGAGGTTTTTGTGTAGAGGTTTGGCTTGTAAAAAATGGGAGATCTGTATTATGGCTGGCCTCCTTGGTCTTAAATAGGCAAGGGAAATGCTCACTCTCTCTTCCACCTTGCCTCTTTCATTAAATGCTAGCAATAATCACAAGGGCAAGTCACTCCCCTAGTCACCACTTGTGATCATCACAAGTAAGAGTCACTAAGGCTTGTCACCATTTGTGATGATCAAAAGCAAGAGTCACCAAGCCTTGTCACCCTTTGTAATGATCAGAAAGCAAGAGTCACCAAGCCTAGTCACAAAGCTTGAAAACCTTGACTTTTCCTCTTCCCCAAGTGGCATCCTTGCCGAATTCAATGGGCTTGGGCTGGTTTTTGGGCCGAAACAAACTTTGAGAAATGGGCCCACAAAATGCTTTTTGGGCCGGCCCATTCCCGGTGGTCCAAAATCGCAAAAATCGCAAAATCGCCGAAATTCCTCCGAATTGCGCCGTTATTCATCTCCACCGAATATAACCTCAAAATAACAAACTAAATAAGAAAAACATAAAAACTAAGATTATAACATAGCTAAACGTAAAGGGAAATGCGTTAAGAATCAAGCATAAAATGCGTATATCTGTTTGGGTCAATTACTTGTTGAAAAACATCTTTGTCAGGCAAAACCCATTTCGGAATCCAGATTCTGATATATGCATTTTATGCTCGATTATTAACGCATTTCCCTTTACGTTTAGCTATGTTATAATCTTAGTTTTTATGTTTTTTTCATTTAATTTGTTATTTTTACGTTATTTACGGTGGAGATGAATAACGGCGCGATTCAGAGGAATTTCGGCGATTTTGCGATTTTTGCGATTTCGGACCACCGGGAATGGGCCAGCCCATAAAGCATTTTGTGGGCCCACTTGTCAAAGTTTGTTTTGGCCCAAAATCAAGCCCAAGCCCATTAAATTCGGCAAGCAAGCCACTTGGTGAAGAGGAAAAGTCAAGTTTGGCAAGCTTTGTGACTAGGCTTGGTGACTAAGCTTGTGATCATCACAAAGGGTGACTAGGCTTGGTGACTAAGGTTGTGATCATCACAAAGGGTGACTAAGGGTGTGACTAGCCTAGGTGACTCTTCCTTGTGATGATCACAAATGGTGACTAAGGGTGTGACTTGCCATGGTGACTAAGGGTGCATTTAATGAAGAGGCAAGGTGGAAGAGAGAGGTACGCAATTCCTTTGCCTATATATAAGAGGGAGGCCAACCATAATACAGATCATCCCACAATTTCACAAGCCAAAGCTCTATACAATTCACCTCTCTTCCATACATAACCAAGGTTCTTCCAAAGTCGAAGCTCTCCACCACCTCCGGATCAAGAACGTAGAGTGCGTCATTCGTGTTCTTGAGAATCACCGCTTGTAGTTGGTGTGTCTCCTCTCTAAAAGTGTAACCATGTACTCTAAACTCTATCTTCGTCTTTGTAATAATTTCGATTATGTAATGAAAGAATTTCTTCATGTTCTTCTCTTATTTTGATTCTTCCATGTGTTCTTAATTTTATTAGTTTGGATGCATGTGCTAGCTTTAAGTTCTCAATGCTTTGAGTATGTTTTAGGATAGGGTGCGTCACCAATCTTCCTAAAAGATATCTCAATGATTTCGGCAACGTAGCAATTGTTTTAAGATGTTATGCGTCATAGCAATCTTATTCAACGAAAGCATGTGTATGTATCTCGACTAAAGAAAGGATTTCGTAGATGATAAATAAGCTAAAAGCATAAGAGTAGGCTAGGTGAGTGAAATAAGTTGATCACTTGTAATTAGTAATCTAGCTTCTTATTTTTTTGTAAGCATAATTAGAATTTAAGGTTTCTTGATTGTTAAACTTGTCTATGAGTAAAACATGTTAGAAGTCTAGGAGTTCTTGTTGTGTTTGCATGTTTTGTACCTTAATTTCGTAGGACATTAATCAACCAATTTCCAATCCCCCCAAACCTTTAGATTTCTACTTAAACGAAACCATGCATGCGCCCTTTAATTCCCCGGATAGAACGATCCCTACTCGCCAATATTACAATGACAAAATAAGGGTTTTAAATTGTATATGTGTGGACAATGTTTTTAGTGTCTACTTTGTGTTAACATTGAACGCAATTTCGCGCGTATCAATTTTTGGCGCCGTTGCCGGGGAATTATAAAGTTTTTGTGTGATTTCGTTGTATATATGTAAAAATAGGTAAATGAAAGCATGTCTATAATTTTCGAAATTCATACTTGATTATACTTATAGAAATATACATACGTGTTTACAATTCATACTTATTACTTATACGAATTTATTTACAATTCTTATTTACACTTTCATAATTTATTTTCATGTTAAAGGATAGTCTTTGATTTAATTTGAGTACTAGCATTTAGTTATTAAATAAATCTCTTTGGAATAGGGAGGTGCCTCTTTTGTTTGTCTATCTCCTTAACCCTTCATGAAGTGTGGATTTCATCACCACATGCCATAACCTAAGTGAAGTTATGGGCATGAGGTTGTGGGCGGAGTTTACAAACATTTGAGATTGTGTACTGTCTTGTGATTTCGAGTAATAGTTGGTCATGATGTCTAGAAGGGTTATGAATGGTGACAGGTTTTGGACTAAGAAAACAGAACACCATTGTAGTACATACTCTTACGAGTTAGCCTCGGGGTGTTTCTAAGAATAACAATGAAGTATATACTCTCACGAGTTAGCCTCAGGTTGTTCCCAGAAATTAGTCCTTACGTCTTGCGTTACATCTATCCCAACTGGTCATTTTCAACAATTACGAGAATAAACGAGAGTCAGTATACATTTTCGCGCGGGCCGCACGACGAAGAGATTTACTCAAATAACTAAATCGGGTATTCCTTTTAAATCTTAGGTGCACTCAATTTGTAGACGCACTTAAATTGATTTACTTTGAGTACGAGTGTTGGTTATTAAGTTTCATTCTTTGGAATAGGGAGGTGCCTCTTTTTCTGGTTTATCTCCTTAACCCCCCATGAAGTGTGGATTTCATCACCACACGCCATAATCTAAGTGAAGTTATGAGCATGAGGTTGTGGGCGGAGTTTACTAAGGACTTGAGATTGTATACTATCTCAAAAATTTGGCTGATTGTTGGATATGGTGAGCGGGTTTATGATTGGTGCCGGGTTTCGGATCTAAGCAATAGAACACCATTGGAGTATATACCATTATTGGTTAGCCTCGGGGTGTCTCTAAGAACAACAATAGAGTATATACTCTAACGAGTTAGCCTCAGGTTGTTCTAAAAATTAGTCCTTACCTCTCGCGTTATCTCTATCCCTACTTGCCATTTCTAAACGTAACTAAGCTGAATTAATGAGAGTCAGTATACATTTTCGCGCGGGCCGCACATCCAAGAAATTTACCCAAAGATCATATCGAGTACTCTCTTTAAATCATAAGTGCATATAAATTCGGACAATACATGAACTTAATAAATACGACATAATCCTTTAAAATATGATATATATGATATACGCAATTTATGATTGATTCTTAACGCATTTTCCTTTACGTTTAGCTATGTTATAATCTTAGTTTTTATGTCTTTCTTATTTAGTTTGTTATTTTGAGGTTATATTCGGTGGAGATGAATAACGGCGCAATTCGGAGGAATTTCGGCGATTTTGCGATTTTTGCGATTTTGGACCACCGGGAATGGGCCGGCCCAAAAAGCATTTTGTGGGCCCATTTCTCAAAGTTTGTTTCGGCCCAAAAACCAGCCCAAGCCCATTGAATTCGGCAAGGAAGCCACTTGGGGAAGAGGAAAAGTCAAGGTTGTCAAGCTTGGTGACTAGGCTTGGTGACTCTTGCTTTGTGATCATGACAAAGGGTGACAAGGCTTGGTGACTCTTGCTTTTGATCATCACAAATGGTGACAAGCCTTGGTGACTCTTACTTGTGATGATCACAAGTGGTGACTAGGGGAGTGACTTGCCCTTGTGATTATTGCTAGCATTTAATGAAAGAGGCAAGGTGGAAGAGAGAGTGAGCATTTCCCTTGCCTATATAAGACCAAGGAGGCCAGCCATAATACAGATCTCCCATTTTACAAGCCAAACCTCCACAAAAATACCTCTCCTCCATAAACACTTCAAGGATCCTCTCCAAGCCGAAGCATTCCAGCCTCCGAAGCCATCAGATCATTCACAATACGCTAAGTCCCTTGTGAATGAGAACCACCTTCAAGAAGTCATCAAGCATTCAAGACAAAAAGTGTAACCATGATCTTCAATCTCTTGTCTTTTGCTTTGTATTAGATCACTTTGATGTATTTAATGAAGAACAAGTTTGGATTTGAGTTATATGTTCTTAAGTCTTTTCGTAAATTGCATGTGTTTATAATTTCAAGCCTTTTATGCATGTTTGATACAATCTTAAAACTTCGAAAGCATGTGTTAGATAATACGCTAAGTCCCTCTCTTTCGCATGTTTCGATGATCGTACTTTGTTTAGGGTGTTTAGACGCTAAGTTGCATTCCAACTCAAATATCAAGCATGTATATTTAGTTGGAAGTTATAAATTTCGCAGCTTACTTAGAGTATTTAGGCATGAAAAAGAGTAAGGTTAATAAGATGAGATGATCACTTGTAATTAGTAGTGTAACTTCTTATTTTTAGTAAGCATAATTAGACTTTAAGGGTTCTTGATTGTTAAACTTGTCTATGAGTAAAACATGTTAGAAGTCTAGGAGTTCTTGTTGTGTTTGCATGTTTTTGTACTTTAATTTCGTAGATTAATTAACCAATTTCCAATCCCCCCCAAACCTTTAGATTTCTGCTTTAACGAAACCATGCATGCGCCCTTTAATTCCCCGGATAGAACGATCCCTACTCGCCAATATTATAAGGACAAAATAAGGGTTTTAAATTGCTTTACGTGTGAGCTGTGTTTTTAGGGTTTACTTTGTGTTAACGTTAAATGCATGTTTTGTGCGTATCAATATAGGATTATGCATGCTTACACATTTGGAATCAGACTTCATCTTTTGATGAACGAGATCCATTGCACAGTGGAGAGCCACTGCACCACGTACCATTGGGGCCAAAGGAGAATAAATAATACTTGGTCAAATTTGTTGTTTTTCTTTTTTGCCTTAAAATCTGTAAAGGACAAACAAAACGTTACTTTTAGCTTGCATAGACTTTCCGGAGGTTTTGTGATGCTCGGATTTCACTACCGAGTACCATAACCTAAGTGAAGTTAGGGGCACAAAATCGAAGGAGAAGTCATTCATTCTTTGCATTCATCTTTTAGCACGTAACTTGTGTGTTTTCTGCAGGTTCTAACATTTTCTCTTATGCATTCACTCCATCTTTCACATAGGATTGTTGTTTGATACATTTTATTTTGATGAGAATGTGTTGTGCATAAATTCAATGTGAATTATTGTTTGCTTGCATTTGAACCATGTTTATATGTGTTCTAACTAAATTTGTAGCTTTTCCATTATATAGTGTTAATTTGCAGAAAACGTGTGTCTTAGTTCATTACATTCATTTGCATAGCCCTTTAAATCGGTTAGATCATTTGCATTACTTAGTAAATAACACTTAGTGTCGTAAACGTCATATTTTTTGTGTTTTTAGTAGTTTTCAAGTCTTTGTGAGTTTTTAAAGTTTGTTTTGGTAGTTTTACTGTTTTATTTGTTTTTTGTGTTTTGCTTTGTTTTCTTTATATGTTTTACGTTTTTGGTTAGTATCCCTATATTCATTACATATTCTTTTTGATACTAACACTTGGTCTCTGGTGGATGCTCAGGCTAATGAATGTTTGATCTGAATCCTGGACCATCTAACACGAAGTTTGAGGAAATCGTAGAGAGGATAGCAATACTTAAAGCTCAATTAGAACCACTGGATTATCCGATCGTTGAGGAAGGTTCCGAGTCTTCACATTCATCAACTGAGCATAATTCTGAGTCGGAAGAACAAGAAGTTGATACGCGCAAAACATGCATTCACGATAACACAAAGTCGACCCTAAAAACATCGATTACGCGCATTGCATTTTAAACCCTTCTTTTGTCATTTGTAATATTGGCGAGTAGGGATCGTTCTTTATCCGGGGAATTAAGGGCGCATGCATGGTTTCGTTATTAAGCGGAAATATAAAAGTTTGGGGGGATTGGAAATTGGTTATTTAATCTACGAAATTAAAGTACATAACATGCAAACACAACTAAAACTCTTAGGTATCTAACATGTTTTACTCATAGACAAGTTTCAACAATCAAGAAACTTAAAGTCTAATTATGCTTGCTAAAAATAAGAAGTTACACTACTAATTACATGTGATCAACTCATCTTATTAACCTACCCTTTTCATGCATCAAACCTTTTTGTAACTTGCGAAATTTATAACTTCTAACTAAATACACATGCGTGATAATTGTGTAGGAATGCAACTTAGCGTATAAACATCCTAAACAACTTACGATCATCGAAACATGCAAAAGAGAGGGACTTAGCGTATTTTCTAATACATGCATTCGAAGCTTTAAGATTGTATCAAACATGCATAAAAAGCTATAAATCACAAACACATGCATATTACAAATCGGTTTAGGCACATGAAACACAAATCTAAACTTGTTATTCATTTGATACACAAATCTAAACTTTCTAAACTTGTTATTCCAATACATCAAAAGATTCAAATACAAAGCTAAAGAAATGAGAGTGAAGATCATGGTTACACTTTTTGTCTTGAGTGCTTGATGAACTACGGTGGAGATGGACTTCCTTCACAAGGGACTTAGCGTATTGTGTTGGATGGAGGAGGCTTGATAGCTTCGGCTTGGAATGGTAAAGGATGTGCTTCGGCTTTGTAATGAACTTTGGAGTGTTTAATGGTGGAGGAGTATTTGTGTAGAGCTTTGGCTTAGTAAAATGAGTGATGGGAATGAATGAGGCCGGCCTCCTTGTATTTATAGGGCAAGGATGTTGCTCATCTCTCTTCCACCTTGCCTTGCTTCATTAAATGCAAGCAATGATCATTAAGGCAAGTCACCATGCAAGTCACCATGTGTGATGATCATTTGTGAACCCTAAGCAAGAGTCACCATGGCAAGTCACTCCCTTAGTCATCTTTTCATTAAATGCAAGCAAGAGTCACCAAAGTGAGTCATGGCTTGATATTGTTGACTTTTCCTCTTCCCCACTTTGCTTCCTAGCCGAACTAGATGGTAATGGGCTTGATAATGGGCCGAAACAAGAGTTGAGAATTCGGCCCACAATTTGCTTTGTGGCCCGGCCCATTTTCGGAGGTCCAAAATCGCAAAAATCGCAAAATCGCCGAAATTCCTCCGAATTGCGTCGATATTAATCTCCACCGTAATAAACTTCAAAATAACAATTTAAATAAAGAAAACATAAAACTAAGATAATAACATAGCTAAACGTAAAGGGAAATGCGTTAAGAAACGAGCATAAAATGCGTATATCAAATTCCCCCACACTTAGACTTTGCTAGTCCCTTAGCAAACACTAAGTTAAACTAAGATTCTCTAAAAATTTAAAAGAAAGAACACAACTAAGCCCTTAGCTAAAATTTGTCTAAGAATTTGCATAAGTATATGGCGATGGCTCACATGAATTTCAACTTGTATGCTCAACGAATTCAAGAGATAATTGCGATATAATTATGTAATGAACAAGTAAGACATAGAGAAAACACTGGTTATGTTATAGCTGTGCATGCTTTGAATAAAGGTTTAATCAACTCACAAGGATGCACTCATCATATTTTTCACTCATGAAAATGGTTCACTTAAAGTGTATTTGAGTTGAAATGAAAACCACATGAATAAAGTTTGATTGCTTGCACAAATGAACAAAAACCATAAGCTTACTCATGCAACTTACTCTACTAATTGAAAGCTACTCATTTTAAGGATCATAAAGGACTTTTAGTGAGGTTGTAATGGGGTTAAGGCTAAGGCATTCGAAATTTAGATATGTGGTGATAAAAACGTTCCAACGACTTAGTCTAGCACCATATTAGTCCTCCATCTCCATTTGTATGTTACCATGTATACTTCATGCTAATCTACCCTTTGAGCTTTTCGGACAGGACAAAGGCCATATTTTGTTCTATTTTTAGGCCTTCAATTTATCGTAAACTCCAAATCCGCAAATAAGGGGGACGTTAATCCAATTGGTTTCTTTTTTAGAACACAATATATTGCCATGAGAGATAATAATTTTTTTTTCTTTTCATTCTCTCAAATATAATTTTTTTTCTTTTCTTTTTGGCAATCTCATACTTTTTTAGCTATTGGACAAGTCTTTCCCCTTACTCACATTAACTCTTCCAATCTTTCCTACCAAACCATAATCTTATGTGCTAGTTTCGAAAAATTCTCACCAAGTTTCCGGAACAAAGGTAAGGATATTCTATACTAGGATAAGTGTTTAGGTATATATGGTGATGAAAGAAAAGCTTAACGTGGGCTCAATTGGTTTATCTAGGGGTGTCGCAACTTGTGCGTACAAATGGGATACATGGATATTTGGCAATGTGGTGGAAAATCCTAAATGCCTTTAATCATTTCCAAAATCAAAGTATGTATCAACTTAAAAGCTTTGCAAATTGACATGAGTAAGTTCTAGTATTCTCTAGTTCATTAAAATCTATGGCAAGCAATCGAATGAGGCATATATAAGCTAGTAGCTACGACATGGATGCATATTCACTCGAATAAAGAACAGATAGCTCAAAAGCTCACATAGGGTTCATATGATTAAAAACTTATTCAAGCATGCGATTTTCTGTACCATGTTTTGCAATTCATATCTACTACATGTTAAAAACATATAGAATATCTCAATTAGCACAAGAATTCGATGCATGTGATTCATATGCCATATGTGTTTGTATCGATCAAATTTCATCATCGACTAGTTAAGGGCGTCCTAAAGACTCTGAAAAACACTAATTTAGACACAATTAAATTGTAAACCCTTCCCCCACACTTAAACTCTACATTGCCCTCAATGTACTAAAGTAACAGTATAGATTTAAACATGGAGTATAGGATCTACGAAAATTTTAATCTAATACGCAAAAAGCCATTAAATTAATTAAAAGGGGAGAAGAAAAACAAATCTGTTGTCTCCCTATTGGGTTGCCTCCCAACAAGCGCTTGTTTTACGTCGTTAGCTTTGGACGTGATGCATCATTTTGTTTTTGAAATGGCCGGTTCTTGGAGTTGCATCTCCTCCACGGTGTGCTCCGCAAATGCCTCAAAATAGGGCTTCAAGCGATGGCCATTTACTTTGAACTCACTACCTTTGTCGATAGATCGAATGAGAACTGCTCCATGAGGTAGAACTTGAGAAACTACGAATGGCCCCATCCATCGAGAGCGAAGCTTTCCCGGAAAGAGCTTAAGTCTTGAATTGAAAAGCAATACTTTCTGCCCAGGTTCAAAACTCTTCCCGCGAATCATCTGATCGTGGATCTTTTTCGTCTTCTCTTTGTAAATCCACGCATTGTCGAAAGCATCATTTCTGATTTCTTCTAGTTCACATAGTTGTAGCTTCCGATGCAAGCCTGCGGCATCTCGATCGATGTTGAATTTCTTCACGGCCCACCATGCCTTGTGCTCCAATTCAACCGGAAGATGGCACGCCTTTCCATAAATTAATCGGAAAGGTGACATACCAATGGGGGTCTTGTAGGCAGTCCTGTAAGCCCATAATGCATCGTCTAAGCATTGACTCCAATCTTTCCGGTTGGGGCGGACGGTTCGCTCCAAAATCTTCTTTATCTCACGGTTGGAAACTTCAGCCATTCCATTGGTTTGAGGATGGTATGGTGTGGAAACTTTGTGCTTTACGCCATACTTCGTCATTAGTGCTTCCACCGTGCGGTTGCAAAAGTGACTTCCTCCATCGCTGATTAGAACGCGTGGCATTCCAAATCTACTGAAAATGTTAGTGCGTAGGAAGTCTGCAACAACTCGCGAATCATTAGTACGGGTGGCCTTTGCCTCCACCCATTTAGAAACATAATCTACTGCGAGTAAGATGTAAGTAAAACCATTGGAGGGAGGAAATGGTCCCATAAAATCAATACCCCACACATCAAAAATTTCAACATTAAATATGTAGTGTTGTGGCATTTGATCTTTAGGCCCTAAATTACCGAATCTTTGGCACTTATCACATGTAGCAAAATATGCATGAGCATCGCGAAATAAACTAGGCCAAAAGAAACCGCAATCTAAAATTTTAAGGGCTGTCCTCCTAGAACCAAAGTGTCCCCCACATGCTTCATTGTGACAAAAGTCTAAAATGGGCTTAAACTCACTATCCGGGATACATCTCCTAATGACTAAATCGGAGCATTGTTTCCATAAATAAGGCTCATCCCAGATAAAGGTTCTAGCATTATGCTTAAGCTTGTCACGTTGAAATTTATGCATGGTAGACGGAAACTCACCGGTAACTAAGTAATTTACGATATCTACATACCAAGGAGTTTCCGAAGTAGTTACCTCAATTCCGAAGAGTTTTTCATCCGGAAAAGTTTCTTCAATCTCGACAGGCTCATGGTCACCTATCAAACGTGATAGGTGGTCAGCGACGACGTTTTCTACTCCCTTCTTATCCTTGATTTCGATGTTGAATTCTTGGAGTAGAAGTATCCATCTGATAAGTCGTGGTTTTGCGTCCTTCTTGAGCATTAGATACTTCAAAGCTGCATGATCGGTAAACACAGTTACTTTAGTTTGAAGTAAATAAGATCGAAATTTATCTAAAGCAAAAACCACGGCAAGAAACTCCTTCTCGGTGGTAGTATAATTTCTTTGCGCTTCATCAAGCGTCCGAGAGGCGTAATAGATTACGCAAGGCTTCTTGTCCTTCCGCTGACCCAAGACGGCTCCTACGGCATAATCCGAGGCGTCGCACATGAGTTCAAATGGCAGAGTCCAATCAGGGCTGCACAAAATAGGAGCGCTCGTAAGAAGCTCCTTCAACTTGTTGAAGGCAGCGTTGCATTCTTCATCAAAGACGAACGGGGTCTCCTTTTGCAGCAGTTTACACAAGGGGCGCGAGATGTGGGAAAAGTCCTTGATAAACCTACGATAAAATCCTGCGTGTCCAAGAAATGAACGAATCTCTCTAACCGAAGTTGGAGAGGGTAAGTGACGCACACGATCTACTTTAGCTTTATCTACTTCTAACCCTTTTTCAGAGATAATATGACCTAACACTATCCCTTGCGTAACCATGAAATGGCACTTCTCCCAATTAAGCACCAAGTTCGTTTCAACGCATCTTTTTAAAATAGTTTCTAGATTGTTTAAGCATGCATCAAAATCATTCCCGAATACACTAAAGTCGTCCATGAATACTTCAATAATGTTTTCAATGTACTCGGAGAAAATTGAGAGCATGCAACGTTGAAATGTACCTGGTGCGTTACACAGTCCAAATGGCATGCGGCGATATGCAAACGTTCCGAACGGGCATGTGAACGTTGTCTTTTCTTGATCTTCCTCCGCTATGCTAATTTGGTTGTAGCCGGAGTATCCGTCGAGAAAACAATAAAATGCATGGCCGGCTAATCTTTCCAGCATTTGGTCGATGAATGGTAAGGGAAAATGATCCTTGCGGGTTGCGGCGTTGAGCTTCCGGTAATCAATGCACACTCAGTGTCCAGTGATCGTCCGTTGTGGCACAAGCTCATTTTCCAGATTCTCGACGACGGTTATTCCCGATTTCTTGGGTACTACCTGCACTGGGGAAACCCAACGGCTATCAGATATAGGGTAAATAACTCCACAGTCCATGAGTTTAATTACCTCCTTTTTTACCACCTCCATCATCGGAGGGTGGAGCCGACGTTGTGCTTCCCGCGTAGGCTTGGTGCCTTCTTCAAGGAAAATCCTATGCACACAGGTTGCTGGATTTATTCCCTTGATGTCCGCAAGTGTCCAGCCTATTGCGGGTTTGTACCGTTTGAGCACACTCACGAGCTTCTCCTCCTGCTCCTCTTCTAGCGCGGACGAAATAATGACCGGTAAAGTTTCATTCTCGCCCAAGTACGCATACTTAAGATGGTCCTATAGTAGCTTGAGTTCTAAAACGGGAGCTTCTACAATGGAAGGAACCATTTTATTAGTACCAAAAGTAATTGGTATAGGAGGAGAAAAGCTTACTTTCCGTGGTGCGGCATTTAGGGCCATGGCCATGTCTTGGATTCGAGGTTCAAGCTCTAGTAAGGCCTCGAGAAGGTCGTCATGTCCAAGTTGAATGGCCATGTCGAGTTCATCCTCGTTGATGGTGTCGAGGTAACCTTGTGCTAAGGTATCCACAGGATCGTATGTCGAAATGGCAGCTACGCTCGACATTGGAAACTTCATCCCGTCCAGGATGTTGAACTCGATTCTTTCTCCATCAATCTCCATGGAGAAAGTGCCTTGGAAAACATCAATCTTCGTTCTCGCAGTCCGCATGAAAGGTCGCCCAAGTAGCAATGGCGTGGTGTTCAGTGGACTCTCTTCCATGTCAACTATGTAGAAATCGGCTGGGAATATCAAGTTGTTGACTTGTACGAGAATGTCTTCTACGTATCCCCTCGGATACTTGTGGGTGCGATCGGCTAACTGGATGACAACACCATCTTGCTTGAGATCTCCAAGCTCCATCGATTCGAAAAGATAGTATGGCATGACGTTGATGGAGGCTCCAAGATCAAGCATCACATCTTGGAAGTGGGTGTCACCGATTACGCAAGGAACTGCAAAGCTCCCTGGGTCCTTCAGTTTTGGGGGTAGCCGACGCTGCAAAACCGCCGAAACGGTTGCGTTCACCTTCACAACCTCCTTCTCTCGAGTTTGCCTCCTCTGTGTGCATAATTCTTTGAGAAACTTCGCGTATATCGGCACCTGTTTTATGCACTCGATCAAGGGCAAATTCACTTGCACTTTTCGGAAGATGTCCAGGATATCTTCATATTGGGCATCCTTCTTCTTCGATTTTGATAATCTGCTAGGGAAATGTGCAACAGCAAACGGAGAATTAGTAATAACCGTATTTGAAGGAATATGGTTTTTACCTTTGATTGGGGTAGGTTGTGGAGGTGATTGTGCCTTGGTGACAGTAGGCGTCACCTTCTTTTTCTCGGCCTCTTGAATTGCCGGATCGATCTCATCTTCTTCTTCGTTGGTGATGTCCTCGATGGTGACTTCATCAAGATGAGATCGCTTGGTCTTTGGTTCCTCAAGTATCTTCCCACTCCTTGTGACTATAGCATTCACGTTTCTTTGATTGGGAGTGGTTTGAGGTGGAAGCCGACCGGTTTCCTTGATTTGGCCCATGAAATCAACAAGCTGGCCAAGCTGCTTCTTCACTTCGGTGATGTCGCGGCCATGTGAGTCAAGTGTCTCCTTTGTCTTCGATTGTCCGTCGAGGAGAACTTGAGTGGAGGCCGAAAGTTGCGACAACATCTTGTTGTAATCCGGGTTGGTGAAGGATTGCGAAGACGAACCCTGCTGCATCGGTGGCCTTGGTTGAAATGGAGGGCGTTGGTAGCTTTGTTGAGGTGCTGGAGGGTTCAAAGTTCCCTCGTTGCTGCTCCATCTAAAACCCGGATGATCACGGTTAACATAGTTGTTATAATTGTTATACCGTTGTCCTCCCTGATATCCGCCGATGGCGTTAGCGTGCTCCGGCTCGCTTGCTTGTTCCGGCACTTGAGGGCACTGGTCGTTGTGGTGACCTTGTGTTTGACATATGCCACAAACAGGCCGTTGAGTTGCCTTCGCTCTTGTCGTCTCGAGTTCTAACACCTTCTCTAGCATATGAGCTAGTTTGTCGTACTTCTCGTCCGCGTCGGTTGTTGAACTCGCCTCACCGACTGCTCGTCTGTTGGACATTCCGTATTGTGCATCATTATTCGCCCGATTCTCTAGAAGAGCTCTAGCTTCGGTTTCGGTTAAGTCCATGAATGCACCGGTGGCTGCTGCATCCAGCAATTCCCTATCGATCGGCTTGAGACCATCGTAAAAGTAATTCATCAGATTGGTCTCGGAGAATCCATGCGATGGGCAAGTGGCACACAAAACTTTGAATCGGTCGTAGTATTGGCCGAAGGTCTCGTCCGGTTTCTGTGTGATGCCAGTGATTTGCTTTCTCAAGACGGTGATCTTTGAGGCCGGGAAGTACTTCGCTAGGAACATATCCGCAAGTTGCTTCCATGAGGTAATATGGTTCGGCGGTAGTTCCATTAGCCAAGACTCGGCCCTGTCGACTAGGGTGAATGGAAATGCCTTCAGTTTGAAGAGCTCCGTATCAGCATCAGATGGCTTCATGCTGTTGCAAACAAATTGGAATTGTTTGAGATGCTTGTTCGGATCTTCATTGGAAAGTCCGTGGAAAATGGGTAGTCGGTGGAGGAAGCCACTCTTTAGCTCGATATCCTTCATGTTTTCCTCCGGTTGTGGAAAAGCAATGCTCGAAGGCCCGCTGCTCCATTCGGTTGAGCAGGTGCGCTGGCGAAGAGATTGTCCTGCATTGGCCATGTTGACTTGTTGTGCTTCTGCTTCTGAATTGTGGTCGGTTGATGAGGCTAAAGTATGGTCGGTTGATGAATGTGAAGACTCGGAAACTTCCTCGATGATGGGATGATCCAGGATGTCAGTTTGAGCTTTAAGTCTCGCTATTGTCTCTGCGATCTCCTCAAACGTGGTTCTAGATGGTCCTGGATTCTGATCGGACATTCATTAGCCTGACATCCACCAAAGACCAAGTGTTAGTATCAACAAATAATTTTTAGATGTATATAGGAATACTAACCAAAATTGTAATGCATATTTAGAAAACAAGGTGATAACAAATAAAATAGTAAAACTATCAAAGCATACTATAAATACACACAAATACTTAAAAACTACTAATACACACAAAATTTATACAAAATTTATAATAGTTAAGACACTATATGTATTTTACTAAGTAATGCAATTGATTTAATCAATTTTAGGGGCTATGCACATGAATAAACTAAGACACATGTTTTCTGCAAATTAACACTATATAATGCTAAACCTAAAAATTTAGTTAGAACATATATAAACAAGGTTGAAATACAAGCAAACCATAATTCACATTGAATTTATGCACCACACATTTTCTTGCAATAAAATGCATTAAACAATAATCCTACGTGAAAGATGGAGTGAATGCATAAGAGAAAACGTTAGAACCTGCAGAAAACAAACGAGTTACGTGTTTAAAATATGAATGAAAAGAATGACCTCTTCTTCGATCTTATGCCCCTAACTTCACTTAGGTTAGGGTACTCGGTAGTGAAATCCGAGTATCATAAAACCTTAGAGAGGTTATGCAAGCTAAGTAACGGTTGTTAGTCCTTTACAGTTTTTAATGCACAAATAAACACAAAAATTTGACTAAGTTTTATTTATTTCCTTTGGTCCCGATGGTACGTGGTGCAGAGGCTCTCAACTGTGCAATGGGTCTCGTTCATCCGAAGATGAAGTCTGATTCCGAGAGGTCTAAGCATGCTTAATCCGATATACCATCTATTTAAAGGATTATGTCGTATTTATCAAGTTCGTATTTATCCGTATTCGTATGCACTTATGATTTACAGAGAGTACGCGAAATGATCATTCGGTAAATTTCTTGGACGTGCGGCCCGCGCGAAAATATATACCGACTACAATTCAGCTTAGTTACGTTTAGAAATGGTTAGTAGGAATAGAGATAACGCGAGAGGTAAGGACTAATATTTAGAACAACCCGAGGCTTACTCGTAAGAGTATATACTCCAATGTTGTTCCTAGAGACACCCCGAGGCTAACCAGTTACGGTATATACTCCAATGGTGTTCTATTGCTTAGATCCGAAACCCGGCACCAATCATAAACCCATTCACCATATCCAACAATCAGCCAAATTTGTGAGATAGTATATAATCTCAAGTTCTTAGTAAACTCCGCCCACAACCTCGTGCCCATAACTTCACTTAGGTTATGGTGTGTGGTGATGAAATCCACACATCACAAGGGGTTAAGGAGATAAACCAGAAAAAGAGGCACCACCTATTCCAAAGAACGAAACCTTATAACCAATACTCGTACTCAATGTAAATCAATTTAAGTACGTCTACGTATTGATTGCGCCTATGATTTAAAAGGAATACACGACTTAGTTATTGAATAAATCTCTTGTCCGTGCGGCCCGCGCGAAAATGTATACCAACTATCGTTAATCCTCGTAATTGTTGGAAATGACCAGTTGGGATAGATGTAACGCGAGAGGTGAGAACTAATTTCTGGGAACAACCCGAGGCTTACTCGTAAGAGTATGTACTCCATTGGTGTTCTTAGAAACACCCCGAGGCTTACTCGTAAGAGTATGTACTCCATTGGTGTTCTGTTTTCTTAGTTCAAAACCCGTCACCATTCATAACCCTTCTAGACATCATAACCAACTCTTACTCGAACTCACAAGATAGTATACAATCTCAACTGTTTGTAAACTCCGCCCACAACCTCGTGCCCATAACTTCACTTAGGTTATGGCGTGTGGTGATGAAATCCACACATCACGAAGGGTTAAGGAGATAGACAAACAAAAGAGGCACCACCTATTCCATAGAGATTTATTTAATAACTAAGTACTAGTACTCAAATTAAATCAAAGACTAGCCTTTAACATGGAAATAAATTATGCAAGTGTAAAATAAACTAAGTATGAATAAATTCGGCTAAGTAAAAGTAGGCATTGTAAACATGTATGAAAATTTCTCTAAGTATAAAAAATGAACAAGTATGTACTTCGAAAATTTAGACATGCTTTTAATCACAAATGTACAACGAAACATACAAAAACATTCTAATTCCCCGGCAACGGCGCCAAAAATTGATACGCGCAAAACATGCATTCACGATAACACAAAGTCGACCCTAAAAACATCGATTACGCGCATTGCATTTTAAACCCTTCTTTTGTCATTTGTAATATTGGCGAGTAGGGATCGTTCTTTATCCGGGGAATTAAGGGCGCATGCATGGTTTCGTTATTAAGCGGAAATATAAAAGTTTGGGGGGATTGGAAATTGGTTATTTAATCTACGAAATTAAAGTACATAACATGCAAACACAACTAAAACTCTTAGGTATCTAACATGTTTTACTCATAGACAAGTTTCAACAATCAAGAAACTTAAAGTCTAATTATGCTTGCTAAAAATAAGAAGTTACACTACTAATTACATGTGATCAACTCATCTTATTAACCTACCCTTTTCATGCATCAAACCTTTTTGTAACTTGCGAAATTCATAACTTCTAACTAAATACACATGCGTGATAATTGTGTAGGAATGCAACTTAGCGTATAAACATCCTAAACAACTTACGATCATCGAAACATGCAAAAGAGAGGGACTTAGCGTATTTTCTAATACATGCATTCGAAGCTTTAAGATTGTATCAAACATGCATAAAAAGCTATAAATCACAAACACATGCATATTACAAATCGGTTTAGGCACATGAAACACAAATCTAAACTTGTTATTCATTTGATACACAAATCTAAACTTTCTAAACTTGTTATTCCAATACATCAAAAGATTCAAATACAAAGCTAAAGAAATGAGAGTGAAGATCATGGTTACACTTTTTGTCTTGAGTGCTTGATGAACTACGGTGGAGATGGACTTCCTTCACAAGGGACTTAGCGTATTGTGTTGGATGGAGGAGGCTTGATAGCTTCGTCTTGGAATGGTAAAGGATGTGCTTCGGCTTTGTAATGAACTTTGGAGTGTTTAATGGTGGAGGAGTATTTGTGTAGAGCTTTGGCTTAGTAAAATGAGTGATGGGAATGAATGAGGCCGGCCTCCTTGTATTTATAGGGCAAGGATGTTGCTCATCTCTCTTCCACCTTGCCTTGCTTCATTAAATGCAAGCAATGATCATTAAGGCAAGTCACCATGCAAGTCACCATGTGTGATGATCATTTGTGAACCCTAAGCAAGAGTCACCATGGCAAGTCACTCCCTTAGTCATCTTTTCATTAAATGCAAGCAAGAGTCACCAAAGTGAGTCATGGCTTGATATTGTTGACTTTTCCTCTTCCCCACTTTGCTTCCTAGCCGAACTAGATGGTAATGGGCTTGATAATGGGCCGAAACAAGAGTTGAGAATTCGGCCCACAATTTGCTTTGTGGCCCGGCCCATTTTCGGAGGTCCAAAATCGCAAAAATCGCAAAATCGCCGAAATTCCTCCGAATTGCGTCGATATTAATCTCCACCGTAATAAACTTCAAAATAACAATTTAAATAAAGAAAACATAAAACTAAGATAATAACATAGCTAAACGTAAAGGGAAATGCGTTAAGAAACGAGCATAAAATGCGTATATCAGAAGTCATAATGGCCAATGCAGGACAATCCCTTCGTCAGCGCACCTGCTCAACCGAATGGAGCAGCGGGCCTTGAAGCATTGCTTTTCCACCACCGGGGGAAAACATGAAGGACATCGAGCTAAAAAGTGGTTTCCTCCACCGACTGCCCATTTTTCACGGACTTTCGAATGAAGATCCGAATAAACATCTCAAGCAATTCCAGTTCGTTTGCAACAGCATGAAGCCATCTGATGCAGATACGGAGCTTTTCAAGCTTAAGGCATTTCCGTTCACACTAACAGACAGGGCCGAGTCTTGGCTCATGGAACTACCACCAAACCACACTACCACGTGGAAGCAACTCGCGGACATGTTCCTGGCGAAGTACTTCCCGGCCTCAAAAATCACCGTCTTGAGGAAGCAAATTACTGGCATTACACAGAAACCGGACAAGACTTTCGGCCAATATTATGACTGATTCAAGGTTTTGTGTGCCACCTGCCCATCTCATGGATTTTCTGAGACTAATCTTATGAATTATTTTTATGATGGTCCAAGGCGATCGATAGGGAATTGCTTGACGCAGCAGCCACCGGAGCATTCATGGACTTCAACGAGACCGAAGCTAGAACTCTTCGAAGCTTTAAGATTGTATCAAACATATATAAAAGGCTTGAAATCATAAACACATGCAATTAACGAAAAGGCTTTAGAACATATAACTTAAATCCAAACTTGTTCTTCATTAAATACATCAAAATGATCCAATACAAAGCAAAAGACATAAAATTGAAGATCATGGTTACACTTTTTGTCTTGAGTGCTTGATGACTCCTTGGAGGATGGTTCTCATTCACAAGGGACTTAGCGTATTGTGAATGATCCGATGGCTTCGGAGGTTGGAATGCTTCGGCTTGGAGAGGATCCTTGAAGTGTTTATGGAGGAGAGGTATTTGTGTAGAGTTTTGGCAAGTAAAATGAGAGATGATGTTGGTAAGGCTGGCCTCCCTCTTATATATAGGCAAAGGAATTGGCTACCTCTCTCTTCCACCTTGCCTCTTCATTAAATGCACCCTTAGTCACCATGGCAAGTCACACCCTTAGTCATCATTTGTGATCATCACAAGCAAGAGTCACCTAGGCTAGTCACACCCTTAGTCACCATTTGTGACGATCACAAGCTTAGTCACCAAGCCTAGTAACAAAGCTTGCCAAACTTGACTTTTCCTCTTCACCAAGAGGCAAGCTTGCTGAAATTAATGGGCTTGGGCTTGATTTTGGGCCGAAACAAACTTTGACAAATGGGCCCGAAAAAAATGCTTTATGGGCCGGCCCATTTCCGATGTTCCGAAATCGCAAAAATCGCAAAATCGCAAAAATTCCTCCGAAGTGCGCCGATATTCATCTCCATCGTAAATAACCTAAAAATAACAACTAAATAAAAAAAACATAAAAACTAAGATTATAACATAGCTAAACGTAAAGGGAAATGCGTTAAGAATTGAAAGGACCCAACCTCGATTCAGTTACCTAAATCGGAATCGAACCCCTTCTGAAAATACGAACCAACGAAATTTTTTCAAAATTTCGGCAGAGTTTCGTTACTAACGTGGAATTTCCATAACCTGTATCCAGAAAATAACACTTCATCCTATGCCACAAAAGCCAAACCGTGGGCACCAATCCCATCCGGATTTCTCAACATCAATATATGAATCATAAACAGTAAACAGTACTGTAATATATATATATATATATATCCGAGAAAATCCATATAAACAAGTATCAGAATGTATCAGAGCGACCTCTAAAGTAAAATATATATACACAATACACATCAGTAGGCGAAACAAGACATTAGTAGGCGAAACAAGAACCTACTGGAAAACATAGGTAACTCTGATCACTAGCCTCCAAACCGCGACGTGAAAACACCAAAACCTGAACTGCAACTGGGCACGGAAACCGAAAAGCCCAGGGGAAAGACATTAAACACGTTAGAGTGAGTGGACGAAAATAATTGTCTTTCACCAGTTGATATATATGTTTAAAATAACATATGCGAGTCGAGATAAATAATAATAATAAGTACACGAGGTAAAACCATAATCCTCCAGCGTACTGAGCATGCAAGTATAAATCCCACGGGGTCACTCATGGACACACACCGTGCTAGTACAGTCAGAATCACGGGATCCCAGACCCACACGTGATTCTAGCCAGAAATGGCCTCGGATCCGGGGATACGCCTCTCACCGGTCTGGTTGGGGAAACGCCTCTCCAGGCGGCCTACCATCGGGGATCAACCGAGAGACAAAGTGTATCGATACAACAACGTACCTGAGACTGTACTCTGTGTAAACCAAATCATAAACAGTTCGATGCAAATGCATGAAACAGCATATAAATGTATATATACTCGTATACGTATATCCATATATGTATAACCGTATATTCGTAAAACACATGCTCATGCAATCCGTAAACTCAATACGGATGCTCAAGTTCGTAAATCACATAAAAGACTCGCAAGATTTTCGTGAAAAGAAATTGTCCACTCACAGGTGAGCAAAACGCGCACTCACGCTAATCTCGAGGACCGGCGGAAGATCCCTCGCCAGAAGCACGGTCACGATCCCGATCTCGATCTCCTGAATATTCACAAAAACATAACTGATCAAAATCATAGTTCTCAACCCTGTACTGATTCACGGAAACCAACTGTTCCCGGAAATATGCAATGCGATACAAAATGTATAACGGAAATTCCGAAATCCCCACTCGAAACCTCGACTGAAAATCGGCTAACCAAATCAACCCGAAAACCTCTTGACGATAACCAGGGCGTGATTTCGAGAAAAATGACACTAATTTCATCAAAATCTGAAAAAGTCAACTCTTCCGCCGTTGACCACCGTTGACCAACGGCGAGATTCACCGGCGGAGAACTTCCAGTTCACAAGGTCTCACTCATCCAAACACTTTTCACAACTGATACACAAGCCAATTCGAACTCAAACCTCATCAATTTCATCGAAAACCAAATCGGAAAACCCACTGGAAAACCCAATCGGGTTCGAGCCAAACCTTAACCAATCCCGAAATAAATCACATGGGAAGCTTCCTTGGGGCAAGGTGAGTCGAAGCCCTCACCCCTCCGCCACCAAGGCTCACCGGAAACCCCCCCCCCCCCCCCCCCGGTTAAGGGCAAATTTCGGCAACCTAACCCGAATCGGGTTCACCCAATATCAAACCAATTTCCACAAATCCAATTACCACTCAACTCGAAATCAAACAAGGAAGCCAACCATACATGTCTCGTGGCAGGAGGTGGCCGGAAAGTTGGTCGTCGGACGGTCAAACCAAATCGGGAAACTTTCCTTATCGGGTCAATGGGTCAGCTTGCTATTTTTGGAAAGTCAACGGCCCGATCAAACTTCAACAGTGTTTTACGACTAATTCTCGACTATTCCGATATTTATACTCGTGCCTCGGGTCGATCGACGATTCGAAATGGATAACCATCACGATTCAGATAAACTCGAAACAATCGGATAAACTCGTCGGAACTGAAACTTTAAATAATCATAAAATATTCCTCGGTTATCGGAAAAATCTTCCGGAACTGCCCACGAGCTCGAAATCACGTACTCTACAATTTCCGTGAAGACACTCAACTCAAATTCTCGACCGAAAACAAAGTCGCGAATCGAATCGGCAAAACACTTATACGACATAAAACTGCGACTAAACTCAATCTCGAGAATCGTGCTGAATACGCAACAGATTCTGGTTCGGGTCGTCACAAGAATCGAGCATAAAATGCGTATATGAAATTCCCCCACACTTAGGCATAAATTGACAGGAGTAAGTTCTAGCATTCTCTAGTTCATTAAAATCTATGGCAAGCAATCACATGAGGCATATATAAGCTAGTAGCTACGAAATGGATGTATATTCACTCAAGCAATAAAGAACAGATAGCTCAAAAGCTCACATAGGGTTCAAATGATTAAAAACTTATTCAAGCATGCGATTTCTGTACCATGTTTTGCAAATCATATCTACTACATGTTAAAAACACATAGAATATCTCAATTAGCACAAGAATTCGATATGTAAAGACGTGTTTTTGTAATATAATTCTAAATCTGTTTTTGTTGTCTATTTTGAGTCTAAGTTATTTTCTATGTGCTAATCTAAATGCGAGCAATCTTGGTTTAGGTTAGATAATGTGTCTTCTTTTCTTAATGCTTTAATCTGAATGCGAGCAATCTTGGTTTATGTTAATGATGTGTCTAAATGCGAGCAATCTTGGTTTAGTCACTTAATTATGAAAGATGCATGGGAACCACGTAGTTGATATACGCATTTTATGCCCGTTTCTTAACGCATTTCCCTTTTCGTTTAGCTATGTTATTATCTTAGTTTTTATGTTTTCCTTACTTAAATTGTTATTTTGAAGATATTTACGGTGGAGATTAATAACGGCGCAATTCGGAGGAATTTCGGCGATTTTGCGATTTTTGCGATTTCGGACCACGAAAAATGGGCCGGCCCAAAAAGCAAATTATGGGCCGATTTCTCAACTCTTGTTTCGGCCCATTAACAAGCCCAAACCCATGTAATTCGGCCTAGATGCCTTTTGGTGAAGAGGAAAAGTCTTGTTTTGAAAGGGCAAGTCAACATTATCAAGCTAATAATCACAAATGGTGACTACACATGGTGATTCATGCTTAGGGTTCCCAAATGGTGACTACACTAGGTGACTCTTGCTTTGCATTGAATGAAAAGATGACTTGCCATGGTGACAAGCTAGGTGATTCATGCTTAGGGTTCGGCAATGGTGATTAAGTGTGTGACTTGCCTTAATGATCATTGCATGCATTAAATGGAGGAGGCAAGGTGGAAGAGAGAAGGCATGAATCCCTTGCCTATATAAGGGAGGAGGCCAGCCATAAAACAGATCCATCACTCATTTTACTAAGCAAAGCTCTACACAAATACTCCTCCACCATTAAACACTTAAGAGTTCACACACCAAGCCGAAGCATCATCTTCCTCCATTCAAGGCCGAAGCAAGCTAGGGTTCCTCCATCCTTCCAAGCCGAAGCAAACCATCCTCCATCCCTCACAATACGCTAAGTCCCTTGTGAAGGAAGTCCATCTCCACCGTAGTTCATCAAGCACTCAAGATAAAAAGTGTAACCATGATCTTCACTTTCATTTCTTTAGCTTTGTATGTGAATCTTTTGATGTATTGGAATAACAAGTTTAGAAAGTTTAGATTTGTGTATCAAATGAATAACAAGTTTAGATTTGTGTTTCATGTGCCTAAACCGATTTGTAATATGCATGTGTTTATGATTTATAGCTTTTTTTGCATGTTTGATACAATCTTAAAGCTTCGAATGCATGTATTAGAAAATACGCTAAGTCCCTCTCTTTTGCATGTTTCGATGATCGTATGTTGTTTAGGATGTTTATACGCTAAGTTGCATTCCTACACAATTATCAAGCATGTGTACTTAGTTATAAGTTATGAATTTCGCAACTTACACAAAGGTTTGATGCATGAAAAGGGTAGGTTAATAAGATGAGTTGATCACTTGTAATTAATAGTGTAACTTCTTATTTTTAGCAAGCATAATTAGACTTTAAGTTTCTTGATTGTTGAAACTTGTCTATGAGTAAAACATGTTAGATGCCTAAGAGTTTTAGTTGTGTTTGCATGTTATGTACTTTAAATTCGTAGATTAAATAACCAACTTCCAATCCCCCCCAAATATTAACATTTCCGCATAATAACGAAACCATGCATGCGCCCTTAATTCCCCGGATAAAGAACGATCCCTACTCGCCAATATTACAAATGACAAACGAAGGGTTTAAATTGCAATGCGCGTAATCTGTGTTTTTAAGTTAACGTGAATGCATATTTTTGCGCGTATCAATTTTTGGCGCCGCTGCCGGGGAATTAGAATGTTTTTGTATGTTTCGTTGTACATTTGTGATTAAAAGCATGTCTAAATTTTCGAAGTACATACTTGTTCATTTTTTATACTTAGAGAAATTTTCATACATGTTTACAATGCCTACTTTTACTTAGCCGAATTTATTCATACTTAGTTTATTTTACACTTGCATAATTTATTTCCATGTTAAAGGATAGTCTTTGATTTAATTTGAGTACTAGTACTTAGTTATTAAATAAATCTCTATGGAATAGGTGGTGCCTCTTTTGTTTGTCTATCTCCTTAACCCTTCGTGATGTGTGGATTTCATCACCACACGCCATAACCTAAGTGAAGTTATGGGCACGAGGTTGTGGGCGGAGTTTACAAACACTTGAGATTGTATACTATCTTGTGAGTTCGAGTAAGAGTTGGTTATGATGTCTAGAAGGGTTATGAATGGTGACGGGTTTTGAACTAAGAAAACAGAACACCAATGGAGTACATACTCTTACGAGTAAGCCTCGGGGTGTTTCTAAGAACAACAATGGAGTATATACTCTCACGAGTTAGCCTCAGGTTGTTCCCAGAAATTAGTTCTCACCTCTCGCGTTACATCTATCCCAACTGGTCATTTCCAACAATTACGAGGATTAACGATAGATGGTATACATTTTCGCGCGGGCCGCACGGACAAGAGATTTATTCAATAACTAAGTCGTGTATTCCTTTTAAATCATAGGCGCAATCAAAACGTAGACGTACTTAAATTGATTTACATTGAGTACGAGTATTGGTTATAAAGTTTCGTTCTTTGGAATAGGTGGTGCCTCTTTTTCTGGTTTATCTCCTTAACCCTTCGTGATGTGTGGATTTCATCACCACACGCCATAACCTAAGTGAAGTTATGGGCACGAGGTTGTGGGCGGAGTTTACTAAGAACTTGAGATTATATACTATCTCACAAATTTGGCTGATTGTTGGATATGGTGAATGGGTTTATGATTGGTGCCGGGTTTCGGATCTAAGCAATAGAACACCATTGGAGTATATACCGTAACTGGTTAGCCTCGGGGTGTTTCTAGGAACAACATTGGAGTATATACTCTTACGAGTAAGCCTCGGGTTGTTCTAAATATTAGTCCTTACCTCTCGCGTTATCTCTATTCCTACTAACCATTTCTAAACGTAACTAAGCTGAATTGTAGTCGGTATATATTTTCGCGCGGGCCGCACGTCCAAGAAATTTACCGAATGATCATTTCGCGTACTCTCTGTAAATCATAAGTGCATACGAATACGGATAAATACGAACTTGATAAATACGACATAATCCTTTAAATAGATGGTATATCGGATTATGCATGCTTAGACCTCCTGGAATCAGACTTCATCTTCGGATGAATGAGACCCATTGCACAGTCGAGAGCCTCTGCACCACGTACCATCGGGTCCAAAGGAAATAAATAAAACTTAGTCAAATTTTTGTGTTTATATGTGCATTAAAAACTGTAAAGGACTAACAACCACTACTTAGCTTGCATAACCTCTCTTAGGCTTTATGATACTCGGATTTCACTACCGAGTACCCTAACCTAAGTGAAGTTAGGGACATAAGATCGAAGAAGAGGTCATTCTTTGCATTCATTTTTTTTTTAGCACGTAACTCGTGTGTTTTCTGCAGGTTCTAACGTTTTCTCTTATGCATGCACTCCATCTTTCACGTAGGATTGTTGTTTAATGCATTTTATTGAAAAAAAATGTGTGGTGCATAAATTCGATGTGAATTATTGTTTGCTTGTATTTGAACTTTGTTTATATATGTTCTAACTAAATTCTTGGGTTTAGCATTATATAGTTTTAATTTGCAGAAAACATGTGTCTTAGTTTATTACATTCTTTTGCATAGCCCATAAAATTGATTAAATCATTTGCATTACTTAGTAAAATACATATAGTGTCTTAACTATTATAAATTTTGTGTATTAGTAGTTTTTAAGTATTTGTGTGTATTTATAGTATGTTTTGATAGTTTTACTATTTTATTTGTTATCCCTTTGTTTTCTAAATATGCTTTACAATTTTGGTTAGTATTCCTCTATATATCTCATATTAATTGTTGATACTAACACTTGGTCTTTGGTGGATGTCAGGCTAATGAATGTCCGATCAGAATCCTGGACCATCTAGAACAAAGTTTGAGGAGATCGCAGAGAGAATAGCGAGACTTAAAGCTCAAACTGACATCCTGGATCATCCCATCATCGAGGAAGTTTCCGAGTCTTCACATTCATCAACCGACCATACTTTAGCCTCATCAACCGACCACAATTCAGAAGTAGAAGCACAGCGAGTCAACATGGCCAATGCAGGACAATCTCTTCGCCAGCGCACCTGCTCAACCGAATGGAGCAGCGGACCTTCGAGCATTGCTTTTCCACAACCGGAGGAAAACATGAAGGATATCGAGCTAAAGAGTGGCTTCCTCCACCGACTACCCATTTTTCATGGACTTTCCAATGAAGATCCGAACAAGCATCTCAAACAATTCCAATTTGTTTGTAACAGCATGAAGCCATCCGATGCTGATACGGAGCTCTTCAAGCTGAAGGCATTTCCATTCACCCTAGTCGACAGGGCCGAGTCTTGGCTAATGGAACTACCGCCGAACCATATTACCTCATGGAAGCAACTTGCGGATATGTTCCTAGCGAAGTACTTCCCGGCCTCAAAGATCACCGTCTTGAGAAAGCAAATCACTGGCATCACACAGAAACCGGACGAGACCTTCGGCCAATACTACGACCGATTCAAGGTTTTATGTGCCACTTGCCCATCGCATGGATTCTCCGAGACCAATCTCATGAATTACTTTTACGATGGTCTCAAGCCGATCGATAGGGAATTGCTGGATGCAGCAGCCACCGGTGCATTCATGGACTTAACCGAAACCGAAGCTAGAGCTCTTCTAGAGAATCGAGCGAATAATGATGCACAATACGGAATGTCCAACAGACGAGCAGTCGGTGAGGCGAGTTCAACAACCGACGCGGACGAGAAGTACGACAAACTAGCTCATATGCTAGAGAAGGTGTTAGAACTCGAGACGACAAGAGCGAAGGCAACTCAACGGCCTGTTTGCGGCATATGTCAAACACACGGTCACCACAATGACCAATGCCCTCAAGCGCAGGAGCAGGCAAGCGAGCCGGAGCACGCTAATGCCATCGGCGGATATCAAGGAGGACAAAGGTATAACAACTACAACAACTATGTCAACCGTGATCATCCAGGTTTTAGATGGAGCAGCAACGAGGGAACTTTAAACCCTCCAGCATCTCAACCTCAACAAAGCTACCAACGCCCTCCATTTCAACCACGACCACCGATGCAGCATGGTTCGTCATCACAACCCTTCACCAATCCGGATTACGACAAGATGTTGTCGCAACTTTCGGCCTCAACTCAAGTTCTCCTCGACGGACAATCGAAGACAAAGGAGACACTTGACTCACATGGCCGCGACATCACTGAAGTGAAGAAGCAACTCGGCCAACTTGTTGATTTCATGGGGCAAATCAAAGAAACCGGTCGGCTTGCACCTCAAACCACTCCTAATCAAAGAAACGTGAATGCTATAGTCACAAGGAGTGGGAAGACACTTGAAGAGCCAAAGACCAAGCGATCTCATCTTGATGAAGTCACCATTGAGGACATCACCAACGAAGAAGAAGATGAGATCGATCCGGCAATTCAAGAGGCCGAGAAAAAGAAGGTGACGCCTACTGTCACCAAGGCACAATCACCTCCACAACCTACCCCAATCAAAAGTAAAAGCCCTATTCCTTCAAATACGGTGATTACTAATTCTCCGTTTGCTGTTGCACCTTTCCCAAGCAGATTAGCAAAATCAAAGAAGAAGGATGCCCAATATGAAGATATCCTGGACATCTTCCGAAAGGTGCAAGTGAATTTGCCCTTGATCGAGTGCATAAAGCAAGTGCCTATATACGCCAAGTTTCTGAAAGAATTATGCACTCAGAGGAGGCAAACTCGAGAGAAGGAGGTCGTGAAGGTGAACGCAACCGTTTCGGCGGTTTTGCAGCGTCGGCTACCCCCAAAACTGAAGGACCCAGGGAGCTTTGCAGTTCCTTGCGTAATCGGTGACACCCACTTTGAAGACGTGATGCTTGATCTCGGAGCTTCCATCAACGTCATGCCTTACTATCTTTTCGAATCAATGGAGCTTGGAGATCTCAAGCAAGATGGTGTTGTCATCCAGTTAGCCGATCGCACCCACAAGTATCCGAGGGGATACGTAGAAGACGTTCTCGTACAAGTCAACAACTTGATATTCCCAGCCGATTTTTACATAGTTGACATGGAAGAGAGTCCACTGAACACCACGCCATTGCTACTTGGGCGACCTTTCATGCGGACTGCGAGGACGAAGATTGATGTTTTCCAAGGCACTTTCTCCATGGAGATTGATGGAGAAAGAATCGAGTTCAACATCCTGGACTGGATGAAGTTTCCAATGTCGAGCGTAGCTGCCATTTCGACATACGATCCCGTGGATACCTTAGCACAAGGTTACCTCGACACCATCAACGAGGATGAACTCGACATGGCCATTCAACTTGGACATGACGGCCTTCTCGAGGCCTTACTAGAGCTTGAACCTCGAATCCAAGACATGGCCATGGCCCTAAATGCCGCACCACGGAAAGTAAGCTTTTCTCCTCCTATACCAATTACTTTTGGTACTAATAAAATGGTTCCTTCCATTGTAGAAGCTCCCGTTTTAGAACTCAAGCTACTACCGGACCATCTGAAGTATGCATACTTGGGCGAGAATGAAACTTTACCGGTCATTATTTCGTCCGCGCTAGAAAAGGAACAGGAGGAGAAGCTCGTGAGTGTGCTCAAGAGGTACAAACCCGCAATAGGCTGGACACTCGCGGACATCAAGGGAATAAATCCAGCAACCTGTGTGCATAGGATTTTCCTTGAAGAAGGCACCAAGCCTACGCGGGAAGCACAACGTCGGCTCCACCCTCCGATGATGGAGGTGGTAAAAAAGGAGGTAATTAAACTCATGGACTGTGGAGTTATTTACCCTATTTCTGATAGCCGTTGGGTTTCCCCAGTGCAGGTAGTACCCAAGAAATCGGGAATAACCGTCGTCGAGAATCTGGAAAATGAGCTTGTGCCACAACGGACGATCACTGGACACCGAGTGTGCATTGATTACCGGAAGCTAAACGCTGCAACCCGCAAGGATCATTTTCCATTACCATTCATCGACCAAATGCTGGAAAGATTAGCCGGCCATGCATTTTATTGTTTTCTCGACGGATACTCCGGCTACAACCAAATTAGCATTGCGGAGGAGGATCAAGAAAAGACAACGTTCACGTGCCCGTTCGGAACGTTTGCCTATCGCCGCATGCCATTTGGACTATGTAATGCACCAGGTACATTTCAACGTTGCATGCTCTCAATTTTCTCCGAATACATTGAAAAAATTATTGAAGTATTCATGGACGACTTTAGTGTATTTGGGAGTGATTTTAATGCATGTTTAAACAATTTAGAAACTATTTTAAAAAGATGCGTTGAAACGAACTTGGTGCTTAATTGGGAGAAGTGCCATTTCATGGTTACGCAAGGGATAGTGTTAGGTCATATTATTTCCGAAAAAGGATTAGAAGTAGATAAATCTAAAGTAGATCTTGTGCGTCACTTACCCTCTCCAACTTCGGTTAGAGAGATTCGTTCATTTCTTGGACACGCAGGATTTTATCGTAGGTTTATCAAGGACTTTTCCCACATTTCCCGCCCCTTGTGTAAACTGCTGCAAAAGGAGATCCCGTTCGTCTTTGATGAAGAATGCAACGCTGCCTTCAACAAGTTAAAGGAGCTTCTTACGAGCGCTCCTATTTTGTGCATCCCTGATTGGTCTCTGCCATTTGAACTCATGTGCGACGCCTCGGATTATGCCGTAGGAGCCGTCTTGGGTCAGCGGAAGGACAAGAAGCCTTGCGTAATCTATTACGCCTCTCGGACGCTTGATGAAGCGCAAAGAAATTATACTACCACCGAGAAGGAGTTTCTTGCCGTGGTTTTTGCTTTAGATAAATTTCGATCTTATTTACTTCAAACTAAAGTAACTGTGTTTACCGATCATGCAGCTTTGAAGTATCTAATGCTCAAGAAGGACGCAAAACCACGACTTATCAGATGGATACTTCTACTCCAAGAATTCAACATCGAAATCAAGGACAAGAAGGGAGTAGAAAACGTCGTCGCTGACCACCTATCACGTTTGATAGGTGACCATGAGCCTGTCGAGATTGAAGAAACTTTTCCGGATGAAAAACTCTTCGGAATTGAGGTAACTACTTCGGAAACTCCTTGGTATGCAGATATCGTAAATTACTTAGTTACCGGTGAGTTTCCGTCTACCATGCATAAATTTCAACGTGACAAACTTAAGCATAATGCTAGAACCTTTATCTGGGATGAGCCTTATTTGTGGAAACAATGCTCCGATTTAGTAATTAGGAGATGTATCCCGGATAGTGAGTTTAAGCCCATTCTAGACTTTTGTCACAATGAAGCATGTGGGGGACACTTTGGTTCTAGGAGGACAGCCCTTAAGATTTTAGATTGCGGTTTCTTTTGGCCTAGTTTATTTCGCGATGCTCATGCATATTGTGCTGCATGTGATAAGTGCCAGAGATTCGGTAATTTAGGCCTTAGAGATCAAATGCCACAACACTACATATTTAATGTTGAAATTTTTGATGTGTGGGGTATTGATTTTATGGGACCATTTCCTCCCTCCAATGGTTTTACTTATATCTTACTCGCAGTAGATTATGTTTCTAAATGGGTGGAGGCAAAGGCCACCCGTACTAATGATTCGCGAGTTGTTGCAGATTTCCTACGAACTAACATTTTCAGTAGATTTGGAATGCCACGCGTTCTAATCAGCGATGGAGGAAGTCACTTTTGCAACCGCACGGTGGAAGCACTGATGAGGAAGTATGGCGTAAAACACAAGGTTTCCACACCATACCACCCTCAAACAAATGGAATGGCTGAAGTTTCCAACCGTGAGATCAAGAAGATTTTGGAGCGAACCGTCCGTCCAAACCGGAAAGATTGGAGTCAATGCTTAGACGATGCATTGTGGGCTTACAGGACTGCCTACAAGACCCCCATTGGTATGTCACCTTTCCGATTAATTTATGGAAAGGCGTGCCATCTTCCGGTTGAATTAGAGCACAAGGCATGGTGGGCCGTGAAGAAATTCAACATCGATCGAGATGCCGCAGGCTTGCATCGGAAGCTACAACTTAATGAACTAGAAGAAATCAGAAATGATGCTTTCGACAATGCGTGGATTTACAAAGAGAAGACGAAAAAGATCCACGATCAGATGATTCGCGGGAAGAGTTTTGAACCTGGGCAGAAAGTATTACTTTTCAATTCAAGACTTAAGCTCTTTCCGGGAAAGCTTCGCTCTCGATGGATGGGGCCATTCGTAGTTTCTCAAGTTCTACCTCATGGAGCAATTCTCATTCGATCTATCGACAAAGGTAGTGAGTTCAAAGTAAATGGCCATCGCTTGAAGCCCTATTTTGAGGCATTTGCGGAGCACACAGTGGAGGAGATGCAACTCCAAGAACCGGCCATTTCAAAAACAAAATGATGCATCACGTCCAAAGCTAACGACGTAAAACGAGCGCTCATTGGGAGGCAACCCAATAGGGAGACAACAGATTTGTTTTCTTCTCCCCTTTTACTTAATTTAATGGCTTTTGTATTTTAAACTAGAATTTTCGTAGATCCTATACTCCATGTTTAATTCTATACTGTTACTTTACTACATTGAGGGCAATGTAGAGTTTAAGTGTGGGGGAAGGGTTTATAATTTAATTGTGTCTAAATTAGTGTTTTTCAGAGTCTTTAGGATGCCCTTAGCTAGTCGATGATGAAATTTGACCGATACGAACACATGGCGTATAAATCACATGCATCGAATTCTTGTGCTAATTGAGATATTCTATATGTTTTTAACATGTAGTAGATATGAATTGCAAAAACATGGTACAGAAATCGCATGCTTGAATAAGTTTTTAATCATATGAACCCTATGTGAGCTTTTGAGCTATCTGTTCTTTATTCGAGTGAATATACATCCATTTCGTAGCTACTAGCTTATATATGCCTCATTTGATTGCTTGCCATAGATTTTAATGAACTAGAGAATACTAGAACTTACTCATGTCAATTTGCAAAGCTTTTAAGTTGATACATACTTTGATTTTGGAAATGATTAAAGGCATTTAGGATTTTCCACCACATTGCCATATATCCATGTATCCCATTTGTACGCACAAGTTGCGACACCCCTAGATAAACCAATTGAGCCCACGTTAAGCTTTTCTTTTATCACCATATATACCTAAACACTTACCCTAGTATAGAATATCCTTACCTTTGTTCCGGAAACTTGGTGAGAATTTTTCGAAACTAGCACATAAGATTATGGTTTGGTAGGAAAGATTGAAAGAGTTAATGTGAGTAAGGGGAAAGACTTGTCCAAATAAACTTAAAAAGTATGAGATTGCCAAAAAGAAAAGAAAAAATTATATTTGAGAGAATGAAAAGAAAAAAAAACTAGTATCTCTCATGGCAATATGTTGTGTTCTAAAGTAGAAACCAATTGGATTAACGTCCCCCTTATTTGCGGATTTGGAGATTACGATAAATTGAAGGCCCAAAAATAGAACAAAATATGGCCTTTGTCCTGTCCGAAAAGCTCAAAGGGTAGATTAGCTTGAAGTATACATGGTAACATACAAATGGAGATGGAGGACTAATATGGTGCTAGACTAAGTCGTTGGAACGTTTTTATCACCACATATCTAAATTTCGAATGCCTTAGCCTTAACCCCATTACAACCTCACTAAAAGTCCTTTATGATCCTTAAAATGAGTAGCTTTCAATTAGTAGAGTAAGTTGCATGAGTAAGCTTATGGTTTTGGTTCATTTGTGCAAATAATCAAACTTTATTCATGTGGTTTTCATTTCAATTCATATACACTTTAAGTGAACCATTTTCATGAGTGAAAAATATGATGAGTGCATCCTTGTGAGTTGATTAAACCTTTATTCAAAGCATGCACAGCTATAGCATAACCATTGTTTTCTCTATGTCTTACTTGTTCATTACATAAATTATATCGCAATTATCTCTTGAATTCGTTGAGCATACACGTTGAAATTCATGTGAGCCATCGCCATATACTTATGCAAATTCTGAGACAAATTTTAGCTAAGGGCTTAGTTGTTCTTTCTTTTGTTTTAAATTCTTAGAGAGTCTTAGTTTAACTTAGTGTTTGCTAAGGGACTAGCAAAGTCTAAGTGTGGGGGAATTTGATATACGCATTTTATGCCCGTTTCTTAACGCATTTCCCTTTTCGTTTAGCTATGTTATTATCTTAGTTTTTATGTTTTCCTTACTTAAATTGTTATTTTGAAGATATTTACGGTGGAGATTAATAACGGCGCAATTCGGAGGAATTTCGGCGATTTTGCGATTTTTGCGATTTCGGACCACGAAAAATGGGCCGGCCCAAAAAGCAAATTATGGGCCGATTTCTCAACTCTTGTTTCGGCCCATTAACAAGCCCAAACCCATGTAATTCGGCCTAGATGCCTTTTGGTGAAGAGGAAAAGTCTTGTTTTGAAAGGGCAAGTCAACATTATCAAGCTAATAATCACAAATGGTGACTACACATGGTGATTCATGCTTAGGGTTCCCAAATGGTGACTACACTAGGTGACTCTTGCTTTGCATTGAATGAAAAGATGACTTGCCATGGTGACAAGCTAGGTGATTCATGCTTAGGGTTCGGCAATGGTGATTAAGTGTGTGACTTGCCTTAATGATCATTGCATGCATTAAATGGAGGAGGCAAGGTGGAAGAGAGAAGGCATGAATCCCTTGCCTATATAAGGGAGGAGGCCAGCCATAAAACAGATCCATCACTCATTTTACTAAGCAAAGCTCTACACAAATACTCCTCCACCATTAAACACTTAAGAGTTCACACACCAAGCAGAAGCATCATCTTCCTCCATTCAAGGCCGAAGCAAGCTAGGGTTCCTCCATCCTTCCAAGCCGAAGCAAACCATCCTCCATCCCTCACAATACGCTAAGTCCCTTGTGAAGGAAGTCCATCTCCACCGTAGTTCATCAAGCACTCAAGATAAAAAGTGTAACCATGATCTTCACTTTCATTTCTTTAGCTTTGTATGTGAATCTTTTGATGTATTGGAATAACAAGTTTAGAAAGTTTAGATTTGTGTATCAAATGAATAACAAGTTTAGATTTGTGTTTCATGTGCCTAAACCGATTTGTAATATGCATGTGTTTATGATTTATAGCTTTTTTTGCATGTTTGATACAATCTTAAAGCTTCGAATGCATGTATTAGAAAATACGCTAAGTCCCTCTCTTTTGCATGTTTCGATGATCGTATGTTGTTTAGGATGTTTATACGCTAAGTTGCATTCCTACACAATTATCAAGCATGTGTACTTAGTTATAAGTTATGAATTTCGCAACTTACACAAAGGTTTGATGCATGAAAAGGGTAGGTTAATAAGATGAGTTGATCACATGTAATTAATAGTGTAACTTCTTATTTTTAGCAAGCATAATTAGACTTTAAGTTTCTTGATTGTTGAAACTTGTCTATGAGTAAAACATGTTAGATGCCTAAGAGTTTTAGTTGTGTTTGCATGTTATGTACTTTAAATTCGTAGATTAAATAACCAACTTCCATTCCCCCCCAAATATTTACATTTCCGCATAATAACGAAACCATGCATGCGCCCTTAATTCCCCGGATAAAGAACGATCCCTACTCGCCAATATTACAAATGACAAACGAAGGGTTTAAATTGCAATGCGCGTAATCTGTGTTTTTAAGTTAACGTGAATGCATATTTTTGCGCGTATCAGTAGTAAAGGCTTAGATAAAACTTAGGTTGCATATAATATGATTAGGTTATAAAGGAATGAGGTAAGTATGACGAGTTGATCATGTACATATATAGGACAGCTTTTATTTTCGGTTTAGAAAGCATGTTTAGGATTCTATGTTCTTGTTTGTTTTGCTTGTCTATGAGTTTAAGCATGATAGAACTTAGGGTTTCTCTATGTTTTTTCTGCCATGTTTTGCAATTTAATTTCATAGATTATAAAAACCAACTTTTAAATCCCCCCATTTTAAACCTAGCGTAGTCACGCATACACCCTCAATCCCCGGTTAAGAACGATACCCTACTTACCAATGCTACATCTTACAAAAAAGGGTTTTAATTACTTATGCATTTTTGTTGAGTGTTAAGTGTTTATTTAGTACTTAGTAAAAGCGTGTATCAATTTTGGCGCCGTTGCCGGGGATTGTTAAGAAATTGTGTGTTTACGCTTGTAAATATGTAAAATTGTGTAAATAAAAAGCATGTACATAAATCTGGTAAAGTGTCGAAATTTTTACTTGTTAATATTACTTGTGCATATTATGTGCCATTCTAACCTTTGTTTTGCAGCCATGTATATAGTTAAACATTAAAGGTAGTCTTCGACTTACATTGAGTACATAAGTTTGGTTGATTAAGTCTCACTCATTGGAATAGATGGCGCCTCTGTTTCTTGCTGATCTCCTTAACCCCTTGTGATGTGTGGATTTCATCACCACACACCATAACCTAAGTTATGGACATGAGGTCGAGGGCGGAGTTTGCAAAGGACTTGAGGGAATGTCTTTCTCGAGATTTTGGCTGAATGTCGGACATGGTGTCTAGAAACGGGTTATGATTGGTGACAGGTTTTGGATCTATGAAAGACTTACACCATTGGAGTATATACTGGTTGGCCAGGTTAGCCTCGGGGTGTATTGTCGAAATTAGTCCTACCTCTCGCGTTATCTCTATCCCTAACTCGCCATGTTTTCGATTGAACCAAGGCCAATTGATTGAGAATGTACATTTTATAGCGCGGGTCACACGTCCAATGAAAGACCTAAAGATTAAGCTAGTGCACTCTCTTTAAATGGAAGGCGCAAATCAATGTACAAAATAAGTGTGCATTTACTTGTAAATTTAAGTGTGCATCTAACTTGTAAAGGACTAAATCACGTTGCTTTTAGCTTGCATAACCTTCTGGCAGCTTTGTGATGCTCAGATTTCACCACCGGATACCCTAACCTAAGTGAAGTTAGGGGCATGAGGCCAAAAGAAAGGTCAAGTTTGCATCATGTATTTAGCACGTAACTTTGTATGTTTTCTGCAGGTTCTAACGTTTTCTCTTATGCATTCATGTCATTTCTCACTTAGGCTCTTGTTTAATGCATTTGAATGACGATTTAAGTGTTTTGAGCATGAATTTGAATGAAACGTGGTGTGCTTGCATTACTATATATGTTTCTAAGTCTGTGCATTGTAAATATGCCTAATTTTGCAGAAAACATGTAAATTGAGTCCTAACTTATCTATGCATTCATTCTAGGTTGTCTAACCTTGCATTCACGTTTACAATTCTTGTAGTGTCTTAACTTAGTGTTTTTACAAGCTTTCGTGCGTTTGTAGTTCTTCTTTATGTTATTCGTTTTCTTGTGTTTTAATGTGTTTAGTGAGTTTTCGTGTGTTTTTTCTTATCTTTTTGACAATTTTGGTTAGTATCTTGCATTCCTTGTGTATTCTTTTGATACTAACACTTGATCTTTGAGCAGTTTTCAGGGGCTAATCTTGAATGTCCAGCTCCCATCCAACTCCTAAGATCAATCTGCAAGCACTCACGGACCGTTTAGCTCACTTGAGATCTCAAGTGAATCCTAGGGACCAAGATTTCGAGCAGCCTCTCATTGAGGATTACTTGGACTCTCCACACTCATCCCATCACTCCATCAAGCACTCACAAGAAGAAGAGCAAGAAATGGCACGTAACAACCATCCAAAGCCTCTCAACGTCAATCACAATGAGAGGCGATCTCTTCGCCAACGTACTTGCTCCACGGAATGGAGTGATACGCGCAAAACATGCATTCACGTTAACTTAAAAACACAGATTACGCGCATTGCAATTTAAACCCTTCTTTTGTCATTTGTAATATTGGCGAGTAGGGATCGTTCTTTATCCGGGGAATTAAGGGCGCATGCATGGTTTCGTTAATAAGCGGAAATGTAAATGTTTGGGGGGATTGGAAGTTGGTTGTTTAATCTACGAAATTAAAGTACAAAAACATGCAAACACAACTAAAACTCTTAGGCATCTAACATGTTTTACTCATAGACAAGTTTCAACAATCAAGAAACTTAAAGTTTAATTATGCTTGCTAAAAATAAGAAGTTACACTACTAATTACATGTGATCATCTCATCTTATTAACCTACCCTTTTCATGCATCAAACCTTTTTGTAAGTTACAAAATTCATAACTTCTAACTAAATATACATGCTTAATAATTGAGTAGGAATGCAACTTAGCGTATAAACATCCTAAACAACATACGATCATCGAAACATGCGAAAGAGAGGGACTTAGCGTATTTTCTAACACATGCTTACGAAGCTTTAAGATTGTATCAAACATGCATAAAAGGCTAGAAATCATAAACACATGCAACTTATGAATCGGTTTAAACACATAAAACACAAATCTAAACTTGTTCTTCATTTGATACATAAATGTATTCCAATACATCAAAAGGTTCAAATACAAAGCAAAAGAAATGAGAGTGAAGATCATGGTTACACTTTTTGTCTTGAATGCTTGATGATCTACGGTGGAGATGGATTTCCTTCACAAGGGACTTAGCGTATTGTGTTGGATGGAGGAGGATTGCTTCGGCTTGGATGGAGAAGATGTGCTTCGGCTTTGCTTGAGAATCCTTGAAGTGTTTATGGTGGAGGAGTATTTGTGTAGAGTTTTTGCTTGTAAAATGAGAGATGCATAATATATGGCCAGCCTCCTCTCTTATATAGGCAAGGGATGTTGCCTTCTCTCTTCCACCTTGCCTCCCTCCATTTAATGCAAGTAATGATCAATATGGCAAGTCACTCCCTTAGTCACCTTTTGTGATCATCATTTGTGAACCCTAAGCAAGAGTCACCATGCAAGTCACCATTTATAAACCCTAAGCAAGAGTCACCATGGCAAGTCACATGGCAAGTCATCTTTTGTGATGATCACAAAGCTTAGTCACTAAAATGAGTCACAAAGCTTGATATTGTTGACTTTTCAACTTCACCAAAAGGCTTCCATGCCAAAATGAATGGGTTTGGGCTTGATAATGGGCCGAAACAAGATTTGAGAAATCGGCCCATAATTTGCTATTTGGGCCGGCCCATTTTCGGAGGTCCAAAATCGCAAAAATCGCAAAATCGCCGAAATTCCTCCAAATTGCGCCGTTATTAATCTCCACCGTAAATATCTTCAAAATAACAAATTAAATAAGGAAAACATAAAAACTAAGATAATAACATAGCTAAACGTAAAGGGAAATGCGTTAAGAAACGAGCATAAAATGCGTATATCATGGAGTAGTCGTCCTTCTTGCATAGCATTTCCGGAACCCCAAGCGGATAAGAAGGACATTGAGTTGAAAAGTGGCTTCCTACACCATTTACCAATCTTCCATGGGCTGTCAAATGAAGATCCCAACATGCACCTCAAGCAATTTCAGTTCATTTGCATGAGTATGAAGCCTTTGGATGCCGATGAAGAACTTTTCAAACTCAAAGCTTTTCCTTTTACATTGACGGATAGATCTTAAACTTGGCTGTTGGAACTACCGCCTAATCACATCACGACGTGGAAGCAACTTGCGGACCTGTTCTTGGCCAAGTACTTTCCGGCCTCAAAGATCACTGTTTTGAGGAAGAAGATCACGCGAATTACACAAGCATCGGATGAGTCTTTTGGCCAATATTATGATCGCTTGAAAGTCTTATGTTCCACTTGCCGTTCCGATGCTTTTTCCGAGACAAACCTCATGAACTACTTTTATGATGGTTTGAAGCCGATTGATAGAGAGCTTCTTGATGCCGCTGCCACCGGAGCATTCATGGATCTAGATGAGGCGGAAGCTCGTACTTTGTTGGAAAACCGAGCCAATAATGATGCTTAGTATGGGATGGCTCCACGAAGACAAATGAATGAAGCTAGTTCAACGCAAGTTAAGGACGAGAAGTATGACAAGCTAACTTCCATGTTAGTGCAACTGCTTGAATTAGAGACGAAAAGAGCCAAGGCAAACTTAGGACCTGTATGTGGCGTTTGCAATATACAAGGGCACTACAATGATGAATGTCCTAACATGAAGGAGCAAGGCAATGGCAATCCGGAGCAAGTTAATGCAATTGGAGGATATCAAGGAGGCCAAGTAAATGCAATTGGAGGATATCAAGGAGGCCAACGTTACAATAATTACAACAACAACAATTTTGGCAACCGAGATCATCCGGTTTCAAGTGGAGTATCAATGAGGGATGTTTAAACCCTCCGGCACCTCAACAAGGCTACCAACGTGCTCCATTTCAACCAAGGCAGCCAATGCAACAAGCTCCCATTCCAACAATGCAACCTATGCAATAATCTCCTCCAGTCCAACAACAATTTACAAATCCGGACTATGACAAGATGTTCACTCAATTGTCCGCTTCAACAAAAGTTCTGTTGGAGGGACAAGCAAAACAAAAGGAGACGTTGGATCTACATGGCCGAGACATCACTGAAATCAAAAAGCAAATGGGCCAACTCGTGGACTTCATGGGTCAATTCCATGAATCCGGTCATCTCCCTCCTCAATCTTTATGTGACGACCCAGAACAATATTAGCAGTGGAATCAGCTTAATCTACGAGCTTGCGCGTAGTCGCAGATGTCCGACGGTTGTTTGAATCGCTAGATTTGATAACGACTAAATCATTGGCCGAGAATTGGAGCTGGGTCTCTTCTCGAGAGTCGTTGTACGTGTTATTTCTAGTTCGTGGGCGGTTTCGGATCGTTATTTGGACGACCGAGGAATATACTACAAATATTTGAAGTTTTTATTTAATCGGTTTTATATGTCAGATTTCTTAACGACTAAATTACCGGACGAGAACTTGGTTTTGGCTTCTTCACGGAAGTTGTTGAGAATTTAATTTCGAGCTTGTGGGAACTTCTGGAGGATTATTCCGAGTTATGAAGATTAAGTTGTGAATATTTCCGATTGTTGATTATTTAATCGGATAAGTTTGTGTTTGGGTTGAACAGTTGACTTTTTATCCGTCTAGTCGATGTGTTTGACTTCGGGTGATAATTGAAGAATATGTTGAGTCGAGTTTGTTGCCGCGAGAATTATCGAAATCAGAATTACGACGCGAAAGTTACGTGTGTTTGAAGTTTGTCGTGAAATTAATTAAGGGGATTTCCTAAAATGGCAAGCTAGTTATTGTGACTTTCCCCTTTGGGAAAGTCAAACCTGGAATTAATTGTGTTGACCGATCAGTTTGGGCAAGGTGGAGTGTGGCGTGTGACGGTGGTTGCTCGCCGGCGGTGGTTCTCCGAACGGGGTGACCTTGGTTTATACCTCAAAAGAGGCGCCTCGGCCACCCCGACTTGTCTCCGACCTCCCTTCACGGCCAAGTCCACGGAGGAGGAAGAATTTTCCGGCAAGAAAATGGAGATTTTTTGGTGAATTCGGGTTCCACGATTTCGGCCGAGTTGAGCTCAAACAAGGACTGGGTTTTGTAGCTCTCCTCACCATGATTCTAACCATGTAAGTATGGAGTTCTAATTCGATTTGTGCTTGGAGAATTTTGGATTTGAAATTTTGGGAACAATTCGGTTTATCACGAAATTGGACTAGTTAGAGTGTGAATTGGCCTTTGTTGCAGTTGTGAAAGTTGCTCAGTGGGTGATTTTGCATGGAATAGGGGTTGCTCCACCGAGAAATTTCACGGTTGGTGGTGGCGACGCCGGCGGCGGCGGTCAACGGTCAACTTTGACTTTTTGGGGTTTTCGACAAGTTGCATGTCGTTTCACTCCAAATCGCGCCCCGATCGCAGTGGGGAGGTTCGTTTTTTGAGTAGAGCATCCGAAAGTACAGCGAGGTATTGAGGTGTGATTTTCGGATTTTCGGCAGTTTGTCGTAATCGGATTATGTGTTTCCGAGAACGGTGGTTTCTCGTGATTTGTTTTGAATTGTCGAGTTATGACTTTGAGAAATAAACTTTGTGATTATTCAGGGGTTCGTGATCGTTTATTTGGCGAGGGACTTTCCGCCGGATCACAGGTTAACGCGAACTGCGTTACGCTAGTCTGTGAGTGGACAATTTCTTTTCACGGATTGATTGCGAGTCTTTTTATACGATTTTCGAACTTGAGCATGCATACGAGATTACGATTTATACGAGCATGTGTTAGATGATTATGCTTAGATCATTATACATTACGTATATGCATTTATATACTGTTTATTGCATTTGCATCAAACTATTTATGATTTGGTTTACACAGAGTACAGTCGTTATATATGTTGTTGTATCGATACACTCGCATCCCGGCTGATCCCCGAGGATGTGTACCGGGGGAGGCTGTGACTCCTGACCCGAGGCCTTTACCGGGGGGAGGCAGACCTCTGACCTGAGGCCTTTCTGGCTAGAATCACGTGGAAGTCTGGGACTCCGTGATTCTGACTGTACTAGCACGGATGTGTCCATGAGTGACCCCGTGGGATTTTTACTTACATGCTCAGTACGCTGGAGAAATATGAGTTTACCTCGCGTATTTTATTATATTTATTCATTTGGACTCGCATATGTTTTCATAACGTATATTACTCGGTGAAAGACATTTATTTTCGTCCACTCACTTTAACGATTTTCATGTCTTTCCCCTGGGCTTTTCGGTTTCCGTGCCCAGTTTGCAGTTCGGACTCTGGTGTCACACGTCATTGTCGGAGGCATAGTGCTCGAGCTACCTTGTTTCTTTCAGTAGGTTTATTGTTCTACCTACTGTGGTTTACGTATATGATTATACATTAGAGGTCGCTCTGAGTATTCTGTTGTATATATTATACGATTTTACTCCGGATTTCAGTAAAGTACAGATATATTTATTGTTTTACTTTACTGTTGATATATTGAGAAATCCGGATGGGATTGGTGCCCACGGTTTGATTTTTGTGGCATAGGATGAAGTGTATTTTCCGCGTGCAGGTAATGGTAATTCCACGTTAGTAACGAAACTCTGCCGAAATTTCTACGGTTTTTGTTGGTTCGTGTTTTCGAAAGGGTTTGATTCCGGTTTAGGGAACTAAATCGGGGTTGGGTCCTTTAGCTTGGTATCAGAGCATTAGGTTATAGGTTCTGTAGACTTCTGTAGTCATGTTTACTAAGGATATTTGAGAATGTACAGCATGTCTGGAATGGTGACCCGACTAGCCGGTGGATACTCATCAATATTCCGGGTGTTATACTTTCAAATATTTGAAGTTCCATGATTACGTTCTACTTGTTATGAACGATGTTTTATTCATAAGGATGCCTCCTTGACGTGCTTTCCGTGTCGGTACAGTTGTGGATCCTATTGAGGATCAATCGACGCGCGATTTGCCAGTGGGTTGTGGGTTTGGATGAGCATTCTGAGTTCAGAGATTTGTGTGGCACGGTTTGCCTGGTTGTGTGTGTATGAGCATCTACATGTTGCCTTAGAGCTGAGAATTATGGCAGTTGATGTTTGCCTGAGTCAGATCATTGTATTTGGTGGGCTGGTATTGTGTGAGTTCCTGTTGCGACTCCATGGCCTACATTCCGGGTGTTGTTTATACGGTAATGGATTTATCAGGCTACCCAGCAATCGAATGAGGAGTGTATTCCTTTTAAATCATAGGCGCAATCAAAACGTAGACGTACTTAAATTGATTTACATTGTGCACGAGTATTGGTTATAAGGTTTCGTTCTTTGGAATAGGTGGTGCCTCTTTTTCTGGTTTATCTCCTTAACCCCTCGTGATGTATGGATTTTATCACCACACGCCATAACCTAAGTGAAGTTATGGGCACGAGGTTGTGGGCGGAGTTTACTAAGAACTTGAGATTATATACTATCTCACAAATTTGGCTGATTGTTGGATATGGTGAATGGGTTTATGATTGGTGCCGGGTTTCGGATCTAAGCAATAGAACACCATTGGAGTATATACCGTAACTGGTTAGCCTCAGGGTGTCTCTAGGAACAACATTGGAGTATATACTCTTACGAGTAAGCCTCGGGTTGTTCTAAATATTAGTCCTTACCTCTCGCGTTATCTCTATTCCTACTAACCATTTCTAAACGTAACTAAGCTGAATTGTAGTCGGTATATATTTTCGCGCGGGCTGCACGTCCAAGAAATTTACCGAATGATCATTTCGCGTACTCTCTGTAAATCATAAGTGCATACGAATACGGATAAATACGAACTTGATAAATACGACATAATCCTTTAATTAGATGGTATATCGGATTATGCATGCTTAGACCTCCTGGAATCAGACTTCATCTTCGGATGAACGAGACCCATTGCACAGTCGAGAGCCTCTGCACCACGTACCATCGGGGCCAAAGGAAATAAATAAAACTTAGTCAAATTTTTGTGTTTGTTTGTGCATTAAAAACTGTAAAGGACTAACAAACGTTACTTAGCTTGCATAACCTCTCTTAGGCTTTATGATACTCGGATTTCACTACCGAGTACCCTAACCTAAGTGAAGTTAGGGACATAAGATCGAAGAAGAGGTCATTCTTTGCATTCATTTTTTTTTAGCACGTAACTCGTGTGTTTTCTGCAGGTTCTAACGTTTTCTCTTATGCATACACTCCATCTTTCACGTAGGATTGTTGTTTAATGCATTTTATTGAAAAAAAAAATGTGTGGTGCATAAATTCGATGTGAATTATTGTTTGCTTGTATTTGAACTTTGTTTATATATGTTCTAACTAAATTCTTGGGTTTAGCATTAGATAGTGTTAATTTGCAGAAAACATGTGTCTTAGTTTATTACATTCTTTTGCATAGCCCATAAAATTGATTAAATCATTTGCATTACTTAGTAAATTACATTTAGTGTCTTAACTATTATAAATTTTGTGTGTTTTAGTAGTTTTTAAGTATTTGTGAGTATTTATAGTTTGCTTTGATAGTTTTACTATTTGTTATTGCTTTGTTTTCTAAATATGTCTTACGATTTTGGTTAGTATTCCTATATTCATCTCAAATTCTTTGTTGATACTAACACTTGGTCTTTGGTGGATGCTCAGGCTAATGAATGTCCGATCGGAATCCTGGACCATCTAGAACAAAGTTTGAGGAGATCGCAGAGAGAATAGCGAGACTTAGAGCTCAAACTGACATCCTGGATCATCCCATCATCGAGGAAGTTTCCGAGTCTTCACATTCATCAACCGACCACAATTCAGAAGTAGAAGCACAGCAAGTCAACATGGCCAATGCAGGACAATCTCTTCGTCAGCGCACCTGCTCAACAGAATGGAGCAGCGGGCCTTCGAGCATTGCTTTTCCACAACCGGAGGAAAACATGAAGGATATCGAGCTAAAGAGTGGCTTCCTCCACCGACTACCCATTTTTCACGGACTTTCCAATGAAGATCCGAACAAGCATCTCAAACAATTCCAATTTGTTTGTAACAGCATGAAGCCATCCGATGCTGATACGGAGCTCTTCAAACTAAAGGCATTCCCATTCACCCTAGTCGACAGGGCCGAGTCTTGGCTTATGGAACTACCGCCGAACCATATTACCTCATGGAAGCAACTTGCGGACATGTTCCTAGCAAAGTACTTCCCGGCCTCAAAGATCACCGTCTTGAGAAAGCAAATCACTGGCATCACACAGAAACCGGACGAGACCTTCGGCCAATATTACGACCGATTCAAAGTTTTGTGTGCCACTTGCCCATCACATGGATTTTCCGAGACCAATCTCATGAATTACTTTTACGATGGTCTCAAGCCGATCGATAGGGAATTGCTGGATGCAGCAGCCACCGGTGCATTCATGGACTTAACCGAAACCGAAGCTAGAGCTCTTCTAGAGAATCGGGCCAATAATGATGCACAATATGGAATGTCCAACAGACGAGCAGTCGGTGAAGCGAGTTCTACAACCGACGCGGACGAAAAGTACGACAAACTAGCTCATATGCTAGAGAAGGTTTTAGAACTCGAGACGACAAGAGCGAAGGCAACTCAACGGCCTGTTTGTGGCATATGTCAAACACAAGGTCACCACAACGACCAGTGCCCTCAAGTGCCGGAACAAGCAAGCGAGCCGGAGCACGCTAACGCCATCGGCGGATATCAGGGAGGACAACGGTATAACAATTATAACAACTATGTTAACCGTGATCATCCGGGTTTTAGATGGAGCAGCAACGAGGGAACTTTGAACCCTCCAGCACCTCAACAAAGCTACCAACGCCCTCCATTTCAACCAAGGCCACCGATGCAGCCGGGTTCGTCTTCGCAATCCTTCACCAACCCGGATTACGACAAGATGTTGTCGCAACTTTCGGCCTCCACTCAAGTTCTCCTCGACGGACAATCGAAGACAAAGGAGACACTTGACTCACATGGCCGCGACATCACCGAAGTGAAGAAGCAGCTTGGCCAGCTTGTTGATTTCATGGGCCAAATCAAGGAAACCGGTCGGCTTCCACCTCAAACCACTCCAAATCAAAGAAACGTGAATGCTATGGTCACAAGGAGTGGGAAGATACTTGAGGAACCAAAGACCAAGCGATCTCATCTTGATGAAGTCACCATCGAGGACATCACCAACGAAGAAGAAGATGAGATCGATCCGGCAATTCAAGAGGCCGAGAAACAGAAGGTGACGCCTAATGTCACCAAGGCACAATCACCTCCACAACCTACCCCAATCAAAGGTAAAAACCATATTCCTTCAAATACGGTTATTACTAATTCTTCGTTTGCTGTTGCACCTTTCCCTAGCAGATTATCAAAATCGAAGAAGAAGGATGCCCAATATGAAGATATCCTGGACATCTTCCGAAAAGTACAAGTGAATTTGCCCTTGATCGAGTGCATAAAACAGGTGCCGATATACGCGAAGTTTCTCAAAGAATTATGCACACAGAGGAGGCAAACTCGAGAGAAGGAGGTTGTGAAGGTGAACGCAACCGTTTCGGCGGTTTTGCAGCGTCGGCTACCCCCAAAACTGAAGGACCCAGGGAGCTTTGCAGTTCCTTGCGTAATCGGTGACACCCACTTCCAAGACGTGATGCTTGATCTCGGAGCTTCCATCAACGTCATGCCTTACTATCTATTCGAATCGATGGAGCTTGGAGATCTCAAGCAAGATGGTGTTGTCATCCAATTAGCCGATCGCACACACAAGTATCCGAGGGGATACGTAGAAGACGTTCTCGTGCAAGTCAACAACTTGATATTCCCTGCCGATTTCTATATAGTTGACATGGAAGAGAGTCCACTGAACACCACGCCGCTACTGCTTGGGCGACCTTTCATGCGGACTGCGAGAACGAAGATTGATGTGTTTCAAGGCACTTTCTCCATGGAGATTGATGGAGAAAGAATCGAGTTCAACATCCTGGACGGGATGAAGTTTCCAATGTCGAGCGTAGCTGCCATTTCGACATACGATCCCGTGGATACCTTAGCACAAGGCTACCTCGACACCATCAATGAGGATGAACTCGACATGGCCATTCAACTTGGGCATGACGGCCTTCTCGAAGCCTTACTAGAGCTTGAACCTCGTATTCAAGACATGGCCATGGCCCTAAATGCGGCACCACGAAAAGTAAGCTTTTCTCCTCCTTTACCAATTACTTTTGGTACTAATAAAATGGTTCCTTCCATCGTAGAAGCTCCAGTTTTAGAACTCAAGCTACTACCGGACCATTTGAAGTATGCGTACTTGGGCGAGAATGAAACTTTACCTGTCATTATTTCGTCCGCGCTAGAAGTGGAACAGGAGGAGAAGCTCGTAAGTGTGCTCAAACGATACAAACCCGCAATAGGCTGGACACTTGCGGACATCAAGGGAATAAATCCAGCAACATGTGTGCATAGGATTTTCCTTGAAGAAGTGATACGCGCAAAACATGCATTCACGTTAACTTAAAAACACAGATTACGCGCATTGCAATTTAAACCCTTCTTTTGTCATTTGTAATATTGGCGAGTAGGGATCGTTCTTTATCCGGGGAATTAAGGGCGCATGCATGGTTTCGTTAATAAGCGGAAATGTAAATGTTTGGGGGGATTGGAAGTTGGTTGTTTAATCTACGAAATTAAAGTACAAAAACATGCAAACACAACTAAAACTCTTAGGCATCTAACATGTTTTACTCATAGACAAGTTTCAACAATCAAGAAACTTAAAGTTTAATTATGCTTGCTAAAAATAAGAAGTTACACTACTAATTACATGTGATCATCTCATCTTATTAGCCTACCCTTTTGATATACGCATTTTATGCTCGTTTCTTAACGCATTTCCCTTTTCGTTTAGCTATGTTATAATCTTAGTTTTTATGTTTTTCTTAATTAATATGTTATTTTGAAGATATTTACGGTGGAGATTAATAACGACGCAATTCGGAGGAATTTCGGCGATTTTGCGATTTTTGCGATTTTGGACCTCTGAAAATGGGCCGGCCCAAAAAGCAAATTGTGGGCCGAATTCTCAACTTTTATTTCGGCCCATTATATGGCCCGAACACATTCAATTCGGCAAGGATGCCCTTTGGGGAAGTTGAAAAGTCAAGCTTATCAAGCTAATCATCACAAATGGTGACTCTTGCTTAGGGTTAATAAATGATCATCACAAAAGATGACTTGCCATGGTGACTCTTGCTTTGGGCTTGTAAATGATGATCACACATGGTGACTTGCATGGTGACTTGCCATATTGATCATTGCTTGCATTAAATGGAGGGAGGCAAGGTGGAAGAGAGAAGGCAAACATCCTTGCCTATAAATACCAAGGGAGGCTGAACCATTCAAGACATCACTCATTTTACAAGCCAAAGCTCTACACAAATACTCCTCCACCATAAACACTTCAAGGATTCTCAAGCAAAGCCGAAGCACATCTCCTCCATTCCAAGCCGAAGCAAGGTTCTAGGGTTCTCCTCCATCCAAGCCGAAGCAAAGCATCCTCCATCCTTCACAATACGCTAAGTCCCTTGTGAAGGAAAGCCATCTCCACCGTAGATCATCTAGCATTCAAGACAAAAAGTGTAACCATTATCTTCACTTTCATTTCTTTTGTTTTGTATTTGAACCTCTTGATGTATTGGAATACATTTATGTATCAAATGAAGAACAAGTTTAGATTTGTGTTTTATGCTCTTAAACAGATTTGTAATATGCATGTGTTTATGATTTCTAGCCTTTTATGCATGTTTGATACAATCTTAAAGCTTCGAATGCATGTGTTAGAAAATACGCTAAGTCCCTCTCTTTCGCATGTTTCGATGATCGTATGTTGTTTAGGATGTTTATACGCTAAGTTGCATTCCTACTCAATTATTAAGCATGTGTATTTAGTTAGAAGTTATGAATTTCGTAACTTACAAAAAGGTTTGATGCATGAAAAGGGTAAGGTAATAAGCTGAGATGATCACATGTAATTAGTAGTGTAACTTCTTATTTTTAGCAAGCATAATTAGACTTTAAGTTTCTTGATTGTTGAAACTTGTCTATGAGTAAAACATGTTAGATGCCTAAGAGTTTTAGTTGTGTTTGCATGTTTTTGTACTTTAATTTCGTAGATTAAACAACCAACTTCCAATCCCCCCAAACATTTACATTTCCGCTTATTAACGAAACCATGCATGCGCCCTTAATTCCCCGGATAAAGAACGATCCCTACTCGCCAATATTACAAATGACAAAAGAAGGGTTTAAATTGCAATGCGCGTAATCTGTGTTTTTAAGTTAACGTGAATGCATGTTTTGCGCGTATCAATTTTTGGCGCCGTTGCCGGGGAGTTAGAATGTTTTTGTATGATTTCGTTGTACATTTGTAATTAAAAGCATGTCTAAATTTTTGAAGTACATACTTGTTCATTCTTGTTTATACTTAAAGAAATTTACATACATGTTTACAATGCATACTTTTACTTAGACGAATTTATTTATACTTAGTTTTTACACTTGCATAATTTATTTTCATGTTAAAGGATAGTCTTTGATTTAATTTGAGTACTAGTACTTAGTTATTAAATAAATCTCTATGGAATAGGTGGTGCCTCTTTTGTTTGTCTATCTCCTTAACCCTTCGTGATGTGTGGATTTCATCACCACACGCCATAACCTAAGTGAAGTTATGGACACGAGGTTGTGGGCGGAGTTTACAAACACTTGAGATTGTATACTATCTTGTGATTTCGAGTAAGAGTTGGTTATGATGTCTAGAAGGGTTATGAATGGTGACGGGTTTTGAACTAAGAAAACAGAACACCAATGGAGTACATACTATTACGAGTAAGCCTCGGGGTGTTTCTAAGAACAACATTGGAGTATATACTCTCACGAGTTAGCCTCAGGTTGTTCCCAGAAATTAGTTCTCACCTCTCGCGTTACATCTATCCCAACTGGTCATTTCCAACAATTACAAGAATTAACGATAGTTGGTATACATTTTCGTGCGGGCCGCACGGACAAGAGATTTATTCAATAACTAAGTCGTGTATTCCTTTTAAATCATAGGCGCAATCAAAACGTAGACGTACTTAAATTGATTTACATTGTGCACGAGTATTGGTTATAAGGTTTCGTTCTTTGGAATAGGTGGTGCCTCTTTTTCTGGTTTATCTCCTTAACCCCTCGTGATGTGTGGATTTCATCACCACACGCCATAACCTAAGTGAAGTTATGGGCACGAGGTTGTGGGCGGAGTTTACTAAGAACTTGAGATTATATACTATCTCACAAATTTGGCTGATTGTTGGATATGGTGAATGGGTTTATGATTGGTGCCGGGTTTCGGATCTAAGCAATAGAACACCATTGGAGTATATACCGTAACTGGTTAGCCTCGGGGTGTCTCTAGGAACAACATTGGAGTATATACTCTTACGAGTAAGCCTCGGGTTGTTCTAAATATTAGTCCTTACCTCTCGCGTTATCTCTATTCCTACTAACCATTTCTAAACGTAACTAAGCTGAATTGTAATCGGTATATATTTTCGCGCGGGCCGCACGTCCAAGAAATTTACCGAATGATCATTTCGCGTACTCTCTGTAAATCATAAGTGCATATGAATACGGTTAAATACGAACTAAATAAATACGACATAATCCTTTAAATAGATGGTATATCGGATTATGCATGCTTAGACCTCCTGGAATCAGACTTCATCTTCGGATGAACGAGACCCATTGCACAGTCGAGAGCCTCTGCACCACGTACCATCGGGGCCAAAGGAAATAAATAAAACTTAGTCAAATTTTTGTGTTTGTTTGTGCATTAAAAACTGTAAAGGACTAACAAACGTTACTTAGCTTGCATAACCTCTCTTAGGCTTTATGATACTCGGATTTCACTACCGAGTACCCTAACCTAAGTGAAGTTAGGGACATAAGATCGAAGAAGAGGTCATTCTTTGCATTCATTTTTTTTTAGCACGTAACTCGTGTGTTTTCTGCAGGTTCTAACGTTTTCTCTTATGCATGCACTCCATCTTTCACGTAGGATTGTTGTTTAATGTATTTTATTGAAAAAAAATGTGTGGTGCATAAATTCGATGTGAATTATTGTTTGCCTGTATTTGAACTTTGTTTATATATGTTCTAACTAAATTCTTGGGTTTAGCATTATATAGTTTTAATTTGCAGAAAACATGTGTCTTAGTTTATTACATTCTTTTGCATAGCCCATAAAATTGATTAAATCATTTGTATTACTTAGTAAATTACATTTAGTGTCTTAAGTATTATAACTTTTGTGTGTTATTAGTAGTTTTTAAGTATTTGTGAGTATTTATAGTATGCTTTGATAGTTTTACTATTTGTTATTGCTTTGTTTTCTAAATATGTTTTACGATTTTGGTTAGTATTCCTATATTCATCTCAAATTCTTTGTTGATACTAACACTTGGTCTTTGGTGGATGCTCAGGCTAATGAATGTCCGATCGGGATCCTGGACCATTTAGAACAAAGTTTGAGGAGATCGCAGAGAGAATAGCGAGACTTAAAGCTCAAACTGACATCCTGGATCATCCCATCATCGAGGAAGTTTCCGAGTCTTCACATTCATCAACCGACCATACTTTAGCCTCATCAACCGACCACAATTCAGAAGCAGAAGCACAACAAGTCAACATGGCCAATGCAGGACAATCTCTTCGCCAGCGCACCTGCTCAACCGAATGGAGCAGTGGGCCTTCGAGCATTGCTTTTCCACAACCGGAGGAAAACATGAAGGATATCGAGCTAAAGAGTGGCTTCCTCCACCGACTACCCATTTTTCATGGACTTTCCAATGAAGATCCGAACAAGCATCTCAAACAATTCCAATTTGTTTGTAACAGCATGAAGCCATCTGATGCTGATACGGAGCTCTTCAAGCTGAAGGCATTTCCATTCACCCTAGTCGACAGGGCCGAGTCTTGGCTAATGGAACTACCGCCGAACCATATTACCTCATGGAAGCAACTTGCGGATATGTTCCTAGCGAAGTACTTCCCGGCCTCAAAGATCACCGTCTTGAGAAAGCAAATCACTGGCATCACACAGAAACCGGACGAGACCTTCGGCCAATACTACGACCGATTCAAAGTTTTGTGTGCCACTTGCCCATCGCATGGATTTTCCGAGACCAATCTCATGAATTACTTTTACGATGGTCTCAAGCCGATTGATAGGAAATTGCTGGATGCAGCAGCCACCGGTGCATTCATGGACTTAACAGAAACCGAAGCTAGAGCTCTTCTAGAGAATCGGGCGAATAATGATGCACAATATTGAATGTCCAACAGACGAGCAGTCGGTGAAGCGAGTTCTACAACCGACCCAGACGAAAAATACGACAAACTAGCTCATATGCTAGAGAAGGTTTTAGAACTTGAGACGACAAGAGCAAAGGCAACTCAACGGCCTGTTTGTGGCATATGTCAAACACAAGGTCACCACAATGACCAGTGCCCTCAAGTGCCGGAACAAGCAAGCGAGCCGGAGCACGCTAACGCCATCGGCGGATATCAGGGAGGACAACGGTATAACAATTATAACAACTATGTCAACCGTGATCATCCGGGTTTTAGATGGAGCAGCAACGAAGGAACTTTGAACCCTCCAGCACCTCAACAAAGCTACCAACGCCCTCCATTTCAACCAAGGCCACCGATGCAGCATGGTTCGTCTTCGCAATCCTTCACCAACCCGGATTACGACAAGATGATGTCGCAACTTTCGGCCTCCACACAAGTTCTCCTCGACGGACAATCGAAGACAAAGGAGACACTTGACTCACATGGCCGCGACATCACCGAAGTGAAGAAGCAGCTTGGCCAACTTGTTGATTTCATGGGCCAAATCAAGGAAACCGGTCGGCTTCCACCTCAAACCACTCCAAATCAAAGAAACGTGAATGCTATAGTCACAAGGAGTGGGAAGATACTTGAGGAACCAAAGACCAAGCGATCTCATCTTGATGAAGTCACCATTGAGGACATCACCAACGAAGAAGAAGATGAGATCGATCCGGCTACTCAAGAGGCCGAAAAACAGAAGGTGACGCCTAATGTCACCAAGGCACAATCACCTCCACAACCTACCCCAATCAAAGGTAAGAACCATATTCCTTCAAATACGGTTATTACTAATTCTCCGTTTGCTGTTGCACCTTTCCCTAGCAGATTATCAAAATCGAAGAAGAAGGACGCCCAATATGAAGATATTTTGGACATCTTCCGAAAGGTGCAAGTGAATTTGCCCTTGATCGAGTGCATAAAACAGGTGCCGATATACGCAAAGTTTCTGAAAGAATTATGCACACAGAGGAGGCAAACTCGAGAGAAGGAGGTTGTGAAGGTGAACGCAACCGTTTCGGCGGTTTTGCAGCGTCGGCTACCCCCAAAACTGAAGGACCCAGGGAGTTTTGCAGTTCCCTGCGTAATCGGTGACAAGCACTTCGAAGACGTGATGCTTGATCTCGGAGCCTCCATCAACGTCATGCCTTACTATCTTTACGAATCGATGGAGCTTGGAGATCTCAAGCAAGATGGTGTTGTCATCCAATTAGCCGATCGCACCCACAAGTATCCGAGGGGATACGTAGAAGACGTTCTCGTGCAAGTCAACAACTTGATATTCCCAGCCGATTTCTATATAGTTGACATGGAAGAGAGTCCACTAAACACCACGCCACTACTGCTTGGGCGACCTTTCATGCGGACTGCGAGAACGAAGATTGATGTGTTTCAAGGCACTTTCTCCATGGAGATTGATGGAGAAAGAATCGAGTTCAACATCCTGGACGGGATGAAGTTTCCAATGTCGAGCGTAGCTGCCATTTCGACATACGATCCCGTGGATACCTTAGCACAAGGCTACCTCGACACCATCAATGAGGATGAACTCGACATGGCCATTCAACTTGGGCATGACGGCCTTCTCGAGGCCTTACTAGAGCTTGAACCTCGAATTCAAGACATGGCCATGGCCCTAAATGCCGCACCACGAAAAGTAAGCTTTTCTCCTCCTTTACCAATTACTTTTGGTACTAATAAAATGGTTCCTTCCATCGTAGAAGCTCCAGTTTTAGAACTCAAGCTACTACCGGACCATCTGAAGTATGCGTACTTGGGCGAGAATGAAACCTTACCGGTCATTATTTCGTCCGCGCTAGAAGAGGAGCAGGAGGAGAAGCTCGTGAGTGTGCTCAAACGGTACAAACCCGCAATAGGCTGGACACTTGCGGACATCAAGGGAATAAATCCAGCAACCTGCGTGCATAGGATTTTCCTTGAAGAAGGCACCAAGCCTACGCGGGAAGCACAACGTCGGCTCCACCCTCCGATGATGGAGGTGGTAAAAAAGGAGGTAATTAAACTCATGGACTGTGGAGTTATTTACCCTATTTCTGATAGCCGTTGGGTTTCCCCAGTGCAGGTAGTACCTAAGAAATCGGGAATTACCGTCGTCGAGAATCTGGAAAATGAACTTGTGCCACAACGGACGATCACTGGACACCGAGTGTGCATTGATTACCGGAAGCTAAACGCTGCAACCCGCAAGGATCATTTTCCCTTACCATTCATCGACCAAATGCTGGAAAGATTTGCCGGCCATGCATTTTATTGTTTTCTCGACGGATATTCCGGCTACAACCAAATTAGCATTGCGGAGGAGGATCAAGAAAAGACAACGTTCACGTGCCCTTTCGGAACGTTTGCCTATCGCCGCATGCCATTTGGACTGTGTAATGCACCAGGTACATTTCAACGTTGCATGCTCTCAATTTTCTCCGAATACATTGAAAAAATTATTGAAGTATTCATGGACGACTTTAGTGTATTTGGGAGTGATTTTGATGCATGCTTAAACAATTTAGAAACAATTTTACAAAGATGCGTTGAAACGAACTTGGTGCTTAATTGGGAGAAGTGTCATTTCATGGTTACGCAAGGGATAGTGTTAGGTCATATTATTTCGGAAAAAGGGTTAGAAGTTGATAAATCTAAAGTAGATCTTGTGCGTCACTTACCCTCTCCAACTTCGGTTAGAGAGATTCGTTCATTTCTTGGACACGCAGGATTTTATCGCAGGTTTATCAAAGACTTTTCCCACATCTCGCGCCCTTTGTGTAAACTGCTGCAAAAGGAGACCCCGTTCGTCTTTGATGAAGAATGCAACGCTGCCTTCAACAAGTTGAAGGAGCTTCTCACGAGCGCTCCTATTTTATGCAGCCCTGATTGGTCTCTGCCATTTGAACTCATGTGCGACGCCTCGGATTATGCCGTAGGAGCCGTCTTGGGTCAGCGGAAGGACAAGAAGCCTTGCGTAATCTATTACGCCTCTCGGACGCTTGATGAAGCGCAAAGAAATTATACTACCACCGAGAAGGAGTTTCTTGCCGTGGTTTTTGCTTTAGATAAATTTCGATCTTATTTACTTCAAACTAAAGTAACTGTGTTTACCGATCATGCAGCTTTGAAGTATCTAATGCTCAAGAAGGACGCAAAACCACGACTTATCAGATGGATACTTCTACTCCAAGAATTCAACATCGAAATCAAGGACAAGAAGGGAGTAGAAAACGTCGTCGCTGACCACCTATCACGTTTAATAGGTGACCATGAGCCTGTCGAGATTGAAGAAACTTTTCCAGATGAAAAACTCTTCGGAATTGAGGTAACTACTTCGGAAACTCCTTGGTATGCAGATATCGTAAATTACTTAGTTACCGGTGAGTTTCCATCTACCATGCATAAATTTCAACGTGACAAACTTAAGCATAATGCTAGAACCTTTATCTGGGATGAGCCTTATTTATGGAAACAATGCTCCGATTTAGTAATTAGGAGATGTATCCCGGATAGTGAGTTTAAGCCTATTTTAGACTTTTGTCACAATGAAGCATGTGGGGGACACTTTGGTTCTAGGAGGACAGCCCTTAAGATTTTAGATTGCGGTTTCTTTTGGCCTAGTTTATTTCGCGATGCTCATGCATATTGTGCTGCATGTGATAAGTGCCAGAGATTCGGTAATTTAGGCCCTAGAGATCAAATGCCACAGCACTACATATTTAATGTTGAAATTTTTGATGTGTGGGGTATTGATTTCATGGGACCATTTCCTCCCTCCAATGGTTTTACTTATATCTTACTCGCAGTAGATTATGTTTCTAAATGGGTGGAGGCAAATGCCACCCGTACTAATGATTCGCGAGTTGTTGCAGATTTCCTACGAACTAACATTTTCAGTAGATTTGGAATGCCACGCGTTCTAATCAGCGATGGAGGAAGTCACTTTTGCAACCGCACGGTGGAAGCACTAATGAGGAAGTATGGCGTAAAACACAAGGTTTCCACACCATACCACCCTCAAACCAATGGAATGGCTGAAGTTTCCAACCGTGAAATCAAGAAGATTTTGGAGCGAACCGTCCGCCCAAACCGGAAAGATTGGAGTCAATGCTTAGACGATGCATTGTGGGCTTACAGGACTGCCTACAAGACCCCCATTGGTATGTCACCTTTCCGATTAATTTATGGAAAGGCGTGCCATCTTCCGGTTGAATTGGAGCACAAGGCATGGTGGGCCGTGAAGAAATTCAACATCGATCGAGATGCCGCAGGCTTGCATCGGAAGCTACAACTATGTGAACTAGAAGAAATCAGAAATGATGCTTTCGACAATGCGTGGATTTACAAAGAGAAGACGAAAAAGATCCACGATCAGATGATTCGCGGGAAGAGTTTTGAACCTGGGCAGAAAGTATTGCTTTTCAATTCAAGACTTAAGCTCTTTCCGGGAAAGCTTCGCTCTCGATGGATGGGGCCATTCATAGTTTCTCAAGTTCTACCTCATGGAGCAGTTCTCATTCGATCTATCGACAAAGGTAGTGAGTTCAAAGTAAATGGCCATCGCTTGAAGCCATATTTTGAGGCATTTGCGGAGCACACCGTGGAGGAGATGCAACTCCAAGAACCGGCCATTTCAAAAACAAAATGATGCATCACGTCCAAAGCTAACGACGTAAACAAGCGCTTGTTGGGAGGCAACCCAATAGGGAGACAACAGATTTGTTTTCTTCTCCCCTTTTACTTAATTTAATGGCTTTTGCATTTTAAATTAGAATTTTCGTAGATCCTATACTCCATGTTTAATTCTATACTTTTACTTTAGTACATTGAGGGCAATGTAGAGTTTAAGTGTGGGGGAAGGGTTTACAATTTAATTGTGTCTAAATTAGTGTTTTTTAGAGTCTTTAGGATGCCCTTAACTAGTCAATGATGAAATTAGACCGATACGAACACATTTGGCGTATGAATCACATGCATCGAATTCTTGTGCTAATTGAGATATTCTATATGTTTTTAACATGTAGTAGATATGAATTGCAAAACATGGTACAGAAATCGCATGCTTGAATAAGTTTTTAATCATATGAACCCTATGTGAGCTTTTGAGCTATCTGTTCTTTATTCGAGTGAATATGCATCCATTTCGTAGCTACTAGCTTATATATGCCTCATTTGATTGCTTGCCATAGATTTTAATGAACTAGAGAATGCTAGAACTTACTCATGTCAATTTGCAAAGCTTTTAAGTTGATACATACTTTGATTTCGGAAATGATTAAAGGCATTTAGGATTTTCCACCACTTCGCCAAATATCCATGTATCCCATTTTGTACGCACAAGTTGCGACACCCCTAGATAAACCAATTGAGCCCACGTTAAGCTTTTCTTTCATCACCATATATACCTAAACACTTACCCTAGTATAGAATATCCTTACCTTTGTTCCGGAAACTTTGTGAGAATTTTTCGAAACTAGCACATAAGATTATGGTTTGGTAGGAAAGATTGAAAGAGTTAATGTGAGTAAGGGGAAAGACTTGTCCAAATAACTTAAAAAGTATGAAATTGCCAAAAAGAAAAGAAAAAATATTTGAGAGAATGAAAAGAAAAAAAAAATAAAAAAAAATTATTATCTCTCATGGCAATATGTTGTGTTCTAAGAATAAACCATTTGGATTAACGTCCCCCTTATTTGCGGATTTGGAGTTTACGATAAATTGAAGGCCTAAAAAATAGAACAAAATATGGCCTTTGTCCTGTCCGAAAAGCTCAAAGGGTAGATTAGTGCATTGAAGTATACATGGTAACATTCAAATGGAGATGGAGGACTGAATATGGTGCTAGACTAAGTCGTTGGAACGTTTTTATCACCACATATCTAAATTTCGAATGCCTTAGCCTTAACCCCATTACAACCTCACTAAAAGTCCTTTATGATCCTTAAAATGAGTAGCTTTCAATTAGTAGAGTAAGTTGCATGAGTAAGCTTATGGTTTTGGTTCATTTGTGCAAGTAATTAACTTCATTCATGTGGTTTTCATTTCAATTCATATACATCTTAAAGTGAACCCTTATCAGGAGTGAAAAATATGATGAGTGCATCCTTGTGAGCTGATTAAACCTTTATTCAAAGCATGCACAGCTATAAACATAACCGTTGTTTTCTTTATGTCTTACTTGTTCATTACATAATTATATCGCAATTATCTCTTGAATTCGTTGAGCATACAAGTTGAAATTCATGTGAGCCATCGCCATATACTTATGCAAATTCTGAGACAAATTTTAGCTAAGGGCTTAGTTGTGTTCTTTCCTTTGTTTTAAATTCTTAGGGAGTCTTAGTTTAAACTTAGTGTTTGCTAAGGGACTAGCAAAGTCTAAGTGTGGGGGAATTTGATATACGCATTTTATGCTCGTTTCTTAACGCATTTCCCTTTTCGTTTAGCTATGTTATAATCTTAGTTTTTATGTTTTTCTTAATTAATATGTTATTTTGAAGATATTTACGGTGGAGATTAATAACGACGCAATTCGGAGGAATTTCGGCGATTTTGCGATTTTTGCGATTTTGGACCTCCGAAAATGGGCCGGCCCAAAAAGCAAATTGTGGGCCGAATTCTAAACTTTTATTTCGGCCCATTATATGGCCCAAACACATTCAATTCGGCTAGGAAGCAAAGTGGGGAAGAGGAAAAGTCAACAATATCAAGCTAGTGACTCATTTTGGTGACTCTTGCTTGCATTAAATGAAAAGATGACTTGCCATGGTGACTAGCATGGTGACTCTTGCTTAGGGTTCCCAAATGGTGACTACACATGGTGACTCTTGCTTTGTGATGATCACACATGGTGACTAAGTGTGTGACTTGCCATATTGATCATTGCTTGCATTTAATGGAAGGAGGCAAGGTGGAAGAGAGAAGGCAAACATCCTTGCCTATAAATACCAAGGGAGGCCGAACCATTCAAAGCATCACTCATTTTACTAAGCCAAAGCTCTACACAAATACTCCTCCACCATTAAACACTTGAAGGTTCACACAAAGCCGAAGCATCCATCTCCTCCATTCCAAGCCGAAGCATCTCCTCCTCCATTCCAAACCGAAGCATCCATCTCCTCCTCCAAGCCGAAGCTATCATCCTCCATCCCTCACAATACGCTAAGTCCCTTGTGAAGGAAAGCCATCTCCACCGTAGTTCATCAAGCACTCAAGACAAAAAGTGTAACCATGATCTTCACTTTCATTTCTTTAGCTTTGTATTTGAATCTTTTGATGTATTGGAATAACAAGTTTAGATTTGTGTATCAAATGAAGAACAAGTTTAGATTTGTGTTTTATGTGTTTAAACCGATTTGTAATATGCATGTGTTTATGATTTCTAGCCTTTTATGCATGTTTGATGCAATCTTAAAGCTTCGAATGCATGTGTTAGAAAATACGCTAAGTCCCTCTCTTTCGCATGTTTCGATGATCGTAAGTTGTTTAGGATGTTTATACGCTAAGTTGCATTCCTACTCAATTATTAAGCATGTGTATTTAGTTAGAAGTTATGAATTTCGTAACTTACAAAAAGGTTTGATGCATGAAAAGGGTAGGTTAATAAGATGAGATGATCACATGTAATTAGTAGTGTAACTTCTTATTTTTAGCAAGCATAATTAAACTTTAAGTTTCTTGATTGTTGAAACTTGTCTATGAGTAAAACATGTTAGATGCCTAAGAGTTTTAGTTGTGTTTGCATGTTTTTGTACTTTAATTTCGTAGATTAAACAACCAACTTCCAACCCCCCCAAACATTTACATTTCCGCTTATTAACGAAACCATGCATGCGCCCTTAATTCCCCGGATAAAGAACGATCCCTACTCGCCAATATTATAATGACAAAAGAAGGGTTTTAAATTGCAATGCGCGTAATCGATGTTTTTAGGGTCTACTTTGTGTTAACGTTAAACGCATGTTTTGCGCGTATCATCCACCTTGCCTCCCTCCATTTAATGCAAGCCTTAGTCACCTAGGCAAGTCACCATTTGTGATCATCATTTATGAACCCTAAGCAAGAGTCACCATGCAAGTCACCATTTATAAACCCTAAGCAAGAGTCACCATGGCAAGTCACATGGCAAGTCATCATTTGTGATGATCACAAAGCTTAGTCACTAAAATGAGTCACAAAGCTTGATATTGTTGACTTTTCCTCTTCCCCAAAGTGAATCCTAGCAGAATTGAATGGTCATGGGCTTGATAATGGGCCGAAACAAGAGTTGAGAAATCGGCCCATAATTTGCTTTTTGGTCCGGCCCATTTCCGGTGGTCCGAAATCGCAAAAATCGCAAAATCGCCGAAATTCCTCCGAATTGCGTCGTTATTAATCTCCACCGTAAATATCTTCAAAATAACAATTTAAATAAGAAAAACATAAAAACAAAGATAATAACATAGCTAAACGTAAAGGGAAATGCGTTAAGAAACGAGCATAAAATGCGTATATCAGTCTCTGCCATTTGAACTCATGTGCGACGCCTCGGATTATGCCGTAGGAGCCGTCTTGGGTCAGCGGAAGGACAAGAAGCCTTGCGTAATCTATTACGCCTCTCGGACGCTTGATGAAGCGCAAAGAAATTATACTACCACCGAGAAGGAGTTTCTTGCCGTGGTTTTTGCTTTAGATAAATTTCGATCTTATTTACTTCAAACTAAAGTAACTGTGTTTACCGATCATGCAGCTTTGAAGTATCTAATGCTCAAGAAGGACGCAAAACCACGACTTATCAGATGGATACTTCTACTCCAAGAATTCAACATCGAAATCAAGGACAAGAAGGGAGTAGAAAACGTCGTCGCTGACCACCTATCACGTTTGATAGGTGACCATGAGCCTGTCGAGATTGAAGAAACTTTTCCGGATGAAAAACTCTTCGGAATTGAGGTAACTACTTCGGAAACTCCTTGGTATGCAGATATCGTAAATTACTTAGTTACCGGTGAGTTTCCGTCTACCATGCATAAATTTCAACGTGACAAACTTAAGCATAATGCTAGAACCTTTATCTGGGATGAGCCTTATTTGTGGAAACAATGCTCCGATTTAGTAATTAGGAGATGTATCCCGGATAGTGAGTTTAAGCCCATTCTAGACTTTTGTCACAATGAAGCATGTGGGGGACACTTTGGTTCTAGGAGGACAGCCCTTAAGATTTTAGATTGCGGTTTCCTTTGGCCTAGTTTATTTCGCGATGCTCATGCATATTGTGCTGCATGTGATAAGTGCCAGAGATTCGGTAATTTAGGCCCTAGAGATCAAATGCCACAACACTACATATTTAATGTTGAAATTTTTGATGTGTGGGGTATTGATTTTATGGGACCATTTCCTCCCTCCAATGGTTTTACTTATATCTTACTCGCAGTAGATTATGTTTCTAAATAGGTGGAGGCAAAGGCCACCCGTACTAATGATTCGCGAGTTGTTGCAGATTTCCTACGAACTAACATTTTCAGTAGATTTGGAATGCCACGCGTTCTAATCAGCGATGGAGGAAGTCACTTTTGCAACCGCACGGTGGAAGCACTAATGAGGAAGTATGGCGTAAAACACAAGGTTTCCACACCATACCACCCTCAAACCAATGGAATGGCTGAAGTTTCCAACCGTGAGATCAAGAAGATTTTGGAGCGAACCGTCCGTCCAAACCGGAAAGATTGGAGTCAATGCTTAGACGATGCATTGTGGGCTTATAGGACTGCCTACAAGACCCCCATTGGTATGTCACCTTTCCGATTAATTTATGGGAAGGCGTGCCATCTTCCGGTTGAATTGGAGCACAAGGCATGGTGGGCCGTGAAGAAATTCAACATCGATCGAGATGCCGCAGGCTTGCATCGGAAGCTACAACTATGTGAACTAGAAGAAATCAGAAATGATGCTTTCGACAATGCGTGGATTTACAAAGAGAAGACGAAAAAGATCCACGATCAGATGATTCGCGGGAAGAGTTTTGAACCTGGGCAGAAAGTATTGCTTTTCAATTCAAGACTTAAGCTCTTTCCGGGAAAGCTTCGCTCTCGATGGATGGGGCCATTCGTAGTTTCTCAAGTTCTACCTCATGGAGCAGTTCTCATTCGATCTATCGACAAAGGTAGTGAGTTCAAAGTAAATGGCCATCGCTTGAAGCCCTATTTTGAGGCATTTGCGGAGCACACCGTGGAGGAGATGCAACTCCAAGAACCGGCCATTTCAAAAACAAAATGATGCATCACGTCCAAAGCTAACGACGTAAAACAAGCGCTTGTTGGGAGGCAACCCAATAGGGAGACAACAGATTTGTTTTTCTTCTCCCCTTTTAATTAATTTAATGGCTTTTTGCGTATTAGATTAAAATTTTCGTAGATCCTATACTCCATTTTTATTCTATACTTCTACTTTAGTACATTGAGGGCAATGTAGAGTTTAAGTGTGGGGGAAGGGTTTACAATTTAATTGTGTCTAAATTAGTGTTTTTCAGAGTCTTTAGGACGCCCTTAACTAGTCGATGATGAAATTTGACCAATACGAACACATATTGCGTATGAATCACATGCATCGAATTCTTGTGCTAATTGAGATATTCTATATGTTTTTAACATGTAGTAGATATATGAATTGCAAGCATGGTACAGAAATCGCATGCTTGAATAAGTTTTTAATCATATGAATCCTATGTGAGCTTTCGAGCTATCTGTTCTTTATTCGAGTGAATATGCATCCATTTCGTAGCTACTAGCTTATATATGCCTCATTCAATTGCTTGCCATAGATTTTAATGAACTAGAGAATACTAGAACTTACTCATGTCAATTTGCAAAGCTTTTAAGTTGATACATACTTTGATTTTGGAAATGATTAAAGGCATTTAGGATTTTCCACCACTTCGCCAAATATCCATGTATCCCAATTGTGCGCATAAGTTGCGACACCCCTAGATAAACCAATTGAGCCCACGTTAAGCTTTTCTTTCATCACCATATATACCTAAACACTTACCCTAGTATAGAATATCCTTACCCTTGTTCCGGAAACTTGGTGAGAATTTTTCGAAACTAGCACATAAGATTATGGTTTGGTAGGAAAGATTGAAAGAGTTAATGTGAGTAAGGGGAAAGACTTGTCCAAATAGCTAAAAAAGTATGTGATTGCCAAAAAGAAAAGAAAAAAATTATATTTGAGAGAATGAAAAGAAAAAAAATTATTATCTCTCATGGCAATATGTTGTGTTCTAAGAATAACCATTTGGATTAACGTCCCCCTTATTTACGGATTTGGAGTTTACGATAAATTGAAGGCCTAAAAATAGAACAAAATATGGCCTTTGTCCTGTCCGAAAAGCTAAAAGGGTAGTTTAGATTGAAGTATACATGGTAACATTCTAGTGGAGGTGGAGGATGAATTTGGTACTAGACTAAGTCGTTGGAACGATTTTATCACCACATATCTAAATTTCGAATGCTGATATACGCATTTTATGCTCGTTTCTTAACGCATTTCCCTTTACGTTTAGCTATGTTATTATCTTAGTTTTATGTTTTCCTTATTTAAATTGTTATTTTGAAGTTCATTACGGTGGAGATTAATATCGACGCAATTCGGAGAAATTTCGGCGATTTTGCGATTTTTGCGATTTTGGACCTCCGAAAATGGGCCGGGCCACAAAGCAAATTGTGGGCCGAATTCTCAACTCTTGTTTCGGCCCATTATCAAGCCCACAATGCATTAATTCGGCAAGGATGGCTTTTGGTGAAGAGGAAAAGTCTTGTTTTGAAAGGGCAAGTCAACATTATCAAGCTAATGGTGACTACACATGGTGATTCATGCTTAGGGTTCACAAATGGTGACTTGCCATGGTGACTCTTGCTTAGGGTTCACAAATGATCATCACACATGGTGACTTGCATGGTGACTTGCCTTAATGATCATTGCTTGCATTTAATGAAGCAAGGCAAGGTGGAAGAGAGAAGAGCAACATCCTTGCCCTATAAATACCAAGGAGGCCGAACCTTACTAAGCATCACTCATTTACTAGCCAAAGCTCTACACAAATACTCCTCCACCATAAACACTTAAGAGTTCTCACACAAAGCCGAAGCACATCCCTTACCATTCCAAGCCGAAGCAAGCAAGGTTCCTCCATCCTTCCAAGCCGAAGCAAAGCATCCTCCATCCAACACAATACGCTAAGTCCCTTGTGAAGGAAGTCCATCTCCACCGTAGTTCATCAAGCACTCAAGATAAAAAGTGTAACCATGATCTTCACTTTCATTTCTTTAGCTTTGTATGTGAATCTTTTGATGTATTGGAATAACAAGTTTAGAAAGTTTAGATTTGTGTATCAAATGAATAACAAGTTTAGATTTGTGTTTCATGTGCCTAAACCGATTTGTAATATGCATGTGTTTATGATTTATAGCTTTTTATGCATGTTTGATACAATCTTAAAGCTTCGAATGCATGTATTAGAAAATACGCTAAGTCCCTCTCTTTTGCATGTTTCGATGATCGTAAGTTGTTTAGGATGTTTATACGCTAAGTTGCATTCCTACACAATTATCACGCATGTGTATTTAGTTAGAAGTTATGAATTTCGCAAGTTACAAAAAGGTTTGATGCATGAAAAGGGTAGGTTAATAAGATGAGATGATCACATGTAATTAGTAGTGTAACTTCTTATTTTTAGCAAGCATAATTAGACTTTAAGTTTCTTGATTGTTGAAACTTGTCTATGAGTAAAACATGTTAGATGCCTAAGAGTTTTAGTTGTGTTAGCATGTTATGTACTTTAATTTCGTAGATTAAATAACCAACTTCCAATCCCCCCAAACATTTATATTTCCGCTTAATAACGAAACCATGCATGCGCCCTTAATTCCCCGGATAAAGAACGATCCCTACTCGCCAATATTATAAATGACAAAAGAAGGGTTTAAATTGCAATGCGCGTAATCTGTGTTTTTAAGTTAACGTGAATGCATGTTTTGCGCGTATCAATTTTTGGCGCCGCTGCCGGGGAATTAAAATGTTTTTTTGTATGATTTCGTTGTATATTTGTAGTTAAAAGCATGTCTAAATTTTCGAAGTACATAATTGTTCATACTTGTTCATTCTTGTTTATACTTAGAGAAATTTTCATACATGTTTACCATGCCTACTTTTACTTAGCCGAATTTATTCATACTTAGTTTATTTTACACTTGCATAATTTATTTCCATGTTAAAGGATAGTCTTTGATTTAATTTGAGTACTAGTACTTAGTTATTAAATAAATCTCTATGGAATAGGTGGTGCCTCTTTTGTTTGTCTATCTCCTTAACCCTTCGTGATGTGTGGATTTCATCACCACACGCCATAACCTAAGTGAAGTTATGGGCACGAGGTTGTGGGCGGAGTTTACAAACACTTGAGATTGTATACTATCTTGTAAATTCGAGTAAGAGTTGGTTATGATGTCTAGAAGGGTTATGAATGGTGACGGGTTTTGAACTAAGAAAACAGAACACCAATGGAGTACATACTCTTACGAGTAAGCCTCGGGGTGTTTCTAAGAACAACATTGGAGTATATACTCTCACGAGTTAGCCTCGGGTTGTTCCCAGAAATTAGTTCTCACCTCTCGCGTTACATCTATCCCAACTGGTCATTTCCAACGATTACGAGGATTAACTATAGTGGTATACATTTTCGCGCGGGCCGCACGGACAAGAGATTTATTCAATAACTGAGTCGTGTATTCCTTTTAAATCATAGGCGCAATCAAAATGTAGACGTACTTAAATTGATTTACATTGATTACGAGTATTGGTTATTAAATTTAGTTCTTCGGAATAGGTGGTGCCTCTTTTTCTGGTTTATCTCCTTAACCCCTCGTGATGTGTGGATTTTATCACCACACGCCATAACCTAAGTGAAGTTATGGGCACGAGGTTGTGGGCGGAGTTTACTAAGAACTTGAGATTATATACTATCTCACAAATTTGGCTGATTGTTGGATATGGTGAATGGGTTTATGATTGGTGCCGGGTTTCGGATCTAAGCAATAGAACACCATTGGAGTATATACCGTAACTGGTTAGCCTCGGGGTGTCTCTAGGAACAACATTGGAGTATATACTCTTACGAGTAAGCCTCGGGTTGTTCTAAATATTAGTCCTTACCTCTCGCGTTATCTCTATTCCTACTAACCATTTCTAAACGTAACTAAGCTGAATTGTAGTCGGTATATATTTTCGCGCGGGCCGCACGTCCAAGAAATTTACCGAATGATCATTTCGCGTACTCTCTGTAAATCATAAGTGCATATGAATACGGATAAATACATGAACTTAATACGACATAATCCTTTAAATAGATGGTATATCGGATTAAGCATGCTTAGACCTCCCGGAATCAGACTTCATCTTCGGATGAACGAGACCCATTGCACAGTCGAGAGCCTCTGCACCACGTACCATCGGGTCCAAAGGAAATAAATAAAACTTAGTCAAATTTGTGTGTTTATATGTGCATTAAAAACTGTAAAGGACTAACAACCGTTACTTAGCTTGCATAACCTCTTTTTAGGTTTTATGATACTCGGATTTCACTACCGAGTACCCTAACCTAAGTGAAGTTAGGGGCATAAGATCGAAGAAGAGGTCATTCTTTTCATTCATAGTTTAAACACGTAACTCGTTTGTTTTCTGCAGGTTCTAACGTTTTCTCTTATGCATTCACTCCATCTTTCACGTAGGATTGTTGTTTAAATGCATTTTATTGCAAGAAAATGTGTGGTGCATAAATTCAATGTGAATTATGGTTTACTTGTATTTGAACCTTGTTTATACATGTTCTAACTAAATTTTTTTTTTAGGTTTAGCATTACATAGTGTTAATTTGCAGAAAACGTGTGTTTTAAGTTTATTACATTCATATGCATAGCCCCTAAAATTGATTAAATCAATTGCATTACTTAGTACAATACATATAGTGTCTTAACTATTATAAATTTTGTGTATTAGTAGTTTTTAAGTATTTGTGTGTATTTATAGTATGTTTTGATAGTTTTACTATTTTATTTGTTATCCCTTTGTTTTCTAAATATGCTTTACAATTTTGGTTAGTATTCCTCTATATATCTCATATTAATTGTTGATACTAACACTTGGTCTTTGGTGGATGTCAGGCTAATGAATGTCCGATCAGAATCCTGGACCATCTAGAACAAACTTTGAGGAGATCGCAGAGAGAATAGCGAGACTTAAAGCTCAAACTGACATCCTGGATTTTCCCATCATCGAAGAAGGTTCCGAGTCTTCACATTCATCAACCGACCATACTTTAGCCTCATCAACCGACCACAATTCAGAAGCAGAAGAACAAGAAATCAACATGGCCAATGCAGGACAATCTCTTCGTCAGCGCACCTGCTCAACAGAATGGAGCAACGGGCCTTCGAGCATTGCTTTTCCACAACCGGAGGAAAACATGAAGGATATCGAGCTAAAGAGTGGCTTCCTCCACCGACTACCCATTTTTCATGGACTTTCCAATGAAGATCCGAACAAGCATCTCAAACAATTCCAATTTGTTTGTAACAGCATGAAGCCATCCGATGCTGATACGGAACTCTTCAAACTGAAGGCATTCCCATTCACCCTAGTCGACAGGGCCGAGTCTTGGCTTATGGAACTACCGCCGAACCATATTACCTCATGGAAGCAACTTGCGGATATGTTCCTAGCAAAGTACTTCCCGGCCTCAAAGATCACCGTCTTGAGAAAGCAAATCACTGGCATCACACAGAAACCGGACGAGACCTTCGGCCAATACTACGACCGATTCAAAGTTTTGTGTGCCACTTGCCCATCGCATGGATTTTCCGAGACCAATCTCATGAATTACTTTTACGATGGTCTCAAGCCGATTGATAGGGAATTGCTGGATGCAGCAGCCACCGGTGCATTCATGGACTTAACAGAAACCGAAGCTAGAGCTCTTCTAGAGAATCGGGCGAATAATGATGCACAATATGGAATGTCCAACAGACGAGCAGTCGGTGAAGCGAGTTCTACAACCGACGCGGACGAAAAATACGACAAGCTAGCTCATATGCTAGAGAAGGTTTTAGAACTCGAGACGACAAGAGCGAAGGCAACTCAACGGCCTGTTTGAAAGTCTTGTTTTGAAAGGGCAAGTCAACATTATCAAGCTAATGATCACAAATGGTGACTACACATGGTGATTCATGCTTAGGGTTCCCAAATGGTGACTACACAAGGTGACTAAGGCTTGCATTAATTGAAAAGATGACTTGCCATGGTGACTACACATGGTGATTCATGCTTAGGGTTCACAAATGGTGACTAAGTGTGTGACTAAGGGTGTGACTTGCCTTAATGATCATTACATGCATTAAATGGAGGGAGGAAAGGTGGAAGAGAGAAGGCAAGCATTCCTTGCCTATAAAAGGGGAGGAGGCCGAATCATTCAAGCATCATCTCTCATTTTACAAGCCAAAGCTCTACACAAATACTCTTCCACCATAAACACTCCAAAGTTCATTACAAAGCCGAAGCACATCCTTTACCATTCCAAGCCGAAGCAAGCAAGGTTACTCCTTCCAAGCCGAAGCTATCAAGCCTCCTCCATCCAACACAATACGCTAAGTCCCTTGTGAAGGAAGTCCATCTCCACCGTAGTTCATCAAGCACTCAAGACAAAAAGTGTAACCATGATCTTCACTCTCATTTCTTTAGCTTTGTATGTGAATCTTTTGATGTATTGGAATAACAAGTTTAGAAAGTTTAGATTTGTGTATCAAATGAATAACAAGTTTAGATTTGTGTTTCATGTGCCTAAACCGATTTGTAATATGCATGTGTTTATGATTTATAGCTTTTTATGCATGTTTGATACAATCTTAAAGCTTCGAATGCATGTATTAGAAAATACGCTAAGTCCCTCTCTTTTGCATGTTTCGATGATCGTATGTTGTTTAGGATGTTTATACGCTAAGTTGCATTCCTACACAATTATCAAGCATGTGTACTTAGTTATAAGTTATGAATTTCGCAACTTACACAAGGGTTTGATGCATGAAAAGGGTAGGTTAATAAGATGAGTTGATCACATGTAATTAATAGTGTAACTTCTTATTTTTAGCAAGCATAATTAGACTTTAAGTTTCTTGATTGTTGAAACTTGTCTATGAGTAAAACATGTTAGATGCCTAAGAGTTTTAGTTGTGTTTGCATGTTTTTGTAGTTTAATTTCGTAGATTAAACAACCAACTTCCAATCCCCCCAACATTTATATTTCCGCTTATTAACGAAACCATGCATGCGCCCTTAATTCCCCGGATAAAGAACGATCCCTACTCGCCAATATTACAAATGACAAAAGAAGGGTTTAAATTGCAATGCGCGTAATCTGTGTTTTTAAGTTAACGTGAATGCATGTTTTGCGCGTATCAATTTTTGGCGCCGCTGCCAGGGAGTTAGAATGTTTTTGTATGTTTCGTTGTACATTTGTGATTAAAAGCATGTCTAAATTTTCGAAGTACATACTTGTTCATTTTTTATACTTAGAGAAATTTTCATACATGTTTACAATGCATACTTTTACTTATACGAATTTATTCATACTTAGTTTATTTTACACTTGCATAATTTATTTTCATGTTAAAGGATAGTCTTTGATTTAATTTGAGTACTAGTACTTAGTTATTAAATAAATCTCTATGGAATAGGTGGTGCCTCTTTTGTTTGTCTACCTCCTTAACCCTTCGTGATGTGTGGATTTCATCACCACACGCCATAACCTAAGTGAAGTTATGGGCACGAGGTTGTGGGCGGAGTTTACAAACACTTGAGATTGTATACTATCTTGTAAATTCGAGTAAGAGTTGGTTATGATGTCTAGAAGGGTTATGAATGGTGACGGGTTTTGAACTAAGAAAACAGAACACCAATGGAGTACATACTCTTACGAGTAAGCCTCGGGGTGTTTCTAAGAACAACAATGGAGTATATACTCTCACGAGTTAGCCTCAGGTTGTTCCCAGAAATTAGTTCTCACCTCTCGCGTTACATCTATCCCAACTGGTCATTTCCAACAATTACGAGGATTAACGATAGTTGGTATACATTTTCGCGCGGGCCGCACGGACAAGAGATTTATTCAATAACTGAGTCGTGTATTCCTTTTAAATCATAGGCGCAATCAAAATGTAGACGTACTTAAATTGATTTGAATTGATTACAAGTATTGGTTATTAAGTTTAGTTCTTCGGAATAGGTGATGCCTCTTTTTCTGGTTTACCTCCTTAACCCCTCGTGAAGTGTGGATTTCATCACCACACGCCATAACCTAAGTGAAGTTATGGGCACGAGGTTGTGGGCGGAGTTTACTAAGAACTTGAGATTGTATACTATCTCACAAATTTGGCTGATTGTTGGATATGGTGAATGGGTTTATGATTGGTGCCGGGTTTCGGATCTAAGCAATAGAACACCATTGGAGTATATACCGTAACTGGTTAGCCTCGGGGTGTCTCTAGGAACAACATTGGAGTATATACTCTTACGAGTAAGCCTCGGGTTGTTCTAAATATTAGTCCTTACCTCTCGCGTTATCTCTATTCCTACTAACCATTTCTAAACGTAACTAAGCTGAATTGTAGTTGGTATACATTTTCGCGCGGGCCGCACGTCCAGGAACTTTACTTAATGCTCAATTCGCGTACTCTCTGTAAATCATAAGTGCATACGAATACGGATAAATACATGAACTTAATACGACATAATCCTTTAAATAGATGGTATATCGGATTAAGCATGCTTAGACCTCCCGGAATCAGACTTCATCTTCGGATGAACGAGACCCATTGCACAGTCGAGAGCCTCTGCACCACGTACCATCGGGTCCAAAGGAAATAAATAAAACTTAGTCAAATTTGTGTGTTTATATGTGCATTAAAAACTGTAAAGGACTAACAACCGTTACTTAGCTTGCATAACCTCTTTTTAGGCTTTATGATACTCGGATTTCACTACCAAGTACCCTAACCTAAGTGAAGTTAGGGGCATAAGGCCGAAGAAGAGGTCATTCTTTGCATTCATTTTTTTTAGCACGTAACTCGTGTGTTTTCTGCAGGTTCTAACGTTTTCTCTTATGCATGCACTCCATCATTCACGTAGGATTTTTTTTAATGCATTTTATTGCAAGAAAATGTGTGGTGCATAAATTCAATGTGAATTATGGTTTGCTTGCATTTCAACCTTGTCTATATGTGTTCTAACTAAATTCTTGGGTTTAGCATTATATAGTTTTAATTTGCAGAAAACATGTGTCTTAGTTTATTACATTCTTTTGCATAGCCCATAAAATTGATTAAATCAATTGCATTACTTAGTACAATACATATAGTGTCTTAACTATTATAAATTTTGTGTATTAGTAGTTTTTAAGTATTTGTGTGTATTTATAGTATGTTTTGATAGTTTTACTATTTTATTTGTTATCCCTTTGTTTTCTAAATATGCTTTACAATTTTGGTTAGTATTCCTCTATATATCTCATATTAATTGTTGATACTAACACTTGGTCTTTGGTGGATGTCAGGCTAATGAATGTCCGATCAGAATCCTGGACCATCTAGAACAAACTTTGAGGAGATCGCAGAGAGAATAGCGAGACTTAAAGCTCAAACTGACATCCTGGATTATCCCATCATCGAGGAAGTTTCCGAGTCTTCACATTCATCAACCGAGCATACTTTAGCCTCATCAACCGACCATACTTCAGAACCAGAAGCACAAGAAATCAACATGGCCAATGCAGGACAATCTCTTCGTCAGCGCACCTGCTCAACAGAATGGAGCAGTGGGCCTTCGAGCATTGCTTTTCCACAACCGGAGGAAAACATGAAGGATATCGAGCTAAAGAGTGGCTTCCTCCACCGACTACCCATTTTTCATGGACTTTCCAATGAAGATCCGAACAAGCATCTCAAACAATTCCAATTTGTTTGTAACAGCATGAAGCCATCTGATGCTGATACGGAGCTCTTTAAACTGAAGGCATTCCCATTCACCCTAGTCGACAGGGCCGAGTCTTGGCTTATGGAACTACCGCCGAACCATATCACTTCATGGAAGCAACTTGCGGACATGTTCCTAGCGAAGTACTTCCCGGCTTCCAAGATCACCGTCTTGAGAAAGCAAATTACTGGCATCACACAGAAATTGGACGAGACCTTCGGCCAATACTACGACCGATTCAAGGTTTTGTGTGCCACTTGCCCATCGCATGGATTTTCCGAGACCAATCTCATGAACTACTTTTACGATGGTCTCAAGCCGATCGATAGGGAATTGCTGGATGCAGCAGCCACCGGTGCATTCATGGACCTAACTGAAACCGAAGCTAGAGCTCTTCTAGAGAATCGAGCGAATAATGATGCACAATATGGAATGTCCAACAGACGAGCAGTCGGTGAAGCGAGTTCTACAACCGACACGGACGAAAAGTACGACAAACTAGCTCATATGCTAGAAAAGGTTTTAGAACTCGAGACGACAAGAGCGAAGGCAACTCAACGGCCTGTTTGCGGCATATGTCAAACACAAGGTCACCACAACGACCAGTGCCCTCAAGTGCCGGAACAAGCAAGCGAGCCGGAGCACGCTAACGCCATCGGCGGATATCAGGGAGGACAACGGTATAACAATTATAACAACTATGTCAACCGTGATCATCCGGGGTTTAGATGGAGCAGCAATGAGGGAACTTTGAACCCTCCAGCACCTCAACAAAGCTACCAACGCCCTCCATTTCAACCAAGGCCACCGATGCAGCAGGGTACGTCTTCGCAATCCTTCACCAACCCGGATTACGACAAGATGTTGTCGCAACTTTCGGCCTCAACTCAAGTTCTCCTCGAAGGACAATCAAAGACAAAGGAGACACTTGACTCACATGGCCGCGACATCACCGAAGTGAAGAAGCAGCTTGGCCAGCTTGTTGATTTCATGGGCCAAATCAAGGAAACCGGTCGGCTTCCACCTCAAACCACTCCAAATCAACGAAACGTGAATGCTATAGTCACGAGGAGTGGGAAGATACTTGAGGAACCAAAGACCAAGCGATCTCATCTTGATGAAGTCACCATCGAGGACATCACCAACGAAGAAGAAGATGAGATCGATCCGGCTATTCAAGAGGCCGAGAAAAAGAAGGTGACGCCTAATGTCACCAAGGCACAATCACCTCCACAACCTACCCCAATCAAAGGTAAAAGCCCTATTCCTTCAAATACGGTGATTACTAATTCTCCGTTTGCTGTTGCACCTTTCCCAAGCAGATTAGCAAAATCAAAAAAGAAGGATGCCCAATATGAAGATATCCTGGACATCTTCCGAAAGGTGCAAGTGAATTTGCCCTTGATCGAGTGCATAAAGCAAGTGCCTATATACGCCAAGTTTCTGAAAGAATTATGCACTCAGAGGAGGCAAACTCGAGAGAAGGAGGTCGTGAAGGTGAACGCAACCGTTTCGGCGGTTTTGCAGCGTCGGCTACCCCCAAAACTGAAGGACCCAGGGAGCTTTGCAGTTCCTTGCGTAATCGGTGACACCCACTTCCAAGATGTGATGCTTGATCTTGGAGCCTCCATCAACGTCATGCCTTACTATCTTTTCGAATCGATGGAGCTTGGAGATCTCAAGCAAGATGGTGTTGTCATCCAGTTAGCCGATCGCACCCACAAGTATCCAAGGGGATACGTAGAAGACGTTCTCGTACAAGTCAACAACTTGATATTCCCAGCCGATTTCTACATAGTTGACATGGAAGAGAGTCCATTGAACACCACGCCATTGCTGCTTGGACGACCTTTCATGCGGACTGCGAGGACGAAGATTGATGTTTTCCAAGGCACTTTCTCCATGGAGATTGATGGAGAAAGAATCGAGTTCAACATCCTGGACGGAATGAAGTTTCCAATGTCGAGCGTAGCTGCCATTTCGACATACGATCCTGTGGATACCTTAGCACAAGGTTACCTCGACACCATCAACGAGGATGAACTCGACATGGCCATTCAACTTGGACATGACGGCCTTCTCGAGGCCTTACTAGAGCTTGAACCTCGAATCCAAGACATGGCCATGGCCCTAAATGCGGCACCACGAAAAGTAAGCTTTTCTCCTCCTATACCAATTACTTTTGGTACTAATAAAATGGTTCCTTCCATTGTAGAAGCTCCCGTTTTAGAACTCAAGCTACTACCGGACCATCTTAAGTATGCGTACTTGGGCGAGAATGAAACTTTACCGGTCATTATTTCGTCCGCGCTAGAAGAGGAACAGGAGGAGAAGCTCGTGAGTGTACTAAAGAGGTACAAACCCGCAATAGGCTGGACACTTGCGGACATCAAGGGAATCAATCCAGCAACCTGTGTGCATAGGATTTTCCTTGAAGAAGGCACCAAGCCTACGCGGGAAGCGCAACGTCGGCTCCACCCTCCGATGATGGAGGTGGTAAAAAAGGAGGTAATTAAACTCATGGACTGTGGAGTTATTTACCCTATTTCTGATAGCCGTTGGGTTTCCCCAGTGCAGGTAGTACCTAAGAAATCGGGAATTACCGTCGTCGAGAATCTGGAAAATGAACTTGTGCCACAACGGACGATCACTGGACACCGAGTGTGCATTGATTACCGGAAGCTCAACGCCGCAACCCGCAAGGATCATTTTCCATTACCATTCATCGACCAAATGCTGGAAAGATTAGCCGGCCATGCATTTTATTGTTTTCTCGACGGATACTCCGGCTACAACCAAATTAGCATTGCGGAGGAAGATCAAGAAAAGACAACGTTCACGTGCCCGTTCGGAACGTTTGCCTATCGCCGCATGCCATTTGGACTGTGTAACGCACCAGGTACATTTCAACGTTGCATGCTCTCAATTTTCTCCGAGTACATTGAAAAAATTATTGAAGTATTCATGGACGACTTTAGTGTATTTGGGAGTGATTTTGATGCATGCTTAAACAATTTAGAAACTATTTTACAAAGATGCGTTGAAACGAACTTGGTGCTTAATTGGGAGAAGTGCCATTTCATGGTTACGCAAGGGATAGTGTTAGGACATATAATTTCTGAAAAAGGGTTAGAAGTAGATAAAGCTAAAGTAGATCTTGTGCGTCACTTACCCTCTCCAACTTCGGTTAGAGAGATTCGTTCATTTCTTGGACACGCAGGATTTTATCGTAGGTTTATCAAGGACTTTTCCCACATTTCGCGCCCCTTGTGTAAACTGCTGCAAAAGGAGACCCCGTTCGTCTTTGACGAGGAATGCAACGCTGCCTTCAACAAGTTGAAGGAACTTCTCACGAGCGCTCCTATTTTATGCAGCCCTGATTGGTCTCTGCCATTTGAACTCATGTGCGACGCCTCGGATTATGCCGTAGGAGCCGTCTTGGGTCAGCGGAAGGACAAGAAGCCTTGCGTAATCTATTACGCCTCTCGGACGCTTGATGAAGCGCAAAGAAATTATACTACCACCGAGAAGGAGTTTCTTGCTGTGGTTTTTGCATTAGATAAATTTCGATCTTATTTACTTCAAACTAAAGTAACTGTGTTTACCGATCATGCAGCTTTGAAGTATCTAATGCTCAAAAAGGACGCAAAACCACGGCTTATCAGATGGATACTTCTACTCCAAGAATTCAACATAGAAATCAAAGATAAGAAGGGAGTAGAAAACGTCGTCGCTGACCACCTATCACGTTTGATAGGTGACCATGAGCCTATCGAGATCGAAGAAACTTTTCCGGATGAAAAACTCTTCGGAATTGAGGTAACTACTTCGGAAACTCCTTGGTATGCCGATATTGTAAATTACTTAGTTACCGGTGAGTTTCCGTCTACCATGCATAAATTTCAACGTGACAAACTTAAGCATAATGCTAGAACCTTTATCTGGGATGAGCCTTATTTATGGAAACAATGCTCCGATTTAGTAATTAGGAGATGTATCCCGGATAGTGAGTTTAAGCCCATTCTAGACTTTTGTCACAATGAAGCATGTGGGGGACACTTTGGTTCTAGGAGGACAGCCCTTAAAATTTTAGATTGCGGTTTCTTTTGGCCTAGTTTATTTCGCGATGCTCATGCATATTGCGCTACATGTGATAAGTGCCAAAGATTCGGTAATTTAGGGCCTAAAGATCAAATGCCACAACACTACATATTTAATGTTGAAATTTTTGATGTGTGGGGTATTGATTTTATGGGACCATTTCCTCCCTCCAATGGTTTTACTTACATCTTACTCGCAGTAGATTATGTTTCTAAATGGGTGGAGGCAAAGGCCACCCGGACTAATGATTCGCGAGTTGTTGCAGATTTCCTACGAACTAACATTTTCAGTAGATTTGGAATGCCACGCGTTCTAATCAGCGATGGTGGAAGTCACTTTTGCAACCGCACGGTGGAAGCACTAATGAGGAAGTATGGCGTCAAACACAAGGTTTCCACACCATACCACCCTCAAACCAATGGAATGGCTGAAGTTTCCAACCGTGAGATAAAGAAGATTCTGGAGCGAACCGTCCGCCCCAACCGGAAAGATTGGAGTCAATGCTTAGACGATGCATTGTGGGCTTACAGGACTGCCTACAAGACCCCCATCGGTATGTCCCCTTTCCGATTAATCTATGGGAAGGCGTGCCATCTTCCGGTTGAACTAGAGCACAAGGCATGGTGGGCCGTGAAGAAATTCAACATTGATCGAGATGCCGCAGGCTTACATCGGAAGCTTCAACTTTGTGAACTTGAAGAAATCAGAAATGATGCTTTCGACAATGCGTGGATTTACAAAGAGAAGACGAAAAAGATCCACGATCAGATGATTCGCGGGAAGAGTTTTGAACCGGGGCAGAAAGTATTGCTTTTCAATTCAAGACTTAAGCTCTTTCCGGGAAAGCTTCGCTCTCGATGGATGGGGCCATTCGTAGTTTCTCAAGTACTACCTCATGGAGCAGTTCTCATTCGATCTATCGACAAAGGTAGTGAGTTCAAAGTAAATGGCCATCGCTTGAAGCCCTATTTTGAGGCATTTGCGGAGCACACCGTGGAGGAGATGCAACTCCAAGAACCGGCCATTTCAAAAACAAAATGATGCATCACGTCCAAAGCTAACGACGTAAAACAAGCGCTCATTGGGAGGCAACCCAATAGGGAGACAACAGATTTGATTTCTTCTCCCCTTTTACTTAATTTAATGGCTTTTTGCGTGTTAGATTAAAATTTTCGTAGATCCTATACTCCATGTTTAAATTCTATGTTTTCTTTAAGTACATTGAGGGCAATGTAGAGTTTAAGTGTGGGGGAAGGGTTTACAATTTAATTGTGTCTAAATTAGTGTTTTTCAGAGTCTTTAGGATGCCCTTAACTAGTCGATGATGAAATTTGATCGATACAAACACATATGGCGTATGAATCACATGCATCGAATTCTTGTGCTAATTGAGATATTCTATATGTTTTTAACATGTAGTAGATATACATTGCAAAACATGGTACAGAAAATCGCATGCTTGAATAAGTTTTTAATCATATGAACCCTATGTGAGCTTTTGAGCTATCTATTCTTTATTTGAGTGAATATGCATCCATTTCGTAGCTACTAGCTTATATATGCCTCATTCAATTGCTTGCCATAGATTTTAATGAACTAGAGAATGCTAGAACTTACTCATGTCAATTTGCAAAGCTTTTAAGTTGATACATACTTTGATTTTGGAAATGATTAAAGGCATTTAGGATTTTCCACCACTTCGCCAAATATCCATGTATCCCAATTGTACGCACAAGTTGCGACACCCCTAGATAAACCAATTGAGCCCACGTTAAGCTTTTCTTTCATCACCATATATACCTAAACACTTTTCCTAGTATAGAATATCCTTACCTTTGTTCCGGAAACTTGGTGAGAATTTTTCGAAACTAGCACATAAGATTATAGTTTGGTAGGAAGGATTGAAAGAGTTAATGTGAGTAAGGGGAAAGACTTGTCCATTAGCTAAAAAAGTATGAGTTTGCCAAAAAGAAAAGAAAAAAATATTTATTTGAGAGAATGAAAAGAAAAAAAAAAAAATATTATATCTCTCATGGCAACTTGTTGTTCTAAAGTAGAAACAAATTGGATTAACGTCCCCCTTATTTACGGATTTGGAGTTTACGATAAATTGAAGGCCTAAAAATAGAACAAAATATGGTCTTTGTCCTGTCTGAAAAGCTCAAAGGGTAGATTAGCTTGAAGTATACATGATAACATACAAATGGAGATGGAGGACTAATATGGTGCTAGACTAAGTCGTTGGAACGTTTTTATCACCACATTTCTAAATTTCGAATGCCTTAGCCTTAACCCCATTACAACCTCACTAAAGTCCTTTATGATCCTTAAAATGAGTAGCTTTCAATTAGTAGAGTAAGTTGCATGAGTAAGCTTATGGTTTTGGTTCATTTGTGCAAGTAATCAAACTTTATTCATGTGGTTTTCATTTCAATTCATATACACTTTTAGTGAACCATTTTCATGAGTGAAAAATATGATGAGTGCATCCTTGTGAGTTGATTAAACCTTTATTCAAAGCATGCACAGCTATAACATAACCAATGTTTTCTCTATGTCTTACTTGTTCATTACATAATTATATCGCAATTATCTCTTGAATTCGTTGAGCATACAAATTGAAATTCATGTGAGCCATCGCCATATACTTATGAAAATTCTGAGACAAATTTTAGCTAAGGGCTTAGTTGTGTTCTTTCTTTTAAATTTTTAGAGAGTCTTAGTTTAACTTAGTGTTTGCTAAGGGACTAGCAAAGTCTAAGTGTGGGGGAATTTGATATACGCATTTTATGCTCGTTTCTTAACGCATTTCCCTTTACGTTTAGCTATGTTATTATCTTAGTTTTATGTTTTCCTTATTTAAATTGTTATTTTGAAGTTCATTACGGTGGAGATTAATATCGACGCAATTCGGAGGAATTTCGGCGATTTTGCGATTTTTGCGATTTTGGACCTCCGAAAATGGGCCGGGCCACAAAGCAAATTGTGGGCCGAATTCTCAACTCTTGTTTCGGCCCATTATCAAGCCCAAACCCAAACAATTCGGCAAGGAAGCCTTTTGGTGAAAAGGAAAAGTCTTGTTTTGAAAGGGCAAGTCAACATTATCAAGCTAATGATCACAAATGGTGACTACACATGGTGATTCATGCTTAGGGTTCCCAAATGGTGACTACACAAGGTGACTAAGGCTTGCATTAATTGAAAAGATGACTTGCCATGGTGACTACACATGGTGATTCATGCTTAGGGTTCACAAATGGTGACTAAGTGTGTGACTAAGGGTGTGACTTGCCTTAATGATCATTACATGCATTAAATGGAGGGAGGAAAGGTGGAAGAGAGAAGGCAAGCATTCCTTGCCTATAAAAGGGGAGGAGGCCGAATCATTCAAGCATCATCTCTCATTTTACAAGCCAAAGCTCTACACAAATACTCTTCCACCATAAACACTCCAAAGTTCATTACAAAGCCGAAGCACATCCTTTACCATTCCAAGCCGAAGCAAGCAAGGTTACTCCTTCCAAGCCGAAGCTATCAAGCCTCCTCCATCCAACACAATACGCTAAGTCCCTTGTGAAGGAAGTCCATCTCCACCGTAGTTCATCAAGCACTCAAGACAAAAAGTGTAACCATGATCTTCACTCTCATTTCTTTAGCTTTGTATGTGAATCTTTTGATGTATTGGAATAACAAGTTTAGAAAGTTTAGATTTGTGTATCAAATGAATAACAAGTTTAGATTTGTGTTTCATGTGCCTAAACCGATTTGTAATATGCATGTGTTTATGATTTATAGCTTTTTATGCATGTTTGATACAATCTTAAAGCTTCGAATGCATGTATTAGAAAATACGCTAAGTCCCTCTCTTTTGCATGTTTCGATGATCGTATGTTGTTTAGGATGTTTATACGCTAAGTTGCATTCCTACACAATTATCAAGCATGTGTACTTAGTTATAAGTTATGAATTTCGCAACTTACACAAGGGTTTGATGCATGAAAAGGGTAGGTTAATAAGATGAGTTGATCACATGTAATTAATAGTGTAACTTCTTATTTTTAGCAAGCATAATTAGACTTTAAGTTTCTTGATTGTTGAAACTTGTCTATGAGTAAAACATGTTAGATGCCTAAGAGTTTTAGTTGTGTTTGCATGTTTTTGTAGTTTAATTTCGTAGATTAAACAACCAACTTCCAATCCCCCCAACATTTATATTTCCGCTTATTAACGAAACCATGCATGCGCCCTTAATTCCCCGGATAAAGAACGATCCCTACTCGCCAATATTACAAATGACAAAAGAAGGGTTTAAATTGCAATGCGCGTAATCTGTGTTTTTAAGTTAACGTGAATGCATGTTTTGCGCGTATCAGCAAGCAAGAGTCACCAAGGTGAGTCACAAAGCTTGATATTGTTGACTTTGCCTCTTCAAAGGTTGCAAAACAAGACTTTTCCTCTTCCCCAAAGTGAATCCTAGCCGAATTGAATGGTCAAGGGCTTGCTAATGGGCCGAAACAAGAGTTGAGAAATCGGCCCATAATTTGCTTTTTGGTGCGGCCCATTTCCGGTGGTCCGAAATCGCAAAAATCGCAAAATCGCCGAAATTCCTCCGAATTGCGTCGTTATTAATCTCCACCGTAAATATCTTCAAAATAACAATTTAAATAAGAAAAACATAAAAACTAAGATAATAACATAGCTAAACGTTGATATACGCATTTTATGCTCGTTTCTTAACGCATTTCCCTTTTCGTTTAGCTATGTTATAATCTTAGTTTTTATGTTTTTCTTAATTAATATGTTATTTTGAAGATATTTACGGTGGAGATTAATAACGACGCAATTCGGAGGAATTTCGGCGATTTTGCGATTTTTGCGATTTTGGACCTCCGAAAATGGGCCGGCCCAAAAAGCAAATTGTGGGCCGAATTCTCAACTTTTATTTCGGCCCATTATATGGCCCAAACACATTCAATTCGGCTAGGAAGCAAAGTGGGGAAGAGGAAAAGTCAACAATATCAAGCTAGTGACTCATTTTGGTGACTCTTGCTTGCATTAAATGAAAAGATGACTTGCCATGGTGACTAGCATGGTGACTCTTGCTTAGGGTTCCCAAATGGTGACTACACATGGTGACTCTTGCTTTGTGATGATCACACATGGTGACTAAGTGTGTGACTTGCCATATTGATCATTGCTTGCATTTAATGGAAGGAGGCAAGGTGGAAGAGAGAAGGCAAACATCCTTGCCTATAAATACCAAGGGAGGCCGAACCATTCAAAGCATCACTCATTTTACTAAGCCAAAGCTCTACACAAATACTCCTCCACCATTAAACACTTGAAGGTTCACACAAAGCCGAAGCATCCATCTCCTCCATTCCAAGCCGAAGCATCTCCTCCTCCATTCCAAACCGAAGCATCCATCTCCTCCTCCAAGCCGAAGCTATCATCCTCCATCCCTCACAATACGCTAAGTCCCTTGTGAAGGAAAGCCATCTCCACCGTAGTTCATCAAGCACTCAAGACAAAAAGTGTAACCATGATCTTCACTTTCATTTCTTTAGCTTTGTATTTGAATCTTTTGATGTATTGGAATAACAAGTTTAGATTTGTGTATCAAATGAAGAACAAGTTTAGATTTGTGTTTTATGTGTTTAAACCGATTTGTAATATGCATGTGTTTATGATTTCTAGCCTTTTATGCATGTTTGATACAATCTTAAAGCTTCGAATGCATGTGTTAGAAAATACGCTAAGTCCCTCTCTTTCGAATGTTTCGATGATCGTAAGTTGTTTAGGATGTTTATACGCTAAGTTGCATTCCTACTCAATTATTAAGCATGTGTATTTAGTTAGAAGTTATGAATTTCGTAACTTACAAAAAGGTTTGATGCATGAAAAGGGTAGGTTAATAAGATGAGATGATCACATGTAATTAGTAGTGTAACTTCTTATTTTTAGCAAGCATAATTAAACTTTAAGTTTCTTGATTGTTGAAACTTGTCTATGAGTAAAACATGTTAGATGCCTAAGAGTTTTAGTTGTGTTTGCATGTTTTTGTACTTTAATTTCGTAGATTAAACAACCAACTTCCAACCCCCCCAAACATTTACATTTCCGCTTATTAACGAAACCATGCATGCGCCCTTAATTCCCCGGATAAAGAACGATCCCTACTCGCCAATATTATAATGACAAAAGAAGGGTTTTAAATTGCAATGCGCGTAATCGATGTTTTTAGGGTCTACTTTGTGTTAACGTTAAACGCATGTTTTGCGCGTATCAATTTTTGGCGCCGCTGCCGGGGAGTTAGAATGTTTTTGTATGATTTCGTTGTACATTTGTGATTAAAAGCATGTCTAAATTTTCGAAGTACATACTTGTTCATTCTTGTTTATACTTAAAGAAATTTACATACATGTTTACAATGCATACTTTTACTTATACGAATTTATTCATACTTAGTTTATTTTACACTTGCATAATTTATTTTCATGTTAAAGGATAGTCTTTGATTTAATTTGAGTACTAGTACTTAGTTATTAAATAAATCTCTATGGAATAGGTGGTGCCTCTTTTGTTTGTCTATCTCCTTAACCCTTCGTGATGTGTGGATTTCATCACCACACGCCATAACCTAAGTGAAGTTATGGGCACGAGGTTGTGGGCGGAGTTTACAAACACTTGAGATTGTATACTATCTTGTGATTTCGAGTAAGAGTTGGTTATGATGTCTAGAAGGGTTATGATTGGTGACGGGTTTTGAACTAAGAAAACAGAACACCAATGGAGTACATACTCTTATGAGTAAGCCTCGGGGTGTTTCTAAGAACAACATTGGAGTATATACTCTTACGAGTTAGCCTCAGGTTGTTCCCAGAAATTAGTTCTCACCTCTCGCGTTACATCTATCCCAACTGGTCATTTCCAACAATTACGAGGATTAACGATAGTTGGTATACATTTTCGCGCGGGCCGCACGGACAAGAGATTTATTCAATAACTAAGTCGTGTATTCCTTTTAAATAATAGGCGCAATCAAAACGTAGACGTACTTAAATTGATTTACATTGAGCACGAGTATTGGTTATAAGGTTTCGTTCTTTGGAATAGGTGGTGCCTCTTTTTCTGGTTTATCTCCTTAACCCTTCGTGATGTGTGGATTTCATCACCACACGCCATAACCTAAGTGAAGTTATGGGCACGAGGTTGTGGGCGGAGTTTACTAAGAACTTGAGATTATATACTATCTCACAAATTTGGCTGATTGTTGGATATGGTGAATGGGTTTATGATTGGTGCCGGGTTTCGGATCTAAGCAATAGAACACCATTGGAGTATATACCGTAACTGGTTAGCCTCGGGGTGTCTCTAGGAACAACATTGGAGTATATACTTGATACGCGCAAAACATGCATTTACGATAACACAAAGTAGACCCTAAAAACATCGATTACGCGCATTGCAATTTATACCCTTCTTTTGTCATTTGTAATATTGGCGAGTAGGGATCGTTCTTTATCCGGGGAATTAAGGGCGCATGCATGGTTTCGTTAATAAGCGAAAATGTAAATGTTTGGGGGGATTGGAAGTTGGTTGTTTAATCTACGAAATTAAAGTACATAACATGTAAACACAACTAAAACTCTTAGGCATCTAACATGTTTTACTCATAGACAAGTTTCAACAATCAAGAAACTTAAAGTCTAATTATGCTTGCTAAAAATAAGAAGTTACACTACTAATTACATGTGATCATCTCATCTTATTAACCTACCCTTTTCATGCATCAAACCTTTTTGTAAGTTACGAAATTCATAACTTCTAACTAAATACACATGCTTAATAATTGAGTAGGAATGCAACTTAGCGTATAAACATCCTAAACAATATACGATCATCGAAACATGCGAAAGAGAGGGACTTAACGTATTTTCTAACACATGCATTCGAAGCTTTAAGATTGTATCAAACATGCATAAAAGGCTAGAAATCATAAACACATGCATATTACAAATCGGTTTAAGCACATGAAACACAAATCTAAACTTGTTCTTCATTTGATACATAAATGTATTCCAATACATCAAGAGGTTCAAATACAAAACAAAAGAAATGAAAGTGAAGATCATGGTTACACTTTTTGTCTTGAATGCTAGATGATCTACGGTGGAGATGGCTTTCCTTCACAAGGGACTTAGCGTATTGTGTTGGATGGATGGAGGATGCTTCGGCTTTGGATGGAGAATGCTTCGGCTTTGCAAGGAAAGGATGCTTCAGCTTTGCAAGGGATGGATGCTTCGGCTTTGTGTGTGAACCTTCAAGTGTTTATGGTGGAGGAGTATTTGTGTAGAGCTTTGGCTTGTAAAATGAGTGATCCCCTTGAATGGTTCGGCCTCCTTGTATTTATAGGCAAGGAATGGTTGCTCTTCTCTCTTCCACCTTGCTTCCTTCAATTAATGCAAGCCTTAGTAACCTAGACAAGTCACCATGCAAGTCACCATGCAAGTCATCTTTTCATTTAATGCAAGCAAGAGTCACCATGGTGAGTCACAAAGCTTGATATTGTTGACTTGCCTCTTCAAAGGAAGCAAAACAAGACTTTTCCTCTTCACCAAAAGGCTTCCAAGCCGAATTAATATGGTTTGGGCTTGATAATGGGCCGAAACAAGAGTTGAGAATTCGGCCCACAATTTGCTTTTTGGCCCGGCCCATTTTCGGAGGTCCAAAATCGCAAAAATCGCAAAATCGCCGAAATTCCTCCGAATTGCGTCGTTATTAATCTCCACCGTAAAGATCTTCAAAATAACAATTTAAATAAGGAAAACGTAAAAACTAAGATAATAACATAGCTAAACGTAAAGGGAAATGCGTTAAGAAACGAGCATAAAATGCGTATATCAAATTCCCCCACACTTAGACTTTGCTAGTCCCTTAGCAAACACTAAGTTAAACTAAGACTCTCTACGAATTTAAAACAAAGGAAAGAACATAACTAAGCCCTTAGCTAAAATTTGTCTCAGAATTTTCATAAGTATATGGCGTTGGCTCACATGAATTTCAACTTGTATGCTCAACGAATTCAAGAGATAATTGCGATATAATTATGTAATGAACAAGTAAGACATAGAGAAAACAATGGTTATGTTATAGCTGTGCATGCTTTGAATAAAGGTTTAATCAACTCACAAGGATGCACTCATCATATTTTTCACTCATGAAAATGGTTCACTTAGAGTGTATATGAATTGAAATGAAAACCACATGAATAAAGTTTGATTGCTTGCACAAATGAACCAAAACCATAAGCTTACTCATGCAACTTACTCTACTAATTGAAAGCTACTCATTTTAAGGATCATAAAGGACTTTTAGTGAGGTTGTAATGGGGTTAAGGCTAAGGCATTCGAAATTTAGATATGTGGTGATAAAAACGTTCCAACGACTTAGTCTAGCACCATAATCAGTCCTCCATCTCCATTTGAATGTTACCATGTATATTTCAAGCTAATCTACCCTTTGAGCTTTTCGGACAGGACAAAGGCCATATTTTGTTCTATTTTTAGGCCTTCAATTTATCGTAAACTCCAAATCCGCAAATAAGGGGGACGTTAATCCAATTGGTTTCTATTTTAGAACACAACATATTGCCATGAGAGATAATAATTTTTTCTTTTCATTCTCTCGAATATATTTTTTTCTTTTCTTTTTGGCAATCACATACTTTTTTTTTTTTAGCTATTTGGACAAGTCTTTCCCCTTACTCACATTAACTCTTCCAATCTTTCCTACCGAACCACCATCTTATGTGCTAGTTTCGAAAAATTCTCACCAAGTTTCTGGAACAAGGGTAAGGATATTCTATACTAGGGTAAGTGTTTAGGTATATATGGTGATGAAAGAAAAGCTTAACGTGGGCTCAATTGGTTTATCTAGGGGTGTCGCAACTTGTGCGTACAAATGGGATACATGGATATATGGCAATGTGGTGGAAAATCCTAAATGCCTTTAATCATTTCCGAAATCAAAGTATGTATCAACTTAAAAGCTTTGCAAATTGACATGAGTAAGTTCTAGCATTCTCTAATTCATTAAAATCTATGGCAAGCAATCAAATGAGGCATATATAAGCTAGTAGCTACGAAATGGATGCATATTCACTCGAATAAAGAATAGATAGCTCAAAAGCTCACATAGGGTTCATATGATTAAAAACTTATTCAAGCATGCGATTTCTGTACCATGTTTGCAATTCATATCTACTACATGTTAAAAACATATAGAATATCTCAATTAGCACAAGAATTCGATGCATGTGATTCATACGCCATATGTGTTCGTATTGATCCAATTTCATCATTGACTAGTTAAGGGCATCCTAAAGACTCTGAAAAACACTAATTTAGACACAATTAAATTGTAAACCCTTCCCCCACACTTAAACTTTACATTGCCCTCAATGTACTTAAAGTAAATGTATAGAATTAAACATGGAGTATAGGATCTACGAAACTTTTAATCTAATACGCAAAAAGCCATTAAATTAAGTAAAAGGGGAGAAGAAAACAAATCTGTTGTCTCCCTATTGGGTTGCCTCCCAATGAGCGCTGGTTTTACGTCGTTAGCTTTGGACGTGATGCATTAGTTTGGTTTTGAAATGGCCGGTTCTTGGAGTTGCATCTCCTCCACGGTGTGCTCCACAAATGCCTCAAAATAGGGCTTCAAGCGATGGCCATTTACTTTGAACTCACTACCTTTGTCGATAGATCGAATGAGAACTGCTCCATGAGGTAGAACTTGAGAAACTATGAATGGCCCCATCCATCGAGAGCGAAGCTTTCCCGGAAAGAGCTTAAGTCTTGAATTGAAAAGCAATACTTTCTGCCCAGGTTCAAAACTCTTCCCGCGAATCATCTGATCGTGGATCTTTTTCGTCTTCTCTTTGTAAATCCACGCATTGTCGAAAGCATCATTTCTGATTTCTTCTAGTTCACATAGTTGTAGCTTCCGATGCAAGCCTGCGGCGTCTCGATCGATGTTGAATTTCTTCACGGCCCACCATGCCTTGTGCTCCAATTCAACCGGAAGATGGCATGCCTTCCCATAAATTAATCGGAAAGGTGACATACCAATGGGGGTCTTGTAGGCAGTCCTCTAAGCCCACAATGCATCGTCTAAGCATTGACTCCAATCTTTCCGGTTGGGGTGGACGGTTCGCTCCAAAATCTTCTTGATCTCACGGTTGGAAACTTCAGCCATTCCATTTGTTTGAGGGTGGTATGGTGTGGAAACCTTGTGTTTTACGCCATACTTCCTCATTAGTGCTTCCACCGTGCGGTTGCAAAAGTGACTTCCTCCATCGCTGATTAGAACGCGTGGCATTCCAAATCTACTGAAAATGTTAGTTCGTAGGAAATCTGCAACAACTCGCGAATCATTAGTACGGGTGGCCTTTGCCTCCACCCATTTAGAAACATAATCTACTGCGAGTAAGATATAAGTAAAACCATTGGAGGGAGGAAATGGTCCCATAAAATCAATACCCCACACATCAAAAATTTCAACATTAAATATGTAGTGTTGTGGCATTTGATCTCTAGGGCCTAAATTACCGAATCTCTGGCACTTATCACATGCAGCACAATATGCATGAGCATCGCGAAATAAACTAGGCCAAAAGAAACCGCAATCTAAAATCTTAAGGGCTGTCCTCCTAGAACCAAAGTGTCCCTCACATGCTTCATTGTGACAAAAGTCTAGAATGGGCTTAAACTCACTATCCGGGATACATCTCCTAATTACTAAATCGGAGCATTGTTTCCATAAATAAGGCTCATCCCAGATAAAGGTTCTAGCATTATGCTTAAGTTTGTCACGTTGAAATTTATGCATGGTAGACGGAAACTCACCGGTAACTAAGTAATTTACGATATCTGCATACCATGGAGTTTCCGAAATAGTTACCTCAATTCCGAAGAGTTTTTCATCCGGAAAAGTTTCTTCAATCTCGACAGGCTCATGGTCACCTATCAAACGTGATAGGTGGTCAGCGACGACGTTTTCTACTCCCTTCTTATCCTTGATTTCGATGTTGAATTCTTGGAGTAGAAGTATCCATCTGATAAGTCGTGGTTTTGCGTCCTTCTTGAGCATTAGATACTTCAAAGCTGCATGATCGGTAAACACAGTTACTTTAGTTTGAAGTAAATAAGATCGAAATTTATCTAAAGCAAAAACCACGGCAAGAAACTCCTTCTCGGTGGTAGTATAATTTCTTTGCGCTTCATCAAGCGTCCGAGAGGCGTAATAGATTACGCAAGGCTTCTTGTCCTTCCGCTGACCCAAGACGGCTCCTACGGCATAATCCGAGGCGTCGCACATGAGTTCAAATGGCAGAGACCAATCAGGGCTGCATAAAATAGGAGCGCTCGTGAGAAGCTCCTTCAACTTGTTGAAGGCAGCGTTGCATTCTTCATCAAAGACGAACGGGGTCTCCTTTTGCAGCAGTTTACACAAAGGGCGCGAGATGTGGGAAAAGTCTTTGATAAACCTGCGATAAAATCCTGCGTGTCCAAGAAATGAACGAATCTCTCTAACCGAAGTTGGAGAGGGTAAGTGACGCACAAGATCTACTTTAGATTTATCAACTTCTAACCCTTTTTCCGAAATAATATGACCTAACACTATCCCTTGCGTAACCATAAAATGGCACTTCTCCCAATTAAGCACCAAGTTCGTTTCAACGCATCTTTGTAAAATTGTTTCTAAATTGTTTAAGCATGCATCAAAATCACTCCCAAATACACTAAAGTCGTCCATGAATACTTCAATAATTTTTTCAATGTATTCGGAGAAAATTGAGAGCATGCAACGTTGAAATGTACCTGGTGCATTACACAGTCCAAATGGCATTCGGCGATATGCAAACGTTCCGAAAGGGCATGTGAACGTTGTCTTTTCTTGATCTTCCTCCGCAATGCTAATTTGGTTGTAGCCGGAATATCCGTCGAGAAAACAATAAAATGCATGGCCGGCTAATCTTTCCAGCATTTGGTCGATGAATGGTAAGGGAAAATGATCCTTGCGGGTTGCGGCGTTGAGCTTCCGGTAATCAATGCACACTCGGTGTCCAGTGATCGTCCGTTGTGGTACAAGTTCATTTTCCAGATTCTCGACGACGGTAATTCCCGATTTCTTAGGTACTACCTGCACTGGGGAAACCCAACGGCTATCAGAAATAGGGTAAATAACTCCACAGTCCATGAGTTTAATTACCTCCTTTTTTACCACCTCCATCATCGGAGGGTGGAGCCGACGTTGTGCTTCCCGCGTAGGCTTGGTGCCTTCTTCAAGGAAAATCCTATGCACACATGTTGCTGGATTTATTCCCTTGATGTCCGCAAGTGTCCAGCCTATTGCGGGTTTGTACCGTTTGAGCACACTCACGAGCTTCTCCTCCTGCTCCTCTTCTAGCGCGGACGAAATAATGACCGGTAAAGTTTCATTCTCGCCTAAGTACGCATACTTCAGATGGTCCGGTAGTAGCTTGAGTTCTAAAACTGGAGCTTCTACGATGGAAGGAACCATTTTATTAGTACCAAAAGTAATTGGTAAAGGAGGAGAAAAGCTTACTTTTCGTGGTGCGGCATTTAGGGCCATGGCCATATCTTGAATTCCAGGTTCAAGCTCTAGTAAGGCCTCGAGAAGGCCGTCATGCCCAAGTTGAATGGCCATGTCGAGTTCATCATCATTGATGGTGTCGAGGTAGCCTTGTGCTAAGGTATCCACAGGATCGTATGTCGAAATGGCAGCTATGCTCGACATTGGAAACTTCATCCCGTCCAGGATGTTGAACTCGATTCTTTCTCCATCAATCTCCATGGAGAAAGTGCCTTGAAACACATCAATCTTCGTTCTCGCAGTCCGCATGAAAGGTCGCCCAAGCAGCAGTGGCGTGGTGTTCAGTGGACTGTCTTCCATGTCAACTATATAGAAATCGGCTGGGAATATCAAGTTGTTGACTTGCACGAGAACGTCTTCTACGTATCCCCTCGGATACTTGTGGGTGCGATCGGCTAACTGGATGACAACACCATCTTGCTTGAGATCTCCAAGCTCCATCGATTCGAAAAGATAGTAAGGCATGACGTTGATGGAAGCTCCTAGATCAAGCATTACGTCTTCGAAGTGGGTGTCACCGATTACGCAAGGAACTGCAAAGCTCCCTGGGTCCTTCAGTTTTGGGGGTAGCCGATGCTGCAAAACCGCCGAAACGGTTGCGTTCACCTTCACAACCTCCTTCTCTCGAGTTTGCCTCCTCTGTGTGCATAATTCTTTGAGAAACTTCGCGTATATCGGCACTTGTTTTATGCACTCGATCAAGGGCAAATTCACTTGCACCTTTCGGAAGATGTCCAAGATATCTTCATATTGGGCATCCTTCTTCTTTGATTTTGATAATCTGCTAGGGAAAGGTGCAACAGCAAACGGAGAAATAGTAATAACCGTATTTGAAGGAATATGGTTTTTACCTTTGATTGGGGTAGGTTGTGGAGGTGATTGTGCCTTGGTGACATTAGGCGTCACCTTCTTTTTCTCGGCCTCTTTAATTGCCGGATCGATCTCATCTTCTTCTTCGTTGGTGATGTCCTCAATGGTGACTTCATCAAGATGAGATCGCTTGGTCTTTGGTTCCTCAAGTATCTTCCCACTCCTTGTGACTATAGCATTCACGTTTCTTTGATTAGGAGTGGTTTGAGGTGGAAGCCGACCGGTTTCCTTGATTTGGCCCATGAAATCAACAAGTTGGCCAAGCTGCTTCTTCACTTCGGTGATGTCGCGACCATGTGAGTCAAGTGTCTCCTTTGTCTTCGATTGTCCGTCGAGGAGAACTTGAGTGGAGGCCGAAAGTTGCGACAACATCTTGTCGTAATCCGGGTTGGTGAAGGATTGCGAAGACGAACCCTGCTGCATCGGTGGCCTTGGTTGAAATGGAGGGCGTTGGTAGTTTTGTTGAGGTGCTGGAGGGTTCAAAGTTCCCTCGTTGCTGCTCCATCTAAAACCTGGATGATCACGGTTGACATAATTGTTATAATTGTTATACCGTTGTCCTCCCTGATATCCGCCGATAGCGTTAGCGTGCTCCGGCTCGCTAGCTTGCTCTGGCACCTGTGGGCATTGGTCGTTGTGGTGACCTTGTGATTGACATATGCCACAAATAGGCCGTTGAGTTGCCCTGGCTCTTGTCGTCTCGAGATCTAAAACCTTCTCTAGCATATGAGCTAGTTTGTCGTATTTTTCGTCCGCGTCGGGTTTTGAACTCGCTTCACCGACTGCTCGTCTGCTGGACATTCCATATTGTGCATCATTATTCGCCCGATTTTCTAGAAGAGTTCTAGCTTCGGTTTCGGTTAAGTCCATGAATGCACCGGTAGCTGCTGCATCCAGCAATTCCCTATCAATCGGCTTGAGACCATCGTAAAAGTAATTCATGAGATTGGTCTCGGAAAATCCATGCGATGGGCAAGTGGCACACAAAACCTTGAATCGGTCGTAATATTGGCCGAAGGTCTCGTCCAATTTCTGTGTGATGCCAGTGATTTGCTTTCTCAAGATGGTGATCTTTGAGGCCGGGAAGTACTTCGCTAGGAACATATCCGCAAGTTGCTTCCATGAGGTAATATGGTTCGGCGGTAGTTCCATAAGCCAAGACTCGGCCCTGTCGACTAGGGTGAATGGGAATGCCTTCAGCTTGAAGAGCTCCGTATCAGCATCGGCTGGCTTCATGCTGTTACAAACAAATTGGAATTGTTTGAGATGCTTGTTTGGATCTTCATTGGAAATTCCGTGAAAAATGGGTAGTCGGTGGAGGAAACCACTCTTCAGCTCGACTTCTTTCATGTTTTCCCCCGGTGGTGGAAAAGCAATGCTCGAAGGTCCGCTGCTCCATTCGGTTGAGCAGGTGCGCTGACGAAGAGACTGTCCTGCATTGGCCATGTTGATTTCTTGTGCTTCTGCTTCTGAATTGTGGTCGGTTGATGAGGCTAAAGTATGGTCGGTTGATGAATGTGAAGACTCGGAACCTTCCTCGATGATGGGATGATCCAGGATGTCTGTTTGAGCTTTAAGTCTCGCTATTCTCTCTGCGATTTCCTCAAACTTTGTTCTAGATGGTCCAGGATCCCGATCGGACATTCATTAGCCTGAGCATCCACCAAAGACCAAGTGTTAGTATCAACAAAGAATTTGAGATGAATATAGGAATACTAACCAAAATCGTAAGACATATTTAGAAAACAAAGCAATAACAAATAGTAAAACTATCAAAGCATACTATAAATACTCACAAATACTTAAAAACTACTAATAACACACAAAAGTTATAATACTTAAGACACTAAATGTAATTTACTAAGTAATGCAAATGATTTAATCAATTTTATGGGCTATGCAAAAGAATGTAATAAACTAAGACACATGTTTTCTGCAAATTGACACTATATAATGCTAAACCTAAGAATTTAGTTAGAATATATATAAACAAGGTTCCAATGCAAGCAAACAATAATTCACATTGAATTTATGCACAACACACTTTTTTTTTTTCAATAAAATGCATTTAAACAACAATCCTACGTGAAAGATGGAGTGAATGCATAAGAGAAAACGTTAGAACCTGCGGAAAACACACGAGTTACGTGCTTAAATATGAATGCAAAAGAATGACCTCTTCTTCGGTCTTATGTCCCTAACTTCACTTAGGTTAGGGTACTCGGTAGTGAAATCCGAGTATCATAAAGCCTTAGAGAGGTTATGCAAGCTAAGTAACGTTTGTTAGTCCTTTACAGTTTTTAATGCACAAACAAACACACAAATTTGACTAAGTTTTATTTATTTCCTTTGGCCCCGATGGTACGTGGTGCAGAGGCTCTCGACTGTGCAATGGGTCTCGTTCATCCGAAGATGAAGTCTGATTCCAGGAGGTCTAAGCATGCATAATCCGATATACCATCTATTTAAAGGATTATGTCGTATTTATCAAGTTCGTATTTATCCGTATTCGTATGCACTTATGATTTACAGAGAGTACGCGAAATGATCATTCGGTAAATTTCTTGGACGTGCGGCCCGCGCGAAAATATATACCGACTACAATTCAGCTTAGTTACGTTTAGAAATGGTTAGTAGGAATAGAGATAACGCGAGAGGTAAGGACTAATATTTAGAACAACCCGAGGCTTACTCGTAAGAGTATATACTCCAATGTTGTTCCTAGAGACACCCTGAGGCTAACCAGTTACGGTGTATACTCCAATGGTGTTCTATTGCTTAGATCCGAAACCCGGCACCAATCATAAACCCATTCACCATATCCAACAATCAGCCAAATTTGTGAGATAGTATATAATCTCAAGTTCTTAGTAAACTCCGCCCACAACCTCGTGCCCATAACTTCACTTAGGTTATGGCGTGTGGTGATAAAATCCACACATCACGAGGGGTTAAGGAGATAAACCAGAAAAAGAGGCACCACCTATTCCAAAGAACGAAACCTTATAACCAATACTCGTGCACAATGTAAATCAATTTAAGTACGTCTACGTTTTGATTGCGCCTATGATTTAAAAGGAATACACGACTTAGTTATTGAATAAATCTCTTGTCCGTGCGGCCCGCGCGAAAATGTATACCAACTATCGTTAATCATCGTAATTGTTGGAAATGACCAGTTGGGATAGATGTAACGCGAGAGGTGAGAACTAATTTCTGGGAACAACCTGAGGCTAACTCGTAAGAGTATATACTCCAATGTTGTTCTTAGAAACACCCCGAGGCTTACTCGTAAGAGTATGTACTCCATTGGTGTTCTGTTTTCTTAGTTCAAAACCCGTCACCATTCATAACCCTTCTAGACATCATAACCAACTCTTACTCGAATTCACAAGATAGTATACAATCTCAAGTGTTTGTAAACTCCGCCCACAACCTCATGCCCATAACTTCACTTAGGTTATGGCGTGTGGTGATAAAATCCACACTTCATGAAGGGTTAAGGAGATAGACAAACAAAAGAGGCACCACCTATTCCATAGAGATTTATTTAATAACTAAGTGCTAGTACTCAAATTAAATCAAAGACTATCCTTTAACATGAAAATAAATTATGCAAGTGTAAAAACTAAGTATCAATAAATTCGTCTAAGTAAAAGTATGCATTGTAAACATGTATGTAAATTTCTTTAAGTATAAACAAGAATGAACAAGTATGTACTTCGAAAATTTAGACATGCTTTTAATCACAAATGTACAACGAAATCATACAAAAAACATTCTAATTCCCCGGCAACGGCGCCAAAAATTGATACGCGCAAAACATGCATTTACGATAACACAAAGTAGACCCTAAAAACATCGATTACGCGCATTGCAATTTATACCCTTCTTTTGTCATTTGTAATATTGGCGAGTAGGGATCGTTCTTTATCCGGGGAATTAAGGGCGCATGCATGGTTTCGTTAATAAGCGAAAATGTAAATGTTTGGGGGGATTGGAAGTTGGTTGTTTAATCTACGAAATTAAAGTACATAACATGTAAACACAACTAAAACTCTTAGGCATCTAACATGTTTTACTCATAGACAAGTTTCAACAATCAAGAAACTTAAAGTCTAATTATGCTTGCTAAAAATAAGAAGTTACACTACTAATTACATGTGATCATCTCATCTTATTAACCTACCCTTTTCATGCATCAAACCTTTTTGTAAGTTACGAAATTCATAACTTCTAACTAAATACACATGCTTAATAATTGAGTAGGAATGCAACTTAGCGTATAAACATCCTAAACAATATACGATCATCGAAACATGCGAAAGAGAGGGACTTAGCGTATTTTCTAACACATGCATTCGAAGCTTTAAGATTGTATCAAACATGCATAAAAGGCTAGAAATCATAAACACATGCATATTACAAATCGGTTTAAGCACATGAAACACAAATCTAAACTTGTTCTTCATTTGATACATAAATGTATTCCAATACATCAAGAGGTTCAAATACAAAACAAAAGAAATGAAAGTGAAGATCATGGTTACACTTTTTGTCTTGAATGCTAGATGATCTACGGTGGAGATGGCTTTCCTTCACAAGGGACTTAGCGTATTGTGTTGGATGGATGGAGGATGCTTCGGCTTTGGATGGAGAATGCTTCGGCTTTGCAAGGAAAGGATGCTTCAGCTTTGCAAGGGATGGATGCTTCGGCTTTGTGTGTGAACCTTCAAGTGTTTATGGTGGAGGAGTATTTGTGTAGAGCTTTGGCTTGTAAAATGAGTGATCCCCTTGAATGGTTCGGCCTCCTTGTATTTATAGGCAAGGAATGGTTGCTCTTCTCTCTTCCACCTTGCTTCCTTCAATTAATGCAAGCCTTAGTAACCTAGACAAGTCACCATGCAAGTCACCATGCAAGTCATCTTTTCATTTAATGCAAGCAAGAGTCACCATGGTGAGTCACAAAGCTTGATATTGTTGACTTGCCTCTTCAAAGGAAGCAAAACAAGACTTTTCCTCTTCACCAAAAGGCTTCCAAGCCGAATTAATATGGTTTGGGCTTGATAATGGGCCGAAACAAGAGTTGAGAATTCGGCCCACAATTTGCTTTTTGGCCCGGCCCATTTTCGGAGGTCCAAAATCGCAAAAATCGCAAAATCGCCGAAATTCCTCCGAATTGCGTCGTTATTAATCTCCACCGTAAAGATCTTCAAAATAACAATTTAAATAAGGAAAACGTAAAAACTAAGATAATAACATAGCTAAACGTAAAGGGAAATGCGTTAAGAAACGAGCATAAAATGCGTATATCAATACTCTTACGAGTAAGCCTCGGGTTGTTCTAAATATTAGTCCTTACCTCTCGCGTTATCTCTATTCCTACTAACCATTTCTAAACGTAACTAAGCTGAATTGTAGTCGGTATATATTTTCGCGCGGGCCGCACGTCCAAGAAATTTACCGAATGATCATTTCGCGTACTCTCTGTAAATCATAAGTACATACGAATACGGATAAATATACGAACCCAATAAATACGACATAATCCTTTAAATAGATGGTATATCGGATTATGCATGCTTAGACCTCCTGGAATCAGACTTCATCTTCGGATGAACGAGACCCATTGCACAGTCGAGAGCCTCTGCACCACGTACCATCGGGGCCAAAGGAAATAAATAAAACTTAGTCAAATTTTTGTGTTTATATGTGCATTAAAAACTGTAAAGGACTAACAACCGTTACTTAGCTTGCATAACCTCTTTTTAGGCTTTATGATACTCGGATTTCACTACCGAGTACCCTAACCTAAGTGAAGTTAGGGACATAAGATCGAAGAAGACGTCATTCTTTGCATTCATTTTTTTTAGCACGTAACTCGTGTGTTTTCTGCAGGTTCTAACGTTTTCTCTTATGCATGCACTCCATCTTTCACGTAGGATTGTTGTTTAATGCATTTTATTGAAAAAAAATGTGTGGTGCATAAATTCGATGTGAATTATTGTTTGCTTGTATTTGAACTTTGTTTATATATGTTCTAACTAAATTCTTGGGTTTAGCATTATATAGTTTTAATTTGCAGAAAACATGTGTCTTAGTTTATTACATTCTTTTGCATAGCCCATAAAATTGATTAAATCATTTGCATTACTTAGTAAATTACATTTAGTGTCTTAAGTATTATAACTTTTGTGTGTTATTAGTAGTTTTTAAGTATTTGTTAGTATTTATAGTATGCTTTGATAGTTTTACTATTTGTTATTGCTTTGTTTTCTAAATATGTCTTACGATTTTGGTTAGTATTCCTATATTCATCTCAAATTCTTTGTTGATACTAACACTTGGTCTTTGGTGGATGCTCAGGCTAATGAATGTCCGATCAGAATCCTGGACCATCTAGAACAAACTTTGAGGAGATCGCAGAGAGAATAGCGAGACTTAAAGCTCAAACAGACATCCTGGATCATCCCATCATCGAGGAAGGTTCCGAGTCTTCACATTCATCAACCGACCATACTTTAGCCTCATCAACCGACTACAATTCAGAAGCAGAAGCACAAGAAATCAACATGGCCAATGCAGGACAATCTCTTCGTCAGCGCACCTGCTCAACAGAATGGAGCAGCGGGCCTTCGAGCATTGCTTTTCCACAACCGGAGGAAAACATGAAGGATATCGAGCTAAAGAGTGGCTTCCTCCACCGACTACCCATTTTTCACGGACTTTCCAATGAAGATCCGAACAAGCATCTCAAACAATTCCCATTCACCCTAGTCGACAGGGCCGAGTCTTGGCTTATGGAACTACCGTCGAACCATATTACCTCATGGAAGCAACTTGCGGACATGTTCCTAGCAAAGTACTTCCCGGCCTCAAAGATCACCGTCTTGAGAAAGCAAATCACTGGCATCACACAGAAACCGGACGAGACCTTCGGCCAATATTACGACCGATTCAAAGTTTTGTGTGCCACTTGCCCATCACATGGATTTTCCGAGACCAATCTCATGAATTACTTTTACGATGGTCTCAAGCCGATCGACAGGGAATTGCTGGATGCAGCAGCCACCGGTGCATTCATGGACTTAACCGAAACCGAAGCTAGAGCTCTTCTAGAGAATCGGGCCAATAATGATGCACAATATGGAGACACTTGACTCACATGGCCGCGACATCACCGAAGTGAAGAAGCAGCTTGGCCAGCTTGTTGATTTCATGGGCCAAATCAAGGAAACCGGTCGGCTTCCACCTCAAACCACTCCAAATCAAAGAAACGTGAATGCTATGGTCACAAGGAGTGGGAAGATACTTGAGGAACCAAAGACCAAGCGATCTCATCTTGATGAAGTCACCATCGAGGACATCACCAACGAAGAAGAAGATGAGATCGATCCGGCAATTCAAGAGGCCGAGAAACAGAAGGTGACGCCTAATGTCACCAAGGCACAATCACCTCCACAACCTACCCCAATCAAAGGTAAAAACCATATTCCTTCAAATACGGTTATTACTAATTCTTCGTTTGCTGTTGCACCTTTCCCTAGCAGATTATCAAAATCGAAGAAGAAGGATGCCCAATATGAAGATATCCTGGACATCTTCCGAAAAGTACAAGTGAATTTGCCCTTGATCGAGTGCATAAAACAGGTGCCGATATACGCGAAGTTTCTCAAAGAATTATGCACACAGAGGAGGCAAACTCGAGAGAAGGAGGTTGTGAAGGTGAACGCAACCGTTTCGGCGGTTTTGCAGCGTCGGCTACCCCCAAAACTGAAGGACCCAGGGAGCTTTGCAGTTCCTTGCGTAATCGGTGACACCCACTTCCAAGACGTGATGCTTGATCTCGAAGCTTCCATCAACGTCATGCCTTACTATCTATTCGAATCGATGGAGCTTGGAGATCTCAAGCAAGATGCTGTTGTCATCCAATTAGCCGATCGCACACACAAGTATCCGAGGGGATACGTAGAAGACGTTCTCGTGCAAGTCAACAACTTGATATTCCCTGCCGATTTCTATATAGTTGACATGGAAGAGAGTCCACTGAACACCACGCCGCTACTGCTTGGGCGACCTTTCATGCGGACTGCGAGAACGAAGATTGATGTGTTTCAAGGCACTTTCCCCATGGAGATTGATGGAGAAAGAATCGAGTTCAACATCCTGGACGGGATGAAGTTTCCAATGTCGAGCGTAGCTGCCATTTCGACATACGATCCCGTGGATACCTTAGCACAAGGCTACCTCGACACCATCAATGAGGATGAACTCGACATGGCCATTCAACTTGGGCATGACGGCCTTCTCGAAGCCTTACTAGAGCTTGAACCTCGTATTCAAGACATGGCCATGGCCCTAAATGCGGCACCACGAAAAGTAAGCTTTTCTCCTCCTTTACCAATTACTTTTGGTACTAATAAAATGGTTCCTTCCATCGTAGAAGCTCCAGTTTTAGAACTCAAGCTACTACCGGACCATTTGAAGTATGCGTACTTGGGCGAGAATGAAACTTTACCTGTCATTATTTCGTCCGCGCTAGAAGTGGAACAGGAGGAGAAGCTCGTAAGTGTGCTCAAACGATACAAATCCGCAATAGGCTGGACACTTGCGGACATCAAGGGAATAAATCCAGCAACATGTGTGCATAGGATTTTCCTTGAAGAAGGCACCAAGCCAACGCGGGAAGCGCAACGTCGGCTCCACCCTCCGATGATGGAGGTGGTAAAAAAGGAGGTAATTAAACTCATGGACTGTGGAGTTATTTACCCTATTTCTGATAGCCTTTGGGTTTCCCCAGTGCAGGTAGTACCTAAGAAATCGGGAATTACCTCTCGGACGCTTAATGAAGCGCAAAGAAATTATACTACCACCGAGAAGGAGTTTCTTGCCGTGGTTTTTGCTTTAGATAAATTTCGATCTTATTTACTTCAAACTAAAGTAACTGTGTTTACCGATCATGCAGCTTTGAAGTATCTAATGCTCAAGATGGACGCAAAACCATGACTTATCAGATGGATACTTCTACTCCAAGAATTCAACATCGAAATCAAGGACAAGAAGGGAGTAGAAAACGTCGTCGCTGACCACCTATCACGTTTGATAGGTGACCATGAGCCTGTCGAGATTGAAGAAACTTTTCCGGATGAAAAACTCTTCGGAATTGAGGTAACTACTTCGGAAACTCCTTGGTATGCAGATATCGTAAATTACTTAGTTACCGGTGAGTTTCCGTCTACCATGCATAAATTTCAACGTGACAAACTTAAGCATAATGCTAGAACCTTTATCTGGGATGAGCCTTATTTGTGGAAACAATGCTCCGATTTAGTAATTAGGAGATGTATCCCGGATAGTGAGTTTAAGCCCATTCTAGACTTTTGTCACAATGAAGCATGTGGGGGACACTTTGGTTCTAGGAGGACAGCCCTTAAGATTTTAGATTGCGGTTTCTTTTGGCCTAGTTTATTTCGCGATGCTCATGCATATTGTGCTGCATGTGATAAGTGCCAGAGATTCGGTAATTTAGGCCCTAGAGATCAAATGCCACAACACTACGTATTTAATGTTGAAATTTTTGATGTGTGGGGTATTGATTTTATGGGACCATTTCCTCCCTCCAATGGTTTTACTTATATCTTACTCGCAGTAGATTATGTTTCTAAATGGGTGGAGGCAAAGGCCACCCGTACTAATGATTCGCGAGTTGTTGCAGATTTCCTACGAACTAACATTTTCAGTAGATTTGGAATGCCACGCGTTCTAATCAGCGATGGAGGAAGTCACTTTTGCAACCGCACGGTGGAAGCACTAATGAGGAAGTATGGCGTAAAACACAAGGTTTCCACACCATACCACCCTCAAACAAATGGAATGGCTGAAGTTTCCAACCGTGAGATCAAGAAGATTTTGGAGCGAACCGTCCGCCCAAATCGGAAAGATTGGAGTCAATGCTTAGACGATGCATTGTGGGCTTACAGGACTGCCTACAAGACCCCCATTGGTATGTCACCTTTCCGATTAATTTATGGGAAGACGTGCCATCTTCCGGTTGAATTGGAGCACAAGGCATGGTGGGCTGTGAAGAAATTCAACATCGATCGAGATGCCGCAGGCTTGCATCGGAAGCTACAACTATGTGAACTAGAAGAAATCAGAAATGATGCTTTCGACAATGCGTGGATTTACAAAGAGAAGACGAAAAAGATCCATGATCAGATGATTCGCGGGATGAGTTTTGAAGCTGGGCAGAAAGTATTGCTTTTCAATTCAAGACTTAAGCTCTTTCCGGGAAAGCTTCGCTCTCGATGGATGGGTCCATTCATAGTTTCTCAAGTTCTACCTCATGGAGCAGTTCTCATTCGATCTATCGACAAAGGTAGTGAGTTCAAAGTAAATGGCCATCGCTTGAAGCCCTATTTTGAGGCATTTGCGGAGCACACCGTGGAGGAGATGCAACTCCAAGAACCGGCCATTTCAAAAACAAAATGATGCATCACGTCCAAAGATAACGACGTAAAACGAGCGCTCATTGGGAGGCAACCCAATAGGGAGACAACAGATTTGTTTTCTTCTCCCCTTTTAATTAATTTAATGGCTTTTTGCGTATTAGATTAAAATTTTCGTAGATCCTATACTCCATTTTTATTCTATACTTCTACTTTAGTACATTGAGGGCAATGTAGAGTTTAAGTGTGGGGGAAGGGTTTACAATTTAATTGTGTCTAAATTAGTGTTTTTCAGAGTCTTTAGGACGCCCTTAACTAGTCAATGATGAAATTTGATCGATACGAACACATATGGCGTATGAATCACATGCATCGAATTCTTGTGCTAATTGAGATATTCTTTATGTTTTTAACATGTAGTAGATATGAATTGCAAAACATGGTACATAAATCGCATGCTTGAATAAATTTTTAATCATATGAACCCTATGTGAGCTTTTGAGCTATCTGTTCTTTATTCGAGTGAATATACATCCATTTCGTAGCTACTAGCTTATATATGCCTCATTTGATTGCTTGCCATAGATTTTAATGAACTAGAGAATACTAGAACTTACTCATGTCAATTTGCAAAGCTTTTAAGTTGATACATACTTTGATTTTGGAAATGATTAAAGGCATTTAGGATTTTCCACCACATTGCCATATATCCATGTATCCCATTTGTACGCACAAGTTGCGACACCCCTAGATAAACCAATTGAGCCCACGTTAAGCTTTTCTTTCATCACCATATATACCTAAACACTTATCCTAGTATAGAATATCCTTACCTTTGTTCCGGAAACTTGGTGAGAATTTTTCGAAACTAGCACATAAGATTATGGTTTGGTAGGAAAGATTGAAAGAGTTAATGTGAGTAAGGGGAAAGACTTGTCCAAATAGCTAAAAAAGTTTGTGATTGCCAAAAAGAAAAGAAAAAAATTATATTTGAGAGAATGAAAAGAAAAAAAATATTATTATTATCTCTCATGGCAATATGTTGTGTTCTAAAGTAGAAACCAATTGGATTAACGTCCCCCTTATTTGCGGATTTGGAGATTACGACAAATTGAAGGCCCAAAAATAGAACAAATATGGCCTTTGTCCTGTCCGAAAAGCTCAAAGGGTAGTTTAAATTGAAGTATACATGGTAACATTCGAGTGGAGATGGAGGACGAATATGGTGCTAGACTAAGTCGTTGGAACGTTTTTATCACCACATATGTAAATTTCGAATGCCTTAGCCTTAACCCCATTACAACCTCACTAAAAGTCCTTTATGATCCTTAAAATGAGTAGCTTTCAATTAGTAGAGTAAGTTGCATGAGTAAGCTTATGGTTTTGGTTCATTTGTGCAAGTAATTAACTCCATTCATGAGGTTTTCGTTTAAATTTATATACACTTTAAGTGAACCCTTTTTCATGAGTGAAAAATATGATGAGTGCATCCTTGTGAGTTGATTAAACCATTATTCAAAGCATGCACAGCTATAACATAACCATTGTTTTTTTTCTATGTCTTACTTGTTCATTACATAATTATATCGCAATTATCTCTTGAATTCGTTGAGCATACAAGTTGAAATTCATGTGAGCCATCACCATATACTTATGCAAATTCTGAGACAAATTTTAGCTAAGGGCTTATTTATGTTCTTTCCTTTGTTTTAAATTCTTAGGGAGTCTTAGTTTAACTTAGTGTTTGCTAAGGGACTAGCAAAGTCTAAGTGTGGGGGAATTTGATATACGCATTTTATGCTCGTTTCTTAACGCATTTCCCTTTACGTTTAGCTATGTTATTATCTTAGTTTTTATGTTTTCCTTATTTAATTTGTTATTTTGAAGATATTTACGGTGGGGATTAATAACGGCGCAATTTGGAGGAATTTCGGCGATTTTGCGATTTTTGCGATTTTGGACCTCCGAAAATGGCCCGGCCCAAAAAGCAAATTATGGGCCGATTTCTCAAATCTTGTTTCGGCCCATTATCAAGCCCAAACCCATTCATTTTGGCATGGAAGCCTTTTGGTGAAGTTGAAAAGTCAACAATATCAAGCTTTGTGACTCATTTTAGTGACTAAGCTTTGTGATCATCACAAAAGATGACTTGCCATGTGACTTGCCATGGTGACTCTTGCTTAGGGTTTATAAATGGTGACTTGCATGGTGACTCTTGCTTAGGGTTCACAAATGATGATCACAAAAGGTGACTAAGGGAGTGACTTGCCATATTATTCATTACTTGCATTAAATGGAGGGAGGCAAGGTGGAAGAGAGAAGGCAACATCCCTTGCCTATATAAGACAGGAGGCTGGCCATATATTATGCATCTCTCATTTTACAAGCAAAAACTCTACACAAATACTCCTCCACCATAAACACTTCAAGGATTCTCAAGCAAAGCCGAAGCACATCTTCTCCATCCAAGCCGAAGCAATCCTCCTCCATCCAACACAATACGCTAAGTCCCTTGTGAAGGAAATCCATCTCCACCGTAGATCATCAAGCATTCAAGACAAAAAGTGTAACCATGATCTTCACTTTCATTTCTTTTGCTTTGTATTTGAACCTTTTGATGTATTGGAATACATTTATGTATCAAATGAAAAACAAGTTTAGATTTGTGTTTTATGTGTTTAAACCGATTCATAAGTTGCATGTGTTTATGATTTCTAGCCTTTTATGCATGTTCGATACAATCTTAAAGCTTCGTAAGCATGTGTTAGAAAATACGCTAAGTCCCTCTCTTTCGCATGTTTCGATGATCGTATGTTGTTTAGGATGTTTATACGCTAAGTTGCATTCCTACTCAATTATTAAACATGTATATTTAGTTAGAAATTATGAATTTCGTAACTTACAAAAAGGTTTGATGCATGAAAAGGCTAGGCTAATAAGATGAGATGATCACATGTAATTAGTAGTGTAACTTCTTATTTTTAGCAAGCATAATTAAACTTTAAGTTTCTTGATTGTTGAAACTTGTCTATGAGTAAAACATGTTAGATGCCTAAGAGTTTTAGTTGTGTTTGCATGTTTTTGTACTTTAATTTCGTAGATTAAACAACCAACTTCCAATCCCCCCAAACATTTACATTTCCGCTTATTAACGAAACCATGCATGCGCCCTTAATTCCCCGGATAAAGAACGATCCCTACTCGCCAATATTACAAATGACAAAAGAAGGGTTTAAATTGCAAAGCGCGTAATCTGTGTTTTTAAGTTAACGTGAATGCATGTTTTGCACGTATCACTTCTCGGTGGTAGTATAATTTCTTTGCGCTTCATCAAGCGTCCGAGAGGCGTAATAGATTACGCAAGGCTACTTGTCCTTCCGCTGACCCAAGACGGCTCCTACGGCATAATCCGAGGCGTCGCACATGAGTTCAAATGGCAGAGACCAATCAGGGCTGCACAAACTAGGAGCGCTCGTGAGAAGCTCCTTCAACTTGTTGAAGGCAGCGTTGCATTCTTCATCAAAGATGAACGGGGTCTCCTTTTGCAGCAGTTTACACAACGGGCGCGAGATGTGGGAAAAGTCTTTGATAAACCTGCGATAAAATCCTGCGTGTCCAAGAAAAGAACGAATCTCTTTAACCGAAGTTGGAGAGGGTAAGTGACGCACAAGATCTACTTTAGATTTATCAACTTCTAACCCTTTTTCAGAAATAATATGACCTAACACGATCCCTTGCGTAACCATGAAATGGCACTTCTCCCAATTAAGCACCAAGTTCGTTTCAACGCATCTTTGTAAAATTGTTTCTAAATTGTTTAAGCATGCATCAAAATCACTCCCAAATACACTAAAGTCGTCCATGAATACTTCAATAATTTTTTCAATGTACTCGGAGAAAATTGAGAGCATGCAACGTTGAAATGTACCTGGTGCGTTACACAGTCCAAATGGCATGCGGCGATAGGCAAACGTTCCGAACGGGCACGTGAACGTTGTCTTTTCTTGATCTTCCTCCGCAATGCTAATTTGGTTGTAGCCGGAATATCCGTCGAGAAAACAATAAAATGCATGGCCGGCTAATCTTTCCAGCATTTGGTCGATGAATGGTAAGGGAAAATGATCCTTGCGGGTTGCAGCGTTTAGCTTCCGGTAATCAATGCACACTCGGTGTCCAGTGATCGTCCGTTGTGGCACAAGTTCATTTTCCAGATTCTCGACGACGGTTATTCCCGATTTCTTGGGTACTACCTGCACTGGGGAAACCCAACGGCTATCAGAAATAGGGTAAATAACTCCACAGTCCATGAGTTTAATTACCTCCTTTTTTACCACCTCCATCATCGGAGGGTGGAGCCGACGTTGTGCTTCCCGCGTAGGGTTGGTGCCTTCTTCAAGGAAAATCCTATGCACACAGGTTGCTGGATTTATTCCCTTGATGTCCGCAAGTGTCCAGCCTATTGCGGGTTTGTACCTCTTGAGCACACTCACGAGCTTCTCCTCCTGCTCCTCTTCTAGCGCGGACGAAATAATGACCGGTAAGGTTTCATTCTCGCCCAAGTACGCATACTTCAGATGGTCCGGTAGTAGCTTGAGTTCTAAAACTGGAGCTTCTACGATGGAAGGAACCATTTTATTAGTACCAAAAGTAATTGGTAAAGGAGGAGAAAAGCTTACTTTTCGTGGTGCCGCATTTAAGGCTATGGCCATGTCTTGAATTCCAGGTTCAAGCTCTAGTAAGGCCTCGAGAAGGCCGTCATGCCCAAGTTGAATGGCCATGTCGAGTTCATCCTCATTGATGGTGTCGAGGTAGCCTTGTGCTAAGGTATCCACAGGATCGTATGTCGAAATGGCAGCTACGCTCGACATTGGAAACTTCATCCCGTCCAGGATGTTGAACTCGATTCTTTCTCCATCAATCTCCATGGAGAAAGTGCCTTGAAACACATCAATCTTCGTTCTTTCCCCAAGTTGAATGCCCAAGCAGCAGAGGCGTGGTGTTCAGTGGACTTTCTTCCATGTCAACTATATAGAAATCGGCTGGGAATATCAAGTTGTTGACTTGCACGAGAACGTCTTCTACGTATCCCCTCGGATACTTGTGGGTGCGATCGGCTAACTGGATGACAACACCATCTTGCTTGAGATCTCCAAGCTCCATCGATTCGAAAAGATAGTAAGGCATGACGTTGATGGAAGCTCCTAGATCAAGCATTACGTCTTCGAAGTGGGTGTCACCGATTACGCAAGGAACTGCAAAGCTCCCTGGGTCCTTCAGTTTTGGGGGTAGCCGACGCTGCAAAACCACCGAAACGGTTGTGTTCACCTTCACAACCTCCTTCTCTCGAGTTTGCCTCCTCTGTGTGCATAATTCTTTGAGAAATTTCGCGTATATCGGCACCTGTTTTATGCACTCGATCAAGGGCAAATTCACTTGCACCTTTCGGAAGATGTCCAAAATATCTTCATATTGGGCATCCTTCTTCTTTGATTTATTTAATCTGCTAGGGAAAGGTGCAACAGCAAACGGAGAATTAGTAATAACCGTTGGTACGCGCAAAACATGCATTCACGTTAACTTAAAAACACAGATTACGCGCATTGCAATTTAAACCCTTCTTTTGTCATTTGTAATATTGGCGAGTAGGGATCGTTCTTTATCCGGGGAATTAAGGGCGCATGCATGAGTTTCGTTAATAAGCGGAAATATAAATGTTGGGGGGATTGGAAGTTGATTGTTTAATCTACGAAATTAAAGTACAAAAACATGCAAACACAACTAAAACTCTTAGGCATCTAACATGTTTTACTCATAGACAAGTTTCAACAATCAAGAAACTTAAAGTCTAATTATGCTTGCTAAAACTAAGAAGTTACACTACTAATTACATGTGATCATCTCATCTTATTAGCCTACCCTTTTCATGCATCAAACCTTTTTGTAAGTTACGAAATTCATAACTTCTAACTAAATACACATGCTTAATAATTGAGTAGGAATGCAACTTAGCGTATAAACATCCTAAACAACATACGATCATCGAAACATGCGAAAGAGAGGGACTTAGCGTATTTTCTAACACATGCTTACGAAGCTTTAAGATTGTATCGAACATGCATAAAAGGCTAGAAATCATAAACACATGCAACTTATGAATCGGTTTAAACACATAAAACACAAATCTAAACTTGTTCTTCATTTGATACATAAATGTATTCCAATACATCAAAAGGTTCAAATACAAAGCAAAAGAAATGAAAGTGAAGATCATGGTTACACTTTTTGTCTTGAATGCTTGATGATCTACGGTGGAGATGGATTTCCTTCACAAGGGACTTAGCGTATTGTGTTGGATGGAGGAGGATTGCTTCGGCTTGGATGGAGGAGATGTGCTTCGGCTTTGCTTGAGAAACCTTGAAGTGTTTATGGTGGAAGAGTATTTGTGTAGAGCTTTGGCTAGTAATTTAAGTGATGATCTGTTTTATGGCTGTCTCCTCTCTTATATAGGCAAGGGATGTTGCCTTCTCTCTTCCACCTTGCCTCCCTCCATTTAATGCAACCCTTAGTCACCTAGGCAAGTCACCATTTGTGATCATCATTTATGAACCCTAAGCAAGAGTCACCATGCAAGTCACCATTTATAAACCCTAAGCAAGAGTCACCATGGCAAGTCACATGGCAAGTCATCATTTGTGATGATCACAAAGCTTAGTCACTAAAATGAGTCACAAAGCTTGATATTGTTGACTTTTCCTCTTCCCCAAAGTGAATCCTAGCAGAATTGAATGGTCATGGGCTTGATAATGGGCCGAAACAAGAGTTGAGAAATCGGCCCATAATTTGCTTTTTGGTCCGGCCCATTTCCGGTGGTCCGAAATCGCAAAAAAATCGCAAAATCGCCGAAATTCCTCCGAATTGCGTCGTTATTAATCTCCACCGTAAATATCTTCAAAATAACAATTTAAATATGAAAAACATAAAAACAAAGATAATAACATAGCTAAACGTAAAGGGAAATGCGTTAAGAAACGAGCATTGGCCATGTTGAGCGGGTGAAAGATGGAGTGCATGCATAAGAGAAAACGTTAGAACCTGCAGAAAACACACGAGTTACGTGCTAAAAAAAATGAATGCAAAGAATGACCTCTTCTTCGATCTTATGTCCCTAACTTCACTTAGGTTAGGGTACTCGGTAGTGAAATCCGAGTATCATAAAGCCTAAAAAGAGGTTATGCAAGCTAAGTAACGGTTGTTAGTCCTTTACAGTTTTTAATGCACATATAAACACAAAAATTTGACTAAGTTTTATTTATTTCCTTTGGCCCCGATGGTACGTGGTGCAGAGGCTCTCGACTGTGCAATGGGTCTCGTTCATCCGAAGATGAAGTCTGATTCCAAGAGGTCTAAGCATGCTTAATCCGATATACCATCTATTTAAAGGATTATGTCGTATTTACTGAGTTTTGTATTTATCCGTATTCATATGCACTTATGATTTACAGAGTTTTGTATTTATCCGTATTCATATGCACTTATGATTTACTGAGTTTTGTATTTATCCGTATTTACTGAGTTTTGTATTTATCCGTATTCAAGCTCTAGTAAGGCCTCGAGAAGGCCGTCATGCCCAAGTTGAATGGCCATGTCGAGTTCATCCTCATTGATGGTGTCGAGGTAGCCTTGTGCTAAGGTATCCACAGGATCGTATGTCGAAATGGCAGCTACGCTCGATATTGGAAAGTTCATCCCGTCCAGGATGTTGAACTCGATTCTTTCTCCATCAATCTCCATGGAGAAAGTGCCTTGAAACACATCAATCTTCGTTCTCGCAGTCCGCATGAAAGGTCGCCCAAGCAGCAGTGGCGTGGTGTTCAGTGGACTGTCTTCCATGTCAACTATGTAGAAATCGGCTGGGAATATCAAGTTGTTGACTTGCACGAGAACGTCTTCTACGTATCCCCTCGGATACTTGTGGGTGCGATCGGCTAACTGGATGACAACACCATCTTGCTTGAGATCTCCAAGCTCCATCGATTTGAAAAGATAGTAAGGCATGACGTTGATGGAAGCTCCTAGATCAAGCATCACGTCTTCAAAGTGGGTGTCACCGATTACGCAAGGAACTGCAAAGCTCCCTGGGTCCTTCAGTTTTGGGGGTAGCCGACGCTGCAAAACCGCCGAAACGGTTGCGTTCACCTTCACAACCTCCTTCTCTCGAGTTTGCCTCCTCTGTGTGCATAATTCTTTGAGAAACTTCGCGTATATCGGCACCTGTTTTATGCACTCGATCAAGGGCAAATTCACTTGCACCTTTCGGAAGATGTCCAAAATATCTTCATATTGGGCGTCCTTCTTCTTCGATTTTGATAATCTGCTAGGGAAAGGTGCAACAGCAAACGGAGAATTAGTAATAACCGTATTTGAAGGAATAGGGCTTTTACCTTTGATTGGGGTAGGTTGTGGAGGTGATTGTGCCTTGGTGACATTAGGCGTCACCTTCTGTTTTTCGGCCTCTTGAGTAGCCGGATCGATCTCATCTTCTTCTTCGTTGGTGATGTCCTCAATGGTGACTTCATCAAGATGAGATCGCTTGGTCTTTGGTTCCTCAAGTATCTTCCCGCTCCTTGTGACTATAGCATTCACGTTTCTTTGATTAGGAGTGGTTTGAGGTGGAAGCCGACCGGTTTCCTTGATTTGGCCCATGAAATCAACAAGCTGGCCAAGCTGCTTCTTCACTTCGGTGATGTCGCGGCCATGTGAGTCAAGTGTCTCCTTTGTCTTCGATTGTCCGTCGAGGAGAACTTGAGTGGAGGCCGAAAGTTGCGACAACATCTTGTCGTAATCCGGGTTGGTGAAGGATTGCGAAGACGAACCCTGCTGCATCGGTGGCCTTGGTTGAAATGGAGGGCGTTGGTAGTTTTGTTGAGGTGCTGGAAGGTTCAAAGTTCCCTCGTTGCTGCTCCATCTAAACCTCGGATGATCACGGTTGACATAGTTGTTGTAATTGTTATACCGTTGTCCTCCCTGATATCCGCCGATGGCGTTAGCGTGCTCCGGCTCGCTTGCTTGTTCCGGCACTTGAGGGCACTGGTCGTTGTGGTGACCTTGTGTTTGACATATGCCACAAACAGGCCGTTGAGTTGCCTTCGCTCTTGTCGTCTCGAGTTCTAAAACCTTCTCTAGCATATGAGCTAGTTTGTCGTACTTTTCGTCCGCGTCGGTTGTAGAACTCGCTTCACCGACTGCTCGTCTGTTGGACATTCCATATTGTGCATCATTATTCGCCCGATTCTCTAGAAGAGCTCTAGCTTCGGTTTCGGTTAAGTCCATGAATGCACCGGTGGCTGCTGCATCCAGCAATTCCCTATCGATCGGCTTGAGACCATCGTAAAAGTAATTCATGAGATTGGTCTCAGAAAATCCATGCGATGGGCAAGTGGCACACAAAACTTTGAATCGGTCATAGTATTGGCCGAAGGTCTCGTCCGGTTTCTGTGTGATGCCAGTGATTTGCTTTCTCAAGACGGTGATCTTTGAGGCCGGGAAGTACTTCGCTAGGAACATATCCGCAAGTTGCTTCCAAGAGGTAATATGGTTCGGCGGTAGTTCCATAAGCCAAGACTCGGCCCTGTCAATTAGGGTGAATGGGAATGCCTTCAGCTTGAAGAGCTCCGTATCAGCATCGGATGGCTTCATGCTGTTACAAACAAATTGGAATTGTTTGAGATGCTTGTTCGGATCTTCATTGGAAAGTCCATGAAAAATGGGTAGTCGGTGGAGGAAGCCACTCTTTAGCTCGATATCCTTCATGTTTTCCTCCGGTTGTGGAAAAGCAATGCTCGAAGGCCCGCTGCTCCATTCTGTTGAGCAGGTGCGCTGACGAAGAGATTGTCCTGCATTGGCCATGTTGATTTCTTGTGCTTCTGCTTCTGAATTGTGGTCGGTTGATGAGGCTAAAGTATGGTCGGTTGATGAATGTGAAGACTCGGAACCTTCCTCGATGATGGGATGATCCAGGATGTCTGTTTGAGCTTTAAGTCTCGCTATTCTCTCTGCGATTTCCTCAAACTTTGTTCTAGATGGTCCAGGATTCCGATCGGACATTCATTAGCCTGAGCATCCACCAAAGACCAAGTGTTAGTATCAACAAAGAATTTGGGATGAATATAGGAATACTAACCAAAATTGTAAGGCATATTTAGAAAACAAAGCGATAACAAATAAAATAGTAAAACTATCAAAGCAAACATAAATACTCACAAATACTAAAAAACTACTAATAACACTCAAAATTTATAATACTTAAGACACTAAATGTAATTTACTAAGTAATGCAAATGATTTAATCAATTTAAGGGCTATGCAAAAGAATGTAATAGACTAAGACACATGTTTTCTGCAAATTGACACTATATAATGCTAAACCTAAGAATTTAGTTAGAATATATATAAACAAGGTTTCAATACAAGCAAACAATAATTCACATTGAATTTATGCACAACACACTTATTTTTTTCTTTCAATAAAATGCATTTAAACAACAATCCTACGTGAAAGATGGAGTGAATGCATAAGAGAAAACGTTAGAACCTGCAGAAAACATACGAGTTACGTGCTTAAATATGAATGCAAAAGAATGACCTCTTCTTCGGTCTTATGTCCCTAACTTCACTTAGGTTAGGGTACTCGGTAGTGAAATCCGAGTATCATAAAGCCTTAGAGAGGCTATGCAAGCTAAGTAACGTTTGTTAGTCCTTTACAGTTTTTAATGCACAAACAAACACACAAATTTGACTAAGTTTTATTTATTTCCTTTGGCCCCGATGGTACGTGGTGCAGAGGCTCTCGACTGTGCAATGGGTCTCGTTCATCCGAAGATGAAGTCTGATTCCAGGAGGTCTAAGCATGCATAATCCGATATACCATCTCTTTAAAGGATTATGTCGTATTTATTTAGTTCGTATTTAACCGTATTCATATGCACTTATGATTTTCAGAGAGTACGCGAAATGATCATTCGGTAAATTTCTTGGACGTGCGGCCCGCGCGAAAATATATACCGACTACAATTCAGCTTAGTTACGTTTAGAAATGGTTAGTAGGAATAGAGATAACGCGAGAGGTAAGGACTAATATTTAGAACAACCCGAGGCTTATTCGTAAGAGTATATACTCCAATGTTGTTCCTAGAGACACCCCGAGGCTAACCAGTTACGGTATATACTCCAATGGTGTTCTATTGCTTAGATCCGAAACCCGGCACCAATCATAAACCCATTCACCATATCCAACAATCAGCCATATTTGTGAGATAGTATATAATCTCAAGTTCTTAGTAAACTCCGCCCACAACCTCGTGCCCATAACTTCACTTAGGTTATGGCGTGTGGTGATGAAATCCACACATCACGAAGGGTTAAGGAGATAAACCAGAAAAAGAGGCACCACCTATTCCAAAGAACGAAACTTTATAACCAATACTCGTACTCAATGTAAATCAATTTAAGTACGTCTACGTTTTGATTGCGCCTATGATTTAAAAGGAATACACGACTTAGTTATTGAATAAATCTCTTGTCCGTGCGGCCCGCGCGAAAATGTATACCAACTATCGTTAATTCTCGTAATTGTTGGAAATGACCAGTTGGGATAGATGTAACGCGAGAGGTGAGAACTAATTTCTGGGAACAACCTGAGGCTAACTCGTAAGAGTATTGATATACGCATTTTATGCTCGTTTCTTAAACGCATTTCCCTTTTCGTTTAGCTATGTTATTATCTTAGTTTTTATGTTTTCCTTACTTAAATTGTTATTTTGAAGATATTTACGGTGGAGATTAATAACGGCGCAATTCGGAGGAATTTCGGCGATTTTGCGATTTTTGCGATTTCGGACCACGAAAAATGGGCCGGCCCAAAAAGCAAATTATGGGCCGATTTCTCAACTCTTGTTTCGGCCCATTAACAAGCCCAAACCCATGTAATTCGGCCTAGATGCCTTTTGGTGAAGAGGAAAAGTCTTGTTTTGAAAGGGCAAGTCAACATTATCAAGCTAATAATCACAAATGGTGACTACACATGGTGATTCATGCTTAGGGTTCCCAAATGGTGACTACACTAGGTGACTCTTGCTTTGCATTGAATGAAAAGATGACTTGCCATGGTGACAAGCTAGGTGATTCATGCTTAGGGTTCGGCAATGGTGACTAAGTGTGTGACTAAGTGTGTGACTTGCCTTAATGATCATTGCATGCATTAAATGGAGGAGGCAAGGTGGAAGAGAGAAGGCAAACATCCTTGCCTATAAATACCAAGGGAGGCTGAACCATTCAAGACATCTCTCATTTTACAAGCCAAAGCTCTACACAAATACTCTTCCACCATAAACACTCCAAAGTTCATTACAAAGCCGAAGCACATCCTATACCATTCCAAGCCGAAGCAAGCAAGGTTACTCCTTCCAAGCCGAAGCTATCAAGCCTCCTCCATCCAACACAATACGCTAAGTCCCTTGTGAAGGAAGTCCATCTCCACCGTAGTTCATCAAGCACTCAAGACAAAAAGTGTAACCATGATCTTCACTCTCATTTCTTTAGCTTTGTATTTGAATCTTTTGATGTATTGGAATAACAAGTTTAGAAAGTTTAGATTTGTGTATCAAATGAATAACAAGTTTAGATTTGTGTTTCATGTGCCTAAACCGATTTGTAATATGCATGTGTTTGTGATTTATAGCTTTTTATGCATGTTTGATACAATCTTAAAGCTTCGAATGCATGTATTAGAAAATACGCTAAGTCCCTCTCTTTTGCATGTTTCGATGATCGTAAGTTGTTTAGGATGTTTATACGCTAAGTTGCATTCCTACACAATTATCACGCATGTGTATTTAGTTAGAAGTTATGAATTTCGCAAGTTACAAAAAGGTTTGATGCATGAAAAGGGTAGGTTAATAAGATGAGTTGATCACATGTAATTAGTAGTGTAACTTCTTATTTTTAGCAAGCATAATTAGACTTTAAGTTTCTTGATTGTTGAAACTTGTCTATGAGTAAAACATGTTAGATACCTAAGAGTTTTAGTTGTGTTTGCATGTTATGTACTTTAATTTCGTAGATTAAATAACCAATTTCCAATCCCCCCAAACTTTTATATTTCCGCTTAATAACGAAACCATGCATGCGCCCTTAATTCCCCGGATAAAGAACGATCCCTACTCGCCGATATTATAAATGACAAAAGAAGGGTTTAAATTGCAATGCGCGTAATCGATGTTTTTAGGGTCGACTTTGTGTTATCGTGAATGCATGTTTTGCGCGTATCAATTTTTGGCGCCGTTGCCGGGGAGTTAGAATGTTTTTTGTATGATTTCGTTGTACATTTGTGATTAAAAGCATGTCTAAATTTTCGAAGTACATACTTGTTCATTTTTTATACTTAGAGAAATTTTCATACATGTTTACAATGCCTACTTTTACTTGCATAATTTATTCATACTTAGTTTATGAATAAAGGATAGTCTTTGATTTAAAGAAATTTTCATTTATTCATACTTAGTTTATTTTACACTTGCATAATTTATTTCCATGTTAAAGGATAGTCTTTGATTTAATTTGAGTACTAGTACTTAGTTATTAAATAAATCTCTATGGAATAGGTGGTGCCTCTTTTGTTTGTCTATCTCCTTAACCCTTCGTGATGTGTGGATTTCATCACCACAGGCCATAACCTAAGTGAAGTTATGGGCACGAGGTTGTGGGCGGAGTTTACAAACACTTGAGATTGTATACTATCTTGTGAGTTCGAGTAAGAGTTGGTTATGATGTCTAGAAGGGTTATGATTGGTGACGGGTTTTGAACTAAGAAAACAGAACACCAATGGAGTACATACTCTTACGAGTAAGCCTCGGGGTGTTTCTAAGAACAACATTGGAGTATATACTCTTACGAGTTAGCCTCAGGTTGTTCCCAGAAATTAGTTCTCACCTCTCGCGTTACATCTATCCCAACTGGTCATTTCCAACAATTACGAGGATTAACGATAGTTGGTATACATTTTCGCGCGGGCCGCACGGACAAGAGATTTATTCAATAACTAAGTCGTGTATTCCTTTTAAATAATAGGCGCAATCAAAACGTAGACGTACTTAAATTGATTTACATTGAGCACGAGTATTGGTTATAAGGTTTCGTTCTTTGGAATAGGTGGTGCCTCTTTTTCTGGTTTATCTCCTTAACCCTTCGTGATGTGTGGATTTCATCACCACACGCCATAACCTAAGTGAAGTTATGGGCACGAGGTTGTGGGCGGAGTTTACTAAGAACTTGAGATTATATACTATCTCACAAATTTGGCTGATTGTTGGATATGGTGAATGGGTTTATGATTGGTGCCGGGTTTCGGATCTAAGCAATAGAACACCACTGGAGTATATACCGTAACTGGTTAGCCTCGGGGTGTCTCTAGGAACAACATTGGAGTATATACTCTTACGAGTAAGCCTCGGGTTGTTCTAAATATTAGTCCTTACCTCTCGCGTTATCTCTATTCCTACTAACCATTTCTAAACGTAACTAAGCTGAATTGTAGTCGGTATATATTTTCGCGCGGGCCGCACGTCCAAGAAATTTACCGAATGATCATTTCGCGTACTCTCTGATATACGCATTTTATGCCCGTTTCTTAACGCATTTCCCTTTTCGTTTAGCTATGTTATTATCTTAGTTTTTATGTTTTCCTTACTTAAATTGTTATTTTGAAGATATTTACGGTGGAGATTAATAACGGCGCAATTCGGAGGAATTTCGGCGATTTTGCGATTTTTGCGATTTCGGACCACGAAAAATGGGCCGGCCCAAAAAGCAAATTATGGGCCGATTTCTCAACTCTTGTTTCGGCCCATTAACAAGCCCAAACCCATGTAATTCGGCCTAGATGCCTTTTGGTGAAGAGGAAAAGTCTTGTTTTGAAAGGGCAAGTCAACATTATCAAGCTAATAATCACAAATGGTGACTACACATGGTGATTCATGCTTAGGGTTCCCAAATGGTGACTACACTAGGTGACTCTTGCTTTGCATTTAATGAAAAGATGACTTGCCATGGTGACAAGCTAGGTGATTCATGCTTAGGGTTTGGCAATGGTGACTAAGTGTGTGACTTGCCTTAATGATCATTGCATGCATTAAATGGAGGAGGCAAGGTGGAAGAGAGAAGGCATGAATCCCTTGCCTATATAAGGGAGGAGGCAGCCATAAAACAGATCCATCACTCATTTTACTAAGCAAAGCTCTACACAAATACTCCTCCACCATTAAACACTTAAGAGTTCACACACCAAGCCGAAGCATCATCTTCCTCCATTCAAGGCCGAAGCAAGCTAGGGTTCCTCCATCCTTCCAAGCCGAAGCAAACCATCCTCCATCCCTCACAATACGCTAAGTCCCTTGTGAAGGAAGTCCATCTCCACCGTAGTTCATCAAGCACTCAAGATAAAAAGTGTAACCATGATCTTCACTTTCATTTCTTTAGCTTTGTATGTGAATCTTTTGATGTATTGGAATAACAAGTTTAGAAAGTTTAGATTTGTGTATCAAATGAATAACAAGTTTAGATTTGTGTTTCATGTGCCTAAACCGATTTGTAATATGCATGTGTTTATGATTTATAGCTTTTTATGCATGTTTGATACAATCTTAAAGCTTCGAATGCATGTATTAGAAAATACGCTAAGTCCCTCTCTTTTGCATGTTTCGATGATCGTATGTTGTTTAGGATGTTTATACGCTAAGTTGCATTCCTACACAATTATCAAGCATGTGTACTTAGTTATAAGTTATGAATTTCGCAACTTACACAAAGGTTTGATGCATGAAAAGGGTAGGTTAATAAGATGAGTTGATCACATGTAATTAATAGTGTAACTTCTTATTTTTAGCAAGCATAATTAGACTTTAAGTTTCTTGATTGTTGAAACTTGTCTATGAGTAAAACATGTTAGATGCCTAAGAGTTTTAGTTGTGTTTGCATGTTATGTACTTTAAATTCGTAGATTAAATAACCAACTTCCAATCCCCCCAAATATTTACATTTCCGCATAATAACGAAACCATGCATGCGCCCTTAATTCCCCGGATAAAGAACGATCCCTACTCGCCAATATTACAAATGACAAACGAAGGGTTTAAATTGCAATGCGCGTAATCGGTGTTTTTAAGGTCTACTTTGTGTTATCGTAAAAGCATGTTTTGCGTGTATCAATTTTTGGCGCCGTTGCCGGGGAGTTAGAATGTTTTTTGTATGATTTCGTTGTACATTTGTGATTAAAAGCATGTCTATATTTTCGAAGTACATACTTGTTCATTTTTTATACTTAGAGAAATTTTCATACATGTTTACAATGCATACTTTTACTTAGACGAATTTATTGATACTTAGTTTTTTTTACACTTGCATAATTTATTTTCATGTTAAAGGATAGTCTTTGATTTAATTTGAGTACTAGTACTTAGTTATTAAATAAATCTCTATGGAATAGGTGGTGCCTCTTTTGTTTGTCTATCTCCTTAACCCTTCGTGATGTGTGGATTTCATCACCACACGCCATAACCTAAGTGAAGTTATGGGCACGAGGTTGTGGGCGGAGTTTACAAACACTTGAGATTGTATACTATCTTGTGATTTCGAGTAAGAGTTGGTTATGATGTCTAGAAGGGTTATGAATGGTGACGGGTTTTGAACTAAGAAAACAGAACACCAATGGAGTACATACTCTTACGAGTAAGCCTCGGGGTGTTTCTAAGAACAACATTGGAGTATATACTCTTACGAGTTAGCCTCAGGTTGTTCCCAGAAATTAGTTCTCACCTCTCGCGTTACATCTATCCCAACTGGTCATTTCCAACAATTACGAGGATTAACGATAGTTGGTATACATTTTCGCGCGGGCCGCACGGACAAGAGATTTATTCAATAACTAAGTCGTGTATTCCTTTTAAATCATAGGCGCAATCAAAACGTAGACGTACTTAAATTGATTTACATTGAGTACGAGTATTGGTTATAAAGTTTCGTTCTTTGGAATAGGTGGTGCCTCTTTTTTCTGGTTTATCTCCTTAACCCCTCGTGATGTGTGGATTTCATCACCACACGCCATAACCTAAGTGAAGTTATGGGCACGAGGTTGTGGGCGGAGTTTACTAAGAACTTGAGATTATATACTATCTCACAAATTTGGCTGATTGTTGGATATGGTGAATGGGTTTATGATTGGTGCCGGGTTTCGGATCTAAGCAATAGAACACCATTGGAGTATATACCGTAACTGGTTAGCCTCGGGGTGTCTCTAGGAACAACATTGGAGTATATACTCTTACGAGTAAGCCTCGGGTTGTTCTAAATATTAGTCCTTACCTGTCGCGTTATCTCTATTCCTACTAACCATTTCTAAACGTAACTAAGCTGAATTGTAGTCGGTGTATATTTTCGCGCGGGCCGCACGTCCAAGAAATTTACCGAATGATCATTTCGCGTACTCTCTGTAAATCATAAGTGCATATGAATACGGTTAAATACGAAGTAAATAAATACGACATAATCCTTTAAATAGATGGTATATCGGATTAAGCATGCTTAGACCTCTCGGAATCAGACTTCATCTTCGGATGAACGAGACCCATTGCACAGTTGAGAGCCTCTGCACCACGTACCATCGGGACCAAAGGAAATAAATAAAACTTAGTCAAATTTTTGTGTTTATTTGTGCATTAAAAACTGTAAAGGACTAACAACCACTACTTAGCTTGCATAACCTCTTTTTAGGTTTTATGATACTCGGATTTCACTACCGAGTACCCTAACCTAAGTGAAGTTAGGGGCATAAGATCGAAGAAGAGGTCATTCTTTTCATTCATATTTTAAACACGTAACTCGTTTGTTTTCTGCAGGTTCTAACGTTTTCTCTTATGCATTCACTCCATCTTTCACGTAGGATTATTGTTTAATGCATTTTATTGCAAGAAAATGTGTGGTGCATAAATTCAATGTGAATTATGGTTTGATTGTATTTCAACCTTGTTTATATATGTTCTAACTAAATTTTTAGGTTTAGCATTATATAGTGTTAATTTGCAGAAAACATGTGTCTTAGTTTATTCATGTGCATAGCCCCTAAAATTGATTAAATCAATTGCATTACTTAGTAAAATACATATAGTGTCTTAACTATTATAAATTTTGTATAAATTTTGTGTGTATTAGTAGTTTTTAAGTATTTGTGTGTATTTATAGTATGCTTTGATAGTTTTACTATTTTATTTGTTATCACCTTGTTTTCTAAATATGCATTACAATTTTGGTTAGTATTCCTATATACATCTAAAAATTATTTGTTGATACTAACACTTGGTCTTTGGTGGATGTCAGGCTAATGAATGTCCGATCAGAATCCAGGACCATCTAGAACCACGTTTGAGGAACTCACAGAAAGACTAGCGAGACTTAGAGCTGACATCCTGGATCATCCCATCCTCGAAGAAGTTTCTGAGTCTTCACATTCATCATTCGAACATACTTTAGCTTCATCAACCGACCACAACTCAGAAGCAGAAGCACAAGAAGTCAACATGGCCAATGCAGGACAATCTCTTCGCCAGCGCACCTGCTCAACCGAATGGAGCAGCGGGCCTTCGAGCATTGCTTTTCCACAACCGGAGGAAAACATGAAGGATATCGAGCTAAAGAGTGGCTTCCTCCACCGACTACCCATTTTCCACGGACTTTCCAATGAAGATCCGAACAAGCATCTCAAACAATTCCAATTTGTTTGCAACAGCATGAAGCCATCTGATGCTGATACGGAGCTCTTCAAGCTGAAGGCATTCCCATTCACCCTAGTCGACAGGGCCGAGTCTTGGCTTATGGAACTACCGCCGAACCATATCACTTCATGGAAGCAACTTGCGGACATGTTCCTAGCGAAGTACTTCCCGGCTTCCAAGATCACCGTCTTGAGAAAGCAAATTACTGGCATCACACAGAAATTGGACGAGACCTTCGGCCAATACTACGACCGATTCAAGGTTTTGTGTGCCACTTGCCCATCGCATGGATTTTCCGAGACCAATCTCATGAACTACTTTTACGATGGTCTCAAGCCGATCGATAGGGAATTGCTGGATGCAGCAGCCACCGGTGCATTCATGGACCCAACTGAAACCGAAGCTAGAGCTCTTCTAGAGAATCGAGCGAATAATGATGCACAATATGGAATGTCCAACAGACGAGCAGTCGGTGAAGCGAGTTCTACTACCGACACGGACGAAAAGTACGACAAACTAGCTCATATGCTAGAAAAGGTTTTAGAACTCGAGACGACAAGAGCGAAGGCAACTCAACGGCCTGTTTGCGGCATATGTCAAACACAAGGTCACCACAACGACCAGTGCCCTCAAGTGCCGGAACAAGCAAGCGAGCCGGAGCACGCTAACGCCATCGGCGGATATCAGGGAGGACAACGGTATAACAATTATAACAACTATGTCAACCGTGATCATCCGGGGTTTAGATGGAGCAGCAATGAGGGAACTTTGAACCGTCCAGCACCTCAACAAAGCTACCAACGCCCTCCATTTCAACCAAGGCCACCGATGCAGCAGGGTACGTCTTCGCAATCCTTCACCAACCCGGATTACGACAAGATGTTGTCGCAACTTTCGGCCTCAACTCAAGTTCTCCTCGAAGGACAATCAAAGACAAAGGAGACACTTGACTCACATGGCCGCGACATCACCGAAGTGAAGAAGCAGCTTGGCCAGCTTGTTGATTTCATGGGCCAAATCAAGGAAACCGGTCGGCTTCCACCTCAAACCACTCCAAATCAACGAAACGTGAATGCTATAGTCACGAGGAGTGGGAAGATACTTGAGGAACCAAAGACCAAGCGATCTCATCTTGATGAAGTCACCATTGAGGACATCACCAACGAAGAAGAAGATGAGATCGATCCGGAAATTCAAGAAGCCGAGAAAAAGAAGGTGACGCCTAATGTCACCAAGGCACAATCACCTCCACAACCTACCCCAATCAAAGGTAAAAACCCTATTCCTTCAAATACGGTGATTACTAATTCTCCGTTTGCTGTTGCACCTTTCCCAAGCAGATTATCAAAATCAAAGAAGAAGGATGCCCAATATGAAGATATCCTGGACATCTTCCGAAAGGTGCAAGTGAATTTGCCCTTGATCGAGTGCATAAAACAAGTGCCGATATACGCAAAGTTTCTGAAAGAATTATGCACTCAGAGGAGGCAAACTCGAGAGAAGGAGGTCGTGAAGGTGAACGCAACCGTTTCGGCGGTTTTGCAGCGTCGGCTACCCCCAAAACTGAAGGACCCAGGGAGCTTTGCAGTTCCTTGCGTAATCGGTGACACCCACTTCCAAGATGTGATGCTTGATCTTGGAGCCTCCATCAACGTCATGCCTTACTATCTTTTCGAATCGATGGAGCTTGGAGATCTCAAGCAAGATGGTGTTGTCATCCAGTTAGCCGATCGCACCCACAAGTATCCGAGGGGATACGTAGAAGACGTTCTCGTACAAGTCAACAACTTGATATTCCCAGCCGATTTTTACATAGTTGACATGGAAGAGAGTCCACTGAACACCACGCCATTGCTACTTGGGCGACCTTTCATGCGGACTGCGAGGACGAAGATTGATGTTTTCCAAGGCACTTTCTCCATGGAGATTGATGGAGAAAGAATCGAGTTCAACATCCTGGACGGGATGAAGTTTCCAATGTCGAGCGTAGCTGCCATTTCGACATACGATCCTGTTGATACCTTAGCACAAGGTTACCTCGACACCATCAACGAGGATGAACTCGACATGGCCATTCAACTTGGACATGACGGCCTTCTCGAGGCCTTACTAGAGCTTGAACCTCGAATCCAAGACATGGCCATGGCCCTAAATGCCGCACCACGAAAAGTAAGCTTTTCTCCTCCTATACCAATTACTTTTGGTACTAATAAAATGGTTCCTTCCATTGTAGAAGCTCCCGTTTTAGAACTCAAGCTACTACCGGACCATCTTAAGTATGCGTACTTGGGCGAGAATGAAACTTTACCGGTCATTATTTCGTCCTCGCTAGAAGAGGAACAGGAGGAGAAGCTCGTGAGTATGCTCAAACGGTACAAGCCCGCAATAGGCTGGACACTTGCGGACATCAAGGGAATAAATCCAGCAACTTGTGTGCATAGGATTTTCCTTGAAGAAGGCACCAAGCCTACGCGGGAAGCACAACGTCGGCTCCACCCTCCGATGATGGAGGTGGTAAAAAAGGAGGTAATTAAACTCATGGACTGTGGAGTTATTTACCCTATTTCTGATAGCCGTTGGGTTTCCCCAGTGCAGGTAGTACCCAAGAAATCGGGAATAACCGTCGTCGAGAATCTGGAAAATGAGCTTGTGCCACAACGGACGATCACTGGACACCGAGTGTGCATTGATTACCGGAAGCTAAACGCTGCAACCCGCAAGGATCATTTTCCATTACCATTCATCGACCAAATGCTGGAAAGATTAGCCGGCCATGCATTTTATTGTTTTCTCGACGGATACTCCGGCTACAACCAAATTAGCATTGCGGAGGAAGATCAAGAAAAGACAACGTTCACTTGCCCTTTCGGAACGTTTGCATATCGCCGAATGCCATTTGGACTATGTAATGCACCAGGTACATTTCAACGTTGCATGCTCTCAATTTTCTCCGAATACATTGAAAAAATTATTGAAGTATTCATGGACGACTTTAGTGTATTTGGGAGTGATTTTAATGCATGTTTAAACAATTTAGAAACTATTTTAAAAAGATGCGTTGAAACGAACTTGGTGCTTAATTGGGAGAAGTGCCATTTCATGGTTACGCAAGGGATAGTGTTAGGTCATATTATTTCCGAAAAAGGGTTAGAAGTAGATAAATCTAAAGTAGATCTTGTGCGTCACTTACCCTCTCCAACTTCGGTTAGAGAGATTCGTTCATTTCTTGGACACGCAGGATTTTATCGTAGGTTTATCAAGGACTTTTCCCACATTTCCCGCCCCTTGTGTAAACTGCTGCAAAAGGAGATCCCGTTCGTCTTTGATGAAGAATGCAACGCTGCCTTCAACAAGTTGAAGGAGCTTCTTACGAGCGCTCCTATTTTCTGCAGCCCTGATTGGTCTCTGCCATTCGAACTCATGTGCGACGCCTCGGATTATGCCGTAGGAGCCGTCTTGGGTCAGCGGAAGGACAAGAAGCCTTGCGTAATCTATTACGCTTCTCGGACGCTTGATGAAGCGCAAAGAAATTATACTACCACCGAGAAGGAGTTTCTTGCCGTGGTTTTTGCTTTAGATAAATTTCGATCTTATTTACTTCAAACTAAAGTAACTGTGTTTACCGACCATGCAGCTTTGAAGTATCTAATGCTCAAGAAGGACGCAAAACCACGACTTATCAGATGGATACTTCTACTCCAAGAATTCAACATAGAAATCAAAGATAAGAAGGGAGTAGAAAACGTCGTCGCTGACCACCTATCACGTTTGATAGGTGACCATGAGCCTATCGAGATCGAAGAAACTTTTCCGGATGAAAAACTCTTCGGAATTGAGGTAACTACTTCGGAAACTCCTTGGTATGCCGATATTGTAAATTACTTAGTTACCGGTGAGTTTCCGTCTACCATGCATAAATTTCAACGTGACAAACTTAAGCATAATGCTAGAACCTTTATCTGGGATGAGCCTTATTTATGGAAACAATGCTCCGATTTAGTAATTAGGAGATGTATCCCGGATAGTGAGTTTAAGCCCATTCTAGACTTTTGTCACAATGAAGCATGTGGGGGACACTTTGGTTCTAGGAGGACAGCCCTTAAAATTTTAGATTGCGGTTTCTTTTGGCCTAGTTTATTTCGCGATGCTCATGCATATTGCGCTACATGTGATAAGTGCCAAAGATTCGGTAATTTAGGGCCTAAAGATCAAATGCCACAACACTACATATTTAATGTTGAAATTTTTGATGTGTGGGGTATTGATTTTATGGGACCATTTCCTCCCTCCAATGGTTTTACTTACATCTTACTCGCAGTAGATTATGTTTCTAAATGGGTGGAGGCAAAGGCCACCCGGACTAATGATTCGCGAGTTGTTGCAGATTTCCTACGAACTAACATTTTCAGTAGATTTGGAATGCCACGCGTTCTAATCAGCGATGGTGGAAGTCACTTTTGCAACCGCACGGTGGAAGCACTAATGAGGAAGTATGGCGTCAAACACAAGGTTTCCACACCATACCACCCTCAAACCAATGGAATGGCTGAAGTTTCCAACCGTGAGATAAAGAAGATTCTGGAGCGAACCGTCCGCCCCAACCGGAAAGATTGGAGTCAATGCTTAGACGATGCATTGTGGGCTTACAGGACTGCCTACAAGACCCCCATCGGTATGTCCCCTTTCCGATTAATCTATGGGAAGGCGTGCCATCTTCCGGTTGAACTAGAGCACAAGGCATGGTGGGCCGTGAAGAAATTCAACATTGATCAAGATGCCGCAGGTTTGCATCGGAAGCTACAACTATGTGAACTAGAAGAAATCAGAAATGATGCTTTCGACAATGCGTGGATTTACAAAGAGAAGACGAAAAAGATCCACGATCAGATGATTCGCGGGAAGAGTTTTGAACCTGGGCAGAAAGTATTACTTTTCAATTCAAGACTTAAGCTCTTTCCGGGAAAGCTTCGCTCTCGATGGATGGGGCCATTCGTAGTTTCTCAAGTACTACCTCATGGAGCAGTTCTCATTCGATCTATCGACAAAGGTAGTGAGTTCAAAGTAAATGGCCATCGCTTGAAGCCCTATTTTGAGGCATTTGTGGAGCACACCGTGGAGGAGATGCAACTCCAAGAACCGGCCATTTCAAAACCAAACTAATGCATCACGTCCAAAGCTAACGACGTAAAACCAGCGCTCATTGGGAGGCAACCCAATAGGGAGACAACAGATTTGTTTTCTTCTCCCCTTTTACTTAATTTAATGGCTTTTGTATTTTAAACTAGAATTTTCGTAGATCCTATACTCCATGTTTAATTCTATACTGTTACTTTACTACATTGAGGGCAATGTAGAGTTTAAGTGTGGGGGAAGGGTTTATAATTTAATTATGTCTAAATTAGTGTTTTTCAGAGTCTTTAGGACGCCCTTAACTAGTCAATGATGAAATTTGATCGATACGGACACATATGGCGTATGAATCATATGCATCGAATTCTTGTGCTAATTGAGATATTCTTTATGTTTTTAACATGTAGTAGATATAAATTGCAAAACGTGGTACAGAAATCGCATGCTTGAATAAGTTTTTAATCATATGAACCCTATGTGAGCTTTTGAGCTATCTGTTCTTTATTCCTTGAGTGATCTGATCAATCCATATCATTTCGTAGTTTATAGCTTTATATATGCCTCATTTGACTGCTTGCCATAGATTTTAATGAACTAGAGAATACTAGAACTTACTCATGTCAATTTGCAAAGCTTTTAAGTTGATACATACTTTGATTTTGGAAATGATTAAAGGCATTTAGGATTTTCCACCACATTGCCATATATCCATGTATCCCAATTGTACGCACAAGTTGCGACACCCCTAGATAAACCAATTGAGCCCACGTTAAGCTTTTCTTTCATCACCATATATACCTAAACACTTACCCTAGTATAGAATATCCTTACCTTTGTTCCGGAAACTTGGTGAGAATTTTTCGAAACTAGCACATAAGATTATGGTTTGGTAAGAAAGATTGAAAGAGTTAATGTGAGTAAGGGGAAAGACTTGTCCAAATAACTTAAAAAGTATGAAATTGCCAAAAAGAAAAGAAAAAATATTTGAGAGAATGAAAAGAAAAAAAAAAAAAAAATTATTATCTCTCATGGCAATATGTTGTGTTCTAAGAATAAACCATTTGGATTAACGTCCCCCTTATTTGCGGATTTGGAGATTACGATAAATTGAAGGCCCAAAAATAGAACAAAATATGGCCTTTGTCCTGTCCGAAAAGCTCAAAGGGTAGATTAGTGCATTGAAGTATACATGGTAACATTCAAATGGAGATGGAGGACTGAATATGGTGCTAGACTAAGTCGTTGGAACGTTTTTATCACCACATATCTAAATTTCGAATGCCTTAGCCTTAACCCCATTACAACCTCACTAAAAGTCCTTTATGATCCTTAAAATGAGTAGCTTTCAATTAGTAGAGTAAGTTGCATGAGTAAGCTTATGGTTTTGGTTCATTTGTGCAAGTAATCAAACTTTATTCATGTGGTTTTCATTTCAATTCATATACACTTTAAGTGAACCATTTTCATGAGTGAAAAATATGATGAGTGCATCCTTGTGAGTTGATTAAACCTTTATTCAAAGCATGCACAGCTATAACATAACCAATGTTTTCTCTATGTCTTACTTGTTCATTACATAATTATATCGCAATTATCTCTTGAATTCGTTGAGCATACACGTTGAAATTCATGTGAGCCATCGCCATATACTTATGCAAATTCTGAGACAAATTTTAGCTAAGGGCTTAGTTGTTCTTTCTTTTGTTTTAAATTCTTAGAGAGTCTTAGTTTAACTTAGTGTTTGCTAAGGGACTAGCAAAGTCTAAGTGTGGGGGAATTTGATATACGCATTTTATGCCCGTTTCTTAACGCATTTCCCTTTTCGTTTAGCTATGTTATTATCTTAGTTTTTATGTTTTCCTTACTTAAATTGTTATTTTGAAGATATTTACGGTGGAGATTAATAACGGCGCAATTCGGAGGAATTTCGGCGATTTTGCGATTTTTGCGATTTCGGACCACGAAAAATGGGCCGGCCCAAAAAGCAAATTATGGGCCGATTTCTCAACTCTTGTTTCGGCCCATTAACAAGCCCAAACCCATGTAATTCGGCCTAGATGCCTTTTGGTGAAGAGGAAAAGTCTTGTTTTGAAAGGGCAAGTCAACATTATCAAGCTAATAATCACAAATGGTGACTACACATGGTGATTCATGCTTAGGGTTCCCAAATGGTGACTACACTAGGTGACTCTTGCTTTGCATTTAATGAAAAGATGACTTGCCATGGTGACAAGCTAGGTGATTCATGCTTAGGGTTTGGCAATGGTGACTAAGTGTGTGACTTGCCTTAATGATCATTGCATGCATTAAATGGAGGAGGCAAGGTGGAAGAGAGAAGGCATGAATCCCTTGCCTATATAAGGGAGGAGGCAGCCATAAAACAGATCCATCACTCATTTTACTAAGCAAAGCTCTACACAAATACTCCTCCACCATTAAACACTTAAGAGTTCACACACCAAGCCGAAGCATCATCTTCCTCCATTCAAGGCCGAAGCAAGCTAGGGTTCCTCCATCCTTCCAAGCCGAAGCAAACCATCCTCCATCCCTCACAATACGCTAAGTCCCTTGTGAAGGAAGTCCATCTCCACCGTAGTTCATCAAGCACTCAAGATAAAAAGTGTAACCATGATCTTCACTTTCATTTCTTTAGCTTTGTATGTGAATCTTTTGATGTATTGGAATAACAAGTTTAGAAAGTTTAGATTTGTGTATCAAATGAATAACAAGTTTAGATTTGTGTTTCATGTGCCTAAACCGATTTGTAATATGCATGTGTTTATGATTTATAGCTTTTTATGCATGTTTGATACAATCTTAAAGCTTCGAATGCATGTATTAGAAAATACGCTAAGTCCCTCTCTTTTGCATGTTTCGATGATCGTATGTTGTTTAGGATGTTTATACGCTAAGTTGCATTCCTACACAATTATCAAGCATGTGTACTTAGTTATAAGTTATGAATTTCGCAACTTACACAAAGGTTTGATGCATGAAAAGGGTAGGTTAATAAGATGAGTTGATCACATGTAATTAATAGTGTAACTTCTTATTTTTAGCAAGCATAATTAGACTTTAAGTTTCTTGATTGTTGAAACTTGTCTATGAGTAAAACATGTTAGATGCCTAAGAGTTTTAGTTGTGTTTGCATGTTATGTACTTTAAATTCGTAGATTAAATAACCAACTTCCAATCCCCCCAAATATTTACATTTCCGCATAATAACGAAACCATGCATGCGCCCTTAATTCCCCGGATAAAGAACGATCCCTACTCGCCAATATTACAAATGACAAACGAAGGGTTTAAATTGCAATGCGCGTAATCGGTGTTTTTAAGGTCTACTTTGTGTTATCGTAAAAGCATGTTTTGCGTGTATCACTCTCTGTAAATCATAAGTGCATATGAATACGGTTAAATACGAACTAAATAAATACGACATAATCCTTTAAATAGATGGTATATCGGATTAAGCATGCTTAGACCTCTCGGAATCAGACTTCATCTTCGGATGAACGAGACCCATTGCACAGTTGAGAGCCTCTGCACCACGTACCATCGGGGCCAAAGGAAATAAATAAAACTTAGTCAAATTTTTGTGTTTGTTTGTGCATTAAAAACTGTAAAGGACTAACAAACGTTACTTAGCTTGCATAACCTCTTTTTAGGCTTTATGATACTCGGATTTCACTACCGAGTACCCTAACCTAAGTGAAGTTAGGGACATAAGATCGAAGAAGAGGTCATTCTTTGCATTCATTTTTTTTAGCACGTAACTCGTGTGTTTTCTGCAGGTTCTAACGTTTTCTCTTATGCATGCACTTCATCTTTCACGTAGGATTGTTGTTTCATGCATTTTATTGAAAAAAAATGTGTGTGGTGCATAAATTCAAAGTGAATTATTGTTTGCTTGTATTTGAACCTTGTTTATATGTGTTCTAACTAAATTCTTAGGTTTAGCATTATATAGTGTTAATTTGCAGAAAACGTATGTTTTAAGTTTATTACATTCTTTTGCATAGCCCTAAAATTGATTAATTCATTTGCATTACTTAGTAAATTACATTTAGTGTCTTAAGTATTATAACTTTTGTGTGTTATTAGTAGTTTTTAAGTATTTGTGAGTATTTATAGTATGTTTTGATAGTTTTACTATTTTATTTGTTATCCCTTTGTTTTCTAAATATGCTTTACAATTTTGGTTAGTATTCCTCTATATATCTCATATTAATTGTTGATACTAACACTTGGTCTTTGGTGGATGTCAGGCTAATGAATGTCCGATCAGAATCCTGGACCATCTAGAACAAACTTTGAGGAGATCGCAGAGAGAATAGCGAGACTTAAAGCTCAAACTGACATCCTGGATTTTCCCATCATCGAAGAAGTTTCCGAGTCTTCACATTCATCAACCGACCATACTTTAGCTTCATCAACCGACCACAATTCAGAAGTAGAAGCACAACAAGTCAACATGGCCAATGCAGGACAATCTCTTCGCCAGCGCACCTGCTCAACCGAATGGAGCAGCGGGCCTTCGAGCATTGCTTTTCCACAACCGGAGGAAAACATGAAGGATATCGAGCTGAAGAGTGGTTTCCTCCACCGACTACCCATTTTCCACGGACTTTCCAATGAAGATCCGAACAAGCATCTCAAACAATTCCAATTTGTTTGCAACAGCATGAAGCCATCTGATGCTGATACGGAGCTCTTCAAGCTGAAGGCATTTCCATTCACCCTAGTCGACAGGGCCGAGTCTTGGCTAATGGAACTACCGCCGAACCATATTACCTCATGGAAGCAACTTGCGGATATGTTCCTAGCGAAGTACTTCCCGGCCTCAAAGATCACCGTCTTGAGAAAGCAAATCACTGGCATCACACAGAAACCGGACGAGACCTTCGGCCAATACTACGACCGATTCAAGGTTTTATGTGCCACTTGCCCATCGCATGGATTCTCCGAGACCAATCTCATGAATTACTTTTACGATGGTCTCAAGCCGATCGATAGGGAATTGCTGGATGCAGCAGCTACCGGTGCATTCATGGACTTAACCGAAACCGAAGCTAGAGCTCTTCTAGAGAATCGGGCGAATAATGATGCACAATACGGAATGTCCAACAGACGAGCAGTCGGTGAGGCGAGTTCAACAACCGACGCGGACGAGAAGTACGACAAACTAGCTCATATGCTAGAGAAGGTGTTAGAACTCGAGACGACAAGAGTGAAGGCAACTCAACGGCCTGTTTGCGGCATATGTCAAACACACGGTCACCACAATGACCAATGCCCTCAAGCGCAGGAGCAGGCAAGCGAGCCGGAGCACGCTAACGCCATCGGCGGATATCAGGGAGGACAAAGGTATAACAACTACAACAACTATGTCAACCGTGATCATCCAGGTTTTAGATGGAGCAGCAACGAGGGAACTTTAAACCCTCCAGCATCTCAACCTCAACAAAGCTACCAACGCCCTCCATTTCAACCACGACCACCAATGCAGCATGGTTCGTCATCACAACCCTTCACCAATCCGGATTACGACAAGATGTTGTCGCAACTTTCGGCCTCAACTCAAGTTCTCCTCGACGGACAATCGAAGACAAAGGAGACACTTGACTCACATGGCCGCGACATCACCGAAGTGAAGAAGCAGCTTGGCCAGCTTGTTGATTTCATGGGCCAAATCAAGGAAACCGGTCGGCTTCCACCTCAAACCACTCCTAATCAAAGAAACGTGAATGCTATAGTCACAAGGAGTGGGAAGATACTTGAGGAACCAAAGACCAAGCGATCTCATCTTGATGAAGTCACCATCGAAGACATCACCAACGAAGAAGAAGATGAGATCGATCCGGCAATTCAAGAGGCCGAGAAAAAGAAGGTGACGCCTAATGTCACCAAGGCACAATCACCTCCACAACCTACCCCAATCAAAGGTAAAAGCCCTATTCCTTCAAATACGGTGATTACTAATTCTCCGTTTGCTGTTGCACCTTTCCCAAGCAGATTAGCAAAATCAAAGAAGAAGGATGCCCAATATGAAGATATCCTGGACATCTTCCGAAAGGTGCAAGTGAATTTGCCCTTGATCGAGTGCATAAAGCAAGTGCCTATATACGCCAAGTTTCTGAAAGAATTATGCACTCAGAGGAGGCAAACTCGAGAGAAGGAGGTCGTGAAGGTGAACGCAACCGTTTCGGCGGTTTTGCAGCGTCGGCTACCCCCAAAACTGAAGGACCCAGGGAGCTTTGCAGTTCCTTGCGTAATCGGTGACACCCACTTTGAAGACGTGATGCTTGATCTCGGAGCTTCCATCAACGTCATGCCTTACTATCTTTTCGAATCAATGGAGCTTGGAGATCTCAAGCAAGATGGTGTTGTCATCCAGTTAGCCGATCGCACCCACAAGTATCCGAGGGGATACGTAGAAGACGTTCTCGTACAAGTCAACAACTTGATATTCCCAGCCGATTTTTACATAGTTGACATGGAAGAGAGTCCACTGAACACCACGCCATTGCTACTTGGGCGACCTTTCATGCGGACTGCGAGGACGAAGATTGATGTTTTCCAAGGCACTTTCTCCATGGAGATTGATGGAGAAAGAATCGAGTTCAACATCCTGGACGGGATGAAGTTTCCAATGTCGAGCGTAGCTGCCATTTCGACATACGATCCCGTGGATACCTTAGCACAAGGTTACCTCGACACCATCAACGAGGATGAACTCGACATGGCCATTCAACTTGGACATGACGGCCTTCTCGAGGCCTTACTAGAGCTTGAACCTCGAATCCAAGACATGGCCATGGCCCTAAATGCCGCACCACGGAAAGTAAGCTTTTCTCCTCCTATACCAATTACTTTTGGTACTAATAAAATGGTTCCTTCCATTATAGAAGCTCCCGTTTTAGAACTCAAGCTACTACCGGACCATCTGAAGTATGCGTACTTGGGCGAGAATGAAACTTTACCGGTCATTATTTCGTCCGCGCTAGAAGAGGAACAGGAGGAGAAGCTCGTAAGTGTGCTCAAACGGTACAAGCCCGCAATAGGCTGGACACTTGCGGACATCAAGGGAATAAATCCAGCAACTTGTGTGCATAGGATTTTCCTTGAAGAAGGCACCAAGCCTACGCGGGAAGCACAACGTCGGCTCCACCCTCCGATGATGGAGGTGGTAAAAAAGGAGGTAATTAAACTCATGGACTGTGGAGTTATTTACCCTATTTCTGATAGCCGTTGGGTTTCCCCAGTGCAGGTAGTACCCAAGAAATCGGGAATAACCGTCGTCGAGAATCTGGAAAATGAGCTTGTGCCACAACGGACGATCACTGGACACCGAGTGTGCATTGATTACCGGAAGCTCAACGCCGCGACCCGCAAGGATCATTTTCCCTTACCATTCATCGACCAAATGCTGGAAAGATTAGCCGGCCATGCATTTTATTGTTTTCTCGACGGATACTCCGGCTACAACCAAATTAGCATTGCGGAGGAGGATCAAGAAAAGACAACGTTCACGTGCCCGTTCGGAACGTTTGCATATCGCCGCATGCCATTTGGACTGTGTAACGCACCAGGTACATTTCAACGTTGCATGCTCTCAATTTTCTCCGAGTACATTGAAAACATTATTGAAGTATTCATGGACGACTTTAGTGTATTCGGGAATGATTTTGATGCATGCTTAAACAATCTAGAAACTATTTTAAAAAGATGCGTTGAAACGAACTTGGTGCTTAATTGGGAGAAGTGCCATTTCATGGTTACGCAAGGGATAGTGTTAGGTCATATTATCTCTGAAAAAGGGTTAGAAGTAGATAAATCTAAAGTAGATCTTGTGCGTCACTTACCCTCTCCAACTTCGGTTAGAGAGATTCGTTCATTTCTTGGACACGCAGGATTTTATCGTAGGTTTATCAAGGACTTTTCCCACATCTCTCGCCCCTTGTGTAAACTGCTGCAAAAGGAGACCCCGTTCGTCTTTGATGAAGAATGCAACGCTGCCTTCAACAAGTTGAAGGAGCTTCTTACGAGCGCTCCTATTTTATGCAGCCCTGATTGGTCTCTGCCATTTGAACTCATGTGCGACGCCTCGGATTATGCCGTAGGAGCCGTCTTGGGTCAGCGGAAGGACAAGAAGCCTTGCGTAATCTATTACGCCTCTCGGACGCTTGATGAAGCGCAAAGAAATTATACTACCACCGAGAAGGAGTTTCTTGCCGTGGTTTTTGCTTTAGATAAATTTCGATCTTATTTACTTCAAACTAAAGTAACTGTGTTTACCGACCATGCAGCTTTGAAGTATCTAATGCTCAAGAAGGACGCAAAACCACGGCTTATCAGATGGATACTTCTACTCCAAGAATTCAACATAGAAATCAAGGATAAGAAGGGAGTAGAAAACGTCGTCGCTGACCACCTATCACGTTTGATAGGTGACCATGAGCCTATCGAGATTGAAGAAACTTTTCCGGATGAAAAACTCTTCGGAATTGAGGTAACTACTTCGGAAACTCCTTGGTATGCCGATATCGTTAATTATTTAGTTACCGGTGAGTTTCCATCTACCATGCATAAATTTCAACGTGACAAACTTAAGCATAATGCTAGAACATTTATCTGGGATGAGCCTTATTTGTGGAAACAATGCTCCGATTTAGTAATTAGGAGATGTATCCCGGATAGTGAATTCAAGCCTATTTTAGACTTTTGTCACAATGAAGCATGTGGGGGACACTTTGGTTCTAGGAGGACAGCCCTTAAAATTTTAGATTGCGGTTTCTTTTGGCCTAGTTTATTTCGCGATGCTCATGCATATTGCGCTACATGTGATAAGTGCCAAAGATTCGGTAATTTAGGACCTAAAGATCAAATGCCACAACACTACATATTTAATGTTGAAATTTTTGATGTGTGGGGTATTGACTTTATGGGACCATTTCCTCCCTCCAATGGTTTTACTTACATCTTACTCGCAGTAGATTATGTTTCTAAATGGGTGGAGGCAAAGGCCACCCGTACTAATGATTCGCGAGTTGTTGCAGATTTCCTACGAACTAACATTTTCAGTAGATTTGGAATGCCACGCGTTCTAATCAGCGATGGAGGAAGTCACTTTTGCAACCGCACGGTGGAAGCACTAATGAGGAAGTATGGCGTCAAACACAAGGTTTCCACACCATACCACCCTCAAACCAATGGAATGGCTGAAGTTTCCAACCGTGAGATAAAGAAGATCTTGGAGCGAACCGTCCGCCCCAACCGGAAAGATTGGAGTCAATGCTTAGACGATGCATTGTGGGCTTACAGGACTGCCTACAAGACCCCCATCGGTATGTCCCCTTTCCGATTAATTTATGGGAAGGCGTGCCATCTTCCGGTTGAACTAGAGCACAAGGCATGGTGGGCCGTGAAGAAATTCAACATTGATCGAGATGCCGCAGGCTTGCATCGGAAGCTTCAACTTTGTGAACTTGAAGAAATCAGAAATGATGCTTTCGACAATGCGTGGATCTACAAAGAGAAGACGAAAAAGATCCACGATCAGATGATTCGCGGGAAGAGTTTTGAACCGGGGCAGAAAGTATTGCTTTTCAATTCAAGACTTAAGCTCTTTCCGGGAAAGCTTCGCTCTCGATGGATGGGGCCATTCATAGTTTCTCAAGTCCTACCTCATGGAGCAGTTCTCATTCGATCTATCGACAAGGGTAGTGAGTTCAAAGTAAATGGCCATCGCTTGAAGCCCTATTTTGAGGCATTTGTGGAGCACACCGTGGAGGAGATGCAACTCCAAGAACCGGCCATTTCAAAACCAAACTAATGCATCACGTCCAAAGCTAACGACGTAAAACCAGCGCTCATTGGGAGGCAACCCAATAGGGAGACAACAGATTTGTTTTCTTCTCCCCTTTTACTTAATTTAATGGCTTTTTGCGTATTAGATTAAAAGTTTCATAGATCCTATACTCCATGTTTAATTCTATACATTTACTTTAAGTACATTGAGGGCAATGTAAAATTTAAGTGTGGGGGAAGGGTTTACAATTTAATTGTGTCTAAATTAGTGTTTTTCAGAGTCTTTAGGATGCCCTTAACTAGTCAATGATGAAATTGGATCAATACGAACACATATGGCGTATGAATCACATGCATCGAATTCTTGTGCTAATTGAGATATTCTATATGTTTTTAACATGTAGTAGATATGAAATGCAAAACATGGTACAGAAATCGCATGCTTGAATAAGTTTTTAATCATATGAACCCTATGTGAGCTTTTGAGCTATCTATTCTTTATTCGAGTGAATATGCATCCATTTCGTAGCTACTAGCTTATATATGCCTCATTTAATTGCTTGCCATAGATTTTAATGAACTAGAGAATACTAGAACTTACTCATGTCAATTTGCAAAGCTTTTAAGTTGATACATACTTTGATTTTGGAAATGATTAAAGGCATTTAGGATTTTCCACCACATTGCCATATATCCATGTATCCCAATTGTACGCACAAGTTGCGACACCCCTAGATAAACCAATTGAGCCCACGTTAAGCTTTTCTTTCATCACCATATATACCTAAACACTTACCCTAGTATAGAATATCCTTACCTTTGTTCCGGAAACTTGGTGAGAATTTTTCGAAACTAGCACATAAGATGGTGGTTCGGTAGGAAAGATTGGAAGAGTTAATGTGAGTAAGGGGAAAGACTTGTCCAAATAGCTAAAAAAAAAGTATGTGATTGCCAAAAAAAGAAAAGAAAAAAAATATATTTGAGAGAATGAAAAGAAAAAAAAAAAAAAAAAATTAGTATCTCTCATGGCAATATGTTGTGTTCTAAGAATAACCATTTGGATTAACGTCCCCCTTATTTACGGATTTGGAGTTTACGATAAATTGAAGGCCCAAAAATAGAACAAATATGGCCTTTGTCCTGTCCGAAAAGCTCAAAGGGTAGTTTAAATTGAAGTATACATGGTAACATTCGAGTGGAGATGGAGGACGAATTTGGTGCTAGACTAAGTCGTTGGAACGTTTTTATCACCACATATCTAAATTTCGAATGCCTTAGCCTTAACCCCATTACAACCTCACTAAAAGTCCTTTATGATCCTTAAAATGAGTAGCTTTCAATTAGTAGAGTAAGTTGCATGAGTAAGCTTATGGTTTTGGTTCATTTGTGCAAGTAATCAAACTTTATTCATGTGGTTTTCATTTCAATTCATATACACTTTAAGTGAACCATTTTCATGAGTGAAAAATATGATGAGTGCATCCTTGTGAGTTGATTAAACCTTTATTCAAAGCATGCACAGCTATAACATAACCATTGTTTTCTCTATGTTTTACTTGTTCATTACATAAATTATATCGCAATTATCTCTTGAATTCGTTGAGCATACACGTTGAAATTCATGTGAGCCATCGCCATATACTTATGCAAATTCTGAGACAAATTTTAGCTAAGGGCTTAGTTGTTCTTTCTTTTGTTTTAAATTCTTAGAGAGTCTTAGTTTAACTTAGTGTTTGCTAAGGGACTAGCAAAGTCTAAGTGTGGGGGAATTTGATATACGCATTTTATGCTCGTTTCTTAAACGCATTTCCCTTTTCGTTTAGCTATGTTATTATCTTAGTTTTTATGTTTTCCTTACTTAAATTGTTATTTTGAAGATATTTACGGTGGAGATTAATAACGGCGCAATTCGGAGGAATTTCGGCGATTTTGCGATTTTTGCGATTTCGGACCACGAAAAATGGGCCGGCCCAAAAAGCAAATTATGGGCCGATTTCTCAACTCTTGTTTCGGCCCATTAACAAGCCCAAACCCATGTAATTCGGCCTAGATGCCTTTTGGTGAAGAGGAAAAGTCTTGTTTTGAAAGGGCAAGTCAACATTATCAAGCTAATAATCACAAATGGTGACTACACATGGTGATTCATGCTTAGGGTTCCCAAATGGTGACTACACTAGGTGACTCTTGCTTTGCATTGAATGAAAAGATGACTTGCCATGGTGACAAGCTAGGTGATTCATGCTTAGGGTTCGGCAATGGTGACTAAGTGTGTGACTAAGTGTGTGACTTGCCTTAATGATCATTGCATGCATTAAATGGAGGAGGCAAGGTGGAAGAGAGAAGGCAAACATCCTTGCCTATAAATACCAAGGGAGGCTGAACCATTCAAGACATCTCTCATTTTACAAGCCAAAGCTCTACACAAATACTCTTCCACCATAAACACTCCAAAGTTCATTACAAAGCCGAAGCACATCCTTTACCATTCCAAGCCGAAGCAAGCAAGGTTACTCCTTCCAAGCCGAAGCTATCAAGCCTCCTCCATCCAACACAATACGCTAAGTCCCTTGTGAAGGAAGTCCATCTCCACCGTAGTTCATCAAGCACTCAAGACAAAAAGTGTAACCATGATCTTCACTCTCATTTCTTTAGCTTTGTATTTGAATCTTTTGATGTATTGGAATAACAAGTTTAGAAAGTTTAGATTTGTGTATCAAATGAATAACAAGTTTAGATTTGTGTTTCATGTGCCTAAACCGATTTGTAATATGCATGTGTTTGTGATTTATAGCTTTTTATGCATGTTTGATACAATCTTAAAGCTTCGAATGCATGTATTAGAAAATACGCTAAGTCCCTCTCTTTTGCATGTTTCGATGATCGTAAGTTGTTTAGGATGTTTATACGCTAAGTTGCATTCCTACACAATTATCACGCATGTGTATTTAGTTAGAAGTTATGAATTTCGCAAGTTACAAAAAGGTTTGATGCATGAAAAGGGTAGGTTAATAAGATGAGTTGATCACATGTAATTAGTAGTGTAACTTCTTATTTTTAGCAAGCATAATTAGACTTTAAGTTTCTTGATTGTTGACAAGTTTCAACAATCAAGTTTCAACAATCAAGAAAATTAAAGTCTAATTTCTTGCTAAAAATAAGAAGTTACACTACTAATTACATGTGATCATCTCATCTTATTAACCTACCCTTTTCATGTATCAAACCTTTTTGTAAGTTACGAAATTCATAACTTCTAACTAAATACACATGCTTAATAATTGAGTAGGAATGCAACTTAGCGTATAAACATCCTAAACAACTTACGATCATCGAAACATGCGAAAGAGAGGGACTTAGCGTATTTTCTAACACATGCATTCGAAGCTTTAAGATTGTATCAAACATGCATAAAAGGCTAGAAATCATAAACACATGCATATTACAAATCGGTTTAAACACATAAAACACAAATCTAAACTTGTTCTTCATTTGATACACAAATCTAAACTTGTTATTCCAATACATCAAAAGATTCAAATACAAAGCTAAAGAAATGAAAGTGAAGATCATGGTTACACTTTTTGTCTTGAGTGCTTGATGAACTACGGTGGAGATGGCTTTCCTTCACAAGGGACTTAGCGTATTGTGAGGGATGGAGAATGATAGCTTCGGCTTGGAGGAGGAGATGGATGCTTCGGTTTGGAATGGAGGAGGAGATGCTTCGGCTTTGTGTGAACCTTCAAGTGTTTAATGGTGGAGGAGTATTTGTGTAGAGCTTTGGCTTAGTAAAATGAGTGATGTCTTGAATGGTTCAGCCTCCCTTGGTATTTATAGGCAAGGATGTTTGCCTTCTCTCTTCCACCTTGCCTCCTTCCATTAAATGCAAGCAATGATCAATATGGCAAGTCACCATGCAAGTCACCATGTGTGATCATCATTTACAAGCCCAAAGCAAGAGTCACCATGGCAAGTCATCTTTTGTGATGATCATTTATTAACCCTAAGCAAGAGTCACCATTTGTGATGATTAGCTTGATAAGCTTGACTTTTCAACTTTCCCAAAGGGCATCCTTGCCGAATTGAATGTGTTTGGGCCTTATAATGGGCCGAAATAAAAGTTGAGAATTCGGCCCACAATTTGCTTTTTGGGCCGGCCCATTTTCGGAGGTCCAAAATCGCAAAAATCGCAAAATCGCCGAAATTCCTCCGAATTGCGTCGTTATTAATCTCCACCGTAAATATCTTCAAAATAACATATTAATTAAGAAAAACATAAAAACTAAGATTATAACATAGCTAAACGAAAAGGGAAATGCGTTAAGAAACGAGCATAAAATGCGTATATCAATCATCGAAACATGCGAAAGAGAGGGACTTAGCGTATTTTCTAACACATGCATTCGAAGCTTTAAGATTGTATCAAACATGCATAAAAGGCTAGAAATCATAAACACATGCATATTACAAATCGGTTTAAACACATAAAACACAAATCTAAACTTGTTCTTCATTTGATACACAAATCTAAACTTGTTATTCCAATACATCAAAAGATTCAAATACAAAGCTAAAGAAATGAAAGTGAAGATCATGGTTACACTTTTTTGTCTTGAGTGCTTGATGAACTACGGTGGAGATGGCTTTCCTTCACAAGGGACTTAGCGTATTGTGAGGGATGGAGGATGATAGCTTCGGCTTGGAGGAGGAGATGGATGCTTTGGTTTGGAATGGAGGAGGAGATGCTTCGGCTTGGAATGGAGGAGATGGATGCTTCGGCTTTGTGTGAACCTTCAAGTGTTTAATGGTGGAGGAGTATTTGTGTAGAGCTTTGGCTTAGTAAAATGAGTGATGCCCTTGAATGGTTCGGCCTCCTCCCTTATATAGGCAAGGAATGCTTGCCTTCTCTCTTCCACCTTGCCTTGCTTCATTAAATGCAAGCCTTAGTCACCTAGCAAGTCATCCCCTTAGTCACCAAGTGTGATCATCATTCATGAACCCTAAGCAAGAGTCACCATGCTTAGTCACACCCTTAGTCACCATTGTGATGATCAAAGGCAAGAGTCACCAAGCTTAGTCACCATTTGTGAACCCAAAGTAAGAGTCACCATGGCAAGTCATCTTTTGTGATCATTAGCTTGATAACTTGGACTTTTCAACTTCCCCAAAAGGCAACTAGGCCGAATTACATGGGTTTGGGCTTGTTAATGGGCCGAAACAAGAGTTGAGAAATCGGCCCATAATTTGCTTTTTGGGCCGGCCCATTTTTCGTGGTCCGAAATCGCAAAAATCGCAAAATCGCCGAAATTCCTCCGAATTGCGCCGTTATTAATCTCCACCGTAAATATCTTCAAAATAACAATTTAAGTAAGGAAAACATAAAAACTAAGATAATAACATAGCTAAACGAAAAGGGAAATGCGTTAAGAAACGGGCATAAAATGCGTATATCAAATTCCCCCACACTTAGACTTTGCTAGTCCCTTAGCAAACACTAAGTTAAACTAAGACTCTCTAAGAATTTAAAACAAAAGAAAGAACAACTAAGCCCTTAGCTAAAATTTGTCTCAGAATTTGCATAAGTATATGGCGATGGCTCACATGAATTTCAACGTGTATGCTCAACGAATTCAAGAGATAATTGCGATATAATTTATGTAATGAACAAGTAAGACATAGAGAAAACAATGGTTATGTTATAGCTGTGCATGCTTTGAATAAAGGTTTAATCAACTCACAAGGATGCACTCATCATATTTTTCACTCATGAAAATGGTTCACTTAAAGTGTATATGAATTGAAATGAAAACCACATGAATAAAGTTTGATTACTTGCACAAATGAACCAAAACCATAAGCTTACTCATGCAACTTACTCTACTAATTGAAAGCTACTCATTTTAAGGATCATAAAGGACTTTTAGTGAGGTTGTAATGGGGTTAAGGCTAAGGCATTCAAAATTTAGATATGTGGTGATAAAAACGTTCCAACGACTTAGTCTAGCACCATATTAGTCCTCCATCTCCATTTGTATGTTACCATGTATACTTCAAGCTAATCTACCCTTTGAGCTTTTCGGACAGGACAAAGGCCATATTTTGTTCTATTTTTGGGCCTTCAATTTATCGTAATCTCCAAATCCGCAAATAAGGGGGACGTTAATCCAATTGGTTTCTACTTTAGAACACAACATATTGCCATGAGAGATACTAATTTTTTTTTTCTTTTCATTCTCTCAAATATAATTTTTTCTTTTCTTTTTGGCAATCTCATACTTTTTAAGTTTATTTGGACAAGTCTTTCCCCTTACTCACATTAACTCTTTCAATCTTTCCTACCAAACCATAATCTTATGTGCTAGTTTCGAAAAATTCTCACCAAGTTTCCGGAACAAGGGTAAGGATATTCTATACTAGGGTAAGTGTTTAGGTATATATGGTGATGAAAGAAAAGCTTAACGTGGGCTCAATTGGTTTATCTAGGGGTGTCGCAACTTGTGCGTACAAATGGGATACATGGATATATGGCAATGTGGTGGAAAATCCTAAATGCCTTTAATCATTTCCAAAATCAAAGTATGTATCAACTTAAAAGCTTTGCAAATTGACATGAGTAAGTTCTAGTATTCTCTAGTTCATTAAAATCTATGGCAAGCAATCAAATGAGGCATATATAAGCTAGTAGCTACGAAATGGATGTATACTCACTCGAATAAAGAACAGATAGCTCAAAAGCTCACATAGGGTTCATATGATTAAAAACTTATTCAAGCATGCGATTTCTGTACCATGTTTTTGCAATTCATATCTACTACATGTTAAAAACATAAAGAATATCTCAATTAGCACAAGAATTCGATGCATGTGATTCATACGCCATATGTGTTCGTATCGATCAAATTTCATCATCGACTAGTTAAGGGCATCCTAAAGACTCTGAAAAACACTAATTTAGACACAATTAAATTGTAAACCCTTCCCCCACACTTAAACTCTACATTGCCCTCAATGTACTAAAGTAGAAGTATAGAATAAAAATGGAGTATAGGATCTAAGAAAATTTTAATCTAATACGCAAAAAGCCATTAAATTAATTAAAAGGGGAGAAGAAAACAAATCTGTTGTCTCCCTATTGGGTTGCCTCCCAACAAGCGCTAGTTTTACGTCGTTAGCTTTGGACGTGATGCATCATTTTGTTTTTGAAATGGCCGGTTCTTGGAGTTGCATATCCTCCACGGTGTGCTCCGCAAATGCCTCAAAATATGGCTTCAAGCGATGGCCATTTACTTTGAACTCACTACCTTTGTCGATAGATCGAATGAGAACTGCTCCATGAGGTAGAACTTGAGAAACTATGAATGGCCCCATCCATCGAGAGCGAAGCTTTCCCGGAAAGAGCTTAAGTCTTGAATTGAAAAGCAATACTTTCTGCCCAGGTTCAAAACTCTTCCCGCGAATCATCTGATCGTGGATCTTTTTCGTCTTCTCTTTGTAAATCCACGCATTGTCGAAAGCATCATTTCTGATTTCTTCTAGTTCACATAGTTGTAGCTTCCGATGCAAGCCTGCGGCATCTCGATCGATGTTGAATTTCTTCACGGCCCACCATGCCTTGTGCTCCAATTCAACCGGAAGATGGCACGCCTTCCCATAAATTAATCGGAAATGTGACATACCAATGGGGGTCTTGTAGGCAGTCCTGTAAGCCCACAATGCATCGTCTAAGCATTGACTCCAATCTTTCCGGTTTGGGCGGACGGTTCACTCCAAAATCTTCTTGATTTCACGGTTGGAAACTTCAGCCATTCCATTGGTTTGAGGGTGGTATGGTGTGGAAACCTTGTGTTTTACGCCATACTTCCTCATTAGTGCTTCCACCGTGCGGTTGCAAAAGTGACTTCCTCCATCGCTGATTAGAACGCGTGGCATTCCAAATCTACTGAAAATGTTAGTTCGTAGGAAATCTGCAACAACTCGCGAATCATTAGTACGGGTGGCCTTTGCCTCCACCCATTTAGAAACATAATCTACTGCGAGTAAGATATAAGTAAAACCATTGGAGGGAGGAAATGGTCCCATGAAATCAATACCCCACACATCAAAAATTTCAACATTAAATATGTAGTGCTGTGGCATTTGATCTCTAGGGCCTAAATTACCGAATCTCTGGCACTTATCACATGCAGCACAATATGCATGAGCATCGCGAAATAAACTAGGCCAAAAGAAACCGCAATCTAAAATCTTAAGGGCTGTCCTCCTAGAACCAAAGTGTCCCCCACATGCTTCATTGTGACAAAAGTCTAAAATAGGCTTAAACTCACTATCCGGGATACATCTCCTAATTACTAAATCGGAGCATTGTTTCCATAAATAAGGCTCATCCCAGATAAAGGTTCTAGCATTATGCTTAAGTTTGTCACGTTGAAATTTATGGATGGTAGATGGAAACTCACCGGTAACTAAGTAATTTACGATATCTGCATACCAAGGAGTTTCCGAAGTAGTTACCTCAATTCCGAAGAGTTTTTCATCTGGAAAAGTTTCTTCAATCTCGACAGGCTCATGGTCACCTATTAAACGTGATAGGTGGTCAGCGACGACGTTTTCTACTCCCTTCTTGTCCTTGATTTCGATGTTGAATTCTTGGAGTAGAAGTATCCATCTGATAAGTCGTGGTTTTGCGTCCTTCTTGAGCATTAGATACTTCAAAGCTGCATGATCGGTAAACACAGTTACTTTAGTTTGAAGTAAATAAGATCGAAATTTATCTAAAGCAAAAACCACGGCAAGAAACTCCTTCTCGGTGGTAGTATAATTTCTTTGCGCTTCATCAAGCGTCCGAGAGGCGTAATAGATTACGCAAGGCTTCTTGTCCTTCCGCTGACCCAAGACGGCTCCTACGGCATAATCCGAGGCGTCGCACATGAGTTCAAATGGCAGAGACCAATCAGGGCTGCATAAAATAGGAGCGCTCGTGAGAAGCTCCTTCCACTTGTTGAAGGCAGCGTTGCATTCTTCATCAAAGACGAACGGGGTCTCCTTTTGCAGCAGTTTACACAAAGGGCGCGAGATGTGGGAAAAGTCTTTGATAAACCTGCGATAAAATCCTGCGTGTCCAAGAAATGAACGAATCTCTCTAACCGAAGTTGGAGAGGGTAAGTGACGCACAAGATCTACTTTAGATTTATCAACTTCTAACCCTTTTTCAGAAATAATATGACCTAACACTATCCCTTGCGTAACCATAAAATGGCACTTCTCCCAATTAAGCACCAAGTTCGTTTCAACGCATCTTTGTAAAATTGTTTCTAAATTGTTTAAGCATGCATCAAAATCACTCCCAAATACACTAAAGTCGTCCATGAATACTTCAATAATTTTTTCAATGTATTCGGAGAAAATTGAGAGCATGCAACGTTGAAATGTACCTGGTGCATTACACAGTCCAAATGGCATGCGGCGATAGGCAAACGTTCCGAAAGGGCACGTGAACGTTGTCTTTTCTTGATCCTCCTCCGCAATGCTAATTTGGTTGTAGCCGGAATATCCGTCGAGAAAACAATAAAATGCATGGCCGGCTAATCTTTCCAGCATTTGGTCGATGAATGGTAAGGGAAAATGATCCTTGCGTGTTGCAGCGTTTAGCTTCCGGTAATCAATGCACACTCGGTGTCCAGTGATCATCCGTTGTGGCACAAGTTCATTTTCCAGATTCTCGACGACGGTAATTCCCGATTTCTTAGGTACTACCTGCACTGGGGAAACCCAACAGCTATCAGAAATAGGGTAAATAACTCCACAGTCCATGAGTTTAATTACCTCCTTTTTTACCACCTCCATCATCGGAGGGTGGAGCCGACGTTGCGCTTCCCGCGTAGGCTTGGTGCCTTCTTCAAGGAAAATCCTATGCACACATGTTGCTGGATTTATTCCCTTGATGTCCGCAAGTGTCCAGCCTATTGCGGGTTTGTACCGTTTGAGCACACTCACGAGCTTCTCCTCCTGCTCCTCTTCTAGCGCGGACGAAATAATGACGGGTAAAGTGTCATTCTCGCCCAAGTACGCATACTTCAGATGGTCCGGTAGTAGCTTGAGTTCTAAAACTGGAGCTTCTACGATGGAAGGAACCATTTTATTAGTACCAAAAGTAATTGGTAAAGGAGGAGAAAAGCTTACTTTTCGTGGTGCGGCATTTAGGGCCATGGCCATGTCTTGAATTCCAGGTTCAAGCTCTAGTAAGGCCTCGAGAAGGTCGTCATGCCCCAGTTGAATGGCCATGTCGAGTTCATCCTCATTGATGGTGTCGAGGTAGCCTTGTGCTAAGGTATCCACAGGATCGTATGTCGAAATGGCAGCTACGCTCGACATTGGAAACTTCATCCCGTCCAGGATGTTGAACTCGATTCTTTCTCCATCAATCTCCATGGAGAAAGTGCCTTGAAACACATCAATCTTCGTTCTCGCAGTCCGCATGAAAGGTCGCCCAAGCAGCAGTGGCGTGGTGTTCAGTGGACTGTCTTCCATGTCAACTATATAGAAATCGGCTGGGAATATCAAGTTGTTGACTTGCACGAGAACGTCTTCTACGTATCCCCTCGGATACTTGTGGGTGCGATCGGCTAACTGGATGACAACACCATCTTGCTTGAGATCTCCAAGCTCCATCGATTCGAAAAGATAGTAAGGCATGACGTTGATGGAAGCTCCTAGATCAAGCATTACGTCTTCGAAGTGGGTGTCACCGATTACGCAGGGAACTGCAAAGCTCCCTGGGTCCTTCAGTTTTGGGGGTAGTCGACGCTGCAAAACCGCTGAAACGGTTGCGTTCACCTTCACAACCTCCTTCTCTCGAGTTTGCCTCCTCTGTGTGCATAATTCTTTGAGAAACTTTGCGTATATTGGCACTTGTTTTATGCACTCGATCAAGGGCAAATTCACTTGCACCTTTCGGAAGATGTCCAAAATATCTTCATATTGGGCATCCTTCTTCTTTGATTTTGACAATCTGCTAGGGAAAGGTGCAACAGCAAACGGAGAATTAGTAATAACCGTATTTGAAGGAATATGGTTCTTACCTTTGATTGGGGTAGGTTGTGGAGGTGATTGTGCCTTGGTGACATTAGGCGTCACCTTCTGTTTTTCGGCCTCTTGAGTAGCCGGATCGATCTCATCTTCTTCTTCGTTGGTGATGTCCTCAATGGTGACTTCATCAAGATGAGATCGCTTGGTCTTTGGTTCCTCAAGTATCTTCCCACTCCTTGTGACTATAGCATTCACGTTTCTTTGATTTGGAGTGGTTTGAGGTGGAAGCCGACCGGTTTCTTTGATTTGGCCCATGAAATCAACAAGTTGGCCAAGCTACTTCTTCACTTCGGTGATGTCGCGGCCATGTGAGTCAAGTGTCTCCTTTGTCTTCGATTGTCCGTCGAGGAGAACTTGTGTGGAGGCCGAAAGTTGCGACAACATCTTGTCGTAATCCGGGTTGGTGAAGGATTGAGATGAAGAACCATGCTGCATCGGTGGCCTTGGTTGAAATGGAGGGCGTTGGTAGCTTTGTTGAGGTGCTGGAGGGTTCAAAGTTCCCTCGTTGCTGCTCCATCTAAAACACGGATGATCACGGTTGACATAGTTGTTATAATTGTTATACCGTTGTCCTCCCTGATATCCGCCGATGGCGTTAGCGTGCTCCGGCTCGCTTCCTTGTTCCGGCACTTGAGGGCACTGGTCATTGTGGTGAACTTGTGTTTGACATATGCCACAAACAGGCCGTTGAGTTGCCTTTGCTCTTGTCGTCTCGAGTTCTAAAACCTTCTCTAGCATATGAGCTAGTTTGTCGTATTTTTCGTCTGCGTCGGTTGTAGAACTCGCTTCACCGACTGCTCGTCTGTTGGACATTCCATATTGTGCATCATTATTCGCCCGATTCTCTAGAAGAGCTCTAGCTTCGGTTTCGGTTAAGTCCATGAATGCACTGGTGGCTGCTGCATCCAGCAATTCCCTATCAATCGGCTTGAGACCATCGTAAAAGTAATTCATGAGATTGGTCTCGGAAAATCCATGTGATGGGCAAGTGGCACACAAAACTTTGAATCGGTCGTAGTATTGGCCGAAGGTCTCGTCCGGTTTCTGTGTGATGCCAGTGATTTGCTTTCTCAAGACGGTGATCTTTGAGGCCGGGAAGTACTTCGCTAGGAACATATCCGCAAGTTGCTTCCATGAGGTAATATGGTTCGGCGGTAGTTCCATTAGCCAAGACTCGGCCCTGTCGACTAGGGTGAATGGAAATGCCTTCAGCTTGATGATACGCGCAAAACATGCATTCACGTTAACTTAAAAACACAGATTACGCGCATTGCAATTCAAACCCTTCTTTTGTCATTTGTAATATTGGCGAGTAGGGATCGTTCTTTATCCGGGGAATTAAGGGCGCATGCATGGTTTCGTTAATAAGCGGAAATGTAAATGTTTGGGGGGATTAGAAGTTGGTTGTTTAATCTACGAAATTAAAGTACAAAAACATGCAAACACAACTAAGACTCTTAGGCATCTAACATGTTTTACTCATTTGTGATATACGCATTTTATGCTCGTTTCTTAACGCATTTCCCTTTTCGTTTAGCTATGTTATAATCTTAGTTTTTATGTTTTTCTTAATTAATATGTTATTTTGAAGATATTTACGGTGGAGATTAATAACGACGCAATTCGGAGGAATTTCGGCGATTTTGCGATTTTTGCGATTTTGGACCTCCGAAAATGGGCCGGCCCAAAAAGCAAATTGTGGGCCGAATTCTCAACTTTTATTTCGGCCCATTATAAGGCCCAAACACATTCAATTCGGCAAGGATGCCCTTTGGGGAAGTTGAAAAGTCAAGCTTATCAAGCTAATCATCACAAATGGTGACTCTTGCTTAGGGTTAATAAATGATCATCACAAAAGATGACTTGCCATGGTGACTCTTGCTTTGGGCTTGTAAATGATGATCACACATGGTGACTTGCATGGTGACTTGCCATATTGATCATTGCTTGCATTTAATGGAAGGAGGCAAGGTGGAAGAGAGAAGGAAAACATCCTTGCCTATAAATACCAAGGGCGGCTGAACCATTCAAGACATCTCTCATTTTACAAGCCAAAGCTCTACACAAATACTCTTCCACCATAAACACTCCAAAGTTCATTACAAAGCCGAAGCACATCCTTTTGATACGCGCAAAACATGCATTCACGTTAACTTAAAAACACAGATTACGCGCATTGCAATTTAAACCCTTCTTTTGTCATTTGTAATATTGGCGAGTAGGGATCGTTCTTTATCCGGGGAATTAAGGGCGCATGCATGGTTTCGTTAATAAGCGGAAATGTAAATGTTTGGGGGGATTGGAAGTTGGTTGTTTAATCTACGAAATTAAAGTACATAACATGCAAACACAACTAAACTCATAGGCATCTAACATGTTTTACTCATAGACAAGTTTCAACAATCAAGAAACTTAAAGTCTAATTATGCTTGCTAAAAGTAAGAAGTTACACTACTAATTACATGTGATCAACTCATATTATTAACCTACCCTTTTCATGCATCAAACCTTTTTGTAACTTGCGAAATTCATAACTTCTAACTAAATACACATGCGTGATAATTGTGTAGGAATGCAACTTAGCGTATAAACATCCTAAACAACTTACGATCATCGAAACATGCAAAAGAGAGGGACTTAGCGTATTTTCTAATACATGCATTCGAAGCTTTAAGATTGTATCAAACATGCATAAAAAGCCATAAATCATAAACACATGCATATTACAAATCGATTTAGGCACATGAAACACAAATCTAAACTTGTTATTCATTTGATACACAAATCTAAACTTTCTAAACTTGTTATTCCAATACATCAAAAGATTCACATACAAAGCTAAAGAAATGAAAGTGAAGATCATGGTTACACTTTTTGTCTTGAGTGCTTGATGAACTACGGTGGAGATGGACTTCCTTCACAAGGGACTTAGCGTATTGTGTTGGATGGAGGAGGCTTTGCTTCGGCTTGGAAGGATGGAGGCACCTTGCTTGCTTCGGCTTTGGAATGGAGGAGGATGTTGCTTCGGCTTTGTGTGAGAATCTCAAGTGTTTATGGTGGAAGAGTATTTGTGTAGAGCTTTGGCTTGTAAAATGGGTGATGCTCTCTTCAAGGCCGGCCTCCTCCCTTATATAGGCAAGGGATTCATGCCTTCTCTCTTCCACCTTGCCTCCTCCATTTAATGCATGCAATGATCATTAAGGCAAGTCACACACTTAGTCACACACTTAGTCACCATTGCCGAACCCTAAGCATGAATCACCTAGCTTGTCACCATGGCAAGTCATCTTTTCATTCAATGCAAAGCAAGAGTCACCTAGTGTAGTCACCATTTGGGAACCCTAAGCATGAATCACCATGTGTAGTCACCATTTGTGATTATTAGCTTGATAATGTTGACTTGCCCTTTCAAAACAAGACTTTTCCTCTTCACCAAAAACCATCCTTACCGAATTGATTGGGTTTGGGCTTGATAATGGGCCGAAACAAGAGTTGAGAATTCGGCCCACAATTTGCTTTGTGGCCCGGCCCATTTTCGGAGGTCCAAAATCGCAAAAATCGCAAAATCGCCGAAATTCCTCCGAATTGCGTCGATATTAATCTCCACCGTAATGAACTTCAAAATAACAATTTAAATGAGGAAAACATAAAACTAAGATAATAACAAAGCTAAACGTAAAGGGAAATGCGTTAAGAAACGAGCATAAAATGCGTATATCAAATTCCCCCACACTTAGACTTTGCTAGTCCCTTAGCAAACACTAAGTTAAACTAAGATTCTCTAAAAATTTAAAAGAAAGAACACAACTAAGCCCTTAGCTAAAATTTGTCTCAGAATTTTCATAAGTATATGGCGATGGCTCACATGAATTTCAATTTGTATGCTCAACGAATTCAAGAGATAATTGCGATATAATTATGTAATGAACAAGTAAGACATAGAGAAAACAATGGTTATGTTATAGCTGTGCATGCTTTGAATAAAGGTTTAATCAACTCACAAGGATGCACTCATCATATTTTTCACTCATGAAAAATGGTTCACTTAAAGTGTATATGAATTGAAATGAAAACCACATGAATAAAGTTTGATTGCTTGCACAAATGAACCAAAACCATAAGCTTACTCATGCAACTTACTCTACTAATTGAAAGCTACTCTTTTTAAGGATCATAAAGGACTTGTAATGAGGTTGTAATGGGGTTAAGGCTAAGGCATTCGAATTTTAGATATGTGGTGATAAAAACGTTCCAACGACTTAGTCTAGCACCATATTAGTCCTCCATCTCCATTTGTATGTTACCATGTATACTTCAATCTAAGCTACCCTTTTAGCTTTTCGGACAGGACAAAGGCCATATTTTGTTCTATTTTTAGGCCTTCAATTTATCGTAAACTCCAAATCCGTAAATAAGGGGGACGTTAATCCAAATGGTTATTCTTAGAACACAACATATTGCCATGAGAGATAATAAATTTTTTTTTTTCTTTTTGGCAATCACATACTTTTTTAGCTATTTGGACAAGTCTTTCCCCTTACTCACATTAACTCTTTCAATCTTTCCTACCAAACCATAATCTTATGTGCTAGTTTCGAAAAATTCTCACCAAGTTTCCGGAACAAAGGTAAGGATATTCTATACTAGGATAAGTGTTTAGGTATATATGGTTATGAAAGAAAAGCTTAACGTGGGCTCAATTGGTTTATCTAGGGGTGTCGCAACTTGTGCGTACAAATGGGATACATGGATATATGGCAATGTGGTGGAAAATCCTAAATGCCTTTAATCATTTCCAAAATCAAAGTATGTATCAACTTAAAAGCTTTGCAAATTGACATGAGTAAGTTCTAGCATTCTCTAGTTCAATAAAATCTATGGCAAGCAATTTAATGAGGCATATATAAGCTAGTAGCTACGAAATAGATGCATATTCACTCGAATAAAGAACAGATAGCTCAAAAGCTCACATAGGGTTCGTATGATTAAAAACTTATTCAAGCATGCGATTTCTGTACCATGTTTGCAATTCATATCTACTACATGTTAAAAACATAAAGAATATCTCAATTAGCACAAGAATTCGATGCATGTGATTCATACGCCATATGTGTTCGTATCGATCAAATTTCATCATCGACTAGTTAAGGGCGTCCTAAAGACTCTGAAAAACACTAATTTAGACACAATTAAATTGTAAACCCTTCCCCCACACTTAAACTCTACATTGCCCTCAATGTACTTAAAGAAAACATAGAATTAAACATGGAGTATAGGATCTACGAAAATTTTAATCTAATACGCAAAAAGCCATTAAATTAAGTAAAAGGGGAGAAGAAATCAAATCTGTTGTCTCCCTATTGGGTTGCCTCCCAATGAGCGCTGGTTTTACGTCGTTAGCTTTGGACGTGATGCATCAGTTTGGTTTTGACATGGCCGGTTCTTGGAGTTGCATCTCCTCCACGGTGTGCTCCGCAAATGCCTCAAAATAGGGCTTCAAGCGATGGCCATTTACTTTGAACTCACTACCTTTGTCGATAGATCGAATGAGAACTGCTCCATGAGGTAGAACTTGAGAAACTATGAATGGACCCATCCATCGAGAGCGCAGCTTTCCCGGAAAGAGCTTAAGTCTTGAATTGAAAAGCAATACTTTCTGCCCCGGTTCAAAACTCTTCCCGCGAATCATCTGATCATGGATCTTTTTCGTCTTCTCTTTGTAGATCCACGCATTGTCGAAAGCATCATTTCTGATTTCTTCAAGTTCACAAAGTTGAAGCTTCCGATGCAAGCCTGCGGCATCTCGATCGATGTTGAATTTCTTCACGGCCCACCATGCCTTGTGCTCTAATTCAACAGGAAGATGGCACGCCTTCCCATAGATTAATCGGAAAGGTGACATACCAATGGGGGTCTTGTAGGCAGTCCTGTAAGCCCACAATGCATCGTCTAAGCATTGGCTCCAATCTTTCCGGTTTGGGCGGACGGTTCGCTCCAAAATCTTCTTGATCTCACGGTTGGAAACTTCAGCCATTCCATTAGTTTGAGGATGGTATGGTGTGGAAACCTTGTGTTTGACGCCATACTTCCTCATTAGTGCTTCCACCGTGCGGTTGCAAAAGTGACTTCCTCCATCGCTGATTAGAACGCGTGGCATTCCAAATCTACTGAAAATGTTAGTTCGTAGGAAGTCTGCAACTACTCGCGAATCATTAGTACGGGTGGCCTTTGCCTCCACCCATTTAGAAACATAATCTACTGCGAGTAAGATGTAAGTAAAACCATTGGAGGGAGGAAATGGTCCCATAAAGTCAATACCCCACACATCAAAAATTTCAACATTAAATATGTAGTGTTGTGGCATTTGATCTTTAGGTCCTAAATTACCGAATCTTTGGCACTTATCACATGTAGCGCAATATGCATGAGCATCGCGAAATAAACTAGGCCAAAAGAAACCGCAATCTAAAATTTTAAGGGCTGTCCTCCTAGAACCAAAGTGTCCCCCACATGCTTCATTGTGACAAAAGTCTAGAATAGGCTTAAACTCACTATCCGGGATACATCTCCTAATTACTAAATCGGAGCATTGTTTCCATAAATAAGGCTCATCCCAGATAAAGGTTCTAGCATTATGCTTAAGTTTGTCACGTTGAAATTTATGCATGGTAGACGGAAACTCACCGGTAACTAAGTAATTTACGATATCTGCATACCATGGAGTTTCCGAAATAGTTACCTCAATTCCGAAGAGTTTTTCATCTGGAAAAGTTTCTTCAATCTCGACAGGCTCATGGTCACCTATCAAACGTGATAGGTGGTCAGCGACGACGTTTTCTACTCCCTTCTTGTCCTTGATTTCGATGTTGAATTCTTGGAGTAGAAGTATCCATCTGATAAGTCGTGGTTTTGCGTCCTTCTTGAGCATTAGATACTTCAAAGCTGCATGATCGGTAAACACAGTTACTTTAGTTTGAAGTAAATAAGATCGAAATTTATCTAAAGCAAAAACCACGGCAAGAAACTCCTTCTCGGTTGTAGTATAATTTCTTTGCGCTTCATCAAGCGTCCGAGAGGCGTAATAGATTACGCAAGGCTTCTTGTCCTTCCGCTGACCCAAGACGGCTCCTACGGCATAATCCGAGGCGTCGCACATGAGTTCAAATGGCAGAGACCAATCAGGGCTGCACAAAATAGGAGCGCTCGTAAGAAGCTCCTTTAACTTGTTGAAGGCAGCGTTGCATTCTTCATCAAAGACGAACGGGATCTCCTTTTGCAGCAGTTTACACAAGGGGCGGGAAATGTGGGAAAAGTCCTTGATAAACCTACGATAAAATCCTGCGTGTCCAAGAAATGAACGAATCTCTCTAACCGAAGTTGGAGAGGGTAAGTGACGCACAAGATCTACTTTAGATTTATCAACTTCTAACCATTTTTCCGAAATAATATGACCTAACACTATCCCTTGCGTAACCATAAAATGGCACTTCTCCCAATTAAGCACCAAGTTCGTTTCAACGCATCTTTGTAAAATTGTTTCTAAATTGTTTAAGCATGCATCAAAATCACTCCCAAATACACTAAAGTCGTCCATGAATACTTCAATAATTTTTTCAATGTACTCGGAGAAAATTGAGAGCATGCAACGTTGAAATGTACCTGGTGCGTTACACAGTCCAAATGGCATGCGGCGATATGCAAACGTTCCGAACGGGCACGTGAACGTTGTCTTTTCTTGATCCTCCTCCGCAATGCTAATTTGGTTGTAGCCGGAGTATCCGTCGAGAAAACAATAAAATGCATGGCCGGCTAATCTTTCCAGCATTTGGTCGATGAATGGTAAGGGAAAATGATCCTTGCGGGTCGCGGCGTTGAGCTTCCGGTAATCAATGCACACTCGGTGTCCAGTGATCGTCCGTTGTGGCACAAGCTCATTTTCCAGATTCTCGACGACGGTTATTCCCGATTTCTTGGGTACTACCTGTACTGGGGAAACCCAACGGCTATCAGAAATAGGGTAAATAACTCCACAGTCCATGAGTTTAATTACCTCCTTTTTTACCACCTCCATCATCGGAGGGTGGAGCCGACGTTGCGCTTCCCGCGTAGGCTTGGTGCCTTCTTCAAGGAAAATCCTATGCACACAAGTTGCTGGATTTATTCCCTTGATGTCCGCAAGTGTCTAGCCTATTGCGGGCTTGTACCGTTTGAGCACACTCACGAGCTTCTCCTCCTGTTCCTTTTCTAGCGCGGACGAAATAATGACCGGTAAAGTTTCATTCTCGCCCAAGTATGCATACTTCAGATGGTCCGGTAGTAGCTTGAGTTCTAAAACTGGAGCTTCTACGATGGAAGGAACCATTTTATTAGTACCAAAAGTAATTGGTAAAGGAGGAGAAAAGCTTACTTTTCGTGGTGCCGCATTTAGGGCCATGGCCATGTCTTGAATACGAGGTTCAAGCTCTAGTAAGGCCTCGAGAAGGCCGTCATGTCCAAGTTGAATGGCCATGTCGAGTTCATCCTCGTTGATGGTGTCGAGGTAACCTTGTGCTAAGGTATCCACAGGATCGTATGTCGAAATGGCAGCTACGCTCGACATTGGAAACTTCATCCCGTCCAGGATGTTGAACTCGATTCTTTCTCCATCAATCTCCATGGAGAAAGTGCCTTGGAAAACATCAATCTTCGTCCTCGCAGTCCGCATGAAAGGTCGCCCAAGTAGCAATGGCGTGGTGTTCAGTGGACTCTCTTCCATGTCAACTATATAGAAATCGGCTGGGAATATCAAGTTGTTGACTTGCACGAGAACGTCTTCTACGTATCCCCTCGGATACTTGTGGGTGCGATCGGCTAATTGGATGACAACACCATCTTGCTTGAGATCTCCAAGCTCCATCGATTCGAAAAGATAGTATGGCATGACGTTGATGGAGGCTCCAAGATCAAGCATCACATCTTGGAAATGGGTGTCACCGATTACGCAAGGAACTGCAAAGCTCCCTGGGTCCTTCAGTTTTGGGGGTAGCCGACGCTGCAAAACCGCCGAAACGGTTGCGTTCACCTTCACGACCTCCTTCTCTCGAGTTTGCCTCCTCTGAGTGCATAATTCTTTCAGAAACTTGGCGTATATAGGCACTTGCTTTATGCACTCGATCAAGGGCAAATTCACTTGCACCTTTCGGAAGATGTCCAGGATATCTTCATATTGGGCATCCTTCTTCTTTGATTTTGCTAATCTGCTTGGGAAAGGTGCAACAGCAAACGGAGAATTAGTAATCACCGTATTTGAAGGAATAGGGCTTTTACCTTTGATTGGGGTAGGTTGTGGAGGTGATTGTGCCTTGGTGACAGTAGGCGTCACCTTCTTTTTCTCGGCCTCTTGAATTGCCGGATCGATCTCATCTTCTTCTTCGTTGGTGATGTCCTCGATGGTGACTTCATCAAGATGAGATCGCTTGGTCTTTGGTTCCTCAAGTATCTTCCCACTCCTTGTGACTATAGCATTCACGTTTCTTTGATTAGGAGTGGTTTGAGGTGGAAGCCGACCGGTTTCCTTGATTTGGCCCATGAAATCAACAAGCTGGCCAAGCTGCTTCTTCACTTCGGTGATGTCGCGGCCATGTGAGTCAAGTGTCTCCTTTGTCTTCGATTGTCCGTCGAGGAGAACTTGAGTTGAGGCCGAAAGTTGCGACAACATCTTGTCGTAATCCGGATTGGTGAAGGGTTGTGATGAGGAACCATGCTGCATCGGTGGTCGTGGTTGAAATGGAGGGCGTTGGTAGCTTTGTTGAGGTTGAGATGCTGGAGGGTTCAAAGTTCCCTCGTTGCTGCTCCATCTAAAACCTGGATGATCACGGTTGACATAGTTGTTGTAGTTGTTATACCTTTGTCCTCCCTGATATCCGCCGATGGCGTTAGCGTGCTCTGGCTCGCTTGCCTGCTCCTGCGCTTGAGGGCATTGGTCATTGTGGTGACCGTGTGTTTGACATATGCCGCAAACAGGCCGTTGAGTTGCCTTCGCTCTTGTCGTCTCGAGTTCTAACACCTTCTCTAGCATATGAGCTAGTTTGTCGTACTTCTCGTCCGCGTCGGTTGTTGAACTCGCCTCACCGACTGCTCGTCTGTTGGACATTCCGTATTGTGCATCATTATTCGCCCGATTCTCTAGAAGAGCTCTAGCTTCGGTTTCGGTTAAGTCCATGAATGCACCGGTGGCTGCTGCATCCAGCAATTCCCTATCGATCGGCTTGAGACCATCGTAAAAGTAATTCATCAGATTGGTCTCGGAGAATCCATGCGATGGGCAAGTGGCACACAAAACTTTGAATCGGTCGTAGTATTGGCCGAAGGTCTCGTCCGGTTTCTGTGTGATGCCAGTGATTTGCTTTCTCAAGACGGTGATCTTTGAGGCCGGGAAGTACTTCGCTAGGAACATATCCGCAAGTTGCTTCCATGAGGTAATATGGTTCGGCGGTAGTTCCATTAGCCAAGACTCGGCCCTGTCGACTAGGGTGAATGGAAATGCCTTCAGCTTGAAGAGCTCCGTATCAGCATCAGATGGCTTCATGCTGTTGCAAACAAATTGGAATTGTTTGAGATGCTTGTTCGGATCTTCATTGGAAAGTCCGTGGAAAATGGGTAGTCGGTGGAGGAAGCCACTCTTTAGCTCGATATCCTTCATGTTTTCCTCCGGTTGTGGAAAAGCAATGCTCGAAGGCCCGCTGCTCCATTCTGTTGAGCAGGTGCGCTGACGAAGAGATTGTCCTGCATTGGCCATGTTGATTTCTTGTGCTTCTGCTTCTGAATTGTGGTCGGTTGATGAGGCTAAAGTATGGTCGGTTGATGAATGTGAAGACTCGGAACCTTCCTCGATGATGGGATGATCCAGGATGTCTGTTTGAGCTTTAAGTCTCGCTATTCTCTCTGCGATTTCCTCAAACTTTGTTCTAGATGGTCCAGGATTCTGATCGGACATTCATTAGCCTGACATCCACCAAAGACCAAGTGTTAGTATCAACAATTAATATGAGATATATAGAGGAATACTAACCAAAATTGTAAAGCATATTTAGAAAACAAAGGGATAACAAATAAAATAGTAAAACTATCAAAACATACTATAAATACACACAAATACTTAAAAACTACTAATACACAAAATTTATAATAGTTAAGACACTATATGTATTTTACTAAGTAATGCAATTGATTTAATTGATTTTAGGGGCTATGCACAAGAATGTAATAAACTTAAAACACACGTTTTCTGCAAATTAACACTATATAATGCTAAACCTAAAAAAAAAATTTAGTTAGAACATGTATAAACAAGGTTCATTTACAAGCAAACCATAATTCACATTGAATTTATGCACCACACATTTTCTTGCAATAAAATGCATTAAACAACAATCCTACGTGAAAGATGGAGTGAATGCATAAGAGAAAACGTTAGAACCTGCAGAAAACAAACGAGTTACGTGTTTAAACTATGAATGAAAAGAATGACCTCTTCTTCGATCTTATGCCCCTAACTTCTGTGACGACCCGGACCAGAATCAGCAGTATGATCAACTTGATTGATGAGTTTGTGTGAAGTCGCAGTTGTCCGACGGTTATTGGAATCGCCGAGTTTATTAACGACTTAATTATTGGCCGAGAATTGGAGCTGGGTCTCTTCTCGAGAGTCGTTGTACGTGTGATTTCGAGTTCGTGGGCGGTTCCGGATCGTAATTTGGACGACCGAGGAATTAGTTATGAATATTTGAAGTTCAGATTTAAATGGTGGGCTACTTAACGACTAAATTACCGGACGAGAATTTGGTTTCGGCTTCTTCACGGAAGTTGTTCAGAATTTAATTTCGAGTTTGTGGGAACTTCCGGAGCATGATTTGGAGTTACGAGGAATTAGTTGCGAATTTTGACGTTTGTTGATTGATTAGTCGATTTAATGTGTGTTGGTTCGAAGGGTTGACTTTTTATCCGATTGGCTGATCTATTTGACTTTGGGTGGTTAGTGAAGAGTATGTCGAGACGAATTTGTGGCCGCGAGAATTATCGGAATCGGAATTACGATGAGAAAGTTACGCGCGTTTTAAGTTCGTCGAATTGGATAAACATGAAGTTTCCTTTTTGGGAAAGGCTATAAATAGAAATTTCCATACTGGGCAAGTCAAAGCTTACCATTTTGGGTGTTGACCGAGTTGACCGAGTCAACTCGGTGGGTGAGAGGTGGAGGCCGACGGGACTCACGGTGGTTCCACGGTGGTGATCGTTTCCGGCCACCTCTTGGCTCGGGACTTGTCCCATAGGGTGTGCCTCGGCCTCCCGAGTCTGTTCCTAGTCACCCCACACGGCGAGGCTCGCCGGAAGTAGATGATTTTTCTGGCCAAAGTTAAGGGATTTTAAGTGATTTCGGGTTTGATGTTTCGAGCCGATTCGAGCTGAATTTTGGAGTGGGCTTTGAAGCTCTCATCACTAGCAAGCTACCATGTAAGTTTGGAGTTCCAATTCATCTTGTACATGGAGAATTTTGGGATTGAAATTTGTGTGTTCATTCGGTTTTTCATGAAATTGACCATGTTAGAGTGAGAATTGGACTTCGGTGCAGTTAACAAAGTTGCTCAGTGGGTGGTTTTGCATGGAATAGGGGTTGCTCCGCCGAGAAATCTTCCGGTCAGTGGCGGCGCCGCCGTGGGCGGCGGTCAACGGCGGTCAACGGTCAACGGGTTGACTTTTTGACTTTCGACAAGTCGCATGTCATTTGACTCGAAATCGCGCTCCGATCGCAGTGGGGAGGTTCGTTTTTCGAGTTGAGCGTCCGAACGTAAAGCGAGGTATTGAAGTGGTATATACGGATTTTCGACGATTCGTCGACTTTGAATTATCTGTTTCCGAGAACGGTGGTTTCTCGTGGTTTGATTTGTAATGTCGGATTATGACTTTGAATAATGAACTTTGTGAATATTCAGGGGTTTCGTGATCGTTCGTTTGGCGAGGGACTTTCCGCCGGATCACGGGTTAACGCGATACGCGTTACGCCAGTCTGTGAGTGGACATTTCTTTTCACGGATTGCTTGCGAGTCTTTTATAAATGATTTACGAACTTGAGCATGCGGATTGATTATGATTTTACGGGCATGTGTTTTACGATTATGCATATACGAATATACGTATACGAATATATTTATACGTACATAATATGTTTTAAGCATGTGCATAGAAAAGATTTATGATTTGGTTTACACAGAGTACAGTCTCAGTATATGTTGTGGTATCGATACACATTGGCTTCTCGGCTGATCCCCGAGTATGCTCCGGGGGGGACAGATATCCTGACCCGAGGCCTTTCTGGCTAGGAATCACGTGTGGGTCTGGGATCCCGTGATTCAGACTGTGCTATCGCGTGGTAGTCCATGAGTGATTCCGCGATTTTATATTGCATGCTCTGTACGCGTGAGGAGTTGGAGTCTCCCTCGTGTACCCGGACGCGTGAGGAGTTGGAGTCTCCCTCGTGTACCATTTCTTGTTTATGTATTTGACTCGCATATGATTTTATATGTATATTTTATTTGGTGAAAGACATTTATTTTCGTCCACTCACTCTAACGTGTTTATTGTCTTTCACCTGGGCTTTTCGGTTTCCGTGCCCAGTTTGCAGTTCAGGCTCTGGTGTCGCACGTCGTGGTCGGAGGCATAGTGCTCGAGCTACTTTGTTTCATCCAGTAGGTTTATTGTTCTACCTACTGTGGTATACGTATATGATTATGTATTAGAAGTCGCTCTGAGCTTCCTATTGAATACGTTATACGATTTTACACTGGATTTCAGTAAAGTACATATATATTCACTACTTTACTTTACTGTTGAGATATTGAGAAATCCGGATGGGATTGGTGCCCACGGTTTGCTTTTTGTGGCATAGGATGAAGTGTATTTTCCGCGTGCAGGTTAAGGTAATTCCACGTTAGTAACGAAACTCTGCCCAAATTTTGAAAAGTTTTTGTTGGTTCGTGTTTTCGAAGGGGTTTGATTCCGATTTAGGGAGCTAAATCGGGGTTGGGTCCTTTCAGCTTGGTATCAGAGCCTTAGGTTATAGGTTCTGTAGACTTCTGTAGTCGTGTTTACTAAGGATATTTGAGAATGTACAGCATGTCTGGAATGGTGACCCGACCGGCCGGCGGATAATCATCAAATTCCGGGTGTTGTATGCTTTCAAATATTTGAAGTTCCATGATTACGTTCCACTTGTTGTGAACGGTATTGTATTCATTAGGATGCCTCCTGACGTGCTTTCCGTGTCGTTTCGGTTGGGGATCTTGTTGTGGATCAATCGACGCGTGAATTGCCAGAGAACAGTGGATTCAGATGAGTATTCAGAGTCCAGAGATATGTGTGGCACGGTTTGCCTGGGGATGTGTATATGGGCGTCTATATGTTGCCTTAAAGTTGAGAATTTTGGCAGTGATGTTTGCCTGATTCTGATCATTGTGTTTGGTGGGCTGATAATGTGTGAGTTCCGGTTGCGACTCCATGGCCTACATTCAGGGTGTTGTATACGGTAATGGTTTTATCAGGCTACCCAGCATTCGAATGTGGGGTGTTTATCCATCTGAGGCAGAGATGCATTGTTCATATGTTTATACCTGTTTATACGAGTTATGTGGCTTCAGAGGAAGCAGGGCACGAGGTTCGAGATGAGTTTGAACCTGAGCATTAGAGAGAGTCTGATTGTTGTGCCTCGAGATTGCCGTGAGGAGCTTAGTGTGCTGCACTCAGTGGCGAGGCTATTGACAAGGAAAGTTGTATGCGGTTTTCGATGTGATAGTTTGAGGAAAGTGGATTCAGCAGTGAGATTTTGATACGGTTGAGTTCCGACACTTCGAGATCAGTGACTTCATCAGGCTGTGGCCTTTTCGATTATGTTGGGGATCCTCTGCTGATCCATTTGACGATGACGGAGATCGCAGAGTAGCGGATTTGCTCCTATGGCATGAGTTGTGTGATCGTTGATGATCCTGTCACGCAGCAGGTGTCGCAGTGACTTGTGTTCGTAAGCACTCTCAGTTACTATTGTGGTGGCCAGGAGGGTCATGTTATGAGGGAGCGCCTTCAGCTAGCTATTGTAGCGGTCTGGTAGCTCAGAGTTTACGAGGAGATCCTCATGTTGTTCCTGAGGTCTGATCAATATACCTTTTGACGAGTTATTTAGCAAGTCGCATATGATGTGGGCGACTAGTTGGGCATGTTGAAGTTCGTGCTATGACCTTGTTTGAGGACAGACTTTTCTCCGAGGTTACTGTTATTTGATGTCCATGGCGATTGTACCTGCATCTCCACTTCTGAGGTCTTGGAGAGTGTTGCATCCATCCGGAGGTTGCGAAATCCTTGTTGAAGGATATGGCTTAGCCGCGGATCTGTTATAGTTAAACATTGTGGTTTTGGAGTGCTTGTGAGCATGGACTTACTGACGACGCATTTGGCGATGTTTGAGTGCCTCGAGGAGGAGGTTATGTTCGATGACCAGATTTTCCTGAGACGCTGTTTCGCGGTGATGGTCGAGCAGATGATGGAGACGGATTGTGTAGCTCATGCTGGGGATACTACGGTTGCTGTGCCCGATATTGATGACATTGTGGTGGTTCCCGAGTTTCCAGGTGTGTTCCGGAGGAGTTACTAGGTGTTCCTCCAGTTCGGGAGACCGACTACACCTTTGAGCTTGTACCGGGCGCTGAACTTATTTTACCGGCATTTTGTCGTTCGGAGCCAGCGGAGCTGATGGAGCTATTGGTTCGACTCCAGGAGTTGCTGGATGAGGTTTCAGAAGATTTCAAACGACCCGCATATTTACTTGTGTGCTCTTGCATTTGTGTGTACGGGTGATGGATGGTTCGAAGAGGTGGTGCATTGAATACCAAAACCTGATTCGCTTCAGAGGAGTGTGAGTATCCTCCGCTTCGGATTGACTATTAGTGGATCAGCTTGCGAGAGCTTCAGTCTTGTTGAGGATTGATTTCGGATCCGAATACCATCAGTTATGGATCGATGAGTCAGATGTGGCTTTGTTGGCTTTCGGATCTCGGTGCGGATATCATGAGTTCTTGGTCACGTTGTTGGGTTGACCAATGCCCCATAAATCGTGTGGACTTGGTGGACCAGGTGTTCAGACGGTTTCTGGACGAGTTGCGGTTATGTTCGTTGGTGACATCCTGATGTACTCAAGGAGTGAGGACCAGTACCTGAAATAGTTGCAAGCGGTGTTGCGGATTTCGCGACATGATCAGCTGTTTGCGAGATTCAGCCAGTGTGAGTTTTGGCCGATTAGCGTGAAGATGTTGGGCTGTGTGATGCTAGCCGAAGGAGTCGGCATGGATCCTGACCGGTTCGAAGCCGTGTGGATTTGGAGTTGCCCTACTATTGTACCAGAGATCAGGGGTCTCTTGGGTTTGGCAAGCTTTTACCGACGGCTTTGTGCAGGATTTTCCCGGATTGCTACTCTACTTTCCGGATTGACGATGAAGGCGTCAAGTTCATGTGGTTCGATGCACGCGAGGAGAGTTACTTCCTCCTGCAGGATGATTGACCGTTGTTTCGGTTTTGACCTTACCTGACGATTACGACGAGTTCGTGGAATATGGCGATGCATCGAGATTTGGATTTGGTTGTGTATTGATGCTGTGTAGCAGAGCGGTGGCTCATGATTCCAAGCAGGGGAAACTTTGTATAGCTACGTATCTGGTGTATGATTTGGGTGTAGCTGTCCTTGTGTTAGCACCAGAGAGTTGGAGATATTACTGCTATGGCGTGCAGAGCAGTGTATGATGTGCACTGATCATTGAGTGTCATCCACTTGCATTTTCGGCCAGATTTGAGCTTGAGGCAGTGTCGATGGATGGAGTCGACTGACGACTATGGCTGCACCTTTGAGTTGCTCGAAAAAGGCTAGAGACTGTACTTTGACCATCTGTTTGGGATGATGTTGATGCTGATGCATTCAGTTGAGAGTCAGGAGTTTCAATATTGATACGCGCAAAACATGCATTCACGATAACACAAAGTCGACCCTAAAAACATCGATTACGCGCATTGCAATTTAAACCCTTCTTTTGTCATTTATAATATCGGCGAGTAGGGATCGTTCTTTATCCGGGGAATTAAGGGCGCATGCATGGTTTCGTTATTAAGCGGAAATATAAAAGTTTGGGGGGATTGGAAATTGGTTATTTAATCTACGAAATTAAAGTACATAACATGCAAACACAACTAAAACTCTTAGGTATCTAACATGTTTTACTCATAGACAAGTTTCAACAATCAAGAAACTTAAGGTCTAATTATGCTTGCTAAAAATAAGAAGTTACACTACTAATTACATGTGATCAACTCATCTTATTAACCTACCCTTTTCATGCATCAAACCTTTTTGTAACTTGCGAAATTCATAACTTCTAACTAAATACACATGCGTGATAATTGTGTAGGAATGCAACTTAGCGTATAAACATCCTAAACAACTTACGATCATCGAAACATGCAAAAGAGAGGGACTTAGCGTATTTTCTAATACATGCATTCGAAGCTTTAAGATTGTATCAAACATGCATAAAAAGCTATAAATCACAAACACATGCATATTACAAATCGGTTTAGGCACATGAAACACAAATCTAAACTTGTTATTCATTTGATACACAAATCTAAACTTTCTAAACTTGTTATTCCAATACATCAAAAGATTCAAATACAAAGCTAAAGAAATGAGAGTGAAGATCATGGTTACACTTTTTGTCTTGAGTGCTTGATGAACTACGGTGGAGATGGACTTCCTTCACAAGGGACTTAGCGTATTGTGTTGGATGGAGGAGGCTTGATAGCTTCGGCTTGGAAGGAGTAACCTTGCTTGCTTCGGCTTGGAATGGTAAAGGATGTGCTTCGGCTTTGTAATGAACTTTGGAGTGTTTATGGTGGAAGAGTATTTGTGTAGAGCTTTGGCTTGTAAAATGAGAGATATTTTTAGTAAGTTTCGGCCTCCTTGGTATTTATAGGGCAAGGATGTTGCTCTTCTCTCTTCCACCTTGCCTTGCTTCATTAAATGCAAGCAATGATCATTAAGGCAAGTCACCATGCAAGTCACCATGTGTGATGATCATTTGTGAACCCTAAGCAAGAGTCACCATGGCAAGTCACCATTTGTGAACCCTAAGCATGAATCACCATGTGTAGTCACCATTTGTGATTATTAGCTTGATAATGTTGACTTGCCCTTTCAAAACAAGACTTTTCCTCTTCACCAAAAGCCATCCTTGCCGAATTAATGCATTGTGGGCTTGATAATGGGCCGAAACAAGAGTTGAGAATTCGGCCCACAATTTGCTTTGTGGCCCGGCCCATTTTCGGAGGTCCAAAATCGCAAAAATCGCAAAATCGCCGAAATTTCTCCGAATTGCGTCGATATTAATCTCCACCGTAATGAACTTCAAAATAACAATTTAAATAAGGAAAACATAAAACTAAGATAATAACATAGCTAAACGTAAAGGGAAATGCGTTAAGAAACGAGCATAAAATGCGTATATCAAATTCCCCCACACTTAGACTTTGCTAGTCCCTTAGCAAACACTAAGTTAAACTAAGACTCTCTAAAAAATTTAAAAGAAAGAACACAACTAAGCCCTTAGCTAAAATTTGTCTCAGAATTTTCACAAGTATATGGCGATGTCTCACATGATTTTCAACTTTGCATGCTCAACGAATTCAAGAGATAATTGCGATATATTTATGTAATGAACAAGTAAGACATAGAGAAAACAATGGTTATGTTATAGCTGTGCATGCTTTGAATAAAGGTTTAATCAACTCACAAGGATGCACTCATGAAAATGGTTCACTTAGAGTGTATATGAATTGAAATGAAAACCACATGAATAAAGTTTGATTGCTTGCACAAATGAACCAAAACCATAAGCTTACTCATGCAACTTACTCTACTAATTGAAAGCTACTCATTTTAAGGATCATAAAGGACTTTAGTGAGGTTGTAATGGGGTTAAGGCTAAGGCATTCGAAATTTAGATATGTGGTGATAAAAATGTTCCAATGACTTAGTCTAGCACCATATTAGTCCTCCATCTCCATTTGTATGTTACCATGTATACTTCAAGCTAATCTACCCTTTGAGCTGTTCAGACAGGACAAAGACCATATTTTGTTCTATTTTTAGGCCTTCAATTTATCGTAAACTCCAAATCCGTAAATAAGGGGGACGTTAATCCAATTGGTTTCTACTTTAGAACAACATGTTGCCATGAGAGATATAATATATTTTTTTGGCAATCTCATACTTTTTTAGCTATTGGACAAGTCTTTCCCCTTACTCACATTAACTCTTCCAATCTTTCCTACCGAACCACCATCTTATGTGCTAGTTTCGAAAAATTCTCACCAAGTTTCCGGAACAAAGGTAAGGATATTCTATACTAGGGTAAGTGTTTAGGTATATATGGTGATGAAAGAAAAGCTTAACGTGGGCTCAATTGGTTTATCTAGGGGTGTCGCAACTTGTGCGTACAATTGGGATACATGGATATATGGCAATGTGGTGGAAAATCCTAAATGCCTTTAATCATTTCCAAAATCAAAGTATGTATCAACTTAAAAGCTTTGCAAATTGACATGAGTAAGTTCTAGTATTCTCTAGTTCATTAAAATCTATGGCAAGCAATTAAATGAGGCATATATAAGCTAGTAGCTACAAAATGGATGCATATTCACTCGAATAAAGAATAGATAGCTCAAAAGCTCACATAGGGTTCATATGATTAAAAACTTATTCAAGCATGCGATTTCTGTACCATGTTTTGCAATTCATATCTACTACATGTTAAAAACATATAGAATATCTCAATTAGCACAAGAATTCGATGCATGTGATTCATACGCCATATGTGTTCGTATTGATCCAATTTCATCATTGACTAGTTAAGGGCATCCTAAAGACTCTGAAAAACACTAATTTAGACACAATTAAATTGTAAACCCTTCCCCCACACTTAAACTCTACATTGCCCTCAATGTACTTAAAGAAAACATAGAATTTAAACATGGAGTATAGGATCTACGAAAATTTTAATCTAACACGCAAAAAGCCATTAAATTAAGTAAAAGGGGAGAAGAAATCAAATCTGTTGTCTCCCTATTGGGTTGCTTCCCAATGAGCGCTGGTTTTACGTCGTTAGCTTTGGACGTGATGCATTAGTTTGGTTTTGAAATGGCCGGTTCTTGGAGTTGCATCTCCTCCACGGTGTGCTCCACAAATGCCTCAAAATAGGGCTTCAAGCGATGGCCATTTACTTTGAACTCACTACCTTTGTCGATAGATCGAATGAGAACTGCTCCATGAGGTAGTACTTGAGAAACTACGAATGGCCCCATCCATCGAGAGCGAAGCTTTCCCGGAAAGAGCTTAAGTCTTGAATTGAAAAGTAATACTTTCTGCCCTGGTTCAAAACTCTTCCCGCGAATCATCTGATCGTGGATCTTTTTCGTCTTCTCTTTGTAAATCCACGCATTGTCGAAAGCATCATTTCTGATTTCTTCAAGTTCACAAAGTTGAAGCTTCCGATGTAAGCCTGCGGCATCTCGATCAATGTTGAATTTCTTCACGGCCCACCATGCCTTGTGCTCTAGTTCAACCGGAAGATGGCACGCCTTCCCATAGATTAATCGGAAAGGTGACATACCAATGGGGGTCTTGTAGGCAGTCCTGTAAGCCCACAATGCATCGTCTAAGCATTGACTCCAATCTTTCCGGTTGGGGCGGACGGTTCGCTCCAAAATCTTCTTTATCTCACGGTTGGAAACTTCAGCCATTCCATTGGTTTGAGGGTGGTATGGTGTGGAAACCTTGTGTTTTACGCCATACTTCCTCATTAGTGCTTCCACCGTGCGGTTGCAAAAGTGACTTCCTCCATCGCTGATTAGAACGCGTGGCATTCCAAATCTACTGAAAATGTTAGTTCGTAGGAAATCTGCAACAACTCGCGAATCATTAGTACGGGTGGCCTTTGCCTCCACCCATTTAGAAACATAATCTACTGCGAGTAAAATGTAAGTAAAACCATTGGAAGGAGGAAATGGTCCCATAAAATCAATACCCCACACATCAAAAATTTCAACATTAAATATGTAGTGTTGTGGCATTTGATCTTTAGGCCCTAAATTACCGAATCTTTGGCACTTATCACATGTAGCGCAATATGCATGAGCATCGCGAAATAAACTAGGCCAAAAGAAACCGCAATCTAAAATTTTAAGGGCTGTCCTCCTAGAACCAAAGTGTCCCCCACATGCTTCATTGTGACAAAAGTCTAGAATGGGCTTAAACTCACTATCCGGGATACATCTCCTAATTACTAAATCGGAGCATTGTTTCCATAAATAAGGCTCATCCCAGATAAAGGTTCTAGCATTATGCTTAAGTTTGTCACGTTGAAATTTATGCATGGTAGACGGAAACTCACCGGTAACTAAATAATTAACGATATCGGCATACCAAGGAGTTTCCGAAGTAGTTACCTCAATTCCGAAGAGTTTTTCATCCGGAAAAGTTTCTTCAATCTCGATAGGCTCATGGTCACCTATCAAACGTGATAGGTGGTCAGCGACGACGTTTTCTACTCCCTTCTTATCCTTGATTTCTATGTTGAATTCTTGGAGTAGAAGTATCCATCTGATAAGCCGTGGTTTTGCGTCCTTCTTGAGCATTAGATACTTCAAAGCTGCATGGTCGGTAAACACAGTTACTTTAGTTTGAAGTAAATAAGATCGAAATTTATCTAAAGCAAAAACCACGGCAAGAAACTCCTTCTCGGTGGTAGTATAATTTCTTTGCGCTTCATCAAGCGTCCGAGAGGCGTAATAGATTACGCAAGGCTTCTTGTCCTTCCGCTGACCCAAGACAGCTCCTACGGCATAATCCGAGGCGTCGCACATGAGTTCAAATGGTAGAGACCAATCAGGGCTGCATAAAATAGGAGCGCTCGTGAGAAGCTCCTTCAACTTGTTGAAGGCAGCGTTGCATTCTTCATCAAAGACGAACGGGGTCTCCTTTTGCAGCAGTTTACACAAGGGGCGAGAGATGTGGGAAAAGTCCTTGATAAACCTCCGATAAAATCCTGCGTGTCCAAGAAATGAACGAATCTCTCTAACCGAAGTTGGAGAGGGTAAGTGACGCACAAGATCTACTTTAGATTTATCTACTTCTAACCCTTTTTCAGAGATAATATGACCTAACACTATCCCTTGCGTAACCATGAAATGGCACTTCTCCCAATTAAGCACCAAGTTCGTTTCAACGCATCTTTTTAAAATAGTTTCTAGATTGTTTAAGCATGCATCAAAATCATTCCCGAATACACTAAAGTCGTCCATGAATACTTCAATAATGTTTTCAATGTACTCGGAGAAAATTGAGAGCATGCAACGTTGAAATGTACCTGGTGCGTTACACAGTCCAAATGGCATGCGGCGATATGCAAACGTTCCGAACGGGCACGTGAACGTTGTCTTTTCTTGATCCTCCTCCGCAATGCTAATTTGGTTGTAGCCGGAGTATCCGTCGAGAAAACAATAAAATGCATGGCCGGCTAATCTTTCCAGCATTTGGTCGATGAATGGTAAGGGAAAATGATCCTTGCGGGTCGCGGCGTTGAGCTTCCGGTAATCAATGCACACTCGGTGTCCAGTGATCGTCCGTTGTGGCACAAGCTCATTTTCCAGATTCTCGACGACGGTTATTCCCGATTTCTTGGGTACTACCTGTACTGGGGAAACCCAACGGCTATCAGAAATAGGGTAAATAACTCCACAGTCCATGAGTTTAATTACCTCCTTTTTTACCACCTCCATCATCGGAGGGTGGAGCCGACGTTGTGCTTCCCGCGTAGGCTTGGTGCCTTCTTCAAGGAAAATCCTATGCACACAAGTTGCTGGATTTATTCCCTTGATGTCCGCAAGTGTCCAGCCTATTGCGGGCTTGTACCGTTTGAGCACACTTACGAGCTTTTCCTCCTGTTCCTCTTCTAGCGCGGACGAAATAATGACCGGTAAAGTTTCATTCTCGCCCAAGTACGCATACTTCAGATGGTCCGGTAGTAGCTTGAGTTCTAAAACGGGAGCTTCTACAATGGAAGGAACCATTTTATTAGTACCAAAAGTAATTGGTATAGGAGGAGAAAAGCTTACTTTCCGTGGTGCGGCATTTAGGGCCATGGCCATGTCTTGGATTCGAGGTTCAAGCTCTAGTAAGGCCTCGAGAAGGCCGTCATGTCCAAGTTGAATGGCCATGTCGAGTTCATCCTCGTTGATAGTGTCGAGGTAACCTTGTACTAAGGTATCCACGGGATCGTATGTCGAAATGGCAGCTACGCTCGACATTGGAAACTTCATCCCGTCCAGGATGTTGAACTCGATTCTTTCTCCATCAATCTCCATGGAGAAAGTGCCTTGGAAAACATCAATCTTCGTCCTCGCAGTCCGCATGAAAGGTCGCCCAAGTAGCAATGGCGTGGTGTTCAGTGGACTCTCTTCCATGTCAACTATGTAAAAATCGGCTGGGAATATCAAGTTGTTGACTTGTACGAGAACGTCTTCTACGTATCCCCTCGGATACTTGTGGGTGCGATCGGCTAACTGGATGACAACACCATCTTGCTTGAGATCTCCAAGCTCCATTGATTCGAAAAGATAGTAAGGCATGACGTTGATGGAAGCTCCGAGATCAAGCATCACGTCTTCAAAGTGGGTGTCACCGATTACGCAAGGTACTGCAAAGCTCCCTGGGTCCTTCAGTTTTGGGGGTAGCCGACGCTGCAAAACCGCCGAAACGGTTGCGTTCACCTTCACGACCTCCTTCTCTCGAGTTTGCCTCCTCTGAGTGCATAATTCTTTCAGAAACTTGGCGTATATAGGCACTTGCTTTATGCACTCGATCAAGGGCAAATTCACTTGCACCTTTCGGAAGATGTCCAGGATATCTTCATATTGGGCATCCTTCTTCTTTGATTTTGCTAATCTGCTTGGGAAAGGTGCAACAGCAAACGGAGAATTAGTAATCACCGTATTTGAAGGAATAGGGCTTTTACCTTTGATTGGGGTAGGTTGTGGAGGTGATTGTGCCTTGGTGACATTAGGCGTCACCTTCTTTTTCTCGGCCTCTTGAATTGCCGGATCGATCTCATCTTCTTCTTCGTTGGTGATGTCCTCGATGGTGACTTCATCAAGATGAGATCGCTTGGTCTTTGGTTCCTCAAGTATCTTCCCACTCCTTGTGACTATAGCATTCACGTTTCTTTGATTTGGAGTGGTTTGAGGTGGAAGCCGACCGGTTTCCTTGATTTGGCCCATGAAATCAACAAGCTGGCCAAGCTGCTTCTTCACTTCGGTGATGTCGCGGCCATGTGAGTCAAGTGTCTCCTTTGTCTTCGATTGTCCGTCGAGGAGAACTTGAGTTGAGGCCGAAAGTTGCGACAACATCTTGTCGTAATCCGGATTGGTGAAGGGTTGTGATGACGAACCATGCTGCATTGGTGGTCGTGGTTGAAATGGAGGGCGTTGGTAGCTTTGTTGAGGTTGAGATGCTGGAGGGTTTAAAGTTCCCTCGTTGCTGCTCCATCTAAAACCTGGATGATCACGGTTGACATAGTTGTTGTAGTTGTTATACCTTTGTCCTCCCTGATATCCGCCGATGGCGTTAGCGTGCTCCGGCTCGCTTGCCTGCTCCTGCGCTTGAGGGCATTGGTCATTGTGGTGACCGTGTGTTTGACATATGCCGCAAACAGGCCGTTGAGTTGCCTTCGCTCTTGTCGTCTCGAGTTCTAACACCTTCTCTAGCATATGAGCTAGTTTGTCGTACTTCTCGTCCGCGTCGGTTGTTGAACTCGCCTCACCGACTGCTCGTCTGTTGGACATTCCGTATTGTGCATCATTATTCGCCCGATTCTCTAGAAGAGCTCTAGCTTCGGTTTCGGTTAAGTCCATGAATGCACCGGTGGCTGCTGCATCCAGCAATTCCCTATCGATCGGCTTGAGACCATCGTAAAAGTAATTCATGAGATTGGTCTCGGAGAATCCATGCGATGGGCAAGTGGCACATAAAACCTTGAATCGGTCGTAGTATTGGCCGAAGGTCTCGTCCGGTTTCTGTGTGATGCCAGTGATTTGCTTTCTCAAGACGGTGATCTTTGAGGCCGGGAAGTACTTCGCTAGGAACATATCCGCAAGTTGCTTCCATGAGGTAATATGGTTCGGCGGTAGTTCCATTAGCCAAGACTCGGCCCTGTCGACTAGGGTGAATGGAAATGCCTTCAGCTTGAAGAGCTCCGTATCAGCATCAGATGGCTTCATGCTGTTGCAAACAAATTGGAATTGTTTGAGATGCTTGTTCGGATCTTCATTGGAAAGTCCGTGGAAAATGGGTAGTCGGTGGAGGAAGCCACTCTTTAGCTCGATATCCTTCATGTTTTCCTCCGGTTGTGGAAAAGCAATGCTCGAAGGCCCGCTGCTCCATTCGGTTGAGCAGGTGCGCTGGCGAAGAGATTGTCCTGCATTGGCCATGTTGACTTGTTGTGCTTCTACTTCTGAATTGTGGTCGGTTGATGAAGCTAAAGTATGGTCGGTTGATGAATGTGAAGACTCGGAAACTTCTTCGATGATGGGAAAATCCAGGATGTCAGTTTGAGCTTTAAGTCTCGCTATTCTCTCTGCGATATCCTCAAAGTTTGTTCTAGATGGTCCAGGATTCTGATCGGACATTCATTAGCCTGACATCCACCAAAGACCAAGTGTTAGTATCAACAATTAATATGAGATATATAGAGGAATACTAACCAAAATTGTAAAGCATATTTAGAAAACAAAGGGATAACAAATAAAATAGTAAAACTATCAAAACATACTATAAATACTCACAAATACTTAAAAACTACTAATAACACACAAAAGTTATAATACTTAAGACACTAAATGTAATTTACTAAGTAATGCAAATGAATTAATCAATTTTAGGGCTATGCAAAAGAATGTAATAAACTTAAAACATACGTTTTCTGCAAATTAACACTATATAATGCTAAACCTAAGAATTTAGTTAGAACACATATAAACAAGGTTCAAATACAAGCAAACAATAATTCACTTTGAATTTATGCACCACACACATTTTTTTTCAATAAAATGCATGAAACAACAATCCTACGTGAAAGATGAAGTGCATGCATAAGAGAAAACGTTAGAACCTGCAGAAAACACACGAGTTACGTGCTAAAAAAAATGAATGCAAAGAATGACCTCTTCTTCGATCTTATGTCCCTAACTTCACTTAGGTTAGGGTACTCGGTAGTGAAATCCGAGTATCATAAAGCCTAAAAAGAGGTTATGCAAGCTAAGTAACGTTTGTTAGTCCTTTACAGTTTTTAATGCACAAACAAACACAAAAATTTGACTAAGTTTTATTTATTTCCTTTGGCCCCGATGGTACGTGGTGCAGAGGCTCTCGACTGTGCAATGGGTCTCGTTCATCCGAAGATGAAGTCTGATTCCAGGAGGTCTAAGCATGCTTAATCCGATATACCATCTATTTAAAGGATTATGTCGTATTAAGTTCATGTATTTATCCGTATTCATATGCACTTATGATTTACAGAGAGTACGCGAAATGATCATTTGGTAAATTTCTTGGACGTGCGGCCCGCGCGAAAATATATACCGACTACAATTCAGCTTAGTTACGTTTAGAAATGGTTAGTAGGAATAGATATAACGCGAGAGGTAAGGACTAATATTTAGAACAACCCGAGGCTTACTCGTAAGAGTATATACTCCAATGGTGTTCTATTGCTTAGATCCGAAACCCGGCACCAATCATAAACCCATTCACCATATCCAACAATCAGCCAAATTTGTGAGATAGTATATAATCTCAAGTTCTTAGTAAACTCCGCCCACAACCTCGTGCCCATAACTTCACTTAGGTTATGGCGTGTGGTGATGAAATCCACACATCACGAAGGGTTAAGGAGATAGACAAACAAAAGAGGCACCACCTATTCCATAGAGATTTATTTAATAACTAAGTACTAGTACTCAAATTAAATCAAAGACTATCCTTTAACATGGAAATAAATTATGCAAGTGTAAAATAAACTAAGTATGAATAAATTCGGCTAAGTAAAAGTAGGCATTGTAAACATGTATGAAAATTTCTCTAAGTATAAAAAAATGAACAAGTATGTACTTCGAAAATTTAGACATGCTTTTAATCACAAATGTACAACGAAATCATACAAAAAACATTCTAACTCCCCGGCAACGGCGCCAAAAATTGATACGCGCAAAACATGCATTCACGATAATACAAAGTCGACCCTAAAAACATCGATTACGCGCATTGCAATTTAAACCCTTCTTTTGTCATTTATAATATCGGCGAGTAGGGATCGTTCTTTATCCGGGGAATTAAGGGCGCATGCATGGTTTCGTTATTAAGCGGAAATATAAAAGTTTGGGGGGATTGGAAATTGGTTATTTAATCTACGAAATTAAAGTACATAACATGCAAACACAACTAAAACTCTTAGGTATCTAACATGTTTTACTCATAGACAAGTTTCAACAATCAAGAAACTTAAGGTCTAATTATGCTTGCTAAAAATAAGAAGTTACACTACTAATTACATGTGATCAACTCATCTTATTAACCTACCCTTTTCATGCATCAAACCTTTTTGTAACTTGCGAAATTCATAACTTCTAACTAAATACACATGCGTGATAATTGTGTAGGAATGCAACTTAGCGTATAAACATCCTAAACAACTTACGATCATCGAAACATGCAAAAGAGAGGGACTTAGCGTATTTTCTAATACATGCATTCGAAGCTTTAAGATTGTATCAAACATGCATAAAAAGCTATAAATCACAAACACATGCATATTACAAATCGGTTTAGGCACATGAAACACAAATCTAAACTTGTTATTCATTTGATACACAAATCTAAACTTTCTAAACTTGTTATTCCAATACATCAAAAGATTCAAATACAAAGCTAAAGAAATGAGAGTGAAGATCATGGTTACACTTTTTGTCTTGAGTGCTTGATGAACTACGGTGGAGATGGACTTCCTTCACAAGGGACTTAGCGTATTGTGTTGGATGGAGGAGGCTTGATAGCTTCGGCTTGGAAGGAGTAACCTTGCTTGCTTCGGCTTGGAATGGTAAAGGATGTGCTTCGGCTTTGTAATGAACTTTGGAGTGTTTATGGTGGAAGAGTATTTGTGTAGAGCTTTGGCTTGTAAAATGAGAGATATTTTTAGTAAGGTTCGGCCTCCTTGGTATTTATAGGGCAAGGATGTTGCTCTTCTCTCTTCCACCTTGCCTTGCTTCATTAAATGCAAGCAATGATCATTAAGGCAAGTCACCATGCAAGTCACCATGTGTGATGATCATTTGTGAACCCTAAGCAAGAGTCACCATGGCAAGTCACCATTTGTGAACCCTAAGCATGAATCACCATGTGTAGTCACCATTTGTGATTATTAGCTTGATAATGTTGACTTGCCCTTTCAAAACAAGACTTTTCCTCTTCACCAAAAGCCATCCTTGCCGAATTAATGCATTGTGGGCTTGATAATGGGCCGAAACAAGAGTTGAGAATTCGGCCCACAATTTGCTTTGTGGCCCGGCCCATTTTCGGAGGTCCAAAATCGCAAAAATCGCAAAATCGCCGAAATTTCTCCGAATTGCGTCGATATTAATCTCCACCGTAATGAACTTCAAAATAACAATTTAAATAAGGAAAACATAAAACTAAGATAATAACATAGCTAAACGTAAAGGGAAATGCGTTAAGAAACGAGCATAAAATGCGTATATCAAATATTGCATATGTGTATGTGTGGCTCGAGTTTCCGTGTTAGCCGAGTTATGGGCTACGAGAGCTGAGTTCCAGTATGATGATATTGAGGCTCGTGGTTTTGCGTGCGTTATGCACTGTTGATGTGGAGATGTACCAGATTTTCCGAGTTTATTACTCGTGATGCAGCATGAAGTAGAATGTAGCGGTTTGTGTGTACATTTGCCACTTTTGTCGACTGATGATGGCTACGAGGCAGAGACTTGCCGAGGAGTGTCAGCCATTGAAGATTTCCGGTTAAATGTGGCGATTACTGCTGTGTTTGTGTATGCTTGTATGCACTTTGGTTTGTGATGCCAGTGGTTTGACCATTGTGGACCATTTGATGAATTTAGTACATTTCCTTGTGCATTCAGAGATGATTTTAGTGGCAGGCTGGCATAGCTGAGTTTGGTGGAGATTGTCCATTTCGTGATGTGCTTGTGTCCCAGTTCGCTGATCGAGACAATCGGCTATAACTGTGTGTTGGTAAGCTTTGCAGCGAACATTGGGGACCAGATTACGAGTTAGTACCAGTTCTTATCTCAGATTGGTGAGCGATCTTCGAGGACTATTTAGACCTTGGAGGGCATGTTGTGGACCCCGGTATTGTAGTTCCGAAGGATTCGGGACCAGCAGTTTTAGCTGTTCGAGATTGCTTGCAGTACCAGTTTGTTGACCACTGTGATATCGGCGTTGCTTGATGTCGTTTGTGGACGACGTTGTGCTCCGTAGAGTTGGAGCGAGTTTGATTTGATTGAGTTTGAGTTGATGTTTGATTTTGATTTTCTGGAGTGTGTTACCACAGACTGTCAGATTAGCGGAAATGGGTCGATAATTGTTTGAGTTCGATGCTTGAGTTTCGTTGGTATGAGCAGGTCGTGTTATGATTTGCCTTGATGTTTTGATCCATATGTGGCCATAGGCGAGTTTGTGTTATGCCGTATGGTTCGGCATCGCCTATAGTGTTGGCTTTGTGTGTTGTGTTCCGCGTGGCGGAACTATGTTTCAGGTTTGCTATGTGTTGTGTACCCTGTTTGTTCCTTATGTAGGAACACTTGGCGCTTGTGTGGAGCCAGTTCAGATTTGTGATTTGTGGGTACAGAGATTTCAGCACAGAGCTATCTCCTATTGTGGAGTCAGTTGCTAGAGTTATTCAGTTGATGTAGCCACTGGGCAGTTGAGCTGTATACAGAGGCAGTGCTCCTACCTTTGAGTTGGCAGACTTGGAAATTTCGAGGTCGAAATTTTTCTAAGGGGGGTGGATTTGTGACGACCCGGACCAGAATCAGCAGTATGATCAACTTGATTGATGAGTTTGTGTGAAGTCGCAGTTGTCCGACGGTTATTGGAATCGCCGAGTTTATTAACGACTTAATTATTGGCCGAGAATTGGAGCTGGGTCTCTTCTCGAGAGTCGTTGTACGTGTGATTTCGAGTTCGTGGGCGGTTCCGGATCGTAATTTGGACGACCGAGGAATTAGTTATGAATATTTGAAGTTCAGATTTAAATGGTGGGCTACTTAACGACTAAATTACCGGACGAGAATTTGGTTTCGGCTTCTTCACGGAAGTTGTTCAGAATTTAATTTCGAGTTTGTGGGAACTTCCGGAGCATGATTTGGAGTTACGAGGAATTAGTTGCGAATTTTGACGTTTGTTGATTGATTAGTCGATTTAATGTGTGTTGGTTCGAAGGGTTGACTTTTTATCCGATTGGCTGATCTATTTGACTTTGGGTGGTTAGTGAAGAGTATGTCGAGACGAATTTGTGGCCGCGAGAATTATCAGAATCGGAATTACGATGAGAAAGTTACGCGCGTTTTAAGTTCGTCGAATTGGATAAACATGAAGTTTCCTTTTTGGGAAAGGCTATAAATAGAAATTTCCATACTGGGCAAGTCAAAGCTTACCATTTTGGGTGTTGACCGAGTTGACCGAGTCAACTCGGTGGGTGAGAGGTGGAGGCCGACGGGACTCACGGTGGTTCCACGGTGGTGATCGTTTCCGGCCACCTCTTGGCTCGGGACTTGTCCCATAGGGTGTGCCTCGGCCTCCCGAGTCTGTTCCTAGTCACCCCACACGGCGAGGCTCGCCGGAAGTAGATGATTTTTCTGGCCAAAGTTAAGGGATTTTAAGTGATTTCGGGTTTGATGTTTCGAGCCGATTCGAGCTGAATTTTGGAGTGGGCTTTGAAGCTCTCATCACTAGCAAGCTACCATGTAAGTTTGGAGTTCCAATTCATCTTGTACATGGAGAATTTTGGGATTGAAATTTGTGTGTTCATTCGGTTTTTCATGAAATTGACCATGTTAGAGTGAGAATTGGACTTCGGTGCAGTTAACAAAGTTGCTCAGTGGGTGGTTTTGCATGGAATAGGGGTTGCTCCGCCGAGAAATCTTCCGGTCAGTGGCGGCGCCGCCGTGGGCGGCGGTCAACGGCGGTCAACGGTCAACGGGTTGACTTTTTGACTTTCGACAAGTCGCATGTCATTTGACTCGAAATCGCGCTCCGATCGCAGTGGGGAGGTTCGTTTTTCGAGTTGAGCGTCCGAACGTAAAGCGAGGTATTGAAGTGGTATATACGGATTTTCGACGATTCGTCGACTTTGAATTATCTGTTTCCGAGAACGGTGGTTTCTCGTGGTTTGATTTGTAATGTCGGATTATGACTTTGAATAATGAACTTTGTGAATATTCAGGGGTTTCGTGATCGTTCGTTTGGCGAGGGACTTTCCGCCGGATCACGGGTTAACGCGATACGCGTTACGCCAGTCTGTGAGTGGACATTTCTTTTCACGGATTGCTTGCGAGTCTTTTATAAATGATTTACGAACTTGAGCATGCGGATTGATTATGATTTTACGGGCATGTGTTTTACGATTATGCATATACGAATATACGTATACGAATATATTTATACGTACATAATATGTTTTAAGCATGTGCATAGAAAAGATTTATGATTTGGTTTACACAGAGTACAGTCTCAGTATATGTTGTGGTATCGATACACATTGGCTTCTCGGCTGATCCCCGAGTATGCTCCGGGGGGGACAGATATCCTGACCCGAGGCCTTTCTGGCTAGGAATCACGTGTGGGTCTGGGATCCCGTGATTCAGACTGTGCTATCGCGTGGTAGTCCATGAGTGATTCCGCGATTTTATATTGCATGCTCTGTACGCGTGAGGAGTTGGAGTCTCCCTCGTGTACCCGGACGCGTGAGGAGTTGGAGTCTCCCTCGTGTACCATTTCTTGTTTATGTATTTGACTCGCATATGATTTTATATGTATATTTTATTTGGTGAAAGACATTTATTTTCGTCCACTCACTCTAACGTGTTTATTGTCTTTCACCTGGGCTTTTCGGTTTCCGTGCCCAGTTTGCAGTTCAGGCTCTGGTGTCGCACGTCGTGGTCGGAGGCATAGTGCTCGAGCTACTTTGTTTCATCCAGTAGGTTTATTGTTCTACCTACTGTGGTATACGTATATGATTATGTATTAGAAGTCGCTCTGAGCTTCCTATTGAATACGTTATACGATTTTACACTGGATTTCAGTAAAGTACATATATATTTACTACTTTACTTTACTGTTGAGATATTGAGAAATCCGGATGGGATTGGTGCCCACGGTTTGCTTTTTGTGGCATAGGATGAAGTGTATTTTCCGCGTGCAGGTTAAGGTAATTCCACGTTAGTAACGAAACTCTGCCCAAATTTTGAAAAGTTTTTGTTGGTTCGTGTTTTCGAAGGGGTTTGATTCCGATTTAGGGAGCTAAATCGGGGTTGGGTCCTTTCACTTCACTTAGGTTAGGGTACTCAGTAGTGAAATCCGAGTATCATAAAGCCTAAAAAGAGGTTATGCAAGCTAAGTAGTGGTTGTTAGTCCTTTACAGTTTTTAATGCACATATAAACACAAAAATTTGACTAAGTTTTATTTATTTCCTTTGGACCCGATGGTACGTGGTGCAGAGGCTCTCGACTGTGCAATGGGTCTCGTTCATCCGAAGATGAAGTCTGATTCCGGGAGGTCTAAGCATGCTTAATCCGATATACCATCTATTTAAAGGATTATGTCGTATTAAGTTCATGTATTTATCCGTATTCATATGCACTTATGATTTACAGAGAGTACGCGAAATGATCATTCGGTAAATTTCTTGGACGTGCGGCCCGCGCGAAAATATATACCGACTACAATTCAGCTTAGTTACGTTTAGAAATGGTTAGTAGGAATAGAGATAACGCGAGAGGTAAGGACTAATATTTAGAACAACCCGAGGCTTACTCGTAAGAGTATATACTCCAATGTTGTTCCTAGAGACACCCCGAGGCTAACCAGTTACGGTATATACTCCAATGGTGTTCTATTGCTTAGATCCGAAACCCGGCACCAATCATAAACCCATTCACCATATCCAACAATCAGCCAAATTTGTGAGATAGTATATAATCTCAAGTTCTTAGTAAACTCCGCCCACAACCTCGTGCCCATAACTTCACTTAGGTTATGGCGTGTGGTGATAAAATCCACACATCACGAGGGGTTAAGGAGATAAACCAGAAAAAGAGGCACCACCTATTCCAAAGAACGAAACCTTATAACCAATACTCGTGCTCAATGTAAATCAATTTAAGTACGTCTACGTTTTGATTGCGCCTATGATTTAAAAGGAATACACGACTTAGTTATTGAATAAATCTCTTGTCCGTGCGGCCCGCGCGAAAATGTATACCATCTATCGTTAATCCTCGTAATTGTTGGAAATGACCAGTTGATATACGCATTTTATGCTCGTTTCTTAACGCATTTCCCTTTACGTTTAGCTATGTTATTATCTTAGTTTTATGTTTTCCTTATTTAAATTGTTATTTTGAAGTTCATTACGGTGGAGATTAATATCGACGCAATTCGGAGGAATTTCGGCGATTTTGCGATTTTTGCGATTTTGGACCTCCGAAAATGGGCCGGGCCACAAAGCAAATTGTGGGCCGAATTCTCAACTCTTGTTTCGGCCCATTATCAAGCCCAAACCCAAACAATTCGGCAAGGAAGCCTTTTGGTGAAGAGGAAAAGTCTTGTTTTGAAAGGGCAAGTCAACATTATCAAGCTAATGATCACAAATGGTGACTACACATGGTGATTCATGCTTAGGGTTCCCAAATGGTGACTACACAAGGTGACTAAGGCTTGCATTAATTGAAAAGATGACTTGCCATGGTGACTACACATGGTGATTCATGCTTAGGGTTCACAAATGGTGACTAAGTGTGTGACTAAGGGTGTGACTTGCCTTAATGATCATTACATGCATTAAATGGAGGGAGGAAAGGTGGAAGAGAGAAGGCAAGCATTCCTTGCCTATAAAAGGGGAGGAGGCCGAACCATTCAAGGATCATCACTCATTTTACAAGCCAAAGCTCTACACAAATACTCTTCCACCATAAACACTCCAAAGTTCATTACAAAGCCGAAGCACATCCTTTACCATTCCAAGCCGAAGCAAGCAAGGTTACTCCTTCCAAGCCGAAGCTATCAAGCCTCCTCCATCCAACACAATACGCTAAGTCCCTTGTGAAGGAAGTCCATCTCCACCGTAGTTCATCAAGCACTCAAGACAAAAAGTGTAACCATGATCTTCACTCTCATTTCTTTAGCTTTGTATGTGAATCTTTTGATGTATTGGAATAACAAGTTTAGAAAGTTTAGATTTGTGTATCAAATGAATAACAAGTTTAGATTTGTGTTTCATGTGCCTAAACCGATTTGTAATATGCATGTGTTTATGATTTATAGCTTTTTATGCATGTTTGATACAATCTTAAAGCTTCGAATGCATGTATTAGAAAATACGCTAAGTCCCTCTCTTTTGCATGTTTCGATGATCGTATGTTGTTTAGGATGTTTATATGCTAAGTTGCATTCCTACACAATTATCAAGCATGTGTACTTAGTTATAAGTTATGAATTTCGCAACTTACACAAGGGTTTGATGCATGAAAAGGGTAGGTTAATAAGATGAGTTGATCACATGTAATTAATAGTGTAACTTCTGATTTTTAGCAAGCATAATTAGACTTTAAGTTTCTTGATTGTTGAAACTTGTCTATGAGTAAAACATGTTAGATGCCTAAGAGTTTTAGTTGTGTTTGCATGTTATGTACTTTAAATTCGTAGATTAAATAACCAACTTCCAATCCCCCCAAATATTTACATTTCCGCATAATAACGAAACCATGCATGCGCCCTTAATTCCCCGGATAAAGAACGATCCCTACTCGCCAATATTACAAATGACAAACGAAGGGTTTAAATTGCAATGCGCGTAATCGGTGTTTTTAAGGTCTACTTTGTGTTATCGTAAATGCATGCTTTGCGCGTATCAATTTTTGGCGCCGTTGCCGGGGAATTAGAATGTTTTTGTATGTTTCGTTGTACATTTGTGATTAAAAGCATGTCTAAATTTTCGAAGTACATACTTGTTCATTCTTGTTTATACTTAAAGAAATTTACATACATGTTTGTAATGCATACTTTTACTTAGCCGAATTTATTCATACTTAGTTTATTTTACACTTGCATAATTTATTTCCATGTTAAAGGATAGTCTTTGATTTAATTTGAGTACTAGTACTTAGTTATTAAATAAATCTCTATGGAATAGGTGGTGCCTCTTTTGTTTGTCTATCTCCTTAACCCTTCGTGATGTGTGGATTTTATCACCACACGCCATAACCTAAGTGAAGTTATGGGCACGAGGTTGTGGGCGGAGTTTACAAACACTTGAGATTGTATACTATCTTGTGAATTCGAGTAAGAGTTGGTTATGATGTCTAGAAGGGTTATGAATGGTGACGGGTTTTGAACTAAGAAAACAGAACACCAATGGAGTACATACTCTTACGAGTAAGCCTCGGGGTGTTTCTAAGAACAACATTGGAGTATATACTCTTACGAGTAAGCCTCAGGTTGTTCCCAGAAATTAGTTCTCACCTCTCGCGTTACATCTATCCCAACTGGTCATTTCCAACAATTACGAGGATTAACGATAGTTGGTATACATTTTCGCGCGGGCCGCACGGACAAGAGATTTATTCAATAACTGAGTCGTGTATTCCTTTTCAATCATAGGCGCAATCAACTGGTCATTTCCAACAATTACGAGGATTAACGATAGATGGTATACATTTTCGCGCGGGCCGCACGGACAAGAGATTTATTCAATAACTAAGTCGTGTATTCCTTTTAAATCATAGGCGCAATCAAAACGTAGACGTACTTAAATTGATTTACATTGAGCACGAGTATTGGTTATAAGGTTTCGTTCTTTGGAATAGGTGGTGCCTCTTTTTCTGGTTTATCTCCTTAACCCCTCGTGATGTGTGGATTTTATCACCACACGCCATAACCTAAGTGAAGTTATGGGCACGAGGTTGTGGGCGGAGTTTACTAAGAACTTGAGATTATATACTATCTCACAAATTTGGCTGATTGTTGGATATGGTGAATGGGTTTATGATTGGTGCCGGGTTTCGGATCTAAGCAATAGAACACCATTGGAGTATATACCGTAACTGGTTAGCCTCGGGGTGTCTCTAGGAACAACATTGGAGTATATACTCTTACGAGTAAGCCTCGGGTTGTTCTAAATATTAGTCCTTACCTCTCGCGTTATCTCTATTCCTACTAACCATTTCTAAACGTAACTAAGCTGGATTGTAGTCGGTATATATTTTCGCGCGGGCCGCACGTCCAGGAACTTTACTTAATGCTCAATTTGCGTACTCTCTGTAAATCATAAGTGCATACGAATACGGATAAATACATGAACTTAATACGACATAATCCTTTAAATAGATGGTATATCGGATTAAGCATGCTTAGACCTCCCGGAATCAGACTTCATCTTCGGATGAACGAGACCCATTGCACAGTCGAGAGCCTCTGCACCACGTACCATCGGGACCAAAGGAAATAAATAAAACTTAGTCAAATTTGTGTGTTTAATTGTGCATTAAAAACTGTAAAGGACTAACAAACGTTACTTAGCTTGCATAACCTCTCTAAGGTTTTATGATACTCGGATTTCACTACCGAGTACCCTAACCTAAGTGAAGTTAGGGGCATAAGATCGAAGAAGAGGTCATTCTTTTCATTCATAGTTTAAACACGTAACTCGTTTGTTTTCTGCAGGTTCTAACGTTTTCTCTTATGCATTCACTCCATCTTTCACGTAGGATTGTTGTTTAAATGCATTTTATTGCAAGAAAATGTGTGGTGCATAAATTCAATGTGAATTATGGTTTACTTGTATTTGAACCTTGTTTATACATGTTCTAACTAAATTTTTTTTTTAGGTTTAGCATTACATAGTGTTAATTTGCAGAAAACGTGTGTTTTAAGTTTATTACATTCATATGCATAGCCCCTAAAATTGATTAAATCAATTGCATTACTTAGTACAATACATATAGTGTCTTAACTATTATAAATTTTGTGTATTAGTAGTTTTTATGTATTTGTGTGTATTTATAGTATGTTTTGATAGTTTTACTATTTTATTTGTTATCCCTTTGTTTTCTAAATATGCTTTACAATTTTGGTTAGTATTCCTCTATATATCTCATATTAATTGTTGATACTAACACTTGGTCTTTGGTGGATGTCAGGCTAATGAATGTCCGATCAGAATCCTGGACCATCTAGAACAAACTTTGAGGAGATCGCAGAGAGAATAGCGAGACTTAAAGCTCAAACTGACATCCTGGATTTTCCCATCATCGAGGAAGGTTCCGAGTCTTCACATTCATCAACCGACCACAATTCAGAAGCAGAAGCACAAGAAATCAACATGGCCAATGCAGGACAATCTCTTCGTCAGCGCACCTGCTCAACATAATGGAGCAGTGGGCCTTCGAGCATTGCTTTTCCACAACCGGAGGAAAACATGAAGGATATCGAGCTAAAGAGTGGCTTCCTCCACCGACTACCCATTTTTCATGGACTTTCCAATGAAGATCCGAACAAGCATCTCAAACAATTCCAGTTTGTTTGTAACAGCATGAAGCCATCCGATGCTGATACGGAGCTCTTTAAACTGAAGGCATTCCCATTCACCCTAGTCGACAGGGCCGAGTCTTGGCTTATGGAACTACCGCCGAACCATATCACTTCATGGAAGCAACTTGCGGACATGTTCCTAGCGAAGTACTTCCCGGCCTCAAAGATCACCGTCTTGAGAAAGCAAATCACTGGCATCACACAGAAGCCGGACGAGACCTTCGGCCAATACTACGACCGATTCAAAGTTTTGTGTGCCACTTGCCCATCGCATGGATTTTCCGAGACCAATCTCATGAATTACTTTTACGATGGTCTCAAGCCGATCGATAGGGAATTGCTGGATGCAGCAGCCACCGGTGCATTCATGGACTTAACCGAAACCGAAGCTAGAGCTCTTCTAGAGAATCGGGCAAATAATGATGCACAATATGGAATGTCCAACAGACGAGCAGTCGGTGAGGCGAGTTCAACAACCGACGCGGACGAGAAGTACGACAAACTAGCTCATATGCTAGAGAAGGTGTTAGAACTCGAGACGACAAGAGCGAAGGCAACTCAACGGCCTGTTTGCGGCATATGTCAAACACACGGTCACCACAATGACCAATGCCCTCAAGCGCAGGAGCAGGCAAGCGAGCCGGAGCACGCTAACGCCATCGGCGGATATCATGGAGGACAAAGGTATAACAACTACAACAACTATGTCAACCGTGATCATCCAGGTTTTAGATGGAGCAGCAACGAGGGAACTTTGAACCCTCCTGCATCTCAACCTCAACAAAGCTACCAACGCCCTCCATTTCAACCACGACCACCGATGCAGCATGGTTCGTCATCACAACCCTTCACCAATCCGGATTACGACAAGATGTTGTCTCAACTTTCGGCCTCAACTCAAGTTCTCCTCGACGGACAATCGAAGACAAAGGAGACACTTGACTCACATGGCCGCGACATCACCGAAGTGAAGAAGCAGCTTGGCCAGCTTGTTGATTTCATGGGCCAAATCAAGGAAACCGGTCGGCTTCCACCTCAAACCACTCCTAATCAAAGAAACGTGAATGCTATAGTCACAAGGAGTGGGAAGATACTTGAGGAACCAAAGACCAAGCGATCTCATCTTGATGAAGTCACCATCGAGGACATCACCAACGAAGAAGAAGATGAGATCGATCCGGCAATTCAAGAGGCCGAGAAAAAGAAGGTGACGCCTACTGTCACCAAGGCACAATCACCTCCACAACCTACCCCAATCAAAGGTAAAAGCCCTATTCCTTCAAATACGGTGATTACTAATTCTCCGTTTGCTGTTGCACCTTTCCCAAGCAGATTAGCAAAATCAAAGAAGAAGGATGCCCAATATGAAGATATCCTGGACATCTTCCGAAAGGTGCAAGTGAATTTGCCCTTGATCGAGTGCATAAAGCAAGTGCCTATATACGCCAAGTTTCTGAAAGAATTATGCACTCAGAGGAGGCAAACTCGAGAGAAGGAGGTCGTGAAGGTGAACGCAACCGTTTCGGCGGTTTTGCAGCGTCGGCTACCCCCAAAACTGAAGGACCCAGGGAGCTTTGCAGTTCCTTGCGTAATCGGTGACACCCACTTCGAAGACGTAATGCTTGATCTAGGAGCCTCCATCAACGTCATGCCTTACTATCTTTTCGAATCGATGGAGCTTGGAGATCTCAAGCAAGATGGTGTTGTCATCCAGTTAGCCGATCGCACCCACAAGTATCCGAGGGGATACGTAGAAGACGTTCTCGTACAAGTCAACAACTTGATATTCCCAGCCGATTTCTACATAGTTGACATGGAAGAGAGTCCACTGAACACCACGCCATTGCTGCTTGGGCGACCTTTCATGCGGACTGCGAGGACGAAGATTGATGTTTTCCAAGGCACTTTCTCCATGGAGATTGATGGAGAAAGAATCGAGTTCAACATCCTGGACGGAATGAAGTTTCCAATGTCGAGCGTAGCTGCCATTTCGACATACGATCCTGTGGATACCTTAGCACAAGGTTACCTCGACACCATCAACGAGGATGAACTCGACATGGCCATTCAACTTGGACATGACGGCCTTCTCGAGGCCTTACTAGAGCTTGAACCTCGAATCCAAGACATGGCCATGGCCCTAAATGCCGCACCACGGAAAGTAAGCTTTTCTCCTCCTATACCAATTACTTTTGGTACTAATAAAATGGTTCCTTCCATTGTAGAAGCTCCTGTTTTAGAACTCAAGCTACTACCGGACCATCTTAAGTATGCGTACTTGGGCGAGAATGAAACTTTACCGGTCATTATTTCGTCCGCGCTAGAAGAGGAACAGGAGGAGAAGCTCGTGAGTGTACTAAAGAGGTACAAGCCCGCAATAGGCTGGACACTTGCGGACATCAAGGGAATAAATCCAGCAACATGTGTGCATAGGATTTTCCTTGAAGAAGGCACCAAGCCTACGCGGGAAGCACAACGTCGGCTCCACCCTCCGATGATGGAGGTGGTAAAAAAGGAGGTAATTAAACTCATGGACTGTGGAGTTATTTACCCTATATCTGATAGCCGTTGGGTTTCCCCAGTGCAGGTAGTACCTAAGAAATCGGGAATTACCGTCGTCGAGAATCTGGAAAATGAACTTGTGCCACAACGGACGATCACTGGACACCGAGTGTGCATTGATTACCGGAAGCTCAACGCCGCAACCCGCAAGGATCATTTTCCATTACCATTCATCGACCAAATGCTGGAAAGATTAGCCGGCCATGCATTTTATTGTTTTCTCGACGGATACTCCGGCTACAACCAAATTAGCATTGCGGAGGAAGATCAAGAAAAGACAACGTTCACGTGCCCGTTCGGAACGTTTGCCTATCGCCGCATGCCATTTGGACTGTGTAACGCACCAGGTACATTTCAACGTTGCATGCTCTCAATTTTCTCCGAGTACATTGAAAAAATTATTGAAGTATTCATGGACGACTTTAGTGTATTTGGGAGTGATTTTGATGCATGCTTAAACAATTTAGAAACAATTTTACAAAGATGCGTTGAAACGAACTTGGTGCTTAATTGGGAGAAGTGCCATTTCATGGTTACGCAAGGGATAGTGTTAGGACATATAATTTCTGAAAAAGGGTTAGAAGTAGATAAAGCTAAAGTAGATCTTGTGCGTCACTTACCCTCTCCAACTTCGGTTAGAGAGATTCGTTCATTTCTTGGACACGCAGGATTTTATCGTAGGTTTATCAAGGACTTTTCCCACATTTCGCGCCCCTTGTGTAAACTGCTGCAAAAGGAGACCCCGTTCGTCTTTGACGAGGAATGCAACGCTGCCTTCAACAAGTTGAAGGAACTTCTCACGAGCGCTCCTATTTTATGCAGCCCTGATTGGTCTCTGCCATTTGAACTCATGTGCGACGCCTCGGATTATGCCGTAGGAGCCGTCTTGGGTCAGCGGAAGGACAAGAAGCCTTGCGTAATCTATTACGCCTCTCGGACGCTTGATGAAGCGCAAAGGAATTATACCACCACCGAGAAGGAGTTTCTTGCCGTGGTTTTTGCTTTAGATAAATTTCGATCTTAATTACTTCAAACTAAAGTAACTGTGTTTACCGATCATGCAGCTTTGAAGTATCTAATGCTCAAGAAGGACGCAAAACCACGGCTTATCAGATGGATACTTCTACTCCAAGAATTCAACATAGAAATCAAAGATAAGAAGGGAGTAGAAAACGTCGTCGCTGACCACCTATCACGTTTGATAGGTGACCATGAGCCTATCGAGATCGAAGAAACTTTTCCGGATGAAAAACTCTTCGGAATTGAGGTAACTACTTCGGAAACTCCTTGGTATGCCGATATTGTAAATTACTTAGTTACCGGTGAGTTTCCGTCTACCATGCATAAATTTCAACGTGACAAACTTAAGCATAATGCTAGAACCTTTATCTGGGATGAGCCTTATTTATGGAAACAATGCTCCGATTTAGTAATTAGGAGATGTATCCCGGATAGTGAGTTTAAGCCCATTCTAGACTTTTGTCACAATGAAGCATGTGGGGGACACTTTGGTTCTAGGAGGACAGCCCTTAAAATTTTAGATTGCGGTTTCTTTTGGCCTAGTTTATTTCGCGATGCTCATGCATATTGCGCTACATGTGATAAGTGCCAAAGATTCGGTAATTTAGGGCCTAAAGATCAAATGCCACAACACTACATATTTAATGTTGAAATTTTTGATGTGTGGGGTATTGATTTTATGGGACCATTTCCTCCCTCCAATGGTTTTACTTACATCTTACTCGCAGTAGATTATGTTTCTAAATGGGTGGAGGCAAAGGCCACCCGGACTAATGATTCGCGAGTTGTTGCAGATTTCCTACGAACTAACATTTTCAGTAGATTTGGAATGCCACGCGTTCTAATCAGCGATGGTGGAAGTCACTTTTGCAACCGCACGGTGGAAGCACTAATGAGGAAGTATGGCGTCAAACACAAGGTTTCCACACCATACCACCCTCAAACCAATGGAATGGCTGAAGTTTCCAACCGTGAGATAAAGAAGATTCTGGAGCGAACCGTCCGCCCCAACCGGAAAGATTGGAGTCAATGCTTAGACGATGCATTGTGGGCTTACAGGACTGCCTACAAGACCCCCATCGGTATGTCCCCTTTCCGATTAATCTATGGGAAGGCGTGCCATCTTCCGGTTGAACTAGAGCACAAGGCATGGTGGGCCGTGAAGAAATTCAACATTGATCAAGATGCCGCAGGTTTGCATCGGAAGCTACAACTATGTGAACTAGAAGAAATCAGAAATGATGCTTTCGACAATGCGTGGATTTACAAAGAGAAGACGAAAAAGATCCACGATCAGATGATTCGCGGGAAGAGTTTTGAACCTGGGCAGAAAGTATTACTTTTCAATTCAAGACTTAAGCTCTTTCCGGGAAAGCTTCGCTCTCGATGGATGGGGCCATTCGTAGTTTCTCAAGTACTACCTCATGGAGCAGTTCTCATTCGATCTATCGACAAAGGTAGTGAGTTCAAAGTAAATGGCCATCGCTTGAAGCCCTATTTTGAGGCATTTGTGGAGCACACCGTGGAGGAGATGCAACTCCAAGAACCGGCCATTTCAAAACCAAACTAATGCATCACGTCCAAAGCTAACGACGTAAAACCAGCGCTCATTGGGAGGCAACCCAATAGGGAGACAACAGATTTGATTTCTTCTCCCCTTTTACTTAATTTAATGGCTTTTTGCGTATTAGATTAAAATTTTCGTAGATCCTATACTCCATGTTTAAATCTATACTGTTACTTTAGTACATTGAGGGCAATGTAGAGTTTAAGTGTGGGGGAAGGGTTTACAATTTAATTGTGTCTAAATTAGTGTTTTTCAGAGTCTTTAGGATGCCCTTAACTAGTCGATGATGGAATTAGATCAACACGAACACACATGGCGTATGAATCACATGCATCGAATTCTTGTGCTAATTGAGATATTCTATATGTTTTTAACATGTAGTAGATATGAATTGCAAAACATGGTACAGAAAATCGCATGCTTGAATAAGTTTTTAATCATATGAACCCTATGTGAGCTTTTGAGCTATCTGTTCTTTATTCGAGTGAATATGCATCTATTTCGTAGCTACTAGCTTATATATGCCTCATTCAATTGCTTGCCATAGATTTTAATGAACTAGAGAATACTAGAACTTACTCATGTCAATTTGCAAAGCTTTTAAGTTGATACATACTTTGATTTTGGAAATGATTAAAGGCATTTAGGATTTTTCCACCACATTGCCAAATATCCATGTATCCCATTTGTACGCACAAGTTGCGACACCCCTAGATAAACCAATTGAGCCCACGTTAAGCTTTTCTTTCATCACCATATATACCTAAACACTTACCCTAGTATAGAATATCCTTACCCTTGTTCTGGAAACTTGGTGAGAATTTTTCGAAACTAGCACATAAGATTATGGTTTGGTAGGAAAGATTAAAAGAGTTAATGTGAGTAAGGGGAAAGACTTGTTCAAATAGCTAAAAAAAAGTTTGAGATTGCCAAAAAGAAAAGAAAAAAAATATATATTTGAGAGAATGAAAAGAAAAAAAAAATTATATCTCTCATGGCAACATGTTATTCTAAAGTAGAAACCATTTGGATTAACGTCCCCCTTATTTGCGGATTTGGAGTTTACGATAAATTGAAGGCCTAAAAATTAGAACAAAATATGGCCTTTGTCCTGTCCGAAAAGCTCAAAGGGTAGATTAGCTTGAAGTATACATGATAACATACAAATGGAGATGGAGGACTAATATGGTGCTAGACTAAGTCGTTGAAACGTTTTTATCACCACATATCTAAATTTCGAATGCCTTAGCCTTAACCCCATTACAACCTCACTAAAGTCCTTTATGATCCTTAAAATGAGTAGCTTTCAATTAGTAGAGTAAGTTGCATGAGTAAGCTTATGGTTTTTGTTCATTTGTGCAAGCAATCAAACTTTATTCATGTGGTTTTCATTTCAATTCATATACACTTTAAGTGAACCATTTTCATGAGTGAAAAATATGATGAGTGCATCCTTGTGAGTTGATTAAACCTTTATTCAAAGCATGCACAGCTATAACATAACCAGTGTTTTCTCTATGTCTTACTTGTTCATTACATAATTATATCGCAATTATCTCTTGAAATCGTTGAGCATACAAGTTGAATTTCATGTGAGCCATCGCCATATACTTATGAAAATTCTGAGACAAATTTTAGCTAAGGGCTTAGTTGTTCTTTCTTTTGTTTTAAATTCTTAGAGAGTCTTAGTTTAACTTAGTGTTTGCTAAGGGACTAGCAAAGTCTAAGTGTGGGGGAATTTGATATACGCATTTTATGCTCGTTTCTTAACGCATTTCCCTTTACGTTTAGCTATGTTATTATCTTAGTTTTATGTTTTCCTTATTTAAATTGTTATTTTGAAGTTCATTACGGTGGAGATTAATATCGACGCAATTCGGAGGAATTTCGGCGATTTTGCGATTTTTGCGATTTTGGACCTCCGAAAATGGGCCGGGCCACAAAGCAAATTGTGGGCCGAATTCTCAACTCTTGTTTCGGCCCATTATCAAGCCCAAACCCAAACAATTCGGCAAGGAAGCCTTTTGGTGAAGAGGAAAAGTCTTGTTTTGAAAGGGCAAGTCAACATTATCAAGCTAATGATCACAAATGGTGACTACACATGGTGATTCATGCTTAGGGTTCCCAAATGGTGACTACACAAGGTGACTAAGGCTTGCATTAATTGAAAAGATGACTTGCCATGGTGACTACACATGGTGATTCATGCTTAGGGTTCACAAATGGTGACTAAGTGTGTGACTAAGGGTGTGACTTGCCTTAATGATCATTACATGCATTAAATGGAGGGAGGAAAGGTGGAAGAGAGAAGGCAAGCATTCCTTGCCTATAAAAGGGGAGGAGGCCGAACCATTCAAGCATCATCTCTCATTTTACAAGCCAAAGCTCTACACAAATACTCTTCCACCATAAACACTCCAAAGTTCATTACAAAGCCGAAGCACATCCTTTACCATTCCAAGCCGAAGCAAGCAAGGTTACTCCTTCCAAGCCGAAGCTATCAAGCCTCCTCCATCCAACACAATACGCTAAGTCCCTTGTGAAGGAAGTCCATCTCCACCGTAGTTCATCAAGCACTCAAGACAAAAAGTGTAACCATGATCTTCACTCTCATTTCTTTAGCTTTGTATGTGAATCTTTTGATGTATTGGAATAACAAGTTTAGAAAGTTTAGATTTGTGTATCAAATGAATAACAAGTTTAGATTTGTGTTTCATGTGCCTAAACCGATTTGTAATATGCATGTGTTTATGATTTATAGCTTTTTATGCATGTTTGATACAATCTTAAAGCTTCGAATGCATGTATTAGAAAATACGCTAAGTCCCTCTCTTTTGCATGTTTCGATGATCGTATGTTGTTTAGGATGTTTATACGCTAAGTTGCATTCCTACACAATTATCAAGCATGTGTACTTAGTTATAAGTTATGAATTTCGCAACTTACACAAGGGTTTGATGCATGAAAAGGGTAGGTTAATAAGATGAGTTGATCACATGTAATTAATAGTGTAACTTCTGATTTTTAGCAAGCATAATTAGACTTTAAGTTTCTTGATTGTTGAAACTTGTCTATGAGTAAAACATGTTAGATGCCTAAGAGTTTTAGTTGTGTTTGCATGTTATGTACTTTAAATTCGTAGATTAAATAACCAACTTCCAATCCCCCCAAATATTTACATTTCCGCATAATAACGAAACCATACATGCGCCCTTAATTCCCCGGATAAAGAACGATCCCTACTCGCCAATATTACAAATGACAAACGAAGGGTTTAAATTGCAATGCGCGTAATCGGTGTTTTTAAGGTCTACTTTGTGTTATCGTAAATGCATGCTTTGCGCGTATCACCAGTTGGGATAGATGTAACGCGAGAGGTTGATATACGCATTTTATGCCCGTTTCTTAACGCATTTCCCTTTTCGTTTAGCTATGTTATTATCTTAGTTTTTATGTTTTCCTTACTTAAATTGTTATTTTGAAGATATTTACGGTGGAGATTAATAACGGCGCAATTCGGAGGAATTTCGGCGATTTTGCGATTTTTGCGATTTCGGACCACGAAAAATGGGCCGGCCCAAAAAGCAAATTATGGGCCGATTTCTCAACTCTTGTTTCGGCCCATTAACAAGCCCAAACCCATGTAATTCGGCCTAGATGCCTTTTGGTGAAGAGGAAAAGTCTTGATTTGAAAGGGCAAGTCAACATTATCAAGCTAATAATCCCAAATGGTGACTACACTAGGTGACTCTTGCTTTGCATTGAATGAAAAGATGACTTGCCATGGTGACAAGCTAGGTGATTCATGCTTAGGGTTCGGCAATGGTGACTAAGTGTGTGACTAAGTGTGTGACTTGCCTTAATGATCATTGCATGCATTAAATGGAGGAGGCAAGGTGGAAGAGAGAAGGCATGAATCCCTTGCCTATATAAGGGAGGAGGCAGCCATAAAACAGATCCATCACTCATTTTACTAAGCAAAGCTCTACACAAATACTCCTCCACCATTAAACACTTAAGAGTTCACACACCAAGCCGAAGCATCATCTTCCTCCATTCAAGGCCGAAGCAAGCTAGGGTTCCTCAATCCTTCCAAGCCGAAGCAAACCATCCTCCATCCCTCACAATACGCTAAGTCCCTTGTGAAGGAAGTCCATCTCCACCGTAGTTCATCAAGCACTCAAGATAAAAAGTGTAACCATGATCTTCACTTTCATTTCTTTAGCTTTGTATGTGAATCTTTTGATGTATTGGAATAACAAGTTTAGAAAGTTTAGATTTGTGTATCAAATGAATAACAAGTTTAGATTTGTGTTTCATGTGCCTAAACCGATTTGTAATATGCATGTGTTTATGATTTATAGCTTTTTATGCATGTTTGATACAATCTTAAAGCTTCGAATGCATGTATTAGAAAATACGCTAAGTCCCTCTCTTTTGCATGTTTCGATGATCGTATGTTGTTTAGGATGTTTATACGCTAAGTTGCATTCCTACACAATTATCAAGCATGTGTACTTAGTTATAAGTTATGAATTTCGCAACTTACACAAAGGTTTGATGCATGAAAAGGGTAGGTTAATAAGATGAGTTGATCACATGTAATTAATAGTGTAACTTCTTATTTTTAGCAAGCATAATTAGACTTTAAGTTTCTTGATTGTTGAAACTTGTCTATGAGTAAAACATGTTAGATGCCTAAGAGTTTTAGTTGTGTTTGCATGTTATGTACTTTAAATTCGTAGATTAAATAACCAACTTCCAATCCCCCCAAATATTTACATTTCCGCATAATAACGAAACCATGCATGCGCCCTTAATTCCCCGGATAAAGAACGATCCCTACTCGCCAATATTATAAATGACAAAAGAAGGGTTTAAATTGCAATGCGCGTAATCTGTGCTTTTAGGGTCTACTTTGTGTTAACGTTAAATGCATGTTTTGTTCGTATCAATTTTTGGCGCCGTTGCCGGGGAATTAGAATGTTTTTGTATGTTTCGTTGTACATTTGTGATTAAAAGCATGTCTAAATTTTCGAAGTACATACTTGTTCATTTTTTATACTTAGAGAAATTTTCATACATGTTTACAATGCCTACTTTTACTTAGCCGAATTTATTCATACTTAGTTTATTTTACACTTGCATAATTTATTTCCATGTTAAAGGATAGTCTTTGATTTAATTTGAGTACTAGTACTTAGTTATTAAATAAATCTCTATGGAATAGGTGGTGCCTCTTTTGTTTGTCTATCTCCTTAACCCTTCGTGATGTGTGGATTTCATCACCACACGCCATAACCTAAGTGAAGTTATGGGCACGAGGTTGTGGGCGGAGTTTACAAACACTTGAGATTGTATACTATCTTGTGAATTCGAGTAAGAGTTGGTTATGATGTCTAGAAGGGTTATGAATGGTGACGGGTTTTGAACTAAGAAAACAGAACACCAATGGAGTACATACTCTTACGAGTAAGCCTCGGGGTGTTTCTAAGAACAACAATGGAGTATATACTCTCACGAGTTAGCCTCAGGTTGTTCCCAGAAATTAGTTCTCACCTCTCGCGTTACATCTATCCCAACTGGTCATTTCCAACAATTACGAGGATTAACGATAGTTGGTATACATTTTCGCGCGGGCCGCACGGACAAGAGATTTATTCAATACCTGAGTCGTGTATTCCTTTTAAATCATAGGCGCAATCAAAATGTAGACGTACTTAAATTGATTTGTATTGATTACGAGTATTGGTTATTAAGTTTAGTTCTTCGGAATAGGTGGTGCCTCTTTTTCTGGTTTATCTCCTTAACCCTTCGTGAAGTGTGGATTTCATCGCCACACGCCATAACCTAAGTGAAGTTATGGGCACGAGGTTGTGGGCGGAGTTTACTAAGAACTTGAGATTGTATACTATCTCACAAATTTGGCTGATTGTTGGATATGGTGAGTGGGTTTATGATTGGTGCCGGGTTTCGGATCTAAGCAATAGAACACCATTGGAGTATATACCGTAACTGGTTAGCCTCGGGGTGTCTCTAGGAACAACATTGGAGTATATACTCTTACGAGTAAGCCTCGGGTTGTTCTAAATATTAGTCCTTACCTCTCGCGTTATCTCTATCCCTACTTCCATTTCTAAACGTAACTAAGCTGAATTGTAGTCGGTATACATTTTCGCGCGGGCCGCACGTCCAGGAACTTTACTTAATGCTCAATTCGCGTTCTCTCTGTAAATCATAAGTGCATACGAATACGGATAAATACATGAACTTAATACGACATAATCCTTTAAATAGATGGTATATCGGATTAAGCATGCTTAGACCTCTCGGAATCAGACTTCATCTTCGGATGAACGAGACCCATTGCACAGTTGAGAGCCTCTGCACCACGTACCATCGGGGCCAAAGGAAATAAATAAAACTTAGTCAAATTTTTGTGTTTATATGTGCATTAAAAACTGTAAAGGACTAACAACCACTACTTAGCTTGCATAACCTCTTTTTAGGCTTTATGATACTCGGATTTCACTACCGAGTACCCTAACCTAAGTGAAGTTAGGGGCATAAGATCGAAGAAGAGGTCATTCTTTTCATTCATAGTTTAAACACGTAACTCGTTTGTTTTCTGCAGGTTCTAACGTTTTCTCTTATGCATTCACTCCATCTTTCACGTAGGATTGTTGTTTAATGCATTTTATTGCAAGAAAATGTGTGGTGCATAAATTCAATGTGAATTATGGTTTGCTTGTAAATGAACCTTGTTTATACATGTTCTAACTAAATTTTTTTTTTTTAGGTTTAGCATTATATAGTGTTAATTTGCAGAAAACGTGTGTTTTAAGTTTATTACATTCTTGTGCATAGCCCCTAAAATCAATTAAATCAATTGCATTACTTAGTAAAATACATATAGTGTCTTAACTATTATAAATTTTGTGTATTAGTAGTTTTTAAGTATTTGTGTGTATTTATAGTATGTTTTGATAGTTTTACTATTTTATTTGTTATCCCTTTGTTTTCTAAATATGCTTTACAATTTTTGTTAGTATTCCTCTATATATCTCATATTAATTGTTGATACTTACACTTGGTCTTTGGTGGATGTCAGGCTAATGAATGTCCGATCAGAATCCTGGACCATCTAGAACAAACTTTGAGGAGGTCGCAGAGAGAATAGCGAGACTTAAAGCTCAAACTGACATCCTGGATTTTCCCATCATCGAAGAAGTTTCCGAGTCTTCACATTCATCAACCGACCATACTTTAGCTTCATCAACCGACCACAATTCAGAAGTAGAAGCACAACAAGTCAACATGGCCAATGCAGGACAATCTCTTCGCCAGCGCACCTGCTCAACCGAATGGAGCAGCGGGCCTTCGAGCATTGCTTTTCCACAACCGGAGGAAAACATGAAGGATATCGAGCTAAAGAGTGGCTTCCTCCACCGACTACCCTTTTTCCACGGACTTTCCAATGAAGATCCGAACAAGCATCTCAAACAATTCCAATTTGTTTGCAACAGCATGAAGCCATCTGATGCTGATACGGAGCTCTTCAAGCTGAAGGCATTTCCATTCACCCTAGTCGACAGGGCCGAGTCTTGGCTAATGGAACTACCGCCGAACCATATTACCTCATGGAAGCAACTTGCGGATATGTTCCTAGCGAAGTACTTCCCGGCCTCAAAGATCACCGTCTTGAGAAAGCAAATCACTGGCATCACACAGAAACCGGACGAGACCTTCGGCCAATACTACGACCGATTCAAGGTTTTATGTGCCACTTGCCCATCGCATGGATTCTCCGAGACCAATCTCATGAATTACTTTTACGATGGTCTCAAGCCGATCGATAGGGAATTGCTGGATGCAGCAGCCACCGGTGCATTCATGGACTTAACCGAAACCGAAGCTAGAGCTCTTCTAGAGAATCGGGCGAATAATGATGCACAATACGGAATGTCCAACAGACGAGCAGTCGGTGAGGCGAGTTCAACAACCGACGCGGACGAGAAGTACGACAAACTAGCTCATATGCTAGAGAAGGTGTTAGAACTCGAGACGACAAGAGCGAAGGCAACTCAACGGCCTGTTTGCGGCATATGTCAAACACACGGTCACCACAATGACCAATGCCCTCAAGCGCAGGAGCAGGCAAGCGAGCCGGAGCACGCTAACGCCATCGGCGGATATCAGGGAGGACAAAGGTATAACAACTACAACAACTATGTCAACCGTGATCATCCAGGTTTTAGATGGAGCAGCAACGAGGGAACTTTGAACCCTCCAGCATCTCAACCTCAACAAAGCTACCAACGCCCTCCATTTCAACCACGACCACCGATGCAGCATGGTTCGTCATCACAACCCTTCACCAATCCGGATTACGACAAGATGTTGTCTCAACTTTCGGCCTCAACTCAAGTTCTCCTCGACGGACAATCGAAGACAAAGGAGACACTTGAATCACATGGCCGCGACATCACCGAAGTGAAGAAGCAGCTTGGCCAGCTTGTTGATTTCATGGGCCAAATCAAGGAAACCGGTCGGCTTCCACCTCAAACCACTCCTAATCAAAGAAACGTGAATGCTATAGTCACAAGGAGTGGGAAGATACTTGAGGAACCAAAGACCAAGCGATCTCATCTTGATGAAGTCACCATCGAGGACATCACCAACGAAGAAGAAGATGAGATCGATCCGGCAATTCAAGAGGCCGAGAAAAAGAAGGTGACGCCTACTGTCACCAAGGCACAATCACCTCCACAACCTACCCCAATCAAAGGTAAAAGCCCTATTCCTTCAAATACGGTGATTACTAATTCTCCGTTTGCTGTTGCACCTTTCCCAAGCAGATTAGCAAAATCAAAGAAGAAGGATGCCCAATATGAAGATATCCTGGACATCTTCCGAAAGGTGCAAGTGAATTTGCCCTTGATCGAGTGCATAAAGCAAGTGCCTATATACGCCAAGTTTCTGAAAGAATTATGCACTCAGAGGAGGCAAACTCGAGAGAAGGAGGTTGTGAAGGTGAACGCAACCGTTTCGGCGGTTTTGCAGCGTCGGCTACCCCCAAAACTGAAGGACCCAGGGAGCTTTGCAGTTCCCTGTGTAATCGGTGACAACCGCTTCGAAGATGTAATGCTTGATCTCGGAGCCTCCATCAACGTCATGCCTTACTATCTTTTCGAATCGATGGAGCTTGGAGATCTCAAGCAAGATGGTGTTGTCATCCAGTTAGCCGATCTCACACACAAGTATCCAAGGGGATACGTAGAAGACGTTCTCGTTCAAGTCAACAACTTGATATTCCCAGCCGACTTCTACATAGTTGACATGGAAGAGAGTCCACTGAACACCACGCCATTGCTACTTGGGCGACCTTTCATGCGGACTGCGAGGACGAAGATTGATGTTTTCCAAGGCACTTTCTCCATGGAGATTGATGGAGAAAGAATCGAGTTCAACATCCTGGACGGGATGAAGTTTCCAATGTCGAGCGTAGCTGCCATTTCGACATACGATCCCGTGGATACCTTAGCACAAGGTTACCTCGACACCATCAACGAGGATGAACTTGATATACGCATTTTATGCTCGTTTCTTAACGCATTTCCCTTTACGTTTAGCTATGTTATTATCTTAGTTTTATGTTTTCCTTATTTAAATTGTTATTTTGAAGTTCATTACGGTGGAGATTAATATCGACGCAATTCGGAGGAATTTCGGCGATTTTGCAATTTTTGCGATTTTGGACCTCCGAAAATGGGCCGGGCCACAAAGCAAATTGTGGGCCGAATTCTCAACTCTTGTTTCGGCCCATTATCAAGCCCAAACCCAAACAATTCGGCAAGGAAGCCTTTTGGTGAAGAGGAAAAGTCTTGTTTTGAAAGGGCAAGTCAACATTATCAAGCTAATGATCACAAATGGTGACTACACAAGGTGACTAAGGCTTGCATTAATTGAAAAGATGACTTGCCATGGTGACTACACATGGTGATTCATGCTTAGGGTTCACAAATGGTGACTAAGTGTGTGACTAAGGGTGTGACTTGCCTTAATGATCATTACATGCATTAAATGGAGGGAGGAAAGGTGGAAGAGAGAAGGCAAGCATTCCTTGCCTATAAAAGGGGAGGAGGCCGAACCATTCAAGCATCATCTCTCATTTTACAAGCCAAAGCTCTACACAAATACTCTTCCACCATAAACACTCCAAAGTTCATTACAAAGCCGAAGCACATCCTTTACCATTCCAAGCCGAAGCAAGCAAGGTTACTCCTTCCAAGCCGAAGCTATCAAGCCTCCTCCATCCAACACAATACGCTAAGTCCCTTGTGAAGGAAGTCCATCTCCACCGTAGTTCATCAAGCACTCAAGACAAAAAGTTTAACCATGATCTTCACTCTCATTTCTTTAGCTTTGTATTTGAATCTTTTGATGTATTGGAATAACAAGTTTAGAAAGTTTAGATTTGTGTATCAAATTAATAACAAGTTTAGATTTGTGTTTCATGTGCCTAAACCGATTTGTAATATGCATGTGTTTGTGATTTATAGCTTTTTATGCATGTTTGATACAATCTTAAAGCTTCGAATGCATGTATTAGAAAATACGCTAAGTCCCTCTCTTTTGCATGTTTCGATGATCGTAAGTTGTTTAGGATGTTTATACGCTAAGTTGCATTCCTACACAATTATCACGCATGTGTATTTAGTTAGAAGTTATGAATTTCGCAAGTTACAAAAAGGTTTGATGCATGAAAAGGGTAGGTTAATAAGATGAGTTGATCACATGTAATTAGTAGTGTAACTTCTTATTTTTAGCAAGCATAATTAGACTTTAAGTTTCTTGATTGTTGAAACTTGTCTATGAGTAAAACATGTTAGATGCCTAAGAGTTTTAGTTGTGTTTGCATGTTATGTACTTTAAATTCGTAGATTAAATAACCAACTTCCAATCCCCCCAAACATTTACATTTCCGCTTAATAACGAAACCATGCATGCGCCCTTAATTCCCCGGATAAAGAACGATCCCTACTCGCCGATATTATAAATGACAAAACAAAGGGTTTAAATTGCAATGCGCGTAATCGGTGTTTTTAAGGTCTATTGATCATTAACTTTAAAGGCATGTTTTGCGCGTATCAGAACTCGACATGGCCATTCAACTTGGACATGACGGCCTTCTCGAGGCCTTACTAGAGCTTGAACCTCGAATCCAAGACATGGCCATGGCCCTAAATGCCGCACCACGGAAAGTAAGCTTTTCTCCTCCTATACCAATTACTTTTGGTACTAATAAAATGGTTCCTTCCATTGTAGAAGCTCCCGTTTTAGAACTCAAGCTACTACCGGACCATCTGAAGTATGCATACTTGGGCGAGAATGAAACTTTACCGGTCATTATTTCGTCCGCGCTAGAAAAGGAACAGGAGGAGAAGCTCGTGAGTGTGCTCAAGAGGTACAAACCCGCAATAGGCTGGACACTCGCGGACATCAAGGGAATAAATCCAGCAACCTGTGTGCATAGGATTTTCCTTGAAGAAGGCACCAAGCCTACGCGGGAAGCACAACGTCGGCTCCACCCTCCGATGATGGAGGTGGTAAAAAAGGAGGTAATTAAACTCATGGACTGTGGAGTTATTTACCCTATTTCTGATAGCCGTTGGGTTTCCCCAGTGCAGGTAGTACCCAAGAAATCGGGAATCACCGTCGTCGAGAATCTGGAAAATGAACTTGTGCCACAAAGAACGATCACTGGACACCGAGTGTGCATTGATTACCGGAAGCTAAACGCTGCAACCCGCAAGGATCATTTTCCATTACCATTCATCGACCAAATGCTGGAAAGATTAGCCGGCCATGCATTTTATTGTTTTCTCGACGGATACTCCGGCTACAACCAAATTAGCATTGCGGAGGAAGATCAAGAAAAGACAACGTTCACGTGCCCGTTCGGAACGTTTGCCTATCGCCGCATGCCATTTGGACTGTGTAACGCACCAGGTACATTTCAACGTTGCATGCTCTCAATTTTCTCCGAATACATTGAAAAAATTATTGAAGTATTCATGGACGACTTTAGTGTATTTGGGAATGATTTCGATGCATGCTTAAACAATTTAGAAACTATTTTACAAAGATGCGTTGAAACGAATTTGGTGCTTAATTGGGAGAAGTGCCATTTCATGGTTACGCAAGGGATAGTGTTAGGTCATATTATCTCTGAAAAAGGGTTAGAAGTAGATAAATCTAAAGTAGATCTTGTGCGTCACTTACCCTCTCCAACTTCGGTTAGAGAGATTCGTTCATTTCTTGGACACGCAGGATTTTATCGTAGGTTTATCAAGGACTTTTCCCACATCTCTCGCCCCTTGTGTAAACTGCTGCAAAAGGAGACCCCGTTCGTCTTTGATGAAGAATGCAACGCTGCCTTCAACAAGTTGAAGGAGCTTCTTACGAGCGCTCCTATTTTATGCAGCCCTGATTGGTCTCTGCCATTCGAACTCATGTGCGACGCCTCGGATTATGCCGTAGGAGCCGTCTTGGGTCAGCGGAAGGACAAGAAGCCTTGCGTAATCTATTACGCTTCTCGGACGCTTGATGAAGCGCAAAGAAATTATACTACCACCGAGAAGGAGTTTCTTGCCGTGGTTTTTGCTTTAGATAAATTTCGATCTTATTTACTTCAAACTAAAGTAACTGTGTTTACCGACCATGCAGCTTTGAAGTATCTAATGCTCAAGAAGGACGCAAAACCACGACTTATCAGATGGATACTTCTACTCCAAGAATTCAACATCGAAATCAAGGATAAGAAGGGAGTAGAAAACGTCGTCGCTGACCACCTATCACGTTTGATAGGTGACCATGAGCCTGTCGAGATTGAAGAAACTTTTCCGGATGAAAAACTCTTCGGAATTGAGGTAACTACTTCGGAAACTCCTTGGTATGCCGATATCGTTAATTATTTAGTTACCGGTGAGTTTCCGTCTACCATGCATAAATTTCAACGTGACAAACTTAAGCATAATGCTAGAACCTTTATCTGGGATGAGCCTTATTTATGGAAACAATGCTCCGATTTAGTAATTAGGAGATGTATCCCGGATAGTGAGTTTAAGCCCATTCTAGACTTTTGTCACAATGAAGCATGTGGGGGACACTTTGGTTCAAGGAGGACAGCCCTTAAGATTTTAGATTGCGGTTTCTTTTGGCCTAGTTTATTTCGCGATGCTCATGCATATTGCGCTGCATGTGATAAGTGCCAAAGATTCGGTAATTTAGGACCTAAAGATCAAATGCCACAACACTACATATTTAATGTTGAAATTTTTGATGTGTGGGGTATTGACTTTATGGGACCATTTCCTCCCTCCAATGGTTTTACTTACATCTTACTCGCAGTAGATTATGTTTCTAAATGGGTGGAGGCAAAGGCCACCCGTACTAATGATTCGCGAGTTGTTGCAGATTTCCTACGAACTAACATTTTCAGTAGATTTGGAATGCCACGCGTTCTAATCAGCGATAGAGGAAGTCACTTTTGCAACCGCACGGTGGAAGCACTAATGAGGAAGTATGGCGTCAAACACAAGGTTTCCACACCATACCACCCTCAAACCAATGGAATGGCTGAAGTTTCCAACCGTGAGATAAAGAAGATCTTGGAGCGAACCGTCCGCCCCAACCGGAAAGATTGGAGTCAATGCTTAGACGATGCATTGTGGGCTTACAGGACTGCCTACAAGACCCCCATCGGTATGTCCCCTTTCCGATTAATTTATGGGAAGGCGTGCCATCTTCCGGTTGAACTAGAGCACAAGGCATGGTGGGCCGTGAAGAAATTCAACATCGATCGAGATGCCGCAGGCTTGCATCGGAAGCTTCAACTTTGTGAACTTGAAGAAATCAGAAATGATGCTTTCGACAATGCGTGGATCTACAAAGAGAAGACGAAAAAGATCCACGATCAGATGATTCGCGGGAAGAGTTTTGAACCGGGGCAGAAAGTATTGCTTTTCAATTCAAGACTTAAGCTCTTTCCGGGAAAGCTTCGCTCTCGATGGATGGGGCCATTCATAGTTTCTCAAGTCCTACCTCATGGAGCAGTTCTCATTCGATCTATCGACAAGGGTAGTGAGTTCAAAGTAAATGGCCATCGCTTGAAGCCCTATTTTGAGGCATTTGTGGAGCACACCGTGGAGGAGATGCAACTCCAAGAACCGGCCATTTCAAAACCAAACTAATGCATCACGTCCAAAGCTAACGACGTAAAACCAGCGCTCATTGGGAGGCAACCCAATAGGGAGACAACAGATTTGTTTTCTTCTCCCCTTTTACTTAATTTAATGGCTTTTGTATTTTAAACTAGAATTTTCGTAGATCCTATACTCCATGTTTAATTCTATACTGTTACTTTACTACATTGAGGGCAATGTAGAGTTTAAGTGTGGGGGAAGGGTTTATAATTTAATTATGTCTAAATTAGTGTTTTTCAGAGTCTTTAGGACGCCCTTAACTAGTCAATGATGAAATTTGATCGATACGAACACATATGGCGTATGAATCACATGCATCGAATTCTTGTGCTAATTGAGATATTCTTTATGTTTTTAACATGTAGTAGATATAAATTGCAAAACGTGGTACAGAAATCGCATGCTTGAATAAGTTTTTAATCATATGAACCCTATGTGAGCTTTTGAGCTATCTGTTCTTTATTCCTTGAGTGATCTGATCAATCCATATCATTTCGTAGTTTATAGCTTTATATATGCCTCATTTGACTGCTTGCCATAGATTTTAATGAACTAGAGAATACTAGAACTTACTCATGTCAATTTGCAAAGCTTTTAAGTTGATACATACTTTGATTTCGGAAATGATTAAAGGCATTTAGGATTTTCCACCACATTGCCATATATCCATGTATCCCAATTGTACGCACAAGTTGCGACACCCCTAGATAAACCAATTGAGCCCACGTTAAGCTTTTCTTTCATCACCATATATACCTAAACACTTACCCTAGTATAGAATATCCTTTGTTCCGGAAACTTGGTGAGAATTTTTCGAAACTAGCACATAAGATGGTGGTTCGGTAGGAAAGATTGGAAGAGTTAATGTGAGTAAGGGGAAAGACTTGTCCAAATAGCTAAAAAAAAAAGTATGTGATTGCCAAAAAGAAAAGAAAAATATATTCGAGAGAATGAAAAGAAAAAATTATTATCTCTCATGGCAATATGTTGTGTTCTAAAATAGAAACCAATTGGATTAACGTCCCCCTTATTTGCGGATTTGGAGTTTACGATAAATTGAAGGCCTAAAAATAGAACAAAATATGGCCTTTGTCCTGTCTGAAAAGCTCAAAGGGTAGATTAGCTTGAAATATACATGGTAACATTCAAATGGAGATGGAGGACTGATTATGGTGCTAGACTAAGTCGTTGGAACGTTTTTATCACCACATATCTAAATTTCGAATGCCTTAGCCTTAACCCCATTACAACCTCACTAAAAGTCCTTTATGATCCTTAAAATGAGTAGCTTTCAATTAGTAGAGTAAGTTGCATGAGTAAGCTTATGGTTTTGGTTCATTTGTGCAAGCAATCAAACTTTATTCATGTGGTTTTCATTTCAATTCATATACACTTTAAGTGAACCATTTTCATGAGTGAAAAATATGATGAGTGCATCCTTGTGAGTTGATTAAACCTTTATTCAAAGCATGCACAGCTATAACATAACCATTGTTTTCTCTATGTCTTACTTGTTCATTACATAAATTATATCGCAATTATCTCTTGAATTCGTTGAGCATACACGTTGAAATTCATGTGAGCCATCGCCATATACTTATGCAAATTCTGAGACAAATTTTAGCTAAGGGCTTAGTTGTTCTTTCTTTTGTTTTAAATTCTTAGAGAGTCTTAGTTTAACTTAGTGTTTGCTAAGGGACTAGCAAAGTCTAAGTGTGGGGGAATTTGATATACGCATTTTATGCCCGTTTCTTAACGCATTTCCCTTTTCGTTTAGCTATGTTATTATCTTAGTTTTTATGTTTTCCTTACTTAAATTGTTATTTTGAAGATATTTACGGTGGAGATTAATAACGGCGCAATTCGGAGGAATTTCGGCGATTTTGCGATTTTTGCGATTTCGGACCACGAAAAATGGGCCGGCCCAAAAAGCAAATTATGGGCCGATTTCTCAACTCTTGTTTCGGCCCATTAACAAGCCCAAACCCATGTAATTCGGCCTAGATGCCTTTTGGTGAAGAGGAAAAGTCTTGTTTTGAAAGGGCAAGTCAACATTATCAAGCTAATAATCCCAAATGGTGACTACACTAGGTGACTCTTGCTTTGCATTGAATGAAAAGATGACTTGCCATGGTGACAAGCTAGGTGATTCATGCTTAGGGTTCGGCAATGGTGACTAAGTGTGTGACTAAGTGTGTGACTTGCCTTAATGATCATTGCATGCATTAAATGGAGGAGGCAAGGTGGAAGAGAGAAGGCATGAATCCCTTGCCTATATAAGGGAGGAGGCAGCCATAAAACAGATCCATCACTCATTTTACTAAGCAAAGCTCTACACAAATACTCCTCCACCATTAAACACTTAAGAGTTCACACACCAAGCCGAAGCATCATCTTCCTCCATTCAAGGCCGAAGCAAGCTAGGGTTCCTCCATCCTTCCAAGCCGAAGCAAACCATCCTCCATCCCTCACAATACGCTAAGTCCCTTGTGAACGAAGTCCATCTCCACCGTAGTTCATCAAGCACTCAAGATAAAAAGTGTAACCATGATCTTCACTTTCATTTCTTTAGCTTTGTATGTGAATCTTTTGATGTATTGGAATAACAAGTTTAGAAAGTTTAGATTTGTGTATCAAATGAATAACAAGTTTAGATTTGTGTTTCATGTGCCTAAACCGATTTGTAATATGCATGTGTTTATGATTTATAGCTTTTTATGCATGTTTGATACAATCTTAAAGCTTCGAATGCATGTATTAGAAAATACGCTAAGTCCCTCTCTTTTGCATGTTTCGATGATCGTATGTTGTTTAGGATGTTTATACGCTAAGTTGCATTCCTACACAATTATCAAGCATGTGTACTTAGTTATAAGTTATGAATTTCGCAACTTACACAAAGGTTTGATGCATGAAAAGGGTAGGTTAATAAGATGAGTTGATCACATGTAATTAATAGTGTAACTTCTTATTTTTAGCAAGCATAATTAGACTTTAAGTTTCTTGATTGTTGAAACTTGTCTATGAGTAAAACATGTTAGATGCCTAAGAGTTTTAGTTGTGTTTGCATGTTATGTACTTTAAATTCGTAGATTAAATAACCAACTTCCAATCCCCCCAAATATTTACATTTCCGCATAATAACGAAACCATGCATGCGCCCTTAATTCCCCGGATAAAGAACGATCCCTACTCGCCAATATTATAAATGACAAAAGAAGGGTTTAAATTGCAATGCGCGTAATCTGTGCTTTTAGGGTCTACTTTGTGTTAACGTTAAATGCATGTTTTGTTCGTATCAATTTTTGGCGCCGTTGCCGGGGAATTAGAATGTTTTTGTATGTTTCGTTGTACATTTGTGATTAAAAGCATGTCTAAATTTTCGAAGTACATACTTGTTCATTTTTTATACTTAGAGAAATTTTCATACATGTTTACAATGCCTACTTTTACTTAGCCGAATTTATTCATACTTAGTTTATTTTACACTTGCATAATTTATTTCCATGTTAAAGGATAGTCTTTGATTTAATTTGAGTACTAGTACTTAGTTATTAAATAAATCTCTATGGAATAGGTGGTGCCTCTTTTGTTTGTCTATCTCCTTAACCCTTCGTGATGTGTGGATTTCATCACCACACGCCATAACCTAAGTGAAGTTATGGGCACGAGGTTGTGGGCGGAGTTTACAAACACTTGAGATTGTATACTATCTTGTGAATTCGAGTAAGAGTTGGTTATGATGTCTAGAAGGGTTATGAATGGTGACGGGTTTTGAACTAAGAAAACAGAACACCAATGGAGTACATACTCTTACGAGTAAGCCTCGGGGTGTTTCTAAGAACAACAATGGAGTATATACTCTCACGAGTTAGCCTCAGGTTGTTCCTAGAAATTAGTTCTCACCTCTCGCGTTACATCTATCCCAACTGGTCATTTCCAACAATTACGAGGATTAACGATAGTTGGTATACATTTTCGCGCGGGCCGCACGGACAAGAGATTTATTCAATACCTGAGTCGTGTATTCCTTTTAAATCATAGGCGCAATCAAAATGTAGACGTACTTAAATTGATTTGTATTGATTACGAGTATTGGTTATTAAGTTTAGTTCTTCGGAATAGGTGGTGCCTCTTTTTCTGGTTTATCTCCTTAACCCTTCGTGAAGTGTGGATTTCATCGCCACACGCCATAACCTAAGTGAAGTTATGGGCACGAGGTTGTGGGCGGAGTTTACTAAGAACTTGAGATTGTATACTATCTCACAAATTTGGCTGATTGTTGGATATGGTGAGTGGGTTTATGATTGGTGCCGGGTTTCGGATCTAAGCAATAGAACACCATTGGAGTATATACCGTAACTGGTTAGCCTCGGGGTGTCTCTAGGAACAACATTGGAGTATATACTCTTACGAGTAAGCCTCGGGTTGTTCTAAATATTAGTCCTTACCTCTCGCGTTATCTCTATCCCTACTTCCATTTCTAAACGTAACTAAGCTGAATTGTAGTCGGTATACATTTTCGCGCGGGCCGCACGTCCGAAATTCCTCCGAATTGCGTCGATATTAATCTCCACCGTAATGAACTTCAAAATAACAATTTAAATGAGGAAAACATAAAACTAAGATAATAACAAAGCTAAACGTAAAGGGAAATGCGTTAAGAAACGAGCATAAAATGCGTATATCACCTTTACCATTCCAAGCCGAAGCTATCAAGCCTCCTCCATCCAACACAATACGCTAAGTCCCTTGTGAAGGAAGTCCATCTCCACCGTAGTTCATCAAGCACTCAAGACAAAAAGTGTAACCATGATCTTCACTCTCATTTCTTTAGCTTTGTATTTGAATCTTTTGATGTATTGGAATAACAAGTTTAGAAAGTTTAGATTTGTGTATCAAATGAATAACAAGTTTAGATTTGTGTTTCATGTGCCTAAACCGATTTGTAATATGCATGTGTTTGTGATTTATAGCTTTTTATGCATGTTTGATACAATCTTAAAGCTTCGAATGCATGTATTAGAAAATACGCTAAGTCCCTCTCTTTTGCATGTTTCGATGATCGTAAGTTGTTTAGGATGTTTATACGCTAAGTTGCATTCCTACACAATTATCACGCATGTGTATTTAGTTAGAAGTTATGAATTTCGCAAGTTACAAAAAGGTTTGATGCATGAAAAGGGTAGGTTAATAAGATGAGTTGATCACATGTAATTAGTAGTGTAACTTCTTATTTTTAGCAAGCATAATTAGACTTTAAGTTTCTTGATTGTTGAAACTTGTCTATGAGTAAAACATGTTAGATACCTAAGAGTTTTAGTTGTGTTTGCATGTTATGTACTTTAATTTCGTAGATTAAATAACCAATTTCTGATATACGCATTTTATGCTCGTTTCTTAACGCATTTCCCTTTACGTTTAGCTATGTTATTATCTTAGTTTTATGTTTTCCTTATTTAAATTGTTATTTTGAAGTTCATTACGGTGGAGATTAATATCGACGCAATTCGGAGGAATTTCGGCGATTTTGCGATTTTTGCGATTTCGGACCACGAAAAATGGGCCGGCCCAAAAAGCAAATTATGGGCCGATTTCTCAACTCTTGTTTCGGCCCATTAACAAGCCCAAACCCATGTAATTCGGCCTAGATGCCTTTTGGTGAAGAGGAAAAGTCTTGTTTTGAAAGGGCAAGTCAACATTATCAAGCTAATAATCACAAATGGTGACTACACTAGGTGACTCTTGCTTTGCATTAAATGAAAAGATGACTTGCCATGGTGACAAGCTAGGTGATTCATGCTTAGGGTTTGGCAATGGTGACTAAGTGTGTGACTTGCCTTAATGATCATTGCATGCATTAAATGGAGGAGGCAAGGTGGAAGAGAGATGGCATGAATCCCTTGCCTATATAAGGGAGGAGGCCGGCCTTGAAGAGATCATCACTCATTTTGCTAAGCAAAGCTCTACACAAATACTCCTCCACCATTAAACACTTAAGAGTTCACACACCAAGCCGAAGCATCATCTTCCTCCATTCAAGGCCGAAGCAAGCTAGGGTTCCTCCATCCTTCCAAGCCGAAGCAAACCATCCTCCATCCCTCACAATACGCTAAGTCCCTTGTGAAGGAAGTCCATCTCCACCGTAGTTCATCAAGCACTCAAGATAAAAAGTGTAACCATGATCTTCACTTTCATTTCTTTAGCTTTGTATGTGAATCTTTTGATGTATTGGAATAACAAGTTTAGAAAGTTTAGATTTGTGTATCAAATGAATAACAAGTTTAGATTTGTGTTTCATGTGCCTAAACCGATTTGTAATATGCATGTGTTTATGATTTATAGCTTTTTATGCATGTTTGATACAATCTTAAAGCTTCGAATGCATGTATTAGAAAATACGCTAAGTCCCTCTCTTTTGCATGTTTCGATGATCGTAAGTTGTTTAGGATGTTTATACGCTAAGTTGCATTCCTACACAATTATCACGCATGTGTATTTAGTTAGAAGTTATGAATTTCGCAAGTTACAAAAAGGTTTGATGCATGAAAAGGGTAGGTTAATAAGATGAGATGATCACATGTAATTAGTAGTGTAACTTCTTATTTTTAGCAAGCATAATTAGACTTTAAGTTTCTTGATTGTTGAAACTTGTCTATGAGTAAAACATGTTAGATGCCTAAGAGTTTTAGTTGTGTTTGCATGTTATGTACTTTAATTTCGTAGATTAAATAACCAACTTCCAATCCCCCCAAATATTTACATTTCCGCATAATAACGAAACCATGCATGCGCCCTTAATTCCCCGGATAAAGAACGATCCCTACTCGCCAATATTACAAATGACAAACGAAGGGTTTAAATTGCAATGCGCGTAATCGGTGTTTTTAAGGTCTACTTTGTGTTATCGTAAATGCATGCTTTGCGCGTATCAATTTTTGGCGCCGCTGCCGGGGAGTTAGAATGTTTTGTATGATTTCTTTGTACATTTTTAGTTAAAAGCATGTTTAAATTTTCGAAGTACATACTTGTTCATACTTGTTCATTCTTGTTTATACTTAGAGAAATTTTCATACATGTTTACCATGCCTACTTTTACTTAGCCGAATTTATTCATACTTAGTTTATTTTACACTTGCATAATTTATTTCCATGTTAAAGGATAGTCTTTGATTTAATTTGAGTACTAGTACTTAGTTATTAAATAAATCTCTATGGAATAGGTGGTGCCTCTTTTGTTTGTCTATCTCCTTAACCCTTCGTGATGTGTGGATTTCATCACCACACGCCATAACCTAAGTGAAGTTATGGGCACGAGGTTGTGGGCGGAGTTTACAAACACTTGAGATTGTATACTATCTTGTGATTTCGAGTAAGAGTTGGTTATGATGTCTAGAAGGGTTATGAATGGTGACGGGTTTTGAACTAAGAAAACAGAACACCAATGGAGTACATACTCTTACGAGTAAGCCTCGGGGTGTTTCTAAGAACAACATTGGAGTATATACTCTTACGAGTTAGCCTCAGGTTGTTCCCAGAAATTAGTTCTCACCTCTCGCGTTACATCTATCCCAACTGGTCATTTCCAACAATTACGAGGATTAACGATAGTTGGTATACATTTTCGCGCGGGCCGCACGGACAAGAGATTTATTCAATAACTAAGTCGTGTATTCCTTTTAAATCATAGGCGCAATCAAAACGTAGACGTACTTAAATTGATTTACATTGAGTACGAGTATTGGTTATAAAGTTTCGTTCTTTGGAATAGGTGGTGCCTCTTTTTCTGGTTTATCTCCTTAACCCTTCGTGATGTGTGGATTTCATCACCACACGCCATAACCTAAGTGAAGTTATGGGCACGAGGTTGTGGGCGGAGTTTACTAAGAACTTGAGATTATATACTATCTCACAAATTTGGCTGATTGTTGGATATGGTGAAAGGGTTTATGATTGGTGCCGGGTTTCGGATCTAAGCAATAGAACACCATTGGAGTATATACCGTAACTGGTTAGCCTCGGGGTGTCTCTAGGAACAACATTGGAGTATATACTCTTACGAGTAAGCCTCGGGTTGTTCTAAATATTAATCCTTACCTCTCGCGTTATCTCTATTCCTACTAACCATTTCTAAACGTAACTAAGCTGAATTGTAGTCGGTATATATTTTCGCGCGGGCCGCACGTCCAAGAAATTTACCGAATGATCATTTCGCGTACTCTCTGTAAATCATAAGTGCATATGAATACGGATAAATACATGAACTTAATACGACATAATCCTTTAAATAGATGGTATATCGGATTAAGCATGCTTAGACCTCCCGGAATCAGACTTCATCTTCGGATGAACGAGACCCATTGCACAGTCGAGAGCCTCTGCACCACGTACCATCGGGGCCAAAGGAAATAAATAAAACTTAGTCAAATTTGTGTGTTAATTGTGCATTAAAAACTGTAAAGGACTAACAACCGTTACTTAGCTTGCATAACCTCTCTAAGGTTTTATGATACTCGGATTTCACTACCGAGTACCCTAACCTAAGTGAAGTTAGGGGCATAAGATCGAAGAAGAGGTCATTCTTTTCATTCATAGTTTAAACACGTAACTCGTTTGTTTTCTGCAGGTTCTAACGTTTTCTCTTATGCATTCACTCCATCTTTCACGTAGGATTGTTGTTTAAATGCATTTTATTGCAAGAAAATGTGTGGTGCATAAATTCAATGTGAATTATGGTTTACTTGTATTTGAACCTTGTTTATACATGTTCTAACTAAATTTTTTTTTTTTAGGTTTAGCATTACATAGTGTTAATTTGCAGAAAACGTGTGTTTTAAGTTTATTACATTCATATGCATAGCCCCTAAAATTGATTAAATCAATTGCATTACTTAGTACAATACATATAGTGTCTTAACTATTATAAATTTTGTGTATTAGTAGTTTTTAAGTATTTGTGTGTATTTATAGTATGTTTTGATAGTTTTACTATTTTATTTGTTATCCCTTTGTTTTCTAAATATGCTTTACAATTTTGGTTAGTATTCCTCTATATATCTCATATTAATTGTTGATACTAACACTTGGTCTTTGGTGGATGTCAGGCTAATGAATGTCCGATCAGAATCCTGGACCATCTAGAACAAACTTTGAGGAGATCGCAGAGAGAATAGCGAGACTTAAAGCTCAAACTGACATCCTGGATTTTCCCATCATCGAAGAAGGTTCCGAGTCTTCACATTCATCAACCGACCATACTTTAGCCTCATCAACCGACCACAATTCAGAAGCAGAAGCACAAGAAATCAACATGGCCAATGCAGGACAATCTCTTCGTCAGCGCACCTGCTCAACAGAATGGAGCAACGGGCCTTCGAGCATTGCTTTTCCACAACCGGAGGAAAACATGAAGGATATCGAGCTAAAGAGTGGCTTCCTCCACCGACTACCCATTTTTCACGGACTTTCCAATGAAGATCCGAACAAGCATCTCAAACAATTCCAATTTGTTTGTAACAGCATGAAGCCATCCGATGCTGATACGGAGCTCTTCAAGCTGAAGGCATTCCCATTCACCCTAGTCGACAGGGCCGAGTCTTCAAGCTGAAGCGAGTTCTACACCCGACGCGGACGAAAAATACGACAAGCTAGCCCATATGCTAGAGAAGGTTTTAGAACTCGAGACGACAAGAGCGAAGGCAACTCAACGGCCTGTTTGTGGCATATGTCAAACACAAGGTCACCACAACGACCAATGCCCTCAAGTGCCGGAACAAGCAAGCGAGCCGGAGCACGCTAACGCCATCGGCGGATATCAGGGAGGACAACGGTATAACAATTACAACAACTATGTCAACCGTGATCATCCGGGGTTTAGATGGAGCAGCAACGAGGGAACTTTGAACCCTCCAGCACCTCAACAAAGCTACCAACGCCCTCCATTTCAACCAAGGCCACCGATGCAGCATGGTTCGTCTTCTCAATCCTTCACCAACCCGGATTACGACAAGATGTTGTCGCAACTTTCGGCCTCAACTCAAGTTCTCCTCGAAGGACAATCGAAGACAAAGGAGACACTTGACTCACATGGCCGCGACATCACCGAAGTGAAGAAGCAACTTGGCCAACTTGTTGATTTCATGGGCCAAATCAAAGAAACCGGTCGGCTTCCACCTCAAACCACTCCTAATCAAAGAAACGTGAATTCTATAGTCACAAGGAGTGGGAAGACACTTGAAGAGCCAAAGACCAAGCGATCTCATCTTGATGAAGTCACCATCGAGGACATCACCAACGAAGACGAAGATGAGATCGATCCGGCAATTCAAGAGGCCGAGAAAAAGAAGGTGACGCCTAATGTCACCAAGGCACAATCACCTCCACAACCTACCCCAATCAAAGGTAAAACCCCTATTCCTTCAAATACGGTGATTACTAATTCTCCGTTTGCTGTTGCACCTTTCCCAAGCAGATTAGCAAAATCAAAAAAGAAGGATGCCCAATATGAAGATATCCTGGACATCTTCCGAAAGGTGCAAGTGAATTTGCCCTTGATCGAGTGCATAAAACAAGTGCCTATATACGCCAAGTTTCTGAAAGAATTATGCACTCAGAGGAGGCAAACTCGAGAGAAGGAGGTTGTGAAGGTGAACGCAACCGTTTCGGCGGTTTTGCAGCGTCGGCTACCCCCAAAACTGAAGGACCCAGGGAGCTTTGCAGTTCCCTGTGTAATCGGTGACAACCGCTTCGAAGATGTAATGCTTGATCTCGGAGCCTCCATCAACGTCATGCCTTACTATCTTTTCGAATCGATGGAGCTTGGAGATCTCAAGCAAGATGGTGTTGTCATCCAGTTAGCCGATCGCACCCACAAGTATCCGAGGGGATACGTAGAAGACGTTCTCGTACAAGTCAACAACTTGATATTCCCAGCCGATTTCTACATAGTTGACATGGAAGAGAGTCCACTGAACACCACGCCATTGCTGCTTGGACGACCTTTCATGCGGACTGCGAGGACGAAGATTGATGTTTTCCAAGGCACTTTCTCCATGGAGATTGATGGAGAAAGAATCGAGTTCAACATCCTGGACGGAATGAAGTTTCCAATGTCGAGCGTAGCTGCCATTTCGACATACGATCCTGTGGATACCTTAGCACAAGGTTACCTCGACACCATCAACGAGGATGAACTCGACATGGCCATTCAACTTGGACATGACGGCCTTCTCGAGGCCTTACTAGAGCTTGAACCTCGAATCCAAGACATGGCCATGGCCCTAAATGTCGCACCACGGAAAGTAAGCTTTTCTCCTCCTATACCAATTACTTTTGGTACTAATAAAATGGTTCCTTCCATTGTAGAAGCTCCCGTTTTAGAACTCAAGCTACTACCGGACCATCTTAAGTATGCGTACTTGGGCGAGAATGAAACTTTACCGGTCATTATTTCGTCCGCGCTAGAAGAGGAACAGGAGGAGAAGCTCGTGAGTGTACTAAAGAGGTACAAACCCGCAATAGGCTGGACACTTGCGGACATCAAGGGAATCAATCCAGCAACTTGTGTGCATAGGATTTTCCTTGAAGAAGGCACCAAGCCTACGCGGGAAGCGCAACGTCGGCTCCACCCTCCGATGATGGAGGTGGTAAAAAAGGAGGTAATTAAACTCATGGACTGTGGAGTTATTTACCCTATTTCTGATAGCCGTTGGGTTTCCCCAGTGCAGGTAGTACCTAAGAAATCGGGAATTACCGTCGTCGAGAATCTGGAAAATGAACTTGTGCCACAACGGACGATCACTGGACACCGAGTGTGCATTGATTACCGGAAGCTAAACGCTGCAACCCGCAAGGATCATTTTCCCTTACCATTCATCGACCAAATGCTGGAAAGATTAGCCGGCCATGCATTTTATTGTTTTCTCGACGGATATTCCGGCTACAACCAAATTAGCATTGCGGAGGAGGATCAAGAAAAGACAACGTTCACGTGCCCTTTCGGAACGTTTGCCTATCGCCGCATGCCATTTGGACTGTGCAATGCACCAGGTACATTTCAACGTTGCATGCTCTCAATTTTCTCCGAGTACATTGAAAAAATTATTGAAGTATTCATGGACGACTTTAGTGTATTTGGGAATGATTTTGATGCATGCTTAAACAATTTAGAAACTATTTTACAAAGATGCGTTGAAACGAATTTGGTGCTTAATTGGGAGAAGTGCCATTTTATGGTTACGCAAGGGATAGTGTTAGGTCATATTATTTCAGAAAAAGGGTTAGAAGTTGATAAATCTAAAGTAGATCTTGTGCGTCACTTACCCTCTCCAACTTCGGTTAGAGAGATTCGTTCATTTCTTGGACACGCAGGATTTTATCGTAGGTTTATCAAAGACTTTTCCCACATCTCGCGCCCTTTGTGTAAACTGCTGCAAAAGGAGACCCCGTTCATCTTTGATGAAGAATGCAACGCTGCCTTCAACAAGTTGAAGGAGCTTCTCACGAGCGCTCCTATTTTATGCAGCCCTGATTGGTCTCTGCCATTTGAACTCATGTGCGACGCCTCGGATTATGCCGTAGGAGCCGTCTTGGGTCAGCGGAAGGACAAGAAGCCTTGCGTAATCTATTACGCCTCTCGGACGCTTGATGAAGCGCAAAGGAATTATACCACCACCGAGAAGGAGTTTCTTGCCGTGGTTTTTGCTTTAGATAAATTTCGATCTTATCTACTTCAAACTAAAGTAACTGTGTTTACCGATCATGCAGCTTTGAAGTATCTAATGCTCAAGAAGGACGCAAAACCACGACTTATCAGATGGATACTTCTACTCCAAGAATTCAACATCGAAATCAAGGACAAGAAGGGAGTAGAAAACGTCGTCGCTGACCACCTATCACGTTTGATAGGTGACCATGAGCCTATCGAGATCGAAGAAACTTTTCCGGATGAAAAACTCTTCGGAATTGAGGTAACTACTTCGGAAACTCCTTGGTATGCCGATATTGTAAATTACTTAGTTACCGGTGAGTTTCCGTCTACCATGCATAAATTTCAACGTGACAAACTTAAGCATAATGCTAGAACCTTTATCTGGGATGAGCCTTATTTATGGAAACAATGCTCCGATTTAGTAATTAGGAGATGTATCCCGGATAGTGAGTTTAAGCCCATTCTAGACTTTTGTCACAATGAAGCATGTGGGGGACACTTTGGTTCTAGGAGGACAGCCCTTAAAATTTTAGATTGCGGTTTCTTTTGGCCTAGTTTATTTCGCGATGCTCATGCATATTGCGCTACATGTGATAAGTGCCAAAGATTCGGTAATTTAGGGCCTAAAGATCAAATGCCACAACACTACATATTTAATGTTGAAATTTTTGATGTGTGGGGTATTGATTTTATGGGACCATTTCCTCCCTCCAATGGTTTCACTTACATCTTACTCGCAGTAGATTATGTTTCTAAATGGGTGGAGGCAAAGGCCACCCGGACTAATGATTCGCGAGTTGTTGCAGATTTCCTACGAACTAACATTTTCAGTAGATTTGGAATGCCACGCGTTCTAATCAGCGATGGTGGAAGTCACTTCTGCAACCGCACGGTGGAAGCACTAATGAGGAAGTATGGCGTCAAACACAAGGTTTCCACACCATACCACCCTCAAACCAATGGAATGGCTGAAGTTTCCAACCGTGAGATCAAGAAGATATTGGAGCGAACCGTCCGCCCCAACCGGAAAGATTGGAGTCAATGCTTAGACGATGCATTGTGGGCTTACAGGACTGCCTACAAGACCCCCATTGGTATGTCACCTTTCCGACTAATTTATGGGAAGGCGTGCCATCTTCCGGTTGAACTAGAGCACAAGGCATGGTGGGCCGTGAAGAAATTCAACATTGATCGAGATGCCGCAGGCTTACATCGGAAGCTTCAACTTTGTGAACTTGAAGAAATCAGAAATGATGCTTTCGACAATGCGTGGATTTACAAAGAGAAGACGAAAAAGATCCACGATCAGATGATTCGCGGGAAGAGTTTTGAACCTGGGCAGAAAGTATTGCTTTTCAATTCAAGACTTAAGCTCTTTCCGGGAAAGCTTCGCTCTCGATGGATGGGGCCATTCATAGTTTCTCAAGTTCTACCTCATGGAGCAGTTCTCATTCGATCTATCGACAAAGGTAGTGAGTTCAAAGTAAATGGCCATCGCTTGAAGCCCTATTTTGAGGCATTTACGGAGCACACCGTGGAGGAGATGCAACTCCAAGAACCGGCCATTTCAAAAACAAAATGATGCATCACGTCCAAAGCTAACGACGTAAAACAAGCGCTCATTGGGAGGCAACCCAATAGGGAGACAACAGATTTGATTTCTTCTCCCCTTTTACTTAATTTAATGGCTTTTTGCGTGTTAGATTAAAATTTTCGTAGATCCTATACTCCATGTTTAAATTCTATGTTTTCTTTAAGTACATTGAGGGCAATGTAGAGTTTAAGTGTGGGGGAAGGGTTTACAATTTAATTGTGTCTAAATTAGTGTTTTTCAGAGTCTTTAGGATGCCCTTAACTAGTCGATGATGAAATTTGATCGATACAAACACATATGGCGTATGAATCACATGCATCGAATTCTTGTGCTAATTGAGATATTCTATATGTTTTTAACATGTAGTAGATATACATTGCAAAACATGGTACAGAAAATCGCATGCTTGAATAAGTTTTTAATCATATGAACCCTATGTGAGCTTTTGAGCTATCTATTCTTTATTTGAGTGAATATGCATCCATTTCGTAGCTACTAGCTTATATATGCCTCATTCAATTGCTTGCCATAGATTTTAATGAACTAGAGAATGCTAGAACTTACTCATGTCAATTTGCAAAGCTTTTAAGTTGATACATACTTTGATTTTGGAAATGATTAAAGGCATTTAGGATTTTCCACCACTTCGCCAAATATCCATGTATCCCAATTGTACGCACAAGTTGCGACACCCCTAGATAAACCAATTGAGCCCACGTTAAGCTTTTCTTTCATCACCATATATACCTAAACACTTTTCCTAGTATAGAATATCCTTACCTTTGTTCCGGAAACTTGGTGAGAATTTTTCGAAACTAGCACATAAGATTATGGTTTGGTAGGAAGGATTGAAAGAGTTAATGTGAGTAAGGGGAAAGACTTGTCCAATAGCTAAAAAAGTATGAGATTGCCAAAAAGAAAAGAAAAAAAATATATATTTGAGAGAATGAAAAGAAAAAAAAATATTATATCTCTCATGGCAACTTGTTGTTCTAAAGTAGAAACCAATTGGATTAACGTCCCCCTTATTTACGGATTTGGAGTTTACGATAAATTGAAGGCCTAAAAATAGAACAAAATATGGTCTTTGTCCTGTCTGAAAAGCTCAAAGGGTAGATTAGCTTGAAGTATACATGATAGCACACAAATGGAGATGGAGGACTAATATGGTGCTAGACTAAGTCGTTGGAACGTTTTTATCACCACATATCTAAATTTCGAATGCCTTAGCCTTAACCCCATTACAACCTCACTAAAAGTCCTTTATGATCCTTAAAATGAGTAGCTTTCAATTAGTAGAGTAAGTTGCATGAGTAAGCTTATGGTTTTGGTTCATTTGTGCAAGTAATCAAACTTTATTCATGTGGTTTTCATTTCAATTCATATACACTTTAAGTGAACCATTTTCATGAGTGAAAAATATGATGAGTGCATCCTTGTGAGTTGATTAAACCTTTATTCAAAGCATGCACAGCTATAACATAACCATTGTTTTCTCTATGTCTTACTTGTTCATTACATAATTATATCGCAATTATCTCTTGAATTCGTCGAGCATACAAATTGAAATTCATGTGAGCCATCGCCATATACTTATGAAAATTCTGAGACAAATTTTAGCTAAGGGCTTAGTTGTGTTCTTTCTTTTAAATTTTTAGAGAGTCTTAGTTTAACTTAGTGTTTGCTAAGGGACTAGCAAAGTCTAAGTGTGGGGGAATTTGATATACGCATTTTATGCTCGTTTCTTAACGCATTTCCCTTTACGTTTAGCTATGTTATTATCTTAGTTTTATGTTTTCCTTATTTAAATTGTTATTTTGAAGTTCATTACGGTGGAGATTAATATCGACGCAATTCGGAGGAATTTCGGCGATTTTGCGATTTTTGCGATTTCGGACCACGAAAAATGGGCCGGCCCAAAAAGCAAATTATGGGCCGATTTCTCAACTCTTGTTTCGGCCCATTAACAAGCCCAAACCCATGTAATTCGGCCTAGATGCCTTTTGGTGAAGAGGAAAAGTCTTGTTTTGAAAGGGCAAGTCAACATTATCAAGCTAATAATCACAAATGGTGACTACACTAGGTGACTCTTGCTTTGCATTAAATGAAAAGATGACTTGCCATGGTGACAAGCTAGGTGATTCATGCTTAGGGTTTGGCAATGGTGACTAAGTGTGTGACTTGCCTTAATGATCATTGCATGCATTAAATGGAGGAGGCAAGGTGGAAGAGAGATGGCATGAATCCCTTGCCTATATAAGGGAGGAGGCCGGCCTTGAAGAGATCATCACTCATTTTGCTAAGCAAAGCTCTACACAAATACTCCTCCACCATTAAACACTTAAGAGTTCACACACCAAGCCGAAGCATCATCTTCCTCCATTCAAGGCCGAAGCAAGCTAGGGTTCCTCCATCCTTCCAAGCCGAAGCAAACCATCCTCCATCCCTCACAATACGCTAAGTCCCTTGTGAAGGAAGTCCATCTCCACCGTAGTTCATCAAGCACTCAAGATAAAAAGTGTAACCATGATCTTCACTTTCATTTCTTTAGCTTTGTATGTGAATCTTTTGATGTATTGGAATAACAAGTTTAGAAAGTTTAGATTTGTGTATCAAATGAATAACAAGTTTAGATTTGTGTTTCATGTGCCTAAACCGATTTGTAATATGCATGTGTTTATGATTTATAGCTTTTTATGCATGTTTGATACAATCTTAAAGCTTCGAATGCATGTATTAGAAAATACGCTAAGTCCCTCTCTTTTGCATGTTTCGATGATCGTAAGTTGTTTAGGATGTTTATACGCTAAGTTGCATTCCTACACAATTATCACGCATGTGTATTTAGTTAGAAGTTATGAATTTCGCAAGTTACAAAAAGGTTTGATGCATGAAAAGGGTAGGTTAATAAGATGAGATGATCACATGTAATTAGTAGTGTAACTTCTTATTTTTAGCAAGCATAATTAGACTTTAAGTTTCTTGATTGTTGAAACTTGTCTATGAGTAAAACATGTTAGATGCCTAAGAGTTTTAGTTGTGTTTGCATGTTATGTACTTTAATTTCGTAGATTAAATAACCAACTTCCAATCCCCCCAAATATTTACATTTCCGCATAATAACGAAACCATGCATGCGCCCTTAATTCCCCGGATAAAGAACGATCCCTACTCGCCAATATTACAAATGACAAACGAAGGGTTTAAATTGCAATGCGCGTAATCGGTGTTTTTAAGGTCTACTTTGTGTTATCGTAAATGCATGCTTTGCGCGTATCAATTTCCAATCCCCCCAAACTTTTATATTTCCGCTTAATAACGAAACCATGCATGCGCCCTTAATTCCCCGGATAAAGAACGATCCCTACTCGCCAATATTACAAATGACAAAAGAAGGGTTTAAATTGCAATGCGCGTAATCTGTGTTTTTAAGTTAACGTGAATGCATGTTTTGCGCGTATCAATTTTTGGCGCCGTTGCCGGGGAGTTAGAATGTTTTTTGTATGATTTCGTTGTACATTTGTGATTAAAAGCATGTCTAAATTTTCGAAGTACATACTTGTTCATTCTTGTTTATACTTAAAGAAATTTACATACATGTTTACAATGCATACTTTTACTTAGACGAATTTATTGATACTTAGTTTTTTTTACACTTGCATAATTTATTTTCATGTTAAAGGATAGTCTTTGATTTAATTTGAGTACTAGTACTTAGTTATTAAATAAATCTCTATGGAATAGGTGGTGCCTCTTTTGTTTGTCTATCTCCTTAACCCTTCGTGATGTGTGGATTTCATCACCACACGCCATAACCTAAGTGAAGTTATGGGCACGAGGTTGTGGGCGGAGTTTACAAACACTTGAGATTGTATACTATCTTATGATTTCGAGTAAGAGTTGGTTATGATGTCTAGAAGGGTTATGAATGGTGACGGGTTTTGAACTAAGAAAACAGAACACCAATGGAGTACATACTCTTACGAGTAAGCCTCGGGGTGTTTCTAAGAACAACATTGGAGTATATACTCTTACGAGTTAGCCTCAGGTTGTTCCCAGAAATTAGTTCTCACCTCTCGCGTTACATCTATCCCAACTGGTCATTTCCAACAATTACGAGGATTAACGATAGTTGGTATACATTTTCGCGCGGGCCGCACGGACAAGAGATTTATTCAATAACTAAGTCGTGTATTCCTTTTAAATCATAGGCGCAATCAAAACGTAGACGTACTTAAATTGATTTACATTGAGTACGAGTATTGGTTATAAAGTTTCGTTCTTTGGAATAGGTGGTGCCTCTTTTTCTGGTTTATCTCCTTAACCCTTCGTGATGTGTGGATTTCATCACCACACGCCATAACCTAAGTGAAGTTATGGGCACGAGGTTGTGGGCGGAGTTTACTAAGAACTTGAGATTATATACTATCTCACAAATTTGGCTGATTGTTGGATATGGTGAATGGGTTTATGATTGGTACCGGGTTTCGGATCTAAGCAATAGAACACCATTGGAGTATATACCGTAACTGGTTAGCCTCGGGGTGTTTCTAGGAACAACATTGGAGTATATACTCTTACGAGTAAGCCTCGGGTTGTTCTAAATATTAGTCCTTACCTCTCGCGTTATCTCTATTCCTACTAACCATTTCTAAACGTAACTAAGCTGAATTGTTGTCGGTATATATTTTCGCGCGGGCCGCACGTCCAAGAAATTTACCAAATGATCATTTCGCGTACTCTCTGTAAATCATAAGTGCATATGAATACGGATAAATACATGAACTTAATACGACATAATCCTTTAAATAGATGGTATATCGGATTATGCATGCTTAGACCTCCTGGAATCAGACTTCATCTTCGGATGAACGAGACCCATTGCACAGTCGAGAGCCTCTGCACCACGTACCATCGGGGCCAAAGGAAATAAATAAAACTTAGTCAAATTTGTGTGTTTGTTTGTGCATTAAAAACTGTAAAGGACTAACAACCGTTACTTAGCTTGCATAACCTCTTTTTAGGCTTTATGATACTCGGATTTCACTACCGAGTACCCTAACCTAAGTGAAGTTAGGGACATAAGATCGAAGAAGAGGTCATTCTTTGCATTCATTTTTTTTAGCACGTAACTCGTGTGTTTTCTGCAGGTTCTAACGTTTTCTCTTATGCATGCACTCCATCTTTCACGTAGGATTGTTGTTTAATGCATTTTATTGAAGAAAAAAATGTGTGTGGTGCATAAATTCAATGTGAATTATGGTTTGCTTGTATTTCAACCTTGTTTATATATGTTCTAACTAAATTTTTAGGTTTAGCATTATATAGTGTTAATTTGCAGAAAACATGTGTCTTAGTTTATTCATGTGCATAGCCCCTAAAATTGATTAAATCAATTGCATTACTTAGTAAAATACATATAGTGTCTTAACTATTATAAATTTTGTATAAATTTTGTGTGTATTAGTAGTTTTTAAGTATTTGTGTGTATTTATAGTATGCTTTGATAGTTTTACTATTTTATTTGTTATCACCTTGTTTTCTAAATATGCATTACAATTTTGGTTAGTATTCCTATATACATCTAAAAATTATTTGTTGATACTAACACTTGGTCTTTGGTGGATGTCAGGCTAATGAATGTCCGATCAGAATCCAGGACCATCTAGAACCACGTTTGAGGAACTCACAGAAAGACTAGCGAGACTTAGAGCTGACATCCTGGATCATCCCATCCTCGAAGAAGTTTCCGAGTCTTCACATTCATCATTCGAACATACTTTAGCCTCATCAACCGACCACAACTCAGAAGCAGAAGCACAAGAAGTCAACATGGCCAATGCAGGACAATCTCTTCGCCAGCGCACCTGCTCAACCGAATGGAGCAGCGGGCCTTCGAGCATTGCTTTTCCACAACCGGAGGAAAACATGAAGGATATCGAGCTAAAGAGTGGCTTCCTCCACCGACTACCCATTTTCCACGGACTTTCCAATGAAGATCCAAACAAGCATCTCAAACAATTCCAATTTGTTTGTAACAGCATGAAGCCATCCGATGCGGATACGGAGCTCTTCAAGCTGAAGGCATTTCCATTCACCCTAGTCGACAGGGCCGAGTCTTGGCTAATGGAACTACCGCCGAACCATATTACCTCATGGAAGCAACTTGCGGATATGTTCCTAGCGAAGTACTTCCCGGCCTCAAAGATCACCGTCTTGAGAAAGCAAATCACTGGCATCACACAGAAACCGGACGAGACCTTCGGCCAATACTACGACCGATTCAAAGTTTTGTGTGCCACTTGCCCATCGCATGGATTTTCCGAGACCAATCTCATGAATTACTTTTACGATGGTCTCAAGCCGATTGATAGGGAATTGCTGGATGCAGCAGCCACCGGTGCATTCATGGACTTAACCGAAACCGAAGCTAGAGCTCTTCTAGAGAATCGGGCGAATAATGATGCACAATATGGAATGTCCAACAGACGAGCAGTCGGTGAAGCGAGTTCTACAACCGACGCGGACGAAAAGTACGACAAACTAGCTCATATGCTAGAGAAGGTTTTAGAACTCGAGACGACAAGAGCGAAGGCAACTCAACGGCCTGTTTGCGGCATATGTCAAACACACGGTCACCACAATGACCAATGCCCTCAAGCGCAGGAGCAGGCAAGCGAGCCGGAGCACGCTAACGCCATCGGCGGATATCAGGGAGGACAAAGGTATAACAACTACAACAACTATGTCAACCGTGATCATCCAGGTTTTAGATGGAGCAGCAACGAGGGAACTTTGAACCCTCCAGCATCTCAACCTCAACAAAGCTACCAACGCCCTCCATTTCAACCACGACCACCGATGCAGCATGGTTCGTCATCACAACCCTTCACCAATCCGGATTACGACAAGATGTTGTCGCAACTTTCGGCCTCAACTCAAGTTCTCCTCGACGGACAATCGAAGACAAAGGAGACACTTGACTCACATGGCCGCGACATCACCGAAGTGAAGAAGCAGCTTGGCCAGCTTGTTGATTTCATGGGCCAAATCAAGGAAACCGGTCGGCTTCCACCTCAAACCACTCCTAATCAAAGAAACGTGAATGCTATAGTCACAAGGAGTGGGAAGATACTTGAGGAACCAAAGACCAAGCGATCTCATCTTGATGAAGTCACCATTGAGGACATCACCAACGAAGAAGAAGATGAGATCGATCCGGCTACTCAAGAGGCCGAAAAACAGAAGGTGACGCCTAATGTCACCAAGGCACAATCACCTCCACAACCTACCCCAATCAAAGGTAAGAACCATATTCCTTCAAATACGGTTATTACTAATTCTCCGTTTGCTGTTGCACCTTTCCCTAGCAGATTAAATAAATCAAAGAAGAAGGATGCCCAATATGAAGATATTTTGGACATCTTCCGAAAGGTGCAAGTGAATTTGCCATTGATCGAGTGCATAAAACAGGTGCCGATATACGCGAAGTTTCTCAAAGAATTATGCACACAGAGGAGGCAAACTCGAGAGAAGGAGGTTGTGAAGGTGAACGCAACCGTTTCGGCGGTTTTGCAGCGTCGGCTACCCCCAAAACTGAAGGACCCAGGGAGCTTTGCAGTTCCTTGCGTAATCGGTGACACCCACTTTGAAGACGTGATGCTTGATCTCGGAGCTTCCATCAACGTCATGCCTTACTATCTTTTCGAATCAATGGAGCTTGGAGATCTCAAGCAAGATGGTGTTGTCATCCAGTTAGCCGATCGCACCCACAAGTATCCGAGGGGATACGTAGAAGACGTTCTCGTGCAAGTCAACAACTTGATATTCCCAGCCGATTTCTATATAGTTGACATGGAAGAGAGTCCACTGAACACCACGCCACTGCTGCTTGGGCGACCTTTCATGCGGACTGCGAGAACGAAGATTGATGTCTTTCAAGGCACTTTCTCCATGGAGATTGATGGAGAAAGAATCGAGTTCAACATCCTGGACGGGATGAAGTTTCCAATGTCGAGCGTAGCTGCCATTTCGACATACGATCCCGTGGATACCTTAGCACAAGGCTACCTCGACACCATCAATGAGGATGAACTCGACATGGCCATTCAACTTGGGCATGACGGCCTTCTCGAAGCCTTACTAGAGCTTGAACCTCGTATTCAAGACATGGCCATGGCCCTAAATGCGGCACCACGAAAAGTAAGCTTTTCTCCTCCTTTACCAATTACTTTTGGTACTAATAAAATGGTTCCTTCCATCGTAGAAGCTCCAGTTTTAGAACTCAAGCTACTACCGGACCATCTGAAGTATGCGTACTTGGGCGAGAATGACACTTTACCCGTCATTATTTCGTCCGCGCTAGAAGAGGAGCAGGAGGAGAAACTCGTGAGTGTGCTCAAACGGTACAAACCCGCAATAGGCTGGACACTTGCGGACATCAAGGGAATAAATCCAGCAACATGTGTGCATAGGATTTTCCTTGAAGAAGGCACCAAGCCTACGCGGGAAGCACAGCGTCGGCTCCACCCTCCGATGATGGAGGTTGTAAAAAAGGAGGTAATTAAACTCATGGACTGTGGAGTTATTTACCCTATTTCTGATAGCCGTTGGGTTTCCCCAGTGCAGGTAGTACCTAAGAAATCGGGAATTACCGTCGTCGAGAATCTGGAAAATGAACTTGTGCCACAACGGACGATCACTGGACACCGAGTGTGCATTGATTACCGGAAGCTAAACGCTGCAACCCGCAAGGATCATTTTCCCTTACCATTCATCGACCAAATGCTGGAAAGATTAGCCGGCCATGCATTTTATTGTTTTCTCGACGGATAATCCGGCTACAACCAAATTAGCATTGCGGAGGAAGATCAAGAAAAGACAACGTTCACGTGCCCGTTCGGAACATTTGCCTATCGCCGCATGCCATTTGGACTATGTAATGCACCAGGTACATTTCAACGTTGCATGCTCTCAATTTTCTCCGAATACATTGAAAAAATTATTGAAGTATTCATGGACGACTTTAGTGTATTTGGGAGTGATTTTGATGCATGCTTAAACAATTTAGAAACTATTTTAAAAAGATGCGTTGAAACGAACTTGGTGCTTAATTGGGAGAAGTGCCATTTCATGGTTACGCAAGGGATAGTGTTAGGTCATATTATTTCCGAAAAAGGGTTAGAAGTTGATAAATCTAAAGTAGATCTTGTGCGTCACTTACCCTCTCCAACTTCGGTTAGAGAGATTCGTTCATTTCTTGGACACGCAGGATTTTATCGTAGGTTTATCAAAGACTTTTCCCACATCTCGCGCCCTTTGTGTAAACTGCTGCAAAAGGAGACCCCGTTCATCTTTGATGAAGAATGCAACGCTGCCTTCAACAAGTTGAAGGAGCTTCTCACGAGCGCTCCTATTTTATGCAGCCCTGATTGGTCTCTGCCATTTGAACTCATGTGCGACGCCTCGGATTATGCCGTAGGAGCCGTCTTGGGTCAGCGGAAGGACAAGAAGCCTTGCGTAATCTATTACGCCTCTCGGACGCTTGATGAAGCACAAAGAAATTATACTACCACCGAGAAGGAGTTTCTTGCCGTGGTTTTTGCTTTAGATAAATTTCGATCTTATTTACTTCAAACTAAAGTAACTGTGTTTACCGATCATGCAGCTTTGAAGTATCTAATGCTCAAAAAGGATGCAAAACCACGGCTTATAAGATGGATACTTCTACTCCAAGAATTCAACATCGAAATCAAGGATAAGAAGGGAGTAGAAAACGTCGTCGCTGACCACCTATCGCGTTTGATAGGTGACCATGAGCCTGTCGAGATTGAAGAAACTTTTCCGGATGAAAAACTCTTCGGAATTGAGGTAACTATTTCGGAAACTCCATGGTATGCCGATATCGTAAATTACTTAGTTACCGGTGAGTTTCCGTCTACCATGCATAAATTTCAACGTGACAAACTTAAGCATAATGCTAGAACCTTTATCTGGGATGAGCCTTATTTGTGGAAACAATGCTCCGATTTAGTAATTAGGAGATGTATCCCGGATAGTGAGTTTAAGCCCATTCTAGACTTTTGTCACAATGAAGCATGTGGGGGACACTTTGGTTCTAGGAGGACAGCCCTTAAGATTTTAGATTGCGGTTTCTTTTGGCCTAGTTTATTTCGCGATGCTCATGCATATTGTGCTGCATGTGATAAGTGCCAGAGATTCGGTAATTTAGGCCCTAGAGATCAAATGCCACAACACTACATATTTAATGTCGAAATTTTTGATGTGTGGGGTATTGATTTTATGGGACCATTTCCTCCCTCCAATGGTTTTACTTATATCTTACTCGCAGTAGATTATGTTTCTAAATGGGTGGAGGCAAAGGCCACCCGTACTAATGATTCGCGAGTTGTTGCAGATTTCCTACGAACTAACATTTTCAGTAGATTTGGAATGCCACGCGTTCTAATTAGCGATGGAGGAAGTCACTTTTGCAACCGCACGGTGGAAGCACTAATGAGGAAGTATGGCGTAAAACACAAGGTTTCCACACCATACCACCCTCAAACAAATGGAATGGCTGAAGTTTCCAACCGTGAGATCAAGAAGATTTTGGAGCGAACCGTCCGCCCAAACCGGAAAGATTGGAGTCAATGCTTAGACGATGCATTGTGGGCTTACAGGACTGCCTACAAGACCCCCATTGGTATGTCACCTTTCCGATTAATTTATGGGAAGACGTGCCATCTTCCGGTTGAATTGGAGCACAAGGCATGGTGGGCCGTGAAGAAATTCAACATCGATCGAGATGCAGCAGGTTTGCATCGGAAGCTACAACTTTGTGAACTAGAAGAAATCAGAAATGATGCTTTCGACAATGCGTGGATTTACAAAGAGAAGACGAAAAAGATCCATGATCAGATGATTCGCGGGAAGAGTTTTGAAGTTGGGCAGAAAGTATTGCTTTTCAATTCAAGACTTAAGCTCTTTCCGGGAAAGCTTCGCTCTCGATGGATGGGGCCATTCATAGTTTCTCAAGTTCTACCTCATGGAGCAGTTCTCATTCGATCTATCGACAAAGGTAGTGAGTTCAAAGTAAATGGCCATCGCTAGAAGCCCTATTTTGAGGCATTTGCGGAACACACCGTGGAGGAGATGCAACTCCAAGAACCGGCCATTTCAAAAACAAAATGATGCATCACGTCCAAATCTAACGACGTAAAACAAGCGCTCATTGGGAGGCAACCCAATAGGGAGACAACAGATTTGTTTTCTTCTCCCCTTTTACTTAATTTAATGGCTTTTGTATTTTAAACTAGAATTTTCGTAGATCCTATACTCCATGTTTAATTCTATACTGTTACTTTACTACATTGAGGGCAATGTAGAGTTTAAGTGTGGGGGAAGGGTTTATAATTTAATTGTGTCTAAATTAGTGTTTTTCAGAGTCTTTAGGATGCCCTTAGCTAGTCGATGATGAAATTTGACCGATACGAACACATGGCGTATGAATCACATGCATCGAATTCTTGTGCTAATTGAGATATTCTATATGTTTTTAACATGTAGTAGATATGAATTGCAAAACATGGTACAGAAAATCGCATGCTTGAATAAGTTTTTAATCATATGAACCCTATGTGAGCTTTTGAGCTATCTGTTCTTTATTCGAGTGAATATGCATCCATTTCGTAGCTACTAGCTTATATATGCCTCATTCAATTGCTTGCCATAGATTTTAATGAACTAGAGAATACTAGAACTTACTCATGTCAATTTGCAAAGCTTTTAAGTTGATACATACTTTGATTTTGGAAATGATTAAAGGCATTTAGGATTTTTCCACCACATTGCCAAATATCCATGTATCCCATTTGTACGCACAAGTTGCGACACCCCTAGATAAACCAATTGAGCCCACGTTAAGCTTTTCTTTCATCACCATATATACCTAAACACTTACCCTAGTATAGAATATCCTTACCCTTGTTCCGGAAACTTGGTGAGAATTTTTCGAAACTAGCACATAAGATTATGGTTTGGTAGGAAAGATTGAAAGAGTTAATGTGAGTAAGGGGAAAGACTTGTCCAAATAGCTAAAAAAGTTGTGATTGCCAAAAAGAAAAGAAAAAATTATATTTGAGAGAATGAAAAGAAAAAAAAAATTAGTATCTCTCATGGCAATATGTTGTGTTCTAAGAATAACCATTTGGATTAACGTCCCCCTTATTTACGGATTTGGAGTTTACGATAAATTGAAGGCCCAAAAATAGAACAAATATGGCCTTTGTCCTGTCCGAAAAGCTCAAAGGGTAGTTTAAATTGAAGTATACATGGTAACATTCGAGTGGAGATGGAGGACGAATTTGGTGCTAGACTAAGTCGTTGGAACGTTTTTATCACCACATATCTAAATTTCGAATGCCTTAGCCTTAACCCCATTACAACCTCACTAAAAGTCCTTTATGATCCTTAAAATGAGTAGCTTTCAATTAGTAGAGTAAGTTGCATGAGTAAGCTTATGGTTTTGGTTCATTTGTGCAAGTAATCAAACTTTATTCATGTGGTTTTCATTTCAATTCATATACACTTTAAGTGAACCATTTTCATGAGTGAAAAATATGATGAGTGCATCCTTGTGAGTTGATTAAACCTTTATTCAAAGCATGCACAGCTATAACATAACCATTGTTTTCTCTGATATACGCATTTTATGCTCGTTTCTTAACGCATTTCCCTTTACGTTTAGCTATTTTATGCTCGTTTCTTAACGCATTTCCCTTTATGCTCATTTTAAGGATCATAAAGGACTTTTAGTGAGGTTGTAATGCGGTTAAGGCTAAGGCATTCGAAATTTAGATATGTGGTGATAAAAACGTTCCAACGACTTAGTCTAGCACCATAATCAGTCCTCCATCTCCATTTGAATGTTACCATGTATATTTCAAGCTAATCTACCCTTTGAGCTTTTCGGACAGGACAAAGGCCATATTTTGTTCTATTTTTAGGCCTTCAATTTATCGTAAACTCCAAATCCGCAAATAAGGGGGACGTTAATCCAATTGGTTTCTATTTTAGAACACAACATATTGCCATGAGAGATAATAATTTTTTCTTTTCATTCTCTCGAATATATTTTTTTCTTTTCTTTTTGGCAATCACATACTTTTTTTTTAGCTATTAGGACAAGTCTTTCCCCTTACTCACATTAACTCTTCCAATCTTTCCTACCGAACCACCATCTTATGTGCTAGTTTCGAAAAATTCTCACCAAGTTTCCGGAACAAGGGTAAGGATATTCTATACTAGGGTAAGTGTTTAGGTATATATGGTGATCAAAGAAAAGCTTAACGTGGGCTCAATTGGTTTATCTAGGGGTGTCGCAACTTGTGCGTACAAATGGGATACATGGATATATGGCAATGTGGTGGAAAATCCTAAATGCCTTTAATCATTTCCAAAATCAAAGTATGTATCAACTTAAAAGCTTTGTAAATTGACATGAGTAAGTTCTAGTATTCTCTAGTTCATTAAAATCTATGGCAAGCAATTGAATGAGGCATATATAAGCTAGTAGCTACGAAATGGATGCATATTCACTCGAATAAAGAACAGATAGCTCAAAAGCTCACATAGGGTTCATATGATTAAAAACTTATTCAAGCATGCGATTTTCTGTACCATGTTTTGCAATTCATATCTACTACATGTTAAAAACATATAGAATATCTCAATTAGCACAAGAATTCGATGCATGTGATTCATACGCCATGTGTTCGTATCGGTCAAATTTCATCATCGACGAGCTAAGGGCATCCTAAATACTTTGAAAAACACTAATTTAGACACAATTAAATTGTAAACCCTTCCCCCACACTTAAACTCTACATTGCCCTCAATGTACTAAAGTAACAGTATAGATTTAAACATGGAGTATAGGATCTACGAAAATTTTAATCTAATACGCAAAAAGCCATTAAATTAAGTAAAAGGGGAGAAGAAAACAAATCTGTTGTCTCCCTATTGGGTTGCCTCCCAACAAGCGCTCGTTTTACGTCGTTAGCTTTGGACGTGATGCATCAGTTTGGTTTTGAAATGGCCGGTTCTTGGAGTTGCATCTCCTCCACGGTGTGCTCCGCAAATGCCTCAAAATAGGGCTTCAAGCGATGGCCATTTACTTTGAACTCACTGCCTTTGTCGATAGATCGAATGAGAACTGCTCCATGAGGTAGGACTTGAGAAACTATGAATGGCCCCACCCATCGAGAGCGAAGCTTTCCCGGAAAGAGCTTAAGTCTTGAATTGAAAAGCAATACTTTCTGCCCTGGTTCAAAACTCTTCCCGCGAATCATCTGATCGTGGATCTTTTTCGTCTTCTCTTTGTAAATCCACGCATTGTCGAAAGCATCATTTCTGATTTCTTCAAGTTCACAAAGTTGAAGCTTCCGATGCAAGCCTGCGGCATCTCGATCGATGTTGAATTTCTTCACAGCCCACCATGCCTTGTGCTCTAGTTCAACCGGAAGATGGCACGCCTTCCCATAAATTAATCGGAAAGGGGACATACCGATGGGGGTCTTGTAGGCAGTCCTGTAAGCCCACAATGCATCGTCTAAGCATTGACTCCAATCTTTCCGGTTGGGGCGGACGGTTCGTTCCAAAATCTTCTTGATCTCACGGTTGGAAACTTCAGCTATTCCATTTGTTTGAGGGTGGTATGGTGTGGAAACCTTGTGCTTTACGCCATACTTCCTCATCAGTGCTTCCACCGTGCGGTTGCAAAAGTGACTTCCTCCATCGCTCATTAGAACGCGTGGCATTCCAAATCTACTGAAAATGTTAGTTCGTAGGAAATCTGCAACAACTCGCGAATCATTAGTACGGGTGGCCCTTGCCTCCACCCATTTAGAAACATAATCTACTGCGAGTAAGATATAAGTAAAACCATTGGAGGGAGGAAATGGTCCCATAAAATCAATACCCCACACATCAAAAATTTCGACATTAAATATGTAGGGTTGTGGCATTTCATCTTTAGGCCCTAAATTACCGAATCTCTGGCACTTATCACATGCAGCACAATATGCATGAGCATCGCGAAATAAACTAGGCCAAAAGAAACCGCAATCTAAAATCTTAAGGGCTGTCCTCCTTGAACCAAAATGTCCCCCACATGCTTCATTGTGACAAAAGTTTAAAATAGGCTTAAATTCAGTATCCGGGATACATCTCCTAATTACTAAATCGGAGCATTGTTTCCATAAATAAGGCTCATCCCAGATAAAGGTTCTAGCATTATGCTTAAGTTTGTCACGTTGAAATTTATGCATGGTAGACGGAAACTCACCGGTAACTAAGTAATTTACGATATCTGCATACCATGGAGTTTCCGAAATAGTTACCTCAATTCCGAAGAGTTTTTCATCCGGAAAAGTTTCTTCAATCTCGACAGGCTCATGGTCACCTATCAAACGTGATAGGTGGTCAGCGACGACGTTTTCTACTCCCTTCTTATCCTTGAATTCGATGTTGAATTCTTGGAGTAGAAGTATCCAACTTATAAGCCGTGGTTTTGCGTCCTTCTTTAGCATTAGATACTTCAAAGCTGCATGATCAGTATACACAGTTACTTTAGTTTGAAGTAAATAAGACCGAAATTTATCTAAAGCAAAAACCACTGCAAGAAACTCCTTCTCGGTGGTAGTATAATTTCTTTGCGCTTCATCAAGCGTCCGAGAGGCGTAATAGATTACGCAAGGCTTCTTGTCCTTCCGCTGACCCAAGACGGCTCCTACGGCATAATCCGAGGCGTCGCACATGAGTTCAAATGGCAGAGACCAATCAGGGCTGCATAAAATAGGAGCGCTTGTAAGAAGTTCCTTCAACTTGTTGAAGGCAGCGTTGCATTCCTTGTCAAATACGAACGGGGTCTCCTTTTGCAGCAATTTACACAACGGGCGCGAGATGTGGGAAAAGTCTTTGATAAACCTACGATAAAATCCTGCGTGTCCAAGAAAAGAACGAATCTCTCTAACCGAAGTTGGAGAGGGTAAGTGACGCACAAGATCTACTTTAGATTTATCTACTTCTAACCCTTTTTCAGAAATAATATGACCTAACACGATCCCTTGCGTAACCATGAAATGGCACTTCTCCCAATTAAGCACCAAGTTCGTTTCAACGCATCTTTGTAAAATAGTTTCTAAATTGTTTAAGCATGCATCGAAATCACTCCCAAATACACTAAAGTCGTGCATGAATACTTCAATAATTTTTTCAATGTACTCGGAGAAAATTGAGAGCATGCAACGTTGAAATGTACCTGGTGCATTACACAGTCCAAATGGCATTCGGCGGTATGCAAACGTTCCGAAAGGGCATGTGAACGTTGTCTTTTCTTGATCTTCCTCCGCAATGCTAATTTGGTTGTAGCCGGAGTATCCGTCGAGAAAACAATAAAATGCATGGCCGGCTAATCTTTCCAGCATTTGGTCGATGAATGGTAATGGAAAATGATCCTTGCGGGTTGCGGCGTTGAGCCTCCGGTAATCAATGCACACTCGGTGTCCAGTGATCGTCCTTTGTGGCACAAGTTCATTTTCCAGATTCTCGACGACGGTGATTCCCGATTTCTTGGGTACTACCTGTACAGGGGAAACCCAACGGCTATCAGAAATAGGGTAAATAACTCCACAGTCCATGAGTTTAATTACCTCCTTTTTTACCACCTCCATCATCGGAGGGTGGAGCCGACGTTGTGCTTCCCGCGTAGGCTTGGTGCCTTCTTCAGGGAAAATCCTATGCACACATGTTGCTGGATTTATTCCCTTGATGTCCGCAAGTGTCCAGCCTATTGCGGGTTTGTACCTCTTGAGCACACTCACGAGCTTCTCCTCCTGTTCCTCTTCTAGCGCGGACGAAATAATGACCGGTAAAGTTTCATTCTCGCCTAAGTACGCATACTTCAGATGGTCCGGTAGTAGCTTGAGTTCTAAAACTGGAGCTTCTACGATGGAAGGAACAATTTTATTAGTACCAAAAGTAATTGGTAAAGGGGGAGAAAAGCTTACTTTTCGTGGTGCGGCATTTAGGGCCATGGCCATGTCTTGAATTCGAGGTTCAGGCTCTAGCGAGGCCTCGAGAAGGCCGTCATGCCCAAGTTGAATGGCCATGTCGAGTTCATCCTCATTGATGGCGTCGAGGTAGCCTTGTGCTAAGGTATCCACAGGATCGTATGTCGAAATGGCAGCTACGCTCGACATTGGAAACTTCATCCCGTCCAGGATGTTGAACTCGATTCTTTCTCCATCAATCTCCATGGAGAAAGTGCCTTGAAACACATCGATCTTCGTTCTCGCAGTCCGCATGAAAGGTCGCCCAAGCAGCAGCGGCGTGGTGTTCAGTGGACTCTCTTCCATGTCAACTATATAGAAATCGGCTGGGAATATTAAGTTGTTGACTTGCACGAGTACGTCTTCTATGTATCCCCTCGGATACTTGTGTGTGCGATCGGCTAACTGGATGACAACACCATCTTGCTTGAGATCTCCAAGCTCCATCGATTCGAAAAGATAGTAAGGCATGACGTTGATGGAAGCTCCTAGATCAAGCATTACGTCTTCGAAGTGGGTGTCACCGATTACGCAAGGAACTGCAAAGCTCCCTGGGTCCTTCAGTTTTGGGGGTAGCCGACGCTGCAAAACCGCCGAAACGGTTGCGTTCACCTTCACAACCTCCTTCTCTCGAGTTTGCCTCCTCTGTGTGCATAATTCTTTGAGAAATTTCGCGTATATCGGCACCTGTTTTATGCACTCGATCAAGGGCAAATTCACTTGCACCTTTCGGAAGATGTCCAAAATATCTTCATATTGGGCATCCTTCTTCTTTGATTTATTTAATCTGCTAGGGAAAGGTGCAACAGCAAACGGAGAATTAGTAATAACCGTATTTGAAGGAATATGGTTTTTACCTTTGATTGGGGTAGGATGTGGAGGTGATTGTGCCTTGGTGACATTAGGCGTCACCTTCTTTTTCTCGGCCTCTTGAATTGCCGGATCGATCTCATCTTCTTCTTCGTTGGTGATGTCCTCAATGGTGACTTCATCAAGATGAGATCGCTTGGTCTTTGGTTCCTCAAGTATCTTCCCACTCCTTGTGACTATAGCATTCACGTTTCTTTGATTAGGAGTGGTTTGAGGTGGAAGCCGACCGGTTTCCTTGATTTGGCCCATGAAATCAACAAGCTGGCCAAGCTGCTTCTTCACTTCGGTGATGTCGCGGCCATGTGAGTCAAGTGTCTCCTTTGTCTTCGATTGTCCGTCGAGGAGAACTTGAGTGGAGGCCGAAAGTTGCGACAACATCTTGTCGTAATCCGGGTTGGTGAAGGATTGCGAAGACGAACCATGCTGCATCGGTGGCCTTGGTTGAAATGGAGGGCGTTGGTAGTTTTGTTGAGGTGCTGGAGGGTTCAAAGTTCCCTCGTTGCTGCTCCATCTAAAACCTGGATGATCACGGTTGACATAATTGTTATAATTGTTATACCGTTGTCCTCCCTGTTATCCGCCGATGGCGTTTGCGTGCTCCGGCTCGCTAGCTTGCTCTGGCACCTGTGGGCATTGGTCGTTGTGGTGACCTTGTGATTGACATATGCCACAAACAGGCCGTTGAGTTGCCCTGGCTCTTGTCGTCTCGAGATCTAAAACCTTCTCTAGCATATGAGCTAGTTTGTCGTATTTTTCGTCCGCGTCGGGTTTTGAACTCGCTTCACCGACTGCTCGTCTGTTGGACATTCCATATTGTGCATCATTATTCACCCGATTTTCTAGAAGAGTTCTAGCTTCGGTTTCGGTTAAGTCCATGAATGCACCGGTAGCTGCTGCATCCAGCAATTCCCTATCAATCGGCTTGAGACCATCGTAAAAGTAATTCATGAGATTGGTCTCGGAAAATCCATGCGATGGGCAAGTGGCACACAAAACCTTGAATCGGTCGTAATATTGGCCGAAGGTCTCGTCCAATTTCTGTGTGATGCCAGTGATTTGCTTTCTCAAGATGGTGATCTTTGAGGCCGGGAAGTACTTCGCTAGGAACATATCCGCAAGTTGCTTCCATGAGGTAATATGGTTCGGCGGTAGTTCCATAAGCCAAGACTCGGCCCTGTCGACTAGGGTGAATGGGAATGCCTTCAGCTTGAAGAGCTCCGTATCAGCATCGGCTGGCTTCATGCTGTTACAAACAAATTGGAATTGTTTGAGATGCTTGTTTGGATCTTCATTGGAAAGTCCGTGAAAAATGGGTAGTCGGTGGAGGAAACCACTCTTCAGCTCGACTTCTTTCATGTTTTCCCCCGGTGGTGGAAAAGCAATGCTCGAAGGTCCGCTGCTCCATTCGGTTGAGCAGGTGCGCTGACGAAGAGACTGTCCTGCATTGGCCATGTTGATTTCTTGTGCTTCTGCTTCTGAATTGTGGTCGGTTGATGAGGCTAAAGAGTGGTCGGTTGATGAATGTGAAGACTCGGAACCTTCCTCGATGATGGGATGATCCAGGATGTCTGTTTGAGCTTTAAGTCTCGCTATTGTCTCTGCGATTTCCTCAAACTTTGTTCTAGATGGTCCAGGATCCCGATCGGACATTCATTAGCCTGAGCATCCACCAAAGACCAAGTGTTAGTATCAACAAAGAATTTGAGATGAATATAGGAATACTAACCAAAATCGTAAGACATATTTAGAAAACAAAGCAATAACAAATAGTAAAACTATCAAAGCATACTATAAATACTCACAAATACTTAAAAACTACTAATAACACACAAAAGTTATAATACTTAAGACACTAAATGTAATTTACTAAGTAATGCAAATGATTTAATCAATTTTATGGGCTATGCAAAAGAATGTAATAAACTAAGACACATGTTTTCTGCAAATTAAAACTATATAATGCTAAACCCAAGAATTTAGTTAGAACATATATAAACAAAGTTCAAATACAAGCAAACAATAATTCACATCGAATTTATGCACCACACATTTTTTTTCAATAAAATGCATTAAACAACAATCCTACGTGAAAGATGGAGTGCATGCATAAGAGAAAACGTTAGAACCTGCAGAAAACACACGAGTTACGTGCTAAAAAAAAATGAATGCAAAGAATGACCTCTTCTTCGATCTTATGTCCCTAACTTCACTTAGGTTAGGGTACTCGGTAGTGAAATCCTAGTATCATAAAGCCTAAGAGAGGTTATGCAAGCTAAGTAACGTTTGTTAGTCCTTTACAGTTTTTAATGCACAAACAAACACAAAAATTTGACTAAGTTTTATTTATTTCCTTTGGCCCCGATGGTACGTGGTGCAGAGGCTCTCGACTGTGCAATGGGTCTCGTTCATCCGAAGATGAAGTCTGATTCCAGGAGGTCTAAGCATGCATAATCCGATATACCATCTATTTAAAGGATTATGTCGTATTTATTTAGTTCGTATTTAACCGTATTCATATGCACTTATGATTTACAGAGAGTACGCGAAATGATCATTCGGTAAATTTCTTGGACGTGCGGCCCGCGCGAAAATGTATACCGACCACAATTCAGCTTAGTTACGTTTAGAAATGGCAAGTAGGAATAGAGATAACGCGAGAGGTAAGGACTAATATTTAGAACAACCCGAGGCTTACTCGTAAGAGTATATACTCCAATGTTGTTCCTAGAGACACCCCGAGGCTAACCAGTTACGGTATATACTCCAATGGTGTTCTATTGCTTAGATCCGAAACCCGGCACCAATCATAAACCCACTCACCATATCCAACAATCAGCCAAATTTGTGAGATAGTATATAATCTCAAGTCCTTAGTAAACTCCGCCCACAACCTCGTGCCCATAACTTCACTTAGGTTATGGCGTGTGGTGATGAAATCCACACTTCACGAGGGGTTAAGGAGATAAACCAGAAAAAGAGGCACCACCTATTCCAAAGAACGAAACTAAATAACCAATACTCGTAATCAATGTAAATCAATTTAAGTACGTCTACGTTTTGATTGCGCCTATGATTTAAAAGGAATACACGACTTAGTTATTGAATGAATCTCTTGTCCGTGCGGCCCGCGCGAAAATGTATACCAACTATCGTTAATTCTCGTAATTGTTGGAAATGACCAGTTGGGATAGATGTAACGCGAGAGGTGAGAACTAATTTCTGGGAACAACCTGAGGCTAACTCGTAAGAGTATATACTCCATTGTTGTTCTTAGAAACACCCCGAGGCTTACTCGTAAGAGTATATACTCCAATGGTGTTCTGTTTTCTTAGTTCAAAACCCGTCACCATTCATAACCCTTCTAGACATCATAACCAATTATTACTCGAATTCACAAGATAGTATACAATCTCAAGTGTTTGTAAACTCCGCCCACAACCTCGTGTCCATAACTTCACTTAGGTTATGGCGTGTGGTGATGAAATCCACACTTCACGAAGGGTTAAGGAGATAGACAAACAAAAGAGGCACCACCTAGTCCATAGAGATTTATTTAATAACTAAGTGCTAGTACTCAAATTAAATCAAAGACTATCCTTTAACATGAAAATAAATTATGCAAGTGTAAAAACTAAGTATAAATAAATTCGTATAAGTAAAAGTATGCATTGTAAACATGTATATAAATTTCTATAAGTATAAACAAGTATGAATAAGTATAAACAAGTATGCATCTCGAAAATTTAGACATGCTTTTAATTACAAATGTACAACGAAATCATACAAAAACATTCTAATTCCCCGGCAACGGCGCCAAAAATTGATACGCGCAAAACATGCATTCACGTTAACTTAAAAACACAGATTACTGATATACGCATTTTATGCCCGTTTCTTAACGCATTTCCCTTTTCGTTTAGCTATGTTATTATCTTAGTTTTTATGTTTTCCTTATTTAAATTGTTATTTTGAAGATCTTTACGGTGGAGATTAATAACGACGCAATTCGGAGGAATTTCGGCGATTTTGCGATTTTTGCGATTTTGGACCTCCGAAAATGGGCCGGACCAAAAAGCAAATTATGGGCCGATTTCTCAACTCTTGTTTCGGCCCATTATCAAGCCCATGACCATTCAATTCTGCTAGGATTCACTTTGGGGAAGAGGAAAAGTCAACAATATCAAGCTTTGTGACTCATTTTAGTGACTAAGCTTTGTGATCATCACAAATGATGACTTGCCATGTGACTTGCCATGGTGACTCTTGCTTAGGGTTTATAAATGGTGACTTGCATGGTGACTCTTGCTTAGGGTTCATAAATGATGATCACAAATGGTGACTTGCCTAGGTGACTAAGGCTTGCATTAAATGGAGGGAGGCAAGGTGGAAGAGAGAAGGCAACATCCCTTGCCTATATAAGAGAGGAGGCAGCCATAAAACAGAGCCATCACTTAAATTACTAGCCAAAGCTCTACACAAATACTCTTCCACCATAAACACTTCAAGGTTTCTCAAGCAAAGCCGAAGCACATCTCCTCCATCCAAGCCGAAGCAATCCTCCTCCATCCAACACAATACGCTAAGTCCCTTGTGAAGGAAATCCATCTCCACCGTAGATCATCAAGCATTCAAGACAAAAAGTGTAACCATGATCTTCACTTTCATTTCTTTTGCTTTGTATTTGAACCTTTTGATGTATTGGAATACATTTATGTATCAAATGAAGAACAAGTTTAGATTTGTGTTTTATGTGTTTAAACCGATTCATAAGTTGCATGTGTTTATGATTTCTAGCCTTTTATGCATGTTCGATACAATCTTAAAGCTTCGTAAGCATGTGTTAGAAAATACGCTAAGTCCCTCTCTTTCGCATGTTTCGATGATCGTATGTTGTTTAGGATGTTTATACGCTAAGTTGCATTCCTACTCAATTATTAAGCATGTGTATTTAGTTAGAAGTTATGAATTTCGTAACTTACAAAAAGGTTTGATGCATGAAAAGGGTAGGCTAATAAGATGAGATGATCACATGTAATTAGTAGTGTAACTTCTTATTTTTAGCAAGCATAATTAGACTTTAAGTTTCTTGATTTTGAAACTTGTCTATGAGTAAAACATGTTAGATGCCTAAGAGTTTTAGTTGTGTTTGCATGTTTTTGTACTTTAATTACGTAGATTAAACAATCAACTTCCAATCCCCCCAACATTTATATTTCCGCTTATTAACGAAACCATGCATGCGCCCTTAATTCCCCGGATAAAGAACGATCCCTACTCGCCAATATTACAAATGACAAAAGAAGGGTTTAAATTGCAATGCGCGTAATCTGTGTTTTTAAGTTAACGTGAATGCATGTTTTGCGCGTATCAATTTTTGGCGCCGATGCCGGGGAGTTAGAATGTTTTTGTATGATTTCGTTGTACATTTGTGATTAAAAGCATGTCTAAATTTTCGAAGTACATACTTGTTCATTCTTGTTTATACTTAAAGAAATTTACATACATGTTTACAATCCATACTTTTACTTAGACGAATTTATTTATACTTAGTTTTTACACTTGCATAATTTATTTTCATGTTAAAGGATAGTCTTTGATTTAATTTGAGTACTAGTACTTAGTTATTAAATAAATCTCTATGGAATAGGTGGTGCCTCTTTTGTTTGTCTATCTCCTTAACCCTTCGTGATGTGTGGATTTCATCACCACACGCCATAACCTAAGTGAAGTTATGGGCACGAGGTTGTGGGCGGAGTTTACAAACACTTGAGATTGTATACTATCTTGTGAATTCGAGTAAGAGTTGGTTATGATGTCTAGAAGGGTTATGAATGGTGACGAGTTTTGAACTAAGAAAACAGAACACCATTGGAGTATATACTCTTACGAGTAAGCCTCGGGGTGTTTCTAAGAACAACATTGGAGTATATACTCTTACGAGTTAGCCTCAGGTTGTTCCCAGAAATTAGTTCTCACCTCTCGCGTTACATCTATCCCAACTGGTCATTTCCAACAATTACAAGAATTAACGATAGTTGGTATACATTTTCGCACGGGCCGCACGGACAAGAGATTTATTCAATAACTAAGTCGTGTATTCCTTTTAAATCATAGGCGCAATCAAAACGTAGACGTACTTAAATTGATTTACATTGAGCACGAGTATTGGTTATAAGGTTTCGTTCTTTGGAATAGGTGGTGCCTCTTTTTCTGGTTTATCTCCTTAACCCCTCGTGATGTGTGGATTTCATCACCACACGCCATAACCTAAGTGAAGTTATGGGCACGAGGTTGTGGGCGGAGTTTACTAAGAACTTGAGATTATATACTATCTCACAAATTTGGCTGATTGTTGGATATGGTGAATGGGTTTATGATTGGTGCCGGGTTTCGGATCTAAGCAATAGAACACCATTGGAGTATATACCGTAACTGGTTAGCCTCGGGGTGTCTCTAGGAACAACATTGGAGTATATACTCTTACGAGTAAGCCTCGGGTTGTTCTAAATATTAGTCCTTACCTCTTGCGTTATCTCTATTCCTACTAACCATTTCTAAACGTAACTAAGCTGAATTGTAGTCGGTATATATTTTCGCGCGGGCCGCACGTCCAAGAAATTTACCGAATGATCATTTCGCGTACTCTCTGTAAATCATAAGTGCATACGAATACGGATAAATACGAACTTGATAAATACGACATAATCCTTTAAATAGATGGTATATCGGATTATGCATGCTTAGACCTCCTGGAATCAGACTTCATCTTCGGATGAACGAGACCCATTGCACAGTCGAGAGCCTCTGCACCACGTACCATCGGGGCCAAAGGAAATAAATAAAACTTAGTCAAATTTTTGTGTTTATATGTGCATTAAAAACTGTAAAGGACTAACAACCGTTACTTAGCTTGCATAACCTCTTTTTAGGCTTTATGATACTCGGATTTCACTACCGAGTACCCTAACCTAAGTGAAGTTAGGGACATAAGATCGAAGAAGAGGTCATTCTTTGCATTCATTTTTTTTAGCACGTAACTCGTGTGTTTTCTGCAGGTTCTAACGTTTTCTCTTATGCATTCACTCCATCTTTCACGTAGGATTGTTGTTTAAATGCATTTTATTGAAAGAAAAAAAAAAGTGTGTTGTGCATAAATTCAATGTGAATTATTGTTTGCTTGCATTGGAACCTTGTTTATATATATTCTAACTAAATTCTTAGGTTTAGCATTATATAGTGTCAATTTGCAGAAAACATGTGTCTTAGTCTATTACATTCTTTTGCATAGCCCTTAAATTGATTAAATCATTTGCATATTTAGTGTCTTAAGTATTATAAATTTTGAGTGTTATTAGTAGTTTTTTAGTATTTGTGAGTATTTATGTTTGCTTTGATAGTTTTACTATTTTATTTGTTATCGCTTTGTTTTCTAAATATGCCTTACAATTTTGGTTAGTATTCCTATATTCATCCCAAATTCTTTGTTGATACTAACACTTGGTCTTTGGTGGATGCTCAGGCTAATGAATGTCCGATCGGAATCCTGGACCATCTAGAACAAAGTTTGAGGAGATCGCAGAGAGAATAGCGAGACTTAAAGCTCAAACTGACATCCTGGATCATCCCATCATCGAGGAAGGTTCCGAGTCTTCACATTCATCAACCGACCATACTTTAGCCTCATCAACCGACCACAATTCAGAAGCAGAAGCACAAGAAATCAACATGGCCAATGCAGGACAGTCTCTTCGCCAGCGCACCTGCTCAACCGAATGGAGCAGCGGACCTTCAAGCATTGCTTTTCCACCACCGGGGGAAAACATGAAAGAAGTCGAGCTGAAGAGTGGTTTCCTCCACCGACTACCCATTTTTCACGGACTTTCCAATGAAGATCCAAACAAGCATCTCAAACAATTCCAATTTGTTTGTAACAGCATGAAGCCAGCCGATGCTAATACGGAGCTCTTCAAGCTGAAGGCATTTCCATTCACCCTAGTCGACAGGGCCGAGTCTAGGCTTATGGAATTACCGCCGAACCATATCACTTCATGGAAGCAACTTGCGGACATGTTCCTAGCGAAGTACTTCCCGGCCTCAAAAATCACCGTCTTGAGAAAGCAAATCACTGGCATCACACAGAAATTGGACGAGACCTTCGGCCAATATTACGACCGATTCAAGGTTTTGTGTGCCACTTGCCCATCGCATGGATTTTCCGAGACCAATCTCATGAATTACTTTTACGATGGTCTCAAGCCGATCGATAGGGAATTGCTAGATGCAGCAGCTACAGGTGCATTCATGGACTTAACCGAAATCGAAGCCAGAACTCTCCTTGAAAATCGGGCGAATAATGATGCACAATACGGAATGTCAAACAGACGAGCAGTCGGTGAAGCGAGTTCTACAACCGACGCGGACGAAAAATACGACAAATTAGCTCATATGCTAGAGAAGGTTTTAGATCTCGAGACGACAAGAGCCAGGGCAACTCAACGGCCTGTTTGCGGCATATGTCAATCACAAGGTCACCACAATGACCAATGCCCTCAAGCGCCAGAGCAGGCAAGCGAGCCGGAGCACGCTAACGCCATCGGCGGATATCAGGGAGGACAAAGGTATAACAATTACAACAACTATGTCCACCGTGATCATCCGGGGTTTAGATGGAGCAGCAACGAGGGAACTTTGAACCCTCCAGCACCTCAACAAAGCTACCAACGCCCTCCATTTCAACCAAGGCCACCGATGCAGCAGGGTTCGTCTTCGCAATCCTTCACCAATCCGGATTACGACAAGATGTTGTCGCAACTTTCGGCCTCCACTCAAGTTCTCCTCGACGGACAATCGAAGACAAAGGAAACACTTGACTCACATGGCCGCGACATCACTGAAGTGAAGAAGCAACTCGGCCAACTTGTTGATTTCATGGGCCAAATCAAAGAAACCGGTCGGCTTCCACCTCAAACGACTCCTAATCAAAGAAACGTGAATGCTATAGTCACAAGGAGTGGGAAGACACTTGAAGAGCCAAAGACCAAGCGATCTCATCTTGATGAAGTCACCATCGAGGACATCACCAACGAAGAAGAAGATGAGATCGATCCGGCAATTCAAGAGGCCGAGAAAAAGAGGGTGACGCCTAATGTCACCAAGGCACAATCACCTCCACATCCTACCCCAATCAAAGGTAAAAACCATATTCCTTCAAATATGGTTATTACTAATTCTCCGTTTGCTGTTGCACCTTTCCCTAGCAGATTGTCAAAATCAAAGAAGAAGGATGCCCAATATGAAGATATTTTGGACATCTTCCGAAAGGTGCAAGTGAATTTGCCCTTGATCGAGTGCATAAAACAGGTGCCGATATACGCAAAGTTTCTGAAAGAATTATGCACACAGAGGAGGCAAACTCGAGAGAAGGAGGTCGTGAAGGTGAACGCAACCGTTTCGGCGGTTTTGCAGCGTCGGCTACCCCCAAAACTGAAGGACCCAGGGAGCTTTGCAGTTCCTTGCGTAATCGGTGACAACCACTTCAAAGACGTGATGCTTGATCTCGGAGCTTCCATCAACGTCATGCCTTACTATCTTTTCGAATCGATGGAGCTTGGAGATCTCAAGCAAGATGGTGTTGTCATCCAATTAGCCGATCGCACACACAAGTATCCGAGGGGATACGTAGAAGACGTTCTCGTGCAAGTCAACAACTTGATATTCCCAGCCGATTTCTATATAGTTGACATGGAAGAGAGTCCACTGAACACCACGCCACTGCTGCTTGGGCGACCTTTCATGCGGACTGCGAGAACGAAGATTGATGTGTTTCAAGGCACTTTCTCCATGGAGATTGATGGAGAAAGAATCGAGTTCAACATCCTGGACGGGATGAAGTTTCCAATGTCGAGCGTAGCTGCCATTTCGACATACGATCCCGTGGATACCTTAGCACAAGGCTACCTCGACACCATCAATGAGGATGAACTCGACATGGCCATTCAACTTGGGCATGACGGCCTTCTCGAGGCCTTACTAGAGCTTGAACCTCGTATTCAAGACATGGCCATGGCCCTAAATGCGGCACCACGAAAAGTAAGCTTTTCTCCTCCTTTACCAATTACTTTTGGTACTAATAAAATGGTTCCTTCCATCGTAGAAGCTCCAGTTTTAGAACTCAAGCTACTACCGGACCATCTGAAGTATGCGTACTTAGGCGAGAATGAAACTTTACCGGTCATTATTTCGTCCGCGCTAGAAGAGGAACAGGAGGAGAAGCTCGTGAGTATGCTCAAACGGTACAAACCCGCAATAGGCTGGACACTTGCGGACATCAAGGGAATAAATCCAGCAACATGTGTGCATAGGATTTTCCTTGAAGAAGGCACCAAGCCTACGCGGGAAGCACAACGTCGGCTCCACCCTCCGATGATGGAGGTGGTAAAAAAGAAGGTAATTAAACTCATGGACTGTGGAGTTATTTACCCTATTTCTGATAGCCGTTGGGTTTCCCCAGTGCAGGTAGTACCCAAGAAATCGGGAATAACCGTCGTCGAGAATCTGGAAAATGAGCTTGTGCCACAACGGACGATCACTGGACACCGAGTGTGCATTGATTACCGGAAGCTCAACGCCGCGACCCGCAAGGATCATTTTCCCTTACCATTCATCGACCAAATGCTGGAAAGATTAGCCGGCCATGCATTTTATTGTTTTCTCGACGGATACTCCGGCTACAACCAAATTAGCATTGCGGAGGAGGATCAAGAAAAGACAACGTTCACGTGCCCTTTCGGAACGTTTGCCTATCGCCGCATGCCATTTGGACTGTGTAACGCACCAGGTACATTTCAACGTTGCATGCTCTCAATTTTCTCCGAGTACATTGAAAAAATTATTGAAGTATTCATGGACGACTTTAGTGTATTTGGGAGTGATTTTGATGCATGCTTAAACAATTTAGAAACTATTTTACAAAGATGCGTTGAAACGAATTTGGTGCTTAATTGGGAGAAGTGCCATTTCATGGTTACGCAAGGGATAGTGTTAGGTCATATTATTTCGGAAAAAGGGTTAGAAGTTGATAAATCTAAAGTAGATCTTGTGCGTCACTTACCCTCTCCAACTTCGGTTAGAGAGATTCGTTCATTTCTTGGACACGCAGGATTTTATCGTAGGTTTATCAAGGACTTTTCCCACATCTCGCGCCCGTTGTGTAAACTGCTGCAAAAGGAGACCCCGTTCGTCTTTGATGAAGAATGCAACGCTGCCTTCAACAAGTTGAAGGAGCTTCTCACGAGCGCTCCTATTTTGTGCAGCCCTGATTGGACTCTGCCATTTGAACTCATGTGCGACGCCTCGGATTATGCCGTAGGAGCCGTCTTGGGTCAGCGGAAGGACAAGAAGCCTTGCGTAATCTATTACGCCTCTCGGACACTTGATGAAGCACAAAGAAATTATACTACAACCGAGAAGGAGTTTCTTGCCGTGGTTTTTGCTTTAGATAAATTTCGATCTTATTTACTTCAAACTAAAGTAACTGTGTTTACCGATCATGCAGCTTTGAAGTATCTAATGCTCAAGAAGGACACAAAACCACGACTTATCAGATGGATACTTCTACTCCAAGAATTCAACATCGAATTCAAGGATAAGAAGGGAGTAGAAAACGTCGTCGCTGACCACCTATCACGTTTGATAGGTGACCATGAGCCTGTCGAGATTGAAGAAACTTTTCCGGATGAAAAACTCTTCGGAATTGAGGTAACTATTTCGGAAACTCCATGGTATGCAGATATCGTAAATTACTTAGTTACCGGTGAGTTTCCGTCTACCATGCATAAATTTCAACGTGACAAACTTAAGCATAATGCTAGAACCTTTATCTGGGATGAGCCTTATTTATGGAAACAATGCTCCGATTTAGTAATTAGGAGATGTATCCCGGATAGTGAGTTTAAGCCCATTCTAGACTTTTGTCACAATGAAGCATGTGGGGGACACTTTGGTTCTAGGAGGACAGCCCTTAAGATTTTAGATTGCGGTTTCTTTTGGCCTAGTTTATTTAGCGATGCTCATGCATATTGTGCTGCATGTGATAAGTGCCAGAGATTCGGTAATTTAGGCCCTAGAGATCAAATGCCACAACACTACATATTTAATGTTGAAATTTTTGATGTGTGGGGTATTGATTTTATGGGACCATTTCCTCCTTCCAATGGTTTTACTTACATCTTACTCGCAGTAGATTATGTTTCTAAATGGGTGGAGGCAAAGGCCACCCGTACTAATGATTCGCGAGTTGTTGCAGATTTCCTACGAACTAACATTTTCAGTAGATTTGGAATGCCACGCGTTCTAATCAGCGATGGAGGAAGTCACTTTTGCAACCGCACGGTGGAAGCACTAATGAGGAAGTATGGCGTAAAACACAAGGTTTCCACACCATACCACCCTCAAACCAATGGAATGGCTGAAGTTTCCAACCGTGAAATCAAGAAGATTTTGGAGCGAACCGTCCGCCCAAACCGGAAAGATTGGAGTCAATGCTTAGACGATGCATTGTGGGCTTATAGGACTGCCTACAAGACCCCCATTGGTATGTCACCTTTCCGATTAATTTATGGGAAGGCATGCCATCTTCCGGTTGAATTGGAGCACAAGGCATGGTGGGCCGTGAGGAAATTCAACATCGATCGAGATGCCGCAGGCTTGCATCGGAAGCTACAACTATGTGAACTAGAAGAAATCAGAAATGATGCTTTCGACAATGCGTGGATTTACAAAGAGAAGACGAAAAAGATCCACGATCAGATGATTCGCGGGAAGAGTTTTGAACCTGGGCAGAAAGTATTGCTTTTCAATTCAAGACTTAAGCTCTTTCCGGGAAAGCTTCGCTCTCGATGGATGGGGCGATTCATAGTTTCTCAAGTTCTACCTCATGGAGCAGTTCTCATTCGATCTATCGACAAAGGTAGTGAGTTCAAAGTAAATGGCCATCGCTTGAAGCCCTATTTTGAGGCATTTGCGGAGCACACCGTGGAGGAGATGCAACTCCAAGAACCGGCCATTTCAAAAACAAAATGATGCATCACGTCCAAAGCTAACGACGTAAAACGAGCGCTCATTGGGAGGCAACCCAATAGGGAGACAACAGATTTGTTTTCTTCTCCCCTTTTAATTAATTTAATGGCTTTTTGCGTATTAGATTAAAATTTTCGTAGATCCTATACTCCATTTTTAGTACATTGAGGGCAATGTAGAGTTTAAGTGTGGGGGAAGGGTTTACAATTTAATTGTGTCTAAATTAGTGTTTTTCAAAGTATTTAGGATGCCCTTAGCTCGTCGATGATGAAATTTGACCGATACGAACACATGGCGTATGAATCACATGCATCGAATTCTTGTGCTAATTGAGATATTCTATATGTTTTTAACATGTAGTAGATATGAATTGCAAAACATGGTACAGAAAATCGCATGCTTGAATAAGTTTTTAATCATATGAACCCTATGTGAGCTTTTGAGCTATCTGTTCTTTATTCGAGTGAATATGCATCCATTTCGTAGCTACTAGCTTATATATGCCTCATTCAATTGCTTGCCATAGATTTTAATGAACTAGAGAATACTAGAACTTAGTCATGTCAATTTACAAAGCTTTTAAGTTGATACATACTTTGATTTTGGAAATGATTAAAGGCATTTAGGATTTTCCACCACATTGCCATATATCCATGTATCCCATTTGTACGCACAAGTTGCGACACCCCTAGATAAACCAATTGAGCCCACGTTAAGCTTTTCTTTCATCACCATATATACCTAAACACTTACCCTAGTATAGAATATCCTTACCCTTGTTCCGGAAACTTGGTGAGAATTTTTCGAAACTAGCACATAAGATGGTGGTTCGGTAGGAAAGATTGGAAGAGTTAATGTGAGTAAGGGGAAAGACTTGTCAAAATAGCTAAAAAAAAAGTATGTGATTGCCAAAAAGAAAAGAAAAAAATATATTCGAGAGAATGAAAAGAAAAAATTATTATCTCTCATGGCAATATGTTGTGTTCTAAAATAGAAACCAATTGGATTAACGTCCCCCTTATTTGCGGATTTGGAGTTTACGATAAATTGAAGGCCTAAAAATAGAACAAAATATGGCCTTTGTCCTGTCCGAAAAGCTCAAAGGGTAGATTAGCTTGAAATATACATGGTAACATTCAAATGGAGATGGAGGACTGATTATGGTGCTAGACTAAGTCGTTGGAACGTTTTTATCACCACATATCTAAATTTCGAATGCCTTAGCCTTAACCCCATTACAACCTCCCTAAAAGTCCTTTATGATCCTTAAAATGAGTAGCTTTCAATTAGTAGAGTAAGTTGCATGAGTAAGCTTATGGTTTTGGTTCATTTGTGCAAGCAATCAAACTTTATTCATGTGGTTTTCATTTCAATTCATATACACTCTAAGTGAACCATTTTCATGAGTGAAAACTATGATGAGTACATCCTTGTGAGTTGATTAAACCTTTATTCAAAGCATGCACAGCTATAACATAACCATTGTTTTCTCTATGTCTTACTTGTTCATTACATAAATATATCGCAATTATCTCTTGAATTCGTTGAGCATGCAAAGTTGAGAATCATGTGAGACATCGCCATATACTTATGAAAATTCTGAGACAAATTTTAGCTAAGGGCTTAGTTGTGTTCTTTCTTTTAAATTTTTAGAGTGTCTTAGTTTAACTTAGTGTTTGCTAAGGGACTAGCAAAGTCTAAGTGTGGGGGAATTTGATATACGCATTTTATGCTCGTTTCTTAACGCATTTCCCTTTACGTTTAGCTATGTTATTATCTTAGTTTTATGTTTTCCTTATTTAAATTGTTATTTTGAAGTTTATTACGGTGGAGATTAATATCGACGCAATTCGGAGGAATTTCGGCGATTTTGCGATTTTTGCGATTTTGGACCTCCGAAAATGGGCCGGGCCACAAAGCAAATTGTGGGCCGAATTCTCAACTCTTGTTTCGGCCCATTATCAAGCCCATTACCATCTAGTTCGGCTAGGAAGCAAAGTGGGGAAGAGGAAAAGTCAACAATATCAAGCCATGACTCACTTTGGTGACTCTTGCTTGCATTTAATGAAAAGATGACTAAGGGAGTGACTTGCCATGGTGACTCTTTGCTTAGGGTTCACAAATGGTGACTTGCCATGGTGACTCTTGCTTAGGGTTCACAAATGATCATCACACATGGTGACTTGCATGGTGACTTGCCTTAATGATCATTGCTTGCATTTAATGAAGCAAGGCAAGGTGGAAGAGAGAAGAGCAACATCCTTGCCCTATAAATACAAGGAGGCCGGCCTCATTCATTCCCATCTCTCATTTTACAAGCCAAAGCTCTACACAAATACTCTTCCACCATAAACACTCCAAAGTTCATTACAAAGCCGAAGCACATCCTTTACCATTCCAAGCCGAAGCAAGCAAGGTTACTCCTTCCAAGCCGAAGCTATGAAGCCTCCTCCATCCAACACAATACGCTAAGTCCCTTGTGAAGGAAATCCATCTCCACCGTAGATCATCAAGCATTCAAGACAAAAAGTGTAACCATGATCTTCACTTTCATTTCTTTTGCTTTGTATTTGAACCTTTTGATGTATTGGAATACATTTATGTATCAAATGAAGAACAAGTTTAGATTTGTGTTTTATGTGTTTAAACCGATTCATAAGTTGCATGTGTTTATGATTTCTAGCCTTTTATGCATGTTTGATACAATCTTAAAGCTTCGTAAGCATGTGTTAGAAAATACGCTAAGTCCCTCTCTTTCGCATGTTTCGATGATCGTATGTTGTTTAGGATGTTTATACGCTAAGTTGCATTCCTACTCAATTATTAAGCATGTATATTTAGTTAGAAGTTATGAATTTCGTAACTTACAAAAAGGTTTGATGCATGAAAAGGGTAGGCTAATAAGATGAGATGATCACATGTAATTAGTAGTGTAACTTCTTATTTTTAGCAAGCATAATTAAACTTTAAGTTTCTTGATTGTTGAAACTTGTCTATGAGTAAAACATGTTAGATGCCTAAGAGTTTTAGTTGTGTTTGCATGTTTTTGTACTTTAATTTCGTAGATTAAACAACCAACTTCCAATCCCCCCAAACACTTACATTTCCGCTTATTAACGAAACCATGCATGCGCCCTTAATTCCCCGGATAAAGAACGATCCCTACTCGCCAATATTACAAATGACAAAAGAAGGGTTTAAATTGCAATGCGCGTAATCTGTGTTTTTAAGTTAACGTGAATGCATGTTTTGCGCGTATCACGTGGAGGAGATGCAATTCCAAGAACCGGCCATTTCAAAAACAAAATGATGCATCACGTCCAAAGCTAACGACGTAAAACAAGCGCTTGTTGGGAGGCAACCCAATAGGGAGACAACAAATTTGTTTTCTTCTCCCCTTTTACTTAATTTAATGGCTTTTGCATTTTAAATTAGAATTTTCGTAGATCCTATACTCCATGTTTAATTCTATACTTTTACTTTAGTACATTGAGGGCAATGTAGAGTTTAAGTGTGGGGGAAGGGTTTACAATTTAATTGTGTCTAAATTAGTGTTTTTTAGAGTCTTTAGGATGCCCTTAACTAGTCAATGATGAAATTAGACCGATACGAACACATTTGGCGTATGAATCACATGCATCGAATTCTTGTGCTAATTGAGATATTCTATATGTTTTTAACATGTAGTAGATATGAATTGCAAAACATGGTACAGAAATCGCATGCTTGAATAAGTTTTTAATCATATGAACCCTATGTGAGCTTTTGAGCTATCTGTTCTTTATTCGAGTGAATATGCATCCATTTCGTAGCTACTAGCTTATATATGCCTCATTTGATTGCTTGCCATAGATTTTAATGAACTAGAGAATGCTAGAACTTACTCATGTCAATTTGCAAAGCTTTTAAGTTGATACATACTTTGATTTCGGAAATGATTAAAGGCATTTAGGATTTTCCACCACTTCGCCAAATATCCATGTATCCCATTTTGTACGCACAAGTTGCGACACCCCTAGATAAACCAATTGAGCCCACGTTAAGCTTTTCTTTCATCACCATATATACCTAAACACTTACCCTAGTATAGAATATCCTTACCTTTGTTCCGAAAACTTGGTGAGAATTTGGTACGCGCAAAACATGCATTCACGTTAACTTAAAAACACAGATTATGCGCATTGCAATTTAAACCCTTCTTTTGTCATTTATAATATTGGCGAGTAGGGATCGTTCTTTATCCGGGGAATTAAGGGCGCATGCATGGTTTCGTTAATAAGCGGAAATGTAAATGTTTGGGGGGATTGGAAATTGGTTGTTTTAATCTACGAAATTAAAGTACAGAACATGCAAACACAACTAAACTCTTAGGCATCTAACATGTTTTACTCATAGACAAGTTTCAACAATCAAGAAACTTAAAGTCTAATTATGCTTGCTAAAAATAAGAAGTTACACTACTAATTACATGTGATCATCTCATCTTATTAACCTACCCTTTTCATGCATCAAACCTTTTTGTAAGTTACGAAATTCATAACTTCTAACTAAATACACATGCTTAATAATTGAGTAGGAATGCAACTTAGCGTATAAACATCCTAAACAACTTACGATCATCGAAACATGCGAAAGAGAGGGACTTAGCGTATTTTCTAACACATGCATTCGAAGCTTTAAGATTGTATCAAACATGCATAAAAGGCTAGAAATCATAAACACATGCATATTACAAATCGGTTTAAACACATAAAACACAAATCTAAACTTGTTCTTCATTTGATACACAAATCTAAACTTGTTATTCCAATACATCAAAAGATTCAAATACAAAGCTAAAGAAATGAAAGTGAAAATCATGGTTACACTTTTTGTCTTGAGTGCTTGATGAACTACGGTGGAGATGGCTTTCCTTCACAAGGGACTTAGCGTATTGTGAGGGATGGAGGATGATAGCTTCGGCTTGGAGGAGGAGATGGATGCTTCGGTTTGGAATGGAGGAGGAGATGCTTCGGCTTGGAATGGAGGAGATGGATGCTTCGGCTTTGTGTGAACCTTCAAGTGTTTAATGGTGGAGGAGTATTTGTGTAGAGCTTTGGCTTAGTAAAATGAGTGATGCTTTGAATGGTTCGGCCTCCCTTGGTATTTATAGGCAAGGATGTTTGCCTTCTCTCTTCCACCTTGCCTCCTTCCATTAAATGCAAGCAATGATCAATATGGCAAGTCACACACTTAGTCACCATGTGTGATCATCACAAAGCAAGAGTCACCATGTGTAGTCACCATTTGGGAACCCTAAGCAAGAGTCACCATGCTAGTCACCATGGCAAGTCATCTTTTCATTTAATGCAAGCAAGAGTCACCAAAATGAGTCACTAGCTTGATATTGTTGACTTCTCCTCTTCCCCACTTTGCTTCCTAGCCGAATTGAATGTGTTTGGGCCATATAATGGGCCGAAATAAAAGTTGAGAATTCGGCCCACAATTTGCTTTTTGGGCCGGCCCATTTTCGGAGGTCCAAAATCGCAAAAATCGCAAAATCGCCGAAATTCCTCCGAATTGCGTCGTTATTAATCTCCACCGTAAATATCTTCAAAATAACATATTAATTAAGAAAAACATAAAAACTAAGATTATAACATAGCTAAACGAAAAGGGAAATGCGTTAAGAAACGAGCATAAAATGCGTATATCAAATTCCCCCACACTTAGACTTTGCTAGTCCCTTAGCAAACACTAAGTTTAAACTAAGACTCCCTAAGAATTTAAAACAAAGGAAAGAACACAACTAAGCCCTTAGCTAAAATTTGTCTCAGAATTTGCATAAGTATATGGCGATGGCTCACATGAATTTCAACTTGTATGCTCAACGAATTCAAGAGATAATTGCGATATAATTATGTAATGAACAAGTAAGACATAAAGAAAACAACGGTTATGTTTATAGCTGTGCATGCTTTGAATAAAGGTTTAATCAGCTCACAAGGATGCACTCATCATATTTTTCACTCCTGATAAGGGTTCACTTTAAGATGTATATGAATTGAAATAAAAACCACATGAATGAAGTTAATTACGTGCACAAATGAACCAAAACCATAAGCTTACTCATGCAACTTACTCTACTAATTGAAAGCTACTCATTTTAAGGATCATAAAGGACTTTTAGTGAGGTTGTAATGGGGTTAAGGCTAAGGCATTCGAAATTTAGATATGTGGTGATAAAAACGTTCCAACGACTTAGTCTAGCACCATATTCAGTCCTCCATGATATACGCATTTTATGCCCGTTTCTTAACGCATTTCCCTTTTCGTTTAGCTATGTTATTATCTTAGTTTTTATGTTTTCCTTACTTAAATTGTTATTTTGAAGATATTTACGGTGGAGATTAATAACGGCGCAATTCGGAGGAATTTCGGCGATTTTGCGATTTTTGCGATTTCGGACCACGAAAAATGGGCCGGCCCAAAAAGCAAATTATGGGCCGATTTCTCAACTCTTGTTTCGGCCCATTAACAAGCCCAAACCCATGTAATTCGGCCTAGATGCCTTTTGGTGAAGAGGAAAAGTCTTGTTTTGAAAGGGCAAGTCAACATTATCAAGCTAATAATCACAAATGGTGACTACACATGGTGATTCATGCTTAGGGTTCCCAAATGGTGACTACACTAGGTGACTCTTGCTTTGCATTGAATGAAAAGATGACTTGCCATGGTGACAAGCTAGGTGATTCATGCTTAGGGTTCGGCAATGGTGACTAAGTGTGTGACTAAGTGTGTGACTTGCCTTAATGATCATTGCATGCATTAAATGGAGGAGGCAAGGTGGAAGAGAGAAGGCATGAATCCCTTGCCTATATAAGGGAGGAGGCCAGCCATAAAACAGATCCATCACTCATTTTACTAAGCAAAGCTCTACACAAATACTCCTCCACCATTAAACACTTAAGAGTTCACACACCAAGCCGAAGCATCATCTTCCTCCATTCAAGGCCGAAGCAAGCTAGGGTTCCTCCATCCTTCCAAGCCGAAGCAAACCATCCTCCATCCCTCACAATACGCTAAGTCCCTTGTGAAGGAAGTCCATCTCCACCGTAGTTCATCAAGCACTCAAGATAAAAAGTGTAACCATGATCTTCACTTTCATTTCTCTAGCTTTGTATGTGAATCTTTTGATGTATTGGAATAACAAGTTTAGAAAGTTTAGATTTGTGTATCAAATGAATAACAAGTTTAGATTTGTGTTTCATGTGCCTAAACCGATTTGTAATATGCATGTGTTTATGATTTATAGCTTTTTATGCATGTTTGATACAATCTTAAAGCTTCGAATGCATGTATTAGAAAATACGCTAAGTCCCTCTCTTTTGCATGTTTCGATGATCGTATGTTGTTTAGGATGTTTATACGCTAAGTTGCATTCCTACACAATTATCAAGCATGTGTACTTAGTTATAAGTTATGAATTTCGCAACTTACACAAAGGTTTGATGCATGAAAAGGGTAGGTTAATAAGATGAGTTGATCACATGTAATTAATAGTGTAACTTCTTATTTTTAGCAAGCATAATTAGACTTTAAGTTTCTTGATTTTGAAACTTGTCTATGAGTAAAACATGTTAGATGCCTAAGAGTTTTAGTTGTGTTTGCATGTTATGTACTTTAAATTCGTAGATTAAATAACCAACTTCCAATCCCCCCAAATATTTACATTTCCGCATAATAACGAAACCATGCATGCGCCCTTAATTCCCCGGATAAAGAACGATCCCTACTCGCCAATATTACAAATGACAAACGAAGGTATTAAATTGCAATGCGCGTAATCGGTGTTTTTAAGGTCTACTTTGTGTTATCGTAAAAGCATGTTTTGCTTGTATCACTCCATCTCCATTTGAATGTTACCATGTATACTTCAATGCACTAATCTACCCTTTGAGCTTTTCGGACAGGACAAAGGCCATATTTTGTTCTATTTTTTTAGGCCTCCAATTTATCGTAAACTCCAAATCCGCAAATAAGGGGGACGTTAATCCAAATGGTTTATTCTTAGAACACAACATATTGCCATGAGAGATAATAATTTTTTCTTTTCATTCTCTCAAATATTTTTTCTTTCCTTTTTGGCAATTTCATACTTTTTAAGTTATTTGGACAAGTCTTTCCCCTTACTCACATTAACTCTTTCAATCTTTCCTACCAAACCATAATCTTATGTGCTAGTTTCGAAAAATTCTCACCATGTTTCCGGAACAATGGTAAGGATATTCTATACTAGGGTAAGTGTTTAGGTATATATGGTGATGAAAGAAAAGCTTAACGTGGGCTCAATTGGTTTATCTAGGGGTGTCGCAACTTGTGCGTACAAAATGGGATACATGGATATTTGGCGAAGTGGTGGAAAATCCTAAATGCCTTTAATCATTTCCGAAATCAAAGTATGTATCAACTTAAAAGCTTTGCAAATTGACATGAGTAAGTTCTAGCATTCTCTAGTTCATTAAAATCTATGGCAAGCAATCAAATGAGGCATATATAAGCTAGTAGCTACGAAATGGATGCATATTCACTCGAATAAAGAACAGATAGCTCAAAAGCTCACATAGGGTTCATATGATTAAAAACTTATTCAAGCATGCGATTTCTGTACCATGTTTTGCAATTCATATCTACTACATGTTAAAAACATATAGAATATCTCAATTAGCACAAGAATTCGATGCATGTGATTCATACGCCAAATGTGTTCGTATCGGTCTAATTTCATCATTGACTAGTTAAGGGCATCCTAAAGACTCTAAAAAACACTAATTTAGACACAATTAAATTGTAAACCCTTCCCCCACACTTAAACTCTACATTGCCCTCAATGTACTAAAGTAAAAGTATAGAATTAAACATGGAGTATAGGATCTACGAAAATTCTAATTTAAAATGCAAAAGCCATTAAATTAAGTAAAAGGGGAGAAGAAAACAAATCTGTTGTCTCCCTATTGGGTTGCCTCCCAACAAGCGCTTGTTTTACGTCGTTAGCTTTGGACGTGATGCATCATTTTGTTTTTGAAATGGCCGGTTCTTGGAGTTGCATCTCCTCCACGGTGTGCTCCGCAAATGCCTCAAAATATGGCTTCAAGCGATGGCCATTTACTTTGAACTCACTACCTTTGTCGATAGATCGAATGAGAACTGCTCCATGAGGTAGAACTTGAGAAACTATGAATGGCCCCATCCATCGAGAGCGAAGCTTTCCCGGAAAGAGCTTATGTCTTGAATTGAAAAGCAATACTTTCTGCCCAGGTTCAAAACTCTTCCCGCGAATCATCTGATCGTGGATCTTTTTCGTCTTCTCTTTGTAAATCCACGCATTGTCGAAAGCATCATTTCTGATTTCTTCTAGTTCACATAGTTGTAGCTTCCGATGCAAGCCTGCGGCATCTCGATCGATGTTGAATTTCTTCACAACCCACCATGCCTTGTGCTCCAATTCAACCGGAAGATGGCACGTCTTCCCATAAATTAATCGGAAAGGTGACATACCAATGGGGGTCTTGTAGGCAGTCCTGTAAGCCCACAATGCATTGTCTAAGCATTGACTCCAATCTTTCCGGTTTGGGCGGACTGTTCGCTCCAAAATCTTCTTGATTTCACGGTTGGAAACTTCAGCCATTCCATTGGTTTGAGGGTGGTATGGTGTGGAAACCTTGTGTTTTACGCCATACTTCCTCATTAGTGCTTCCACTGTGCGGTTGCAAAAGTGACTTCCTCCATCGCTGATTAGAACGCGTGGCATTCCAAATCTGCTGAAAATGTTAGTTCGTAGGAAATCTGCAACAACTCGCGAATCATTAGTACGGGTGGCCTTTGCCTCCACCCATTTAGAAACATAATCTACTGCGAGTAAGATATAAGTAAAACCATTGGAGGGAGGAAATGGTCCCATGAAATCAATACCCCACACATCAAAAATTTCAACATTAAATATGTAGTGCTGTGGCATTTGATCTCTAGGGCCTAAATTACCGAATCTCTGGCACTTATCACATGCAACACAATATGCATGAGCATCGCGAAATAAACTAGGCCAAAAGAAACCGCAATCTAAAATCTTAAGGGCTGTCCTCCTAGAACCAAAGTGTCCCCCACATGCTTCATTGTGACAAAAGTCTAAAATAGGCTTAAACTCACTATCCGGGATACATCTCCTAATTACTAAATCGGAGCATTGTTTCCATAAATAAGGCTCATCCCAGATAAAGGTTCTAGCATTATGCTTAAGTTTGTCACGTTGAAATTTATGCATGGTAGATGGAAACTCACCGGTAACTAAGTAATTTACGATATCTGCATACCAAGGAGTTTCCGAAGTAGTTACCTCAATTCCGAAGAGTTTTTCATCTGGAAAAGTTTCTTCAATCTCGACAGGCTCATGGTCACCTATTAAACGTGATAGGTGGTCAGCGACGACGTTTTCTACTCCCTTCTTATCCTTGATTTCGATGTTGAATTCTTGGAGTAGAAGTATCCATCTGATAAGTCGTGGTTTTGCGTCCTTCTTGAGCATTAGATACTTCAAAGCTGCATGATCGGTAAACACAGTTACTTTAGTTTGAAGTAAATAAGATCGAAATTTATCTAAAGCAAAAACCACGGCAAGAAACTCCTTCTCGGTGGTAGTATAATTTCTTTGCGCTTCATCAAGCGTCCGAGAGGCGTAATAGATTACGCAAGGCTTCTTGTCCTTCCGCTGACCCAAGACGGCTCCTACGGCATAATCCGAGGCGTCGCACATGAGTTCAAATGGCAGAGACCAATCAGGGCTGCACAAAATAGGAGCGCTCGTGAGAAGCTCCTTCAACTTGTTGAAGGCAGCGTTGCATTCTTCATCAAAGACGAACGGGGTCTCCTTTTGCAGCAGTTTACACAACGGGCGCGAGATGTGGGAAAAGTCTTTGATAAACCTACGATAAAATCCTGCGTGTCCAAGAAATGAACGAATCTCTCTAACCGAAGTTGGAGAGGGTAAGTGACGCACAAGATCTACTTTAGATTTATCAACTTCTAACCCTTTTTCCGAAATAATATGACCTAACACTATCCCTTGCGTAACCATGAAATGGCACTTCTCCCAATTAAGCACCAAGTTCGTTTCAACGCATCTTTGTAAAATTGTTTCTAAATTGTTTAAGCATGCATCGAAATCACTCCCAAATACACTAAAGTCGTCCATGAATACTTCAATAATTTTTTCAATGTACTCGGAGAAAATTGAGAGCATGCAACGTTGAAATGTACCTGGTGCGTTACACAGTCCAAATGGCATGCGGCGATAGGCAAACGTTCCGAACGGGCACGTGAACGTTGTCTTTTCTTGATCTTCCTCCGCAATGCTAATTTGGTTGTAGCCGGAATATCCGTCGAGAAAACAATAAAATGCATGGCCGGCTAATCTTTCCAGCATTTGGTCGATGAATGGTAAGGGAAAATGATCCTTGCGGGTTGCAGCGTTTAGCTTCCGGTAATCAATGCACACTCGGTGTCCAGTGATCGTCCGTTGTGGCACAAGTTCATTTTCCAGATTCTCGACGACGGTAATTCCCGATTTCTTTGGTACTACCTGCACTGGGGAAACCCAACGGCTATCAGAAATAGGGTAAATAACTCCACAGTCCATGAGTTTAATTACCTCCTTTTTTACCACCTCCATCATCGGAGGGTGGAGCCGACGTTGTGCTTCCCGCGTAGGCTTGGTGCCTTCTTCAAGGAAAATCCTATGCACACAGGTTGCTGGATTTATTCCCTTGATGTCCGCAAGTGTCCAGCCTATTGCGGGTTTGTACCATTTGAGCACACTCACGAGCTTCTCCTCCTGCTCCTCTTCTAGCGCGGACGAAATAATGACCGGTAAGGTTTCATTCTCGCCCAAGTACGCATACTTCAGATGGTCCGGTAGTAGCTTGAGTTCTAAAACTGGAGCTTCTACGATGGAAGGAACCATTTTATTAGTACCAAAAGTAATTGGTAAAGGAGGAGAAAAGCTTACTTTTCGTGGTGCGGCATTTAGGGCCATGGCCATGTCTTGAATTCGAGGTTCAAGCTCTAGTAAAGCCTCGAGAAGGCCGTCATGCCCAAGTTGAATGGCCATGTCGAGTTCATCCTCATTGATGGTGTCGAGGTAGCCTTGTGCTATGGTATCCACAGGATCGTATGTCGAAATGGCAGCTACGCTCGACATTGGAATCTTCATCCCGTCCAGGATGTTGAACTCGATTCTTTCTCCATCAATCTCCATGGAGAAAGTGCCTTGAAACACATCAATCTTCGTTCTCGCAGTCCGCATGAAAGGTCGCCCAAGCAGTAGTGGCGTGGTGTTCAGTGGACTCTCTTCCATGTCAACGATATAAAAATCCGCTGGGAATATCAAGTTGTTGACTTGCACGAGAACGTCTTCTACGTATCCCCTCGGATACTTGTGGGTGCGATCGGCTAATTGGATGACAACACCATCTTGCTTGAGATCTCCAAGCTCCATCGATTCGAATAGATAGTAAGGCATGACGTTGATGGAAGCTCCGAGATCAAGCATCACGTCTTGGAAGTGGGTGTCACCGATTACGCAAGGAACTGCAAAGCTCCCTGGGTCCTTCAGTTTTGGGGGTAGCCGACGCTGCAAAACCGCCGAAACGGTTGCGTTCACCTTCACCACCTCCTTCTCTCGAGTTTGCCTCCTCTGTGTGCATAATTCTTTCAGAAACTTTGCGTATATCGGCACCTGTTTTATGCACTCGATCAAGGGCAAATTCACTTGCACCTTTCGGAAGATGTCCAAAATATCTTCATATTGGGCATCCTTCTTCTTTGATTTTGACAATCTGCTAGGGAAAGGTGCAACAGCAAACGGAGAATTAGTAATAACCGTATTTGAAGGAATATGGTTTTTACCTTTGATTGGGGTAGGATGTGGAGGTGATTGTGCATTGGTGACATTAGGCGTCACCTTCTTTTTCTCGGCCTCTTGAATTGCCGGATCGATCTCATCTTCTTCTTCGTTGGTGATGTCCTCGATGGTGACTTCATCAAGATGAGATCGCTTGGTCTTTGGCTCTTCAAGTGTCTTCCCACTCCTTGTGACTATAGCATTCACGTTTCTTTGATTAGGAGTGGTTTGAGGTGGAAGCCGACCGGTTTCTTTGATTTGGCCCATGAAATCAACAAGTTGGCCGAGTTGCTTCTTCACTTCAGTGATGTCGTGGCCATGTGAGTCAAGTGTTTCCTTTGTCTTCGATTGTCCGTCGAGGAGAACTTGAGTGGAAGCCGAAAGTTGCGACAACATCTTGTCGTAATCCGGATTGGTGAAGGATTGCGAAGACGAACCCTGCTGCATCGGTGGCCTTGGTTGAAATGGAGGGCGTTGGTAGCTTTGTTGAGGTGCTGGAGGGTTCAAAGTTCCCTCGTTGCTGCTCCATCTAAACCCCGGATGATCACGGTTGACATAGTTGTTGTAATTGTTATACCGTTGTCCTCCCTGATATCCGCCGATGGCGTTAGCGTGCTCCGGCTCGCTTGCCTGCTCTGGCGCATGAGGGCATTGGTCATTGTGGTGACCTTGTGATTGACATATGCCGCAAACAGGCCGTTGAGTTGCCCTGGCTCTTGTCGTCTCGAGATCTAAAACCTTCTCTAGCATATGAGCTAGTTTGTCGTATTTTTCGTCCGCGTCGGTTGTAGAACTCGCTTCACCGACTGCTCGTCTGTTTGACATTCCGTATTGTGCATCATTATTCGCCCGATTTTCAAGGAGAGTTCTGGCTTCGATTTCGGTTAAGTCCATGAATGCACCTGTAGCTGCTGCATCTAGCAATTCCCTATCGATCGGCTTGAGACCATCGTAAAAGTAATTCATGAGATTGGTCTCGGAAAATCCATGCGATGGGCAAGTGGCACACAAAACCTTGAATCGGTCGTAATATTGGCCGAAGGTCTCGTCCAATTTCTGTGTGATGCCAGTGATTTGCTTTCTCAAGACGGTGATTTTTGAGGCCGGGAAGTACTTCGCTAGGAACATGTCCGCAAGTTGCTTCCATGAAGTGATATGGTTCGGCGGTAGTTCCATAAGCCAAGACTCGGCCCTGTCGACTAGGGTGAATGGAAATGCCTTCAGCTTGAAGAGCTCCGTATCAGCATCGGCTGGCTTCATGCTGTTACAAACAAATTGGAATTGTTTGAGATGCTTGTTTGGATCTTCATTGGAAAGTCCGTGAAAAATGGGTAGTCGGTGGAGGAAACCACTCTTCAGCTCGACTTCTTTCATGTTTTCCCCCGGTGGTGGAAAAGCAATGCTCGAAGGTCCGCTGCTCCATTCGGTTGAGCAGGTGCGCTGACGAAGAGACTGTCCTGCATTGGCCATGTTGATTTCTTGTGCTTCTGCTTCTGAATTGTGGTCGGTTGATGAGGCTAAAGTATGGTCGGTTGATGAATGTGAAGACTCGGAACCTTCCTCAATGATGGGATGATCCAGGATGTCTGTTTGAGCTTTAAGTCTCGCTATTCTCTCTGCGATCTCCTCAAACTTTGTTCTAGATGGTCCAGGATTCCGATCGGACATTCATTAGCCTGAGCATCCACCAAAGACCAAGTGTTAGTATCAACAAAGAATTTGGGATGAATATAGGAATACTAACCAAAATTGTAAGGCATATTTAGATAACAAAGCGATAACAAATAAAATAGTAAAACTATCAAAGCAAACATAAATACTCACAAATACTAAAAAACTACTAATAACACTCAAAATTTATAATACTTAAGACACTAAATATGCAAATGATTTAATCAATTTAAGGGCTATGCAAAAGAATGTAATAGACTAAGACACATGTTTTCTGCAAATTGACACTATATAATGCTAAACCTAAGAATTTAGTTAGAATATATATAAACAAGGTTCCAATGCAAGCAAACAATAATTCACATTGAATTTATGCACAACACACTTTTTTTTTTCTTTCAATAAAATGCATTTAAACAACAATCCTACGTGAAAGATGGAGTGAATGCATAAGAGAAAACGTTAGAACCTGCAGAAAACACACGAGTTACGTGCTAAAAAAAAATGAATGCAAAGAATGACCTCTTCTTCGATCTTATGTCCCTAACTTCACTTAGGTTAGGGTACTCGGTAGTGAAATCCGAGTATCATAAAGCCTAAAAAGAGGTTATGCAAGCTAAGTAACGGTTGTTAGTCCTTTACAGTTTTTAATGCACATATAAACACAAAAATTTGACTAAGTTTTATTTATTTCCTTTGGCCCCGATGGTACGTGGTGCAGAGGCTCTCGACTGTGCAATGGGTCTCGTTCATCCGAAGATGAAGTCTGATTCCAGGAGGTCTATGCATGCATAATCCGATATACCATCTATTTAAAGGATTATGTCGTATTTATCAAGTTCGTATTTATCCGTATTCGTATGCACTTATGATTTACAGAGAGTACGCGAAATGATCATTCGGTAAATTTCTTGGACGTGCGGCCCGCGCGAAAATATATACCGACTACAATTCAGCTTAGTTACGTTTAGAAATGGTTAGTAGGAATAGAGATAACGCGAGAGGTAAGGACTAATATTTAGAACAACCCGAGGCTTACTCGTAAGAGTATATACTCCAATGTTGTTCCTAGAGACACCCTGAGGCTAACCAGTTACGGTATATACTCCAATGGTGTTCTATTGCTTAGATCCGAAACCCGGCACCAATCATAAACCCATTCACCATATCCAACAATCAGCCAAATTTGTGAGATAGTATATAATCTCAAGTTCTTAGTAAACTCCGCCCACAACCTCGTGCCCATAACTTCACTTAGGTTATGGCGTGTGGTGATGAAATCCACACATCACGAAGGGTTAAGGAGATAAACCAGAAAAAGAGGCACCACCTATTCCATAGAACGAAACTTTATAACCAATACTCGTGCTCAATGTAAATCAATTTAAGTACGTCTATGTTTTGATTGCGCCTATGATTTAAAAGGAATACACGACTTAGTTATTGAATAAATCTCTTGTCCGTGCGGCCCGCGCGAAAATGTATACCAACTATCGTTAATTCTCGTAATTGTTGGAAATGACCAGTTGGGATAGATGTAACGCGAGAGGTGAGAACTAATTTCTGGGAACAACCTGAGGCTAACTCGTAAGAGTATATACTCCAATGTTGTTCTTAGAAACACCCCGAGGCTTACTCGTAAGAGTATGTACTCCATTGGTGTTCTGTTTTCTTAGTTCAAAACCCGTCACCAACACATTAAGTTAAAAATTGGTACGCGCAAAACATGCATTCACGTTAACTTAAAAACACAGATTACGCGCATTGCAATTTAAACCCTTCTTTTGTCATTTATAATATTGGCGAGTAGGGATCGTTCTTTATCCGGGGAATTAAGGGCGCATGCATGGTTTCGTTAATAAGCGGAAATGTAAATGTTTGGGGGGATTGGAAATTGGTTGTTTTAATCTACGAAATTAAAGTACATAACATGCAAACACAACTAAACTCTTAGGCATCTAACATGTTTTACTCATAGACAAGTTTCAACAATCAAGAAACTTAAAGTCTAATTATGCTTGCTAAAAATAAGAAGTTACCCTACTAATTACATGTGATCATCTCATCTTATTAACCTACCCTTTTCATGCATCAAACCTTTTTGTAAGTTACGAAATTCATAACTTCTAACTAAATACACATGCTTAATAATTGAGTAGGAATGCAACTTAGCGTATAAACATCCTAAACAACTTACGATCATCGAAACATGCGAAAGAGAGGGACTTAGCGTATTTTCTAACACATGCATTCGAAGCTTTAAGATTGTATCAAACATGCATAAAAGGCTAGAAATCATAAACACATGCATAATACAAATCGGTTTAAACACATAAAACACAAATCTAAACTTGTTCTTCATTTGATACACAAATCTAAACTTGTTATTCCAATACATCAAAAGATTCAAATACAAAGCTAAAGAAATGAAAGTGAAAATCATGGTTACACTTTTTGTCTTGAGTGCTTGATGAACTACGGTGGAGATGGCTTTCCTTCACAAGGGACTTAGCGTATTGTGAGGGATGGAGGATGATAGCTTCGGCTTGGAGGAGGAGATGGATGCTTCGGTTTGGAATGGAGGAGGAGATGCTTCGGCTTGGAATGGAGGAGATGGATGCTTCGGCTTTGTGTGAACCTTCAAGTGTTTAATGGTGGAGGAGTATTTGTGTAGAGCTTTGGCTTAGTAAAATGAGTGATGCTTTACTAAGCCACTCATTTTAAGCCGAAGCTCATTTTAAGCATGCTTCACTCATTTTAAGCATGCTTCACATTCATCAACCGACCATACTTTAGCCTCATCAACCGACCACAATTCAGAAGTAGAAGCACAGCAAATCAACATGGCCAATGCAGGACAATCTCTTCGTCAACGCACCTGCTCAACCGAATGGAGCGGCGGACCTTCGAGCATTGCTTTTCCACCACCGGGGGAAAACATGAAAAGAAGTCGAGCTGAAGAGTGGTTTCCTCCACCGACTACCCATTTTTCACGGACTTTCCAACGAAGATCCAAACAAGCATCTCAAACAATTCCAATTTGTTTGTAACAGCATGAAGCCAGCTGATGCTGATACGGAGCTCTTCAAGCTGAAGGCATTTCCATTCACCCTAGTCGACAGGGCCGAGTCTTGGCTTATGGAACTACCGCCGAACCATATCACTTCATGGAAGCAACTTGCGGACATGTTCCTAGCGAAGTACTTCCCGGCCTCAAAAATCACCGTCTTGAGAAAGCAAATCACTGGCATCACACAGAAACAAGACGAGACCTTCGGCCAATATTACGACCGATTCAAGGTTTTGTGTGCCACTTGCCCATCGCATGGATTTTCCGAGACCAATCTCATGAATTACTTTTACGATGGTCTCAAGCCGATCGATAGGGAATTGCTAGATGCAGCAGCTACAGGTGCATTCATGGACTTAACCGAAATCGAAGCCAGAACTCTCCTTGAAAATCGGGCGAATTATGATGCACAATATGGAATGTCCAACAGACGAGCAGTCGGTGAAGCAAGTTCTAAACCCGACGCGGACGAAAAATACGACAAACTAGCTCATATGCTAGAGAAGGTTTTAGATCTCGAGACGACAAGAGCCAGGGCAACTCAACGGCCTGTTTGCGGCATATGTCAATCACAAGGTCACCACAATGACCAATGCCCTCAGGTGCCGGAGCAAGCTAGCGAGCCGGAGCACGCTAACGCCATCGGCGGATATCAGGGAGGACAACGGTATAACAATTACAACAACTATGTCAACCGTGATCATCCGGGTTTTAGATGGAGCAGCAACGAGGGAACTTTGAACCCTCCAGCACCTCAACAAAGCTACCAACGCCCTCCATTTCAACCAAGGCCACCGATGCAGCATGGTTCGTCATCTCAAACCTTCACCAATCCGGATTACGACAAGATGTTGTCGCAACTTTCGGCCTCCACTCAAGTTCTCCTCGACGGACAATCGAAGACAAAGGAAACACTTGACTCACATGGCCGCGACATCACTGAAGTGAAGAAGCAACTCGGCCAACTTGTTGATTTCATGGGCCAAATCAAAGAAACCGGTCGGCTTCCACCTCAAACCACTCCTAATCAAAGAAACGTGAATGCTATTGTCACAAGGAGTGGGAAGATACTTGAGGAACCAAAGACCAAGCGATCTCATCTTGATGAAGTCACCATTGAGGACATCACCAACGAAGAAGAAGATGAGATCGATCCGGCAATTCAAGAGGCCGAGAAAAAGAAGGTGACGCCTAATGTCACCAAGGCACAATCACCTCCACATCCTACCCCAATTAAAGGTAAAAACCATATTCCTTCAAATACGGTTATTACTAATTCTCCGTTTGCTGTTGCACCTTTCCCTAGCAGATTGTCAAAATCAAAGAAGAAGGATGCCCAATATGAAGATATTTTGGACATCTTCCGAAAGGTGCAAGTGAATTTGCCCTTGATCGAGTGCATAAAACAGGTGCTGATATACGCGAAGTTTCTCAAAGAATTATGCACACAGAGGAGGCAAACTCGAGAGAAGGAGGTTGTGAAGGTGAACGCAACCGTTTCGGCGGTTTTGCAGCGTCGGCTACCCCCAAAACTGAAGGACCCAGGGAGTTTCGCAGTTCCCTGCGTAATCGGTGACAACCACTTCGAAGACGTGATGCTTGATCTCGGAGCCTCCATCAACGTCATGCCTTACTATCTTTACGAATCGATGGAGCTTGGAGATCTCAAGCAAGATGGTGTTGTCATCCAATTAGCCGATCGCACACACAAGTATCCAAGGGGATACGTAGAAGACGTGCTCGTGCAAGTCAACAACTAAATATTCCCAGCTGATTTCTATATAGTTGACATGGAAGAGAGTCCACTGAACACCACGCCGCTGCTGCTTGGGCGACCTTTCATGCGGACTGCGAGAACGAAGATTGATGTGTTTCAAGGCACTTTCTCCATGGAGATTGATGGAGAAAGAATCGAGTTCAACATCCTGGACGGGATGAAGTTTCCAATATCGAGCGTAGCTGCCATTTCGACATACGATCCTGTGGATACCTTAGCACAAGGCTACCTCGACACCATCATTGAGGATGAACTCGACATGGCCATTCAACTTGGGCATGACGGCCTTCTCGAGGCCTTACTAGAGCTTGAACCTCGTATTCAAGACATGGCCATGGCCCTAAATGCGGCACCACGAAAAGTAAGCTTTTCTCCTCCTTTACCAATTACTTTTGGTACTAATAAAATGGTTCCTTCCATCGTAGAAGCTCCAGTTTTAGAACTCAAGCTACTACCGGACCATCTGAAGTATGCGTACTTTGGCGAGAATGACACTTTACCCGTCATTATTTCGTCCGCGCTAGAAGAGGAGCAGGAGGAGATGCTCGTGAGTGTGCTCAAACGGTACAAACCCGCAATAGGCTGGACACTTGCGGACATCAAGGGAATAAATCCAGCAACATGTGTGCATAGGATTTTCCTTGAAGAAGGCACCAAGCCTACGCGGGAAGCGCAACGTCGGCTCCACCCTCCGATGATGGAGGTGGTAAAAAAGGAGGTAATTAAACTCATGGACTGTGGAGTTATTTACCCTATTTCTGATAGCCGTTGGGTTTCCCCAGTGCAGGTAGTACCAAAGAAATCGGGAATTACCGTCGTCGAGAATCTGGAAAATGAACTTGTGCCACAACGGACGATCACTGGACACCGAGTGTGCATTGATTACCGGAAGCTAAACGCTGCAACCCGCAAGGATCATTTTCCCTTACCATTCATCGACCAAATGCTGGAAAGATTAGCCGGCCATGCATTTTATTGTTTTCTCGACGGATATTCCGGCTACAAGCAAATTAGCATTGCGGAGGAAGATCAAGAAAAGACAACGTTCACGTGCCCGTTCGGAACGTTTGCCTATCGCCGCATGCCATTTGGACTGTGTAACGCACCAGGTACATTTCAACGTTGCATGCTCTCAATTTTCTCCGAGTACATTGAAAAAATTATTGAAGTATTCATGGACGACTTTAGTGTATTTGGGAGTGATTTTGATGCATGCTTAAACAATTTAGAAACAATTTTACAAAGATGCGTTGAAACGAACTTGGTGCTTAATTGGGAGAAGTGCCATTTCATGGTTACGCAAGGGATAGTGTTAGGTCATATTATTTCGGAAAAAGGGTTAGAAGTTGATAAATCTAAAGTAGATCTTGTGCGTCACTTACCCTCTCCAACTTCGGTTAGAGAGATTCGTTCATTTCTTGGACACGCAGGATTTTATCGGAGGTTTATCAAAGACTTTTCCCACATCTCGCGCCCGTTGTGTAAATTGCTGCAAAAGGAGACCCCGTTCGTCTTTGATGAAGAATGCAACGCTGCCTTCAACAAGTTGAAGGAGCTTCTCACGAGCGCTCCTATTTTATGCAGCCCTGATTGGTCTCTGCCATTCGAACTCATGTGCGACGCCTCGGATTATGCCGTAGGAGCCGTCTTGGGTCAGCGGAAGGACAAGAAGCCTTGCGTAATCTATTACGCCTCTCGGACGCTTGATGAAGCGCAAAGAAATTATACTACCACCGAGAAGGAGTTTCTTGCCGTGGTTTTTGCTTTAGATAAATTTCGATCTTATTTACCGATCATGCAGCTTTGAAGTATCTAATGCTCAAGAAGGACGCAAAACCACGACTTATCAGATGGATACTTCTACTCCAAGAATTCAACATCGAAATCAAGGACAAGAAGGGAGTAGAAAACGTCGTCGCTGACCACCTATCACGTTTGATAGGTGACCATGAGCCTGTCGAGATTGAAGAAACTTTTCCGGATGAAAAACTCTTCGGAATTGAGGTAACCATGAGCCCTTAAGATTTTAGATTGCGGTTTCTTTTGGCCTAGTTTATTTCGCGATGCTCATGCATATTGCGCTGCATGTGATAAGTGCCAGAGATTCGGTAATTTAGGCCCTAGAGATCAAATGCCACAACACTACATATTTAATGTTGAAATTTTTGATGTGTGGGGTATTGATTTTATGGGACCATTTCCTCCCTCCAATGGTTGTACTTATATCTTACTCGCAGTAGATTATGTTTCTAAATGGGTGGAGGCAAAGGCCACCCGTACTAATGATTCGCGAGTTGTTGCAGATTTCCTACGAACTAACATTTTCAGTAGATTTGGAATGCCACGCGTTCTAATCAGCGATGGAGGAAGTCACTTTTGCAACCGCACGGTGGAAGCACTAATGAGGAAGTATGGCGTAAAACACAAGGTTTCCACACCATACCACCCTCAAACTAATGGAATGGCTGAAGTTTCCAACCGTGAGATCAAGAAGATTTTGGAGCGAACCGTCCGCCCAAACCGGAAAGATTGGAGTCAATGCTTAGACGATGCATTATGGGCTTACAGGACTGCCTACAAGACCCCCATTGGTATGTCACCTTTCCGATTAATTTATGGGAAGGCGTGCCATCTTCCGGTTGAATTGGAGCACAAGGCATGGTGGGCCGTGAAGAAATTCAACATCGATCGAGATGCCGCAGGCTTGCATCGGAAGCTACAATTATGTGAACTAGAAGAAATCAGAAATGATGCTTTCGACAATGCGTGGATTTACAAAGAGAAGACGAAAAAGATCCACGATCAGATGATTCGCGGGAAGAGTTTTGAACCTGGGCAGAAAGTATTGCTTTTCAATTCAAGACTTAAGCTCTTTCCGGGAAAGCTTCGCTCTCGATGGATGGGGCCATTCATAGTTTCTCAAGTTCTACCTCATGGAGCAGTTCTCATTCGATCTATCGACAAAGGTAGTGAGTTCAAAGTAAATGGCCATCGCTTGAAACCCTATTTTGAGGCATTTGCGGAGCACACCGTGGAGGAGATGCAACTCCATGAACCGGCCATTTCAAAAACAAAATGATGCATCACGTCCAAAGCTAACGACGTAAAACAAGCGCTCATTGGGAGGCAACCCAATAGGGAGACAACAGATTTGTTTTCTTCTCCCCTTTTAATTAATTTAATGGTTTTTTTCTTATTAGATTAAAATTTTCGTAGATCCTATACTCCATTTTTATTCTATACTTCTACTTTAGTACATTGAGGGCAATGTAGAGTTTAAGTGTGGGGGAAGGGTTTACAAATTAATTGTGTCTAAATTAGTGTTTTTCAGAGTCTTTAGGACGCCCTTAACAAGTCGATGATGAAATTTGATCGATACGAACACATATGGCGTATGAATCACATGCATCGAATTCTTGTGCTAATTGAGATATTCTTTATGTTTTTAACATGTAGTAGATATAAATTGCAAAACATGGTACAGAAATCGCATGCTTGAATAAGTTTTTAATCATATGAACCCTATGTGAGCTTTTGAGCTATCTGTTCTTTATTCCTTGAGTGATCTGATCAATCCATATCATTTCGTAGTTTATAGCTTTATATATGCCTCATTTGACTGCTTGCCATAGATTTTAATGAACTAGAGAATACTAGAACTTACTCATGTCAATTTGCAAAGCTTTTAAGTTGATACATACTTTGATTTTGGAAATGATTAAAGGCATTTAGGATTTTCCACCACATTGCCATATATCCATGTATCCCATTTGTACGCACAAGTTGCGACACCCCTAGATAAACCAATTGAGCCCACGTTAAGCTTTTCTTTCATAACCATATGTACCTAAACACTTACCCTAGTGTAGAATATCCTTACCTTTGTTCCGGAAACTTGGTGAGAATTTTTCGAAACTAGCACATAAGATTATGGTTTGGTAGGAAAGATTGAAAGAGTTAATGTGAGTAAGGGGAAAGACTTGTCCAAATAGCTAAAAAAGTATGTGATTGCCAAAAAGAAAAGAAAAAAATTATATTTGAGAGAATGAAAAGAAAAAAAAAATTATTATCTCTCATGGCAATATGTTGTGTTCTAAGAATAACCATTTGGATTAACGTCCCCCTTATTTACGGATTTGGAGTTTACGATAAATTGAAGGCCTAAAAATAGAACAAAATATGGCCTTTGTCCTGTCCGAAAAGCTAAAAGGGTAGCTTAGATTGAAGTATACATGGTAACATACAAATGGAGATGGAGGACTAATATGGTGCTAGACTAAGTCATTGGAACGTTTTTATCACCACATATCTAAATTTCGAATGCCTTAGCCTTAACCCCATTACAACCTCACTAAAAGTCCTTTATGATCCTTAAAATGAGTAGCTTTCAATTAGTAGAGTAAGTTGCATGAGTAAGCTTATGGTTTTGGTTCATTTGTGCAAGCAATCAAACTTTATTCATGTGGTTTTCATTTCAATTCATATACACTTTAAGTGAACCATTTTCATGAGTGAAAAATATGATGAGTGCACCCTTGTGAGTTGATTAAACCTTTATTCAAAGCATGCACAGCTATAACATAACCATTGTTTTCTCTATGTCTTACTTGCTCATTACATAATTATATCGCAATTATCTCTTGAATTCATTGAGCATACAAGTTGAAATTCATGTGAGCCATCGCCATATACTTATGAAAATTCTGAGACAAATTTTAGCTAAGGGCTTAGTTATGTTCTTTCCTTTGTTTTAAATTCGTAGAAGAGTCTTAGTTTAACTTAGTGTTTGCTAAGGGACTAGCAAAGTCTAAGTGTGGGGGAATTTGATATACGCATTTTATGCTCGTTTCTTAACGCATTTCCCTTTACGTTTAGCTATGTTATTATCTTAGTTTTTACGTTTTCCTTATTTAAATTGTTATTTTGAAGATCTTTACGGTGGAGATTAATAACGACGCAATTCGGAGGAATTTCGGCGATTTTGCGATTTTTGCGATTTTGGACCTCCGAAAATGGGCCGGCCCAAAAAGCAAATTATGGGCCGAATTCTCAACTCTTGTTTCGGCCCATTATCAAGCCCAAACACAATCAATTCGACATGGAAGACTTTTGGTGAAGAGGAAAAGTCTTGTTTTGCAACCTTTGAAGAAGAAAAGTCAACAATATCAAGCTTTGTGACTCATTATGGTGACTCTTGCTTAGGGTTCACAAATGATGATCACAAATGGTGACTTGCCATGGTGACTCTTGCTTGCATTAAATGGAGGGAGGCAAGGTGGAAGAGAGAAGGCAAGCATTCCTTGCCTATAAATACCAAGGAGGCTGAACATAATTAAACCATCACTCAATTTATTAGCCAAAGCTCTACACAAATACTCTTCCACCATAAACACTTGAAGGTTCTCTTACAAGCCGAAGCACATCTCCTCCATTCCAAGCCGAAGCAAGGTTCTAGGGTTCTCCTTCATCCAAGCCGAAGCAAAGCATCCTCCATCCTTCCCAATACGCTAAGTCCCTTGTGAAGGAAAGCCATCTCCACCGTAGATCATCTAGCATTCAAGACAAAAAGTGTAACCATGATCTTCACTTTCATTTCTTTTGTTTTGTATTTGAACCTCTTAATGTATTGGAATACATTTATGTATCAAATGAAGAACAAGTTTAGATTTGTGTTTTATGCTCTTAAACCGATTTGTAATATGCATGTGTTTATGATTTCTAGCCTTTTATGCATGTTTGATACAATCTTAAAGCTTCGAATGCATGTGTTAGAAAATACGCTAAGTCCCTCTCTTTCGCATGTTTCGATGATCGTATGTTGTTTAGGATGTTTATACGCTAAGTTGCATTCCTACTCAATTATTAAGCATGTGTATTTAGTTAGAAGTTATGAATTTCGTAACTTACAAAAAGGTTTGATGCATGAAAAGGGTAGGTTAATAAGATGAGATGATCACATGTAATTAGTAGTGTAACTTCTTATTTTTAGCAAGCATAATTAGACTTTAAGTTTCTTGATTGTTGAAACTTGTCTATGAGTAAAACATGTTAGATGCCTAAGAGTTTTAGTTGTGTTTGCATGTTATGTACTTTAATTTCGTAGATTAAACAACCAACTTCCAATCCCCCCAAACATTTACATTTCCGCCTATTAACGAAACCATGCATGCGCCCTCAATTCCCCGGATAAAGAACGATCCCTACTCGCCAATATTACAAATGACAAAAGAAGGGTTTAAATTGCAATGCGCGTAATCTGTGTTTTTAAGTTAACGTGAATGCATGTTTTTGCGCGTATCACTTAGTCACTAAAATGAGTCACAAAGCTTGATATTGTTGACTTTTCAACTTCACCAAAAAGCTTCCATGCCAAAATTAATGGGCTTGGGCTGGTTTTTGGGCCAAAACAAACTTTGAGAAATGGGCCCATAATTTGCTTTTTGGGCCGGCCCATTTTCGGAGGTCCAAAATCGCAAAAATCGCAAAATCGCCGAAATTCCTCCGAATTGCGTCGTTATTAATCTCCACCGTAAATATCTTCAAAATAACAAATTAAATAAGGAAAACATAAAAACTAAGATAATAACATAGCTAAACGTAAAGGGAAATGCGTTAAGAAACGAGCATAAAATGCGTATATCAAATTCCCCCACACTTAGACTTTGCTAGTCCCTTAGCAAACACTAAGTTAAACTAAGACTCCCTAAGAATTTAAAACAAAGGAAAGAACATAACTAAGCCCTTAGCTAAAATTTGTCTCAGAATTTGCATAAGTATATGGCGATGGCTCACATGAATTTCAACTTTGTATGCTCAACGAATTCAAGAGATAATTGCGATATAATTTATGTAATGAACAAGTAAGACATAGAGAAAACAGTGGTTATGTTTATAGCGGTGCATGCTTTGAATAAATGTTTAATCAACTCACAAGGATGCACTCATCATATTTTTCACTCATGACAAGGGTTCACTTAAAGTGTATATGAATTGAAATGAAAATCACATGAATGAAGTTTGATTGCTTGCACAAATGAACCAAAACCATAAGCTTACTCATGCAACTTACTCTACTAATTGAAAGCTACTCATTTTAAGGATCATAAAGGACTTTTAGTGAGGTTGTAATGGGGTTAAGGCTAAGGCATTCGAAATTTAGATATGTGGTGATAAAAACGTTCCAACGACTTAGTCTAGCACCAAATTCGTCCTCCATCTCCACTCGAATGTTACCATGTATACTTCAATTTAAACTACCGTTTGAGCTTTTCGGACAGGACAAAGGCCATATTTGTTCTATTTTTGGGCCTTCAATTTGTCGTAATCTCCAAATCCGCAAAATAAGGGGGACGTTAATCCAATTGGTTTCTACTTTAGAACACAACATATTGCCATGAGAGATAATAATAATTTTTTTTTTCTTTTCATTCTGTCAAATATAATTTTTTTTCTTTTCTTTTTGGCAATCTCAAACTTTTTTTAGCTATTTGGACAAGTCTTTCCCCTTACTCACATTAACTCTTTTAATCTTTCCTACCAAACCATAATCTTACGTGCTAGTTTCGAAAAATTCTCACCAAGTTTCCAGAACAAGGGTAAGGATATTCTATACTAGGGTAAGTGTTTAGGTATATATGGTGATGAAAGAAAAGCTTAACGTGGGCTCAATTGGTTTATCTAGGGGTGTCGCAACTTGTGCGTACAAATGGGATACATGGATATTTGGCAATGTGGTGGAAAAATCCTAAATGCCTTTAATCATTTCCGAAATCAAAGTATGTATCAACTTAAAAGCTTTGCAAATTGACATGAGTAAGTTCTAGTATTCTCTAGTTCATTAAAATCTATGGCAAGCAATTGAATGAGGCATATATAAGCTAGTAGCTACGAAATGGATGCATATTCACTCGAATAAAGAACAGATAGCTCAAAATCTCACATAGGGTTCATATGATTAAAAACTTATTCAAGCATGCGATTTTCTGTACCATGTTTTGCAATTCATATCTACTACATGTTAAAAACATATAGAATATCTCAATTAGCACAAGAATTCGATGCATGTGATTCATACGCCATGTGTTCGTATCGGTCAAATTTCATCATCGACTAGCTAAGGGCATCCTAAAGACTCTGAAAAACACTAATTTAGACACAATTAAATTATAAACCCTTCCCCCACACTTAAACTCTACATTACCCTCAATGTAGTAAAGTAACAGTATAGAATTAAACATGGAGTATAGGATCTACGAAAATTCTAGTTTAAAATACAAAAGCCATTAAATTAAGTAAAAGGGGAGAAGAAAACAAATCTGTTGTCTCCCTATTGGGTTGCCTCCCAATGAGCGCTTGTTTTACGTCGTTAGCTTTGGACGTGATGCATCATTTTGTTTTTGAAATGGCCGGTTCTTGGAGTTGCATCTCCTCCACGGTGTGTTCCGCAAATGCCTCAAAATAGGGCTTCAAGCGATGGCCATTTACTTTGAACTCACTACCTTTGTCGATAGATCGAATGAGAACTGCTCCATGAGGTAGAACTTGAGAAACTATGAATGGCCCCATCCATCGAGAGCGAAGCTTTCCCGGAAAGAGCTTAAGTCTTGAATTGAAAAGCAATACTTTCTGCCCAACTTCAAAACTCTTCACGCGAATCATCTGATCATGGATCTTTTTCGTCTTCTCTTTGTAAATCCACGCATTGTCGAAAGCATCATTTCTGATTTCTTCTAGTTCACAAAGTTGTAGCTTCCGATGCAAACCTGCTGCATCTCGATCGATGTTGAATTTCTTCACGGCCCACCATGCCTTGTGCTCCAATTCAACCGGAAGATGGCACGTCTTCCCATAAATTAATCGGAAAGGTGACATACCAATGGGGGTCTTGTAGGCAGTCCTGTAAGCCCACAATGCATCGTCTAAGCATTGACTCCAATCTTTCCGGTTGGGGCGGACGGTTCGCTCCAAAATCTTCTTGATCTCACGGTTGGAAACTTCAGCCATTCCATTTGTTTGAGGGTGGTATGGGGTGGAAACCTTGTGTTTTACGCCATACTTCCTCATCAGTGCTTCCACCGTGCGGTTGCAAAAGTGACTTCCTCCATCGCTAATTAGAACGCGTGGCATTCCAAATCTACTGAAAATGTTAGTTCGTAGGAAATCTGCAACAACTCGCGAATCATTAGTACTGGTGGCCTTTGCCTCCACCCATTTAGAAACATAATCTACTGCGAGTAAGATATAAGTAAAACCATTGGAGGGAGGAAATGGTCCCATAAAATCAATACCCCACACATCAAAAATTTCGACATTAAATATGTAGTGTTGTGGCATTTGATCTCTAGGCCCTAAATTACCGAATCTCTGGCACTTATCACATGCAGCACAATATGCATGAGCATCGCGAAATAAACTAGGCCAAAAGAAACCGCAATCTAAAATCTTAAGGGCTGTCCTCCTTGAACCAAAATGTCCCCCACATGCTTCATTGTGACAAAAGTCTAGAATAGGCTTAAATTCACTATCCGGGATACATCTCCTAATTACTAAATCGGAGCATTGTTTCCATAAATAAGGCTCATCCCAGATAAAGGTTCTAGCATTATGCTTAAGTTTGTCACGTTGAAATTTATGCCTGGTAGACGGAAACTCACCGGTAACTAAGTAATTGACGATATCTGCATACCATGGAGTTTCTGGAATTGTTACCTCAATTCCGAAGAGTTTTTCATCCGGAAAAGTTTCTTCAATCTCGACAGGCTCATGGTCACCTATCAAACGTGATAGGTGGTCAGCGACGACGTTTTCTACTCCCTTCTTATCCTTGATTTCGATGTTGAATTCTTGGAGTAGAAGTATCCATCTTATAAGCCGTGGTTTTGCGTCCTTCTTTAGCATTAGGTACTTCAAAGCTGCATGATCGGTAAACACAGTTACTTTAGTTTGAAGTAAATAAGACCGAAATTTATCTAAAGCAAAGACCACTGCAAGAAAGTCCTTCTCGGTGGTAGTATAATTTCTTTGCGCTTCATCAAGCGTCCGAGAGGCGTAATAGATTACGCAAGGCTTCTTGTCCTTCCGCTGACCCAAGACGGCTCCTACGGCATAATCCGAGGCGTCGCACATGAGTTCAAATGGCAGAGACCAATCAGGGCTGCATAAAATAGGAGCGCTTGTAAGAAGTTCCTTCAACTTGTTGAAGGCAGCGTTGCATTCCTCGTCAAATACGAACGGGGTCTCCTTCTGCAGCAGTTTACACAACGGGCGCGAGATGTGGGAAAAGTCCTTGATAAACCTACGATAAAATCCTGCGTGTCCAAGAAATGAACGAATCTCTCTAACCGAAGTTGGAGAGGGTAAGTGACGCACAAGATCTACTTTAGATTTATCTACTTCTAACCCTTTTTCCGAAATAATATGACCTAACACTATCCCTTGTGTAACCATGAAATGGCACTTCTCCCAATTAAGCACCAAGTTCGTTTCAACGCATCTTTGTAAAATAGTTTCTAAATTGTTTAAGCATGCATCGAAATCACTCCCAAATACACTAAAGTCGTCCATGAATACTTCAATAATTTTTTCAATGTACTCGGAGAAAATTGAGAGCATGCAACGTTGAAATGTACCTGGTGCATTACACAGTCCAAATGGCATTCGGCGGTATGCAAACGTTCCGAAAGGGCATGTGAACGTTGTCTTTTCTTGATCTTCCTCCGCAATGCTAATTTGGTTGTAGCCGGAGTATCCGTCGAGAAAACAATAAAATGCATGGCCGGCTAATCTTTCCAGCATTTGGTCGATGAATGGTAAGGGAAAATGATCCTTGCGGGTTGCGGCGTTGAGCTTCCGGTAATCAATGCACACTCGGTGTCCAGTGATCGTCCGTTGTGGCACAAGTTCATTTTCCAGATTCTCGACAACGGTAATTCCCGATTTCTTAGGTACTACCTGCACTGGGGAAACCCAACGGCTATCAGAAATAGGGTAAATAACTCCACAGTCCATGAGTTTAATTACCTCCTTTTTTACCACCTCCATCATCGGAGGGTGGAGCCGACGTTGCGCTTCCCGCGTAGGCTTGGTGCCTTCTTCAAGGAAAATCCTATGCACACATGTTGCTGGATTTATTCCCTTGATGTCCGCAAGTGTCCAGCCTATTGCGGGTTTGCACCGTTTGAGCACACTCACGAGCTTCTCCTCCTGCTCCTCTTCTAGCGCGGACGAAATAATGATGGGTAAAGTGTCATTCTCGCCCAAGTACGCATACTTCAGATGGTCCGGTAGTAGCTTGAGTTCTAAAACTGGAGCTTCTACGATGGAAGGAACCATTTTATTAGTACCAAAAGTAATTGGTAAAGGAGGAGAAAAGCTTACTTTTCGTGGTGCGGCATTTAGGGCCATGGCCATGTCTTGAATTCCAGGTTCAAGCTCTAGTAAGGCCTCGAGAAGGCCGTCATGCCCAAGTTTGATATACGCATTTTATGCTCGTTTCTTAACGCATTTCCCTTTTCGTTTAGCTATGTTATAATCTTAGTTTTTATGTTTTTCTTAATTAATATGTTATTTTGAAGATATTTACGGTGGAGATTAATAACGACGCAATTCGGAGGAATTTCGGCGATTTTGCGATTTTTGCGATTTTGGACCTCCGAAAATGGGCCGGCCCAAAAAGCAAATTGTGGGCCGAATTCTCAACTTTTATTTCGGCCCATTATATGGCCCAAACACATTCAATTCGGCTAGGAAGCAAAGTGGGGAAGAGGAAAAGTCAACAATATCAAGCTAGTGACTCATTTTGGTGACTCTTGCTTGCATTAAATGAAAAGATGACTTGCCATGGTGACTAGCATGGTGACTCTTGCTTAGGGTTCCCAAATGGTGACTACACATGGTGACTCTTGCTTTGTGATGATCACACATGGTGACTAAGTGTGTGACTTGCCATATTGATCATTGCTTGCATTTAATGGAAGGAGGCAAGGTGGAAGAGAGAAGGCAAACATCCTTGCCTATAAATACCAAGGGAGGCCGAACCATTCAAAGCATCACTCATTTTACTAAGCCAAAGCTCTACACAAATACTCCTCCACCATTAAACACTTGAAGGTTCACACAAAGCCGAAGCATCCATCTCCTCCATTCCAAGCCGAAGCATCTCCTCCTCCATTCCAAACCGAAGCATCCATCTCCTCCTCCAAGCCGAAGCTATCATCCTCCATCCCTCACAATACGCTAAGTCCCTTGTGAAGGAAAGCCATCTCCACCGTAGTTCATCAAGCACTCAAGACAAAAAGTGTAACCATGATCTTCACTTTCATTTCTTTAGCTTTGTATTTGAATCTTTTGATGTATTGGAATAACAAGTTTAGATTTGTGTATCAAATGAAGAACAAGTTTAGATTTGTGTTTTATGTGTTTAAACCGATTTGTAATATGCATGTGTTTATGATTTCTAGCCTTTTATGCATGTTTGATACAATCTTAAAGCTTCGAATGCATGTGTTAGAAAATACGCTAAGTCCCTCTCTTTCGCACGTTTCGATGATCGTAACCATAAAATGGCACTTCTCCCAATTAAGCACCAAGTTCGTTTCAACGCATCTTTGTAAAATTGTTTCTAAATTGTTTAAGCATGCATCAAAATCACTCCCAAATACACTAAAGTCGTCCATGAATACTTCAATAATTTTTTCAATGTACTCGGAGAAAATTGAGAGCATGCAACGTTGAAATGTACCTGGTGCGTTACACAGTCCAAATGGCATGCGGCGATAGGCAAACGTTCCGAACGGGCACGTGAACGTTGTCTTTTCTTGATCTTCCTCCGCAATGCTAATTTGGTTGTAGCCGGAATATCCGTCGAGAAAACAATAAAATGCATGGCCGGCTAATCTTTCCAGCATTTGGTCGATGAATGGTAAGGGAAAATGATCCTTGCGGGTTGCGGCGTTTAGCTTCCGGTAATCAATGCACACTCGGTGTCCAGTGATCGTCCGTTGTGGCACAAGTTCATTTTCCAGATTCTCGACGACGGTAATTCCCGATTTCTTTGGTACTACCTGCACTGGGGAAACCCAACGGCTATCAGAAATAGGGTAAATAACTCCACAGTCCATGAGTTTAATTACCTCCTTTTTTACCACCTCCATCATCGGAGGGTGGAGCCGACGTTGCGCTTCCCGCGTAGGCTTGGTGCCTTCTTCAAGGAAAATCCTATGCACACATGTTGCTGGATTTATTCCCTTGATGTCCGCAAGTGTCCAGCCTATTGCGGGTTTGTACCGTTTGAGCACACTCACGAGCTTCTCCTCCTGCTCCTCTTCTAGCGCGGACGAAATAATGACGGGTAAAGTGTCATTCTCGCCCAAGTACGCATACTTCAGATGGTCCGGTAGTAGCTTGAGTTCTAAAACTGGAGCTTCTACGATGGAAGGAACCATTTTATTAGTACCAAAAGTAATTGGTAAAGGAGGAGAAAAGCTTACTTTTCGTGGTGCGGCATTTAGGGCCATGGCCATGTCTTGAATTCCAGGTTCAAGCTCTAGTAAGGCCTCGAGAAGGCCGTCATGCCCAAGTTGAATCGCCATGTCGAGTTCATCCTCATTGATGGTGTCGAGGTAGCCTTGTGCTAAGGTATCCACAGGATCGTATGTCGAAATGGCAGCTACGCTCGACATTGGAAACTTCATCCCGTCCAGGATGTTGAACTCGATTCTTTCTCCATCAATCTCCATGGAGAAAGTGCCTTGAAACACATCAATCTTCGTTCTCGCAGTCCGCATGAAAGGTCGCCCAAGCAGCAGTGGCGTGGTGTTCAGTGGACTGTCTTCCATGTCAACTATATAGAAATCGGCTGGGAATATCAAGTTGTTGACTTGCACGAGAACGTCTTCTACGTATCCCCTCGGATACTTGTGGGTGCGATCGGTAACTGGATGACAACACCATCTTGCTTGAGATCTCCGAGCTTCCATCAGCGTAAGGCATGACGTTGATGGAAGCTCCTAGATCAAGCATTACGTCTTCGAAGTGGGTGTCACCGATTACGCAAGGAACTGCAAAGCTCCCTGGGTCCTTCAGTTTTGGGGGTAGCCGACGCTGCAAAACCGCCGAAACGGTTGCGTTCACCTTCACAACCTCCTTCTCTCGAGTTTGCCTCCTCTGTGTGCATAATTCTTTGAGAAATTTCGCGTATATCGGCACCTGTTTTATGCACTCGATCAAGGGCAAATTCACTTGCACCTTTCGGAAGATGTCCAAAATATCTTCATATTGGGCATCCTTCTTCTTTGATTTATTTAATCTGCTAGGGAAAGGTGCAACAGCAAACGGAGAATTAGTAATAACCGTATTTGAAGGAATATGGTTTTTACCTTTGATTGGGGTAGGATGTGGAGGTGATTGTGCCTTGGTGACATTAGGCGTCACCTTCTTTTTCTCGGCCTCTTGAATTGCCGGATCGATCTCATCTTCTTCTTCGTTGGTGATGTCCTCAATGGTGACTTCATCAAGATGAGATCGCTTGGTCTTTGGTTCCTCAAGTATCTTCCCACTCCTTGTGACTATAGCATTCACGTTTCTTTGATTAGGAGTGGTTTGAGGTGGAAGCCGACCGGTTTCCTTGAGTTGGCCCATGAAATCAACAAGCTGGCCAAGCTGCTTCTTCACTTCGGTGATGTCGCGGCCATGTGAGTCAAGTGTCTCCTTTGTCTTCGATTGTCCGTCGAGGAGAACTTGAGTGGAGGCCGAAAGTTGCGACAACATCTTGTCGTAATCCGGGTTGGTGAAGGATTGCGAAGACGAACCCTGCTGCATCGGTGGCCTTGGTTGAAATGGAGGGCGTTGGTAGTTTTGTTGAGGTGCTGGAGGGTTCAAAGTTCCCTCGTTGCTGCTCCATCTAAAACCTGGATGATCACGGTTGACATAATTGTTATAATTGTTATACCGTTGTCCTCCCTGATATCCGCCGATGGCGTTAGCGTGCTCCGGCTCGCTAGCTTGCTCTGGCACCTGTGGGCATTGGTCGTTGTGGTGACCTTGTGATTGACATATGCCACAAACAGGCCGTTGAGTTGCCCTGGCTCTTGTCGTCTCGAGATCTAAAACCTTCTCTAGCATATGAGCTAGTTTGTCGTATTTTTCGTCCGCGTCGGGTTTTGAACTCGCTTCACCGACTGCTCGTCTGTTGGACATTCCATATTGTGCATCATTATTCGCCCGATTTTCTAGAAGAGTTCTAGCTTCGGTTTCGGTTAAGTCCATGAATGCACCGGTAGCTGCTGCATCCAGCAATTCCCTATCAATCGGCTTGAGACCATCGTAAAAGTAATTCATGAGATTGGTCTCGGAAAATCCATGCGATGGGCAAGTGGCACACAAAACCTTGAATCGGTCGTAATATTGGCCGAAGGTCTCGTCCAATTTCTGTGTGATGCCAGTGATTTGCTTTCTCAAGATGGTGATTTTTGAGGCCGGGAAGTACTTCGCTAGGAACATATCCGCAAGTTGCTTCCATGAGGTAATATGGTTCGGCGGTAGTTCCATAAGCCAAGACTCGGCCCTGTCGACTAGGGTGAATGGGAATGCCTTCAGCTTGAAGAGCTCCGTATCAGCATCGGCTGGCTTCATGCTGTTACAAACAAATTGGAATTGTTTGAGATGCTTGTTTGGATCTTCATTGGAAAGTCCGTGAAAAATGGGTAGTCGGTGGAGGAAACCACTATTCAGCTCGACTTCTTTCATGTTTTCCCCCGGTGGTGGAAAAGCAATGCTCGAAGGTCCGCTGCTCCATTCGGTTGAGCAGGTGCGCTGACGAAGATACTGTCCTGCATTGGCCATGTTGATTTCTTGTGCTTCTGCTTCTGAATTGTGGTCGGTTGATGAGGCTAAAGTATGGTCGGTTGATGAATGTGAAGACTCGGAACCTTCCTCGATGATGGGATGATCCAGGATGTCTGTTTGAGCTTTAAGTCTCGCTATTCTCTCTGCGATTTCCTCAAACTTTGTTCTAGATGGTCCAGGATTCCGATCGGACATTCATTAGCCTGAGCATCCACCAAAGACCAAGTGTTAGTATCAACAAAGAATATGAGATGAATATAGGAATACTAACCAAAATTGTAAGGCATATTTAGAAAACAAAGCGATAACAAATAAAATAGTAAAACTATCAAAGCAAACATAAATACTCACAAATACTAAAAAACTACTAATAACACTCAAAATTTATAATACTTAAGACACTAAATGTAATTTACTAAGTAATGCAAATGATTTAATCAATTTTATGGGCTATGCAAAAGAATGTAATAAACTAAGACACATGTTTTCTGCAAATTGACACTATATAATGCTAAACCTAAGAATTTAGTTAGAATATATATAAACAAGGTTCCAATGCAAGCGAACAATAATTCACATTGAATTTATGCACAACACACTTTTTTTTTTTCAATAAAATGCATTTAAACAACAATCCTACGTGAAAGATGGAGTGAATGCATAAGAGAAAACGTTAGAACCTGCAGAAAACACACGAGTTACGTGCTTAAATATGAATGCAAAAGAATGACCTCTTCTTCGATCTAATGTCCCTAACTTCACTTAGGTTAGGGTACTCGGTAGTGAAATCCGAATATCATAAAGCCTAAAAAGAGGTTATGCAAGCTAAGTAACGGTTGTTAGTCCTTTACAGTTTTTAATGCACATATAAACACAAAAATTTGACTAAGTTTTATTTATTTCCTTTGGCCCCGATGGTACGTGGTGCAGAGGCTCTCGACTGTGCAATGGGTCTCGTTCATCCGAAGATGAAGTCTGATTCCAGGAGGTCTAAGCATGCATAATCCGATATACCATCTATTTAAAGGATTATTGATATACGCATTTTATGCTCGTTTCTTAACGCATTTCCCTTTACGTTTAGCTATGTTATTATCTTAGTTTTTATGTTTTCCTTATTTAATTTGTTATTTTGAAGATATTTACGGTGGAGATTAATAACGACGCAATTCGGAGGAATACACGTGCTCAATGTAAATCAATTTAAGTACGTCTACGTTTTGATTGCGCCTATGATTTAAAAGGAATACACGACTTAGTTATTGAATAAATCTCTTGTCCGTGCGGCCCGCGCGAAAATGTATACCATCTATCGTTAATCCTCGTAATTGTTGGAAATGACCAGTTGGGATAGATGTAACGCGAGAGGTGAGAACTAATTTCTGGGAACAACCTGAGGCTAACTCGTGAGAGTATATACTCCATTGTTGTTCTTAGAAACACCCCGAGGCTTACTCGTAAGAGTATGTACTCCATTGGTGTTCTGTTTTCTTAGTTCAAAACCCGTCACCATTCATAACCCTTCTAGACATCATAACCAACTCTTACTCGAACTCACAAGATAGTATACAATCTCAAGTGTTTGTAAACTCCGCCCACAACCTCGTGCCCATAACTTCACTTAGGTTATGGCGTGTGGTGATGAAATCCACACATCACGAAGGGTTAAGGAGATAGACAAACAAAAGAGGCACCACCTATTCCATAGAGATTTATTTAATAACTAAGTACTAGTACTCAAATTAAATCAAAGACTATCCTTTAACATGGAAATAAATTATGCAAGTGTAAAATAAACTAAGTATGAATAAATTCGGCTAAGTAAAAGTAGGCATTGTAAACATGTATGAAAATTTCTCTAAGTATAAAAAATGAACAAGTATGTACTTCGAAAATTTAGACATGCTTTTAATCACAAATGTACAACGAAACATACAAAAACATTCTAATTCCCCGGCAACGGCGCCAAAAATTGATACGCGCAAAACATGCATTCACGTTAACTTAAAAACACAGATTACGCGCATTGCAATTTAAACCCTTCGTTTGTCATTTGTAATATTGGCGAGTAGGGATCGTTCTTTATCCGGGGAATTAAGGGCGCATGCATGGTTTCGTTATTATGCGGAAATGTAAATATTTGGGGGGATTGGAAGTTGGTTATTTAATCTACGAATTTAAAGTACATAACATGCAAACACAACTAAAACTCTTAGGCATCTAACATGTTTTACTCATAGACAAGTTTCAACAATCAAGAAACTTAAAGTCTAATTATGCTTGCTAAAAATAAGAAGTTACACTATTAATTACATGTGATCAACTCATCTTATTAACCTACCCTTTTCATGCATCAAACCTTTATGTAAGTTGCGAAATTCATAACTTATAACTAAGTACACATGCTTGATAATTGTGTAGGAATGCAACTTAGCGTATAAACATCCTAAACAACATACGATCATCGAAACATGCAAAAGAGAGGGACTTAGCGTATTTTCTAATACATGCATTCGAAGCTTTAAGATTGTATCAAACATGCATAAAAAGCTATAAATCATAAACACATGCATATTACAAATCGGTTTAGGCACATGAAACACAAATCTAAACTTGTTATTCATTTGATACACAAATCTAAACTTTCTAAACTTGTTATTCCAATACATCAAAAGATTCACATACAAAGCTAAAGAAATGAAAGTGAAGATCATGGTTACACTTTTTATCTTGAGTGCTTGATGAACTACGGTGGAGATGGACTTCCTTCACAAGGGACTTAGCGTATTGTGAGGGATGGAGGATGGTTTGCTTCGGCTTGGAAGGATGGAGGAACCCTAGCTTGCTTCGGCCTTGAATGGAGGAAGATGATGCTTCGGCTTGGTGTGTGAACTCTTAAGTGTTTAATGGTGGAGGAGTATTTGTGTAGAGCTTTGCTTAGTAAAATGAGTGATGGATCTGTTTTATGGCTGGCCTCCTCCCTTATATAGGCAAGGGATTCATGCCTTCTCTCTTCCACCTTGCCTCCTCCATTTAATGCATGCAATGATCATTAAGGCAAGTCACACACTTAGTCACCATTGCCGAACCCTAAGCATGAATCACCTAGCTTGTCACCATGGCAAGTCATCTTTTCATTCAATGCAAAGCAAGAGTCACCTAGTGTAGTCACCATTTGGGAACCCTAAGCATGAATCACCATGTGTAGTCACCATTTGTGATTATTAGCTTGATAATGTTGACTTGCCCTTTCAAAACAAGACTTTTCCTCTTCACCAAAAGGCATCTACGCCGAATTACATGGGTTTGGGCTTGTTAATGGGCCGAAACAAGAGTTGAGAAATCGGCCCATAATTTGCTTTTTGGGCCGGCCCATTTTTCGTGGTCCGAAATCGCAAAAATCGCAAAATCGCCGAAATTCCTCCGAATTGCGCCGTTATTAATCTCCACCGTAAATATCTTCAAAATAACAATTTAAGTAAGGAAAACATAAAAACTAAGATAATAACATAGCTAAACGAAAAGGGAAATGCGTTAAGAAACGGGCATAAAATGCGTATATCATCGCAGTCCGCATGAAAGGTCGCCCAAGCAGTAGTGGCGTGGTGTTTAGTGGACTCTCTTCCATGTCAACTATATAGAAATCGGCTGGGAATATCAAGTTGTTGACTTGCACGAGAACGTCTTCTACGTATCCCCTCGGATACTTGTGGGTGCGATCGGCTAACTGGATGACAACACCATCTTGCTTGAGATCTCCAAGCTCCATCGATTCGAAAAGATAGTATGGCATGACGTTGATGGAGGCTCCAAGATCAAGCATCACATCTTGGAAATGGGTGGCACCGATTACGCAAGGAACTGCAAAGCTCCCTGGGTCCTTCAGTTTTGGGGGTAGCCGACGCTGCAAAACCGCCGAAACGGTTGCGTTCACCTTCACGACCTCCTTCTCTCGAGTTTGCCTCCTCTGAGTGCATAATTCTTTCAGAAACTTGGCGTATATAGGCACTTGCTTTATGCACTCGATCAAGGGCAAATTCACTTGCACCTTTCGGAAGATGTCCAGGATATCTTCATATTGGGCATCCTTCTTCTTTGATTTTGCTAATCTGCTTGGGAAAGGTGCAACAGCAAACGGAGAATTAGTAATCACCGTATTTGAAGGAATAGGGCTTTTACCTTTGATTGGGGTAGGTTGTGGAGGTGATTGTGCCTTGGTGACAGTAGGCGTCACCTTTGATATACGCATTTTATGCCCGTTTCTTAACGCATTTCCCTTTTCGTTTAGCTATGTTATTATCTTAGTTTTTATGTTTTCCTTACTTAAATTGTTATTTTGAAGATATTTACGGTGGAGATTAATAACGGCGCAATTCGGAGGAATTTCGGCGATTTTGCGATTTTTGCGATTTCGGACCACGAAAAATGGGCCGGCCCAAAAAGCAAATTATGGGCCGATTTCTCAACTCTTGTTTCGGCCCATTAACAAGCCCAAACCCATGTAATTCGGCCTAGATGCCTTTTGGTGAAGAGGAAAAGTCTTGTTTTGAAAGGGCAAGTCAACATTATCAAGCTAATAATCACAAATGGTGACTACACATGGTGATTCATGCTTAGGGTTCCCAAATGGTGACTACACTAGGTGACTCTTGCTTTGCATTGAATGAAAAGATGACTTGCCATGGTGACAAGCTAGGTGATTCATGCTTAGGGTTCGGCAATGGTGACTAAGTGTGTGACTTGCCTTAATGATCATTGCATGCATTAAATGGAGGAGGCAAGGTGGAAGAGAGAAGGCATGAATCCCTTGCCTATATAAGGGAGGAGGCAGCCATAAAACAGATTCATCACTCATTTTACTAAGCAAAGCTCTACACAAATACTCCTCCACCATAAACACTCCAAAGTTCTCTTACAAAGCCGAAGCTACATCCTCCTCCATTCCAAAGCCGAAGCAAGCAAGGTGTCTCCATCCTTCCAAGCCGAAGCAAAGCCTCCTCCATCCAACACAATACGCTAAGTCCCTTGTGAAGGAAGTCCATCTCCACCGTAGTTCATCAAGCACTCAAGACAAAAAGTGTAACCATGATCTTCACTTTCATTTCTTTAGCTTTGTATGTGAATCTTTTGATGTATTGGAATAACAAGTTTAGAAAGTTTAGATTTGTGTATCAAATGAATAACAAGTTTAGATTTGTGTTTCATGTGCCTAAACCGATTTGTAATATGCATGTGTTTATGATTTATAGCTTTTTATGCATGTTTGATACAATCTTAAAGCTTCGAATGCATGTCTTAGAAAATACGCTAAGCCCCTCTCTTTTGCATGTTTCGATGATCCTAAGTTGTTTAGGATGTTTATACGCTAAGTTGCTGATACACGCAAAACATGCTTTTACGATAACACAAAGTAGACCTAAAAAACACCGATTACGCGCATTGCAATTTAAACCCTTCGTTTGTCATTTGTAATATTGGCGAGTAGGGATCGTTCTTTATCCGGGGAATTAAGGGCGCATGCATGGTTTCGTTATTATGCGGAAATGTAAATATTTGGGGGGGATTGGAAGTTGGTTATTTAATCTACGAATTTAAAGTACATAACATGCAAACACAACTAAAACTCTTAGGCATCTAACATGTTTTACTCATAGACAAGTTTCAACAATCAAGAAACTTAAAGTCTAATTATGCTTGCTAAAAATAAGAAGTTACACTACTAATTACATGTGATCATCTCATCTTATTAGCCTACCCTTTTCATGCATCAAACCTTTTTGTAAGTTACGAAATTCATAACTTCTAACTAAATACACATGCTTAATAATTGAGTAGGAATGCAACTTAGCGTATAAACATCCTAAACAACATACGATCATCGAAACATGCGAAAGAGAGGGACTTAGCGTATTTTCTAACACATGCATTCGAAGCTTTAAGATTGTATCAAACATGCATAAAAGGCTAGAAATCATAAACACATGCATATTACAAATCTGTTTAAACACATAAAACACAAATCTAAACTTGTTCTTCATTTGATACACAAATCTAAACTTGTTATTCCAATACATCAAAAGATTCAAATACAAAGCTAAAGAAATGAAAGTGAAGATCATGGTTACACTTTTTGTCTTGAGTGCTTGATGAACTACGGTGGAGATGGCTTTCCTTCACAAGGGACTTAGCGTATTGTGAGGGATGGAGGATGATAGCTTCGGCTTGGAGGAGGAGATGGATGCTTCGGTTTGGAATGGAGGAGGAGATGCTTCGGCTTGGAATGGAGGAGATGGATGCTTCGGCTTTGTGTGAACCTTCAAGTGTTTAATGGTGGAGGAGTATTTGTGTAGAGCTTTGGCTTAGTAAAATGAGTGATGGTTCTGTTTTATGGCTGCCTCCTCCCTTATATAGGCAAGGGATTCATGCCTTCTCTCTTCCACCTTGCCTCCTCCATTTAATGCATGCAATGATCATTAAGGCAAGTCACCATGGCAAGTCATCTTTTCATTCAATGCAAAGCAAGAGTCACCTAGTGTAGTCACCATTTGGGAACCCTAAGCATGAATCACCATGTGTAGTCACCATTTGTGATCATTAGCTTGATAATGTTGACTTGCCCTTTCAAAACAAGACTTTTCCTCTTCACCAAAAGGCATCTAGGCCGAATTACATGGGTTTGGGCTTGTTAATGGGCCGAAACAAGAGTTGAGAAATCGGCCCATAATTTGCTTTTTGGGCCGGCCCATTTTTCGTGGTCCGAAATCGCAAAAATCGCAAAATCGCCGAAATTCCTCCGAATTGCGCCGTTATTAATCTCCACCGTAAATATCTTCAAAATAACAATTTAAGTAAGGAAAACATAAAAACTAAGATAATAACATAGCTAAACGAAAAGGGAAATGCGTTAAGAAACGGGCATAAAATGCGTATATCAAATTCCCCCACACTTAGACTTTGCTAGTCCCTTAGCAAACACTAAGTTAAACTAAGACTCTCTAAAAATTTAAAAGAAAGAACATAACTAAGCCCTTAGCTAAAATTTGTCTCAGAATTTTTCATAAGTATATGGCGATGGCTCACATGAATTTCAATTTGTATGCTCAATGAATTCAAGAGATAATTGCGATATAATTATGTAATGAACAAGTAAGACATAGAGAAAACAATGGTTATCTTATAGCTGTGCATGCTTTGAATAAAGGTTTAATCAACTCACAAGGATGCACTCATCATATTTTTCACTCATGAAAATGGTTCACTTAAAGTGTATATGAATTGAAATGAAAACCACATGAATAAAGTTTGATTACTTGCACAAATGAACCAAAACCATAAGCTTACTCATGCAACTTACTCTACTAATTGAAAGCTACTCATTTTAAGGATCATAAAGGACTTTTAGTGAGGTTGTAATGGGGTTAAGGCTAAGGCATTCGAAATTTAGATATGTGGTGATAAAAACGTTCCAACGACTTAGTCTAGCACCATAATCAGTCCTCCATCTCCATTTGAATGTTACCATGTATATTTCAAGCTAATCTACCCTTTGAGCTTTTCGGACAGGACAAAGGCCATATTTTGTTCTATTTTTAGGCCTTCAATTTATCGTAAACTCCAAATCCGCAAATAAGGGGGACGTTAATCCAATTGGTTTCTATTTTAGAACACAACATATTGCCATGAGAGATAATAATTTTTTCTTTTCATTCTCTCGAATATATTTTTTTTCTTTTCTTTTTGGCAATCACATACTTTTTTTAGCTATTTGGACAAGTCTTTCCCCTTACTCACATTAACTCTTACAATCTTTCCTACCGAACCACCATCTTATGTGCTAGTTTCGAAAAATTCTCACCAAGTTTCCGGAACAAAGGTAAGGATATTCTATACTAGGGTAAGTGTTTAGGTATATATGGTGATGAAAGAAAAGCTTAACGTGGGCTCAATTAGTTTATCTAGGGGTGTCGCAACTTGTGCGTACAAATGGGATACATGGATATTTGGCAATGTGGTGGAAAATCCTAAATGCCTTTAATCATTTCCGAAATCAAAGTATGTATCAACTTAAAAGCTTTGCAAATTGACATGAGTAAGTTCTAGCATTCTCTAGTTCATTAAAATCTATGGCAAGCAATCAAATGAGGCATATATAAGCTAGTAGCTACGAAATGGATGCATATTCACTCGAATAAAGAACAGATAGCTCAAAAGCTCACATAGGGTTCATATGATTAAAAACTTATTCAAGCATGCGATTTCTGTACCATGTTTTGCAATTCATATCTACTACATGTTAAAAACATATAGAATATCTCAATTAGCACAAGAATTCGATGCATGTGATTCATACGCCAAATGTGTTCGTATCGGTCTAATTTCATCATTGACTAGTTAAGGGCATCCTAAAGACTCTGAAAAACACTAATTTAGACACAATTAAATTGTAAACCCTTCCCCCACACTTAAACTCTACATTGCCCTCAATGTACTAAAGTAACAGTATAGAATTAAACATGGAGTATATGATCTACGAAAATTTTAATCTAATACGCAAAAACCATTAAATTAATTAAAAGAGGAGAAGAAAACAAATCTGGTGTCTCCCTATTGGGTTGCCTCCCAACGAGCGCTTGTTTTACGTCGTTAGCTTTGGACGTGATGCATCAGTTTGGTTTTGAAATGGCCGGTTCTTGGAGTTGCATCTCCTCCACGGTGTGCTCCGCAAATGCCTCAAAATAGGGCTTCAAGCGATGGCCATTTACTTTGAACTCACTACCTTTGTCGATAGATCGAATGAGAACTGCTCCATGAGGTAGAACTTGAGAAACTACGAATGGCCCCATCCATCGAGAGCGAAGCTTTCCCGGAAAGAGCTTAAGTCTTGAATTGAAAAGCAATACTTTCTGCCCTGGTTCAAAACTCTTCCCGCGAATCATCTGATCGTGGATCTTTTTCGTCTTCTCTTTGTAAATCCACGCATTGTCGAAAGCATCATTTCTGATTTCTTCAAGTTCACAAAGTTGAAGCTTCCGATGTAAGCCTGCGGCATCTCGATCAATGTTGAATTTCTTCACGGCCCACCATGCCTTGTGCTCTAGTTCAACCGGAAGATGGCACGCCTTCCCATAAATTAATCGGAAAGGTGACATACCAATGGGGGTCTTGTAGGCAGTCCTGTAAGCCCACAATGCATCGTCTAAGCATTGACTCCAATCTTTCCGGTTGGGGCGGACGGTTCGCTCCAAGATCTTCTTTATCTCACGGTTGGAAACTTCAGCCATTCCATTGGTTTGAGGGTGGTATGGTGTGGAAACCTTGTGTTTGACGCCATACTTCCTCATTAGTGCTTCCACCGTGCGGTTGCAAAAGTGACTTCCTCCATCGCTGATTAGAACGCGTGGCATTCCAAATCTACTGAAAATGTTAGTTCGTAGGAAATCTGCAACAACTCGCGAATCATTAGTACGGGTGGCCTTTGCCTCCACCCATTTAGAAACATAATCTACTGCGAGTAAGATGTAAGTAAAACCATTGGAGGGAGGAAATGGTCCCATAAAGTCAATACCCCACACATCAAAAATTTCAACATTAAATATGTAGTGTTGTGGCATTTGATCTTTAGGTCCTAAATTACCGAATCTTTGGCACTTATCACATGTAGCGCAATATGCATGAGCATCGCGAAATAAACTAGGCCAAAAGAAACCGCAATCTAAAATTTTAAGGGCTGTCCTCCTAGAACCAAAGTGTCCCCCACATGCTTCATTGTGACAAAAGTCTAGAATGGGCTTAAACTCACTATCCGGGATACATCTCCTAATTACTAAATCGGAGCATTGTTTCCATAAATAAGGCTCATCCCAGATAAAGGTTCTAGCATTATGCTTAAGTTTGTCACGTTGAAATTTATGCATGGTAGACGGAAACTCACCGGTAACTAAGTAATTTACAATATCGGCATACCAAGGAGTTTCCGAAGTAGTTACCTCAATTCCGAAGAGTTTTTCATCCGGAAAAGTTTCTTCGATCTCGATAGGCTCATGGTCACCTATCAAACGTGATAGGTGGTCAGCGACGACGTTTTCTACTCCCTTCTTATCTTTGATTTCTATGTTGAATTCTTGGAGTAGAAGTATCCATCTGATAAGCCGTGGTTTTGCGTCCTTTTTGAGCATTAGATACTTCAAAGCTGCATGATCGGTAAACACAGTTACTTTACTTTGAAGTAAATAAGATCGAAATTTATCTAATGCAAAAACCACAGCAAGAAACTCCTTCTCGGTAGTAGTATAATTTCTTTGCGCTTCATCAAGTGTCCGAGAGGCGTAATAGATTACGCAAGGCTTCTTGTCCTTCCGCTGACCCAAGACGGCTCCTACGGCATAATCTGAGGCGTCGCACATGAGTTCAAATGGCAGAGACCAATCAGGGCTGCATAAAATAGGAGCGCTCGTAAGAAGTTCCTTCAACTTGTTGAAGGCAGCATTGCATTCCTCGTCAAAGACGAACGGGGTCTCCTTTTGCAGCAGTTTACACAAAGGGCGCGAGATGTGGGAAAAGTCTTTGATAAACCTACGATAAAATCCTGCGTGTCCAAGAAATGAACGAATCTCTCTAACCGAAGTTGGAGAGGGTAAGTGACGCACAAGATCTACTTTAGCTTTATCTACTTCTAACCCTTTTTCAGAAATTATATGTCCTAACACTATCCCTTGCGTAACCATGAAATGGCACTTCTCCCAATTAAGCACCAAGTTCGTTTCAACGCATCTTTGTAAAATTGTTTCTAAATTGTTTAAGCATGCATCAAAATCACTCCCAAATACACTAAAGTCGTCCATGAATACTTCAATAATTTTTTCAATGTACTCGGAGAAAATTGAGAGCATGCAACGTTGAAATGTACCTGGTGCGTTACACAGTCCAAATGGCATGCGGCGATAGGCAAATGTTCCGAAAGGGCACGTGAACGTTGTCTTTTCTTGATCCTCCTCCGCAATGCTAATTTGGTTGTAGCCGGAATATCCGTCGAGAAAACAATAAAATGCATGGCCGGCTAATCTTTCCAGCATTTGGTCGATGAATGGTAAGGGAAAATGATCCTTGCGGGTTGCGGCGTTGAGCTTCCGGTAATCAATGCACACTCGGTGTCCAGTGATCGTCCGTTGTGGCACAAGTTCATTTTCCAGATTCTCGACGACGGTGATTCCCGATTTCTTAGGTACAACCTGCACTGGGGAAACCCAACGGCTATCAGAAATAGGGTAAATAACTCCACAGTCCATGAGTTTAATTACCTCCTTTTTTACCACCTCCATCATCGGAGGGTGGAGCCGACGTTGTGCTTCCCGCGTAGGCTTGGTGCCTTCTTCAAGGAAAATCCTATGCACACAAGTTGCTGGATTGATTCCCTTGATGTCCGCAAGTGTCCAGCCTATTGCGGGTTTGTACCTCTTTAGTACACTCACGAGCTTCTCCTCCTGTTCCTCTTCTAGTGCGGACGAAATAATGACCGGTAAAGTTTCATTCTCGCCCAAGTACGCATACTTCAGATGGTCCGGTAGTAGCTTGAGTTCTAAAACGGGAGCTTCTACAATGGAAGGAACCATTTTATTAGTACCAAAAGTAATTGGTATAGGAGGAGAAAAGCTTACTTTCCGTGGTGCGGCATTTAGGGCCATGGCCATGTCTTGGATTCGAGGTTCAAGCTCTAGTAAGGCCTCGAGAAGGCCGTCATGTCCAAGTTGAATGGCCATGTCGAGTTCATCCTCGTTGATGGTGTCGAGGTAACCTTGGGCTAAGGTATCCACAGGATCGTATGTCGAAATGGCAGCTACGCTCGACATTGGAAACTTCATCCCGTCCAGGATGTTGAACTCGATTCTTTCTCCATCAATCTCCATGGAGAAAGTGCCTTGAAACACATCAATCTTCGTTCTCGCAGTCCGCATGAAAGGTCGCCCAAGCAGTAGTGGCGTGGTGTTCAGTGGACTCTCTTCCATGTCAACTATGTAGAAATCGGCTGGGAATATCAAGTTGTTGACTTGTACGAGAACGTCTTCTACGTATCCCCTCGGATACTTGTGAGTGCGATCGGCTAACTGGATGACAACACCATCTTGCTTGAGATCTCCAAGCTCCATAGATTCGAAAAGATAGTAAGGCATGACGTTGATGGAGGCTCCGAGATCAAGCATTACATCTTCGAAGCGGTTGTCACCGATTACACAGGGAACTGCAAAGCTCCCTGGGTCCTTCAGTTTTGGGGGTAGCCGACGCTGCAAAACCGCCGAAACGGTTGCGTTCACCTTCACAACTTCCTTCTCTCGAGTTTGCCTCCTCTGTGTGCATAATTCTTTCAGAAACTTCGCGTATATCGGCACTTGTTTTATGCACTCGATCAAGGGCAAATTCACTTGCACCTTTCGGAAGATGTCCAGGATATCTTCATATTGGGCATCCTTCTTCTTCGATTTTGATAATCTGCTAGGGAAAGGTGCAACAGCAAACGGAGAATTAGTAATAACCGTATTTGAAGGAATATGGTTCTTACCTTTGATTGGGGTAGGTTGTGGAGGTGATTGTGCCTTGGTGACATTAGGCGTCACCTTCTGTTTCTCGGCCTCTTGAGTAGCCGGATCGATCTCATCTTCTTCTTCGTTGGTGATGTCCTCGATGGTGACTTCATCAAGATGAGATCGCTTGGTCTTTGGTTCCTCAAGTATCTTCCCATTCCTTGTGACTATAGCATTCACGTTTCTTTGATTAGGAGTGGTTTGAGGTGGAAGCCGACCGGTTTCCTTGATTTGGCCCATGAAATCAACAAGCTGGCCAAGCTGCTTCTTCACTTCGGTGATGTCGCGGCCATGTGAGTCAAGTGTCTCCTTTGTCTTCGATTGTCCGTCGAGGAGAACTTGAGTTGAGGCCGAAAGTTGCGACAACATCTTGTCGTAATCCGGATTGGTGAAGGGTTGTGATGACGAACCATGCTGCATCGGTGGTCGTGGTTGAAATGGAGGGCGTTGGTAGCTTTGTTGAGGTTGAGATGCTGGAGGGTTCAAAGTTCCCTCGTTGCTGCTCCATCTAAAACCTGGATGATCACGGTTGACATAGTTGTTGTAGTTGTTATACCTTTGTCCTCCCTGATATCCGCCGATGGCGTTAGCGTGCTCCGGCTCGCTTGCCTGCTCCTGCGCTTGAGGGCATTGGTCATTGTGGTGACCGTGTGTTTGACATATGCCGCAAACAGGCCGTTGAGTTGCCTTCGCTCTTGTCGTCTCGAGTTCTAACACCTTCTCTAGCATATGAGCTAGTTTGTCGTACTTCTCGTCCGCGTCGGTTGTTGAACTCGCCTCACCGACTGCTCGTCTGTTGGACATTCCGTATTGTGCATCATTATTCGCTCGATTCTCTAGAAGAGCTCTAGCTTCGGTTTCGGTTAAGTCCATGAATGCACCGGTGGCTGCTGCATCCAGCAATTCCCTATCGATCGGCTTGAGACCATCGTAAAAGTAATTGATGAGATTGGTCTCGGAGAATCCATGCGATGGGCAAGTGGCACACAAAACTTTGAATCGGTCGTAGTATTGGCCGAAGGTCTCGTCCGGTTTCTGTGTGATGCCAGTGATTTGCTTTCTCAAGACGGTGATCTTTGAGGCCGGGAAGTACTTCGCTAGGAACATATCCGCAAGTTGCTTCCAAGAGGTAATATGGTTTGGCGGTAGTTCCATAAGCCAAGACTCGGCCCTGTCGACTAGGGTGAATGGGAATGCCTTCAGTTTGAAGAGTTCCGTATCAGCATCAGATGGCTTCATGCTGTTGCAAACAAATTGGAATTGTTTGAGATGCTTGTTCGGATCTTCATTGGAAAGTCCGTGGAAAATGGGTAGTCGATGGAGGAAGCCACTCTTTAGCTCGATATCCTTCATGTTTTCCTCCGGTTGTGGAAAAGCAATGCTCGAAGGTCCGCTGCTCCATTCGGTTGAGCAGGTGCGCTGACGAAGAGACTGTCCTGCATTGGCCATGTTGATTTCTTGTGCTTCTGCTTCTGAATTGTGGTCGGTTGATGAGGCTAAAGTATGGTCGGTTGATGAATGTGAAGACTCGGAACCTTCCTCGATGATGGGATGATCCAGGATGTCAGCTCTAAGTCTCGCTAGTCTTTCTGTGAGTTCCTCAAACTTTGTTCTAGATGGTCCAGGATTCCGATCGGACATTCATTAGCCTGAGCATCCACCAAAGACCAAGTGTTAGTATCAACAAATGATTTTTAGATGTATATAGGAATACTAACCAAAATTGTAATGCATATTTAGAAAACAAGGTGATAACAAATAAAATAGTAAAACTATCAAAGCATACTATAAATACACACAAATACTTAAAAACTACTAATACACACAAGATTTATACAAAATTTATAATAGTTAAGACACTATATGTATTTTACTAAGTAATGCAATTGATTTAATCAATTTTAGGGGCTATGCACAAGAATGTAATAAACTTAAAACACACGTTTTCTGCAAATTAACACTATATAATGCTAAACCTAAAAAAAAATTTAGTTAGAACATGTATAAACAAGGTTCATTTACAAGCAAACCATAATTCACATTGAATTTATGCACCACACATTTTCTTGCAATAAAATGCATTAAACAACAATCCTACGTGAAAGATGGAGTGAATGCATAAGAGAAAACGTTAGAACCTGCAGAAAACAAACGAGTTACGTGTTTAAACTATGAATGAAAAGAATGACCTCTTCTTCGATCTTATGCCCCTAACTTCACTTAGGTTAGGGTACTCGGTAGTGAAATCCGAGTATCATAAAGCCTAAAAAGAGGTTATGCAAGCTAAGTAGTGGTTGTTAGTCCTTTACAGTTTTTAATGCACATATAAACACAAAAATTTGACTAAGTTTTATTTATTTCCTTTGGACCCGATGGTACGTGGTGCAGAGGCTCTCGACTGTGCAATGGGTCTCGTTCATCCGAAGATGAAGTCTGATTCCGGGAGGTCTAAGCATGCATAATCCGATATACCATCTATTTAATGGATTATGTCGTATTAAGTTCATGTATTTATCCGTATTCGTATGCACTTATGATTTACAGAGAGAACGCGAATTGAGCATTAAGTAAAGTTCCTGGACGTGCGGCCCGCGCGAAAATGTATACCGACTACAATTCAGCTTAGTTACGTTTAGAAATGGTTAGTAGGAATAGAGATAACGCGAGAGGTAAGGACTAATATTTAGAACAACCCGAGGCTTACTCGTAAGAGTATATACTCCAATGTTGTTCCTAGAGACACCCCGAGGCTAACCAGTTACGGTATATACTCCAATGGTGTTCTATTGCTTAGATCCGAAACCCGGCACCAATCATAAACCCACTCACCATATCCAACAATCAGCCAAATTTGTGAGATAGTATATAATCTCAAGTCCTTAGTAAACTCTGCCCACAACCTCGTGTCCATAACTTCACTTAGGTTATGGCGTGTGGTGATAAAATCCACACATCACGAGGGGTTAAGGAGATAAACCAGAAAAAGAGGCACCACCTATTCCAAAGAACGAAACCTTATAACCAATACTCGTGCTCAATGTAAATCAATTTAAGTACGTCTACGTTTTGATTGCGCCTATGATTTAAAAGGAATACACGACTTAGTTATTGAATAAATCTCTTGTCCGTGCGGCCCGCGCGAAAATGTATACCAACTATCGTTAATCCTCGTAATTGTTGGAAATGACCAGTTGGGATAGATGTAACGCGAGAGGTGAGAACTAATTTCTGGGAACAACCTGAGGCTAACTCGTGAGAGTATATACTCCATTGTTGTTCTTAGAAACACCCCGAGGCTTACTCGTAAGAGTATGTACTCCATTGGTGTTCTGTTTTCTTAGTTCAAAACCCGTCACCATTCATAACCCTTCTAGACATCATAACCAACTCTTACTCGAATTCACAAGATAGTATACAATCTCAAGTGTTTGTAAACTCCGCCCACAACCTCGTGCCCATAACTTCACTTAGGTTATGGCGTGTGGTGATAAAATCCACACATCACGAAGGGTTAAGGAGATAGACAAACAAAAGAGGCACCACCTATTCCATAGAGATTTATTTAATAACTAAGTACTAGTACTCAAATTAAATCAAAGACTATCCTTTAACATGGAAATAAATTATGCAAGTGTAAAATAAACTAAGTATGAATAAATTCGGCTAAGTAAAAGTAGGCATTGTAAACATGTATGAAAATTTCTCTAAGTATAAAAAAATGAACAAGTATGTACTTCGAAAATTTAGACATGCTTTTAATCACAAATGTACAACGAAACATACAAAAACATTCTAATTCCCCGGCAACGGCGCCAAAAATTGATACACGCAAAACATGCTTTTACGATAACACAAAGTAGACCTAAAAAACACCGATTACGCGCATTGCAATTTAAACCCTTCGTTTGTCATTTGTAATATTGGCGAGTAGGGATCGTTCTTTATCCGGGGAATTAAGGGCGCATGCATGGTTTCGTTATTATGCGGAAATGTAAATATTTGGGGGGGATTGGAAGTTGGTTATTTAATCTACGAATTTAAAGTACATAACATGCAAACACAACTAAAACTCTTAGGCATCTAACATGTTTTACTCATAGACAAGTTTCAACAATCAAGAAACTTAAAGTCTAATTATGCTTGCTAAAAATAAGAAGTTACACTACTAATTACATGTGATCATCTCATCTTATTAGCCTACCCTTTTCATGCATCAAACCTTTTTGTAAGTTACGAAATTCATAACTTCTAACTAAATACACATGCTTAATAATTGAGTAGGAATGCAACTTAGCGTATAAACATCCTAAACAACATACGATCATCGAAACATGCGAAAGAGAGGGACTTAGCGTATTTTCTAACACATGCATTCGAAGCTTTAAGATTGTATCAAACATGCATAAAAGGCTAGAAATCATAAACACATGCATATTACAAATCTGTTTAAACACATAAAACACAAATCTAAACTTGTTCTTCATTTGATACACAAATCTAAACTTGTTATTCCAATACATCAAAAGATTCAAATACAAAGCTAAAGAAATGAAAGTGAAGATCATGGTTACACTTTTTGTCTTGAGTGCTTGATGAACTACGGTGGAGATGGCTTTCCTTCACAAGGGACTTAGCGTATTGTGAGGGATGGAGGATGATAGCTTCGGCTTGGAGGAGGAGATGGATGCTTCGGTTTGGAATGGAGGAGGAGATGCTTCGGCTTGGAATGGAGGAGATGGATGCTTCGGCTTTGTGTGAACCTTCAAGTGTTTAATGGTGGAGGAGTATTTGTGTAGAGCTTTGGCTTAGTAAAATGAGTGATGGTTCTGTTTTATGGCTGCCTCCTCCCTTATATAGGCAAGGGATTCATGCCTTCTCTCTTCCACCTTGCCTCCTCCATTTAATGCATGCAATGATCATTAAGGCAAGTCACCATGGCAAGTCATCTTTTCATTCAATGCAAAGCAAGAGTCACCTAGTGTAGTCACCATTTGGGAACCCTAAGCATGAATCACCATGTGTAGTCACCATTTGTGATCATTAGCTTGATAATGTTGACTTGCCCTTTCAAAACAAGACTTTTCCTCTTCACCAAAAGGCATCTAGGCCGAATTACATGGGTTTGGGCTTGTTAATGGGCCGAAACAAGAGTTGAGAAATCGGCCCATAATTTGCTTTTTGGGCCGGCCCATTTTTCGTGGTCCGAAATCGCAAAAATCGCAAAATCGCCGAAATTCCTCCGAATTGCGCCGTTATTAATCTCCACCGTAAATATCTTCAAAATAACAATTTAAGTAAGGAAAACATAAAAACTAAGATAATAACATAGCTAAACGAAAAGGGAAATGCGTTAAGAAACGGGCATAAAATGCGTATATCAGTTGCATTCCTACTCAATTATCAAGCATGTGTACTTAGTTATAAGTTATGAATTTCGTAACTTACACAAAGGTTTGATGCATGAAAAGGGTAGGTTAATAAGATGAGATGATCACATGTAATTAGTAGTGTAACTTCTTATTTTTAGCAAGCATAATTAGACTTTAAGTTTCTTGATTGTTGAAACTTGTCTATGAGTAAAACATGTTAGATGCCTAAGAGTTTTAGTTGTGTTTGCATGTTATGTACTTTAATTTCGTAGATTAAACAACCAACTTCCAATCCCCCCAAACATTTACATTTCCGCTTATTAACGAAACCATGCATGCGCCCTTAATTCCCCGGATAAAGAACGATCCCTACTCGCCAATATTATAAATGACAAAAGAAGGGTTTAAATTGCAATGCGCGTAATCTGTGCTTTTAAGGTCTACTGATCATTAACTTTAAATGCATGTTTTGTTCGTATCAATTTTTGGCGCCGTTGCCGGGGAATTAGAATGTTTTTGTATGTTTCGTTGTACATTTGTGATTAAAAGCATGTCTAAATTTTCGAAGTACATACTTGTTCATTTTTTATACTTAGAGAAATTTTCATACATGTTTACAATGCCTACTTTTACTTAGCCGAATTTATTCATACTTAGTTTATTTTACACTTGCATAATTTATTTCCATGTTAAAGGATAGTCTTTGATTTAATTTGAGTACTAGTACTTAGTTATTAAATAAATCTCTATGGAATAGGTGGTGCCTCTTTTGTTTGTCTATCTCCTTAACCCTTCGTGATGTGTGGATTTCATCACCACACGCCATAACCTAAGTGAAGTTATGGGCACGAGGTTGTGGGCGGAGTTTACAAACACTTGAGATTGTATACTATCTTGTGAATTCGAGTAAGAGTTGGTTATGATGTCTAGAAGGGTTATGAATGGTGACGGGTTTTGAACTAAGAAAACAGAACACCAATGGAGTACATACTCTTACGAGTAAGCCTCGGGGTGTTTCTAAGAACAACAATGGAGTATATACTCTCACGAGTTAGCCTCAGGTTGTTCCCAGAAATTAGTTCTCACCTCTCGCGTTACATCTATCCCAACTGGTCATTTCCAACAATTACGAGGATTAACGATAGTTGGTATACATTTTCGCGCGGGCCGCACGGACAAGAGATTTATTCAATACCTGAGTCGTGTATTCCTTTTAAATCATAGGCGCAATCAAAATGTAGACGTACTTAAATTGATTTGTATTGATTACGAGTATTGGTTATTAGGTTTCGTTCTTCGGAATAGGTGGTGCCTCTTTTTCTGGTTTATCTCCTTAACCCTTCGTGAAGTGTGGATTTCATCGCCACACGCCATAACCTAAGTGAAGTTATGGGCACGAGGTTGTGGGCGGAGTTTACTAAGAACTTGAGATTGTATACTATCTCACAAATTTGGCTGATTGTTGGATAAGGTGAGTGGGTTTATGATTGGTGCCGGGTTTCGGATCTAAGCAATAGAACACCATTGGAGTATATACCGTAACTGGTTAGCCTCGGGGTGTCTCTAGGAACAACATTGGAGTATATACTCTTACGAGTAAGCCTCGGGTTGTTCTAAATATTAGTCCTTACCTCTCGCGTTATCTCTATCCCTACTTCCATTTCTAAACGTAACTAAGCTGAATTGTAGTCGGTATACATTTTCGCGCGGGCCGCACGTCCAGGAACTTTACTTAATGCTCAATTCGCGTTCTCTCTATAAATCATAAGTGCATACGAATACGGATAAATACATGAACTTAATACGACATAATCCTTTAAATAGATGGTATATCGGATTAAGCATGCTTAGACCTCTCGGAATCAGACTTCATCTTCGGATGAACGAGACCCATTGCACAGTTGAGAGCCTCTGCACCACGTACCATCGGGGCCAAAGGAAATAAATAAAACTTAGTCAAATTTTTGTGTTTATATGTGCATTAAAAACTGTAAAGGACTAACAACCACTACTTAGCTTGCATAACCTCTTTTTAGGCTTTATGATACTCGGATTTCACTACCGAGTACCCTAACCTAAGTGAAGTTAGGGGCATAAGATCGAAGAAGAGGTCATTCTTTTCATTCATAGTTTAAACACGTAACTCGTTTGTTTTCTGCAGGTTCTAACGTTTTCTCTTATGCATTCACTCCATCTTTCACGTAGGATTGTTGTTTAATGCATTTTATTGCAAGAAAATGTGTGGTGCATAAATTCAATGTGAATTATGGTTTTCTTGTAAATGAACCTTGTTTATACATGTTCTAACTAAATTTTTTTTTTTTAGGTTTAGCATTATATAGTGTTAATTTGCAGAAAACGTGTGTTTTAAGTTTATTACATTCTTGTGCATAGCCCCTAAAATCAATTAAATCAATTGCATTACTTAGTAAAATACATATAGTGTCTTAACTATTATAAATTTTGTGTATTAGTAGTTTTTAAGTATTTGTGTGTATTTATAGTATGTTTTGATAGTTTTACTATTTTATTTGTTATCCCTTTGTTTTCTAAATATGCTTTACAATTTTTGTTAGTATTCCTCTATATATCTCATATTAATTGTTGATACTTACACTTGGTCTTTGGTGGATGTCAGGCTAATGAATGTCCGATCAGAATCCTGGACCATCTAGAACAAACTTTGAGGAGATCGCAGAGAGAATAGCGAGACTTAAAGCTCAAACTGACATCCTGGATTTTCCCATCATCGAAGAAGTTTCCGAGTCTTCACATTCATCAACCGACCACAATTCAGAAGTAGAAGCACAACAAGTCAACATGGCCAATGCAGGACAATCTCTTCGCCAGCGCACCTGCTCAACCGAATGGAGCAGCGGGCCTTCGAGCATTGCTTTTCCACAACCGGAGGAAAACATGAAGGATATCGAGCTAAAGAGTGGCTTCCTCCACCGACTACCCATTTTCCACGGACTTTCCAATGAAGATCCGAACAAGCATCTCAAACAATTCCAATTTGTTTGCAACAGCATGAAGCCATCTGATGCTGATACGGAGCTCTTCAAGCTGAAGGCATTTCCATTCACCCTAATCGACAGGGCCGAGTCTTGGCTAATGGAACTACCGCCGAACCATATTACCTCATGGAAGCAACTTGCGGATATGTTCCTAGCGAAGTACTTCCCGGCCTCAAAGATCACCGTCTTGAGAAAGCAAATCACTGGCATCACACAGAAACCGGACGAGACCTTCGGCCAATACTACGACCGATTCAAGGTTTTATGTGCCACTTGCCCATCGCATGGATTCTCCGAGACCAATCTCATGAATTACTTTTACGATGGTCTCAAGCCGATCGATAGGGAATTGCTGGATGCAGCAGCCACCGGTGCATTCATGGACTTAACCGAAACCTAAGCTAGAGCTATTCTAGAGAATCGGGCGAATAATGATGCACAATACGGAATGTCCAACAGACGAGCAGTCGGTGAGGCGAGTTCAACAACCGACGCGGACGAGAAGTACGACAAACTAGCTCATATGCTAGAGAAGGTGTTAGAACTCGAGACGACAAGAGCGAAGGCAACTCAACGGCCTGTTTGCGGCATATGTCAAACACACGGTCACCACAATGACCAATGCCCTCAAGCGCAGGAGCAGGCAAGCGAGCCGGAGCACGCTAACGCCATCGGCGGATATCAGGGAGGACAAAGGTATAACAACTACAACAACTATGTCAACCGTGATCATCCAGGTTTTAGATGGAGCAGCAACGAGGGAACTTTGAACCCTCCAGCATCTCAACCTCAACAAAGCTACCAACGCCCTCCATTTCAACCACGACCACCGATGCAGCATGGTTCGTCATCACAACCCTTCACCAATCCGGATTACGACAAGATGTTGTCTCAACTTTCGGCCTCAACTCAAGTTCTCCTCGACGGACAATCGAAGACAAAGGAGACACTTGACTCACATGGCCGCGACATCACCGAAGTGAAGAAGCAGCTTGGCCAGCTTGTTGATTTCATGGGCCAAATCAAGGAAACCGGTCGGCTTCCACCTCAAACCACTCCTAATCAAAGAAACGTGAATGCTATAGTCACAAGGAGTGGGAAGATACTTGAGGAACCAAAGACCAAGCGATCTCATCTTGATGAAGTCACCATCGAGGACATCACCAACGAAGAAGAAGATGAGATCGATCCGGCAATTCAAGAGGCCGAGAAAAAGAAGGTGACGCCTACTGTCACCAAGGCACAATCACCTCCACAACCTACCCCAATCAAAGGTAAAAGCCCTATTCCTTCAAATACGGTGATTACTAATTCTCCGTTTGCTGTTGCACCTTTCCCAAGCAGATTAGCAAAATCAAAGAAGAAGGATGCCCAATATGAAGATATCCTGGACATCTTCCGAAAGGTGCAAGTGAATTTGCCCTTGATCGAGTGCATAAAGCAAGTGCCTATATACGCCAAGTTTCTGAAAGAATTATGCACTCAGAGGAGGCAAACTCGAGAGAAGGAGGTTGTGAAGGTGAACGCAACCGTTTCGGCGGTTTTGCAGCGTCGGCTACCCCCAAAACTGAAGGACCCAGGGAGCTTTGCAGTTCCCTGTGTAATCGGTGACAACCGCTTCGAAGATGTAATGCTTGATCTCGGAGCCTGCATCAACGTCATGCCTTACTATCTTTTCGAATCGATGGAGCTTGGAGATCTCAAGCAAGATGGTGTTGTCATCCAGTTAGCCGATCGCACACACAAGTATCCAAGGGGATACGTAGAAGATGTTCTCGTTCAAGTCAACAACTTGATATTCCCAGCAGACTTCTACATAGTTGACATGGAAGAGAGTCCACTGAACACCACGCCATTGCTACTTGGGCGACCTTTCATGCGGACTGCGAGGACGAAGATTGATGTTTTCCAAGGCACTTTCTCCATGGAGATTGATGGAGAAAGAATCGAGTTCAACATCCTGGACGGGATGAAGTTTCCAATGTCGAGCGTAGCTGCCATTTCGACATACGATCCCGTGGATACCTTAGCACAAGGTTACCTCGACACCATCAACGAGGATGAACTCGACATGGCCATTCAACTTGGACATGACGGCCTTCTCGAGGCCTTACTAGAGCTTGAACCTCGAATCCAAGACATGGCCATGGCCCTAAATGCCGCACCACGGAAAGTAAGCTTTTCTCCTCCTATACCAATTACTTTTGGTACTAATAAAATGGTTCCTTCCATTGTAGAAGCTCCCGTTTTAGAACTCAAGCTACTACCGGACCATCTGAAGTATGCATACTTGGGCGAGAATGAAACTTTACCGGTCATTATTTCGTCCGCGCTAGAAAAGGAACAGGAGGAGAAGCTCGTGAGTGTGCTCAAGAGGTACAAACCCGCAATAGGCTGGACACTCGCGGACATCAAGGGAATAAATCCAGCAACCTGTGTGCATAGGATTTTCCTTGAAGAAGGCACCAAGCCTACGCGGGAAGCACAACGTCGGCTCCACCCTCCGATGATGGAGGTGGTAAAAAAGGAGGTAATTAAACTCATGGACTGTGGAGTTATTTACCCTATTTCTGATAGCCGTTGGGTTTCCCCAGTGCAGGTAGTACCCAAGAAATCGGGAATCACCGTCGTCGAGAATCTGGAAAATGAACTTGTGCCACAAAGAACGATCACTAGACACCGAGTGTGCATTGATTACCGGAAGCTAAACGTTGCAACCCGCAAGGATCATTTTCCATTACCATTCATCGACCAAATGCTGGAAAGATTAGCCGGCCATGCATTTTATTGTTTTCTCGACGGATACTCCGGCTACAACCAAATTAGCATTGCGGAGGAAGATCAAGAAAAGACAACGTTCACGTGCCCGTTCGGAACGTTTGCCTATCGCCGCATGCCATTTGGACTGTGTAACGCACCAGGTACATTTCAACGTTGCATGCTCTCAATTTTCTCCGAATACATTGAAAAAATTATTGAAGTATTCATGGACGACTTTAGTGTATTTGGGAATGATTTCGATGCATGCTTAAACAATTTAGAAACTATTTTACAAAGATGCGTTGAAACGAATTTGGTGCTTAATTGGGAGAAGTGCCATTTCATGGTTACGCAAGGGATAGTGTTAGGTCATATTATCTCTGAAAAAGGGTTAGAAGTAGATAAATCTAAAGTAGATCTTGTGCGTCACTTACCCTCTCCAACTTCGGTTAGAGAGATTCGTTCATTTCTTGGACACGCAGGATTTTATCGTAGGTTTATCAAGGACTTTTCCCACATCTCTCGCCCCTTGTGTAAACTGCTGCAAAAGGAGACCCCGTTCGTCTTTGATGAAGAATGCAACGCTGCCTTCAACAAGTTGAAGGAGCTTCTTACGAGCGCTCCTATTTTATGCAGCCCTGATTGGTCTCTGCCATTCGAACTCATGTGCGACGCCTCGGATTATGCCGTAGGAGCCGTCTTGGGTCAGCGGAAGGACAAGAAGCCTTGCGTAATCTATTACGCTTCTCGGACGCTTGATGAAGCGCAAAGAAATTATACTACCACCGAGAAGGAGTTTCTTGCCGTGGTTTTTGCTTTAGATAAATTTCGATCTTATTTACTTCAAACTAAAGTAACTGTGTTTACCGACCATGCAGCTTTGAAGTATCTAATGCTCAAGAAGGACGCAAAACCACGACTTATCAGATGGATACTTCTACTCCAAGAATTCAACATCGAAATCAAGGATAAGAAGGGAGTAGAAAACGTCGTCGCTGACCACCTATCACGTTTGATAGGTGACCATGAGCCTGTCGAGATTGAAGAAACTTTTCCGGATGAAAAACTCTTCGGAATTGAGGTAACTACTTCGGAAACTCCTTGGTATGCCGATATCGTTAATTATTTAGTTACCGGTGAGTTTCCGTCTACCATGCATAAATTTCAACGTGACAAACTTAAGCATAATGCTAGAACATTTATCTGGGATGAGCCTTATTTGTGGAAACAATGCTCCGATTTAGTAATTAGGAGATGTATCCCGGATAGTGAATTCAAGCCTATTTTAGACTTTTGTCACAATGAAGCATGTGGGGGACACTTTGGTTCTAGGAGGACAGCCCTTAAGATTTTAGATTGCGGTTTCTTTTGGCCTAGTTTATTTCGCGATGCTCATGCATATTGCGCTACATGTGATAAGTGCCAAAGATTCGGTAATTTAGGACCTAAAGATCAAATGCCACAACACTACATATTTAATGTTGAAATTTTTGATGTGTGGGGTATTGACTTTATGGGACCATTTCCTCCCTCCAATGGTTTTACTTACATCTTACTCGCAGTAGATTATGTTTCTAAATGGGTGGAGGCAAAGGCCACCCGTACTAATGATTCGCGAGTTGTTGCAGATTTCCTACGAACTAACATTTTCAGTAGATTTGGAATGCCACGCGTTCTAATCAGCGATGGAGGAAGTCACTTTTGCAACCGCACGGTGGAAGCACTAATGAGGAAGTATGGCGTCAAACACAAGGTTTCCACACCATACCACCCTCAAACCAATGGAATGGCTGAAGTTTCCAACCGTGAGATAAAGAAGATCTTGGAGCGAACCGTCCGCCCCAACCGGAAAGATTGGAGTCAATGCTTAGACGATGCATTGTGGGCTTACAGGACTGCCTACAAGACCCCCATCGGTATGTCCCCTTTCCGATTAATTTATGGGAAGGCGTGCCATCTTCCGGTTGAACTAGAGCACAAGGCATGGTGGGCCGTGAAGAAATTCAACATCGATCGAGATGCCGCAGGCTTGCATCGGAAGCTTCAACTTTGTGAACTTGAAGAAATCAGAAATGATGCTTTCGACAATGCGTGGATCTACAAAGAGAAGACGAAAAAGATCCACGATCAGATGATTCGCGGGAAGAGTTTTGAACCGGGGCAGAAAGTATTGCTTTTCAATTCAAGACTTAAGCTCTTTCCGGGAAAGCTTCGCTCTCGATGGATGGGGCCATTCATAGTTTCTCAAGTCCTACCTCATGGAGCAGTTCTCATTCGATCTATCGACAAGGGTAGTGAGTTCAAAGTAAATGGCCATCGCTTGAAGCCCTATTTTGAGGCATTTGTGGAGCACACCGTGGAGGAGATGCAACTCCAAGAACCGGCCATTTCAAAACCAAACTAATGCATCACGTCCAAAGCTAACGACGTAAAACCAGCGCTCATTGGGAGGCAACCCAATAGGGAGACAACAGATTTGTTTTCTTCTCCCCTTTTACTTAATTTAATGGCTTTTGTATTTTAAACTAGAATTTTCGTAGATCCTATACTCCATGTTTAATTCTATACTGTTACTTTACTACATTGAGGGCAATGTAGAGTTTAAGTGTGGGGGAAGGGTTTATAATTTAATTATGTCTAAATTAGTGTTTTTCAGAGTCTTTAGGACGCCCTTAACTAATCAATGATGAAATTTGATCGATACGAACGCATATGGCGTATGAATCACATGCATCGAATTCTTGTGCTAATTGAGATATTCTTTATGTTTTTAACATGTAGTAGATATAAATTGCAAAACGTGGTACAGAAATCGCATGCTTGAATAAGTTTTTAATCATATGAACCCTATGTGAGCTTTTGAGCTATCTGTTCTTTATTCCTTGAGTGATCTGATCAATCCATATCATTTCGTAGTTTATAGCTTTATATATGCCTCATTTGACTGCTTGCCATAGATTTTAATGAACTAGAGAATACTAGAACTTACTCATGTCAATTTGCAAAGCTTTTAAGTTGATACATACTTTGATTTCGGAAATGATTAAAGGCATTTAGGATTTTCCACCACATTGCCATATATCCATGTATCCCAATTGTACGCACAAGTTGCGACACCCCTAGATAAACCAATTGAGCCCACGTTAAGCTTTTCTTTCATCACCATATATACCTAAACACTTACCCTAGTATAGAATATCCTTACCTTTGTTCCGGAAACTTGGTGAGAATTTTTCGAAACTAGCACATAAGATGGTGGTTCGGTAGGAAAGATTGGAAGAGTTAATGTGAGTAAGGGGAAAGACTTGTCCAAATAGCTAAAAAAAAAAGTATGTGATTGCCAAAAAGAAAAGAAAAATATATTCGAGAGAATGAAAAGAAAAAATTATTATCTCTCATGGCAATATGTTGTGTTCTAAAATAGAAACCAATTGGATTAACGTCCCCCTTATTTGCGGATTTGGAGTTTACGATAAATTGAAGGCCTAAAAATAGAACAAAATATGGCCTTTGTCCTGTCCGAAAAGCTCAAAGGGTAGATTAGCTTGAAATATACATGGTAACATTCAAATGGAGATGGAGGACTGATTATGGTGCTAGACTAAGTCGTTGGAACGTTTTTATCACCACATATCTAAATTTCGAATGCCTTAGCCTTAACCCCATTACAACCTCACTAAAAGTCCTTTATGATCCTTAAAATGAGTAGCTTTCAATTAGTAGAGTAAGTTGCATGAGTAAGCTTATGGTTTTGGTTCATTTGTGCAAGCAATCAAACTTTATTCATGTGGTTTTCATTTCAATTCATATACACTTTAAGTGAACCATTTTCATGAGTGAAAAATATGATGAGTGCATCCTTGTGAGTTGATTAAACCTTTATTCAAAGCATGCACAGCTATAACATAACCATTGTTTTCTCTATGTCTTACTTGTTCATTACATAAATTATATCGCAATTATCTCTTGAATTCGTTGAGCATACACGTTGAAATTCATGTGAGCCATCGCCATATACTTATGCAAATTCTGAGACAAATTTTAGCTAAGGGCTTAGTTGTTCTTTCTTTTGTTTTAAATTCTTAGAGAGTCTTAGTTTAACTTAGTGTTTGCTAAGGGACTAGCAAAGTCTAAGTGTGGGGGAATTTGATATACGCATTTTATGCCCGTTTCTTAACGCATTTCCCTTTTCGTTTAGCTATGTTATTATCTTAGTTTTTATGTTTTCCTTACTTAAATTGTTATTTTGAAGATATTTACGGTGGAGATTAATAACGGCGCAATTCGGAGGAATTTCGGCGATTTTGCGATTTTTGCGATTTCGGACCACGAAAAATGGGCCGGCCCAAAAAGCAAATTATGGGCCGATTTCTCAACTCTTGTTTCGGCCCATTAACAAGCCCAAACCCATGTAATTCGGCCTAGATGCCTTTTGGTGAAGAGGAAAAGTCTTGTTTTGAAAGGGCAAGTCAACATTATCAAGCTAATAATCACAAATGGTGACTACACATGGTGATTCATGCTTAGGGTTCCCAAATGGTGACTACACTAGGTGACTCTTGCTTTGCATTGAATGAAAAGATGACTTGCCATGGTGACAAGCTAGGTGATTCATGCTTAGGGTTCGGCAATGGTGACTAAGTGTGTGACTTGCCTTAATGATCATTGCATGCATTAAATGGAGGAGGCAAGGTGGAAGAGAGAAGGCATGAATCCCTTGCCTATATAAGGGAGGAGGCAGCCATAAAACAGATCCATCACTCATTTTACTAAGCAAAGCTCTACACAAATACTCCTCCACCATAAACACTCCAAAGTTCTCTTACAAAGCCGAAGCTACATCCTCCTCCATTCCAAAGCCGAAGCAAGCAAGGTGTCTCCATCCTTCCAAGCCGAAGCAAAGCCTCCTCCATCCAACACAATACGCTAAGTCCCTTGTGAAGGAAGTCCATCTCCACCGTAGTTCATCAAGCACTCAAGACAAAAAGTGTAACCATGATCTTCACTTTCATTTCTTTAGCTTTGTATGTGAATCTTTTGATGTATTGGAATAACAAGTTTAGAAAGTTTAGATTTGTGTATCAAATGAATAACAAGTTTAGATTTGTGTTTCATGTGCCTAAACCGATTTGTAATATGCATGTGTTTATGATTTATAGCTTTTTATGCATGTTTGATACAATCTTAAAGCTTCGAATGCATGTATTAGAAAATACGCTAAGTCCCTCTCTTTTGCATGTTTCGATGATCCTAAGTTGTTTAGGATGTTTATACGCTAAGTTGCATTCCTACACAATTATCACGCATGTGTACTTAGTTATAAGTTATGAATTTCGCAACTTACACAAAGGTTTGATGCATGAAAAGGGTAGGTTAATAAGATGAGATGATCACATGTAATTAGTAGTGTAACTTCTTATTTTTAGCAAGCATAATTAGACTTTAAGTTTCTTGATTGTTGAAACTTGTCTATGAGTAAAACATGTTAGATGCCTAAGAGTTTTAGTTGTGTTTGCATGTTATGTACTTTAATTTCGTAGATTAAACAACCAACTTCCAATCCCCCCAAACATTTACATTTCCGCTTATTAACGAAACCATGCATGCGCCCTTAATTCCCCGGATAAAGAACGATCCCTACTCGCCAATATTATAAATGACAAAAGAAGGGTTTAAATTGCAAAGCGCGTAATCTGTGCTTTTAAGGTCTACTGATCATTAACTTTAAATGCATGTTTTGTTCGTATCAACGTTCTTTTTCTCGGCCTCTTGAATTGCCGGATCGATCTCATCTTCTTCTTCGTTGGTGATGTCCTCGATGGTGACTTCATCAAGATGAGATCGCTTGGTCTTTGGTTCCTCAAGTATCTTCCCACTCCTTGTGACTATAGCATTCACGTTTCTTTGATTAGGAGTGGTTTGAGGTGGAAGCCGACCGGTTTCCTTGATTTGGCCCATGAAATCAACAAGCTGGCCAAGCTGCTTCTTCACTTCGGTGATGTCGCGGCCATGTGAGTCAAGTGTCTCCTTTGTCTTCGATTGTCCGTCGAGGAGAACTTGAGTTGAGGCCGAAAGTTGCGACAACATCTTGTCGTAATCCGGATTGGTGAAGGGTTGTGATGACGAACCATGCTGCATCGGTGGTCGTGGTTGAAATGGAGGGCGTTGGTAGCTTTGTTGAGGTTGAGATGCTGGAGGGTTCAAAGTTCCCTCGTTGCTGCTCCATCTAAAACCTGGATGATCACGGTTGACATAGTTGTTGTAGTTGTTATACCTTTGTCCTCCCTGATATCCGCCGATGGCGTTAGCGTGCTCCGGCTCGCTTGCCTGCTCCTGCGCTTGAGGGCATTGGTCATTGTGGTGACCGTGTGTTTGACATATGCCGCAAACAGGCCGTTGAGTTGCCTTCGCTCTTGTCGTCTCGAGTTCTAACACCTTCTCTAGCATATGAGCTAGTTTGTCGTACTTCTCGTCTGCGTCGGTTGTTGAACTCGCCTCACCGACTGCTCGTCTGTTGGACATTCCGTATTGTGCATCATTATTCGCCCGATTCTCTAGAAGAGTTCTAGCTTCGGTTTCGGTTAAGTCCATGAATGCACCGGTGGCTGCTGCATCCAGCAATTCCCTATCGATCGGCTTGAGACCATCGTAAAAGTAATTCATGAGATTGGTCTCGGAGAATCCATGCGATGGGCAAGTGGCACACAAAACTTTGAATCTGATACGCGCAAAACATGCATTCACGATAACACAAAGTCGACCCTAAAAACATCGATTACGCGCATTGCAATTTAAACCCTTCTTTTGTCATTTATAATATCGGCGAGTAGGGATCGTTCTTTATCCGGGGAATTAAGGGCGCATGCATGGTTTCGTTATTTAGCGGAAATATAAAAGTTTGGGGGGATTGGAAATTGGTTATTTAATCTACGAAATTAAAGTACATAACATGCAAACACAACTAAAACTCTTAGGTATCTAACATGTTTTACTCATAGACAAGTTTCAACAATCAAGAAACTTAAAGTCTAATTATGCTTGCTAAAAATAAGAAGTTACACTACTAATTACATGTGATCAACTCATCTTATTAACCTACCCTCTTCATGCATCAAACCTTTTTGTAACTTGCGAAATTCATAACTTCTAACTAAATACACATGCGTGATAATTGTGTAGGAATGCAACTTAGCGTATAAACATCCTAAACAACTTACGATCATCGAAACATGCAAAAGAGAGGGACTTAGCGTATTTTCTAATACATGCATTCGAAGCTTTAAGATTGTATCAAACATGCATAAAAAGCTATAAATCACAAACACATGCATATTACAAATCGGTTTAGGCACATGAAACACAAATCTAAACTTGTTATTCATTTGATACACAAATCTAAACTTTCTAAACTTGTTATTCCAATACATCAAAAGATTCAAATACAAAGCTAAAGAAATGAGAGTGAAGATCATGGTTACACTTTTTGTCTTGAGTGCTTGATGAACTACGGTGGAGATGGACTTCCTTCACAAGGGACTTAGCGTATTGTGTTGGATGGAGGAGGCTTGATAGCTTCGGCTTGGAAGGAGTAACCTTGCTTGCTTCGGCTTGGAATGGTAAAGGATGTGCTTCGGCTTTGTAATGAACTTTGGAGTGTTTATGGTGGAAGAGTATTTGTGTAGAGCTTTGGCTTGTAAAATGAGAGATGTTTTGAATGGTTCAGCCTCCCTTGGTATTTATAGGCAAGGATGTTTGCCTTCTCTCTTCCACCTTGCCTCCTCCATTTAATGCATGCAATGATCATTAAGGCAAGTCACACACTTAGTCACACACTTAGTCACCATTGCCGAACCCTAAGCATGAATCACCTAGCTTGTCACCATGGCAAGTCATCTTTTCATTCAATGCAAAGCAAGAGTCACCTAGTGTAGTCACCATTTGGGAACCCTAAGCATGAATCACCATGTGTAGTCACCATTTGTGATTATTAGCTTGATAATGTTGACTTGCCCTTTCAAAACAAGACTTTTCCTCTTCACCAAAAGGCATCTAGGCCGAATTACATGGGTTTGGGCTTGTTAATGGGCCGAAACAAGAGTTGAGAAATCGGCCCATAATTTGCTTTTTGGGCCGGCCCATTTTTCGTGGTCCGAAATCGCAAAAATCGCAAAATCGCCGAAATTCCTCCGAATTGCGCCGTTATTAATCTCCACCGTAAATATCTTCAAAATAACAATTTAAGTAAGGAAAACATAAAAACTAAGATAATAACATAGCTAAACGAAAAGGGAAATGCGTTTAAGAAACGAGCATAAAATGCGTATATCAAATTCCCCCACACTTAGACTTTGCTAGTCCCTTAGCAAACACTAAGTTAAACTAAGACTCTCTAAGAATTTAAAACAAAAGAAAGAACAACTAAGCCCTTAGCTAAAATTTGTCTCAGAATTTGCATAAGTATATGGCGATGGCTCACATGAATTTCAACGTGTATGCTCAACGAATTGAAGAGATAATTGCGATATAATTTATGTAATGAACAAGTAAGACATAGAGAAAACAATGGTTATGTTATAGCTGTGCATGCTTTGAATAAAGGTTTAATCAACTCACAAGGATGCACTCATCATATTTTTCACTCATGAAAATGGTTCACTTAAAGTGTATATGAATTGAAATGAAAACCACATGAATAAAGTTTGATTACTTGCACAAATGAACCAAAACCATAAGCTTACTCATGCAACTTACTCTACTAATTGAAAGCTACTCATTTTAAGGATCATAAAGGACTTTTAGTGAGGTTGTAATGGGGTTAAGGCTAAGGCATTCGAAATTTAGATATGTGGTGATAAAAACGTTCCAACGACTTAGTCTAGCACCAAATTCGTCCTCCATCTCCACTCGAATGTTACCATGTATACTTCAATTTAAACTACCCTTTGAGCTTTTCGGACAGGACAAAGGCCATATTTGTTCTATTTTTGGGCCTTCAATTTATCGTAAACTCCAAATCCGTAAATAAGGGGGACGTTAATCCAAATGGTTATTCTTAGAACACAACATATTGCCATGAGAGATACTAATTTTTTTTTTTTTCTTTGTTCTTTTCATTCTCTCAAATATATTTTTTTTCTTTTCTTTTTGGCAATCACATACTTTTTTTTTAGCTATTTGGACAAGTCTTTCCCCTTACTCACATTAACTCTTCCAATCTTTCCTACCGAACCACCATCTTATGTGCTAGTTTCGAAAAATTCTCACCAAGTTTCCGGAACAAAGGTAAGGATATTCTATACTAGGGTAAGTGTTTAGGTATATATGGTGATGAAAGAAAAGCTTAACGTGGGCTCAATTGGTTTATCTAGGGGTGTCGCAACTTGTGCGTACAATTGGGATACATGGATATTTGGCGAAGTGGTGGAAAATCCTAAATGCCTTTAATCATTTCCAAAATCAAAGTATGTATCAACTTAAAAGCTTTGTAAATTGACATGAGTAAGTTCTAGCATTCTCTAGTTCATTAAAATCTATGGCAAGCAATTGAATGAGGCATATATAAGCTAGCTAGTAGCTACGAAATGGATGCATATTCACTCAAATAAAGAATAGATAGCTCAAAAGCTCACATAGGGTTCATATGATTAAAAACTTATTCAAGCATGCGATTTTCTGTACCATGTTTTGCAATGTATATCTACTACATGTTAAAAACATATAGAATATCTCAATTAGCACAAGAATTCGATGCATGTGATTCATACGCCATATGTGTTTGTATCGATCAAATTTCATCATCGACTAGTTAAGGGCATCCTAAAGACTCTGAAAAACACTAATTTAGACACAATTAAATTGTAAACCCTTCCCCCACACTTAAACTCTACATTGCCCTCAATGTACTTAAAGAAAACATAGAATTTAAACATGGAGTATAGGATCTACGAAAATTTTAATCTAATACGCAAAAAGCCATTAAATTAAGTAAAAGGGGAGAAGAAAACAAATCTGTTGTCTCCCTATTGGGTTGCCTCCCAACAAGCGCTCGTTTTACGTCGTTAGCTTTGGACGTGATGCATCAGTTTGGTTTTGAAATGGCCGGTTCTTGGAGTTGCATCTCCTCCACGGTGTGCTCCGTAAATGCCTCAAAATAGGGCTTCAAGCGATGGCCATTTACTTTGAACTCACTACCCTTGTCGATAGATCGAATGAGAACTGCTCCATGAGGTAGGACTTGAGAAACTACAAATGGCCCCATCCATCGAGAGCGCAGCTTTCCCGGAAAGAGCTTAAGTCTTGAGTTGAAAAGCAATACTTTCTGCCCCGGTTCAAAACTCTTCCCGCGAATCATCTGATCGTGGATCTTTTTCGTCTTCTCTTTGTAGATCCACGCATTGTCGAAAGCATCATTTCTGATTTCTTCAAGTTCACAAAGTTGAAGCTTCCGATGCAAGCCTGCGGCATCTCGATCGATGTTGAATTTCTTCACGGCCCACCATGCCTTGTGCTCTAGTTCAACCGGAAGATGGCACGCCTTCCCATAAATTAATCGGAAAGGGGACATACCGATGGGGGTCTTGTAGGCAGTCCTGTAAGCCCACAATGCATCGTCTAAGCATTGACTCCAATCTTTCCGGTTGGGGCGGACGGTTCGCTCCAAGATCTTCTTTATCTCACGGTTGGAAACTTCAGCCATTCCATTGGTTTGAGGGTGGTATGGTGTGGAAACCTTGTGTTTGACGCCATACTTCCTCATTAGTGCTTCCACCGTGCGGTTGCAAAAGTGACTTCCTCCATCGCTGATTAGAACGCGTGGCATTCCAAATCTACTGAAAATGTTAGTTCGTAGGAAATCTGCAACAACTCGCGAATCATTAGTACGGGTGGCCTTTGCCTCCACCCATTTAGAAACATAATCTACTGCGAGTAAGATGTAAGTAAAACCATTGGAGGGAGGAAATGGTCCCATAAAATCAATACCCCACACATCAAAAATTTCAACATTAAATATGTAGTGTTGTGGCATTTGATCTTTAGGTCCTAAATTACCGAATCTTTGGCACTTATCACATGTAGCGCAATATGCATGAGCATCGCGAAATAAACTAGGCCAAAAGAAACCGCAATCTAAAATTTTAAGGGCTGTCCTCCTAGAACCAAAGTGTCCCCCACATGCTTCATTGTGACAAAAGTCTAAAATAGGCTTGAATTCACTATCCGGGATACATCTCCTAATTACTAAATCGGAGCATTGTTTCCACAAATAAGGCTCATCCCAGATAAATGTTCTAGCATTATGCTTAAGTTTGTCACGTTGAAATTTATGCATGGTAGACGGAAACTCACCGGTAACTAAATAATTAACGATATCGGCATACCAAGGAGTTTCCGAAGTAGTTACCTCAATTCCGAAGAGTTTTTCATCCGGAAAAGTTTCTTCAATCTCGATAGGCTCATGGTCACCTATCAAACGTGATAGGTGGTCAGCGACGACGTTTTCTACTCCCTTCTTATCCTTGATTTCTATGTTGAATTCTTGGAGTAGAAGTATCCATCTGATAAGCCGTGGTTTTGCGTCCTTCTTGAGCATTAGATACTTCAAAGCTGCATGGTCGGTAAACACAGTTACTTTAGTTTGAAGTAAATAAGATCGAAATTTATCTAAAGCAAAAACCACGGCAAGAAACTCCTTCTCGGTGGTAGTATAATTTCTTTGCGCTTCATCAAGCGTCCGAGAGGCGTAATAGATTACGCAAGGCTTCTTGTCCTTCCGCTGACCCAAGACGGCTCCTACGGCATAATCCGAGGCGTCGCACATGAGTTCAAATGGCAGAGACCAATCAGGGCTGCATAAAATAGGAGCGCTCGTAAGAAGCTCCTTCAACTTGTTGAAGGCAGCGTTGCATTCTTCATCAAAGACGAACGGGGTCTCCTTTTGCAGCAGTTTACACAAAGGGCGCGAGATGTGGGAAAAGTCTTTGATAAACCTACGATAAAATCCTGCGTGTCCAAGAAATGAACGAATCTCTCTAACCGAAGTTGGAGAGGGTAAGTGACGCACAAGATCTACTTTAGATTTATCAACTTCTAACCCTTTTTCTGAAATAATATGACCTAACACTATCCCTTGCGTAACCATGAAATGGCACTTCTCCCAATTAAGCACCAAGTTCGTTTCAACGCATCTTTGTAAAATTGTTTCTAAATTGTTTAAGCATGCATCAAAATCACTCCCAAATACACTAAAGTCGTCCATGAATACTTCAATAATTTTTTCAATGTACTCGGAGAAAATTGAGAGCATGCAACGTTGAAATGTACCTGGTGCGTTACACAGTCCAAATGGCATGCGGCGATAGGCAAACGTTCCGAACGGGCACGTGAACGTTGTCTTTTCTTGATCCTCCTCCGCAATGCTAATTTGGTTGTAGCCGGAGTATCCGTCCAGAAAACAATAAAATGCATGGCCGGCTAATCTTTCCAGCATTTGGTCGATGAATGGTAAGGGAAAATGATCCTTGCGGGTTGCGGCGTTGAGCTTCCGGTAATCAATGCACACTCGGTGTCCAGTGATCGTCCGTTGTGGCACAAGCTCATTTTCCAGATTCTCGACGACGGTTATTCCCGATTTCTTGGGTACTACCTGCACTGGGGAAACCCAACGGCTATCAGAAATAGGGTAAATAACTCCACAGTCCATGAGTTTAATTACCTCCTTTTTTACCACCTCCATCATCGGAGGGTGGAGCCGACGTTGTGCTTCCCGCGTAGGCTTGGTGCCTTCTTCAAGGAAAATCCTATGCACACAAGTTGCTGGATTTATTCCCTTGATGTCCGCAAGTGTCCAGCCTATTGCGGGCTTGTACCGTTTGAGCACACTTACGAGCTTCTCCTCCTGTTCCTCTTCTAGCGCGGACGAAATAATGACCGGTAAAGTTTCATTCTCGCCCAAGTACGCATACTTCAGATGGTCCGGTAGTAGCTTGAGTTCTAAAACGGGAGCTTCTACAATGGAAGGAACCATTTTATTAGTACCAAAAGTAATTGGTATAGGAGGAGAAAAGCTTACTTTCCGTGGTGCGGCATTTAGGGCCATGGCCATGTCTTGGATTCGAGGTTCAAGCTCTAGTAAGGCTTCGAGAAGGCCGTCATGTCCAAGTTGAATGGCCATGTCGAGTTCATCCTCGTTGATGGTGTCGAGGTAACCTTGTGCTAAGGTATCCACGGGATCGTATGTCGAAATGGCAGCTACGCTCGACATTGGAAACTTCATCCCGTCCAGGATGTTGAACTCGATTCTTTCTCCATCAATCTCCATGGAGAAAGTGCCTTGGAAAACATCAATCTTCGTCCTCGCAGTCCGCATGAAAGGTCGCCCAAGTAGCAATGGCGTGGTGTTCAGTGGACTCTCTTCCATGTCAACTATGTAAAAATCGGCTGGGAATATCAAGTTGTTGACTTGTACGAGAACGTCTTCTACGTATCCCCTCGGATACTTGTGGGTGCGATCGGCTAACTGGATGACAACACCATCTTGCTTGAGATCTCCAAGCTCCATTGATTCGAAAAGATAGTAAGGCATGACGTTGATGGAAGCTCCGAGATCAAGCATCACGTCTTCAAAGTGGGTGTCACCGATTACGCAAGGAACTGCAAAGCTCCCTGGGTCCTTCAGTTTTGGGGGTAGCCGACGCTGCAAAACCGCCGAAACGGTTGCGTTCACCTTCACGACCTCCTTCTCTCGAGTTTGCCTCCTCTGAGTGCATAATTCTTTCAGAAACTTGGCGTATATAGGCACTTGCTTTATGCACTCGATCAAGGGCAAATTCACTTGCACCTTTCGGAAGATGTCCAGGATATCTTCATATTGGGCATCCTTCTTCTTTGATTTTGCTAATCTGCTTGGGAAAGGTGCAACAGCAAACGGAGAATTAGTAATCACCGTATTTGAAGGAATAGGGCTTTTACCTTTGATTGGGGTAGGTTGTGGAGGTGATTGTGCCTTGGTGACAGTAGGCGTCACCTTCTTTTTCTCGGCCTCTTGAATTGCCGGATCGATCTCATCTTCTTCTTCGTTGGTGATGTCCTCAATGGTGACTTCATCAAGATGAGATCGCTTGGTCTTTGGCTCTTCAAGTGTCTTCCCACTCCTTGTGACTATAGCATTCACGTTTCTTTGATTAGGAGTGGTTTGAGGTGGAAGCCGACCGGTTTCTTTGATTTGCCCCATGAAATCAACAAGTTGGCCGAGTTGCTTCTTCACTTCAGTGATGTCGCGGCCATGTGAGTCAAGTGTCTCCTTTGTCTTCGATTGTCCGTCGAGGAGAACTTGAGTTGAGGCCGAAAGTTGCGACAACATCTTGTCGTAATCCGGATTGGTGAAGGGTTGTGATGACGAACCATGCTGCATCGGTGGTCGTGGTTGAAATGGAGGGCGTTGGTAGCTTTGTTGAGGTTGAGATGCTGGAGGGTTTAAAGTTCCCTCGTTGCTGCTCCATCTAAAACCTGGATGATCACGGTTGACATAGTTGTTGTAGTTGTTATACCTTTGTCCTCCCTGATATCCGCCGATGGCGTTAGCGTGCTCCGGCTCGCTTGCCTGCTCCTGCGCTTGAGGGCATTGGTCATTGTGGTGACCGTGTGTTTGACATATGCCGCAAACAGGCCGTTGAGTTGCCTTCGCTCTTGTCGTCTCGAGTTCTAACACCTTCTCTAGCATATGAGCTAGTTTGTCGTACTTCTCGTCTGCGTCGGTTGTTGAACTCGCCTCACCGACTGCTCGTCTGTTGGACATTCCGTATTGTGCATCATTATTCGCCCGATTCTCTAGAAGAGCTCTAGCTTCGGTTTCGGTTAAGTCCATGAATGCACCGGTGGCTGCTGCATCCAGCAATTCCCTATCGATCGGCTTGAGACCATCGTAAAAGTAATTCATGAGATTGGTCTCGGAGAATCCATGCGATGGGCAAGTGGCACATAAAACCTTGAATCGGTCGTAGTATTGGCCGAAGGTCTCGTCCGGTTTCTGTGTGATGCCAGTGATTTGCTTTCTCAAGACGGTGATCTTTGAGGCCGGGAAGTACTTCGCTAGGAACATATCCGCAAGTTGCTTCCATGAGGTAATATGGTTCGGCGGTAGTTCCATTAGCCAAGACTCGGCCCTGTCGACTAGGGTGAATGGAAATGCCTTCAGCTTGAAGAGCTCCGTATCAGCATCAGATGGCTTCATGCTGTTGCAAACAAATTGGAATTGTTTGAGATGCTTGTTCGGATCTTCATTGGAAAGTCCGTGGAAAATGGGTAGTCGGTGGAGGAAGCCACTCTTTAGCTCGATATCCTTCATGTTTTCCTCCGGTTGTGGAAAAGCAATGCTCGAAGGCCCGCTGCTCCATTCGGTTGAGCAGGTGCGCTGGCGAAGAGATTGTCCTGCATTGGCCATGTTGACTTCTTGTGCTTCTGCTTCTGAGTTGTGGTCGGTTGATGAGGCTAAAGTATGTTCGAATGATGAATGTGAAGACTCGGAAACTTCTTCGAGGATGGGATGATCCAGGATGTCAGCTCTAAGTCTCGCTAGTCTTTCTGTGAGTTCCTCAAACGTTGTTCTAGATGGTCCTGGATTCTGATCGGACATTCATTAGCCTGACATCCACCAAAGACCAAGTGGTAGTATCAACAAATAATTATTAGATGTATATAGGAATACTAACCAAAATTGTAATGCATATTTAGAAAACAAGGTGATAACAAATAAAATAGTAAAACTATCAAAGCATACTATAAATACACACAAATACTTAAAAACTACTAATACACACAAAATTTATACAAAATTTATAATAGTTAAGACACTATATGTATTTTACTAAGTAATGCAATTGATTTAATCAATTTTAGGGGCTATGCACATGAATAAACTAAGACACATGTTTTCTGCAAATTAACACTATATAATGCTAAAACTAAAAATTTAGTTAGAACATATATAAACAAGGTTGAAATACAAGCAAACAATAATTCACTTTGAATTTATGCACCACACACATTTTTTTTTCAATAAAATGCATGAAACAACAATCCTACGTGAAAGATGAAGTGCATGCATAAGAGAAAACGTTAGAACCTGCAGAAAACACACAAGTTACGTGCTAAAAAAAATGAATGCAAAGAATGACCTCTTCTTCGATCTTATGTCCCTAACTTCACTTAGGTTAGGGTACTCGGTAGTGAAATCCGAGTATCATAAAGCCTAAAAAGAGGTTATGCAAGCTAAGTAACGTTTGTTAGTCCTTTACAGTTTTTAATGCACAAACAAACTCAAAAATTTGACTAAGTTTTATTTATTTCCTTTGGCCCCGATGGTACGTGGTGCAGAGGCTCTCAACTGTGCAATGGGTCTCGTTCATCCGAAGATGAAGTCTGATTCCGAGAGGTCTAAGCATGCTTAATCCGATATACCATCTATTTAAAGGATTATGTCGTATTTATTTAGTTCGTATTTAACCGTATTCATATGCACTTATGATTTACAGAGAGTACGCGAAATGATCATTCGGTAAATTTCTTGGACGTGCGGCCCGCGCGAAAATATATACCGACTACAATTCAGCTTAGTTACGTTTAGAAATGGTTAGTAGGAATAGAGATAACGCGAGAGGTAAGGACTAATATTTAGAACAACCCGAGGCTTACTCGTAAGAGTATATACTCCAATGTTGTTCCTAGAGACACCCCGAGGCTAACCAGTTACGGTATATACTCCAATGGTGTTCTATTGCTTAGATCCGAAACCCGGCACCAATCATAAACCCATTCACCATATCCAACAATCAGCCAAATTTGTGAGATAGTATATAATCTCAAGTTCTTAGTAAACTCCGCCCACAACCTCGTGCCCATAACTTCACTTAGGTTATGGCGTGTGGTGATGAAATCCACACATCACGAAGGGTTAAGGAGATAAACCAGAAAAAGAGGCACCACCTATTCCAAAGAACGAAACCTTATAACCAATACTCGTGCTCAATGTAAATCAATTTAAGTACGTCTACGTTTTGATTGCGCCTATTATTTAAAAGGAATACACGACTTAGTTATTGAATAAATCTCTTGTCCGTGCGGCCCGCGCGAAAATGTATACCAACTATCGTTAATCCTCGTAATTGTTGGAAATGACCAGTTGGGATAGATGTAACGCGAGAGGTGAGAACTAATTTCTGGGAACAACCTGAGGCTAACTCGTAAGAGTATATACTCCAATGTTGTTCTTAGAAACACCCCGAGGCTTACTCGTAAGAGTATGTACTCCATTGGTGTTCTGTTTTCTTAGTTCAAAACCCGTCACCAATCATAACCCTTCTAGACATCATAACCAACTCTTACTCGAACTCACAAGATAGTATACAATCTCAAGTGTTTGTAAACTCCGCCCACAACCTCGTGCCCATAACTTCACTTAGGTTATGGCGTGTGGTGATGAAATCCACACATCACGAAGGGTTAAGGAGATAGACAAACAAAAGAGGCACCACCTATTCCATAGAGATTTATTTAATAACTAAGTACTAGTACTCAAATTAAATCAAAGACTATCCTTTAACATGGAAATAAATTATGCAAGTGTAAAATAAACTAAGTATGAATAAATTCGGCTAAGTAAAAGTAGGCATTGTAAACATGTATGAAAATTTTTCTAAGTATAAAAAATGAACAAGTATGTACTTCGAAAATTTAGACATGCTTTTAATCACAAATGTACAACGAAATCATACAAAAAAACATTCTAACTCCCGGGTTGAGTATAGTGGTAAGTATTCCCGCCTGTCACGCGGGTGACCCGGGTTCGATCCCCGGCAACGGCGCCAAAAATTGATACGCGCAAAACATGCATTCACGATAACACAAAGTCGACCCTAAAAACATCGATTACGCGCATTGCAATTTAAACCCTTCTTTTGTCATTTATAATATCGGCGAGTAGGGATCGTTCTTTATCCGGGGAATTAAGGGCGCATGCATGGTTTCGTTATTTAGCGGAAATATAAAAGTTTGGGGGGATTGGAAATTGGTTATTTAATCTACGAAATTAAAGTACATAACATGCAAACACAACTAAAACTCTTAGGTATCTAACATGTTTTACTCATAGACAAGTTTCAACAATCAAGAAACTTAAAGTCTAATTATGCTTGCTAAAAATAAGAAGTTACACTACTAATTACATGTGATCAACTCATCTTATTAACCTACCCTCTTCATGCATCAAACCTTTTTGTAACTTGCGAAATTCATAACTTCTAACTAAATACACATGCGTGATAATTGTGTAGGAATGCAACTTAGCGTATAAACATCCTAAACAACTTACGATCATCGAAACATGCAAAAGAGAGGGACTTAGCGTATTTTCTAATACATGCATTCGAAGCTTTAAGATTGTATCAAACATGCATAAAAAGCTATAAATCACAAACACATGCATATTACAAATCGGTTTAGGCACATGAAACACAAATCTAAACTTGTTATTCATTTGATACACAAATCTAAACTTTCTAAACTTGTTATTCCAATACATCAAAAGATTCAAATACAAAGCTAAAGAAATGAGAGTGAAGATCATGGTTACACTTTTTGTCTTGAGTGCTTGATGAACTACGGTGGAGATGGACTTCCTTCACAAGGGACTTAGCGTATTGTGTTGGATGGAGGAGGCTTGATAGCTTCGGCTTGGAAGGAGTAACCTTGCTTGCTTCGGCTTGGAATGGTAAAGGATGTGCTTCGGCTTTGTAATGAACTTTGGAGTGTTTATGGTGGAAGAGTATTTGTGTAGAGCTTTGGCTTGTAAAATGAGAGATGTCTTGAATGGTTCAGCCTCCCTTGGTATTTATAGGCAAGGATGTTTGCCTTCTCTCTTCCACCTTGCCTCCTCCATTTAATGCATGCAATGATCATTAAGGCAAGTCACACACTTAGTCACACACTTAGTCACCATTGCCGAACCCTAAGCATGAATCACCTAGCTTGTCACCATGGCAAGTCATCTTTTCATTCAATGCAAAGCAAGAGTCACCTAGTGTAGTCACCATTTGGGAACCCTAAGCATGAATCACCATGTGTAGTCACCATTTGTGATTATTAGCTTGATAATGTTGACTTGCCCTTTCAAAACAAGACTTTTCCTCTTCACCAAAAGGCATCTAGGCCGAATTACATGGGTTTGGGCTTGTTAATGGGCCGAAACAAGAGTTGAGAAATCGGCCCATAATTTGCTTTTTGGGCCGGCCCATTTTTCGTGGTCCGAAATCGCAAAAATCGCAAAATCGCCGAAATTCCTCCGAATTGCGCCGTTATTAATCTCCACCGTAAATATCTTCAAAATAACAATTTAAGTAAGGAAAACATAAAAACTAAGATAATAACATAGCTAAACGAAAAGGGAAATGCGTTTAAGAAACGAGCATAAAATGCGTATATCAGAATCGGTCGTAGTATTGGCCGAAGGTCTCGTCCGGTTTCTGTGTGATGCCAGTGATTTGCTTTCTCAAGACGGTGATCTTTGAGGCCGGGAAGTACTTCGCTAGGAACATATCCGCAAGTTGCTTCCAAGAGGTAATATGGTTTGGCGGTAGTTCCATAAGCCAAGACTCGGCCCTGTCGACTAGGGTGAATGGGAATGCCTTCAATTTGAAGAGTTCCGTATCAGCATCAGATGGCTTCATGCTGTTGCAAACAAATTGGAATTGTTTGAGATGCTTGTTCGGATCTTCATTGGAAAGTCCGTGGAAAATGGGTAGTCGGTGGAGGAAGCCACTCTTTAGCTCGATATCCTTCATGTTTTCCTCCGGTTGTGGAAAAGCAATGCTCGAAGGTCCGCTGCTCCATTCGGTTGAGCAGGTGCGCTGACAAAGAGACTGTCCTGCATTGGCCATGTTGATTTCTTGTGCTTCTGCTTCTGAATTGTGGTCGGTTGATGAGGCTAAAGTATGGTCGGTTGATGAATGTGAAGACTCGGAACCTTCCTCGATGATGGGATGATCCAGGATGTCAGCTCTAAGTCTCGCTAGCCTTTCTGTTAGTTCCTCAAACTTTGTTCTAGATGGTCCAGGATTCCGATCGGACATTCATTAGCCTGAGCATCCACCAAAGACCAAGTGTTAGTATCAACAAATAATTTTTAGATGTATATAGGAATACTAACCAAAATTGTAATGCATATTTAGAAAACAAGGTGATAACAAATAAAATAGTAAAACTATCAAAGCATACTATAAATACACACAAATACTTAAAAACTACTAATACACACAAAATTTATACAAAATTTATAATAGTTAAGACACTATATGTATTTTACTAAGTAATGCAATTGATTTAATCAATTTTAGGGGCTATGCACATGAATAAACTAAGACACATGTTTTCTGCAAATTGACACTATATAATGCTAAAACTAAAAATTTAGTTAGAACATATATAAACAAGGTTGAAATACAAGCAAACCATAATTCACATTGAATTTATGCACCACACATTTTCTTGCAATAAAATGCATTAAACAATAATCCTACGTGAAAGATGGAGTGAATGCATAAGAGAAAACGTTAGAACCTGCAGAAAACAAACGAGTTACGTGTTTAAAATATGAATGAAAAGAATGACCTCTTCTTCGATCTTATGCCCCTAACTTCACTTAGGTTAGGGTACTCGGTAGTGAAATCCGAGTATCATAAAACCTTAGAGAGGTTATGCAAGCTAAGTAACGGTTGTTAGTCCTTTACAGTTTTTAATGCACATATAAACACAAAATTTGACTAAGTTTTATTTATTTCCTTTGGCCCCGATGGTACGTGGTGCAGAGGCTCTCGACTGTGCAATGGGTCTCGTTCATCCGAAGATGAAGTCTGATTCCAGGAGGTCTAAGCATGCTTAATCCGATATACCATCTATTTAAAGGATTATGTCGTATTAAGTTCATGTATTTATCCGTATTCGTATGCACTTATGATTTACAGAGAGAACGCGAATTGAGCATTAAGTAAAGTTCCTGGACGTGCGGCCCGCGCGAAAATGTATACCAACTACAATTCAGCTTAGTTACGTTTAGAAATGGAAGTAGGGATAGAGATAACGCGAGAGGTAAGGACTAATATTTAGAACAACCCGAGGCTTACTCGTAAGAGTATATACTCCAATGTTGTTCCTAGAGACACCCCGAGGCTAACCAGTTACGGTATATACTCCAATGCTGTTCTATTGCTTAGATCCGAAACCCGGCACCAATCATAAACCCACTCACCATATCCAACAATCAGCCAAATTTGTGAGATAGTATATAATCTCAAGTTCTTAGTAAACTCCGCCCACAACCTCGTGCCCATAACTTCACTTAGGTTATGGCGTGTGGTGATAAAATCCACACATCACGAGGGGTTAAGGAGATAAACCAGAAAAAGAGGCACCACCTATTCCAAAGAACGAAACTTTATAACCAATGCTCGTGCTCAATATAAATCAATTTAAGTACGTCTACGTTTTGATTGCGCCTATGATTTAAAAGGAATACACGACTTAGTTATTGAATAAATCTCTTGTCCGTGCGGCCCGCGCGAAAATGTATACCAACTATCGTTAATCCTCGTAATTGTTGGAAATGACCAGTTGGGATAGATGTAACGCGAGAGGTGAGAACTAATTTCTGGGAACAACCTGAGGCTAACTCGTGAGAGTATATACTCCATTGTTGTTCTTAGAAACACCCCGAGGCTTACTCGTAAGAGTATATACTCCAATGGTGTTCTGTTTTCTTAGTTCAAAACCCGTCACCATTCATAACCCTTCTAGACATCTGATACGCGCAAAACATGCATTCACGTTAACTTAAAAACACAGATTACGCGCATTGCAATTTAAACCCTTCTTTTGTCATTTATAATATTGGCGAGTAGGGATCGTTCTTTATCCGGGGAATTAAGGGCGCATGCATGGTTTCGTTAATAAGCGGAAATGTAAATGTTTGGGGGGATTGGAAGTTGGTTGTTTAATCTACGAAATTAAAGTACATAACATGCAAACACAACTAAAACTCTTAGGCATCTAACATGTTTTACTCATAGACAAGTTTCAACAATCAAGAAACTTAAAGTCTAATTATGCTTGCTAAAAATAAGAAGTTACACTACTAATTACATGTGATCATCTCATCTTATTAGCCTACCCTTTTCATGCATCAAACCTTTTTGTAAGTTACGAAATTCATAACTTCTAACTAAATACACATGCTTAATAATTGAGTAGGAATGCAACTTAGCGTATAAACATCCTAAACAACATACGATCATCGAAACATGCGAAAGAGAGGGACTTAGCGTATTTTCTAACACATGCATTCGAAGCTTTAAGATTGTATCAAACATGCATAAAAGGCTAGAAATCATAAACACATGCATATTACAAATCTGTTTAAACACATAAAACACAAATCTAAACTTGTTCTTCATTTGATACACAAATCTAAACTTGTTATTCCAATACATCAAAAGATTCACATACAAAGCTAAAGAAATGAAAGTGAAGATCATGGTTACACTTTTTGTCTTGAGTGCTTGATGAACTACGGTGGAGATGGACTTCCTTCACAAGGGACTTAGCGTATTGTGTTGGATGGAGGAGGCTTTGCTTCGGCTTGGAAGGATGGAGGCACCTTGCTTGCTTCGGCTTTGGAATGGAGGAGGATGTTGCTTCGGCTTTGTGTGAGAATCTCAAGTGTTTATGGTGGAGGAGTATTTGTGTAGAGCTTTGGCTTGTAAAATGGGTGATGGATCTGTTTTATGGCTGCCTCCTCCCTTATATAGGCAAGGGATTCATGCCTTCTCTCTTCCACCTTGCCTCCTCCATTTAATGCATGCAATGATCATTAAGGCAAGTCACACACTTAGTCACCATTGCCAAACCCTAAGCATGAATCACCTAGCTTGTCACCATGGCAAGTCATCTTTTCATTCAATGCAAAGCAAGAGTCACCTAGTGTAGTCACCATTTGGGAACCCTAAGCATGAATCACCATGTGTAGTCACCATTTGTGATTATTAGCTTGATAATGTTGACTTGCCCTTTCAAAACAAGACTTTTCCTCTTCACCAAAAGCCATCCTTGCCGAATTGATTGGGTTTGGGCTTGATAATGGGCCGAAACAAGAGTTGAGAATTCGGCCCACAATTTGCTTTGTGGCCCGGCCCATTTTCGGAGGTCCAAAATCGCAAAAATCGCAAAATCGCCGAAATTCCTCCGAATTGCGTCGATATTAATCTCCACCGTAATAAACTTCAAAATAACAATTTAAATAAGGAAAACATAAAACTAAGATAATAACATAGCTAAACGTAAAGGGAAATGCGTTAAGAAACGAGCATAAAATGCGTATATCAAATTCCCCCACACTTAGACTTTGCTAGTCCCTTAGCAAACACTAAGTTAAACTAAGACACTCTAAAAATTTAAAAGAAAGAACACAACTAAGCCCTTAGCTAAAATTTGTCTCAGAATTTTCATAAGTATATGGCGATGTCTCACATGATTTTCAACTTTGCATGCTCAACGAATTCAAGAGATAATTGCGATATAATTATGTAATGAACAAGTAAGACATAGAGAAAACAATGGTTATGTTATAGCTGTGCATGCTTTGAATAAAGGTTTAATCAACTCACAAGGATGCACTCATCATATTTTTCACTCATGAAAATGGTTCACTTAGAGTGTATATGAATTGAAATGAAAACCACATGAATAAAGTTTGATTGCTTGCACAAATGAACCAAAACCATAAGTTTACTCATGCAACTTACTCTACTAATTGAAAGCTACTCATTTTAAGGATCATAAAGGACTTTTAGTGAGGTTGTAATGGGGTTAAGGCTAAGGCATTCGAAATTTAGATATGTGGTGATAAAAACGTTCCAACGACTTAGTCTAGCACCATAATCAGTCCTCCATCTCCATTTGAATGTTACCATGTATATTTCAAGCTAATCTACCCTTTGAGCTTTTCGGACAGGACAAAGGCCATATTTTGTTCTATTTTTAGGCCTTCAATTTATCGTAAACTCCAAATCCGCAAATAAGGGGGACGTTAATCCAATTGAATTCTATTTTAGAACACAACATATTGCCATGAGAGATAATAATTTTTTCTTTTCATTCTCTCGAATATATTTTTCTTTTCTTTTTGGCAATCACATACTTTTTTTTTTAGCTATTTGGACAAGTCTTTCCCCTTACTCACATTAACTCTTCCAATCTTTCCTACCGAACCACCATCTTATGTGCTAGTTTCGAAAAATTCTCACCAAGTTTCCGGAACAAAGGTAAGGATATTCTATACTAGGGTAAGTGTTTAGGTATATATGGTGATGAAAGAAAAGCTTAACGTGGGCTCAATTGGTTTATCTAGGGGTGTCGCAACTTGTGCGTACAATTGGGATACATGGATATATGGCAATGTGGTGGAAAATCCTAAATGCCTTTAATCATTTCCGAAATCAAAGTATGTATCAACTTAAAAGCTTTGCAAATTGACATGAGTAAGTTCTAGTATTCTCTAGTTCATTAAAATCTATGGCAAGCAGTCAAATGAGGCATATATAAAGCTATAAACTACGAAATGATATGGATTGATCAGATCACTCAAGGAATAAAGAACAGATAGCTCAAAAGCTCACATAGGGTTCATATGATTAAAAACTTATTCAAGCATGCGATTTCTGTACCACGTTTTGCAATTTATATCTACTACATGTTAAAAACATAAAGAATATCTCAATTAGCACAAGAATTCGATGCATGTGATTCATACGCCATATGTGTCCGTATCGATCAAATTTCATCATTGACTAGTTAAGGGCGTCCTAAAGACTCTGAAAAACACTAATTTAGACATAATTAAATTATAAACCCTTCCCCCACACTTAAACTCTACATTGCCCTCAATGTAGTAAAGTAACAGTATAGAATTAAACATGGAGTATAGGATCTACGAAAATTCTAGTTTAAAATACAAAAGCCATTAAATTAAGTAAAAGGGGAGAAGAAAACAAATCTGTTGTCTCCCTATTGGGTTGCCTCCCAATGAGCGCTGGTTTTACGTCGTTAGCTTTGGACGTGATGCATTAGTTTGGTTTTGAGATGGCCGGTTCTTGGAGTTGCATCTCCTCCACGGTGTGCTCCACAAATGCCTCAAAATAGGGCTTCAAGCGATGGCCATTTACTTTGAACTCACTACCCTTGTCGATAGATCGAATGAGAACTGCTCCATGAGGTAGGACTTGAGAAACTATGAATGGCCCCATCCATCGAGAGCGAAGCTTTCCCGGAAAGAGCTTAAGTCTTGAATTGAAAAGCAATACTTTCTGCCCTGGTTCAAAACTCTTCCCGCGAATCATCTGATCGTGGATCTTTTTCGTCTTCTCTTTGTAAATCCACGCATTGTCGAAAGCATCATTTCTGATTTCTTCAAGTTCACAAAGTTGAAGCTTCCGATGCAAGCCTGCGGCATCTCGATCGATGTTGAATTTCTTCACGGCCCACCATGCCTTGTGCTCTAGTTCAACCGGAAGATGGCACGCCTTCCCATAAATTAATCGGAAAGGGGACATACCGATGGGGGTCTTGTAGGCAGTCCTGTAAGCCCACAATGCATCGTCTAAGCATTGACTCCAATCTTTCCGGTTGGGGCGGACGGTTCGCTCCAGAATCTTCTTTATCTCACGGTTGGAAACTTCAGCCATTCCATTGGTTTGAGGGTGGTATGGTGTGGAAACTTTGTGTTTGACGCCATACTTCCTCATTAGTGCTTCCACCGTGCGGTTGCAAAAGTGACTTCCTCCATCGCTGATTAGAACGCGTGGCATTCCAAATCTACTGAAAATGTTAGTTCGTAGGAAGTCTGCAACTACTCGCGAATCATTAGTACGGGTGGCCTTTGCCTCCACCCATTTAGAAACATAATCTACTGCGAGTAAGATGTAAGTAAAACCATTGGAGGGAGGAAATGGTCCCATAAAGTCAATACCCCACACATCAAAAATTTCAACATTAAATATGTAGTGTTGTGGCATTTGATCTCTAGGGCCTAAATTACCGAATCTCTGGCACTTATCACATGCAGCACAATATGCATGAGCATCGCGAAATAAACTAGGCCAAAAGAAACCGCAATCTAAAATCTTAAGGGCTGTCCTCCTAGAACCAAAGTGTCCCCCACATGCTTCATTGTGACAAAAGTCTAAAATAGGCTTGAATTCACTATCCGGGATACATCTCCTAATTACTAAATCGGAGCATTGTTTCCACAAATAAGGCTCATCCCAGATAAATGTTCTAGCATTATGCTTAAGTTTGTCACGTTGAAATTTATGCATGGTAGACGGAAACTCACCGGTAACTAAATAATTAACGATATCGGCATACCAAGGAGTTTCCGAAGTAGTTACCTCAATTCCGAAGAGTTTTTCATCCGGAAAAGTTTCTTCAATCTCGACAGGCTCATGGTCACCTATCAAACGTGATAGGTGGTCAGCGACGACGTTTTCTACTCCCTTCTTATCCTTGATTTCGATGTTGAATTCTTGGAGTAGAAGTATCCATCTGATAAGTCGTGGTTTTGCGTCCTTCTTGAGCATTAGATACTTCAAAGCTGCATGGTCGGTAAACACAGTTACTTTAGTTTGAAGTAAATAAGATCGAAATTTATCTAAAGCAAAAACCACGGCAAGAAACTCCTTCTCGGTGGTAGTATAATTTCTTTGCGCTTCATCAAGCGTCCGAGAAGCGTAATAGATTACGCAAGGCTTCTTGTCCTTCCGCTGACCCAAGACGGCTCCTACGGCATAATCCGAGGCGTCGCACATGAGTTCAAATGGCAGAGACCAATCAGGGCTGCACAAAATAGGAGCGCTCGTAAGAAGCTCCTTCAACTTGTTGAAGGCAGCGTTGCATTCTTCATCAAAGACGAACGGGGTCTCCTTTTGCAGTAGTTTACACAAGGGGCGAGAGATGTGGGAAAAGTCCTTGATAAACCTACGATAAAATCCTGCGTGTCCAAGAAATGAACGAATCTCTCTAACCGAAGTTGGAGAGGGTAAGTGACGCACAAGATCTACTTTAGATTTATCTACTTCTAACCCTTTTTCAGAGATAATATGACCTAACACTATCCCTTGCGTAACCATGAAATGGCACTTCTCCCAATTAAGCACCAAGTTCGTTTCAACGCATCTTTGTAAAATAGTTTCTAAATTGTTTAAGCATGCATCGAAATCACTCCCAAATACACTAAAGTCGTCCATGAATACTTCAATAATTTTTTCAATGTACTCGGAGAAAATTGAGAGCATGCAACGTTGAAATGTACCTGGTGCATTACACAGTCCAAATGGCATTCGGCGGTATGCAAACGTTCCGAAAGGGCACGTGAATGTTGTCTTTTCTTGATCCTCCTCCGCAATGCTAATTTGGTTGTAGCCGGAATATCCGTCGAGAAAACAATAAAATGCATGGCCGGCTAATCTTTCCAGCATTTGGTCGATGAATGGTAAGGGAAAATGATCCTTGCGGGTTGCAGCGTTGAGCTTCCGGTAATCAATGCACACGCGGTGTCCAGTGATCGTCCGTTGTGGCACAAGTTCATTTTCCAAATTCTCGACGACGGTTATTCCCGATTTCTTGGGTACTACCTGCACTGGGGAAACCCAACGGCTATCAGATATAGGGTAAATAACTCCACAGTCCATGAGTTTAATTACCTCCTTTTTTACCACCTCCATCATCGGAGGATGGAGCCGACGTTGTGCTTCCCGCGTAGGCTTGGTGCCTTCTTCAAGGAAAATCCTATGCACACAGGTTGCTGGATTTATTCCCTTGATGTCCGCGAGTGTCCAGCCTATTGCGGGTTTGTACCTCTTGAGCACACTCACGAGCTTCTCCTCCTGCTCCTCTTCTAGCGCGGACGAAATAATGACGGGTAAAGTGTCATTCTCGCCCAAGTACGCATACTTCAGATGGTCCGGTAGTAGCTTGAGTTCTAAAACTGGAGCTTCTACGATGGAAGGAACCATTTTATTAGTACCAAAAGTAATTGGTATAGGAGGAGAAAAGCTTACTTTCCGTGGTGCGGCATTTAGGGCCATGGCCATGTCTTGGATTCGAGGTTCAAGCTCTAGTAAGGCCTCGAGAAGGCCGTCATGCCCAAGTTGAATGGCCATGTCGAGTTCATCCTCATTGATGGTGTCGAGGTAACCTTGTGCTAAGGTATCCACAGGATCGTATGTCGAAATGGCAGCTACGCTCGACATTGGAAACTTCATCCCGTCCAGGATGTTGAACTCGATTCTTTCTCCATCAATCTCCATGGAGAAAGTGCCTTGAAACACATCAATCTTCGTTCTCGCAGTCCGCATGAAAGGTCGTCCAAGCAGCAATGGCGTGGTGTTCAGTGGACTCTCTTCCATGTCAACGATATAAAAATCCGCTGGGAATATCAAGTTGTTGACTTGCACGAGAACGTCTTCTACGTATCCCCTCGGATACTTGTGGGTGCGATCGGCTAACTGGATGACAACACCATCTTGCTTGAGATCTCCAAGCTCCATCGATTCGAAAAGATAGTAAGGCATGACGTTGATGGAGGCTCCGAGATCAAGCATTACATCTTCGAAGCGGTTGTCACCGATTACACAGGGAACTGCAAAGCTCCCTGGGTCCTTCAGTTTTGGGGGTAGCCGACGCTGCAAAACCGCCGAAACGGTTGCGTTCACCTTCACGACCTCCTTCTCTCGAGTTTGCCTCCTCTGAGTGCATAATTCTTTCAGAAACTTGGCGTATATAGGCACTTGCTTTATGCACTCGATCAAGGGCAAATTCACTTGCACCTTTCGGAAGATGTCCAGGATATCTTCATATTGGGCATCCTTCTTCTTTGATTTTGCTAATCTGCTTGGGAAAGGTGCAACAGCAAACGGAGAATTAGTAATCACCGTATTTGAAGGAATAGGGTTTTTACCTTTGATTGGGGTAGGTTGTGGAGGTGATTGTGCCTTGGTGACAGTAGGCGTCACCTTCTTTTTCTCGGCCTCTTGAATTGCCGGATCGATCTCATCTTCTTCTTCGTTGGTGATGTCCTCGATGGTGACTTCATCAAGATGAGATCGCTTGGTCTTTGGTTCCTCAAGTATCTTCCCACTCCTTGTGACTATAGCATTCACGTTTCTTTGATTTGGAGTGGTTTGAGGTGGAAGCCGACCGGTTTCCTTGATTTGGCCCATGAAATCAACAAGTTGGCCAAGCTGCTTCTTCACTTCGGTGATGTCGCGGCCATGTGAGTCAAGTGTCTCCTTTGTCTTCGATTGTCCGTCGAGGAGAACTTGAGTTGAGGCCGAAAGTTGCGACAACATCTTGTCGTAATCCGGATTGGTGAAGGGTTGTGATGACGAACCATGCTGCATCGGTGGTCGTGGTTGAAATGGAGGGCGTTGGTAGCTTTGTTGAGGTTGAGATGCTGGAGGGTTTAAAGTTCCCTCGTTGCTGCTCCATCTAAAACCTGGATGATCACGGTTGACATAGTTGTTGTAGTTGTTATACCTTTGTCCTCCCTGATATCCGCCGATGGCGTTAGCGTGCTCCGGCTCGCTTGCTTGTTCCGGCACTTGAGGGCACTGGTCGTTGTGGTGACCTTGTGTTTGACATATGCCACAAACAGGCCGTTGAGTTGCCTTCGCTCTTGTCGTCTCGAGTTCTAAAACCTTCTCTAGCATATGAGCTAGTTTGTCGTACTTTTCGTCCGCGTCGGTTGTAGAACTCGCTTCACCGACTGCTCGTCTGTTGGACATTCCATATTGTGCATCATTATTGGCCCGATTCTCTAGAAGAGCTCTAGCTGCGGTTTCGGTTAAGTCCATGAATGCACCGGTGGCTGCTGCATCCAGCAATTCCCTATCGATCGGCTTGAGACCATCGTAAAAGTAATTCATGAGATTGGTCTCGGAAAATCCATGCGATGGGCAAGTGGCACACAAAACTTTGAATCGGTCGTAGTATTGGCCGAAGGTCTCGTCCGGTTTCTGTGTGATGCCAGTGATTTGCTTTCTCAAGACGGTGATCTTTGAGGCCGGGAAGTACTTCGCTAGGAACATGTCCGCAAGTTGCTTCCATGAAGTGATATGGTTCGGCGGTAGTTCCATAAGCCAAGACTCGGCCCTGTCGACTAGGGTGAATGGGAATGCCTTCAGCTTGAAGAGTTCCGTATCCGCATCGGATGGCTTCATGCTGTTACAAACAAATTGGAATTGTTTAAGATGCTTGTTCGGATCTTCATTGGAAAGTCCGTGAAAAATGGGTAGTCGGTGGAGGAAGCCACTCTTTAGCTCGATATCCTTCATGTTTTCCTCCGGTTGTGGAAAAGCAATGCTCGAAGGCCCACTGCTCCATTCGGTTGAGCAGGTACGCTGGCGAAGAGATTGTCCTGCATTGGCCATGTTGACTTCTTGTGCTTCTGCTTCTGAGTTGTGGTCGGTTGATGAGGCTAAAGTATGTTCGAATGATGAATGTGAAGACTCGGAAACTTCTTCGAGGATGGGATGATCCAGGATGTCAGCTCTAAGTCTCGCTAGTCTTTCTGTGAGTTCCTCAAACGTTGTTCTAGATGGTCCTGGATTCTGATCGGACATTCATTAGCCTGACATCCACCAAAGACCAAGTGTTAGTATCAACAAATAATTTTTAGATGTATATAGGAATACTAACCAAAATTGTAATGCATATTTAGAAAACAAGGTGATAACAAATAAAATAGTAAAACTATCAAAGCATACTATAAATACACACAAATACTTAAAAACTACTAATACACACAAAATTTATACAAAATTGATAATAGTTAAGACACTATATGTATTTTACTAAGTAATGCAATTGATTTAATCAATTTTAGGGGCTATGCACATGAATAAACTAAGACACATGTTTTCTGCAAATTAACACTATATAATGCTAAAACTAAAAATTTAGTTAGAACATATATAAATAAGGTTGAAATACAAGCAAACCATAATTCACATTGAATTTATGCACCACACATTTTCTTGCAATAAAATGCATTAAACAATAATCCTACGTGAAAGATGGAGTGAATGCATAAGAGAAAACGTTAGAACCTGCAGAAAACAAACGAGTTACGTGTTTAAACTATGAATGAAAAGAATGACCTCTTCTTCGATCTTATGCCCCTAACTTCACTTAGGTTAGGGTACTCGGTAGTGAAATCCGAGTATCATAAAACCTTAGAGAGGTTATGCAAGCTAAGTAACGGTTTGTTAGTCCTTTACAGTTTTTAATGCACAAATAAACACAAAAATTTGACTAAGTTTTATTTATTTCCTTTGGTCCCGATGGTACGTGGTGCAGAGGCTCTCGACTGTGCAATGGGTCTCGTTCATCCGAAGATGAAGTCTGATTCCGGGAGGTCTAAGCATGCTTAATCCGATATACCATCTATTTAAAGGATTATGTCGTATTAAGTTCATGTATTTATCCGTATTCGTATGCACTTATGATTTACAGAGAGTACGCGAATTGAGCATTAAGTAAAGTTCCTGGACGTGCGGCCCGCGCGAAAATGTATACCGACTACAATTCAGCTTAGTTACGTTTAGAAATGGTTAGGAGGAATAGAGATAACGCGAGAGGTAAGGACTAATATTTAGAACAACCCGAGGCTTACTCGTAAGAGTATATACTCCAATGTTGTTCCTAGAGACACCCCGAGGCTAACCAGTTACGGTATATACTCCAATGGTGTTCTATTGCTTAGATCCGAAACCCGGCACCAATCATAAACCCATTCACCATATCCAACAATCAGCCAAATTTGTGAGATAGTATATAATCTCAAGTCCTTAGTAAACTCCGCCCACAACCTCGTGTCCATAACTTCACTTAGGTTATGGCGTGTGGTGATGAAATCCACACATCACGAAGGGTTAAGGAGATAAACCAGAAAAAGAGGCACCACCTATTCCAAAGAACGAAACCTTATAACCAATGCTCGTGCTCAATGTAAATCAATTTAAGTACGTCTACGTTTTGATTGCGCCTATGATTTAAAAGAAATACACGACTTAGTTGTTGAATAAATCTCTTGTCCGTGCGGCCCGCGCGAAAATGTATACCAACTATCGTTAATTCTCGTATTTGTTGGAAATGACCAGTTGGGATAGATGTAACGCGAGAGGTGAGAACTAATTTCTGGGAACAACCTGAGGCTAACTCGTGAGAGTATGTACTCCAATGTTGTTCTTAGAAACACCCCGAGGCTTACTCGTAAGAGTATGTACTCCATTGGTGTTCTGTTTTCTTAGTTCAAAACCCGTCACCATTCATAACCCTTCTAGACATCATAACCAACTCTTACTCGAAATCACAAGATAGTATACAATCTCAAGTGTTTGTAAACTCCGCCCACAACCTCGTGCCCATAACTTCACTTAGGTTATGGCGTGTGGTGATGAAATCCACACATCACGAAGGGTTAAGGAGATAGACAAACAAAAGAGGCACCACCTATTCCATAGAGATTTATTTAATAACTAAGTACTAGTACTCGAATTAAATCAAAGACTAGCCTTTAACATGGAAATAAATTATGCAAGTGTAAAATAAACTAAGTATGAATAAATTCGGCTAAGTAAAAGTAGGCATGGTAAACATGTATGAAAATTTCTCTAAGTATAAACAAGAATGAACAAGTATGAACAAGTATGTACTTCGAAAATTTAGACATGCTTTTAATCACAAATGTACAACGAAATCATACAAAAACATTCTAATTCCCCGGCAACGGCGCCAAAAATTGATACGCGCAAAACATGCATTCACGTTAACTTAAAAACACAGATTACGCGCATTGCAATTTAAACCCTTCTTTTGTCATTTATAATATTGGCGAGTAGGGATCGTTCTTTATCCGGGGAATTAAGGGCGCATGCATGGTTTCGTTAATAAGCGGAAATGTAAATGTTTGGGGGGATTGGAAGTTGGTTGTTTAATCTACGAAATTAAAGTACATAACATGCAAACACAACTAAAACTCTTAGGCATCTAACATGTTTTACTCATAGACAAGTTTCAACAATCAAGAAACTTAAAGTCTAATTATGCTTGCTAAAAATAAGAAGTTACACTACTAATTACATGTGATCATCTCATCTTATTAGCCTACCCTTTTCATGCATCAAACCTTTTTGTAAGTTACGAAATTCATAACTTCTAACTAAATACACATGCTTAATAATTGAGTAGGAATGCAACTTAGCGTATAAACATCCTAAACAACATACGATCATCGAAACATGCGAAAGAGAGGGACTTAGCGTATTTTCTAACACATGCATTCGAAGCTTTAAGATTGTATCAAACATGCATAAAAGGCTAGAAATCATAAACACATGCATATTACAAATCTGTTTAAACACATAAAACACAAATCTAAACTTGTTCTTCATTTGATACACAAATCTAAACTTGTTATTCCAATACATCAAAAGATTCACATACAAAGCTAAAGAAATGAAAGTGAAGATCATGGTTACACTTTTTGTCTTGAGTGCTTGATGAACTACGGTGGAGATGGACTTCCTTCACAAGGGACTTAGCGTATTGTGTTGGATGGAGGAGGCTTTGCTTCGGCTTGGAAGGATGGAGGCACCTTGCTTGCTTCGGCTTTGGAATGGAGGAGGATGTTGCTTCGGCTTTGTGTGAGAATCTCAAGTGTTTATGGTGGAGGAGTATTTGTGTAGAGCTTTGGCTTGTAAAATGGGTGATGGATCTGTTTTATGGCTGCCTCCTCCCTTATATAGGCAAGGGATTCATGCCTTCTCTCTTCCACCTTGCCTCCTCCATTTAATGCATGCAATGATCATTAAGGCAAGTCACACACTTAGTCACCATTGCCAAACCCTAAGCATGAATCACCTAGCTTGTCACCATGGCAAGTCATCTTTTCATTCAATGCAAAGCAAGAGTCACCTAGTGTAGTCACCATTTGGGAACCCTAAGCATGAATCACCATGTGTAGTCACCATTTGTGATTATTAGCTTGATAATGTTGACTTGCCCTTTCAAAACAAGACTTTTCCTCTTCACCAAAAGCCATCCTTGCCGAATTGATTGGGTTTGGGCTTGATAATGGGCCGAAACAAGAGTTGAGAATTCGGCCCACAATTTGCTTTGTGGCCCGGCCCATTTTCGGAGGTCCAAAATCGCAAAAATCGCAAAATCGCCGAAATTCCTCCGAATTGCGTCGATATTAATCTCCACCGTAATAAACTTCAAAATAACAATTTAAATAAGGAAAACATAAAACTAAGATAATAACATAGCTAAACGTAAAGGGAAATGCGTTAAGAAACGAGCATAAAATGCGTATATCAACATCATAACCAACTCTTACTCGAACTCACAAGATAGTATACAATCTCAAGTGTTTGTAAACTCCGCCCACAACCTCGTGCCCATAACTTCACTTAGGTTATGGCGTGTGGCGATGAAATCCACACATCACGAAGGGTTAAGGAGATAGACAAACAAAAGAGGCACCACCTATTCCATAGAGATTTATTTAATAACTAAGTACTAGTACTCAAATTAAATCAAAGACTATCCTTTAACATGGAAATAAATTATGCAAGTGTAAAATAAACTAAGTATGAATAAATTCGGCTAAGTAAAAGTAGGCATTGTAAACATGTATGAAAATTTCTCTAAGTATAAAAAATGAACAAGTATGTACTTCGAAAATTTAGACATGCTTTTAATCACAAATGTACAACGAAACATACAAAAACATTCTAATTCCCCGGCAACGGCGCCAAAAATTGATACGCGCAAAACATGCATTCACGATAACACAAAGTCGACCCTAAAAACATCGATTACGCGCATTGCAATTTAAACCCTTCTTTTGTCATTTGTAATATTGGCGAGTAGGGATCGTTCTTTATCCGGGGAATTAAGGGCGCATGCATGGTTTCGTTAATAAGCGGAAATGTAAATGTTTGGGGGAATTGGAAGTTGGTTGTTTAATCTACGAAATTAAAGTACAAAAACATGCAAACACAACTAAAACTCTTAGGCATCTAACATGTTTTACTCATAGACAAGTTTCAACAATCAAGAAACTTAAAGTCTAATTATGCTTGCTAAAAATAAGAAGTTACACTACTAATTACATGTGATCAACTCATATTATTAACCTACCCTTTTCATGCATCAAACCTTTTTGTAACTTGCGAAATTCATAACTTCTAACTAATTACACATGCGTGATAATTGTGTAGGAATGCAACTTAGCGTATAAACATCCTAAACAACTTACGATCATCGAAACATGCAAAAGAGAGGGACTTAGCGTATTTTCTAATACATGCATTCGAAGCTTTAAGATTGTATCAAACATGCATAAAAAAGCCATAAATCATAAACACATGCATATTACAAATCGATTTAGGCACATGAAACACAAATCTAAACTTGTTATTCATTTGATACACAAATCTAAACTTTCTAAACTTGTTATTCTAATACATCAAAAGATTCACATACAAAGCTAAAGAAATGAAAGTGAAGATCATGGTTACACTTTTTGTCTTGAGTGCTTGATGAACTACGGTGGAGATGGACTTCCTTCACAAGGGACTTAGCGTATTGTGTTGGATGGAGGAGGCTTTGCTTCGGCTTGGAAGGATGGAGGCACCTTGCTTGCTTCGGCTTTGGAATGGAGGAGGATGTTGCTTCGGCTTTGTGTGAGAATCTCAAGTGTTTATGGTGGAAGAGTATTTGTGTAGAGCTTTGGCTTGTAAAATGGGTGATCCTCTCTTCAAGGCCGGCCTCCTCCCTTATATAGGCAAGGGATTCATGCCTTCTCTCTTCCACCTTGCCTCCTCCATTTAATGCATGCAATGATCATTAAGGCAAGTCACACACTTAGTCACACACTTAGTCACCATTGCCGAACCCTAAGCATGAATCACCTAGCTTGTCACCATGGCAAGTCATCTTTTCATTCAATGCAAAGCAAGAGTCACCTAGTGTAGTCACCATTTGGGAACCCTAAGCATGAATCACCATGTGTAGTCACCATTTGTGATTATTAGCTTGATAATGTTGACTTGCCCTTTCAAAACAAGACTTTTCCTCTTCACCAAAAGCCATCCTTGCCGAATTGATTGGGTTTGGGCTTGATAATGGGCCGAAACAAGAGTTGAGAATTCGGCCCACAATTTGCTTTGTGGCCCGGCCCATTTTCGGAGGTCCAAAATCGCAAAAATCGCAAAATCGCCGAAATTCCTCCGAATTGCGTCGATATTAATCTCCACCGTAATGAACTTCAAAATAACAATTTAAATGAGGAAAACATAAAACTAAGATAATAACATAGCTAAACGTAAAGGGAAATGCGTTAAGAAACGAGCATAAAATGCGTATATCAAATTCCCCCACACTTAGACTTTGCTAGTCCCTTAGCAAACACTAAGTTAAACTAAGACTCTAAAAATTTAAAAGAAAGAACACAACTAAGCCCTTAGCTAAACAATTTAGAAACTATTTTACAAAGATGCGTTGAAACGAATTTGGTGCTTAATTGGGAGAAGTGCCATTTCATGGTTACGCAAGGGATAGTGTTAGGTCATATTATTTCGGAAAAAGGGTTAGAAGTTGATAAATCTAAAGTAGATCTTGTGCGTCACTTACCCTCTCCAACTTCGGTTAGAGAGATTCGTTCATTTCTTGGACACGCAGGATTTTATCGTAGGTTTATCAAGGACTTTTCCCACATCTCGCGCCCGTTGTGTAAACTGCTGCAAAAGGAGACCCCGTTCGTCTTTGATGAGGAATGCAACGCTGCCTTCAACAAGTTGAAGGAGCTTCTCACGAGCGCTCCTATTTTGTGCAGCCCTGATTGGACTCTGCCATTTGAACTCATGTGCGACGCCTCGGATTATGCCGTAGGAGCCGTCTTGGGTCAGCGGAAGGACAAGAAGCCTTGCGTAATCTATTACGCCTCTCGGACGCTTGATGAAGCGCAAAGAAATTATACTACCACCGAGAAGGAGTTTCTTGCCGTGGTTTTTGCTTTAGATAAATTTCGATCTTATTTACTTCAAACTAAAGTAACTGTGTTTACCGATCATGCAGCTTTGAAGTATCTAATGCTCAAGAAGGACGCAAAACCACGACTTATCAGATGGATACTTCTACTCCAAGAATTCAACATCGAAATCAAGGACAAGAAGGGAGTAGAAAACGTCGTCGCTGACCACCTATCACGTTTGATAGGTGACCATGAGCCTGTCGAGATTGAAGAAACTTTTCCGGATGAAAAACTCTTCGGAATTGAGGTAACTACTTCGGAAACTCCTTGGTATGCAGATATCGTAAATTACTTAGTTACCAGTGAGTTTCCGTCTACCATGCATAAATTTCAACGTGACAAACTTAAGCATAATGCTAGAACCTTTATCTGGGATGAGCCTTATTTGTGGAAACAATGCTCCGATTTAGTAATTAGGAGATGTATCCCGGATAGTGAGTTTAAGCCCATTCTAGACTTTTGTCACAATGAAGCATGTGGGGGACACTTTGGTTCTAGGAGGACAGCCCTTAAGATTTTAGATTGCGGTTTCTTTTGGCCTAGTTTATTTCGCGATGCTCATGCATATTGTGCTGCATGTGATAAGTGCCAGAGATTCGGTAATTTAGGCCCTAGAGATCAAATGCCACAGCACTACATATTTAATGTTGAAATTTTTGATGTGTGGGGTATTGATTTCATGGGACCATTTCCTCCCTCCAATGGTTTTACTTATATCTTACTCGCAGTAGATTATGTTTCTAAATGGGTGGAGGCAAAGGCCACCCGTACTAATGATTCGCGAGTTGTTGCAGATTTCCTACGAACTAACATTTTCAGTAGATTTGGAATGCCACGCGTTGTAATCAGCGATGGAGGAAGTCACTTTTGCAACCGCACGGTGGAAGCACTAATGAGGAAGTATGGCGTAAAACACAAGGTTTCCACACCATACCACCCTCAAACCAATGGAATGGCTGAAGTTTCCAACCGTGAGATCAAGAAGATTTTGGAGCGAACCGTCCGCCCCAACCGGAAAGATTGGAGTCAATGCTTAGACGATGCATTGTGGGCTTATAGGACTGCCTACAAGACCCCCATTGGTATGTCACCTTTCCGATTAATTTATGGGAAGGCATGCCATCTTCCGGTTGAATTGGAGCACAAGGCATGGTGGGCTGTGAAGAAATTCAACATCGATCGAGATGCCGCAGGCTTGCATCGGAAGCTACAACTATGTGAACTAGAAGAAATCAGAAATGATGCTTTCGACAATGCGTGGATTTACAAAGAGAAGACGAAAAAGATCCACGATCAGATGATTCGCGGGAAGAGTTTTGAACCTGGGCAGAAAGTATTACTTTTCAATTCAAGACTTAAGCTCTTTCCGGGAAAGCTTCGCTCTCGATGGATGGGGCCATTCGTAGTTTCTCAAGTTCTACCTCATGGAGCAGTTCTCATTCGATCTATCGACAAAGGTAGTGAGTTCAAAGTAAATGGCCATCGCTTGAAGCCATATTTTGAGGCATTTGCGGAGCACACCGTGGAGGAGATGCAACTCCAAGAACCGGCCATTTCAAAAACAAAATGATGCATCACGTCCAAAGCTAACGACGTAAAACAAGCGCTTGTTGGGAGGCAACCCAATAGGGAGACAACAGATTTGTTTTCTTCTCCCCTTTTACTTAATTTAATGGCTTTTGCATTTTAAATTAGAATTTTCGTAGATCCTATACTCCATGTTTAATTCTATACTTTTACTTTAGTACATTGAGGGCAATGTAGAGTTTAAGTGTGAGGGAAGGGTTTACAATTTAATTGTGTCTAAATTAGTGTTTTTCAGAGTCTTTAGGACGCCCTTAACTAGTCGATGATGAAATTAGATCAACACGAACACATATGGCGTATGAATCACATGCATCGAATTCTTGTGCTAATTGAGATATTCTATATGTTTTTAACATGTAGTAGATATGAATTGCAAAACATGGTACAGAAATCGCATGCTTGAATAAGTTTTTAATCATATGAACCCTATGTGAGCTTTTGAGCTATCTGTTCTTTATTCGAGTGAATGTACATCCATTTCGTAGCTACTAGCTTATATATGCCTCATTTGATTGCTTGCCATAGATTTTAATGAATTAGAGAATGCTAGAACTTACTCATGTCAATTTGCAAAGCTTTTAAGTTGATACATACTTTGATTTCGGAAATGATTAAAGGCATTTAGGATTTTCCACCACATTGCCATATATCCATGTATCCCATTTGTACGCACAAGTTGCGACACCCCTAGATAAACCAATTGAGCCCACGTTAAGCTTTTCTTTCATCACCATATATACCTAAACACTTACCCTAGTATAGAATATCCTTACCCTTGTTCCGGAAACTTTGTGAGAATTTTTCGAAACTAGCACATAAGATTATGGTTTGGTAGGAAAGATTGAAAGAGTTAATGTGAGTAAGGGGAAAGACTTGTCCAAATAGCTTAAAAAGTATGAGATTGCCAAAAAGAAAAGAAAAAATTATATTTGAGAGAATGAAAAGAAAAAAAAATTATTATCTCTCATGGCAATATGTTGTTTTCTAAAGTAGAAACCAATTGGATTAACGTCCCCCTTATTTTGCGGATTTGGAGATTACGACAAATTGAAGGCCCAAAAATAGAACAAAACATGGCCTTTGTCCTGTCCGAAAAGCTCAAAGGGTAGCTTAGATTGAAGTATACATGGTAACTTTCGAGTGGAAATGGAGGACGAATTTGGTACTAGACTAAGTCGTTGGAACGTTTTTATCACCACATATCTAAAAATCGAATGCCTTAGCCTTAACCCCATTGCAACCTCACTAAAAGTCCTTTATGATCCTTAAAATGAGTAGCTTTCAATTAGTAGAGTAAGTTGCATGAGTAAGCTTATGGTTTTGGTTCATTTGTGCAAGTAATTAACTTCATTCATGTGGTTTTTATTTCAATTCATATACACCTTAAGTAAACCCTTATCATGAGTGAAAAATATGATGAGTGCATCCTTGTGAGTTGATTAAACCTTTATTCAAAGCATGCACAGCTATAACATAACCATTGTTTTCTCTATGTCTTACTTGTTCATTACATAAATTATATCGCAATTATCTCTTGAATTCGTTGAGCATACACGTTGAAATTCATGTGAGCCATCGCCATATACTTATGCAAATTCTGAGACAAATTTTAGCTAAGGGCTTAGTTATGTTCTTTCCTTTGTTTTAAATTCTTAGGGAGTCTTAGTTTAACTTAGTGTTTGCTAAGGGACTAGCAAAGTCTAAGTGTGGGGGAATTTGATATACGCATTTTATGCTCGTTTCTTAACGCATTTCCCTTTACGTTTAGCTATGTTATTATCTTAGTTTTTATGTTTTCCTTATTTAATTTGTTATTTTGAAGATATTTACGGTGGAGATTAATAACGACGCAATTCGGAGGAATTTCGGCGATTTTGCGATTTTTGCGATTTTGGACCTCCGAAAATGGGCCGGCCCAAAAAGCAAATTATGGGCCCATTTCTCAAAGTTTGTTTTGGCCCAAAAACCAGCCCAAGCCCATTAATTTTGGCAAGGATGCCCTTTGGGGAAGTTGAAAAGTCAAGCTTATCAAGCTAATCATCACAAATGGTGACTCTTGCTTATGGTTAATAAATGATCATCACAAAAGGTGACTCACCTTGGTGACTCTTGCTTGCATTAAATGAAAAGATGACTTGCCATGGTGACTCTTGCTTTGGGCTTGTAAATGATGATCACACATGGTGACTTGCATGGTGACTTGCCATATTGATCATTGCTTGCATTTAATGGAAGAAGGCAAGGTGGAAGAGAGAAGGCAAACATCCTTGCCTATAAATACCAAGGGAGGCTGAACCATTCAAGACATCACTCATTTTACTAAGCCAAAGCTCTACACAAATACTCCTCCACCATTAAACACTTGAAGGTTGATATACGCATTTTATGCCCGTTTCTTAACGCATTTCCCTTTTCGTTTAGCTATGTTATTATCTTAGTTTTTATGTTTTCCTTACTTAAATTGTTATTTTGAAGATATTTACGGTGGAGATTAATAACGGCGCAATTCGGAGGAATTTCGGCGATTTTGCGATTTTTGCGATTTCGGACCACGAAAAATGGGCCGGCCCAAAAAGCAAATTATGGGCCGATTTCTCAACTCTTGTTTCGGCCCATTAACAAGCCCAAACCCATGTAATTCGGCCTAGATGCCTTTTGGTGAAGAGGAAAAGTCTTGTTTTGAAAGGGCAAGTCAACATTATCAAGCTAATGATCACAAATGGTGACTACACATGGTGATTCATGCTTAGGGTTCCCAAATGGTGACTACACTAGGTGACTCTTGCTTTGCATTGAATGAAAAGATGACTTGCCATGGTGACTTGCCTTAATGATCATTGCATGCATTAAATGGAGGAGGCAAGGTGGAAGAGAGAAGGCATGAATCCCTTGCCTATATAAGGGAGGAGGCAGCCATAAAACAGATCCATCACTCATTTTGCTAAGCAAAGCTCTACACAAATACTCCTCCACCATTAAACACTTGAAGGTTCACACAAAGCCGAAGCATCCATCTCCTCCATTCCAAGCCGAAGCATCTCCTCCTCCATTCCAAACCGAAGCATCCATCTCCTCCTCCAAGCCGAAGCTATCATCCTCCATCCCTCACAATACGCTAAGTCCCTTGTGAAGGAAAGCCATCTCCACCGTAGTTCATCAAGCACTCAAGACAAAAAGTGTAACCATGATCTTCACTTTCATTTCTTTAGCTTTGTATTTGAATCTTTTGATGTATTGGAATAACAAGTTTAGATTTGTGTATCAAATGAAGAACAAGTTTAGATTTGTGTTTTATGTGTTTAAACAGATTTGTAATATGCATGTGTTTATGATTTCTAGCCTTTTATGCATGTTTGATACAATCTTAAAGCTTCGAATGCATGTGTTAGAAAATACGCTAAGTCCCTCTCTTTCGCATGTTTCGATGATCGTATGTTGTTTAGGATGTTTATACGCTAAGTTGCATTCCTACTCAATTATTAAGCATGTGTATTTAGTTAGAAGTTATGAATTTCGTAACTTACAAAAAGGTTTGATGCATGAAAAGGGTAGGCTAATAAGATGAGATGATCACATGTAATTAGTAGTGTAACTTCTTATTTTTAGCAAGCATAATTAGACTTTAAGTTTCTTGATTGTTGAAACTTGTCTATGAGTAAAACATGTTAGATGCCTAAGAGTTTTAGTTGTGTTTGCATGTTATGTACTTTAATTTCGTAGATTAAACAACCAACTTCCAATCCCCCCAAACATTTACATTTCCGCTTATTAACGAAACCATGCATGCGCCCTTAATTCCCCGGATAAAGAACGATCCCTACTCGCCAATATTATAAATGACAAAAGAAGGGTTTAAATTGCAATGCGCGTAATCGATGTTTTTAGGGTCGACTTTGTGTTATCGTGAAAGCATGTTTTGCACGTATCAATTTTTGGCGCCGTTGCCGGGGAATTAGAATGTTTTTGTATGTTTCGTTGTACATTTGTGATTAAAAGCATGTCTAAATTTTCGAAGTACATACTTGTTCATTTTTTATACTTAGAGAAATTTTCATACATGTTTACAATGCCTACTTTTACTTAGCCGAATTTATTCATACTTAGTTTATTTTACACTTGCATAATTTATTTCCATGTTAAAGGATAGTCTTTGATTTAATTTGAGTACTAGTACTTAGTTATTAAATAAATCTCTATGGAATAGGTGGTGCCTCTTTTGTTTGTCTATCTCCTTAACCCTTCGTGATGTGTGGATTTCATTACCACACGCCATAACCTAAGTGAAGTTATGGGCACGAGGTTGTGGGCGGAGTTTACAAACACTTGAGATTGTATACTATCTTGTGATTTCGAGTAAGAGTTGGTTATGATGTCTAGAAGGGTTATGAATGGTGACGGGTTTTGAACTAAGAAAACAGAACACCAATGGAGTACATACTCTTACGAGTAAGCCTCGGGGTGTTTCTAAGAACAACATTGGAGTATATACTCTCACGAGTTAGCCTCAGGTTGTTCCCAGAAATTAGTTCTCACCTCTCGCGTTACATCTATCCCAACTGGTCATTTCCAACAATTACGAGAATTAACGATAGTTGGTATACATTTTCGCGCGGGCCGCACGGACAAGTGATTTATTCAATAACTAAGTCGTGTATTTCTTTTAAATCATAGGCGCAATCAAAACGTAGACGTACTTAAATTGATTTACATTGAGCACGAGCATTGGTTATAAGGTTTCGTTCTTTGGAATAGGTGGTGCCTCTTTTTCTGGTTTATCTCCTTAACCCCTCGTGATGTGTGGATTTCATCACCACACGCCATAACCTAAGTGAAGTTATGGGCACTAGGTTGTGGGCGGAGTTTACTAAGAACTTGAGATTATATACTATCTCACAAATTTGGCTGATTGTTGGATATGGTGAGTGGGTTTATGATTGGTGCCGGGTTTCGGATCTAAGCAATAGAACACCATTGGAGTATATACCGTAACTGGTTAGCCTCGGGGTGTCTCTAGGAACAACATTGGAGTATATACTCTTACGAGTAAGCCTCGGGTTGTTCTAAATATTAGTCCTTACCTCTCGCGTTATCTCTATCCCTACTTCCATTTCTAAACGTAACTAAGCTGAATTGTAGTCGGTATATATTTTCGCGCGGGCCGCACGTCCAAGAAATTTACCGAATGATCATTTCGCGTACTCTCTGTAAATCATAAGTGCATATGAATACGGATAAATACATGAACTTAATACGACATAATCCTTTAAATAGATGGTATATCGGATTAAGCATGCTTAGACCTCCCGGAATCAGACTTCATCTTCGGATGAACGAGACCCATTGCACAGTCGAGAGCCTCTGCACCACGTACCATCGGGGCCAAAGGAAATAAATAAAACTTAGTCAAATTTTTGTGTTTATATGTGCATTAAAAACTGTAAAGGACTAACAACCATTACTTAGCTTGCATAACCTCTCTAAGGTTTTATGATACTAGGATTTCACTACCGAGTACCCTAACCTAAGTGAAGTTAGGGGCATAAGATCGAAGAAGAGGTCATTCTTTTCATTCATAGTTTAAACACGTAACTCGTTTGTTTTCTGCAGGTTCTAACGTTTTCTCTTATGCATTCACTCCATCTTTCACGTAGGATTATTGTTTAATGCATTTTATTGCAAGAAAATGTGTGGTGCATAAATTCAATGTGAATTATGGTTTGCTTGTATTTCAACCTTGTTTATATATGTTCTAACTAAATTTTTAGGTTTAGCATTATATAGTGTTAATTTGCAGAAAACATGTGTCTTAGTTTATTCATGTGCATAGCCCTTAAAATTGATTAAATCAATTGCATTACTAAGTAAAATACATATAGTGTCTTAACTATTATAAATTTTGTATAAATTTTGTGTGTATTAGTAGTTTTTAAGTATTTGTGTGTATTTATAGTATGCTTTGATAGTTTTACTATTTTATTGTTATCACCTTGTTCTCTAAATATGCATTACAATTTTGGTTAGTATTCCTATATACATCTAAAAATTATTTGTTGATACTAACACTTGGTCTTTGGTGGATGTTAGGCTAATGAATGTCCGATCAGAATCCAGGACCATCTAGAACCACGTTTGAGGAACTCACAGAAAGACTAGCGAGACTTAGAGCTGACATCCTGGATCATCCCATCCTCGAAGAAGTTTCCGAGTCTTCACATTCATCATTCGAACATACTTTAGCCTCATCAACCGACCACAACTCAGAAGCAGAAGAACAAGAAGTCAACATGGCCAATGCAGGACAATCTCTTCGCCAGCGCACCTGCTCAACCGAATGGAGCAGCGGGCCTTCGAGCATTGCTTTTCCACAACCGGAGGAAAACATGAAGGATATCGAGCTAAAGAGTGGCTTCCTCCACCGACTACCCATTTTTCATGGACTTTCCAATGAAGATCCGAACAAGCATCTCAAACAATTCCAATTTGTTTGTAACAGCATGAAGCCATCTGATGCTGATACGGAACTCTTCAAACTGAAGGCATTCCCATTCACCCTAGTCGACAGGGCCGAGTCTTGGCTTATGGAACTACCGCCAAACCATATTACCTCTTGGAAGCAACTTGCGGATATGTTCCTAGCGAAGTACTTCCCGGCCTCAAAGATCACCGTCTTGAGAAAGCAAATCACTGGCATCACACAGAAACCGGACGAGACCTTCGGCCAATACTACGACCGATTCAAAGTTTTGTGTGCCACTTGCCCATCGCATGGATTCTCCGAGACCAATCTGATGAATTACTTTTACGATGGTCTCAAACCGATCGATAGGGAATTGCTGGATGCAGCAGCCACCGGTGCATTCATGGACTTAACCGAAACCGAAGCTAGAGCTCTTCTAGAGAATCGGGCGAATAATGATGCACAATACGGAATGTCCAACAGACGAGCAGTCGGTGAGGCGAGTTCAACAACCGACGCGGACGAGAAGTACGACAAACTAGCTCATATGCTAGAGAAGGTGTTAGAACTCGAGACGACAAGAGCGAAGGCAACTCAACGGCCTGTTTGCGGCATATGTCAAACACACGGTCACCACAATGACCAATGCCCTCAAGCGCAGGAGCAGGCAAGCGAGCCGGAGCACGCTAACGCCATCGGCGGATATCAGGGAGGACAAAGGTATAACAACTACAACAACTATGTCAACCGTGATCATCCAGGTTTTAGATGGAGCAGCAACGAGGGAACTTTGAACCCTCCAGCATCTCAACCTCAACAAAGCTACCAACGCCCTCCATTTCAACCACGACCACCGATGCAGCATGGTTCGTCATCACAACCCTTCACCAATCCGGATTACGACAAGATGTTGTCGCAACTTTCGGCCTCCACTCAAGTTCTCCTCGACGGACAATCGAAGACAAAGGAGACACTTGACTCACATGGCCGCGACATCACCGAAGTGAAGAAGCAGCTTGGCCAGCTTGTTGATTTCATGGGCCAAATCAAGGAAACCGGTCGGCTTCCACCTCAAACCACTCCTAATCAAAGAAACGTGAATGCTATAGTCACAAGGAGTGGGAAGATACTTGAGGAACCAAAGACCAAGCGATCTCATCTTGATGAAGTCACCATCGAGGACATCACCAACGAAGAAGAAGATGAGATCGATCCGGCTACTCAAGAGGCCGAGAAACAGAAGGTGACGCCTAATGTCACCAAGGCACAATCACCTCCACAACCTACCCCAATCAAAGGTAAGAACCATATTCCTTCAAATACGGTTATTACTAATTCTCCGTTTGCTGTTGCACCTTTCCCTAGCAGATTATCAAAATCGAAGAAGAAGGATGCCCAATATGAAGATATCCTGGACATCTTCCGAAAGGTGCAAGTGAATTTGCCCTTGATCGAGTGCATAAAACAAGTGCCGATTTACGCGAAGTTTCTGAAAGAATTATGCACACAGAGGAGGCAAACTCGAGAGAAGGAAGTTGTGAAGGTGAACGCAACCGTTTCGGCGGTTTTGCAGCGTCGGCTACCCCCAAAACTGAAGGACCCAGGGAGCTTTGCAGTTCCTTGCGTAATCGGTGACACCCACTTCGAGGACGTAATGCTTGATCTAGGAGCTTCCATCAACGTCATGCCTTACTATCTTTTCGAATCGATGGAGCTTGGAGATCTCAAGCAAGATGGTGTTATCATCCAATTAGCCGATCGCACACACAAGTATCCGAGGGGATACGTAGAAGACGTTCTCGTGCAAGTCAACAACTTGATCTTCCCAGCCGATTTCTACATAGTTGACATGGAAGAGAGTCCACTGAACACCACGCCATTGCTACTTGGGCGACCTTTCATGCGGACTGCGAGGACGAAGATTGATGTTTTCCAAGGCACTTTCTCCATGGAGATTGATGGAGAAAGAATCGAGTTCAACATCCTGGACGGGATGAAGTTTCCAATGTCGAGCGTAGCTGCCATTTCGACATACGATCCCGTGGATACCTTAGCACAAGGCTACCTCGACACCATCAATGAGGATGAACTCGACATGGCCATTCAACTTGGGCATGACGGCCTTCTTGAGGCCTTACTAGAGCTTGAACCTCGTATTCAAGACATGGCCATGGCCCTAAATGCGGCACCACGAAAAGTAAGCTTTTCTCCTCCTTTACCAATTACTTTTGGTACTAATAAAATGGTTCCTTCCATCGTAGAAGCTCCAGTTTTAGAACTCAAGCTACTACCGGACCATCTGAAGTATGCGTACTTGGGCGAGAATGACACTTTACCCGTCATTATTTCGTCCGCGCTAGAAGAGGAGCAGGAGGAGAAGCTCGTGAGTGTGCTCAAACGGTACAAACCCGCAATAGGCTGGACACTCGCGGACATCAAGGGAATAAATCCAGCAACCTGTGTGCATAGGATTTTCCTTGAAGAAGGCACCAAGCCTACGCGGGAAGCGCAACGTCGGCTCCACCCTCCGATGATGGAGGTGGTAAAAAAGGAGGTAATTAAACTCATGGACTGTGGAGTTATTTACCCTATTTCTGATAGCCGTTGGGTTTCCCCAGTGCAGGTAGTACCAAAGAAATCGGGAATTACCGTCGTCGAGAATCTGGAAAATGAACTTGTGCCACAACGGACGATCACTGGACACCGAGTGTGCATTGATTACCGGAAGCTAAACGCTGCAACCCGCAAGGATCATTTTCCCTTACCATTCATCGACCAAATGCTGGAAAGATTAGCCGGCCATGCATTTTATTGTTTTCTCGACGGATATTCCGGCTACAACCAAATTAGCATTGCGGAGGAGGATCAAGAAAAGACAACATTCACGTGCCCTTTCGGAACGTTTGCATACCGCCGAATGCCATTTGGACTGTGTAATGCACCAGGTACATTTCAACGTTGCATGCTCTCAATTTTTTCCGAATACATTGAAAACATTATTGAAGTATTCATGGACGACTTTAGTGTATTTGGGAATGATTTTGATGCATGCTTAAACAATCTAGAAACTATTTTAAAACGATGCGTTGAAACGAACTTGGTGCTTAATTGGGAGAAGTGCCATTTCATGGTTACGCAAGGGATAGTGTTAGGTCATATTATCTCTGAAAAAGGGTTAGAAGTAGATAAAGCTAAAGTAGATCTTGTGCGTCACTTACCCTCTCCAACTTCGGTTAGAGAGATTCGTTCATTTCTTGGACACGCAGGATTTTATCGTAGGTTTATCAAGGACTTTTCCCACATTTCGCGCCCCTTGTGTAAACTGCTGCAAAAGGAGACCCCGTTCGTCTTTGATGAAGAATGCAACGCTGCCTTCAACAAGTTGAAGGAGCTTCTTACGAGCGCTCCTATTTTGTGCAGCCCTGATTGGTCTCTGCCATTTGAACTCATGTGCGACGCCTCGGATTATGCCGTAGGAGCCGTCTTGGGTCAGCGGAAGGACAAGAAGCCTTGCGTAATCTATTACGCCTCTCGGACGCTTGATGAAGCGCAAAGAAATTATACTACCACCGAGAAGGAGTTTCTTGCCGTGGTTTTTGCTTTAGATAAATTTCGATCTTATTTACTTCAAACTAAAGTAACTGTGTTTACCGATCATGCAGCTTTGAAGTATCTAATGCTCAAGAAGGACGCAAAACCACGACTTATCAGATGGATACTTCTACTCCAAGAATTCAACATAGAAATCAAAGATAAGAAGGGAGTAGAAAACGTCGTCGCTGACCACCTATCACGTTTGATAGGTGACCATGAGCCTATCGAGATCGAAGAAACTTTTCCGGATGAAAAACTCTTCGGAATTGAGGTAACTACTTCGGAAACTCCTTGGTATGCCGATATTGTAAATTACTTAGTTACCGGTGAGTTTCCGTCTACCATGCATAAATTTCAACGTGACAAACTTAAGCATAATGCTAGAACCTTTATCTGGGATGAGCCTTATTTATGGAAACAATGCTCCGATTTAGTAATTAGGAGATGTATCCCGGATAGTGAGTTTAAGCCCATTCTAGACTTTTGTCACAATGAAGCATGTGGGGGACACTTTGGTTCTAGGAGGACAGCCCTTAAAATTTTAGATTGCGGTTTCTTTTGGCCTAGTTTATTTCGCGATGCTCATGCATATTGCGCTACATGTGATAAGTGCCAAAGATTCGGTAATTTAGGGCCTAAAGATCAAATGCCACAACACTACATATTTAATGTTGAAATTTTTGATGTGTGGGGTATTGATTTTATGGGACCATTTCCTCCCTCCAATGGTTTTACTTACATCTTACTCGCAGTAGATTATGTTTCTAAATGGGTGGAGGCAAAGGCCACCCGGACTAATGATTCGCGAGTTGTTGCAGATTTCCTACGAACTAACATTTTCAGTAGATTTGGAATGCCACGCGTTCTAATCAGCGATGGTGGAAGTCACTTTTGCAACCGCACGGTGGAAGCACTAATGAGGAAGTATGGCGTCAAACACAAGGTTTCCACACCATACCACCCTCAAACCAATGGAATGGCTGAAGTTTCCAACCGTGAGATAAAGAAGATTCTGGAGCGAACCGTCCGCCCCAACCGGAAAGATTGGAGTCAATGCTTAGACGATGCATTGTGGGCTTACAGGACTGCCTACAAGACCCCCATCGGTATGTCCCCTTTCCGATTAATCTATGGGAAGGCGTGCCATCTTCCGGTTGAACTAGAGCACAAGGCATGGTGGGCCGTGAAGAAATTCAACATTGATCGAGATGCCGCAGGCTTACATCGGAAGCTTCAACTTTGTGAACTTGAAGAAATCAGAAATGATGCTTTCGACAATGCGTGGATTTACAAAGAGAAGACGAAAAAGATCCACGATCAGATGATTCGCGGGAAGAGTTTTGAACCAGGGCAGAAAGTATTGCTTTTCAATTCAAGACTTAAGCTCTTTCCGGGAAAGCTTCGCTCTCGATGGATGGGGCCATTCGTAGTTTCTCAAGTTCTACCTCATGGAGCAGTTCTCATTCGATCTATCGACAAAGGTAGTGAGTTCAAAGTAAATGGCCATCGCTTGAAGCCCTATTTTGAGGCATTTGCGGAGCACACCGTGGAGGAGATGCAACTCCAAGAACCGGCCATTTCAAAACCAAACTGATGCATCACGTCCAAAGCTAACGACGTAAAACAAGCGCTTGTTGGGAGGCAACCCAATAGGGAGACAACAGATTTGTTTTTTCTTCTCCCCTTTTAATTAATTTAATGGCTTTTTGCGTAGTAGATTAAAATTTTCGTAGATCCTATACTCCATGTTTAATTCTATGTTTTCTTTAAGAACATTGAGGGCAATGTAGAGTTTAAGTGTGGGGGAAGGGTTTACAATTTAATTGTGTCTAAATTAGTGTTTTTCAAAGTCTTTAGGACGCCCTTAACTAGTCGATGATGAAATTTGATCGATACGAACACATATGGCGTATGAATCACATGCATCGAATTCTTGTGCTAATTGAGATATTCTATATGTTTTTAACATGTAGTAGATATGAATTGCAAAAACATGGTACAGAAATCGCATGCTTGAATAAGTTTTTAATCATATGAACCCTATGTGAGCTTTTGAGCTATCTGTTCTTTATTCGAGTGAATATGCATCCATTTCGTAGCTACTAGCTTATATATGCCTCATTAAATTGCTTGCCATAGATTTTATTGAACTAGAGAATACTAGAACTTACTCATGTCAATTTGCAAAGCTTTTAAGTTGATACATACTTTGATTTTGGAAATGATTAAAGGCATTTAGGATTTTCCACCACATTGCCATATATCCATGTATCCCAATTGTACGCACAAGTTGCGACACCCCTAGATAAACCAATTGAGCCCACGTTAAGCTTTTCTTTCATCACCATATATACCTAAACACTTACCCTAGTATAGAATATCCTTACCTTTGTTCCGGAAACTTGGTGAGAATTTTTCGAAACTAGCACATAAGATGGTGGTTCGGTAGGAAAGATTGGAAGAGTTAATGTGAGTAAGGGGAAAGACTTGTCCAATAGCTAAAAAAGTATGAGATTGCCAAAAAGAAAAGAAAAAAAAATTAAATTTGAGAGAATGAAAAGAAAAAAAAATTTATTATCTCTCATGGCAATATGTTGTTCTAAAGTAGAAACCAATTGGATTAACGTCCCCCTTATTTGCGGATTTGGAGTTTACGATAAATTGAAGGCCTAAAAATAGAACAAAATATGGCCTTTGTCCTGTCCGAAAAGCTCAAAGGGTAGATTAGCTTGAAGTATACATGGTAACATACAAATGGAGATGGAGGACTAATATGGTGCTAGACTAAGTCATTGGAACATTTTTATCACCACATATCTAAATTTCGAATGCCTTAGCCTTAACCCCATTACAACCTCACTAAAAGTCCTTTATGATCCTTAAAATGAGTAGCTTTCAATTAGTAGAGTAAGTTGCATGAGTAAGCTTATGGTTTTGGTTCATTTGTGCAAGTAATCAAACTTTATTCATGTGGTTTTCATTTCAATTCATATACACTTTAAGTGAACCATTTTCATGAGTGAAAAATATGATGAGTGCATCCTTGTGAGTTGATTGAACCTTTATTCAAAGCATGCACAGCTATAAGATAACCATTGTTTTCTCTATGTCTTACTTGTTCATTACATAATTATATCGCAATTATCTCTTGAATTCATTGAGCATACAAATTGAAATTCATGTGAGCCATCGCCATATACTTATGAAAAATTCTGAGACAAATTTTAGCTAAGGGCTTAGTTATGTTCTTTCTTTTAAATTTTTAGAGAGTCTTAGTTTAACTTAGTGTTTGCTAAGGGACTAGCAAAGTCTAAGGGTGGGGGAATTTGATATACGCATTTTATGCCCGTTTCTTAACGCATTTCCCTTTTCGTTTAGCTATGTTATTATCTTAGTTTTTATGTTTTCCTTACTTAAATTGTTATTTTGAAGATATTTACGGTGGAGATTAATAACGGCGCAATTCGGAGGAATTTCGGCGATTTTGCGATTTTTGCGATTTCGGACCACGAAAAATGGGCCGGCCCAAAAAGCAAATTATGGGCCGATTTCTCAACTCTTGTTTCGGCCCATTAACAAGCCCAAACCCATGTAATTCGGCCTAGATGCCTTTTGGTGAAGAGGAAAAGTCTTGTTTTGAAAGGGCAAGTCAACATTATCAAGCTAATGATCACAAATGGTGACTACACATGGTGATTCATGCTTAGGGTTCCCAAATGGTGACTACACTAGGTGACTCTTGCTTTGCATTGAATGAAAAGATGACTTGCCATGGTGACTTGCCTTAATGATCATTGCATGCATTAAATGGAGGAGGCAAGGTGGAAGAGAGAAGGCATGAATCCCTTGCCTATATAAGGGAGGAGGCAGCCATAAAACAGATCCATCACTCATTTTGCTAAGCAAAGCTCTACACAAATACTCCTCCACCATTAAACACTTGAAGGTTCACACAAAGCCGAAGCATCCATCTCCTCCATTCCAAGCCGAAGCATCTCCTCCTCCATTCCAAACCGAAGCATCCATCTCCTCCTCCAAGCCGAAGCTATCATCCTCCATCCCTCACAATACGCTAAGTCCCTTGTGAAGGAAAGCCATCTCCACCGTAGTTCATCAAGCACTCAAGACAAAAAGTGTAACCATGATCTTCACTTTCATTTCTTTAGCTTTGTATTTGAATCTTTTGATGTATTGGAATAACAAGTTTAGATTTGTGTATCAAATGAAGAACAAGTTTAGATTTGTGTTTTATGTGTTTAAACAGATTTGTAATATGCATGTGTTTATGATTTCTAGCCTTTTATGCATGTTTGATACAATCTTAAAGCTTCGAATGCATGTGTTAGAAAATACGCTAAGTCCCTCTCTTTCGCATGTTTCGATGATCGTATGTTGTTTCGGATGTTTATACGCTAAGTTGCATTCCTACTCAATTATTAAGCATGTGTATTTAGTTAGAAGTTATGAATTTCGTAACTTACAAAAAGGTTTGATGCATGAAAAGGGTAGGCTAATAAGATGAGATGATCACATGTAATTAGTAGTGTAACTTCTTATTTTTAGCAAGCATAATTAGACTTTAAGTTTCTTGATTGTTGAAACTTGTCTATGAGTAAAACATGTTAGATGCCTAAGAGTTTTAGTTGTGTTTGCATGTTATGTACTTTAATTTCGTAGATTAAACAACCAACTTCCAATCCCCCCAAACATTTACATTTCCGCTTATTAACGAAACCATGCATGCGCCCTTAATTCCCCGGATAAAGAACGATCCCTACTCGCCAATATTATAAATGACAAAAGAAGGGTTTAAATTGCAATGCGCGTAATCGATGTTTTTAGGGTCGACTTTGTGTTATCGTGAAAGCATGTTTTGCACGTATCAAAGGTTCACACAAAGCCGAAGCATCCATCTCCTCCATTCCAAGCCGAAGCATCTCCTCCTCCATTCCAAACCGAAGCATCCATCTCCTCCTCCAAGCCGAAGCTATCATTCTCCATCCCTCACAATACGCTAAGTCCCTTGTGAAGGAAAGCCATCTCCACCGTAGTTCATCAAGCACTCAAGACAAAAAGTGTAACCATGATCTTCACTTTCATTTCTTTAGCTTTGTATTTGAATCTTTTGATGTATTGGAATAACAAGTTTAGATTTGTGTATCAAATGAAGAACAAGTTTAGATTTGTGTTTTATGTGTTTAAACTGATTTGTAATATGCATGTGTTTATGATTTCTAGCCTTTTATGCATGTTTGATACAATCTTAAAGCTTCGAATGCATGTGTTAGAAAATACGCTAAGTCCCTCTCTTTCGCATGTTTCGATGATCGTAAGTTGTTTAGGATGTTTATACGCTAAGTTGCATTCCTACTCAATTATTAAGCATGTGTATTTAGTTAGAAGTTATGAATTTCGTAACTTACAAAAAGGTTTGATACATGAAAAGGGTAGGTTAATAAGATGAGATGATCACATGTAATTAGTAGTGTAACTTCTTATTTTTAGCAAGCATAATTAGACTTTAAGTTTCTTGATTGTTGAAACTTGTCTATGAGTAAAACATGTTAGATGCCTAAGAGTTTAGTTGTGTTTGCATGTTGTGTACTTTAATTTCGTAGATTAAAACAACCAATTTCCAATCCCCCCAAACATTTACATTTCCGCTTATTAACGAAACCATGCATGCGCCCTTAATTCCCCGGATAAAGAACGATCCCTACTCGCTGATATTATAAATGACAAAAGAAGGGTTTAAATTGCAATGCGCGTAATCGATGTTTTTAGGGTCGACTTTGTGTTATCGTGAATGCATGTTATGCGCGTATCAATTATGTCGTATTTATTTAGTTCGTATTTAACCGTATTCATATGCACTTATGATTTACAGAGAGTACGCGAAATGATCATTCGGTAAATTTCTTGGACGTGCGGCCCGCGCGAAAATGTATACCGACCACAATTCAGCTTAGTTACGTTTAGAAATGGTTAGTAGGAATAGAGATAACGCGAGAGGTAAGGACTAATATTTAGAACAACCCGAGGCTTACTCGTAAGAGTATATACTCCAATGTTGTTCCTAGAGACACCCCGAGGCTAACCAGTTACGGTATATACTCCAATGGTGTTCTATTGCTTAGATCCGAAACCCGGCACCAATCATAAACCCATTCACCATATCCAACAATCAGCCAAATTTGTGAGATAGTATATAATCTCAAGTTCTTAGTAAACTCCGCCCACAACCTCGTGCCCATAACTTCACTTAGGTTATGGCGTGTGGTGATAAAATCCACACATCACGAGGGGTTAAGGAGATAAACCAGAAAAAGAGGCACCACCTATTCCAAAGAACGAAACCTTAAAACCAATACTCGTGCACAATGTAAATCAATTTAAGTACGTCTACGTTTTGATTGCGCCTATGATTTAAAAGGAATACACGACTTAGTTATTGAATAAATCTCTTGTCCGTGCGGCCCGCGCGAAAATGTATACCAACTATCGTTAATACTCGTAATTGTTGGAAATGACCAGTTGGGATAGATGTAACGCGAGAGGTGAGAACTAATTTCTGGGAACAACCTGAGGCTAACTCGTAAGAGTATATACTCCATTGTTGTTCTTAGAAACACCCCGAGGCTTACTCGTAAGAGTATATACTCCAATGGTGTTCTGTTTTCTTAGTTCAAAACCCGTCACCATTCATAACCCTTCTAGACATCATAACCAACTCTTACTCGAATTCACAAGATAGTATACAATCTCAAGTGTTTGTAAACTCCGCCCACAACCTCATGCCCATAACTTCACTTAGGTTATGGCGTGTGGTGATAAAATCCACACTTCATGAAGGGTTAAGGAGATAGACAAACAAAAGAGGCACCACCTATTCCATAGAGATTTATTTAATAACTAAGTGCTAGTACTCAAATTAAATCAAAGACTATCCTTTAACATGAAAATAAATTATGCAAGTGTAAAAACTAAGTATAAATAAATTCGTATAAGTAAAAGTATGCATTGTAAACATGTATATAAATTTCTATAAGTATAAACAAGTATAAACAAGTATGCATTTCGAAAATTTAGACATGCTTTTAATCACAAATGTACAACGAAATCATACAAAAACATTCTAATTCCCCGGCAGCGGCGCCAAAAATTGATACGCGCAAAACATGCATTCACGTTAACTTAAAAACACAGATTACGCGCATTGCAATTTAAACCCTTCTTTTGTCATTTGTAATATTGGCGAGTAGGGATCGTTCTTTATCCGGGGAATTAAGGGCGCATGCATGGTTTCGTTAATAAGCGGAAATGTAAATGTTTGGGGGGATTGGAAGTTGGTTGTTTAATCTACGAAATTAAAGTACATAACATGCAAACACAACTAAAACTCTTAGGCATCTAACATGTTTTACTCATAGACAAGTTTCAACAATCAAGAAACTTAAAGTTTAATTATGCTTGCTAAAAATAAGAAGTTACACTACTAATTACATGTGATCATCTCATCTTATTAGCCTACCCTTTTCATGCATCAAACCTTTTTGTAAGTTACGAAATTCATAACTTCTAACTAAATATACATGCTTAATAATTGAGTAGGAATGCAACTTAGCGTATAAACATCCTAAACAACATACGATCATCGAAACATGCGAAAGAGAGGGACTTAGCGTATTTTCTAACACATGCTTACGAAGCTTTAAGATTGTATCAAACATGCATAAAAGGCTAGAAATCATAAACACATGCAACTTATGAATCGGTTTAAACACATAAAACACAAATCTAAACTTGTTCTTCATTTGATACATAAATGTATTCCAATACATCAAAAGGTTCAAATACAAAGCAAAAGAAATGAAAGTGAAGATCATGGTTACACTTTTTGTCTTGAATGCTTGATGATCTACGGTGGAGATGGATTTCCTTCACAAGGGACTTAGCGTATTGTGTTGGATGGAGGAGGATTGCTTCGGCTTGGATGGAGAAGATGTGCTTCGGCTTTGCTTGAGAATCCTTGAAGTGTTTATGGTGGAGGAGTATTTGTGTAGAGTTTTTGCTTGTAAAATGAGAGATGGTTTAATTATGTTCAGCCTCCTTGGTATTTATAGGCAAGGAATACTTGCCTTCTCTCTTCCACCTTGCCTCCCTCCATTTAATGCAAGCAAGAGTCACCATGCAAGTCATCCCCTTAGTCACCAAGTGTGATCATCATTTGTGAACCCTAAGCAAGAGTCACCATGCAAGTCACCATTTATAAACCCTAAGCAAGAGTCACCATGGCAAGCCATCTTTTGTGATGATCACAAAGCTTAGTCACTAAAATGAGTCACAAAGCTTGATATTGTTGACTTTTCAACTTCACCAAAAGGCTTCCATGCCAAAATTAATGGGCTTGGGCTGGTTTTTGGGCCAAAACAAACTTTGAGAAATGGGCCCATAATTTGCTTTTTGGGCCGGCCCATTTTCGGAGGTCCAAAATCGCAAAAATCGCAAAATCGCCGAAATTCCTCCGAATTGCGTCGTTATTAATCTCCACCGTAAATATCTTCAAAATAACAAATTAAATAAGGAAAACATAAAAAATAAGATAATAACATAGCTAAACGTAAAGGGAAATGCGTTAAGAAACGAGCATAAAATGCGTATATCAACAGAGAGTACGCGAAATGATCATTCGGTAAATTTCTTGGACGTGCGGCCCGCGCGAAAATATATATCGACTACAATTCAGCTTAGTTACGTTTAGAAATGGTTAGTTGGAATAGAGATAACGCGAGAGGTAAGGACTAATATTTAGAACAACCCGAGGCTTACTCGTAAGAGTATATACTCCAATGTTGTTCCTAGAGACACCCCGAGGCTAACCAGTTACGGTATATACTCCAATGGTGTTCTATTGCTTAGATCCGAAACCCGGCACCAATCATAAACCCATTCACCATATCCAACAATCAGCCAAATTTGTGAGATAGTATATAATCTCAAGTTCTTAGTAAACTCCGCCCACAACCTCGTGCCCATAACTTCACTTAGGTTATGGCGTGTGGTGATGAAATCCACACATCACGAGGGGTTAAGGAGATAAACCAGAAAAAGAGGCACCACCTATTCCAAAGAACGAAACCTTATAACCAATACTCGTGCTCAATGTAAATCAATTTAAGTACGTCTACGTTTTGATTGCGCCTATGATTTAAAAGGAATACACGACTTAGTTATTGAATAAATCTCTTGTCCGTGCGGCCCGCGCGAAAATGTATACCAACTATCGTTAATTCTCGTAATTGTTGGAAATGACCAGTTGGGATAGATGTAACGCGAGAGGTGAGAACTAATTTCTGGGAACAACCTGAGGCTAACTCGTAAGAGTATATACTCCGATGTTGTTCTTAGAAACACCCCGAGGCTTACTCGTAAGAGCATATACTCCATTGGTGTTCTGTTTTCTTAGTTCAAAACCCGTCACCATTCATAACCCTTCTAGACATCATAACCAACTCTTACTCGAAATCACAAGATAGTATACAATCTCAAGTGTTTGTAAAGTCCGCCCACAACCTCATGTCCATAACTTCACTTAGGTTGTCGCGTGTGGTGATGAAATCCACACATCACAAAGGGTTAAGGAGATAGACAAACAAAAGAGGCACCACCTATTCCATAGAGATTTATTTAATAACTAAGTACTAGTACTCAAATTAAATCAAAGACTATCCTTTAACATGGAAATAAATTATGCAAGTGTAAAAACTAAGTATAAATAAATTTGTCTAAGTAAAAGTATGCATTGTAAACATGTATGAAAATTTCTTTAAGTATAAACAAGAATGAACAAGTATGTACTTCGAAAATTTAGACATGCTTTTAATCACAAATGTACAACGAAATCATACAAAAACATTCTAATTCCCCGGCAACGGCGCCAAAAATTGATACGCGCAAAACATGCATTCACGTTAACTTAAAAACACAGATTACGCGCATTGCAATTTAAACCCTTCTTTTGTCATTTGTAATATTGGCGAGTAGGGATCGTTCTTTATCCGGGGAATTAAGGGCGCATGCATGGTTTCATTAATAGGCGGAAATGTAAATGTTTGGGGGGATTGGAAGTTGGTTGTTTAATCTACGAAATTAAAGTACATAACATGCAAACACAACTAAAACTCTTAGGCAACTAACATGTTTTACTCATAGACAAGTTTCAACAATCAAGAAACTTAAAGTCTAATTATGCTTGCTAAAAATAAGAAGTTACACTACTAATTACATGTAATCATCTCATCTTATTAACCTACCCTTTTCATGCATCAAACCTTTTTGTAAGTTACGAAATTCATAACTTCTAACTAAATACACATGCTTAATAATTGAGTAGGAATGCAACTTAGCGTATAAACATCCTAAACAACATAAGATCATCGAAACATGCGAAAGAGAGGGACTTAGCGTATTTTCTAACACATGCATTCGAAGCTTTAAGATTGTATCAAACATGCATAAAAGGCTAGAAATCATAAACACATGCATATTACAAATCGGTTTAAAAGCATAAAACACAAATCTAAACTTGTTCTTCATTTGATACATAAATGTATTCCAATACATCAAGAGGTTCAAATACAAAACAAAAGAAATGAAAGTGAAGATCATGGTTACACTTTTTGTCTTGAATGCTAGATGATCTACGGTGGAGATGGCTTTCCTTCACAAGGGACTTAGCGTATTGTGAAGGATGGAGGATGAAAGCTTCGGCTTGGAAGGAGAACCTTGAATGCTTCGGCTTGGATGGAGGATGAGAGCTTCGGCCTTGCAAGTGAACCTTGAATGTTTATGGTGGAAGAGTATTTGTGTAGAGCTTTGGCTTGTAAAAATGAGAGATGCTTAATATATGGCCAGCCTCCTCTCTTATATAGGCAAGGGATGTTGCCTTCTCTCTTCCACCTTGCCTCCCTCCATTTAATGCAAGTAATGATCAATATGGCAAGTCACTCCCTTAGTCACCTTTTGTGATCATCATTTGTGAACCCTAAGCAAGAGTCACCATGCAAGTCACCATTTTTAAACCCTAAGCAAGAGTCACCATGGCAAGTCACATGGCAAGTCATCTTTTGTGATGATCACAAAGCTTAGTCACTAAAATGAGTCACAAAGCTTGATATTGTTGACTTTTCAACTTCACCAAAAGGCTTCCATGCCAAAATGAATGGGTTTGGGCTTGATAATGGGCCGAAACAAGATTTGAGAAATCGGCCCATAATTTGCTTTTTGGGCCGGCCCATTTTCGGAGGTCTAAAATCGCAAAAATCGCAAAATCGCCGAAATTCCTCCAAATTGCGCCGTTATTAATCTCCACCGTAAATATCTTCAAAATAACAAATTAAATAAGGAAAACATAAAAACTAAGATAATAACATAGCTAAACGTAAAGGGAAATGCGTTAAGAAACGAGCATAAAATGCGTATATCATGATCTACGGTGGAGATGGATTTCCTTCACAAGGGACTTAGCGTATTGTGTTGGATGGAGGAGGATTGCTTCGGCTTGGAATGGAGGAGATGTGCTTCGGCTTTGCTTGAGAAACCTTGAAGTGTTTATGGTGGAAGAGTATTTGTGTAGAGCTTTGGCTAGTAATTTGAGTGATGCCTTGAATGGTTCGGCCTCCCTTGGTATTTATAGGCAAGGATGTTTGCCTTCTCTCTTCCACCTTGCCTCCTTCCATTAAATGCAAGCAATGATCAATATGGCAAGTCACACCCTTAGTCACCATGCAAGTCACCATTGATGAACCCTAAGCAAGAGTCACCATGCAAGTCACCATGGCATGTCATCTTTTCATTTAATGCAAGCAAGAGTCACCATGGTGAGTCACAAAGCTTGATATTGTTGACTTTGCCTCTTCAAAGGTTGCAAAACAAGACTTTTCCTCTTCACCAAAAGCCATCCAAGCCGAGCTAATTTGGTTTGGGCCATATAATGGGCCGAAACAAGAGTTGAGAATTCGGCCCACAATTTACTTTTTGGCCCGGCCCATTTTCGGAGGTCCAAAATCGCAAAAATCGCAAAATCGCCGAAATTCCTCCGAATTGCGTCGTTATTAATCTCCACCGTAAATATCTTCAAAATAACAATTTAAATAAGGAAAACATAAAAACTAAGATAATAACATAGCTAAACGAAAAGGGAAAAGCGTTAAGAAACGAGCATAAAATGCGTATATCATCAACTGAATGGAGCAGCGGGCCTTCAAGCATTGCTTTTCCACCACCGGGGGAAAACATGAAGGACATCGAGCTGAAGAGTGGACTTTCAAATGAAGATCCGAATAAGCATCTCAAACAATTCCAATTTGTTTGTAACAGCATGAAGCCATCCGATGCTGATACGGAGCTCTTCAAGCTTAAAGCATTCCCATTCACCCTAACCGACAGGGCCGAGTCTTGGCTCATGGAACTACCGCCGAACCATATTACCACATGGAAGCAACTTGCGGACATGTTCCTGGCGAAGTACTTCCCGGCCTCAAAGATCACCGTCTTGAGGAAGCAAATCACTGGCATTACACAGAAACCGGACGAGACTTTCGGCCAATATTATGACCGATTCAAGGTTTTGTGTGCCACCTGCCCATCTCATGGATTTTCTAAGACTAATCTTATGAATTATTTTTATGATGGTCTCAAGGCGATCGATAAGGAATTACTCGACGCAGCAGCCACCAAAGCATTCATGGATTTGAACGAGACTGAAGCTAGAACTCTTCTAGAAAATCGGGCAAACAATGATGCACAATACGGAATGTCTACCCGGAGAGCAGTCGGCGAAGTGAGTTCCAAACCTGAAGCGGATGAGAAGTACGACAAGCTAGCTCTTATGCTAGAGAAGGTTTTAGAGCTCGAAACGACAAGAGCCAAGAAAGCTCAAGGGCTCGTTTGTGGACTTTATCATGTGCAGGGACACCACACTGAGCAATGTCCAAAGTTGGGAGACCATAGCGGAGGTCAACCCGGAGATATGGAGTTGGAGCAAGCCAATGCACTTGGTGGATATTAAGGAGGACAACGGTATAACAATTATAAACAACTATGTCAACCGTGATCATCCAGGTTTCAAGTGGAGTAGCAACGAGGGATGTCTAAACCCTCCGGTACCTCAACAAACGTATCAACGTGCTCCCTTCCAACCGAGGCCTCCTATGCCTCATGCTCCCATGCACCCAACGCAACAAGCACCCCCGGTCCAACATTTCACCAATCCGGACTACGACAAAATGCTTTCTCAAATGTCTGCTTCAACGCAAGTTCTTCTGGATGGACAAGCCAAGACGAAGGAGACATTAGATACTAATGGCCGTGATATCGGTGAAATGAAGAAGCAGATGGGCCAATTGGTGGACTTCATGGGCCAAATTCGGCAAACCGGCCAACTACCACCTCAAACCACTCCTAATCAACGAAATGTCAATGCCATTATCACTAGGAGTGGGAAGATACTATAAGCACCAAAAGACCATGAAATCTCATCTCGATGAAGTCACCATTGAGGACATAACCAACGAAGAGGATGATGAGATTGATCCGGCAACTCATAAGGCCGAGAAGAAGAAGGTGACACATATTATCACCAAGGCACCATCCCCTCCACAACCCACCCCAATCAAAGGTAAAAACCCTATTCCTTCAAATGCGGTTATTACTAATTCTCCGTTTGCTATTGCACCTTTCCCAAGCAGATTATCAAAATCAAAAAAGAAAGATGATCAATACGAAGATATCTTGGACATCTTTCGAAAGGTGCAAGTGAACTTGCCCTTGATCGAGTGCATTAAGCAAGTGCCAATATATGCAAAGTTTCTAAAAGAGTTATGCACCCAGAGGAGGCAAACGCGAGAGAAGGAGGTTGTGAAGGTGAATGCAACCGTTTCGGCGGTCTTGCAGCGTCGGCTACCCCCAAAATTGAAGGATCCAGGGAGTTTTTCAGTTCCCTGCGTAATTGGTGATAGAAGGTTCGACGATGTAATGCTAGACCTAGGTGCATGAATAAATGTAATGCCGTATCATTTATATGCATCTATGAATCTAGGTGAACTAAAAACTGATAATGTCATCATACAATTAGCCGATCGCACTAATAAGTACCCTAGGGGGTACATTAAGGATGTTCTTGTGCATGTCAATCAACTCATTTTTCCAGCTGATTTCTACATCATGGACATGGAGGAGAGCACTCTAAACACCACGCCATTGTTACTAGGGCGTCCCTTCATGCGTACCGCAAGAACTAAAATTGACGTTTTTGAAGGAACTCTCTCAATGGAAATTGATGGAGAGTTGGTCGAGTTCAGCATCATTGATGCTATGAAATACCCTTCTTCAAGTTTAAATGCTTGTTATTCAATTGACATTCTTGACTCCATTTCACAGGAGCATTTGGACACCATTGGAGAAGACGAACTTGACATAGCCATACAACTTGGGGATGAAGCCCTTTTCGATGCTTTAATAGAGCTTTTGGGGCCTCGAATTCAAGAAATGGCTATGGCATTAAATAAAGCTCCACGTTATGTAAGTAATCCTCCTCCAAATCCAATTATTTTTGGTACTAATGAATTGGTTCCTTCCATTGTTAAGGCACCCGAATTAGAACTTAAGGCGCTACCAGATCATCTGAAATACGTCTACTTGGGAGACAATGAGACACTTCCGGTAATCATCTCAGCCATATTAGAAGTGGACCAGGAGGAGAAGCTTATTTGAATGCTTCAAAGATACAAACCTGCCATAGGTTGGACGCTAGCGGACATTAAAGAAATCAATCCGGCAACATGTGTTCATCGGATTTTTTTAGAAAATGGCGCCACACCTACTCGTGAAGCCCAAAGACAACTCCATCCTCCGATGATGGAAGTCGTTAAGAAGGAAGTAATCAAACTCCTTGATTGTGGAGTTATTTATCCGATTCCGGACAGCCAATGGGTCTCACCCGTTCAAGTTGTTCCTAAGAAATCCGGGATCACCGTTGTGAAAAATGCAGAAAACGAGCACGTACCTCAACGAACAATCACGGGACATCGTGTTTGCATCGACTATAGGAAGCTCAATGCCGCCACGCGAAAGGACCATTTTCCTCTACCATTCATCGATCAAATGCTAGAGAGATTGGCTGGCCATACATTATATTGCTTCCTGGACGGATACTCCGGGTACAACCAAATAAGCATCGCGGAAGAGGATCAAGAAAAAACCACGTTCACCTGCCCATTTGGAACGTTTGCCTATCGCCGCATGCTATTTGGTCTTTGCAATGCACCAGGTACCTTTCAACGTTGCATGTTATCTATTTTTTCTGACTACGTCGAAAATATCATAGAAGTCTTTATGGATGACTTTAGCGTTTCTGGAAATAATTTTGATGCATGTCTAGGAAATTTAGAACTCATTTTGAAAAGATGCATTGAAACAAACTTGGTTCTTAATTGGGAAAAATGCCATTTCATGGTTACACAAGGGATAGTTTTGGGACATATCATTTCAGAAAAGGGTTTAGAAGTTGATAAATCAAAAATAGATCTTGTGCGTTACTTACCCTCTCCAACTTCGGTTAGAGAGATTCGTTCCTTCCTTGGACACGCAGGTTTTTATCGACGATTTATCAAGGACTTTTCCCACGTCTCCCGCCCTTTGTGCAAATTACTACAAAAAGATATCCCTTTCGAGTTTGATAGTGATTGCAGAACAGCCTTCGAAAATTTGAAGGAACTCCTGACATGTGCTCCTATCCTATGCCCTCCGGATTGGTCATTACCGTTCGAATTAATGTGTGATGCTTCCGACTATGCAGTTGGAGCTGTTTTAGGACAACGGAAGGACAAGAAGCCATATGCAATTTATTACGCCTCAAGAACTCTGGATACCGCCCAATCCAATTACACCACCACCGAAAAGGAATTTCTCGCAGTAGTTTTTGCCCTTGATAAATTCCGTTCTTATTTACTTCAAACCAAAGTTACCATTTATACTGACCATGCAGCTCTGAAGTACTTAATGACGATGAAGGATGCAAAACCAAGGCTAATACGTTGGATCCTCTTACTCCAAGAATTCGACATCGAAATAAAAGACAAGAAGGGAGTGGACAACGTAGTGGCTGACCACCTTTCTCGGTTGATGAAAGAACAAGAAGCCGTGGTCATCGACGAGAATTTTCCGGATGAACAGCTCTTCGGAATTCAATCAAATACTTCTGAAACTCCATGGTATGCGGATATAGTCAATTATTTAGTAGCCGGTGAGTTTCCATCCTCTATGCATAGTGTTCAACGTGAAAAACTTAGGAAGAATGCTAGGACTTTTATTTGGGATGAACCCTACTTATGGAATCAATGTTCAGATTTAGTCATTCGTAGGTGTGTTCCGGATAGTGAATTTATGTCAATTCTTGAGTTTTGTCACAATGATGCATGCGGGGGACATTTTGGTTCTAGGAGGACAGCCCTAAAAATTTTAGATTGCGGATTCTTTTGGCCTAGTTTGTTTCGCGATGCTCATGCATTCTGTGTTGCATGTGATAAGTGCCGAAGATTCGGTAATTTAGGACCTAGAGATCAGATGCCACAAACTTATATGCTTAATGTCGAAATTTTTGATGTTTGGGGCATTGATTTTATGGGACCCTTTCCTCCATCGAACGGTTTTACTTACATTTTACTCGCCGTAGATTATGTTTCTAAATGGGTGGAAGCAAAAGCCACCCGAACTAATGATTCGCGAGTTGTTGCAGATTTTCTGAAGGCTAACATTTTTTCAAGGTTCGGAATGCCACGCGTTCTAATAAGCGATGGAGGTAGCCATTTCTGCAACAGGACGGTAGAAGCTTTAATGAGGAAGTATGGAGTTACACATAAGGTTTCGACACCTTATCATCCTCAAACAAACGGAATGGCTGAAGTTTCCAACCGTGAGATCAAGAAGATCTTGGAGAGAACCGTTCGTCCGAATCGAAAGGATTGGAGCCAGTGTTTAGATGATGCATTACGGGCTTACAGGACTGCCTACAAGACTCCCATCGGCATGTCACCTTTTCGATTAGTTTATGGAAAGGTGATACGCGCAAAACATGCATTTAATGTTAACACAAAGTAGACACTAAAAACATTGTCCACACGTAGTGCAATTTAAAACCCTTCTTTTGTCATTATAATATTGGCGAGTAGGGATCGTTCTTTATCCGGGGAATTAAGGGCGCATGCATGGTTTCGTTAATAAGCAGAAATTTAAATGTTTGGGGGGATTGGAAATTGGTTGATTAAATGTCCTACTAAATTAAAGTGCGAAAACATGCAAACACAACAAAAACTCTTAAGCATCTAACATGTTTTACTCATAGACAAGTGTTAACAATCAAGAAACTTCAAAGTCTAATCATGCTTACTAAAAATAAGAAGTTACACTACTAATTACAAGTGATCATCTCATCTTTTTAACCTTACCCTTTTTCATGCATCAAACCTTTTGTAAGTTACGAAATTCATAACTTCCAACTAAATATACATGCTTGATAATTGAGTAGGAATGCAACTTAGCGTATAAACATCCTAAACAACATACGATCATCGAAACATGCGAAAGAGAGTGACTTAGCGTATTTTCTACCACATGCTTTCGAAGCTTTAAGATTGTATCAAACATGCATAAAAGGCTAGAAATCATAAACACATGCAATTCACAAATCGGTTTAAGAACATATAACACAAATCTAAACTTGTTCTTCATTTGATACATAAAAGTATTCCAATACATCAAAAGATTCAAATACAAAGCAAAAGCTATGAAAGTGAAGATCATGGTTACACTTTTTGTCTTGAATGCCAGATGATCTTCGTGGAGATGACTTTCCTTCACAAGGGACTTAGCGTATTGTGAAGGATGGAGGATGGATGCTTCGGCTTTGGATGGAGGATGAATGCTTCGGCTTTGTGGAGAGAACCTTCAAGTGTTTTATGGTGGAGGAGTATTTGTGTAGAGCTTTGGCTAGTAAATGAGAGATGATCTGTTTTATGGCTGCCTCCTCTCTTATATAGGCAAGGGATGTTGCCTTCTCTCTTCCACCATGCCTCCCTCCATTTAATGCAAGCCTTAGTCACCTAGGCAAGTCACCATTTGTGATCATCATTTATGAACCCTAAGCAAGAGTCACCATGCTGATATACGCATTTTATGCCCGTTTCTTAACGCATTTCCCTTTTCGTTTAGCTATGTTATTATCTTAGTTTTTACATTTTCCTTATTTAAATTGTTATTTTGAAGATCTTTACGGTGGAGATTAATAACGACGCAATTCGGAGGAATTTCGGCGATTTTGCGATTTTTGCGATTTTGGACCTCCGAAAATGGGCCGGACCAAAAAGCAAATTATGGGCCGATTTCTCAACTCTTGTTTCGGCCCATTATCAAGCCCAAACCCATTCATTTTGGCATGGAAGCCTTTTGGTGAAGTTGAAAAGTCAACAATTGATATACGCATTTTATGCTCGTTTCTTAACGCATTTCCCTTTACGTTTAGCTATGTTATTATCTTAGTTTTATGTTTTCCTTATTTAAATTGTTATTTTGAAGTTCATTACGGTGGAGATTAATATCGACGCAATTCGGAGGAATTTCGGCGATTTTGCGATTTTTGCGATTTTGGACCTCCGAAAATGGGCCGGGCCACAAAGCAAATTATGGGCCGAATTCTCAACTCTTGTTTCGGCCCATTATCAAGCCCAAACCCAATCAATTCGGCAAGGATGACTTTTGGTGAAGAGGAAAAGTCTTGTTTTGAAAGGGCAAGTCAACATTATCAAGCTAATAATCACAAATGGTGACTACACATGGTGATTCATGCTTAGGGTTCCCAAATGGTGACTACACTAGGTGACTCTTGCTTTGCATTGAATGAAAAGATGACTTGCCATGGTGACAAGCTAGGTGATTCATGCTTAGGGTTCGGCAATGGTGACTAAGTGTGTGACTAAGTGTGTGACTTGCCTTAATGATCATTGCATGCATTAAATGGAGGAGGCAAGGTGGAAGAGAGAAGGCACACATCCTTGCCTATATAAGAGGGAGGCCGGCCTTGAAGAAAAGGATCACTCATTTTACTAAGCAAAGCTCTACACAAATACTCCTCCACCATTAAACACTTAAGAGTTCACACACCAAGCCGAAGCATCATCTTCCTCCATTCAAGGCCGAAGCAAGCTAGGGTTCCTCCATCCTTCCAAGCCGAAGCAAACCATCCTCCATCCCTCACAATACGCTAAGTCCCTTGTGAAGGAAGTCCATCTCCACCGTAGTTCATCAAGCACTCAAGATAAAAAGTGTAACCATGATCTTCACTTTCATTTCTTTAGCTTTGTATGTGAATCTTTTGATGTATTGGAATAACAAGTTTAGAAAGTTTAGATTTGTGTATCAAATGAATAACAAGTTTAGATTTGTGTTTCATGTGCCTAAACCGATTTGTAATATGCATGTGTTTATGATTTATAGCTTTTTATGCATGTTTGATACAATCTTAAAGCTTCGAATGCATGTATTAGAAAATACGCTAAGTCCCTCTCTTTTGCATGTTTCGATGATCGTATGTTGTTTAGGATGTTTATACGCTAAGTTGCATTCCTACACAATTATCAAGCATGTGTACTTAGTTATAAGTTATGAATTTCGCAACTTACACAAAGGTTTGATGCATGAAAAGGGTAGGTTAATAAGATGAGTTGATCACATGTAATTAATAGTGTAACTTCTTATTTTTAGCAAGCATAATTAGACTTTAAGTTTCTTGATTGTTGAAACTTGTCTATGAGTAAAACATGTTAGATGCCTAAGAGTTTTAGTTGTGTTTGCATGTTATGTACTTTAAATTCGTAGATTAAATAACCAACTTCCAATCCCCCCAAATATTTACATTTCCGCATAATAACGAAACCATGCATGCGCCCTTAATTCCCCGGATAAAGAACGATCCCTACTCGCCAATATTACAAATGACAAACGAAGGGTTTAAATTGCAATGCGCGTAATCGGTGTTTTTAAGGTCTACTTTGTGTTATCGTAAAAGCATGTTTTGCGTGTATCAATTTTTGGCGCCGCTGCCGGGGAATTAGAATGTTTTTGTATGTTTTGTTGTTCATTTTTTATACTTAGAGAAATTTTCATACATGTTTACAATGCCTACTTTTACTTAGCCGAATTTATTCATACTTAGTTTATTTTACACTTGCATAATTTATTTCCATGTTAAAGGATAGTCTTTGATTTAATTTGAGTACTAGTACTTAGTTATTAAATAAATCTCTATGGAATAGGTGGTGCCTCTTTTGTTTGTCTATCTCCTTAACCCTTCGTGATGTGTGGATTTCATCACCACACGCCATAACCTAAGTGAAGTTATGGGCACGAGGTTGTGGGCGGAGTTTACAAACACTTGAGATTGTATACTATCTTGTGAGTTCGAGTAAGAGTTGGTTATGATGTCTAGAAGGGTTATGAATGGTGACGGGTTTTGAACTAAGAAAACAGAACACCAATGGAGTACATACTCTTACGAGTAAGCCTCGGGGTGTTTCTAAGAACAACAATGGAGTATATACTCTCACGAGTTAGCCTCAGGTTGTTCCCAGAAATTAGTTCTCACCTCTCGCGTTACATCTATCCCAACTGGTCATTTCCAACAATTACGAGGATTAACGATAGTTGGTATACATTTTCGCGCGGGCCGCACGGACAAGAGATTTATCCAATAACTAAGTCGTGTATTCCTTTTAAATCATAGGCGCAATCAAAACGTAGACGTACTTAAATTGATTTACATTGAGTACGAGTATTGGTTATAAGGTTTCGTTCTTTGGAATAGGTGGTGCCTCTTTTTCTGGTTTATCTCCTTAACCCCTCGTGATGTGTGGATTTTATCACCACACGCCATAACCTAAGTGAAGTTATGGACACGAGGTTGTGGGCGGAGTTTACTAAGAACTTGAGATTATATACTATCTCACAAATTTGGCTGATTGTTGGATATGGTGAATGGGTTTATGATTGGTGCCGGGTTTCGGATCTAAGCAATAGAACACCATTGGAGTATATACCGTAACTGGTTAGCCTCGGGGTGTCTCTAGGAACAACATTGGAGTATATACTCTTACGAGTAAGCCTCGGGTTGTTCTAAATATTAGTCCTTACCTCTCGCGTTATCTCTATTCCTACTAACCATTTCTAAACGTAACTAAGCTGAATTGTAGTCGGTATATATTTTCGCGCGGGCCGCACGTCCAAGAAATTTACCGAATGATCATTTCGCGTACTCTCTGTAAATCATAAGTGCATATGAATACGGATAAATACATGAACTTAATACGACATAATCCTTTAAATAGATGGTATATCGGATTAAGCATGCTTAGACCTCCCGGAATCAGACTTCATCTTCGGATGAACGAGACCCATTGCACAGTCGAGAGCCTCTGCACCACGTACCATCGGGGCCAAAGGAAATAAATAAAACTTAGTCAAATTTTTGTGTTTGTTTGTACATTAAAAACTGTAAAGGACTAACAAACGTTACTTAGCTTGCATAACCTCTCTTAGGTTTTATGATACTCGGATTTCACTACCGAGTACCCTAACCTAAGTGAAGTTAGGGGCATAAGATCGAAGAAGAGGTCATTCTTTTCATTCATAGTTTAAACACGTAACTCGTTTGTTTTCTGCAGGTTCTAACGTTTTCTCTTATGCATTCACTCCATCTTTCACGTAGGATTGTTGTTTAATGCATTTTATTGCAAGAAAATGTGTGGTGCATAAATTCAATGTGAATTATGGTTTACTTGTATTTGAACCTTGTTTATACATGTTCTAACTAAATTTTTTTTTAGGTTTAGCATTATATAGTGTTAATTTGCAGAAAACGTGTGTTTTAAGTTTATTACATTCATGTGCATAGCCCCTAAAATTGATTAAATCAATTGCATTACTTAGTACAATACATATAGTGTCTTAACTATTATAAATTTTGTGTATTAGTAGTTTTTAAGTATTTGTGTGTATTTATAGTATGTTTTGATAGTTTTACTATTTTATTTGTTATCCCTTTTTTTCTAAATATGCTTTACAATTTTGGTTAGTATTCCTCTATATATCTCATATTAATTGGTTATACTAACACTTGGTCTTTGGTGGATGTCAGGCTAATGAATGTCCGATCAGAATCCTGGACCATCTAGAACAAACTTTGAGGAGATCGCAGAGAGAATAGCGAGACTTAAAGCTCAAACTGACATCCTGGATTTTCCCATCATCGAAGAAGTTTCCGAGTCTTCACATTCATCAACCGACCATACTTTAGCTTCATCAACCGACCACAATTCAGAAGCAGAAGCACAAGAAGTCAACATGGCCAATGCAGGACAATCTCTTCGCCAGCGCACCTGCTCAACCGAATGGAGCAACGGGCCTTCGAGCATTGCTTTTCCACCACCGGAGGAAAACATGAAGGATATCGAGCTAAAGAGTGGCTTCCTCCACCGACTACCCATTTTTCATGGACTTTCCAATGAAGATCCGAACAAGCATCTCAAACAATTCCAATTTGTTTGTAACAGCATGAAGCCATCCGATGCTGATACGGAGCTCTTTAAACTGAAGGCATTCCCATTCACCCTAGTCGACAGGGCCGAGTCTTGGCTTATGGAACTACCGCCGAACCATATTACCTCATGGAAGCAACTTGCGGATATGTTCCTAGCGAAGTACTTCCCGGCCTCAAAGATCACCGTCTTGAGAAAGCAAATCACTGGCATCACACAGAAACCGGACGAGACCTTCGGCCAATACTACGACCGATTCAAAGTTTTGTGTGCCACTTGCCCATCGCATGGATTCTCCGAGACCAATCTGATGAATTACTTTTACGATGGTCTCAAGCCGATCGATAGGGAATTGCTGGATGCAGCAGCCACCGGTGCATTCATGGACTTAACCGAAACCGAAGCTAGAGCTCTTCTAGAGAATCGGGCGAATAATGATGCACAATACGGAATGTCCAACAGACGAGCAGTCGGTGAGGCGAGTTCAACAACCGACGCGGACGAGAAGTACGACAAACTAGCTCATATGCTAGAGAAGGTGTTAGAACTCGAGACGACAAGAGCGAAGGCAACTCAACGGCCTGTTTGCGGCATATGTCAAACACACGGTCACCACAATGACCAATGCCCTCAAGCGCAGGAGCAGGCAAGCGAGCCGGAGCACGCTAACGCCATCGGCGGATATCAGGGAGGACAAAGGTATAACAACTACAACAACTATGTCAACCGTGATCATCCAGGTTTTAGATGGAGCAGCAACGAGGGAACTTTGAACCCTCCAGCATCTCAACCTCAACAAAGCTACCAACGCCCTCCATTTCAACCACGACCACCGATGCAGCATGGTTCGTCATCACAACCCTTCACCAATCCGGATTACGACAAGATGTTGTCGCAACTTTCGGCCTCAACTCAAGTTCTCCTCGACGGACAATCGAAGACAAAGGAGACACTTGACTCACATGGCCGCGACATCACCGAAGTGAAGAAACAGCTTGGCCAGCTTGTTGATTTCATGGGCCAAATCAAGGAAACCGGTCGGCTTCCACCTCAAACCACTCCTAATCAAAGAAACGTGAATGCTATAGTCACAAGGAGTGGGAAGATACTTGAGGAACCAAAGACCAAGCGATCTCATCTTGATGAAGTCACCATCGAGGACATCACCAACGAAGAAGAAGATGAGATCGATCCGGCAATTCAAGAGGCCGAGAAAAAGAAGGTGACGCCTACTGTCACCAAGGCACAATCACCTCCACAACCTACCCCAATCAAAGGTAAAAGCCCTATTCCTTCAAATACGGTGATTACTAATTCTCCGTTTGCTGTTGCACCTTTCCCAAGCAGATTAGCAAAATCAAAGAAGAAGGATGCCCAATATGAAGATATCCTGGACATCTTCCGAAAGGTGCAAGTGAATTTGCCCTTGATCGAGTGCATAAAGCAAGTGCCTATATACGCCAAGTTTCTGAAAGAATTATGCACTCAGAGGAGGCAAACTCGAGAGAAGGAGGTCGTGAAGGTGAACGCAACCGTTTCGGCGGTTTTGCAGCGTCGGCTACCCCCAAAACTGAAGGACCCAGGGAGCTTTGCAGTTCCCTGTGTAATCGGTGACAACCGCTTCGAAGATGTAATGCTTGATCTCGGAGCCTCCATCAACGTCATGCCTTACTATCTTTTCGAATCGATGGAGCTTGGAGATCTCAAGCAAGATGGTGTTGTCATCCAGTTAGCCGATCGCACCCACAAGTATCCGAGGGGATACGTAGAAGACGTTCTCGTACAAGTCAACAACTTGATATTCCCAGCCGATTTCTACATAGTTGACATGGAAGAGAGTCCACTGAACACCACGCCATTGCTGCTTGGACGACCTTTCATGCGGACTGCGAGGACGAAGATTGATGTTTTCCAAGGCACTTTCTCCATGGAGATTGATGGAGAAAGAATCGAGTTCAACATCCTGGACGGGATGAAGTTTCCAATGACGAGCGTAGCTGCCATTTCGACATACGATCCTGTGGATACCTTAGCACAAGGTTACCTCGACACCATCAACGAGGATGAACTCGACATGGCCATTCAACTTGGACATGACGGCCTTCTCGAGGCCTTACTAGAGCTTGAACCTCGAATCCAAGACATGGCCATGGCCCTAAATGCCGCACCACGGAAAGTAAGCTTTTCTCCTCCTATACCAATTACTTTTGGTACTAATAAAATGGTTCCTTCCATTGTAGAAGCTCCCATTTTAGAACTCAAGCTACTACCGGACCATCTTAAGTATGCGTACTTGGGCGAGAATGAAACTTTACCGGTCATTATTTCGTCCGCGCTAGAAGAGGAACAGGAGGAGAAGCTCGTGAGTGTGCTCAAACGGTACAAGCCCGCAATAGGCTGGACACTTGCGGACATCAAGGGAATCAATCCAGCAACTTGTGTGCATAGGATTTTCCTTGAAGAAGGCACCAAGCCTACGCGGGAAGCGCAACGTCGGCTCCACCCTCCGATGATGGAAGTGGTAAAAAAGGAGGTAATTAAACTCATGGACTGTGGAGTTATTTACCCTATATCTGATAGCCGTTGGGTTTCCCCAGTGCAGGTAGTACCTAAGAAATCGGGAATTACCGTCGTCGAGAATCTGGAAAATGAACTTGTGCCACAACGGACGATCACTGGACACCGAGTGTGCATTGATTACCGGAAGCTCAACGCCGCAACCCGCAAGGATCATTTTCCCTTACCATTCATCGACCAAATGCTGGAAAGATTAGCCGGCCATGCATTTTATTGTTTTCTGGACGGATACTCCGGCTACAACCAAATTAGCATTGCGGAGGAGGATCAAGAAAAGACAACGTTCACGTGCCCTTTCGGAACATTTGCCTATCGCCGTATGCCATTTGGATTGTGTAATGCACCAGGTACATTTCAACGTTGCATGCTCTCAATCTTCTCCGAATACATTGAAAAAATTATTGAAGTATTCATGGACGACTTTAGTGTATTTGGGAGTGATTTCGATGCATGTTTAAACAATTTAGAAACTATTTTACAAAGATGCGTTGAAACGAACTTGGTGCTTAATTGGGAGAAGTGCCATTTCATGGTTACGCAAGGGATAGTGTTAGGTCATATTATTTCAGAAAAAGGGTTAGAAGTTGATAAATCTAAAGTAGATCTTGTGCGTCACTTACCCTCTCCAACTTCGGTTAGAGAGATTCGTTCATTTCTTGGACACGCAGGATTTTATCGTAGGTTTATCAAAGACTTTTCCCACATCTCGCGCCCTTTGTGTAAACTGCTGGAAAAGGAGACCCCGTTCATCTTTGATGAAGAATGCAACGCTGCCTTCAACAAGTTGAAGGAGCTTCTCACGAGCGCTCCTATTTTATGCAGCCCTGATTGGTCTCTGCCATTTGAACTCATGTGCGACGCCTCGGATTATGCCGTAGGAGCCGTCTTGGGTCAGCGGAAGGACAAGAAGCCTTGCGTAATCTATTACGCCTCTCGGACGCTTGATGAAGCGCAAAGAAATTATACTACTACCGAGAAGGAGTTTCTTGCTGTGGTTTTTGCATTAGATAAATTTCGATCTTATTTACTTCAAACTAAAGTAACTGTGTTTACCGATCATGCAGCTTTGAAGTATCTAATGCTCAAAAAGGACGCAAAACCACGGCTTATCAGATGGATACTTCTACTCCAAGAATTCAACATAGAAATCAAAGATAAGAAGGGAGTAGAAAACGTCGTCGCTGACCACCTATCACGTTTGATAGGTGACCATGAGCCTATCGAGATCGAAGAAACTTTTCCGGATGAAAAACTCTTCGGAATTGAGGTAACTACTTCGGAAACTCCTTGGTATGCCGATATTGTAAATTACTTAGTTACCGGTGAGTTTCCGTCTACCATGCATAAATTTCAACGTGACAAACTTAAGCATAATGCTAGAACCTTTATCTGGGATGAGCCTTATTTATGGAAACAATGCTCCGATCTAGTAATTAGGAGATGTATCCCAGATAGTGAGTTTAAGCCCATTCTAGACTTTTGTCACAATGAAGCATGTGGGGGACACTTTGGTTCTAGGAGGACAGCCCTTAAAATTTTAGATTGCGGTTTCTTTTGGCCTAGTTTATTTTGCGATGCTCATGCATATTGCGCTACATGTGATAAGTGCCAAAGATTCGGTAATTTAGGGCCTAAAGATCAAATGCCACAACACTACATATTTAATGTTGAAATTTTTGATGTGTGGGGTATTGATTTTATGGGACCATTTCCTCCCTCCAATGGTTTTACTTACATCTTACTCGCAGTAGATTATGTTTCTAAATGGGTGGAGGCAAAGGCCACCCGGACTAATGATTCACGAGTTGTTGCAGATTTCCTACGAACTAACATTTTCAGTAGATTTGGAATGCCACGCGTTCTAATCAGCGATGGTGGAAGTCACTTTTGCAACCGCACGGTGGAAGCACTAATGAGGAAGTATGGCGTCAAACACAAGGTTTCCACACCATACCACCCTCAAACCAATGGAATGGCTGAAGTTTCCAACCGTGAGATAAAGAAGATTCTGGAGCGAACCGTCCGCCCCAACCGGAAAGATTGGAGTCAATGCTTAGACGATGCATTGTGGGCTTACAGGACTGCCTACAAGACCCCCATTGGTATGTCACCTTTCCGACTAATTTATGGGAAGGCGTGCCATCTTCCGGTTGAACTAGAGCACAAGGCATGGTGGGCCGTGAAGAAATTCAACATTGATCGAGATGCCGCAGGCTTACATCGGAAGCTTCAACTTTGTGAACTTGAAGAAATCAGAAATGATGCTTTCGACAATGCGTGGATTTACAAAGAGAAGACGAAAAAGATCCACGATCAGATGATTCGCGGGAAGAGTTTTGAACCAGGGCAGAAAGTATTACTTTTCAATTCAAGACTTAAGCTCTTTCCGGGAAAGCTGCGCTCTCGATGGATGGGGCCTTTCATAGTTTCTCAAGTACTACCTTGATACGTGCAAAACATGCTTTCACGATAACACAAAGTCGACCCTAAAAACATCGATTACGCGCATTGCAATTTAAACCCTTCTTTTGTCATTTATAATATTGGCGAGTAGGGATCGTTCTTTATCCGGGGAATTAAGGGCGCATGCATGGTTTCGTTAATAAGCGGAAATGTAAATGTTTGGGGGGATTGGAAGTTGGTTGTTTAATCTACGAAATTAAAGTACATAACATGCAAACACAACTAAAACTCTTAGGCATCTAACATGTTTTACTCATAGACAAGTTTCAACAATCAAGAAACTTAAAGTCTAATTATGCTTGCTAAAAATAAGAAGTTACACTACTAATTACATGTGATCATCTCATCTTATTAGCCTACCCTTTTCATGCATCAAACCTTTTTGTAAGTTACGAAATTCATAACTTCTAACTAAATACACATGCTTAATAATTGAGTAGGAATGCAACTTAGCGTATAAACATCCTAAACAACATACGATCATCGAAACATGCGAAAGAGAGGGACTTAGCGTATTTTCTAACACATGCATTCGAAGCTTTAAGATTGTATCAAACATGCATAAAATGCTAGAAATCATAAACACATGCATATTACAAATCTGTTTAAACACATAAAACACAAATCTAAACTTGTTCTTCATTTGATACACAAATCTAAACTTGTTATTCCAATACATCAAAAGATTCAAATACAAAGCTAAAGAAATGAAAGTGAAGATCATGGTTACACTTTTTATCTTGAGTGCTTGATGAACTACGGTGGAGATGGACTTCCTTCATGATACGAACAAAACATGCATTTAAAGTTAATGATCAGTAGACCTTAAAAGCACAGATTACGCGCATTGCAATTTAAACCCTTCTTTTGTCATTTATAATATTGGCGAGTAGGGATCGTTCTTTATCCGGGGAATTAAGGGCGCATGCATGGTTTCGTTAATAAGCGGAAATGTAAATGTTTGGGGGGATTGGAAGTTGGTTGTTTAATCTACGAAATTAAAGTACATAACATGCAAACACAACTAAAACTCTTAGGCATCTAACATGTTTTACTCATAGACAAGTTTCAACAATCAAGAAACTTAAAGTCTAATTATGCTTGCTAAAAATAAGAAGTTACACTACTAATTACATGTGATCATCTCATCTTATTAACCTACCCTTTTCATGCATCAAACCTTTGTGTAAGTTGCGAAATTCATAACTTATAACTAAGTACACATGCGTGATAATTGTGTAGGAATGCAACTTAGCGTATAAACATCCTAAACAACTTAGGATCATCGAAACATGCAAAAGAGAGGGACTTAGCGTATTTTCTAATACATGCATTCGAAGCTTTAAGATTGTATCAAACATGCATAAAAAGCTATAAATCATAAACACATGCATATTACAAATCGGTTTAGGCACATGAAACACAAATCTAAACTTGTTATTCATTTGATACACAAATCTAAACTTTCTAAACTTGTTATTCCAATACATCAAAAGATTCACATACAAAGCTAAAGAAATGAAAGTGAAGATCATGGTTACACTTTTTGTCTTGAGTGCTTGATGAACTACGGTGGAGATGGACTTCCTTCACAAGGGACTTAGCGTATTGTGTTGGATGGAGGAGGCTTTGCTTCGGCTTGGAAGGATGGAGACACCTTGCTTGCTTCGGCTTTGGAATGGAGGAGGATGTAGCTTCGGCTTTGTAAGAGAACTTTGGAGTGTTTATGGTGGAGGAGTATTTGTGTAGAGCTTTGCTTAGTAAAATGAGTGATGGATCTGTTTTATGGCTGCCTCCTCCCTTATATAGGCAAGGGATTCATGCCTTCTCTCTTCCACCTTGCCTCCTCCATTTAATGCATGCAATGATCATTAAGGCAAGTCACACACTTAGTCACCATTGCCGAACCCTAAGCATGAATCACCTAGCTTGTCACCATGGCAAGTCATCTTTTCATTCAATGCAAAGCAAGAGTCACCTAGTGTAGTCACCATTTGGGAACCCTAAGCATGAATCACCATGTGTAGTCACCATTTGTGATTATTAGCTTGATAATGTTGACTTGCCCTTTCAAAACAAGACTTTTCCTCTTCACCAAAAGGCATCTAGGCCGAATTACATGGGTTTGGGCTTGTTAATGGGCCGAAACAAGAGTTGAGAAATCGGCCCATAATTTGCTTTTTGGGCCGGCCCATTTTTCGTGGTCCGAAATCGCAAAAATCGCAAAATCGCCGAAATTCCTCCGAATTGCGCCGTTATTAATCTCCACCGTAAATATCTTCAAAATAACAATTTAAGTAAGGAAAACATAAAAACTAAGATAATAACATAGCTAAACGAAAAGGGAAATGCGTTAAGAAACGGGCATAAAATGCGTATATCAAATTCCCCCACACTTAGACTTTGCTAGTCCCTTAGCAAACACTAAGTTAAACTAAGACTCTCTAAGAATTTAAAACAAAAGAAAGAACAACTAAGCCCTTAGCTAAAATTTGTCTCAGAATTTGCATAAGTATATGGCGATGGCTCACATGAATTTCAACGTGTATGCTCAACGAATTCAAGAGATAATTGCGATATAATTTATGTAATGAACAAGTAAGACATAGAGAAAACAATGGTTATGTTATAGCTGTGCATGCTTTGAATAAAGGTTTAATCAACTCACAAGGATGCACTCATCATATTTTTCACTCATGAAAATGGTTCACTTAAAGTGTATATGAATTGAAATGAAAACCACATGAATAAAGTTTGATTGCTTGCACAAATGAACCAAAACCATAAGCTTACTCATGCAACTTACTCTACTAATTGAAAGCTACTCATTTTAAGGATCATAAAGGACTTTTAGTGAGGTTGTAATGGGGTTAAGGCTAAGGCATTCGAAATTTAGATATGTGGTGATAAAAACGTTCCAACGACTTAGTCTAGCACCATAATCAGTCCTCCATCTCCATTTGAATGTTACCATGTATATTTCAAGCTAATCTACCCTTTGAGCTTTTCGGACAGGACAAAGGCCATATTTTGTTCTATTTTTAGGCCTTCAATTTATCGTAAACTCCAAATCCGCAAATAAGGGGGACGTTAATCCAATTGGTTTCTATTTTAGAACACAACATATTGCCATGAGAGATAATAATTTTTTCTTTTCATTCTCTCGAATATATTTTTCTTTTCTTTTTGGCAATCACATACTTTTTTTTTAGCTATTTGGACAAGTCTTTCCCCTTACTCACATTAACTCTTCCAATCTTTCCTACCGAACCACCATCTTATGTGCTAGTTTCGAAAAATTCTCACCAAGTTTCCGGAACAAAGGTAAGGATATTCTATACTAGGGTAAGTGTTTAGGTATATATGGTGATGAAAGAAAAGCTTAACGTGGGCTCAATTGGTTTATCTAGGGGTGTCGCAACTTGTGCGTACAATTGGGATACATGGATATATGGCAATGTGGTGGAAAATCCTAAATGCCTTTAATCATTTCCGAAATCAAAGTATGTATCAACTTAAAAGCTTTGCAAATTGACATGAGTAAGTTCTAGTATTCTCTAGTTCATTAAAATCTATGGCAAGCAGTCAAATGAGGCATATATAAAGCTATAAACTACGAAATGATATGGATTGATCAGATCACTCAAGGAATAAAGAACAGATAGCTCAAAAGCTCACATAGGGTTCATATGATTAAAAACTTATTCAAGCATGCGATTTCTGTACCACGTTTTGCAATTTATATCTACTACATGTTAAAAACATAAAGAATATCTCAATTAGCACAAGAATTCGATGCATGTGATTCATACGCCATATGCGTTCGTATCGATCAAATTTCATCATTGACTAGTTAAGGGCGTCCTAAAGACTCTGAAAAACACTAATTTAGACATAATTAAATTATAAACCCTTCCCCCACACTTAAACTCTACATTGCCCTCAATGTAGTAAAGTAACAGTATAGAATTAAACATGGAGTATAGGATCTACGAAAATTCTAGTTTAAAATACAAAAGCCATTAAATTAAGTAAAAGGGGAGAAGAAAACAAATCTGTTGTCTCCCTATTGGGTTGCCTCCCAATGAGCGCTGGTTTTACGTCGTTAGCTTTGGACGTGATGCATTAGTTTGGTTTTGAAATGGCCGGTTCTTGGAGTTGCATCTCCTCCACGGTGTGCTCCACAAATGCCTCAAAATAGGGCTTCAAGCGATGGCCATTTACTTTGAACTCACTACCCTTGTCAATAGATCGAATGAGAACTGCTCCATGAGGTAGGACTTGAGAAACTATGAATGGCCCCATCCATCGAGAGCGAAGCTTTCCCGGAAAGAGCTTAAGTCTTGAATTGAAAAGCAATACTTTCTGCCCCGGTTCAAAACTCTTCCCGCGAATCATCTGATCGTGGATCTTTTTCGTCTTCTCTTTGTAGATCCACGCATTGTCGAAAGCATCATTTCTGATTTCTTCAAGTTCACAAAGTTGAAGCTTCCGATGCAAGCCTGCGGCATCTCGATCGATGTTGAATTTCTTCACGGCCCACCATGCCTTGTGCTCTAGTTCAACCGGAAGATGGCACGCCTTCCCATAAATTAATCGGAAAGGGGACATACCGATGGGGGTCTTGTAGGCAGTCCTGTAAGCCCACAATGCATCGTCTAAGCATTGACTCCAATCTTTCCGGTTGGGGCGGACGGTTCGCTCCAAGATCTTCTTTATCTCACGGTTGGAAACTTCAGCCATTCCATTGGTTTGAGGGTGGTATGGTGTGGAAACCTTGTGTTTGACGCCATACTTCCTCATTAGTGCTTCCACCGTGCGGTTGCAAAAGTGACTTCCTCCATCGCTGATTAGAACGCGTGGCATTCCAAATCTACTGAAAATGTTAGTTCGTAGGAAATCTGCAACAACTCGCGAATCATTAGTACGGGTGGCCTTTGCCTCCACCCATTTAGAAACATAATCTACTGCGAGTAAGATGTAAGTAAAACCATTGGAGGGAGGAAATGGTCCCATAAAGTCAATACCCCACACATCAAAAATTTCAACATTAAATATGTAGTGTTGTGGCATTTGTTCTTTAGGTCCTAAATTACCGAATCTTTGGCACTTATCACATGTAGCGCAATATGCATGAGCATCGCGAAATAAACTAGGCCAAAAGAAACCGCAATCTAAAATCTTAAGGGCTGTCCTCCTAGAACCAAAGTGTCCCCCACATGCTTCATTGTGACAAAAGTCTAAAATAGGCTTGAATTCACTATCCGGGATACATCTCCTAATTACTAAATCGGAGCATTGTTTCCACAAATAAGGCTCATCCCAGATAAATGTTCTAGCATTATGCTTAAGTTTGTCACGTTGAAATTTATGCATGGTAGACGGAAACTCACCGGTAACTAAATAATTAACGATATCGGCATACCAAGGAGTTTCCGAAGTAGTTACCTCAATTCCGAAGAGTTTTTCATCCGGAAAAGTTTCTTCAATCTCGACAGGCTCATGGTCACCTATCAAACGTGATAGGTGGTCAGCGACGACGTTTTCTACTCCCTTCTTATCCTTGATTTCGATGTTGAATTCTTGGAGTAGAAGTATCCATCTGATAAGTCGTGGTTTTGCGTCCTTCTTGAGCATTAGATACTTCAAAGCTGCATGGTCGGTAAACACAGTTACTTTAGTTTGAAGTAAATAAGATCGAAATTTATCTAAAGCAAAAACCACGGCAAGAAACTCCTTCTCGGTGGTAGTATAATTTCTTTGCGCTTCATCAAGCGTCCGAGAAGCGTAATAGATTACGCAAGGCTTCTTGTCCTTCCGCTGACCCAAGACGGCTCCTACGGCATAATCCGAGGCGTCGCACATGAGTTCGAATGGCAGAGACCAATCAGGGCTGCATAAAATAGGAGCGCTCGTAAGAAGCTCCTTCAACTTGTTGAAGGCAGCGTTGCATTCTTCATCAAAGACGAACGGGGTCTCCTTTTGCAGCAGTTTACACAAGGGGCGAGAGATGTGGGAAAAGTCCTTGATAAACCTACGATAAAATCCTGCGTGTCCAAGAAATGAACGAATCTCTCTAACCGAAGTTGGAGAGGGTAAGTGACGCACAAGATCTACTTTAGATTTATCTACTTCTAACCCTTTTTCAGAGATAATATGACCTAACACTATCCCTTGCGTAACCATGAAATGGCACTTCTCCCAATTAAGCACCAAATTCGTTTCAACGCATCTTTGTAAAATAGTTTCTAAATTGTTTAAGCATGCATCGAAATCATTCCCAAATACACTAAAGTCGTCCATGAATACTTCAATAATTTTTTCAATGTATTCGGAGAAAATTGAGAGCATGCAACGTTGAAATGTACCTGGTGCGTTACACAGTCCAAATGGCATGCGGCGATAGGCAAACGTTCCGAACGGGCACGTGAACGTTGTCTTTTCTTGATCTTCCTCCGCAATGCTAATTTGGTTGTAGCCGGAGTATCCGTCGAGAAAACAATAAAATGCATGGCCGGCTAATCTTTCCAGCATTTGGTCGATGAATGGTAATGGAAAATGATCCTTGCGGGTTGCAGCGTTTAGCTTCCGGTAATCAATGCACACTCGGTGTCCAGTGATCGTTCTTTGTGGCACAAGTTCATTTTCCAGATTCTCGACGACGGTGATTCCCGATTTCTTGGGTACTACCTGCACTGGGGAAACCCAACGGCTATCAGAAATAGGGTAAATAACTCCACAGTCCATGAGTTTAATTACCTCCTTTTTTACCACCTCCATCATCGGAGGGTGGAGCCGACGTTGTGCTTCCCGCGTAGGCTTGGTGCCTTCTTCAAGGAAAATCCTATGCACACAGGTTGCTGGATTGATTCCCTTGATGTCCGCAAGTGTCCAGCCTATTGCGGGTTTGTACCTCTTTAGTACACTCACGAGCTTCTCCTCCTGTTCCTTTTCTAGCGCGGACGAAATAATGACCGGTAAAGTTTCATTCTCGCCCAAGTATGCATACTTCAGATGGTCCGGTAGTAGCTTGAGTTCTAAAACGGGAGCTTCTACAATGGAAGGAACCATTTTATTAGTACCAAAAGTAATTGGTATAGGAGGAGAAAAGCTTACTTTCCGTGGTGCGGCATTTAGGGCCATGGCCATGTCTTGGATTCGAGGTTCAAGCTCTAGTAAGGCCTCGAGAAGGCCGTCATGTCCAAGTTGAATGGCCATGTCGAGTTCATCCTCGTTGATGGTGTCGAGGTAACCTTGTGCTAAGGTATCCACGGGATTGTATGTCGAAATGGCAGCTACGCTCGACATTGGAAACTTCATCCCGTCCAGGATGTTGAACTCGATTCTTTCTCCATCAATCTCCATGGAGAAAGTGCCTTGGAAAACATCAATCTTCGTCCTCGCAGTCCGCATGAAAGGTCGCCCAAGTAGCAATGGCGTGGTGTTCAGTGGACTCTCTTCCATGTCAACTATGTAGAAGTCGGCTGGGAATATCAAGTTGTTGACTTGAACGAGAACGTCTTCTACGTATCCCCTTGGATACTTGTGTGTGCGATCGGCTAACTGGATGACAACACCATCTTGCTTGAGATCTCCAAGCTCCATCGATTCGAAAAGATAGTAAGGCATGACGTTGATGGAGGCTCCGAGATCAAGCATTACATCTTCGAAGCGGTTGTCACCGATTACACAGGGAACTGCAAAGCTCCCTGGGTCCTTCAGTTTTGGGGGTAGCCGACGCTGCAAAACCGCCGAAACGGTTGCGTTCACCTTCACAACCTCCTTCTCTCGAGTTTGCCTCCTCTGAGTGCATAATTCTTTCAGAAACTTGGCGTATATAGGCACTTGCTTTATGCACTCGATCAAGGGCAAATTCACTTGCACCTTTCGGAAGATGTCCAGGATATCTTCATATTGGGCATCCTTCTTCTTTGATTTTGCTAATCTGCTTGGGAAAGGTGCAACAGCAAACGGAGAATTAGTAATCACCGTATTTGAAGGAATAGGGCTTTTACCTTTGATTGGGGTAGGTTGTGGAGGTGATTGTGCCTTGGTGACAGTAGGCGTCACCTTCTTTTTCTCGGCCTCTTGAATTGCCGGATCGATCTCATCTTCTTCTTCGTTGGTGATGTCCTCGATGGTGACTTCATCAAGATGAGATCGCTTGGTCTTTGGTTCCTCAAGTATCTTCCCACTCCTTGTGACTATAGCATTCACGTTTCTTTGATTAGGAGTGGTTTGAGGTGGAAGCCGACCGGTTTCCTTGATTTGGCCCATGAAATCAACAAGCTGGCCAAGCTGCTTCTTCACTTCGGTGATGTCGCGGCCATGTGAGTCAAGTGTCTCCTTTGTCTTCGATTGTCCGTCGAGGAGAACTTGAGTTGAGGCCGAAAGTTGAGACAACATCTTGTCGTAATCCGGATTGGTGAAGGGTTGTGATGACGAACCATGCTGCATCGGTGGTCGTGGTTGAAATGGAGGGCGTTGGTAGCTTTGTTGAGGTTGAGATGCTGGAGGGTTCAAAGTTCCCTCGTTGCTGCTCCATCTAAAACCTGGATGATCACGGTTGACATAGTTGTTGTAGTTGTTATACCTTTGTCCTCCCTGATATCCGCCGATGGCGTTAGCGTGCTCCGGCTCGCTTGCCTGCTCCTGCGCTTGAGGGCATTGGTCATTGTGGTGACCGTGTGTTTGACATATGCCGCAAACAGGCCGTTGAGTTGCCTTCGCTCTTGTCGTCTCGAGTTCTAACACCTTCTCTAGCATATGAGCTAGTTTGTCGTACTTCTCGTCCGCGTCGGTTGTTGAACTCGCCTCACCGACTGCTCGTCTGTTGGACATTCCGTATTGTGCATCATTATTCGCCCGATTCTCTAGAAGAGCTCTAGCTTCGGTTTCGGTTAAGTCCATGAATGCACCGGTGGCTGCTGCATCCAGCAATTCCCTATCGATCGGCTTGAGACCATCGTAAAAGTAATTCATGAGATTGGTCTCGGAGAATCCATGCGATGGGCAAGTGGCACATAAAACCTTGAATCGGTCGTAGTATTGGCCGAAGGTCTCGTCCGGTTTCTGTGTGATGCCAGTGATTTGCTTTCTCAAGACGGTGATCTTTGAGGCCGGGAAGTACTTCGCTAGGAACATATCCGCAAGTTGCTTCCATGAGGTAATATGGTTCGGCGGTAGTTCCATTAGCCAAGACTCGGCCCTGTCGACTAGGGTGAATGGAAATGCCTTCAGCTTGAAGAGCTCCGTATCAGCATCAGATGGCTTCATGCTGTTGCAAACAAATTGGAATTGTTTGAGATGCTTGTTCGGATCTTCATTGGAAAGTCCGTGGAAAATGGGTAGTCGGTGGAGGAAGCCACTCTTTAGCTCGATATCCTTCATGTTTTCCTCCGGTTGTGGAAAAGCAATGCTCGAAGGCCCGCTGCTCCATTCGGTTGAGCAGGTGCGCTGGCGAAGAGATTGTCCTGCATTGGCCATGTTGACTTGTTGTGCTTCTACTTCTGAATTGTGGTCGGTTGATGAATGTGAAGACTCGGAAACTTCTTCGATGATGGGAAAATCCAGGATGTCAGTTTGAGCTTTAAGTCTCGCTATTCTCTCTGCGATCTCCTCAAAGTTTGTTCTAGATGGTCCAGGATTCTGATCGGACATTCATTAGCCTGACATCCACCAAAGACCAAGTGTAAGTATCAACAATTAATATGAGATATATAGAGGAATACTAACAAAAATTGTAAAGCATATTTAGAAAACAAAGGGATAACAAATAAAATAGTAAAACTATCAAAACATACTATAAATACACACAAATACTTAAAAACTACTAATACACAAAATTTATAATAGTTAAGACACTATATGTATTTTACTAAGTAATGCAATTGATTTAATTGATTTTAGGGGCTATGCACAAGAATGTAATAAACTTAAAACACACGTTTTCTGCAAATTAACACTATATAATGCTAAACCTAAAAAAAAAAAAAAAAAATTTAGTTAGAACATGTATAAACAAGGTTCATTTACAAGCAAACCATAATTCACATTGAATTTATGCACCACACATTTTCTTGCAATAAAATGCATTAAACAACAATCCTACGTGAAAGATGGAGTGAATGCATAAGAGAAAACGTTAGAACCTGCAGAAAACAAACGAGTTACGTGTTTAAACTATGAATGAAAAGAATGACCTCTTCTTCGATCTTATGCCCCTAACTTCACTTAGGTTAGGGTACTCGGTAGTGAAATACGAGTATCATAAAGCCTAAAAAGAGGTTATGCAAGCTAAGTAGTGGTTGTTAGTCCTTTACAGTTTTTAATGCACATATAAACACAAAAATTTGACTAAGTTTTATTTATTTCCTTTGGCCCCGATGGTACGTGGTGCAGAGGCTCTCAACTGTGCAATGGGTCTCGTTCATCCGAAGATGAAGTCTGATTCCGAGAGGTCTAAGCATGCTTAATCCGATATACCATCTATTTAAAGGATTATGTCGTATTAAGTTCATGTATTTATCCGTATTCGTATGCACTTATGATTTATAGAGAGAACGCGAATTGAGCATTAAGTAAAGTTCCTGGACATGCGGCCCGCGCGAAAATGTATACCGACTACAATTCAGCTTAGTTACGTTTAGAAATGGAAGTAGGGATAGAGATAACGCGAGAGGTAAGGACTAATATTTAGAACAACCCGAGGCTTACTCGTAAGAGTATATACTCCAATGTTGTTCCTAGAGACACCCCGAGGCTAACCAGTTACGGTATATACTCCAATGGTGTTCTATTGCTTAGATCCGAAACCCGGCACCAATCATAAACCCACTCACCATATCCAACAATCAGCCAAATTTGTGAGATAGTATACAATCTCAAGTTCTTAGTAAACTCCGCCCACAACCTCGTGCCCATAACTTCACTTAGGTTATGGCGTGTGGCGATGAAATCCACACTTCACGAAGGGTTAAGGAGATAAACCAGAAAAAGAGGCACCACCTATTCCGAAGAACTAAACTCAATAACCAATACTCGTAATCAATACAAATCAATTTAAGTACGTCTACATTTTGATTGCGCCTATGATTTAAAAGGAATACACGACTCAGGTATTGAATAAATCTCTTGTCCGTGCGGCCCGCGCGAAAATGTATACCAACTATCGTTAATCCTCGTAATTGTTGGAAATGACCAGTTGGGATAGATGTAACGCGAGAGGTGAGAACTAATTTCTGGGAACAACCTGAGGCTAACTCGTGAGAGTATATACTCCATTGTTGTTCTTAGAAACATGATATACGCATTTTATGCTCGTTTCTTAACGCATTTCCCTTTACGTTTAGCTATGTTATTATCTTAGTTTTATGTTTTCCTTATTTAAATTGTTATTTTGAAGTTCATTACGGTGGAGATTAATATCGACGCAATTCGGAGGAATTTCGGCGATTTTGCGATTTTTGCGATTTCGGACCACGAAAAATGGGCCGGCCCAAAAAGCAAATTATGGGCCGATTTCTCAACTCTTGTTTCGGCCCATTAACAAGCCCAAACCCATGTAATTCGGCCTAGATGCCTTTTGGTGAAGAGGAAAAGTCTTGTTTTGAAAGGGCAAGTCAACATTATCAAGCTAATAATCACAAATGGTGACTACACTAGGTGACTCTTGCTTTGCATTAAATGAAAAGATGACTTGCCATGGTGACAAGCTAGGTGATTCATGCTTAGGGTTTGGCAATGGTGACTAAGTGTGTGACTTGCCTTAATGATCATTGCATGCATTAAATGGAGGAGGCAAGGTGGAAGAGAGATGGCATGAATCCCTTGCCTATATAAGGGAGGAGGCCGGCCTTGAAGAGATCATCACTCATTTTGCTAAGCAAAGCTCTACACAAATACTCCTCCACCATTAAACACTTAAGAGTTCACACACCAAGCCGAAGCATCATCTTCCTCCATTCAAGGCCGAAGCAAGCTAGGGTTCCTCCATCCTTCCAAGCCGAAGCAAACCATCCTCCATCCCTCACAATACGCTAAGTCCCTTGTGAAGGAAGTCCATCTCCACCGTAGTTCATCAAGCACTCAAGATAAAAAGTGTAACCATGATCTTCACTTTCATTTCTTTAGCTTTGTATGTGAATCTTTTGATGTATTGGAATAACAAGTTTAGAAAGTTTAGATTTGTGTATCAAATGAATAACAAGTTTAGATTTGTGTTTCATGTGCCTAAACCGATTTGTAATATGCATGTGTTTATGATTTATAGCTTTTTATGCATGTTTGATACAATCTTAAAGCTTCGAATGCATGTATTAGAAAATACGCTAAGTCCCTCTCTTTTGCATGTTTCGATGATCGTATGTTGTTTAGGATGTTTATACGCTAAGTTGCATTCCTACACAATTATCAAGCATGTGTACTTAGTTATAAGTTATGAATTTCGCAACTTACACAAAGGTTTGATGCATGAAAAGGGTAGGTTAATAAGATGAGTTGATCACATGTAATTAATAGTGTAACTTCTTATTTTTAGCAAGCATAATTAGACTTTAAGTTTCTTGATTGTTGAAACTTGTCTATGAGTAAAACATGTTAGATACCTAAGAGTTTTAGTTGTGTTTGCATGTTATGTATTTTAAATTCGTAGATTAAATAACCAACTTCCAATCCCCCCAAATATTTACATTTCCGCATAATAACGAAACCATGCATGCGCCCTTAATTCCCCGGATAAAGAACGATCCCTACTCGCCAATATTACAAATGACAAACTGAAAGGACCCAACCCCGATTTAGCTTCCTAAATCGGAATCAAACCCCTTCGAAAACACGAACCAACAAAAACTTTTCGAAATTTGGGCAGAGTTTCGTTACTAGCGTGGAATTACCATTACCTGCACGCTGAAAATACACTTCATCCTATGCCACAAAAAGCAAACCGTGGGCACCAATCCCATCCGGATTTCTCAATATCTCAACAGTAAAGTAAACAATACAAAATATAGTACTTAACTGAAATCCGGGTTTAAAACCGTATAACATATACAACAGGAAACTCAGAGCGACTTCTAATACATAACCATATATGTATACCACAGTAGGTAGAACAATAAACCTACTGGAAGAAACAAAGTAGCTCGAGCACTATTCCTCCGACCACGACGTGCGACACCAGAGTCCGAACTGCAAACTGGGCACGGAAACCGAAAAGCCCAGGGGAAAGGCAAATAAAACGATAAACGTTAGAGTGAGTGGACGAAAATAAATATATGCCTTTCACCAGTTTATATACATACTCAATGTAAAACAGTGCGAGTTCGGAAAACACAACAACAACAACAACACATATATATATGGAGGTTGTCGGGCGAATCTCTCAAACCCGACGTCAGGTGAATCGCTCAAACCTGACGGTGAAAGGCCAGGGGAATCTCTCAACCCCGGCGGCACTCAGGGGAATCTCTCAACCCTGCTTCAGAGGAATCTCTCAACTCTGGGCCAGAGGAATCTCTCAACTCTGGTAGCATCGATGCAATAAATGCCAATCACCAATAACACATAATAACATACCTCCGAAAATAACATATATCACAATCATCGTATAATTAAATACGGAAATCAATAAATCCACGAACTCGCAAAATCAACAGTAAAAATAGAAACTTGTCCACTCACAGTCTGGCGTAACGCGATTCGCGTTAACCCGTGATCCGGCGGAAAATCCCTCGCCAAACGAACGATCACGAACACCTCGCTGTAATTTCGGACGCTCAACTCGAAAAACAAACCTCCCCACTGTGATCGGGGCGCGATTTCGAGTGAAATGACATGCAACTTGTCGAAAATCCCAAAAAGTCAAAGTTTGACCGCCGTTGACGTTGACCGCCACCCACGGCGGCGCCGCTGCCGGACGGAGAATTTCAAGGCGGAGCAACCACCATTCCATGCAAAATCACCCACTGAGCAACTTTGTCAACTACAACAAAGGCCAATTCTCACTCTAACACATCCAATTTCAAGCAAAACCGAAATGAAACACAAAATTCAAACCCAAAATTCTCCATGCTCAAATCAAATTAGAACACCATGTTTATATGGTTAGAATCACCATGAAGAGGGCTACAAAACCCAATACCTCTTGAAGTTCAATTCGGTCCGAATCCAAAAACCCGAATTCACTCATTTTCCTCCAAGTTTTGGTCGGATTTCCTCCCTCCACCGTCCACCTCGCCGTGAACGGTGGCCGGCACCACCTCGAGGAAGCCATGGCGAGTCGAACAAGCTAGGAGCCGAGCCCTAGGGTGGCCGGAGCAACATCACCGCCGTGGAGCAACAAGCTTCCCGTCGGCCTCCTCTCACACCACCGAGTTGACTCAGTCAACTCGGTCAACTCCTTTAATGATATTCTTTGACTTTCCCAAAGGAGCAAGTTACTATTTATAACTTTCCCGATTAGGAAACTTCGTAATTATCCATTTCGACGAACTTCAAACGCGCGTAACTTTCTCGTCGTAATTCCGATTCCGATAATTCTCGCGGCCACGAACTCGACTCGACATAATCTTCCAACATCACCCAAAGTCAAACACATCGGCCAAACGGATAAAAAGTCAACCATTCGAACCAACACACATTTAAATCAACTAAACAGTCCACAATCGGCAAAATTCGCTACTAATTCCTTGTAACTCCAAGTCATGCTCCGGAAGTTCCCACAAACTCGAAATTAAATTCTGAACAACTTCCGTGAAGAAGCTGAAACCAAATTCTCGTCCGGTAATTTAGTCGCGAGCAAACCTGCCAATTAAATCCGTTTCCGTCGAAACTTCAAATATTCATAACTAATTCCTCGGTCGTCCAAATAACGATCCGAAACCGCCCACGAACTCGTAATCACACGTACAACGACTCTCGAGAAGAGACCAAGCTCCAATTCTCGGCCAATAATTTAGTCGTTAACGAGCCTGGCGATTCAATAACTGTCGAACAACTCTGCGACTACACACAAACTCATCAATCAAGCTGATCATACTGCTGATTCTGGTCCGGGTCGTCACAAATCCACCCCCCTTAGAAAAATTTCGACCTCGAAATTTCCGAGTCTGCTGACTACAAGGTAGGAGTACTGCCTCTGCATACTGCTCAACTCACCAACGGCAATCTCAAATAAACAACTCTGATCACAAACTCCACAATAGGAGATATTTCCGTACTGGAATCTCTGTACCCTCAAATCACAAATCTGAACTGGCTCACACAATCGCCAAGTGTTCCTACATAAGGAACAAATAGGATACACAACACACAACAACCTGAAATGTAGTTTCGCCACACGGAACACAACACACATAAAAGCCAACGCTATAGGCGATGCCGAACCACACGGCACAACAAAAACTCGCCTATAATCACATACAGATCAACATAACGTGGCCAACACAACTCAGTCCACACACACCCACATAACTTTAGCATCAAACTCAAGCAATATCATCCTGTTTCTGCTAAACCAAAAGTCTGTGGTAGCACATTCCACAAAATCCGAATCAAATATCAACTCAAACTCAAACCAAACTCGCTCCAGCACAGTGGAGTACAACCTCGTCCTCAAAACGACATCAAGCAACGTCAATACCATAGTGGTCCACAAATTGGTACTGCATGCAATCTCAAACAAGTGAAACTGCTGGTCCCAAATCCTCCGGAACTGCAATACCGAGGTCCACAACATGCCCTCCAAGGTCTGAATAGTCCTCAAAGATCGCTCACCAATCTGAGGATAAGAACTGGTACCAACTCGTGATCTGGTCCCCAAAGCTTGCTGCAAAGCTCGCCAACACTATGTTGTAGCTGATAACCTCGACCAGTAAACTGGAACACAGGTACACCACGTAGATGGCCAATCTCCGTCAAACATAGCTATACCAGCCTAACACTGAAATCATCTCCGAAGTACAAGGAAACATACTAAATTCGTCAAATGGTCCACACTGGTCCAACAACTGGTATCACAAACCAAAGTGTATACAAACACACAAAATCACAGCAGTAACCGTTTCATCCAACCGAAAATCTCGAATGGCTAACACATCTCGGCAAGTCTCTGCCTCCTAGCCATCGCCAGTCGACGAATGTGGCATCATCACACACAAGCTGCGCTCGCACAAGCTGCTATATCGTTCTTCAAGTTGCGTCACGAGTAGTAACTCGAAATATCAGACACATCTCCGCATGACTAGCACCAACCGCGCGCAAAACAATGAGCTTCAACATCATCACACTCGAACTCAGCTCTCGTAGCCCACAACTCGGCTAACACGGAAACTCAAGCCACACATACACACATGTAATACTGAAGCTCCCAACTCTCGACTGAATGCATCAACAACAACATCCCAAACGGATGGTCAAAATGCAGCCACTAGCCTTTTCTGAACAAGCTCAAAGGTGCAGCCATAGTCGATAGTCGACTCCCTCCATCTACACTGCCCCAAGCCCAAATCTGGCCGAAAATGCAAGTGGATGAAACTCAGTGGTCAGTGTACATCCTACACCACGCTGCACGCCATAGCAATAGTATCTCCAACTCTCTGGTGCTAACAGAAGGGAAGCTACACCCAAATCATACATAGGATACGTAGCTACACAAAGTTCCACTGCCTGGAATCATGAGCCACCGCTCTGCTACACAGCATCAAACACAACCAATTCAAACCTCGATGCATCGCCATAACCCACGAACTCATCGCGGTCGCCAAGTAAGGACAAAACCGAAGCAACGGTCAACCATCCTGCAGGAGTAAGTAACTCTCCTCGTGTGCATCGAACCACTCGAATTTGACGCCTTCTTCGTCAATCCGGAAAGTGAAGTAGCAATCCGGGAAAATCATGTACAAGCCGTTGGTAATAGCCTGCCAAACCCAAGAGAAACTCCGAATCTCTGGTACAATGGTAGGTCAACCCCAAATCAACACGGCTTCAAACTAGTCAGGATCCTCGCCAACTCCCTCGGCTAGCATCACATAACTCAAAATCTTCACGCTAATCGGCCAAAACTCACATTGGCTGAACTTCACAAACAGCTGACCATCTTGCGAAGTCCGCAAAACCACTCATAATTGTCTCAGGTGCTGGCCCACACTCTCGGAGTACATCAGGAAATTGCCAACGTACAAGACCGCAAACTCGTCCAGAAACCGTCTGAACACATGGTCCATCAAGTCCACACGATCTACGGAGCATTGGTCAACCAATGAAGTGACCAAGAACTCCAGATGCATACACCGAGATCCGAAAGCTAACATAGTCACATCTGACTCATCAAACCTCCACTGATGATATCCGGATCCGAAATCAATCCTCGAAAAGACTGAAGCTCTCGGAAGCTGATCAAACCACTCGTCAATCCGAAGCGGAGGATACTCACTCTTCTCTGAAGCGAATCAGGCTTCGGTAGTCAATACACCATCTCGTCGAACCAACCAGCGTCCGTACACACAATGCAAGAGCACACCACGCAAATACGCGGGGTCGCATGAAATCTCCTGAAACCTTCTCCAGCAACTCCTGGAGTCGAATCTGTAGCTCCATCAGCTCCGCTGGCTCCGAACGACAAGATGCCGGTAAAATGAGTCCAGCGCCAGGTACAAGCTCAACGGTGTAGTCAGTCTCCCGAACTGGAGAAACACCTGGTAACTCCTCCGGAATACTCCTGGTAACTCGGAAACCACCTCAATGTCATCAATGTCAGACACAGCAACCAAAGTATCCACAACATATGCTAAGCAAGCAACACAACTCGTCTCCATCATCCGCTCGACCATCACCGCGAAACAGCATCTCGGGGATACCTGGTCGTCAAAACACAACCTCCTCCTCGAGGCACTCGAACACAACCAATTGCGTCGTCAGTAAGTCCATATCCACAAACACACCAAAACCACGATGTCCAGCTATAACAGATCCGCGGCTAAACCATAACCGCCAACAAGGATCTCGCAACCTCCGGATGGATATAATACTCTCCAAAACCTCGGAAGTGGAGATGCAGGTACAATAGCCATGGATATCAAACAACAGTAACCTCGGAGAAAAGTCTGTCCTCAAACAAGGTCCTGGCACGAACCCCAACATGCCCAACTAGTCGCCCACGTCACATGCGACTTGCTAAATAACTCGTCAAAAGGGTACATTGGCCAGACTACAGGAACAACATGAGGGTCTCCTCGTAACTCTGATCTGTCGAACCGATACAACAGCTCGCTGAGGCGCTCCCTCGCAACGTGACCCTCCTGGCCACCGAAACAACAACTAAAAGTGCTCCTAGAACACAAATCACCGCAACACCTGCTGCGTGAAAGGTTCACCAATGATCGCCCAAACTCATGCTACAGGAGCAAGTCCGCTACTCTGTGATCTCCGCCATCGCCAAATGGATCAGCAGAGGATCCTCAACATAATCGAAAAGACCACAGCCTGATGAAGTCACTGATCCCGAAGTGTCGGAACTCAACCTCATCAAAATCTCAACTAAATCCACTTTCCACGAACCATCACATCGAAAACCACATACATCTTTTCCTCATAATAGCCTCGCCACTGAGTGCAACACACTAAGCTCCTCACGGATGTCTCGAGGCATATCAATCAGAATCTCTCTGATGCTCAGGTTCAAACTCATCTCGAACCTCGTGCTCTTCTTCCTCTGAAGCCACATAACTCGTACAAACCGAAACAACATAAGAACAATGCATCTCTGCCTCAGATGGATAAACACTCCACATTCGATCGCTGAATAGCCTGATAAAATCATTACCGTATAAACAACACCCTGAATGTAGGCCATGGAGTCGCAACTGGGACTCGCACAACATCAGCCCACCAATACACAATCTGACTCAGGCAAACATCACTGCCATAAATCTCAGCTCTGAGGCAACATGTAGGCTCTCACACACACAACCAGGCAACCCGTGCCACACAGTTCACTGAACTCTGAATACTCATCCAAATCCATAATTCACTGGCAAATCACGCGTCGATTGATCCTCAACAGGATCCACAACCGTACCGACACGGAAAGCACGTCAGGAGGCATCCTAATGAATAAAACATCGTTCACAACAAGTGGAACGTAATCATGAAACCGCAGATATTTGAGGACACACAACACCCGAAGTATTGATGAGTACCTCTGGCCAGTCGGGTCATCACTCCAGTCATGCTGTATCAACTCAAATACCCTAAGTAAACACGACTACAGAAGTCTACAGAACCTATAACCTAATGCTCTGATACCAAGCTGAAAGGACCCAACCCCGATTTAGCTTCCTAAATCGGAATCAAACCCCTTCGAAAACACGAACCAACAAAAACTTTTCGAAATTTGGGCAGAGTTTCGTTACTAGCGTGGAATTACCATTACCTGCACGCTGAAAATACACTTCATCCTATGCCACAAAAAGCAAACCGTGGGCACCAATCCCATCCGGATTTCTCAATATCTCAACAGTAAAGTAAACAATACAAAATATAGTACTTAACTGAAATCCGGGTTTAAAACCGTATAACATATACAACAGGAAACTCAGAGCGACTTCTAATACATAACCATATATGTATACCACAGTAGGTAGAACAATAAACCTACTGGAAGAAACAAAGTAGCTCGAGCACTATTCCTCCGACCACGACGTGCGACACCAGAGTCCGAACTGCAAACTGGGCACGGAAACCGAAAAGCCCAGGGGAAAGGCAAATAAAACGATAAACGTTAGAGTGAGTGGACGAAAATAAATATATGCCTTTCACCAGTTTATATACATACTCAATGTAAAACAGTGCGAGTTCGGAAAACACAACAACAACAACAACACATATATATATGGAGGTTGTCGGGCGAATCTCTCAAACCCGACGTCAGGTGAATCGCTCAAACCTGACGGTGAAAGGCCAGGGGAATCTCTCAACCCCGGCGGCACTCAGGGGAATCTCTCAACCCTGCTTCAGAGGAATCTCTCAACTCTGGGCCAGAGGAATCTCTCAACTCTGGTAGCATCGATGCAATAAATGCCAATCACCAATAACACATAATAACATACCTCCGAAAATAACATATATCACAATCATCGTATAATTAAATACGGAAATCAATAAATCCACGAACTCGCAAAATCAACAGTAAAAATAGAAACTTGTCCACTCACAGTCTGGCGTAACGCGATTCGCGTTAACCCGTGATCCGGCGGAAAATCCCTCGCCAAACGAACGATCACGAACACCTCGCTGTAATTTCGGACGCTCAACTCGAAAAACAAACCTCCCCACTGTGATCGGGGCGCGATTTCGAGTGAAATGACATGCAACTTGTCGAAAATCCCAAAAAGTCAAAGTTTGACCGCCGTTGACGTTGACCGCCACCCACGGCGGCGCCGCTGCCGGACGGAGAATTTCAAGGCGGAGCAACCACCATTCCATGCAAAATCACCCACTGAGCAACTTTGTCAACTACAACAAAGGCCAATTCTCACTCTAACACATCCAATTTCAAGCAAAACCGAAATGAAACACAAAATTCAAACCCAAAATTCTCCATGCTCAAATCAAATTAGAACACCATGTTTATATGGTTAGAATCACCATGAAGAGGGCTACAAAACCCAATACCTCTTGAAGTTCAATTCGGTCCGAATCCAAAAACCCGAATTCACTCATTTTCCTCCAAGTTTTGGTCGGATTTCCTCCCTCCACCGTCCACCTCGCCGTGAACGGTGGCCGGCACCACCTCGAGGAAGCCATGGCGAGTCGAACAAGCTAGGAGCCGAGCCCTAGGGTGGCCGGAGCAACATCACCGCCGTGGAGCAACAAGCTTCCCGTCGGCCTCCTCTCACACCACCGAGTTGACTCAGTCAACTCGGTCAACTCCTTTAATGATATTCTTTGACTTTCCCAAAGGAGCAAGTTACTATTTATAACTTTCCCGATTAGGAAACTTCGTAATTATCCATTTCGACGAACTTCAAACGCGCGTAACTTTCTCGTCGTAATTCCGATTCCGATAATTCTCGCGGCCACGAACTCGACTCGACATAATCTTCCAACATCACCCAAAGTCAAACACATCGGCCAAACGGATAAAAAGTCAACCATTCGAACCAACACACATTTAAATCAACTAAACAGTCCACAATCGGCAAAATTCGCTACTAATTCCTTGTAACTCCAAGTCATGCTCCGGAAGTTCCCACAAACTCGAAATTAAATTCTGAACAACTTCCGTGAAGAAGCTGAAACCAAATTCTCGTCCGGTAATTTAGTCGCGAGCAAACCTGCCAATTAAATCCGTTTCCGTCGAAACTTCAAATATTCATAACTAATTCCTCGGTCGTCCAAATAACGATCCGAAACCGCCCACGAACTCGTAATCACACGTACAACGACTCTCGAGAAGAGACCAAGCTCCAATTCTCGGCCAATAATTTAGTCGTTAACGAGCCTGGCGATTCAATAACTGTCGAACAACTCTGCGACTACACACAAACTCATCAATCAAGCTGATCATACTGCTGATTCTGGTCCGGGTCGTCACACAAACGAAGGGTTTAAATTGCAATGCGCGTAATCGGTGTTTTTAAGGTCTACTTTGTGTTATCGTAAATGCATGCTTTGCGCGTATCAATTTTTGGCGCCGCTGCCGGGGAGTTAGAATGTTTTGTATGATTTCGTTGTACATTTGTAGTTAAAAGCATGTTTAAATTTTCGAAGTACATACTTGTTCATACTTGTTCATTCTTGTTTATACTTAGAGAAATTTTCATACATGTTTACCATGCCTACTTTTACTTAGCCGAATTTATTCATACTTAGTTTATTTTACACTTGCATAATTTATTTCCATGTTAAAGGATAGTCTTTGATTTAATTTGAGTACTAGTACTTAGTTATTAAATAAATCTCTATGGAATAGGTGGTGCCTCTTTTGTTTGTCTATCTCCTTAACCCTTCGTGATGTGTGGATTTCATCACCACACGCCATAACCTAAGTGAAGTTATGGGCACGAGGTTGTGGGCGGAGTTTACAAACACTTGAGATTGTATACTATCTTGTGATTTCGAGTAAGAGTTGGTTATGATGTCTAGAAGGGTTATGAATGGTGACGGGTTTTGAACTAAGAAAACAGAACACCAATGGAGTACATACTATTACGAGTAAGCCTCGGGGTGTTTCTAAGAACAACATTGGAGTATATACTCTTACGAGTTAGCCTCAGGTTGTTCCCAGAAATTAGTTCTCACCTCTCGCGTTACATCTATCCCAACTGGTCATTTCCAACAATTACGAGGATTAACGATAGTTGGTATACATTTTCGCGCGGGCCGTACGGACAAGAGATTTATTCAATAACTAAGTCGTGTATTCCTTTTAAATCATAGGCGCAATCAAAACGTAGACGTACTTAAATTGATTTACATTGAGTACGAGTATTGGTTATAAAGTTTCGTTCTTTGGAATAGGTGGTGCCTCTTTTTCTGGTTTATCTCCTTAACCCTTCGTGATGTGTGGATTTCATCACCACACGCCATAACCTAAGTGAAGTTATGGGCACGAGGTTGTGGGCGGAGTTTACTAAGAACTTGAGATTATATACTATCTCACAAATTTGGCTGATTGTTGGATATGGTGAAAGGGTTTATGATTGGTGCCGGGTTTCGGATCTAAGCAATAGAACACCATTGGAGTATATACCGTAACTGGTTAGCCTCGGGGTGTCTCTAGGAACAACATTGGAGTATATACTCTTACGAGTAAGCCTCGGGTTGTTCTAAATATTAATCCTTACCTCTCGCGTTATCTCTATTCCTACTAACCATTTCTAAACGTAACTAAGCTGAATTGTAGTCGGTATATATTTTCGCGCGGGCCGCACGTCCAAGAAATTTACCGAATGATCAATTCGCGTACTCTCTGTAAATCATAAGTGCATATGAATACGGATAAATACATGAACTTAATACGACATAATCCTTTAAATAGATGGTATATCGGATTAAGCATGCTTAGACCTCCCGGAATCAGACTTCATCTTCGGATGAACGAGACCCATTGCACAGTCGAGAGCCTCTGCACCACGTACCATCGGGGCCAAAGGAAATAAATAAAACTTAGTCAAATTTGTGTGTTAATTGTGCATTAAAAACTGTAAAGGACTAACAACCGTTACTTAGCTTGCATAACCTCTCTAAGGTTTTATGATACTCGGATTTCACTACCGAGTACCCTAACCTAAGTGAAGTTAGGGGCATAAGATCGAAGAAGAGGTCATTCTTTTCATTCATAGTTTAAACACGTAACTCGTTTGTTTTCTGCAGGTTCTAACGTTTTCTCTTATGCATTCACTCCATCTTTCACGTAGGATTGTTGTTTAAATGCATTTTATTGCAAGAAAATGTGTGGTGCATAAATTCAATGTGAATTATGGTTTACTTGTATTTGAACCTTGTTTATACATGTTCTAACTAAATTTTTTTTTTTTAGGTTTAGCATTACATAGTGTTAATTTGCAGAAAACGTGTGTTTTAAGTTTATTACATTCATATGCATAGCCCCTAAAATTGATTAAATCAATTGCATTACTTAGTACAATACATATAGTGTCTTAACTATTATAAATTTTGTGTATTAGTAGTTTTTAAGTATTTGTGTGTATTTATAGTATGTTTTGATAGTTTTACTATTTTATTTGTTATCCCTTTGTTTTCTAAATATGCTTTACAATTTTGGTTAGTATTCCTCTATATATCTCATATTAATTGTTGATACTAACACTTGGTCTTTGGTGGATGTCAGGCTAATGAATGTCCGATCAGAATCCTGGACCATCTAGAACAAACTTTGAGGAGATCGCAGAGAGAATAGCGAGACTTAAAGCTCAAACTGACATCCTGGATTTTCCCATCATCGAAGAAGGTTCCGAGTCTTCACATTCATCAACCGACCATACTTTAGCCTCATCAACCGACCACAATTCAGAAGCAGAAGCACAAGAAATCAACATGGCCAATGCAGGACAATCTCTTCGTCAGCGCACCTGCTCAACAGAATGGAGCAACGGGCCTTCGAGCATTGCTTTTCCACAACCGGAGGAAAACATGAAGGATATCGAGCTAAAGAGTGGCTTCCTCCACCGACTACCCATTTTTCACGGACTTTCCAATGAAGATCCGAACAAGCATCTCAAACAATTCCAATTTGTTTGTAACAGCATGAAGCCATCCGATGCTGATACGGAGCTCTTCAAGCTGAAGGCATTCCCATTCACCCTAGTCGACAGGGCCGAGTCTTGGCTTATGGAACTACCGCCGAACCATATCACCTCATGGAAGCAACTTGCGGATATGTTCCTAGCGAAGTACTTCCCGGCCTCAAAGATCACCGTCTTGAGAAAGCAAATCACTGGCATCACACAGAAACCGGACGAGACCTTCGGCCAATACTACGACCGATTCAAAGTTTTGTGTGCCACTTGCCCATCGCATGGATTTTCCGAGACCAATCTCATGAATTACTTTTACGATGGTCTCAAGCCGATTGATAGGGAATTGCTGGATGCAGCAGCCACCGGTGCATTCATGGACTTAACCGAAACCGAAGCTAGAGCTCTTCTAGAGAATCGGGCGAATAATGATGCACAATACGGAATGTCCAACAGACGAGTAGTCGGTGAAGCGAGTTCTACACCCGACGCGGACGAAAAATACGACAAGCTAGCCCATATGCTAGAGAAGGTTTTAGAACTCGAGACGACAAGAGCGAAGGCAACTCAACGGCCTGTTTGTGGCATATGTCAAACACAAGGTCACCACAACGACCAATGCCCTCAAGTGCCGGAACAAGCAAGCGAGCCGGAGCACGCTAACGCCATCGGCGGATATCAGGGAGGACAACGGTATAACAATTACAACAACTATGTCAACCGTGATCATCCGGGGTTTAGATGGAGCAGCAACGAGGGAACTTTGAACCCTCCAGCACCTCAACAAAGCTACCAACGCCCTCCATTTCAACCAAGGCCACCGATGCAGCATGGTTCGTCTTCTCAATCCTTCACCAACCCGGATTACGACAAGATGTTGTCGCAACTTTCGGCCTCAACTCAAGTTCTCCTCGAAGGACAATCGAAGACAAAGGAGACACTTGACTCACATGGCCGCGACATCACCGAAGTGAAGAAGCAACTTGGCCAACTTGTTGATTTCATGGGCCAAATCAAAGAAACCGGTCGGCTTCCACCTCAAACCACTCCTAATCAAAGAAACGTGAATTCTATAGTCACAAGGAGTGGGAAGACACTTGAAGAGCCAAAGACCAAGCGATCTCATCTTGATGAAGTCACCATCGAGGACATCACCAACGAAGACGAAGATGAGATCGATCCGGCAATTCAAGAGGCCGAGAAAAAGAAGGTGACGCCTAATGTCACCAAGGCACAATCACCTCCACAACCTACCCCAATCAAAGGTAAAACCCCTATTCCTTCAAATACGGTGATTACTAATTCTCCGTTTGCTGTTGCACCTTTCCCAAGCAGATTAGCAAAATCAAAAAAGAAGGATGCCCAATATGAAGATATCCTGGACATCTTCCGAAAGGTGCAAGTGAATTTGCCCTTGATCGAGTGCATAAAACAAGTGCCTATATACGCCAAGTTTCTGAAAGAATTATGCACTCAGAGGAGGCAAACTCGAGAGAAGGAGGTTGTGAAGGTGAACGCAACCGTTTCGGCGGTTTTGCAGCGTCGGCTACCCCCAAAACTGAAGGACCCAGGGAGCTTTGCAGTTCCCTGTGTAATCGGTGACAACCGCTTCGAAGATGTAATGCTTGATCTCGGAGCCTCCATCAACGTCATGCCTTACTATCTTTTCGAATCGATGGAGCTTGGAGATCTCAAGCAAGATGGTGTTGTCATCCAGTTAGCCGATCGCACCCACAAGTATCCGAGGGGATACGTAGAAGACGTTCTCGTACAAGTCAACAACTTGATATTCCCAGCCGATTTCTACATAGTTGACATGGAAGAGAGTCCACTGAACACCACGCCATTGCTGCTTGGACGACCTTTCATGCGGACTGCGAGGACGAAGATTGATGTTTTCCAAGGCACTTTCTCCATGGAGATTGATGGAGAAAGAATCGAGTTCAACATCCTGGACGGAATGAAGTTTCCAATGTCGAGCGTAGCTGCCATTTCGACATACGATCCTGTGGATACCTTAGCACAAGGTTACCTCGACACCATCAACGAGGATGAACTCGACATGGCCATTCAACTTGGACATGACGGCCTTCTCGAGGCCTTACTAGAGCTTGAACCTCGAATCCAAGACATGGCCATGGCCCTAAATGTCGCACCACGGAAAGTAAGCTTTTCTCCTCCTATACCAATTACTTTTGGTACTAATAAAATGGTTCCTTCCATTGTAGAAGCTCCCGTTTTAGAACTCAAGCTACTACCGGACCATCTTAAGTATGCGTACTTGGGCGAGAATGAAACTTTACCGGTCATTATTTCGTCCGCGCTAGAAGAGGAACAGGAGGAGAAGCTCGTGAGTGTACTAAAGAGGTACAAACCCGCAATAGGCTGGACACTTGCGGACATCAAGGGAATCAATCCAGCAACTTGTGTGCATAGGATTTTCCTTGAAGAAGGCACCAAGCCTACGCGGGAAGCGCAACGTCGGCTCCACCCTCCGATGATGGAGGTGGTAAAAAAGGAGGTAATTAAACTCATGGACTGTGGAGTTATTTACCCTATTTCTGATAGCCGTTGGGTTTCCCCAGTGCAGGTAGTACCTAAGAAATCGGGAATTACCGTCGTCGAGAATCTGGAAAATGAACTTGTGCCACAACGGACGATCACTGGACACCGAGTGTGCATTGATTACCGGAAGCTAAACGCTGCAACCCGCAAGGATCATTTTCCCTTACCATTCATCGACCAAATGCTGGAAAGATTAGCCGGCCATGCATTTTATTGTTTTCTCGACGGATATTCCGGCTACAACCAAATTAGCATTGCGGAGGAGGATCAAGAAAAGACAACGTTCACGTGCCCTTTCGGAACGTTTGCCTATCGCCGCATGCCATTTGGACTGTGCAATGCACCAGGTACATTTCAACGTTGCATGCTCTCAATTTTCTCCGAGTACATTGAAAAAATTATTGAAGTATTCATGGACGACTTTAGTGTATTTGGGAATGATTTTGATGCATGCTTAAACAATTTAGAAACTATTTTACAAAGATGCGTTGAAACGAATTTGGTGCTTAATTGGGAGAAGTGCCATTTTATGGTTACGCAAGGGATAGTGTTAGGTCATATTATTTCAGAAAAAGGGTTAGAAGTTGATAAATCTAAAGTAGATCTTGTGCGTCACTTACCCTCTCCAACTTCGGTTAGAGAGATTCGTTCATTTCTTGGACACGCAGGATTTTATCGTAGGTTTATCAAAGACTTTTCCCACATCTCGCGCCCTATGTGTAAACTGCTGCAAAAGGAGACCCCGTTCATCTTTGATGAAGAATGCAACGCTGCCTTCAACAAGTTGAAGGAGCTTCTCACGAGCGCTCCTATTTTATGCAGCCCTGATTGGTCTCTGCCATTTGAACTCATGTGCGACGCCTCGGATTATGCCGTAGGAGCCGTCTTGGGTCAGCGGAAGGACAAGAAGCCTTGCGTAATCTATTACGCCTCTCGGACGCTTGATGAAGCGCAAAGGAATTATACCACCACCGAGAAGGAGTTTCTTGCCGTGGTTTTTGCTTTAGATAAATTTCGATCTTATCTACTTCAAACTAAAGTAACTGTGTTTACCGATCATGCAGCTTTGAAGTATCTAATGCTCAAGAAGGACGCAAAACCACGACTTATCAGATGGATACTTCTACTCCAAGAATTCAACATCGAAATCAAGGACAAGAAGGGAGTAGAAAACGTCGTCGCTGACCACCTATCACGTTTGATAGGTGACCATGAGCCTATCGAGATCGAAGAAACTTTTCCGGATGAAAAACTCTTCGGAATTGAGGTAACTACTTCGGAAACTCCTTGGTATGCCGATATTGTAAATTACTTAGTTACCGGTGAGTTTCCGTCTACCATGCATAAATTTCAACGTGACAAACTTAAGCATAATGCTAGAACCTTTATCTGGGATGAGCCTTATTTATGGAAACAATGCTCCGATTTAGTAATTAGGAGATGTATCCCGGATAGTGAGTTTAAGCCCATTCTAGACTTTTGTCACAATGAAGCATGTGGGGGACACTTTGGTTCTAGGAGGACAGCCCTTAAAATTTTAGAGTGCGGTTTCTTTTGGCCTAGTTTATTTCGCGATGCTCATGCATATTGCGCTACATGTGATAAGTGCCAAAGATTCGGTAATTTAGGGCCTAAAGATCAAATGCCACAACACTACATATTTAATGTTGAAATTTTTGATGTGTGGGGTATTGATTTTATGGGACCATTTCCTCCCTCCAATGGTTTCACTTACATCTTACTCGCAGTAGATTATGTTTCTAAATGGGTGGAGGCAAAGGCCACCCGGACTAATGATTCGCGAGTTGTTGCAGATTTCCTACGAACTAACATTTTCAGTAGATTTGGAATGCCACGCGTTCTAATCAGCGATGGTGGAAGTCACTTCTGCAACCGCACGGTGGAAGCACTAATGAGGAAGTATGGCGTCAAACACAAGGTTTCCACACCATACCACCCTCAAACCAATGGAATGGCTGAAGTTTCCAACCGTGAGATCAAGAAGATATTGGAGCGAACCGTCCGCCCCAACCGGAAAGATTGGAGTCAATGCTTAGACGATGCATTGTGGGCTTACAGGACTGCCTACAAGACCCCCATTGGTATGTCACCTTTCCGACTAATTTATGGGAAGGCGTGCCATCTTCCGGTTGAACTAGAGCACAAGGCCTGGTGGGCCGTGAAGAAATTCAACATTGATCGAGATGCCGCAGGCTTACATCGGAAGCTTCAACTTTGTGAACTTGAAGAAATCAGAAATGATGCTTTCGACAATGCGTGGATTTACAAAGAGAAGACGAAAAAGATCCACGATCAGATGATTCGCGGGAAGAGTTTTGAACCAGGGCAGAAAGTATTACTTTTCAATTCAAGACTTAAGCTCTTTCCGGGAAAGCTGCGCTCTCGATGGATGGGGCCTTTCATAGTTTCTCAAGTACTACCTCATGGAGCAGTTCTCATTCGATCTATCGACAAAGGTAGTGAGTTCAAAGTAAATGGCCATCGCTTGAAGCCCTATTTTGAGGCATTTACGGAGCACACCGTGGAGGAGATGCAACTCCAAGAACCGGCCATTTCAAAAACAAAATGATGCATCACGTCCAAAGCTAACGACGTAAAACAAGCGCTCATTGGGAGGCAACCCAATAGGGAGACAACAGATTTGATTTCTTCTCCCCTTTTACTTAATTTAATGGCTTTTTGCGTGTTAGATTAAAATTTTCGTAGATCCTATACTCCATGTTTAAATTCTATGTTTTCTTTAAGTACATTGAGGGCAATGTAGAGTTTAAGTGTGGGGGAAGGGTTTACAATTTAATTGTGTCTAAATTAGTGTTTTTCAGAGTCTTTAGGATGCCCTTAACTAGTCGATGATGAAATTTGATCGATACAAACACATATGGCGTATGAATCACATGCATCGAATTCTTGTGCTAATTGAGATATTCTATATGTTTTTAACATGTAGTAGATATACATTGCAAAACATGGTACAGAAAATCGCATGCTTGAATAAGTTTTTAATCATATGAACCCTATGTGAGCTTTTGAGCTATCTATTCTTTATTTGAGTGAATATGCATCCATTTCGTAGCTACTAGCTTATATATGCCTCATTCAATTGCTTGCCATAGATTTTAATGAACTAGAGAATGCTAGAACTTACTCATGTCAATTTGCAAAGCTTTTAAGTTGATACATACTTTGATTTTGGAAATGATTAAAGGCATTTAGGATTTTCCACCACTTCGCCAAATATCCATGTATCCCAATTGTACGCACAAGTTGCGACACCCCTAGATAAACCAATTGAGCCCACGTTAAGCTTTTCTTTCATCACCATATATACCTAAACACTTTTCCTAGTATAGAATATCCTTACCTTTGTTCCGGAAACTTGGTGAGAATTTTTCGAAACTAGCACATAAGATTATGGTTTGGTAGGAAGGATTGAAAGAGTTAATGTGAGTAAGGGGAAAGACTTGTCCAATAGCTAAAAAAGTATGAGATTGCCAAAAAGAAAAGAAAAAAAATATATATTTGAGAGAATGAAAAGAAAAAAAAATATTATATCTCTCATGGCAACTTGTTGTTCTAAAGTAGAAACCAATTGGATTAACGTCCCCCTTATTTACGGATTTGGAGTTTACGATAAATTGAAGGCCTAAAAATAGAACAAAATATGGTCTTTGTCCTGTCTGAAAAGCTCAAAGGGTAGATTAGCTTGAAGTATACATGATAACATACAAATGGAGATGGAGGACTAATATGGTGCTAGACTAAGTCGTTGGAACGTTTTTATCACCACATATCTAAATTTCGAATGCCTTAGCCTTAACCCCATTACAACCTCACTAAAAGTCCTTTATGATCCTTAAAATGAGTAGCTTTCAATTAGTAGAGTAAGTTGCATGAGTAAGCTTATGGTTTTGGTTCATTTGTGCAAGTAATCAAACTTTATTCATGTGGTTTTCATTTCAATTCATATACACTTTAAGTGAACCATTTTCATGAGTGAAAAATATGATGAGTGCATCCTTGTGAGTTGATTAAACCTTTATTCAAAGCATGCACAGCTATAACATAACCTTTCTTTTCTCTATGTCTTACTTGTTCATTACATAATTATATCGCAATTATCTCTTGAATTCGTCGAGCATACAAATTGAAATTCATGTGAGCCATCGCCATATACTTATGAAAATTCTGAGACAAATTTTAGCTAAGGGCTTAGTTGTGTTCTTTCTTTTAAATTTTTAGAGAGTCTTAGTTTAACTTAGTGTTTGCTAAGGGACTAGCAAAGTCTAAGTGTGGGGGAATTTGATATACGCATTTTATGCTCGTTTCTTAACGCATTTCCCTTTACGTTTAGCTATGTTATTATCTTAGTTTTATGTTTTCCTTATTTAAATTGTTATTTTGAGTTCATTACGGTGGAGATTAATATCGACGCATTCGGAGGAATTTCGGCGATTTTGCGATTTTTGCGATTTCGGACCACGAAAAATGGGCCGGCCCAAAAAGCAAATTATGGGCCGATTTCTCAACTCTTGTTTCGGCCCATTAACAAGCCCAAACCCATGTAATTCGGCCTAGATGCCTTTTGGTGAAGAGGAAAAGTCTTGTTTTGAAAGGGCAAGTCAACATTATCAAGCTAATAATCACAAATGGTGACTACACTAGGTGACTCTTGCTTTGCATTAAATGAAAAGATGACTTGCCATGGTGACAAGCTAGGTGATTCATGCTTAGGGTTTGGCAATGGTGACTAAGTGTGTGACTTGCCTTAATGATCATTGCATGCATTAAATGGAGGAGGCAAGGTGGAAGAGAGATGGCATGAATCCCTTGCCTATATAAGGGAGGAGGCCGGCCTTGAAGAGATCATCACTCATTTTGCTAAGCAAAGCTCTACACAAATACTCCTCCACCATTAAACACTTAAGAGTTCACACACCAAGCCGAAGCATCATCTTCCTCCATTCAAGGCCGAAGCAAGCTAGGGTTCCTCCATCCTTCCAAGCCGAAGCAAACCATCCTCCATCCCTCACAATACGCTAAGTCCCTTGTGAAGGAAGTCCATCTCCACCGTAGTTCATCAAGCACTCAAGATAAAAAGTGTAACCATGATCTTCACTTTCATTTCTTTAGCTTTGTATGTGAATCTTTTGATGTATTGGAATAACAAGTTTAGAAAGTTTAGATTTGTGTATCAAATGAATAACAAGTTTAGATTTGTGTTTCATGTGCCTAAACCGATTTGTAATATGCATGTGTTTATGATTTATAGCTTTTTATGCATGTTTGATACAATCTTAAAGCTTCGAATGCATGTATTAGAAAATACGCTAAGTCCCTCTCTTTTGCATGTTTCGATGATCGTATGTTGTTTAGGATGTTTATACGCTAAGTTGCATTCCTACACAATTATCAAGCATGTGTACTTAGTTATAAGTTATGAATTTCGCAACTTACACAAAGGTTTGATGCATGAAAAGGGTAGGTTAATAAGATGAGTTGATCACATGTAATTAATAGTGTAACTTCTTATTTTTAGCAAGCATAATTAGACTTTAAGTTTCTTGATTGTTGAAACTTGTCTATGAGTAAAACATGTTAGATAGCTAGTAGCTAGTTCATTCTCTAGTTCATTAAAATCTATGGCAAGCAATTGAATGAGGCATATATAAGCTAGTAGCTACGAAATGGATGCATATTCACTCAAATAAAGAATAGATAGCTCAAAAGCTCACATAGGGTTCATATGATTAAAAACTTATTCAAGCATGCGATTTTCTGTACCATGTTTTGCAATGTATATCTACTACATGTTAAAAACATATAGAATATCTCAATTAGCACAAGAATTCGATGCATGTGATTCATACGCCATATGTGTTTGTATCGATCAAATTTCATCATCGACTAGTTAAGGGCATCCTAAAGACTCTGAAAAACACTAATTTAGACACAATTAAATTGTAAACCCTTCCCCCACACTTAAACTCTACATTGCCCTCAATGTACTTAAAGAAAACATAGAATTTAAACATGGAGTATAGGATCTACGAAAATTTTAATCTAACACGCAAAAAGCCATTAAATTAAGTAAAAGGGGAGAAGAAATCAAATCTGTTGTCTCCCTATTGGGTTGCCTCCCAATGAGCGCTTGTTTTACGTCGTTAGCTTTGGACGTGATGCATCATTTTGTTTTTGAAATGGCCGGTTCTTGGAGTTGCATCTCCTCCACGGTGTGCTCCGTAAATGCCTCAAAATAGGGCTTCAAGCGATGGCCATTTACTTTGAACTCACTACCTTTGTCGATAGATCGAATGAGAACTGCTCCATGAGGTAGTACTTGAGAAACTATGAAAGGCCCCATCCATCGAGAGCGCAGCTTTCCCGGAAAGAGCTTAAGTCTTGAATTGAAAAGTAATACTTTCTGCCCTGGTTCAAAACTCTTCCCGCGAATCATCTGATCGTGGATCTTTTTCGTCTTCTCTTTGTAAATCCACGCATTGTCGAAAGCATCATTTCTGATTTCTTCAAGTTCACAAAGTTGAAGCTTCCGATGTAAGCCTGCGGCATCTCGATCAATGTTGAATTTCTTCACGGCCCACCATGCCTTGTGCTCTAGTTCAACCGGAAGATGGCACGCCTTCCCATAAATTAGTCGGAAAGGTGACATACCAATGGGGGTCTTGTAGGCAGTCCTGTAAGCCCACAATGCATCGTCTAAGCATTGACTCCAATCTTTCCGGTTGGGGCGGACGGTTCGCTCCAATATCTTCTTGATCTCACGGTTGGAAACTTCAGCCATTCCATTGGTTTGAGGGTGGTATGGTGTGGAAACCTTGTGTTTGACGCCATACTTCCTCATTAGTGCTTCCACCGTGCGGTTGCAGAAGTGACTTCCACCATCGCTGATTAGAACGCGTGGCATTCCAAATCTACTGAAAATGTTAGTTCGTAGGAAATCTGCAACAACTCGCGAATCATTAGTCCGGGTGGCCTTTGCCTCCACCCATTTAGAAACATAATCTACTGCGAGTAAGATGTAAGTGAAACCATTGGAGGGAGGAAATGGTCCCATAAAATCAATACCCCACACATCAAAAATTTCAACATTAAATATGTAGTGTTGTGGCATTTGATCTTTAGGCCCTAAATTACCGAATCTTTGGCACTTATCACATGTAGCGCAATATGCATGAGCATCGCGAAATAAACTAGGCCAAAAGAAACCGCAATCTAAAATTTTAAGGGCTGTCCTCCTAGAACCAAAGTGTCCCCCACATGCTTCATTGTGACAAAAGTCTAGAATGGGCTTAAACTCACTATCCGGGATACATCTCCTAATTACTAAATCGGAGCATTGTTTCCATAAATAAGGCTCATCCCAGATAAAGGTTCTAGCATTATGCTTAAGTTTGTCACGTTGAAATTTATGCATGGTAGACGGAAACTCACCGGTAACTAAGTAATTTACAATATCGGCATACCAAGGAGTTTCCGAAGTAGTTACCTCAATTCCGAAGAGTTTTTCATCCGGAAAAGTTTCTTCGATCTCGATAGGCTCATGGTCACCTATCAAACGTGATAGGTGGTCAGCGACGACGTTTTCTACTCCCTTCTTGTCCTTGATTTCGATGTTGAATTCTTGGAGTAGAAGTATCCATCTGATAAGTCGTGGTTTTGCGTCCTTCTTGAGCATTAGATACTTCAAAGCTGCATGATCGGTAAACACAGTTACTTTAGTTTGAAGTAGATAAGATCGAAATTTATCTAAAGCAAAAACCACGGCAAGAAACTCCTTCTCGGTGGTGGTATAATTCCTTTGCGCTTCATCAAGCGTCCGAGAGGCGTAATAGATTACGCAAGGCTTCTTGTCCTTCCGCTGACCCAAGACGGCTCCTACGGCATAATCCGAGGCGTCGCACATGAGTTCAAATGGCAGAGACCAATCAGGGCTGCATAAAATAGGAGCGCTCGTGAGAAGCTCCTTCAACTTGTTGAAGGCAGCGTTGCATTCTTCATCAAAGATGAACGGGGTCTCCTTTTGTAGCAGTTTACACAAAGGGCGCGAGATGTGGGAAAAGTCTTTGATAAACCTACGATAAAATCCTGCGTGTCCAAGAAATGAACGAATCTCTCTAACCGAAGTTGGAGAGGGTAAGTGACGCACAAGATCTACTTTAGATTTATCAACTTCTAACCCTTTTTCTGAAATAATATGACCTAACACTATCCCTTGCGTAACCATAAAATGGCACTTCTCCCAATTAAGCACCAAATTCGTTTCAACGCATCTTTGTAAAATAGTTTCTAAATTGTTTAAGCATGCATCAAAATCATTCCCAAATACACTAAAGTCGTCCATGAATACTTCAATAATTTTTTCAATGTACTCGGAGAAAATTGAGAGCATGCAACGTTGAAATGTACCTGGTGCATTGCACAGTCCAAATGGCATGCGGCGATAGGCAAACGTTCCGAAAGGGCACGTGAACGTTGTCTTTTCTTGATCCTCCTCCGCAATGCTAATTTGGTTGTAGCCGGAATATCCGTCGAGAAAACAATAAAATGCATGGCCGGCTAATCTTTCCAGCATTTGGTCGATGAATGGTAAGGGAAAATGATCCTTGCGGGTTGCAGCGTTTAGCTTCCGGTAATCAATGCACACTCGGTGTCCAGTGATCGTCCGTTGTGGCACAAGTTCATTTTCCAGATTCTCGACGACGGTAATTCCCGATTTCTTAGGTACTACCTGCACTGGGGAAACCCAACGGCTATCAGAAATAGGGTAAATAACTCCACAGTCCATGAGTTTAATTACCTCCTTTTTTACCACCTCCATCATCGGAGGGTGGAGCCGACGTTGCGCTTCCCGCGTAGGCTTGGTGCCTTCTTCAAGGAAAATCCTATGCACACAAGTTGCTGGATTGATTCCCTTGATGTCCGCAAGTGTCCAGCCTATTGCGGGTTTGTACCTCATTAGTACACTCACGAGCTTCTCCTCCTGTTCCTCTTCTAGCGCGGACGAAATAATGACCGGTAAAGTTTCATTCTCGCCCAAGTACGCATACTTAAGATGGTCCGGTAGTAGCTTGAGTTCTAAAACGGGAGCTTCTACAATGGAAGGAACCATTTTATTAGTACCAAAAGTAATTGGTATAGGAGGAGAAAAGCTTACTTTCCGTGGTGCGACATTTAGGGCCATGGCCATGTCTTGGATTCGAGGTTCAAGCTCTAGTAAGGCCTCGAGAAGGCCGTCATGTCCAAGTTGAATGGCCATGTCGAGTTCATCCTCGTTGATGGTGTCGAGGTAACCTTGTGCTAAGGTATCCACAGGATCGTATGTCGAAATGGCAGCTACGCTCGACATTGGAAACTTCATTCCGTCCAGGATGTTGAACTCGATTCTTTCTCCATCAATCTCCATGGAGAAAGTGCCTTGGAAAACATCAATCTTCGTCCTCGCAGTCCGCATGAAAGGTCGTCCAAGCAGCAATGGCGTGGTGTTCAGTGGACTCTCTTCCATGTCAACTATGTAGAAATCGGCTGGGAATATCAAGTTGTTGACTTGTACGAGAACGTCTTCTACGTATCCCCTCGGATACTTGTGGGTGCGATCGGCTAATTGGATGACAACACCATCTTGCTTGAGATCTCCAAGCTCCATCGATTCGAAAAGATAGTAAGGCATGACGTTGATGGAGGCTCCGAGATCAAGCATTACATCTTCGAAGCGGTTGTCACCGATTACACAGGGAACTGCAAAGCTCCCTGGGTCCTTCAGTTTTGGGGGTAGCCGACGCTGCAAAACCGCCGAAACGGTTGCGTTCACCTTCACAACCTCCTTCTCTCGAGTTTGCCTCCTCTGAGTGCATAATTCTTTCAGAAACTTGGCGTATATAGGCACTTGTTTTATGCACTCGATCAAGGGCAAATTCACTTGCACCTTTCGGAAGATGTCCAGGATATCTTCATATTGGGCATCCTTCTTTTTTGATTTTGCTAATCTGCTTGGGAAAGGTGCAACAGCAAACGGAGAATTAGTAATCACCGTATTTGAAGGAATAGGGGTTTTACCTTTGATTGGGGTAGGTTGTGGAGGTGATTGTGCCTTGGTGACATTAGGCGTCACCTTCTTTTTCTCGGCCTCTTGAATTGCCGGATCGATCTCATCTTCGTCTTCGTTGGTGATGTCCTCGATGGTGACTTCATCAAGATGAGATCGCTTGGTCTTTGGCTCTTCAAGTGTCTTCCCACTCCTTGTGACTATAGCATTCACGTTTCTTTGATTAGGAGTGGTTTGAGGTGGAAGCCGACCGGTTTCTTTGATTTGGCCCATGAAATCAACAAGTTGGCCAAGTTGCTTCTTCACTTCGGTGATGTCGCGGCCATGTGAGTCAAGTGTCTCCTTTGTCTTCGATTGTCCTTCGAGGAGAACTTGAGTTGAGGCCGAAAGTTGCGACAACATCTTGTCGTAATCCGGGTTGGTGAAGGATTGAGAAGACGAACCATGCTGCATCGGTGGCCTTGGTTGAAATGGAGGGCGTTGGTAGCTTTGTTGAGGTGCTGGAGGGTTCAAAGTTCCCTCGTTGCTGCTCCATCTAAACCCCGGATGATCACGGTTGACATAGTTGTTGTAATTGTTATACCGTTGTCCTCCCTGATATCCGCCGATGGCGTTAGCGTGCTCCGGCTCGCTTGCTTGTTCCGGCACTTGAGGGCATTGGTCGTTGTGGTGACCTTGTGTTTGACATATGCCACAAACAGGCCGTTGAGTTGCCTTCGCTCTTGTCGTCTCGAGTTCTAAAACCTTCTCTAGCATATGGGCTAGCTTGTCGTATTTTTCGTCCGCGTCGGGTGTAGAACTCGCTTCACCGACTACTCGTCTGTTGGACATTCCGTATTGTGCATCATTATTCGCCCGATTCTCTAGAAGAGCTCTAGCTTCGGTTTCGGTTAAGTCCATGAATGCACCGGTGGCTGCTGCATCCAGCAATTCCCTATCAATCGGCTTGAGACCATCGTAAAAGTAATTCATGAGATTGGTCTCGGAAAATCCATGCGATGGGCAAGTGGCACACAAAACTTTGAATCGGTCGTAGTATTGGCCGAAGGTCTCGTCCGGTTTCTGTGTGATGCCAGTGATTTGCTTTCTCAAGACGGTGATCTTTGAGGCCGGGAAGTACTTCGCTAGGAACATATCCGCAAGTTGCTTCCATGAGGTGATATGGTTCGGCGGTAGTTCCATAAGCCAAGACTCGGCCCTGTCGACTAGGGTGAATGGGAATGCCTTCAGCTTGAAGAGCTCCGTATCAGCATCGGATGGCTTCATGCTGTTACAAACAAATTGGAATTGTTTGAGATGCTTGTTCGGATCTTCATTGGAAAGTCCGTGAAAAATGGGTAGTCGGTGGAGGAAGCCACTCTTTAGCTCGATATCCTTCATGTTTTCCTCCGGTTGTGGAAAAGCAATGCTCGAAGGCCCGTTGCTCCATTCTGTTGAGCAGGTGCGCTGACGAAGAGATTGTCCTGCATTGGCCATGTTGATTTCTTGTGCTTCTGCTTCTGAATTGTGGTCGGTTGATGAGGCTAAAGTATGGTCGGTTGATGAATGTGAAGACTCGGAACCTTCTTCGATGATGGGAAAATCCAGGATGTCAGTTTGAGCTTTAAGTCTCGCTATTCTCTCTGCGATCTCCTCAAAGTTTGTTCTAGATGGTCCAGGATTCTGATCGGACATTCATTAGCCTGCCATCCACCAAAGACCAAGTGTTAGTATCAACAATTAATATGAGATATATAGAGGAATACTAACCAAAATTGTAAAGCATATTTAGAAAACAAAGGGATAACAAATAAAATAGTAAAACTATCAAAACATACTATAAATACACACAAATACTTAAAAACTACTAATACACAAAATTTATAATAGTTAAGACACTATATGTATTGTACTAAGTAATGCAATTGATTTAATCAATTTTAGGGGCTATGCATATGAATGTAATAAACTTAAAACACACGTTTTCTGCAAATTAACACTATGTAATGCTAAACCTAAAAAAAAAAAAATTTAGTTAGAACATGTATAAACAAGGTTCAAATACAAGTAAACCATAATTCACATTGAATTTATGCACCACACATTTTCTTGCAATAAAATGCATTTAAACAACAATCCTACGTGAAAGATGGAGTGAATGCATAAGAGAAAACGTTAGAACCTGCAGAAAACAAACGAGTTACGTGTTTAAACTATGAATGAAAAGAATGACCTCTTCTTCGATCTTATGCCCCTAACTTCACTTAGGTTAGGGTACTCGGTAGTGAAATCCGAGTATCATAAAACCTTAGAGAGGTTATGCAAGCTAAGTAACGGTTGTTAGTCCTTTACAGTTTTTAATGCACAATTAAACACACAAATTTGACTAAGTTTTATTTATTTCCTTTGGCCCCGATGGTACGTGGTGCAGAGGCTCTCGACTGTGCAATGGGTCTCGTTCATCCGAAGATGAAGTCTGATTCCGGGAGGTCTAAGCATGCTTAATCCGATATACCATCTATTTAAAGGATTATGTCGTATTAAGTTCATGTATTTATCCGTATTCATATGCACTTATGATTTACAGAGAGTACGCGAAATGATCATTCGGTAAATTTCTTGGACGTGCGGCCCGCGCGAAAATATATACCGACTACAATTCAGCTTAGTTACGTTTAGAAATGGTTAGTAGGAATAGAGATAACGCGAGAGGTAAGGATTAATATTTAGAACAACCCGAGGCTTACTCGTAAGAGTATATACTCCAATGTTGTTCCTAGAGACACCCCGAGGCTAACCAGTTACGGTATATACTCCAATGGTGTTCTATTGCTTAGATCCGAAACCCGGCACCAATCATAAACCCTTTCACCATATCCAACAATCAGCCAAATTTGTGAGATAGTATATAATCTCAAGTTCTTAGTAAACTCCGCCCACAACCTCGTGCCCATAACTTCACTTAGGTTATGGCGTGTGGTGATGAAATCCACACATCACGAAGGGTTAAGGAGATAAACCAGAAAAAGAGGCACCACCTATTCCAAAGAACGAAACTTTATAACCAATACTCGTACTCAATGTAAATCAATTTAAGTACGTCTACGTTTTGATTGCGCCTATGATTTAAAAGGAATACACGACTTAGTTATTGAATAAATCTCTTGTCCGTGCGGCCCGCGCGAAAATGTATACCAACTATCGTTAATCCTCGTAATTGTTGGAAATGACCAGTTGGGATAGATGTAACGCGAGAGGTGAGAACTAATTTCTGGGAACAACCTGAGGCTAACTCGTAAGAGTATATACTCCAATGTTGTTCTTAGAAACACCCCGAGGCTTACTCGTAAGAGTATGTACTCCATTGGTGTTCTGTTTTCTTAGTTCAAAACCCGTCACCATTCATAACCCTTCTAGACATCATAACCAACTCTTACTCGAAATCACAAGATAGTATACAATCTCAAGTGTTTGTAAACTCCGCCCACAACCTCGTGCCCATAACTTCACTTAGGTTATGGCGTGTGGTGATGAAATCCACACATCACGAAGGGTTAAGGAGATAGACAAACAAAAGAGGCACCACCTATTCCATAGAGATTTATTTAATAACTAAGTACTAGTACTCAAATTAAATCAAAGACTATCCTTTAACATGGAAATAAATTATGCAAGTGTAAAATAAACTAAGTATGAATAAATTCGGCTAAGTAAAAGTAGGCATGGTAAACATGTATGAAAATTTCTCTAAGTATAAACAAGAATGAACAAGTATGAACAAGTATGTACTTCGAAAATTTAAACATGCTTTTAACTACAAATGTACAACGAAATCATACAAAACATTCTAACTCCCCGGCAACGGCGCCAAAAATTGATACGAGCAAAGCATGCATTTACGATAACACAAAGTAGACCTTAAAAAAACACCGATTACGCGCATTGCAATTTAAACCCTTCGTTTGTCATTTGTAATATTGGCGAGTAGGGATCGTTCTTTATCCGGGGAATTAAGGGCGCATGCATGGTTTCGTTATTATGCGGAAATGTAAATATTTGGGGGGATTGGAAGTTGGTTATTTAATCTACGAATTTAAAATACATAACATGCAAACACAACTAAAACTCTTAGGTATCTAACATGTTTTACTCATAGACAAGTTTCAACAATCAAGAAACTTAAAGTCTAATTATGCTTGCTAAAAATAAGAAGTTACACTATTAATTACATGTGATCAACTCATCTTATTAACCTACCCTTTTCATGCATCAAACCTTTGTGTAAGTTGCGAAATTCATAACTTATAACTAAGTACACATGCTTGATAATTGTGTAGGAATGCAACTTAGCGTATAAACATCCTAAACAACATACGATCATCGAAACATGCAAAAGAGAGGGACTTAGCGTATTTTCTAATACATGCATTCGAAGCTTTAAGATTGTATCAAACATGCATAAAAAGCTATAAATCATAAACACATGCATATTACAAATCGGTTTAGGCACATGAAACACAAATCTAAACTTGTTATTCATTTGATACACAAATCTAAACTTTCTAAACTTGTTATTCCAATACATCAAAAGATTCACATACAAAGCTAAAGAAATGAAAGTGAAGATCATGGTTACACTTTTTATCTTGAGTGCTTGATGAACTACGGTGGAGATGGACTTCCTTCACAAGGGACTTAGCGTATTGTGAGGGATGGAGGATGGTTTGCTTCGGCTTGGAAGGATGGAGGAACCCTAGCTTGCTTCGGCCTTGAATGGAGGAAGATGATGCTTCGGCTTGGTGTGTGAACTCTTAAGTGTTTAATGGTGGAGGAGTATTTGTGTAGAGCTTTGCTTAGCAAAATGAGTGATGTTCTCTTCAAGGCGGCCTCCTCCCTTATATAGGCAAGGGATTCATGCCATCTCTCTTCACCTTGCCTCCTCCATTTAATGCATGCAATGATCATTAAGGCAAGTCACACACTTAGTCACCATTGCCAAACCCTAAGCATGAATCACCTAGCTTGTCACCATGGCAAGTCATCTTTTCATTTAATGCAAAGCAAGAGTCACCTAGTGTAGTCACCATTTGTGATTATTAGCTTGATAATGTTGACTTGCCCTTTCAAAACAAGACTTTTCCTCTTCACCAAAAGGCATCTAGGCCGAATTACATGGGTTTGGGCTTGTTAATGGGCCGAAACAAGAGTTGAGAAATCGGCCCATAATTTGCTTTTTGGGCCGGCCCATTTTTTCGTGGTCCGAAATCGCAAAAATCGCAAAATCGCCGAAATTCCTCCGAATTGCGTCGATATTAATCTCCACCGTAATGAACTTCAAAATAACAATTTAAATAAGGAAAACATAAAACTAAGATAATAACATAGCTAAACGTAAAGGGAAATGCGTCAAGAAACGAGCATAAAATGCGTATATCAGCTTGGTGTGTGAACTCTTAAGTGTTTAATGGTGGAGGAGTATTTGTGTAGAGCTTTGCTTAGTAAAATGAGTGATGGATCTGTTTTATGGCTGGCCTCCTCCCTTATATAGGCAAGGGATTCATGCCTTCTCTCTTCCACCTTGCCTCCTCCATTTAATGCATGCAATGATCATTAAGGCAAGTCACACACTTAGTCACACACTTAGTCACCATTGCCGAACCCTAAGCATGAATCACCTAGCTTGTCACCATGGCAAGTCATCTTTTCATTCAATGCAAAGCAAGAGTCACCTAGTGTAGTCACCATTTGGGAACCCTAAGCATGAATCACCATGTGTAGTCACCATTTGTGATTATTAGCTTGATAATGTTGACTTGCCCTTTCAAAACAAGACTTTTCCTCTTCACCAAAAGGCATCTAGGCCGAATTACATGGGTTTGGGCTTGTTAATGGGCCGAAACAAGAGTTGAGAAATCGGCCCATAATTTGCTTTTTGGGCCGGCCCATTTTTCGTGGTCCGAAATCGCAAAAATCGCAAAATCGTCGAAATTCCTCCGAATTGCGCCGTTATTAATCTCCACCGTAAATATCTTCAAAATAACAATTTAAGTAAGGAAAACATAAAAACTAAGATAATAACATAGCTAAACGAAAAGGGAAATGCGTTAAGAAACGGGCATAAAATGCGTATATCAAATTCCCCCACACTTAGACTTTGCTAGTCCCTTAGCAAACACTAAGTTAAACTAAGACTCTCTAAGAATTTAAAACAAAAGAAAGAACAACTAAGCCCTTAGCTAAAATTTGTCTCAGAATTTGCATAAGTATATGGCGATGGCTCACATGAATTTCAACGTGTATGCTCAACGAATTCAAGAGATAATTGCGATATAATTTATGTAATGAACAAGTAAGACATAGAGAAAACAATGGTTATGTTATAGCTGTGCATGCTTTGAATAAAGGTTTAATCAACTCACAAGGATGCACTCATCATATTTTTCACTCATGAAAATGGTTCACTTAAAGTGTATATGAATTGAAATGAAAACCACATGAATAAAGTTTGATTATTTGCACAAATGAACCAAAACCATAAGCTTACTCATGCAACTTACTCTACTAATTGAAAGCTACTCATTTTAAGGATCATAAAGGACTTTTAGTGAGGTTGTAATGGGGTTAAGGCTAAGGCATTCGAAATTTAGATATGTGGTGATAAAAACGTTCCAACGACTTAGTCTAGCACCATATTAGTCCTCCATCTCCATTTGTATGTTACCATGTATACTTCAAGCTAATCTACCCTTTGAGCTTTTCGGACAGGACAAAGGCCATATTTTGTTCTATTTTTGGGCCTTCAATTTATCGTAATCTCCAAATCCGCAAATAAGGGGGACGTTAATCCAATTGGTTTCTACTTTAGAACACAACATATTGCCATGAGAGATACTAGTTTTTTTTTTTTCTTTTCATTCTCTCAAATATAATTTTTTCTTTTCTTTTTGGCAATCTCATACTTTTTAAGTTTATTTGGACAAGTCTTTCCCCTTACTCACATTAACTCTTTCAATCTTTCCTACCAAACCATAATCTTATGTGCTAGTTTCGAAAAATTCTCACCAAGTTTCCGGAACAAAGGTAAGGATATTCTATACTAGGGTAAGTGTTTAGGTATATATGGTGATAAAAGAAAAGCTTAACGTGGGCTCAATTGGTTTATCTAGGGGTGTCGCAACTTGTGCGTACAAATGGGATACATGGATATATGGCAATGTGGTGGAAAATCCTAAATGCCTTTAATCATTTCCAAAATCAAAGTATGTATCAACTTAAAAGCTTTGCAAATTGACATGAGTAAGTTCTAGTATTCTCTAGTTCATTAAAATCTATGGCAAGCAATCAAATGAGGCATATATAAGCTAGTAGCTACGAAATGGATGTATATTCACTCGAATAAAGAACAGATAGCTCAAAAGCTCACATAGGGTTCATATGATTAAAAACTTATTCAAGCATGCGATTTCTGTACCATGTTTTTGCAATTCATATCTACTACATGTTAAAAACATATAGAATATCTCAATTAGCACAAGAATTCGATGCATGTGATTTATACGCCATGTGTTCGTATCGGTCAAATTTCATCATCGACTAGCTAAGGGCATCCTAAAGACTCTGAAAAACACTAATTTAGACACAATTAAATTATAAACCCTTCCCCCACACTTAAACTCTACATTGCCCTCAATGTAGTAAAGTAACAGTATAGAATTAAACATGGAGTATAGGATCTACGAAAATTCTAGTTTAAAATACAAAAGCCATTAAATTAAGTAAAAGGGGAGAAAAAAAACAAATCTGTTGTCTCCCTATTGGGTTGCCTCCCAATGAGCGCTCGTTTTACGTCGTTAGCTTTGGACGTGATGCATCATTTTGTTTTTGAAATGGCCGGTTCTTGGAGTTGCATCTCCTCCACGGTGTGTTCCGCAAATGCCTCAAAATAGGGCTTCAAGCGATGGCCATTTACTTTGAACTCACTACCTTTGTCGATAGATCGAATGAGAACTGCTCCATGAGGTAGAACTTGAGAAACTATGAATGGCCCCATCCATCGAGAGCGAAGCTTTCCCGGAAAGAGCTTAAGTCTTGAATTGAAAAGTAATACTTTCTGCCCAGGTTCAAAACTCTTCCCGCGAATCATCTGATCGTGGATCTTTTTCGTCTTCTCTTTGTAAATCCACGCATTGTCGAAAGCATCATTTCTGATTTCTTCTAGTTCACATAGTTGTAGCTTCCGATGCAAGCCTGCGGCATCTCGATCGATGTTGAATTTCTTCACGGCCCACCATGCCTTGTGCTCCAATTCAACCGGAAGATGGCACGCCTTTCCATAAATTAATCGGAAAGGTGACATACCAATGGGGGTCTTGTAGGCAGTCCTGTAAGCCCACAATGCATCGTCTAAGCATTGACTCCAATCTTTCCGGTTGGGGCGGACGGTTCGCTCCAAAATCTTCTTGATCTCACGGTTGGAAACTTCAGCCATTCCATTGGTTTGAGGGTGGTATGGTGTGGAAACCTTGTGTTTTACGCCATACTTCCTCATTAGTGCTTCCACCGTGCGGTTGCAAAAGTGACTTCCTCCATCGCTGATTAGAACGCGTGGCATTCCAAATCTACTGAAAATGTTAGTTCGTAGGAAATCTGCAACAACTCGCGAATCATTAGTACGGGTGGCCTTTGCCTCCACCCATTTAGAAACATAATCTACTGCGAGTAAGATATAAGTAAAACCATTGGAGGGAGGAAATGGTCCCATAAAGTCAATACCCCACACATCAAAAATTTCAACATTAAATATGTAGTGTTGTGGCATTTGATCTTTAGGTCCTAAATTACCGAATCTTTGGCACTTATCACATGTAGCGCAATATGCATGAGCATCGCGAAATAAACTAGGCCAAAAGAAACCGCAATCTAAAATCTTAAGGGCTGTCCTCCTAGAACCAAAGTGTCCCCCACATGCTTCGTTGTGACAAAAGTCTAGAATGGGCTTAAACTCACTATCTGGGATACATCTCCTAATTACTAGATCGGAGCATTGTTTCCATAAATAAGGCTCATCCCAGATAAAGGTTCTAGCATTATGCTTAAGTTTGTCACGTTGAAATTTATGCATGGTAGACGGAAACTCACCGGTAACTAAGTAATTTACAATATCGGCATACCAAGGAGTTTCCGAAGTAGTTACCTCAATTCCGAAGAGTTTTTCATCCGGAAAAGTTTCTTCGATCTCGATAGGCTCATGGTCACCTATCAAACGTGATAGGTGGTCAGCGACGACGTTTTCTACTCCCTTCTTATCTTTGATTTCTATGTTGAATTCTTGGAGTAGAAGTATCCATCTGATAAGCCGTGGTTTTGCGTCCTTGTTGAGCATTAGATACTTCAAAGCTGCATGATCGGTAAACACAGTTACTTTAGTTTGAAGTAAATAAGATCGAAATTTATCTAATGCAAAAACCACAGCAAGAAACTCCTTCTCGGTAGTAGTATAATTTCTTTGCGCTTCATCAAGCGTCCGAGAGGCGTAATAGATTACGCAAGGCTTCTTGTCCTTCCGCTGACCCAAGACGGCTCCTACGGCATAATCCGAGGCGTCGCACATGAGTTCAAATGGCAGAGACCAATCAGGGCTGCACAAAATAGGAGCGCTCGTAAGAAGCTCCTTTAACTTGTTGAAGGCAGCGTTGCATTCTTCATCAAAGACGAACGGGATCTCCTTTTGCAGCAGTTTACACAAGGGGCGGGAAATGTGGGAAAAGTCCTTGATAAACCTACGATAAAATCCTGCGTGTCCAAGAAATGAACGAATCTCTCTAACCGAAGTTGGAGAGGGTAAGTGACGCACAAGATCTACTTTAGATTTATCTACTTCTAACCCTTTTTCGGAAATAATATGACCTAACACTATCCCTTGCGTAACCATGAAATGGCACTTCTCCCAATTAAGCACCAAGTTCGTTTCAACGCATCTTTTTAAAATAGTTTCTAAATTGTTTAAACATGCATTAAAATCACTCCCAAATACACTAAAGTCGTCCATGAATACTTCAATAATTTTTTCAATGTATTCGGAGAAAATTGAGAGCATGCAACGTTGAAATGTACCTGGTGCATTACATAGTCCAAATGGCATGCGGCGATAGGCAAACGTTCCGAACGGGCACGTGAACGTTGTCTTTTCTTGATCTTCCTCCGCAATGCTAATTTGGTTGTAGCCGGAGTATCCGTCGAGAAAACAATAAAATGCATGGCCGGCTAATCTTTCCAGCATTTGGTCGATGAATGGTAATGGAAAATGATCCTTGCGGGTTGCAGCGTTTAGCTTCCGGTAATCAATGCACACTCGGTGTCCAGTGATCGTCCGTTGTGGCACAAGCTCATTTTCCAGATTCTCGACGACGGTTATTCCCGATTTCTTGGGTACTACCTGCACTGGGGAAACCCAACGGCTATCAGAAATAGGGTAAATAACTCCACAGTCCATGAGTTTAATTACCTCCTTTTTTACCACCTCCATCATCGGAGGGTGGAGCCGACGTTGTGCTTCCCGCGTAGGCTTGGTGCCTTCTTCAAGGAAAATCCTATGCACACAGGTTGCTGGATTTATTCCCTTGATGTCCGCGAGTGTCCAGCCTATTGCGGGTTTGTACCTCTTGAGCACACTCACGAGCTTCTCCTCCTCTTCCTTTTCTAGCGCGGACGAAATAATGACCGGTAAAGTTTCATTCTCGCCCAAGTATGCATACTTCAGATGGTCCGGTAGTAGCTTGAGTTCTAAAACGGGAGCTTCTACAATGGAAGGAACCATTTTATTAGTACCAAAAGTAATTGGTATAGGAGGAGAAAAGCTTACTTTCCGTGGTGCGGCATTTAGGGCCATGGCCATGTCTTGGATTCGAGGTTCAAGCTCTAGTAAGGCCTCGAGAAGGCCGTCATGTCCAAGTTGAATGGCCATGTCGAGTTCATCCTCGTTGATGGTGTCGAGGTAACCTTGTGCTAAGGTATCCACGGGATCGTATGTCGAAATGGCAGCTACTCTCGACATTGGAAACTTCATCCCGTCCAGGATGTTGAACTCGATTCTTTCTCCATCAATCTCCATGGAGAAAGTGCCTTGGAAAACATCAATCTTCGTCCTCGCAGTTCGCATGAAAGGTCGCCCAAGTAGCAATGGCGTGGTGTTCAGTGGACTCTCTTCCATGTCAACTATGTAAAAATCGGCTGGGAATATCAAGTTGTTGACTTGTACGAGAACGTCTTCTACGTATCCCCTCGGATACTTGTGGGTGCGATCGGCTAACTGGATGACAACACCATCTTGCTTGAGATCTCCAAGCTCCATTGATTCGAAAAGATAGTAAGGCATGACGTTGATGGAAGCTCCGAGATCAAGCATCACGTCTTCAAAGTGGGTGTCACCGATTACGCAAGGAACTGCAAAGCTCCCTGGGTCCTTCAGTTTTGGGGGTAGCCGACGCTGCAAAACCGCCGAAACGGTTGCGTTCACCTTCACGACCTCCTTCTCTCGAGTTTGCCTCCTCTGAGTGCATAATTCTTTCAGAAACTTGGCGTATATAGGCACTTGCTTTATGCACTCGATCAAGGGCAAATTCACTTGCACCTTTCGGAAGATGTCCAGGATATCTTCATATTGGGCATCCTTCTTCTTTGATTTTGCTAATCTGCTTGGGAAAGGTGCAACAGCAAACGGAGAATTAGTAATCACCGTATTTGAAGGAATAGGGCTTTTACCTTTGATTGGGGTAGGTTGTGGAGGTGATTGTGCCTTGGTGACAGTAGGCGTCACCTTCTTTTTCTCGGCCTCTTGAATTGCCGGATCGATCTCATCTTCTTCTTCGTTGGTGAAGTCCTCAATGGTGACTTCATCAAGATGAGATCGCTTGGTCTTTGGCTCTTCAAGTGTCTTCCCACTCCTTGTGACTATAGCATTCACGTTTCTTTGATTAGGAGTGGTTTGAGGTGGAAGCCGACCGGTTTCCTTGATTTGGCCCATGAAATCAACAAGCTGGCCAAGCTGCTTCTTCACTTCGGTGATGTCGCGGCCATGTGAGTCAAGTGTAGTGGTAAGTATTCCCGCCTGTCACGCGGGTGACCCGGGTTCGATCCCCGGCAACGGCGCCAAAAATTGATACGTGCAAAACATGCTTTCACGATAACACAAAGTCGACCCTAAAAACATCGATTACGCGCATTGCAATTTAAACCCTTCTTTTGTCATTTATCCGGGGAATTAAGGGCGCATGCATGGTTTCGTTCTTTATCCGGGGATCGTTCTTTATCCGGGGAATTAAGGGCGCATGCATGGTTTCGTTAATAAGCGGAAATGTAAATGTTTGGGGGGATTGGAAGTTGGTTGTTTAATCTACGAAATTAAAGTACATAACATGCAAACACAACTAAAACTCTTAGGCATCTAACATGTTTTACTCATAGACAAGTTTCAACAATCAAGAAACTTAAAGTCTAATTATGCTTGCTAAAAATAAGAAGTTACACTACTAATTACATGTGATCATCTCATCTTATTAGCCTACCCTTTTCATGCATCAAACCTTTTTGTAAGTTACGAAATTCATAACTTCTAACTAAATACACATGCTTAATAATTGAGTAGGAATGCAACTTAGCGTATAAACATCCTAAACAACATACGATCATCGAAACATGCGAAAGAGAGGGACTTAGCGTATTTTCTAACACATGCATTCGAAGCTTTAAGATTGTATCAAACATGCATAAAATGCTAGAAATCATAAACACATGCATATTACAAATCTGTTTAAACACATAAAACACAAATCTAAACTTGTTCTTCATTTGATACACAAATCTAAACTTGTTATTCCAATACATCAAAAGATTCAAATACAAAGCTAAAGAAATGAAAGTGAAGATCATGGTTACACTTTTTATCTTGAGTGCTTGATGAACTACGGTGGAGATGGACTTCCTTCACAAGGGACTTAGCGTATTGTGAGGGATGGAGGATGGTTTGCTTCGGCTTGGAAGGATGGAGGAACCCTAGCTTGCTTCGGCCTTGAATGGAGGAAGATGATGCTTCGGCTTGGTGTGTGAACTCTTAAGTGTTTAATGGTGGAGGAGTATTTGTGTAGAGCTTTGCTTAGTAAAATGAGTGATGGATCTGTTTTATGGCTGGCCTCCTCCCTTATATAGGCAAGGGATTCATGCCTTCTCTCTTCCACCTTGCCTCCTCCATTTAATGCATGCAATGATCATTAAGGCAAGTCACACACTTAGTCACACACTTAGTCACCATTGCCGAACCCTAAGCATGAATCACCTAGCTTGTCACCATGGCAAGTCATCTTTTCATTCAATGCAAAGCAAGAGTCACCTAGTGTAGTCACCATTTGGGAACCCTAAGCATGAATCACCATATGTAGTCACCATTTGTGATTATTAGCTTGATAATGTTGACTTGCCCTTTCAAAACAAGACTTTTCCTCTTCACCAAAAGGCATCTAGGCCGAATTACATGGGTTTGGGCTTGTTAATGGGCCGAAACAAGAGTTGAGAAATCGGCCCATAATTTGCTTTTTGGGCCGGCCCATTTTTCGTGGTCCGAAATCGCAAAAATCGCAAAATCGCCGAAATTCCTCCGAATTGCGCCGTTATTAATCTCCACCGTAAATATCTTCAAAATAACAATTTAAGTAAGGAAAACATAAAAACTAAGATAATAACATAGCTAAACGAAAAGGGAAATGCGTTAAGAAACGGGCATAAAATGCGTATATCATACCTCATGGAGCAGTTCTCATTCGATCTATCGACAAAGGTAGTGAGTTCAAAGTAAATGACCATCGCTTGAAGCCCTATTTTGAGGCATTTGCGGAGCACACCGTGGAGGAGATGCAACTCCAAGAACCGGCCATTTCAAAAACAAAATGATGCATCACGTCCAAAGCTAACGACGTAAAACAAGCGCTCATTGGGAGGCAACCCAATAGGGAGACAACAGATTTGATTTCTTCTCCCCTTTTACTTAATTTAATGGCTTTTTGCGTATTAGATTAAAATTTTCGTAGATCCTATACTCCATTTTTATTCTATACTTCTACTTTAGTACATTGAGGGCAATGTAGAGTTTAAGTGTGGGGGAAGGGTTTACAATTTAATTGTGTCTAAATTAGTGTTTTTCAGAGTCTTTAGGACGCCCTTAACTAGTCAATGATGAAATTTGATCGATACGGACACATATGGCGTATGAATCACATGCATCGAATTCTTGTGCTAATTGAGATATTCTATATGTTTTTAACATGTAGTAGATATGAATTGCAAAACATGGTACAGAAATCGCATGCTTGAATAAGTTTTTAATCATATGAACCCTATGTGAGCTTTTGAGCTATCTGTTCTTTATTCGAGTGAATGTACATCCATTTCGTAGCTACTAGCTTATATATGCCTCATTTGATTGCTTGCCATAGATTTTAATGAATTAGAGAATGCTAGAACTTACTCATGTCAATTTGCAAAGCTTTTAAGTTGATACATACTTTGATTTTGGAAATGATTAAAGGCATTTAGGATTTTCCACCACATTGCCATATATCCATGTATCCCATTTGTACGCACAAGTTGCGACACCCCTAGATAAACCAATTGAGCCCACGTTAAGCTTTTCTTTCATCACCATATATACCTAAACACTTATCCTAGTATAGAATATCCTTACCTTTGTTCCGGAAACTTGGTGAGAATTTTTCGAAACTAGCACATAAGATTATGGTTTGGTAGGAAAGATTAAAAGAGTTAATGTGAGTAAGGGGAAAGACTTGTCCAAATAGCTAAAAAAAAGTTTGAGATTGCCAAAAAGAAAAGAAAAAAATTATATTTGAGAGAATGAAAAGAAAAAAAAAAAAAAATTATTATTATCTCTCATGGCAATATGTTGTGTTCTAAGAATAAACCATTTGGATTAACGTCCCCCTTATTTGCGGATTTGGAGATTACGATAAATTGAAGGCCCAAAAATAGAACAAAATATGGCCTTTGTCCTGTCCGAAAAGCTCAAAGGGTAGATTAGCTTGAAGTATACATGATAACATACAAATGGAGATGGAGGACTAATATGGTGCTAGACTAAGTCGTTGGAACGTTTTTTATCACCACATATCTAAATTTCGATTTTTATGCTTGCCATAGATTTTAATGAATTAGAGAATGCTAGAACTTACTCATGTCAATTTGCAAAGCTTTTAAGTTGATACATACTTTGATTTTGGAAATGATTAAAGGCATTTAGGATTTTCCACCACATTGCCATATATCCATGTATCCCATTTGTACGCACAAGTTGCGACACCCCTAGATAAACCAATTGAGCCCACGTTAAGCTTTTCTTTCATCACCATATATACCTAAACACTTATCCTAGTATAGAATATCCTTACCTTTGTTCCGGAAACTTGGTGAGAATTTTTCGAAACTAGCACATAAGATTATGGTTTGGTAGGAAAGATTAAAAGAGTTAATGTGAGTAAGGGGAAAGACTTGTCCAAATAGCTAAAAAAAAGTTTGAGATTGCCAAAAAGAAAAGAAAAAAAATTATATTTGAGAGAATGAAAAGAAAAAAAAAAAAAATTATTATTATCTCTCATGGCAATATGTTGTGTTCTAAGAATAAACCATTTGGATTAACGTCCCCCTTATTTGCGGATTTGGAGATTACGATAAATTGAAGGCCCAAAAATAGAACAAAATATGGCCTTTGTCCTGTCCGAAAAGCTCAAAGGGTAGATTAGCTTGAAGTATACATGATAACATACAAATGGAGATGGAGGACTAATATGGTGCTAGACTAAGTCGTTGGAACGTTTTTTATCACCACATATCTCCAACGTTTTTTATGCTCGTTTCTTAACGCATTTCCCTTTACGTTTAGCTATGTTATTATCTTAGTTTTATGTTTTCCTTATTTAAATTGTTATTTTGAAGTTCATTACGGTGGAGATTAATATCGACGCAATTCGGAGGAATTTCGGCGATTTTGCGATTTTTGCGATTTTGGACCTCCGAAAATGGGCCGGGCCACAAAGCAAATTATGGGCCGAATTCTCAACTCTTGTTTCGGCCCATTATCAAGCCCAAACCCAATCAATTCGGCAAGGATGACTTTTGGTGAAGAGGAAAAGTCTTCTTTTGAAAGGGCAAGTCAACATTATCAAGCTAATAATCACAAATGGTGACTACACATGGTGATTCATGCTTAGGGTTCCCAAATGGTGACTACACTAGGTGACTCTTGCTTTGCATTGAATGAAAAGATGACTTGCCATGGTGACAAGCTAGGTGATTCATGCTTAGGGTTCGGCAATGGTGACTAAGTGTGTGACTAAGTGTGTGACTTGCCTTAATGATCATTGCATGCATTAAATGGAGGAGGCAAGGTGGAAGAGAGAAGGCACACATCCTTGCCTATATAAGAGGGAGGCCGGCCTTGAAGAAAAGGATCACTCATTTTACTAAGCAAAGCTCTACACAAATACTCCTCCACCATTAAACACTTAAGAGTTCACACACCAAGCCGAAGCATCATCTTCCTCCATTCAAGGCCGAAGCAAGCTAGGGTTCCTCCATCCTTCCAAGCCGAAGCAAACCATCCTCCATCCCTCACAATACGCTAAGTCCCTTGTGAAGGAAGTCCATCTCCACCGTAGTTCATCAAGCACTCAAGATAAAAAGTGTAACCATGATCTTCACTTTCATTTCTTTAGCTTTGTATGTGAATCTTTTGATGTATTGGAATAACAAGTTTAGAAAGTTTAGATTTGTGTATCAAATGAATAACAAGTTTAGATTTGTGTTTCATGTGCCTAAACCGATTTGTAATATGCATGTGTTTATGATTTATAGCTTTTTATGCATGTTTGATACAATCTTAAAGCTTCGAATGCATGTATTAGAAAATACGCTAAGTCCCTCTCTTTTGCATGTTTCGATGATCGTATGTTGTTTAGGATGTTTATACGCTAAGTTGCATTCCTACACAATTATCAAGCATGTGTACTTAGTTATAAGTTATGAATTTCGCAACTTACACAAAGGTTTGATGCATGAAAAGGGTAGGTTAATAAGATGAGTTGATCACATGTAATTAATAGTGTAACTTCTTATTTTTAGCAAGCATAATTAGACTTTAAGTTTCTTGATTGTTGAAACTTGTCTATGAGTAAATGATATACGCATTTTATGCTCGTTTCTTAAACGCATTTCCCTTTTCGTTTAGCTATGTTATTATCTTAGTTTTTATGTTTTCCTTACTTAAATTGTTATTTTGAAGATATTTACGGTGGAGATTAATAACGGCGCAATTCGGAGGAATTTCGGCGATTTTGCGATTTTTGCGATTTCGGACCACGAAAAATGGGCCGGCCCAAAAAGCAAATTATGGGCCGATTTCTCAACTCTTGTTTCGGCCCATTAACAAGCCCAAACCCATGTAATTCGGCCTAGATGCCTTTTGGTGAAGAGGAAAAGTCTTGTTTTGAAAGGGCAAGTCAACATTATCAAGCTAATAATCACAAATGGTGACTACACATGGTGATTCATGCTTAGGGTTCCCAAATGGTGACTACACTAGGTGACTCTTGCTTTGCATTAAATGAAAAGATGACTTGCCATGGTGACAAGCTAGGTGATTCATGCTTAGGGTTTGGCAATGGTGACTAAGTGTGTGACTTGCCTTAATGATCATTGCTTGCATTTAATGAAGCAAGGCAAGGTGGAAGAGAGAAGAGCAACATCCTTGCCCTATAAATACAAGGAGGCCGGCCTCATTCATTCCCATCTCTCATTTTACAAGCCAAAGCTCTACACAAATACTCTTCCACCATAAACACTCCAAAGTTCATTACAAAGCCGAAGCACATCCTTTACCATTCCAAGCCGAAGCAAGCAAGGTTACTCCTTCCAAGCCGAAGCTATCAAGCCTCCTCCATCCAACACAATACGCTAAGTCCCTTGTGAAGGAAGTCCATCTCCACCGTAGTTCATCAAGCACTCAAGACAAAAAGTGTAACCATGATCTTCACTCTCATTTCTTTAGCTTTGTATTTGAATCTTTTGATGTATTGGAATAACAAGTTTAGAAAGTTTAGATTTGTGTATCAAATGAATAACAAGTTTAGATTTGTGTTTCATGTGCCTAAACCGATTTGTAATATGCATGTGTTTGTGATTTATAGCTTTTTATGCATGTTTGATACAATCTTAAAGCTTCGAATGCATGTATTAGAAAATACGCTAAGTCCCTCTCTTTTGCATGTTTCGATGATCGTAAGTTGTTTAGGATGTTTATACGCTAAGTTGCATTCCTACACAATTATCACGCATGTGTATTTAGTTAGAAGTTATGAATTTCGCAAGTTACAAAAAGGTTTGATGCATGAAAAGGGTAGGTTAATAAGATGAGTTGATCACATGTAATTAGTAGTGTAACTTCTTATTTTTAGCAAGCATAATTAGACTTTAAGTTTCTTGATTGTTGAAACTTGTCTATGAGTAAAACATGTTAGATACCTAAGAGTTTTAGTTGTGTTTGCATGTTATGTACTTTAATTTCGTAGATTAAATAACCAATTTCCAATCCCCCCAAACTTTTATATTTCCGCTTAATAATGAAACCATGCATGCGCCCTTAATTCCCCGGATAAAGAACGATCCCTACTCGCCAATATTACAAATGACAAAAGAAGGGTTTAAATTACAATGCGCGTAATCGGTGTTTTTAAGGTCTACTGATCATTAACTTTAAATGCATGTTTTGCGCGTATCAATTTTTGGCGCCGTTGCCGGGGAGTTAGAATGTTTTTGTATGATTTCGTTGTACATTTGTAGTTAAAAGCATGTTTAAATTTTCGAAGTACATACTTGTTCATACTTGTTCATTCTTGTTTATACTTAGAGAAATTTTCATACATGTTTACCATGCCTACTTTTACTTAGCCGAATTTATTCATACTTAGTTTATTTTACACTTGCATAATTTATTTCCATGTTAAAGGATAGTCTTTGATTTAATTTGAGTACTAGTACTTAGTTATTAAATAAATCTCTATGGAATAGGTGGTGCCTCTTTTGTTTGTCTATCTCCTTAACCCTTCGTGATGTGTGGATTTCATCACCACACGCCATAACCTAAGTGAAGTTATGGGCACGAGGTTGTGGGCGGAGTTTACAAACACTTGAGATTGTATACTATCTTGTAAATTCGAGTAAGAGTTGGTTATGATGTCTAGAAGGGTTATGAATGGTGACGGGTTTAGAACTAAGAAAACAGAACACCAATGGAGTACATACTCTTACGAGTAAGCCTCGGGGTGTTTCTAAGAACAACATTGGAGTATATACTCTTACGAGTTAGCCTCAGGTTGTTCCCAGAAATTAGTTCTCACCTCTCGCGTTACATCTATCCCAACTGGTCATTTCCAACAATTACGATGATTAACGATAGTTGGTATACATTTTCGCGCGGGCCGCACGGACAAGAGATTTATTCAATAACTAAGTCGTGTATTCCTTTTAAATCATAGGCGCAATCAAAACGTAGACGTACTTAAATTGATTTACATTGAGTACGAGTATTGGTTATAAGGTTTCGTTCTTTGGAATAGGTGGTGCCTCTTTTTCTGGTTTATCTCCTTAACCCCTCGTGATGTATGGATTTCATCACCACACGCCATAACCTAAGTGAAGTTATGGGCACGAGGTTGTGGGCGGAGTTTACTAAGAACTTGAGATTATATACTATCTCACAAATTTGGCTGATTGTTGGATATGGTGAATGGGTTTATGATTGGTGCCGGGTTTCGGATCTAAGCAATAGAACACCATTGGAGTATATACCGTAACTGGTTAGCCTCGGGGTGTCTCTAGGAACAACATTGGAGTATATACTCTTACGAGTAAGCCTCGGGTTGTTCTAAATATTAGTCCTTACCTCTCGCGTTATCTCTATTCCTACTAACCATTTCTAAATGTAACTAAGCTGAATTGTAGTCGTTATACATTTTCGCACGGGCCGCACGTCCAGGAACTTTACTTAATGCTCAATTCGCGTACTCTCTGTAAATCATAAGTGCATACGAATACGGATAAATACATGAACTTAATACGACATAATCCTTTAAATAGATGGTATATCGGATTAAGCATGCTTAGACCTCCCGGAATCAGACTTCATCTTCGGATGAACGAGACCCATTGCACAGTCGAGAGCCTCTGCACCACGTACCATCGGGTCCAAAGGAAATAAATAAAACTTAGTCAAATTTGTGTGTTTATATGTGCATTAAAAACTGTAAAGGACTAACAACCGTTACTTAGCTTGCATAACCTCTTTTTAGGCTTTATGATACTCGGATTTCACTACCAAGTACCCTAACCTAAGTGAAGTTAGGGGCATAAGGCCGAAGAAGAGGTCATTCTTTGCATTCAATTTTTTTAGCACGTAACTCGTGTGTTTTCTGCAGGTTCTAACGTTTTCTCTTATGCATGCACTCCATCATTCACGTAGGATTTTTTTTAATGCATTTTATTGCAAGAAAATGTGTGGTGCATAAATTCAATGTGAATTATGGTTTGCTTGCATTTCAACCTTGTCTATATGTGTTCTAACTAAATTCTTGGGTTTAGCATTATATAGTTTTAATTTGCAGAAAACATGTGTCTTAGTTTATTACATTCTTTTGCATAGCCCATAAAATTGATTAAATCAATTGCATTACTTAGTACAATACATATAGTGTCTTAACTATTATAAATTTTGTGTATTAGTAGTTTTTAAGTATTTGTGTGTATTTATAGTATGTTTTGATAGTTTTACTATTTTATTTGTTATCCCTTTGTTTTCTAAATATGCTTTACAATTTTGGTTAGTATTCCTCTATATATCTCATATTAATTGTTCATACTAACACTTGGTCTTTGGTGGATGTCAGGCTAATGAATGTCCGATCAGAATCCTGGACCATCTAGAACAAACTTTGAGGAGATCGCAGAGAGAATAGCGAGACTTAAAGCTCAAACTGACATCCTGGATTATCCCATCATCGAGGAAGTTTCCGAGTCTTCACATTCATCAACCGAGCATACTTTAGCCTCATCAACCGACCATACTTCAGAACCAGAAGCACAAGAAATCAACATGGCCAATGCAGGACAATCTCTTCGTCAGCGCACCTGCTCAACAGAATGGAGCAGTGGGCCTTCGAGCATTGCTTTTCCACAACCGGAGGAAAACATGAAGGATATCGAGCTAAAGAGTGGCTTCCTCCACCGACTACCCATTTTTCATGGACTTTCCAATGAAGATCCGAACAAGCATCTCAAACAATTCCAATTTGTTTGTAACAGCATGAAGCCATCTGATGCTGATACGGAGCTCTTTAAACTGAAGGCATTCCCATTCACCCTAGTCGACAGGGCCGAGTCTTGGCTTATGGAACTACCGCCGAACCATATCACTTCATGGAAGCAACTTGCGGACATGTTCCTAGCGAAGTACTTCCCGGCTTCCAAGATCACCGTCTTGAGAAAGCAAATTACTGGCATCACACAGAAATTGGACGAGACCTTCGGCCAATACTACGACCGATTCAAGGTTTTGTGTGCCACTTGCCCATCGCATGGATTTTCCGAGACCAATCTCATGAACTACTTTTACGATGGTCTCAAGCCGATCGATAGGGAATTGCTGGATGCAGCAGCCACCGGTGCATTCATGGACCTAACTGAAACCGAAGCTAGAGCTCTTCTAGAGAATCGAGCGAATAATGATGCACAATATGGAATGTCCAACAGACGAGCAGTCGGTGAAGCGAGTTCTACAACCGACACGGACGAAAAGTACGACAAACTAGCTCATATGCTAGAAAAGGTTTTAGAACTCGAGACGACAAGAGCGAAGGCAACTCAACGGCCTGTTTGCGGCATATGTCAAACACAAGGTCACCACAACGACCAGTGCCCTCAAGTGCCGGAACAAGCAAGCGAGCCGGAGCACGCTAACGCCATCGGCGGATATCAGGGAGGACAACGGTATAACAATTACAACAACTATGTCAACCGTGATCATCCGGGGTTTAGATGGAGCAGCAATGAGGGAACTTTGAACCCTCCAGCACCTCAACAAAGCTACCAACGCCCTCCATTTCAACCAAGGCCACCGATGCAGCAGGGTTCGTCTTCGCAATCCTTCACCAACCCGGATTACGACAAGATGTTGTCGCAACTTTCGGCCTCCACTCAAGTTCTCCTCGACGGACAATCGAAGACAAAGGAGACACTTGACTCACATGGCCGCGACATCACCGAAGTGAAGAAGCAGCTTGGCCAGCTTGTTGATTTCATGGGCCAAATCAAGGAAACCGGTCGGCTTCCACCTCAAACCACTCCAAATCAACGAAACGTGAATGCTATAGTCACGAGGAGTGGGAAGATACTTGAGGAACCAAAGACCAAGCGATCTCATCTTGATGAAGTCACCATCGAGGACATCACCAACGAAGAAGAAGATGAGATCGATCCGGCAATTCAAGAGGCCGAGAAAAAGAAGGTGACGCCTAATGTCACCAAGGCACAATCACCTCCACAACCTACCCCAATCAAAGGTAAAAGCCCTATTCCTTCAAATACGGTGATTACTAATTCTCCGTTTGCTGTTGCACCTTTCCCAAGCAGATTATCAAAATCAAAGAAGAAGGATGCCCAATATGAAGATATCCTGGACATCTTCCGAAAGGTGCAAGTGAATTTGCCCTTGATCGAGTGCATAAAACAAGTGCCGATATACGCAAAGTTTCTGAAAGAATTATGCACTCAGAGGAGGCAAACTCGAGAGAAGGAGGTCGTGAAGGTGAACGCAACCGTTTCGGCGGTTTTGCAGCGTCGGCTACCCCCAAAACTGAAGGACCCAGGGAGCTTTGCAGTTCCTTGCGTAATCGGTGACACCCACTTCCAAGATGTGATGCTTGATCTTGGAGCTTCCATCAACGTCATGCCTTACTATCTTTACGAATCGATGGAGCTTGGAGATCTCAAGCAAGATGGTGTTGTCATCCAATTAGCCGATCGCACACACAAGTATCCGAGGGGATACGTAGAAGACGTTCTCGTACAAGTCAACAACTTGATATTCCCAGCCGATTTCTACATAGTTGACATGGAAGAGAGTCCACTGAACACCACGCCATTGCTACTTGGGCGACCTTTCATGCGGACTGCGAGGACGAAGATTGATGTTTTCCAAGGCACTTTCTCCATGGAGATTGATGGAGAAAGAATCGAGTTCAACATCCTGGACGGGATGAAGTTTCCAATGTCGAGCGTAGCTGCCATTTCGACATACGATTCCGTGGATACCTTAGCACAAGGCTACCTCGACACCATCAATGAGGATGAACTCGACATGGCCATTCAACTTGGGCATGACGGCCTTCTCGAGGCCTTACTAGAGCTTGAACCTCGTATTCAAGACATGGCCATGGCCCTAAATGCGGCACCACGAAAAGTAAGCTTTTCTCCTCCTATACCAATTACTTTTGGTACTAATAAAATGGTTCCTTCCATTGTAGAAGCTCCCGTTTTAGAACTCAAGCTACTACCGGACCATCTTAAGTATGCGTACTTGGGCGAGAATGAAACTTTACCGGTCATTATTTCGTCCGCGCTAGAAGAGGAACAGGAGGAGAAGCTCGTGAGTGTACTAAAGAGGTACAAACCCGCAATAGGCTGGACACTTGCGGACATCAAGGGAATCAATCCAGCAACCTGTGTGCATAGGATTTTCCTTGAAGAAGGCACCAAGCCTACGCGGGAAGCGCAACGTCGGCTCCACCCTCCGATGATGGAGGTGGTAAAAAAGGAGGTAATTAAACTCATGGACTGTGGAGTTATTTACCCTATTTCTGATAGCCGTTGGGTTTCCCCAGTGCAGGTAGTACCTAAGAAATCGGGAATTACCGTCGTCGAGAATCTGGAAAATGAACTTGTGCCACAACGGACGATCACTGGACACCGAGTGTGCATTGATTACCGGAAGCTCAACGCCGCAACCCGCAAGGATCATTTTCCATTACCATTCATCGACCAAATGCTGGAAAGATTAGCCGGCCATGCATTTTATTGTTTTCTCGACGGATACTCCGGCTACAACCAAATTAGCATTGCGGAGGAAGATCAAGAAAAGACAACGTTCACGTGCCCGTTCGGAACGTTTGCATATCGCCGCATGCCATTTGGACTGTGTAACGCACCAGGTACATTTCAACGTTGCATGCTCTCAATTTTCTCCGAGTACATTGAAAACATTATTGAAGTATTCATGGACGACTTTAGTGTATTCGGGAATGATTTTGATGCATGCTTAAACAATCTAGAAACTATTTTAAAAAGATGCGTTGAAACGAACTTGGTGCTTAATTGGGAGAAGTGCCATTTCATGGTTACGCAAGGGATAGTGTTAGGTCATATTATCTCTGAAAAAGGGTTAGAAGTAGATAAATCTAAAGTAGATCTTGTGCGTCACTTACCCTCTCCAACTTCGGTTAGAGAGATTCGTTCATTTCTTGGACACGCAGGATTTTATCGTAGGTTTATCAAGGACTTTTCCCACATCTCTCGCCCCTTGTGTAAACTGCTGCAAAAGGAGACCCCGTTCGTCTTTGATGAAGAATGCAACGCTGCCTTCAACAAGTTGAAGGAGCTTCTTACGAGCGCTCCTATTTTATGCAGCCCTGATTGGTCTCTGCCATTTGAACTCATGTGCGACGCCTCGGATTATGCCGTAGGAGCCGTCTTGGGTCAGCGGAAGGACAAGAAGCCTTGCGTAATCTATTACGCCTCTCGGACGCTTGATGAAGCGCAAAGAAATTATACTACCACCGAGAAGGAGTTTCTTGCCGTGGTTTTTGCTTTAGATAAATTTCGATCTTATTTACTTCAAACTAAAGTAACTGTGTTTACCGACCATGCAGCTTTGAAGTATCTAATGCTCAAGAAGGACGCAAAACCACGGCTTATCAGATGGATACTTCTACTCCAAGAATTCAACATAGAAATCAAGGATAAGAAGGGAGTAGAAAACGTCGTCGCTGACCACCTATCACGTTTGATAGGTGACCATGAGCCTATCGAGATTGAAGAAACTTTTCCGGATGAAAAACTCTTCGGAATTGAGGTAACTACTTCGGAAACTCCTTGGTATGCCGATATCGTTAATTATTTAGTTACCGGTGAGTTTCCGTCTACCATGCATAAATTTCAACGTGACAAACTTAAGCATAATGCTAGAACATTTATCTGGGATGAGCCTTATTTGTGGAAACAATGCTCCGATTTAGTAATTAGGAGATGTATCCCGGATAGTGAATTCAAGCCTATTTTAGACTTTTGTCACAATGAAGCATGTGGGGGACACTTTGGTTCTAGGAGGACAGCCCTTAAAATTTTGGATTGCGGTTTCTTTTGGCCTAGTTTATTTCGCGATGCTCATGCATATTGCGCTACATGTGATAAGTGCCAAAGATTCGGTAATTTAGGACCTAAAGATCAAATGCCACAACACTACATATTTAATGTTGAAATTTTTGATGTGTGGGGTATTGATTTTATGGGACCATTTCCTCCCTCCAATGGTTTTACTTACATCTTACTCGCAGTAGATTATGTTTCTAAATGGGTGGAGGCAAAGGCCACCCGGACTAATGATTCGCGAGTTGTTGCAGATTTCCTACGAACTAACATTTTCAGTAGATTTGGAATGCCACGCGTTCTAATCAGCGATGGAGGAAGTCACTTTTGCAACCGCACGGTGGAAGCACTAATGAGGAAGTATGGCGTAAAACACAAGGTTTCCACACCATACCACCCTCAAACTAATGGAATGGCTGAAGTTTCCAACCGTGAGATCAAGAAGATTTTGGAGCGCACCGTCCGCCCCAACCGGAAAGATTGGAGTCAATGCTTAGACGATGCATTGTGGGCTTACAGGACTGCCTACAAGACCCCCATCGGTATGTCCCCTTTCCGATTAATCTATGGGAAGGCGTGCCATCTTCCGGTTGAACTAGAGCACAAGGCATGGTGGGCCGTGAAGAAATTCAACATTGATCGAGATGCCGCAGGCTTACATCGGAAGCTTCAACTTTGTGAACTTGAAGAAATCAGAAATGATGCTTTCGACAATGCGTGGATTTACAAAGAGAAGACGAAAAAGATCCACGATCAGATGATTCGCGGGAAGAGTTTTGAACCGGGGCAGAAAGTATTGCTTTTCAATTCAAGACTTAAGCTCTTTCCGGGAAAGCTTCGCTCTCGATGGATGGGGCCATTCATAGTTTCTCAAGTCCTACCTCATGGAGCAGTTCTCATTCGATCTATCGACAAGGGTAGTGAGTTCAAAGTAAATGGCCATCGCTTGAAGCCATATTTTGAGGCATTTGCGGAGCACACCGTGGAGGAGATGCAACTGCAAGAACCGGCCATTTCAAAAACAAAATGATGCATCACGTCCAAAGCTAACGACGTAAAACCAGCGCTCATTGGGAGGCAACCCAATAGGGAGACAACAGATTTGTTTTCTTCTCCCCTTTTACTTAATTTAATGGCTTTTTGCGTATTAGATTAAAAGTTTCATAGATCCTATACTCCATGTTTAATTCTATACATTTACTTTAAGTACATTGAGGGCAATGTAAAGTTTAAGTGTGGGGGAAGGGTTTACAATTTAATTGTGTCTAAATTAGTGTTTTTCAGAGTCTTTAGGATGCCCTTAACTAGTCAATGATGAAATTGGATCAATACGAACACATATGGCGTATGAATCACATGCATCGAATTCTTGTGCTAATTGAGATATTCTATATGTTTTTAACATGTAGTAGATATGAATTGCAAAACATGGTACAGAAATCGCATGCTTGAATAAGTTTTTAATCATATGAACCCTATGTGAGCTTTTGAGCTATCTATTCTTTATTCGAGTGAATATGCATCCATTTCGTAGCTACTAGCTTATATATGCCTCATTTAATTGCTTGCCATAGATTTTAATGAACTAGAGAATACTAGAACTTACTCATGTCAATTTGCAAAGCTTTTAAGTTGATACATACTTTGATTTTGGAAATGATTAAAGGCATTTAGGATTTTCCACCACATTGCCATATATCCATGTATCCCAATTGTACGCACAAGTTGCGACACCCCTAGATAAACCAATTGAGCCCACGTTAAGCTTTTCTTTCATCACCATATATACCTAAACACTTACCCTAGTATAGAATATCCTTACCTTTGTTCCGGAAACTTGGTGAGAATTTTTCGAAACTAGCACATAAGATGGTGGTTCGGTAGGAAAGATTGGAAGAGTTAATGTGAGTAAGGGGAAAGACTTGTCCAAATAGCTAAAAAAAAAAAGTATGTGATTGCCAAAAAAAAGAAAAGAAAAAAAATATATTTGAGAGAATGAAAAGAAAAAAAAAAATTAGTATCTCTCATGGCAATATGTTGTGTTCTAAGAATAACCATTTGGATTAACGTCCCCCTTATTTACGGATTTGGAGTTTACGATAAATTGAAGGCCCAAAAATAGAACAAATATGGCCTTTGTCCTGTCCGAAAAGCTCAAAGGGTAGTTTAAATTGAAGTATACATGGTAACATTCGAGTGGAGATGGAGGACGAATTTGGTGCTAGACTAAGTCGTTGGAACGTTTTTATCACCACATATCTAAATTTCGAATGCCTTAGCCTTAACCCCATTACAACCTCACTAAAAGTCCTTTATGATCCTTAAAATGAGTAGCTTTCAATTAGTAGAGTAAGTTGCATGAGTAAGCTTATGGTTTTGGTTCATTTGTGCAAGTAATCAAACTTTATTCATGTGGTTTTCATTTCAATTCATATACACTTTAAGTGAACCATTTTCATGAGTGAAAAATATGATGAGTGCATCCTTGTGAGTTGATTAAACCTTTATTCAAAGCATGCACAGCTATAACATAACCATTGTTTTCTCTATGTCTTACTTGTTCATTACATAAATTATATCGCAATTATCTCTTGAATTCGTTGAGCATACACGTTGAAATTCATGTGAGCCATCGCCATATACTTATGCAAATTCTGAGACAAATTTTAGCTAAGGGCTTAGTTGTTCTTTCTTTTGTTTTAAATTCTTAGAGAGTCTTAGTTTAACTTAGTGTTTGCTAAGGGACTAGCAAAGTCTAAGTGTGGGGGAATTTGATATACGCATTTTATGCTCGTTTCTTAAACGCATTTCCCTTTTCGTTTAGCTATGTTATTATCTTAGTTTTTATGTTTTCCTTACTTAAATTGTTATTTTGAAGATATTTACGGTGGAGATTAATAACGGCGCAATTCGGAGGAATTTCGGCGATTTTGCGATTTTTGCGATTTCGGACCACGAAAAATGGGCCGGCCCAAAAAGCAAATTATGGGCCGATTTCTCAACTCTTGTTTCGGCCCATTAACAAGCCCAAACCCATGTAATTCGGCCTAGATGCCTTTTGGTGAAGAGGAAAAGTCTTGTTTTGAAAGGGCAAGTCAACATTATCAAGCTAATAATCACAAATGGTGACTACACATGGTGATTCATGCTTAGGGTTCCCAAATGGTGACTACACTAGGTGACTCTTGCTTTGCATTAAATGAAAAGATGACTTGCCATGGTGACAAGCTAGGTGATTCATGCTTAGGGTTTGGCAATGGTGACTAAGTGTGTGACTTGCCTTAATGATCATTGCTTGCATTTAATGAAGCAAGGCAAGGTGGAAGAGAGAAGAGCAACATCCTTGCCCTATAAATACAAGGAGGCCGGCCTCATTCATTCCCATCTCTCATTTTACAAGCCAAAGCTCTACACAAATACTCTTCCACCATAAACACTCCAAAGTTCATTACAAAGCCGAAGCACATCCTTTACCATTCCAAGCCGAAGCAAGCAAGGTTACTCCTTCCAAGCCGAAGCTATCAAGCCTCCTCCATCCAACACAATACGCTAAGTCCCTTGTGAAGGAAGTCCATCTCCACCGTAGTTCATCAAGCACTCAAGACAAAAAGTGTAACCATGATCTTCACTCTCATTTCTTTAGCTTTGTATTTGAATCTTTTGATGTATTGGAATAACAAGTTTAGAAAGTTTAGATTTGTGTATCAAATGAATAACAAGTTTAGATTTGTGTTTCATGTGCCTAAACCGATTTGTAATATGCATGTGTTTGTGATTTATAGCTTTTTATGCATGTTTGATACAATCTTAAAGCTTCGAATGCATGTATTAGAAAATACGCTAAGTCCCTCTCTTTTGCATGTTTCGATGATCGTAAGTTGTTTAGGATGTTTATACGCTAAGTTGCATTCCTACACAATTATCACGCATGTGTATTTAGTTAGAAGTTATGAATTTCGCAAGTTACAAAAAGGTTTGATGCATGAAAAGGGTAGGTTAATAAGATGAGTTGATCACATGTAATTAGTAGTGTAACTTCTTATTTTTAGCAAGCATAATTAGACTTTAAGTTTCTTGATTGTTGAAACTTGTCTATGAGTAAAACATGTTAGATACCTAAGAGTTTTAGTTGTGTTTGCATGTTATGTACTTTAATTTCGTAGATTAAATAACCAATTTCCAATCCCCCCAAACTTTTATATTTCCGCTTAATAATGAAACCATGCATGCGCCCTTAATTCCCCGGATAAAGAACGATCCCTACTCGCCAATATTACAAATGACAAAAGAAGGGTTTAAATTACAATGCGCGTAATCGGTGTTTTTAAGGTCTACTGATCATTAACTTTAAATGCATGTTTTGCGCGTATCAGTAAAACATGTTAGATGCCTAAGAGTTTTAGTTGTGTTTGCATGTTATGTACTTTAAATTCGTAGATTAAATAACCAACTTCCAATCCCCCCAAATATTTACATTTCCGCATAATAACGAAACCATGCATGCGCCCTTAATTCCCCGGATAAAGAACGATCCCTACTCGCCAATATTACAAATGACAAACGAAGGGTTTAAATTGCAATGCGCGTAATCGGTGTTTTTAAGATCTACTTTGTGTTATCGTAAAAGCATGTTTTGCGTGTATCAACAATATCAAGCTTTGTGACTCATTTTAGTGACTAAGCTTTGTGATCATCACAAAAGATGACTTGCCATGTGACTTGCCATGGTGACTCTTGCTTAGGGTTTATAAATGGTGACTTGCATGGTGACTCTTGCTTAGGGTTCATAAATGATGATCACAAATGGTGACTTGCCTAGGTGACTAAGGCTTGCATTAAATGGAGGGAGGCAAGGTGGAAGAGAGAAGGCAACATCCCTTGCCTATATAAGAGAGGAGGCAGCCATAAAACAGATCCATCACTTAAATTACTAGCCAAAGCTCTACACAAATACTCTTCCACCATAAACACTTCAAGGTTTCTCAAGCAAAGCCGAAGCACATCTCCTCCATCCAAGCCGAAGCAATCCTCCTCCATCCAACACAATACGCTAAGTCCCTTGTGAAGGAAATCCATCTCCACCGTAGATCATCAAGCATTCAAGACAAAAAGTGTAACCAATCTTCACTTTCATTTCTTTTGCTTTGTATTTGAACCTTTTGATGTATTGGAATACATTTATGTATCAAATGAAGAACAAGTTTAGATTTGTGTTTTATGAGTTTAAACTGATTCATAAGTTGCATGTGTTTATGATTTCTAGCCTTTTATGCATGTTTGATACAATCTTAAAGCTTCGAATGCATGTGTTAGAAAATACGCTAAGTCCCTCTCTTTCGCATGTTTCGATGATCGTATGTTGTTTAGGATGTTTATACGCTAAGTTGCATTCCTACTCAATTATTAAGCATGTGTATTTAGTTAGAAGTTATGAATTTCGTAACTTACAAAAAGGTTTGATGCATGAAAAGGGTAGGTTAATAAGATCAGATGATCACATGTAATTAGTAGTATAACTTCTTATTTTTAGCAAGCATAATTAGACTTTAAGTTTCTTGATTGTTGAAACTTGTCTATGAGTAAAACATGTTAGATGCCTAAGAGTTTTAGTTGTGTTTGCATGTTTTTGTACTTTAATTTCGTAGATTAAACAATCAACTTCCAATCCCCCCAACATTTATATTTCCGCTTATTAACGAAACCATGCATGCGCCCTTAATTCCCCGGATAAAGAACGATCCCTACTCGCCAATATTACAAATGACAAAAGAAGGGTTTAAATTGCAATGCGCGTAATCTGTGTTTTTAAGTTAACGTGAATGCATGTTTTGCGCGTATCACATGCAAGTCACCATTTATAAACCCTAAGCAAGAGTCACCATGGCAAGTCACATGGCAAGTTATCTTTTGTGATGATCACAAAGCTTAGTCACTAAAATGAGTCACAAAGCTTGATATTGTTGACTTTTCCTCTTCCCCAAGTTGCTTCCATGCCAAAATTAATGGGCTTGGGCTGGTTTTTGGGCCAAAACAAACTTTGAGAAATGGGCCCAAAAAATGCTTTTTGGGCCAGCCCATTCCCGGTTGTCCAAAATCGCAAAAATCGCAAAATCGCCGAAATTCCTCCGAATTGCGTCGTTATTCATCTCCACCGTAAATATCTTCAAAATAACAAATTAAATAAGAAAAACATAAAAACTAAGATTATAACATAGCTAAACGTAAAGGGAAATGCGTTTAAGAAACGAGCATAAAATGCGTATATCAAATTCCCCCACACTTAGACTTTGCTAGTTGATATACGCATTTTATGCTCGTTTCTTAACGCATTTCCCTTTTCGTTTAGCTATGTTATAATCTTAGTTTTTATGTTTTTCTTAATTAATATGTTATTTTGAAGATATTTACGGTGGAGATTAATAACGACGCAATTCGGAGGAATTTCGGCGATTTTGCGATTTTTGCGATTTTGGACCTCCGAAAATGGGCCGGCCCAAAAAGCAAATTGTGGGCCGAATTCTCAACTTTTATTTCGGCCCATTATAAGGCCCAAACACATTCAATTCGGCAAGGATGCCCTTTGGGGAAGTTGAAAAGTCAAGCTTATCAAGCTAATCATCACAAATGGTGACTCTTGCTTAGGGTTAATAAATGATCATCACAAAAGATGACTTGCCATGGTGACTCTTGCTTTGGGCTTGTAAATGATGATCACACATGGTGACTTGCATGGTGACTTGCCATATTGATCATTGCTTGCATTTAATGGAAGGAGGCAAGGTGGAAGAGAGAAGGCAAACATCCTTGCCTATAAATACCAAGGGAGGCTGAACCATTCAAGACATCACTCATTTTACTAAGCCAAAGCTCTACACAAATACTCCTCCACCATTAAACACTTGAAGGTTCACACAAAGCCGAAGCATCCATCTCCTCCATTCCAAGCCGAAGCATCTCCTCCTCCATTCCAAACCGAAGCATCCATCTCCTCCTCCAAGCCGAAGCTATCATTCTCCATCCCTCACAATACGCTAAGTCCCTTGTGAAGGAAAGCCATCTCCACCGTAGTTCATCAAGCACTCAAGACAAAAAGTGTAACCATGATCTTCACTTTCATTTCTTTAGCTTTGTATTTGAATCTTTTGATGTATTGGAATAACAAGTTTAGATTTGTGTATCAAATGAAGAACAAGTTTAGATTTGTGTTTTATGTGTTTAAACCGATTTGTAATATGCATGTGTTTATGATTTCTAGCCTTTTATGCATGTTTGATACAATCTTAAAGCTTCGAATGCATGTGTTAGAAAATACGCTAAGTCCCTCTCTTTCGCATGTTTCGATGATCGTAAGTTGTTTAGGATGTTTATACGCTAAGTTGCATTCCTACTCAATTATTAAGCATGTGTATTTAGTTAGAAGTTATGAATTTCGTAACTTACAAAAAGGTTTGATACATGAAAAGGGTAGGTTAATAAGATGAGATGATCACATGTAATTAGTAGTGTAACTTCTTATTTTTAGCAAGCATAATTAGACTTTAAGTTTCTTGATTGTTGAAACTTGTCTATGAGTAAAACATGTTAGATGCCTAAGAGTTTAGTTGTGTTTGCATGTTGTGTACTTTAATTTCGTAGATTAAAACAACCAATTTCCAATCCCCCCAAACATTTACATTTCCGCTTATTAACGAAACCATGCATGCGCCCTTAATTCCCCGGATAAAGAACGATCCCTACTCGCCGATATTATAAATGACAAAAGAAGGGTTTAAATTGCAATGCGCGTAATCGATGTTTTTAGGGTCGACTTTGTGTTATCGTGAATGCATGTTTTGCGCGTATCACTAGTCCCTTAGCAAACACTAAGTTAAACTAAGACTCCCTAAGAATTTAAAACAAAGGAAAGAACATAACTAAGCCCTTAGCTAAAATTTGTCTCAGAATTTGCATAAGTATATGGCGATGGCTCACATGAATTTCAACTTGTATGCTCAACAAATTCAAGAGATAATTGCGATATAATTATGTAATGAACAAGTAAGACATAGAAAAAACAATGGTTATGTTATAGCTGTGCATGCTTTGAATAAAGGTTTAATCAACTTATAAGGATGCACTCATCATATTTTTCACTCATGAAAAGGGTTCACTTAAAGTGTATATGAATTGAAATGAAAACCACATGAATGAAGTTAATTACTTGCACAAATGAACCAAAACCATAAGCTTACTCATGCAACTTACTCTACTAATTGAAAGCTACTCATTTTAAGGATCATAAAGGACTTTTAGTGAGGTTGTAATGGGGTTAAGGCTAAGGCATTCGAAATTTAGATATGTGGTGATAAAAACATTCCAACGACTTAGTCTAGCACCAAATTCGTCCTCCATCTCCACTCGAATGTTACCATGTATACTTCAATTTAAACTACCCTTTGAGCTTTTCGGACAGGACAAAGGCCATATTTGTTCTATTTTTGGGCCTTCAATTTGTCGTAATCTCCAAATCCGCAAAATAAGGGGGACGTTAATCCAAAGGGTTTATACTTAGAACACAACATATTGCCATGAGAGATAATAATAATTTTTTTTTTCTTTTCATTCTCTCAAATATATATTTTTTTCTTTTCTTTTTGGCAATCCCATACTTTTTTAGCTATTTGGACAAGTCTTTCCCCTTACTCACATTAACTCTTTTAATCTTTCCTACCAAACCATAATCTTATGTGCTAGTTTCGAAAAATTCTCACCAAGTTTCCGGAACAAGGGTAAGGATATTCTATACTAGGGTAAGTGTTTAGGTATATATGGTGATGAAAGAAAAGCTTAACGTGGGCTCAATTGGTTTATCTAGGGGTGTCGCAACTTGTGCGTACAAATGGGATACATGGATATATGGCAATGTGGTGGAAAATCCTAAATGCCTTTAATCATTTCCGAAATCAAAGTATGTATCAACTTAAAAGCTTTGCAAATTGACATGAGTAAGTTCTAGCATTCTCTAATTCATTAAAATCTATGGCAAGCAATCAAATGAGGCATATATAAGCTAGTAGCTACGAAATGGATGTACATTCACTCGAATAAAGAACAGATAGCTCAAAAGCTCACATAGGGTTCATATGATTAAAAACTTATTCAAGAATGCGATTTCTGTACCATGTTTTGCAATTCATATGTACTACATGTTAAAAACATATAGAATATCTCTATTAGCACAAGAATTCGATGCATGTGATTCATACGCCATATGTGTTCGTGTTGATCTAATTTCATCATCGACTAGTTAAGGGCGTCCTAAAGACTCTGAAAAACACTAATTTAGACACAATTAAATTGTAAACCCTTCCCCCACACTTAAACTCTACATTGCCCTCAATGTACTAAAGTAGAAGTATAGAATTTAAAAATGGAGTATAGGGTCTACGAAAATTTTAATTCTAATACGCAAAAAGCCATTAAATTAATTAAAAGGGGAGAAGAAAACAAATCTGTTGTCTCCCTATTGGGTTGCCTCCCAATGAGCGCTCATTTTACGTCGTTAGCTTTGGATGTGATGCATCATTTTGTTTTTGAAATGGCCGGTTCTTGGAGTTGCATCTCCTCCACGGTATGCTCCGCAAATGCCTCAAAATAGGGCTTCAAGCGATGGCCATTTACTTTGAACTCACTGCCTTTGTCGATAGATCTAATGAGAACTGCTCCATGAGGCAGAACTTGAGAAACTATGAATGGCCCCATCCATCGAGAGCGAAGCTTTCCCGGAAAGAGCTTAAGTCTTGAATTGAAAAGCAATACTTTCTGCCCAAATGCTAATTTGGTTGTAGCCGACGTATACTGTCTTTTCTTGATCTTCCTCCGCAATGCTAATTTGGTTGTAGCCGGAGTATCCGTCGAGAAAACAATAAAATGCATGGCCGGCTAATCTTTCCAGCATTTGGTCGATGAATGGTAATGGAAAATGATCCTTGCGGGTTGCGGCGTTGAGCCTCCGGTAATCAATGCACACTCGGTGTCCAGTGATCGTCCTTTGTGGCACAAGTTCATTTTCCAGATTCTCGACGACGGTGATTCCCGATTTCTTGGGTACTACCTGCACAGGGGAAACCCAACGGCTATCAGAAATAGGGTAAATAACTCCACAGTCCATGAGTTTAATTACCTCCTTTTTTACCACCTCCATCATCGGAGGGTGGAGCTGACGTTGCGCTTCCCGCGTAGGCTTGGTGCCTTCTTCAAGGAAAATCCTATGCACACAGGTTGCTGGATTTATTCCCTTGATGTCCGCAAGCGTCCAGCCTATTGCGGTTTTGTACCTCTTGAGTACACTCACGAGCTTCTCCTCCTGCTCCTCTTCTAGCGCGGACAAAATAATGACCGGTAAAGTTTCATTCTCGCCCAAGTACGCATACTTCAGATGGTCCGGTAGTAGCTTGAGTTCTAAAACTGGAGCTTCTACAATGGAAGGAACCATTTTATTAGTACCAAAAGTAATTGGTAAAGGAGGAGAAAAACTTACTTTTCGTGGTGCGGCATTTAGGGCCATGGCCATATTTTGAATTCGAGGTTCAAGCTCTTGTAAGGCCTCGAGAAGGGCGTCTTGCCCGAGTTGAATGGCCATGTCGAGTTCATCCTCATTGATGGTGTCGAGGTAGCCTTGTGCTAAGGTATCCACGGGATCATATGTCGAAATGGCAGCTACGCTCGACATTGGAAACTTCATCCCGTCCAGGATGTTGAACTCGATTCTTTCTCCATCAATCTCCATGGAGAAAGTGCCTTGAAACACATCGATCTTCGTTCTCGCAGTCCGCATGAAAGGTCGCCCAAGCAGCAGTGGCGTGGTGTTCAAAGGACTCTCCTCCATGTCAACGATATAAAAATCCGCTGGAAAAATCAGGTTGTTGACCTGCACAAGAACGTCTTCTACGTATCCCCTCGGATACTTGTGTGTGCGATCGGCTAATTGGATGACAACACCATCTTGCTTGAGATCTCCAAGCTCCATCGATTCGTAAAGATAGTAAGGCATGACGTTGATGGAGGCTCCGAGATCAAGCATCACGTCTTCGAAGTGGTTGTCACCGATTACGCAGGGAACTGCAAAACTCCCTGGCTCCTTCAGTTTTGGGGGTAGCCGACGCTGCAAAACCGCCGAAACGGTTGCGTTCACCTTCACAACTTCCTTCTCTAGAGTTTGCCTCCTCTGTGTGCATAATTCTTTCAGAAACTTCGCGTATATCGGCACTTGTTTTATGCACTCGATCAAGGGAAAATTCACTTGCACCTTTCGGAAGATGTCCAAGATATCTTCATATTGGGCATCCTTCTTCTTTGATTTTGATAATCTGCTAGGGAAAGGTGCAACAGCAAACGGAGAATTAGTAATAACCGTATTTGAAGGAATAGGGCTTTTACCTTTGATTGGGGTGGGTTGTGGAGGGGATTGTGCCTTGGTGACAATAGCCTTCTTCTTCTCGGCTTCTTGAGCTGCCGGATCGATCTCATCTTCTTCTTCGTTGGTTATGTCCTCAATGGTGACTTCATCGAGATGAGATCGCTTGGTCTTTGGTTCTTCAAGTATCTTCCCACTCCTTGTGACAATAGCATTCACGTTTCTTTGATTAGGAGTGGGTTGAGGTGGAAGCCGACCGGTTTCATTGATTTTACCCATGAAATCAACAAGTTGGCCAAGCTGCTTCTTCACTTCTGTGATGTCGCGGCCATGAGAGTCGAGTGTCTCCTTTGTCTTCGATTGTCCTTCGAGGAGAACTTGTGTTGAGGCCGAAAGTTGCGACAACATCTTGTCGTAATCCGGGTTGGTGAAGGATTGAGATGACGAACCATGCTGCATCGGTGGCCTTGGTTGAAATGGAGGGCGTTGGTAGCTTTGTTGAGGTGCTGGAGGGTTCAAAGTTCCCTCGTTGCTGCTCCATCTAAAACCTGGATGATCTCGGTTGCCAAAATTGTTGTAGTTGTTGTACCGTTGGCCTCCTTGATATCCGCCGATGGCGTTAACTTGCTCCGGCTCGCTAGCTTGCTCCGGCACTTGAGGGCATTGGTCATTATGGTGACCTTGTACTTGACATATGCCACAAATAGGCCGTTGAGTTGTCTTGGCTCTTGTCGTCTCGAGTTCTAAAACTTTCTCTAGCATATGAGCTAGTTTGTCGTATTTTTCGTCCGCGTCGGATTTAGAACTCGCTTCGCCGACTGCTCGTCTGTTGGACATTCCATATTGTGCATCATTATTAGCCCGATTCTCAAGAAGAGTTCTGGCTTCGATTTCGGTTAAGTCCATGAATGCACCGGTAGCTGCTGCATCTAGCAATTCCCTATCAATCGGCTTGAGACCATCGTAAAAGTAATTCATGAGATTGGTCTCGAAAAATCCATGCGATGGGCAAGTGGCACACAAAACTTTGAATCGGTCGTAATATTGGCCGAAGGTCTCGTCCGGTTTCTGGGTGATGCCAGTGATTTGGTTTCTCAAGACGGTGATCTTAGAGGCCGGGAAGTACTTTGCTAGGAACATATCCGCAAGTTGCTTCCATGAGGTAATATGGTTCGGCGGTAGTTCCATAAGCCAAGACTCGGCCCTGTCGACTAGGGTGAATGGGAATGCGTTCAGCTTGAAGAGCTCCGTATCAGCATCGGATGGCTTCATGCTGTTACAAACAAATTGGAATTGTTTGAGATGCTTGTTCGGATCTTCATTGGAAAGTCCGTGAAAAATGTGTAGTCGGTGGAGGAAGCCACTTTTGAGCTCGATATCCTTCATGTTTTCCTCCGGTAGTGGAAAAGCAATGCTCGAAGGCCCGCTGCTCCATTCGGTTGAGCAGGTACGTTGGCGAAGAGATTGTCCTGCATTGGCCATGTTGACTTGTTGTTCTTCCGGTTCTGAAGTATGGTTGGTTGATGAGGCTGAATTATGGTCGGTTGATGAATGTGAAAACTCGGAAACTTCTTCGATGATGGGAAAATCCAGGATGTCTGTTTGAGCTTTAAGTCTCGCTATTCTCTCTGCGATTTCCTCAAACTTTGTTCTAGATGGTCCAGGATTCCGATCGGACATTCATTAGCCTGAGCATCCACCAAAGAACAAGTGTCAGTATAAAAAAAAAGAAATATAAACTGAATATAGGAATACTAACCAAAATCGTAAGGCATATTTTAGAAAACAAAGCGATAACAAATAAAATAGTACAACTATCAAAGCAAACTATAAATACTCACAAATACTTAAAAACTACTAAAACACACAAAATTTATAATAGTTAAGACACTAGATGTAATTTAATATGTAATGCAAATGATTTAATCAATTTAAGGGCTATGCAAAAGAATGTAATAAACTTAAAAACACACGTTTTCTGCAAATTAACACTATATAATACTAAACCTAAGAATTTAGTTAGAACATATATAAACAAGGTTCAAATACAAGCAAACAATAATTCACATTGAATTTTATGCACCACACATTTTCTCAATAAAATGCATCAAACAACAATCCTACGTGAAAGATGGAGTGAATGTATAAGAGAAAATGTTAGAACCTGCAGAAAACACACGAGTTACGTGCTTAAAAAAATATGAATGCAAAGAATGACCTCTTCTTCGGTCTTATGCCCCTAACTTCACTTAGGTTAGGGTACTCGGTAGTGAAATCCGAGTATCATAAAGCCTAAGAGAGGTTATGCAAGCTAAGTAACATTTGTTAGTCCTTTACAGTTTTTAATGCACAAACAAACACAAAAATTTGACTAAGTTTTATTTATTTCCTTTGGCCCTGATGGTACGTGGTGCAGAGGCTCTCGACTGTGCAATGGGTCTCGTTCATCCGAAGATGAAGTCTGATTCCAGGAGGTCTAAGCATGCTTAATCCGATATACCATCTATTTAAAGGATTATGTCGTATTTATTTAGTTCGTATTTATCCGTATTCGTATGCACTTATGATTTACAGGGAGTACGCGAAATGATCATTCGGTAAATTTCTTGGACGTGCGGCCCGCGCGCAAATGTATACTGACTCTCGCTAATTCAGCTTTGTTACGTTTAGAAATGGCAAGTAGGGATAGAGATAACGCGAGAGGTAAGGACTAATATTTAGAACAACCCGAGGCTTACTCGTAAGAGTATATACTCCAATGTTGTTCCTAGAGACACCCCGAGGCTAACCAGTTACGGTATATACTCCAATGGTGTTCTATTGCTTAGATCCGAAACCCGGCACCAATCATAAACCCACTCACCATATCCAACAATCAGCCAAATTTGTGAGATAGTATATAATCTCAAGTCCTTAGTAAACTCCGCCCACAACCTAATGCCCATAACTTCACTTAGGTTATGGCGTGTGGTGATGAAATCCACACTTCATGAAGGGTTAAGGAGATAAACCAGAAAAAGAGGCACCACCTATTCCAAAGAACGAAACTTAAAACCAATACTCGTACTCAATGTAAATCAATTTAAGTACGTCTACGTTTTGATTGCGCTTAAGATTTAAAAAGAATACACGATTTAGTTATAGAGTAAATCTCTTGTCCGTGCGGCCCGTGCGAAAATGTATACCAACTATCGTTAATTCTCGTAATTGTTGGAAATGACCAGTTGGGATAGATGTAACGCAAGAGGTGAGAACTAATTTCTGGGAACAACCTGAGGCTAACTCGTAAGAGTATATACTCCATGGTTGTTCTTAGAAACACCCCGAGGCTTACTCGTAAGAGTATATACTCCAATGGTGTTCTATTTTCTTAGTTCAAAACCAGTCACCATTCATAACCCTTCTAGACATCAAAACCAACTTTTACTCGAAATCACAAGATAGTATACACTCTCAAGTGTTTGTAAACTCCGCCCACAACCTCATGCCCATAACTTCACTTAGGTTATGGCGTGTGGTGATAAAATCCACACTTCATGAAGGGTTAAGGAGAATGACAAACAAAAGAGGCACCACCTATTCCATAGAGATTTATTTAATAACTAAGTGCTAGTACTCAAATTAAATCAAAGACTATCCTTTATCATGAAAATAAATTATGCAAGTGTAAAATAAATTCGTATAAGTAATATGTATGAATTGAAAACATGTATGTAAATTTCTATAAGTATAAACAAGTATAAACAAGTATGTATTTCAAAAATAATAGACATGCATTTAATTACATATGTACAACGAAATCATACAAAAACTTCATAATTCCCCGGCAACGGCGCCAAAAATTGATACGCGCAAAACATGCATTTAATGTTAACACAAAGTAGACACTAAAAACATTGTCCACACGTAGTGCAATTTAAAACCCTTCTTTTGTCATTATAATATTGGCGAGTAGGGATCGTTCTTTATCCGGGGAATTAAGGGCGCATGCATGGTTTCATTAATAAGCAGAAATTTAAATGTTTGGGGGGATTGGAAATTGGTTGATTAAATGTCCTACTAAATTAAAGTGCGAAAACATGCAAACACAACAAAAACTCTTAAGCATCTAACATGTTTTACTCATAGACAAGTGTTAACAATCAAGAAACTTCAAAGTCTAATCATGCTTACTAAAAATAAGAAGTTACACTACTAATTACAAGTGATCATCTCATCTTTTTAACCTTACCCTTTTTCATGCATGATATACGCATTTTATGCTCGTTTCTTAACGCATTTCCCTTTACGTTTAGCTATGTTATTATCTTAGTTTTATGTTTTCCTTATTTAAATTGTTATTTTGAAGTTTATTACGGTGGAGATTAATATCGACGCAATTCGGAGGAATTTCGGCGATTTTGCGATTTTTGCGATTTTGGACCTCCGAAAATGGGCCGGGCCACAAAGCAAATTGTGGGCCGAATTCTCAACTCTTGTTTCGGCCCATTATCAAGCCCATTACCATCTAGTTCGGCTAGGAAGCAAAGTGGGGAAGAGGAAAAGTCAACAATATCAAGCCATGACTCACTTTGGTGACTCTTGCTTGCATTTAATGAAAAGATGACTAAGGGAGTGACTAGCATGGTGACTCTTTGCTTAGGGTTCACAAATGGTGACTTGCCATGGTGACTCTTGCTTAGGGTTCACAAATGATCATCACACATGGTGACTTGCATGGTGACTTGCCTTAATGATCATTGCTTGCATTTAATGAAGCAAGGCAAGGTGGAAGAGAGAAGAGCAACATCCTTGCCCTATAAATACAAGGAGGCCGGCCTCATTCATTCCCATCTCTTATTTTACAAGCCAAAGCTCTACACAAATACTCTTCCACCATAAACACTCCAAAGTTCATTACAAAGCTGAAGCACATCCTTTACCATTCCAAGCCGAAGCAAGCAAGGTTACTCCTTCCAAGCCGAAGCTATCAAGCCTCCTCCATCCAACACAATACGCTAAGTCCCTTGTGAAGGAAGTCCATCTCCACCGTAGTTCATCAAGCACTCAAGACAAAAAGTGTAACCATGATCTTCACTCTCATTTCTTTAGCTTTGTATTTGAATCTTTTGATGTATTGGAATAACAAGTTTAGAAAGTTTAGATTTGTGTATCAAATGAATAACAAGTTTAGATTTGTGTTTCATGTGCCTAAACCGATTTGTAATATGCATGTGTTTGTGATTTATAGCTTTTTATGCATGTTTGATACAATCTTAAAGCTTCGAATGCATGTATTAGAAAATACGCTAAGTCCCTCTCTTTTGCATGTTTCGATGATCGTAAGTTGTTTAGGATGTTTATACGCTAAGTTGCATTCCTACACAATTATCACGCATGTGTATTTAGTTAGAAGTTATGAATTTCGCAAGTTACAAAAAGGTTTGATGCATGAAAAGGGTAGGTTAATAAGATGAGTTGATCACATGTAATTAGTAGTGTAACTTCTTATTTTTAGCAAGCATAATTAGACTTTAAGTTTCTTGATTGTTGAAACTTGTCTATGAGTAAAACATGTTAGATACCTAAGAGTTTTAGTTGTGTTTGCATGTTATGTACTTTAATTTCGTAGATTAAATAACCAATTTCCAATCCCCCCAAACTTTTATATTTCCGCTTAATAACGAAACCATGCATGCGCCCTTAATTCCCCGGATAAAGAACGATCCCTACTCGCCAATATTACAAATGACAAAAGAAGGGTTTAAATTGCAATACGCGTAATCGGTGTTTTTAAGGTCTACTGATCATTAACTTTAAATGCATGTTTTGCGCGTATCAATTTTTGGCGCCGTTGCCGGGGAGTTAGAATGTTTTTGTATGATTTCGTTGTACATTTGTGATTAAAAGCATGTCTATAATTTTTCGAAGTACATACTTGTTCATTCTTGTTTATACTTAAAGAAATTTACATACATGTTTACAATGCATACTTTTACTTATACGAATTTATTCATACTTAGTTTATTTTACACTTGCATAATTTATTTTCATGTTAAAGGATAGTCTTTGATTTAATTTGAGTACTAGTACTTAGATATTAAATAAATCTCTATGGAATAGGTGGTGCCTCTTTTGTTTGTCTATCTCCTTAACCCTTCGTGATGTGTGGATTTCATCACCACACGCCATAACCTAAGTGAAGTTATGGGCACGAGGTTGTGGGCGGAGTTTACAAACACTTGAGATTGTATACTATCTTGTGAATTCGAGTAAGAGTTGGTTTTGATGTCTAGAAGGGTTATGAATGGTGATGGGTTTTGAACTAAGAAAACAGAACACCATTGGAGTATATACTCTTACGAGTAAGCCTCGGGGTGTTTCTAAGAACAACAATGGAGTATATACTCTTACGAGTTAGCCTCAGGTTGTTCCCAGAAATTAGTTCTCACCTCTCGCGTTACATCTATCCCAACTGGTCATTTCCAACAATTACGAGAATTAACGATAGTTGGTATACATTTTCGCGCGGGCCGCACGGACAAGAGATTTATTCAATAACTAAGTCGTGTATTCCTTTTAAATCTTAGGTGCAATCAAAACGTAGACGTACTTAAATTGATTTACATTGAGTACGAGTATTGGTTATAAAGTTTCGTTCTTTGGAATAGGTGGTGCCTCTTTTTCTGGTTTATCTCCTAAACCCTTCGTGAAGTGTGGATTTCATCACCACACGCCATAACCTAAGTGAAGTTATGGACACGAGGTTGTGGGCGGAGTTTACTAAGGACTTGAGATTATATACTATCTCACAAATTTGGCTGATTGTTGGATATGGTGAGTGGGTTTATGATTGGTGCCGGGTTTCGGATCTAAGCAATAGAACACCATTGGAGTATATACCGTAACTGGTCAGCCTCGGGGTGTCTCTAGGAACAACATTGGAGTATATACTCTTACGAGTAAGCCTCGGGTTGTTCTAAATATTAGTCCTTACCTCTCGCGTTATCTCTATTCCTACTAACCATTTCTAAACGTAACTAAGCTGAATTGTAGTCGGTATATATTTTCGCGCGGGCCGCACGTCCAAGAAATTTACCGAATGATCATTTCGCGTACTCTCTGTAAATCATAAGTACATACGAATACGGATAAATATACGAACCCAATAAATACGACATAATCCTTTAAATAGATGGTATATCGGATTATGCATGCTTAGACCTCCTGGAATCAGACTTCATCTTCGGATGAACGAGACCCATTGCACAGTCGAGAGCCTCTGCACCACGTACCATCGGGGCCAAAGGAAATAAATAAAACTTAGTCAAATTTGTGTGTTTGTTTGTGCATTAAAAACTGTAAAGGACTAACAAACGTTACTTAGCTTGCATAATCTCTCTAGCTAAGGCTTTATGATACTCGGATTTCACTACCGAGTACCCTAACCTAAGTGAAGTTAGGGACATAAGACCGAAGAAGAGGTCATTCTTTTGCATTCATATTTAAGCACGTAACTCGTGTGTTTTCTGCAGGTTCTAACGTTTTCTCTTATGCATTCACTCCATCTTTCACGTAGGATTGTTGTTTAAATGCATTTTATTGAAAAAAAAAGTGTGTTGTGCATAAATTCAATGTGAATTATTGTTTGCTTGCATTGGAACCTTGTTTATATATATTCTAACTAAATTCTTAGGTTTAGCATTATATAGTGTCAATTTGCAGAAAACATGTGTCTTAGTCTATTACATTCTTTTGCGTAGCCCTTAAATTGATTAAATCATTTGCATTACTTAGTAAATTACATTTAGTGTCTTAAGTATTATAAATTTTGAGTGTTATTAGTAGTTTTTTTTATTTTTTGTGAGTATTTATGTTTGCTTTGATAGTTTTACTATTTTTTGTTATCGCTTTGTTTTCTAAATACGCCTTACAATTTTGGTTAGTATTCCTATATTCATCTCAAATTCTTTGTTGATACTAACACTTGGTCTTTGGTGGATGCTCAGGCTAATGAATGTCCGATCGGGATCCTGGACCATCTAGAACAAAGTTTGAGGAGATCGCAGAGAGAATAGCGAGACTTAAAGCTCAAACAGACATCCTGGATCATCCCATCATCGAGGAAGGTTCCGAGTCTTCACATTCATCAACCGACCATACTTTAGCCTCATCAACCGACCACAATTCAGAAGCAGAAGCACAAGCACAAGAAATCAACATGGCCAATGCAGGACAATCTCTTCGTCAGCGCACCTGCTCAACAGAATGGAGCAGCGGGCCTTCGAGCATTGCTTTTCCACAACCGGAGGAAAACATGAAGGATATCGAGCTAAAGAGTGGCTTCCTCCACCGACTACCCATTTTTCATGGACTTTCCAATGAAGATCCGAACAAGCATCTCAAACAATTCCAATTTGTTTGTAACAGCATGAAGCCATCCGATGCTGATACGGAGCTCTTCAAACTGAAGGCATTTCCATTCACCCTAGTCGACAGGGCCGAGTCTTGGCTTATGGAACTACCGCCGAACCATATCACTTCATGGAAGCAACTTGCGGACATGTTCCTAGCGAAGTACTTCCCGGCCTCAAAAATCACCGTCTTGAGAAAGCAAATCACTGGCATCACACAGAAACCGGATGAGACATTCGGCCAATACTACGACCGATTAAAAGTTTTGTGTGCCACTTGCCCATCGCATGGATTCTCCGAGACCAATCTGATGAATTACTTTTACGATGGTCTCAAGCCGATCGATAGGGAATTGCTGGATGCAGCAGCCACCGGTGCATTCATGGACTTAACCGAAACCGAAGCTAGAGCTCTTCTAGAGAATCGAGCGAATAATGATGCACAATACGGAATGTCCAACAGACGAGCAGTCGGTGAGGCGAGTTCAACAACCGACGCGGACGAGAAGTACGACAAACTAGCTCATATGCTAGAGAAGGTGTTAGAACTCGAGACGACAAGAGCGAAGGCAACTCAACGGCCTGTTTGCGGCATATGTCAAACACACGGTCAGCACAATGACCAATGCCCTCAAGCGCAGGAGCAGGCAAGCGAGCCGGAGCATTCTAACGCCATCGGCGGATATCAGGGAGGACAAAGGTATAACAACTACAACAACTATGTCAACCGTGATCATCCAGGTTTTAGATGGAGCAGCAACGAGGGAACTTTGAACCCTCCAGCATCTCAACCTCAACAAAGCTACCAACGCCCTCCATTTCAACCACGACCACCGATGTAGCATGGTTCGTCATCACAACCCTTCACCAATCCGGATTACGACAAGATGTTGTCGCAACTTTCGGCCTCAACTCAAGTTCTCCTCGACGGACAATCGAAGACAAAGGAGACACTTGACTCACACGGCCGCGACATCACCGAAGTGAAGAAGCAGCTTGGCCAACTTGTTGATTTCATGGGTAAAATCAATGAAACCGGTCGGCTTCCACCTCAAACCACTCCTAATCAAAGAAACGTGAATGCTATAGTCACAAGGAGTGGGAAGATACTTGAGGAACCAAAGACCAAGCGATCTCATCTTGATGAAGTCACCATCGAGGACATCACCAACGAAGAAGAAGATGAGATCGATCCGGCTATTCAAGAGGCCGAGAAAAAGAAGGTGACGCCTAATGTCACCAAGGCACAATCACCTCCACAACCTACCCCAATCAAAGGTAAAAGCCCTATTCCTTCAAATACGGTGATTACTAATTCTCCGTTTGCTGTTGCACCTTTCCCAAGCAGATTAGCAAAATCAAAAAAAAAGGATGCCCAATATGAAGATATCCTGGACATCTTCCGAAAGGTGCAAGTGAATTTGCCCTTGATCGAGTGCATAAAGCAAGTGCCTATATACGCCAAGTTTCTGAAAGAATTATGCACTCAGAGGAGGCAAACTCGAGAGAAGGAGGTCGTGAAGGTGAACGCAACCGTTTCGGCGGTTTTGCAGCGTCGGCTACCCCCAAAACTGAAGGACCCAGGGAGCTTTGCAGTTCCTTGCGTAATCGGTGACACCCACTTCCAAGATGTGATGCTTGATCTTGGAGCCTCCATCAACGTCATGCCTTACTATCTATTCGAATCGATGGAGCTTGGAGATCTCAAGCAAGATGGTGTTGTCATCCAATTAGCCGATCGCACACACAAGTATCCGAGGGGATACGTAGAAGACATTCTCGTGCAAGTCAACAACTTGATATTCCCAGCCGATTTTTATATCGTTGACATGGAAGAGAGTCCACTGAACACCACGCCACTACTGCTTGGGCGACCTTTCATGCGGACTGCGAGAACGAAGATTGATGTGTTTCAAGGCACTTTCTCCATGGAGATTGATGGAGAAAGAATCGAGTTCAACATCCTGGACGGGATGAAGTTTCCAATGTCGAGCGTAGCTGCCATTTCGACATACGATCCTGTGGATACCTTAGCACAAGGCTACCTCGACACCATCAATAAGGATGAACTCGACATGGCCATTCAACTTGGGCATGACGGCCTTCTCGAGGCTTTACTAGAGCTTGAACCTCGTATTCAAGACATGGCCATGGCCCTAAATGCCGCACCACGAAAAGTAAGCTTTTCTCCTCCTTTACCAATTACTTTTGGTACTAATAAAATGGTTCCTTCCATCGTAGAAGCTCCAGTTTTAGAACTCAAGCTACTACCGGACCATCTGAAGTATGCGTACTTGGGCGAGAATGAAACTTTACCGGTCATTATTTCGTCCACGCTAGAAGTGGAACAGGAGGAGAAGCTCGTGAGTGTGCTCAAACGATACAAACCCGCAATAGGCTGGACACTTGCGGACATCAAGGGAATAAATCCAGCAACATGTGTGCATAGGATTTTCCTTGAAGAAGGCACCAAACCTACGCGGGAAGCGCAACGTCGGCTCCACCCTCCGATGATGGAGGTGGTAAAAAAGGAGGTAATTAAACTCATGGATTGTGGAGTTATTTACCCTATTTCTGATAGCCGTTGGGTTTCCCCAGTGCAGGTTGTACCTAAGAAATCGGGAATCACCGTCGTCGAGAATCTGGAAAATGAACTTGTGCCACAACGGACGATCACTGGACACCGAGTGTGCATTGATTACCGGAAGCTAAACGCTGCAACCCGCAAGGATCATTTTCCCTTACCATTCATCGACCAAATGCTGGAAAGATTAGCCGGCCATGCATTTTATTGTTTTCTCGACGGATATTCCGGCTACAACCAAATTAGCATTGCGGAGGAGGATCAAGAAAAGACAACGTTCACGTGCCCTTTCGGAACGTTTGCCTATCGCCGCATGCCATTTGGACTGTGCAATGCACCAGGTACATTTCAACGTTGCATGCTCTCAATTTTCTCCGAGTACATTGAAAAAATTATTGAAGTATTCATGGACGACTTTAGTGTATTTGGGAATGATTTTGATGCACGCTTAAACAATTTAGAAACTATTTTACAAAGATGCGTTGAAACGAATTTGGTGCTTAATTGGGAGAAGTGCCATTTCATGGTTACGCAAGGGATAGTGTTAGGTCATATTATTTCCGAAAAAGGGTTAGAAGTTGATAAATCTAAAGTAGATCTTGTGCGTCACTTACCCTCTCCAACTTCGGTTAGAGAGATTCGTTCATTTCTTGGACACGCAGGATTTTATCGTAGGTTTATCAAGGACTTTTCCCACATCTCGCGCCCGTTGTGTAAACTGCTGCAAAAGGAGACCCCATTCGTCTTTGATGAAGAATGCAACGCTGCCTTCAACAAGTTGAAGGAGCTTCTCACGAGCGCTCCTATTTTGTGCAGCCCTGATTGGTCTCTGCCATTTGAACTCATGTGCGACGCCTCGGATTATGCCGTAGGAGCCGTCTTGGGTCAGCGGAAGGACAAGAAGCCTTGCGTAATCTATTACGCCTCTCGGACGCTTGATGAAGCGCAAAGAAATTATACTACCACCGAGAAGGAGTTTCTTGCCGTGGTTTTTGCTTTAGATAAATTTCGATCTTATTTACTTCAAACTAAAGTAACTGTGTTTACCGATCATGCAGCTTTGAAGTATCTAATGCTCAAGAAGGACGCAAAACCACGGCTTATCAGATGGATACTTCTACTCCAAGAATTCAACATCGAAATCAAGGATAAGAAGGGAGTAGAAAACGTCGTCGCTGACCACCTATCACGTTTGATAGGTGACCATGAGCCTGTCGAGATTGAAGAAACTTTTCCGGATGAAAAACTCTTCGGAATTGAGGTAACTACTTCGGAAACTCCTTGGTATGCAGATATCGTAAATTACTTAGTTATCGGTGAGTTTCCATCTACCATGCATAAATTTCAACGTGACAAACTTAAGCATAATGCTAGAACCTTTATCTGGGATGAGCCTTATTTATGGAAACAATGCTCCGATTTAGTAATTAGGAGATGTATCCCGGATAGTGAGTTTAAGCCCATTCTAGACTTTTGTCACAATGAAGCATGTGGGGGACACTTTGGTTCTAGGAGGACAGCCCTTAAGATTTTAGATTGCGGTTTCTTTTGGCCTAGTTTATTTCGCGATGCTCATACATATTGCGCTGCATGTGATAAGTGCCAGAGATTCGGTAATTTAGGCCCTAGAGATCAAATGCCACAACACTACATATTTAATGTTGAAATTTTTGATGTGTGGGGTATTGATTTTATGGGACCATTTCCTCCTTCCAATGGTTTTACTTACATCTTACTCGCAGTAGATTATGTTTCTAAATGGGTGGAGGCAAAGGCCACCCGTACTAATGATTCGCGAGTTGTTGCAGATTTCCTACGAACTAACATCTTCAGTTGATTTGGAATGCCACGCGTTCTAATCAGCGATGGAGGAAGTCACTTCTGCAACCGCACGGTGGAAGCACTAATGAGGAAGTATGGCGTAAAACACAAGGTTTCCACACCATACCACCCTCAAACCAATGGAATGGCTGAAGTTTCCAACCGTGAGATCAAGAAGATATTGGAGCGAACCGTCCGCCCCAACCGGAAAGATTGGAGTCAATGCTTAGACGATGCATTGTGGGCTTACAGGACTGCCTACAAGACCCCCATCGGTATGTCCCCTTTCCGATTAATTTATGGGAAGGCGTGCCATCTTCCGGTTGAACTAGAGCACAAGGCATGGTGGGCTGTGAAGAAATTCAACATCGATCGAGATGCCGCAGGCTTGCATCGGAAGCTTCAACTTTGTGAACTTGAAGAAATCAGAAATGATGCTTTCGACAATGCGTGGATTTACAAAGAGAAGACGAAAAAGATCCACGATCAGATGATTCGCGGGAAGAGTTTTGAACCAGGGCAGAAAGTATTGCTTTTCAATTCAAGACTTAAGCTCTTTCCGGGAAAGCTTCGCTCTCGATGGATGGGGCCATTCATAGTTTCTTAAGTCCTACCTCATGGAGCAGTTCTCATTCGATCTATCGACAAAGGCAGTGAGTTCAAAGTAAATGGCCATCGCTTGAAGCCCTATTTTGAGGCATTTGCGGAGCACACCGTGGAGGAGATGCAACTCCAAGAACCGGCCATTTCAAAACCAAACTGATGCATCACGTCCAAAGCTAACGACGTAAAACGAGCGCTTGTTGGGAGGCAACCCAATAGGGAGACAACAGATTTGTTTTCTTCTCCCCTTTTACTTAATTTAATGGCTTTTTGCGTATTAGATTAAAATTTTCGTAGATCCTATACTCCATGTTTAAATCTATACTGTTACTTTAGTACATTGAGGGCAATGTAGAGTTTAAGTGTGGGGGAAGGGTTTACAATTTAATTGTGTCTAAATTAGTGTTTTTCAAAGTATTTAGGATGCCCTTAGCTCGTCGATGATGAAATTTGCCCGATACGAACACATGGCGTATGAATCACATGCATCGAATTCTTGTGCTAATTGAGATATTCTATATGTTTTTAACATGTAGTAGATATGAATTGCAAAACATGGTACAGAAAATCGCATGCTTGAATAAGTTTTTAATCATATGAACCCTATGTGAGCTTTTGAGCTATCTGTTCTTTATTCGAGTGAATATGCATCCATTTCGTAGCTACTAGCTTATATATGCCTCATTCAATTGCTTGCCATAGATTTTAATGAACTAGAGAATACTAGAACTTACTCATGTCAATTTACAAAGCTTTTAAGTTGATACATACTTTGATTTTGGAAATGATTAAAGGCATTTAGGATTTTCCACCACATTGCCATATATCCATGTATCCCATTTGTACGCACAAGTTGCGACACCCCTAGATAAACCAATTGAGCCCACGTTAAGCTTTTCTTTCATCACCATATATACCTAAACACTTACCCTAGTATAGAATATCCTTACCCTTGTTCCGGAAACTTGGTGAGAATTTTTCGAAACTAGCACATAAGATGGTGGTTCGGTAGGAAAGATTGGAAGAGTTAATGTGAGTAAGGGGCAAGACTTGTCCAAATAGCTAAAAAAAAAGTATGTGATTGCCAAAAAGAAAAGAAAAAAATATATTCGAGAGAATGAAAAGAAAAAATTATTATCTCTCATGGCAATATGTTGTGTTCTAAAATAGAAACCAATTGGATTAACGTCCCCCTTATTTGCGGATTTGGAGTTTACGATAAATTGAAGGCCTAAAAATAGAACAAAATATGGCCTTTGTCCTGTCCGAAAAGCTCAAAGGGTAGATTAGCTTGAAATATACATGGTAACATTCAAATGGAGATGGAGGACTGATTATGGTGCTAGACTAAGTCGTTGGAACGTTTTTATCACCACATATCTAAATTTCGAATGCCTTAGCCTTAACCCCATTACAACCTCACTAAAAGTCCTTTATGATCCTTAAAATGAGTAGCTTTCAATTAGTAGAGTAAGTTGCATGAGTAAGCTTATGGTTTTGGTTCATTTTGATGCTTCGGCTTGGTGTGTGAACTCTTAAGTGTTTAATGGTGGAGGAGTATTTGTGTAGAGCTTTGCTTAGTAAAATGAGTGATGGATCTGTTTTATGGCTGGCCTCCTCCCTTATATAGGCAAGGGATTCATGCCTTCTCTCTTCCACCTTGCCTCCTCCATTTAATGCATGCAATGATCATTAAGGCAAGTCACACACTTAGTCACACACTTAGTCACCATTGCCGAACCCTAAGCATGAATCACCTAGCTTGTCACCATGGCAAGTCATCTTTTCATTCAATGCAAAGCAAGAGTCACCTAGTGTAGTCACCATTTGGGAACCCTAAGCATGAATCACCATGTGTAGTCACCATTTGTGATTATTAGCTTGATAATGTTGACTTGCCCTTTCAAAACAAGACTTTTCCTCTTCACCAAAAGGCATCTAGGCCGAATTACATGGGTTTGGGCTTGTTAATGGGCCGAAACAAGAGTTGAGAAATCGGCCCATAATTTGCTTTTTGGGCCGGCCCATTTTTCGTGGTCCGAAATCGCAAAAATCGCAAAATCGCCGAAATTCCTCCGAATTGCGCCGTTATTAATCTCCACCGTAAATATCTTTAAAATAACAATTTAAGTAAGGAAAACATAAAAACTAAGATAATAACATAGCTAAACGAAAAGGGAAATGCGTTAAGAAACGGGCATAAAATGCGTATATCACATTTGTGCAAGCAATCAAACTTTATTCATGTGGTTTTCATTTCAATTCATATACACTCTAAGTTAACCATTTTCATGAGTGAAAAATATGATGAGTGCATCCTTGTGAGTTGATTAAACCTTTATTCAAAGCATGCACAGCTATAACATAACCATTGTTTTCTCTATGTCTTACTTGTTCATTACATAAATATATCGCAATTATCTCTTGAATTCGTTGAGCATGCAAAGTTGAAAATCATGTGAGACATCGCCATATACTTATGAAAATTCTGAGACAAATTTTAGCTAAGGGCTTAGTTGTGTTCTTTCTTTTAAATTTTTAGAGTGTCTTAGTTTAACTTAGTGTTTGCTAAGGGACTAGCAAAGTCTAAGTGTGGGGGAATTTGATATACGCATTTTATGCTCGTTTCTTAACGCATTTCCCTTTACGTTTAGCTATGTTATTATCTTAGTTTTATGTTTTCCTTATTTAAATTGTTATTTTGAAGTTTATTACGGTGGAGATTAATATCGACGCAATTCGGAGGAATTTCGGCGATTTTGCGATTTTTGCAATTTTGGACCTCCGAAAATGGGCCGGGCCACAAAGCAAATTGTGGGCCGAATTCTCAACTCTTGTTTCGGCCCATTATCAAGCCCATTACCATCTAGTTCGGCTAGGAAGCAAAGTGGGGAAGAGGAAAAGTCAACAATATCAAGCCATGACTCACTTTGGTGACTCTTGCTTGCATTTAATGAAAAGATGACTAAGGGAGTGACTAGCATGGTGACTCTTTGCTTAGGGTTCACAAATGGTGACTTGCCATGGTGACTCTTGCTTAGGGTTCACAAATGATCATCACACATGGTGACTTGCATGGTGACTTGCCTTAATGATCATTGCTTGCATTTAATGAAGCAAGGCAAGGTGGAAGAGAGAAGAGCAACATCCTTGCCCTATAAATACAAGGAGGCCGGCCTCATTCATTCCCATCTCTCATTTTACAAGCCAAAGCTCTACACAAATACTCTTCCACCATAAACACTCCAAAGTTCATTACAAAGCCGAAGCACATCCTTTACCATTCCAAGCCGAAGCAAGCAAGGTTACTCCTTCCAAGCCGAAGCTATCAAGCCTCCTCCATCCAACACAATACGCTAAGTCCCTTGTGAAGGAAGTCCATCTCCACCGTAGTTCATCAAGCACTCAAGACAAAAAGTGTAACCATGATCTTCACTCTCATTTCTTTAGCTTTGTATTTGAATCTTTTGATGTATTGGAATAACAAGTTTAGAAAGTTTAGATTTGTGTATCAAATGAATAACAAGTTTAGATTTGTGTTTCATGTGCCTAAACCGATTTGTAATATGCATGTGTTTCTGATTTATAGCTTTTTATGCATGTTTGATACAATCTTAAAGCTTCGAATGCATGTATTAGAAAATACGCTAAGTCCCTCTCTTTTGCATGTTTCGATGATCGTAAGTTGTTTAGGATGTTTATACGCTAAGTTGCATTCCTACACAATTATCACGCATGTGTATTTAGTTAGAAGTTATGAATTTCGCAAGTTACATAAAGGTTTGATGCATGAAAAGGGTAGGTTAATAAGATGAGTTGATCACATGTAATTAGTAGTGTAACTTCTTATTTTTAGCAAGCATAATTAGACTTTAAGTTTCTTGATTGTTGAAACTTGTCTATGAGTAAAACATGTTAGATACCTAAGAGTTTTAGTTGTGTTTGCATGTTATGTACTTTAATTTCGTAGATTAAATAACCAATTTCCAATCCCCCCAAACTTTTATATTTCCGCTTAATAACGAAACCATGCATGCGCCCTTAATTCCCCGGATAAAGAACGATCCCTACTCGCCAATATTACAAATGACAAAAAAAGGGTTTAAATTGCAATACGCGTAATCGGTGTTTTTAAGGTCTACTGATCATTAACTTTAAATGCATGTTTTGCGCGTATCAATGCATCAAACCTTTTGTAAGTTACGAAATTCATAACTTCCAACTAAATATACATGCTTGATAATTGAGTAGGGATGCAACTTAGCGTATAAACATCCTAAACAACATACGATCATCGAAACATGCGAAAGAGAGTGACTTAGCGTATTTTCTACCACATGCTTTCGAAGCTTTATGATTGTATCAAACATGCATAAAAGGCTAGAAATCATAAACACATGCAATTCACAAATCGGTTTAAGAACATATAACACAAATCTAAACTTGTTCTTCATTTGATACATAAAAGTATTCCAATACATCAAAAGATTCAAATACAAAGCAAAAGCTATGAAAGTGAAGATCATGGTTACACTTTTTGTCTTGAATGCTAGATGATCTTCATGGAGATGACTTTCCTTCACAAGGGACTTAGCGTATTGTGAAGGATGGAGGATGGATGCTTCGGCTTTGGATGGAGGATGAATGCTTCGGCTTTGTGGAGAGAACCTTCAAGTGTTTTATGGTGGAGGAGTATTTGTGTAGAGCTTTGGCTAGTAAATGAGAGATGATCTGTTTTATGGCTGCCTCCTCTCTTATATAGGCAAGGGATGTTGCCTTCTCTCTTCCACCATGCCTCCCTCCATTTAATGCAAGCCTTAGTCACCTAGGCAAGTCACCATTTGTGATCATCATTTATGAACCCTAAGCAAGAGTCACCATGCAAGTCACCATTTATAAACCCTAAGCAAGAGTCACCATGGCAAGTCACATGGCAAGTCATCTTTTGTGATGATCACAAAGCTTAGTCACTAAAATGAGTCACAAAGCTTGATATTGTTGACTTTTCCTCTTCCCCAAGTTGCTTCCATGCCAAAATTAATGGGCTTGGGCTGGTTTTTGGGCCAAAACAAACTTTGAGAAATGGGCCCAAAAAATGCTTTTTGGGCCAGCCCATTCCCGGTTGTCCAAAATCGCAAAAATCGCAAAATCGCCGAAATTCCTCCGAATTGCGTCGTTATTCATCTCCACCGTAAATATCTTGAAAATAACAAATTAAATAAGAAAAACATAAAAACTAAGATTATAACATAGCTAAACGTAAAGGGAAATGCGTTTAAGAAACGAGCATAAAATGCGTATATCAAAAGGCATGTCATCTTCCAGTAGAACTGGAGCATAAAGCATGGTGGGTTGTTAAGAAGTTCAACATGGATCGAGATGCGGCTGGACTGCATCGAAAGCTACAACTTTCTGAACTCGAGGAGATACGAAATGATGCTTTCGACAACACATGGATTTACAAAGAGAGAACCAAGATGATCCATGACAAGATGATTCGTGGAAAGAGTTTTGAACCAGGGCAAAAAGTTTTACTTTTCCATTCGAAGCTTAAACTCTTTCCGGGCAAATTACGATCACGATGGAATGGGCCTTACACTGTTGTTCAAGTTTTCCCTTATGGAGCCGTCACAATTCAATCTTTGGATAGGGAACTTGTTCAAAGTTAATGGCCACCGTTTCAAGCCTTATCATGAAGCATTCAAGGATCAAATCGTGGAGGAAGAATCTCTTGAAGAACCGGCCACTTCAAACATGTGAAGGAGGAGGCAACCCAATTGGGAGACAACAGATTTGTTTTCTTCTCCTCCTTTTAATTAATTTAATGGCTTTTGCATTTTAAATTAGAATTTTCGTAGATCCTATACTCCATGTTTAATTCTATACTTTTACTTTAGTACATTGAGGGCAATGTAGAGTTTAAGTGTGGGGGAAGGGTTTACAATTTAATTGTTTCTAAATTAGTGTTTTTCAGAGTCTTTAGGATGCCCTTAACTAGTCGATGATGAAATTGGACCGATACGAACACATATGGCGTATGAATCACATGCATCGAATTCTTGTGCTAATTGAGATATTCTATATGTTTTTAACATGTAGTAGATATGAATTGCAAAACATGGTACAGAAATCGCATGCTTGAATAAGTTTTTAATCATATGAACCCTATGTGAGCTTTTGAGCTATCTGTTCTTTATTCTAGTGAATATACATCCATTTCGTAGCTACTAGCTTATATATGCCTCATTTGATTGCTTGCCATAGATTTTAATGAACTAGAGAATGCTAGAACTTACTCATGTCAATTTGCAAAGCTTTTAAGTTGATACATACTTTGATTTTGGAAATGATTAAAGGCATTTAGGATCTTCCACCACTTCGCCAAATATCCATGTATCCCATTTGTACGCATGAGTTGCGACACCCCTAGATAAACCAATTGAGCCCACGTTAAGCTTTTCTTTCATCACCATATCTTAGTTTTTATGTTTTTTTTATTTAGTTTATTATTTTTAGGTTATTTACGGTGGAGATGAATAACGGCGCAATTCGGAGGAATTTCGGCGATTTTGCGATTTTTGCTATTTTGGACCACCGGGAATGGGCCGGCCCCAAAAGCATTTTGTGGGCCCATTTCTCAAAGTTTGTTTCGGCCCAAAGAAACCAGCCCAAGCCCATTAATTTCGGCAAGGAAGCCACTTGGGGAAGATAAAAAGTCAAAGTTGTCAAGCTTTGTGACTAGGCTTGGTGACTCTTGCTTTGTGATCATCACAAAGGGTGACAAGGCTTGGTGACTTTTGCTTTTGATCATCACAATTGTGACTAAAGGTGTGACAAGGCTTGGTGACTCTTGCTTGTGATGGTCACAATTGATGACTAAGGGAGCGACTTGCCTTGGTGATTAATGCTAGCATTTAATGAAGAGGCAAGGTGGAAGAGAGAGTGAGCAATTCCCTTTCCTATATAAGACCAAGGAGGCCAGCCATAAACCAGATCATCACACAATTTTCACAAGCCAAAGCTCTATACAATTCACCTCTCTTCAATACATAACCAAGGTTCTGCCAAAGTCGAAGCTCTCCACCACCTCCGGATCAAGAACGTAGAGTGCGTCATTCGTGTTCTTGAGAATCACCGCTTGAAGTTGGTGCGTCACCTCTCTAAAAGTGTAACCATGTACTCTAAACTCCATCTTTGTTTTTGTAATAATTTTGGTTATGTAATGAAAGAATTTCTCCATGTTCTTCTCTTATTTCGATTCTTCCATGTGTTCTTAATTTTATTAGTTTGGATGCATGTGCTAGCTTTAAGTTCTTAATGCTTTGAGTATGTTTTAGGATAGGGTTGATACGCGCAAAACATGCATTTAACGTTAACACAAAGTAGACCCTAAAAACATAGTTCACACGTAAAGCAATTTAAAACCCTTCTTTTGTCATTTATAATATTGGTGAGTAAGGATCGTTCTTTATCCGGGGAATTAAGGGCGCATGCATGGTTTCATTAATAAGCGGAAATTTAAATGTTTGGGGGGATTGGAAATTGGTTGATTAAATGTCCTACTAAATTAAAGTGCGAAAACATGCAAACACAACAAAAACTCTTAAGCATCTAACATGTTTTACTCATAGACAAGTGTTAACAATCAAGAAACTTCAAAGTCTAATTATGCTTACTAAAAATAAGAAGTTACACTACTAATTACAAGTGATCATCTCATCTTTTTAACCTTACCCTTTTTCATGCATCAAACCTTTTGTAAGTTACGAAATTCATAACTTCCAACTAAATATACATGCTTGATAATTGAGTAGGAATGCAACTTAGCGTATAAACATCCTAAACAACATACGATCATCGAAACATGCGAAAGAGAGTGACTTAGCGTATTTTCTACCACATGCTTTCGAAGCTTTAAGATTGTATCAAACATGCATAAAAGGCTAGAAATCATAAACACATGCAATTCACAAATCTGTTTAAGAAAATATAACACAAATCTAAACTTGTTCTAAATTTGATACATAAAAGTATTCCAATACATCAAAAGATTCAAATACAAAGCAAAAGCTATGAAAGTGAAGATCATGGTTACACTTTTTGTCTTGAATGCTTGATGATCTACGGTGGAGATGGCTTTCCTTCACAAGGGACTTAGCGTATTGTGAAGGATGGAGGATGTTTGCTTCGGCTTGGATGGAGTGTGGTTACTTCGGCAAGGATGGAGGTTGGATGTGCTTCGGCTTTGGATGTGAACCTTCAAGTGTTTATGGTGGAGGAGTATTTGTGTAGAGCTTTGGCTAGTAAATGAGAGATGATCTGTTTTATGGCTGCCTCCTTGGCTTTTATAGGCAAGGGATGTTGCTCTTCTCTCTTCCACCTTGCCTCCCTCCATTTAATGCAAGCCTTAGTCACCTAGGCAAGTCACCATTTGTGATCATCATTTATGAACCCTAAGCAAGAGTCACCATGCAAGTCACCATTTATAAACCCTAAGCAAGAGTCACCATGGCAAGTCATCTTTTGTGATGATCACAAAGCTTAGTCACTAAAATGAGTCACAAAGCTTGATATTGTTGACTTTTCCTCTTCCCCAAGTTGCTTCCATGCCAAAATTAATGGGCTTGGGCTGGTTTTTGGGCCAAAACAAACTTTGAGAAATGGGCCCAAAAAATGCTTTTTGGGCTGGCCCATTTCCGGTGGTCCGAAATCGCAAAAATCGCAAAATCGCCGAAATTCCTCCGAATTGTGTCGTTATTAATCTCCACCGTAAATATCTTCAAAATAACAAATTAAATAAGAAAAACATAAAAACTAAGATAATAACACAGCTAAACGTAAAGGGAAATGCGTTAAGAATCGAGCATAAAATGCGTATATCAAATTCCCCCACACTTAGACTTTGCTAGTCCCTTAGCAAACACTAAGTTAAACTAAGACTCTCTAAGAATTTAAAACAAAAGAAAGAACACAACTAAGCCCTTAGCTAAAATTTGTCTCAGAATTTGCATAAGTATATGGCGATGGCTCACATGAATTTCAACTTGTATGCTCAATGAATTCAAGAGATAATTGCGATATAATTATGTAATGAACAAGTAAGACATAGAGAAAACAATGGTTATGTTATAGCTGTGCATGCTTTGAATAAAGGGTTAATCAACTCACAAGGATGTACTCATCATATTTTTCACTCATGAAAAGGGTTTACTTAAAGTGTATATGAATTGAAATGAAAACCGCATGAATGAAGTTAATTACTTGCACAAATGAACCAAAACCATAAGCTTACTCATGCAACTTACTCTACTAATTGAAAGCTACTCATTTTAAGGATCATAAAGGACTTTTAGTGAGGTTGTAATGGGGTTAAGGCTAAGGCATTCGAAATTTAGATATGTGGTGATAAAAACGTTCCAACGACTTAGTCTAGCACCAAATTCGTCCTCTATCTCCACTCGAATGTTATGATACGTGCAAAACATGCTTCTAACATTAACACAAAGTAGACCCTAAAAACATTGTCCACACGTAGTGCAATTTAAAACCCTTCTTTTATCATTATAGCATTGGCGAGTAGGGATCGTTCTTTATCCGGGTAATTAAGGGCGCATGCGTGGTTTCGTTTAATAGGCAGAAATGTAAATGTTCGGGGGGCTTGGAAGTTGGTTGTTTAATCTACGAAAGTAAAGTGCAAAAACATGCAAACACAACTAAAACTCTTAAGCATCTAACATGTTTCACTCATAGACAAGTGTTACCAATCAAGAAACTTCAAAGTCTAATTATGCTTACTAAAAATAAGAAGTTACACTACTAATTACAAGTGATCATCTCATCTTATTAACCTTACCCTTTTCATGCATCAAACCTTTTTGTAAGTTACGAAATTCATAACTTCTAACTAAATACACATGCTTAATAATTGAGTAGGAATGCAACTTAGCGTATAAACATCCTAAACAACATACGATCATCGAAACATGCGAAAGAGAGGGACTTAGCGTATTATCTAACACATGCTTTCGAAGCTTTAAGATTGTATCAAACATGCATAAAAGGCTAGAAATCATAAACACATGCAATTTATAAATCGGTTTAAGAACATAAAACACAAATCTAAACTTGTTCTTCATTTGATACATAAAAGTATTCCAATACATCCAAGGGTTCAAATACAAAGAAAAAGAAATGAAAGTGAAGATCATGGTTACACTTTTTGTCTTGAATGCTTGATGATCTACGGTGGAGATGGCTTTCCTTCACAAGGGACTTAGCGTATTGTGTTGGATGGAGGAGGATTGCTTCGGCTTGGATGGAGAACCTTGCTTCGGCTTGGAATGGAGGAGGATGTGCTTCGGCTTTGCTTGAGAATCCTTGAAGTGTTTATGGTGGAGGAGTATTTGTGTAGAGTTTTTGTTTGTAAAATGAGAGATGATGAAGTAAGGCCGAACTCCCTTGGTATTTATAGGCAAGCATATGCCTTGCCTCTTTCTTCCACCTTGCTTGGTTCATTAAATGCAAGCCTTAGTCACCTAGCAAGTCATCCCCTTAGTCACCAAGTGTGATCATCATTCATGAACCCTAAGCAAGAGTCACCATGCTTAGTCACACCCTTAGTCACCATTGTGATGATCAAAGGCAAGAGTCACCAAGCTTAGTCACCATTTGTGAACCCAAAAGAAGAGTCACCATGGCAAGTCATCTTTTGTGATCATTAGCTTGATAACTTGGACTTTTCAACTTCACCAACTTGCATCCTTGCCGAATTGATTGGGTTTGGGCTTGATAATGGGCCGAAACAAGAGTTGAGAAATCGACCCATAATTTGCTTTTTGGGCCGGCCCATTTTTCGTGGTCCGAAATCGCAAAAATCGCAAAATCGCCGAAATTCCTCCGAATTGCGTCGTTAATAATCTCCACCGTAAATATCTTCAAAATAACAATTTAAGTAAGGAAAACATAAAAACTAAGATAATAACATAGCTAAACGAAAAGGGAAATGCGTTAAGAAACGGGCATAAAATGCGTATATCAAATTCCCCCACACTTAGACTTTGCTAGTCCCTTAGCAAACACTAAGTTAAACTAAGACACCCTAAGAATTTAAAACAAAGGAAAGAACATAACTAAGCCCTTAGCTAAAATTTGTCTCAGAATTTGCATAAGTATATGGCGATGGCTCACATGAATTTCAACTTGTATGCTCAACGAATTCAAGAGATAATTGCGATATAATTATGTAATGAACAAGTAAGACATAGAAAAAAAACAATGGTTATGTTATAGCTGTGCATGCTTTGAATAAAGGTTTAATCAACTTACAAGGATGCACTCATCATATTTTTCACTCATGAAAAGGGTTCACTTAAAGTGTAAATGAATTGAAATGAAAACCACATGAATGAAGTTAATTACTTGCACAAATGAACCAAAACCATAAGCTTACTCATGCAACTTACTCTACTAATTGAAAGCTACTCATTTTAAGGATCATAAAGGACTTTTAGTGAGGTTGTAATGGGGTTAAGGCTAAGGCATTCGAAATTTAGATATGTGGTGATAAAAACGTTCCAACGACTTAGTCTAGCACCAAATTCGTCCTCTATCTCCACTCGAATGTTACCATGTATACTTTAATCTAAAACTACCCTTTGAGCTTTTCGGACAGGACAAAGGCCATATTTGTTCTATTTTTGGGCCTTCAATTTGTCGTAATCTCCAAATCCGCAAATAAGGGGGATGTTAATCCAATTGGTTTCTACTTTAGAACAACATATTGCCATGAGAGATAATAATTTTTTTTTTTTTCATTCTCTCAAATATAATTTTTTTTTTCTTTTCTTTTTGGCAATCTCATACTTTTTAAGTTATTTGGACAAGTCTTTCCCCTTACTCACATTAACTCTTTTAATCTTTCCTACCAAACCATAATCTTATGTGCTAGTTTCGAAAAAATTCTCACCAAGTTTCCGGAACAAAGGTAAGGATATTCTATACTAGGTTAAGTGTTTAGGTATATATGGTGATGAAAGAAAAGCTTAACATGGGCTCAATTGGTTTATCTAGGGGTGTCGCAACTCATGCGCATAATTGGGATACATGGATATTTGGCGAAGTGGTGGAAAATCCAAAATGCCTTTAATCATTTCCAAAATCAAAGTATGTATCAATTTAAAAGCTTTGAAAATTGACATGAGTAAGTTCTAGCATTCTCTAGTTCATTCAAATCTATGGCAAGCAATCAAATGAGGCATATATAAGCTAGTAGCTACGAAATGGATGCATATTCACTCGAATAAAGAACAGATAGCTCAAAAGCTCACATAGGGTTCATATGATTAAAAACTTATTCAAGCATGCGATTTCTGTACCATGTTTTGCAATTCATATCTACTACATGTTAAAAACATATAGAATATCTCAATTAGCACAAGAATTCGATGCATGTGATTCATATGCCATATGTGTTCGTATCGGTCAATTTTCATCATCGACTAGTTAAGGGCATCCTAAAGACTCTGAAAAACACTAATGTAGACACAATTAAATTGTAAACCCTTCCCCCACACTTAAACTCTACATTGCCCTCAATGTACTTAAAGTAAATGTACAGAATTAAACATGGAGTATAGGATCTATGAAAATTCTAATTAAAAATTGATACGCGCAAAACATGCATTCACGTTAACTTAAAAACACAGATTACGCGCATTGCAATTTAAACCCTTCTTTTGTCATTTATAATATTGGCGAGTAGGGATCGTTCTTTATCCGGGGAATTAAGGGCGCATGCATGGTTTCGTTATTAAGCGGAAATATAAATGTTTGGGGGGATTGGAAGTTGGTTATTTAATCTACGAAATTAAAGTACATAACATGCTAACACAACTAAAACTCTTAGGCATCTAACATGTTTTACTCATAGACAAGTTTCAACAATCAAGAAACTTAAAGTCTAATTATGCTTGCTAAAAATAAGAAGTTACACTACTAATTACATGTGATCATCTCATCTTATTAACCTACCCTTTTCATGCATCAAACCTTTTTGTAACTTGCGAAATTCATAACTTCTAACTAAATACACATGCGTGATAATTGTGTAGGAATGCAACTTAGCGTATAAACATCCTAAACAACTTACGATCATCGAAACATGCAAAAGAGAGGGACTTAGCGTATTTTCTAATACATGCATTCGAAGCTTTAAGATTGTATCAAACATGCATAAAAAGCTATAAATCATAAACACATCCATATTACAAATCGGTTTAGGCACATGAAACACAAATCTAAACTTGTTATTCATTTGATACACAAATCTAAACTTTCTAAACTTGTTATTCCAATACATCAAAAGATTCACATACAAAGCTAAAGAAATGAAAGTGAAGATCATGGTTACACTTTTTATCTTGAGTGCTTGATGAACTACGGTGGAGATGGACTTCCTTCACAAGGGACTTAGCGTATTGTGTTGGATGGAGGATGCTTTGCTTCGGCTTGGAAGGATGGAGGAACCTTGCTTGCTTCGGCTTGGAATGGTAAGGGATGTGCTTCGGCTTTGTGTGAGAACTCTTAAGTGTTTATGGTGGAGGAGTATTTGTGTAGAGCTTTGGCTAGTAAATGAGTGATGCTTAGTAAGGTTCGGCCTCCTTGGTATTTATAGGGCAAGGATGTTGCTCTTCTCTCTTCCACCTTGCCTTGCTTCATTAAATGCAAGCAATGATCATTAAGGCAAGTCACCATGCAAGTCACCATGTGTGATGATCATTTGTGAACCCTAAGCAAGAGTCACCATGGCAAGTCACCATTTGTGAACCCTAAGCATGAATCACCATGTGTAGTCACCATTAGCTTGATAATGTTGACTTGCCCTTTCAAAACAAGACTTTTCCTCTTCACCAAAAGCCATCCTTGCCGAATTAATGCATTGTGGGCTTGATAATGGGCCGAAACAAGAGTTGAGAATTCGGCCCACAATTTGCTTTGTGGCCCGGCCCATTTTCGGAGGTCCAAAATCGCAAAAATCGCAAAATCGCCGAAATTTCTCCGAATTGCGTCGATATTAATCTCCACCGTAATGAACTTCAAAATAACAATTTAAATAAGGAAAACATAAAACTAAGATAATAACATAGCTAAACGTAAAGGGAAATGCGTTAAGAAACGAGCATAAAATGCGTATATCAAATTCCCCCACACTTAGACTTTGCTAGTCCCTTAGCAAACACTAAGTTAAACTAAGACTCTCTAAAAAAAGAAAGAACACAACTAAGCGATGTCTCAGATGATTTTCATAAGTATATGGCGATGTCTCACATGATTTTCAACTTTGCATGCTCAATGAATTCAAGAGATAATTGCGATATATTTATGTAATGAACAAGTAAGACATAGAGAAAACAATGGTTATGTTATAGCTGTGCATGCTTTGAATAAAGGTTTAATCAACTCACAAGGATGCACTCATGAAAATGGTTCACTTAGAGTGTATATGAATTGAAATGAAAACCACATGAATAAAGTTTGATTGCTTGCACAAATGAACCAAAACCATAAGCTTACTCATGCAACTTACTCTACTAATTGAAAGCTACTCATTTTAAGGATCATAAAGGACTTTAGTGAGGTTGTAATGGGGTTAAGGCTAAGGCATTCGAAATTTAGATATGTGGTGATAAAAATGTTCCAATGACTTAGTCTAGCACCATATTAGTCCTCCATCTCCATTTGTATGTTACCATGTATACTTCAATCTAAGCTACCCTTTTAGCTTTTCGGACAGGACAAAGGCCATATTTTGTTCTATTTTTAGGCCTTCAATTTATCGTAAACTCCAAATCCGTAAATAAGGGGGACGTTAATCCAAATGGTTATTCTTAGAACACAACATATTGCCATGAGAGATAATAATTTTTTTTTTCTTTTCATTCTCTCAAATATAATTTTTTTTCTTTTCTTTTTGGCAATCACATACTTTTTTAGCTATTTGGACAAGTCTTTCCCCTTACTCACATTAACTCTTTCAATCCTTCCTACCAAACCATAATCTTATGTGCTAGTTTCGAAAAATTCTCACCAAGTTTCCGGAACAAAGGTAAGGATATTCTATACTAGGAAAAGTGTTTAGGTATATATGGTGATGAAAGAAAAGCTTAACGTGGGCTCAATTGGTTTATCTAGGGGTGTCGCAACTTGTGCGTACAATTGGGATACATGGATATTTGGCGAAGTGGTGGAAAATCCTAAATGCCTTTAATCATTTCCAAAATCAAAGTATGTATCAACTTAAAAGCTTTGCAAATTGACATGAGTAAGTTCTAGCATTCTCTAGTTCATTAAAATCTATGGCAAGCAATTGAATGAGGCATATATAAGCTAGTAGCTACGAAATGGATGCATATTCACTCAAATAAAGAATAGATAGCTCAAAAGCTCACATAGGGTTCATATGATTAAAAACTTATTCAAGCATGCGATTTTCTGTACCATGTTTTGCAATGTATATCTACTACATGTTAAAAACATATAGAATATCTCAATTAGCACAAGAATTCGATGCATGTGATTCATACGCCATATGTGTTTGTATCGGTCAAATTTCATCATCGACTAGTTAAGGGCATCCTAAAGACTCTGAAAAACACTAATTTAGACACAATTAAATTGTAAACCCTTCCCCCACACTTAAACTCTACATTGCCCTCAATGTACTAAAGTAAAAGTATAGAATTAAACATGGAGTATAGGATCTACGAAAATTCTAATTTAAAATGCAAAAGCCATTAAATTAAGTAAAAGGGGAGAAGAAAACAAATCTGTTGTCTCCCTATTGGGTTGCCTCCCAACAAGCGCTTGTTTTACGTCGTTAGCTTTGGACGTGATGCATCATTTTGTTTTTGAAATGGCCGGTTCTTGGAGTTGCATCTCCTCCACGGTGTGCTCCGCAAATGCCTCAAAATATGGCTTCAAGCGATGGCCATTTACTTTGAACTCACTACCCTTGTCGATAGATCGAATGAGAACTGCTCCATGAGGTAGGACTTGAGAAACTATGAATGGCCCCATCCATCGAGAGCGAAGCTTTCCCGGAAAGAGCTTAAGTCTTGAATTGAAAAGCAATACTTTCTGCCCCGGTTCAAAACTCTTCCCACGAATCATCTGATCGTGGATCTTTTTCGTCTTCTCTTTGTAGATCCACGCATTGTCGAAAGCATCATTTCTGATTTCTTCAAGTTCACAAAGTTGAAGCTTCCGATGCAAGCCTGCGGCATCTCGATCGATGTTGAATTTCTTCACGGCCCACCATGCCTTGTGCTCTAGTTCAACCGGAAGATGGCACGCCTTCCCATAAATTAATCGGAAAGGGGACATACCGATGGGGGTCTTGTAGGCAGTCCTGTAAGCCCACAATGCATCGTCTAAGCATTGACTCCAATCTTTCCGGTTGGGGCGGACGGTTCGCTCCAAGATCTTCTTTATCTCACGGTTGGAAACTTCAGCCATTCCATTGGTTTGAGGGTGGTATGGTGTGGAAACCTTGTGTTTGACGCCATACTTCCTCATGAGTGCTTCCACCGTGCGGTTGCAAAAGTGACTTCCTCCATCGCTGATTAAAACGCGTGGCATTCCAAATCTACTGAAAATGTTAGTTCGTAGGAAATCTGCAACAACTCGCGAATCATTAGTACGGGTGGCCTTTGCCTCCACCCATTTAGAAACATAATCTACTGCGAGTAAAATGTAAGTAAAACCATTGGAAGGAGGAAATGGTCCCATAAAATCAATACCCCACACATCAAGAAAAGAAAAAATTATATTTGAGAGAATGAAAAGAAAAAAATTATTATCTCTCATGGCAATATGTTGCAAAGTAGAAACAAATTGGATTAACGTCCCCCTTATTTACGGATTTGGAGTTTACGATAAATTGAAGGCCTAAAAATAGAACAAAATATGGTCTTTGTCCTGTCTGAAAAGCTCAAAGGGTAGATTAGCTTGAAGTATACATGATAACATACAAATGGAGATGGAGGACTAATATGGTGCTAGACTAAGTCGTTGGAACGTTTTTATCACCACATATCTAAATTTCGAATGCCTTAGCCTTAACCCCATTACAACCTCACTAAAAGTCCTTTATGATCCTTAAAATGAGTAGCTTTCAATTAGTAGAGTAAGTTGCATGAGTAAGCTTATGGTTTTGGTTCATTTGTGCAAGTAATCAAACTTTATTCATGTGGTTTTCATTTCAATTCATATACACTTTAAGTGAACCATTTTCATGAGTGAAAAATATGATGAGTGCATCCTTGTGAGTTGATTAAACCTTTATTCAAAGCATGCACAGCTATAACATAACCAGTGTTTTCTCTATGTCTTACTTGTTCATTACATAATTATATCGCAATTATCTCTTGAAATCGTTGAGCATACAAGTTGAATTTCATGTGAGCCATCGCCATATACTTATGAAAATTCTGAGACAAATTTTAGCTAAGGGCTTAGTTGTTCTTTCTTTTGTTTTAAATTCTTAGAGAGTCTTAGTTTAACTTAGTGTTTGCTAAGGGACTAGCAAAGTCTAAGTGTGGGGGAATTTGATATACGCATTTTATGCTCGTTTCTTAACGCATTTCCCTTTACGTTTAGCTATGTTATTATCTTAGTTTTATGTTTTCCTTATTTAAATTGTTATTTTGAAGTTCATTACGGTGGAGATTAATATCGACGCAATTCGGAGGAATTTCGGCGATTTTGCGATTTTTGCGATTTTGGACCTCCGAAAATGGGCCGGGCCACAAAGCAAATTGTGGGCCGAATTCTCAACTCTTGTTTCGGCCCATTATCAAGCCCAAACCCAAACAATTCGGCAAGGAAGCCTTTTGGTGAAGAGGAAAAGTCTTGTTTTGAAAGGGCAAGTCAACATAATCAAGCTAATGATCACAAATGGTGACTACACAAGGTGACTAAGGCTTGCATTAATTGAAAAGATGACTTGCCATGGTGACTACACATGGTGATTCATGCTTAGGGTTCCCAAATGGTGACTAAGTGTGTGACTAAGGGTGTGACTTGCCTTAATGATCATTACATGCATTAAATGGTGGGAGGAGAGGTGGAAGAGAGAAGAGCAACATCCTTGCCCTATAAATACCAAGGAGGCCGAACCATTCAAGGATCATCTCTCATTTTACAAGCCAAAGCTCTACACAAATACTCTTCCACCATAAACACTCCAAAGTTCATTACAAAGCCGAAGCACATCCTTTACCATTCCAAGCCGAAGCAAGCAAGGTTACTCCTTCCAAGCCGAAGCTATCAAGCCTCCTCCATCCAACACAATACGCTAAGTCCCTTGTGAAGGAAGTCCATCTCCACCGTAGTTCATCAAGCACTCAAGACAAAAAGTGTAACCATGATCTTCACTCTCATTTCTTTAGCTTTGTATTTGAATCTTTTGATGTATTGGAATAACAAGTTTAGAAAGTTTAGATTTGTGTATCAAATGAATAACAAGTTTAGATTTGTGTTTCATGTGCCTAAACCGATTTGTAATATGCATGTGTTTATGATTTATAGCTTTTTATGCATGTTTGATACAATCTTAGAGCTTCGAATGCATGTATTAGAAAATACGCTAAGTCCCTCTCTTTTGCATGTTTCGATGATCGTATGTTGTTTAGGATGTTTATACGCTAAGTTGCATTCCTACACAATTATCAAGCATGTGTACTTAGTTATAAGTTATGAATTTCGCAACTTACACAAAGGTTTGATGCATGAAAAGGGTAGGTTAATAAGATGAGTTGATCACATGTAATTAATAGTGTAACTTCTTATTTTTAGCAAGCATAATTAGACTTTAAGTTTCTTGATTGTTGAAACTTGTCTATGAGTAAAACATGTTAGATGCCTAAGAGTTTTAGTTGTGTTTGCATGTTATGTACTTTAAATTCGTAGATTAAATAACCAACTTCCAATCCCCCCAAATATTTACATTTCCGCATAATAACGAAACCATGCATGCGCCCTTAATTCCCCGGATAAAGAACGATCCCTACTCGCCAATATTATAAATGACAAAAGAAGGGTTTAAATTGCAATGCGCGTAATCGGTGTTTTTAGGGTCGACTTTGTGTTATCGTGAATGCATGTTTTGCGCGTATCAATTTTTGGCGCCGTTGCCGGGGATCGAACCCGGGTCACCCGCGTGACAGGCGGGAATACTTACCACTATACTACAACGGAGAAGGAGTTTCTTGCCGTGGTTTTTGCTTTAGATAAATTTCGATCTTATCTACTTCAAACTAAAGTAACTGTGTTTACCGATCATGCAGCTTTGAAGTATCTAATGCTCAAAAAAGGACGCAAAACCACGGCTTATCAGATGGATACTTCTACTCCAAGAATTCAACATCGAAATCAAGGACAAGAAGGGAGTAGAAAACGTCGTCGCTGACCACCTATCACGTTTGATAGGTGACCATGAGCCTATCGAGATCGAAGAAACTTTTCCGGATGAAAAACTCTTCGGAATTGAGGTAACTACTTCGGAAACTCCTTGGTATGCCGATATTGTAAATTACTTAGTTACCGGTGAGTTTCCGTCTACCATGCATAAATTTCAACGTGACAAACTTAAGCATAATGCTAGAACCTTTATCTGGGATGAGCCTTATTTATGGAAACAATGCTCCGATTTAGTAATTAGGAGATGTATCCCGGATAGTGAGTTTAAGCCCATTCTAGACTTTTGTCACAATGAAGCATGTGGGGGACACTTTGGTTCTAGGAGGACAGCCCTTAAAATTTTAGATTGCGGTTTCTTTTGGCCTAGTTTATTTCGCGATGCTCATGCATATTGCTCTACATGTGATAAGTGCCAAAGATTCGGTAATTTAGGGCCTAAAGATCAAATGCCACAACACTATATATTTAATGTTGAAATTTTTGATGTGTGGGGTATTGATTTTATGGGACCATTTCCTCCCTCCAATGGTTTTACTTACATTTTACTCGCAGTAGATTATGTTTCTAAATGGGTGGAGGCAAAGGCCACCCGTACTAATGATTCGCGAGTTGTTGCAGATTTCCTACGAACTAACATTTTCAGTAGATTTGGAATGCCACGCGTTCTAATCAGCGATGGAGGAAGTCACTTTTGCAACCGCACGGTGGAAGCACTAATGAGGAAGTATGGCGTAAAACACAAGGTTTCCACACCATACCACCCTCAAACCAATGGAATGGCTGAAGTTTCCAACCGTGAGATAAAGAAGATTCTGGAGCGAACCGTCCGCCCCAACCGGAAAGATTGGAGTCAATGCTTAGACGATGCATTGTGGGCTTACAGGACTGCCTACAAGACCCCCATTGGTATGTCACCTTTCCGATTAATTTATGGGAAGGCGTGCCATCTTCCGGTTGAACTAGAGCACAAGGCATGGTGGGCCGTGAAGAAATTCAACATTGATCGAGATGCCGCAGGCTTACATCGGAAGCTTCAACTTTGTGAACTTGAAGAAATCAGAAATGATGCTTTCGACAATGCGTGGATTTACAAAGAGAAGACGAAAAAGATCCACGATCAGATGATTCGCGGGAAGAGTTTTGAACCGGGGCAGAAAGTATTGCTTTTCAATTCAAGACTTAAGCTCTTTCCGGGAAAGCTTCGCTCTCGATGGATGGGGCCATTCGTAGTTTCTCAAGTACTACCTCATGGAGCAGTTCTCATTCGATCTATCGACAAGGGTAGTGAGTTCAAAGTAAATGGCCATCGCTTGAAGCCCTATTTTGAGGCATTTGCGGAGCACACCGTGGAGGAGATGCAACTCCAAGAACCGGCCATTTCAAAACCAAACTGATGCATCACGTCCAAAGCTAACGACGTAAAACGAGCGCTTGTTGGGAGGCAACCCAATAGGGAGACAACAGATTTGTTTTCTTCTCCCCTTTTACTTAATTTAATGGCTTTTTCGGATTAGATTAAAATTTTCGTAGATCCTATACTCCATGTTTAAATCTATACTGTTACTTTAGTACATTGAGGGCAATGTAGAGTTTAAGTGTGGGGGAAGGGTTTACAATTTAATTGTGTCTAAATTAGTGTTTTTCAGAGTCTTTAGGACGCCCTTAACTAGTCGATGATGAAATTTGACCAATACGAACACATATGGCGTATGAATCACATGCATCGAATTCTTGTGCTAATTGAGATATTCTATATGTTTTTAACATGTAGTAGATATAAATTGCAAAACATGGTACAGAAAATCGCATGCTTGAATAAGTTTTTAATCATATGAACCCTATGTGAGCTTTTGAGCTATCTGTTCTTTATTTGAGTGAATATGCATCTATTTCGTAGCTACTAGCTTATATATGCCTCATTCAATTGCTTGCCATAGATTTTAATGAACTAGAGAATGCTAGAACTTACTCATGTCAATTTGCAAAGCTTTTAAGTTGATACATACTTTGATTTTGGAAATGATTAAAGGCATTTAGGATTTTCCACCACTTCGCCAAATATCCATGTATCCCAATTGTACGCACAAGTTGCGACACCCCTAGATAAACCAATTGAGCCCACGTTAAGCTTTTCTTTCATCACCATATATACCTAAACACTTTTCCTAGTATAGAATATCCTTACCTTTGTTCCGGAAACTTGGTGAGAATTTTTCGAACTAGCACATAAGATTATGGTTTGGTAGGAAGGATTGAAAGAGTTAATGTGAGTAAGGGGAAAGACTTGTCCAATAGCTAAAAAAAAAAAAGTATGAGATTGCCAAAAAGAAAAGAAAAAATTATATTTGAGAGAATGAAAAGAAAAAAATTATTATCTCTCATGGCAATATGTTGCAAAGTAGAAACAAATTGGATTAACGTCCCCCTTATTTACGGATTTGGAGTTTACGATAAATTGAAGGCCTAAAAATAGAACAAAATATGGTCTTTGTCCTGTCTGAAAAGCTCAAAGGGTAGATTAGCTTGAAGTATACATGATAACATACAAATGGAGATGGAGGACTAATATGGTGCTAGACTAAGTCGTTGGAACGTTTTTATCACCACATATCTAAATTTCGAATGCCTTAGCCTTAACCCCATTACAACCTCACTAAAAGTCCTTTATGATCCTTAAAATGAGTAGCTTTCAATTAGTAGAGTAAGTTGCATGAGTAAGCTTATGGTTTTGGTTCATTTGTGCAAGTAATCAAACTTTATTCATGTGGTTTTCATTTCAATTCATATACACTTTAAGTGAACCATTTTCATGAGTGAAAAATATGATGAGTGCATCCTTGTGAGTTGATTAAACCTTTATTCAAAGCATGCACAGCTATAACATAACCAGTGTTTTCTCTATGTCTTACTTGTTCATTACATAATTATATCGCAATTATCTCTTGAAATCGTTGAGCATACAAGTTGAATTTCATGTGAGCCATCGCCATATACTTATGAAAATTCTGAGACAAATTTTAGCTAAGGGCTTAGTTGTTCTTTCTTTTGTTTTAAATTCTTAGAGAGTCTTAGTTTAACTTAGTGTTTGCTAAGGGACTAGCAAAGTCTAAGTGTGGGGGAATTTGATATACGCATTTTATGCTCGTTTCTTAACGCATTTCCCTTTACGTTTAGCTATGTTATTATCTTAGTTTTATGTTTTCCTTATTTAAATTGTTATTTTGAAGTTCATTACGGTGGAGATTAATATCGACGCAATTCGGAGGAATTTCGGCGATTTTGCGATTTTTGCGATTTTGGACCTCCGAAAATGGGCCGGGCCACAAAGCAAATTGTGGGCCGAATTCTCAACTCTTGTTTCGGCCCATTATCAAGCCCAAACCCAAACAATTCGGCAAGGAAGCCTTTTGGTGAAGAGGAAAAGTCTTGTTTTGAAAGGGCAAGTCAACATAATCAAGCTAATGATCACAAATGGTGACTACACAAGGTGACTAAGGCTTGCATTAATTGAAAAGATGACTTGCCATGGTGACTACACATGGTGATTCATGCTTAGGGTTCCCAAATGGTGACTAAGTGTGTGACTAAGGGTGTGACTTGCCTTAATGATCATTACATGCATTAAATGGTGGGAGGAGAGGTGGAAGAGAGAAGAGCAACATCCTTGCCCTATAAATACCAAGGAGGCCGAACCATTCAAGGATCATCTCTCATTTTACAAGCCAAAGCTCTACACAAATACTCTTCCACCATAAACACTCCAAAGTTCATTACAAAGCCGAAGCACATCCTTTACCATTCCAAGCCGAAGCAAGCAAGGTTACTCCTTCCAAGCCGAAGCTATCAAGCCTCCTCCATCCAACACAATACGCTAAGTCCCTTGTGAAGGAAGTCCATCTCCACCGTAGTTCATCAAGCACTCAAGACAAAAAGTGTAACCATGATCTTCACTCTCATTTCTTTAGCTTTGTATTTGAATCTTTTGATGTATTGGAATAACAAGTTTAGAAAGTTTAGATTTGTGTATCAAATGAATAACAAGTTTAGATTTGTGTTTCATGTGCCTAAACCGATTTGTAATATGCATGTGTTTATGATTTATAGCTTTTTATGCATGTTTGATACAATCTTAGAGCTTCGAATGCATGTATTAGAAAATACGCTAAGTCCCTCTCTTTTGCATGTTTCGATGATCGTATGTTGTTTAGGATGTTTATACGCTAAGTTGCATTCCTACACAATTATCAAGCATGTGTACTTAGTTATAAGTTATGAATTTCGCAACTTACACAAAGGTTTGATGCATGAAAAGGGTAGGTTAATAAGATGAGTTGATCACATGTAATTAATAGTGTAACTTCTTATTTTTAGCAAGCATAATTAGACTTTAAGTTTCTTGATTGTTGAAACTTGTCTATGAGTAAAACATGTTAGATGCCTAAGAGTTTTAGTTGTGTTTGCATGTTATGTACTTTAAATTCGTAGATTAAATAACCAACTTCCAATCCCCCCAAATATTTACATTTCCGCATAATAACGAAACCATGCATGCGCCCTTAATTCCCCGGATAAAGAACGATCCCTACTCGCCAATATTATAAATGACAAAAGAAGGGTTTAAATTGCAATGCGCGTAATCGGTGTTTTTAGGGTCGACTTTGTGTTATCGTGAATGCATGTTTTGCGCGTATCAGTTGCGGCGTTGAGCTTCCGGTAATCAATGCACACTCGGTGTCCAGTGATCGTCCGTTGTGGCACAAGTTCATTTTCCAAATTCTCGACGACGGTGATTCCCGATTTCTTAGGTACAACCTGCACTGGGGAAACCCAACGGCTATCAGAAATAGGGTAAATAACTCCACAGTCCATGAGTTTAATTACCTCCTTTTTTACCACCTCCATCATCGGAGGGTGGAGCCGACGCTGTGCTTCCCGCGTAGGCTTGGTGCCTTCTTCAAGGAAAATCCTATGCACACATGTTGCTGGATTTATTCCCTTGATGTCCGCAAGTGTCCAGCCTATTGCGGGTTTGTACCGTTTGAGCACACTCACGAGCTTCTCCTCCTGCTCCTCTTCTAGCGCGGACGAAATAATGACGGGTAAAGTGTCATTCTCGCCCAAGTACGCATACTTCAGATGGTCCGGTAGTAGCTTGAGTTCTAAAACTGGAGCTTCTACGATGGAAGGAACCATTTTATTAGTACCAAAAGTAATTGGTAAAGGAGGAGAAAAGCTTACTTTTCGTGGTGCGGCATTTAGGGCCATGGCCATGTCTTGAATACGAGGTTCAAGCTCTAGTAAAGCCTCGAGAAGGCCGTCATGCCCAAGTTGAATGGCCATGTCGAGTTCATCCTCATTGATGGTGTCGAGGTAGCCTTGTGCTAAGGTATCCACGGGATCGTATGTCGAAATGGCAGCTACGCTCGACATTGGAAACTTCATTCCGTCCAGGATGTTGAACTCGATTCTTTCTCCATCAATCTCCATGGAGAAAGTGCCTTGGAAAACATCAATCTTCGTCCTCGCAGTCCGCATGAAAGGTCGTCCAAGCAGCAATGGCGTGGTGTTCAATGGACTCTCTTCCATGTCAACTATGTAGAAATCGGCTGGGAATATCAAGTTGTTGACTTGTACGAGAACGTCTTCTACGTATCCCCTCGGATACTTGTGGGTGCGATCGGCTAACTGGATGACAACTTGATCTTGCTTGAGATCTCCAAGGTCCATCGATTCGAAAAGATAGTAAGGCATGACGTTGATGGAGGCTCCGAGATCAAGCATTACATCTTCGAAGCGGTTGTCACCGATTACACAGGGAACTGCAAAGCTCCCTGGGTCCTTCAGTTTTGGGGGTAGCCGACGCTGCAAAACTGCTGAAACGGTTGCATTCACCTTCACAACCTCCTTCTCTCGAGTTTGCCTCCTCTGTGTGCATAATTCTTTGAGAAATTTCGCGTATATCGGCACCTGTTTTATGCACTCGATCAAGGGCAAATTCACTTGCACCTTTCGGAAGATGTCCAAAATATCTTCATATTGGGCATCCTTCTTCTTTGATTTATTTAATCTGCTAGGGAAAGGTGCAACAGCAAACGGAGAATTAGTAATCACCGTATTTGAAGGAATAGGGCTTTTACCTTTGATTGGGGTAGGTTGTGGAGGTGATTGTGCCTTGGTGACAGTAGGCGTCACCTTCTTTTTCTCGGCCTCTTGAATTGCCGGATCGATCTCATCTTCTTCTTCGTTGGTGATGTCCTCGATGGTGACTTCATCAAGATGAGATCGCTTGGTCTTTGGTTCCTCAAGTATCTTCCCACTCCTTGTGACTATAGCATTCACGTTTCTTTGATTAGGAGTGGTTTGAGGTGGAAGCCGACCGGTTTCCTTGATTTGGCCCATGAAATCAACAAGTTGGCCAAGTTGCTTCTTTACTTCGGTGATGTCGCGGCCATGTGAGTCAAGTGTCTCCTTTGTCTTCGATTGTCCGTCGAGGAGAACTTGAGTTGAGGCCGAAAGTTGCGACAACATCTTGTCGTAATCCGGATTGGTGAAGGATTGCGAAGACGAACCCTGCTGCATCGGTGGCCTTGGTTGAAATGGAGGGCGTTGGTAGCTTTGTTGAGGTGCTGGGGGGTTCAAAGTTCCCTCGTTGCTGCTCCATCTAAACCCCGGATGATCACGGTTGACATAGTTGTTGTAATTGTTATACCGTTGTCCTCCCTGATATCCGCCGATGGCGTTAGCGTGCTCCGGCTCGCTTGCTTGTTCCGGCACTTGAGGGCACTGGTCGTTGTGGTGACCTTGTGTTTGACATATGCCACAAACAGGCCGTTGAGTTGCCTTCGCTCTTGTCGTCTCGAGTTCTAAAACCTTCTCTAGCATATGAGCTAGCTTGTCGTATTTTTCGTCCGCGTCGGTTGTAGAACTCGCTTCACCGATTGCTCGTCTGTTGGACATTCCATATTGTGCATCATTATTCGCCCGATTCTCTAGAAGAGCTCTAGCTTCGGTTTCTGTTAAGTCCATGAATGCACCGGTGGCTGCTGCATCCAGCAATTCCCTATCAATCGGCTTGAGACCATCGTAAAAGTAATTCATGAGATTGGTCTCGGAAAATCCATGCGATGGGCAAGTGGCACACAAAACTTTGAATCGGTCGTAGTATTGGCCGAAGGTCTCGTCCGGTTTCTGTGTGATGCCAGTGATTTGCTTTCTCAAGACGGTGATCTTTGAGGCCGGGAAGTACTTTGCTAGGAACATATCCGCAAGTTGCTTCCATGAGGTAATATGGTTCGGCGGTAGTTCCATAAGCCAAGACTCGGCCCTGTCGACTAGGGTGAATGGGAATGCCTTCAGTTTGAAGAGTTCCGTATCAGCATCGGATGGCTTCATGCTGTTACAAACAAATTGGAATTGTTTGAGATGCTTGTTCGGATCTTCATTGGAAAGTCCATGAAAAATGGGTAGTCGGTGGAGGAAGCCACTCTTTAGCTCGATATCCTTCATGTTTTCCTCCGGTTGTGGAAAAGCAATGCTCGAAGGCCCGTTGCTCCATTCTGTTGAGCAGGTGCGCTGACGAAGAGATTGTCCTGCATTGGCCATGTTGATTTCTTGTGCTTCTGCTTCTGAATTGTGGTCGGTTGATGAGGCTAAAGTATGGTCGGTTGATGAATGTGAAGACTCGGAACCTTCTTCGATGATGGGAAAATCCAGGATGTCAGTTTGAGCTTTAAGTCTCGCTATTCTCTCTGCGATCTCCTCAAAGTTTGTTCTAGATGGTCCAGGATTCTGATCGGACATTCATTAGCCTGACATCCACCAAAGACCAAGTGTTAGTATCAACAATTAATATGAGATATATAGAGGAATACTAACCAAAATTGTAAAGCATATTTAGAAAACAAAGGGATAACAAATAAAATAGTAAAACTATCAAAACATACTATAAATACACACAAATACTTAAAAACTACTAATACACAAAATTTATAATAGTTAAGACACTATATGTATTGTACTAAGTAATGCAATTGATTTAATCAATTTTAGGGGCTATGCATATGAATGTAATAAACTTAAAACACACGTTTTCTGCAAATTAACACTATGTAATGCTAAACCTAAAAAAAAAAATTAGTTAGAACATGTATAAACAAGGTTCAAATACAAGTAAACCATAATTCACATTGAATTTATGCACCACACATTTTCTTGCAATAAAATGCATTTAAACAACAATCCTACGTGAAAGATGGAGTGAATGCATAAGAGAAAACGTTAGAACCTGCAGAAAACAAACGAGTTACGTGTTTAAACTATGAATGAAAAGAATGACCTCTTCTTCGATCTTATGCCCCTAACTTCACTTAGGTTAGGGTACTCGGTAGTGAAATCCGAGTATCATAAAACCTAAAAAGAGGTTATGCAAGCTAAGTAACGGTTGTTAGTCCTTTACAGTTTTTAATGCACATATAAACACACAAATTTGACTAAGTTTTATTTATTTCCTTTGGACCCGATGGTACGTGGTGCAGAGGCTCTCGACTGTGCAATGGGTCTCGTTCATCCGAAGATGAAGTCTGATTCCGGGAGGTCTAAGCATGCTTAATCCGATATACCATCTATTTAAAGGATTATGTCGTATTAAGTTCATGTATTTATCCGTATTCGTATGCACTTATGATTTACAGAGAGTACGCAAATTGAGCATTAAGTAAAGTTCCTGGACGTGCGGCCCGCGCGAAAATATATACCGACTACAATTCAGCTTAGTTACGTTTAGAAATGGTTAGTAGGAATAGAGATAACGCGAGAGGTAAGGACTAATATTTAGAACAACCCGAGGCTTACTCGTAAGAGTATATACTCCAATGTTGTTCCTAGAGACACCCCGAGGCTAACCAGTTACGGTATATACTCCAATGGTGTTCTATTGCTTAGATCCGAAACCCGGCACCAATCATAAACCCATTCACCATATCCAACAATCAGCCAAATTTGTGAGAGAGTATATAATCTCAAGTCCTTAGTAAACTCCGCCCACAACCTCGTGCCCATAACTTCACTTAGGTTATGGCGTGTGGTGATGAAATCCACACATCACGAGGGGTTAAGGAGGTAAACCAGAAAAAGAGGCACCACCTATTCCGAAGAACTAAATTTAATAACCAATACTCGTAATCAATGTAAATCAATTTAAGTACGTCTACATTTTGATTGCGCCTATGATTTAAAAGGAATACACGACTCAGTTATTGAATAAATCTCTTGTCCGTGCGGCCCGCGCGAAAATGTATACCACTATAGTTAATCCTCGTAATCGTTGGAAATGACCAGTTGGGATAGATGTAACGCGAGAGGTGAGAACTAATTTCTGGGAACAACCCGAGGCTAACTCGTGAGAGTATATACTCCAATGTTGTTCTTAGAAACACCCCGAGGCTTACTCGTAAGAGTATGTACTCCATTGGTGTTCTGTTTTCTTAGTTCAAAACCCGTCACCATTCATAACCCTTCTAGACATCATAACCAACTCTTACTCGAATTTACAAGATAGTATACAATCTCAAGTGTTTGTAAACTCCGCCCACAACCTCGTGCCCATAACTTCACTTAGGTTATGGCGTGTGGTGATGAAATCCACACATCACGAAGGGTTAAGGAGATAGACAAACAAAAGAGGCACCACCTATTCCATAGAGATTTATTTAATAACTAAGTACTAGTACTCAAATTAAATCAAAGACTATCCTTTAACATGGAAATAAATTATGCAAGTGTAAAATAAACTAAGTATGAATAAATTCGGCTAAGTAAAAGTAGGCATGGTAAACATGTATGAAAATTTCTCTAAGTATAAACAAGAATGAACAAGTATGAACAATTATGTACTTCGAAAATTTAGACATGCTTTTAACTACAAATATACAACGAAATCATACAAAAAAACATTTTAATTCTGATATACGCATTTTATGCTCGTTTCTTAACGCATTTTCTTTACGTTTAGCAATGTTATTATCTTAGTTTTTATGTTTTCCTTATTTAATTTGTTATTTTGAAGATATTTACGGTGGAGATTAATAACGACGCAATTCGGAGGAATTTCGGCGATTTTGCGATTTTTGCGATTTTGGACCTCCGAAAATGGGCTGGCCCAAAAAGCAAATTATGGGCCGATTTCTCAAAGTTTATTTCGGCCCATTAACCAGCCCAAACTCATTCATTTCGTTAAGGATGCCCTTTGGGGAAGTTGAAAAGTCAAGCTTATCAAGCTAATCATCACAAATGGTGACTCTTGCTTAGGGTTAATAAATGATCATCACAAAAGGTGACTCACCTTGGTGACTCTTGCTTGCATTAAATGAAAAGATGACTTGCCATGGTGACTCTTGCTTTGGGCTTGTAAATGATGATCACACATGGTGACTTGCATGGTGACTTGCCATATTGATCATTGCTTGCATTTAATGGAAGGAGGCAAGGTGGAAGAGAGAAGGCAAACATCCTTGCCTATAAATACCAAGGGAGGCTGAACCATTCAAGACATCACTCATTTTACTAAGCCAAAGCTCTACACAAATACTCCTCCACCATTAAACACTTGAAGGTTCACACAAAGCCGAAGCATCCATCTCCTCCATTCCAAGCCGAAGCATCTCCTCCTCCATTCCAAACCGAAGCATCCATCTCCTCCTCCAAGCCGAAGCTATCATCCTCCATCCCTCACAATACGCTAAGTCCCTTGTGAAGGAAAGCCATCTCCACCGTAGTTCATCAAGCACTCAAGACAAAAAGTGTAACCATGATCTTCACTTTCATTTCTTTAGCTTTGTATTTGAATCTTTTGATGTATTGGAATAACAAGTTTAGATTTGTGTATCAAATGAAGAACAAGTTTAGATTTGTGTTTTATGTGTTTAAACAGATTTGTAATATGCATGTGTTTATGATTTCTAGCCTTTTATGCATGTTTGATACAATCTTAAAGCTTCGAATGCATGTGTTAGAAAATACGCTAAGTCCCTCTCTTTCGCATGTTTCGATGATCGTATGTTGTTTAGGATGTTTATACGCTAAGTTGCATTCCTACTCAATTATTAAGCATGTGTATTTAGTTAGAAGTTATGAATTTCGTAACTTACAAAAAGGTTTGATGCATGAAAAGGGTAGGCTAATAAGATGAGATGATCACATGTAATTAGTAGTGTAACTTCTTATTTTTAGCAAGCATAATTAGACTTTAAGTTTCTTGATTGTTGAAACTTGTCTATGAGTAAAACATGTTAGATGCCTAAGAGTTTTAGTTGTGTTTGCATGTTATGTACTTTAATTTCGTAGATTAAACAACCAACTTCCAATCCCCCCAAACATTTACATTTCCGCTTATTAACGAAACCATGCATGCGCCCTTAATTCCCCGGATAAAGAACGATCCCTACTCGCCAATATTATAAATGACAAAAGAAGGGTTTAAATTGCAATGCGCGTAATCGATGTTTTTAGGTCGACTTTGTGTTATCGTGAATGCATGTTTTGCGCGTATCAATTTTTGGCGCCGCTGCCGGGGAGTTAGAATGTTTTGTATGATTTCGTTGTACAATTGTAGTTAAAAGCATGTTTAAATTTTCGAAGTACATACTTGTTCATACTTGTTCATTCTTGTTTATACTTAGAGAAATTTTCATACATGTTTACCATGCCTACTTTTACTTAGCCGAATTTATTCATACTTAGTTTATTTTACACTTGCATAATTTATTTCCATGTTAAAGGATAGTCTTTGATTTAATTTGAGTACTAGTACTTAGTTATTAAATAAATCTCTATGGAATAGGTGGTGCCTCTTTTGTTTGTCTATCTCCTTAACCCTTCGTGATGTGTGGATTTCATCACCACACGCCATAACCTAAGTGAAGTTATGGGCACGAGGTTGTGGGCGGAGTTTACAAACACTTGAGATTGTATACTATCTTGTAAATTCGAGTAAGAGTTGGTTATGATGTCTAGAAGGGTTATGATTGGTGACGGGTTTTGAACTAAGAAAACAGAACACCAATGGAGTACATACTCTTACGAGTAAGCCTCGGGGTGTTTCTAAGAACAACAATGGAGTATATACTCTTACGAGTTAGCCTCAGGTTGTTCCCAGAAATTAGTTCTCACCTCTCGCGTTACATCTATCCCAACTGGTCATTTCCAACAATTACGAGGATTAACGATAGTTGGTATACATTTTCGCGCGGGCCGCACGGACAAGAGATTTATTCAATAACTAAGTCGTGTATTCCTTTTAAATCATAGGCGCAATCAAAACGTAGACGTACTTAAATTGATTTACATTGAGCACGAGTATTGGTTATAAGGTTTCGTTCTTTGGAATAGGTGGTGCCTCTTTTTCTGGTTTATCTCCTTAACCCCTCGTGATGTGTGGATTTTATCACCACACGCCATAACCTAAGTGAAGTTATGGGCACGAGGTTGTGGGCGGAGTTTACTAAGAACTTGAGATTATATACTATCTCACAAATTTGGCTGATTGTTGGATATGGTGAATGGGTTTATGATTGGTGCCGGGTTTCGGATCTAAGCAATAGAACACCATTGGAGTATATACCGTAACTGGTTAGCCTCGGGGTGTCTCTAGGAACAACATTGGAGTATATACTCTTACGAGTAAGCCTCGGGTTGTTCTAAATATTAGTCCTTACCTCTCGCGTTATCTCTATTCCTACTAACCATTTCTAAACGTAACTAAGCTGAATTGTAGTCGGTATATATTTTCGCGCGGGCCGCACGTCCAAGAAATTTACCAAATGACCATTTCGCGTACTCTCTGTAAATCATAAGTGCATATGAATACGGATAAATACATGAACTTAATACGACATAATCCTTTAAATAGATGGTATATCGGATTATGCATGCTTAGACCTCCTGGAATCAGACTTCATCTTCGGATGAACGAGACCCATTGCACAGTCGAGAGCCTCTGCACCACGTACCATCGGGGCCAAAGGAAATAAATAAAACTTAGTCAAATTTTTGTGTTTATATGTGCATTAAAAACTGTAAAGGACTAACAACCGTTACTTAGCTTGCATAACCTCTTTTTAGGCTTTATGATACGCGGATTTCACTACCGAGTACCCTAACCTAAGTGAAGTTAGGGACATAAGATCGAAGAAGAGGTCATTCTTTGCATTCATTTTTTTAGCACGTAACTCGTGTGTTTTCTGCAGGTTCTAACGTTTTCTCTTATGCATACACTCCATCTTTCACGTAGGATTGTTGTTTAATGCATTTTATTGAAGAAAAAAATGCGTGTGGTGCATAAATTCGATGTGAATTATTGTTTGCTTGTATTTGAACTTTGTTTATATACGTTCTAACTAAATTCTTGGGTTTAGCATTATATAGTGTTAATTTGCAGAAAACGTATGTTTTAAGTTTATTACATTCTTTTGCATAGCCCTAAAATTGATTAATTCATTTGCATTACTTAGTAAATTACACCTAGTGTCTTAACTATTATAAATTTTGTGTGTTTTTAAGTATTTGTGAGTATTTATAGTATACTTTGATAGTTTTATTATTTGTTATTGCTTTGTTTTCTAAATATGTCTTACAATTTTGGTTAGTATTCCTATATTCATCTCAAATTCTTTGTTGATACTAACACTTGGTCTTTGGTGGATGCTCAGGCTAATGAATGTCCGATCAGAATCCTGGACCATCTAGAACAAAGTTTGAGGAGATCGCAGAGAGAATAGCGAGACTTAGAGCTCAAACTGACATCCTGGATCATCCCATCATCGAGGAAGTTTCCGAGTCTTCACATTCATCAACCGACCACAATTCAGAAGTAGAAGCACAGCAAGTCAACATGGCCAATGCAGGACAATCTCTTCGTCAGCACACCTGCTCAACAGAATGCAGCAGCGGGCCTTCGAGCATTGCTTTTCCACAACCGGAGGAAAACATGAAGGATATCGAGCTAAAGAGTGGCTTCCTCCACCGACTACCCATTTTTCATGGACTTTCCAATGAAGATCCGAACAAGCATCTCAAACAATTCCAATTTGTTTGTAACAGCATGAAGCCATCCGATGCTGATACGGAGCTCTTTAAACTGAAGGCATTCCCATTCACCCTAGTCGACAGGGCCGAGTCTTGGCTTATGGAACTACCGCCGAACCATATCACTTCATGGAAGCAACTTGCGGACATGTTCCTAGCGAAGTACTTCCCGGCCTCAAAGATCACCGTCTTGAGAAAGCAAATCACTGGCATCACACAGAAACCGGACGAGACCTTCGGCCAATACTACGACCGATTCAAAGTTTTGTGTGCCACTTGCCCATCGCATGGATTTTCCGAGACCAATCTCATGAATTACTTTTACGATGGTCTCAAGCCGATCGATAGGGAATTGCTGGATGCAGCAGCCACCGGTGCATTCATGGACTTAACCGAAACCGAAGCTAGAGCTCTTCTAGAGAATCGGGCCAATAATGATGCACAATATGGAATGTCCAACAGACGAGCAGTCGGTGAAGCGAGTTCTAAAACCGACGCGGACGAAAAGTACGATAAACTAGCTCATATGCTAGAGAAGGTTTTAGAACTCGAGACGACAAGAGCGAAGGCAACTCAACGGCCTGTTTGTGGCATATGTCAAACACAAGGTCACCACAACGACCAGTGCCCTCAAGTGCCGGAACAAGCAAGCGAGCCGGAGCACGCTAACGCCATCGGCGGATATCAGGGAGGACAACGGTATAACAATTATAACAACTATGTCAACCGTGATCATCCGGGTTTTAGATGGAGCAGCAACGAGGGAACTTTGAACCCTCCAGCACCTCAACAAAGCTACCAACGCCCTCCATTTCAACCAAGGCCACCGATGCAGCAGGGTTCGTCTTCGCAATCCTTCACCAACCCGGATTACGACAAGATGTTGTCGCAACTTTCGGCCTCAACTCAAGTTCTCCTCGAAGGACAATCGAAGACAAAGGAGACACTTGACTCACATGGCCGCGACATCACCGAAGTGAAGAAGCAGCTTGGCCAACTTGTTGATTTCATGGGCCAAATCAAGGAAACCGGTCGGCTTCCACCTCAAACCACTCCAAATCAAAGAAACGTGAATGCTATAGTCACAAGGAGTGGGAAGATACTTGAGGAACCAAAGACCAAGCGATCTCATCTTGATGAAGTCACCATCGAGGACATCACCAACGAAGAAGAAGATGAGATCGATCCGGCTACTCAAGAGGCCGTGAAACAGAAGGTGACGCCTATTGTCACCAAGGCACAATCACCTCCACAACCTACCCCAATCAAAGGTAAAAACCATATTCCTTCAAATACGGTTATTACTAATTCTCCGTTTGCTGTTGCACCTTTCCCTAGCAGATTATCAAAATCAAAGAAGAAGGATGCCCAATATGAAGATATCCTGGACATCTTCCGAAAGGTGCAAGTGAATTTGCCCTTGATCGAGTGCATAAAACAAGTGCCGATATACGCGAAGTTTCTGAAAGAATTATGCACACAAAGGAGGCAAACTCGAGAGAAGGAGGTTGTGAAGGTGAACGCAACCGTTTCGGCGGTTTTGCAGCGTCGGCTACCCCCAAAACTGAAGGACCCAGGGAGCTTTGCAGTTCCTTGCGTAATCGGTGACAACCATTTCCAAGATGTGATGCTTGATCTTGGAGCCTCCATCAACGTCATGCGATACTATCTTTTCGAATCGATGGAGCTTGGAGATCTCAAGCAAGATGGTGTTGTCATCCAGTTAGCCGATCGCACACACAAGTATCCAAGGGGATACGTAGAAGACGTTCTCGTTCAAGTCAACAACTTGATATTCCCAGCCGACTTCTACATAGTTGACATGGAAGAGAGTCCACTGAACACCACGCCACTACTGCTTGGGCGACCTTTCATGCGGACTGCGAGGACGAAGATTGATGTTTTCCAAGGCACTTTCTCCATGGAGATTGATGGAGAAAGAATCGAGTTCAACATCCTGGATGGGATGAAGTTTCCAATGTCGAGCGTAGCTGCCATTTCGACATACGATCCCGTGGATACCTTAGCACAAGGCTACCTCGACACCATCAATGAGGATGAACTCGACATGGCCATTCAACTTGGGCATGACGGCCTTCTCGAGGCTTTACTAGAGCTTGAACCTCGTATTCAAGACATGGCCATGGCCCTAAATGCCGCACCACGAAAAGTAAGCTTTTCTCCTCCTATACCAATTACTTTTGGTACTAATAAAATGGTTCCTTCCATTGTAGAAGCTCCCGTTTTAGAACTCAAGCTACTACCGGACCATCTTAAGTATGCGTACTTGGGCGAGAATGAAACTTTACCGGTCATTATTTCGTCCGCGCTAGAAGAGGAACAGGAGGAGAAGCTCGTGAGTGTACTAAAGAGGTACAAACCCGCAATAGGCTGGACACTTGCGGACATCAAGGGAATAAATCCAGCAACTTGTGTGCATAGGATTTTCCTTGAAGAAGGCACCAAGCCTACGCGGGAAGCACAACGTCGGCTCCACCCTCCGATGATGGAGGTGGTAAAAAAGGAGGTAATTAAACTCATGGACTGTGGAGTTATTTACCCTATTTCTGATAGCCGTTGGGTTTCCCCAGTGCAGGTAGTACCTAAGAAATCGGGAATTACCGTCGTCGAGAATCTGGAAAATGAACTTGTGCCACAAAGAACGATCACTGGACACCGAGTGTGCATTGATTACCGGAAGCTAAACGCTGCAACCCGCAAGGATCATTTTCCCTTACCATTCATCGACCAAATGCTGGAAAGATTAGCCGGCCATGCATTTTATTGTTTTCTCGACGGATACTCCGGCTACAACCAAATTAGCATTGCGGAGGAAGATCAAGAAAAGACAACGTTCACATGCCCTTTCGGAACGTTTGCATACCGCCGAATGCCATTTGGACTGTGTAATGCACCAGGTACATTTCAACGTTGCATGCTCTCAATTTTCTCCGAGTACATTGAAAAAATTATTGAAGTATTCATGGACGACTTTAGTGTATTTGGGAGTGATTTCGATGCATGCTTAAACAATTTAGAAACTATTTTACAAAGATGCGTTGAAACGAACTTGGTGCTTAATTGGGAGAAGTGCCATTTCATGGTTACGCAAGGGATAGTGTTAGGTCATATTATTTCGGAAAAAGGGTTAGAAGTAGATAAATCTAAAGTAGATCTTGTGCGTCACTTACCCTCTCCAACTTCGGTTAGAGAGATTCGTTCATTTCTTGGACACGCAGGATTTTATCGTAGGTTTATCAAAGACTTTTCCCACATCTCGCGCCCTTTGTGTAAACTGCTGCAAAAGGAGACCCCGTTCATCTTTGATGAAGAATGCAACGCTGCCTTCAACAAGTTGAAGGAGCTTCTCACTAGCGCTCCTATTTTATGCAGCCCTGATTGGTCTCTGCCATTTGAACTCATGTGCGACGCCTCGGATTATGCCGTAGGAGCCGTCTTGGGTCAGCGGAAGGACAAGAAGCCTTGCGTAATCTATTACGCCTCTCGGACGCTTGATGAAGCGCAAAGAAATTATACTACCACCGAGAAGGAGTTTCTTGCCGTGGTTTTTGCTTTAGATAAATTTCGATCTTATTTACTTCAAACTAAAGTAACTGTGTTTACCGATCATGCAGCTTTGAAGTATCTAATGCTCAAAAAGGATGCAAAACCACGGCTTATAAGATGGATACTTCTACTCCAAGAATTCAACATCGAAATCAAGGATAAGAAGGGAGTAGAAAACGTCGTCGCTGACCACCTATCGCGTTTGATAGGTGACCATGAGCCTGTCGAGATTGAAGAAACTTTTCCGGATGAAAAACTCTTCGGAATTGAGGTAACTATTTCGGAAACTCCATGGTATGCAGATATCGTAAATTACTTAGTTACCGGTGAGTTTCCGTCTACCATGCATAAATTTCAACGTGACAAACTTAAGCATAATGCTAGAACCTTTATCTGGGATGAGCCTTATTTATGGAAACAATGCTCCGATTTAGTAATTAGGAGATGTATCCCGGATAGTGAGTTTAAGCCCATTCTAGACTTTTGTCACAATGAAGCATGTGGGGGACACTTTGGTTCTAGGAGGACAGCCCTTAAGATTTTAGATTGCGGTTTCTTTTGGCCTAGTTTATTTCGCGATGCTCATGCATATTGTGCTGCATGTGATAAGTGCCAGAGATTCGGTAATTTAGGGCCTAGAGATCAAATGCCACAACACTACATATTTAATGTCGAAATTTTTGATGTGTGGGGTATTGATTTTATGGGACCATTTCCTCCCTCCAATGGTTTTACTTATATCTTACTCGCAGTAGATTATGTTTCTAAATGGGTGGAGGCAAAGGTCACCCGTACTAATGATTCGCGAGTTGTTGCAGGTTTCCTACGAACTAACATTTTCAGTAGATTTGGAATGCCACGCGTTTTAATCAGCGATGGAGGAAGTCACTTTTGCAACCGCACGGTGGAAGCACTCATGAGGAAGTATGGCGTAAAACACAAGGTTTCCACACCATACCACCCTCAAACCAATGGAATGGCTGAAGTTTCCAACTGTGAAATCAAGAAGATTTTGGAGCGAACCGTTCGCCCAAACCGGAAAGATTGGAGTCAATGCTTAGACGATGCATTGTGGGCTTACAGGACTGCCTACAAAACCCCCATTGGTATGTCGTGCCATCTTCCGGTTGAATTGGAGCACAAGGCATGATGGGCCGTGAAGAAATTCAACATCGATCGAGATGCCGCAGGCTTGCATCGGAAGCTACAACTATGTGAACTAGAAGAAATCAGAAATTATGCTTTCGACAATGCGTGGATTTACAAAGAGAAGACGAAAAAGATCCACGATCAGATGATTCGCGGGAAGAGTTTTGAACCTGGGCAGAAAGTATTGCTTTTCAATTCAAGACTCAAGCTCTTTCCGGGAAAGCTTCGCTCTCGATGGATGGGGCCATTCGTAGTTTCTCAAGTTCTACCTCATGGAGCAGTTCTCATTCGATCTATCGACAAAGGTAGTGAGTTCAAAGTAAATGGCCATCGCTTGAAGCCCTATTTTGAGGCATTTGCGGAGCACACCGTGGAGGAGATGCAACTCCAAGAACCGGCCATTTCAAAAACAAAATGATGCATCACGTCCAAAGCTAACGACGTAAAACGAGCGCTCATTGGGAGGCAACCCAATAGGGAGACAACAGATTTGATTTCTTCTCCCCTTTTAATTAATTTAATGGCTTTTGCATTTTAAATTAGAATTTTCGTAGATCCTATACTCCATGTTTAATTCTATACTTCTACTTTAGTACATTGAGGGCAATGTAGAGTTTAAGTGTGGGGGAAGGGTTTACAATTTAATTGTGTCTAAATTAGTGTTTTTCAAAGTCTTTAGGATGCCCTTAACTAGTCGATGATGAAAAATGGACCGATACGAACACATATGGCGTATGAATCACATGCATCGAATTCTTGTGCTAATTGAGATATTCTATATGTTTTTAACATGTAGTAGATATGAATTGCAAAAACATGGTACAGAAATCGCATGCTTGAATAAGTTTTTAATCATATGAACCCTATGTGAGCTTTTGAGCTATCTGTTCTTTATTCGAGTGAATATACATCCATTTCGTAGCTACTAGCTTATATATGCCTCATTTGATTGCTTGCCATAGATTTTAATGAACTAGAGAATACTAGAACTTACTCATGTTAATTTGCAAAGCTTTTAAGTTGATACATACTTTGATTTTGGAAATGATTAAAGGCATTTAGGATTTTCCACCACATTGCCATATATCCATGTATCCCATTTGTACGCACAAGTTGCGACACCCCTAGATAAACCAATTGAGCCCACGTTAAGCTTTTCTTTTATCACCATATATACCTAAACAGTTACCCTAGTATAGAATATCCTTACCTTTGTTCCGGAAACTTGGTGAGAATTTTTCGAAACTAGCACATAAGATTATGGTTTGGTAGGAAAGATTGAAAGAGTTAATGTGAGTAAGGGGAAAGACTTGTCCAAATAAACTTAAAAAGTATGAGATTGCCAAAAAGAAAAGAAAAAATAATATTTGAGAGAATGAAAAGAAAAAAAAATTAGTATCTCTCATAGCAATATGTTGTGTTCTAAAGTAGAAACCAATTGGATTAACGTCCCCCTTATTTGCGGATTTGGAGATTACGATAAATTGAAGGCCCAAAAATAGAACAAAATATGGCCTTTGTCCTGTCCGAAAAGCTCAAAGGGTAGATTAGCTTGAAGTATACATGGTAACATACAAATGGAGATGGAGGACTAATATGGTGCTAGACTAAGTCGTTGGAACGTTTTTATCACCACATATCTAAATTTCGAATGCCTTAGCCTTAACCCCATTACAACCTCACTAAAAGTCCTTTATGATCCTTAAAATGAGTAGCTTTCAATTAGTAGAGTAAGTTGCATGAGTAAGCTTATGGTTTTGGTTCATTTGTGCAAGTAATCAAACTTTATTCATGTGGTTTTCATTTCAATTCATATACACTTTAAGTGAACCATTTTCATGAGTGAAAAATATGATGAGTGCATCCTTGTGAGTTGATTAAACCTTTATTCAAAGCATGCACAGCTATAACATAACCATTGTTTTCTCTATGTCTTACTTGTTCATTACATAAATTATATCGCAATTATCTCTTTAATTCGTTGAGCATACACGTTGAAATTCATGTGAGCCATCGCCATATACTTATGCAAATTCTGAGACAAATTTTAGCTAAGGGCTTAGTTGTTCTTTCTTTTGTTTTAAATTCTTAGAGAGTCTTAGTTTAACTTAGTGTTTGCTAAGGGACTAGCAAAGTCTAAGTGTAGGGGAATTTGATATACGCATTTTATGCTCGTTTCTTAACGCATTTTCTTTACGTTTAGCAATGTTATTATCTTAGTTTTTATGTTTTCCTTATTTAATTTTTTATTTTGAAGATATTTACGGTGGAGATTAATAACGACGCAATTCGGAGGAATTTCGGCGATTTTGCGATTTTTGCGATTTTGGACCTCCGAAAATGGGCCGGCCCAAAAAGCAAATTATGGGCCGATTTCTCAAAGTTTATTTCGGCCCATTAACCAGCCCAAACTCATTCATTTCGTTAAGGATGCCCTTTGGGGAAGTTGAAAAGTCAAGCTTATCAAGCTAATCATCACAAATGGTGACTCTTGCTTAGGGTTAATAAATGATCATCACAAAAGGTGACTCACCTTGGTGACTCTTGCTTGCATTAAATGAAAAGATGACTTGCCATGGTGACTCTTGCTTTGGGCTTGTAAATGATGATCACACATGGTGACTTGCATGGCGACTTGCCATATTGATCATTGCTTGCATTTAATGGAAGGAGGCAAGGTGGAAGAGAGAAGGCAAACATCCTTGCCTATAAATACCAAGGGAGGCTGAACCATTCAAGACATCACTCATTTTACTAAGCCAAAGCTCTACACAAATACTCCTCCACCATTAAACACTTGAAGGTTCACACAAAGCCGAAGCATCCATCTCCTCCATTCCAAGCCGAAGCATCTCCTCCTCCATTCCAAACCGAAGCATCCATCTCCTCCTCCAAGCCGAAGCTATCATCCTCCATCCCTCACAATACGCTAAGTCCCTTGTGAAGGAAAGCCATCTCCACCGTAGTTCATCAAGCACTCAAGACAAAAAGTGTAACCATGATCTTCACTTTCATTTCTTTAGCTTTGTATTTGAATCTTTTGATGTATTGGAATAACAAGTTTAGATTTGTGTATCAAATGAAGAACAAGTTTAGATTTGTGTTTTATGTGTTTAAACAGATTTGTAATATGCATGTGTTTATGATTTCTAGCCTTTTATGCATGTTTGATACAATCTTAAAGCTTCGAATGCATGTGTTAGAAAATACGCTAAGTCCCTCTCTTTCGCATGTTTCGATGATCGTATGTTGTTTAGGATGTTTATACGCTAAGTTGCATTCCTACTCAATTATTAAGCATGTGTATTTAGTTAGAAGTTATGAATTTCGTAACTTACAAAAAGGTTTGATGCATGAAAAGGGTAGGCTAATAAGATGAGATGATCACATGTAATTAGTAGTGTAACTTCTTATTTTTAGCAAGCATAATTAGACTTTAAGTTTCTTGATTGTTGAAACTTGTCTATGAGTAAAACATGTTAGATGCCTAAGAGTTTTAGTTGTGTTTGCATGTTATGTACTTTAATTTCGTAGATTAAACAACCAACTTCCAATCCCCCCAAACATTTACATTTCCGCTTATTAACGAAACCATGCATGCGCCCTTAATTCCCCGGATAAAGAACGATCCCTACTCGCCAATATTATAAATGACAAAAGAAGGGTTTAAATTGCAATGCGCGTAATCGATGTTTTTAGGTCGACTTTGTGTTATCGTGAAAGCATGTTTTGCTCGTATCAAATTCCCCAGCAGCGGCGCCAAAAATTGATACGCGCAAAACATGCATTCACGTTAACTTAAAAACACAGATTACGCGCATTGCAATTTAAACCCTTCTTTTGTCATTTATAATATTGGCGAGTAGGGATCGTTCTTTATCCGGGGAATTAAGGGCGCATGCATGGTTTCGTTATTAAGTGGAAATATAAATGTTTGGGGGGATTGGAAGTTGGTTATTTAATCTACGAAATTAAAGTACATAACATGCTAACACAACTAAAACTCTTAGGCATCTAACATGTTTTACTCATAGACAAGTTTCAACAATCAAGAAACTTAAAGTCTAATTATGCTTGCTAAAAATAAGAAGTTACACTACTAATTACATGTGATCATCTCATCTTATTAACCTACCCTTTTCATGCATCAAACCTTTTTGTAACTTGCGAAATTCATAACTTCTAACTAAATACACATGCGTGATAATTGTGTAGGAATGCAACTTAGCGTATAAACATCCTAAACAACTTACGATCATCGAAACATGCAAAAGAGAGGGACTTAGCGTATTTTCTAATACATGCATTCGAAGCTTTAAGATTGTATCAAACATGCATAAAAAGCTATAAATCATAAACACATGCATATTACAAATCGGTTTAGGCACATGAAACACAAATCTAAACTTGTTATTCATTTGATACACAAATCTAAACTTTCTAAACTTGTTATTCCAATACATCAAAAGATTCACATACAAAGCTAAAGAAATGAAAGTGAAGATCATGGTTACACTTTTTATCTTGAGTGCTTGATGAACTACGGTGGAGATGGACTTCCTTCACAAGGGACTTAGCGTATTGTGTTGGATGGAGGATGCTTTGCTTCGGCTTGGAAGGATGGAGGAACCTTGCTTGCTTCGGCTTGGAATGGTAAGGGATGTGCTTCGGCTTTGTGTGAGAACTCTTAAGTGTTTATGGTGGAGGAGTATTTGTGTAGAGCTTTGGCTAGTAAATGAGTGATGCTTAGTAAGGTTCGGCCTCCTTGGTATTTATAGGGCAAGGATGTTGCTCTTCTCTCTTCCACCTTGCCTTGCTTCATTAAATGCAAGCAATGATCATTAAGGCAAGTCACCATGCAAGTCACCATGTGTGATGATCATTTGTGAACCCTAAGCAAGAGTCACCATGGCAAGTCACCATTTGTGAACCCTAAGCATGAATCACCATGTGTAGTCACCATTAGCTTGATAATGTTGACTTGCCCTTTCAAAACAAGACTTTTCCTCTTCACCAAAAGCCATCCTTGCCGAATTAATGCATTGTGGGCTTGATAATGGGCCGAAACAAGAGTTGAGAATTCGGCCCACAATTTGCTTTGTGGCCCGGCCCATTTTCGGAGGTCCAAAATCGCAAAAATCGCAAAATCGCCGAAATTTCTCCGAATTGCGTCGATATTAATCTCCACCGTAATGAACTTCAAAATAACAATTTAAATAAGGAAAACATAAAACTAAGATAATAACATAGCTAAACGTAAAGGGAAATGCGTTAAGAAACGAGCATAAAATGCGTATATCAAAAATGCAAAAGCCATTAAATTAATTAAAAGGGGAGAAGAAAAACAAATCTGTTGTCTCCCTATTGGGTTGCCTCCCAATGAGCGCTTGTTTTACGTCGTTAGCTTTGGACGTGATGCATCATTTTGTTTTTGAAATGGCCGGTTCTTGGAGTTGCATCTCCTCCACGGTGTGCTCCGCAAATGCCTCAAAATAGGGCTTCAAGCGATGGCCATTTACTTTGAACTCATTGCCTTTGTCGATAGATCGAATGAGAACTGCTCCATGAGGTAGAACTTGAGAAACTATGAATGGCCCCATCCATCGAGAGCGAAGCTTTCCCGGAAAGAGCTTAAGTCTTGAATTGAAAAGTAATACTTTCTGCCCAACTTCAAAACTCTTCCCGCGAATCATCTGATCATGGATCTTTTTCGTCTTCTCTTTGTAAATCCACGCATTGTCGAAAGCATCATTTCTGATTTCTTCTAGTTCACAAAGTTGTAGCTTCCGATGCAAACCTGCTGCATCTCGATCGATGTTGAATTTCTTCACGGCCCACCATGCCTTGTGCTCTAATTCAACCGGAAGATGGCACGCCTTCCCATACCAATGGGGGTCTTGTAGGCAGTCCTGTAAGCCCACAATGCATCGTCTAAGCATTGACTCCAATCTTTCCGGTTTGGGCGGACGGTTCGCTCCAAAATCTTCTTGATCTCACGGTTGGAAACTTCAGCCATTCCATTTGTTTGAGGGTGGTATGGTGTGGAAACCTTGTGTTTTACGCCATACTTCCTCATCAGTGCTTCCACCGTGCGGTTGCAAAAGTGACTTCCTCCATCGCTAATTAGAACGCGTGGCATTCCAAATCTACTGAAAATGTTAGTTCGTAGGAAATCTGCAACAACTCGCGAATCATTAGTACGGGTGGCCTTTGCCTCCACCCATTTAGAAACATAATCTACTGCGAGTAAGATATAAGTAAAACCATTGGAAGGAGGAAATGGTCCCATAAAATCAATACCCCACACATCAAAAATTTCGACATTAAATATGTAGTGTTGTGGCATTTGATCTCTAGGCCCTAAATTACCGAATCTCTGGCACTTATCACATGCAGCACAATATGCATGAGCATCGCGAAATAAACTAGGCCAAAAGAAACCGCAATCTAAAATCTTAAGGGCTGTCCTCCTTGAACCGAAATGTCCCCCACATGCTTCATTGTGACAAAAGTCAAGAATAGGCTTAAATTCACTATCCGGGATACATCTCCTAATTACTAAATCGGAGCATTGTTTCCATAAATAAGGCTCATCCCAGATAAAGGTTCTAGCATTATGCTTAAGTTTGTCAAGTTGAAATTTATGCATGGTAGACGGAAACTCACCGGTAACTAAGTAATTTACGATATCTGCATACCATGGAGTTTCCGGAACAGTTACCTCAATTCCGAAGAGTTTTTCATCCGGAAAAGTGTCCTCAATTTCAACAGCCTCATTCTCACCGATCAAGCGTGATAGGTGGTCAGCGACAACATTTTCTACTCCCTTCTTATCCTTGATTTCGACGTTGAATTCTTGGAGTAGAAGTATCCATCTTATAAGCCGTGGTTTTGCGTCCTTCTTTAGCATTAGATACTTCAAAGCTGCATGATCAGTATACACAGTTACTTTAGTTTGAAGTAAATAAGACCGAAATTTATCTAAAGCAAAAACCACTGCAAGAAACTCCTTCTCGGTGGTGGTATAATTTCTTTGCGCTTCATCAAGCGTCCGAAAGGCGTAATAGATTACGCAAGGCTTCTTGTCCTTCCGCTGACCCAAGACGGCTCCTACGGCATAATCCGAGGCGTCACACATGAGTTCAAATGGCAGAGACCAATCAGGGCTGCATAAAATAGGAGCGCTTGTAAGAAGTTCCTTCAACTTGTTGAAGGCAGCGTTGCATTCTTCATCAAATACGAACGGGGTCTCCTTTTGCCGCAATTTACACAATGGTCGCGAGATATGGGAAAAATCTTTGATAAACCTACGATAAAATCCTGCGTGTCCAAGAAAAGAACGAATCTCTCTAACCGAAGTTGGAGAGGGTAAGTGACGCACAAGATCTACTTTAGATTTATCAACTTCTAACCCTTTTTCAGAAACAATATGACCTAACACGATCCCTTGCGTAACCATGAAATGGCACTTCTCCCAATTAAGCACCAAGTTCGTTTCAACGCATCTTTTTAAAATAGTTTCTAAATTGTTTAAGCATGCATCGAAATCACTCCCAAATACACTAAAGTCGTCCATGAATACTTCAATAATTTTTTCAATGTATTCGGAGAAAATTGAGAGCATGCAACGTTGAAATGTACCTGGTGCATTACACAATCCAAATGGCATTCGGCGGTATGCAAACGTTCCGAAAGGGCATGTGAACGTTGTCTTTTCTTGATCTTCCTCCGCAATGCTAATTTGGTTGTAGCCGGAGTATCCGTCGAGAAAACAATAAAATGCATGGCCGGCTAATCTTTCCAGCATTTGGTCGATGAATGGTAGTGGAAAATGATCCTTGCGGGTTGCGGCGTTGAGCTTCCGGTAATCAATGCACACGCGGTGTCCAGTGATCGTCCTTTGTGGCACAAGTTCATTTTCCAGATTCTCGACGACGGTGATTCTGATACGCGCAAAACATGCATTCACGTTAACTTAAAAACACAGATTACGCGCATTGCAATTTAAACCCTTCTTTTGTCATTTGTAATATTGGCGAGTAGGGATCGTTCTTTATCCGGGGAATTAAGGGCGCATGCATGAGTTTCGTTAATAAGCGGAAATATAAATGTTGGGGGGATTGGAAGTTGATTGTTTAATCTACGAAATTAAAGTACAAAAACATGCAAACACAACTAAAACTCTTAGGCATCTAACATGTTTTACTCATAGACAAGTTTCAACAATCAAGAAACTTAAAGTCTAATTATGCTTGTGATACGCGCTATACATGCATTCACGTTAACTTAAAAACACAGATTACGCGCATTGCAATTTAAACCCTTCTTTTGTCATTTGTAATATTGGCGAGTAGGGATCGTTCTTTATCCGGGGAATTAAGGGCGCATGCATGGTTTCGTTAATAAGCGGAAATGTAAATGTTTGAGGGGATTGGAAGTTGGTTGTTTAATCTACGAAAATAAAGTACAAAAACTTGCAAACACAACTAAAACTCTTAGGCATCTAACATGTTTTACTCATAGACAAGTTTCAACAATCAAGAAACTTAAAGTCTAATTATGCTTGATAAAAGTAAGAAGTTACACTACTAATTACATGTGATCATCTCATCTTATTACCCTACCCTTTTCATGCATCAAACCTTTTTGTAAGTTACGAAATTCATAACTTCTAACTAAATACACATGCTTAATAATTGAGTAGGAATGCAACTTAGCGTATAAACATCCTAAACAACATACGATCATCGAAACATGCGAAAGAGAGGGACTTAGCGTATTTTCTAACACATGCATTCGAAGCTTTAAGATTGTATCAAACATGCATAAAAGGCTAGAAATCATAAACACATGCATATTACAAATCTGTTTAAGAGCATAAAACACAAATCTAAACTTGTTCTTCATTTGATACATAAATGTATTCCAATACATCAAGAGGTTCAAATACAAAACAAAAGAAATGAAAGTGAAGATCATGGTTACACTTTTTGTCTTGAATGCTAGATGATCTACGGTGGAGATGGCTTTCCTTCACAAGGGACTTAGCGTATTGTGAAGGATGGAGGATGCTTTGCTTCGGCTTGGATGGAGGAGAACCCTAGAACCTTGCTTCGGCTTGGAATGGAGGAGATGTGCTTCGACTTGTAAGAGAACCTTCAAGTGTTTATGGTGGAAGAGTATTTGTGTAGAGCTTTGGCTAGTAATTTGAGTGATGATCTTATTTATGGCTGCCTCCACTCTTATATAGGCAAGGGATGTTGCCTTCTCTCTTCCACCTTGCCTCCCTCCATTTAATGCAAGCCTTAGTCACCTAGGCAAGTCACCATTTGTGATCATCATTTATGAACCCTAAGCAAGAGTCACCATGCAAGTCACCATTTATAAACCCTAAGCAAGAGTCACCATGGCAAGTCACATGGCAAGTCATCATTTGTGATGATCACAAAGCTTAGTCACTAAAATGAGTCACAAAGCTTGATATTGTTGACTTTTCCTCTTCCCCAAAGTGAATCCTAGCAGAATTGAATGGTCATGGGCTTGATAATGGACCGAAACAAGAGTTGAGAAATCGGCCCATAATTTGCTTTTTGGTCCGGCCCATTTCCGGTGGTCCGAAATCGCAAAAATCGCAAAATCGCCGAAATTCCTCCGAATTGCGTCGTTATTAATCTCCACCGTAAATATCTTCAAAATAACAATTCAAATAAGAAAAACATAAAAACAAAGATAATAACATAGCTAAACGTAAAGGGAAATGCGTTAAGAAACGAGCATAAAATGCGTATATCAAATTCCCCCACACTTAGACTTTGCTAGTCCCTTAGCAAACACTAAGTTAAACTAAGACTCTCTAAGAATTTAAAACAAAAGAAAGAACACAACTAAGCCCTTAGCTAAAATTTGTCTCAGAATTTGCATAAGTATATGGCTATGGCTCACATGAATTTCAACTTGTATGCTCAATGAATTCAAGAGATAATTGCGATATAATTATGTAATGAACAAGTAAGACATAGAGAAAACAATGGTTATGTTATAGCTGTGCATGCTTTGAATAAAGGTTTAATCAACTCACAAGGATGCACTCATTATATTTTTCACTCATGAAAAGGGTTTACTTAAAGTGTATATGAATTGAAATGAAAACCGCATGAATGAAGTTAATTACTTGCACAAATGAACCAAAACCATAAGCTTACTCATGCAACTTACTCTACTAATTGAAAGCTACTCATTTTAAGGATCATAAAGGACTTTTAGTGAGGTTGTAATGGGGTTAAGGCTAAGGCATTCGAAATTTAGATATGTGGTGATAAAAACGTTCCAACGACTTAGTCTAGCACCAAATTCGTCCTCTATCTCCACTCGAATGTTACCATGTATACTTTAATCTAAAACTACCCTTTGAGCTTTTCGGACAGGACAAAGGCCATATTTGTTCTATTTTTGGGCCTTCAATTTGTCGTAATCTCCAAATCCGTAAATAAGGGGGACGTTAATCCAAATGGTTATTCTTAGAACACAACATATTGCCATGAGAGATAATAATTTTTTTCTTTTCATTCTCTCAAATATAATTTTTTTCTTTTCTTCTTGGCAATCACATACTTTTTTAGCTATTTGGACAAGTCTTTCCCCTTACTCACATTAACTCTTTCAATCTTTCCTACCAAACCATAATCTTATGTGCTAGTTTTGAAAAATTCTCACCAAGTTTCCGGAACAAAGGTAAGGATATTCTAAACTAGGATAAGTGTTTAGGTATATATGGTGATGAAAGAAAAGCTTAACGTGGGCTCAATTGGTTTATCTAGGGGTGTCGCAACTTGTGCGTACAAATGGGATACATGGATATATGGCAATGTGGTGGAAAATCCTAAATGCCTTTAATCATTTCCAAAATCAAAGTATGTATCAACTTAAAAGCTTTGCAAATTGACATGAGTAAGTTCTAGTATTCTCTAGTTCATTAAAATCTATGGCAAGCAGTCAAATGAGGCATATATAAAGCTATAAACTACGAAATGATATGGATTGATCAGATCACTCAAGGAATAAAGAACAGATAGCTCAAAAGCTCACATAGGGTTCATATGATTAAAAACTTATTCAAGCATGCTATTTCTGTACCATGTTTTGCAATTCATATCTACTACATGTTAAAAACATAAAGAATATCTCAATTAGCACAAGAATTCGATGCATGTGATTCATACGCCATATGTGTTCGTATCGATCAAATTTCATCATTGACTAGTTAAGGGCGTCCTAAAGACTCTGAAAAACACTAATTTAGACACAATTAAATTGTAAACCCTTCCCCCACACTTAAACTCTACATTGCCCTCAATGTACTAAAGTAGAAGTATAGAATAAAAATGGAGTATAGGATCTACGAAAATTTTAATCTAATACGCATAAAGCCATTAAATTAATTAAAAGGGGAGAAGAAAACAAATCTGTTGTCTCCCTATTGGGTTGCCTCCCAATGAGCGCTCGTTTTACGTCGTTAGCTTTGGACGTGATGCATCATTTTGTTTTTGAAATGGCCGGTTCTTGGAGTTGCATCTCCTCCACGGTGTGCTCCGCAAATGCCTCAAAATAGGGCTTCAAGCGATGGCCATTTACTTTGAACTCACTACCTTTGTCGATAGATCGAATGAGAACTGCTCCATGAGGTAGAACTTGAGAAACTACGAATGGCCCCATCCATCGAGAGCGAAGCTTTCCCGGAAAGAGCTTAAGTCTTGAATTGAAAAGTAATACTTTCTGCCCAGGTTCAAAACTCTTCCCGCGAATCATCTGATCGTGGATCTTTTTCGTCTTCTCTTTGTAAATCCACGCATTGTCGAAAGCATCATTTCTGATTTCTTCTAGTTCATTAAGTTGTAGCTTCCGATGCAAGCCTGCGGCATCTCGATCGATGTTGAATTTCTTCACGGCCCACCATGCCTTGTGCTCCAATTCAACCGGAAGATGGCACGCCTTTCCATAAATTAATCGGAAAGGTGACATACCAATGGGGGTCTTGTAGGCAGTCCTGTAAGCCCACAATGCATCGTCTAAGCATTGACTCCAATCTTTCCGGTTGGGGCGGACGGTTCGCTCCAAAATCTTCTTGATCTCACGGTTGGAAACTTCATCCATTCCATTAGTTTGAGGGTGGTATGGTGTGGAAACCTTGTGTTTTACGCCATACTTCTGATATACGCATTTTATGCCCGTTTCTTAACGCATTTCCCTTTTCGTTTAGCTATGTTATTATCTTAGTTTTTATGTTTTCCTTACTTAAATTGTTATTTTGAAGATATTTACGGTGGAGATTAATAACGGCGCAATTCGGAGGAATTTCGGCGATTTTGCGATTTTTGCGATTTCGGACCACGAAAAATGGGCCAGCCCAAAAAGCAAATTATGGGCCGATTTCTCAACTCTTGTTTCGGCCCATTAACAAGCCCAAACCCATGTAATTCGGCCTAGATGCCTTTTGGTGAAGAGGAAAAGTCTTGTTTTGAAAGGGCAAGTCAACATTATCAAGCTAATAATCACAAATGGTGACTACACATGGTGATTCATGCTTAGGGTTCCCAAATGGTGACTACACTAGGTGACTCTTGCTTTGCATTGAATGAAAAGATGACTTGCCATGGTGACAAGCTAGGTGATTCATGCTTAGGGTTCGGCAATGGTGACTAAGTGTGTGACTTGCCTTAATGATCATTGCATGCATTAAATGGAGGAGGCAAGGTGGAAGAGAGAAGGCATGAATCCCTTGCCTATATAAGGGAGGAGGCAGCCATAAAACAGATCCATCACTCATTTTACTAAGCAAAGCTCTACACAAATACTCCTCCACCATTAAACACTTAAGAGTTCACACACCAAGCCGAAGCATCATCTTCCTCCATTCAAGGCCGAAGCAAGCTAGGGTTCCTCCATCCTTCCAAGCCGAAGCAAACCATCCTCCATCCCTCACAATACGCTAAGTCCCTTGTGAAGGAAGTCCATCTCCACCGTAGTTCATCAAGCACTCAAGATAAAAAGTGTAACCATGATCTTCACTTTCATTTCTTTAGCTTTGTATGTGAATCTTTTGATGTATTGGAATAACAAGTTTAGAAAGTTTAGATTTGTGTATCAAATGAATAACAAGTTTAGATTTGTGTTTCATGTGCCTAAACCGATTTGTAATATGCATGTGTTTATGATTTATAGCTTTTTATGCATGTTTGATACAATCTTAAAGCTTCAAATGCATGTATTAGAAAATACGCTAAGTCCCTCTCTTTTGCATGTTTCGATGATCGTATGTTGTTTAGGATGTTTATACGCTAAGTTGCATTCCTACACAATTATCAAGCATGTGTACTTAGTTATAAGTTATGAATTTCGCAACTTACACAAAGGTTTGATGCATGAAAAGGGTAGGTTAATAAGATGAGTTGATCACATGTAATTAATAGTGTAACTTCTTATTTTTAGCAAGCATAATTAGACTTTAAGTTTCTTGATTGTTGAAACTTGTCTATGAGTAAAACATGTTAGATGCCTAAGAGTTTTAGTTGTGTTTGCATGTTATGTACTTTAAATTCGTAGATTAAATAACCAACTTCCAATCCCCCCAAATATTTACATTTCCGCATAATAACGAAACCATGCATGCGCCCTTAATTCCCCGGATAAAGAACGATCCCTACTCGCCAATATTATAAATGACAAAAGAAGGGTTTAAATTGCAATGCGCGTAATCTGTGCTTTTAGGGTCTACTTTGTGTTAACGTTAAATGCATGTTTTGTTCGTATCAGTTTTTGGCGCCGTTGCCGGGGAATTAGAATGTTTTTGTATGTTTCGTTGTACATTTGTGATTAAAAGCATGTCTAAATTTTCGAAGTACATACTTGTTCATTTTTTATACTTAGAGAAATTTTCATACATGTTTACAATGCCTACTTTTACTTAGCCGAATTTATTCATACTTAGTTTATTTTACACTTGCATAATTTATTTCCATGTTAAAGGATAGTCTTTGATTTAATTTGAGTACTAGTACTTAGTTATTAAATAAATCTCTATGGAATAGGTGGTGCCTCTTTTGTTTGTCTATCTCCTTAACCCTTCGTGATGTGTGGATTTCATCACCACACGCCATAACCTAAGTGAAGTTATGGGCACGAGGTTGTGGGCGGAGTTTACAAACACTTGAGATTGTATACTATCTTGTGAATTCGAGTAAGAGTTGGTTATGATGTCTAGAAGGGTTATGAATGGTGACGGGTTTTGAACTAAGAAAACAGAACACCAATGGAGTACATACTCTTACGAGTAAGCCTCGGGGTGTTTCTAAGAACAACAATGGAGTATATACTCTCACGAGTTAGCCTCAGGTTGTTCCCAGAAATTAGTTCTCACCTCTCGCGTTACATCTATCCCAACTGGTCATTTCCAACAATTACGAGGATTAACGATAGTTGGTATACATTTTCGCGCGGGCCGCACGGACAAGAGATTTATTCAATACCTGAGTCGTGTATTCCTTTTAAATCATAGGCGCAATCAAAATGTAGACGTACTTAAATTGATTTGTATTGATTACGAGTATTGGTTATTGAGTTTAGTTCTTCGGAATAGGTGGTGCCTCTTTTTCTGGTTTATCTCCTTAACCCTTCGTGAAGTGTGGATTTCATCGCCACACGCCATAACCTAAGTGAAGTTATGGGCACGAGGTTGTGGGCGGAGTTTACTAAGAACTTGAGATTGTATACTATCTCACAAATTTGGCTGATTGTTGGATATGGTGAGTGGGTTTATGATTGGTGCCGGGTTTCGGATCTAAGCAATAGAACACCATTGGAGTATATACCGTAACTGGTTAGCCTCGGGGTGTCTCTAGGAACAACATTGGAGTATATACTCTTACGAGTAAGCCTCGGGTTGTTCTAAATATTAGTCCTTACCTCTCGCGTTATCTCTATCCCTACTTCCATTTCTAAACGTAACTAAGCTGAATTGTAGTCGGTATACATTTTCGCGCGGGCCGCACGTCCAGGAACTTTACTTAATGCTCAATTCGCGTTCTCTCTGTAAATCATAAGTGCATACGAATACGGATAAATACATGAACTTAATACGACAGAATCCTTTAAATAGATGGTATATCGGATTAAGCATGCTTAGACCTCTCGGAATCAGACTTCATCTTCGGATGAACGAGACCCATTGCACAGTTGAGAGCCTCTGCACCACGTACCATCGGGGCCAAAGGAAATAAATAAAACTTAGTCAAATTTTTGTGTTTATATGTGCATTAAAAACTGTAAAGGACTAACAACCACTACTTAGCTTGCATAACCTCTTTTTAGGCTTTATGATACTCGGATTTCACTACCGAGTACCCTAACCTAAGTGAAGTTAGGGGCATAAGATCGAAGAAGAGGTCATTCTTTTCATTCATAGTTTAAACACGTAACTCGTTTGTTTTCTGCAGGTTCTAACGTTTTCTCTTATGCATTCACTCCATCTTTCACGTAGGATTGTTGTTTAATGCATTTTATTGCAAGAAAATGTGTGGTGCATAAATTCAATGTGAATTATGGTTTGCTTGTAAATGAACCTTGTTTATACATGTTCTAACTAAATTTTTTTTTTTTTTTTTTTTTTTAGGTTTAGCATTATATAGTGTTAATTTGCAGAAAACGTGTGTTTTAAGTTTATTACATTCTTGTGCATAGCCCCTAAAATCAATTAAATCAATTGCATTACTTAGTAAAATACATATAGTGTCTTAACTATTATAAATTTTGTGTATTAGTAGTTTTTAAGTATTTGTGTGTATTTATAGTATGTTTTGATAGTTTTACTATTTTATTTGTTATCCCTTTGTTTTCTAAATATGCTTTACAATTTTTGTTAGTATTCCTCTATATATCTCATATTAATTGTTGATACTTACACTTGGTCTTTGGTGGATGTCAGGCTAATGAATGTCCGATCAGAATCCTGGACCATCTAGAACAAACTTTGAGGAGATCGCAGAGAGAATAGCGAGACTTAAAGCTCAAACTGACATCCTGGATTTTCCCATCATCGAAGAAGTTTCCGAGTCTTCACATTCATCAACCGACCACAATTCAGAAGTAGAAGCACAACAAGTCAACATGGCCAATGCAGGACAATCTCTTCGCCAGCGCACCTGCTCAACCGAATGGAGCAGCGGGCCTTCGAGCATTGCTTTTCCACAACCGGAGGAAAACATGAAGGATATCGAGCTAAAGAGTGGCTTCCTCCACCGACTACCCATTTTCCACGGACTTTCCAATGAAGATCCGAACAAGCATCTCAAACAATTCCAATTTGTTTGCAACAGCATGAAGCCATCTGATGCTGATACGGAGCTCTTCAAGCTGAAGGCATTTCCATTCACCCTAGTCGACAGGGCCGAGTCTTGGCTAATGGAACTACCGCCGAACCATATTACCTCATGGAAGCAACTTGCGGATATGTTCCTAGCGAAGTACTTCCCGGCCTCAAAGATCACCGTCTTGAGAAAGCAAATCACTGGCATCACACAGAAACCGGACGAGACCTTCGGCCAATACTACGACCGATTCAAGGTTTTATGTGCCACTTGCCCATCGCATGGATTCTCCGAGACCAATCTCATGAATTACTTTTACGATGGTCTCAAGCCGATCGATAGGGAATTGCTGGATGCAGCAGCCACCGGTGCATTCATGGACTTAACCGAAACCGAAGCTAGAGCTCTTCTAGAGAATCGGGCGAATAATGATGCACAATACGGAATGTCCAACAGACGAGCAGTCGGTGAGGCGAGTTCAACAACCGACGCGGACGAGAAGTACGACAAACTAGCTCATATGCTAGAGAAGGTGTTAGAACTCGAGACGACAAGAGCGAAGGCAACTCAACGGCCTGTTTGCGGCATATGTCAAACACACGGTCACCACAATGACCAATGCCCTCAAGCGCAGGAGCAGGCAAGCGAGCCGGAGCACGCTAACGCCATCGGCGGATATCAGGGAGGACAAAGGTATAACAACTACAACAACTATGTCAACCGTGATCATCCAGGTTTTAGATGGAGCAGCAACGAGGGAACTTTGAACCCTCCAGCATCTCAACCTCAACAAAGCTACCAACGCCCTCCATTTCAACCACGACCACCGATGCAGCATGGTTCGTCATCACAACCCTTCACCAATCCGGATTACGACAAGATGTTGTCTCAACTTTCGGCCTCAACTCAAGTTCTCCTCGACGGACAATCGAAGACAAAGGAGACACTTGACTCACATGGCCGCGACATCACCGAAGTGAAGAAGCAGCTTGGCCAGCTTGTTGATTTCATGGGCCAAATCAAGGAAACCGGTCGGCTTCCACCTCAAACCACTCCTAATCAAAGAAACGTGAATGCTATAGTCACAAGGAGTGGGAAGATACTTGAGGAACCAGAGACCAAGCGATCTCATCTTGATGAAGTCACCATCGAGGACATCACCAACGAAGAAGAAGATGAGATCGATCCGGCAATTCAAGAGGCCGAGAAAAAGAATGTGACGCCTACTGTCACCAAGGCACAATCACCTCCACAACCTACCCCAATCAAAGGTAAAAGCCCTATTCCTTCAAATACGGTGATTACTAATTCTCCGTTTGCTGTTGCACCTTTCCCAAGCAGATTAGCAAAATCAAAGAAGAAGGATGCCCAATATGAAGATATCCTGGACATCTTCCGAAAGGTGCAAGTGAATTTGCCCTTGATCGAGTGCATAAAGCAAGTGCCTATATACGCCAAGTTTCTGAAAGAATTATGCACTCAGAGGAGGCAAACTCGAGAGAAGGAGGTTGTGAAGGTGAACGCAACCGTTTCGGCGGTTTTGCAGCGTCGGCTACCCCCAAAACTGAAGGACCCAGGGAGCTTTGCAGTTCCCTGTGTAATCGGTGACAACCGCTTCGAAGATGTAATGCTTGATCTCGGAGCCTCCATCAACGTCATGCCTTACTATCTTTTCGAATCGATGGAGCTTGGAGATCTCAAGCAAGATGGTGTTGTCATCCAGTTAGCCGATCGCACACACAAGTATCCAAGGGGATACGTAGAAGACGTTCTCGTTCAAGTCAACAACTTGATATTCCCAGCCGACTTCTACATAGTTGACATGGAAGAGAGTCCACTGAACACCACGCCATTGCTACTTGGGCGACCTTTCATGCGGACTGCGAGGACGAAGATTGATGTTTTCCAAGGCACTTTCTCCATGGAGATTGATGGAGAAAGAATCGAGTTCAACATCCTGGACGGGATGAAGTTTCCAATGTCGAGCGTAGCTGCCATTTCGACATACGATCCCGTGGATACCTTAGCACAAGGTTACCTCGACACCATCAACGAGGATGAACTCGACATGGCCATTCAACTTGGACATGACGGCCTTCTCGAGGCCTTACTAGAGCTTGAACCTCGAATCCAAGACATGGCCATGGCCCTAAATGCCGCACCACGGAAAGTAAGCTTTTCTCCTCCTATACCAATTACTTTTGGTACTAATAAAATGGTTCCTTCCATTGTAGAAGCTCCCGTTTTAGAACTCAAGCTACTACCGGACCATCTGAAGTATGCATACTTGGGCGAGAATGAAACTTTACCGGTCATTATTTCGTCCGCGCTAGAAAAGGAACAGGAGGAGAAGCTCGTGAGTGTGCTCAAGAGGTACAAACCCGCAATAGGCTGGACACTCGCGGACATCAAGGGAATAAATCCAGCAACCTGTGTGCATAGGATTTTCCTTGAAGAAGGCACCAAGCCTACGCGGGAAGCACAACGTCGGCTCCACCCTCCGATGATGGAGGTGGTAAAAAAGGAGGTAATTAAACTCATGGACTGTGGAGTTATTTACCCTATTTCTGATAGCCGTTGGGTTTCCCCAGTGCAGGTAGTACCCAAGAAATCGGGAATCACCGTCGTCGAGAATCTGGAAAATGAACTTGTGCCACAAAGAACGATCACTGGACACCGAGTGTGCATTGATTACCGGAAGCTAAACGCTGCAACCCGCAAGGATCATTTTCCATTACCATTCATCGACCAAATGCTGGAAAGATTAGCCGGCCATGCATTTTATTGTTTTCTCGACGGATACTCCGGCTACAACCAAATTAGCATTGCGGAGGAAGATCAAGAAAAGACAACGTTCACGTGCCCGTTCGGAACGTTTGCCTATCGCCGCATGCCATTTGGACTGTGTAACGCACCAGGTACATTTCAACGTTGCATGCTCTCAATTTTCTCCGAATACATTGAAAAAATTATTGAAGTATTCATGGACGACTTTAGTGTATTTGGGAATGATTTCGATGCATGCTTAAACAATTTAGAAACTATTTTACAAAGATGCGTTGAAACGAATTTGGTGCTTAATTGGGAGAAGTGCCATTTCATGGTTACGCAAGGGATAGTGTTAGGTCATATTATCTCTGAAAAAGGGTTAGAAGTAGATAAATCTAAAGTAGATCTTGTGCGTCACTTACCCTCTCCAACTTCGGTTAGAGAGATTCGTTCATTTCTTGGACACGCAGGATTTTATCGTAGGTTTATCAAGGACTTTTCCCACATCTCTCGCCCCTTGTGTAAACTGCTGCAAAAGGAGACCCCGTTCGTCTTTGATGAAGAATGCAACGCTGCCTTCAACAAGTTGAAGGAGCTTCTTACGAGCGCTCCTATTTTATGCAGCCCTGATTGGTCTCTGCCATTCGAACTCATGTGCGACGCCTCGGATTATGCCGTAGGAGCCGTCTTGGGTCAGCGGAAGGACAAGAAGCCTTGCGTAATCTATTACGCTTCTCGGACGCTTGATGAAGCGCAAAGAAATTATACTACCACCGAGAAGGAGTTTCTTGCCGTGGTTTTTGCTTTAGATAAATTTCGATCTTATTTACTTCAAACTAAAGTAACTGTGTTTACCGACCATGCAGCTTTGAAGTATCTAATGCTCAAGAAGGACGCAAAACCACGACTTATCAGATGGATACTTCTACTCCAAGAATTCAACATCGAAATCAAGGATAAGAAGGGAGTAGAAAACGTCGTCGCTGACCACCTATCACGTTTGATAGGTGACCATGAGCCTGTCGAGATTGAAGAAACTTTTCCGGATGAAAAACTCTTCGGAATTGAGGTAACTACTTCGGAAACTCCTTGGTATGCCGATATCGTTAATTATTTAGTTACCGGTGAGTTTCCGTCTACCATGCATAAATTTCAACGTGACAAACTTAAGCATAATGCTAGAACATTTATCTGGGATGAGCCTTATTTGTGGAAACAATGCTCCGATTTAGTAATTAGGAGATGTATCCCGGATAGTGAATTCAAGCCTATTTTAGACTTTTGTCACAATGAAGCATGTGGGGGACACTTTGGTTCTAGGAGGACAGCCCTTAAGATTTTAGATTGCGGTTTCTTTTGGCCTAGTTTATTTCGCGATGCTCATGCATATTGCGCTACATGTGATAAGTGCCAAAGATTCGGTAATTTAGGACCTAAAGATCAAATGCCACAACACTACATATTTAATGTTGAAATTTTTGATGTGTGGGGTATTGACTTTATGGGACCATTTCCTCCCTCCAATGGTTTTACTTACATCTTACTCGCAGTAGATTATGTTTCTAAATGGGTGGAGGCAAAGGCCACCCGTACTAATGATTCGCGAGTTGTTGCAGATTTCCTACGAACTAACATTTTCAGTAGATTTGGAATGCCACGCGTTCTAATCAGCGATGGAGGAAGTCACTTTTGCAACCGCACGGTGGAAGCACTAATGAGGAAGTATGGCGTCAAACACAAGGTTTCCACACCATACCACCCTCAAACCAATGGAATGGCTGAAGTTTCCAACCGTGAGATAAAGAAGATCTTGGAGCGAACCGTCCGCCCCAACCGGAAAGATTGGAGTCAATGCTTAGACGATGCATTGTGGGCTTACAGGACTGCCTACAAGACCCCCATCGGTATGTCCCCTTTCCGATTAATTTATGGGAAGGCGTGCCATCTTCCGGTTGAACTAGAGCACAAGGCATGGTGGGCCGTGAAGAAATTCAACATCGATCGAGATGCCGCAGGCTTGCATCGGAAGCTTCAACTTTGTGAACTTGAAGAAATCAGAAATGATGCTTTCGACAATGCGTGGATCTACAAAGAGAAGACGAAAAAGATCCACGATCAGATGATTCGCGGGAAGAGTTTTGAACCGGGGCAGAAAGTATTGCTTTTCAATTCAAGACTTAAGCTCTTTCCGGGAAAGCTTCGCTCTCGATGGATGGGGCCATTCATAGTTTCTCAAGTCCTACCTCATGGAGCAGTTCTCATTCGATCTATCGACAAGGGTAGTGAGTTCAAAGTAAATGGCCATCGCTTGAAGCCCTATTTTGAGGCATTTGTGGAGCACACCGTGGAGGAGATGCAACTCCAAGAACCGGCCATTTCAAAACCAAACTAATGCATCACGTCCAAAGCTAACGACGTAAAACCAGCGCTCATTGGGAGGCAACCCAATAGGGAGACAACAGATTTGTTTTCTTCTCCCCTTTTACTTAATTTAATGGCTTTTGTATTTTAAACTAGAATTTTCGTAGATCCTATACTCCATGTTTAATTCTATACTGTTACTTTACTACATTGAGGGCAATGTAGAGTTTAAGTGTGGGGGAAGGGTTTATAATTTAATTATGTCTAAATTAGTGTTTTTCAGAGTCTTTAGGACGCCCTTAACTAGTCAATGATGAAATTTGATCGATACGAACACATATGGCGTATGAATCACATGCATCGAATTCTTGTGCTAATTGAGATATTCTTTATGTTTTTAACATGTAGTAGATATAAATTGCAAAACGTGGTACAGAAATCGCATGCTTGAATAAGTTTTTAATCATATGAACCCTATGTGAGCTTTTGAGCTATCTGTTCTTTATTCCTTGAGTGATCTGATCAATCCATATCATTTCGTAGTTTATAGCTTTATATATGCCTCATTTGACTGCTTGCCATAGATTTTAATGAACTAGAGAATACTAGAACTTACTCATGTCAATTTGCAAAGCTTTTAAGTTGATACATACTTTGATTTCGGAAATGATTAAAGGCATTTAGGATTTTCCACCACATTGCCATATATCCATGTATCCCAATTGTACGCACAAGTTGCGACACCCCTAGATAAACCAATTGAGCCCACGTTAAGCTTTTCTTTCATCACCATATATACCTAAACACTTACCCTAGTATAGAATATCCTTACCTTTGTTCCGGAAACTTGGTGAGAATTTTTCGAAACTAGCACATAAGATGGTGGTTCGGTAGGAAAGATTGGAAGAGTTAATGTGAGTAAGGGGAAAGACTTGTCCAAATAGCTAAAAAAAAAAAGTATGTGATTGCCAAAAAGAAAAGAAAAATATATTCGAGAGAATGAAAAGAAAAAATTATTATCTCTCATGGCAATATGTTGTGTTCTAAAATAGAAACCAATTGGATTAACGTCCCCCTTATTTGCGGATTTGGAGTTTACGATAAATTGAAGGCCTAAAAATAGAACAAAATATGGCCTTTGTCCTGTCCGAAAAGCTCAAAGGGTAGATTAGCTTGAAATATACATGGTAACATTCAAATGGAGATGGAGGACTGATTATGGTGCTAGACTAAGTCGTTGGAACGTTTTTATCACCACATATCTAAATTTCGAATGCCTTAGCCTTAACCCCATTGCAACCTCACTAAAAGTCCTTTATGATCCTTAAAATGAGTAGCTTTCAATTAGTAGAGTAAGTTGCATGAGTAAGCTTATGGTTTTGGTTCATTTGTGCAAGCAATCAAACTTTATTCATGTGGTTTTCATTTCAATTCATATACACTTTAAGTGAACCATTTTCATGAGTGAAAAATATGATGAGTGCATCCTTGTGAGTTGATTAAACCTTTATTCAAAGCATGCACAGCTATAACATAACCATTGTTTTCTCTATGTCTTACTTGTTCATTACATAAATTATATCGCAATTATCTCTTGAATTCGTTGAGCATACACGTTGAAATTCATGTGAGCCATCGCCATATACTTATGCAAATTCTGAGACAAATTTTAGCTAAGGGCTTAGTTGTTCTTTCTTTTGTTTTAAATTCTTAGAGAGTCTTAGTTTAACTTAGTGTTTGCTAAGGGACTAGCAAAGTCTAAGTGTGGGGGAATTTGATATACGCATTTTATGCCCGTTTCTTAACGCATTTCCCTTTTCGTTTAGCTATGTTATTATCTTAGTTTTTATGTTTTCCTTACTTAAATTGTTATTTTGAAGATATTTACGGTGGAGATTAATAACGGCGCAATTCGGAGGAATTTCGGCGATTTTGCGATTTTTGCGATTTCGGACCACGAAAAATGGGCCAGCCCAAAAAGCAAATTATGGGCCGATTTCTCAACTCTTGTTTCGGCCCATTAACAAGCCCAAACCCATGTAATTCGGCCTAGATGCCTTTTGGTGAAGAGGAAAAGTCTTGTTTTGAAAGGGCAAGTCAACATTATCAAGCTAATAATCACAAATGGTGACTACACATGGTGATTCATGCTTAGGGTTCCCAAATGGTGACTACACTAGGTGACTCTTGCTTTGCATTGAATGAAAAGATGACTTGCCATGGTGACAAGCTAGGTGATTCATGCTTAGGGTTCGGCAATGGTGACTAAGTGTGTGACTTGCCTTAATGATCATTGCATGCATTAAATGGAGGAGGCAAGGTGGAAGAGAGAAGGCATGAATCCCTTGCCTATATAAGGGAGGAGGCAGCCATAAAACAGATCCATCACTCATTTTACTAAGCAAAGCTCTACACAAATACTCCTCCACCATTAAACACTTAAGAGTTCACACACCAAGCCGAAGCATCATCTTCCTCCATTCAAGGCCGAAGCAAGCTAGGGTTCCTCCATCCTTCCAAGCCGAAGCAAACCATCCTCCATCCCTCACAATACGCTAAGTCCCTTGTGAAGGAAGTCCATCTCCACCGTAGTTCATCAAGCACTCAAGATAAAAAGTGTAACCATGATCTTCACTTTCATTTCTTTAGCTTTGTATGTGAATCTTTTGATGTATTGGAATAACAAGTTTAGAAAGTTTAGATTTGTGTATCAAATGAATAACAAGTTTAGATTTGTGTTTCATGTGCCTAAACCGATTTGTAATATGCATGTGTTTATGATTTATAGCTTTTTATGCATGTTTGATACAATCTTAAAGCTTCAAATGCATGTATTAGAAAATACGCTAAGTCCCTCTCTTTTGCATGTTTCGATGATCGTATGTTGTTTAGGATGTTTATACGCTAAGTTGCATTCCTACACAATTATCAAGCATGTGTACTTAGTTATAAGTTATGAATTTCGCAACTTACACAAAGGTTTGATGCATGAAAAGGGTAGGTTAATAAGATGAGTTGATCACATGTAATTAATAGTGTAACTTCTTATTTTTAGCAAGCATAATTAGACTTTAAGTTTCTTGATTGTTGAAACTTGTCTATGAGTAAAACATGTTAGATGCCTAAGAGTTTTAGTTGTGTTTGCATGTTATGTACTTTAAATTCGTAGATTAAATAACCAACTTCCAATCCCCCCAAATATTTACATTTCCGCATAATAACGAAACCATGCATGCGCCCTTAATTCCCCGGATAAAGAACGATCCCTACTCGCCAATATTATAAATGACAAAAGAAGGGTTTAAATTGCAATGCGCGTAATCTGTGCTTTTAGGGTCTACTTTGTGTTAACGTTAAATGCATGTTTTGTTCGTATCAACTTCCTCATTAGTGCTTCCACCGTGCGGTTGCAAAAGTGACTTCCTCCATCGCTGATTAGAACGCGTGGCATTCCAAATCTACTGAAAATGTTAGTTCGTAGGAAATCTGCAACAACTCGCGAATCATTAGTACGGGTGGCCTTTGCCTCCACCCATTTAGAAACATAATCTACTGCGAGTAAGATATAAGTAAAACCATTGGAGGGAGGAAATGGTCCCATGAAATCAATACCCCACACATCAAAAATTTCAACATTAAATATGTAGTGCTGTGGCATTTGATCTCTAGGGCCTAAATTACCGAATCTCAACAAAAATTGATACGCGCAAAACATGCATTCACGTTAACTTAAAAACACAGATTACGCGCATTGCAATTTAAACCCTTCTTTTGTCATTTGTAATATTGGCGAGTAGGGATCGTTCTTTATCCGGGGAATTAAGGGTGCATGCATGGTTTCGTTAATAAGCAGAAATGTAAATGTTTGGGGGGATTGGAAGTTGGTTGTTTAATCTACGAAATTAAAGTACAAAAACATGCAAACACAACTAAAACTCTTAGGCATCTAACATGTTTTACTCATAGACAAGTTTCAACAATCAAGAAACTTAAAGTCTAATTATGCTTGCTAAAAATAAGAAGTTACACTACTAATTACATGTGATCATCTCATCTTATTAGCCTACCCTTTTCATGCATCAAACCTTTTTGTAAGTTACGAAATTCATAACTTCTAACTAAATACACATGCTTAATAATTGTGTAGGAATGCAACTTAGCGTATAAACATCCTAAACAACTTACGATCATCGAAACATGCAAAAGAGAGGGACTTAGCGTATTTTCTAATACATGCATTCGAAGCTTTAAGATTGTATCAAACATGCATAAAAAGCCATAAATCATAAACACATGCATATTACAAATCGATTTAGGCACATGAAACACAAATCTAAACTTGTTATTCATTTGATACACAAATCTAAATTTTCTAAACTTGTTATTCCAATACATCAAAAGATTCAAATACAAAGCTAAAGAAATGAAAGTGAAGATCATGGTTACACTTTTTGTCTTGAGTGCTTGATGAACTACGGTGGAGATGGCTTTCCTTCACAAGGGACTTAGCGTATTGTGAGGGATGGAGAATGATAGCTTCGGCTTGGAGGAGGAGATGGATGCTTCGGTTTGGAATGGAGGAGGAAATGCTTCGGCTTGGAATGGAGGAGATGGATGCTTCGGCTTTGTGTGAACCCTTAAGTGTTTAATGGTGGAGGAGTATTTGTGTAGAGCTTTGCTTAGTAAAATGAGTGATGGTTCTGTTTTATGGCTGCCTCCTCCCTTATATAGGCAAGGGATTCATGCCTTCTCTCTTCCACCTTGCCTCCTCCATTTAATGCATGCAATGATCATTAAGGCAAGTCACACACTTAGTCACACACTTAGTCACCATTGCCGAACCCTAAGCATGAATCACCTAGCTTGTCACCATGGCAAGTCATCTTTTCATTCAATGCAAAGCAAGAGTCACCTAGTGTAGTCACCATTTGGGAACCCTAAGCATGAATCACCATGTGTAGTCACCATTTGTGATTATTAGCTTGATAATGTTGACTTGCCCTTTCAAAACAAGACTTTTCCTCTTCACCAAAAGCCATCCTTGCCGAATTGATTGGGTTTGGGCCTGATAATGGGCCGAAACAAGAGTTGAGAATTCGGCCCACAATTTGCTTTGTGGCCCGGCCCATTTTCGGAGGTCCAAAATCGCAAAAATCGCAAAATCGCCGAAATTCCTCCGAATTGCGTCGATATTAATCTCCACCGTAATAAACTTCAAAATAACAATTTAAATAAGGAAAACATAAAACTAAGATAATAACATAGCTAAACGTAAAGGGAAATGCGTTAAGAAACGAGCATAAAATGCGTATATCAAATTCCCCCACACTTAGACTTTGCTAGTCCCTTAGCAAACACTAAGTTAAACTAAGACACTCTAAAAATTTAAAAGAAAGAACACAACTAAGCCCTTAGCTAAAATTTGTCTCAGAATTTTCATAAGTATATGGCGATGTCTCACATGATTTTCAACTTTGCATGCTCAACGAATTCAAGAGATAATTGCGATATAATTATGTAATGAACAAGTAAGACATAGAGAAAACAATGGTTATGTTATAGCTGTGCATGCTTTGAATAAAGGTTTAATCAACTCACAAGGATGCACTCATCATATTTTTCACTCATGAAAATGGTTCACTTAGAGTGTATATGAATTGAAATGAAAACCACATGAATAAAGTTTGATTGCTTGCACAAATGAACCAAAACCATAAGCTTACTCATGCAACTTACTCTACTAATTGAAAGCTACTCTTTTTAAGGATCATAAAGGACTTTTAGTGAGGTTGTAATGGGGTTAAGGCTAAGGCATTCGAATTTTAGATATGTGGTGATAAAAACGTTCCAACGACTTAGTCTAGCACCATATTAGTCCTCCATCTCCATTTGTATGTTACCATGTATACTTCAATCTAAGCTACCCTTTTAGCTTTTCGGACAGGACAAAGGCCATATTTTGTTCTATTTTTAGGCCTTCAATTTATCGTAAACTCCAAATCCGCAAAATAAGGGGGACGTTAATCCAATTGGTTTCTACTTTAGAAAACAACATATTGCCATGAGAGATAATAATTTTTTTTTTCTTTTCATTCTCTCAAATATAATTTTTTCTTTTCTTTTTGGCAATCTCATACTTTTTAAGCTATTTGGACAAGTCTTTCCCCTTACTCACATTAACTCTTTTAATCTTTCCTACCAACCATAATCTTATGTGCTAGTTTCGAAAAATTCTCACCAAGTTTCCGGAACAAGGGTAAGGATATTCTATACTAGGGTAAGTGTTTAGGTATATATGGTGATGAAAGAAAAGCTTAACGTGGGCTCAATTGGTTTATCTAGGGGTGTCGCAACTTGTGCGTACAACTGGGATACATGGATATATGGCAATGTGGTGGAAAATCCTAAATGCCTTTAATCATTTCCAAAATCAAAGTATGTATCAACTTAAAAGCTTTGCAAATTGACATGAGTAAGTTCTAGCATTCTCTAGTTCATTAAAATCTATGGCAAGCAATCAAATGAGGCATATATAAGCTAGTAGCTACGAAATGGATGTATATTCACTCGAATAAAGAACAGATAGCTCAAAAGCTCACATAGGGTTCGTATGATTAAAAACTTATTCAAGCATGCGATTTCTGTACCATGTTTGCAATTCATATCTACTACATGTTAAAAACATAAAGAATATCTCAATTAGCACAAGAATTCGATGCATGTGATTCATACGCCATATATGTTCGTATCGATCAAATTTCATCATCGACTAGTTAAGGGCGTCCTAAAGACTCTTAAAAACACTAATTTAGACACAATTAAATTGTAAACCCTTCCCCCACACTTAAACTCTACATTGCCCTCAATGTACTTAAAGAAAACATAGAATTAAACATGGAGTATAGGATCTACGAAAATTTTAATCTAATACGCAAAAAGCCATTAAATTAAGTAAAAGGGGAGAAGAAATCAAATCTGTTGTCTCCCTATTGGGTTGCCTCCCAATGAGCGCTGGTTTTACGTCGTTAGCTTTGGACGTGATGCATCAGTTTGGTTTTGACATGGCCAGTTCTTGGAGTTGCATCTCCTCCACGGTGTGCTCCACAAATGCCTCAAAATAGGGCTTCAAGCGATGGCCATTTACTTTGAACTCACTACCCTTGTCGATAGATCGAATGAGAACTGCTCCATGAGGTAGAACTTGAGAAACTACGAATGGCCCCATCCATCGAGAGCGAAGCTTTCCCGGAAAGAGCTTAAGTCTTGAATTGAAAAGCAATACTTTCTGCCCCGGTTCAAAACTCTTCCCGCGAATCATCTGATCGTGGATCTTTTTCGTCTTCTCTTTGTAGATCCACGCATTGTCGAAAGCATCATTTCTGATTTCTTCAAGTTCACAAAGTTGAAGCTTCCGATGCAAGCCTGCGGCATCTCGATCGATGTTGAATTTCTTCACGGCCCACCATGCCTTGTGCTCTAATTCAACCGGAAGATGGCACGCCTTCCCATAAATTAATCGGAAAGGTGACATACCAATGGGGGTCTTGTAGGCAGTCCTGTAAGCCCACAATGCATCGTCTAAGCATTGACTCCAATCTTTCCGGTTTGGGCGGACGGTTCGCTCCAAAATCTTCTTGATCTCACGGTTGGAAACTTCAGCCATTCCATTGGTTTGAGGGTGGTATGGTGTGGAAACCTTGTGTTTGACGCCATACTTCCTCATTAGTGCTTCCACCGTGCGGTTGCAAAAGTGACTTCCTCCATCGCTGATTAGAACGCGTGGCATTCCAAATCTACTGAAAATGTTAGTTCGTAGGAAGTCTGCAACAACTCGCGAATCATTAGTACGGGTGGCCTTTGCCTCCACCCATTTAGAAAACATAATCTACTGCGAGTAAGATGTAAGTAAAACCATTGGAGGGAGGAAATGGTCCCATAAAATCAATACCCCACACATCAAAAATTTCAACATTAAATATGTAGTGTTGTGGCATTTGATCTTTAGGTCCTAAATTACCGAATCTTTGGCACTTATCACATGTAGCGCAATATGCATGAGCATCGCGAAATAAACTAGGCCAAAAGAAACCGCAATCCAAAATTTTAAGGGCTGTCCTCCTAGAACCAAAGTGTCCCCCACATGCTTCATTGTGACAAAAGTCTAAAATAGGCTTGAATTCACTATCCGGGATACATCTCCTAATTACTAAATCGGAGCATTGTTTCCACAAATAAGGCTCATCCCAGATAAATGTTCTAGCATTATGCTTAAGTTTGTCACGTTGAAATTTATGCATGGTAGACGGAAACTCACCGGTAACTAAGTAATTTACGATATCTGCATACCAAGGAGTTTCCGAAGTAGTTACCTCAATTTCGAAGAGTTTTTCATCCGGAAAAGTTTCTTCAATCTTGAAAGGCTCATGGTCACCTATCAAACGTGATAGGTGGTCAGCGACGACGTTTTCTACTCCCTTCTTATCCTTGATTTCGATGTTGAATTCTTGGAGTAGAAGTATCCATCTGATAAGTCGTGGTTTTGCGTCCTTCTTGAGCATTAGATACTTCAAAGCTGCATGGTCGGTAAACACAGTTACTTTAGTTTGAAGTAAATAAGATCGAAATTTATCTAAAGCAAAATCCACGGCAAGAAACTCCTTCTCGGTGGTAGTATAATTTCTTTGCGCTTCATCAAGCGTCCGAGAAGCGTAATAGATTACGCAAGGCTTCTTGTCCTTCCGCTGACCCAAGACGGCTCCTACGGCATAATCCGAGGCGTCGCACATGAGTTCAAATGGCAGAGACCAATCAGGGCTGCATAAAATAGGAGCGCTCGTAAGAAGCTCCTTCAACTTGTTGAAGGCAGCGTTGCATTCTTCATCAAAGACGAACGGGGTCTCCTTTTGCAGCAGTTTACACAAGGGGCGAGAGATGTGGGAAAAGTCCTTGATAAACCTACGATAAAATCCTGCGTGTCCAAGAAATGAACGAATCTCTCTAACCGAAGTTGGAGAGGGTAAATGACGCACAAGATCTACTTTAGATTTATCTACTTCTAACCCTTTTTCAGAGATAATATGACCTAACACTATCCCTTGCGTAACCATGAAATGGCACTTCTCCCAATTAAGCACCAAGTTCGTTTCAACGCATCTTTGTAAAATAGTTTCTAAATTGTTTAAACATGCATCGAAATCACTCCCAAATACACTAAAGTCGTCCATGAATACTTCAATAATTTTTTCAATGTATTCGGAGAAGATTGAGAGCATGCAACGTTGAAATGTACCTGGTGCATTACACAATCCAAATGGCATACGGCGATAGGCAAATGTTCCGAAAGGGCACGTGAACGTTGTCTTTTCTTGATCCTCCTCCGCAATGCTAATTTGGTTGTAGCCGGAGTATCCGTCCAGAAAACAATAAAATGCATGGCCGGCTAATCTTTCCAGCATTTGGTCGATGAATGGTAAGGGAAAATGATCCTTGCGGGTTGCGGCGTTGAGCTTCCGGTAATCAATGCACACTCGGTGTCCAGTGATCGTCCGTTGTGGCACAAGTTCATTTTCCAGATTCTCGACGACGGTAATTCCCGATTTCTTAGGTACTACCTGCACTGGGGAAACCCAACGGCTATCAGATATAGGGTAAATAACTCCACAGTCCATGAGTTTAATTACCTCCTTTTTTACCACTTCCATCATCGGAGGGTGGAGCCGACGTTGCGCTTCCCGCGTAGGCTTGGTGCCTTCTTCAAGGAAAATCCTATGCACACAAGTTGCTGGATTGATTCCCTTGATGTCCGCAAGTGTCCAGCCTATTGCGGGTTTGTACCTCTTTAGTACACTCACGAGCTTCTCCTCCTGTTCCTCTTCTAGCGCGGACGAAATAATGACCGGTAAAGTTTCATTCTCGCCCAAGTACGCATACTTAAGATGGTCCGGTAGTAGCTTGAGTTCTAAAACGGGAGCTTCTACAATGGAAGGAACCATTTTATTAGTACCAAAAGTAATTGGTATAGGAGGAGAAAAGCTTACTTTCCGTGGTGCGGCATTTAGGGCCATGGCCATGTCTTGGATTCGAGGTTCAAGCTCTAGTAAGGCCTCGAGAAGGCCGTCATGTCCAAGTTGAATGGCCATGTCGAGTTCATCCTCGTTGATGGTGTCGAGGTAACCTTGTGCTAAGGTATCCACAGGATCGTATGTCGAAATGGCAGCTACGCTCGACATTGGAAACTTCATCCCGTCCAGGATGTTGAACTCGATTCTTTCTCCATCAATCTCCATGGAGAAAGTGCCTTGGAAAACATCAATCTTCGTCCTCGCAGTCCGCATGAAAGGTCGTCCAAGCAGCAATGGCGTGGTGTTCAGTGGACTCTCTTCCATGTCAACTATGTAGAAATCGGCTGGGAATATCAAGTTGTTGACTTGTACGAGAACGTCTTCTACGTATCCCCTCGGATACTTGTGGGTGCGATCGGCTAACTGGATGACAACACCATCTTGCTTGAGATCTCCAAGCTCCATCGATTCGAAAAGATAGTAAGGCATGACGTTGATGGAGGCTCCGAGATCAAGCATTACATCTTCGAAGCGGTTGTCACCGATTACACAGGGAACTGCAAAGCTCCCTGGGTCCTTCAGTTTTGGGGGTAGCCGACGCTGCAAAACCGCCGAAACGGTTGCGTTCACCTTCACGACCTCCTTCTCTCGAGTTTGCCTCCTCTGAGTGCATAATTCTTTCAGAAACTTGGCGTATATAGGCACTTGCTTTATGCACTCGATCAAGGGCAAATTCACTTGCACCTTTCGGAAGATGTCCAGGATATCTTCATATTGGGCATCCTTCTTCTTTGATTTTGCTAATCTGCTTGGGAAAGGTGCAACAGCAAACGGAGAATTAGTAATCACCGTATTTGAAGGAATAGGGCTTTTACCTTTGATTGGGGTAGGTTGTGGAGGTGATTGTGCCTTGGTGACAGTAGGCGTCACCTTCTTTTTCTCGGCCTCTTGAATTGCCGGATCGATCTCATCTTCTTCTTCGTTGGTGATGTCCTCGATGGTGACTTCATCAAGATGAGATCGCTTGGTCTTTGGTTCCTCAAGTATCTTCCCACTCCTTGTGACTATAGCATTCACGTTTCTTTGATTAGGAGTGGTTTGAGGTGGAAGCCGACCGGTTTCATTGATTTTACCCATGAAATCAACAAGTTGGCCAAGCTGCTTCTTCACTTCGGTGATGTCGCGGCCATGTGAGTCAAGTGTCTCCTTTGTCTTCGATTGTCCGTCGAGGAGAACTTGTGTTGAGGCCGATAGTTGCGACAACATCTTCTCGTAATCCGGGTTGGTGAAGGATTGCGAAGACGAACCCTGCTGCATCGGTGGCCTTGGTTGAAATGGAGGGCGTTGGTAGCTTTGTTGAGGTGCTGGAGGGTTCAAAGTTCCCTCGTTGCTGCTCCATCTAAACCCCGGATGATCACGGTTGACATAGTTGTTGTAATTGTTGTACCGTTGTCCTCCCTGATATCCGCCGATGGCGTTAGCGTGCTCCGGCTCGCTTGCCTGTTCCGGTTCTTGAGGGCACTGGTCGTTGTGGTGACCTTGTGTTTGACATATGCCACAAACAGGCCGTTGAGTTGCCTTCGCTCTTGTCGTCTCGAGTTCTAACACCTTCTCTAGCATATGGGCTAGCTTGTCGTATTTTTCGTCCGCGTTGGTTGTAGAACTCGCTTCACCGACTGCTCGTCTGTTGGACATTCCGTATTGTGCATCATTATTCGCCCGATTTTCTAGAAGAGCTCTAGCTTCGGTTTCGGTTAAGTCCATGAATGCACCGGTGGCTGCTGCATCCAGCAATTCCCTATCGATCGGCTTGAGACCATCGTAAAAGTAATTCATGAGATTGGTCTCGGAGAATCCATGCGATGGGCAAGTGGCACACAAAACTTTGAATCGGTCGTAGTATTGGCCGAAGGTCTCGTCCGGTTTCTGTGTGATGCCAGTGATTTGCTTTCTCAAGACGGTGATCTTTGAGGCCGGGAAGTACTTCGCTAGGAACATATCCGCAAGTTGCTTCCAAGAGGTAATATGGTTTGGCGGTAGTTCCATAAGCCAAGACTCGGCCCTGTCGACTAGGGTGAATGGGAATGCCTTCAGTTTGAAGAGCTCCGTATCAGCATCAGATGGCTTCATGCTGTTACAAACAAATTGGAATTGTTTGAGATGCTTGTTCGGATCTTCATTGGAAAGTCCGTGGAAAATGGGTAGTCGGTGGAGGAAGCCACTCTTTAGCTCGATATCCTTCATGTTTTCCTCCGGTTGTGGAAAAGCAATGCTCGAAGGCCACTGCTCCATTCGGTTGAGCAGGTGCGCTGGCGAAGAGATTGTCCTGCATTGGCCATGTTGACTTCTTGTGCTTCTGCTTCTGAGTTGTGGTCGGTTGATGAGGCTAAAGTATGTTCGAATGATGAATGTGAAGACTCGGAAACTTCTTCGAGGATGGGATGATCCAGGATGTCAGCTCTAAGTCTCGCTAGTCTTTCTGTGAGTTCCTCAAACGTGGTTCTAGATGGTCCTGGATTCTGATCGGTCATTCATTAGCCTGACATCCACCAAAGACCAAGTGTTAGTATCAACAAATAATTTTTAGATGTATATAGGAATACTAACCAAAATTGTAATGCATATTTAGAAAACAAGGTGATAACAAATAAAATAGTAAAACTATCAAAGCATACTATAAATACACACAAATACTTAAAAACTACTAATACACACAAAATTTATACAAAATTTATAATAGTTAAGACACTATATGTATTTTACTAAGTAATGCAATTGATTTAATCAATTTTAGGGGCTATGCACATGAATAAACTATGACACATGTTTTCTGCAAATTAACACTATATAATGCTAAACCTAAAAAATTTAGTTAGAACATATATAAACAAGGTTGAAATACAAGCAAACCATAATTCACATTGAATTTATGCACCACACATTTTCTTGCAATAAAATGCATTAAACAATAATCCTACGTGAAAGATGGAGTGAATGCATAAGAGAAAACGTTAGAACCTGCAGAAAACAAACGAGTTACGTGTTTAAAATATGAATGAAAAGAATGACCTCTTCTTCGATCTTATGCCCCTAACTTCACTTAGGTTAGGGTACTCGGTAGTGAAATCCGAGTATCATAAAACCTTAGAGAGGTTATGCAAGCTAAGTAACGGTTGTTAGTCCTTTACAGTTTTTAATGCACAAATAAACACAAAAATTTGACTAAGTTTTATTTATTTCCTTTGGTCCCGATGGTACGTGGTGCAGAGGCTCTCGACTGTGCAATGGGTCTCGTTCATCCGAAGATGAAGTCTGATTCCAGGAGGTCTAAGCATGCATAATCCGATATATCATCTATTTAAAGGATTATGTCGTATTAAGTTCATGTATTTATCCGTATTCATATGCACTTATGATTTACAGAGAGTACGCGAAATGATCATTCGGTAAATTTCTTGGACGTGCGGCCCGCGCGAAAATATATACCGACTACAATTCAGCTTAGTTACGTTTAGAAATGGTTAGTAGGAATAGAGATAACGCGAGAGGTAAGGACTAATATTTAGAACAACCCGAGGCTTACTCGTAAGAGTATATACTCTAATGTTGTTCCTAGAGACACCTCGAGGCTAACCAGTTACGGTATATACTCCAATGGTGTTCTATTGCTTAGATCCGAAACCCGGCACCAATCATAAACCCATTCACCATATCCAACAATCAGCCAAATTTGTGAGATAGTATATAATCTCAAGTTCTTAGTAAACTCCGCCCACAACCTCGTGCCCATAACTTCACTTAGGTTATGGCGTGTGGTGATGAAATCCACACATCACGAGGGGTTAAGGAGATAAACCAGAAAAAGAGGCACCACCTATTCCAAAGAACGAAACCTTATAACCAATACTCGTGCTCAATGTAAATCAATTTAAGTACGTCTACGTTTTGATTGCGCCTATGATTTAAAAGGAATACACGACTTAGTTATTGAATAAATCTCTTGTCCGTGCGGCCCGCGCGAAAATGTATACCAACTATCGTTAATCCTCGTAATTGTTGGAAATGACCAGTTGGGATAGATGTAACGCGAGAGGTGAGAACTAATTTCTGGGAACAACCTGAGGCTAACTCGTAAGAGTATATACTCCAATGTTGTTCTTAGAAACACCCCGAGGCTTACTCGTAAGAGTATGTACTCCATTGGTGTTCTGTTTTCTTAGTTCAAAACCCGTCACCATTCATAACCCTTCTAGACATCATAACCAACTCTTACTCGAAATCACAAGATAGTATACAATCTCAAGTGTTTGTAAACTCCGCCCACAACCTCGTGCCCATAACTTCACTTAGGTTATGGCGTGTGATGATGAAATCCACACATCACGAAGGGTTAAGGAGATAGACAAACAAAAGAGGCACCACCTATTCCATAGAGATTTATTTAATAACTAAGTACTAGTACTCAAATTAAATCAAAGACTATCCTTTAACATGAAAATAAATTATGCAAGTGTAAAAAAACTAAGTATCAATAAATTCGTCTAAGTAAAAGTATGCATTGTAAACATGTATGTAAATTTCTTTAAGTATAAACAAGAATGAACAAGTATGTACTTCGAAAATTTAGACATGCTTTTAATCACAAATGTACAACGAAACATACAAAAACATTCTAATTCCCCGGCAGCGGCGCCAAAAATTGATACGCGCAAAACATGCATTCACGTTAACTTAAAAACACAGATTACGCGCATTGCAATTTAAACCCTTCTTTTGTCATTTGTAATATTGGCGAGTAGGGATCGTTCTTTATCCGGGGAATTAAGGGTGCATGCATGGTTTCGTTAATAAGCGGAAATGTAAATGTTTGGGGGGATTGGAAGTTGGTTGTTTAATCTACGAAATTAAAGAACAAAAACATGCAAACACAACTAAAACTCTTAGGCATCTAACATGTTTTACTCATAGACAAGTTTCAACAATCAAGAAACTTAAAGTCTAATTATGCTTGCTAAAAATAAGAAGTTACACTACTAATTACATGTGATCATCTCATCTTATTAGCCTACCCTTTTCATGCATCAAACCTTTTTGTAAGTTACGAAATTCATAACTTCTAACTAAATACACATGCTTAATAATTGTGTAGGAATGCAACTTAGCGTATAAACATCCTAAACAACTTACGATCATCGAAACATGCAAAAGAGAGGGACTTAGCGTATTTTCTAATACATGCATTCGAAGCTTTAAGATTGTATCAAACATGCATAAAAAGCCATAAATCATAAACACATGCATATTACAAATCGATTTAGGCACATGAAACACAAATCTAAACTTGTTATTCATTTGATACACAAATCTAAATTTTCTAAACTTGTTATTCCAATACATCAAAAGATTCAAATACAAAGCTAAAGAAATGAAAGTGAAGATCATGGTTACACTTTTTGTCTTGAGTGCTTGATGAACTACGGTGGAGATGGCTTTCCTTCACAAGGGACTTAGCGTATTGTGAGGGATGGAGAATGATAGCTTCGGCTTGGAGGAGGAGATGGATGCTTCGGTTTGGAATGGAGGAGGAAATGCTTCGGCTTGGAATGGAGGAGATGGATGCTTCGGCTTTGTGTGAACCCTTAAGTGTTTAATGGTGGAGGAGTATTTGTGTAGAGCTTTGCTTAGTAAAATGAGTGATGGTTCTGTTTTATGGCTGCCTCCTCCCTTATATAGGCAAGGGATTCATGCCTTCTCTCTTCCACCTTGCCTCCTCCATTTAATGCATGCAATGATCATTAAGGCAAGTCACACACTTAGTCACACACTTAGTCACCATTGCCGAACCCTAAGCATGAATCACCTAGCTTGTCACCATGGCAAGTCATCTTTTCATTCAATGCAAAGCAAGAGTCACCTAGTGTAGTCACCATTTGGGAACCCTAAGCATGAATCACCATGTGTAGTCACCATTTGTGATTATTAGCTTGATAATGTTGACTTGCCCTTTCAAAACAAGACTTTTCCTCTTCACCAAAAGCCATCCTTGCCGAATTGATTGGGTTTGGGCCTGATAATGGGCCGAAACAAGAGTTGAGAATTCTGCCCACAATTTGCTTTGTGGCCCGGCCCATTTTCGGAGGTCCAAAATCGCAAAAATCGCAAAATCGCCGAAATTCCTCCGAATTGCGTCGATATTAATCTCCACCGTAATAAACTTCAAAATAACAATTTAAATAAGGAAAACATAAAACTAAGATAATAACATAGCTAAACGTAAAGGGAAATGCGTTAAGAAACGAGCATAAAATGCGTATATCATCCTCCTAGAACCAAAGTGTCCCCCACATGCTTCATTGTGACAAAAGTCTAAAATAGGCTTAAACTCACTATCCGGGATACATCTCCTAATTACTAAATCGGAGCATTGTTTCCATAAATAAGGCTCATCCCAGATAAAGGTTCTAGCATTATGCTTAAGTTTGTCACGTTGAAATTTATGCATGGTAGACGGAAACTCACCGGTAACTAAGTAATTTACGATATCTGCATACCATGGAGTTTCCGAAATAGTTACCTCAATTCCGAAGAGTTTTTCATCCGGAAAAGTTTCTTCAATCTCGACAGGCTCATGGTCACCTATCAAACGCGATAGGTGGTCAGCGACGACGTTTTCTACTCCCTTCTTATCCTTGATTTCGATGTTGAATTCTTGGAGTAGAAGTATCCATCTTATAAGCCGTGGTTTTGCATCCTTTTTGAGCATTAGATACTTCAAAGCTGCATGATCGGTAAACACAGTTACTTTAGTTTGAAGTAAATAAGATCGAAATTTATCTAAAGCAAAAACCACGGCAAGAAACTCCTTCTCGGTGGTAGTATAATTTCTTTGCGCTTCATCAAGCGTCCGAGAGGCGTAATAGATTACGCAAGGCTTCTTGTCCTTCCGCTGACCCAAGACGGCTCCTACGGCATAATCCGAGGCGTCGCACATGAGTTCAAATGGCAGAGACCAATCAGGGCTGCATAAAATAGGAGCGCTCGTGAGAAGCTCCTTCAACTTGTTGAAGGCAGCGTTGCATTCTTCATCAAAGATGAACGGGGTCTCCTTTTGCAGCAGTTTACACAAAGGGCGCGAGATGTGGGAAAAGTCTTTGATAAACCTACGATAAAATCCTGCGTGTCCAAGAAATGAACGAATCTCTCTAACCGAAGTTGGAGAGGGTAAGTGACGCACAAGATCTACTTTAGATTTATCAACTTCTAACCCTTTTTCGGAAATAATATGACCTAACACTATCCCTTGCGTAACCATGAAATGGCACTTCTCCCAATTAAGCACCAAGTTCGTTTCAACACATCTTTTTAAAATAGTTTCTAAATTGTTTAAGCATGCATCAAAATCACTCCCAAATACACTAAAGTCGTCCATGAATACTTCAATAATTTTTTCAATGTATTCGGAGAAAATTGAGAGCATGCAACGTTGAAATGTACCTGGTGCATTACATAGTCCAAATGGCATGCGGCGATAGGCAAATGTTCCGAACGGGCATGTGAACGTTGTCTTTTCTTGATCTTCCTCCGCAATGCTAATTTGGTTGTAGCCGGAGTATCCGTCGAGAAAACAATAAAATGCATGGCCGGCTAATCTTTCCAGCATTTGGTCGATGAATGGTAAGGGAAAATGATCCTTGCGGGTTGCAGCGTTTAGCTTCCGGTAATCAATGCACACTCGGTGTCCAGTGATCGTCCGTTGTGGCACAAGTTCATTTTCCAGATTCTCGACGACGGTAATTCCCGATTTCTTAGGTACTACCTGCACTGGGGAAACCCAACGGCTATCAGAAATAGGGTAAATAACTCCACAGTCCATGAGTTTAATTACCTCCTTTTTTACCACCTCCATCATCGGAGGGTGGAGCCGACGCTGTGCTTCCCGCGTAGGCTTGGTGCCTTCTTCAAGGAAAATCCTATGCACACATGTTGCTGGATTTATTCCCTTGATGTCCGCAAGTGTCCAGCCTATTGCGGGTTTGTACCGTTTGAGCACACTCACGAGCTTCTCCTCCTGTTCCTCTTCTAGCGCGGACGAAATAATGACCGGTAAAGTTTCATTCTCGCCCAAGTATGCATACTTCAGATGGTCCGGTAGTAGCTTGAGTTCTAAAACTGGAGCTTCTACGATGGAAGGAACCATTTTATTAGTACCAAAAGTAATTGGTAAAGGAGGAGAAAAGCTTACTTTTCGTGGTGCCACATTTAGGGCCATGGCCATGTCTTGAATACGAGGTTCAAGCTCTAGTAAGGCTTTGAGAAGGCCGTCATGCCCAAGTTGAATGGCCATGTCGAGTTCATCCTCATTGATGGTGTCGAGGTAGCCTTATGCTAAGGTATCCACGGGATCGTATGTCGAAATGGCAGCTACGCTCGACATTGGAAACTTCATCCCGTCCAGGATGTTGAACTCGATTCTTTCTCCATCAATCTCCATGGAGAAAGTGCCTTGAAACACATCAATCTTCGTTCTCGCAGTCCGCATGAAAGGTCGCCCAAGCAGCAGCGGCGTGGTGTTCAGTGGACTCTCTTCCATGTCAACGATATAAAAATCCGCTGGGAATATCAAGTTGTTGACTTGCACGAGAACGTCTTCTACGTATCCCCTCGGATACTTGTGGGTGCGATCGGCTAATTGGATGACAACACCATCTTGCTTGAGATCTCCAAGCTCCATCGATTCGAATAGATAGTAAGGCATGACGTTGATGGAAGCTCCGAGATCAAGCATCACGTCTTGGAAGTGGGTGTCACCGATTACGCAAGGAACTGCAAAGCTCCCTGGGTCCTTCAGTTTTGGGGGTAGCCGACGCTGCAAAACCGCCGAAACGGTTGCGTTCACCTTCACAACCTCCTTCTCTCGAGTTTGCCTCCTCTGTGTGCATAATTCTTTCAGAAATTTTGCGTATATCGGCACCTGTTTTATGCACTCGATCAAGGGCAAATTCACTTGCACCTTTCGGAAGATGTCCAAAATATCTTCATATTGAGCATCCTTCTTCTTTGATTTTGATAATCTGCTAGGGAAAGGTGCAACAGCAAACGGAGAATTAGTAATAACCGTATTTGAAGGAATATGGCTTTTACCTTTGATTGGGGTGGGTTGTGGAGGGGATTGTGCCTTGGTGACAATAGGCGTCACCTTCTTTTTCTCGGCCTCTTGAGTTGCCGGATCGATCTCATCTTCGTCTTCGTTGGTGATGTCCTCGATGGTGACTTCATCAAGATGAGATCGCTTGGTCTTTGGCTCTTCAAGTGTCTTCCCACTCCTTGTGACTATAGCATTCACGTTTCTTTGATTAGGAGTGGTTTGAGGTGGAAGCCGACCGGTTTCCTTGATTAGGCCCATGAAATCAACAAGCTGGCCAAGCTGCTTCTTCACTTCGGTGATGTCGCGGCCATGTGAGTCAAGTGTCTCCTTTGTCTTCGATTGTCCGTCGAGGAGAACTTGAGTGGAGGCCGAAAGTTGTGACAACATCTTGTCGTAATCCGGGTTGGTGATACGCTCAAAACATGCATTTAAAGTTAATGATCAGTAGACCTTAAAAACACCGATTACGCGCATTGAAATTTAAACCCTTCTTTTGTCATTTGTAATATTGGCGAGTAGGGATCGTTCATTATCCGGGGAATTAAGGGCGCATGCATGGTTTCGTTAATAAGCGGAAATATAAATGTTTGGGGGGATTGGAAGTTGGTTGTTTAATCTACGAAATTAAAGTACAAAAACATGCAAACACAACTAAAACTCTTAGGCATCTAACATGTTTTACTCATAGACAAGTGTTATGATACGCGCATAACATGCCTTTAAAGTTAATGATCAATAGACCTTAAAAACACCGATTACGCGCATTGCAATTTAAACCCTTCTTTTGTCATTTATAATATTGGCGAGTAGGGATCGTTCTTTATCCGGGGAATTAAGGGCGCATGCATGGTTTCGTTATTATGCGGAAATGTAAATATTTGGGGGGATTGGAAGTTGGTTATTTAATCTACGAATTTAAAGTACATAACATGCAAACACAACTAAAACTCTTAGGCATCTAACATGTTTTACTCATAGACAAGTTTCAACAATCAAGAAACTTAAAGTCTAATTATGCTTGCTAAAAATAAGAAGTTACACTATTAATTACATGTGATCAACTCATCTTATTAACCTACCCTTTTCATGCATCAAACCCTTGTGTAAGTTGCGAAATTCATAACTTATAACTAAGTACACATGCTTGATAATTGTGTAGGAATGCAACTTAGCGTATAAACATCCTAAACAACATACGATCATCGAAACATGCAAAAGAGAGGGACTTAGCGTATTTTCTAATACATGCATTCGAAGCTTTAAGATTGTATCAAACATGCATAAAAAGCTATAAATCATAAACACATGCATATTACAAATCGGTTTAGGCACATGAAACACAAATCTAAACTTGTTATTCATTTGATACACAAATCTAAACTTTCTAAACTTGTTATTCCAATACATCAAAAGATTCACATACAAAGCTAAAGAAATGAGAGTGAAGATCATGGTTACACTTTTTGTCTTGAGTGCTTGATGAACTACGGTGGAGATGGACTTCCTTCACAAGGGACTTAGCGTATTGTGTTGGATGGAGGAGGCTTGATAGCTTCGGCTTGGAAGGAGTAACCTTGCTTGCTTCGGCTTGGAATGGTAAAGGATGTGCTTCGGCTTTGTAATGAACTTTGGAGTGTTTATGGTGGAAGAGTATTTGTGTAGAGCTTTGGCTTGTAAAATGAGAGATGATGCTTGAATGATTCGGCCTCCTCCCCTTTTATAGGCAAGGAATGCTTGCCTTCTCTCTTCCACCTTTCCTCCCTCCATTTAATGCATGTAATGATCATTAAGGCAAGTCACACCCTTAGTCACACACTTAGTCACCATTTGTGAACCCTAAGCATGAATCACCATGTGTAGTCACCATGGCAAGTCATCTTTTCAATTAATGCAAGCCTTAGTCACCTTGTGTAGTCACCATTTGGGAACCCTAAGCATGAATCACCATGTGTAGTCACCATTTGTGATCATTAGCTTGATAATGTTGACTTGCCCTTTCAAAACAAGACTTTTCCTTTTCACCAAAAGGCTTCCTTGCCGAATTGTTTGGGTTTGGGCTTGATAATGGGCCGAAACAAGAGTTGAGAATTCGGCCCACAATTTGCTTTGTGGCCCGGCCCATTTTCGGAGGTCCAAAATCGCAAAAATCGCAAAATCGCCGAAATTCCTCCGAATTGCGTCGATATTAATCTCCACCGTAATGAACTTCAAAATAACAATTTAAATAAGGAAAACATAAAACTAAGATAATAACATAGCTAAACGTAAAGGGAAATGCGTTAAGAAACGAGCATAAAATGCGTATATCAAATTCCCCCACACTTAGACTTTGCTAGTCCCTTAGCAAACACTAAGTTAAACTAAGACTCTCTAAAAATTTAAAAGAAAGAACACAACTAAGCCCTTAGCTAAAATTTGTCTCAGAATTTTCATAAGTATATGGCGATGGCTCACATGAATTTCAATTTGTATGCTCAACGAATTCAAGAGATAATTGCGATATAATTATGTAATGAACAAGTAAGACATAGAGAAAACATTGGTTATGTTATAGCTGTGCATGCTTTGAATAAAGGTTTAATCAACTCACAAGGATGCACTCATCATATTTTTCACTCATGAAAATGGTTCACTAAAAGTGTATATGAATTGAAATGAAAACCACATGAATAAAGTTTGATTACTTGCACAAATGAACCAAAACCATAAGCTTACTCATGCAACTTACTCTACTAATTGAAAGCTACTCATTTTAAGGATCATAAAGGACTTTAGTGAGGTTGTAATGGGGTTAAGGCTAAGGCATTCGAAATTTAGATATGTGGTGATAAAAACGTTCCAACGACTTAGTCTAGCACCATATTAGTCCTCCATCTCCATTTGTATGTTATCATGTATACTTCAAGCTAATCTACCCTTTGAGCTTTTCAGACAGGACAAAGACCATATTTTGTTCTATTTTTAGGCCTTCAATTTATCGTAAACTCCAAATCCGTAAATAAGGGGGACGTTAATCCAATTTGTTTCTACTTTAGAACAACAAGTTGCCATGAGAGATATAATATTTTTTTTTTTTTTCTTTTCATTCTCTCAAATAAATATTTTTTTCTTTTCTTTTTGGCAAACTCATACTTTTTTAGCTAATGGAAAAGTCTTTCCCCTTACTCACATTAACTCTTTCAATCCTTCCTACCAAACTATAATCTTATGTGCTAGTTTCGAAAAATTCTCACCAAGTTTCCGGAACAAAGGTAAGGATATTCTATACTAGGAAAAGTGTTTAGGTATATATGGTGATGAAAGAAAAGCTTAACGTGGGCTCAATTGGTTTATCTAGGGGTGTCGCAACTTGTGCGTACAATTGGGATACATGGATATTTGGCGAAGTGGTGGAAAATCCTAAATGCCTTTAATCATTTCCAAAATCAAAGTATGTATCAACTTAAAAGCTTTGCAAATTGACATGAGTAAGTTCTAGCATTCTCTAGTTCATTAAAATCTATGGCAAGCAATTGAATGAGGCATATATAAGCTAGTAGCTACGAAATGGATGCATATTCACTCAAATAAAGAATAGATAGCTCAAAAGCTCACATAGGGTTCATATGATTAAAAACTTATTCAAGCATGCGATTTTCTGTACCATGTTTTGCAATGTATATCTACTACATGTTAAAAACATATAGAATATCTCAATTAGCACAAGAATTCGATGCATGTGATTCATACGCCATATGTGTTTGTATCGATCAAATTTCATCATCGACTAGTTAAGGGCATCCTAAAGACTCTGAAAAACACTAATTTAGACACAATTAAATTGTAAACCCTTCCCCCACACTTAAACTCTACATTGCCCTCAATGTACTTAAAGAAAACATAGAATTTAAACATGGAGTATAGGATCTACGAAAATTTTAATCTAACACGCAAAAAGCCATTAAATTAAGTAAAAGGGGAGAAGAAATCAAATCTGTTGTCTCCCTATTGGGTTGCCTCCCAATGAGCGCTTGTTTTACGTCGTTAGCTTTGGACGTGATGCATCATTTTGTTTTTGAAATGGCCGGTTCTTGGAGTTGCATCTCCTCCACGGTGTGCTCCGCAAATGCCTCAAAATAGGGCTTCAAGCGATGGCCATTTACTTTGAACTCACTACCTTTGTCGATAGATCGAATGAGAACTGCTCCATGAGGTAGTACTTGAGAAACTACGAATGGCCCCATCCATCGAGAGCGAAGCTTTCCCGGAAAGAGCTTAAGTCTTGAATTGAAAAGCAATACTTTCTGCCCCGGTTCAAAACTCTTCCCGCGAATCATCTGATCGTGGATCTTTTTCTTCTTCTCTTTGTAAATCCACGCATTGTCGAAAGCATCATTTCTGATTTCTTCAAGTTCACAAAGTTGAAGCTTCCGATGTAAGCCTGCGGCATCTCGATCAATGTTGAATTTCTTCACGGCCCACCATGCCTTGTGCTCTAGTTCAACCGGAAGATGGCACGCCTTCCCATAGATTAATCGGAAAGGGGACATACCGATGGGGGTCTTGTAGGCAGTCCTGTAAGCCCACAATGCATCGTCTAAGCATTGACTCCAATCTTTCCGGTTGGGGCGGACGGTTCGCTCCAGTATCTTCTTTATCTCACGGTTGGAAACTTCAGCCATTCCATTGGTTTGAGGGTGGTATGGTGTGGAAACCTTGTGTTTGACGCCATACTTCCTCATTAGTGCTTCCACCGTACGGTTGCAAAAGTGACTTCCACCATCGCTGATTAGAACGCGTGGCATTCCAAATCTACTGAAAATGTTAGTTCGTAGGAAATCTGCAACAACTCGCGAATCATTAGTCCGGGTGGCCTTTGCCTCCACCCATTTAGAAACATAATCTACTGCGAGTAAGATGTAAGTAAAACCATTGGAGGGAGGAAATGGTCCCATAAAATCAATACCCCACACATCAAAAATTTCAACATTAAATATGTAGTGTTGTGGCATTTGATCTTTAGGCCCTAAATTACCGAATCTTTGGCACTTATCACATGTAGCGCAATATGCATGAGCATCGCGAAATAAACTAGGCCAAAAGAAACCGCAATCTAAAATTTTAAGGGCTGTCCTCCTAGAACCAAAGTGTCCCCCACATGCTTCATTGTGACAAAAGTCTAGAATGGGCTTAAACTCACTATCCGGGATACATCTCCTAATTACTAAATCGGAGCATTGTTTCCATAAATAAGGCTCATCCCAGATAAAGGTTCTAGCATTATGCTTAAGTTTGTCACGTTGAAATTTATGCATGGTAGACGGAAACTCACCGGTAACTAAGTAATTTACAATATCGGCATACCAAGGAGTTTCCGAAGTAGTTACCTCAATTCCGAAGAGTTTTTCATCCGGAAAAGTTTCTTCGATCTCGATAGGCTCATGGTCACCTATCAAACGTGATAGGTGGTCAGCGACGACGTTTTCTACTCCCTTCTTATCTTTGATTTCTATGTTGAATTCTTGGAGTAGAAGTATCCATCTGATAAGCCGTGGTTTTGCGTCCTTTTTGAGCATTAGATACTTCAAAGCTGCATGATCGGTAAACACAGTTACTTTAGTTTGAAGTAAATAAGATCGAAATTTATCTAATGCAAAAACCACAGCAAGAAACTCCTTCTCGGTGGTAGTATAATTTCTTTGCGCTTTATCAAGCGTCCGAGAGGCGTAATAGATTACGCAAGGCTTCTTGTCCTTCCGCTGACCCAAGACGGCTCCTACGGCATAATCCGAGGCGTCGCACATGAGTTCAAATGGCAGAGACCAATCAGGGCTGCATAAAATAGGAGCGCTCGTGAGAAGTTCCTTCAACTTGTTGAAGGCAGCGTTGCATTCCTCGTCAAAGACGAACGGGGTCTCCTTTTGCAGCAGTTTACACAAGGGGCGCGAAATGTGGGAAAAGTCCTTGATAAACCTACGATAAAATCCTGCGTGTCCAAGAAATGAACGAATCTCTCTAACCGAAGTTGGAGAGGGTAAGTGACGCACAAGATCTACTTTAGCTTTATCTACTTCTAACCCTTTTTCCGAAATTATATGTCCTAACACTATCCCTTGCGTAACCATGAAATGGCACTTCTCCCAATTAAGCACCAAGTTCGTTTCAACGCATCTTTGTAAAATAGTTTCTAAATTGTTTAAGCATGCATCAAAATCACTCCCAAATACACTAAAGTCGTCCATGAATACTTCAATAATTTTTTCAATGTACTCGGAGAAAATTGAGAGCATGCAACGTTGAAATGTACCTGGTGCGTTACACAGTCCAAATGGCATGCGGCGATAGGCAAACGTTCCGAACGGGCACGTGAACGTTGTCTTTTCTTGATCTTCCTCCGCAATGCTAATTTGGTTGTAGCCGGAGTATCCGTCGAGAAAACAATAAAATGCATGGCCGGCTAATCTTTCCAGCATTTGGTCGATGAATGGTAATGGAAAATGATCCTTGCGGGTTGCGGCGTTGAGCTTCCGGTAATCAATGCACACTCGGTGTCCAGTGATCGTCCGTTGTGGCACAAGTTCATTTTCCAGATTCTCGACGACGGTAATTCCCGATTTCTTAGGTACTACCTGCACTGGGGAAACCCAACGGCTATCAGAAATAGGGTAAATAACTCCACAGTCCATGAGTTTAATTACCTCCTTTTTTACCACCTCCATCATCGGAGGGTGGAGCCGACGTTGCGCTTCCCGCGTAGGCTTGGTGCCTTCTTCAAGGAAAATCCTATGCACACAGGTTGCTGGATTGATTCCCTTGATGTCCGCAAGTGTCCAGCCTATTGCGGGTTTGTACCTCTTTAGTACACTCACGAGCTTCTCCTCCTGTTCCTCTTCTAGCGCGGACGAAATAATGACCGGTAAAGTTTCATTCTCGCCCAAGTACGCATACTTAAGATGGTCCGGTAGTAGCTTGAGTTCTAAAACGGGAGCTTCTACAATGGAAGGAACCATTTTATTAGTACCAAAAGTAATTGGTATAGGAGGAGAAAAGCTTACTTTTCGTGGTGCCGCATTTAGGGCCATGGCCATGTCTTGGATTCGAGGTTCAAGCTCTAGTAAGGCCTCGAGAAGGCCGTCATGTCCAAGTTGAATGGCCATGTCGAGTTCATCCTCGTTGATGGTGTCGAGGTAACCTTGTGCTAAGGTATCCACAGGATCGTATGTCGAAATGGCAGCTACGCTCGACATTGGAAACTTCATTCCGTCCAGGATGTTGAACTCGATTCTTTCTCCATCAATCTCCATGGAGAAAGTGCCTTGGAAAACATCAATCTTCGTCCTCGCAGTCCGCATGAAAGGTCGTCCAAGCAGCAATGGCGTGGTGTTCAATGGACTCTCTTCCATGTCAACTATGTAGAAATCGGCTGGGAATATCAAGTTGTTGACTTGTACGAGAACGTCTTCTACGTATCCCCTTGGATACTTGTGGGTGCGATCGGCTAACTGGATGACAACACCATCTTGCTTGAGATCTCCAAGCTCCATCGATTCGAAAAGATAGTAAGGCATGACGTTGATGGAGGCTCCAAGATCAAGCATCACATCTTGGAAGTGGGTGTCACCGATTACGCAAGGAACTGCAAAGCTCCCTGGGTCCTTCAGTTTTGGGGGTAGCCGACGCTGCAAAACCGCCGAAACGGTTGCGTTCACCTTCACGACCTCCTTCTCTCGAGTTTGCCTCCTCTGAGTGCATAATTCTTTCAGAAACTTGGCGTATATAGGCACTTGCTTTATGCACTCGATCAAGGGCAAATTCACTTGCACCTTTCGGAAGATGTCCAGGATATCTTCATATTGGGCATCCTTCTTTTTTGATTTTGCTAATCTGCTTGGGAAAGGTGCAACAGCAAACGGAGAATTAGTAATCACCGTATTTGAAGGAATAGGGCTTTTACCTTTGATTGGGGTAGGTTGTGGAGGTGATTGTGCCTTGGTGACATTAGGCGTCACCTTCTTTTTCTCGGCCTCTTGAATAGCCGGATCGATCTCATCTTCTTCTTCGTTGGTGATGTCCTCGATGGTGACTTCATCAAGATGAGATCGCTTGGTCTTTGGTTCCTCAAGTATCTTCCCACTCCTCGTGACTATAGCATTCACGTTTCGTTGATTTGGAGTGGTTTGAGGTGGAAGCCGACCGGTTTCCTTGATTTGGCCCATGAAATCAACAAGCTGGCCAAGCTGCTTCTTCACTTCGGTGATGTCGCGGCCATGTGAGTCAAGTGTCTCCTTTGTCTTTGATTGTCCTTCGAGGAGAACTTGAGTTGAGGCCGAAAGTTGCGACAACATCTTGTCGTAATCCGGGTTGGTGAAGGATTGCGAAGACGTACCCTGCTGCATCGGTGGCCTTGGTTGAAATGGATGGCGTTGGTAGCTTTGTTGAGGTGCTGGAGGGTTCAAAGTTCCCTCATTGCTGCTCCATCTAAACCCCGGATGATCACGGTTGACATAGTTGTTATAATTGTTATACCGTTGTCCTCCCTGATATCCGCCGATGGCGTTAGCGTGCTCCGGCTCGCTTGCTTGTTCCGGCACTTGAGGGCACTGGTCGTTGTGGTGACCTTGTGTTTGACATATGCCGCAAACAGGCCGTTGAGTTGCCTTCGCTCTTGTCGTCTCGAGTTCTAAAACCTTTTCTAGCATATGAGCTAGTTTGTCGTACTTTTCGTCCGTGTCGGTTGTAGAACTCGCTTCACCGACTGCTCGTCTGTTGGACATTCCATATTGTGCATCATTATTCGCTCGATTCTCTAGAAGAGCTCTAGCTTCGGTTTCAGTTAGGTCCATGAATGCACCGGTGGCTGCTGCATCCAGCAATTCCCTATCGATCGGCTTGAGACCATCGTAAAAGTAGTTCATGAGATTGGTCTCGGAAAATCCATGCGATGGGCAAGTGGCACACAAAACCTTGAATCGGTCGTAGTATTGGCCGAAGGTCTCGTCCAATTTCTGTGTGATGCCAGTAATTTGCTTTCTCAAGACGGTGATCTTGGAAGCCGGGAAGTACTTCGCTAGGAACATGTCCGCAAGTTGCTTCCATGAAGTGATATGGTTCGGCGGTAGTTCCATAAGCCAAGACTCGGCCCTGTCGACTAGGGTGAATGGGAATGCCTTCAGTTTAAAGAGCTCCGTATCAGCATCAGATGGCTTCATGCTGTTACAAACAAATTGGAATTGTTTGAGATGCTTGTTCGGATCTTCATTGGAAAGTCCATGAAAAATGGGTAGTCGGTGGAGGAAGCCACTCTTTAGCTCGATATCCTTCATGTTTTCCTCCGGTTGTGGAAAAGCAATGCTCGAAGGCCCACTGCTCCATTCTGTTGAGCAGGTGCGCTGACGAAGAGATTGTCCTGCATTGGCCATGTTGATTTCTTGTGCTTCTGGTTCTGAAGTATGGTCGGTTGATGAGGCTAAAGTATGCTCGGTTGATGAATGTGAAGACTCGGAAACTTCCTCGATGATGGGATAATCCAGGATGTCAGTTTGAGCTTTAAGTCTCGCTATTCTCTCTGCGATCTCCTCAAAGTTTGTTCTAGATGGTCCAGGATTCTGATCGGACATTCATTAGCCTGACATCCACCAAAGACCAAGTGTTAGTATCAACAATTAATATGAGATATATAGAGGAATACTAACCAAAATTGTAAAGCATATTTAGAAAACAAAGGGATAACAAATAAAATAGTAAAACTATCAAAACATACTATAAATACACACAAATACTTAAAAACTAATAATACACAAAATTTATAATAGTTAAGACACTATATGTATTGTACTAAGTAATGCAATTGATTTAATCAATTTTATGGGCTATGCAAAAGAATGTAATAAACTAAGACACATGTTTTCTGCAAATTAAAACTATATAATGCTAAACCCAAGAATTTAGTTAGAACACATATAGACAAGGTTGAAATGCAAGCAAACCATAATTCACATTGAATTTATGCACCACACATTTTCTTGCAATAAAATGCATTAAAAAAAATCCTACGTGAATGATGGAGTGCATGCATAAGAGAAAACGTTAGAACCTGCAGAAAACACACGAGTTACGTGCTAAAAAAAATGAATGCAAAGAATGACCTCTTCTTCGGCCTTATGCCCCTAACTTCACTTAGGTTAGGGTACTTGGTAGTGAAATCCGAGTATCATAAAGCCTAAAAAGAGGTTATGCAAGCTAAGTAACGGTTGTTAGTCCTTTACAGTTTTTAATGCACATATAAACACACAAATTTGACTAAGTTTTATTTATTTCCTTTGGACCCGATGGTACGTGGTGCAGAGGCTCTCGACTGTGCAATGGGTCTCGTTCATCCGAAGATGAAGTCTGATTCCGGGAGGTCTAAGCATGCTTAATCCGATATACCATCTATTTAAAGGATTATGTCGTATTAAGTTCATGTATTTATCCGTATTCGTATGCACTTATGATTTACAGAGAGTACGCGAATTGAGCATTAAGTAAAGTTCCTGGACGTGCGGCCCGCGCGAAAATGTATACCAACTACAATTCAGCTTAGTTACGTTTAGAAATGGTTAGTAGGAATAGAGATAACGCGAGAGGTAAGGACTAATATTTAGAACAACCCGAGGCTTACTCGTAAGAGTATATACTCCAATGTTGTTCCTAGAGACACCCCGAGGCTAACCAGTTACGGTATATACTCCAATGGTGTTCTATTGCTTAGATCCGAAACCCGGCACCAATCATAAACCCATTCACCATATCCAACAATCAGCCAAATTTGTGAGATAGTATACAATCTCAAGTTCTTAGTAAACTCCGCCCACAACCTCGTGCCCATAACTTCACTTAGGTTATGGCGTGTGGTGATGAAATCCACACTTCACGAGGGGTTAAGGAGGTAAACCAGAAAAAGAGGCACCACCTATTCCGAAGAACTAAACTTAATAACCAATACTTGTAATCAATTCAAATCAATTTAAGTACGTCTACATTTTGATTGCGCCTATGATTTAAAAGGAATACACGACTCAGTTATTGAATAAATCTCTTGTCCGTGCGGCCCGCGCGAAAATGTATACCAACTATCGTTAATCCTCGTAATTGTTGGAAATGACCAGTTGGGATAGATGTAACGCGAGAGGTGAGAACTAATTTCTGGGAACAACCTGAGGCTAACTCGTGAGAGTATATACTCCATTGTTGTTCTTAGAAACACCCCGAGGCTTACTCGTAAGAGTATGTACTCCATTGGTGTTCTGTTTTCTTAGTTCAAAACCCGTCACCATTCATAACCCTTCTAGACATCATAACCAACTCTTACTCGAATTTACAAGATAGTATACAATCTCAAGTGTTTGTAAACTCCGCCCACAACCTCGTGCCCATAACTTCACTTAGGTTATGGCGTGTGGTGATGAAATCCACACATCACGAAGGGTTAAGGAGGTAGACAAACAAAAGAGGCACCACCTATTCCATAGAGATTTATTTAATAACTAAGTACTAGTACTCAAATTAAATCAAAGACTATCCTTTAACATGGAAATAAATTATGCAAGTGTAAAATAAACTAAGTATGAATAAATTCGGCTAAGTAAAAGTAGGCATTGTAAACATGTATGAAAATTTCTCTAAGTATAAAAAATGAACAAGTATGTACTTCGAAAATTTAGACATGCTTTTAATCACAAATGTACAACGAAACATACAAAAACATTCTAACTCCCCGGCAACGGCGCCAAAAATTGATACGCGCATAACATGCCTTTAAAGTTAATGATCAATAGACCTTAAAAACACCGATTACGCGCATTGCAATTTAAACCCTTCTTTTGTCATTTATAATATTGGCGAGTAGGGATCGTTCTTTATCCGGGGAATTAAGGGCGCATGCATGGTTTCGTTATTATGCGGAAATGTAAATATTTGGGGGGATTGGAAGTTGGTTATTTAATCTACGAATTTAAAGTACATAACATGCAAACACAACTAAAACTCTTAGGCATCTAACATGTTTTACTCATAGACAAGTTTCAACAATCAAGAAACTTAAAGTCTAATTATGCTTGCTAAAAATAAGAAGTTACACTATTAATTACATGTGATCAACTCATCTTATTAACCTACCCTTTTCATGCATCAAACCCTTGTGTAAGTTGCGAAATTCATAACTTATAACTAAGTACACATGCTTGATAATTGTGTAGGAATGCAACTTAGCGTATAAACATCCTAAACAACATACGATCATCGAAACATGCAAAAGAGAGGGACTTAGCGTATTTTCTAATACATGCATTCGAAGCTTTAAGATTGTATCAAACATGCATAAAAAGCTATAAATCATAAACACATGCATATTACAAATCGGTTTAGGCACATGAAACACAAATCTAAACTTGTTATTCATTTGATACACAAATCTAAACTTTCTAAACTTGTTATTCCAATACATCAAAAGATTCACATACAAAGCTAAAGAAATGAGAGTGAAGATCATGGTTACACTTTTTGTCTTGAGTGCTTGATGAACTACGGTGGAGATGGACTTCCTTCACAAGGGACTTAGCGTATTGTGTTGGATGGAGGAGGCTTGATAGCTTCGGCTTGGAAGGAGTAACCTTGCTTGCTTCGGCTTGGAATGGTAAAGGATGTGCTTCGGCTTTGTAATGAACTTTGGAGTGTTTATGGTGGAAGAGTATTTGTGTAGAGCTTTGGCTTGTAAAATGAGAGATGATGCTTGAATGATTCGGCCTCCTCCCCTTTTATAGGCAAGGAATGCTTGCCTTCTCTCTTCCACCTTTCCTCCCTCCATTTAATGCATGTAATGATCATTAAGGCAAGTCACACCCTTAGTCACACACTTAGTCACCATTTGTGAACCCTAAGCATGAATCACCATGTGTAGTCACCATGGCAAGTCATCTTTTCAATTAATGCAAGCCTTAGTCACCTTGTGTAGTCACCATTTGGGAACCCTAAGCATGAATCACCATGTGTAGTCACCATTTGTGATCATTAGCTTGATAATGTTGACTTGCCCTTTCAAAACAAGACTTTTCCTTTTCACCAAAAGGCTTCCTTGCCGAATTGTTTGGGTTTGGGCTTGATAATGGGCCGAAACAAGAGTTGAGAATTCGGCCCACAATTTGCTTTGTGGCCCGGCCCATTTTCGGAGGTCCAAAATCGCAAAAATCGCAAAATCGCCGAAATTCCTCCGAATTGCGTCGATATTAATCTCCACCGTAATGAACTTCAAAATAACAATTTAAATAAGGAAAACATAAAACTAAGATAATAACATAGCTAAACGTAAAGGGAAATGCGTTAAGAAACGAGCATAAAATGCGTATATCATGTTAACAATCAAGAAACTTTAAAGTCTAATTATGCTTACTAAAAATAAGAAGTTACACTACTAATTACAAGTGATCATCTCATCTTATTAACCTTACCCTTTTCATGCATCAAACCTTTTTGTAAGTTGCGAAATTCATAACTTCTACTTAAATATACATGCTTGATAATTGAGTAGGAATGCAACTTAGCGTATAAACACCCTAAACAAAGTGTGATCATCGAAACATGCGAAAGAGAGGGACTTAGCGTATTTTCTACCACATGCATTCGAAGCTTTAAGATTGTATCAAACATGCATAAAAAGCTATAAATCACAAACACATGCATATTACAAATCGGTTTAGGCACATGAAACACAAATCTAAACTTGTTATTCATTTGATACACAAATCTAAACTTTCTAAACTTGTTATTCCAATACATCAAAAGATTCAAATACAAAGCTAAAGAAATGAGAGTGAAGATCATGGTTACACTTTTTGTCTTGAGTGCTTGATGAACTACGGTGGAGATGGACTTCCTTCACAAGGGACTTAGCGTATTGTGTTGGATGGAGGAGACTTGATAGCTTCGGCTTGGAAGGAGTAACCTTGCTTGCTTCGGCTTGGAATGGTAAAGGATGTGCTTCGGCTTTGTAATGAACTTTGGAGTGTTTATGGTGGAAGAGTATTTGTGTAGAGCTTTGGCTTGTAAAATGAGAGATGGGAATGAATGAGGCCGGCCTCCTTGTATTTATAGGGCAAGGATGTTGCTCTTCTCTCTTCCACCTTGCCTTGCTTAATTAAATGCAAGCAATGATCATTAAGGCAAGTCACCATGCAAGTCACCATGTGTGATGATCATTTGTGAACCCTAAGCAAAAGTCACCATGGCAAGTCACTCCCTTAGTCATCTTTTCATTAAATGCAAGCAAGAGTCACCAAAGTGAGTCATGGCTTGATATTGTTGACTTTTCCTCTTCCCCACTTTGCTTCCTAGCCGAACTAGATGGTAATGGGCTTGATAATGGGCCGAAACAAGAGTTGAGAATTCGGCCCACAATTTGCTTTGTGGCCCGGCCCATTTTCGGAGGTCCAAAATCGCAAAAATCGCAAAATCGCCGAAATTCCTCCGAATTGCGTCGATATTAATCTCCACCGTAATAAACTTCAAAATAACAATTTAAATAAGGAAAACATAAAACTAAGATAATAACATAGCTAAACGTAAAGGGAAATGCGTTAAGAAACGAGCATAAAATGCGTATATCAAATTCCCCCACACTTAGACTTTGCTAGTCCCTTAGCAAACACTAAGTTAAACTAAGACACTCTAAAAATTTAAAAGAAAGAACACAACTAAGCCCTTAGCTAAAATTTGTCTCAGAATTTTCATAAGTATATGGCGATGTCTCACATGATTTTCAACTTTGCATGCTCAACGAATTCAAGAGATAATTGCGATATAATTATGTAATGAACAAGTAAGACATAGAGAAAACAATGGTTATGTTATAGCTGTGCATGCTTTGAATAAAGGTTTAATCAACTCACAAGGATGCACTCATTATATTTTTCACTCATGAAAATGGTTCACTTAGAGTGTATATGAATTGAAATGAAAACCACATGAATAAAGTTTGATTGCTTGCACAAATGAACCAAAACCATAAGCTTACTCATGCAACTTACTCTACTAATTGAAAGCTACTCATTTTAAGGATCATAAAGGACTTTTAGTGAGGTTGTAATGGGGTTAAGGCTAAGGCATTCGAAATTTAGATATGTGGTGATAAAAACGTTCCAACGACTTAGTCTAGCACCATAATCAGTCCTCCATCTCCATTTGAATGTTACCATGTATATTTCAAGCTAATCTACCCTTTGAGCTTTTCGGACAAAGGCCATATTTTGTTCTATTTTTAGGCCTTCAATTTATCGTAAACTCCAAATCCGCAAATAAGGGGGACGTTAATCCAATTGGTTTCTATTTTAGAACACAACATATTGCCATGAGAGATAATAATTTTTTCTTTTCATTCTCTCGAATATATTTTTTTCTTTTCTTTTTGGCAATCACATACTTTTTTTTAGCTATTTGGACAAGTCTTTCCCCTTACTCACATTAACTCTTCCAATCTTTCCTACCAAACAATAATCTTATGTGCTAGTTTCGAAAAATTCTCACCAAGTTTCCGGAACAAAGGTAAGGATATTCTATACTAGGGTAAGTGTTTAGGTATATATGGTGATAAAAGAAAAGCTTAACGTGGGCTCAATTAGTTTATCTAGGGGTGTCGCAACTTGTGCGTACAAATGGGATACATGGATATATGGCAATGTGGTGGAAAATCCTAAATGCCTTTAATCATTTCCGAAATCAAAGTATGTATCAACTTAAAAGCTTTGCAAATTGACATGAGTAAGTTCTAGTATTCTCTAGTTCATTAAAATCTATGGCAAGCAATTAAATGAGGCATATATAAGCTAGTAGCTACGAAATGGATGCATATTCACTCGAATAAAGAATAGATAGCTCAAAAGCTCACATAGGGTTCATATGATTAAAAACTTATTCAAGCATGCGATTTCTGTACCATGTTTTGCAATTCATATCTACTACATGTTAAAAACATATAGAATATCTCAATTAGCACAAGAATTCGATGCATGTGATTCATACGCCATATGTGTTCGTATTGATCCAATTTCATCATTGACTAGTTAAGGGCATCCTAAAGACTCTGAAAAACACTAATTTAGACACAATTAAATTGTAAACCCTTCCCCCACACTTAAACTTTACATTGCCCTCAATGTACTTAAAGTAAATGTATAGAATTAAACATGGAGTATAGGATCTACGAAACTTTTAATCTAATACGCAAAAAGCCATTAAATTAAGTAAAAGGGGAGAAGAAAACAAATATGTTGTCTCCCTATTGGGTTGCCTCCCAATGAGCGCTTGTTTTACGTCGTTAGCTTTGGACGTGATGCATCATTTTGTTTTTGAAATGGCCGGTTCTTGGAGTTGCATCTCCTCCACGGTGTGCTCCGCAAATGCCTCAAAATAGGGCTTCAAGCGATGGCCATTTACTTTGAACTCACTACCTTTGTCGATAGATCGAATGAGAACTGCTCCATGAGGTAGAACTTGAGAAACTACGAATGGCCCTATCCATCGAGAGCGAAGCTTTCCTGGAAAGAGCTTAAGTCTTGAATTGAAAAGCAATACTTTCTGCCCAGGTTCAAAACTCTTCCCGCGAATCATCTGATCGTGGATCTTTTTCGTCTTCTCTTTGTAAATCCACGCATTGTCGAAAGCATCATTTCTGATTTCTTCTAGTTCATTAAGTTGTAGCTTCCGATGCAAGCCTGCGGCATCTCGATCGATGTTGAATTTCTTCACGGCCCACCATGCCTTGTGCTCCAATTCAACCGGAAGATGGCACGCCTTTCCATAAATTAATCGGAAAGGGGACATACCGATGGGGGTCTTGTAGGCAGTCCTGTAAGCCCACAATGCATCGTCTAAGCATTGACTCCAATCTTTCCGGTTGGGGCGGACGGTTCGCTCCACAATCTTCTTTATCTCACGGTTGGAAACTTCAGCCATTCCATTGGTTTGAGGGTGGTATGGTGTGGAAACCTTGTGTTTGACGCCATACTTCCTCATTAGTGCTTCCACCGTGCGGTTGCAAAAGTGACTTCCTCCATCTCTGATTAGAACGCGTGGCATTCCAAATCTACTGAAAATGTTAGTTCGTAGGAAGTCTGCAACAACTCGCGAATCATTAGTACGGGTGGCCTTTGCCTCCACCCATTTAGAAACATAATCTACTGCGAGTAAGATGTAAGTAAAACCATTGGAGGGAGGAAATGGTCCCATAAAATCAATACCCCACACATCAAAAATTTCAACATTAAATATATAGTGTTGTGGCATTTGATCTTTAGGCCCTAAATTACCGAATCTTTGGCACTTATCACATGTAGAGCAATATGCATGAGCATCGCGAAATAAACTAGGCCAAAAGAAACCGCAATCTAAAATTTTAAGGGCTGTCCTCCTAGAACCAAAGTGTCCCCCACATGCTTCATTGTGACAAAAGTCTAGAATGGGCTTAAACTCACTATCCGGGATACATCTCCTAATTACTAAATCGGAGCATTGTTTCCACAAGTAAGGCTCATCCCAGATAAAGGTTCTAGCATTATGCTTAAGTTTGTCACGTTGAAATTTATGCATGGTAGACGGAAACTCACCGGTAACTAAGTAATTTACAATATCGGCATACCAAGGAGTTTCCGAAGTAGTTACCTCAATTCCGAAGAGTTTTTCATCCGGAAAAGTTTCTTCGATCTCGAGAGGCTCATGGTCACCTATCAAACGGGATAGGTGGTCAGCGACGACGTTTTCTACTCCCTTCTTATCCTTGATTTCTATGTTGAATTCTTGGAGTAGAAGTATCCATCTGATAAGCCGTGGTTTTGCGTCCTTCTTGAGCATTAGATACTTCAAAGCTGCATGGTCGGTAAACACAGTTACTTTAGTTTGAAGTAAATAAGATCGAAATTTATCTAAAGCGAAAACCACGGCAAGAAACTCCTTCTCGGTTGTAGTATAATTTCTTTGTGCTTCATCAAGTGTCCGAGAGGCGTAATAGATTACGCAAGGCTTCTTGTCCTTCCGCTGACCCAAGACGGCTCCTACGGCATAATCCGAGGCGTCGCACATGAGTTCAAATGGCAGAGACCAATCAGGGCTGCATAAAATAGGAGCACTCGTAAGAAGTTCCTTCAACTTGTTGAAGGCAGCGTTGCATTCCTCGTCAAAGACGAATGGAGTCTCCTTTTGCAGCAGTTTACACAAGGGGCGCGAGATGTGGGAAAAGTCCTTGATAAACCTACGATAAAATCCTGCGTGTCCAAGAAATGAACGAATCTCTCTAACCGAAGTTGGAGAGGGTAAGTGACGCACAAGATCTACTTTAGCTTTATCTACTTCTAGCCCTTTTTCAGAGATAATATGACCTAACACTATCCCTTGCGTAACCATGAAATGGCACTTCTCCCAATTAAGCACCAAGTTCGTTTCAACGCATCTTTGTAAAATTGTTTCTAGATTGTTTAAGCATGCATCAAAATCACTCCCAAATACACTAAAGTCGTCCATGAATACTTCAATAATTTTTTCAATGTACTCGGAGAAAATTGAGAGCATGCAACGTTGAAATGTACCTGGTGCGTTACACAGTCCAAATGGCATGCGGCGATAGGCAAACGTTCCGAACGGGCACGTGAACGTTGTCTTTTCTTGATCCTCCTCCGCAATGCTAATTTGGTTGTAGCCGGAGTATCCGTCCAGAAAACAATAAAATGCATGGCCGGCTAATCTTTCCAGCATTTGGTCGATGAATGGTAAGGGAAAATGATCCTTGCGGGTTGCGGCGTTGAGATTCCGGTAATCAATGCACACTCGGTGTCCAGTGATCGTCTGTTGTGGCACAAGTTCATTTTCCAGATTCTCGACGACGGTAATTCCCGATTTCTTAGGTACTACCTGCACTGGGGAAACCCAACGGCTATCAGAAATAGGGTAAATAACTCCACAGTCCATGAGTTTAATTACCTCCTTTTTTACCACCTCCATCATCGGAGGGTGGAGCCGACGCTGTGCTTCCCGCGTAGGCTTGGTGCCTTCTTCAAGGAAAATCCTATGCACACAGGTTGCTGGATTTATTCCCTTGATGTCCGCGAGTGTCCAGCCTATTGCGGGTTTGTACCGTTTGAGCACACTCACGAGCTTCTCCTCCTGCTCCTCTTCTAGCGCGGACGAAATAATGACGGGTAAAGTGTCATTCTCGCCCAAGTACGCATACTTCAGATGGTCCGGTAGTAGCTTGAGTTCTAAAACTGGACCTTCTACGATGGAAGGAACCATTTTATTAGTACCAAAAGTAATTGGTAAAGGAGGAGAAAAGCTTACTTTTCGTGGTGCGGCATTTAGGGCCATGGCCATGTCTTGAATACGAGGTTCAAGCTCTAGTAAAGCCTCGAGAAGGCCGTCATGCCCAAGTTGAATGGCCATGTCGAGTTCATCCTCATTGATGGTGTCGAGGTAGCCTTGTGCTAAGGTATCCACGGGATCGTATGTCGAAATGGCAGCTACGCTCGACATTGGAAACTTCATCCCGTCCCGGATGTTGAACTCGATTCTTTCTCCATCAATCTCCATGGAGAAAGTGCCTTGAAACACATCTATCTTCGTTCTCGCAGTCCGCATGAAAGGTCGCCCAAGTAGTAGTGGCGTGGTGTTTCCACTCTCTTCCATGTCAACTATATAGAAATCGGCTGGGAATATCAAGTTGTTGACTTGCACGAGAACGTCTTCTACGTATCCCCTCGGATACTTGTGGGTGCGATCGGCTAATTGGATGACAACACCATCTTGCTTGAGATCTCCAAGCTCCATCGATTCGAATAGATAGTAAGGCATGACGTTGATGGAAGCTCCGAGATCAAGCATCACGTCTTGGAAGTGGGTGTCACCGATTACGCAAGGAACTGCAAAGCTCCCTGGGTCCTTCAGTTTTGGGGGTAGCCGACGCTGCAAAACCGCCGAAACGGTTGCGTTCACCTTCATAACCTCCTTCTCTCGAGTTTGCCTCCTTTGTGTGCATAATTCTTTCAGAAACTTCGCGTATATCGGCACTTGTTTTATGCACTCGATCAAGGGCAAATTCACTTGCACCTTTCGGAAGACGTCCAGGATATCTTCATATTGGGCATCCTTCTTCTTTGATTTTGATAATCTGCTAGGGAAAGGTGCAACAGCAAACGGAGAATTAGTAATAACCGTATTTGAAGGAATATGGTTTTTACCTTTGATTGGGGTAGGTTGTGGAGGTGATTGTGCCTTGGTGACAATAGGCGTCACCTTCTGTTTCTCGGCCTCTTGAGTAGCCGGATCGATCTCATCTTCTTCTTCGTTGGTGATGTCCTCGATGGTGACTTCATCAAGATGAGATCGCTTGGTCTTTGGTTCCTCAAGTATCTTCCCACTCCTTGTGACTATAGCATTCACGTTTCTTTGATTTGGAGTGGTTTGAGGTGGAAGCCGACCGGTTTCCTTGATTTGGCCCATGAAATCAACAAGTTGGCCAAGCTGCTTCTTCACTTCGGTGATGTCGCGGCCATGTGAGTCAAGTGTCTCCTTTGTCTTCGATTGTCCTTCGAGGAGAACTTGAGTTGAGGCCGAAAGTTGCGACAACATCTTGTCGTAATCCGGGTTGGTGAAGGATTGCGAAGACGAACCCTGCTGCATCGGTGGCCTTAGTTGAAATGGAGGGCGTTGGTAGCTTTGTTGAGGTGCTGGAGGGTTCAAAGTTCCCTCGTTGCTGCTCCATCTAAAACCCGGATGATCACGGTTGACATAGTTGTTATAATTGTTATACCGTTGTCCTCCCTGATATCCGCCAATGGCGTTAGCGTGCTCCGGCTCGCTTGCTTGTTCCGGCACTTGAGGGCACTGGTCGTTGTGGTGACCTTGTGTTTGACATATGCCACAAACAGGCCGTTGAGTTGCCTTCGCTCTTGTCGTCTCGAGTTCTAAAACCTTCTCTAGCATATGAGCTAGTTTGTCGTACTTTTCGTCCGCGTCGGTTGTAGAACTCGCTTCACCGACTGCTCGTCTGTTGGACATTCCATATTGTGCATCATTATTGGCCCGATTCTCTAGAAGAGCTCTAGCTTCGGTTTCGGTTAAGTCCATGAATGCACCGGTGGCTGCTGCATCCAGCAATTCCCTATCGATCGGCTTGAGACCATCGTAAAAGTAATTCATGAGATTGGTCTCGGAAAATCCATGCGATGGGCAAGTGGCACACAAAACTTTGAATCGGTCGTAGTATTGGCCGAAGGTCTCGTCCGGTTTCTGTGTGATGCCAGTGATTTGCTTTCTCAAGACGGTGATCTTTGAGGCCGGGAAGTACTTCGCTAGGAACATGTCCGCAAGTTGCTTCCATGCCGGGATAGATGTAACGCGAGAGGTGAGAACTAATTTCTGGGAACAACCTGAGACTAACTCGTAAGAGTATATACTCCATTGTTGTTCTTAGAAACACCCCGAGGCTTACTCGTAAGAGTATATACTCCAATGGTGTTCTGTTTTCTTAGTTCAAAACCCGTCACCATTCATAACCCTTCTAGACATCATAACCAACTCTTACTCGAATTCACAAGATAGTATACAATCTCAAGTGTTTGTAAACTCCGCCCACAACCTCGTGCCCATAACTTCACTTAGGTTATGGCGTGTGGTGATGAAATCCACACTTCACGAAGGGTTAAGGAGATAGACAAACAAAAGAGGCACCACCTATTCCATAGAGATTTATTTAATAACTAAGTACTAGTACTCAAATTAAATCAAAGACTATCCTTTAACATGAAAATAAATTATGCAAGTGTAAAAAAAACTAAGTATCAATAAATTCGTCTAAGTAAAAGTATGCATTGTAAACATGTATGTAAATTTCTTTAAGTATAAACAAGAATGAACAAGTATGTACTTCGAAAATTTAGACATGCTTTTAATCACAAATGTATAACGAAATCATACAAAAACATTCTAACTCCCCGGCAACGGCGCCAAAAATTGATACGAGCAAAACATGCTTTCACGATAACACAAAGTCGACCTAAAAACATCGATTACGCGCATTGCAATTTAAACCCTTCTTTTGTCATTTATAATATTGGCGAGTAGGGATCGTTCTTTATCCGGGGAATTAAGGGCGCATGCATGGTTTCGTTAATAAGCGGAAATGTAAATGTTTGGGGGGATTGGAAGTTGGTTGTTTAATCTACGAAATTAAAGTACATAACATGCAAACACAACTAAAACTCTTAGGCATCTAACATGTTTTACTCATAGACAAGTTTCAACAATCAAGAAACTTAAAGTCTAATTATGCTTGCTAAAAATAAGAAGTTACACTACTAATTACATGTGATCATCTCATCTTATTAGCCTACCCTTTTCATGCATCAAACCTTTTTGTAAGTTACGAAATTCATAACTTCTAACTAAATACACATGCTTAATAATTGAGTAGGAATGCAACTTAGCGTATAAACATCCTAAACAACATACGATCTTCGAAACATGCGAAAGAGAGGGACTTAGCGTATTTTCTAACACATGCATTCGAAGCTTTAAGATTGTATCAAACATGCACAAAAGGCTAGAAATCATAAACACATGCATATTACAAATCTGTTTAAACACATAAAACACAAATCTAAACTTGTTCTTCATTTGATACACAAATCTAAACTTGTTATTCCAATACATCAAAAGATTCAAATACAAAGCTAAAGAAATGAAAGTGAAGATCATGGTTACACTTTTTGTCTTGAGTGCTTGATGAACTACGGTGGAGATGGCTTTCCTTCACAAGGGACTTAGCGTATTGTGAGGGATGGAGGATGATAGCTTCGGCTTGGAGGAGGAGATGGATGCTTCGGCTTTGTGTGAACCTTCAAGTGTTTAATGGTGGAGGAGTATTTGTGTAGAGCTTTGGCTTAGTAAAATGAGTGATCTTTTGAATGGTTCAGCCTCCCTTGGTATTTATAGGCAAGGATGTTTGCCTTCTCTCTTCCACCTTGCCTCCTTCCATTAAATGCAAGCAATGATCAATATGGCAAGTCACCATGCAAGTCACCATGTGTGATCATCATTTACAAGCCCAAAACAAGAGTCACCATGTGTGATCAGTATTTGTGATGATTAGCTTGATAAGCTTGACTTTTCAACTTCCCCAAAGGGCATCCTTAACGAAATGAATGAGTTTGGGCTGGTTAATGGGCCGAAATAAACTTTGAGAAATCGGCCCATAATTTGCTTTTTGGGCCGGCCCATTTTCGGAGGTCCAAAATCGCAAAAATCGCAAAATCGCCGAAATTCCTCCGAATTGCGTCGTTATTAATCTCCACCGTAAATATCTTCAAAATAACAAATTAAATAAGGAAAACATAAAAAATAAGATAATAACATTGCTAAACGTAAAGGAAATGCGTTAAGAAACGAGCATAAAATGCGTATATCAATTAGTACCAAAAGTAATTGGTATAGGAGGAGAAAAGCTTACTTTCCGTGGTGCGGCATTTAGGGCCATGGCCATGTCTTGGATTCGAGGTTCAAGCTCTAGTAAGGCCTCGAGAAGGCCGTCATGTCCAAGTTGAATGGCCATGTCGAGTTCATCCTCGTTGATGGTGTCGAGGTAACCTTGTGCTAAGGTATCCACAGGATCGTATGTCGAAATGGCAGCTACGCTCGACATTGGAAACTTCATCCCGTCTAGGATGTTGAACTCGATTCTTTCTCCATCAATCTCCATGGAGAAAGTGCCTTGGAAAACATCAATCTTCGTCCTCGCAGTCCGCATGAAAGGTCGCCCAAGTAGCAATGGCGTGGTGTTCAGTGGACTCTCTTCCATGTCAACTATGTAGAAATCGGCTGGGAATATCAAGTTGTTGACTTGTACGAGAACGTCTTCTACGTATCCCCTCGGATACTTGTGTGTGCGATCGGCTAATTGGATGACAACACCATCTTGCTTGAGATCTCCAAGCTCCATCGATTCGTAAAGATAGTAAGGCATGACGTTGATGGAAGCTCCGAGATCAAGCATCACGTCTTCGAAGTGGTTGTCACCGATTACGCAAGGAACTGCAAAGCTCCCTGGGTCCTTCAGTTTTGGGGGTAGCCGACGCTGCAAAACCGCCGAAACGGTTGCGTTCACCTTCACGACCTCCTTCTCTCGAGTTTGCCTCCTCTTAGTGCATAATTCTTTCAGAAACTTGGCGTATATAGGCACTTGCTTTATGCACTCGATCAAGGGCAAATTCACTTGCACCTTTCGGAAGATGTCCAGGATATCTTCATATTGGGCATCCTTCTTCTTTGATTTTCCTAATCTGCTTGGGAAAGGTGCAACAGCAAACGGAGAATTAGTAATCACCGTATTTGAAGAAATAGGGCTTTTACCTTTGATTGGGGTAGGTTGTGGAGGTGATTGTGCCTTGGTGACAGTAGGCGTCACCTTCTTTTTCTCGGCCTCTTGAGTAGCCGGATCGATCTCATCTTCTTCTTCGTTGGTGATGTCCTCAATGGTGACTTCATCAAGATGAGATCGCTTGGTCTTTGGTTCCTCAAGTATCTTCCCACTCCTTGTGACTATAGCATTCACGTTTCTTTGATTAGGAGTGGTTTGAGGTGGAAGCCGACCGGTTTCCTTGATTTGGCCCATGAAATCAACAAGCTGGCCAAGCTGCTTCTTCACTTCGGTGATGTCGCGGCCATGTGAGTCAAGTGTCTCCTTTGTCTTCGATTGTCCGTCAAGGAGAACTTGAGTTGAGGCCGAAAGTTGCGACAACATCTTGTCGTAATCCGGATTGGTGAAGGGTTGTGATGACGAACCATGCTGCATCGGTGGTCGTGGTTGAAATGGAGGGCGTTGGTAGCTTTGTTGAGGTTGAGATGCTGGAGGGTTCAAAGTTCCCTAGTTGCTGCTCCATCTAAAACCTGGATGATCACGGTTGACATAGTTGTTGTAGTTGTTATACCTTTGTCCTCCCTGATATCCGCCGATGGCGTTAGCGTGCTCCGGCTCGCTTGCCTGCTCCTGCGCTTGAGGGCATTGGTCATTGTGGTGACCGTGTGTTTGACATATGCCGCAAACAGGCCGTTGAGTTGCCTTCGCTCTTGTCGTCTCGAGTTCTAACACCTTCTCTAGCATATGAGCTAGTTTGTCGTACTTCTCGTCCGCGTCGGTTGTTGAACTCGCCTCACCGACTGCTCGTCTGTTGGACATTCCGTATTGTGCATCATTATTCGCCCGATTCTCTAGAAGAGCTCTAGCTTCGGTTTCGGTTAAGTCCATGAATGCACCGGTGGCTGCTGCATCCAGCAATTCCCTATCGATCGGCTTGAGACCATCGTAAAAGTAATTCATCAGATTGGTCTCGGAGAATCCATGCGATGGGCAAGTGGCACACAAAACCTTGAATCGGTCGTAATATTGGCCGAAGGTCTCGTCCAATTTCTGTGTAATGCCAGTAATTTGCTTTCTCAAGACGGTGATCTTGGAGGCCGGGAAGTACTTCGCTAGGAACATATCCGCAAGTTGCTTCCAAGAGGTAATATGGTTTGGCGGTAGTTCCATAAGCCAAGACTCGGCCCTGTCGATTAGGGTGAATGGGAATGCCTTCAGCTTGAAGAGCTCCGTATCAGCATCAGATGGCTTCATGCTGTTGCAAACAAATTGGAATTGTTTGAGATGCTTGTTCGGATCTTCATTGGAAAGTCCGTGGAAAATTGGTAGTCGGTGGAGGAAGCCACTCTTTAGCTCGATATCCTTCATGTTTTCCTCCGGTTGTGGAAAAGCAATGCTCGAAGGCCCGCTGCTCCATTCGGTTGAGCAGGTCCGCTGGCGAAGAGATTGTCCTGCATTGGCCATGTTGACTTCTTGTGCTTCTGCTTCTGAGTTGTGGTCGGTTGATGAGGCTAAAGTATGTTCGAATGATGAATGTGAAGACTCGGAAACTTCTTCGAGGATGGGATGATCCAGGATGTCAGCTCTAAGTCTCGCTAGTCTTTCTGTGAGTTCCTCAAACGTGGTTCTAGATGGTCCTGGATTCTGATCGGACATTCATTAGCCTGACATCCACCAAAGACCAAGTGTTAGTATCAACAAATAATTTTTAGATGTATAGAGGAATACTAACCAAAAATTGTAAAGCATATTTAGAAAACAAAGGGATAACAAATAAAATAGTAAAACTATCAAAACATACTATAAATACACACAAATACTTAAAAACTACTAATACACAAAATTTATAATAGTTAAGACACTATATGTATTTTACTAAGTAATGCAATTGATTTAATTGATTTTAGGGGCTATGCACAAGAATGTAAAAAACTTAAAACAAACGTTTTCTGCAAATTAACACTATATAATGCTAAACCTAAAAAATTTAGTTAGAACATGTATAAACAAGGTTCAAACACAAGCAAACCATAATTCACATTGAATTTATGCACCACACATTTTCTTGCAATAAAATGTATTAAACAACAATCCTACGTGAAAGATGGAGTGAATGCATAAGAGAAAACGTTAGAACCTGCAGAAAACAAACGAGTTACGTGTTTAAACTATGAATGAAAAGAATGACCTCTTCTTCGATCTTATGCCCCTAACTTCACTTAGGTTAGGGTACTCGGTAGTGAAATCCGAGTATCATAAAACGTTAGAGAGGTTATGCAAGCTAAGTAACGGTTGTTAGTCCTTTACAGTTTTTAATGCACAAATAAACACAAAAATTTGACTAAGTTTTATTTATTTCCTTTGGTCCCGATGGTACGTGGTGCAGAGGCTCTCGACTGTGCAATGGGTCTCGTTCATCCGAAGATGAAGTCTGATTCCAGGAGGTCTAAGCATGCATAATCCGATATACCATCTATTTAAAGGATTATGTCGTATTTATTGGGTTCGTATATTTATCCGTATTCGTATGTACTTATGATTTACAGAGAGTACGCGAATTGAGCATTAAGTAAAGTTCCTGGACGTGCGGCCCGCGCGAAAATATATACCGACTACAATTCAGCTTAGTTACGTTTAGAAATGGTTAGTAGGAATAGAGATAACGCGAGAGGTAAGGACTAATATTTAGAACAACCCGAGGCTTACTCGTAAGAGTATATACTCCAATGTTGTTCCTAGAGACACCCCGAGGCTAACCAGTTACGGTATATACTCCAATGGTGTTCTATTGCTTAGATCCGAAACCCGGCACCAATCATAAACCCATTCACCATATCCAACAATCAGCCAAATTTGTGAGATAGTATATATTCTCAAGTTCTTAGTAAACTCCGCCCACAACCTCGTGCCCATAACTTCACTTAGGTTATGGCGTGTGGTGATGAAATCCACACTTCACGAGGGGTTAAGGAGGTAAACCAGAAAAAGAGGCACCACCTATTCCGAAGAACTAAACTTAATAACCAATACTCGTAATCAATGTAAATCAATTTAAGTACGTCTACGTTTTGATTACGCCTAAGATTTAAAAGGAATACATGATTTAGTTACGAGTAAATCTCTTCGTCCTGCGGCCCGCACAAAAGAGTATACTAACTATTGTTTTTTTCTCGTAATTGTTGGAAATGACCAGTTGGGATAGATGTAACGCAAGAGGTGAGAACTAATTTCTGGGAACAACCCGAGGCTAACCAGTTAAGGTATATACTCCAATGTTGTTCTTAGAAATACCCCGAGGCTTACTCGTGAGAGTATATACTCCAATGGTATTTCTGTTTTCTTAGTTCAAAACCTGTCACCATTCATAACCCTTCTAGACATCAAAACCAACTCTTACTCGAAATCACAAGATAGTATACACTCTCAAATGTTTGTAGACTCCGCCCACAACCTCGTGCCCATAACTTCACTTAGGTTATGGCGTGTGGTGATTAAATCCACACATTTCACGAAGGGTTAAGGAGATAGACAAACAAATGAGGCACCACCTGTTCCAATGAGATTTACTTAATAACTAAATGCTAGTACTCAATTTAAATCTAAGACTATCCTTTAACATGAAAATAAATTATGCAAGTGTAAAAACTAAGTATAAATAAATTCGTATAAGTAAAAGTATGCATTGTAAACATGTACATAAATTTGTTTAAGTATAAACAAAAAAATGTAAATTTCTATAAGTATAAACAAGTATGTATTTCGAAAATTATAGACATGCTTTTAACTACAAATGTACAACGAAATCATACAAAACATTCTAATTCCCCGGCAACGGCGCCAAAAATTGATACGCGCAAAACATGCATTTAAAGTTAATGATCAGTAGACCTTAAAAACACCGATTACGCGCATTGAAATTTAAACCCTTCTTTTGTCATTTGTAATATTGGCGAGTAGGGATCGTTCTTTATCCGGGGAATTAAGGGCGCATGCATGGTTTCGTTAATAAGCGGAAATATAAATGTTTGGGGGGATTGGAAGTTGGTTGTTTAATCTACGAAATTAAAGTACAAAAACATGCAAACACAACTAAAACTCTTAGGCATCTAACATGTTTTACTCATAGACAAGTGTTAACAATCAAGAAACTTTAAAGTCTAATTATGCTTACTAAAAATAAGAAGTTACACTACTAATTACAAGTGATCATCTCATCTTATTAACCTTACCCTTTTCATGCATCAAACCTTTTTGTAAGTTGCGAAATTCATAACTTCTACTTAAATATACATGCTTGATAATTGAGTAGGAATGCAACTTAGCGTATAAACACCCTAAACAAAGTGTGATCATCGAAACATGCGAAAGAGAGGGACTTAGCGTATTTTCTACCACATGCATTCGAAGCTTTAAGATTGTATCAAACATGCATAAAAAGCTATAAATCACAAACACATGCATATTACAAATCGGTTTAGGCACATGAAACACAAATCTAAACTTGTTATTCATTTGATACACAAATCTAAACTTTCTAAACTTGTTATTCCAATACATCAAAAGATTCAAATACAAAGCTAAAGAAATGAGAGTGAAGATCATGGTTACACTTTTTGTCTTGAGTGCTTGATGAACTACGGTGGAGATGGACTTCCTTCACAAGGGACTTAGCGTATTGTGTTGGATGGAGGAGGCTTGATAGCTTCGGCTTGGAAGGAGTAACCTTGCTTGCTTCGGCTTGGAATGGTAAAGGATGTGCTTCGGCTTTGTAATGAACTGTGGAGTGTTTATGGTGGAAGAGTATTTGTGTAGAGCTTTGGCTTGTAAAATGAGAGATGGGAATGAATGAGGCCGGCCTCCTTGTATTTATAGGGCAAGGATGTTGCTCTTCTCTCTTCCACCTTGCCTTGCTTCATTAAATGCAAGCAATGATCATTAAGGCAAGTCACCATGCAAGTCACCATGTGTGATGATCATTTGTGAACCCTAAGCAAGAGTCACCATGGCAAGTCACTCCCTTAGTCATCTTTTCATTAAATGCAAGCAAGAGTCACCAAAGTGAGTCATGGCTTGATATTGTTGACTTTTCCTCTTCCCCACTTTGCTTCCTAGCCGAACTAGATGGTAATGGGCTTGATAATGGGCCGAAACAAGAGTTGAGAATTCGGCCCACAATTTGCTTTGTGGCCCGGCCCATTTTCGGAGGTCCAAAATCGCAAAAATCGCAAAATCGCCGAAATTCCTCCGAATTGCGTCGATATTAATCTCCACCGTAATAAACTTCAAAATAACAATTTAAATAAGGAAAACATAAAACTAAGATAATAACATAGCTAAACGTAAAGGGAAATGCGTTAAGAAACGAGCATAAAATGCGTATATCAGTTGGTGAAGGATTGCGAAGACGAACCCTGCTGCATCGGTGGCCTTGGTTGAAATGGAGGGCGTTGGTAGTTTTGTTGAGGTGCTGGAGGGTTCAAAGTTCCCTCGTTGCTGCTCCATCTAAACCCCGGATGATCACGGTTGACATAGTTGATACGTGCAAAACATGCTTTCACGATAACACAAAGTCGACCCTAAAAACATCGATTACGCGCATTGCAATTTAAACCCTTCTTTTGTCATTTATAATATTGGCGAGTAGGGATCGTTCTTTATCCGGGGAATTAAGGGCGCATGCATGGTTTCGTTAATAAGCGGAAATGTAAATGTTTGGGGGGATTGGAAGTTGGTTGTTTAATCTACGAAATTAAAGTACATAACATGCAAACACAACTAAAACTCTTAGGCATCTAACATGTTTTACTCATAGACAAGTTTCAACAATCAAGAAACTTAAAGTCTAATTATGCTTGCTAAAAATAAGAAGTTACACTACTAATTACATGTGATCATCTCATCTTATTAGCCTACCATTTTCATGCATCAAACCTTTTTGTAAGTTACGAAATTCATAACTTCTAACTAAATACACATGCTTAATAATTGAGTAGGAATGCAACTTAGCGTATAAACATCCTAAACAACATACGATCATCGAAACATGCGAAAGAGAGGGACTTAGCGTATTTTCTAACACATGCATTCGAAGCTTTAAGATTGTATCAAACATGCATAAAAGGCTAGAAATCATAAACACATGCATATTACAAATCTGTTTAAACACATAAAACACAAATCTAAACTTGTTCTTCATTTGATACACAAATCTAAACTTGTTATTCCAATACATCAAAAGATTCAAATACAAAGCTAAAGAAATGAAAGTGAAGATCATGGTTACACTTTTTGTCTTGAGTGCTTGATGAACTACGGTGGAGATGGCTTTCCTTCACAAGGGACTTAGCGTATTGTGAGGGATGGAGGATGATAGCTTCGGCTTGGAGGAGGAGATGGATGCTTCGGTTTGGAATGGAGGAGGAGATGCTTCGGCTTGGAATGGAGGAGATGGATGCTTCGGCTTTGTGTGAACCTTCAAGTGTTTAATGGTGGAGGAGTATTTGTGTAGAGCTTTGGCTTAGTAAAATGAGTGATGTCTTGAATGGTTCAGCCTCCCTTGGTATTTATAGGCAAGGATGTTTGCCTTCTCTCTTCCACCTTGCCTCCTTCCATTAAATGCAAGCAATGATCAATATGGCAAGTCACCATGCAAGTCACCATGTGTGATCATCATTTACAAGCCCAAAGCAAGAGTCACCATTTGTGATGATTAGCTTGATAAGCTTGACTTTTCAACTTCCCCAAAGGGCATCCTTAACGAAATGAATGAGTTTGGGCTGGTTAATGGGCCGAAATAAACTTTGAGAAATCGGCCCATAATTTGCTTTTTGGGCCGGCCCATTTTCGGAGGTCCAAAATCGCAAAAATCGCAAAATCGCCGAAATTCCTCCGAATTGCGTCGTTATTAATCTCCACCGTAAATATCTTCAAAATAACAAATTAAATAAGGAAAACATAAAAACTAAGATAATAACATTGCTAAACGTAAAGGAAATGCGTTAAGAAACGAGCATAAAATGCGTATATCAAATTCCCCTACACTTAGACTTTGCTAGTCCCTTAGCAAACACTAAGTTAAACTAAGACTCTCTAAGAATTTAAAACAAAAGAAAGAACAACTAAGCCCTTAGCTAAAATTTGTCTCAGAATTTGCATAAGTATATGGCGATGGCTCACATGAATTTCAACGTGTATGCTCAACGAATTCAAGAGATAATTGCGATATAATTTATGTAATGAACAAGTAAGACATAGAGAAAACAATGGTTATGTTATAGCTGTGCATGCTTTGAATAAAGGTTTAATCAACTCACAAGGATGCACTCATCATATTTTTCACTTATGAAAATGGTTCACTTAAAGTGTATATGAATTGAAATGAAAACCACATGAATAAAGTTTGATTACTTGCACAAATGAACCAAAACCATAAGCTTACTCATGCAACTTACTCTACTAATTGAAAGCTACTCATTTTAAGGATCATAAAGGACTTTTAGTGAGGTTGTAATGGGGTTAAGGCTAAGGCATTCGAAATTTAGATATGTGGTGATAAAAACGTTCCAACGACTTAGTCTAGCACCATATTAGTCCTCCATCTCCATTTGTATGTTACCATGTATACTTCAAGCTAATCTACCCTTTGAGCTTTTCGGACAGGACAAAGGCCATATTTTGTTCTATTTTTGGGCCTTCAATTTATCGTAATCTCCAAATCCGCAAATAAGGGGGACGTTAATCCAATTGGTTTCTACTTTAGAACACAACATATTGCCATGAGAGATACTAATTTTTTTTTTCTTTTCATTCTCTCAAATATAATTTTTTCTTTTCTTTTTGGCAATCTCATACTTTTTAAGTTTATTTGGACAAGTCTTTCCCCTTACTCACATTAACTCTTTCAATCTTTCCTACCAAACCATAATCTTATGTGCTAGTTTCGAAAAATTCTCACCAAGTTTCCGGAACAAAGGTAAGGATATTCTATACTAGGGTAAGTGTTTAGGTATATATGGTGATAAAAGAAAAGCTTAACGTGGGCTCAATTGGTTTATCTAGGGGTGTCGCAACTTGTGCGTACAAATGGGATACATGGATATATGGCAATGTGTTGGAAAATCCTAAATGCGTTTAATCATTTCCAAAATCAAAGTATGTATCAACTTAAAAGCTTTGCAAATTGACATGAGTAAGTTCTAGTATTCTCTAGTTCATTAAAATCTATGGCAAGCAATCAAATGAGGCATATATAAGCTAGTAGCTACGAAATGGATGTATATTCACTCGAATAAAGAACAGATAGCTCAAAATCTCACATAGGGTTCATATGATTAAAAACTTATTCAAGCATGCGATTTCTGTACCATGTTTTTGCAATTCATATCTACTACATGTTAAAAACATATAGAATATCTCAATTAGCACAAGAATTCGATGCATGTGATTCATACGCCATATGTGTTCGTATCGGTCCATTTTTCATCATCGACTAGTTAAGGGCATCCTAAAGACTTTGAAAAACACTAATTTAGACACAATTAAATTGTAAACCCTTCCCCCACACTTAAACTCTACATTGCCCTCAATGTACTAAAGTAGAAGTATAGAATAAAAATGGAGTATAGGATCTACGAAAATTTTAATCTAATACGCAAAAAGCCATTAAATTAATTAAAAGGGGAGAAGAAAAACAAATCTGTTGTCTCCCTATTGGGTTGCCTCCCAACAAGCGCTTGTTTTACGTCGTTAGCTTTGGACGTGATGCATCATTTTGTTTTTGAAATGGCCGGTTCTTGGAGTTGCATCTCCTCCACGGTGTGCTCCGCAAATGCCTCAAAATAGGGCTTCAAGCGATGGCCATTTACTTTGAACTCACTACCTTTGTCGATAGATCGAATGAGAACTGCTCCATGAGGTAGAACTTGAGAAACTATGAATGGCCCCATCCATCGAGAGCGAAGCTTTCCCGGAAAGAGCTTAAGTCTTGAATTGAAAAGCAATACTTTCTGCCCAGGTTCAAAACTCTTCCCGCGAATCATCTGATCGTGGATCTTTTTCGTCTTCTCTTTGTAAATCCACGCATTGTCGAAAGCATCATTTCTGATTTCTTCTAGTTCACATAGTTGTAGCTTCCGATGCAAGCCTGCGGCATCTCGATCGATGTTGAATTTCTTCACGGCCCACCATGCCTTGTGCTCCAATTCAACCGGAAGATGGCATGCCTTCCCATAAATTAATCGGAAAGGTGACATACCAATGGGGGTCTTGTAGGCAGTCCTATAAGCCCACAATGCATCGTCTAAGCATTGACTCCAATCTTTCCGGTTGGGGCGGACGGTTCGCTCCAAAATCTTCTTGATCTCACGGTTGGAAACTTCAGCCATTCCATTTGTTTGAGGGTGGTATGGTGTGGAAACCTTGTGTTTTACGCCATACTTCCTCATGAGTGCTTCCACCGTGCGGTTGCAAAAGTGACTTCCTCCATCGCTGATTAAAACGCGTGGCATTCCAAATCTACTGAAAATGTTAGTTCGTAGGAAATCTGCAACAACTCGCGAATCATTAGTACGGGTGGCCTTTGCCTCCACCCATTTAGAAACATAATCTACTGCGAGTAAGATATAAGTAAAACCATTGGAGGGAGGAAATGGTCCCATAAAATCAATACCCCATACATCAAAAATTTCGACATTAAATATGTAGTGTTGTGGCATTTGATCTCTAGGCCCTAAATTACCGAATCTCTGGCACTTATCACATGCAGCACAATATGCATGAGCATCGCGAAATAAACTAGGCCAAAAGAAACCGCAATCTAAAATCTTAAGGGCTGTCCTCCTAGAACCAAAGTGTCCCCCACATGCTTCATTGTGACAAAAGTCTAGAATGGGCTTAAACTCACTATCCGGGATACATCTCCTAATTACTAAATCGGAGCATTGTTTCCATAAATAAGGCTCATCCCAGATAAAGGTTCTAGCATTATGCTTAAGTTTGTCACGTTGAAATTTATGCATGGTAGACGGAAACTCACCGGTAACTAAGTAATTTACGATATCTGCATACCATGGAGTTTCCGAAATAGTTACCTCAATTCCGAAGAGTTTTTCATCCGGAAAAGTTTCTTCAATCTCGACAGGCTCATGGTCACCTATCAAACGCGATAGGTGGTCAGCGACGACGTTTTCTACTCCCTTCTTATCCTTGATTTCGATGTTGAATTCTTGGAGTAGAAGTATCCATCTTATAAGCCGTGGTTTTGCGTCCTTCTTGAGCATTAGATACTTCAAAGCTGCATGATCGGTAAACACAGTTACTTTAGTTTGAAGTAAATAAGATCGAAATTTATCTAAAGCAAAAACCACGGCAAGAAACTCCTTCTCGGTTGTAGTATAATTTCTTTGTGCTTCATCAAGTGTCCGAGAGGCGTAATAGATTACGCAAGGCTTCTTTTCCTTCCGCTGACCCAAGACGGCTCCTACGGCATAATCCGAGGCGTCGCACATGAGTTCAAATGGCAGAGACCAATCAGGTCTGCATAAAATAGGAGCGCTCGTGAGAAGCTCCTTCAACTTGTTGAAGGCAGCGTTGCATTCTTCATCAAAGACGAACGGGGTCTCCTTTTGCAGCAGTTTACACAACGGGCGCGAAATGTGGGAAAAGTCCTTGATAAACCTACGATAAAATCCTGCGTGTCCAAGAAATGAACGAATCTCTCTAACCGAAGTTGGAGAGGGTAAGTGACGCACAAGATCTACTTTAGATTTATCAACTTCTAACCCTTTTTCGGAAATAATATGACCTAACACTATCCCTTGCGTAACCATGAAATGGCACTTCTCCCAATTAAGCACCAAGTTCGTTTCAACGCATCTTTTTAAAATAGTTTCTAAATTGTTTAAGCATGCATCAAAATCACTCCCAAATACACTAAAGTCGTCCATGAATACTTCAATAATTTTTTCAATGTACTCGGAGAAAATTGAGAGCATGCAACGTTGAAATGTACCTGGTGCATTGCACAGTCCAAATGGCATGCGGCGATAGGCAAACGTTCCGAAAGGGCACGTGAACGTTGTCTTTTCTTGATCCTCCTCCGCAATGCTAATTTGGTTGTAGCCGGAATATCCGTCGAGAAAACAATAAAATGCATGGCCGGCTAATCTTTCCAGCATTTGGTCGATGAATGGTAAGGGAAAATGATCCTTGCGGGTTGCGGCGTTGAGCTTCCGGTAATCAATGCACACTCGGTGTCCAGTGATCGTCCGTTGTGGCACAAGTTCATTTTCCAGATTCTCGACGACGGTAATTCCCGATTTCTTAGGTACAACCTGCACTGGGGAAACCCAGCGGCTATCAGAAATAGGGTAAATAACTCCACAGTCCATGAGTTTAATTACCTCCTTTTTTACCACCTCCATCATCGGAGGGTGGAGCCGACGTTGCGCTTCCCGCGTAGGTTTGGTGCCTTCTTCAAGGAAAATCCTATGCACACAGGTTGCTGGATTTATTCCCTTGATGTCCGCGAGTGTCCAGCCTATTGCGGGTTTGTACCTCTTGAGCACACTCACGAGCTTCTCCTCCTGCTCCTCTTCTAGCGCGGACGAAATAATGACGGGTAAAGTGTCATTCTCGCCCAAGTACGCATACTTCAGATGGTCCGGTAGTAGCTTGAGTTCTAAAACTGGAGCTTCTACGATGGAAGGAACCATTTTATTAGTACCAAAAGTAATTGGTAAAGGAGGAGAAAAGCTTACTTTTCGTGGTGCCGCATTTAGGGCCATGGCCATGTCTTGAATACGAGGTTCAAGCTCTAGTAAGGCCTCGAGAAGGCCGTCATGCCCAAGTTGAATGGCCATGTCGAGTTCATCCTCATTGATGGTGTCGAGGTAGCCTTGTGCTAAGGTATCCACGGGATCATATGTCGAAATGGCAGCTACGCTCGACATTGGAAACTTCATCCCGTCCAGGATGTTGAACTCGATTCTTTCTCCATCAATCTCCATGGAGAAAGTGCCTTGAAACACATCAATCTTCGTTCTCGCAGTCCGCATGAAAGGTCGCCCAAGCAGTAGTGGCGTGGTGTTTAGTGGACTCTCTTCCATGTCAACTATATAGAAATCGGCTGGGAATATCAAGTTGTTGACTTGCACGAGAACGTCTTCTACGTATCCCCTCGGATACTTGTGTGTGCGATCGGCTAATTGGATGACAACACCATCTTGCTTGAGATCTCCAAGCTCCATCGATTCGAATAGATAGTAAGGCATGACGTTGATGGAAGCTCCGAGATCAAGCATCACGTCTTGGAAGTGGGTGTCACCAATTACGCAAGGAACTGCAAAGCTCCCTGGGTCCTTCAGTTTTGGGGGTAGCCGACGCTGCAAAACCGCCGAAACGGTTGCGTTCACCTTCACAACCTCCTTCTCTCGAGTTTGCCTCCTTTGTGTGCATAATTCTTTCAGAAACTTTGCGTATATCGGCACCTGTTTTATGCACTCGATCAAGGGCAAATTCACTTGCACCTTTCGGATGATGTCCAGGATATCTTCATATTGGGCATCCTTCTTCTTTGATTTTGATAATCTGCTAGGGAAAGGTGCAACAGCAAACGGAGAATTAGTAATAACCGTATTTGAAGAAATATGGTTTTTACCTTTGATTGGGGTAGGTTGTGGAGGTGATTGTGCCTTGGTGACAATAGGCGTCACCTTCTGTTTCTCGGCCTCTTGAGTAGCCGGATCGATCTCATCTTCTTCTTCGTTGGTGATGTCCTCGATGGTGACTTCGTCAAGATGAGATCGCTTGGTCTTTGGTTCCTCAAGTATCTTCCCACTCCTTGTGAGTATAGCATTCACGTTTCTTTGATTAGGAGTGGTTTGAGGTGGAAGCCGACCGGTTTCCTTGATTTGGCCCATGAAATCAACAAGCTGGCCAAGCTGCTTCTTCACTTCGGTGATGTCGCGGCCATGTGAGTCAAGTGTCTCCTTTGTCTTCGATTGTCCTTCGAGGAGAACGTGAGTTGAGGCCGAAAGTTGCGACAACATCTTGTCGTAATCCGGGTTGGTGAAGGATTGAGATGACGAACCATGCTGCATCGGTGGCCTTGGTTGAAATGGAGGGCGTTGGTAGCTTTGTTGAGGTGCTGGAGGGTTCAAAGTTCCCTCGTTGCTGCTCCATCTAAAACCCGGATGATCACGGTTGACATAGTTGTTGTAATTGTTATACCGTTGTCCTCCCTGATATCCGCCTATGGCGTTAGCGTGCTCCGGCTCGCTTGCTTGTTCCGGCACTTGAGGGCACTGGTCGTTGTGGTGACCTTGTGTTTGACATATGCCACAAACAGGCCGTTGAGTTGCCTTCGCTCTTGTCGTCTCGAGTTCTAAAACCTTCTCTAGCATATGAGCTAGTTTGTCGTATTTTTCGTCTGCGTCGGTTGTAGAACTCGCTTCACCGACTGCTCGTCTGTTGGACATTCCATATTGTGCATCATTATTCGCCCGATTCTCTAGAAGAGCTCTAGCTTCGGTTTCGGTTAAGTCCATGAATGCACCGGTGGCTGCTGCATCCAGCAATTCCCTATCAATCGGCTTGAGACCATCGTAAAAGTAATTCATGAGATTGGTCTCGGAAAATCCATGCGATGGGCAAGTGGCACACAAAACTTTGAATCGGTCTTAGTATTGGCCGAAGGTCTCGTCCGGTTTCTGTGTGATGCCAGTGATTTGCTTTCTCAAGACGGTGATCTTTGAGGCCGGGAAGTACTTCGCTAGGAACATGTCCGCAAGTTGCTTCCATGAAGTGATATGGTTCGGCGGTAGTTCCATAAGCCAAGACTCGGCCCTGTCGACTAGGGTGAATGGGAATGCCTTCAGTTTAAAGAGCTCCGTATCAGCATCGGATGGCTTCATGCTGTTACAAACAAATTGGAATTGTTTGAGATGCTTGTTCGGATCTTCATTGGAAAGTCCATGAAAAATGGGTAGTCGGTGGAGGAAGCCACTCTTTAGCTCGATATCCTTCATGTTTTCCTCCGGTTGTGGAAAAGCAATGCTCGAAGGCCCGCTGCTCCATTCTGTTGAGCAGGTGCGCTGACGAAGAGATTGTCCTGCATTGGCCATGTTGATTTCTTGTGCTTCTGCTTCTGAATTGTGGTCGGTTGATGAGGCTAAAGTATGGTCGGTTGATGAATGTGAAGACTCGGAACCTTCCTCGATGATGGGATGATCCAGGATGTCTGTTTGAGCTTTAAGTCTCGCTATTCTCTCTGCGATCTCCTCAAACTTTGATCTAGATGGTCCAGGATTCTGATCGGACATTCATTAGCCTGAGCATCCACCAAAGACCAAGTGTTAGTATCAACAAAGAATTTGAGATGAATATAGGAATACTAACCAAAATTGTAAGACATATTTAGAAAACAAAGCAATAACAAATAATAAAACTATCAAAGTATACTATAAATACTCACAATTACTTAAAAACTACTAAAACACACAAAATTTATAATAGTTAAGACACTAGGTGTAATTTACTAAGTAATGCAAATGAATTAATCAATTTTAGGGCTATGCAAAAGAATGTAATAAACTTAAAACATACGTTTTCTGCAAATTAACACTATATAATGCTAAACCCAAGAATTTAGTTAGAACGTATATAAACAAAGTTCAAATACAAGCAAACAATAATTCACATCGAATTTATGCACCACACGCATTTTTTTCTTCAATAAAATGCATTAAACAACAATCCTACGTGAAAGATGGAGTGTATGCATAAGAGAAAACGTTAGAACCTGCAGAAAACACACGAGTTACGTGCTAAAAAAATGAATGCAAAGAATGACCTCTTCTTCGATCTTATGTCCCTAACTTCACTTAGGTTAGGGTACTCGGTAGTGAAATCCGCGTATCATAAAGCCTAAAAAGAGGTTATGCAAGCTAAGTAACGGTTGTTAGTCCTTTATAGTTTTTAATGCACATATAAACACAAAAATTTGACTAAGTTTTATTTATTTCCTTTGGCCCCGATGGTACGTGGTGCAGAGGCTCTCGACTGTGCAATGGGTCTCGTTCATCCGAAGATGAAGTCTGATTCCAGGAGGTCTAAGCATGCATAATCCGATATACCATCTATTTAAAGGATTATGTCGTATTAAGTTCATGTATTTATCCGTATTCATATGCACTTATGATTTACAGAGAGTACGCGAAATGATCATTTGGTAAATTTCTTGGACGTGCGGCCCGCGCGAAAATATATACCGACTACAATTCAGCTTAGTTACGTTTAGAAATGGTTAGTAGGAATAGAGATAACGCGAGAGGTAAGGACTAATATTTAGAACAACCCGAGGCTTACTCGTAAGAGTATATACTCCAATGTTGTTCCTAGAGACACCCCGAGGCTAACCAGTTACGGTATATACTCCAATGGTGTTCTATTGCTTAGATCCGAAACCCGGCACCAATCATAAACCCATTCACCATATCCAACAATCAGCCAAATTTGTGAGATAGTATATAATCTCAAGTTCTTAGTAAACTCCGCCCACAACCTCGTGCCCATAACTTCACTTAGGTTATGGCGAGTGGTGATAAAATCCACACATCACGAGGGGTTAAGGAGATAAACCAGAAAAAGAGGCACCACCTATTCCAAAGAACGAAACCTTATAACCAATACTCGTGCTCAATGTAAATCAATTTAAGTACGTCTACGTTTTGATTGCGCCTATGATTTAAAAGGAATACACGACTTAGTTATTGAATAAATCTCTTGTCCGTGCGGCCCGCGCGAAAATGTATACCAACTATCGTTAATCCTCGTAATTGTTGGAAATGACCAGTTGGGATAGATGTAACGCGAGAGGTGAGAACTAATTTCTGGGAACAACCTGAGGCTAACTCGTAAGAGCATATACTCCAATGTTGTTCTTAGAAACACCCCGAGGCTTACTCGTAAGAGTATGTACTCCATTGGTGTTCTGTTTTCTTAGTTCAAAACCCGTCACCATTCATAACCCTTCTAGACATCATAACCAACTCTTACTCGAATTCACAAGATAGTATACAATCTCAAGTGTTTGTAAACTCCGCCCACAACCTCGTGCCCATAACTTCACTTAGGTTATGGCGTGTGGTGATGAAATCCACACATCACGAAGGGTTAAGGAGATAGACAAACAAAAGAGGCACCACCTATTCCATAGAGATTTATTTAATAACTAAGTACTAGTACTCAAATTAAATCAAAGACTATCCTTTAACATGAAAATAAATTATGCAAGTGTAAAAACTAAGTATAAATAAATTCGTCTAAGTAAAAGTATGCATTGTAAACATGTATGTAAATTTCTTTAAGTATAAACAAGAATGAACAAGTATGTACTTCGAAAATTTAGACATGCTTTTAATCACAAATGTACAACGAAATCATACAAAAACATTCTAACTCCCCGGCAACGGCGCCAAAAATTGATACGTGCAAAACATGCTTTCACGATAACACAAAGTCGACCCTAAAAACATCGATTACGCGCATTGCAATTTAAACCCTTCTTTTGTCATTTATAATATTGGCGAGTAGGGATCGTTCTTTATCCGGGGAATTAAGGGCGCATGCATGGTTTCGTTAATAAGCGGAAATGTAAATGTTTGGGGGGATTGGAAGTTGGTTGTTTAATCTACGAAATTAAAGTACATAACATGCAAACACAACTAAAACTCTTAGGCATCTAACATGTTTTACTCATAGACAAGTTTCAACAATCAAGAAACTTAAAGTCTAATTATGCTTGCTAAAAATAAGAAGTTACACTACTAATTACATGTGATCATCTCATCTTATTAGCCTACCATTTTCATGCATCAAACCTTTTTGTAAGTTACGAAATTCATAACTTCTAACTAAATACACATGCTTAATAATTGAGTAGGAATGCAACTTAGCGTATAAACATCCTAAACAACATACGATCATCGAAACATGCGAAAGAGAGGGACTTAGCGTATTTTCTAACACATGCATTCGAAGCTTTAAGATTGTATCAAACATGCATAAAAGGCTAGAAATCATAAACACATGCATATTACAAATCTGTTTAAACACATAAAACACAAATCTAAACTTGTTCTTCATTTGATACACAAATCTAAACTTGTTATTCCAATACATCAAAAGATTCAAATACAAAGCTAAAGAAATGAAAGTGAAGATCATGGTTACACTTTTTGTCTTGAGTGCTTGATGAACTACGGTGGAGATGGCTTTCCTTCACAAGGGACTTAGCGTATTGTGAGGGATGGAGGATGATAGCTTCGGCTTGGAGGAGGAGATGGATGCTTCGGTTTGGAATGGAGGAGGAGATGCTTCGGCTTGGAATGGAGGAGATGGATGCTTCGGCTTTGTGTGAACCTTCAAGTGTTTAATGGTGGAGGAGTATTTGTGTAGAGCTTTGGCTTAGTAAAATGAGTGATGTCTTGAATGGTTCAGCCTCCCTTGGTATTTATAGGCAAGGATGTTTGCCTTCTCTCTTCCACCTTGCCTCCTTCCATTAAATGCAAGCAATGATCAATATGGCAAGTCACCATGCAAGTCACCATGTGTGATCATCATTTACAAGCCCAAAGCAAGAGTCACCATTTGTGATGATTAGCTTGATAAGCTTGACTTTTCAACTTCCCCAAAGGGCATCCTTAACGAAATGAATGAGTTTGGGCTGGTTAATGGGCCGAAATAAACTTTGAGAAATCGGCCCATAATTTGCTTTTTGGGCCGGCCCATTTTCGGAGGTCCAAAATCGCAAAAATCGCAAAATCGCCGAAATTCCTCCGAATTGCGTCGTTATTAATCTCCACCGTAAATATCTTCAAAATAACAAATTAAATAAGGAAAACATAAAAACTAAGATAATAACATTGCTAAACGTAAAGGAAATGCGTTAAGAAACGAGCATAAAATGCGTATATCAAATTCCCCTACACTTAGACTTTGCTAGTCCCTTAGCAAACACTAAGTTAAACTAAGACTCTCTAAGAATTTAAAACAAAAGAAAGAACAACTAAGCCCTTAGCTAAAATTTGTCTCAGAATTTGCATAAGTATATGGCGATGGCTCACATGAATTTCAACGTGTATGCTCAACGAATTCAAGAGATAATTGCGATATAATTTATGTAATGAACAAGTAAGACATAGAGAAAACAATGGTTATGTTATAGCTGTGCATGCTTTGAATAAAGGTTTAATCAACTCACAAGGATGCACTCATCATATTTTTCACTTATGAAAATGGTTCACTTAAAGTGTATATGAATTGAAATGAAAACCACATGAATAAAGTTTGATTACTTGCACAAATGAACCAAAACCATAAGCTTACTCATGCAATTTACTCTACTAATTGAAAGCTACTCATTTTAAGGATCATAAAGGACTTTTAGTGAGGTTGTAATGGGGTTAAGGCTAAGGCATTCGAAATTTAGATATGTGGTGATAAAAACGTTCCAACGACTTAGTCTAGCACCATATTAGTCCTCCATCTCCATTTGTATGTTACCATGTATACTTCAAGCTAATCTACCCTTTGAGCTTTTCGGACAGGACAAAGGCCATATTTTGTTCTATTTTTGGGCCTTCAATTTATCGTAATCTCCAAATCCGCAAATAAGGGGGACGTTAATCCAATTGGTTTCTACTTTAGAACACAACATATTGCCATGAGAGATACTAATTTTTTTTTCTTTTCATTCTCTCAAATATAATTTTTTCTTTTCTTTTTGGCAATCTCATACTTTTTAAGTTTATTTGGACAAGTCTTTCCCCTTACTCACATTAACTCTTTCAATCTTTCCTACCAAACCATAATCTTATGTGCTAGTTTCGAAAAATTCTCACCAAGTTTCCGGAACAAAGGTAAGGATATTCTATACTAGGGTAAGTGTTTAGGTATATATGGTGATAAAAGAAAAGCTTAACGTGGGCTCAATTGGTTTATCTAGGGGTGTCGCAACTTGTGCGTACAAATGGGATACATGGATATATGGCAATGTGGTGGAAAATCCTAAATGCGTTTAATCATTTCCAAAATCAAAGTATGTATCAACTTAAAAGCTTTGCAAATTGACATGAGTAAGTTCTAGTATTCTCTAGTTCATTAAAATCTATGGCAAGCAATCAAATGAAGCATATATAAGCTAGTAGCTACGAAATGGATGTATATTCACTCGAATAAAGAACAGATAGCTCAAAATCTCACATAGGGTTCATATGATTAAAAACTTATTCAAGCATGCGATTTCTGTACCATTTTTTTGCAATTCATATCTACTACATGTTAAAAACATATAGAATATCTCAATTAGCACAAGAATTTGATGCATGTGATTCATACGCCATATGTGTTCGTATCGGTCCATTTTTCATCATCGACTAGTTAAGGGCATCCTAAAGACTTTGAAAAACACTAATTTAGACACAATTAAATTGTAAACCCTTCCCCCACACTTAAACTCTACATTGCCCTCAATGTACTAAAGTAGAAGTATAGAATAAAAATGGAGTATAGGATCTACGAAAATTTTAATCTAATACGCAAAAAGCCATTAAATTAATTAAAAGGGGAGAAGAAAAACAAATCTGTTGTCTCCCTATTGGGTTGCCTCCCAACAAGCGCTTGTTTTACGTCGTTAGCTTTGGACGTGATGCATCATTTTGTAACTTACAAAAAGGTTTGATGCATGAAAAGGGTAGGCTAATAAGATGAGATGATCACATGTAATTAGTAGTGTAACTTCTTATTTTTAGCAAGCATAATTAGACTTTAAGTTTCTTGATTGTTGAAACTTGTCTATGAGTAAAACATGTTAGATGCCTAAGAGTTTTAGTTATGTTTGCATGTTTTTGTACTTTAATTTCGTAGATTAAACAATCAACTTCCAATCCCCCCAACATTTATATTTCCGCTTATTATCGAAACTCATGCATGCGCCCTTAATTCCCCGGATAAAGAACGATCCCTACTCGCCAATATTACAAATGACAAAAGAAGGGTTTAAATTGCAATGCGCGTAATCTGTGTTTTTAAGTTAACGTGAATGCATGTTTTGCGCGTATCATGTATCAAATGAAGAACAAGTTTAGATTTGTGTTTTATGTGTTTAAACCGATTTGTAATATGCATGTGTTTATGATTTCTAGCCTTTTATGCATGTTTGATACAATCTTAAAGCTTCGAATGCATGTGTTAGAAAATACGCTAAGTCCCTCTCTTTCGCATGTTTCGATGATCGTAAGTTGTTTAGGATGTTTATACGCTAAGTTGCATTCCTACTCAATTATTAAGCATGTGTATTTAGTTAGAAGTTATGAATTTCGTAACTTACAAAAAGGTTTGATGCATGAAAAGGGTAGGTTAATAAGATGAGATGATCACATGTAATTAGTAGTGTAACTTCTTATTTTTAGCAAGCATAATTAGACTTTAAGTTTCTTGATTGTTGAAACTTGTCTATGAGTAAAACATGTTAGATGCCTAAGAGTTTAGTTGTGTTTGCATGTTATGTACTTTAATTTCGTAGATTAAAACAACCAATTTCCAATCCCCCCAAACATTTACATTTCCGCTTATTAACGAAACCATGCATGCGCCCTTAATTCCCCGGATAAAGAACGATCCCTACTCGCCAATATTATAAATGACAAAAGAAGGGTTTAAATTGCAATGCGCGTAATCTGTGTTTTTAAGTTAACGTGAATGCATGTTTTGCGCGTACCAATTTTTGGCGCCGTTGCCGGGGAGTTAGAATGTTTTTGTATGATTTCGTTGTACATTTGTGATTAAAAGCATGACTATAATTTTTCGAAGTACATACTTGTTCATTCTTGTTTATACTTAAAGAAATTTACATACATGTTTACAATGCATACTTTTACTTATACGAATTTATTCATACTTGCATAATTTATTTTCATGTTAAAGGATAGTCTTTGATTTAATTTGAGTACTAGTACTTAGATATTAAATAAATCTCTATGGAATAGGTGGTGCCTCTTTTGTTTGTCTATCTCCTTAACCCTTCGTGATGTGTGGATTTCATCACCACACGCCATAACCTAAGTGAAGTTATGGGCACGAGGTTATGGGCGGAGTTTACAAACACTTGAGATTGTATACTATCTTGTGATTTCGAGTAAGAGTTGGTTATGATGTCTAGAAGGGTTATGATTGGTGACGGGTTTTGAACTAAGAAAACAGAACACCAATGGAGTACATACTCTTACGAGTAAGCCTCGGGGTGTTTCTAAGAACAATATTGGAGTATATACTCTTACGAGTTAGCCTCAGGTTGTTCCCAGAAATTAGTTCTCACCTCTCGCGTTACATCTATCCCAACTGGTCATTTCCAACAATTACGAGAATTAACGATAGTTGGTATACATTTTCGCGCGGGCCGCACGGACAAGAGATTTATTCAATAACTAAGTCGTGTATTCCTTTTAAATCATAGGCGCAATCAAAACATAGACGTACTTAAATTGATTTACATTGAGCACGAGTATTGGTTATAAAGTTTCGTTCTATGGAATAGGTGGTGCCTCTTTTTCTGGTTTATCTCCTTAACCCTTCGTGATGTGTGGATTTCATCACCACACGCCATAACCTAAGTGAAGTTATGGGCACGAGGTTGTGGGCGGAGTTTACTAAGAACTTGAGATTATATACTATCTCACAAATTTGGCTGATTGTTGGATATGGTGAATGGGTTTATGATTGGTGCCGGGTTTCGGATCTAAGCAATAGAACACCATTGGAGTATATACCGTAACTGGTTAGCCTCAGGGTGTCTCTAGGAACAACATTGGAGTATATACTCTTACGAGTAAGCCTCGGGTTGTTCTAAATATTAGTCCTTACCTCTCGCGTTATCTCTATTCCTACTAACCATTTCTAAACGTAACTAAGCTGAATTGTAGTCGGTATATATTTTCGCGCGGGCCGCACGTCCAAGAAATTTACCGAATGATCATTTCGCGTACTCTCTGTAAATCATAAGTGCATACGAATACGGATAAATACGAACTTGATAAATACGACATAATCCTTTAAATAGATGGTATATCGGATTATGCATGCTTAGACCTCCTGGAATCAGACTTCATCTTCGGATGAACGAGACCCATTGCACAGTCGAGAGCCTCTGCACCACGTACCATCGGGGCCAAAGGAAATAAATAAAACTTAGTCAAATTTTTGTGTTTATATGTGCATTAAAAACTGTAAAGGACTAACAACCGTTACTTAGCTTGCATAACCTCTTTTTAGGCTTTATGATACTCGGATTTCACTACCGAGTACCCTAACCTAAGTGAAGTTAGGGACATAAGATCGAAGAAGAGGTCATTCTTTGCATTCATTTTTTTTTAGCACGTAACTCGTGTGTTTTCTGCAGGTTCTAACGTTTTCTCTTATGCATTCACTCCATCTTTCACGTAGGATTGTTGTTTAAATGCATTTTATTGAAAGAAAAAAAAAAGTGTGTTGTGCATAAATTCAATGTGAATTATTGTTTGCTTGCATTGGAACCTTGTTTATATATATTCTAACTAAATTCTTAGGTTTAGCATTATATAGTGTCAATTTGCAGAAAACATGTGTCTTAGTCTATTACATTCTTTTGCATAGCCCTTAAATTGATTAAATCATTTGCATATTTAGTGTCTTAAGTATTATAAATTTTGAGTGTTATTAGTAGTTTTTTAGTATTTGTTTGTATTTATGTTTGCTTTGATAGTTTTACTATTTTATTTGTTATCGCTTTGTTTTCTAAATATGCCTTACAATTTTGGTTAGTATTCCTATATTCATCCCAAATTCTTTGTTGATACTAACACTTGGTCTTTGGTGGATGCTCAGGCTAATGAATGTCCGATCGGAATCCTGGACCATCTAGAACAAAGTTTGAGGAGATCGCAGAGAGAATAGCGAGACTTAAAGCTCAAACAGACATCCTGGATCATCCCATCATTGAGGAAGGTTCCGAGTCTTCACATTCATCAACCGACCATACTTTAGCCTCATCAACCGACCACAATTCAGAAGCAGAAGCACAAGAAATCAACATGGCCAATGCAGGACAGTCTCTTCGTCAGCGCACCTGCTCAACCGAATGGAGCAGCGGACCTTCGAGCATTGCTTTTCCACCACCGGGGGAAAACATGAAAGAAGTCGAGCTGAAGAGTGGTTTCCTCCACCGACTACCCATTTTTCACGGACTTTTCAATGAAGATCCAAACAAGCATCTCAAACAATTCCAATTTGTTTGTAACAGCATGAAGCCAGCCGATGCTGATACGGAGCTCTTCAAGCTGAAGGCATTTCCATTCACCCTAGTCGACAGGGCCGAGTCTTGGCTTATGGAACTACCGCCGAACCATATCACTTCATGGAAGCAACTTGCGGACATGTTCCTAGCGAAGTACTTCCCGGCCTCAAAAATCACCGTCTTGAGAAAGCAAATCACTGGCATCACACAGAAATTGGACGAGACCTTCGGCCAATATTACGACCGATTCAAGGTTTTGTGTGCCACTTGCCCATCGCATGGATTTTCCGAGACCAATCTCATGAATTACTTTTACGATGGTCTCAAGCCGATCGATAGGGAATTGCTAGATGCAGCAGCTACAGGTGCATTCATGGACTTAACCGAAATCGAAGCCAGAACTCTCCTTGAAAATCGGGCGAATAATGATGCACAATACGGAATGTCAAACAGACGAGCAGTCGGTGAAGCGAGTTCTACAACCGACGCGGAACGAGGGAACTATGTCAACGGTATAACAAAGCTACCAACGCATCAGGGAGGACAACGGTATAACAATTACAACAACTATGTCAACTGATATACGCATTTTATGCTCGTTTCTTAACGCATTTCCCTTTACGTTTAGCTATGTTATTATCTTAGTTTTATGTTTTCCTTATTTAAATTGTTATTTTGAAGTTCATTACGGTGGAGATTAATATCGACGCAATTCGGAGAAATTTCGGCGATTTTGCGATTTTTGCGATTTTGGACCTCCGAAAATGGGCCGGGCCACAAAGCAAATTGTGGGCCGAATTCTCAACTCTTGTTTCGGCCCATTATCAAGCCCACAATGCATTAATTCGGCAAGGATGGCTTTTGGTGAAGAGGAAAAGTCTTGTTTTGAAAGGGCAAGTCAACATTATCAAGCTAATAATCACAAATGGTGACTACACATGGTGATTCATGCTTAGGGTTCACAAATGGTGACTTGCCATGGTGACTCTTGCTTAGGGTTCACAAATGATCATCACACATGGTGACTTGCATGGTGACTTGCCTTAATGATCATTGCTTGCATTTAATGAAGCAAGGCAAGGTGGAAGAGAGAAGAGCAACATCCTTGCCCTATAAATACCAAGGAGGCCGAACCTTACTAAGGATATCTCTCATTTTACAAGCCAAAGCTTTACACAAATACTCTTCCACCATAAACACTCCAAAGTTCATTACAAAGCCGAAGCACATCCTTTACCATTCCAAGCCGAAGCAAGCAAGGTTACTCCTTCCAAGCCGAAGCTATCAAGCCTCCTCCATCCAACACAATACGCTAAGTCCCTTGTGAAGGAAGTCCATCTCCACCGTAGTTCATCAAGCACTCAAGACAAAAAGTGTAACCATGATCTTCACTCTCATTTCTTTAGCTTTGTATTTGAATCTTTTGATGTATTGGAATAACAAGTTTAGAAAGTTTAGATTTGTGTATCAAATGAATAACAAGTTTAGATTTGTGTTTCATGTGCCTAAACCGATTTGTAATATGCATGTGTTTGTGATTTATAGCTTTTTATGCATGTTTGATACAATCTTAAAGCTTCGAATGCATGTATTAGAAAATACGCTAAGTCCCTCTCTTTTGCATGTTTCGATGATCGTAAGTTGTTTAGGATGTTTATACGCTAAGTTGCATTCCTACACAATTATCACGCATGTGTATTTAGTTAGAAGTTATGAATTTCGCAAGTTACAAAAAGGTTTGATGCATGAAAAGGGTAGGTTAATAAGATGAGTTGATCACATGTAATTAGTAGTGTAACTTCTTATTTTTAGCAAGCATAATTAGACCTTAAGTTTCTTGATTGTTGAAACTTGTCTATGAGTAAAACATGTTAGATACCTAAGAGTTTTAGTTGTGTTTGCATGTTATGTACTTTAATTTCGTAGATTAAATAACCAATTTCCAATCCCCCCAAACTTTTATATTTCCGCTTAATAACGAAACCATGCATGCGCCCTTAATTCCCCGGATAAAGAACGATCCCTACTCGCCGATATTATAAATGACAAAAGAAGGGTTTAAATTGCAATGCGCGTAATCGATGTTTTTAGGGTCGACTTTGTGTTATCGTGAATGCATGTTTTGCGCGTATCAATTTTTGGCGCCGCTGCCGGGGATCGAACCCGGGTCACCCGCGTGACAGGCGGGAATACTTACCACTATACTCCAATCCCCCCAAACTTTTATATTTCCGCTTAATAACGAAACCATGCATGCGCCCTTAATTCCCCGGATAAAGAACGATCCCTACTCGCCGATATTATAAATGACAAAAGAAGGGTTTAAATTGCAATGCGCGTAATCGATGTTTTTAGGGTCGACTTTGTGTTATCGTGAATGCATGTTTTGCGCGTATCAATTTTTGGCGCCGTTGCCGGGGAGTTAGAATGTTTTTTTGTATGATTTCGTTGTACATTTGTGATTAAAAGCATGTCTAAATTTTCGAAGTACATACTTGTTCATTTTTTTATACTTAGAGAAATTTTCATACATGTTTACAATGCCTACTTTTACTTAGCCGAATTTATTCATACTTAGTTTATTTTACACTTGCATAATTTATTTCCATGTTAAAGGATAGTCTTTGATTTAATTTGAGTACTAGTACTTAGTTATTAAATAAATCTCTATGGAATAGGTGGTGCCTCTTTTGTTTGTCTATCTCCTTAACCCTTCGTGATGTGTGGATTTCATCACCACACGCCATAACCTAAGTGAAGTTATGGGCACGAGGTTGTGGGCAGAGTTTACAAACACTTGAGATTGTATACTATCTTGTGAGTTCGAGTAAGAGTTGGTTATGATGTCTAGAAGGGTTATGATTGGTGACGGGTTTTGAACTAAGAAAACAGAACACCAATGGAGTACATACTCTTACGAGTAAGCCTCGGGGTGTTTCTAAGAACAACAATGGAGTATATACTCTTACGAGTTAGCCTCAGGTTGTTCCCAGAAATTAGTTCTCACCTCTCGCGTTACATCTATCCCAACTGGTCATTTCCAACAATTACGAGGATTAACGATAGTTGGTATACATTTTCGCGCGGGCCGCACGGACAAGAGATTTATTCAATAACTAAGTCGTGTATTCCTTTTAAATCATAGGCGCAATCAAAACGTAGACGTACTTAAATTGATTTACATTGTGCACGAGTATTGGTTATAAGGTTTCGTTCTTTGGAATAGGTGGTGCCTCTTTTTCTGGTTTATCTCCTTAACCCCTCGTGATGTGTGGATTTTATCACCACACGCCATAACCTAAGTGAAGTTATGGGCACGAGGTTGTGGGCGGAGTTTACTAAGAACTTGAGATTATATACTATCTCACAAATTTGGCTGATTGTTGGATATGGTGAATGGGTTTATGATTGGTGCCGGGTTTCGGATCTAAGCAATAGAACACCATTGGAGTATATACCGTAACTGGTTAGCCTCGGGGTGTCTCTAGGAACAACATTGGAGTATATACTCTTACGAGTAAGCCTCGGGTTGTTCTAAATATTAGTCCTTACCTCTCGCGTTATCTCTATTCCTACTAACCATTTCTAAACGTAACTAAGCTGAATTGTAGTCGGTATATATTTTCGCGCGGGCCGCACGTCCAGGAACTTTACTTAATGCTCAATTCGCGTACTCTCTGTAAATCATAAGTACATACGAATACGGATAAATATACGAACCCAATAAATACGACATAATCCTTTAAATAGATGGTATATCGGATTATGCATGCTTAGACCTCCTGGAATCAGACTTCATCTTCGGATGAACGAGACCCATTGCACAGTCGAGAGCCTCTGCACCACGTACCATCGGGACCAAAGGAAATAAATAAAACTTAGTCAAATTTTTGTGTTTGTTTGTGCATTAAAAACTGTAAAGGACTAACAAACGTTACTTAGCTTGCATAACCTCTTTTTAGGCTTTATGATACTCGGATTTCACTACCGAGTACCCTAACCTAAGTGAAGTTAGGGACATAAGATCGAAGAAGAGGTCATTCTTTGCATTCATTTTTTTTTAGCACGTAACTCGTGTGTTTTCTGCAGGTTCTAACGTTTTCTCTTATGCATGCACTTCATCTTTCACGTAGGATTGTTGTTTCATGCATTTTATTGAAAAAAAATGTGTGTGGTGCATAAATTCAAAGTGAATTATTGTTTGCTTGTATTTGAACCTTGTTTATATGTGTTCTAACTAAATTCTTAGGTTTAGCATTATATAGTGTTAATTTGCAGAAAACGTATGTTTTAAGTTTATTACATTCTTTTGCATAGCCCTAAAATTGATTAATTCATTTGCATTACTTAGTAAATTACATTTAGTGTCTTAAGTATTATAACTTTTGTGTGTTATTAGTAGTTTTTAAGTATTTGTGAGTATTTATAGTATGTTTTGATAGTTTTACTATTTTATTTGTTATCCCTTTGTTTTCTAAATATGCTTTACAATTTTGGTTAGTATTCCTCTATATATCTCATATTAATTGTTGATACTAACACTTGGTCTTTGGTGGATGTCAGGCTAATGAATGTCCGATCAGAATCCTGGACCATCTAGAACAAACTTTGAGGAGATCGCAGAGAGAATAGCGAGACTTAAAGCTCAAACTGACATCCTGGATTTTCCCATCATCGAAGAAGTTTCCGAGTCTTCACATTCATCAACCGACCATACTTTAGCTTCATCAACCGACCACAATTCAGAAGTAGAAGCACAACAAGTCAACATGGCCAATGCAGGACAATCTCTTCGCCAGCGCACCTGCTCAACCGAATGGAGCAGCGGGCCTTCGAGCATTGCTTTTCCACAACCGGAGGAAAACATGAAGGATATCGAGCTAAAGAGTGGCTTCCTCCACCGACTACCCATTTTCCACGGACTTTCCAATGAAGATCCGAACAAGCATCTCAAACAATTCCAATTTGTTTGCAACAGCATGAAGCCATCTGATGCTGATACGGAGCTCTTCAAGCTGAAGGCATTTCCATTCACCCTAGTCGACAGGGCCGAGTCTTGGCTAATGGAACTACCGCCGAACCATATTACCTCATGGAAGCAACTTGCGGATATGTTCCTAGCGAAGTACTTCCCGGCCTCAAAGATCACCGTCTTGAGAAAGCAAATCACTGGCATCACACAGAAACCGGACGAGACCTTCGGCCAATACTACGACCGATTCAAGGTTTTATGTGCCACTTGCCCATCGCATGGATTCTCCGAGACCAATCTCATGAATTACTTTTACGATGGTCTCAAGCCGATCGATAGGGAATTGCTGGATGCAGCAGCCACCGGTGCATTCATGGACTTAACCGAAACCGAAGCTAGAGCTCTTCTAGAGAATCGGGCGAATAATGATGCACAATACGGAATGTCCAACAGACGAGCAGTCGGTGAGGCGAGTTCAACAACCGACGCGGACGAGAAGTACGACAAACTAGCTCATATGCTAGAGAAGGTGTTAGAACTCGAGACGACAAGAGCGAAGGCAACTCAACGGCCTGTTTGCGGCATATGTCAAACACACGGTCACCACAATGACCAATGCCCTCAAGCGCAGGAGCAGGCAAGCGAGCCGGAGCACGCTAACGCCATCGGCGGATATCAGGGAGGACAAAGGTATAACAACTACAACAACTATGTCAACCGTGATCATCCAGGTTTTAGATGGAGCAGCAACGAGGGAACTTTAAACCCTCCAGCATCTCAACCTCAACAAAGCTACCAACGCCCTCCATTTCAACCACGACCACCAATGCAGCATGGTTCGTCATCACAACCCTTCACCAATCCGGATTACGACAAGATGTTGTCGCAACTTTCGGCCTCAACTCAAGTTCTCCTCGACGGACAATCGAAGACAAAGGAGACACTTGACTCACATGGCCGCGACATCACCGAAGTGAAGAAGCAGCTTGGCCAGCTTGTTGATTTCATGGGCCAAATCAAGGAAACCGGTCGGCTTCCACCTCAAACCACTCCAAATCAAAGAAACGTGAATGCTATAGTCACAAGGAGTGGGAAGATACTTGAGGAACCAAAGACCAAGCGATCTCATCTTGATGAAGTCACCATCGAGGACATCACCAACGAAGAAGAAGATGAGATCGATCCGGCAATTCAAGAGGCCGAGAAAAAGAAGGTGACGCCTAATGTCACCAAGGCACAATCACCTCCACAACCTACCCCAATCAAAGGTAAAAGCCCTATTCCTTCAAATACGGTGATTACTAATTCTCCGTTTGCTGTTGCACCTTTCCCAAGCAGATTAGCAAAATCAAAGAAGAAGGATGCCCAATATGAAGATATCCTGGACATCTTCCGAAAGGTGCAAGTGAATTTGCCCTTGATCGAGTGCATAAAGCAAGTGCCTATATACGCCAAGTTTCTGAAAGAATTATGCACTCAGAGGAGGCAAACTCGAGAGAAGGAGGTCGTGAAGGTGAACGCAACCGTTTCGGCGGTTTTACAGCGTCGGCTACCCCCAAAACTGAAGGACCCAGGGAGCTTTGCAGTACCTTGCGTAATCGGTGACACCCACTTTGAAGACGTGATGCTTGATCTCGGAGCTTCCATCAACGTCATGCCTTACTATCTTTTCGAATCAATGGAGCTTGGAGATCTCAAGCAAGATGGTGTTGTCATCCAGTTAGCCGATCGCACCCACAAGTATCCGAGGGGATACGTAGAAGACGTTCTCGTACAAGTCAACAACTTGATATTCCCAGCCGATTTTTACATAGTTGACATGGAAGAGAGTCCACTGAACACCACGCCATTGCTACTTGGGCGACCTTTCATGCGGACTGCGAGGACGAAGATTGATGTTTTCCAAGGCACTTTCTCCATGGAGATTGATGGAGAAAGAATCGAGTTCAACATCCTGGACGGGATGAAGTTTCCAATGTCGAGCGTAGCTGCCATTTCGACATACGATCCCGTGGATACCTTAGCACAAGGTTACCTCGACACCATCAACGAGGATGAACTCGACATGGCCATTCAACTTGGACATGACGGCCTTCTCGAGGCCTTACTAGAGCTTGAACCTCGAATCCAAGACATGGCCATGGCCCTAAATGCCGCACCACGGAAAGTAAGCTTTTCTCCTCCTATACCAATTACTTTTGGTACTAATAAAATGGTTCCTTCCATTGTAGAAGCTCCCGTTTTAGAACTCAAGCTACTACCGGACCATCTGAAGTATGCGTACTTGGGCGAGAATGAAACTTTACCGGTCATTATTTCGTCCGCGCTAGAAGAGGAACAGGAGGAAAAGCTCGTAAGTGTGCTCAAACGGTACAAGCCCGCAATAGGCTGGACACTTGCGGACATCAAGGGAATAAATCCAGCAACTTGTGTGCATAGGATTTTCCTTGAAGAAGGCACCAAGCCTACGCGGGAAGCACAACGTCGGCTCCACCCTCCGATGATGGAGGTGGTAAAAAAGGAGGTAATTAAACTCATGGACTGTGGAGTTATTTACCCTATTTCTGATAGCCGTTGGGTTTCCCCAGTACAGGTAGTACCCAAGAAATCGGGAATAACCGTCGTCGAGAATCTGGAAAATGAGCTTGTGCCACAACGGACGATCACTGGACACCGAGTGTGCATTGATTACCGGAAGCTCAACGCCGCGACCCGCAAGGATCATTTTCCCTTACCATTCATCGACCAAATGCTGGAAAGATTAGCCGGCCATGCATTTTATTGTTTTCTCGACGGATACTCCGGCTACAACCAAATTAGCATTGCGGAGGAGGATCAAGAAAAGACAACGTTCACGTGCCCGTTCGGAACGTTTGCATATCGCCGCATGCCATTTGGACTGTGTAACGCACCAGGTACATTTCAACGTTGCATGCTCTCAATTTTCTCCGAGTACATTGAAAACATTATTGAAGTATTCATGGACGACTTTAGTGTATTCGGGAATGATTTTGATGCATGCTTAAACAATCTAGAAACTATTTTAAAAAGATGCGTTGAAACGAACTTGGTGCTTAATTGGGAGAAGTGCCATTTCATGGTTACGCAAGGGATAGTGTTAGGTCATATTATCTCTGAAAAAGGGTTAGAAGTAGATAAATCTAAAGTAGATCTTGTGCGTCACTTACCCTCTCCAACTTCGGTTAGAGAGATTCGTTCATTTCTTGGACACGCAGGATTTTATCGGAGGTTTATCAAGGACTTTTCCCACATCTCTCGCCCCTTGTGTAAACTGCTGCAAAAGGAGACCCCGTTCGTCTTTGATGAAGAATGCAACGCTGCCTTCAACAAGTTGAAGGAGCTTCTCACGAGCGCTCCTATTTTATGCAGCCCTGATTGGTCTCTACCATTTGAACTCATGTGCGACGCCTCGGATTATGCCGTAGGAGCTGTCTTGGGTCAGCGGAAGGACAAGAAGCCTTGCGTAATCTATTACGCCTCTCGGACGCTTGATGAAGCGCAAAGAAATTATACTACCACCGAGAAGGAGTTTCTTGCCGTGGTTTTTGCTTTAGATAAATTTCGATCTTATTTACTTCAAACTAAAGTAACTGTGTTTACCGACCATGCAGCTTTGAAGTATCTAATGCTCAAGAAGGACGCAAAACCACGGCTTATCAGATGGATACTTCTACTCCAAGAATTCAACATAGAAATCAAGGATAAGAAGGGAGTAGAAAACGTCGTCGCTGACCACCTATCACGTTTGATAGGTGACCATGAGCCTATCGAGATTGAAGAAACTTTTCCGGATGAAAAACTCTTCGGAATTGAGGTAACTACTTCGGAAACTCCTTGGTATGCCGATATCGTTAATTATTTAGTTACCGGTGAGTTTCCGTCTACCATGCATAAATTTCAACGTGACAAACTTAAGCATAATGCTAGAACCTTTATCTGGGATGAGCCTTATTTATGGAAACAATGCTCCGATTTAGTAATTAGGAGATGTATCCCGGATAGTGAGTTTAAGCCCATTCTAGACTTTTGTCACAATGAAGCATGTGGGGGACACTTTGGTTCTAGGAGGACAGCCCTTAAAATTTTAGATTGCGGTTTCTTTTGGCCTAGTTTATTTCGCGATGCTCATGCATATTGCGCTACATGTGATAAGTGCCAAAGATTCGGTAATTTAGGGCCTAAAGATCAAATGCCACAACACTACATATTTAATGTTGAAATTTTTGATGTGTGGGGTATTGATTTTATGGGACCATTTCCTCCTTCCAATGGTTTTACTTACATTTTACTCGCAGTAGATTATGTTTCTAAATGGGTGGAGGCAAAGGCCACCCGTACTAATGATTCGCGAGTTGTTGCAGATTTCCTACGAACTAACATTTTCAGTAGATTTGGAATGCCACGCGTTCTAATCAGCGATGGAGGAAGTCACTTTTGCAACCGCACGGTGGAAGCACTAATGAGGAAGTATGGCGTAAAACACAAGGTTTCCACACCATACCACCCTCAAACCAATGGAATGGCTGAAGTTTCCAACCGTGAGATAAAGAAGATTTTGGAGCGAACCGTCCGCCCCAACCGGAAAGATTGGAGTCAATGCTTAGACGATGCATTGTGGGCTTACAGGACTGCCTACAAGACCCCCATTGGTATGTCACCTTTCCGATTAATCTATGGGAAGGCGTGCCATCTTCCGGTTGAACTAGAGCACAAGGCATGGTGGGCCGTGAAGAAATTCAACATTGATCGAGATGCCGCAGGCTTACATCGGAAGCTTCAACTTTGTGAACTTGAAGAAATCAGAAATGATGCTTTCGACAATGCGTGGATTTACAAAGAGAAGACGAAAAAGATCCACGATCAGATGATTCGCGGGAAGAGTTTTGAACCAGGGCAGAAAGTATTACTTTTCAATTCAAGACTTAAGCTCTTTCCGGGAAAGCTTCGCTCTCGATGGATGGGGCCATTCGTAGTTTCTCAAGTACTACCTCATGGAGCAGTTCTCATTCGATCTATCGACAAAGGTAGTGAGTTCAAAGTAAATGGCCATCGCTTGAAGCCCTATTTTGAGGCATTTGTGGAGCACACCGTGGAGGAGATGCAACTCCAAGAACCGGCCATTTCAAAACCAAACTAATGCATCACGTCCAAAGCTAACGACGTAAAACCAGCGCTCATTGGGAGGCAACCCAATAGGGAGACAACAGATTTGATTTCTTCTCCCCTTTTACTTAATTTAATGGCTTTTTGCGTGTTAGATTAAAATTTTCGTAGATCCTATACTCCATGTTTAAATTCTATGTTTTCTTTAAGTACATTGAGGGCAATGTAGAGTTTAAGTGTGGGGGAAGGGTTTACAATTTAATTGTGTCTAAATTAGTGTTTTTCAGAGTCTTTAGGATGCCCTTAACTAGTCAATGATGAAATTGGATCAATACGAACACATATGGCGTATGAATCACATGCATCGAATTCTTGTGCTAATTGAGATATTCTATATGTTTTTAACATGTAGTAGATATGAATTGCAAAACATGGTACAGAAATCGCATGCTTGAATAAGTTTTTAATCATATGAACCCTATGTGAGCTTTTGAGCTATCTATTCTTTATTCGAGTGAATATGCATCCATTTCGTAGCTACTAGCTTATATATGCCTCATTTAATTGCTTGCCATAGATTTTAATGAACTAGAGAATACTAGAACTTACTCATGTCAATTTGCAAAGCTTTTAAGTTGATACATACTTTGATTTTGGAAATGATTAAAGGCATTTAGGATTTTCCACCACATTGCCATATATCCATGTATCCCAATTGTACGCACAAGTTGCGACACCCCTAGATAAACCAATTGAGCCCACGTTAAGCTTTTCTTTCATCACCATATATACCTAAACACTTACCCTAGTATAGAATATCCTTACCTTTGTTCCGGAAACTTGGTGAGAATTTTTCGAAACTAGCACATAAGATGGTGGTTCGGTAGGAAAGATTGGAAGAGTTAATGTGAGTAAGGGGAAAGACTTGTCCAATAGCTAAAAAAGTATGAGATTGCCAAAAAAAAAAGAAAAGAAAAAAATATATATTTGAGAGAATGAAAAGAAAAAAAAATATATTATATCTCTCATGGCAACATGTTGTTCTAAAGTAGAAACCAATTGGATTAACGTCCCCCTTATTTACGGATTTGGAGTTTACGATAAATTGAAGGCCTAAAAATAGAACAAAATATGGTCTTTGTCCTGTCTGAACAGCTCAAAGGGTAGATTAGCTTGAAGTATACATGGTAACATACAAATGGAGATGGAGGACTAATATGGTGCTAGACTAAGTCATTGGAACATTTTTATCACCACATATCTAAATTTCGAATGCCTTAGCCTTAACCCCATTACAACCTCACTAAAGTCCTTTATGATCCTTAATGAGTAGCTTTCAATTAGTAGAGTAAGTTGCATGAGTAAGCTTATGGTTTTGGTTCATTTGTGCAAGCAATCAAACTTTATTCATGTGGTTTTCATTTCAATTCATATACACTCTAAGTGAACCATTTTCATGAGTGCATCCTTGTGAGTTGATTAAACCTTTATTCAAAGCATGCACAGCTATAACATAACCATTGTTTTCTCTATGTCTTACTTGTTCATTACATAAATATATCGCAATTATCTCTTGAATTCGTTGAGCATGCAAAGTTGAAAATCATGTGAGACATCGCCATATACTTATGAAAATTCTGAGACAAATTTTAGCTAAGGGCTTAGTTGTGTTCTTTCTTTTAAATTTTTTAGAGAGTCTTAGTTTAACTTAGTGTTTGCTAAGGGACTAGCAAAGTCTAAGTGTCGGGGAATTTGATATACGCATTTTATGCTCGTTTCTTAACGCATTTCCCTTTACGTTTAGCTATGTTATTATCTTAGTTTTATGTTTTCCTTATTTAAATTGTTATTTTGAAGTTCATTACGGTGGAGATTAATATCGACGCAATTCGGAGAAATTTCGGCGATTTTGCGATTTTTGCGATTTTGGACCTCCGAAAATGGGCCGGGCCACAAAGCAAATTGTGGGCCGAATTCTCAACTCTTGTTTCGGCCCATTATCAAGCCCACAATGCATTAATTCGGCAAGGATGGCTTTTGGTGAAGAGGAAAAGTCTTGTTTTGAAAGGGCAAGTCAACATTATCAAGCTAATAATCACAAATGGTGACTACACATGGTGATTCATGCTTAGGGTTCACAAATGGTGACTTGCCATGGTGACTCTTGCTTAGGGTTCACAAATGATCATCACACATGGTGACTTGCATGGTGACTTGCCTTAATGATCATTGCTTGCATTTAATGAAGCAAGGCAAGGTGGAAGAGAGAAGAGCAACATCCTTGCCCTATAAATACCAAGGAGGCCGAACCTTACTAAGGATATCTCTCATTTTACAAGCCAAAGCTCTACACAAATACTCTTCCACCATAAACACTCCAAAGTTCATTACAAAGCCGAAGCACATCCTTTACCATTCCAAGCCGAAGCAAGCAAGGTTACTCCTTCCAAGCCGAAGCTATCAAGCCTCCTCCATCCAACACAATACGCTAAGTCCCTTGTGAAGGAAGTCCATCTCCACCGTAGTTCATCAAGCACTCAAGACAAAAAGTGTAACCATGATCTTCACTCTCATTTCTTTAGCTTTGTATTTGAATCTTTTGATGTATTGGAATAACAAGTTTAGAAAGTTTAGATTTGTGTATCAAATGAATAACAAGTTTAGATTTGTGTTTCATGTGCCTAAACCGATTTGTAATATGCATGTGTTTGTGATTTATAGCTTTTTATGCATGTTTGATACAATCTTAAAGCTTCGAATGCATGTATTAGAAAATACGCTAAGTCCCTCTCTTTTGCATGTTTCGATGATCGTAAGTTGTTTAGGATGTTTATACGCTAAGTTGCATTCCTACACAATTATCACGCATGTGTATTTAGTTAGAAGTTATGAATTTCGCAAGTTACAAAAAGGTTTGATGCATGAAAAGGGTAGGTTAATAAGATGAGTTGATCACATGTAATTAGTAGTGTAACTTCTTATTTTTAGCAAGCATAATTAGACCTTAAGTTTCTTGATTGTTGAAACTTGTCTATGAGTAAAACATGTTAGATACCTAAGAGTTTTAGTTGTGTTTGCATGTTATGTACTTTAATTTCGTAGATTAAATAACCAATTTCCAATCCCCCCAAACTTTTATATTTCCGCTTAATAACGAAACCATGCATGCGCCCTTAATTCCCCGGATAAAGAACGATCCCTACTCGCCGATATTATAAATGACAAAAGAAGGGTTTAAATTGCAATGCGCGTAATCGATGTTTTTAGGGTCGACTTTGTGTTATCGTGAATGCATGTTTTGCGCGTATCATCAACCGTGATCATCCGGGGTTTAGATGGAGCAGCAACGAGGGAACTTTGAACCCTCCAGCACCTCAACAAAGCTACCAACGCCCTCCATTTCAACCAAGGCCACCGATGCAGAAGGGTTCGTCTTCGCAATCCTTCACCAATCCGGATTACGACAAGATGTTGTCGCAACTTTCGGCTTCCACTCAAGTTCTCCTCGACGGACAATCGAAGACAAAGGAAACACTTGACTCACATGGCCGCGACATCACTGAAGTGAAGAAGCAACTCGGCCAACTTGTTGATTTCATGGGCCAAATCAAAGAAACCGGTCGGCTTCCACCTCAAACCACTCCTAATCAAAGAAACGTGAATGCTATAGTCACAAGGAGTGGGAAGACACTTGAAGAGCCAAAGACCAAGCGATCTCATCTTGATGAAGTCACCATCGAGGACATCACCAACGAAGAAGAAGATGAGATCGATCCGGCAATTCAAGAGGCCGAGAAAAAGAAGGTGACGCCTAATGTCACCAATGCACAATCACCTCCACATCCTACCCCAATCAAAGGTAAAAACCATATTCCTTCAAATACGGTTATTACTAATTCTCCGTTTGCTGTTGCACCTTTCCCTAGCAGATTGTCAAAATCAAAGAAGAAGGATGCCCAATATGAAGATATTTTGGACATCTTCCGAAAGGTGCAAGTGAATTTGCCCTTGATCGAGTGCATAAAACAGGTGCCGATATACGCAAAGTTTCTGAAAGAATTATGCACACAGAGGAGGCAAACTCGAGAGAAGGAGGTTGTGAAGGTGAACGCAACCGTTTCGGTGGTTTTGCAGCGTCGGCTACCCCCAAAACTGAAGGACCCAGGGAGCTTTGCAGTTCCTTGCGTAATCGGTGACACCCACTTCCAAGACGTTATGCTTGATCTCGGAGCTTCCATCAACGTCATGCCTTACTATCTATTCGAATCGATGGAGCTTGGAGATCTCAAGCAAGATGGTGTTGTCATCCAATTAGCCGATCGCACCCACAAGTATCCGAGGGGATACGTAGAAGACGTTCTCGTGCAAGTCAACAACTTGATATTCCCAGCGGATTTTTATATCGTTGACATGGAAGAGAGTCCACTGAACACCACGCCACTACTGCTTGGGCGACCTTTCATGCGGACTGCGAGAACGAAGATTGATGTGTTTCAAGGCACTTTCTCCATGGAGATTGATGGAGAAAGAATCGAGTTCAACATCCTGGACGGGATGAAGTTTCCAATGTCGAGCGTAGCTGCCATTTCGACATACGATCCTGTGGATACCTTAGCACAAGGCTACCTCGACACCATCAATGAGGATGAACTCGACATGGCCATTCAACTTGGGCATGACGGCCTTCTCGAGGCTTTACTAGAGCTTGAACCTCGAATTCAAGACATGGCCATGGCCCTAAATGCCGCACCACGAAAAGTAAGCTTTTCTCCTCCTTTACCAATTACTTTTGGTACTAATAAAATGGTTCCTTCCATCGTAGAAGCTCCAGTTTTAGAACTCAAGCTACTACCGGACCATCTGAAGTATGCGTACTTGGGCGAGAATGAAACCTTACCGGTCATTATTTCGTCCGCGCTAGAAGAGGAGCAGGAGGAGAAGCTCGTGAGTGTGCTCAAACGGTACAAACCCGCAATAGGCTGGACACTTGCGGACATCAAGGGAATAAATCCAGCAACCTGTGTGCATAGGATTTTCCTTGAAGAAGGCACCAAGCCTACGCGGGAAGCACAACGTCGGCTCCACCCTCCGATGATGGAGGTGGTAAAAAAGGAGGTAATTAAACTCATGGACTGTGGAGTTATTTACCCTATTTCTGATAGCCGTTGGGTTTCCCCAGTGCAGGTAGTACCAAAGATATCGGGAATTACCGTCGTCGAGAATCTGGAAAATGAACTTGTGCCACAACGGACGATCACTGGACACCGAGTGTGCATTGATTACCGGAAGCTAAACGCTGCAACCCGCAAGGATCATTTTCCCTTACCATTCATCGACCAAATGCTGGAAAGATTAGCCGGCCATGCATTTTATTGTTTTCTCGACGGATATTCCGGCTACAACCAAATTAGCATTGCGGAGGAAGATCAAGAAAAGACAATGTTCACGTGCCCGTTCGGAACGTTTGCCTATCGCCGCATGCCATTTGGACTGTGTAACGCACCAGGTACATTTCAACGTTGCATACTCTCAATTTTCTCCGAGTACATTGAAAAAATTATTGAAGTATTCATGGACGACTTTAGTGTATTTGGGAGTGATTTTGATGCATGCTTAAACAATTTAGAAACAATTTTACAAAGATGCGTTGAAACGAACTTGGTGCTTAATTGGGAGAAGTGCCATTTCATGGTTACGCAAGGGATAGTGTTAGGTCATATTATTTCCGAAAAAGGGTTAGAAGTTGATAAATCTAAAGTAGATCTTGTGCGTCACTTACCCTCTCCAACTTCGGTTAGAGAGATTCGTTCATTTCTTGGACACGCAGGATTTTATCGTAGGTTTATCAAAGACTTTTCCCACATCTCGCGCCCGTTGTGTAAACTGCTGCAAAAGGAGACCCCGTTCGTCTTTGATGAAGAATGCAACGCTGCCTTCAACAAGTTGAAGGAGCTTCTCACGAGCGCTCCTATTTTGTGCAGCCCTGATTGGTCTCTGCCATTTGAACTCATGTGCGACGCCTCGGATTATGCCGTAGGAGCCGTCTTGGGTCAGCGGAAGGACAAGAAGCCTTGCGTAATCTATTACGCCTCTCGGACGCTTGATGAAGCTCAAAGAAATTATACTACCACCGAGAAGGAGTTTCTTGCCGTGGTTTTTGCTTTAGATAAATTTCGATCTTATTTACTTCAAACTAAAGTAACTGTGTTTACCGATCATGCAGCTTTGAAGTATCTAATGCTCAAGAAGGACGCAAAACCACGACTTATCAGATGGATACTTCTACTCCAAGAATTCAACATCGAAATCAAGGATAAGAAGGGAGTAGAAAACGTCGTCGCTGACCACCTATCACGTTTAATAGGTGACCATGAGCCTGTCGAGATTGAAGAAACTTTTCCAGATGAAAAACTCTTCGGAATTGAGGTAACTACTTCGGAAACTCCTTGGTATGCAGATATCGTAAATTACTTAGTTACCGGTGAGTTTCCATCTACCATGCATAAATTTCAACGTGACAAACTTAAGCATAATGCTAGAACCTTTATCTGGGATGAGCCTTATTTATGGAAACAATGCTCCGATTTAGTAATTAGGAGATGTATCCCGGATAGTGAGTTTAAGCCTATTTTAGACTTTTGTCACAATTAAGCATGTGGGGGACACTTTGGTTCTAGGAGGACAGCCCTTAAGATTTTAGATTGCGGTTTCTTTTGGCCTAGTTTATTTCGCGATGCTCATGCATATTGTGCTGCATGTGATAAGTGCCAGAGATTCGGTAATTTAGGCCCTAGAGATCAAATGCCACAGCACTACATATTTAATGTTGAAATTTTTGATGTGTGGGGTATTGATTTCATGGGACCATTTCCTCCCTCCAATGGTTTTACTTATATCTTACTCGCAGTAGATTATGTTTCTAAATGGGTGGAGGCAAAGGCCACCCGTACTAATGATTCGCGAGTTGTTGCAGATTTCCTACGAACTAACATTTTCAGTAGATTTGGAATGCCACGCGTTCTAATCAGCGATGGAGGAAGTCACTTTTGCAACCGCACAGTGGAAGCACTAATGAGGAAGTATGGCGTAAAACACAAGGTTTCCACACCATACCACCCTCAAACCAATGGAATGGCTGAAGTTTCCAACCGTGAAATCAAGAAGATTTTGGAGCGAACCGTCCGCCCAAACCGGAAAGATTGGAGTCAATGCTTAGACGATGCATTGTGGGCTTACAGGACTGCCTACAAGACCCCCATTGGTATGTCACCTTTCCGATTAATTTATGGGAAGACGTGCCATCTTCCGGTTGAATTGGAGCACAAGGCATGGTGGGCTGTGAAGAAATTCAACATCGATCGAGATGCCGCAGGCTTGCATCGGAAGCTACAACTATGTGAACTAGAAGAAATCAGAAATGATGCTTTCGACAATGCGTGGATTTACAAAGAGAAGACGAAAAAGATCCACGATCAGATGATTCGCGGGAAGAGTTTTGAACCTGGGCAGAAAGTATTGCTTTTCAATTCAAGACTTAAGCTCTTTCCGGGAAAGCTTCGCTCTCGATGGATGGGGCCATTCCTAGTTTCTCAAGTTCTACCTCATGGAGCAGTTCTCATTCGATCTATCGACAAAGGTAGTGAGTTCAAAGTAAATGGCCATCGCTTGAAGCCATATTTTGAGGCATTTGCGGAGCACACCGTGGAGGAGATGCAACTCCAAGAACCGGCCATTTCAAAAACAAAATGATGCATCACGTCCAAAGCTAACGACGTAAAACAAGCGCTTGTTGGGAGGCAACCCAATAGGGAGACAACAGATTTGTTTTCTTCTCCCCTTTTACTTAATTTAATGGCTTTTGCATTTTAAATTAGAATTTTCGTAGATCCTATACTCCATGTTTAATTCTATACTTTTACTTTAGTACATTGAGGGCAATGTAGAGTTTAAGTGTGGGGGAAGGGTTTACAATTTAATTGTGTCTAAATTAGTGTTTTTTAGAGTCTTTAGGATGCCTTAACTAGTCAATGATGAAATTAGACCGATACGAACACATTTGGCGTATGAATCACATGCATCGAATTCTTGTGCTAATTGAGATATTCTATATGTTTTTAACATGTAGTAGATATGAATTGCAAAACATGGTACAGAAATCGCATGCTTGAATAAGTTTTTAATCATATGAACCCTATGTGAGCTTTTGAGCTATCTGTTCTTTATTCGAGTGAATATGCATCCAATTCGTAGCTACTAGCTTATATATGCCTCATTTGATTGCTTGCCATAGATTTTAATGAACTAGAGAATGCTAGAACTTACTCATGTCAATTTGCAAAGCTTTTAAGTTGATACATACTTTGATTTCGGAAATGATTAAAGGCATTTAGGATTTTCCACCACTTCGCCAAATATCCATGTATCCCATTTTGTACGCACAAGTTGCGACACCCCTAGATAAACCAATTGAGCCCACGTTAAGCTTTTCTTTCATCACCATATATACCTAAACACTTACCCTAGTATAGAATATCCTTACCTTTGTTCCGGAAACTTGGTGAGAATTTTTCGAAACTAGCACATAAGATTATGGTTTGGTAGGAAAGATTGAAAGAGTTAATGTGAGTAAGGGGAAAGACTTGTCCAAATAACTTAAAAAGTATGAAATTGCCAAAAAGAAAAGAAAAAATATTTGAGAGAATGAAAAGAAAAAATTATTATCTCTCATGGCAATATGTTGTGTTCTAAGAATAAACCATTTGGATTAACGTCCCCCTTATTTGCGGATTTGGAGTTTACGATAAATTGAAGGCCTAAAAAAATAGAACAAAATATGGCCCTTGTCCTGTCCGAAAAGCTCAAAGGGTAGATTAGTGCATTGAAGTATACATGGTAACATTCAAATGGAGATGGAGGACTGAATATGGTGCTAGACTAAGTCGTTGGAACGTTTTTATCACCACATATCTAAATTTCGAATGCCTTAGCCTTAATGATACGCGCAAAACATGCATTCACGTTAACTTAAAAACACAGATTACGCGCATTGCAATTTAAACCCTTCTTTTGTCATTTGTAATATTGGCGAGTAGGGATCGTTCTTTATCCGGGGAATTAAGGGCGCATGCCTGGTTTCGTTAATAAGCGGAAATATAAATGTTGGGGGGATTGGAAGTTGGTTGTTTAATCTACGAAATTAAAGTACAAAAACATGCAAACACAACTAAAACTCTTAGGCATCTAACATGTTTTACTCATAGACAAGTTTCAACAATCAAGAAACTTAAAGTCTAATTATGCTTGCTAAAAATAAGAAGTTACACTACTAATTACATGTGATCATCTCATCTTATTAACCTACCCTTTTCATGCATCAAACCTTTTTGTAAGTTACGAAATTCATAACTTCTAACTAAATACACATGCTTAATAATTGAGTAGGAATGCAACTTAGCGTATAAACATCCTAAACAACATACGATCATCGAAACATGCGAAAGAGAGGGACTTAGCGTATTTTCTAACACATGCATTCGAAGCTTTAAGATTGTATCAAACATGCATAAAAGGCTAGAAATCATAAACACATGCATATTACAAATCTGTTTAAGAGGATAAAACACAAATCTAAACTTGTTCTTCATTTGATACATAAATGTATTCCAATACATCAAAAGGTTCAAATACAAAGCAAAAGAAATGAAAGTGAAGATCATGGTTACACTTTTTGTCTTGAATGCTTGATGATCTACGGTGGAGATGGATTTCCTTCACAAGGGACTTGGCGTATTGTGTTGGATGGAGGAGGATTGCTTCGGCTTGGATGGAGAAGATGTGCTTCGGCTTTGCTTGAGAATCCTTGAAGTGTTTATGGTGGAGGAGTATTTGTGTAGAGTTTTTGCTTGTAAAATGAGAGATGCATAATATATGGCCAGCCTCCTCTCTTATATAGGCAAGGGATGTTGCCTTCTCTCTTCCACCTTGCCTCCCTCCATTTAATGCAAGCCTTAGTCACCTAGGCAAGTCACCATTTGTGATCATCATTTATGAACCCTAAGCAAGAGTCACCATGCAAGTCACCATTTATAAACCCTAAGCAAGAGTCACCATGGCAAGTCACATGGCAAGTCATCATTTGTGATGATCACAAAGCTTAGTCACTAAAATGAGTCACAAAGCTTGATATTGTTGACTTTTCCTCTTCCCCAAAGTGAATCCTAGCAGAATTGAATGGTCATGGGCTTGATAATGGGCCGAAACAAGAGTTGAGAAATCGGCCCATAATTTGCTTTTTGGTCCGGCCCATTTCCGGTGGTCCGAAATCGCAAAAATCGCAAAATCGCCGAAATTCCTCCGAATTGCGTCGTTATTAATCTCCACCGTAAATATCTTCAAAATAACAAATTAAATAAGGAAAACATAAAAACTAAGATAATAACATAGCTAAACATAAAGGGAAATGCGTTAAGAAACGAGCATAAAATGCGTATATCAAATTCCCCCACACTTAGACTTTGCTAGTCCCTTAGCAAACACTAAGTTAAACTAAGACTCCCTAAGAATTTAAAACAAAGGAAACAACATAACTAAGCCCTTAGCTAAAATTTGTCTCAGAATTTGCATAAGTATATGGCGATGGCTCACATGAATTTCAACTTTGTATGCTCAACGAATTCAAGAGATAATTGCGATATAATTTATGTAATGAACAAGTAAGACATAGAGAAAACAGTGGTTATGTTTATAGCTGTGCATGCTTTGAATAAATGTTTAATCAACTCACAAGGATGCACTCATCATATTTTTCACTCATGACAAGGGTTCACTTAAAGTCTATATGAATTGAAATGAAAATCACATGAATGAAGTTTGATTGCTTGCACAAATGAACCAAAACCATAAGCTTACTCATGCAACTTACTCTACTAATTGAAAGCTACTCATTTTAAGGATCATAAAGGACTTTTAGTGAGGTTGTAATGGGGTTAAGGCTAAGGCATTCGAAATTTAGATATGTGGTGATAAAAACGTTCCAACGACTTAGTCTAGCACCAAATTCGTCCTCCATCTCCACTCGAATGTTACCATGTATACTTCAATTTAAACTACCCTTTGAGCTTTTCGGACAGGACAAAGGCCATATTTGTTCTATTTTTGGGCCTTCAATTTGTCGTAATCTCCAAATCCGCAAAATAAGGGGGACGTTAATCCAATTGGTTTCTACTTTAGAACACAACATATTGCCATGAGAGATAATAATAATTTTTTTTTTCTTTTCATTCTCTCAAATATAATTTTTTTCTTTTCTTTTTGGCAATCTCAAACTTTTTTTAGCTATTTGGACAAGTCTTTCCCCTTACTCACATTAACTCTTTTAATCTTTCCTACCAAACCATAATCTTATGTGCTAGTTTCGAAAAATTCTCACCAAGTTTCCAGAACAAGGGTAAGGATATTCTATACTAGGGTAAGTGTTTAGGTATATATGGTGATGAAAGAAAAGCTTAACGTGGGCTCAATTGGTTTATCTAGGGGTGTCGCAACTTGTGCGTACAAATGGGATACATGGATATTTGGCAATGTGGTGGAAAAATCCTAAATGCCTTTAATCATTTCCAAAATCAAAGTATGTATCAACTTAAAAGCTTTGCAAATTGACATGAGTAAGTTCTAGTATTCTCTAGTTCATTAAAATCTATGGCAAGCAATTGAATGAGGCATATATAAGCTAGTAGCTACGAAATGGATGCATATTCACTCGAATAAAGAACAGATAGCTCAAAAGCTCACATAGGGTTCATATGATTAAAAACTTATTTAAGCATGCGATTTTCTGTACCATGTTTTGCAATTCATATCTACTACATGTTAAAAACATATAGAATATCTCAATTAGCACAAGAATTCGATGCATGTGATTCATACGCCATGTGTTCGTATCGGTCAAATTTCATCATCGACTAGCTAAGGGCATCCTAAAGACTCTGAAAAACACTAATTTAGACACAATTAAATTATAAACCCTTCCCCCACACTTAAACTCTACATTGCCCTCAATGTAGTAAAGTAACAGTATAGAATTAAACATGGAGTATAGGATCTACGAAAATTCTAGTTTAAAATACAAAAGCCATTAAATTAAGTAAAAGGGGAGAAGAAAACAAATCTGTTGTCTCCCTATTGGGTTGCCTCCCAATAAGCGCTTGTTTTACGTCGTTAGCTTTGGACGTGATGCATCATTTTGTTTTTGAAATGGCCGGTTCTTGGAGTTGCATCTCCTCCACGGTGTGTTCCGCAAATGCCTCAAAATAGGGCTTCAAGCGATGGCCATTTACTTTGAACTCACTACCTTTGTCGATAGATCGAATGAGAACTGCTCCATGAGGTAGAACTTGAGAAACTATGAATGGCCCCATCCATCGAGAGCGAAGCTTTCCCGGAAAGAGCTTAAGTCTTGAATTGAAAAGCAATACTTTCTGCCCAACTTCAAAACTCTTCCCGCGAATCATCTGATCATGGATCTTTTTCGTCTTCTCTTTGTAAATCCACGCATTGTCGAAAGCATCATTTCTGATTTCTTCTAGTTCACAAAGTTGTAGCTTCCGATGCAAACCTGCTGCATCTCGATCGATGTTGAATTTCTTCACGGCCCACCATGCCTTGTGCTCCAATTCAACCGGAAGATGGCACGTCTTCCCATAAATTAATCGGAAAGGTGACATACCAATGGGGGTCTTGTAGGCAGTCCTGTAAGCCCACAATGCATCGTCTAAGCATTGACTCCAATCTTTCCGGTTTGGGCGGACGGTTCGCTCCAAAATCTTCTTGATCTCACGGTTGGAAACTTCAGCCATTCCATTTGTTTGAGGGTGGTATGGTGTGGAAACCTTGTGTTTTACGCCATACTTCCTCATCAGTGCTTCCACCGTGCGGTTGCAAAAGTGACTTCCTCCATCGCTGATTAGAACGCGTGGCATTCCAAATCTACTGAAAATGTTAGTTCGTAGGAAATCTGCAACAACTCGCGAATCATTAGTACGGGTGGCCTTTGCCTCCACCCATTTAGAAACATAATCTACTGCGAGTAAGATATAAGTAAAACCATTGGAGGGAGGAAATGGTCCCATAAAATCAATACCCCACACATCAAAAATTTCAACATTAAATATGTAGTGTTGTAGCATTTGATCTCTAGGGCCTAAATTACCGAATCTCTGGCACTTATCACATGCAGCACAATATGCATGAGCATCGCGAAATAAACTAGGCCAAAAGAAACCGCAATCTAAAATCTTAAGGGCTGTCCTCCTTGAACCAAAATGTCCCCCACATGCTTCATTGTGACAAAAGTCTAGAATAGGCTTAAATTCACTATCCGGGATACATCTCCTAATTACTAAATCGGAGCATTGTTTCTATAAATAAGGCTCATCCCAGATAAAGGTTCTAGCATTATGCTTAAGTTTGTCACGTTGAAATTTATGCATGGTAGACGGAAACTCACCGGTAACTAAGTAATTTACGATATCTGCATACCATGGAGTTTCCGGAACAGTTACCTCAATTCCGAAGAGTTTTTCATCCGGAAAAGTGTCCTTAATTTCAACAGCCTCATTCTCACCGATCAAGCGTGATAGGTGGTCAGCGACAACATTTTCTACTCCCTTCTTATCCTTGATTTCGACGTTGAATTCTTGGAGTAGAAGTATCCATCTTATAAGCCGTGGTTTTGCGTCCTTCTTTAGCATTAGATACTTCAAAGCTGCATGATCAGTATACACAGTTACTTTAGTTTGAAGTAAATAAGACCGAAATTTATCTAAAGCAAAAACCACGGCAAGAAACTCCTTCTCGGTGGTAGTATAATTTCTTTGCGCTTCATCAAGCGTCCGAGAGGCGTAATAGATTACGCAAGGCTTCTTGTCCTTCCGCTGACCCAAGACGGCTCCTACGGCATAATCCGAGGCGTCGCACATGAGTTCAAATGGCAGAGACCAATCAGGGCTGCACAAAATAGGAGCGCTCGTGAGAAGCTCCTTCAACTTGTTGAAGGCAGCGTTGCATTCTTCATCAAAGACGAACGGGGTCTCCTTTTGCAGCAGTTTACACAACGGGCGCGAAATGTGGGAAAAGTCCTTGATAAACCTACGATAAAATCCTGCGTGTCCAAGAAATGAACGAATCTCTCTAACCGAAGTTGGAGAGGGTAAGTGACGCACAAGATCTACTTTAGATTTATCAACTTCTAAAATGGCACTTCTCCCAATTAAGCACCAAATTCGTTTCAACGCATCTTTGTAAAATAGTTTCTAAATTGTTTAAGCATGCATCAAAATCATTCCCAAATACACTAAAGTCGTCCATGAATACTTCAATAATTTTTTCAATGTACTCGGAGAAAATTGAGAGCATGCAACGTTGAAATGTACCTGGTGCATTGCACAGTCCAAATGGCATGCGGCGATAGGCAAACGTTCCGAAAGGGCACGTGAACGTTGTCTTTTCTTGATCCTCCTCCGCAATGCTAATTTGGTTGTAGCCGGAATATCCGTCGAGAAAACAATAAAATGCATGGCCGGCTAATCTTTCCAGCATTTGGTCGATGAATGGTAAGGGAAAATGATCCTTGCGGGTTGCGGCGTTGAGCTTCCGGTAATCAATGCACACTCGGTGTCCAGTGATCGTCCGTTGTGGCACAAGTTCATTTTCCAGATTCTCGACGACGGTAATTCCCGATTTCTTAGGTACTACCTGCACTGGGGAAACCCAACGGCTATCAGAAATAGGGTAAATAACTCCACAGTCCATGAGTTTAATTACCTCCTTTTTTACCACCTCCATCATCGGAGGGTGGAGCCGACGTTGCGCTTCTCGCGTAGGCTTGGTGCCTTCTTCAAGGAAAATCCTATGCACACATGTTGCTGGATTTATTCCCTTGATGTCCGCAAGTGTCCAGCCTATTGCAGGTTTGTATCGTTTGAGCACACTCACGAGCTTCTCCTCCTGTTCCTCTTCTAGTGCGGACGAAATAATGACCGGTAAAGTTTCATTCTCGCCCAAGTACGCATACTTCAGATGGTCCGGTAGTAGCTTGAGTTCTAAAACTGGAGCTTCTACGATGGAAGGAACCATTTTATTAGTACCAAAAGTAATTGGTAAAGGAGGAGAAAAGCTTACTTTTCGTGGTGCGGCATTTAGGGCCATGGCCATGTCTTGAATTTGAGGCGTCAGCTCTAGTAAAGCCTCGAGAAGGCCGTCATGCCCAAGTTGAATGGCCATGTCGAGTTCATCCTCATTGATGGTGTCGAGGTAGCCTTGTGCTAAGGTATCCACAGGATCGTATGTCGAAATGGCAGCTACGCTCGACATTGGAAACTTCATCCCATCCAGGATGTTGAACTCGATTCTTTCTCCATCAATCTCCATGGAGAAAGTGCCTTGAAACACATCAATCTTCGTTCTCGCAGTCCGCATGAAAGGTCGCCCAAGCAGTAGTGGCGTGGTGTTCAGTGGACTCTCTTCCATGTCAACGATATAAAAATCGGCTGGGAATATCAAGTTGTTGACTTGCACGAGAACGTCTTCTACGTATCCCCTCGGATATTTGTGGGTGCGATCGGCTAATTGGATGACAACACCATCTTGCTTGAGATCTCCAAGCTCCATCGATTCGAATAGATAGTAAGGCATGACGTTGATGGAAGCTCCGAGATCAAGCATCACGTCTTGGAAGTGGGTGTCACCTATTACGCAGGGAACTGCAAAGCTCCCTGGGTCCTTCAGTTTTGGGGGTAGCCGACGCTGCAAAACCGCCGAAACGGTTGCGTTCACCTTCACAACCTCCTTCTCTCGAGTTTGCCTCCTCTGTGTGCATAATTCTTTCAGAAACTTTGCGTATATCGGCACCTTTTTTATGCACTCGATCAAGGGCAAATTCACTTGCACCTTTCGGAAGATGTCCAAAATATCTTCATATTGGGCATCCTTCTTCTTTGATTTATTTAATCTGCTAGGGAAAGGTGCAACAGCAAACGGAGAATTAGTAATAACCGTATTTGAAGGAATATGGTTCTTACCTTTGATTGGGGTAGGATGTGGAGGTGATTGTGCCTTGGTGACATTAGGCATCACCTTCTTTTTCTCGGCCTCTTGAATTGCCGGATCGATCTCATCTTCTTCTTCGTTGGTGATGTCCTCAATGGTGACTTCATCAAGATGAGATCGCTTGGTCTTTGGTTCCTCAAGTATCTTCCCACTCCTTGTGACTATAGCATTCACGTTTCTTTGATTAGGAGTGGTTTGAGGTGGAAGCCGACCGGTTTCCTTGATTTGGCCCATGAAATCAACAAGCTGGCCAAGCTGCTTCTTCACTTCGGTGATGTCGCGGCCATGTGAGTCAAGTGTCTCCTTTGTCTTCGATTGTCCGTCGAGGAGAACTTGAGTGGAGGCCGAAAGTTGCGACAACATCTTGTCGTAATCCGGGTTGGTGAAGGATTGCGAAGACGAACCCTGCTGCATCGGTGGCCTTGGTTGAAATGGAGGGCGTTGGTAGTTTTGTTGAGGTGCTGGAGGGTTCAAAGTTCCCTCGTTGCTGCTCCATCTAAAACCTGGATGATCACGGTTGACATAATTGTTATAATTGTTATACCGTTGTCCTCCCTGATATCCGCCGATGGCGTTAGCGTGCTCCGGCTCGCTAGCTTGCTCTGGCACCTGTGGGCATTGGTCGTTGTGGTGACCTTGTGATTGACATATGCCACAAACAGGCCGTTGAGTTGCCCTGGCTCTTGTCGTCTCGAGATCTAAAACCTTCTCTAGCATATGAGCTAGTTTGTCGTATTTTTCGTCCGCGTCGGGTTTTGAACTCGCTTCACTGATATACGCATTTTATGCTCGTTTCTTAACGCATTTTCTTTACGTTTAGCAATGTTATTATCTTAGTTTTTATGTTTTCCTTATTTAATTTGTTATTTTGAAGATATTTACGGTGGAGATTAATAACGACGCAATTCGGAGAAATTTCGGCGATTTTGCGATTTTTGCGATTTTGGACCTCCGAAAATGGGCCGGCCCAAAAAGCAAATTATGGGCCGATTTCTCAAAGTTTATTTCGGCCCATTAACCAGCCCAAACTCATTCATTTCGTTAAGGATGCCCTTTGGGGAAGTTGAAAAGTCAAGCTTATCAAGCTAATCATCACAAATGGTGACTCTTGCTTAGGGTTAATAAATGATCATCACAAAAGGTGACTCACCTTGGTGACTCTTGCTTGCATTAAATGAAAAGATGACTTGCCATGGTGACTCTTGCTTTGGGCTTGTAAATGATGATCACACATGGTGACTTGCATGGTGACTTGCCATATTGATCATTGCTTGCATTTAATGGAAGGAGGCAAGGTGGAAGAGAGAAGGCAAACATCCTTGCCTATAAATACCAAGGGAGGCTGAACCATTCAAGACATCACTCATTTTACTAAGCAAAGCTCTACACAAATACTCCTCCACCATTAAACACTTAAGAGTTCACACAAAGCCGAAGCATCCATCTCCTCCATTCCAAGCCGAAGCATCTCCTCCTCCATTCCAAACCGAAGCATCCATCTCCTCCTCCAAGCCGAAGCTATCATCCTCCATCCCTCACAATACGCTAAGTCCCTTGTGAAGGAAAGCCATCTCCACCGTAGTTCATCAAGCACTCAAGACAAAAAGTGTAACCATGATCTTCACTTTCATTTCTTTAGCTTTGTATTTGAATCTTTTGATGTATTGGAATAACAAGTTTAGATTTGTGTATCAAATGAAGAACAAGTTTAGATTTGTGTTTTATGTGTTTAAACAGATTTGTAATATGCATGTGTTTATGATTTCTAGCCTTTTATGCATGTTTGATACAATCTTAAAGCTTCGAATGCATGTGTTAGAAAATACGCTAAGTCCCTCTCTTTCGCATGTTTCGATGATCGTATGTTGTTTAGGATGTTTATACGCTAAGTTGCATTCCTACTCAATTATTAAGCATGTGTATTTAGTTAGAAGTTATGAATTTCGTAACTTACAAAAAGGTTTGATGCATGAAAAGGGTAGGCTAATAAGATGAGATGATCACATGTAATTAGTAGTGTAACTTCTTATTTTTAGCAAGCATAATTAGACTTTAAGTTTCTTGATTGTTGAAACTTGTCTATGAGTAAAACATGTTAGATGCCTAAGAGTTTTAGTTGTGTTTGCATGTTATGTACTTTAATTTCGTAGATTAAACAACCAACTTCCAATCCCCCCAAACATTTACATTTCCGCTTATTAACGAAACCATGCATGCGCCCTTAATTCCCCGGATAAAGAACGATCCCTACTCGCCAATATTATAAATGACAAAAGAAGGGTTTAAATTGCAATGCGCGTAATCGATGTTTTTAGGTCGACTTTGTGTTATCGTGAAAGCATGTTTTGCTCGTATCAATTTTTGGCGCCGTTGCCGGGGAGTTAGAATGTTTTTGTATGATTTCGTTGTACATTTGTGATTAAAAGCATGTCTAAATTTTCGAAGTACATACTTGTTCATTCTTGTTTATACTTAAAGAAATTTACATACATGTTTACAATGCATACTTTTACTTAGACGAATTTATTGATACTTAGTTTTTTTTACACTTGCATAATTTATTTTCATGTTAAAGGATAGTCTTTGATTTAATTTGAGTACTAGTACTTAGTTATTAAATAAATCTCTATGGAATAGGTGGTGCCTCTTTTGTTTGTCTATCTCCTTAACCCTTCGTGAAGTGTGGATTTCATCACCACACGCCATAACCTAAGTGAAGTTATGGGCACGAGGTTGTGGGCGGAGTTTACAAACACTTGAGATTGTATACTATCTTGTGAATTCGAGTAAGAGTTGGTTATGATGTCTAGAAGGGTTATGAATGGTGACGGGTTTTGAACTAAGAAAACAGAACACCATTGGAGTATATACTCTTACGAGTAAGCCTCGGGGTGTTTCTAAGAACAACAATGGAGTATATACTCTTACGAGTTAGCCTCAGGTTGTTCCCAGAAATTAGTTCTCACCTCTCGCGTTACATCTATCCCAACTGGTCATTTCCAACAATTACGAGGATTAACGATAGTTGGTATACATTTTCGCGCGGGCCGCACGGACAAGAGATTTATTCAATAACTAAGTCGTGTATTCCTTTTAAATCATAGGCGCAATCAAAACGTAGACGTACTTAAATTGATTTACATTGAGCACGAGTATTGGTTATAAGGTTTCGTTCTTTGGAATAGGTGGTGCCTCTTTTTCTGGTTTATCTCCTTAACCCCTCGTGATGTGTGGATTTTATCACCACACGCCATAACCTAAGTGAAGTTATGGGCACGAGGTTGTGGGCGGAGTTTACTAAGAACTTGAGATTATATACTATCTCAATAATTTGGCTGATTGTTGGATATGGTGAATGGGTTTATGATTGGTGCCGGGTTTCGGATCTAAGCAATAGAACACCATTGGAGTATATACCGTAACTGGTTAGCCTCGGGGTGTCTCTAGGAACAACATTGGAGTATATACTCTTACGAGTAAGCCTCGGGTTGTTCTAAATATTAGTCCTTACCTCTCGCGTTATCTCTATTCCTACTAACCATTTCTAAACGTAACTAAGCTGAATTGTAGTCGGTATATATTTTCGCGCGGGCCGCACGTCCAAGAAATTTACCAAATGATCATTTCGCGTACTCTCTGTAAATCATAAGTGCATATGAATACGGATAAATACATGAACTTAATACGACATAATCCTTTAAATAGATGGTATATCGGATTATGCATGCTTAGACCTCCTGGAATCAGACTTCATCTTCGGATGAACGAGACCCATTGCACAGTCGAGAGCCTCTGCACCACGTACCATCGGGGCCAAAGGAAATAAATAAAACTTAGTCAAATTTTTGTGTTTATATGTGCATTAAAAACTGTAAAGGACTAACAACCGTTACTTAGCTTGCATAACCTCTTTTTAGGCTTTATGATACGCGGATTTCACTACCGAGTACCCTAACCTAAGTGAAGTTAGGGACATAAGATCGAAGAAGAGGTCATTCTTTGCATTCATTTTTTTAGCACGTAACTCGTGTGTTTTCTGCAGGTTCTAACGTTTTCTCTTATGCATACACTCCATCTTTCACGTAGGATTGTTGTTTAATGCATTTTATTGAAGAAAAAAATGCGTGTGGTGCATAAATTCGATGTGAATTATTGTTTGCTTGTATTTGAACTTTGTTTATATACGTTCTAACTAAATTCTTGGGTTTAGCATTATATAGTGTTAATTTGCAGAAAACGTATGTTTTAAGTTTATTACATTCTTTTGCATAGCCCTAAAATTGATTAATTCATTTGCATTACTTAGTAAATTACACCTAGTGTCTTAACTATTATAAATTTTGTGTGTTTTAGTAGTTTTTAAGTATTTGTGAGTATTTATAGTAGACTTTGATAGTTTTATTATTTGTTATTGCTTTGTTTTCTAAATATGTCTTACAATTTTGGTTAGTATTCCTATATTCATCTCAAATTCTTTGTTGATACTAACACTTGGTCTTTGGTGGATGCTCAGGCTAATGAATGTCCGATCAGAATCCTGGACCATCTAGAACAAAGTTTGAGGAGATCGCAGAGAGAATAGCGAGACTTAGAGCTCAAACTGACATCCTGGATCATCCCATCATCGAGGAAGTTTCCGAGTCTTCACATTCATCAACCGACCACAATTCAGAAGTAGAAGCACAGCAAGTCAACATGGCCAATGCAGGACAATCTCTTCGTCAGCGCACCTGCTCAACAGAATGGAGCAGCGGGCCTTCGAGCATTGCTTTTCCACAACCGGAGGAAAACATGAAGGATATCGAGCTAAAGAGTGGCTTCCTCCACCGACTACCCATTTTTCATGGACTTTCCAATGAAGATCCGAACAAGCATCTCAAACAATTCCAATTTGTTTGTAACAGCATGAAGCCATCCGATGCTGATACGGAGCTCTTTAAACTGAAGGCATTCCCATTCACCCTAGTCGACAGGGCCGAGTCTTGGCTTATGGAACTACCGCCGAACCATATCACTTCATGGAAGCAACTTGCGGACATGTTCCTAGCGAAGTACTTCCCGGCCTCAAAGATCACCGTCTTGAGAAAGCAAATCACTGGCATCACACAGAAACCGGACGAGACCTTCGGCCAATACTACGACCGATTCAAAGTTTTGTGTGCCACTTGCCCATCGCATGGATTTTCCGAGACCAATCTCATGAATTACTTTTACGATGGTCTCAAGCCGATCGATAGGGAATTGCTGGATGCAGCAGCCACCGGTGCATTCAGGACTTAACCGAAACCGAAGCTAGAGCTCTTCTAGAGAATCGGGCAAATAATGATGCACAATATGGAATGTCCAACAGACGAGCAGTCGGTGAAGCGAGTTCTACAACCGACGCGGACGAAAAGTACGATAAACTAGCTCATATGCTAGAGAAGGTTTTAGAACTCGAGACGACAAGAGCGAAGGCAACTCAACGGCCTGTTTGTGGCATATGTCAAACACAAGGTCACCACAACGACCAGTGCCCTCAAGTGCCGGAACAAGCAAGCGAGCCGGAGCACGCTAACGCCATCGGCGGATATCAGGGAGGACAACGGTATAACAATTATAACAACTATGTCAACCGTGATCATCCGGGTTTTAGATGGAGCAGCAACGAGGGAACTTTGAACCCTCCAGCACCTCAACAAAGCTACCAACGCCCTCCATTTCAACCAAGGCCACCGATGCAGCAGGGTTCGTCTTCGCAATCCTTCACCAACCCGGATTACGACAAGATGTTGTCGCAACTTTCGGCCTCAACTCAAGTTCTCCTCGAAGGACAATCGAAGACAAAGGAGACACTTGACTCACATGGCCGCGACATCACCGAAGTGAAGAAGCAGCTTGGCCAACTTGTTGATTTCATGGGCCAAATCAAGGAAACCGGTCGGCTTCCACCTCAAACCACTCCAAATCAAAGAAACGTGAATGCTATAGTCACAAGGAGTGGGAAGATACTTGAGGAACCAAAGACCAAGCGATCTCATCTTGATGAAGTCACCATCGAGGACATCACCAACGAAGAAGAAGATGAGATCGATCCGGCTACTCAAGAGGCCGAGAAACAGAAGGTGACGCCTATTGTCACCAAGGCACAATCACCTCCACAACCTACCCCAATCAAAGGTAAAAACCATATTCCTTCAAATACGGTTATTACTAATTCTCCGTTTGCTGTTGCACCTTTCCCTAGCAGATTATCAAAATCAAAGAAGAAGGATGCCCAATATGAAGATATCCTGGACATCTTCCGAAAGGTGCAAGTGAATTTGCCCTTGATCGAGTGCATAAAACAAGTGCCGATATACGCGAAGTTTCTGAAAGAATTATGCACACAAAGGAGGCAAACTCGAGAGAAGGAGGTTGTGAAGGTGAACGCAACCGTTTCGGCGGTTTTGCAGCGTCGGCTACCCCCAAAACTGAAGGACCCAGGGAGCTTTGCAGTTCCTTGCGTAATCGATGACACCCACTTCCAAGACGTGATGCTTGATCTCGGAGCTTCCATCAACGTCATGCCTTACTATCTATTCGAATCGATGGAGCTTGGAGATCTCAAGCAAGATGGTGTTGTCATCCAATTAGCCGATCGCACCCACAAGTATCCGAGGGGATACGTAGAAGACGTTCTCGTGCAAGTCAACAACTTGATATTCCCAGCCGATTTCTATATAGTTGACATGGAAGAGAGTCCACTAAACACCACGCCACTACTGCTTGGGCGACCTTTCATGCGGACTGCGAGAACGAAGATAGATGTGTTTCAAGGCACTTTCTCCATGGAGATTGATGGAGAAAGAATCGAGTTCAACATCCTGGACGGGATGAAGTTTCCAATGTCGAGCGTAGCTGCCATTTCGACATACGATCCCGTGGATACCTTAGCACAAGGCTACCTCGACACCATCAATGAGGATGAACTCGACATGGCCATTCAACTTGGGCATGACGGCCTTCTCGTGGCTTTACTAGAGCTTGAACCTCGTATTCAAGACATGGCCATGGCCCTAAATGCCGCACCACGAAAAGTAAGCTTTTCTCCTCCTTTACCAATTACTTTTGGTACTAATAAAATGGTTCCTTCCATCGTAGAAGCTCCAGTTTTAGAACTCAAGCTACTACCGGACCATCTGAAGTATGCGTACTTGGGCGAGAATGACACTTTACCCGTCATTATTTCGTCCGCGCTAGAAGAGGAGCAGGAGGAGAAGCTCGTGAGTGTGCTCAAACGGTACAAACCCGCAATAGGCTGGACACTCGCGGACATCAAGGGAATAAATCCAGCAACCTGTGTGCATAGGATTTTCCTTGAAGAAGGCACCAAGCCTACGCGGGAAGCACAGCGTCGGCTCCACCCTCCGATGATGGAGGTGGTAAAAAAGGAGGTAATTAAACTCATGGACTGTGGAGTTATTTACCCTATTTCTGATAGCCGTTGGGTTTCCCCAGTGCAGGTAGTACCTAAGAAATCGGGAATTACCGTCGTCGAGAATCTGGAAAATGAACTTGTGCCACAACGGACGATCACTGGACACCGAGTGTGCATTGATTACCGGAAGCTCAACGCCGCAACCCGCAAGGATCATTTTCCCTTACCATTCATCGACCAAATGCTGGAAAGATTAGCCGGCCATGCATTTTATTGTTTTCTGGACGGATACTCCGGCTACAACCAAATTAGCATTGCGGAGGAGGATCAAGAAAAGACAACGTTCACGTGCCCGTTCGGAACGTTTGCCTATCGCCGCATGCCATTTGGACTGTGTAACGCACCAGGTACATTTCAACGTTGCATGCTCTCAATTTTCTCAGAGTACATTGAAAAAATTATTGAAGTATTCATGGACGACTTTAGTGTATTTGGGAGTGATTTTGATGCATGCTTAAACAATTTAGATGCGTTGAAACGAACTTGGTGCTTAATTGGGAGAAGTGCCATTTTATGGTTACGCAAGGGATAGTGTTAGGTCATATTATTTCGGAAAAAGGGTTAGAAGTTGATAAATCTAAAGTAGATCTTGTGCGTCACTTACCCTCTCCAACTTCGGTTAGAGAGATTCGTTCATTTCTTGGACACGCAGGATTTTATCGTAGGTTTCTCAAAGACTTTTCCCACATCTCGCGCCCTTTGTGTAAACTGCTGCAAAAGGAGACCCCGTTCATCTTTGATGAAGAATGCAACGCTGCCTTCAACAAGTTGAAGGAGCTTCTCACGAGCGCTCCTATTTTATGCAGCCCTGATTGGTCTCTGCCATTTGAACTCATGTGCGACGCCTCGGATTATGCCGTAGGAGCCGTCTTGGGTCAGCGGAAGGACAAGAAGCCTTGCGTAATCTATTACGCCTCTCGGACGCTTGATGAAGCGCAAAGAAATTATACTACCACCGAGAAGGAGTTTCTTGCCGTGGTTTTTGCTTTAGATAAATTTCGATCTTATTTACTTCAAACTAAAGTAACTGTGTTTACCGATCATGCAGCTTTGAAGTATCTAATGCTCAAAAAGGATGCAAAACCACGGCTTATAAGATGGATACTTCTACTCCAAGAATTCAACATCGAAATCAAGGATAAGAAGGGAGTAGAAAACGTCGTCGCTGACCACCTATCGCGTTTGATAGGTGACCATGAGCCTGTCGAGATTGAAGAAACTTTTCCGGATGAAAAACTCTTCGGAATTGAGGTAACTATTTCGGAAACTCCATGGTATGCAGATATCGTAAATTACTTAGTTACCGGTGAGTTTCCGTCTACCATGCATAAATTTCAACGTGACAAACTTAAGCATAATGCTAGAACCTTTATCTGGGATGAGCCTTATTTATGGAAACAATGCTCCGATTTAGTAATTAGGAGATGTATCCCGGATTGTGAGTTTAAGCCCATTCTAGACTTTTGTCACAATGAAGCATGTGGGGGACACTTTGGTTCTAGGAGGACAGCCCTTAAGATTTTAGATTGCGGTTTCTTTTGGCCTAGTTTATTTCGCGATGCTCATGCATATTGTGCTGCATGTGATAAGTGCCAGAGATTCGGTAATTTAGGGCCTAGAGATCAAATGCCACAACACTACATATTTAATGTCGAAATTTTTGATGTGTGGGGTATTGATTTTATGGGACCATTTCCTCCCTCCAATGGTTTTACTTATATCTTACTCGCAGTAGATTATGTTTCTAAATGGGTGGAGGCAAAGGCCACCCGTACTAATGATTCGCGAGTTGTTGCAGATTTCCTACGAACTAACATTTTCAGTAGATTTGGAATGCCACGCGTTTTAATCAGCGATGGAGGAAGTCACTTTTGCAACCGCACGGTGGAAGCACTCATGAGGAAGTATGGCGTAAAACACAAGGTTTCCACACCATACCACCCTCAAACCAATGGAATGGCTGAAGTTTCCAACCGTGAAATCAAGAAGATTTTGGAGCGAACCGTCCGCCCAAACCGGAAAGATTGGAGTCAATGCTTAGACGATGCATTGTGGGCTTACAGGACTGCCTACAAGACCCCCATTGGTATGTCCCCTTTCCGATTAATTTATGGGAAGACGTGCCATCTTCCGGTTGAATTGGAGCACAAGGCATGGTGGGCCGTGAAGAAATTCAACATCGATCGAGATGCCGCAGGCTTGCATCGGAAGCTACAACTATGTGAACTAGAAGAAATCAGAAATGATGCTTTCGACAATGCGTGGATTTACAAAGAGAAGACGAAAAAGATCCACGATCAGATGATTCGCGGGAAGAGTTTTGAACCTGGGCAGAAAGTATTGCTTTTCAATTCAAGACTCAAGCTCTTTCCGGGAAAGCTTCGCTCTCGATGGATGGGGCCATTCGTAGTTTCTCAAGTTCTACCTCATGGAGCAGTTCTCATTCGATCTATCGACAAAGGTAGTGAGTTCAAAGTAAATGGCCATCGCTTGAAGCCCTATTTTGAGGCATTTGCGGAGCACACCGTGGAGGAGATGCAACTCCAAGAACCGGCCATTTCAAAAACAAAATGATGCATCACGTCCAAAGCTAACGACGTAAAACGAGCGCTCATTGGGAGGCAACCCAATAGGGAGACAACAGATTTGATTTCTTCTCCCCTTTTAATTAATTTAATGGCTTTTGCATTTTAAATTAGAATTTTCGTAGATCCTATACTCCATGTTTAATTCTATACTTCTACTTTAGTACATTGAGGGCAATGTAGAGTTTAAGTGTGGGGGAAGGGTTTACAATTTAATTGTGTCTAAATTAGTGTTTTTCAAAGTCTTTAGGATGCCCTTAACTAGTCGATGATGAAAAATGGACCGATACGAACACATATGGCGTATGAATCACATGCATCGAATTCTTGTGCTAATTGAGATATTCTATATGTTTTTAACATGTAGTAGATATGAATTGCAAAAACATGGTACAGAAATCGCATGCTTGAATAAGTTTTTAATCATATGAACCCTATGTGAGCTTTTGAGCTATCTGTTCTTTATTCGAGTGAATATACATCCATTTCGTAGCTACTAGCTTATATATGCCTCATTTGATTGCTTGCCATAGATTTTAATGAACTAGAGAATACTAGAACTTACTCATGTTAATTTGCAAAGCTTTTAAGTTGATACATACTTTGATTTTGGAAATGATTAAAGGCATTTAGGATTTTCCACCACATTGCCATATATCCATGTATCCCATTTGTACGCACAAGTTGCGACACCCCTAGATAAACCAATTGAGCCCACGTTAAGCTTTTCTTTTATCACCATATATACCTAAACAGTTACCCTAGTATAGAATATCCTTACCTTTGTTCCGGAAACTTGGTGAGAATTTTTCGAAACTAGCACATAAGATTATGGTTTGGTAGGAAAGATTGAAAGAGTTAATGTGAGTAAGGGGAAAGACTTGTCCAAATAAACTTAAAAAGTATGAGATTGCCAAAAAGAAAAGAAAAAATAATATTTGAGAGAATGAAAAGAAAAAAAAATTAGTATCTCTCATAGCAATATGTTGTGTTCTAAAGTAGAAACCAATTGGATTAACGTCCCCCTTATTTGCGGATTTGGAGATTACGATAAATTGAAGGCCCAAAAATAGAACAAAATATGGCCTTTGTCCTGTCCGAAAAGCTCAAAGGGTAGATTAGCTTGAAGTATACATGGTAACATACAAATGGAGATGGAGGACTAATATGGTGCTAGACTAAGTCGTTGGAACGTTTTTATCACCACATATCTAAATTTCGAATGCCTTAGCCTTAACCCCATTACAACCTCACTAAAAGTCCTTTATGATCCTTAAAATGAGTAGCTTTCAATTAGTAGAGTAAGTTGCATGAGTAAGCTTATGGTTTTGGTTCATTTGTGCAAGTAATCAAACTTTATTCATGTGGTTTTCATTTCAATTCATATACACTTTAAGTGAACCATTTTCATGAGTGAAAAATATGATGAGTGCATCCTTGTGAGTTGATTAAACCTTTATTCAAAGCATGCACAGCTATAACATAACCATTGTTTTCTCTATGTCTTACTTGTTCATTACATAAATTATATCGCAATTATCTCTTGAATTCGTTGAGCATACACGTTGAAATTCATGTGAGCCATCGCCATATACTTATGCAAATTCTGAGACAAATTTTAGCTAAGGGCTTAGTTGTTCTTTCTTTTGTTTTAAATTCTTAGAGAGTCTTAGTTTAACTTAGTGTTTGCTAAGGGACTAGCAAAGTCTAAGTGTAGGGGAAATTGATATACGCATTTTATGCTCGTTTCTTAACGCATTTTCTTTACGTTTAGCAATGTTATTATCTTAGTTTTTATGTTTTCCTTATTTAATTTGTTATTTTGAAGATATTTACGGTGGAGATTAATAACGACGCAATTCGGAGAAATTTCGGCGATTTTGCGATTTTTGCGATTTTGGACCTCCGAAAATGGGCCGGCCCAAAAAGCAAATTATGGGCCGATTTCTCAAAGTTTATTTCGGCCCATTAACCAGCCCAAACTCATTCATTTCGTTAAGGATGCCCTTTGGGGAAGTTGAAAAGTCAAGCTTATCAAGCTAATCATCACAAATGGTGACTCTTGCTTAGGGTTAATAAATGATCATCACAAAAGGTGACTCACCTTGGTGACTCTTGCTTGCATTAAATGAAAAGATGACTTGCCATGGTGACTCTTGCTTTGGGCTTGTAAATGATGATCACACATGGTGACTTGCATGGTGACTTGCCATATTGATCATTGCTTGCATTTAATGGAAGGAGGCAAGGTGGAAGAGAGAAGGCAAACATCCTTGCCTATAAATACCAAGGGAGGCTGAACCATTCAAGACATCACTCATTTTACTAAGCCAAAGCTCTACACAAATACTCCTCCACCATTAAACACTTAAGAGTTCACACACCAAGCCGAAGCATCATCTTCCTCCATTCCAAGCCGAAGCATCTCCTCCTCCATTCCAAACCGAAGCATCCATCTCCTCCTCCAAGCCGAAGCTATCATCCTCCATCCCTCACAATACGCTAAGTCCCTTGTGAAGGAAAGCCATCTCCACCGTAGTTCATCAAGCACTCAAGACAAAAAGTGTAACCATGATCTTCACTTTCATTTCTTTAGCTTTGTATTTGAATCTTTTGATGTATTGGAATAACAAGTTTAGATTTGTGTATCAAATGAAGAACAAGTTTAGATTTGTGTTTTATGTGTTTAAACAGATTTGTAATATGCATGTGTTTATGATTTCTAGCCTTTTATGCATGTTTGATACAATCTTAAAGCTTCGAATGCATGTGTTAGAAAATACGCTAAGTCCCTCTCTTTCGCATGTTTCGATGATCGTATGTTGTTTAGGATGTTTATACGCTAAGTTGCATTCCTACTCAATTATTAAGCATGTGTATTTAGTTAGAAGTTATGAATTTCGTAACTTACAAAAAGGTTTGATGCATGAAAAGGGTAGGCTAATAAGATGAGATGATCACATGTAATTAGTAGTGTAACTTCTTATTTTTAGCAAGCATAATTAGACTTTAAGTTTCTTGATTGTTGAAACTTGTCTATGAGTAAAACATGTTAGATGCCTAAGAGTTTTAGTTGTGTTTGCATGTTATGTACTTTAATTTCGTAGATTAAACAACCAACTTCCAATCCCCCCAAACATTTACATTTCCGCTTATTAACGAAACCATGCATGCGCCCTTAATTCCCCGGATAAAGAACGATCCCTACTCGCCAATATTATAAATGACAAAAGAAGGGTTTAAATTGCAATGCGCGTAATCGATGTTTTTAGGTCGACTTTGTGTTATCGTGAAAGCATGTTTTGCTCGTATCATTCACCGACTGCTCGTCTGTTGGACATTCCATATTGTGCATCATTATTCGCCCGATTTTCTAGAAGAGTTCTAGCTTCGGTTTCGGTTAAGTCCATGAATGCACCGGTAGCTGCTGCATCCAGCAATTCCCTATCAATCGGCTTGAGACCATCGTAAAAAGTAATTCATGAGATTGGTCTCGGAAAATCCATGCGATGGGCAAGTGGCACACAAAACCTTGAATCGGTCGTAATATTGGCCGAAGGTCTCGTCCAATTTCTGTGTGATGCCAGTGATTTGCTTTCTCAAGATGGTGATCTTTGAGGCCGGGAAGTACTTCGCTAGGAACATATCCGCAAGTTGCTTCCATGAGGTAATATGGTTCGGCGGTAGTTCCATAAGCCAAGACTCGGCCCTGTCGACTAGGGTAAATGGGAATGCCTTCAGCTTGAAGAGCTCCGTATCAGCATCGGCTGGCTTCATGCTGTTACAAAAAAATTGGAATTGTTTGAGATGCTTGTTTGGATCTTCATTGGAAAGTCCGTGAAAAATGGGTAGTCGGTGGAGGAAACCACTCTTCAGCTCGACTTCTTTCATGTTTTCCCCCGGTGGTGGAAAAGCAATGCTCGAAGGTCCGCTGCTCCATTCGGTTGAGTAGGTGCGCTGACGAAGAGACTGTCCTGCATTGGCCATGTTGATTTCTTGTGCTTCTGCTTCTGAATTGTGGTCGGTTGATGAGGCTAAAGTATGGTCGGTTGATGAATGTGAAGACTCGAAACCTTCCTCGATGATGGGATGATCCAGGATGTCTGTTTGAGCTTTAAGTCTCGCTATTCTCTCTGCGATTTCCTCAAACTTTGTTCTAGATGGTCCAGGATCCCGATCGGACATTCATTATCCTGAGCATCCACCAAAGACCAAGTGTTAGTATCAACAAAGAATTTGAGATGAATATAGGAATACTAACCAAAATTGTAAGACATATTTAGAAAACAAAGCAATAACAAATAGTAAAACTATCAAAGCATACTATAAATACTCACAAATACTTAAAAACTACTAATAACACACAAAAGTTATAATACTTAAGACACTAAATGTAATTTACTAAGTAATGCAAATGATTTAATCAATTTTATGGGCTATGCAAAAGAATGTAATAAACTAAGACACATGTTTTCTGCAAATTAACACTATATAATGCTAAACCCAAGAATTTAGTTAGAACATATATAAACAAAGTTCAAATACAAGCAAACAATAATTCACATCGAATTTATGCATCACACATTTTTTTTCAATAAAATGCATTAAACAACAATCCTACGTGAAAGATGGAGTGCATGCATAAGAGAAAACGTTAGAACCTGCAGAAAACACACGAGTTACGTGCTAAAAAAATGAATGCAAAGAATGACCTCTTCTTCGATCTTATGTCCCTAACTTCACTTAGGTTAGGGTACTCGGTAGTGAAATCCGAGTATCATAAAACCTTAGAGAGGTTATGCAAGCTAAGTAACGTTTGTTAGTCCTTTACAGTTTTTAATGCACAAATAAACACAAAAATTTGACTAAGTTTTATTTATTTTCCTTTGGACCCGATGGTACGTGGTGCAGAGGCTCTCGACTGTGCAATGGGTCTCGTTCATCCGAAGATGAAGTCTGATTCCAGGAGGTCTAAGCATGCATAATCCGATATACCATTTATTTAAAGGATTATGTCGTATTTATCAAGTTCGTATTTATCCGTATTCGTATGCACTTATGATTTACAGAGAGTACGCGAAATGATCATTCGGTAAATTTCTTGGACGTGCGGCCCGCGCGAAAATATATACCGACTACAATTCAGCTTAGTTACGTTTAGAAATGGTTAGTAGGAATAGAGATAACGCGAGAGGTAAGGACTAATATTTAGAACAACCCGAGGCTTACTCGTAAGAGTATATACTCCAATGTTGTTCCTAGAGACACCCCGAGGCTAACCAGTTACGGTATATACTCCAATGGTGTTCTATTGCTTAGATCCGAAACCCGGCACCAATCATAAACCCATTCACCATATCCAACAATCAGCCAAATTTGTGAGATAGTATATAATCTCAAGTTCTTAGTAAACTCCGCCCACAACCTCGTGCCCATAACTTCACTTAGGTTATGGCATGTGGTGATGAAATCCACACATCACGAGGGGTTAAGGAGATAAACCAGAAAAAGAGGCACCACCTATTCCAAAGAACGAAACCTTATAACCAATACTCGTGCTCAATGTAAATCAATTTAAGTACGTCTACGTTTTGATTGCGCCTATGATTTAAAAGGAATACACGACTTAGTTATTGAATAAATCTCTTGTCCGTGCGGCCCGCGCGAAAATGTATACCAACTATCGTTAATCCTCGTAATTGTTGGAAATGACCAGTTGGGATAGATGTAACGCGAGAGGTGAGAACTAATTTCTGGGAACAACCTGAGGCTAACTCGTAAGAGTATATACTCCAATGTTGTTCTTAGAAACACCCCGAGGCTTACTCGTAAGAGTATGTACTCCATTGGTGTTCTGTTTTCTTAGTTCAAAACCCGTCACCATTCATAACCCTTCTAGACATCATAACCAACTCTTACTCGAAATCACAAGATAGTATACAATCTCAAGTGTTTGTAAACTCCGCCCACAACCTCGTGTCCATAACTTCACTTAGGTTATGGCGTGTGGTGATGAAATCCACACATCACGAAGGGTTAAGGAGATAGACAAACAAAAGAGGCACCACCTATTCCATAGAGATTTATTTAATAACTAAGTGCTAGTACTCAAATTAAATCAAAGACTATCCTTTAACATGAAAATAGATTATGCAAGTGTAAAAACTAAGTATAAATAAATTCGTCTAAGTAAAAGTATGCATTGTAAACATGTATGTAAATTTCTTTAAGTATAAACAAGAATGAACAAGTATGTACTTCGAAAATTTAGACATGCTTTTAATCACAAATGTACAACGAAATCATACAAAAACATTCTAACTCCCCGGCAACGGCGCCAAAAATTGATACGCGCAAAACATGCATTCACGTTAACTTAAAAACACAGATTACGCGCATTGCAATTTAAACCCTTCTTTTGTCATTTGTAATATTGGCGAGTAGGGATCGTTCTTTATCCGGGGAATTAAGGGCGCATGCATGGTTTCGTTAATAAGCGGAAATATAAATGTTGGGGGGATTGGAAGTTGGTTGTTTAATCTACGAAATTAAAGTACAAAAACATGCAAACACAACTAAAACTCTTAGGCATCTAACATGTTTTACTCATAGACAAGTTTCAACAATCAAGAAACTTAAAGTCTAATTATGCTTGCTAAAAATAAGAAGTTACACTACTAATTACATGTGATCATCTCATCTTATTAACCTACCCTTTTCATGCATCAAACCTTTTTGTAAGTTACGAAATTCATAACTTCTAACTAAATACACATGCTTAATAATTGAGTAGGAATGCAACTTAGCGTATAAACATCCTAAATGATACGCGCAAAACATGCATTTAAAGTTAATGATCAGTAGACCTTAAAAACACCGATTACGCGCATTGAAATTTAAACCCTTCTTTTGTCATTTGTAATATTGGCGAGTAGGGATCGTTCTTTATCCGGGGAATTAAGGGCGCATGCATGGTTTCGTTAATAAGCGGAAATATAAATGTTTGGGGGGATTGGAAGTTGGTTGTTTAATCTACGAAATTAAAGTACAAAAACATGCAAACACAACTAAAACTCTTAGGCATCTAACATGTTTTACTCATAGACAAGTGTTAACAATCAAGAAACTTTAAAGTCTAATTATGCTTACTAAAAATAAGAAGTTACACTACTAATTACAAGTGATCATCTCATCTTATTAACCTTACCCTTTTCATGCATCAAACCTTTTTGTAAGTTGCGAAATTCATAACTTCTACTTAAATATACATGCTTGATAATTGAGTAGGAATGCAACTTAGCGTATAAACACCCTAAACAAAGTGTGATCATCGAAACATGCGAAAGAGAGGGACTTAGCGTATTTTCTACCACATGCATTCGAAGCTTTAAGATTGTATCAAACATGCATAAAAAGCTATAAATCACAAACACATGCATATTACAAATCGGTTTAGGCACATGAAACACAAATCTAAACTTGTTATTCATTTGATACACAAATCTAAACTTTCTAAACTTGTTATTCCAATACATCAAAAGATTCAAATACAAAGCTAAAGAAATGAGAGTGAAGATCATGGTTACACTTTTTGTCTTGAGTGCTTGATGAACTACGGTGGAGGTGGACTTCCTTCACAAGGGACTTAGCGTATTGTGTTGGATGGAGGAGGCTTGATAGCTTCGGCTTGGAAGGAGTAACCTTGCTTGCTTCGGCTTGGAATGGTAAAGGATGTGCTTCGGCTTTGTAATGAACTTTGGAGTGTTTATGGTGGAAGAGTATTTGTGTAGAGCTTTGGCTTGTAAAATGAGAGATGGGAATGAATGAGGCCGGCCTCCTTGTATTTATAGGGCAAGGATGTTGCTCTTCTCTCTTCCACCTTGCCTTGCTTCATTAAATGCAAGCAATGATCATTAAGGCAAGTCACCATGCAAGTCACCATGTGTGATGATCATTTGTGAACCCTAAGCAAGAGTCACCATGGCAAGTCACTCCCTTAGTCATCTTTTCATTAAATGCAAGCAAGAGTCACCAAAGTGAGTCATGGCTTGATATTGTTGACTTTTCCTCTTCCCCACTTTGCTTCCTAGCCGAACTAGATGGTAATGGGCTTGATAATGGGCCGAAACAAGAGTTGAGAATTCGGCCCACAATTTGCTTTGTGGCCCGGCCCATTTTCGGAGGTCCAAAATCGCAAAATCGCCGAAATTCCTCCGAATTGCGTCGATATTAATCTCCACCGTAATAAACTTCAAAATAACAATTTAAATAAGGAAAACATAAAACTAAGATAATAACATAGCTAAACGTAAAGGGAAATGCGTTAAGAAACGAGCATAAAATGCGTATATCAAATTCCCCCACACTTAGACTTTGCTAGTCCCTTAGCAAACACTAAGTTAAACTAAGACACTCTAAAAATTTAAAAGAAAGAACACAACTAAGCCCTTAGCTAAAATTTGTCTCAGAATTTTCATAAGTATATGGCGATGTCTCACATGATTTTCAACTTTGCATGCTCAACGAATTCAAGAGATAATTGCGATATAATTATGTAATGAACAAGTAAGACATAGAGAAAACAATGGTTATGTTATAGCTGTGCATGCTTTGAATAAAGGTTTAATCAACTCACAAGGATGCACTCATCATATTTTTCACTCATGAAAATGGTTCACTTAGAGTGTATATGAATTGAAATGAAAACCACATGAATAAAGTTTGATTGCTTGCACAAATGAACCAAAACCATAAGCTTACTCATGCAACTTACTCTACTAATTGAAAGCTACTCATTTTAAGGATCATAAAGGACTTTTAGTGAGGTTGTAATGGGGTTAAGGCTAAGGCATTCGAAATTTAGATATGTGGTGAAAAAAACGTTCCAACGACTTAGTCTAGCACCATAATCAGTCCTCCATCTCCATTTGAATGTTACCATGTATATTTCAAGCTAATCTACCCTTTGAGCTTTTCGGACAGGACAAAGGCCATATTTTGTTCTATTTTTAGGCCTTCAATTTATCGTAAACTCCAAATCCGCAAATAAGGGGGACGTTAATCCAATTGGTTTCTATTTTAGAACACAACATATTGCCATGAGAGATAATAATTTTTTCTTTTCATTCTCTCGAATATATTTTTTTCTTTTCTTTTTGGCAATCACATACTTTTTTTAGCTATTTGGACAAGTCTTTCCCCTTACTCACATTAACTCTTCCAATCTTTCCTACCAAACCATAATCTTATGTGCTAGTTTCGAAAAATTCTCACCAAGTTTCCGGAACAAAGGTAAGGATATTCTATACTAGGGTAAGTGTTTAGGTATATATGGTGATAAAAGAAAAGCTTAACGTGGGCTCAATTGGTTTATCTAGGGGTGTCGCAACTTGTGCGTACAAATGGGATACATGGATATATGGCAATGTGGTGGAAAATCCTAAATGCCTTTAATCATTTCCGAAATCAAAGTATGTATCAACTTAAAAGCTTTGCAAATTGACATGAGTAAGTTCTAGTATTCTCTAGTTCATTAAAATCTATGGCAAGCAATTAAATGAGGCATATATAAGCTAGTAGCTACGAAATGGATGCATATTCACTCGAATAAAGAATAGATAGCTCAAAAGCTCACATAGGGTTCATATGATTAAAAACTTATTCAAGCATGCGATTTCTGTACCATGTTTTGCAATTCATATCTACTACATGTTAAAAACATATAGAATATCTCAATTAGCACAAGAATTCGATGCATGTGATTCATACGCCATATGTGTTCGTATTGATCCAATTTCATCATTGACTAGTTAAGGGCATCCTAAAGACTCTGAAAAACACTAATTTAGACACAATTAAATTGTAAACCCTTCCCCCACTGATACGAGCAAAACATGCTTTCACGATAACACAAAGTCGACCTAAAAACATCGATTACGCGCATTGCAATTTAAACCCTTCTTTTGTCATTTATAATATTGGCGAGTAGGGATCGTTCTTTATCCGGGGAATTAAGGGCGCATGCATGGTTTCGTTAATAAGCGGAAATGTAAATGTTTGGGGGGATTGGAAGTTGGTTGTTTAATCTACGAAATTAAAGTACATAACATGCAAACACAACTAAAACTCTTAGGCATCTAACATGTTTTACTCATAGACAAGTTTCAACAATCAAGAAACTTAAAGTCTAATTATGCTTGCTAAAAATAAGAAGTTACACTACTAATTACATGTGATCATCTCATCTTATTAGCCTACCCTTTTCATGCATCAAACCTTTTTGTAAGTTACGAAATTCATAACTTCTAACTAAATACACATGCTTAATAATTGAGTAGGAATGCAACTTAGCGTATAAACATCCTAAACAACATACGATCATCGAAACATGCGAAAGAGAGGGACTTAGCGTATTTTCTAACACATGCATTCGAAGCTTTAAGATTGTATCAAACATGCATAAAAGGCTAGAAATCATAAACACATGCATATTACAAATCTGTTTAAACACATAAAACACAAATCTAAACTTGTTCTTCATTTGATACACAAATCTAAACTTGTTATTCCAATACATCAAAAGATTCAAATACAAAGCTAAAGAAATGAAAGTGAAGATCATGGTTACACTTTTTGTCTTGAGTGCTTGATGAACTACGGTGGAGATGGCTTTCCTTCACAAGGGACTTAGCGTATTGTGAGGGATGGAGGATGATAGCTTCGGCTTGGAGGAGGAGATGGATGCTTCGGTTTGGAATGGAGGAGGAGATGCTTCGGCTTGGAATGGAGGAGATGGATGCTTCGGCTTTGTGTGAACCTTCAAGTGTTTAATGGTGGAGGAGTATTTGTGTAGAGCTTTGGCTTAGTAAAATGAGTGATGTCTTGAATGGTTCAGCCTCCCTTGGTATTTATAGGCAAGGATGTTTGCCTTCTCTCTTCCACCTTGCCTCCTTCCATTAAATGCAAGCAATGATCAATATGGCAAGTCACCATGCAAGTCACCATGTGTGATCATCATTTACAAGCCCAAAGCAAGAGTCACCATGGCAAGTCATCTTTTCATTTAATGCAAGCAAGAGTCACCAAGGTGAGTCACCTTTTGTGATGATCATTTATTAACCCTAAGCAAGAGTCACCATTTGTGATGATTAGCTTGATAAGCTTGACTTTTCAACTTCCCCAAAGGGCATCCTTAACGAAATGAATGAGTTTGGGCTGGTTAATGGGCCGAAATAAACTTTGAGAAATCGGCCCATAATTTGCTTTTTGGGCCGGCCCATTTTCGGAGGTCCAAAATCGCCGAAATTCCTCCGAATTGCGTCGTTATTAATCTCCACCGTAAATATCTTCAAAATAACAAATTAAATAAGGAAAACATAAAAACTAAGATAATAACATTGCTAAACGTAAAGGAAATGCGTTAAGAAACGAGCATAAAATGCGTATATCAAATTCCCCTACACTTAGACTTTGCTAGTCCCTTAGCAAACACTAAGTTAAACTAAGACTCTCTAAGAATTTAAAACAAAAGAAAGAACAACTAAGCCCTTAGCTAAAATTTGTCTCAGAATTTGCATAAGTATATGGCGATGGCTCACATGAATTTCAACGTGTATGCTCAACGAATTCAAGAGATAATTGCGATATAATTTATGTAATGAACAAGTAAGACATAGAGAAAACAATGGTTATGTTATAGCTGTGCATGCTTTGAATAAAGGTTTAATCAACTCACAAGGATGCACTCATCATATTTTTCACTCATGAAAATGGTTCACTTAAAGTGTATATGAATTGAAATGAAAACCACATGAATAAAGTTTGATTACTTGCACAAATGAACCAAAACCATAAGCTTACTCATGCAACTTACTCTACTAATTGAAAGCTACTCATTTTAAGGATCATAAAGGACTTTTAGTGAGGTTGTAATGGGGTTAAGGCTAAGGCATTCGAAATTTAGATATGTGGTGATAAAAACGTTCCAACGACTTAGTCTAGCACCATATTAGTCCTCCATCTCCATTTGTATGTTACCATGTATACTTCAAGCTAATCTACCCTTTGAGCTTTTCGGACAGGACAAAGGCCATATTTTGTTCTATTTTTGGGCCTTCAATTTATCGTAATCTCCAAATCCGCAAATAAGGGGGACGTTAATCCAATTGGTTTCTACTTTAGAACACAACATATTGCCATGAGAGATACTAATTTTTTTTTCTTTTCATTCTCTCAAATATTATTTTTTCTTTTCTTTTTGGCAATCTCATACTTTTTAAGTTTATTTGGACAAGTCTTTCCCCTTACTCACATTAACTCTTTCAATCTTTCCTACCAAACCATAATCTTATGTGCTAGTTTCGAAAAATTCTCACCAAGTTTCCGGAACAAAGGTAAGGATATTCTATACTATGGTAAGTGTTTAGGTATATATGGTGATAAAAGAAAAGCTTAACGTGGGCTCAATTGGTTTATCTAGGGGTGTCGCAACTTGTGCGTACAAATGGGATACATGGATATATGGCAATGTGGTGGAAAATCCTAAATGCCTTTAATCATTTCCAAAATCAAAGTATGTATCAACTTAAAAGCTTTGCAAATTGACATGAGTAAGTTCTAGTATTCTCTAGTTCATTAAAATCTATGGCAAGCAATCAAATGAGGCATATATAAGCTAGTAGCTACGAAATGGATGTATATTCACTCGAATAAAGAACAGATAGCTCAAAAGCTCACATAGGGTTCATATGATTAAAAACTTATTCAAGCATGCGATTTCTGTACCATGTTTTTGCAATTCATATCTACTACATGTTAAAAACATATAGAATATCTCAATTAGCACAAGAATTCGATGCATGTGATTCATACGCCATATGTGTTCGTATCGGTCCATTTTTCATCATCGACTAGTTAAGGGCATCCTAAAGACTTTGAAAAACACTAATTTAGACACAATTAAATTGTAAACCCTTCCCCCACACTTAAACTCTACATTGCCCTCAATGTACTAAAGTAGAAGTATAGAATTAAACATGGAGTATAGGATCTACGAAAATTCTAATTTAAAATGCAAAAGCCATTAAATTAATTAAAAGGGGAGAAGAAATCAAATCTGTTGTCTCCCTATTGGGTTGCCTCCCAATGAGCGCTCGTTTTACGTCGTTAGCTTTGGACGTGATGCATCATTTTGTTTTTGAAATGGCCGGTTCTTGGAGTTGCATCTCCTCCACGGTGTGCTCCGCAAATGCCTCAAAATAGGGCTTCAAGCGATGGCCATTTACTTTGAACTCACTACCTTTGTCGATAGATCGAATGAGAACTGCTCCATGAGGTAGAACTTGAGAAACTACGAATGGCCCCATCCATCGAGAGCGAAGCTTTCCCGGAAAGAGCTTGAGTCTTGAATTGAAAAGCAATACTTTCTGCCCAGGTTCAAAACTCTTCCCGCGAATCATCTGATCGTGGATCTTTTTCGTCTTCTCTTTGTAAATCCACGCATTGTCAAAAGCATCATTTCTGATTTCTTCTAGTTCACATAGTTGTAGCTTCCGATGCAAGCCTGCGGCATCTCGATCGATGTTGAATTTCTTCACGGCCCACCATGCCTTGTGCTCCAATTCAACCGGAAGATGGCACGTCTTCCCATAAATTAATCGGAAAGGGGACATACCAATGGGGGTCTTGTAGGCAGTCCTGTAAGCCCACAATGCATCGTCTAAGCATTGACTCCAATCTTTCCGGTTTGGGCAGACGGTTCGCTCCAAAATCTTCTTGATTTCACGGTTGGAAACTTCAGCCATTCCATTGGTTTGAGGGTGGTATGGTGTGGAAACCTTGTGTTTTACGCCATACTTCCTCATGAGTGCTTCCACCGTGCGGTTGCAAAAGTGACTTCCTCCATCGCTGATTAAAACGCGTGGCATTCCAAATCTACTGAAAATGTTAGTTCGTAGGAAATCTGCAACAACTCGCGAATCATTAGTACGGGTGGCCTTTGCCTCCACCCATTTAGAAACATAATCTACTGCGAGTAAGATATAAGTAAAACCATTGGAGGGAGGAAATGGTCCCATAAAATCAATACCCCACACATCAAAAATTTCGACATTAAATATGTAGTGTTGTGGCATTTGATCTCTAGGCCCTAAATTACCGAATCTCTGGCACTTATCACATGCAGCACAATATGCATGAGCATCGCGAAATAAACTAGGCCAAAAGAAACCGCAATCTAAAATCTTAAGGGCTGTCCTCCTAGAACCAAAGTGTCCCCCACATGCTTCATTGTGACAAAAGTCTAGAATGGGCTTAAACTCACTATCCGGGATACATCTCCTAATTACTAAATCGGAGCATTGTTTCCATAAATAAGGCTCATCCCAGATAAAGGTTCTAGCATTATGCTTAAGTTTGTCACGTTGAAATTTATGCATGGTAGACGGAAACTCACCGGTAACTAAGTAATTTACGATATCTGCATACCATGGAGTTTCCGAAATAGTTACCTCAATTCCGAAGAGTTTTTCATCCGGAAAAGTTTCTTCAATCTCGACAGGCTCATGGTCACCTATCAAACGCGATAGGTGGTCAGCGACGACGTTTTCTACTCCCTTCTTATCCTTGATTTCGATGTTGAATTCTTGGAGTAGAAGTATCCATCTTATAAGTCGTGGTTTTGCATCCTTTTTGAGCATTAGATACTTCAAAGCTGCATGATCGGTAAACACAGTTACTTTAGTTTGAAGTAAATAAGATCGAAATTTATCTAAAGCAAAAACCACGGCAAGAAACTCCTTCTCGGTGGTAGTATAATTTCTTTGCGCTTCATCAAGCGTCCGAGAGGCGTAATAGATTACGCAAGGCTTCTTGTCCTTCCGCTGACCCAAGACGGCTCCTACGGCATAATCCGAGGCGTCGCACATGAGTTCAAATGGCAGAGACCAATCAGGGCTGCATAAAATAGGAGCGCTCGTGAGAAGCTCCTTCAACTTGTTGAAGGCAGCGTTGCATTCTTCATCAAAGATGAACGGGGTCTCCTTTTGCAGCAGTTTACACAAAGGGCGCGAGATGTGGGAAAAGTCTTTGATAAACCTACGATAAAATCCTGCGTGTCCAAGAAATGAACGAATCTCTCTAACCGAAGTTGGAGAGGGTAAGTGACGCACAAGATCTACTTTAGATTTATCAACTTCTAACCCTTTTTCCGAAATAATATGACCTAACACTATCCCTTGCGTAACCATAAAATGGCACTTCTCCCAATTAAGCACCAAGTTCGTTTCAACGCATCTTTGTAAAATTGTTTCTAAATTGTTTAAGCATGCATCAAAATCACTCCCAAATACACTAAAGTCGTCCATGAATACTTCAATAATTTTTTCAATGTACTCGGAGAAAATTGAGAGCATGCAACGTTGAAATGTACCTGGTGCGTTACACAGTCCAAATGGCATGCGGCGATAGGCAAACGTTCCGAACGGGCACGTGAACGTTGTCTTTTCTTGATCCTCCTCCGCAATGCTAATTTGGTTGTAGCCGGAGTATCCGTCCAGAAAACAATAAAATGCATGGCCGGCTAATCTTTCCAGCATTTGGTCGATGAATGGTAAGGGAAAATGATCCTTGCGGGTTGCGGCGTTGAGCTTCCGGTAATCAATGCACACTCGGTGTCCAGTGATCGTCCGTTGTGGCACAAGTTCATTTTCCAGATTCTCGACGACGGTAATTCCCGATTTCTTAGGTACTACCTGCACTGGGGAAACCCAACGGCTATCAGAAATAGGGTAAATAACTCCACAGTCCATGAGTTTAATTACCTCCTTTTTTACCACCTCCATCATCGGAGGGTGGAGCCGACGCTGTGCTTCCCGCGTAGGCTTGGTGCCTTCTTCAAGGAAAATCCTATGCACACAGGTTGCTGGATTTATTCCCTTGATGTCCGCAAGTGTCCAGCCTATTGCGGGTTTGTACCGTTTGAGCACACTCACGAGCTTCTCCTCCTGCTCCTCTTCTAGCGCGGACGAAATAATGACGGGTAAAGTGTCATTCTCGCCCAAGTACGCATACTTCAGATGGTCCGGTAGTAGCTTGAGTTCTAAAACTGGAGCTTCTACGATGGAAGGAACCATTTTATTAGTACCAAAAGTAATTGGTAAAGGAGGAGAAAAGCTTACTTTTCGTGGTGCGGCATTTAGGGCCATGGCCATGTCTTGAATACGAGGTTCAAGCTCTAGTAAAGCCTCGAGAAGGCCGTCATGCCCAAGTTGAATGGCCATGTCGAGTTCATCCTCATTGATGGTGTCGAGGTAGCCTTGTGCTAAGGTATCCACGGGATCGTATGTCGAAATGGCAGCTACGCTCGACATTGGAAACTTCATCCCGTCCAGGATGTTGAACTCGATTCTTTCTCCATCAATCTCCATGGAGAAAGTGCCTTGAAACACATCTATCTTCGTTCTCGCAGTCCGCATGAAAGGTCGCCCAAGCAGTAGTGGCGTGGTGTTTAGTGGACTCTCTTCCATGTCAACTATATAGAAATCGGCTGGGAATATCAAGTTGTTGACTTGCACGAGAACGTCTTCTACGTATCCCCTCGGATACTTGTGGGTGCGATCGGCTAATTGGATGACCACACCATCTTGCTTGAGATCTCCAAGCTCCATCGATTCGAATAGATAGTAAGGCATGACGTTGATGGAAGCTCCGAGATCAAGCATCACGTCTTGGAAGTGGGTGTCACCGATTACGCAAGGAACTGCAAAGCTCCCTGGGTCCTTCAGTTTTGGGGGTAGCCGACGCTGCAAAACCGCCGAAACGGTTGCGTTCACCTTCACAACCTCCTTCTCTCGAGTTTGCCTCCTTTGTGTGCATAATTCTTTGAGAAACTTCGCGTATATTGGCACTTGCTTTATGCACTCGATTAAGGGCAAATTCACTTGCACCTTTCGGAAGATGTCCAAAATATCTTCATATTGGGCATCCTTCTTCTTTGATTTTGACAATCTGCTAGGGAAAGGTGCAACAGCAAACGGAGAATTAGTAATAACCGTATTTGAAGGAATATGGTTTTTACCTTTGATTGGGGTAGGTTGTGGAGGTGATTGTGCCTTGGTGACAATAGGCGTCACCTTCTGTTTCTCGGCCTCTTGAGTAGCCGGATCGATCTCATCTTCTTCTTCGTTGGTGATGTCCTCGATGGTGACTTCATCAAGATGAGATCGCTTGGTCTTTGGTTCCTCAAGTATCTTCCCACTCCTTGTGACTATAGCATTCACGTTTCTTTGATTAGGAGTGGTTTGAGGTGGAAGCCGACCGGTTTCCTTGATTTGGCCCATGAAATCAACAAGCTGGCCAAGCTGCTTCTTCACTTCGGTGATGTCGCGGCCATGTGAGTCAAGTGTCTCCTTTGTCTTCGATTGTCCTTCGAGGAGAAGTTGAGTTGAGGCCGAAAGTTGCGACAACATCTTGTCGTAATCCGGGTTGGTGAAGGATTGCGAAGACGAACCCTGCTGCATCGGTGGCCTTGGTTGAAATGGAGGGCGTTGGTAGCTTTGTTGAGGTGCTGGAGGGTTCAAAGTTCCCTCGTTGCTGCTCCATCTAAAACCCGGATGATCACGGTTGACATAGTTGTTATAATTGTTATACCGTTGTCCTCCCTGATATCCGCCGATGGCGTTAGCGTGCTCCGGCTCGCTTGCTTGTTCCGGCACTTGAGGGCACTGGTCGTTGTGGTGACCTTGTGTTTGACATATGCCACAAACAGGCCGTTGAGTTGCCTTCGCTCTTGTCGTCTCGAGTTCTAAAACCTTCTCTAGCATATGAGCTAGTTTGTCGTACTTTTCGTCCGCGTCGGTTGTAGAACTCGCTTCACCGACTGCTCGTCTGTTGGACATTCCATATTGTGCATCATTATTGGCCCGATTCTCTAGAAGAGCTCTAGCTTCGGTTTCGGTTAAGTCCATGAATGCACCGGTGGCTGCTGCATCCAGCAATTCCCTATCGATCGGCTTGAGACCATCGTAAAAGTAATTCATGAGATTGGTCTCGGAAAATCCATGCGATGGGCAAGTGGCACACAAAACTTTGAATCGGTCGTAGTATTGGCCGAAGGTCTCGTCCGGTTTCTGTGTGATGCCAGTGATTTGCTTTCTCAAGACGGTGATCTTTGAGGCCGGGAAGTACTTCGCTAGGAACATGTCCGCAAGTTGCTTCCATGAAGTGATATGGTTCGGCGGTAGTTCCATAAGCCAAGACTCGGCCCTGTCGACTAGGGTGAATGGGAATGCCTTCAGTTTAAAGAGCTCCGTATCAGCATCGGATGGCTTCATGCTGTTACAAACAAATTGGAATTGTTTGAGATGCTTGTTCGGATCTTCATTGGAAAGTCCATGAAAAATGGGTAGTCGGTGGAGGAAGCCACTCTTTAGCTCGATATCCTTCATGTTTTCCTCCGGTTGTGGAAAAGCAATGCTCGAAGGCCCGCTGCTCCATTCTGTTGAGCAGGTGCGCTGACGAAGAGATTGTCCTGCATTGGCCATGTTGACTTGCTGTGCTTCTACTTCTGAATTGTGGTCGGTTGATGAATGTGAAGACTCGGAAACTTCCTCGATGATGGGATGATCCAGGATGTCAGTTTGAGCTCTAAGTCTCGCTATTCTCTCTGCGATCTCCTCAAACTTTGTTCTAGATGGTCCAGGATTCTGATCGGACATTCATTAGCCTGAGCATCCACCAAAGACCAAGTGTTAGTATCAACAAAGAATTTGAGATGAATATAGGAATACTAACCAAAATTGTAAGACATATTTAGAAAACAAAGCAATAACAAATAATAAAACTATCAAAGTATACTATAAATACTCACAAATACTTAAAAACTACTAAAACACACAAAATTTATAATAGTTAAGACACTAGGTGTAATTTACTAAGTAATGCAAATGAATTAATCAATTTTAGGGCTATGCAAAAGAATGTAATAAACTTAAAACATACGTTTTCTGCAAATTAACACTATATAATGCTAAACCCAAGAATTTAGTTAGAACGTATATAAACAAAGTTCAAATACAAGCAAACAATAATTCACATCGAATTTATGCACCACACGCATTTTTTTCTTCAATAAAATGCATTAAACAACAATCCTACGTGAAAGATGGAGTGTATGCATAAGAGAAAACGTTAGAACCTGCAGAAAACACACGAGTTACGTGCTAAAAAAATGAATGCAAAGAATGACCTCTTCTTCGATCTTATGTCCCTAACTTCACTTAGGTTAGGGTACTCGGTAGTGAAATCCGCGTATCATAAAGCCTAAAAAGATTTTATGCAAGCTAAGTAACGGTTGTTAGTCCTTTACAGTTTTTAATGCACATATAAACACAAAAATTTGACTAAGTTTTATTTATTTCCTTTGGCCCCGATGGTACGTGGTGCAGAGGCTCTCGACTGTGCAATGGGTCTCGTTCATCCGAAGATGAAGTCTGATTCCAGGAGGTCTAAGCATGCATAATCCGATATACCATCTATTTACAGGATTATGTCGTATTAAGTTCATGTATTTATCCGTATTCATATGCACTTATGATTTACAGAGAGTACGCGAAATGATCATTTGGTAAATTTCTTGGACGTGCGGCCCGCGCGAAAATATATACCGACTACAATTCAACTTAGTTACGTTTAGAAATGGTTAGTAGGAATAGAGATAACGCGAGAGGTAAGGACTAATATTTAGAACAACCCGAGGCTTACTCGTAAGAGTATATACTCCAATGTTGTTCCTAGAGACACCCCGAGGCTAACCAGTTACGGTATATACTCCAATGGTGTTCTATTGCTTAGATCCGAAACCCGGCACCAATCATAAACCCATTCACCATATCCAACAATCAGCCAAATTTGTGAGATAGTATATAATCTCAAGTTCTTAGTAAACTCCGCCCACAACCTCGTGCCCATAACTTCACTTAGGTTATGGCGTGTGGTGATAAAATCCACACATCACGAGGGGTTAAGGAGATAAACCAGAAAAAGAGGCACCACCTATTCCAAAGAACGAAACCTTATAACCAATACTCGTGCTCAATGTAAATCAATTTAAGTACGTCTACGTTTTGATTGCGCCTATGATTTAAAAGGAATACACGACTTAGTTATTGAATAAATCTCTTGTCCGTGCGGCCCGCGCGAAAATGTATACCAACTATCGTTAATCCTCGTAATTGTTGGAAATGACCAGTTGGGATAGATGTAACGCGAGAGGTGAGAACTAATTTCTGGGAACAACCTGAGGCTAACTCGTAAGAGTATATACTCCATTGTTGTTCTTAGAAACACCCCGAGGCTTACTCGTAAGAGTATATACTCCAATGGTGTTCTGTTTTCTTAGTTCAAAACCCGTCACCATTCATAACCCTTCTAGACATCATAACCAACTCTTACTCGAATTCACAAGATAGTATACAATCTCAAGTGTTTGTAAACTCCGCCCACAACCTCGTGCCCATAACTTCACTTAGGTTATGGCGTGTGGTGATGAAATCCACACTTCACGAAGGGTTAAGGAGATAGACAAACAAAAGAGGCACCACCTATTCCATAGAGGTTTATTTAATAACTAAGTACTAGTACTCAAATTAAATCAAAGACTATCCTTTAACATGAAAATAAATTATGCAAGTGTAAAAAAAACTAAGTATCAATAAATTCGTCTAAGTAAAAGTATGCATTGTAAACATGTATGTAAATTTCTTTAAGTATAAACAAGAATGAACAAGTATGTACTTCGAAAATTTAGACATGCTTTTAATCACAAATGTACAACGAAATCATACAAAAACATTCTAACTCCCCGGCAGCGGCGCCAAAAATTGATACGAGCAAAACATGCTTTCACGATAACACAAAGTCGACCTAAAAACATCGATTACGCGCATTGCAATTTAAACCCTTCTTTTGTCATTTATAATATTGGCGAGTAGGGATCGTTCTTTATCCGGGGAATTAAGGGCGCATGCATGGTTTCGTTAATAAGCGGAAATGTAAATGTTTGGGGGGATTGGAAGTTGGTTGTTTAATCTACGAAATTAAAGTACATAACATGCAAACACAACTAAAACTCTTAGGCATCTAACATGTTTTACTCATAGACAAGTTTCAACAATCAAGAAACTTAAAGTCTAATTATGCTTGCTAAAAATAAGAAGTTACACTACTAATTACATGTGATCATCTCATCTTATTAGCCTACCCTTTTCATGCATCAAACCTTTTTGTAAGTTACGAAATTCATAACTTCTAACTAAATACACATGCTTAATAATTGAGTAGGAATGCAACTTAGCGTATAAACATCCTAAACAACATACGATCATCGAAACATGCGAAAGAGAGGGACTTAGCGTATTTTCTAACACATGCATTCGAAGCTTTAAGATTGTATCAAACATGCATAAAAGGCTAGAAATCATAAACACATGCATATTACAAATCTGTTTAAACACATAAAACACAAATCTAAACTTGTTCTTCATTTGATACACAAATCTAAACTTGTTATTCCAATACATCAAAAGATTCAAATACAAAGCTAAAGAAATGAAAGTGAAGATCATGGTTACACTTTTTGTCTTGAGTGCTTGATGAACTACGGTGGAGATGGCTTTCCTTCACAAGGGACTTAGCGTATTGTGAGGGATGGAGGATGATAGCTTCGGCTTGGAGGAGGAGATGGATGCTTCGGTTTGGAATGGAGGAGGAGATGCTTCGGCTTGGAATGGAGGAGATGGATGCTTCGGCTTTGTGTGAACCTTCAAGTGTTTAATGGTGGAGGAGTATTTGTGTAGAGCTTTGGCTTAGTAAAATGAGTGATGTCTTGAATGGTTCAGCCTCCCTTGGTATTTATAGGCAAGGATGTTTGCCTTCTCTCTTCCACCTTGCCTCCTTCCATTAAATGCAAGCAATGATCAATATGGCAAGTCACCATGCAAGTCACCATGTGTGATCATCATTTACAAGCCCAAAGCAAGAGTCACCATGGCAAGTCATCTTTTCATTTAATGCAAGCAAGAGTCACCAAGGTGAGTCACCTTTTGTGATGATCATTTATTAACCCTAAGCAAGAGTCACCATTTGTGATGATTAGCTTGATAAGCTTGACTTTTCAACTTCCCCAAAGGGCATCCTTAACGAAATGAATGAGTTTGGGCTGGTTAATGGGCCGAAATAAACTTTGAGAAATCGGCCCATAATTTGCTTTTTGGGCCGGCCCATTTTCGGAGGTCCAAAATCGCAAAAATCGCAAAATCGCCGAAATTCCTCCGAATTGCGTCGTTATTAATCTCCACCGTAGATATCTTCAAAATAACAAATTAAATAAGGAAAACATAAAAACTAAGATAATAACATTGCTAAACGTAAAGGAAATGCGTTAAGAAACGAGCATAAAATGCGTATATCACCCACACTTAAACTTTACATTGCCCTCAATGTACTTAAAGTAAATGTATAGAATTAAACATGGAGTATAGGATCTACGAAACTTTTAATCTAATACGCAAAAAGCCATTAAATTAAGTAAAAGGGGAGAAGAAAACAAATCTGTTGTCTCCCTATTGGGTTGCCTCCCAATGAGCGCTTGTTTTACGTCGTTAGCTTTGGACGTGATGCATCATTTTGTTTTTGAAATGGCCGGTTCTTGGAGTTGCATCTCCTCCACGGTGTGCTCCGCAAATGCCTCAAAATAGGGCTTCAAGCGATGGCCATTTACTTTGAACTCACTACCTTTGTCGATAGATCGAATGAGAACTGCTCCATGAGGTAGAACTTGAGAAACTACGAATGGCCCCATCCATCGAGAGCGAAGCTTTCCTGGAAAGAGCTTAAGTCTTGAATTGAAAAGCAATACTTTCTGCCCAGGTTCAAAACTCTTCCCGCGAATCATCTGATCGTGGATCTTTTTCGTCTTCTCTTTGTAAATCCACGCATTGTCGAAAGCATCATTTCTGATTTCTTCTAGTTCATTAAGTTGTAGCTTCCGATGCAAGCCTGCGGCATCTCGATCGATGTTGAATTTCTTCACGGCCCACCATGCCTTGTGCTCCAATTCAACCGGAAGATGGCACGCCTTTCCATAAATTAATCGGAAAGGGGACATACCGATGGGGGTCTTGTAGGCAGTCCTGTAAGCCCACAATGCATCGTCTAAGCATTGACTCCAATCTTTCCGGTTGGGGCGGACGGTTCGCTCCAAAATCTTCTTTATCTCACGGTTGGAAACTTCAGCCATTCCATTGGTTTGAGGGTGGTATGGTGTGGAAACCTTGTGTTTGACGCCATACTTCCTCATTAGTGCTTCCACCGTGCGGTTGCAAAAGTGACTTCCTCCATCGCTGATTAGAACGCGTGGCATTCCAAATCTACTGAAAATGTTAGTTCGTAGGAGGTCTGCAACAACTCGCGAATCATTAGTACGGGTGGCCTTTGCCTCCACCCATTTAGAAACATAATCTACTGCGAGTAAGATGTAAGTAAAACCATTGGAGGGAGGAAATGGTCCCATAAAATCAATACCCCACACATCAAAAATTTCAACATTAAATATATAGTGTTGTGGCATTTGATCTTTAGGCCCTAAATTACCGAATCTTTGGCACTTATCACATGTAGAGCAATATGCATGAGCATCGCGAAATAAACTAGGCCAAAAGAAACCGCAATCTAAAATTTTAAGGGCTGTCCTCCTAGAACCAAAGTGTCCCCCACATGCTTCATTGTGACAAAAGTCTAGAATGGGCTTAAACTCACTATCCGGGATACATCTCCTAATTACTAAATCGGAGCATTGTTTCCACAAGTAAGGCTCATCCCAGATAAAGGTTCTAGCATTATGCTTAAGTTTGACACGTTGAAATTTATGCATGGTAGACGGAAACTCACCGGTAACTAAGTAATTTACAATATCGGCATACCAAGGAGTTTCCGAAGTAGTTACCTCAATTCCGAAGAGTTTTTCATCCGGAAAAGTTTCTTCGATCTCGAGAGGCTCATGGTCACCTATCAAACGGGATAGGTGGTCAGCGACGACGTTTTCTACTCCCTTCTTATCCTTGATTTCTATGTTGAATTCTTGGAGTAGAAGTATCCATCTGATAAGCCGTGGTTTTGCGTCCTTCTTGAGCATTAGATACTTCAAAGCTGCATGGTCGGTAAACACAGTTACTTTAGTTTGAAGTAAATAAGATTGAAATTTATCTAAAGCGAAAACCACGGCAAGAAACTCCTTCTCGGTTGTAGTATAATTTCTTTGTGCTTCATCAAGTGTCCGAGAGGCGTAATAGATTACGCAAGGCTTCTTGTCCTTCCGCTGACCCAAGACGGCTCCTACGGCATAATCCGAGGCGTCGCACATGAGTTCAAATGGCAGAGACCAATCAGGGCTGCATAAAATAGGAGCACTCGTAAGAAGTTCCTTCAACTTGTTGAAGGCAGCGTTGCATTCCTCGTCAAAGACGAATGGAGTCTCCTTTTGCAGCAGTTTACACAAGGGGCGCGAGATGTGGGAAAAGTCCTTGATAAACCTACGATAAAATCCTGCGTGTCCAAGAAATGAACGAATCTCTCTAACCGAAGTTGGAGAGGGTAAGTGACGCACAAGATCTACTTTAGCTTTATCTACTTCTAGCCCTTTTTCAGAGATAATATGACCTAACACTATCCCTTGCGTAACCATGAAATGGCACTTCTCCCAATTAAGCACCAAGTTCGTTTCAACGCATCTTTTTAAAATAGTTTCTAGATTGTTTAAGCATGCATCAAAATCATTCCCAAATACACTAAAGTCGTCCATGAATACTTCAATAATGTTTTCAATGTATTCGGAAAAAATTGAGAGCATGCAACGTTGAAATGTACCTGGTGCATTACACAATCCAAATGGCATGCGGTGATAGGCAAACGTTCCGAACGGGCATGTGAACGTCGTCTTTTCTTGATCTTCCTCCGCAATGCAAATTTGGTTGTAGCCGGAGTATCCGTCGAGGAAACAATAAAATGCATGGCCGGCTAATCTTTCCAGCATTTGGTCGATGAATGGTAAGGGAAAATGATCCTTGCGGGTTGCAGCGTTGAGCTTCCGGTAATCAATGCACACGCGGTGTCCAGTGATCGTCCGTTGTGGCACAAGTTCATTTTCCAAATTCTCGACGACGGTTATTCCCGATTTCTTGGGTACTACCTGCACTGGGGAAACCCAACGGCTATCAGATATAGGGTAAATAACTCCACAGTCCATGAGTTTAATTACCTCCTTTTTTACCACCTCCATCATCGGAGGGTGGAGCCGACGTTGCGCTTCCCGCGTAGGCTTGGTGCCTTCTTCAAGGAAAATCCTATGCACACATGTTGCTGGATTTATTCCCTTGATGTCCGCAAGTGTCCAGCCTATTGCGGGTTTGTACCGTTTGAGCACACTCACGAGCTTCTCCTCCTGTGCGAAGGCAAGCTCTAGTAAGGCCTCGAGAAGGCCGTCATGTCCAAGTTGAATGGCCATGTCGAGTTCATCCTCGTTGATGGTGTCGAGGTAACCTTGTGCTAAGGTATCCACAGGATCGTATGTCGAAATGGCAGCTACGCTCGACATTGGAAACTTCATCCCGTCTAGGATGTTGAACTCGATTCTTTCTCCATCAATCTCCATGGAGAAAGTGCCTTGGAAAACATCAATCTTCGTCCTCGCAGTCCGCATGAAAGGTCGCCCAAGTAGCAATGGCGTGGTGTTCAGTGGACTCTCTTCCATGTCAACTATGTAGAAATCGGCTGGGAATATCAAGTTGTTGACTTGTACGAGAACGTCTTCTACGTATCCCCTCGGATACTTGTGTGTGCGATCGGCTAATTGGATGACAACACCATCTTGCTTGAGATCTCCAAGCTCCATCGATTCGTAAAGATAGTAAGGCATGACGTTGATGGAAGCTCCGAGATCAAGCATCACGTCTTCGAAGTGGTTGTCACCGATTACGCAAGGAACTGCAAAGCTCCCTGGGTCCTTCAGTTTTGGGGGTAGCCGACGCTGCAAAACCGCCGAAACGGTTGCGTTCACCTTCACGACCTCCTTCTCTCGAGTTTGCCTCCTCTGAGTGCATAATTCTTTCAGAAACTTGGCGTATATAGGCACTTGCTTTATGCACTCGATCAAGGGCAAATTCACTTGCACCTTTCGGAAGATGTCCAGGATATCTTCATATTGGGCATCCTTCTTCTTTGATTTTGCTAATCTGCTTGGGAAAGGTGCAACAGCAAACGGAGAATTAGTAATCACCGTATTTGAAGGAATAGGGCTTTTACCTTTGATTGGGGTAGGTTGTGGAGGTGATTGTGCCTTGGTGACAGTAGGCGTCACCTTCTTTTTCTCGGCCTCTTGAGTAGCCGGATCGATCTCATCTTCTTCTTCGTTGGTGATGTCCTCAATGGTGACTTCATCAAGATGAGATCGCTTGGTCTTTGGTTCCTCAAGTATCTTCCCACTCCTTGTGACTATAGCATTCACGTTTCTTTGATTAGGAGTGGTTTGAGGTGGAAGCCGACCGGTTTCCTTGATTTGGCCCATGAAATCAACAAGCTGGCCAAGCTGCTTCTTCACTTCGGTGATGTCGCGGCCATGTGAGTCAAGTGTCTCCTTTGTCTTCGATTGTCCGTCAAGGAGAACTTGAGTTGAGGCCGAAAGTTGCGACAACATCTTGTCGTAATCCGGATTGGTGAAGGGTTGTGATGACGAACCATGCTGCATCGGTGGTCGTGGTTGAAATGGAGGCCGTTGGTAGCTTTGTTGAGGTTGAGATGCTGGAGGGTTCAAAGTTCCCTCGTTGCTGCTCCATCTAAAACCTGGATGATCACGGTTGACATAGTTGTTGTAGTTGTTATACCTTTGTCCTCCCTGATATCCGCCGATGGCGTTAGCGTGCTCCGGCTCGCTTGCCTGCTCCTGCGCTTGAGGGCATTGGTCATTGTGGTGACCGTGTGTTTGACATATGCCGCAAACAGGCCGTTGAGTTGCCTTCGCTCTTGTCGTCTCGAGTTCTAACACCTTCTCTAGCATATGAGCTAGTTTGTCGTACTTCTCGTCCGCGTCGGTTGTTGAACTCGCCTCACCGACTGCTCGTCTGTTGGACATTCCGTATTGTGCATCATTATTCGCCCGATTCTCTAGAAGAGCTCTAGCTTCGGTTTCGGTTAAGTCCATGAATGCACCGGTGGCTGCTGCATCCAGCAATTCCCTATCGATCGGCTTGAGACCATCGTAAAAGTAATTCATCAGATTGGTCTCGGAGAATCCATGCGATGGGCAAGTGGCACACAAAACCTTGAATCGGTCGTAATATTGGCCGAAGGTCTCGTCCAATTTCTGTGTAATGCCAGTAATTTGCTTTCTCAAGACGGTGATCTTGGAGGCCGGGAAGTACTTCGCTAGGAACATATCCGCAAGTTGCTTCCAAGAGGTAATATGGTTTGGCGGTAGTTCCATAAGCCAAGACTCGGCCCTGTCGATTAGGGTGAATGGGAATGCCTTCAGCTTGAAGAGCTCCGTATCAGCATCAGATGGCTTCATGCTGTTGCAAACAAATTGGAATTGTTTGAGATGCTTGTTCGGATCTTCATTGGAAAGTCCGTGGAAAATGGGTAGTCGGTGGAGGAAGCCACTCTTTAGCTCGATATCCTTCATGTTTTCCTCCGGTTGTGGAAAAGCAATGCTCGAAGGCCCGCTGCTCCATTCGGTTGAGCAGGTGCGCTGGCGAAGAGATTGTCCTGCATTGGCCATGTTGACTTCTTGTGCTTCTGCTTCTGAGTTGTGGTCGGTTGATGAGGCTAAAGTATGTTCGAATGATGAATGTGAAGACTCGGAAACTTCTTCGAGGATGGGATGATCCAGGATGTCAGCTCTAAGTCTCGCTAGTCTTTCTGTGAGTTCCTCAAACGTGGTTCTAGATGGTCCTGGATTCTGATCGGACATTCATTAGCCTGACATCCACCAAAGACCAAGTGTTAGTATCAACAAATAATTTTTAGATGTATAGAGGAATACTAACCAAAAATTGTAAAGCATATTTAGAAAACAAAGGGATAACAAATAAAATAGTAAAACTATCAAAGCATACTATAAATACACACAAATACTTAAAAACTACTAATACACAAAATTTATAATAGTTAAGACACTATATGTATTTTACTAAGTAATGCAATTGATTTAATTGATTTTAGGGGCTATGCACAAGAATGTAAAAAACTTAAAACAAACGTTTTCTGCAAATTAACACTATATAATGCTAAACCTAAAAAGTTTAGTTAGAACATGTATAAACAAGGTTCAAACACAAGCAAACCATAATTCACATTGAATTTATGCACCACACATTTTCTTGCAATAAAATGTATTAAACAACAATCCTACGTGAAAGATGGAGTGAATGCATAAGAGAAAACGTTAGAACCTGCAGAAAACAAACGAGTTACGTGTTTAAACTATGAATGAAAAGAATGACCTCTTCTTCGATCTTATGCCCCTAACTTCACTTAGGTTAGGGTACTCGGTAGTGAAATCCGAGTATCATAAAACCTTAGAGAGGTTATGCAAGCTAAGTAACGGTTGTTAGTCCTTTACAGTTTTTAATGCACAAATAAACACAAAAATTTGACTAAGTTTTATTTATTTCCTTTGGTCCCGATGGTACGTGGTGCAGAGGCTCTCGACTGTGCAATGGGTCTCGTTCATCCGAAGATGAAGTCTGATTCCAGGAGGTCTAAGCATGCATAATCCGATATACCATCTATTTAAAGGATTATTGATATACGCATTTTATGCTCGTTTCTTAACGCATTTCCCTTTACGTTTAGCTATGTTATTATCTTAGTTTTTATGTTTTCCTTATTTAATTTGTTATTTTGAAGATATTTACGGTGGAGATTAATAACGGCGCAATTTGGAGAAATTTTGGCGATTTTGCGATTTTTGCGATTTTGGACCTCCGAAAATGGGCCGGCCCAAAAAGCAAATTATGGGCCGATTTCTCAAATCTTGTTTCGGCCCATTATCAAGCCCAAACCCATTCATTTTGGCATGGAAGCCTTTTGGTGAAGTTGAAAAGTCAACAATATCAAGCTTTGTGACTCATTTTAGTGACTAAGCTTTGTGATCATCACAAAAGATGACTTGCCATGTGACTTGCCATGGTGACTCTTGCTTAGGGTTTATAAATGGTGACTTGCATGGTGACTCTTGCTTAGGGTTCACAAATGATGATCACAAAAGGTGACTAAGGGAGTGACTTGCCATATTGATCATTACTTGCATTAAATGGAGGGAGGCAAGGTGGAAGAGAGAAGGCAACATCCCTTGCCTATATAAGAGAGGAGGCTGGCCATATATTATGCATCTCTCATTTTACAAGCAAAAACTCTACACAAATACTCCTCCACCATAAACACTTCAAGGATTCTCAAGCAAAGCCGAAGCACATCTTCTCCATCCAAGCCGAAGCAATCCTCCTCCATCCAACACAATACGCTAAGTCCCTTGTGAAGGAAATCCATCTCCACCGTAGATCATCAAGCATTCAAGACAAAAAGTGTAACCATGATCTTCACTTTCATTTCTTTTGCTTTGTATTTGAACCTTTTGATGTATTGGAATACATTTATGTATCAAATGAAGAACAAGTTTAGATTTGTGTTTTATGTGTTTAAACCGATTCATAAGTTGCATGTGTTTATGATTTCTAGCCTTTTATGCATGTTTGATACAATCTTAAAGCTTCGTAAGCATGTGTTAGAAAATACGCTAAGTCCCTCTCTTTCGCATGTTTCGATGATCGTATGTTGTTTAGGATGTTTATACGCTAAGTTGCATTCCTACTCAATTATTAAGCATGTATATTTAGTTAGAAGTTATGAATTTCGTAACTTACAAAAAGGTTTGATGCATGAAAAGGGTAGGCTAATAAGATGAGATGATCACATGTAATTAGTAGTGTAACTTCTTATTTTTAGCAAGCATAATTAAACTTTAAGTTTCTTGATTGTTGAAACTTGTCTATGAGTAAAACATGTTAGATGCCTAAGAGTTTTAGTTGTGTTTGCATGTTTTTGTACTTTAATTTCGTAGATTAAACAACCAACTTCCAATCCCCCCAAACATTTACATTTCCGCTTATTAACGAAACCATGCATGCGCCCTTAATTCCCCGGATAAAGAACGATCCCTACTCGCCAATATTACAAATGACAAAAGAAGGGTTTAAATTGCAATGCGCGTAATCTGTGTTTTTAAGTTAACGTGAATGCATGTTTTGCGCGTATCAATTTTTGGCGCCGCTGCCGGGGAGTTAGAATGTTTTTGTATGATTTCGTTGTACATTTGTAATTAAAAGCATGTCTAAATTTTCGAAGTACATACTTGTTCATTCTTGTTTATACTTAAAGAAATTTACATACATGTTTACAATGCATACTTTTACTTAGACGAATTTATTTATACTTAGTTTTTACACTTGCATAATTTATTTTCATGTTAAAGGATAGTCTTTGATTTAATTTGAGTACTAGTACTTAGTTATTAAATAAATCTCTATGGAATAGGTGGTGCCTCTTTTGTTTGTCTATCTCCTTAACCCTTCGTGATGTGTGGATTTCATCACCACACGCCATAACCTAAGTGAAGTTATGGGCACGAGGTTGTGGGCGGAGTTTACAAACACTTGAGATTGTATACTATCTTGTGAATTCGAGTAAGAGTTGGTTATGATGTCTAGAAGGGTTATGAATGGTGACGGGTTTTGAACTAAGAAAACAGAACACCATTGGAGTATATACTCTTACGAGTAAGCCTCGGGGTGTTTCTAAGAACAACAATGGAGTATATACTCTTACGAGTTAGCCTCAGGTTGTTCCCAGAAATTAGTTCTCACCTCTCGCGTTACATCTATCCCAACTGGTCATTTCCAACAATTACGATGATTAACGATAGTTGGTATACATTTTCGCGCGGGCCGCACGGACAAGAGATTTATTCAATAACTAAGTCGTGTATTCCTTTTAAATCATAGGCGCAATCAAAACGTAGACGTACTTAAATTGATTTACATTGTGCACGAGTATTGGTTATAAGGTTTCGTTCTTTGGAATAGGTGGTGCCTCTTTTTCTGGTTTATCTCCTTAACCCCTCGTGATGTGTGGATTTTATCACCACACGCCATAACCTAAGTGAAGTTATGGGCACGAGGTTGTGGGCGGAGTTTACTAAGAACTTGAGATTATATACTATCTCACAAATTTGGCTGATTGTTGGATATGGTGAATGGGTTTATGATTGGTGCCGGGATTCGGATCTAAGCAATAGAACACCATTGGAGTATATACCGTAACTGGTTAGCCTCAGGGTGTCTCTAGGAACAACATTGGAGTATATACTCTTACGAGTAAGCCTCGGGTTGTTCTAAATATTAGTCCTTACCTCTCGCGTTATCTCTATTCCTACTAACCATTTCTAAACGTAACTAAGCTGAATTGTAGTCGGTATATATTTTCGCGCGGGCCGCACGTCCAAGAAATTTACCGAATGATCATTTCGCGTACTCTCTGTAAATCATAAGTGCATACGAATACGGATAAATACGAACTTGATAAATACGACATAATCCTTTAAATAGATGGTATATCGGATTAAGCATGCTTAGACCTCCTGGAATCAGACTTCATCTTCGGATGAACGAGACCCATTGCACAGTCGAGAGCCTCTGCACCACGTACCATCGGGGCCAAAGGAAATAAATAAAACTTAGTCAAATTTTTGTGTTTATATGTGCATTAAAATCTGTAAAGGACTAACAACCGTTACTTAGCTTGCATAACCTCTTTTTAGGCTTTATGATACTCGGATTTCACTACCGAGTACCCTAACCTAAGTGAAGTTAGGGACATAAGATCGAAGAAGAGGTCATTCTTTGCATTCATTTTTTTAGCACGTAACTCGTGTGTTTTCTGCAGGTTCTAACGTTTTCTCTTATGCATGCACTCCATCTTTCACGTAGGATTGTTGTTAATGCATTTTATTGAAAAAAAAATGTGTGTGGTGCATAAATTCGATGTGAATTATTGTTTGCTTGTATTTGAACTTTGTTTATATATGTTCTAACTAAATTCTTGGGTTTAGCATTATCTAGTGTTAATTTGCAGAAAACGTATGTTTTAAGTTTATTACATTCTTTTGCATAGCCCTAAAATTGATTAATTCATTTGCATTACTTAGTAAATTACACCTAGTGTCTTAAACTATTATAAATTTTGTGTGTTTTAGTAGTTTTTAAGTGTTTGTGAGTATTTATAGTATGTTTTGATAGTTTTACTATTTGTTATTGCTTTGTTTTCTAAATACGCCTTACGATTTTGGTTAGTATTTCTATATTCATCTCAAATAATTTGTTGATACTAACACTTGGTCTTTGGTGGATGCTCAGGCTAATGAATGTCCGATCTAGATCCTGGACCATCTAGAACAAAGTTTGAGGAGATCGCAGAGAGAATAGCGAGACTTAAAGCTCAAACTGACATCCTGGATCATCCCATCATCGAGGAAGTTTCCGAGTCTTCACATTCATCAACCGACCATACTTTAGCCTCATCAACCGACCACAATTCAGAAGCAGAAGCACAACAAGTCAACATGGCCAATGCAGGACAATCTCTTCGCCAGCGCACATGCTCAACCGAATGGAGCAGTGGGCCTTCGAGCATTGCTTTTCCACAACCGGAGGAAAACATGAAGGATATCGAGCTAAAGAGTGGCTTCCTCCACCGACTACCCATTTTTCATGGACTTTCCAATGAAGATCCGAACAAGCATCTCAAACAATTCCAATTTGTTTGTAACAGCATGAAGCCATCTGATGCTGATACGGAGCTCTTCAAGCTGAAGGCATTTCCATTCACCCTAGTCGACAGGGCCGAGTCTTGGCTAATGGAACTACCGCCGAACCATATTACCTCATGGAAGCAACTTGCGGATATGTTCCTAGCGAAGTACTTCCCGGCCTCAAAAATCACCGTCTTGAGAAAGCAAATCACTGGCATCACACAGAAACAAGACGAGACCTTCGGCCAATATTACGACCGATTCAAGGTTTTGTGTGCCACTTGCCCATCGCATGGATTTTCCGAGACCAATCTCATGAATTACTTTTACGATGGTCTCAAGCCGATCGATGGGGAATTGCTGGATGCAGCAGCCACCGGTGCATTCATGGACTTAACAGAAACCGAAGCTAGAGCTCTTCTAGAGAATCGGGCGAATAATGATGCACAATATGGAATGTCCAACAGACGAGCAGTCGGTGAAGCGAGTTCTACAACCGACGCAGACGAAAAATACGACAAACTAGCTCATATGCTAGAGAAGGTTTTAGAACTTGAGACGACAAGAGCAAAGACAACTCAACGGCCTGTTTGTGGCATATGTCAAACACAAGGTCACCACAATGACCAGTGCCCTCAAGTGCCGGAACAAGCAAGCGAGCCGGAGCACGCTAACACCATCGGCGGATATCAGGGAGGACAACGGTATAACAATTATAACAACTATGTCAACCGTGATCATCCGGGTTTTAGATGGAGCAGCAACGAGGGAACTTTGAACCCTCCAGCACCTCAACAAAGCTACCAACGCCCTCCATTTCAACCAAGGCCACCGATGCAGCATGGTTCGTCTTCGCAATCCTTCACCAACCCGGATTACGACAAGATGTTGTCGCAACTTTCGGCCTCCACACATGTTCTCCTCGACGGACAATCGAAGACAAAGGAGACACTTGACTCACATGGCCGCGACATCACTGAAGTGAAGAAGCAGCTTGGCCAACTTGTTGATTTCATGGGCCAAATCAAGGAAACCGGTCGGCTTCCACCTCAAACCACTCCAAATCAAAGAAACGTGAATGCTATAGTCACAAGGAGTGGGAAGATACTTGAGGAACCAAAGACCAAGCGATCTCATCTTGATGAAGTCACCATTGAGGACATCACCAACGAAGAAGAAGATGAGATCGATCCGGCTACTCAAGAGGCCGAAAAACAGAAGGTGACGCCTAATGTCACCAAGGCACAATCACCTCCACAACCTACCCCAATCAAAGGTAAGAACCATATTCCTTCAAATACGGTTATTACTAATTCTCCGTTTGCTGTTGCACCTTTCCCTAGCAGATTATCAAAATCGAAGAAGAAGGACGCCCAATATGAAGATATTTTGGACATCTTCCGAAAGGTGCAAGTGAATTTGTCCTTGATCGAGTGCATAAAACAGGTGCCGATATACGCAAAGTTTCTGAAAGAATTATGCACACAGAGGAGGCAAACTCGAGAGAAGGAGGTTGTGAAGGTGAACGCAACCGTTTCGGCGGTTTTGCAGCGTCGGCTACCCCCAAAACTGAAGGACCCAGGGAGCTTTGCAGTTCCTTGCGTAATCGGTGACAACCACTTCAAAGACGTGATGCTTGATCTCGGAGCTTCCATCAACGTCATGCCTTACTATCTTTTCGAATCGATGGAGCTTAGAGATCTCAAGCAAGATGGTGTTGTCATCCAATTAGCCGATCGCACCCACAAGTATCCGAGGGGATACGTAGAAGACGTTCTCGTGCAAGTCAACAACTTGATATTCCCAGCCGATTTCTATATAGTTGACATGGAAGAGAGTCCACTAAACACCACGCCACTACTGCTTGGGCGACCTTTCATGCGGACTGCGAGAACGAAGATTGATGTGTTTCAAGGCACTTTCTCCATGGAGATTGATGGAGAAAGAATCGAGTTCAACATCCTGGACGGGATGAAGTTTCCAATGTCGAGCGTAGCTGCCATTTCGACATATGATCCCGTGGATACCTTAGCACAAGGCTACCTCGACACCATCAATGAGGATGAACTCGACATGGCCATTCAACTTGGGCATGACGGCCTTCTCGAGGCCTTACTAGAGCTTGAACCTCGTATTCAAGACATGGCCATGGCCCTAATGCGGCACCACGAAAAGTAAGCTTTTCTCCTCCTTTACCAATTACTTTTGGTACTAATAAAATGGTTCCTTCCATCGTAGAAGCTCCAGTTTTAGAACTCAAGCTACTACCGGACCATCTGAAGTATGCGTACTTGGGCGAGAATGACACTTTACCCGTCATTATTTCGTCCGCGCTAGAAGAGGAGCAGGAGGAGAAGCTCGTGAGTGTGCTCAAGAGGTACAAACCCGCAATAGGCTGGACACTCGCGGACATCAAGGGAATAAATCCAGCAACCTGTGTGCATAGGATTTTCCTTGAAGAAGGCACCAAACCTACGCGGGAAGCGCAACGTCGGCTCCACCCTCCGATGATGGAGGTGGTAAAAAAGGAGGTAATTAAACTCATGGACTGTGGAGTTATTTACCCTATTTCTGATAGCCGTTGGGTTTACCCAGTGCAGGTTGTACCTAAGAAATCGGGAATCACCGTCGTCGAGAATCTGGAAAATGAACTTGTGCCACAACGGACGATCACTGGACACCGAGTGTGCATTGATTACCGGAAGCTAAACACTGCAACCCGCAAGGATCATTTTCCCTTACCATTCATCGACCAAATGCTGGAAAGATTAGCCGGCCATGCATTTTATTGTTTTCTCGACGGATATTCCGGCTACAACCAAATTAGCATTGCGGAGGAGGATCAAGAAAAGACAACGTTCACGTGCCCTTTCGGAACGTTTGCCTATCGCCGCATGCCATTTGGACTGTGTAACGCACCAGGTACATTTCAACGTTGCATGCTCTCAATTTTCTCCGAGTACATTGAAAAAATTATTGAAGTATTCATGGACGACTTTAGTGTATTTGGGAGTGATTTTGATGCATGCTTAAACAATTTAGAAACAATTTTACAAAGATGCGTTGAAACAAACTTGGTGCTTAATTGGGAGAAGTGCCATTTTATGGTTACGCAAGGGATAGTGTTAGGTCATATTATTTCGGAAAAAGGGTTAGAAGTTGATAAATCTAAAGTAGATCTTGTGCGTCACTTACCCTCTCCAACTTCGGTTAGAGAGATTCGTTCATTTCTTGGACACGCAGGATTTTATCGCAGGTTTATCAAAGACTTTTCCCACATCTCGCGCCCTTTGTGTAAACTGCTGCAAAATGAGACCCCGTTCGTCTTTGATGAAGAATGCAACGCTGCCTTCAACAAGTTGAAGGAGCTTCTCACGAGCGCTCCTATTTTATGCAGCCCTGATTGGTCTCTGCCATTTGAACTCATGTGCGACGCCTCGGATTATGCCGTAGGAGCCGTCTTGGGTCAGCGGAAGGACAAGAAGCCTTGCGTAATCTATTACGCCTCTCGGATGCTTGATGAAGCGCAAAGAAATTATACTACCACCGAGAAGGAGTTTCTTGCCGTGGTTTTTGCTTTAGATAAATTTCGATCTTATTTATTTCAAACTAAAGTAACTGTGTTTACCGATCATGCAGCTTTGAAGTATCTAATGCTCAAGAAGGACGCAAAACCACGACTTATCAGATGGATACTTCTACTCCAAGAATTCAACATCGAAATCAAGGACAAGAAGGGAGTAGAAAACGTCGTCGCTGACCACCTATCACGTTTGATAGGTGACCATGAGCCTGTCGAGATTGAAGAAACTTTTCCGGATGAAAAACTCTTCGGAATTGAGGTAACTACTTCGGAAACTCCTTGGTATGCAGATATCGTAAATTACTTAGTTACCGGTGAGTTTCCGTCTACCATGCATAAATTTCAACGTGACAAACTTAAGCATAATGCTAGAACCTTTATCTGGGATGAGCCTTATTTGTGGAAACAATGCTCCGATTTAGTAATTAGGAGATGTATCCCGGATAGTGAGTTTAAGCCCATTCTAGACTTTTGTCACAATGAAGCATGTGGGGGACACTTTGGTTCTAGAAGGACAGCCCTTAAGATTTTAGATTGCGGTTTCTTTTGGCCTAGTTTATTTCGCGATGCTCATGCATATTGTGCTGCATGTGATAAGTGCCAGAGATTCGGTAATTTAGGCCCTAGAGATCAAATGCCACAACACTACATATTTAATGTTGAAATTTTTGATGTGTGGGGTATTGATTTTATGGGACCATTTCCTCCCTCCAATGGTTTTACTTATATCTTGCTCGCAGTAGATTATGTTTCTAAATGGGTGGAGGCAAAGGCCACCCGTACTAATGATTCGCGAGTTGTTGCAGATTTCCTATGAACTAACATTTTCAGTAGATTTGGAATGCCACGCGTTCTAATCAGCGATGGAGGAAGTCACTTTTGCAACCGCACGGTGGAAGCACTAATGAGGAAGTATGGCGTAAAACACAAGGTTTCCACACCATACCACCCTCAAACCAATGGAATGGCTGAAGTTTCCAACCGTGATCATCCGGGTTTTAGATGGAGCAGCAACGAGGGAACTTTGAACCCTCCAGCACCTCAACAAAGCTACCAACGCCCTCCATTTCAACCAAGGCCACCGATGCAGCATGGTTCGTCTTCGCAATCCTTCACCAACCCGGATTACGACAAGATGTTGTCGCAACTTTCGGCCTCCACACAAGTTCTCCTCGACGGACAATCGAAGACAAAGGAGACACTTGACTCACATGGCCGCGACATCACTGAAGTGAAGAAGCAGCTTGGCCAACTTGTTGATTTCATGGGCCAAATCAAGGAAACCGGTCGGCTTCCACCTCAAACCACTCCAAATCAAAGAAACGTGAATGCTATAGTCACAAGGAGTGGGAAGATACTTGAGGAACCAAAGACCAAGCGATCTCATCTTGATGAAGTCACCATTGAGGACATCACCAACGAAGAAGAAGATGAGATCGATCCGGCTACTCAAGAGGCCGAAAAACAGAAGGTGACGCCTAATGTCACCAAGGCACAATCACCTCCACAACCTACCCCAATCAAAGGTAAGAACCATATTCCTTCAAATACGGTTATTACTAATTCTCCGTTTGCTGTTGCACCTTTCCCTAGCAGATTATCAAAATCGAAGAAGAAGGACGCCCAATATGAAGATATTTTGGACATCTTCCGAAAGGTGCAAGTGAATTTGCCCTTGATCGAGTGCATAAAACAGGTGCCGATATACGCAAAGTTTCTGAAAGAATTATGCACACAGAGGAGGCAAACTCGAGAGAAGGAGGTTGTGAAGGTGAACGCAACCGTTTCGGCGGTTTTGCAGCGTCGGCTACCCCCAAAACTGAAGGACCCAGGGAGCTTTGCAGTTCCTTGCGTAATCGGTGACAACCACTTCAAAGACGTGATGCTTGATCTCGGAGCTTCCATCAACGTCATGCCTTACTGATATACGCATTTTATGCTCGTTTCTTAACGCATTTCCTTTACGTTTAGCAATGTTATTATCTTAGTTTTTATGTTTTCCTTATTTAATTTGTTATTTTGAAGATATTTACGGTGGAGATTAATAACGACGCAATTCGGAGGAATTTCGGCGATTTTGCGATTTTTGCGATTTTGGACCTCCGAAAATGGGCCGGCCCAAAAAGCAAATTATGGGCCGATTTCTCAAAGTTTATTTCGGCCCATTAACCAGCCCAAACTCATTCATTTCGTTAAGGATGCCCTTTGGGGAAGTTGAAAAGTCAAGCTTATCAAGCTAATCATCACAAATGGTGACTCTTGCTTAGGGTTAATAAATGATCATCACAAAAGGTGACTCACCTTGGTGACTCTTGCTTGCATTAAATGAAAAAGATGACTTGCCATGGTGACTCTTGCTTTGGGCTTGTAAATGATGATCACACATGGTGACTTGCATGGTGACTTGCCATATTGATCATTACTTGCATTTAATGGAAGGAGGCAAGGTGGAAGAGAGAAGGCAAACATCCTTGCCTATAAATACCAAGGGAGGCTGAACCATTCAAGACATCACTCATTTTACTAAGCCAAAGCTCTACACAAATACTCCTCCACCATTAAACACTTGAAGGTTCACACAAAGCCGAAGCATCCATCTCCTCCATTCCAAGCCGAAGCATCTCCTCCTCCATTCCAAACCGAAGCATCCATCTCCTCCTCCAAGCCGAAGCTATCATCCTCCATCCCTCACAATACGCTAAGTCCCTTGTGAAGGAAGCCATCTCCACCGTAGTTCATCAAGCACTCAAGACAAAAAGTGTAACCATGATCTTCACTTTCATTTCTTTAGCTTTGTATTTGAATCTTTTGATGTATTGGAATAACAAGTTTAGATTTGTGTATCAAATGAAGAACAAGTTTAGATTTGTGTTTTATGTGTTTAAACAGATTTGTAATATGCATGTGTTTATGATTTCTAGCCTTTTTATGCATGTTTGATACAATCTTAAAGCTTCGAATGCATGTGTTAGAAAATACGCTAAGTCCCTCTCTTTCGCATGTTTCGATGATCGTATGTTGTTTAGGATGTTTATACGCTAAGTTGCATTCCTACTCAATTATTAAGCATGTGTATTTAGTTAGAAGTTATGAATTTCGTAACTTACAAAAAGGTTTGATGCATGAAAAGGGTAGGCTAATAAGATGAGATGATCACATGTAATTAGTAGTGTAACTTCTTATTTTTAGCAAGCATAATTAGACTTTAAGTTTCTTGATTGTTGAAACTTGTCTATGAGTAAAACATGTTAGATGCCTAAGAGTTTTAGTTGTGTTTGCATGTTATGTACTTTAATTTCGTAGATTAAACAACCAACTTCCAATCCCCCCAAACACCAATCTTTCCGGTTGGGGCGGACGGTTCGCTCCAGAATCTTCTTTATCTCACGGTTGGAAACTTCAGCCATTCCATTGGTTTGAGGGTGGTATGGTGTGGAAACCTTGTGTTTTACGCCATACTTCCTCATTAGTGCTTCCACCGTGCGGTTGCAAAAGTGACTTCCTCCATCGCTGATTAGAACGCGTGGCATTCCAAATCTACTGAAAATGTTAGTTCGTAGGAAATCTGCAACAACTCGCGAATCATTAGTACGGGTGGCCTTTGCCTCCACCCATTTAGAAACATAATCTACTGCGAGTAAAATGTAAGTAAAACCATTGGAGGGAGGAAATGGTCCCATAAAATCAATACCCCACACATCAAAAATTTCAACATTAAATATATAGTGTTGTGGCATTTGATCTTTAGGCCCTAAATTACCGAATCTTTGGCACTTATCACATGTAGAGCAATATGCATGAGCATCGCGAAATAAACTAGGCCAAAAGAAACCGCAATCTAAAATTTTAAGGGCTGTCCTCCTAGAACCAAAGTGTCCCCCACATGCTTCATTGTGACAAAAGTCTAGAATGGGCTTAAACTCACTATCCGGGATACATCTCCTAATTACTAAATCGGAGCATTGTTTCCATAAATAAGGCTCATCCCAGATAAAGGTTCTAGCATTATGCTTAAGTTTGTCACGTTGAAATTTATGCATGGTAGACGGAAACTCACCGGTAACTAAGTAATTTACAATATCGGCATACCAAGGAGTTTCCGAAGTAGTTACCTCAATTCCGAAGAGTTTTTCATCCGGAAAAGTTTCTTCGATCTCGATAGGCTCATGGTCACCTATCAAACGTGATAGGTGGTCAGCGACGACGTTTTCTACTCCCTTCTTGTCCTTGATTTCGATGTTGAATTCTTGGAGTAGAAGTATCCATCTGATAAGCCGTGGTTTTGCGTCCTTTTTGAGCATTAGATACTTCAAAGCTGCATGATCGGTAAACACAGTTACTTTAGTTTGAAGTAGATAAGATCGAAATTTATCTAAAGCAAAAACCACGGCAAGAAACTCCTTCTCGGTTGTAGTATAATTTCTTTGTGCTTCATCAAGTGTCCGAGAGGCGTAATAGATTACGCAAGGCTTCTTGTCCTTCCGCTGACCCAAGACGGCTCCTACGGCATAATCCGAGGCGTCGCACATGAGTTCAAATGGCAGAGACCAATCAGGGCTGCATAAAATAGGAGCGCTCGTAAGAAGTTCCTTCAACTTGTTGAAGGCAGCGTTGCATTCTTCATCAAAGATGAACGGGGTCTCCTTTTGCAGCAGTTTACACAACGGGCGCGAGATGTGGGAAAAGTCTTTGATAAACCTACGATAAAATCCTGCGTGTCCAAGAAATGAACGAATCTCTCTAACCGAAGTTGGAGAGGGTAAGTGACGCACAAGATCTACTTTAGATTTATCTACTTCTAACCCTTTTTCCGAAATAATATGACCTAACACTATCCCTTGCGTAACCATGAAATGGCACTTCTCCCAATTAAGCACCAAGTTCGTTTCAACGCATCTTTGTAAAATAGTTTCTAAATTGTTTAAGCATGCATCGAAATCACTCCCAAATACACTAAAGTCGTCCATGAATACTTCAATAATTTTTTCAATGTACTCGGAGAAAATTGAGAGCATGCAACGTTGAAATGTACCTGGTGCATTACACAGTCCAAATGGCATTCGGCGGTATGCAAACGTTCCGAAAGGGCATGTGAACGTTGTCTTTTCTTGATCTTCCTCCGCAATGCTAATTTGGTTGTAGCCGGAGTATCCGTCGAGAAAACAATAAAATGCATGGCCGGCTAATCTTTCCAGCATTTGGTCGATGAATGGTAAGGGAAAATGATCCTTGCGGGTTGCAGCGTTTAGCTTCCGGTAATCAATGCACACTCGGTGTCCAGTGATCGTTCTTTGTGGCACAAGTTCATTTTCCAGATTCTCGACGACGGTAATTCCCGATTTCTTAGGTACTACCTGCACTGGGGAAACCCAACGGCTATCAGAAATAGGGTAAATAACTCCACAGTCCATGAGTTTAATTACCTCCTTTTTTACCACCTCCATCATCGGAGGGTGGAGCCGACGTTGTGCTTCCCGCGTAGGCTTGGTGCCTTCTTCAAGGAAAATCCTATGCACACAAGTTGCTGGATTTATTCCCTTGATGTCCGCAAGTGTCCAGCCTATTGCGGGTTTGTACCTCTTTAGTACACTCACGAGCTTCTCCTCCTGTTCCTCTTCTAGCGCGGACGAAATAATGACCGGTAAAGTTTCATTCTCGCCCAAGTACGCATACTTAAGATGGTCCGGTAGTAGCTTGAGTTCTAAAACGGGAGCTTCTACAATGGAAGGAACCATTTTATTAGTACCAAAAGTAATTGGTATAGGAGGAGAAAAGCTTACTTTTCGTGGTGCGGCATTTAGGGCCATGGCCATGTCTTGAATACGAGGTTCAAGCTCTAGTAAAGCCTCGAGAAGGCCGTCATGCCCAAGTTGAATGGCCATGTCGAGTTCATCCTCATTGATGGTGTCGAGGTAGCCTTGTGCTAAGGTATCCACGGGATCGTATGTCGAAATGGCAGCTACGCTCGACATTGGAAACTTCATCCCATCCAGGATGTTGAACTCGATTCTTTCTCCATCAATCTCCATGGAGAAAGTGCCTTGGAAAACATCAATCTTCGTCCTCGCAGTCCGCATGAAAGGTCGCCCAAGCAGTAGTGGCGTGGTGTTCAGTGGACTCTCTTCCATGTCAACTATGTAGAAGTCGGCTGGGAATATCAAGTTGTTGACTTGAACGAGAACGTCTTCTACGTATCCCCTTGGATACTTGTGTGTGCGATCGGCTAACTGGATGACAACACCATCTTGCTTGAGATCTCCAAGCTCCATCGATTCGAAAAGATAGTATGGCATGACGTTGATGGAGGCTCCAAGATCAAGCATCACATCTTGGAAATGGTTGTCACCGATTACGCAAGGAACTGCAAAGCTCCCTGGGTCCTTCAGTTTTGGGGGTAGCCGACGCTGCAAAACCGCCGAAACGGTTGCGTTCACCTTCACGACCTCCTTCTCTCGAGTTTGCCTCCTCTGAGTGCATAATTCTTTCAGAAACTTGGCGTATATAGGCACTTGCTTTATGCACTCGATCAAGGGCAAATTCACTTGCACCTTTCGGAAGATGTCCAGGATATCTTCATATTGGGCATCCTTCTTCTTTGATTTTGCTAATCTGCTTGGGAAAGGTGCAACAGCAAACGGAGAATTAGTAATCACCGTATTTGAAGGAATAGGGCTTTTACCTTTGATTGGGGTAGGTTGTGGAGGTGATTGTGCCTTGGTGACAGTAGGCGTCACCTTCTTTTTCTCGGCCTCTTGAATTGCCGGATCGATCTCATCTTCTTCTTCGTTGGTGATGTCCTCAATGGTGACTTCATCTAGATGAGATCGCTTGGTCTTTGGTTCCTCAAGTATCTTCCCACTCCTCGTGACTATAGCATTCACGTTTCTTTGATTAGGAGTGGTTTGAGGTGGAAGCCGACCGGTTTCCTTGATTTGGCCCATGAAATCAACAAGCTGGCCAAGCTGCTTCTTCACTTCGGTGATGTCGCGGCCATGTGAGTCAAGTGTCTCCTTTGTCTTCGATTGTCCGTCGAGGAGAACTTGAGTTGAGGCCGAAAGCTGCGACAACATCTTGTCGTAATCCGGATTGGTGAAGGGTTGTGATGACGAACCATGCTGCATCGGTGGTCGTGGTTGAAATGGAGGGCGTTGGTAGCTTTGTTGAGGTTGAGATGCTGGAGGGTTTAAAGTTCCCTCGTTGCTGCTCCATCTAAAACCTGGATGATCACGGTTGACATAGTTGTTGTAGTTGTTATACCTTTGTCCTCCCTGATATCCGCCGATGGCGTTAGCGTGCTCCGGCTCGCTTGCCTGCTCCTGCGCTTGAGGGCATTGGTCATTGTGGTGACCATGTGTTTGACATATGCCGCAAACAGGCCGTTGAGTTGCCTTCGCTCTTGTCGTCTCGAGTTCTAACACCCTCTCTAGCATATGAGCTAGTTTGTCGTACTTCTCGTCCGCGTCGGTTGTTGAACTCGCCTCACCGACTGCTCGTCTGTTGGACATTCCGTATTGTGCATCATTATTCGCCCGATTCTCTAGAAGAGCTCTAGCTTCGGTTTCTGTTAAGTCCATGAATGCACCGGTGGCTGCTGCATCCAGCAATTCCCTATCGATCGGCTTGAGACCATCGTAAAAGTAATTCATGAGATTGGTCTCGGAAAATCCATGCGATGGGCAAGTGGCACACAAAACTTTGAATCGGTCGTAGTATTGGCCGAAGGTCTCGTCCGGTTTCTGTGTGATGCCAGTGATTTGCTTTCTCAAGACGGTGATCTTTGAGGCCGGGAAGTACTTCGCTAGGAACATGTCCGCAAGTTGCTTCCATGAAGTGATATGGTTCGGCGGTAGTTCCATAAGCCAAGACTCGGCCCTGTCGACTAGGGTGAATGGGAATGCCTTCAGTTTAAAGAGCTCCGTATCAGCATCGGATGGCTTCATGCTGTTACAAACAAATTGGAATTGTTTGAGATGCTTGTTCGGATCTTCATTGGAAAGTCCATGAAAAATGGGTAGTCGGTGGAGGAAGCCACTCTTTAGCTCGATATCCTTCATGTTTTCCTCCGGTTGTGGAAAAGCAATGCTCGAAGGCCCGCTGCTCCATTCTGTTGAGCAGGTGCGCTGACGAAGAGATTGTCCTGCATTGGCCATGTTGATTTCTTGTGCTTCTGCTTCTGAATTGTGGTCGGTTGATGAATGTGAAGACTCGGAACCTTCCTCGATAATGGGTAAATCCAGGATGTTAGTTTGAGCTTTAAGTCTCGCTATTCTCTCTGCGATCTCCTCAAAGTTTGTTCTAGATGGTCCAGGATTCTGATCGGACATTCATTAGCCTGACATCCACCAAAGACCAAGTGTTAGTATCAACAAATAATTTGAAATATATAGAGGAATACTAACCAAAATTGTAAAGCATATTTAGAAAACAAAGGGATAACAAATAAAATAGTAAAACTATCAAAACATACTATAAATACACACAAATACTTAAAAACTACTAATACACAAAATTTATAATAGTTAAGACACTATATGTATTGTACTAAGTAATGCAATTGATTGAATCAATTTTAGGGCTATGCACATGAATGTAATAAACTTAAAACACACGTTTTCTGCAAATTAACACTATGTAATGCTAAACCTAAAAAAAAAATTTTGTTAGAACATGTATAAACAAGGTTCAAATACAAGTAAACCATAATTCACATTGAATTTATGCACCACACATTTTCTTGCAATAAAATGCATTTAAACAACAATCCTACGTGAAAGATGGAGTGAATGCATAAGAGAAAACGTTAGAACCTGCAGAAAACAAACGAGTTACGTGTTTAAACTATGAATGAAAAGAATGACCTCTTCTTCGATCTTATGCCCCTAACTTCACTTAGGTTAGGGTACTCGGTAGTGAAATCCGAGTATCATAAAACCTAAAAAGAGGTTATGCAAGCTAAGTAACGGTTGTTAGTCCTTTACAGTTTTTAATGCACATATAAACACACAAATTTGACTAAGTTTTATTTATTTCCTTTGGCCCCGATGGTACGTGGTGCAGAGGCTCTCGACTGTGCAATGGGTCTCGTTCATCCGAAGATGAAGTCTGATTCCGGGAGGTCTAAGCATGCTTAATCCGATATACCATCTATTTAAAGGATTATGTCGTATTAAGTTCATGTATTTATCCGTATTCGTATGCACTTATGATTTACAGAGAGTACGCGAATTGAGCATTAAGTAAAGTTCCTGGACGTGCGGCCCGTGCGAAAATGTATACCGACTACAATTCAGCTTAGTTACGTTTAGAAATGGTTAGTAGGAATAGAGATAACGCGAGAGGTAAGGACTAATATTTAGAACAACCCGAGGCTTACTCGTAAGAGTATATACTCCAATTTTGTTCCTAGAGACACCCCGAGGCTAACCAGTTACGGTATATACTCTAATGGTGTTCTATTGCTTAGATCCGAAACCCGGCACCAATCATAAACCCATTCACCATATCCAACAATCAGCCAAATTTGTGAGATAGTATATATTCTCAAGTCCTTAGTAAACTCCGCCCACAACCTCGTGCCCATAACTTCACTTAGGTTATGGCGTGTGGTGATGAAATCCACACATCACGAGGGGTTAAGGAGGTAAACTAGAAAAAGAGGCACCACCTATTCCGAAGAACTAAACTTAATAACCAATATTCGTAATCAATTCAAATCAATTTAAGTACGTCTACATTTTGATTGCGCCTATGGTTTAAAAGGAATACACGACTTAGTTATTGAATAAATCTCTTGTCCGTGCGGCCCGCGCGAAAATGTATACCAACTATCGTTAATCCTCGTAATTGTTGGAAATGACCAGTTGGGATAGATGTAACGCGAGAGGTGAGAACTAATTTCTGGGAACAACCCGAGGCTTACTCGTAAGAGTATATACTCCAATGTTGTTCTTAGAAACACCCCGAGGCTTACTCGTAAGAGTATGTACTCCATTGGTGTTCTGTTTTCTGATACGCGCAAAACATGCATTCACGATAACACAAAGTCGACCCTAAAAACACCGATTACGCGCATTGCAATTTAAACCCTTCTTTTGTCATTTATAATATTGGCGAGTAGGGATCGTTCTTTATCCGGGGAATTAAGGGCGCATGCATGGTTTCGTTATTATGCGGAAATGTAAATATTTGGGGGGATTGGAAGTTGGTTATTTAATCTACGAATTTAAAGTACATAACATGCAAACACAACTAAAACTCTTAGGCATCTAACATGTTTTACTCATAGACAAGTTTCAACAATCAAGAAACTTAAAGTCTAATTATGCTTGCTAAAAATAAGAAGTTACACTATTAATTACATGTGATCAACTCATCTTATTAACCTACCCTTTTCATGCATCAAACCTTTGTGTAAGTTGCGAAATTCATAACTTATAACTAAGTACACATGCTTGATAATTGTGTAGGAATGCAACTTAGCGTATAAACATCCTAAACAACATACGATCATCGAAACATGCAAAAGAGAGGGACTTAGCGTATTTTCTAATACATGCATTCGAAGCTCTAAGATTGTATCAAACATGCATAAAAAGCTATAAATCATAAACACATGCATATTACAAATCGGTTTAGGCACATGAAACACAAATCTAAACTTGTTATTCATTTGATACACAAATCTAAACTTTCTAAACTTGTTATTCCAGTACATCAAAAGATTCAAATACAAAGCTAAAGAAATGAGAGTGAAGATCATGGTTACACTTTTTGTCTTGAGTGCTTGATGAACTACGGTGGAGATGGACTTCCTTCACAAGGGACTTAGCGTATTGTGTTGGATGGAGGAGGCTTGATAGCTTCGGCTTGGAAGGAGTAACCTTGCTTGCTTCGGCTTGGAATGGTAAAGGATGTGCTTCGGCTTTGTAATGAACTTTGGAGTGTTTATGGTGGAAGAGTATTTGTGTAGAGTTTTGGCTTGTAAAATGAGAGATGATCCTTGAATGGTTCGGCCTCCTTGGTATTTATAGGGCAAGGATGCTTGCCTTCTCTCTTCCACCTTGCCTTGCTTCATTAAATGCAAGCCTTAGTCACCTAGCAAGTCATCCCCTTAGTCACCAAGTGTGATCATCATTCATGAACCCTAAGCAAGAGTCACCATGCTTAGTCACACCCTTAGTCACCATTGTGATGATCAAAGGCAAGAGTCACCAAGCTTAGTCACCATTTGTGAACCCAAAATAAGAGTCACCATGGCAAGTCATCTTTTGTGATCATTAGCTTGATAACTTGGACTTTTCAACTTCACCAACTTGCATCCTTGCCGAATTGATTGGGTTTGGACTTGATAATGGGCCGAAACAAGAGTTGAGAAATCGGCCCATAATTTGCTTTTTGGGCCGGCCCATTTTTCGTGGTCCGAAATCGCAAAAATCGTAAAATCGCCGAAATTCCTCCGAATCGCGCCGTTATTAATCTCCACCGTAAAGATCTTCAAAATAACAATTTAAATAAGGAAAACGTAAAAACTAAGATAATAACATAGCTAAACGTAAAGGGAAATGCGTTAAGAAACGAGCATAAAATGCGTATATCAAATTCCCCCACACTTAGACTTTGCTAGTCCCTTAGCAAACACTAAGTTAAACTAAGACTCTTCTACGAATTTAAAACAAAGGAAAGAACATAACTAAGCCCTTAGCTAAAATTTGTCTCAGAATTTTCATAAGTATATGGCGATGGCTCACATGAATTTCAACTTGTATGCTCAACGAATTCAAGAGATAATTGCGATATAATTATGTAATGAACAAGTAAGACATAGAGAAAACAATGGTTATGTTATAGCTGTGCATGCTTTGAATAAAGGTTTAATCAACTCACAAGGATGCACTCATCATATTTTTCACTCATGAAAATGGTTCACTTAAAGTGTATATGAATTGAAATGAAAACCACATGAATAAAGTTTGATTACTTGCACAAATGAACCAAAACCATAAGCTTACTCATGCAACTTACTCTACTAATTGAAAGCTACTCATTTTAAGGATCATAAAGGACTTTTAGTGAGGTTGTAATGGGGTTAAGGCTAAGGCATTCGAAATTTAGATATGTGGTGATAAAAACGTTCCAACGACTTAGTCTAGCACCATATTAGTCCTCCATCTCCATTTGTATGTTATCATGTATACTTCAAGCTAATCTACCCTTTGAGCTTTTCAGACAGGACAAAGACCATATTTTGTTCTATTTTTAGGCCTTCAATTTATCGTAAACTCCAAATCCGTAAATAAGGGGGACGTTAATCCAATTTGTTTCTACTTTGCAACATATTGCCATGAGAGATAATAATTTTTTTCTTTTCATTCTCTCAAATATAATTTTTTTTCTTTTCTTTTTGGCAATCACATACTTTTTTAGCTATTTGGACAAGTCTTTCCCCTTACTCACATTAACTCTTTCAATCTTTCCTACCAAACCATAATCTTATGTGCTAGTTTCGAAAAATTCTCACCAAGTTTCCGGAACAAAGGTAAGGATATTCTATACTAGGATAAGTGTTTAGGTATATATGGTGATGAAAGAAAAGCTTAACGTGGGCTCAATTGGTTTATCTAGGGGTGTCGCAACTTGTGCGTACAAATGGGATACATGGATATATGGCAATGTGGTGGAAAATCCTAAATGCCTTTAATCATTTCCAAAATCAAAGTATGTATCAACTTAAAAGCTTTGCAAATTGACATGAGTAAGTTCTAGTATTCTCTAGTTCATTAAAATCTATGGCAAGCAGTCAAATGAGGCATATATAAAGCTATAAACTACGAAATGATATGGATTGATCAGATCACTCAAGGAATAAAGAACAGATAGCTCAAAAGCTCACATAGGGTTCATATGATTAAAAACTTATTCAAGCATGCGATTTCTGTACCATGTTTTGCAATTATATCTACTACATGTTAAAAACATAAAGAATATCTCAATTAGCACAAGAATTCGATGCATGTGATTCATACGCCATATGTGTTCGTATCGATCAAATTTCATCATAGACTAGTTAAGGGCATCCTAAAGACTCTGAAAAACACTAATTTAGACACAATTAAATTGTAAACCCTTCCCCCACACTTAAACTCTACATTGCCCTCAATGTACTAAAGTAGAAGTAAAGAATAAAAATGGAGTATAGGATCTACGAAAATTTTAATCTAATACGCAAAAAGCCATTAAATTAATTAAAAGGGGAGAAGAAAACAAATCTGTTGTCTCCCTATTGGGTTGCCTCCCAATGAGCGCTCATTTTACGTCGTTAGCTTTGGACGTGATGCATCATTTTGTTTTTGAAATGGCCGGTTCTTGGAGTTGCATCTCCTCCACGGTGTGCTCCGCAAATGCCTCAAAATAGGGCTTCAAGCGATGGCCATTTACTTTGAACTCACTGCCTTTGTCGATAGATCGAATGAGAACTGCTCCATGAGGTAGAACTTGAGAAACTACGAATGGCCCCATCCATCGAGAGCGAAGCTTTCCCGGAAAGAGCTTAAGTCTTGAATTGAAAAGCAATACTTTCTGCCCAGGTTCAAAACTCTTCCCGCGAATCATCTGATCGTGGATCTTTTTCGTCTTCTCTTTGTAAATCCACGCATTGTCGAAAGCATCATTTCTGATTTCTTCTAGTTCATTAAGTTGTAGCTTCCGATGCAAGCCTGCTGCATCTCGATCGATGTTGAATTTCTTCACGGCCCACCATGCCTTGTGCTCCAATTCAACCGGAAGATGGCACGCCTTCCCATAAATTAATCGGAAAGGTGACATACCAATGGGGGTCTTGTAGGCAGTCCTATAAGCCCACAATGCATCGTCTAAGCATTGACTCCAATCTTTCCGGTTTGGGCGGACGGTTCGCTCCAAAATCTTCTTGATCTCACGGTTGGAAACTTCAGCCATTCCATTAGTTTGAGGGTGGTATGGTGTGGAAACCTTCTGTTTTACGCCATACTTCCTCATTAGTGCTTCCACCGTGCGGTTGCAAAAGTGACTTCCTCCATCGCTGATTAGAACGCGTGGCATTCCAAATCTACTGAAAATGTTAGTTCGTAGGAAATCTGCAACAACTCGCGAATCATTAGTACGGGTGGCCTTTGCCTCCACCCATTTAGAAACATAATCTACTGCGAGTAAAATGTAAGTAAAACCATTGGAAGGAGGAAATGGTCCCATGAAATCAATACCCCACACATCAAAAATTTTGACATTAAATATGTAGTGTTGTGGCATTTGATCTCTAGGGCCTAAATTACCGAATCTCTGGCACTTATCACATGCAGCACAATATGCATGAGCATCGCGAAATAAACTAGGCCAAAAGAAACCGCAATCTAAAATCTTAAGGGCTGTCCTCCTTGAACCAAAGTGTCCCCCACATGCTTCATTGTGACAAAAGTCTAGAATGGGCTTAAACTCACTATCCGGGATACATCTCCTAATTACTAAATCGGAGCATTGTTTCCATAAATAAGGCTCATCCCAGATAAAGGTTCTAGCATTATGCTTAAGTTTGTCACGTTGAAATTTATGCATGGTAGACGGAAACTCACCGGTAACTAAGTAATTTACAATATCGGCATACCAAGGAGTTTCCGAAGTAGTTACCTCAATTCCGAAGAGTTTTTCATCCGGAAAAGTTTCTTCGATCTCGATAGGCTCATGGTCACCTATCAAACGTGATAGGTGGTCAGCGACGACGTTTTCTACTCCCTTCTTGTCCTTGATTTCGATGTTGAATTCTTGGAGTAGAAGTATCCATCTGATAAGCCGTGGTTTTGCGTCCTTTTTGAGCATTAGATACTTCAAAGCTGCATGATCGGTAAACACAGTTACTTTAGTTTGAAGTAGATAAGATCGAAATTTATCTAAAGCAAAAACCACGGCAAGAAACTCCTTCTCGGTTGTAGTATAATTTCTTTGTGCTTCATCAAGTGTCCGAGAGGCGTAATAGATTACGCAAGGCTTCTTGTCCTTCCGCTGACCCAAGACGGCTCCTACGGCATAATCCGAGGCGTCGCACATGAGTTCAAATGGCAGAGACCAATCAGGGCTGCATAAAATAGGAGCGCTCGTAAGAAGTTCCTTCAACTTGTTGAAGGCAGCGTTGCATTCTTCATCAAAGATGAACGGGGTCTCCTTTTGCAGCAGTTTACACAACGGGCGCGAGATGTGGGAAAAGTCTTTGATAAACCTACGATAAAATCCTGCGTGTCCAAGAAATGAACGAATCTCTCTAACCGAAGTTGGAGAGGGTAAGTGACGCACAAGATCTACTTTAGATTTATCTACTTCTAACCCTTTTTCCGAAATAATATGACCTAACACTATCCCTTGCGTAACCATGAAATGGCACTTCTCCCAATTAAGCACCAAGTTCGTTTCAACGCATCTTTGTAAAATAGTTTCTAAATTGTTTAAGCATGCATCGAAATCACTCCCAAATACACTAAAGTCGTCCATGAATACTTCAATAATTTTTTCAATGTACTCGGAGAAAATTGAGAGCATGCAACGTTGAAATGTACCTGGTGCATTACACAGTCCAAATGGCATTCGGCGGTATGCAAACGTTCCGAAAGGGCATGTGAACGTTGTCTTTTCTTGATCTTCCTCCGCAATGCTAATTTGGTTGTAGCCGGAGTATCCGTCGAGAAAACAATAAAATGCATGGCCGGCTAATCTTTCCAGCATTTGGTCGATGAATGGTAAGGGAAAATGATCCTTGCGGGTTGCAGCGTTTAGCTTCCGGTAATCAATGCACACTCGGTGTCCAGTGATCGTTCTTTGTGGCACAAGTTCATTTTCCAGATTCTCGACGACGGTAATTCCCGATTTCTTAGGTACTACCTGCACTGGGGAAACCCAACGGCTATCAGAAATAGGGTAAATAACTCCACAGTCCATGAGTTTAATTACCTCCTTTTTTACCACCTCCCTCATCGGAGGGTGGAGCCGACGTTGTGCTTCCCGCGTAGGCTTGGTGCCTTCTTCAAGGAAAATCCTATGCACACATGTTGCTGGATTTATTCCCTTGATGTCCGCAAGTGTCCAGCCTATTGCGGGCTTGTACCTCTTTAGTACACTCACGAGCTTCTCCTCCTGTTCCTCTTCTAGCGCGGACGAAATAATGACCGGTAAAGTTTCATTCTCGCCCAAGTACGCATACTTAAGATGGTCCGGTAGTAGCTTGAGTTCTAAAACAGGAGCTTCTACAATGGAAGGAACCATTTTATTAGTACCAAAAGTAATTGGTATAGGAGGAGAAAAGCTTACTTTCCGTGGTGCGGCATTTAGGGCCATGGCCATGTCTTGGATTCGAGGTTCAAGCTCTAGTAAGGCCTCGAGAAGGCCGTCATGTCCAAGTTGAATGGCCATGTCGAGTTCATCCTCATTGATGGTGTCGAGGTAGCCTTGTGCTAAGGTATCCACGGGATCGTATGTCGAAATGGCAGCTACGCTCGACATTGGAAACTTCATCCCATCCAGGATGTTGAACTCGATTCTTTCTCCATCAATCTCCATGGAGAAAGTGCCTTGGAAAACATCAATCTTCGTTCTCGCAGTCCGCATGAAAGGTCGCCCAAGCAGTAGTGGCGTGGTGTTCAGTGGACTCTCTTCCATGTCAACGATATAAAAATCCGCTGGGAATATCAAGTTGTTGACTTGCACGAGAACGTCTTCTACGTATCCCCTCGGATACTTGTGGGTGCGATCGGCTAACTGGATGACAACACCATCTTGCTTGAGATCTCCAAGCTCCATCGATTCGAATAGATAGTAAGGCATGACGTTGATGGAAGCTCCGAGATCAAGCATCACGTCTTGGAAGTGGGTGTCACCGATTACGCAAGGAACTGCAAAGCTCCCTGGGTCCTTCAGTTTTGGGGGTAGCCGACGCTGCAAAACCGCCGAAACGGTTGCGCTCACCTTCACAACCTCCTTCTCTCGAGTTTGCCTCCTCTGTGTGCATAATTCTTTGAGAAACTTCGCGTATATCGGCACCTGTTTTATGCACTCGATCAAGGGCAAATTCACTTGCACCTTTCGGAAGATGTCCAGGATATCTTCATATTGGGCATCCTTCTTCTTTGATTTTGCTAATCTGCTTGGGAAAGGTGCAACAGCAAACGGAGAATTAGTAATCACCGTATTTGAAGGAATAGGGCTTTTACCTTTGATTGGGGTAGGTTGTGGAGGTGATTGTGCCTTGGTGACAGTAGGCGTCACCTTCTTTTTCTCGGCCTCTTGAATTGCCGGATCGATCTCATCTTCTTCTTCGTTGGTGATGTCCTCAATGGTGACTTCATCTAGATGAGATCGCTTGGTCTTTGGTTCCTCAAGTATCTTCCCACTCCTCGTGACTATAGCATTCACGTTTCTTTGATTAGGAGTGGTTTGAGGTGGAAGCCGACCGGTTTCCTTGATTTGGCCCATGAAATCAACAAGCTGGCCAAGCTGCTTCTTCACTTCGGTGATGTCGCGGCCATGTGAGTCAAGTGTCTCCTTTGTCTTCGATTGTCCGTCGAGGAGAACTTGAGTTGAGGCCGAAAGCTGCGACAACATCTTGTCGTAATCCGGATTGGTGAAGGGTTGTGATGACGAACCATGCTGCATCGGTGGTCGTGGTTGAAATGGAGGGCGTTGGTAGCTTTGTTGAGGTTGAGATGCTGGAGGGTTTAAAGTTCCCTCGTTGCTGCTCCATCTAAAACCTGGATGATCACGGTTGACATAGTTGTTGTAGTTGTTATACCTTTGTCCTCCCTGATATCCGCCGATGGCGTTAGCGTGCTCCGGCTCGCTTGCCTGCTCCTGCGCTTGAGGGCATTGGTCATTGTGGTGACCATGTGTTTGACATATGCCGCAAACAGGCCGTTGAGTTGCCTTCGCTCTTGTCGTCTCGAGTTCTAACACCTTCTCTAGCATATGAGCTAGTTTGTCGTACTTCTCGTCCGCGTCGGTTGTTGAACTCGCCTCACCGACTGCTCGTCTGTTGGACATTCCGTATTGTGCATCATTATTCGCCCGATTCTCTAGAAGAGCTCTAGCTTCGGTTTCTGTTAAGTCCATGAATGCACCGGTGGCTGCTGCATCCAGCAATTCCCTATCGATCGGCTTGAGACCATCGTAAAAGTAATTCATGAGATTGGTCTCGGAAAATCCATGCGATGGGCAAGTGGCACACAAAACTTTGAATCGGTCGTAGTATTGGCCGAAGGTCTCGTCCGGTTTCTGTGTGATGCCAGTGATTTGCTTTCTCAAGACGGTGATCTTTGAGGCCGGGAAGTACTTCGCTAGGAACATGTCCGCAAGTTGCTTCCATGAAGTGATATGGTTCGGCGGTAGTTCCATAAGCCAAGACTCGGCCCTGTCGACTAGGGTGAATGGGAATGCCTTCAGTTTAAAGAGCTCCGTATCAGCATCGGATGGCTTCATGCTGTTACAAACAAATTGGAATTGTTTGAGATGCTTGTTCGGATCTTCATTGGAAAGTCCATGAAAAATGGGTAATCGGTGGAGGAAGCCACTCTTTAGCTCGATATCCTTCATGTTTTCCTCCGGTTGTGGAAAAGCAATGCTCGAAGGCCCGCTGCTCCATTCTGTTGAGCAGGTGCGCTGACGAAGAGATTGTCCTGCATTGGCCATGTTGATTTCTTGTGCTTCTGCTTCTGAATTGTGGTCGGTTGATGAATGTGAAGACTCGGAACCTTCCTCGATAATGGGTAAATCCAGGATGTTAGTTTGAGCTTTAAGTCTCGCTATTCTCTCTGCGATCTCCTCAAAGTTTGTTCTAGATGGTCCAGGATTCTGATCGGACATTCATTAGCCTGACATCCACCAAAGACCAAGTGTTAGTGTCAACAAATAATTTGAAATATATAGAGGAATACTAAGCAAAATTGTAAAGCATATTTAGAAAACAAAGGGATAACAAATAAAATAGTAAAACTATCAAAACATACTATAAATACACACAAATACTTAAAAACTACTAATACACAAAATTTATAATAGTTAAGACACTATATGTATTGTACTAAGTAATGCAATTGATTTAATCAATTTTAGGGCTATGCACATGAATGTAATAAACTTAAAACACACGTTTTCTGCAAATTAACACTATGTAATGCTAAACCTAAAAAAAAAAATTTTGTTAGAACATGTATAAACAAGGTTCAAATACAAGTAAACCATAATTCACATTGAATTTATGCACCACACATTTTCTTGCAATAAAATGCATTTAAACAACAATCCTACGTGAAAGATGGAGTGAATGCATAAGAGAAAACGTTAGAACCTGCAGAAAACAAACGAGTTACGTGTTTAAACTATGAATGAAAAGAATGACCTCTTCTTCGATCTTATGCCCCTAACTTCACTTAGGTTAGGGTACTCGGTAGTGAAATCCGAGTATCATAAAACCTAAAAAGAGGTTATGCAAGCTAAGTAACGGTTGTTAGTCCTTTACAGTTTTTAATGCACATATAAACACACAAATTTGACTAAGTTTTATTTATTTCCTTTGGCCCCGATGGTACGTGGTGCAGAGGCTCTCGACTGTGCAATGGGTCTCGTTCATCCGAAGATGAAGTCTGATTCCGGGAGGTCTAAGCATGCTTAATCCGATATACCATCTATTTAAAGGATTATGTCGTATTAAGTTCATGTATTTATCCGTATTCGTATGCACTTATGATTTACAGAGAGTACGCGAATTGAGCATTAAGTAAAGTTCCTGGACGTGCGGCCCGTGCGAAAATGTATACCGACTACAATTCAGCTTAGTTACGTTTAGAAATGGTTAGTAGGAATAGAGATAACGCGAGAGGTAAGGACTAATATTTAGAACAACCCGAGGCTTACTCGTAAGAGTATATACTCCAATGTTGTTCCTAGAGACACCCCGAGGCTAACCAGTTACGGTATATACTCTAATGGTGTTCTATTGCTTAGATCCGAAACCCGGCACCAATCATAAACCCATTCACCATATCCAACAATCAGCCAAATTTGTGAGATAGTATATATTCTCAAGTCCTTAGTAAACTCCGCCCACAACCTCGTGCCCATAACTTCACTTAGGTTATGGCGTGTGGTGATGAAATCCACACATCACGAGGGGTTAAGGAGGTAAACTAGAAAAAGAGGCACCACCTATTCCAAAGAACTAAACTTAATAACCAATATTCGTAATCAATTCAAATCAATTTAAGTACGTCTACATTTTGATTGCGCCTATGGTTTAAAAGGAATACACGACTTAGTTATTGAATAAATCTCTTGTCCGTGCGGCCCGCGCGAAAATGTATACCAACTATCGTTAATCCTCGTAATTGTTGGAAATGACCAGTTGGGATAGATGTAACGCGAGAGGTGAGAACTAATTTCTGGGAACAACCCGAGGCTTACTCGTAAGAGTATATACTCCAATGTTGTTCTTAGAAACACCCCGAGGCTTACTCGTAAGAGTATGTACTCCATTGGTGTTCTGTTTTCTTAGTTCAAAACCCGTCACCAATCATAACCCTTCTAGACATCATAACCAACTCTTACTCGAATTTACAAGATAGTATACAATCTCAAGTGTTTGTAAACTCCGCCCACAACCTCGTGCCCATAACTTCACTTAGGTTATGGCGTGTGGTGATGAAATCCACACATCACGAAGGGTTAAGGAGATAGACAAACAAAAGAGGCACCACCTATTCCATAGAGATTTATTTAATAACTAAGTACTAGTACTCAAATTAAATAAAAGACTATCCTTTAACATGGAAATAAATTATGCAAGTGTAAAATAAACTAAGTATGAATAAATTCGGCTAAGTAAAAGTAGGCATGGTAAACATGTATGAAAATTTCTCTAAGTATAAACAAGAATGAACAAGTATGTACTTCGAAAATTTAGACATGCTTTTAATCACAAATGTACAACGAAATCATACAAAACATTCTAATTCCCCGGCAACGGCGCCAAAAATTGATACGCGCAAAACATGCATTCACGATAACACAAAGTCGACCCTAAAAACACCGATTACGCGCATTGCAATTTAAACCCTTCTTTTGTCATTTATAATATTGGCGAGTAGGGATCGTTCTTTATCCAGGGAATTAAGGGCGCATGCATGGTTTCGTTATTATGCGGAAATGTAAATATTTGGGGGGATTGGAAGTTGGTTATTTAATCTACGAATTTAAAGTACATAACATGCAAACACAACTAAAACTCTTAGGCATCTAACATGTTTTACTCATAGACAAGTTTCAACAATCAAGAAACTTAAAGTCTAATTATGCTTGCTAAAAATAAGAAGTTACACTATTAATTACATGTGATCAACTCATCTTATTAACCTACCCTTTTCATGCATCAAACCTTTGTGTAAGTTGCGAAATTCATAACTTATAACTAAGTACACATGCTTGATAATTGTGTAGGAATGCAACTTAGCGTATAAACATCCTAAACAACATACGATCATCGAAACATGCAAAAGAGAGGGACTTAGCGTATTTTCTAATACATGCATTCGAAGCTCTAAGATTATATCAAACATGCATAAAAAGCTATAAATCATAAACACATGCATATTACAAATCGGTTTAGGCACATGAAACACAAATCTAAACTTGTTATTCATTTGATACACAAATCTAAACTTTCTAAACTTGTTATTCCAATACATCAAAAGATTCAAATACAAAGCTAAAGAAATGAGAGTGAAGATCATGGTTACACTTTTTGTCTTGAGTGCTTGATGAACTACGGTGGAGATGGACTTCCTTCACAAGGGACTTAGCGTATTGTGTTGGATGGAGGAGGCTTGATAGCTTCGGCTTGGAAGGAGTAACCTTGCTTGCTTCGGCTTGGAATGGTAAAGGATGTGCTTCGGCTTTGTAATGAACTTTGGAGTGTTTATGGTGGAAGAGTATTTGTGTAGAGCTTTGGCTTGTAAAATGAGAGATGATCCTTGAATGGTTCGGCCTCCTTGGTATTTATAGGGCAAGGATGCTTGCCTTCTCTCTTCCACCTTGCCTTGCTTCATTAAATGCAAGCCTTAGTCACCTAGCAAGTCATCCCCTTAGTCACCAAGTGTGATCATCATTCATGAACCCTAAGCAAGAGTCACCATGCTTAGTCACACCCTTAGTCACCATTGTGATGATCAAAGGCAAGAGTCACCAAGCTTAGTCACCATTTGTGAACCCAAAATAAGAGTCACCATGGCAAGTCATCTTTTGTGATCATTAGCTTGATAACTTGGACTTTTCAACTTCACCAACTTGCATCCTTGCCGAATTGATTGGGTTTGGACTTGATAATGGGCCGAAACAAGAGTTGAGAAATCGGCCCATAATTTGCTTTTTGGGCCGGCCCATTTTTCGTGGTCCGAAATCGCAAAAATCGTAAAATCGCCGAAATTCCTCCGAATCGCGCCGTTATTAATCTCCACCGTAAAGATCTTCAAAATAACAATTTAAATAAGGAAAACGTAAAAACTAAGATAATAACATAGCTAAACGTAAAGGGAAATGCGTTAAGAAACGAGCATAAAATGCGTATATCATTTTCTTAGTTCAAAACCCGTCACCAATCATAACCCTTCTAGACATCATAACCAACTCTTACTCGAATTTACAAGATAGTATACAATCTCAAGTGTTTGTAAACTCCGCCCACAACCTCGTGCCCATAACTTCACTTAGGTTATGGCGTGTGGTGATGAAATCCACACATCACGAAGGGTTAAGGAGATAGACAAACAAAAGAGGCACCACCTATTCCATAGAGATTTATTTAATAACTAAGTACTAGTACTCAAATTAAATAAAAGACTATCCTTTAACATGGAAATAAATTATGCAAGTGTAAAATAAACTAAGTATGAATAAATTCGGCTAAGTAAAAGTAGGCATGGTAAACATGTATGAAAATTTCTCTAAGTATAAACAAGAATGAACAAGTATGTACTTCGAAAATTTAGACATGCTTTTAATCACAAATGTACAACGAAATCATACAAAACATTCTAATTCCCCGGCAACGGCGCCAAAAATTGATACGCGCATAACATGCATTCACGATAACACAAAGTCGACCCTAAAAACATCGATTACGCGCATTGCAATTTAAACCCTTCTTTTGTCATTTATAATATTGGCGAGTAGGGATCGTTCTTTATCCGGGGAATTAAGGGCGCATGCATGGTTTCGTTATTATGCGGAAATGTAAATATTTGGGGGGATTGGAAGTTGGTTATTTAATCTACGAATTTAAAGTACATAACATGCAAACACAACTAAAACTCTTAGGCATCTAACATGTTTTACTCATAGACAAGTTTCAACAATCAAGAAACTTAAAGTCTAATTATGCTTGCTAAAAATAAGAAGTTACACTATTAATTACATGTGATCAACTCATCTTATTAACCTACCCTTTTCATGCATCAAACCTTTGTGTAAGTTGCGAAATTCATAACTTATAACTAAGTACACATGCTTGATAATTGTGTAGGAATGCAACTTAGCGTATAAACATCCTAAACAACATACGATCATCGAAACATGCAAAAGAGAGGGACTTAGCGTATTTTCTAATACATGCATTCGAAGCTTTAAGATTGTATCAAACATGCATAAAAAGCTATAAATCATAAACACATGCATATTACAAATCGGTTTAGGCACATGAAACACAAATCTAAACTTGTTATTCATTTGATACACAAATCTAAACTTTCTAAACTTGTTATTCCAATACATCAAAAGATTCAAATACAAAGCTAAAGAAATGAGAGTGAAGATCATGGTTACACTTTTTGTCTTGAGTGCTTGATGAACTACGGTGGAGATGGACTTCCTTCACAAGGGACTTAGCGTATTGTGTTGGATGGAGGAGGCTTGATAGCTTCGGCTTGGAAGGAGTAACCTTGCTTGCTTCGGCTTGGAATGGTAAAGGATGTGCTTCGGCTTTGTAATGAACTTTGGAGTGTTTATGGTGGAAGAGTATTTGTGTAGAGCTTTGGCTTGTAAAATGAGAGATGATCCTTGAATGGTTCGGCCTCCTTGGTATTTATAGGGCAAGGATGTTGCTCTTCTCTCTTCCACCTCTCCTCCCACCATTTAATGCATGTAATGATCATTAAGGCAAGTCACACCCTTAGTCACACACTTAGTCACCATTTGGGAACCCTAAGCATGAATCACCATGTGTAGTCACCATGGCAAGTCATCTTTTCAATTAATGCAAGCCTTAGTCACCTTGTGTAGTCACCATTTGTGATCATTAGCTTGATTATGTTGACTTGCCCTTTCAAAACAAGACTTTTCCTCTTCACCAAAAGGCTTCCTTGCCGAATTGTTTGGGTTTGGGCTTGATAATGGGCCGAAACAAGAGTTGAGAATTCGGCCCACAATTTGCTTTGTGGCCCGGCCCATTTTCGGAGGTCCAAAATCGCAAAAATCGCAAAATCGCCGAAATTCCTCCGAATTGCGTCGATATTAATCTCCACCGTAATGAACTTCAAAATAACAATTTAAATAAGGAAAACATAAAACTAAGATAATAACATAGCTAAACGTAAAGGGAAATGCGTTAAGAAACGAGCATAAAATGCGTATATCAGTATTTGTGAGTATTTTTGTTTGCTTTGATTGTTTTAATATTTTATTTGTTATCGCTTTGTTTTCTAATTATGCCTTACAAATTTTGGTTAGTATTCCTATATTCATCCCAAATTCTTTGTTGATACTAACACTTGGTCTTTGGTGGATGCTCAGGCTAATGAATGTCCGATCAGAATCCTGGACCATCTAGAACAAAGTTTGAGGAGATCGCAGAGAGAATAGCGAGAATTAGAGCTCAAACTGACATCCTGGATCATCCCATCATCGAGGAAGTTTCCGAGTCTTCACATTCATCAACCGACCATACTTTAGCCTCATCAACCGACCACAATTCAGAAGCAGAAGCACAACAAGTCAACATGGCCAATGCAGGACAATCTCTTCGCCAGCGCACCTGCTCAACCGAATGGAGCAGTGGGCCTTCGAGCATTGCTTTTCCACAACCGGAGGAAAACATGAAGGATATCGAGCTAAAGAGTGGCTTCCTCCACCGACTACCCATTTTTCACGGACTTTCCAATGAAGATCCAAACAAGCATCTCAAACAATTCCAATTTGTTTGTAACAGCATGAAGCCATCCGATGCGGATACGGAGCTCTTCAAGCTGAAGGCATTTCCATTCACCCTAGTCGACAGGGCCGAGTCTTGGCTAATGGAACTACCGCCGAACCATATTACCTCATGGAAGCAACTTGCGGATATGTTCCTAGCGAAGTACTTCCCGGCCTCAAAGATCACCGTCTTGAGAAAGCAAATCACTGGCATCACACAGAAACCGGACGAGACCTTCGGCCAATACTACGACCGATTCAAAGTTTTGTGTGCCACTTGCCCATCGCATGGATTTTCCGAGACCAATCTCATGAATTACTTTTACGATGGTCTCAAGCCGATTGATAGGGAATTGCTGGATGCAGCAGCCACCGGTGCATTCATGGACTTAACCGAAACCGAAGCTAGAGCTCTTCTAGAGAATCGGGCGAATAATGATGCACAATATGGAATGTCCAACAGACGAGCAGTCGGTGAAGCGAGTTCTACAACCGACGCAGACGAAAAATACGACAAACTAGCTCATATGCTAGAGAAGGTTTTAGAACTCGAGACGACAAGAGCGAAGGCAACTCAACGGCCTGTTTGTGGCATATGTCAAACACAAGGTCACCACAACGACCAGTGCCCTCAAGTGCCGGAACAAGCAAGCGAGCCGGAGCACGCTAACGCCATCGGCGGATATCAGGGAGGACAACGGTATAACAATTATAACAACTATGTCAACCGTGATCATCCGGGTTTTAGATGGAGCAGCAACGAGGGAACTTTGAACCCTCCAGCACCTCAACAAAGCTACCAACGCCCTCCATTTCAACCAAGGCCACCGATGCAGCATGGTTCGTCATCTCAAACCTTCACCAACCCGGATTACGACAAGATGTTGTCGCAACTTTCGGCCTCAACTCAAGTTCTCCTCGAAGGACAATCGAAGACAAAGGAGACACTTGACTCACATGGCCGCGACATCACCGAAGTGAAGAAGCAGCTTGGCCAACTTGTTGATTTCATGGGCCAAATCAAGGAAACCGGTCGGCTTCCACCTCAAACCACTCCTAATCAAAGAAACGTGAATGCTATAGTCACAAGGAGTGGGAAGATACTTGAGGAACCAAAGACCAAGCGATCTCATCTTGATGAAGTCACCATCGAGGACATCACCAACGAAGAAGAAGATGAGATCGATCCGGCTACTCAAGAGGCCAAAAAACAGAAGGTGACGCCTAATGTCACCAAGGCACAATCACCTCCACAACCTACCCCAATCAAAGGTAAGAACCATATTCCTTCAAATACGGTTATTACTAATTCTCCGTTTGCTGTTGCACCTTTCCCTAGAAGATTATCAAAATCGAAGAAGAAGGACGCCCAATATGAAGATATTTTGGACATCTTCCGAAAGGTGCAAGTGAATTTGCCCTTGATCGAGTGCATAAAACAGGTGCCGATATACGCGAAGTTTCTCAAAGAATTATGCACACAGAGGAGGCAAACTCGAGAGAAGGAGGTTGCTTAGGGTTTATAAATGGTGACTTGCATGGTGACTCTTGCTTAGGGTTCACAAATGATGATCACAAAAGGTGACAAAGGGAGTGACTTGCCATATTGATCATTACTTGCATTAAATGGAGGGAGGCAAGGTGGAAGAGAGAAGGCAACATCCCTTGCCTATATAAGAGAGGAGGCTGGCCATATATTATGCATCTCTCATTTTACAAGCAAAAACTCTACACAAATACTCCTCCACCATAAACACTTCAAGGATTCTCAAGCAAAGCCGAAGCACATCTTCTCCATCCAAGCCGAAGCAATCCTCCTCCATCCAACACAATACGCTAAGTCCCTTGTGAAGGAAATCCATCTCCACCGTAGATCATCAAGCATTCAAGACAAAAAGTGTAACCATGATCTTCACTTTCATTTCTTTTGCTTTGTATTTGAACCTTTTGATGTATTGGAATACATTTATGTATCAAATGAAGAACAAGTTTAGATTTGTGTTTTATGTGTTTAAACCGATTCATAAGTTGCATGTGTTTATGATTTCTAGCCTTTTATGCATGTTTGATACAATCTTAAAGCTTCGTAAGCATGTGTTAGAAAATACGCTAAGTCCCTCTCTTTCGCATGTTTCGATGATCGTATGTTTTTTAGGATGTTTATACGCAAAGTTGCATTCCTACTCAATTATTAAGCATGTATATTTAGTTAGAAGTTATGAATTTCGTAACTTACAAAAAGGTTTGATGCATGAAAAGGGTAGGCTAATAAGATGAGATGATCACATGTAATTAGTAGTGTAACTTCTTATTTTTAGCAAGCATAATTAAACTTTAAGTTTCTTGATTGTTGAAACTTGTCTATGAGTAAAACATGTTAGATGCCTAAGAGTTTTAGTTGTGTTTGCATGTTTTTGTACTTTAATTACGTAGATTAAACAACCAACTTCCAATCCCCCCACACATTTACATTTCCGCTTATTAACGAAACCATGCATGCGCCCTTAATTCCCCGGATAAAGAACGATCCCTACTCGCCAATATTACAAATGACAAAAGAAGGGTTTAAATTGCAATGCGCGTAATCTGTGTTTTTAAGTTAACGTGAATGCATGTTTTGCGCGTATCAAAACTTCGCGTATATTGGCACTTGTTTTATGCACTCGATCAAGGGCAAATTCACTTGCACCTTTCGGAAGATGTCCAAAATATCTTCATATTGAGCATCCTTCTTCTTTGATTTTAATAATCTGCTAGGGAAAGGTGCAACAGCAAACGGAGAATTAGTAATAACCGTATTTGAAGGAATATGGCTTTTACCTTTGATTGGGGTGGGTTGTGGAGGGGATTGTGCCTTGGTGACAATAGGCGTCACCTTCTTCTTCTCGGCTTCTTGAGCTGCCGGATCGATCTCATCTTCCTCTTCGTTGGTTATGTCCTCAATGGTGACTTCATCGAGATGAGATCGCTTGGTCTTTGGTTCTTCAAGTATCTTCCCACTCCTTGTGACAATAGCATTCACGTTTCTTTGATTAGGAGTGGGTTGAGGTGGAAGCCGACCGGTTTCTTTGATTTGGCCCATGAAATCAACAAGTTGGCCAAGTTGCTTCTTCACTTCAGTGATGTCGCGGCCATGTGAGTCGAGTGTCTCTTTTGTCTTCGATTGTCCGTCGAGGAGAACTTGTGTTGAGGCCGAAAGTTGCGACAACATCTTGTCGTAATCCGGGTTGGTGAAGGATTGAGATGACGAACCATGCTGCATCGGTGGCCTTGGTTGAAATGGAGGGCGTTGGTAGCTTTGTTGCGGTGCTGGAGGGTTCAAAGTTCCCTCGTTGCTGCTCCATCTAAAACCTGGATGATCACGGTTGACATAGTTGTTATAATTGTTATACCGTTGTCCTCCCTGATATCCGCCGATGGCGTTAGCGTGCTCCGGATCGCTAGCTTGCTCTGGCGCTTGAGGGCATTGGTCATTATGGTGACCTTGTACTTGACATATGCCACAAACAGGCCCACGAGTTGCTTTGGCTCTTGTCGTTTCGAGTTCTAAAACCTGCTCTAGCATATGAGCTAGTTTGTCGTATTTTTCGTCCGCGTCGGGTTTAGAACTCGCTTCACCGACTGCTCGTCTGTTGGACATTCCATATTGTGCATCATTATTCGCCCGATTCTCAAGAAGAGTTCTGGCTTCGATTTCGGTTAAGTCCATGAATGCACCGGTAGCTGCTGCATCTAGCAATTCCCTATCAATCGCTTGAGACCATCGTAAAAGTAATTCATGAGATTGGTCTCGGAAAATCCATGCGATGGGCAAGTGGCACACAAAACCTTGAATCGGTCGTAATATTGGCCGAAGGTCTCGTCCGGTTTCTGTGTGATGCCAGTGATTTGCTTTCTCAAGACGGTGATCTTTGAGGCCGGGAAGTACTTCGCTAGGAACATATCCGCAAGTTGCTTCCATGAGGTAATATGGTTCGGCGGTAGTTCCATTAGCCAAGACTCGGCCCTGTCGACTAGGGTGAATGGGAATGCCTTCAGCTTGAAGAGCTCCGTATCAGCATCGGATGGCTTCATGCTGTTACAAACAAATTGGAATTGTTTGAGATGCTTGTTCGGATCTTCATTGGAAAGTCCGTGAAAAATGGGTAGTCGGTGGAGGAAGCCACTTTTGAGCTCGATATCCTTCATGTTTTCCTCCGGTAGTGGAAAAGCAATGCTCGAAGGCCCGCTGCTCCATTCTGTTGAGCAGGTGCGCTGACGAAGAGATTGTCCTGCATTGGCCATGTTGATTTCTTGTGCTTCCGGTTCTGAAGTATGGTCGGTTGATGAATGTGAAGACTCGGAAACTTCCTCGATGATGGGATAATCCAGGATATCTGTTTGAGCTTTAAGTCTCGCTATTCTCTCTGCGATTTCCTCAAACTTTGTTCTAGATGGTCCAGGATTCCGATTGGACATTCATTAGCCTGAGCATCCACCAAAGACCAAGTGTTAGTATCAACAAAGAATATGAGATGAATATAGGAATACTAACCAAAATCGTAAGACATATTTAGAAAACAAAGCGATAACACATAAAATAGTAAAACTATCAAAGCAAACTATAAATACTCACAAATACTTAAAAACTACTAAAACACACAAAATTTATAATAGTTAAGACACTGGATGTAATTTAATATGTAATGCAAATGATTTAATCAATTTAAGGGCTATGCAAAAGAATGTAATAAACTTAAAAACACACGTTTTCTGCAAATTAACACTATATAATGCTAAACCTAAGAATTTAGTTAGAACATATATAAACAAGGTTCAAATACAAGCAAACAATAATTCACATTGAATTTATGCACCACACATTTTCTCAATAAAAATGAATCAAACAACAATCCTACGTGAAACATGGAGTGAATGTATAAGAGAAAATGTTAGAACCTGCAGAAAACACACGAGTTACGTGCTTAAAAAAAATATGAATGCAAAGAATGACCTCTTCTTCGGTCTTATGCCCCTAACTTCACTTAGGTTAGGGTACTCGGTAGTGAAATCCGAGTATCATAAAGCCTAAGAGAGGTTATGCAAGCTAAGTAACGTTTGTTAGTCCTTTACAGTTTTTAATGCACAAACAAACACAAAAATTTGACTAAGTTTTATTTATTTCCTTTGGCCCCGATGGTACGTGGTGCAGAGGCTCTCGACTGTGCAATGGGTCTCGTTCATCCGAAGATGAAGTCTGATTCCAGGAGGTCTAAGCATGCTTAATCCGATATACCATCTGTTTAAAGGATTATGTCGTATTTATTTAGTTCATGTATTGTCTGTATTTATATGTACTTATGATTTACAGAGAGTACGCGAATTGATCATTCGGTAAATTTCTTGGACGTGCGGCCCGCGCGAAAATGTATACTGACTCACGCTAATTCAGCTTAGTTACGTTTAGAAATGGCAAGTAGGGATAGAGATAACGCGAGAGGTAAGGACTAATATTTAGAACAACCCGAGGCTTACTCGTAAGAGTATATACTCCAATGTTGTTCCTAGAGACACCCCGAGGCTAACCAGTTACGGTATATACTCCAATGGTGTTCTATTGCTTAGATCCGAAACCCGGCACCAATCATAAACCCACTCGCCATATCCAACAATCAGCCAAATTTGTGAGATAGTATATAATCTCAAGTCCTTAGTAAACTCCGCCCACAACCTCATGCCCATAACTTCACTTAGGTTATGGCGTGTGGTGATGAAATCCACACTTCATGAAGGGTTAAGGAGATAAACCAGAAAAAGAGGCACCACCTATTCCAAAGAACGAAACTTAATAACCAATACTCGTACTCAATGTAAATCAATTTAAGTACGTCTACGTTTTGATTGCGCCTAAGATTTAAAAGGAATACACGATTTAGTTATTGAGTAAATCCCTTGTCCGTGCGGCCCGCGCGAAAATGTATACCAACTATCGTTAATTCTCGTAATTGTTGGAAATGACCAGTTGGGATAGATGTAACGCAAGAGGTGAGAACTAATTTCTGGGAACAACCTGAGGCTAACTCGTAAGAGTATATACTCCATTGTTGTTCTTAGAAACACCCCGAGGCTTACTCGTAAGAGTATATACTCCAATGGTGTTCTGTTTTCTTAGTTCAAAACCAGTCACCTGATATACGCATTTTATGCTCGTTTCTTAACGCATTTCCCTTTACGTTTAGCTATGTTATTATCTTAGTTTTATGTTTTCCTTATTTAAATTGTTATTTTGAAGTTTATTACGGTGGAGATTAATATCGACGCAATTCGGAGGAATTTCGGCGATTTTGCGATTTTTGCGATTTTGGACCTCCGAAAATGGGCCGGGCCACAAAGCAAATTGTGGGCCGAATTCTCAACTCTTGTTTCGGCCCATTATCAAGCCCATTACCATCTAGTTCGGCTAGGAAGCAAAGTGGGGAAGAGGAAAAGTCAACAATATCAAGCCATGACTCACTTTGGTGACTCTTGCTTGCATTTAATGAAAAGATGACTAAGGGAGTGACTTGCCATGGTGACTCTTTGCTTAGGGTTCACAAATGGTGACTTGCCATGGTGACTCTTGCTTAGGGTTCACAAATGATCATCACACATGGTGACTTGCATGGTGACTTGCCTTAATGATCATTGCTTGCATTTAATGAAGCAAGGCAAGGTGGAAGAGAGAAGAGCAACATCCTTGCCCTATAAATACAAGGAGGCCGGCCTCATTCATTACCATCTCTCATTTTACAAGCCAAAGCTCTACACAAATACTCTTCCACCATAAACACTCCAAAGTTCATTACAAAGCCGAAGCACATCCTTTACCATTCCAAGCCGAAGCAAGCAAGGTTACTCCTTCCAAGCCGAAGCTATCAAGCCTCCTCCATCCAACACAATACGCTAAGTCCCTTGTGAAGGAAGTCCATCTCCACCGTAGTTCATTAAGCACTCAAGACAAAAAGTGTAACCATGATCTTCACTCTCATTTCCTTAGCTTTGTATTTGAATCTTTTGATGTATTGGAATAACAAGTTTAGAAAGTTTAGATTTGTGTATCAAATGAATAACAAGTTTAGATTTGTGTTTCATGTGCCTAAACCGATTTGTAATATGCATGTGTTTGTGATTTATAGCTTTTTATGCATGTTTGATACAATCTTAAAGCTTCGAATGCATGTATTAGAAAATACGCTAAGTCCCTCTCTTTTGCATGTTTCGATGATCGTAAGTTGTTTAGGATGTTTATACGCTAAGTTGCATTCCTACACAATTATCACGCATGTGTATTTAGTTAGAAGTTATGAATTTCGCAAGTTACAAAAAGGTTTGATGCATGAAAAGGGTAGGTTAATAAGATGAGTTGATCACATGTAATTAGTAGTGTAACTTCTTATTTTTAGCAAGCATAATTAGACTTTAAGTTTCTTGATTGTTGAAACTTGTCTATGAGTAAAACATGTTAGATACCTAAGAGTTTTAGTTGTGTTTGCATGTTATGTACTTTAATTTCGTAGATTAAATAACCAACTTCCAATCCCCCCAAACATTTACATTTCCGCTTAATAACGAAACCATGCATGTGCCCTTAATTCCCCGGATAAAGAACGATCCCTACTCGCCAATATTACAAATGAAAAAAAGAAGGGTTTAAATTGCAATACGCGTAATCGGTGTTTTTAAGGTCTACTGATCATTAACTTTAAATGCATGTTTTGCACGTATCAATTTTTGGCGCCGTTGCCGGGGAATTAGAATGTTTTGTATGATTTCGTTGTACATTTGTAGTTAAAAGCATGTCTATAATTTTCGAAATACATACTTGTTTATACTTATAGAAATTTACATTTTTTTGTTTATACTTAAACAAATTTATATACATGTTTACAATGCATACTTTTACTTATACGAATTTATTTATACTTAGTTTTTACACTTGCATAATTTATTTTCATGTTAAAGGATAGTCTTAGATTTAAATTGAGTACTAGCATTTAGTTATTAAGTAAATCTCATTGGAACAGGTGGTGCCTCATTTGTTTGTCTATCTCCTTAACCCTTCGTGAAATGTGTGGATTTAATCACCACACGCCCTAACCTAAGTGAAGTTATGGGCACGAGGTTGTGGGCGGAGTCTACAAACATTTGAGAGTGTATACTATCTTGTGATTTCGAGTAAGAGTTGGTTTTGATGTCTAGAAGGGTTATGAATGGTGACAGGTTTTGAACTAAGAAAACAGAAATACCATTGGAGTATATACTCTCACGAGTAAGCCTCGGGGTATTTCTAAGAACAACATTGGAGTATATACCTTAACTGGTTAGCCTCGGGTTGTTCCCAGAAATTAGTTCTCACCTCTTGCGTTACATCTATCCCAACTGGTCATTTCCAACAATTACGAGAAAAAAACAATAGTTAGTATACTCTTTTGTGCGGGCCGCAGGACGAAGAGATTTACTCGTAACTAAATCATGTGTTCCTTTTAAATCTTAGGCGTAATCAAAACGTAGACGTACTTAAATTGATTTACATTGATTACGAGTATTGGTTATTAAGTTTAGTTCTTTGGAATAGGTGGTGCCTCTTTTTCTGGTTTACCTCCTTAACCCCTCGTGATGTGTGGATTTCATCACCACACGCCATAACCTAAGTGAAGTTATGGGCACGAGGTTGTGGGCGGAGTTTACTAAGAACTTGAGATTATATACTATCTCACAAATTTGGCTGATTGTTGGATATGGTGAATGGGTTTATGATTGGTGCCGGGTTTCGGATCTAAGCAATAGAACACCATTGGAGTATATACCGTAACTGGTTAGCCTCGGGGTGTCTCTAGGAACAACATTGGAGTATATACTCTTACGAGTAAGCCTCGGGTTGTTCTAAATATTAATCCTTACCTCTCGCGTTATCTCTATTCCTACTAACCATTTCTAAACGTAACTAAGCTGAATTGTAGTCGGTATATATTTTCGCGCGGGCCGCACGTCCAGGAACTTTACTTAATGCTCAATTCACGTACTCTCTGTAAATCATAAGTGCATATGAATACGGATAAATACATGAACTTAATACGACATAATCCTTTAAATAGATGGTATATCGGATTAAGCATGCTTAGACCTCTCGGAATCAGACTTCATCTTCGGATGAACGAGACCCATTGCACAGTTGAGAGCCTCTGCACCACGTACCATCGGGACCAAAGGAAATAAATAAAACTTAGTCAAATTTTTGTGTTTATTTGTGCATTAAAAACTGTAAAGGACTAACAACCGTTACTTAGCTTGCATAACCTCTCTAAGGTTTTATGATACTCGGATTTCACTACCGAGTACCCTAACCTAAGTGAAGTTAGGGGCATAAGATCGAAGAAGAGGTCATTCTTTTCATTCATATTTTAAACACGTAACTCGTTTGTTTTCTGCAGGTTCTAACGTTTTCTCTTATGCATTCACTCCATCTTTCACGTAGGATTATTGTTTAATGCATTTTATTGCAAGAAAATGTGTGGTGCATAAATTCAATGTGAATTATGGTTTGCTTGTATTTCAACCTTGTTTATATATGTTCTAACTAAATTTTTAGGTTTAGCATTATATAGTGTTAATTTGCAGAAAACATGTGTCTTAGTTTATTCATGTGCATAGCCCCTAAAATTGATTAAATCAATTGCATTACTTAGTAAAATACATATAGTGTCTTAACTATTATAAATTTTGTATAAATTTTGTGTGTATTAGTAGTTTTTAAGTATTTGTGTGTATTTATAGTATGCTTTGATAGTTTTACTATTTTATTTGTTATCACCTTGTTTTCTAAATATGCATTACAATTTTGGTTAGTATTCCTATATACATCTAAAAATTATTTGTTGATACTAACACTTGGTCTTTGGTGGATGTCAGGCTAATGAATGTCCGATCAGAATCCTGGACCATCTAGAACAACGTTTGAGGAACTCACAGAAAGACTAGCGAGACTTAGAGCTGACATCCTGGATCATCCCATCCTCGAAGAAGTTTCCGAGTCTTCACATTCATCAACCGACCATACTTTAGCCTCATCAACCGACCACAATTCAGAAGCAGAAGCACAAGAAATCAACATGGCCAATGCAGGACAATCTCTTCGTCAGCGCACCTGCTCAACAGAATGGAGCAGCGGGCCTTCGAGCATTGCTTTTCCACAACCGGAGGAAAACATGAAGGATATCGAGCTAAAGAGTGGCTTCCTCCACCGACTACCCATTTTTCATGGACTTTCCAATGAAGATCCGAACAAGCATCTCAAACAATTCCAATTTGTTTGTAACAGCATGAAGCCATCCGATGCTGATACGGAGCTCTTCAAACTGAAGGCATTCCCATTCACCCTAGTCGACAGGGCCGAGTCTTGGCTTATGGAACTACCGCCGAACCATATTACCTCATGGAAGCAACTTGCGGATATGTTCCTAGCAAAGTACTTCCCGGCCTCAAAGATCACCGTCTTGAGAAAGCAAATCACTGGCATCACACAGAAACCGGACGAGACCTTCGGCCAATACTACGACCGATTCAAAGTTTTGTGTGCCACTTGCCCATCGCATGGATTCTCCGAGACCAATCTGATGAATTACTTTTACGATGGTCTCAAGCCGATCGATAGGGAATTGCTGGATGCAGCAGCCACCGGTGCATTCATGGACTTAACCGAAACCGAAGCTAGAGCTCTTCTAGAGAATCGGGCGAATAATGATGCACAATACGGAATGTCCAACAGACGAGCAGTCGGTGAGGCGAGTTCAACAACCGACGCGGACGAGAAGTATGACAAACTAGCTCATATGCTAGAGAAGGTGTTAGAACTCGAGACGACAAGAGCGAAGGCAACTCAACGGCCTGTTTGCGGCATATGTCAAACACACGGTCACCACAATGACCAATGCCCTCAAGCGCAGGAGCAGGCAAGCGAGCCGGAGCACGCTAACGCCATCGGCGGATATCAGGGAGGACAAAGGTATAACAACTACAACAACTATGTCAACCGTGATCATCCAGGTTTTAGATGGAGCAGCAACGAGGGAACTTTGAACCCTCCAGCATCTCAACCTCAACAAAGCTACCAACGCCCTCCATTTCAACCACGACCACCGATGCAGCATGGTTCGTCATCACAACCCTTCACCAATCCGGATTACGACAAGATGTTGTCGCAACTTTCGGCCTCAACTCAAGTTCTCCTCGACGGACAATCGAAGACAAAGGAGACACTTGACTCACATGGCCGCGACATCACCGAAGTGAAGAAGCAGCTTGGCCAGCTTGTTGATTTCATGGGCCAAATCAAGGAAACCGGTCGGCTTCCACCTCAAACCACTCCTAATCAAAGAAACGTGAATGCTATAGTCACAAGGAGTGGGAAGATACTTGAGGAACCAAAGACCAAGCGATCTCATCTTGATGAAGTCACCATCGAGGACATCACCAACGAAGAAGAAGATGAGATCGATCCGGCAATTCAAGAGGCCGAGAAAAAGAAGGTGACGCCTACTGTCACCAAGGCACAATCACTTCCACAACCTACCCCAATCAAAGGTAAAAGCCCTATTCCTTCAAATACGGTGATTACTAATTCTCCGTTTGCTGTTGCACCTTTCCCAAGCAGATTAGCAAAATCAAAGAAGAAGGATGCCCAATATGAAGATATCCTGGACATCTTCCGAAAGGTGCAAGTGAATTTGCCCTTGATCGAGTGCATAAAGCAAGTACCTATATACGCCAAGTTTCTGAAAGAATTATGCACTCAGAGGAGGCAAACTCGAGAGAAAGAGGTCGTGAAGGTGAACGCAACCGTTTCGGCGGTTTTGCAGCGTCGGCTACCCCCAAAACTGAAGGACCCAGGGAGCTTTGCAGTTCCTTGCGTAATCGGTGACAACCACTTCGAAGACGTGATGCTTGATCTCGGAGCTTCCATCAACGTCATGCCTTACTATCTTTACGAATCGATGGAGCTTGGAGATCTCAAGCAAGATGGTGTTGTCATCCAATTAGCCGATCGCACACACAAGTATCCGAGGGGATACGTAGAAGACGTTCTCGTACAAGTCAACAACTTGATATTCCCAGCCGATTTCTACATAGTTGACATGGAAGAGAGTCCACTGAACACCACGCCATTGCTACTTGGGCGACCTTTCATGCGGACTGCGAGGACGAAGATTGATGTTTTCCAAGGCACTTTCTCCATGGAGATTGATGGAGAAAGAATCGAGTTCAACATCCTGGACGGGATGAAGTTTCCAATGTCGAGCGTAGCTGCCATCTCGACATACGATCCTGTGGATACCTTAGCACAAGGTTACCTCGACACCATCAACGAGGATGAACTCGACATGGCCATTCAACTTGGACATGACGGCCTTCTCGAGGCCTTACTAGAGCTTGAACCTCGAATCCAAGACATGGCCATGGCCCTAAATGCCGCACCACGGAAAGTAAGCTTTTCTCCTCCTATACCAATTACTTTTGGTACTAATAAAATGGTTCCTTCCATTGTAGAAGCTCCCGTTTTAGAACTCAAGCTACTACCGGACCATCTTAAGTATGCGTACTTGGGCGAGAATGAAACTTTACCGGTCATTATTTCGTCCGCGCTAGAAGAGGAACAGGAGGAGAAGCTCGTGAGTGTGCTCAAACGGTACAAGCCCGCAATAGGCTGGACACTTGCGGACATCAAGGGAATAAATCCAGCAACTTGTGTGCATAGGATTTTCCTTGAAGAAGGCACCAAGCCTACGCGGGAAGCACAACGTCGGCTCCACCCTCCGATGATGGAGGTGGTAAAAAAGGAGGTAATTAAACTCATGGACTGTGGAGTTATTTACCCTATTTCTGATAGCCGTTGGGTTTCCCCAGTGCAGGTAGTACCCAAGAAATCGGGAATAACCGTCGTCGAGAATCTGGAAAATGAGCTTGTGCCACAACGGACGATCACTGGACACCGAGTGTGCATTGATTACCGGAAGCTCAACGCCGCGACCCGCAAGGATCATTTTCCCTTACCATTCATCGACCAAATGCTGGAAAGATTAGCCGGCCATGCATTTTATTGTTTTCTCGACGGATACTCCGGCTACAACCAAATTAGCATTGCGGAGGAGGATCAAGAAAAGACAACGTTCACGTGCCCGTTCGGAACGTTTGCATATCGCCGCATGCCATTTGGACTGTGTAACGCACCAGGTACATTTCAACGTTGCATGCTCTCAATTTTCTCCGAGTACATTGAAAACATTATTGAAGTATTCATGGACGACTTTAGTGTATTCGGGAATGATTTTGATGCATGCTTAAACAATCTAGAAACTATTTTAAAAAGATGCGTTGAAACGAACTTGGTGCTTAATTGGGAGAAGTGCCATTTCATGGTTACGCAAGGGATAGTGTTAGGTCATATTATCTCTGAAAAAGGGTTAGAAGTAGATAAATCTAAAGTAGATCTTGTGCGTCACTTACCCTCTCCAACTTCGGTTAGAGAGATTCGTTCATTTCTTGGACACGCAGGATTTTATCGTAGGTTTATCAAGGACTTTTCCCACATCTCTCGCCCCTTGTGTAAACTGCTGCAAAAGGAGACCCCGTTCGTCTTTGATGAAGAATGCAACGCTGCCTTCAACAAGTTGAAGGAGCTTCTTACGAGCGCTCCTATTTTATGCAGCCCTGATTGGTCTTTGCCATTTGAACTCATGTGCGACGCCTCGGATTATGCCGTAGGAGCCGTCTTGGGTCAGCGGAAGGACAAGAAGCCTTGCGTAATCTATTACGCTTCTCGGACACTTGATGAAGTACAAAGAAATTATACTACAACCGAGAAGGAGTTTCTTGCCGTGGTTTTCGCTTTAGATAAATTTCGATCTTATTTACTTCAAACTAAAGTAACTGTGTTTACCGACCATGCAGCTTTGAAGTATCTAATGCTCAAGAAGGACGCAAAACCACGGCTTATCAGATGGATACTTCTACTCCAAGAATTCAACATAGAAATCAAGGATAAGAAGGGAGTAGAAAACGTCGTCGCTGACCACCTATCACGTTTGATAGGTGACCATGAGCCTGTCGAGATTGAAGAAACTTTTCCGGATGAAAAACTCTTCGGAATTGAGGTAACTACTTCGGAAACTCCTTGGTATGCCGATATCGTTAATTATTTAGTTACCGGTGAGTTTCCGTCTACCATGCATAAATTTCAACGTGACAAACTTAAGCATAATGCTAGAACATTTATCTGGGATGAGCCTTATTTGTGGAAACAATGCTCCGATTTAGTAATTAGGAGATGTATCCCGGATAGTGAATTCAAGCCTATTTTAGACTTTTGTCACAATGAAGCATGTGGGGGACACTTTGGTTCTAGGAGGACAGCCCTTAAAATTTTAGATTGCGGTTTCTTTTGGCCTAGTTTATTTCGCGATGCTCATGCATATTGCGCTACATGTGATAAGTGCCAAAGATTCGGTAATTTAGGACCTAAAGATCAAATGCCACAACACTACATATTTAATGTTGAAATTTTTGATGTGTGGGGTATTGACTTTATGGGACCATTTCCTCCCTCCAATGGTTTTACTTACATCTTACTCGCAGTAGATTATGTTTCTAAATGGGTGGAGGCAAAGGCCACCCGTACTAATGATTCGCGAGTTGTTGCAGATTTCCTACGAACTAACATTTTCAGTAGATTCGGAATGCCACCCGTTCTAATCAGCGATGGAGGAAGTCACTTTTGCAACCGCACGGTGGAAGCACTAATGAGGAAGTATGGCGTCAAACACAAGGTTTCCACACCATACCACCCTCAAACCAATGGAATGGCTGAAGTTTCCAACCGTGAGATAAAGAAGATCTTGGAGCGAACCGTCCGCCCCAACCGGAAAGATTGGAGTCAATGCTTAGACGATGCATTGTGGGCTTACAGGACTGCCTACAAGACCCCCATCGGTATGTCCCCTTTCCGATTAATTTATGGGAAGGCGTGCCATCTTCCGGTTGAACTAGAGCACAAGGCATGGTGGGCCGTGAAGAAATTCAACATCGATCGAGATGCCGCAGGCTTGCATCGGAAGCTTCAACTTTGTGAACTTGAAGAAATCAGAAATGATGCTTTCGACAATGCGTGGATCTACAAAGAGAAGACGAAAAAGATCCACGATCAGATGATTCGCGGGAAGAGTTTTGAACCGGGGCAGAAAGTATTGCTTTTCAATTCAAGACTTAAGCTCTTTCCGGGAAAGCTTCGCTCTCGATGGATGGGGCCATTCATAGTTTCTCAAGTCCTACCTCATGGAGCAGTTCTCATTCGATCTATCGACAAGGGTAGTGAGTTCAAAGTAAATGGCCATCGCTTGAAGCCCTATTTTGAGGCATTTGTGGAGCACACCGTGGAGGAGATGCAACTCCAAGAACCGGCCATTTCAAAACCAAACTAATGCATCACGTCCAAAGCTAACGACGTAAAACCAGTGCTCATTGGGAGGCAACCCAATAGGGAGACAACAGATTTGTTTTCTTCTCCCCTTTTACTTAATTTAATGGCTTTTTGCGTATTAGATTAAAAGTTTCGTAGATCCTATACTCCATGTTTAATTCTATACATTTACTTTAAGTACATTGAGGGCAATGTAAAGTTTAAGTGTGGGGGAAGGGTTTACAATTTAATTGTGTCTAAATTAGTGTTTTTCAGAGTCTTTAGGATGCCCTTAACTAGTCAATGATGAAATTGGATCAATACGAACACATATGGCGTATGAATCACATGCATCGAATTCTTGTGCTAATTAAGATATTCTATATGTTTTTAACATGTAGTAGATATGAATTGCAAAACATGGTACAGAAATCGCATGCTTGAATAAGTTTTTAATCATATGAACCCTATGTGAGCTTTTGAGCTATCTATTCTTTATTCGAGTGAATATGCATCCATTTCATAGCTACTAGCTTATATATGCCTCATTTAATTGCTTGCCATAGATTTTAATGAACTAGAGAATACTAGAACTTACTCATGTCAATTTGCAAAGCTTTTAAGTTGATACATACTTTGATTTTGGAAATGATTAAAGGCATTTAGGATTTTCCACCACATTGCCATATATCCATGTATCCCAATTGTACGCACAAGTTGCGACACCCCTAGATAAACCAATTGAGCCCACGTTAAGCTTTTCTTTCATCACCATATATACCTAAACACTTACCCTAGTATAGAATATCCTTACCTTTGTTCCGGAAACTTGGTGAGAATTTTTCGAAACTAGCACATAAGATGGTGGTTCGGTAGGAAAGATTGGAAGAGTTAATGTGAGTAAGGGGAAAGACTTGTCCAAATAGCTAAAAAAAAAAGTATGTGATTGCCAAAAAGAAAAGAAAAAAAATATATTCGAGAGAATGAAAAGAAAAAATTATTATCTCTCATGGCAATATGTTGTGTTCTAAAATAGAAACCAATTGGATTAACGTCCCCCTTATTTGCGGATTTGGAGTTTACGATAAATTGAAGGCCTAAAAATAGAACAAAATATGGCCTTTGTCCTGTCCGAAAAGCTCAAAGGGTAGATTAGCTTGAAATATACATGGTAACATTCAAATGGAGATGGAGGACTGATTATGGTGCTAGACTAAGTCGTTGGAACGTTTTTATCACCACATATCTAAATTTCGAATGCCTTAGCCTTAACCCCATTACAACCTCACTAAAAGTCCTTTATGATCCTTAAAATGAGTAGCTTTCAATTAGTAGAGTAAGTTGCATGAGTAAGCTTATGGTTTTGGTTCATTTGTGCAAGCAATCAAACTTTATTCATGTGGTTTTCATTTCAATTCATATACACTCTAAGTGAACCATTTTCATGAGTGAAAAATATGATGAGTGCATCCTTGTGAGTTGATTAAACCTTTATTCAAAGCATGCACAGCTATAACATAACCATTGTTTTCTCTATGTCTTACTTGTTCATTACATAAATATATCGCAATTATCTCTTGAATTCGTTGAGCATGCAAAGTTGAAAATCATGTGAGACATCGCCATATACTTATGAAAATTCTGAGACAAATTTTAGCTAAGGGCTTAGTTGTGTTCTTTCTTTTAAATTTTTAGAGTGTCTTAGTTTAACTTAGTGTTTGCTAAGGGACTAGCAAAGTCTAAGTGTGGGGGAATTTGATATACGCATTTTATGCTCGTTTCTTAACGCATTTCCCTTTACGTTTAGCTATGTTATTATCTTAGTTTTATGTTTTCCTTATTTAAATTGTTATTTTGAAGTTTATTACGGTGGAGATTAATATCGACGCAATTCGGAGGAATTTCGGCGATTTTGCGATTTTTGCGATTTTGGACCTCCGAAAATGGGCCGGGCCACAAAGCAAATTGTGGGCCGAATTCTCAACTCTTGTTTCGGCCCATTATCAAGCCCATTACCATCTAGTTCGGCTAGGAAGCAAAGTGGGGAAGAGGAAAAGTCAACAATATCAAGCCATGACTCACTTTGGTGACTCTTGCTTGCATTTAATGAAAAGATGACTAAGGGAGTGACTTGCCATGGTGACTCTTTGCTTAGGGTTCACAAATGGTGACTTGCCATGGTGACTCTTGCTTAGGGTTCACAAATGATCATCACACATGGTGACTTGCATGGTGACTTGCCTTAATGATCATTGCTTGCATTTAATGAAGCAAGGCAAGGTGGAAGAGAGAAGAATGATACGAGCAAAACATGCTTTCACGATAACACAAAGTCGACCTAAAAACATCGATTACGCGCATTGCAATTTAAACCCTTCTTTTGTCATTTATAATATTGGCGAGTAGGGATCGTTCTTTATCCGGGGAATTAAGGGCGCATGCATGGTTTCGTTAATAAGCGGAAATGTAAATGTTTGGGGGGATTGGAAGTTGGTTGTTTAATCTACGAAATTAAAGTACATAACATGCAAACACAACTAAAACTCTTAGGCATCTAACATGTTTTACTCATAGACAAGTTTCAACAATCAAGAAACTTAAAGTCTAATTATGCTTGCTAAAAATAAGAAGTTACACTACTAATTACATGTGATCATCTCATCTTATTAGCCTACCCTTTTCATGCATCAAACCTTTTTGTAAGTTACGAAATTCATAACTTCTAACTAAATACACATGCTTAATAATTGAGTAGGAATGCAACTTAGCGTATAAACATCCTAAACAACATACGATCATCGAAACATGCGAAAGAGAGGGACTTAGCGTATTTTCTAACACATGCATTCGAAGCTTTAAGATTGTATCAAACATGCATAAAAGGCTAGAAATCATAAACACATGCATATTACAAATCTGTTTAAACACATAAAACACAAATCTAAACTTGTTCTTCATTTGATACACAAATCTAAACTTGTTATTCCAATACATCAAAAGATTCAAATACAAAGCTAAAGAAATGAAAGTGAAGATCATGGTTACACTTTTTGTCTTGAGTGCTTGATGAACTACGGTGGAGATGGCTTTCCTTCACAAGGGACTTAGCGTATTGTGAGGGATGGAGGATGATAGCTTCGGCTTGGAGGAGGAGATGGATGCTTCGGTTTGGAATGGAGGAGGAGATGCTTCGGCTTGGAATGGAGGAGATGGATGCTTCGGCTTTGTGTGAACCTTCAAGTGTTTAATGGTGGAGGAGTATTTGTGTAGAGCTTTGGCTTAGTAAAATGAGTGATGTCTTGAATGGTTCAGCCTCCCTTGGTATTTATAGGCAAGGATGTTTGCCTTCTCTCTTCCACCTTGCCTCCTTCCATTAAATGCAAGCAATGATCAATATGGCAAGTCACCATGCAAGTCACCATGTGTGATCATCATTTACAAGCCCAAAGCAAGAGTCACCATGGCAAGTCATCTTTTCATTTAATGCAAGCAAGAGTCACCAAGGTGAGTCACCTTTTGTGATGATTAGCTTGATAAGCTTGACTTTTCAACTTCCCCAAAGGGCATCCTTAACGAAATGAATGAGTTTGGGCTGGTTAATGGGCCGAAATAAACTTTGAGAAATCGGGCCATAATTTGCTTTTTGGGCCGGCCCATTTTCGGAGGTCCAAAATCGCAAAAATCGCAAAATCGCCGAAATTCCTCCGAATTGCGTCGTTATTAATCTCCACCGTAAATATCTTCAAAATAACAAATTAAATAAGGAAAACATAAAAACTAAGATAATAACATTGCTAAACGTAAAGGAAATGCGTTAAGAAACGAGCATAAAATGCGTATATCAAATTCCCCTACACTTAGACTTTGCTAGTCCCTTAGCAAACACTAAGTTAAACTAAGACTCTCTAAGAATTTAAAACAAAAGAAAGAACAACTAAGCCCTTAGCTAAAATTTGTCTCAGAATTTGCATAAGTATATGGCGATGGCTCACATGAATTTCAACGTGTATGCTCAACGAATTCAAGAGATAATTGCGATATAATTTATGTAATGAACAAGTAAGACATAGAGAAAACAATGGTTATGTTATAGCTGTGCATGCTTTGAATAAAGGTTTAATCAACTCACAAGGATGCACTCATCATATTTTTCACTCATGAAAATGGTTCACTTAAAGTGTATATGAATTGAAATGAAAACCACATGAATAAAGTTTGATTACTTGCACAAATGAACCAAAACCATAAGCTTACTCATGCAACTTACTCTACTAATTGAAAGCTACTCATTTTAAGGATCATAAAGGACTTTTAGTGAGGTTGTAATGGGGTTAAGGCTAAGGCATTCGAAATTTAGATATGTGGTGATAAAAACGTTCCAACGACTTAGTCTAGCACCATATTAGTCCTCCATCTCCATTTGTATGTTACCATGTATACTTCAAGCTAATCTACCCTTTGAGCTTTTCGGACAGGACAAAGGCCATATTTTGTTCTATTTTTGGGCCTTCAATTTATCGTAATCTCCAAATCCGCAAATAAGGGGGACGTTAATCCAATTGGTTTCTACTTTAGAACACAACATATTGCCATGAGAGATACTAATTTTTTTTTCTTTTCATTCTCTCAAATATTATTTTTTCTTTTCTTTTTGGCAATCTCATACTTTTTAAGTTTATTTGGACAAGTCTTTCCCCTTACTCACATTAACTCTTTCAATCTTTCCTACCAAACCATAATCTTATGTGCTAGTTTCGAAAAATTCTCACCAAGTTTCCGGAACAAAGGTAAGGATATTCTATACTAGGGTAAGTGTTTAGGTATATATGGTGATAAAAGAAAAGCTTAACGTGGGCTCAATTGGTTTATCTAGGGGTGTCGCAACTTGTGCGTACAAATGGGATACATGGATATATGGCAATGTGGTGGAAAATCCTAAATGCCTTTAATCATTTCCAAAATCAAAGTATGTATCAACTTAAAAGCTTTGCAAATTGACATGAGTAAGTTCTAGTATTCTCTAGTTCATTAAAATCTATGGCAAGCAATCAAATGAGGCATATATAAGCTAGTAGCTACGAAATGGATGTATATTCACTCGAATAAAGAACAGATAGCTCAAAAGCTCACATAGGGTTCATATGATTAAAAACTTATTCAAGCATGCGATTTCTGTACCATGTTTTTGCAATTCATATCTACTACATGTTAAAAACATATAGAATATCTCAATTAGCACAAGAATTCGATGCATGTGATTCATACGCCATATGTGTTCGTATCGGTCCATTTTTCATCATCGACTAGTTAAGGGCATCCTAAAGACTTTGAAAAACACTAATTTAGACACAATTAAATTGTAAACCCTTCCCCCACACTTAAACTCTACATTGCCCTCAATGTACTAAAGTAGAAGTATAGAATTAAACATGGAGTATAGGATCTACGAAAATTCTAATTTAAAATGCAAAAGCCATTAAATTAATTAAAAGGGGAGAAGAAATCAAATCTGTTGTCTCCCTATTGGGTTGCCTCCCAATGAGCGCTCGTTTTACGTCGTTAGCTTTGGAAGTGATGCATCATTTTGTTTTTGAAATGGCCGGTTCTTGGAGTTGCATCTCCTCCACGGTGTGCTCCGCAAATGCCTCAAAATAGGGCTTCAAGCGATGGCCATTTACTTTGAACTCACTACCTTTGTCGATAGATCGAATGAGAACTGCTCCATGAGGTAGAACTTGAGAAACTACGAATGGCCCCATCCATCGAGAGCGAAGCTTTCCCGGAAAGAGCTTGAGTCTTGAATTGAAAAGCAATACTTTCTGCCCAGGTTCAAAACTCTTCCCGCGAATCATCTGATCGTGGATCTTTTTCGTCTTCTCTTTGTAAATCCACGCATTGTCAAAAGCATCATTTCTGATTTCTTCTAGTTCACATAGTTGTAGCTTCCGATGCAAGCCTGCGGCATCTCGATCGATGTTGAATTTCTTCACGGCCCACCATGCCTTGTGCTCCAATTCAACCGGAAGATGGCACGTCTTCCCATAAATTAATCGGAAAGGGGACATACCAATGGGGGTCTTGTAGGCAGTCCTGTAAGCCCACAATGCATCGTCTAAGCATTGACTCCAATCTTTCCGGTTTGGGCGGACGGTTCGCTCCAAAATCTTCTTGATTTCACGGTTGGAAACTTCAGCCATTCCATTGGTTTGAGGGTGGTATGGTGTGGAAACCTTGTGTTTTACGCCATACTTCCTCATGAGTGCTTCCACCGTGCGGTTGCAAAAGTGACTTCCTCCATCGCTGATTAAAACGCGTGGCATTCCAAATCTACTGAAAATGTTAGTTCGTAGGAAATCTGCAACAACTCGCGAATCATTAGTACGGGTGGCCTTTGCCTCCACCCATTTAGAAACATAATCTACTGCGAGTAAGATATAAGTAAAACCATTGGAGGGAGGAAATGGTCCCATAAAATCAATACCCCACACATCAAAAATTTCGACATTAAATATGTAGTGTTGTGGCATTTGATCTCTAGGCCCTAAATTACCGAATCTCTGGCACTTATCACATGCAGCACAATATGCATGAGCATCGCGAAATAAACTAGGCCAAAAGAAACCGCAATCTAAAATCTTAAGGGCTGTCCTCCTAGAACCAAAGTGTCCCCCACATGCTTCATTGTGACAAAAGTCTAGAATGGGCTTAAACTCACTATCCGGGATACATCTCCTAATTACTAAATCGGAGCATTGTTTCCATAAATAAGGCTCATCCCAGATAAAGGTTCTAGCATTATGCTTAAGTTTGTCACGTTGAAATTTATGCATGGTAGACGGAAACTCACCGGTAACTAAGTAATTTACGATATCTGCATACCATGGAGTTTCCGAAATAGTTACCTCAATTCCGAAGAGTTTTTCATCCGGAAAAGTTTCTTCAATCTCGACAGGCTCATGGTCACCTATCAAACGCGATAGGTGGTCAGCGACGACGTTTTCTACTCCCTTCTTATCCTTGATTTCGATGTTGAATTCTTGGAGTAGAAGTATCCATCTTATAAGCCGTGGTTTTGCATCCTTTTTGAGCATTAGATACTTCAAAGCTGCATGATCGGTAAACACAGTTACTTTAGTTTGAAGTAAATAAGATCGAAATTTATCTAAAGCAAAAACCACGGCAAGAAACTCCTTCTCGGTGGTAGTATAATTTCTTTGCGCTTCATCAAGCGTCCGAGAGGCGTAATAGATTACGCAAGGCTTCTTGTCCTTCCGCTGACCCAAGACGGCTCCTACGGCATAATCCGAGGCGTCGCACATGAGTTCAAATGGCAGAGACCAATCAGGGCTGCATAAAATAGGAGCGCTCGTGAGAAGCTCCTTCAACTTGTTGAAGGCAGCGTTGCATTCTTCATCAAAGATGAACGGGGTCTCCTTTTGCAGCAGTTTACACAAAGGGCGCGAGATGTGGGAAAAGTCTTTGATAAACCTACGATAAAATCCTGCGTGTCCAAGAAATGAACGAATCTCTCTAACCGAAGTTGGAGAGGGTAAGTGACGCACAAGATCTACTTTAGATTTATCAACTTCTAACCCTTTTTCCGAAATAATATGACCTAACACAATCCCTTGCGTAACCATAAAATGGCACTTCTCCCAATTAAGCACCAAGTTCGTTTCAACGCATCTTTGTAAAATTGTTTCTAAATTGTTTAAGCATGCATCAAAATCACTCCCAAATACACTAAAGTCGTCCATGAATACTTCAATAATTTTTTCAATGTACTCGGAGAAAATTGAGAGCATGCAACGTTGAAATGTACCTGGTGCGTTACACAGTCCAAATGGCATGCGGCGATAGGCAAACGTTCCGAACGGGCACGTGAACGTTGTCTTTTCTTGATCCTCCTCCGCAATGCTAATTTGGTTGTAGCCGGAGTATCCGTCCAGAAAACAATAAAATGCATGGCCGGCTAATCTTTCCAGCATTTGGTCGATGAATGGTAAGGGAAAATGATCCTTGCGGGTTGCGGCGTTGAGCTTCCGGTAATCAATGCACACTCGGTGTCCAGTGATCGTCCGTTGTGGCACAAGTTCATTTTCCAGATTCTCGACGACGGTAATTCCCGATTTCTTAGGTACTACCTGCACTGGGGAAACCCAACGGCTATCAGAAATAGGGTAAATAACTCCACAGTCCATGAGTTTAATTACCTCCTTTTTTACCACCTCCATCATCGGAGGGTGGAGCCGACGCTGTGCTTCCCGCGTAGGCTTGGTGCCTTCTTCAAGGAAAATCCTATGCACACAGGTTGCTGGATTTATTCCCTTGATGTCCGCGAGTGTCCAGCCTATTGCGGGTTTGTACCGTTTGAGCACACTCACGAGCTTCTCCTCCTGCTCCTCTTCTAGCGCGGACGAAATAATGACGGGTAAAGTGTCATTCTCGCCCAAGTACGCATACTTCAGATGGTCCGGTAGTAGCTTGAGTTCTAAAACTGGAGCTTCTACGATGGAAGGAACCATTTTATTAGTACCAAAAGTAATTGGTAAAGGAGGAGAAAAGCTTACTTTTCGTGGTGCGGCATTTAGGGCCATGGCCATGTCTTGAATACGAGGTTCAAGCTCTAGTAAAGCCTCGAGAAGGCCGTCATGCCCAAGTTGAATGGCCATGTCGAGTTCATCCTCATTGATGGTGTCGAGGTAGCCTTGTGCTAAGGTATCCACGGGATCGTATGTCGAAATGGCAGCTACGCTCGACATTGGAAACTTCATCCCGTCCAGGATGTTGAACTCGATTCTTTCTCCATCAATCTCCATGGAGAAAGTGCCTTGAAACACATCTATCTTCGTTCTCGCAGTCCGCATGAAAGGTCGCCCAAGCAGTAGTGGCGTGGTGTTTAGTGGACTCTCTTCCATGTCAACTATATAGAAATCGGCTGGGAATATCAAGTTGTTGACTTGCACGAGAACGTCTTCTACGTATCCCCTCGGATACATGTGGGTGCGATCGGCTAATTGGATGACCACACCATCTTGCTTGAGATCTCCAAGCTCCATCGATTCGAATAGATAGTAAGGCATGACGTTGATGGAAGCTCCGAGATCAAGCATCACGTCTTGGAAGTGGGTGTCACCGATTACGCAAGGAACTGCAAAGCTCCCTGGGTCCTTCAGTTTTGGGGGTAGCCGACGCTGCAAAACCGCCGAAACGGTTGCGTTCACCTTCACAACCTCCTTCTCTCGAGTTTGCCTCCTCTATGTGCATAATTCTTTGAGAAACTTCGCGTATATTGGCACTTGCTTTATGCACTCGATTAAGGGCAAATTCACTTGCACCTTTCGGAAGATGTCCAAAATATCTTCATATTGGGCATCCTTCTTCTTTGATTTTGACAATCTGCTAGGGAAAGGTGCAACAACAAACGGAGAATTAGTAATAACCGTATTTGAAGGAATATGGTTTTTACCTTTGATTGGGGTAGGTTGTGGAGGTGATTGTGCCTTGGTGACAATAGGCGTCACCTTCTGTTTCTCGGCCTCTTGAGTAGCCGGATCGATCTCATCTTCTTCTTCGTTGGTGATGTCCTCGATGGTGACTTCATCAAGATGAGATCGCTTGGTCTTTGGTTCCTCAAGTATCTTCCCACTCCTTGTGACTATAGCATTCACGTTTCTTTGATTAGGAGTGGTTTGAGGTGGAAGCCGACCGGTTTCCTTGATTTGGCCCATGAAATCAACAAGCTGGCCAAGCTGCTTCTTCACTTCGGTGATGTCGCGGCCATGTGAGTCAAGTGTCTCCTTTGTCTTCGATTGTCCTTCGAGGAGAACTTGAGTTGAGGCCGAAAGTTGCGACAACATCTTGTCGTAATCCGGGTTGGTGAAGGATTGCGAAGACGAACCCTGCTGCATCGGTGGCCTTGGTTGAAATGGAGGGCGTTGGTAGCTTTGTTGAGGTGCTGGAGGGTTCAAAGTTCCCTCGTTGCTGCTCCACCTAAAACCCGGATGATCACAGTTGACATAGTTGTTATAATTGTTATACCGTTGTCCTCCCTGATATCCGCCGATGGCGTTAGCGTGCTCCGGCTCGCTTGCTTGTTCCGGCACTTGAGGGCACTGGTCGTTGTGGTGACCTTGTGTTTGACATATGCCACAAACAGGCCGTTGAGTTGCCTTCGCTCTTGTCGTCTCGAGTTCTAAAACCTTCTCTAGCATATGAGCTAGTTTGTCGTACTTTTCGTCCGCGTCGGTTGTAGAACTCGCTTCACCGACTGCTCGTCTGTTGGACATTCCATATTGTGCATCATTATTGGCCCGATTCTCTAGAAGAGCTCTAGCTTCGGTTTCGGTTAAGTCCATGAATGCACCGGTGGCTGCTGCATCCAGCAATTCCCTATCGATCGGCTTGAGACCATCGTAAAAGTAATTCATGAGATTGGTCTCGGAAAATCCATGCGATGGGCAAGTGGCACACAAAACTTTGAATCGGTCGTAGTATTGGCCGAAGGTCTCGTCCGGTTTCTGTGTGATGCCAGTGATTTGCTTTCTCAAGACGGTGATCTTTGAGGCCGGGAAGTACTTCGCTAGGAACATGTCCGCAAGTTGCTTCCATGAAGTGATATGGTTCGGCGGTAGTTCCATAAGCCAAGACTCGGCCCTGTCGACTAGGGTGAATGGGAATGCCTTCAGTTTAAAGAGCTCCGTATCAGCATCGGATGGCTTCATGCTGTTACAAACAAATTGGAATTGTTTGAGATGCTTGTTCGGATCTTCATTGGAAAGTCCATGAAAAATGGGTAGTCGGTGGAGGAAGCCACTCTTTAGCTCGATATCCTTCATGTTTTCCTCCGGTTGTGGAAAAGCAATGCTCGAAGGCCCGCTGCTCCATTCTGTTGAGCAGGTGCGCTGACGAAGAGATTGTCCTGCATTGGCCATGTTGACTTGCTGTGCTTCTACTTCTGAATTGTGGTCGGTTGATGAATGTGAAGACTCGGAAACTTCCTCGATGATGGGATGATCCAGGATGTCAGTTTGAGCTCTAAGTCTCGCTATTCTCTCTGCGATCTCCTCAAACTTTGTTCTAGATGGTCCAGGATTCTGATCGGACATTCATTAGCCTGAGCATCCACCAAAGACCAAGTGTTAGTATCAACAAAGAATTTGAGATGAATATAGGAATACTAACCAAAATTGTAAGACATATTTAGAAAACAAAGCAATAACAAATAATAAAACTATCAAAGTATACTATAAATACTCACAAATACTTAAAAACTACTAAAACACACAAAATTTATAATAGTTAAGACACTAGGTGTAATTTACTAAGTAATGCAAATGAATTAATCAATTTTAGGGCTATGCAAAAGAATGTAATAAACTTAAAACATACGTTTTCTGCAAATTAACACTATATAATGCTAAACCCAAGAATTTAGTTAGAACGTATATAAACAAAGTTCAAATACAAGCAAACAATAATTCACATCGAATTTATGCACCACACGCATTTTTTTCTTCAATAAAATGCATTAAACAACAATCCTACGTGAAAGATGGAGTGTATGCATAAGAGAAAACGTTAGAACCTGCAGAAAACACACGAGTTACGTGCTAAAAAAATGAATGCAAAGAATGACCTCTTCTTCGATCTTATGTCCCTAACTTCACTTAGGTTAGGGTACTCGGTAGTGAAATCCGCGTATCATAAAGCCTAAAAAGATTTTATGCAAGCTAAGTAACGGTTGTTAGTCCTTTACAGTTTTTAATGCACATATAAACACAAAAATTTGACTAAGTTTTATTTATTTCCTTTGGCCCCGATGGTACGTGGTGCAGAGGCTCTCGACTGTGCAATGGGTCTCGTTCATCCGAAGATGAAGTCTGATTCCAGGAGGTCTAAGCATGCATAATCCGATATACCATCTATTTACAGGATTATGTCGTATTAAGTTCATGTATTTATCCGTATTCATATGCACTTATGATTTACAGAGAGTACGCGAAATGATCATTCGGTAAATTTCTTGGACGTGCGGCCCGCGCGAAAATATATACCGACTACAATTCAACTTAGTTACGTTTAGAAATGGTTAGTAGGAATAGAGATAACGCGAGAGGTAAGGACTAATATTTAGAACAACCCGAGGCTTACTCGTAAGAGTATATACTCCAATGTTGTTCCTAGAGACACCCCGAGGCTAACCAGTTACGGTATATACTCCAATGGTGTTCTATTGCTTAGATCCGAAACCCGGCACCAATCATAAACCCATTCACCATATCCAACAATCAGCCAAATTTGTGAGATAGTATATAATCTCAAGTTCTTAGTAAACTCCGCCCACAACCTCGTGCCCATAACTTCACTTAGGTTATGGCGTGTGGTGATAAAATCCACACATCACGAGGGGTTAAGGAGATAAACCAGAAAAAGAGGCACCACCTATTCCAAAGAACGAAACCTTATAACCAATACTCGTGCTCAATGTAAATCAATTTAAGTACGTCTACGTTTTGATTGCGCCTATGATTTAAAAGGAATACACGACTTAGTTATTGAATAAATCTCTTGTCCGTGCGGCCCGCGCGAAAATGTATACCAACTATCGTTAATCCTCGTAATTGTTGGAAATGACCAGTTGGGATAGATGTAACGCGAGAGGTGAGAACTAATTTCTGGGAACAACCTGAGGCTAACTCGTAAGAGTATATACTCCATTGTTGTTCTTAGAAACACCCCGAGGCTTACTCGTAAGAGTATATACTCCAATGGTGTTCTGTTTTCTTAGTTCAAAACCCGTCACCATTCATAACCCTTCTAGACATCATAACCAACTCTTACTCGAATTCACAAGATAGTATACAATCTCAAGTGTTTGTAAACTCTGCCCACAACCTCGTGCCCATAACTTCACTTAGGTTATGGCGTGTGGTGATGAAATCCACACTTCACGAAGGGTTAAGGAGATAGACAAACAAAAGAGGCACCACCTATTCCATAGAGGTTTATTTAATAACTAAGTACTAGTACTCAAATTAAATCAAAGACTATCCTTTAACATGAAAATAAATTATGCAAGTGTAAAAAAAACTAAGTATCAATAAATTCGTCTAAGTAAAAGTATGCATTGTAAACATGTATGTAAATTTCTTTAAGTATAAACAAGAATGAACAAGTATGTACTTCGAAAATTTAGACATGCTTTTAATCACAAATGTACAACGAAATCATACAAAAACATTCTAACTCCCCGGCAACGGCGCCAAAAATTGATACGAGCAAAACATGCTTTCACGATAACACAAAGTCGACCTAAAAACATCGATTACGCGCATTGCAATTTAAACCCTTCTTTTGTCATTTATAATATTGGCGAGTAGGGATCGTTCTTTATCCGGGGAATTAAGGGCGCATGCATGGTTTCGTTAATAAGCGGAAATGTAAATGTTTGGGGGGATTGGAAGTTGGTTGTTTAATCTACGAAATTAAAGTACATAACATGCAAACACAACTAAAACTCTTAGGCATCTAACATGTTTTACTCATAGACAAGTTTCAACAATCAAGAAACTTAAAGTCTAATTATGCTTGCTAAAAATAAGAAGTTACACTACTAATTACATGTGATCATCTCATCTTATTAGCCTACCCTTTTCATGCATCAAACCTTTTTGTAAGTTACGAAATTCATAACTTCTAACTAAATACACATGCTTAATAATTGAGTAGGAATGCAACTTAGCGTATAAACATCCTAAACAACATACGATCATCGAAACATGCGAAAGAGAGGGACTTAGCGTATTTTCTAACACATGCATTCGAAGCTTTAAGATTGTATCAAACATGCATAAAAGGCTAGAAATCATAAACACATGCATATTACAAATCTGTTTAAACACATAAAACACAAATCTAAACTTGTTCTTCATTTGATACACAAATCTAAACTTGTTATTCCAATACATCAAAAGATTCAAATACAAAGCTAAAGAAATGAAAGTGAAGATCATGGTTACACTTTTTGTCTTGAGTGCTTGATGAACTACGGTGGAGATGGCTTTCCTTCACAAGGGACTTAGCGTATTGTGAGGGATGGAGGATGATAGCTTCGGCTTGGAGGAGGAGATGGATGCTTCGGTTTGGAATGGAGGAGGAGATGCTTCGGCTTGGAATGGAGGAGATGGATGCTTCGGCTTTGTGTGAACCTTCAAGTGTTTAATGGTGGAGGAGTATTTGTGTAGAGCTTTGGCTTAGTAAAATGAGTGATGTCTTGAATGGTTCAGCCTCCCTTGGTATTTATAGGCAAGGATGTTTGCCTTCTCTCTTCCACCTTGCCTCCTTCCATTAAATGCAAGCAATGATCAATATGGCAAGTCACCATGCAAGTCACCATGTGTGATCATCATTTACAAGCCCAAAGCAAGAGTCACCATGGCAAGTCATCTTTTCATTTAATGCAAGCAAGAGTCACCAAGGTGAGTCACCTTTTGTGATGATTAGCTTGATAAGCTTGACTTTTCAACTTCCCCAAAGGGCATCCTTAACGAAATGAATGAGTTTGGGCTGGTTAATGGGCCGAAATAAACTTTGAGAAATCGGGCCATAATTTGCTTTTTGGGCCGGCCCATTTTCGGAGGTCCAAAATCGCAAAAATCGCAAAATCGCCGAAATTCCTCCGAATTGCGTCGTTATTAATCTCCACCGTAAATATCTTCAAAATAACAAATTAAATAAGGAAAACATAAAAACTAAGATAATAACATTGCTAAACGTAAAGGAAATGCGTTAAGAAACGAGCATAAAATGCGTATATCAAAGAACAACATCCTTGCCCTATAAATACAAGGAGGCCGGCCTCATTCATTACCATCTCTCATTTTACAAGCCAAAGCTCTACACAAATACTCTTCCACCATAAACACTCCAAAGTTCATTACAAAGCCGAAGCACATCCTTTACCATTCCAAGCCGAAGCAAGCAAGGTTACTCCTTCCAAGCCGAAGCTATCAAGCCTCCTCCATCCAACACAATACGCTAAGTCCCTTGTGAAGGAAGTCCATCTCCACCGTAGTTCATCAAGCACTCAAGACAAAAAGTGTAACCATGATCTTCACTCTCATTTCCTTAGCTTTGTATTTGAATCTTTTGATGTATTGGAATAACAAGTTTAGAAAGTTTAGATTTGTGTATCAAATGAATAACAAGTTTAGATTTGTGTTTCATGTGCCTAAACCGATTTGTAATATGCATGTGTTTGTGATTTATAGCTTTTTATGCATGTTTGATACAATCTTAAAGCTTCGAATGCATGTATTAGAAAATACGCTAAGTCCCTCTCTTTTGCATGTTTCGATGATCGTAAGTTGTTTAGGATGTTTATACGCTAAGTTGCATTCCTACACAATTATCACGCATGTGTATTTAGTTAGAAGTTATGAATTTCGCAAGTTACAAAAAGGTTTGATGCATGAAAAGGGTAGGTTAATAAGATGAGTTGATCACATGTAATTAGTAGTGTAACTTCTTATTTTTAGCAAGCATAATTAGACTTTAAGTTTCTTGATTGTTGAAACTTGTCTATGAGTAAAACATGTTAGATACCTAAGAGTTTTAGTTGTGTTTGCATGTTATGTACTTTAATTTCGTAGATTAAATAACCAACTTCCAATCCCCCCAAACATTTACATTTCCGCTTAATAACGAAACCATGCATGCGCCCTTAATTCCCCGGATAAAGAACGATCCCTACTCGCCAATATTACAAATGAAAAAAAGAAGGGTTTAAATTGCAATACGCGTAATCGGTGTTTTTAAGGTCTACTGATCATTAACTTTAAATGCATGTTTTGCACGTATCATCACCATTCATAACCCTTCTAGACATCATAACCAATTATTACTCGAATTCACAAGATAGTATACAATCTCAAATGTTTGTAAACTCCGCCCACAACCTCATGCCCATAACTTCACTTAGGTTATGGCATGTGAAATCCACACTTCATGAAGGGTTAAGGAGATAGACAAACAAAAGAGGCACCACCTATTCCATAGAGATTTATTTAATAACTAAGTGCTAGTACTCAAATTAAATCAAAGACTATCCTTTAACATGAAAATAAATTATGCAAATGTAAAATAAATTCGTATAAGTAATATGTATGAATTGTAAACATGTATGTATATTTCTATAAGTATAAACAAGTATAAACAAGTATGTATTTCGAAAATTATAGACATGCATTTAATTACATATGTACAACAAAATCATACAAAAACTTTATAATTCCCCGGCAGCGGCGCCAAAAATTGACACGTGCAAAACATGCTTCTAACATTAACACAAAGTAGACCCTAAAAACACAGATTACGCGCATTGCAATTTAAAACCCTTCTTTTATCATTATAGCATTGGCGAGTAGGGATCGTTCTTTATCCGGGGAATTAAGGGCGCATGCATGGTTTCGTTTAATAGGCAGAAATGTAAATGTTCGGGGGGATTGGAAGTTGGTTGTTTAATCTACGAAAGTAAAGTGCAAAAACATGCAAACACAACAAAAACTCTTAAGCATCTAACATGTTTTACTCATAGACAAGTGTTAACAATCAAGAAACTTCAAAGTCTAATTATGCTTACTAAAAATAAGAAGTTACACTACTAATTACAAGTGATCATCTCATCTTTTTAACCTTACCCTTTTTCATGCATCAAACCTTTTGTAAGTTACGAAATTCATAACTTCCAACTAAATATACATGCTTGATAATTGAGTAGGAATGCAACTTGGCGTATAAACATCCTAAACAACATACGATCATCGAAACATGCGAAAGAGAGTGACTTAGCGTATTTTCTACCACATGCTTTCGAAGCTTTAAGATTGTATCAAACATGCATAAAAGGCTAGAAATCATAAACACATGCAATTCACAAATCTGTTTAAGAACATATAACACAAATCTAAACTTGTTCTAAATTTGATACATAAAAGTATTCCAATACATCAAAAGATTCAAATACAAAGCAAAAGCTATGAAAGTGAAGATCATGGTTACACTTTTTGTCTTGAATGCTTGATGATCTACGGTGGAGATTGTTTTCCTTCACAAGGGACTTAGCATATTGTGAAGGATGGAGGATGTTTGCTTCGGCTTGGATTGAGTGTGGTTGCTTCGGCAAGGATGGAGGTTGGATGTGCTTCGGCTTTGGATGTGAACCTTCAAGTGTTTATGGTGGAGGAGTATTTGTGTAGAGCTTTGGCTGGTAAATGAGAGATGATCTGTTTTATGGCTGCCTCCTTGGCTTTTATAGGCAAGGGATGTTGCTCTTCTCTCTTCCACCTTGCCTCCCTCCATTTAATGCAAGCCTTAGTCACCTAGGCAAGTCACCATTTGTGATCATCATTTCTGAACCCTAAGCAAGAGTCACCATGCAAGTCACCATTTATAAACCCTAAGCAAGAGTCACCATGGCAAGTCATCTTTTGTGATGATCACAAAGCTTAGTCACTAAAATGAGTCACAAAGCTTGATATTGTTGACTTTTCCTCTTCCCCAAGTTGCTTCCATGCCAAAATTAATGGGCTTGGGTTGGTTTTTGGGCCAAAACAAACTTTGAGAAATGGGCCCAAAAAATGCTTTTTGGGCTGGCCCATTTCCGGTGGTCCGAAATCGCAAAAATCGCAAAATCGCCGAAATTCCTCCGAATTGTGTCGTTATTAATCTCCACCGTAAATATCTTCAAAATAACAAATTAAATAAGAAAAACATAAAAACTAAGATAATAACACAGCTAAACGTAAAGGGAAATGCGTTAAGTGATACGCGCAAAACATGCATTCACGATAACACAAAGTCGACCCTAAAAACATCGATTACGCGCATTGCAATTTAAACCCTTCTTTTGTCATTTATAATATCGGCGAGTAGGGATCGTTCTTTATCCGGGGAATTAAGGGCGCATGCATGGTTTCGTTAATAAGCGGAAATGTAAATGTTTGGGGGATTGGAAATTGGTTGTTTTAATCTACGAAATTAAAGTACACAACATGCAAACACAACTAAACTCTTAGGCATCTAACATGTTTTACTCATAGACAAGTTTCAATAATCAAGAAACTTAAAGTCTAATTATGCTTGCTAAAAATAAGAAGTTACACTACTAATTACATGTGATCATCTCATCTTATTAACCTTCCCTTTTCATGTATCAAACCTTTTTGTAAGTTACGAAATTCATAACTTCTAACTAAATACACATGCTTAATAATTGAGTAGGAATGCAACTTAGCGTATAAACATCCTAAACAACTTACGATCATCGAAACATGCGAAAGAGAGGGACTTAGCGTATTTTCTAACACATGCATTCGAAGCTTTAAGATTGTATCAAACATGCATAAAAGGCTAAATCATAAACACATGCATATTACAAATCGGTTTAAACACATAAAACACAAATCTAAACTTGTTCTTCATTTGATACACAAATCTAAACTTGTTATTCCAATACATCAAAAGATTCAAATACAAAGCTAAAGAAATGAAAGTGAAGATCATGGTTACACTTTTTGTCTTGAGTGCTTGATGAACTACGGTGGAGATGGCTTTCCTTCACAAGGGACTTAGCGTATTGTGAGGGATGGAGAATGATAGCTTCGGCTTGGAGGAGGAGATGGATGCTTCGGCTTTGTGTGAACCTTCAAGTGTTTAATGGTGGAGGAGTATTTGTGTAGAGCTTTGGCTTAGTAAAATGAGTGATGTCTTGAATGGTTCAGCCTCCCTTGGTATTTAAAGGCAAGGATGTTTGCCATCTCTCTTCCACCTTGCCTCCTTCCATTAAATGCAAGCAATGATCAATATGGCAAGTCACCATGCAAGTCACCATGTGTGATCATCATTTACAAGCCCAAAGCAAGAGTCACCATTTGTGATGATTAGCTTGATAAGCTTGACTTTTCAACTTCCCCAAAGGGCATCCTTGCCGAATTGAATGTGTTTGGGCCTGATAATGGGCCGAAACAAGATTTGAGAAATCGGCCCATAATTTGCTTTTTGGGCCGGCCCATTTTCGGAGGTCCAAAATCGCAAAAATCGCAAAATCGCCGAAATTCCTCCAAATTGCGCCGTTATTAATCTCCACCGTAAATATCTTCAAAATAACAAATTAAATAAGGAAAACATAAAAACTAAGATAATAACATAGCTAAACGAAAAGGGAAATGCGTTAAGAAACGAGCATAAAATGCGTATATCAAATTCCCCCACACTTAGACTTTGCTAGTCCCTTAGCAAACACTAAACTAAGACTCTCTAAGAGTTTAAAACAAAAGAAAGAACAACTAAGCCCTTAGCTAAAATTTGTCTCAGAATTTGCATAAGTATATGGCGATGGCTCACATGAATTTCAACGTGTATGCTCAACGAATTCAAGAGATAATTGCGATATAATTTATGTAATGAACAAGTAAGACATAGAGAAAACAATGGTTATGTTATAGCTGTGCATGCTTTGAATAAAGGTTTAATCAACTCACAAGGATGCACTCATCATATATTTTTTTACTCATGATAAGGGTTCACTTAAAGTGTATATGAATTTAAACGAAAACCACATGAATGAAGTTAATTACTTGCACAAATGCAACTTGCTCTACTAATGCAACTTGCTCTACTAATTGAAAGCTACTCATTTTAAGGATCATAAAGGACTTTTAGTGAGGTTGTAATGGGGTTAAGGCTAAGGCATTCGATTTTTAGATATGTGGTGATAAAAACGTTCCAACGACTTAGTCTAGCACCAAATTCGTCCTCCATTTCCACTCGAAAGTTACCATGTATACTTCTATCTAAGCTACCCTTTGAGCTTTTCGAACAGGACAAAGGCCATATTTGTTCTATTTTTGGGCCTTCAATTTGTCGTAATCTCCAAATCCGCAAATAAGGGGGACATTAATCCAATTGGTTTCTACTTTAGAACACAACATATTGCCATGAGAGATAATAATAATTTTTTTTTCTTTTCATTCTCTCAAATATAATTTTTTTCTTTTCTTTTTGGCAATCTCATACTTTTTTAGCTATTTGGACAAGTCTTTCCCCTTAATCACATTAACTCTTTTAATCTTTCCTACCAAACCATAATCTTATGTGCTAGTTTCGAAAAATTCTCACCAAGTTTCCGGAACAAGGGTAAGGATATTCTATACTAGGGTAAGTGTTTAGGTATATATGGTGATGAAAGAAAAGCTTAACGTGGGCTCAATTGGTTTATCTAGGGGTGTCGCAACTTGTGCGTACAAATGGGATACATGGATATATGGCAATGTGGTGGAAAATCCTAAATGCCTTTAATCATTTCCAAAATCAAAGTATGTATCAACTTAAAAGCTTTGTAAATTGACATGAGTAAGTTCTAGCATTCTCTAATTCATTAAAATCTATGGCAAGCAATCAAATGAGGCATATATAAGCTAGTAGCTACGAAATGGATGTACATTCACTCGAATAAAGAACAGATAGCTCAAAAGCTCACATAGGGTTTATATGATTAAAAACTTATTCAAGCATGCGATTTCTGTACCATGTTTTGCAATTTATATCAACTACATGTTAAAAACATAAAGAATATCTCAATTATCACAAGAATTCGATGCATGTGATTCATATGCCATATGTGTTCGTATCGATCAAATTTCATCATCGACTAGTTAAGGGCGTCCTAAAGACTCTGAAAAACACTAATTTAGACACAATTAAATTGTAAACCCTTCCCCCACACTTAAACTCGACATTGCCCTCAATGTACTAAAGTAGAAGTATAGAATAAAAATGGAGTATAGGATCTACGAAAATTTTAATCTAATACGCAAAAAGACATTAAATTAATTAAAAGGGGAGAAGAAAACAAATCTGTTGTCTCCCTATTGGGTTGCCTCCCAATGAGCGCTCGTTTTACGTCGTTAGCTTTGGACGTGATGCATCATTTTGTTTTTGAAATGGCCGGTTCTTGGAGTTGCATCTCCTCCACGGTGTGCTCCGCAAATGCCTCAAAATAGGGCTTCAAGCGATGGCCATTTACTTTGAACTCACTGCCTTTGTCGATAGATCGAATGAGAACTGCTCCATGAGGTAGAACTTGAGAAACTACGAATGGCCCCATCCATCGAGAGTGAAGCTTTCCCGGAAAGAGCTTAAGTCTTGAATTGAAAAGTAATACTTTCTGCCCAGGTTCAAAACTCTTCCCGCGAATCATTTGATCGTGGATCTTTTTCGTCTTCTCTTTGTAAATCCACGCATTGTCGAAAGCATCATTTCTGATTTCTTCTAGTTCACATAATTGTAGCTTCCGATGCAAGCCTGCGGCATCTCGATCGATGTTGAATTTCTTCACAGCCCACCATGCCTTGTGCTCCAATTCAACCGGAAGATGGCATGCCTTCCCATAAATTAATCGGAAAGGTGACATACCAATGGGGGTCTTGTAGGCAGTCCTATAAGCCCACAATGCATCGTCTAAGCATTGACTCCAATCTTTCCGGTTGGGGCGGACGGTTCGCTCCAAAATCTTCTTGATCTCACGGTTGGAAACTTCAGCCATTCCATTGGTTTGAGGGTGGTATGGTGTGGAAACCTTGTGTTTTACGCCATACTTCCTCATTAGTGCTTCCACCGTGCGGTTGCAAAAGTGACTTCCTCCATCGCTGATTACAACGCGTGGCATTCCAAATCTACTGAAAATGTTAGTTCGTAGGAAATCTGCAACAACTCGCGAATCATTAGTACGGGTGGCCTTTGCCTCCACCCATTTAGAAACATAATCTACTGCGAGTAAGATATAAGTAAAACCATTGGAGGGAGGAAATGGTCCCATGAAATCAATACCCCACACATCAAAAATTTCAACATTAAATATGTAGTGCTGTGGCATTTGATCTCTAGGGCCTAAATTACCGAATCTCTGGCACTTATCACATGCAGCACAATATGCATGAGCATCGCGAAATAAACTAGGCCAAAAGAAACCGCAATCTAAAATCTTAAGGGCTGTCCTCCTAGAACCAAAGTGTCCCCCACATGCTTCATTGTGACAAAAGTCTAGAATGGGCTTAAACTCACTATCCGGGATACATCTCCTAATTACTAAATCGGAGCATTGTTTCCCTAAATAAGGCTCATCCCAGATAAAGGTTCTAGCATTATGCTTAAGTTTGTCACGTTGAAATTTATGCATGGTAGACGGAAACTCACCGGTAACTAAGTAATTTACGATATCTGCATACCATGGAGTTTCCGGAACAGTTACCTCAATTCCGAAGAGTTTTTCATCCGGAAAAGTGTCCTCAATTTCAACAGCCTCATTCTCACCGATCAAGCGTGATAGGTGGTCAGCGACAACATTTTCTACTCCCTTCTTATCCTTGATTTCGACGTTGAATTCTTGGAGTAGAAGTATCCATCTTATAAGCCGTGGTTTTGCGTCCTTCTTTAGCATTAGATACTTCAAAGCTGCATGATCAGTATACACAGTTACTTTAGTTTGAAGTAAATAAGACCGAAATTTATCTAAAGCAAAAACCACGGCAAGAAACTCCTTCTCGGTGGTAGTATAATTTCTTTGCGCTTCATCAAGCGTCCGAGAGGCGTAATAGATTACGCAAGGCTTCTTGTCCTTCCGCTGACCCAAGACGGCTCCTACGGCATAATCCGAGGCGTCGCACATGAGTTCAAATGGCAGAGACCAATCAGGGCTGCATAAAATAGGAGCGCTCGTGAGAAGCTCCTTCAACTTGTTGAAGGCAGCGTTGCATTCTTCATCAAAGACGAACGGGGTCTCCTTTTGCAGCAGTTTACACAAAGGGCGCAAGATGTGGGAAAAGTCTTTGATAAACCTGCGATAAAATCCTGCGTGTCCAAGAAATGAACGAATCTCTCTAACCGAAGTTGGAGAGGGTAAGTGACGCACAAGATCTACTTTAGATTTATCAACTTCTAACCCTTTTTCCGAAATAATATGACCTAACACTATCCCTTGCGTAACCATAAAATGGCACTTCTCCCAATTAAGCACCAAGTTCGTTTCAACGCATCTTTGTAAAATTGTTTCTAAATTGTTTAAGCATGCATCAAAATCACTCCCAAATACACTAAAGTCGTCCATGAATACTTCAATAATTTTTTCAATGTACTCGGAGAAAATTGAGAGCATGCAACGTTGAAATGTACTTGGTGCGTTACACAGTCCAAATGGCATGCGGCGATAGGCAAACGTTCCGAACTGGCACGTGAACGTTGTCTTTTCTTGATCTTCCTCCGCAATGCTAATTTGGTTGTAGCCCGAATATCCGTCGAGAAAACAATAAAATGCATGGCCGGCTAATCTTTCCAGCATTTGGTCGATGAATGGTAAGGGAAAATGATCCTTGCGGGTTGCAGCGTTTAGCTTCCGGTAATCAATGCACAGTGTGTCCAGTGATCGTCCGTTGTGGAACAAGTTCATTTTCCAGATTCTCGACGACGGTGATTCCCGATTTCTTAGGTACAACCTGCACTGGTGAAACCCAACGGCTATCAGAAATAGGGTAAATAACTCCACAGTCCATGAGTTTAATTACCTCCTTTTTTACCACCTCCATCATCGGAGGGTGGAGCCGACGTTGCGCTTCTCGCGTAGGTTTGGTGCCTTCTTCAAGGAAAATCCTATGCACACAGGTTGCTGGATTTATTCCCTTGATGTCCGCGAGTGTCCAGCCTATTGCGGGTTTGTACCTCTTGAGCACACTCACGAGCTTCTCCTCCTGCTCCTCTTCTAGCGCGGACGAAATAATGACGGGTAAAGTGTCATTCTCGCCCAAGTACGCATACTTCAGATGGTCCGGTAGTAGCTTGAGTTCTAAAACTGGAGCTTCTACGATGGAAGGAACCATTTTATTAGTACCAAAAGTAATTGGTAAAGGAGGAGAAAAGCTTACTTTTCGTGGTGCCGCATTTAGGGCCATGGCCATGTCTTGAATACGAGGTTCAAGCTCTAGTAAGGCCTCGAGAAGGCCGTCATGCCCAAGTTGAATGGCCATGTCGAGTTCATCCTCATTGATGGTGTCGAGGTAGCCTTGTGCTAAGGTATCCACGGGATCATATGTCGAAATGGCAGCTACGCTCGACATTGGAAACTTCATCCCGTCCAGGATGTTGAACTCGATTCTTTCTCCATCAATCTCCATGGAGAAAGTGCCTTGAAACACATCAATCTTCGTTCTCGCAGTCCGCATGAAAGGTCGCCCAAGCAGTAGTGGCGTGGTGTTTAGTGGACTCTCTTCCATGTCAACTATATAGAAATCGGCTGGGAATATCAAGTTGTTGACTTGCACGAGAACGTCTTCTACGTATCCCCTCGGATACTTGTGGGTGCGATCGGCTAATTGGATGACAACACCATCTTGCTTGAGATCTCCAAGCTCCATCGATTCGAAAAGATAGTAAGGCATGACGTTGATGGAAGCTCCGAGATCAAGCATCACGTCTTTGAAGTGGTTGTCACCGATTACGCAAGGAACTGCAAAGCTCCCTGGGTCCTTCAGTTTTGGGGGTAGCCGACGCTGCAAAACCGTCGAAACGGTTGCGTTCACCTTCACAACCTCCTTCTCTCGAGTTTGCCTCCTCTGTGTGCATAATTCTTTCAGAAACTTTGCGGATATCGGCACCTGTTTTATGCACTCGATCAAGGGCAAATTCACTTGCACCTTTCGGAAGATGTCCAAAATATCTTCATATTGGGCGTCCTTCTTCTTCGATTTTGATAATCTGTTAGGGAAAGGTGCAACAGCAAACGGAGAATTAGTAATAACCGTATTTGAAGGAATATGGTTCTTACCTTTGATTGGGGTAGGTTGTGGAGGTGATTGTGCCTTGGTGACATTAGGCGTCACCTTCTGTTTTTCGGCCTCTTGAGTAGCCGGATCGATCTCATCTTCTTCTTCGTTGGTGATGTCCTCAATGGTGACTTCATCAAGATGAGATCGCTTGGTCTTTGGTTCCTCAAGTATCTTCCCACTCCTTGTGACTATAGCATTCACGTTTCTTTGATTTGGAGTGGTTTGAGGTGGAAGCCGACCGGTTTCCTTGATTTGGCCCATGAAATCAACAAGTTGGCCAAGCTGCTTCTTAATTGTGGTCGGTTGATGAGGCTAAAGTATGGTCGGTTGATGAATGTGAAGACTCGGAAACTTCCTCGATGATGGGATGATCCAGGATGTCAGTTTGAGCTTTAAGTCTCGCTATTCTCTCTGCGATCTCCTCAAACTTTGTTCTAGATGGTCCAGGATCCCGATCGGACATTCATTAGCCTGAGCATCCACCAAAGACCAAGTGTTAGTATCAACAAAGAATTTGAGATGAATATAGGAATACTAACCAAAATCGTAAGACATATTTAGAAAACAAAGCAATAACAAATAGTAAAACTATCAAAGCATACTATAAATACTAACAAATACTTAAAAACTACTAATAACACACAAAAGTTATAATACTTAAGACACTAAATGTAATTTACTAAGTAATGCAAATGATTTAATCAATTTTATGGGCTATGCAAAAGAATGTAATAAACTAAGACACATGTTTTCTGCAAATTAAAACTATATAATGCTAAACCCAAGAATTTAGTTAGAACATATATAAACAAAGTTCAAATACAAGCAAACAATAATTCACATCGAATTTATGCACCACACATTTTTTTTCAATAAAATGTATTAAACAAAATTCCTACGTGAAAGATGGAGTGCATGCATAAGAGAAAACGTTACGTGCTAAAAAAAAATGAATGCAAAGAATGACCTCTTCTTCGATCTTATGTCCCTAACTTCACTTAGGTTAGGGTACTCGGTAGTGAAATCCGAGTATCATAAAGCCTAAGAGAGGTTATGCAAGCTAAGTAACGTTTGTTAGTCCTTTACAGTTTTTAATGCACAAACAAACACAAAATTTTGACTAAGTTTTATTTATTTCCTTTGGCCCCGATGGTACGTGGTGCAGAGGCTCTCGACTGTGCAATGGGTCTCGTTCATCCGAAGATGAAGTCTGATTCCAGGAGGTCTAAGCATGCATAATCCGATATACCATCTATTTAAAGGATTATGTCGTATTTATCAAGTTCGTATTTATCCGTATTCGTATGCACTTATGATTTACAGAGAGTACGCGAAATGATCATTCGGTAAATTTCTTGGACGTGCGGCCCGCGCGAAAATATATACCAACTACAATTCAGCTTAGTTACGTTTAGAAATGGTTAGTAGGAATAGAGATAACGCGAGAGGTAAGGACTAATATTTAGAACAACCCGAGGCTTACTCGTAAGAGTATATACTCCAATGTTGTTCCTAGAGACACCCTGAGGCTAACCAGTTACGGTATATACTCCAATGGTGTTCTATTGCTTAGATCCGAAACCCGGCACCAATCATAAACCCATTCACCATATCCAACAATCAGCCAAATTTGTGAGATAGTATATAATCTCAAGTTCTTAGTAAACTCCGCCCACAACCTCGTGCCCATAACTTCACTTAGGTTATGGCATGTGGTGATAAAATCCACACATCACGAGGGGTTAAGGAGATAAACCAGAAAAAGAGGCACCACCTATTCCAAAGAACGATACCTTAATACCAATACTCGTGCACAATGTAAATCAATTTAAGTACGTCTACGTTTTGATTGCGCCTATGATTTAAAAGGAATACACGACTTAGTTATTGAATAAATCTCTTGTCCGTGCGGCCCGCGCGAAAATGTATACCAACTATCGTTAATCATCGTAATTGTTGGAAATGACCAGTTGGGATAGATGTAACGCGAGAGGTGAGAACTAATTTCTGGGAACAACCTGAGGCTAACTCGTAAGAGTATATACTCCATTGTTGTTCTTAGAAACACCCCGAGGCTTACTCGTAAGAGTATATACTCCAATGGTGTTCTGTTTTCTTAGTTCAAAACCCGTCACCATTCATAACCCTTCTAGACATCATAACCAACTCTTACTCGAATTCACAAGATAGTATACAATCTCAAGTGTTTGTAAACTCCGCCCACAACCTCGTGCCCATAACTTCACTTAGGTTATGGCGTGTGGTGATGAAATCCACACATCACGAAGGGTTAAGGAGATAGACAAACAAAAGAGGCACCACCTATTCCATAGAGATTTATTTAATAACTAAGTACTAGTACTCAAATTAAATCAAAGACTATCCTTTAACATGAAAATAAATTATGCAAGTGTAAAAAAACTAAGTATCAATAAATTCGTCTAAGTAAAAGTATGCATTGTAAACATGTATGTAAATTTCTTTAAGTATAAACAAGAATGAACAAGTATGTACTTCGAAAATTTAGACATGCTTTTAATCACAAATGTACAACGAAATCATACAAAAACATTATAACTCCCCGGCAGCGGCGCCAAAAATTGATACGCGCAAAACATGCATTCACGATAACACAAAGTCGACCCTAAAAACATCGATTACGCGCATTGCAATTTAAACCCTTCTTTTGTCATTTATAATATCGGCGAGTAGGGATCGTTCTTTATCCGGGGAATTAAGGGCGCATGCATGGTTTCGTTAATAAGCGGAAATGTAAATGTTTGGGGGATTGGAAATTGGTTGTTTTAATCTACGAAATTAAAGTACACAACATGCAAACACAACTAAACTCTTAGGCATCTAACATGTTTTACTCATAGACAAGTTTCAATAATCAAGAAACTTAAAGTCTAATTATGCTTGCTAAAAATAAGAAGTTACACTACTAATTACATGTGATCATCTCATCTTATTAACCTACCCTTTTCATGTATCAAACCTTTTTGGAAGTTACGAAATTCATAACTTCTAACTAAATACACATGCTTAATAATTGAGTAGGAATGCAACTTAGCGTATAAACATCCTAAACAACTTACGATCATCGAAACATGCAAAAGAGAGGGACTTAGCGTATTTTCTAACACATGCATTCGAAGCTTTAAGATTGTATCAAACATGCATAAAAGGCTAGAAATCATAAACACATGCATATTACAAATCGGTTTAAACACATAAGACACAAATCTAAACTTGTTCTTCATTTGATACACAAATCTAAACTTGTTATTCCAATACATCAAAAGATTCAAATACAAAGCTAAAGAAATGAAAGTGAAGATCATGGTTACACTTTTTGTCTTGAGTGCTTGATGAACTACGGTGGAGATGGCTTTCCTTCACAAGGGACTTAGCGTATTGTGAGGGATGGAGAATGATAGCTTCGGCTTGGAGGAGGAGATGGATGCTTCGGCTTTGTGTGAACCTTCAAGTGTTTAATGGTGGAGGAGTATTTGTGTAGAGCTTTGGCTTAGTAAAATGAGTGATGTCTTGAATGGTTCAGCCTCCCTTGGTATTTATAGGCAAGGATGTTTGCCTTCTCTCTTCCACCTTGCCTCCTTCCATTAAATGCAAGCAATGATCAATATGGCAAGTCACCATGCAAGTCACCATGTGTGATCATCATTTACAAGCCCAAAGCAAGAGTCACCATTTGTGATGATTAGCTTGATAAGCTTGACTTTTCAACTTCCCAAAAGGGCATCCTTGTGATACGCGCAAAACATGCATTCACGATAACACAAAGTCGACCCTAAAAACATCGATTACGCGCATTGCAATTTAAACCCTTCGTTTGTCATTTGTAATATTGGCGAGTAGGGATCGTTCTTTATCCGGGGAATTAAGGGCGCATGTATGGTTTCGTTATTATGCGGAAATGTAAATATTTGGGGGGATTGGAAGTTGGTTATTTAATCTACGAATTTAAAGTACATAACATGCAAACACAACTAAAACTCTTAGGCATCTAACATGTTTTACTCATAGACAAGTTTCAACAATCAAGAAACTTAAAGTCTAATTATGCTTGCTAAAAATAAGAAGTTACACTATTAATTACATGTGATCAACTCATCTTATTAACCTACCCTTTTCATGCATCAAACCCTTGTGTAAGTTGCGAAATTCATAACTTATAACTAAGTACACATGCTTGATAATTGTGTAGGAATGCAACTTAGCGTATAAACATCCTAAACAACATACGATCATCGAAACATGCAAAAGAGAGGGACTTAGCGTATTTTCTAATACATGCATTCGAAGCTTTAAGATTGTATCAAACATGCATAAAAAGCTATAAATCATAAACACATGCATATTACAAATCGGTTTAGGCACATGAAACACAAATCTAAACTTGTTATTCATTTGATACACAAATCTAAACTTTCTAAACTTGTTATTCCAATACATCAAAAGATTCACATACAAAGCTAAAGAAATGAGAGTGAAGATCATGGTTACACTTTTTGTCTTGAGTGCTTGATGAACTACGGTGGAGATGGACTTCCTTCACAAGGGACTTAGCGTATTGTGTTGGATGGAGGAGGCTTGATAGCTTCGGCTTGGAAGGAGTAACCTTGCTTGCTTCGGCTTGGAATGGTAAAGGATGTGCTTCGGCTTTGTAATGAACTTTGGAGTGTTTATGGTGGAAGAGTATTTGTGTAGAGCTTTGGCTTGTAAAATGAGAGATGATGCTTGAATGGTTCGGCCTCCTCCCCTTTTATAGGCAAGGAATGCTTGCCTTCTCTCTTCCACCTTTCCTCCCTCCATTTAATGCATGTAATGATCATTAAGGCAAGTCACACCCTTAGTCACACACTTAGTCACCATTTGTGAACCCTAAGCATGAATCACCATGTGTAGTCACCATGGCAAGTCATCTTTTCAATTAATGCAAGCCTTAGTCACCTTGTGTAGTCACCATTTGTGATCATTAGCTTGATAATGTTGACTTGCCCTTTCAAAACAAGACTTTTCCTCTTCACCAAAAGGCTTCCTTGCCGAATTGTTTGGGTTTGGGCTTGATAATGGGCCGAAACAAGAGTTGAGAATTCGGCCCACAATTTGCTTTGTGGCCCGGCCCATTTTCGGAGGTCCAAAATCGCAAAAATCGCAAAATCGCCGAAATTCCTCCGAATTGCGTCGATATTATTCTCCACCGTAATGAACTTCAAAATAACAATTTAAATAAGGAAAACATAAAACTAAGATAATAACATAGCTAAACGTAAAGGGAAATGCGTTAAGAAACGAGCATAAAATGCGTATATCAAATTCCCCCACACTTAGACTTTGCTAGTCCCTTAGCAAACACTAAGTTAAACTAAGACTCTCTAAGAATTTAAAACAAAAGAAAGAACAACTAAGCCCTTAGCTAAAATTTGTCTCAGAATTTTCATAAGTATATGGCGATGGCTCACATGAAATTCAACTTGTATGCTCAATGATTTCAAGAGATAATTGCGATATAATTATGTAATGAACAAGTAAGACATAGAGAAAACACTGGTTATGTTATAGCTGTGCATGCTTTGAATAAAGGTTTAATCAACTCACAAGGATGCACTCATCATATTTTTTTTTTCATGAAAATGGTTCACTTAAAGTGTATATGAATTGAAATGAAAACCACATGAATAAAGTTTGATTGCTTGCACAAATGAACAAAAACCATAAGCTTACTCATGCAACTTACTCTACTAATTGAAAGCTACTCATTTTAAGGATCATAAAGGACTTTAGTGAGGTTGTAATGGGGTTAAGGCTAAGGCATTCGAAATTTAGATATGTGGTGATAAAAACGTTTCAACGACTTAGTCTAGCACCATATTAGTCCTCCATCTCCATTTGTATGTTATCATGTATACTTCAAGCTAATCTACCCTTTGAGCTTTTCAGACAGGACAAAGACCATATTTTGTTCTATTTTTAGGCCTTCAATTTATCGTAAACTCCAAATCCGTAAATAAGGGGGACGTTAATCCAATTGGTTTCTACTTTAGAACAACAAGTTGCCATGAGAGATATAATATTTTTTTTTTCTTTTCATTCTCTCAAATATATATTTTTTTTCTTTTCTTTTTGGCAATCTCAAACTTTTTTTTAGCTATTTGAACAAGTCTTTCCCCTTACTCACATTAACTCTTTTAATCTTTCCTACCAAACCATAATCTTATGTGCTAGTTTCGAAAAATTCTCACCAAGTTTCCAGAACAAGGGTAAGGATATTCTATACTAGGGTAAGTGTTTAGGTATATATGGTGATGAAAGAAAAGCTTAACGTGGGCTCAATTGGTTTATCTAGGGGTGTCGCAACTTGTGCGTACAAATGGGATACATGGATATTTGGCAATGTGGTGGAAAAATCCTAAATGCCTTTAATCATTTCCAAAATCAAAGTATGTATCAACTTAAAAGCTTTGCAAATTGACATGAGTAAGTTCTAGTATTCTCTAGTTCATTAAAATCTATGGCAAGCAATTGAATGAGGCATATATAAGCTAGTAGCTACGAAATAGATGCATATTCACTCGAATAAAGAACAGATAGCTCAAAAGCTCACATAGGGTTCATATGATTAAAAACTTATTCAAGCATGCGATTTTCTGTACCATGTTTTGCAATTCATATCTACTACATGTTAAAAACATATAGAATATCTCAATTAGCACAAGAATTCGATGCATGTGATTCATACGCCATGTGTGTTCGTGTTGATCTAATTCCATCATCGACTAGTTAAGGGCATCCTAAAGACTCTGAAAAACACTAATTTAGACACAATTAAATTGTAAACCCTTCCCCCACACTTAAACTCTACATTGCCCTCAATGTACTAAAGTAACAGTATAGATTTAAACATGGAGTATAGGATCTACGAAAATTTTAATCTAATACGCAAAAAGCCATTAAATTAAGTAAAAGGGGAGAAGAAATCAAATCTGTTGTCTCCCTATTGGGTTGCCTCCTGATACGCGCAAAACATGCATTCACGATAACACAAAGTCGACCCTAAAAACATCGATTACGCGCATTGCAATTTAAACCCTTCTTTTGTCATTTGTAATATTGGCGAGTAGGGATCGTTCTTTATCCGGGGAATTAAGGGCGCATGCATGGTTTCGTTATTAAGCGGAAATATAAAAGTTTGGGGGGATTGGAAATTGGTTATTTAATCTACGAAATTAAAGTACATAACATGCAAACACAACTAAAACTCTTAGGCATCTAACATGTTTTACTCATAGACAAGTTTCAACAATCAAGAAACTTAAAGTCTAATTATGCTTGCTAAAAATAAGAAGTTACACTATTAATTACATGTGATCAACTCATCTTATTAACCTACCCTTTTCATGCATCAAACCTTTGTGTAAGTTGCGAAATTCATAACTTATAACTAAGTACACATGCTTGATAATTGTGTAGGAATGCAACTTAGCGTATAAACCTCCTAAACAACATACGATCATCGAAACATGCAAAAGAGAGGGACTTAGCGTATTTTCTAATACATGCATTCGAAGCTTTAAGATTGTATCAAACATGCATAAAAAGCTATAAATCATAAACACATGCATATTACAAATCGGTTTAGGCACATGAAACACAAATCTAAACTTGTTATTCATTTGATACACAAATCTAAACTTTCTAAACTTGTTATTCCAATACATCAAAAGATTCAAATACAAAGCTAAAGAAATGAGAGTGAAGATCATGGTTACACTTTTTGTCTTGAGTGCTTGATGAACTACGGTGGAGATGGACTTCCTTCACAAGGGACTTAGCGTATTGTGTTGGATGGAGGAGGCTTGATAGCTTCGGCTTGGAAGGAGTAACCTTGCTTGCTTCGGCTTGGAATGGTAAAGGATGTGCTTCGGCTTTGTAATGAACTTTGGAGTGTTTATGGTGGAAGAGTATTTGTGTAGAGCTTTGGCTTGTAAAATGAGAGATGATCCTTGAATGGTTCGGCCTCCTTGGTATTTATAGGGCAAGGATGTTGCTCTTCTCTCTTCCACCTCTCCTCCCACCATTTAATGCATGTAATGATCATTAAGGCAAGTCACACCCTTAGTCACACACTTAGTCACCATTTGGGAACCCTAAGCATGAATCACCATGTGTAGTCACCATGGCAAGTCATCTTTTCAATTAATGCAAGCCTTAGTCACCTTGTGTAGTCACCATTTGTGATCATTAGCTTGATTATGTTGACTTGCCCTTTCAAAACAAGACTTTTCCTCTTCACCAAAAGGCTTCCTTGCCGAATTGTTTGGGTTTGGGCTTGATAATGGGCCGAAACAAGAGTTGAGAATTCGGCCCACAATTTGCTTTGTGGCCCGGCCCATTTTCGGAGGTCCAAAATCGCAAAAATCGCAAAATCGCCGAAATTCCTCCGAATTGCGTCGATATTAATCTCCACCGTAATGAACTTCAAAATAACAATTTAAATAAGGAAAACATTAAACTAAGATAATAACATAGCTAAACGTAAAGGGAAATGCGTTAAGAAACGAGCATAAAATGCGTATATCAAATTCCCCCACACTTAGACTTTGCTAGTCCCTTAGCAAACACTAAGTTAAACTAAGACTCTCCAAAAATTTAAAAGAAAGAACACAACTAAGCCCTTAGCTAAAATTTGTCTCAGAATTTTCATAAGTATATGGCGATGGCTCACATGAATTTCAATTTGTATGCTCAACGAATTCAAGAGATAATTGCGATATAATTATGTAATGAACAAGTAAGACATAGAGAAAACAATGGTTATGTTATAGCTGTGCATGCTTTGAATAAAGGTTTAATCAACTCACAAGGATGCACTCATCATATTTTTCACTCATGAAAATGGTTCACTTAAAGTGTATATGAATTGAAATGAAAACCACATGAATAAAGTTTGATTACTTGCACAAATGAACCAAAACCATAAGCTTACTCATGCAACTTACTCTACTTAATTGAAAGCTACTCATTTTAAGGATCATAAAGGACTTTTAGTGAGGTTGTAATGGGGTTAAGGCTAAGGCATTCGAAATTTAGATATGTGGTGATAAAAACGTTCCAACGACTTAGTCTAGCACCATATTAGTCCTCCATCTCCATTTGTATGTTATCATGTATACTTCAAGCTAATCTACCCTTTGAGCTTTTCAGACAGGACAAAGACCATATTTTGTTCTATTTTTAGGCCTTCAATTTATCGTAAACTCCAAATCCGTAAATAAGGGGGACGTTAATCCAATTTGTTTCTACTTTAGAACAACAAGTTGCCATGAGAGATATAATATTTTTTTTTTTCTTTTCATTCTCTCAAATATATATTTTTTTCTTTTCTTTTTGGCAATCTCATACTTTTTTAGCTATTGGACAAGTCTTTCCCCTTACTCACATTAACTCTTTCAATCCTTCCTACCAAACCATAATCTTATGTGCTAGTTTCGAAAAATTCTCACCAAGTTTCCGGAACAAAGGTAAGGATATTCTATACTAGGAAAAGTGTTTAGGTATATATGGTGATGAAAGAAAAGCTTAACGTGGGCTCAATTGGTTTATCTAGGGGTGTCGCAACTTGTGCGTACAAATGGGATACATGGATATATGGCAATGTGGTGGAAAATCCTAAATGCCTTTAATCATTTCCGAAATCAAAGTATGTATCAACTTAAAAGCTTTGCAAATTGACATGAGTAAGTTCTAGCATTCTCTAGTTCATCAAAATCTATGGCAAGCAATCAAATGAGGCATATATAAGCTAGTAGCTACGAAATGGATGCATATTCACTCGAATAAAGAACAGATAGCTCAAAAGCTCACATAGGGTTCATATGATTAAAAACTTATTCAAGCATGCGATTTTCTGTACCATGTTTTACAATTTATATCTACTACATGTTAAAAACATATTGAATATCTCAATTAGCACAAGAATTCGATGCATGTGATTCATACGCCATATGTGTTCATATCGGTCTAATTTCATCATCGACTAGTTAAGGGCATCCTAAAGACTCTGAAAAACACTAATTTAGACACACTTAAATTGTAAACCCTTCCCCCACACTAAACTCTACATTGCCCTCAATGTACTTAAAGAAAACATAGAATTAAACATGGAGTATAGGATCTACGAAAATTTTAATCTAATACGCAAAAAGCCATTAAATTAAGTAAAAGGGGAGAAGAAAACAAATCTGTTGTCTCCCTATTGGGTTGCCTCCCAACAAGCGCTGGTTTTACGTCGTTAGCTTTGGACGTGATGCATTAGTTTGGTTTTGAAATGGCCGGTTCTTGGAGTTGCATCTCCTCCACGGTGTGCTCCACAAATGCCTCAAAATAGGGCTTCAAGCGATGGCCATTTACTTTGAACTCACTACCCTTGTCGATAGATCGAATGAGAACTGCTCCATGAGGTAGGACTTGAGAAACTATGAATGGCCCCATCCATCGAGAGCGAAGCTTTCCCGGAAAGAGCTTAAGTCTTGAATTGAAAAGCAATACTTTCTGCCCCGGTTCAAAACTCTTCCCGCGAATCATCTGATCGTGGATCTTTTTCGTCTTCTCTTTGTAGATCCACGCATTGTCGAAAGCATCATTTCTGATTTCTTCAAGTTCACAAAGTTGAAGCTTCCGATGCAAGCCTGCGGCATCTCGATCGATGTTGAATTTCTTCACGGCCCACCATGCCTTGTGCTCTAGTTCAACCGGAAGATGGCACGCCTTCCCATAAATTAATCGGAAAGGGGACATACCGATGGGGGTCTTGTAGGCAGTCCTGTAAGCCCACAATGCATCGTCTAAGCATTGACTCCAATCTTTCCGGTTGGGGCGGACGGTTCGCTCCAGAATCTTCTTTATCTCACGGTTGGAAACTTCAGCCATTCCATTGGTTTGAGGGTGGTATGGTGTGGAAACCTTGTGTTTTACGCCATACTTCCTCATTAGTGCTTCCACCGTGCGGTTGCAAAAGTGACTTCCACCATCGCTGATTAGAACGCGTGGCATTCCAAATCTACTGAAAATGTTAGTTCGTAGGAAATCTGCAACAACTCGCGAATCATTAGTCCGGGTGGCCTTTGCCTCCACCCATTTAGAAACATAATCTACTGCGAGTAAGATGTAAGTAAAACCATTGGAGGGAGGAAATGGTCCCATAAAATCAATACCCCACACATCAAAAATTTCAACATTAAATATGTAGTGTTGTGGCATTTGATCTTTAGGCCCTAAATTACCGAATCTTTGGCACTTATCACATGTAGCGCAATATGCATGAGCATCGCGAAATAAACTAGGCCAAAAGAAACCGCAATCTAAAATTTTAAGGGCTGTCCTCCTAGAACCAAAGTGTCCCCCACATGCTTCATTGTGACAAAAGTCTAGAATGGGCTTAAACTCACTATCCGGGATACATCTCCTAATTACTAAATCGGAGCATTGTTTCCATAAATAAGGCTCATCCCAGATAAAGGTTCTAGCATTATGCTTAAGTTTGTCACGTTGAAATTTATGCATGGTAGACGGAAACTCACCGGTAACTAAGTAATTTACAATATCGGCATACCAAGGAGTTTCCGAAGTAGTTACCTCAATTCCGAAGAGTTTTTCATCCGGAAAAGTTTCTTCAATCTCGACAGGCTCATGGTCACCTATCAAACGTGATAGGTGGTCAGCGACGACGTTTTCTACTCCCTTCTTATCCTTGATTTCGATGTTGAATTCTTGGAGTAGAAGTATCCATCTTATAAGTCGTGGTTTTGCGTCCTTCTTGAGCATTAGATACTTCAAAGCTGCATGATCGGTAAACACAGTTACTTTAGTTTGAAGTAGATAAGATCGAAATTTATCTAAAGCAAAAACCACGGCAAGAAACTCCTTCTCGGTTGTAGTATAATTTCTTTGTGCTTCATCAAGTGTCCGAGAGGCGTAATAGATTACGCAAGGCTTCTTGTCCTTCCGCTGACCCAAGACGGCTCCTACGGCATAATCCGAGGCGTCGCACATGAGTTCAAATGGCAGAGACCAATCAGGGCTGCATAAAATAGGAGCGCTCGTAAGAAGTTCCTTCAACTTGTTGAAGGCAGCGTTGCATTCTTCATCAAAGATGAACGGGGTCTCCTTTTGCAGCAGTTTACACAACGGGCGCGAGATGTGGGAAAAGTCTTTGATAAACCTACGATAAAATCCTGCGTGTCCAAGAAATGAACGAATCTCTCTAACCGAAGTTGGAGAGGGTAAGTGACGCACAAGATCTACTTTAGATTTATCTACTTCTAACCCTTTTTCCGAAATAATATGACCTAACACTATCCCTTGCGTAACCATGAAATGGCACTTCTCCCAATTAAGCACCAAGTTCGTTTCAACGCATCTTTGTAAAATAGTTTCTAAATTGTTTAAGCATGCATCGAAATCACTCCCAAATACACTAAAGTCGTCCATGAATACTTCAATAATTTTTTCAATGTACTCGGAGAAAATTGAGAGCATGCAACGTTGAAATGTACCTGGTGCATTACACAGTCCAAATGGCATTCGGCGGTATGCAAACGTTCCGAAAGGGCATGTGAACGTTGTCTTTTCTTGATCTTCCTCCGCAATGCTAATTTGGTTGTAGCCGGAGTATCCGTCGAGAAAACAATAAAATGCATGGCCGGCTAATCTTTCCAGCATTTGGTCGATGAATGGTAAGGGAAAATGATCCTTGCGGGTTGCAGCGTTTAGCTTCCGGTAATCAATGCACACTCGGTGTCCAGTGATCGTTCTTTGTGGCACAAGTTCATTTTCCAGATTCTCGACGACGGTAATTCCCGATTTCTTAGGTACTACCTGCACTGGGGAAACCCAACGGCTATCAGAAATAGGGTAAATAACTCCACAGTCCATGAGTTTAATTACCTCCTTTTTTACCACCTCCATCATCGGAGGGTGGAGCCGACGTTGTGCTTCCCGCGTAGGCTTGGTGCCTTCTTCAAGGAAAATCCTATGCACACATGTTGCTGGATTTATTCCCTTGATGTCCGCAAGTGTCCAGCCTATTGCGGGCTTGTACCTCTTTAGTACACTCACGAGCTTCTCCTCCTGTTCCTCTTCTAGCGCGGACGAAATAATGACCGGTAAAGTTTCATTCTCGCCCAAGTACGCATACTTAAGATGGTCCGGTAGTAGCTTGAGTTCTAAAACAGGAGCTTCTACAATGGAAGGAACCATTTTATTAGTACCAAAAGTAATTGGTATAGGAGGAGAAAAGCTTACTTTCCGTGGTGCGGCATTTAGGGCCATGGCCATGTCTTGGATTCGAGGTTCAAGCTCTAGTAAGGCCTCGAGAAGGCCGTCATGTCCAAGTTGAATGGCCATGTCGAGTTCATCCTCGTTGATGGTGTCGAGGTAACCTTGTGCTAAGGTATCCACGGGATCGTATGTCGAAATGGCAGCTACGCTCGACATTGGAAACTTCATCCCATCCAGGATGTTGAACTCGATTCTTTCTCCATCAATCTCCATGGAGAAAGTGCCTTGGAAAACATCAATCTTCGTCCTCGCAGTCCGCATGAAAGGTCGCCCAAGCAGTAGTGGCGTGGTGTTCAGTGGACTCTCTTCCATGTCAACTATGTAGAAGTCGGCTGGGAATATCAAGTTGTTGACTTGAACGAGAACGTCTTCTACGTATCCCCTTGGATACTTGTGTGTGCGATCGGCTAACTGGATGACAACACCATCTTGCTTGAGATCTCCAAGCTCCATCGATTCGAAAAGATAGTATGGCATGACGTTGATGGAGGCTCCAAGATCAAGCATCACATCTTGGAAATGGTTGTCACCGATTACGCAAGGAACTGCAAAGCTCCCTGGGTCCTTCAGTTTTGGGGGTAGCCGACGCTGCAAAACCGCCGAAACGGTTGCGTTCACCTTCACGACCTCCTTCTCTCGAGTTTGCCTCCTCTGAGTGCATAATTCTTTCAGAAACTTGGCGTATATAGGCACTTGCTTTATGCACTCGATCAAGGGCAAATTCACTTGCACCTTTCGGAAGATGTCCAGGATATCTTCATATTGGGCATCCTTCTTCTTTGATTTTGCTAATCTGCTTGGGAAAGGTGCAACAGCAAACAGAGAATTAGTAATCACCGTATTTGAAGGAATAGGGCTTTTACCTTTGATTGGGGTAGGTTGTGGAGGTGATTGTGCCTTGGTGACAGTAGGCGTCACCTTCTTTTTCTCGGCCTCTTGAATTGCCGGATCGATCTCATCTTCTTCTTCGTTGGTGATGTCCTCAATGGTGACTTCATCTAGATGAGATCGCTTGGTCTTTGGTTCCTCAAGTATCTTCCCACTCCTCGTGACTATAGCATTCACGTTTCTTTGATTAGGAGTGGTTTGAGGTGGAAGCCGACCGGTTTCCTTGATTTGGCCCATGAAATCAACAAGCTGGCCAAGCTGCTTCTTCACTTCGGTGATGTCGCGGCCATGTGAGTCAAGTGTCTCCTTTGTCTTCGATTGTCCGTCGAGGAGAACTTGAGTTGAGGCCGAAAGCTGCGACAACATCTTGTCGTAATCCGGATTGGTGAAGGGTTGTGATGACGAACCATGCTGCATCGGTGGTCGTGGTTGAAATGGAGGGCGTTGGTAGCTTTGTTGAGGTTGAGATGCTGGAGGGTTTAAAGTTCCCTCGTTGCTGCTCCATCTAAAACCTGGATGATCACGGTTGACATAGTTGTTGTAGTTGTTATACCTTTGTCCTCCCTGATATCCGCCGATGGCGTTAGCGTGCTCCGGCTCGCTTGCCTGCTCCTGCGCTTGAGGGCATTGGTCATTGTGGTGACCATGTGTTTGACATATGCCGCAAACAGGCCGTTGAGTTGCCTTCGCTCTTGTCGTCTCGAGTTCTAACACCTTCTCTAGCATATGAGCTAGTTTGTCGTACTTCTCGTCCGCGTCGGTTGTTGAACTCGCCTCACCGACTGCTCGTCTGTTGGACATTCCGTATTGTGCATCATTATTCGCCCGATTCTCTAGAAGAGCTCTAGCTTCGGTTTCTGTTAAGTCCATGAATGCACCGGTGGCTGCTGCATCCAGCAATTCCCTATCGATCGGCTTGAGACCATCGTAAAAGTAATTCATGAGATTGGTCTCGGAAAATCCATGCGATGGGCAAGTGGCACACAAAACTTTGAATCGGTCGTAGTATTGGCCGAAGGTCTCGTCCGGTTTCTGTGTGATGCCAGTGATTTGCTTTCTCAAGACGGTGATCTTTGAGGCCGGGAAGTACTTCGCTAGGAACATGTCCGCAAGTTGCTTCCATGAGGTAATATGGTTCGGCGGTAGTTCCATTAGCCAAGACTCGGCCCTGTCGACTAGGGTGAATGGAAATGCCTTCAGTTTGAAGAGTTCTGTATCCGCATCGGATGGCTTCATGCTGTTACAAACAAATTGGAATTGTTTAAGATGCTTGTTCGGATCTTCATTGGAAAGTCCGTGAAAAATGGGTAGTCGGTGGAGGAAGCCACTCTTTAGCTCGATATCCTTCATGTTTTCCTCCGGTTGTGGAAAAGCAATGCTCGAAGGCCCACTGCTCCATTCGGTTGAGCAGGTGCGCTGGCGAAGAGATTGTCCTGCATTGGCCATGTTGACTTCTTGTGCTTCTGCTTCTGAGTTGTGGTCGGTTGATGAGGCTAAAGTATGTTCGAATGATGAATGTGAAGACTCGGAAACTTCTTCGAGGATGGGATGATCCAGGATGTCAGCTCTAAGTCTCGCTAGTCTTTCTGTGAGTTCCTCAAACGTTGTTCTAGATGGTCCTGGATTCTGATCGGACATTCATTAGCCTGACATCCACCAAAGACCAAGTGTTAGTATCAACAAATAATTTTTAGATGTATATAAGAATACTAACCAAAATTGTAATGCATATTTAGAAAACAAGGTGATAACAAATAAAATAGTAAAACTATCAAAGCATACTATAAATACACACAAATACTTAAAAACTACTAATACACACAAAATTTATACAAAATTTATAATAGTTAAGACATTATATGTATTTTACTAAGTAATGCAATTGATTTAATCAATTTTAGGGGCTATGCACATGAATAAACTAAGACACATGTTTTCTGCAAATTAACACTATATAATGCTAAAACTAAAAATTTAGTTAGAACATATAAAAACAAGGTTGAAATACAAGCAAACCATAATTCACATTGAATTTATGCACCACACATTTTCTTGCAATAAAATGCATTAAACAATAATCCTACGTGAAAGATGGAGTGAATGCATAAGAGAAAACGTTAGAACCTGCAGAAAACAAACGAGTTACGTGTTTAAAATATGAATGAAAAGAATGACCTCTTCTTCGATCTTATGCCCCTAACTTCACTTAGGTTAGGGTACTCGGTAGTGAAATCCGAGTATCATAAAACCTAAGAGAGGTTATGCAAGCTAAGTAACGTTTGTTAGTCCTTTACAGTTTTTAATGCACAAACAAACACAAAAATTTGACTAAGTTTTATTTATTTCCTTTGGCCCCGATGGTACGTGGTGCAGAGGCTCTCGACTGTGCAATGGGTCTCGTTCATCCGAAGATGAAGTCTGATTCCGGGAGGTCTAAGCATGCTTAATCCGATATACCATCTATTTCAAGGATTATGTCGTATTAAGTTCATGTATTTATCCGTATTCGTATGCACTTATGATTTACAGAGAGTACGCGAATTGAGCATTAAGTAAAGTTCCTGGACGTGCGGCCCGTGCGAAAATGTATACCGACTACAATTCAGCTTAGTTACGTTTAGAAATGGTTAGTAGGAATAGAGATAACGCGAGAGGTAAGGACTAATATTTAGAACAACCCGAGGCTTACTCGTAAGAGTATATACTCCAATGTTGTTCCTAGAGACACCCCGAGGCTAACCAGTTACGGTATATACTCTAATGGTGTTCTATTGCTTAGATCCGAAACCCGGCACCAATCATAAACCCATTCACCATATCCAACAATCAGCCAAATTTGTGAGATAGTATATATTCTCAAGTCCTTAGTAAACTCCGCCCACAACCTCGTGCCCATAACTTCACTTAGGTTATGGCGTGTGGTGATGAAATCCACACATCACGAGGGGTTAAGGAGGTAAACTAGAAAAAGAGGCACCACCTATTCCGAAGAACTAAACTTAATAACCAATATTCGTAATCAATTCAAATCAATTTAAGTACGTCTACATTTTGATTGCGCCTATGGTTTAAAAGGAATACACGACTTAGTTATTGAATAAATCTCTTGTCCGTGCGGCCCGCGCGAAAATGTATACCAACTATCGTTAATCCTCGTAATTGTTGGAAATGACCAGTTGGGATAGATGTAACGCGAGAGGTGAGAACTAATTTCTGGGAACAACCCGAGGCTTACTCGTAAGAGTATATACTCCAATGTTGTTCTTAGAAACACCCCGAGGCTTACTCGTAAGAGTATGTACTCCATTGGTGTTCTGTTTTCTTAGTTCAAAACCCGTCACCAATCATAACCCTTCTAGACATCATAACCAACTCTTACTCGAATTTACAAGATAGTATACAATCTCAAGTGTTTGTAAACTCCGCCCACAACCTCGTGCCCATAACTTCACTTAGGTTATGGCGTGTGGTGATGAAATCCACACATCACGAAGGGTTAAGGAGATAGACAAACAAAAGAGGCACCACCTATTCCATAGAGATTTATTTAATAACTAAGTACTAGTACTCAAATTAAATAAAAGACTATCCTTTAACATGGAAATAAATTATGCAAGTGTAAAATAAACTAAGTATGAATAAATTCGGCTAAGTAAAAGTAGGCATGGTAAACATGTATGAAAATTTCTCTAAGTATAAACAAGAATGAACAAGTATGTACTTCGAAAATTTAGACATGCTTTTAATCACAAATGTACAACGAAATCATACAAAACATTCTAATTCCCCGGCAGCGGCGCCAAAAATTGATACGCGCAAAACATGCATTCACGATAACACAAAGTCGACCCTAAAAACATCGATTACGCGCATTGCAATTTAAACCCTTCTTTTGTCATTTGTAATATTGGCGAGTAGGGATCGTTCTTTATCCGGGGAATTAAGGGCGCATGCATGGTTTCGTTATTAAGCGGAAATATAAAAGTTTGGGGGGATTGGAAATTGGTTATTTAATCTACGAAATTAAAGTACATAACATGCAAACACAACTAAAACTCTTAGGCATCTAACATGTTTTACTCATAGACAAGTTTCAACAATCAAGAAACTTAAAGTCTAATTATGCTTGCTAAAAATAAGAAGTTACACTATTAATTACATGTGATCAACTCATCTTATTAACCTACCCTTTTCATGCATCAAACCTTTGTGTAAGTTGCGAAATTCATAACTTATAACTAAGTACACATGCTTGATAATTGTGTAGGAATGCAACTTAGCGTATAAACATCCTAAACAACATACGATCATCGAAACATGCAAAAGAGAGGGACTTAGCGTATTTTCTAATACATGCATTCGAAGCTTTAAGATTGTATCAAACATGCATAAAAAGCTATAAATCATAAACACATGCATATTACAAATCGGTTTAGGCACATGAAACACAAATCTAAACTTGTTATTCATTTGATACACAAATCTAAACTTTCTAAACTTGTTATTCCAATACATCAAAAGATTCAAATACAAGGCTAAAGAAATGAGAGTGAAGATCATGGTTACACTTTTTGTCTTGAGTGCTTGATGAACTACGGTGGAGATGGACTTCCTTCACAAGGGACTTAGCGTATTGTGTTGGATGGAGGAGGCTTGATAGCTTCGGCTTGGAAGGAGTAACCTTGCTTGCTTCGGCTTGGAATGGTAAAGGATGTGCTTCGGCTTTGTAATGAACTTTGGAGTGTTTATGGTGGAAGAGTATTTGTGTAGAGCTTTGGCTTGTAAAATGAGAGATGATCCTTGAATGGTTCGGCCTCCTTGGTATTTATAGGGCAAGGATGTTGCTCTTCTCTCTTCCACCTCTCCTCCCACCATTTAATGCATGTAATGATCATTAAGGCAAGTCACACCCTTAGTCACACACTTAGTCACCATTTGGGAACCCTAAGCATGAATCACCATGTGTAGTCACCATGGCAAGTCATCTTTTCAATTAATGCAAGCCTTAGTCACCTTGTGTAGTCACCATTTGTGATCATTAGCTTGATTATGTTGACTTGCCCTTTCAAAACAAGACTTTTCCTCTTCACCAAAAGGCTTCCTTGCCGAATTGTTTGGGTTTGGGCTTGATAATGGGCCGAAACAAGAGTTGAGAATTCGGCCCACAATTAGCTTTGTGGCCCGGCCCATTTTCGGAGGTCCAAAATCGCAAAAATCGCAAAATCGCCGAAATTCCTCCGAATTGCGTCGATATTAATCTCCACCGTAATGAACTTCAAAATAACAATTTAAATAAGGAAAACATTAAACTAAGATAATAACATAGCTAAACGTAAAGGGAAATGCGTTAAGAAACGAGCATAAAATGCGTATATCACCTCCCAATGAGCGCTCGTTTTACGTCGTTAGCTTTGGACGTGATGCATCATTTTGTTTTTGAAATGGCCGGTTCTTGGAGTTGCATCTCCTCCACGGTGTGCTCCGCAAATGCCTCAAAATAGGGCTTCAAGCGATGGCCATTTACTTTGAACTCACTACCTTTGTCGATAGATCGAATGAGAACTGCTCCATGAGGTAGAACTTGAGAAACTACGAATGGCCCCATCCATCGAGAGCGAAGCTTTCCCGGAAAGAGCTTGAGTCTTGAATTGAAAAGCAATACTTTCTGCCCAGGTTCAAAACTCTTCCCGCGAATCATCTGATCGTGGATCTTTTTCGTCTTCTCTTTGTAAATCCACGCATTGTCGAAAGCATCATTTCTGATTTCTTCAAGTTCACAAAGTTGAAGCTTCCGATGTAAGCCTGCGGCATCTCGATCAATGTTGAATTTCTTCACGGCCCACCATGCCTTGTGCTCTAGTTCAACCGGAAGATGGCACGCCTTCCCATAAATTAGTCGGAAAGGTGACATACCAATGGGGGTCTTGTAGGCAGTCCTGTAAGCCCACAATGCATCGTCTAAGCATTGACTCCAATCTTTCCGGTTGGGGCGGACGGTTCGCTCCAAAATCTTCTTGATTTCACGGTTGGAAACTTCAGCCATTCCATTGGTTTGAGGGTGGTATGGTGTGGAAACCTTGTGTTTTACGCCATACTTCCTCATGAGTGCTTCCACCGTGCGGTTGCAAAAGTGACTTCCTCCATCGCTGATTAGAACGCGTGGCATTCCAAATCTACTGAAAATGTTAGTTCGTAGGAAATCTGCAACAACTCGCGAATCATTAGTACGGGTGGCCTTTGCCTCCACCCATTTAGAAACATAATCTACTGCGAGTAAGATATAAGTAAAACCATTGGAGGGAGGAAATGGTCCCATAAAATCAATACCCCACACATCAAAAATTTCAACATTAAATATGTAGTGTTGTGGCATTTGATCTCTAGGGCCTAAATTACCGAATCTCTGGCACTTATCACATGCAGCACAATATGCATGAGCATCGCGAAATAAACTAGGCCAAAAGAAACCGCAATCTAAAATCTTAAGGGCTGTCCTCCTAGAACCAAAGTGTCCCCCACATGCTTCATTGTGACAAAAGTCTAGAATGGGCTTAAACTCACTATCCGGGATACATCTCCTAATTACTAAATCGGAGCATTGTTTCCACAAATAAGGCTCATCCCAGATAAAGGTTCTAGCATTATGCTTAAGTTTGTCACGTTGAAATTTATGCATGGTAGACGGAAACTCACCGGTAACTAAGTAATTTACGATATCTGCATACCAAGGAGTTTCCGAAGTAGTTACCTCAATTCCGAAGAGTTTTTCATCCGGAAAAGTTTCTTCAATCTCGACAGGCTCATGGTCACCTATCAAACGTGATAGGTGGTCAGCGACGACGTTTTCTACTCCCTTCTTGTCCTTGATTTCGATGTTGAATTCTTGGAGTAGAAGTATCCATCTGATAAGTCGTGGTTTTGCGTCCTTCTTGAGCATTAGATACTTCAAAGCTGCATGATCGGTAAACACAGTTACTTTAGTTTGAAGTAAATAAGATCGAAATTTATCTAAAGCAACAACCACGGCAAGAAACTCCTTCTCGGTGGTAGTATAATTTCTTTGCGCTTCATCAAGCGTCCGAGAGGCGTAATAGATTACGCAAGGCTTCTTGTCCTTCCGCTGACCCAAGACGGCTCCTACGGCATAATCCGAGGCGTCGCACATGAGTTCAAATGGCAGAGACCAATCAGGGCTGCATAAAATAGGAGCGCTCGTGAGAAGCTCCTTCAACTTGTTGAAGGCAGCGTTGCATTCTTCATCAAAGACGAACGGGGTCTCCTTTTGCAGCAGTTTACACAAAGGGCGCGAGATGTGGGAAAAGTCTTTGATAAACCTGCGATAAAATCCTGCGTGTCCAAGAAATGAACGAATCTCTCTAACCGAAGTTGGAGAGGGTATGTGACGCACAAGATCTACTTTAGATTTATCAACTTCTAACCCTTTTTCCGAAATAATATGACCTAACACTATCCCTTGCGTAACCATAAAATGGCACTTCTCCCAATTACGCACCAAGTTCGTTTCAACGCATCTTTGTAAAATAGTTTCTAAATTGTTTAAGCATGCATCAAAATCACTCCCAAATACACTAAAGTCGTCCATGAATACTTCAATAATTTTTTCAATGTACTCGGAGAAAATTGAGAGCATGCAACGTTGAAATGTACCTGGTGCGTTACACAGTCCAAATGGCATGCGACGATAGGCAAACGTTCCGAAAGGGCACGTGAACGTTGTCTTTTCTTGATCCTCCTCCGCAATGCTAATTTGGTTGTAGCCGGAATATCCGTCGAGAAAACAATAAAATGCATGGCCGGCTAATCTTTCCAGCATTTGGTCGATGAATGGTAAGGGAAAATGATCCTTGCGGGTTGCGGCGTTGAGCTTCCGGTAATCAATGCACACTCGGTGTCCAGTGATCGTCCGTTGTGGCACAAGTTCATTTTCCAGATTCTCGACGACGGTGATTCCCGATTTCTTAGGTACAACCTGCACTGGGGAAACCCAACGGCTATCAGAAATAGGGTAAATAACTCCACAGTCCATGAGTTTAATTACCTCCTTTTTTACCACCTCCATCATCGGAGGGTGGAGCCGACGCTGTGCTTCCCGCGTAGGCTTGGTGCCTTCTTCAAGGAAAATCCTATGCACACATGTTGCTGGATTTATTCCCTTGATGTCCGCAAGTGTCCAGCCTATTGCGGGTTTGTACCTCTTGAGCACACTCACGAGCTTCTCCTCCTGCTCCTCTTCTAGCGCGGACGAAATAATGACGGGTAAAGTGTCATTCTCGCCCAAGTACGCATACTTCAGATGGTCCGGTAGTAGCTTGAGTTCTAAAACTGGAGCTTCTACGATGGAATGAACCATTTTATTAGTACCAAAAGTAATTGGTAAAGGAGGAGAAAAGCTTACTTTTCGTGGTGCCGCATTTAGGGCCATGGCCATGTCTTGAATACGAGGTTCAAGCTCTAGTAAGGCCTCGAGAAGGCCGTCATGCCCAAGTTGAATGGCCATGTCGAGTTCATCCTCATTGATGGTGTCAAGGTAGCCTTGTGCTAAGGTATCCACGGGATCGTATGTCGAAATGGCAGCTACGCTCGACATTGGAAACTTCATCCCGTCCAGGATGTTGAACTCGATTCTTTCTCCATCAATCTCCATGGAGAAAGTGCCTTGAAACACATCAATCTTCGTTCTCGCAGTCCGCATGAAAGGTCGCCCAAGCAGTAGTGGCGTGGTGTTTAGTGGACTCTCTTCCATGTCAACTATATAGAAATCGGCTGGGAATATCAAGTTGTTGACTTGCACGAGAACGTCTTCTACGTATCCCCTCGGATACTTGTGGGTGCGATCGGCTAATTGGATGACAACACCATCTTGCTTGAGATCTCCAAGCTCCATTGATTCGAAAAGATAGTAAGGCATGACGTTGATGGAAGCTCCGAGATCAAGCATCACGTCTTCAAAGTGGGTGTCACCGATTACGCAAGGAACTGCAAAGCTCCCTGGGTCCTTCAGTTTTGGGGGTAGCCGACGCTGCAAAACCGCCGAAACGGTTGCGTTCACCTTCACAACCTCCTTCTCTCGAGTTTGCCTCCTCTGTGTGCATAATTCTTTGAGAAATTTCGCGTATATCGGCACCTGTTTTATGCACTCGATCAAGGGCAAATTCACTTGCACCTTTCGGAAGATGTCCAGGATATCTTCATATTGGGCATCCTTCTTCTTTGATTTTGATAATCTGCTAGGGAAAGGTGCAACAGCAAACGGAGAATTAGTAATAACCGTATTTGAAGGAATATGGTTTTTACCTTTGATTGGGGTAGGTTGTGGAGGTGATTGTGCCTTGGTGACATTAGGCGTCACCTTCTGTTTTTCGGCCTCTTGAGTAGCCGGATCGATCTCATCTTCTTCTTCGTTGGTGATGTCCTCGATGGTGACTTCATCAAGATGAGATCGCTTGGTCTTTGGTTCCTCAAGTATCTTCCCACTCCTTGTGACTATAGCATTCACGTTTCTTTGATTAGGAGTGGTTTGAGGTGGAAGCCGACCGGTTTCCTTGATTTGGCCCATGAAATCAACAAGCTGGCCAAGCTGCTTCTTCACTTCGGTGATGTCGCGGCCATGTGAGTCAAGTGTCTCCTTTGTCTTTGATTGTCCGTCGAGGAGAACTTGAGTGGAGGCCGAAAGTTGCGACAACATCTTGTCGTAATCCGGATTGGTGAAGGTTTGAGATGACGAACCATGCTGCATCGGTGGCCTTGGTTGAAATGGAGGGCGTTGGTAGCTTTGTTGAGGTGCTGGAGGGTTCAAAGTTCCCTCGTTGCTGCTCCATCTAAAACCCGGATGATCACGGTTGACATAGTTGTTATAATTGTTATACCGTTGTCCTCCCTGATATCCGCCGATGGCGTTAGCGTGCTCCGGCTCGCTTGCTTGCTCCGGCACTTGAGGGCATTGGTCGTTGTGGTGACCTTGTGTTTGACATATGCCACAAACAGGCCGTTGAGTTGCCTTCGCTCTTGTCGTCTCGAGTTCTAAAACCTTCTCTAGCATATGAGCTAGTTTGTCGTACTTTTCGTCCGCGTCGGTTGTAGAACTCGCTTCACCGACTGCTCGTCTGTTGGACATTCCGTATTGTGCATCATTATTCGCCCGATTCTCTAGAAGAGCTCTAGCTTCGGTTTCGGTTAAGTCCATGAATGCACCGGTGGCTGCTGCATCCAGCAATTCCCTATCGATCGGCTTGAGACCATCGTAAAAGTAATTCATGAGATTGGTCTCGGAAAATCCATGCGATGGGCAAGTGGCACACAAAACTTTGAATCGGTCGTAGTATTGGCCGAAGGTCTCGTCCGGTTTCTGTGTGATGCCAGTGATTTGCTTTCTCAAGACGGTGATCTTTGAGGCCGGGAAGTACTTCGCTAGGAACATGTCCGCAAGTTGCTTCCATGAAGTGATATGGTTCGGCGGTAGTTCCATAAGCCAAGACTCGGCCCTGTCGACTAGGGTGAATGGGAATGCCTTCAGTTTAAAGAGCTCCGTATCAGCATCGGATGGCTTCATGCTGTTACAAACAAATTGGAATTGTTTGAGATGCTTGTTCGGATCTTCATTGGAAAGTCCATGAAAAATGGGTAGTCGGTGGAGGAAGCCACTCTTTAGCTCGATATCCTTCATGTTTTCCTCCGGTTGTGGAAAAGCAATGCTCGAAGGCCCGCTGCTCCATTCTGTTGAGCAGGTGCGCTGACGAAGAGATTGTCCTGCATTGGCCATGTTGATTTCTTGTGCTTCTGCTTCTGAATTGTGGTCGGTTGATGAGGCTAAAGTATGGTCGGTTGATGAATGTGAAGACTCGGAACCTTCCTCGATGATGGGATGATCCAGGATGTCTGTTTGAGCTTTAAGTCTCGCTATTTTCTCTGCGATTTCCTCAAACTTTGTTCTAGATGGTCCAGGATTCCGATCGGACATTCATTAGCCTGAGCATCCACCAAAGACCAAGTGTTAGTATCAACAAATAATTTGAGATGAATATAGAAATACTAACCAAAATTGTAAGGCGTATTTAGAAAACAAAGCAATAACAAATAGTAAAACTATCAAAACATACTATAAATACTCACAAATACTTAAAAACTACTAAAACACACAAAATTTATAATAGTTAAGACACTAGGTGTAATTTACTAAGTAATGCAAATGAATTAATCAATTTTATGGGCTATGCAAAAGAATGTAATAAACTAAGACACATGTTTTCTGCAAATTAAAACTATATAATGCTAAACCCAAGAATTTAGTTAGAACATATATAAACAAAGTTCAAATACAAGCAAACAATAATTCACATCGAATTTATGCACCACACATTTTTTTTCAATAAAATGCATTAAACAACAATCCTACGTGAAAGATGGAGTGTATGCATAAGAGAAAACGTTAGAACCTGCAGAAAACACACGAGTTACGTGCTAAAAAAAATGAATGCAAAGAATGACCTCTTCTTCGATCTTATGTCCCTAACTTCACTTAGGTTAGGGTACTCGGTAGTGAAATCCGAGTATCATAAAGCCTAAGAGAGGTTATGCAAGCTAAGTAACGTTTGTTAGTCCTTTACAGTTTTTAATGCACAAACAAACACAAAAATTTGACTAAGTTTTATTTATTTCCTTTGGCCCCGATGGTACGTGGTGCAGAGGCTCTCGACTGTGCAATGGGTCTCGTTCATCCGAAGATGAAGTCTGATTCCAGGAGGTCTAAGCATGCATAATCCGATATACCATCTATTTAAAGGATTATGTCGTATTTATCAAGTTCGTATTTATCCGTATTCGTATGCACTTATGATTTACAGAGAGTACGCGAAATGATCATTCGGTAAATTTCTTGGACGTGCGGCCCGCGCGAAAATATATACCGACTACAATTCAGCTTAGTTACGTTTAGAAATGGTTAGTAGGAATAGAGATAACGCGAGAGGTAAGGACTAATATTTAGAACAACCCGAGGCTTACTCGTAAGAGTATATACTCCAATGTTGTTCCTAGAGACACCCTGAGGCTAACCAGTTACGGTATATACTCCAATGGTGTTCTATTGCTTAGATCCGAAACCCGGCACCAATCATAAACCCATTCACCATATCCAACAATCAGCCAAATTTGTGAGATAGTATATAATCTCAAGTTCTTAGTAAACTCCGCCCACAACCTCGTGCCCATAACTTCACTTAGGTTATGGCGTGTGGTGATAAAATCCACACATCACGAGGGGTTAAGGAGATAAACCAGAAAAAGTGGCACCACCTATTCCAAAGAACGAAACCTTATAACCAATACTCGTGCACAATGTAAATCAATTTAAGTACGTCTACGTTTTGATTGCGCCTATGATTTAAAAGGAATACACGACTTAGTTATTGAATAAATCTCTTGTCCGTGCGGCCCGCGCGAAAATGTATACCAACTATCGTTAATCATCGTAATTGTTGGAAATGACCAGTTGGGATAGATGTAACGCGAGAGGTGAGAACTAATTTCTGGGAACAACCTGAGGCTAACTCGTAAGAGTATATACTCCATTGTTGTTCTTAGAAACACCCCGAGGCTTACTCGTAAGAGTATATACTCCAATGGTGTTCTGTTTTCTTAGTTCAAAACCCGTCACCATTCATAACCCTTCTAGACATCATAACCAACTCTTACTCGAATTCACAAGATAGTATACAATCTCAAGTGTTTGTAAACTCCGCCCACAACCTCGTGCCCATAACTTCACTTAGGTTATGGCGTGTGGTGATGAAATCCACACATCACGAAGGGTTAAGGAGATAGACAAACAAAAGAGGCACCACCTATTCCATAGAGATTTATTTAATAACTAAGTGCTATGATATACGCATTTTATGCTCGTTTCTTAACGCATTTCCTTTACGTTTAGCAATGTTATTATCTTAGTTTTTATGTTTTCCTTATTTAATTTGTTATTTTGAAGATATTTACGGTGGAGATTAATAACGACGCAATTCGGAGGAATTTCGGCGATTTTGCGATTTTTGCGATTTTGGACCTCCGAAAATGGGCCGGCCCAAAAAGCAAATTATGGGCCGATTTCTCAAAGTTTATTTCGGCCCATTAACCAGCCCAAACTCATTCATTTCTTTAAGGATGCCCTTTGGGGAAGTTGAAAAGTCAAGCTTATCAAGCTAATCATCACAAATGGTGACTCTTGCTTAGGGTTAATAAATGATCATCACAAAAGGTGACTCACCTTGGTGACTCTTGCTTGCATTAAATGAAAAGATGACTTGCCATGGTGACTCTTGCTTTGGGCTTGTAAATGATGATCACACATGGTGACTTGCATGGTGACTTGCCATATTGATCATTGCTTGCATTTAATGGAAGGAGGCAAGGTGGAAGAGAGAAGGCAAACATCCTTGCCTATAAATACCAAGGGAGGCTGAACCATTCAAGACATCACTCATTTTACTAAGCCAAAGCTCTACACAAATACTCCTCCACCATTAAACACTTGAAGGTTCACACAAAGCCGAAGCATCCATCTCCTCCATTCCAAGCCGAAGCATCTCCTCCTCCATTCCAAACCGAAGCATCCATCTCCTCCTCCAAGCCGAAGCTATCATCCTCCATCCCTCACAATACGCTAAGTCCCTTGTGAAGGAAAGCCATCTCCACCGTAGTTCATCAAGCACTCAAGACAAAAAGTGTAACCATGATCTTCACTTTCATTTCTTTAGCTTTGTATTTGAATCTTTTGATGTATTGGAATAACAAGTTTAGATTTGTGTATCAAATGAAGAACAAGTTTAGATTTGTGTTTTATGTGTTTAAACAGATTTGTAATATGCATGTGTTTATGATTTCTAGCCTTTTATGCATGTTTGATACAATCTTAAAGCTTCGAATGCATGTGTTAGAAAATACGCTAAGTCCCTCTCTTTCGCATGTTTCGATGATCGTATGTTGTTTAGGATGTTTATACGCTAAGTTGCATTCCTACTCAATTATTAAGCATGTGTATTTAGTTAGAAGTTATGAATTTCGTAACTTACAAAAAGGTTTGATGCATGAAAAGGGTAGGCTAATAAGATGAGATGATCACATGTAATTAGTAGTGTAACTTCTTATTTTTAGCAAGCATAATTAGACTTTAAGTTTCTTGATTGTTGAAACTTGTCTATGAGTAAAACATGTTAGATGCCTAAGAGTTTTAGTTGTGTTTGCATGTTATGTACTTTAATTTCGTAGATTAAACAACCAACTTCCAATCCCCCCAAACATTTACATTTCCGCTTATTAACGAAACCATGCATGCGCCCTTAATTCCCCGGATAAAGAACGATCCCTACTCGCCAATATTATAAATGACAAAAGAAGGGTTTAAATTGCAATGCGCGTAATCGATGTTTTTAGGTCGACTTTGTGTTATCGTGAAAGCATGTTTTGCTCGTATCATGCTAGTACTCAAATTAAATCAAAGACTATCCTTTAACATGAAAATAAATTATGCAAGTGTAAAAACTAAGTATAAATAAATTCGTCTAAGTAAAAGTATGCATTGTAAACATGTATGTAAATTTCTTTAAGTATAAACAAGAATGAACAAGTATGTACTTCGAAAATTTAGACATGCTTTTAATCACAAATGTACAACGAAATCATACAAAAACATTCTAACTCCCCGGCAACGGCGCCAAAAATTGATACGCGCAAAACATGCATTCACGTTAACTTAAAAACACAGATTACGCGCATTGCAATTTAAACCCTTCTTTTGTCATTTGTTATATTGGCGAGTAGGGATCGTTCTTTATCCGGGGAATTAAGGGCGCATGCATGGTTTCGTTAATAAGCGGAAATGTAAATGTTTGGGGGGATTGGAAGTTGGTTGTTTAATCTATGAAATTAAAGTACAAAAACATGCAAACACAACTAAAACTCTTAGGCATCTAACATGTTTTACTCATAGACAAGTTTCAACAATCAAGAAACTTAAAGTTTAATTATGCTTGCTAAAAATAAGAAGTTACACTACTAATTACATGTGATCATCTCATCTTATTAGCCTACCCTTTTCATGCATCAAACCTTTTTGTAAGTTACGAAATTCATAACTTCTAACTAAATATACATGCTTAATAATTGAGTAGGAATGCAACTTAGCGTATAAACATCCTAAACAACATACGATCATCGAAACATGCGAAAGAGAGGGACTTAGCGTATTTTCTAACACATGCTTACGAAGCTTTAAGATTGTATCAAACATGCATAAAAGGCTAGAAATCATAAACACATGCAACTTATGAATCGGTTTAAACACATAAAACACAAATCTAAACTTGTTCTTCATTTGATACATAAATGTATTCCAATACATCAAAAGGTTCAAATACAAAGCAAAAGAAATGAAAGTGAAGATCATGGTTACACTTTTTGTCTTGAATGCTTGATGATCTACGGTGGAGATGGATTTCCTTCACAAGGGACTTAGCGTATTGTGTTGGATGGAGGAGGATTGCTTCGGCTTGGATGGAGAAGATGTGCTTCGGCTTTGCTTGAGAATCCTTGAAGTGTTTATGGTGGAGGAGTATTTGTGTAGAGTTTTTGCTTGTAAAATGAGAGATGCATAATATATGGCCAGCCTCCTCTCTTATATAGGCAAGGGATGTTGCCTTCTCTCTTCCACCTTGCCTCCCTCCATTTAATGCAAGTAATGATCAATATGGCAAGTCACTCCCTTAGTCAACTTTTGTGATCATCATTTGTGAACCCTAAGCAAGAGTCACCATGCAAGTCACCATTTATAAACCCTAAGCAAGAGTCACCATGGCAAGTCACATGGCAAGTCATCTTTTGTGATGATCACAAAGCTTAGTCACTAAAATGAGTCACAAAGCTTGATATTGTTGACTTTTCAACTTCACCAAAAGGCTTCCATGCCAAAATGAATGGGTTTGGGCTTGATAATGGGCCGAAACAAGATTTGAGAAATCGGCCCATAATTTGCTTTTTGGGCCGGCCCATTTTCGGAGGTCCAAAATCGCAAAATCGCCGAAATTCCTCCAAATTGCGCCGTTATTAATCTCCACCGTAAATATCTTCAAAATAACAAATTAAATAAGGAAAACATAAAAACTAAGATAATAACGTAGCTAAACGTAAAGGGAAATGCGTTAAGAAACGAGCATAAAATGCGTATATCAAGAAGATTTTGGAGCGAACCGTCCGCCCAAACCGGAAAGATTGGAGTCAATGCTTAGACGATGCATTGTGGGCTTACAGGACTGCCTACAAGACCCCCATTGGTATGTCACCTTTCCGATTAATTTATGGGAAGGCATGCCATCTTCCGGTTGAATTGGAGCACAAGGCATGGTGGGCCGTGAAGAAATTCAACATCGATCGAGATGCCGCAGGCTTGCATCGGAAGCTATAACTATGTGAACTAGAAGAAATCAGAAATGATGCTTTCGACAATGCGTGGATTTACAAAGAGAAGACGAAAAAGATCCATGATCAGATGATTCGCGGGAAGAGTTTTGAAGTTTGGCAGAAAGTATTACTTTTCAATTCAAGACTTAAGCTCTTTCCGGGAAAGCTTCGCTCTCGATGGATGGGGCCATTCATAGTTTCTCAAGTTCTACCTCATGGAGCAGTTCTCATTCGATCTATCGACAAAGGTAGTGAGTTCAAAGTAAATGGCCATCGCTTGAAGCTCTATTTTGAGGTATTTGCGGAGCATACCGTGGAGGAGATGCAACTCCAAGAACCGGCCATTTCAAAAACAAAATGATGCATCACGTCCAAAGCTAACGACGTAAAATGAGCCCTCATTGGGAGGCAACCCAATAGGGAGACAACAGATTTGTTTTCTTCTCCCCTTTTAATTAATTTAATGGCTTTTTTATTTTAAATTAGAATTTTCGTAGATCCTATACTCCATGTTTAAATTCTATACTTTTACTTTAGTACATTGAGGGCAATGTAGAGTTTAAGTGTGGGGGAAGGGTTTACAATTTAAGTGTGTCTAAGTTAGTGTTTTTCAGAGTCTTTAGGATGCCCTTAACTAGTCGATGATGAAATTAGACCGATATGAACACATATGGCGTATGAATCACATGCATCGAATTCTTGTGCTAATTGAGATATTCTATATGTTTTTAACATGTAGTAGATATAAATTGCAAAACATGGTTCAGAAATCGCATGCTTGAATAAGTTTTTAATCATATGAACCCTATGTGAGCTTTTGAGCTATCTGTTCTTTATTCGAGTGAATGTACATCCATTTCGTAGCTACTAGCTTATATATGCCTCATTTGATTGCTTGCCATAGATTTTAATGAATTAGAGAATGCTAGAACTTACTCATGTCAATTTGCAAAGCTTTTAAGTTGATACATACTTTGATTTTGGAAATGATTAAAGGCATTTAGGATTTTCCACCACATTGCCATATATCCATGTATCCCATTTGTACGCACAAGTTGCGACACCCCTAGATAAACCAATTGAGCCCACGTTAAGCTTTTCTTTCATCACCATATATACCTAAACACTTATCCTAGTATAGAATATCCTTACCTTTGTTCCGGAAACTTGGTGAGAATTTTTCGAAACTAGCACATAAGATTATGGTTTGGTAGGAAAGATTGAAAGAGTTAATGTGAGTAAGGGGAAAGACTTGTCCAAATAGCTAAAAAAGTATGTGATTGCCAAAAAGAAAAGAAAAAAATTATATTTGAGAGAATGAAAAGAAAAAAATTATTATCTCTCATGGCAATATGTTGTGTTCTAAAGTAGAAACCAATTGGATTAACGTCCCCCTTATTATCAAATTCCCCCACACTTAGACTTTGCTAGTCCCTTAGCAAACACTAAGTTAAACTAAGACTCTTCTACGAAATTAAAACAAAGGAAAGAACATAACTAAGCCCTTAGCTAAAATTTGTCTCAGAATTTTCATAAGTATATGGCGATGGCTCACATGAATTTCAACTTGTATGCTCAATGAATTCAAGAGATAATTGCGATATAATTATGTAATGAACAAGTAAGACATAGAGAAAACAATGGTTATGTTATAGCTGTGCATGCTTTGAATAAAGGTTTAATCAACTCACAAGGATGCACTCATCATATTTTTCACTCATGAAAATAGTTCACTTAAAGTGTATATGAATTGAAATGAAAACCACATGAATGAAGTTAATTCTTGCACAAATGAACCAAAACCATAATCTTACTCATGCAACTTACTCTACTAATTGAAAGCTACTCATTTTAAGGATCATAAATGACTTTTAGTGAGGTTGTAATGGGGTTAAGGCTAAGGCATTCGAAATTTAGATATGTGGTGATAAAAACGTTCCAACGACTTAGTCTAGCACCAAATTCGTCCTCCATCTCCACTCGAATGTTACCATGTATACTTCAATTTAAACTACCCTTTTAGCTTTTCGAACAGGACAAGGCCATATTTTGTTCTAATTTTGGGCCTTCAATTTATCGTAATCTCCAAATCCGCAAATAAGGGGGACGTTAATCCAAATGGTTTATTCTTAGAACACAACATATTGCCATGAGAGATATATAATTTTTTTTCATTTCATTCTCTCAAATATAATTTTTTTCTTTTCTTTTTGGCAATCTCATACTTTTTTAGCTATTTGGACAAGTCTTTCCCCTTACTCACATTAACTCTTTTAATCTTTCCTACCAACCACATTGCCATATATCCATGTATCCCATTTGTACGCACAAGTTGCGACACCCCTAGATAAACCAATTGAGCCCACGTTAAGCTTTTCTTTCATCACCATATATACCTAAACACTTACCCTAGTATAGAATATCCTTACCCTTGTTCCGGAAACTTGGTGAGAATTTTTCGAAACTAGTACATAAGATTATGGTTTGGTAGGAAAGATTAAAAGAGTTAATGTGAGTAAGGGGAAAGACTTGTCCAAATAGTTAAAAAAGTATGAGATTGCCAAAAAGAAAAAAAAAATTATATTTGAGAGAATGAAAAGAAAAAAATATTATTATTATCTCTCATGGCAATATGTTGTGTTCTAAAGTAGAAACCAATTGGATTAACGTCCCCCTTATTTGCGGATTTGGAGATTACGACAAATTGAAGGCCCAAAAATAGAACAAATATGGCATTTGTCCTGTCCGAAAAGCTCAAAGGGTAGTTTAAATTGAAGTATACATGGTAACATTCGAGTGGAGATGGAGGACGAATATGGTGCTAGACTAAGTCGTTGGAACGTTTTTATCACCACATATCTAAATTTCGAATGCCTTAGCCTTAACCCCATTACAACCTCACTAAAAGTCCTTTATGATCCTTAAAATGAGTAGCTTTCAATTAGTAGAGTAAGTTGCATGAGTATGCTTATGGTTTTGGTTCATTTGTGCAAGTAATTAACTCCATTCATGAGGTTTTCGTTTAAATTTATATACACTTTAAGTGAACCCTTTTTCATGAGTGAAAAATATGATGAGTGCATCCTTGTGAGTTGATTAAACCTTTATTCAAAGCATGCACAGCTATAACATAACCATTGTTTTTTTTTTCTATGTCTTACTTGTTCATTACATAATTATATCGCAATTATCTCTTGAATTCGTTGAGCATACAAGTTGAAATTCATGTGAGCCATCACCATATACTTATGCAAATTCTGAGACAAATTTTAGCTAAGGGCTTAGTTATGTTCTTTCCTTTGTTTTAAATTCTTAGGGAGTCTTAGTTTAACTTAGTGTTTGCTAAGGGACTAGCAAAGTCTAAGTGTGGGGGAATTTGATATACGCATTTTATGCTCGTTTCTTAACGCATTTCCCTTTACGTTTAGCTATGTTATTATCTTAGTTTTTATGTTTTCCTTATTTAATTTGTTATTTTGAAGATATTTACGGTGGAGATTAATAACGGCGCAATTTGGAGGAATTTCGGCGATTTTGCGATTTTTGCGATTTTGGACCTCCGAAAATGGGTCGGCCCAAAAAGCAAATTATGGGCCGATTTCTCAAATCTTGTTTCGGCCCATTATCAAGCCCAAACCCATTCATTTTGGCATGGAAGCCTTTTGGTGAAGTTGAAAAGTCAACAATATCAAGCTTTGTGACTCATTTTAGTGACTAAGCTTTGTGATCATCACAAAAGATGACTTGCCATGTGACTTGCCATGGAGACTCTTGCTTAGGGTTTATAAATGGTGACTTGCATGGTGACTCTTGCTTAGGGTTCACAAATGATGATCACAAAAGGTGACTAAGGGAGTGACTTGCCATATTGATCATTACTTGCATTACATCCAACACAATCCTCCTCGCGTTACATCTATCCCAACTGGTCATTTCCAACAATTACGATGATTAACGATAGTTGGTATACATTTTCGCGCGGGCCGCACGGACAAGAGATTTATTTAATAACTAAGTCGTGTATTCCTTTTAAATCATAGGCGCAATCAAAACGTAGACGTACTTAAATTGATTTACATTGTGCACGAGTATTGGTTATAAGGTTTCGTTCTTTGGAATGGGTGGTGCCTCTTTTTCTGGTTTATCTCCTTAACCCCTCGTGATGTGTGGATTTTATCACCACACGCCATAACCTAAGTGAAGTTATGGGCACGAGGTTGTGGGCGGAGTTTACTAAGAACTTGAGATTATATACTATCTCACAAATTTGGCTGATTGTTGGATATGGTGAATGGGTTTATGATTGGTGCCGGGTTTCGGATCTAAGCAATAGAACACCATTGGAGTATATACCGTAACTGGTTAGCCTCCGGGTGTCTCTAGGAACAACATTGGAGTATATACTCTTACGAGTAAGCTTCGGGTTGTTCTAAATATTAGTCCTTACCTCTCGCGTTATCTCTATTCCTACTAACCATTTCTAAACGTAACTAAGCTGAATTGTAGTCGGTATATATTTTCGCGCGGGCCGCACGTCCAAGAAATTTACCGAATGATCATTTCGCGTACTCTCTGTAAATCATAAGTGCATACGAATACGGATAAATACGAACTTGATAAATACGACATAATCCTTTAAATAGATGGTATATCGGATTATGCATGCTTAGACCTCCTGGAATCAGACTTCATCTTCGGATGAACGAGACCCATTGCACAGTCGAGAGCCTCTGCACCACGTACCATCGGGGCCAAAGGAAATAAATAAAACTTAGTCAAATTTTTGTGTTTGTTTGTGCATTAAAAACTGTAAAGGACTAACAAACGTTACTTAGCTTGCATAACCTCTCTTAGGCTTTATGATACTCGGATTTCACTACCGAGTACCCTAACCTAAGTGAAGTTAGGGACATAAGATCGAAGAAGAGGTCATTCTTTGCATTCATTTTTTTTAGCACGTAACTCGTGTGTTTTCTGCAGGTTCTAACGTTTTCTCTTATGCATGCACTCCATCTTTCACGTAGGATTGTTGTTTAATGCATTTTATTGAAAAAAAATGTGTGGTGCATAAATTCGATGTGAATTATTGTTTGCTTGTATTTGAACTTTGTTTATATATGTTCTAACTAAATTCTTGGGTTTAGCATTATATAGTTTTAATTTGCAGAAAACATGTGTCTTAGTTTATTACATTCTTTTGCATAGCCCATAAAATTGATTAATTCATTTGCATTACTTAGTAAATTACACCTAGTGTCTTAACTATTATAAATTTTGTGTGTTTTAGTAGTTTTTAAGTATTTGTGAGTATTTATAGTATGTTTTGATAGTTTTACTATTTGTTATTGCTTTGTTTTCTAAATACGCCTTACAATTTTGGTTAGTATTTCTATATTCATCTCAAATTATTTGTTGATACTAACACTTGGTCTTTGGTGGATGCTCAGGCTAATGAATGTCCGATCAGAATCCTGGACCATCTAGAACAAAGTTTGAGGAGATCGCAGAGAGAATAGCGAGACTTAAAGCTCAAACTGACATCCTGGATCATCCCATCATCGAGGAAGTTTCCGAGTCTTCACATTCATCAACCGACCATACTTTAGCCTCATCAACCGACCACAATTCAGAAGCAGAAGCACAACAAGTCAACATGGCCAATGCAGGACAATCTCTTCGCCAGTGCACCTGCTCAACCGAATGGAGCAGTGGGCCTTCGAGCATTGCTTTTCCACAACCGGAGGAAAACATGAAGGATATCGAGCTAAAGAGTGGCTTCCTCCACCGACTACCCATTTTTCATGGACTTTCCAATGAAGATCCGAACAAGCATCTCAAACAATTCCATTTGCTTAGGGTTCACAAATGATGATCACAAAAGGTGACTAAGGGAGTGACTTGCCATATTGATCATTACTTGCATTAAATGGAAGGAGGCAAGGTGGAAGAGAGAAGGCAACATCCCTTGCCTATATAAGAGAGGAGGCTGGCCATATATTATGCATCTCTCATTTTACAAGCAAAAACTCTACACAAATACTCCTCCACCATAAACACTTCAAGGATTCTCAAGCAAAGCCGAAGCACATCTTCTCCATCCAAGCCGAAGCAATCCTCCTCCATCCAACACAATACGCTAAGTCCCTTGTGAAGGAAATCCATCTCCACCGTAGATCATCAAGCATTCAAGACAAAAAGTGTAACCATGATCTTCACTTTCATTTCTTTTGCTTTGTATTTGAACCTTTTGATGTATTGGAATACATTTATGTATCAAATGAAGAACAAGTTTAGATTTGTGTTTTATGTGTTTAAACCGATTCATAAGTTGCATGTGTTTATGATTTCTAGCCTTTTATGCATGTTTGATACAATCTTAAAGCTTCGTAAGCATGTGTTAGAAAATACGCTAAGTCCCTCTCTTTCGCATGTTTCGATGATCGTATGTTGTTTAGGATGTTTATACGCTAAGTTGCATTCCTACTCAATTATTAAGCATGTATATTTAGTTAGAAGTTATGAATTTCGTAACTTACAAAAAGGTTTGATGCATGAAAAGGGTAGGCTAATAAGATGAGATGATCACATGTAATTAGTAGTGTAACTTCTTATTTTTAGCAAGCATAATTAAACTTTAAGTTTCTTGATTGTTGAAACTTGTCTATCAGTAAAACATGTTAGATGCCTAAGAGTTTTAGTTGTGTTTGCATGTTTTTGTACTTTAATTTCATAGATTAAACAACCAACTTCCAATCCCCCCAAACATTTACATTTCCGCTTATTAACGAAACCATGCATGCGCCCTTAATTCCCCGGATAAAGAACGATCCCTACTCGCCAATATAACAAATGACAAAAGAAGGGTTTACATTGCAATGCGCGTAACCTGTGTTTTTAAGTTAACGTGAATGCATGTTTTGCGCGTATCAGTCGGCTCCACCCTCCGATCATGGAGGTGGTAAAAAAGGAGGTAATTAAACTCATGGACTGTGGAGTTATTTACCCTATTTCTGATAGCCGTTGGGTTTCCCCAGTGCAGGTAGTACCAAAGAAATCGGGAATTACCGTCGTCGAGAATCTGGAAAATGAACTTGTGCCACAACGGACGATCACTGGACACCGAGTGTGCATTGATTACCGGAAGCTAAACGCTGCTACCCGCAAGGATCATTTTCCCTTACCATTCATCGACCAAATGCTGGAAAGACTAGCCGGCCATGCATTTTATTGTTTTCTCGACGGATATTCCGGCTACAACCAAATTAGCATTGCGGAGGAAGATCAAGAAAAGACAACGTTCACGTGCCCGTTCGGAACGTTTGCCTATCGCCGCATGCCATTTGGACTGTGTAACGCACCAGGTACATTTCAACGTTGCATGCTCTCAATTTTCTCCGAGTACATTGAAAAAATTATTGAAGTATTCATGGACGACTTTAGTGTATTTGGGACTGATTTTGATGCATGCTTAAACAATTTAGAAACAATTTTACAAAGATGCGTTGAAACGAACTTGGTGCTTAATTGGGAGAAGTGCCATTTCATGGTTACGCAAGGGATAGTGTTAGGTCATATTATTTCGGAAAAAGGGTTAGAAGTTGATAAATCTAAAGTAGATCTTGTGCGTCACTTACCCTCTCCAACTTCGGTTAGAGAGATTCGTTCATTTCTTGGACACGCAGGATTTTATCGTAGGTTTATCAAAGACTTTTCCCACATCTCGCGCCCGTTGTGTAAATTGCTGCAAAAGGAGACCCCGTTCGTCTTTGATGAAGAATGCAACGCTGCCTTCAACAAGTTGAAGGAGCTTCTCACGAGCGCTCCTATTTTATGCAGCCCTGATTGGTCTCTGCCATTCGAACTCATGTGCGACGCCTCGGATTATGCCGTAGGAGCCGTCTTGGGTCAGCGGAAGGACAAGAAGCCTTGCGTAATCTATTACGCCTCTCGGACGCTTGATGAAGCGCAAAGAAATTATACTACCACCGAGAAGGAGTTTCTTGCCGTGGTTTTTGCTTTAGATAAATTTCGATCTTATTTACTTCAAACTAAAGTAACTGTGTTTACCGATCATGCAGCTTTGAAGTATCTAATGCTCAAGAAGGACGCAAAACCACGACTTATCAGATGGATACTTCTACTCCAAGAATTCAACATCGAAATCAAGGACAAGAAGGGAGTAGAAAACGTCGTCGCTGACCACCTATCACGTTTGATAGGTGACCATGAGCCTGTCGAGATTAAAGAAACTTTTCCGGATGAAAAACTCTTCGGAATTGAGGTAACTATTTCGGAAACTCCATGGTATGCAGATATCGTAAATTACTTAGTTACCGGTGAGTTTCCGTCTACCATGCATAAATTTCAACGTGACAAACTTAAGCATAATGCTAGAACCTTTATCTGGGATGAGCCTTATTTATGGAAACAATGCTCCGATTTAGTAATTAGGAGATGTATCCCGGATAGTGAGTTTAAGCCCATTCTAGACTTTTGTCACAATGAAGCATGTGGGGGACACTTTGGTTCAAGGAGGACAGCCCTTAAGATTTTAGATTGCGGTTTCTTTTGGCCTAGTTTATTTCGCGATGCTCATGCATATTGCGCTGCATGTGATAAGTGCCAGAGATTCGGTAATTTAGGCCCTAGAGATCAAATGCCACAACACTACATATTTAATGTGGAAATTTTTGATATGTGGGGTATTGATTTTATGGGACCATTTCCTCCCTCCAATGGTTGTACTTATATCTTACTCGCAGTAGATTATGTTTCTAAATGGGTGGAGGCAAAGGCCACCCGTACTAATGATTCGCGAGTTGTTGCAGATTTCCTACGAACTAACATTTTCAGTAGATTTGGAATGCCACGCGTTCTAATCACTGATGGAGGAAGTCACTTTTGCAACCGCACGGTGGAAGCACTAATGAGGAAGTATGGCGTAAAACACAAGGTTTCCACACCATACCACCCTCAAACTAATGGAATGGCTGAAGTTTCCAACCGTGAGATCAAGAAGATTTTGGAGCGAACCGTCCGCCCAAACCGGAAAGATTGGAGTCAATGCTTAGACGATGCATTATGGGCTTACAGGACTGCCTACAAGACCCCCATTGGTATGTCACCTTTCCGATTAATTTATGGGAAGGCGTGCCATCTTCCGGTTGAATTGGAGCACAAGGCATGGTGGGCCGTGAAGAAATTCAACATCGATCGAGATGCCGCAGGCTTGCATCGGAAACTACAACTATGTGAACTAGAAGAAATCAGAAATGATGCTTTCGACAATGCGTGGATTTACAAAGAGAAGACGAAAAAGATCCACGATCAGATGATTCGCGGGAAGAGTTTTGAACCTGGGCAGAAAGTATTGCTTTTCAATTCAAGACTTAAGCTCTTCCCGGGAAAGCTTCGCTCTCGATGGATGGGGCCATTCATAGTTTCTCAAGTTCTACCTCATGGAGCAGTTCTCATTCGATCTATCGACAAAGGTAGTGAGTTCAAAGTAAATGGCCATCGCTTGAAGCCCTATTTTGAGGCATTTGCGGAGCACACCGTGGAGGAGATGCAACTCCAAGAACCGGCCATTTCAAAAACAAAATGATGCATCACGTCCAAAGCTAACGACGTAAAACAAGCGCTCATTGGGAGGCAACCCAATAGGGAGACAACAGATTTGTTTTCTTCTCCCCTTTTAATTAATTTAATGGCTCTTTGCGTATTAGATTAAAATTTTCGTAGATCCTATACTCCATTTTTATTCTATACTTCTACTTTAGTACATTGAGGGCAATGTAGAGTTTAAGTGTGGGGGAAGGGTTTACAATTTAATTGTGTCTAAATTAGTGTTTTTCAGAGTCTTTAGGACGCCCTTAACTAGTCGATGATGAAATTTGATCGATACGAACACATATGGCGTATGAATCACATGCATCGAATTCTTGTGCTAATTGAGATATTTTTTATGTTTTTAACATGTAGTAGATATAAATTGCAAAACATGGTACAGAAATCGCATGCTTGAATAAGTTTTTAATCATATGAACCCTATGTGAGCTTTTGAGCTATCAGTTCTTTATTCCTTGAGTGATCTGATCAATCCATATCATTTCGTAGTTTATAGCTTTATATATGCCTCATTTGACTGCTTGCCATAGATTTTAATGAACTAGAGAATACTAGAACTTACTCATGTCAATTTGCAAAGCTTTTAAGTTGATACATACTTTGATTTTGGAAATGATTAAAGGCATTTAGGATTTTCCACCACATTGCCATATATCCATGTATCCCATTTGTACGCACAAGTTGCGACACCCCTAGATAAACCAATTGAGCCCACGTTAAGCTTTTCTTTCATCACCATATATACCTAAACACTTATCCTAGTTTAGAATATCCTTACCTTTGTTCCGGAAACTTGGTGAGAATTTTTCGAAACTAGCACATAAGATTATGGTTTGGTAGGAAAGATTGAAAGAGTTAATGTGAGTAAGGGGAAAGACTTGTCCAAATAGCTAAAAAAGTATGTGATTGCCAAAAAGAAAAGAAAAAAATTATATTTGAGAGAATGAAAAGAAAAAAAAAATTATTATCTCTCATGGCAATATGTTGTGTTCTAAGAATAACCATTTGGATTAACGTCCCCCTTATTTACGGATTTGGAGTTTACGATAAATTGAAGGCCTAAAAATAGAACAAAATATGGCCTTTGTCCTGTCCGAAAAGCTAAAAGGGTAGCTTAGATTGAAGTATACATGGTAACATACAAATGGAGATGGAGGACTAATATGGTGCTAGACTAAGTCATTGGAACGTTTTTATCACCACATATCTAAATTTCGAATGCCTTAGCCTTAACCCCATTACAACCTCACTAAAAGTCCTTTATGATCCTTAAAATGAGTAGCTTTCAATTAGTAGAGTAAGTTGCATGAGTAAGCTTATGGTTTTGGTTCATTTGTGCAAGCAATCAAACTTTATTCATGTGGTTTTCATTTCAATACATATACACTTTAAGTGAACCATTTTCATGAGTGAAAAATATGATGAGTGCATCCTTGTGAGTTGATTAAACCTTTATTCAAAGCATGCACAGCTATAACATAACCATTGTTTTCTCTATGTCTTACTTGTTCATTACATAATTATATCGCAATTATCTCTTGAATTCATTGAGCATACAAGTTGAAATTCATGTGAGCCATCGCCATATACTTATGAAAATTCTGAGACAAATTTTAGCTAAGGGCTTAGTTATGTTCTTTCCTTTGTTTTAAATTCGTAGAAGAGTCTTAGTTTAACTTAGTGTTTGCTAAGGGACTAGCAAAGTCTAAGTGTGGGGGAATTTGATATACGCATTTTATGCTCGTTTCTTAACGCATTTCCCATTACGTTTAGCTATGTTATTATCTTAGTTTTTACGTTTTCCTTATTTAAATTGTTATTTTGAAGATCTTTACGGTGGAGATTAATAACGACGCAATTCGGAGGAATTTCGGCGATTTTGCGATTTTTGCGATTTTGGACCTCCGAAAATGGGCCGGGCCAAAAAGCAAATTGTGGGCCGAATTCTCAACTCTTGTTTCGGCCCATTATATGGCCCAAACCACATTAGCTCGGCTTGGAAGCCTTTTGGTGAAGAGGAAAAGTCTTGTTTTGCAACCTTTGAAGAGGCAAAGTCAACAATATCAAGCTTTGTGACTCACCTTGGTGACTCTTGCTTGCATTAAATGAAAAGATGACTTGCCATGGTGACTTGCATGGTGACTCTTGCTTAGGGTTCATCAATGGTGACTTGCATGGTGACTAAGGGTGTGACTTACCATATTGATCATTGCTTGCATTTAATGGAAGGAGGCAAGGTGGAAGAGAGAAGGCAAGCATTCCTTGCCTATAAATACCAAGGAGGCCGAACCATTCAAAGCATCACTCAATTTACTAGCCAAAGCTCTACACAAATACTCTTCCACCATAAACACTTGAAGGTTCTCTTACAAGCCGAAGCACATCTCCTCCATTTCAAGCCGAAGCAAGGTTCTAGGGTTCTCCTCCATCCAAGCCGAAGCAAAGCATCCTCCATTCTTCACAATACGCTAAGTCCCTTGTGAAGGAAAGCCATCTCCACCGTAGATCATCTAGCATTCAAGACAAAAAGTCTAACCATGATCTTCACTTTCATTTCTTTTGTTTTGTATTTGAACCTCTTGATGTATTGGAATACATTTATGTATCAAATGAAGAACAAGTTTAGATTTGTGTTTTATGCTCTTAAACCGATTTGTAATATGCATGTGTTTATGATTTCTAGCCTTTTATGCATGTTTGATACAATCTTAAAGCTTCGAATGCATGTGTTAGAAAATACGCTAAGTCCCTCTCTTTCGCATGTTTCGATGATCGTATGTTGTTTAGGATGTTTATACGCTAAGTTGCATTCCTACTCAATTATTAAGCATGTGTATTTAGTTAGAAGTTATGAATTTCGTAACTTACAAAAAGGTTTGATGCTTGAAAAGGGTAGGTTAATAAGATGAGATGATCACATGTAATTAGTAGTGTAACTTCTTATTTTTAGCAAGCATAATTAGACTTTAAGTTTCTTGATTGTTGAAACTTGTCTATGAGTAAAACATGTTAGATGCCTAAGAGTTTTAGTTGTGTTTGCATGTGATGTACTTTAATTTCGTAGATTAAACAACCAACTTCCAATCCCCCCAAACATTTACATTTCCGCCTATTAACGAAACCATGCATGCGCCCTTAATTCCCCGGATAAAGAACGATCCCTACTCGCCAATATTACAAATGACAAAAGAAGGGTTTAAATTGCAATGCGCGTAATCTGTGTTTTTAAGTTAACGTGAATGCATGTTTTGCGCGTATCACCACTGCAAGAAACTCCTTCTCGGTGGTGGTATAATTTCTTTGCGCTTCATCAAGCGTCCGAGAGGCGTAATAGATTACGCAAGGCTTCTTGTCCTTCCGCTGACCCAAGACGGCTCCTACGGCATAATCCGAGGCGTCGCACATGAGTTCAAATGGCAGAGACCAATCAGGGCTGCATAAAATAGGAGAGCTTGTAAGAAGTTCCTTCAACTTGTTGAAGGCAGCGTTGCATTCCTCGTCAAATACGAACGGGGTCTCCTTTTGCAGCAATTTACACAACGGGCGCGAGATGTGGGAAAAGTCTTTGATAAACCTACGATAAAATCCTGCGTGTCCAAGAAAAGAACGAATCTCTCTAACCGAAGTTGGAGAGGGTAAGTGACGCACAAGATCTACTTTAGATTTATCAACTTCTAACCCTTTTTCAGAAATAATATGACCTAACACGATCCCTTGCGTAACCATGAAATGGCACTTCTCCCAATTAAGCACCAAATTCGTTTCAACGCATCTTTGTAAAATAGTTTCTAAATTGTTTGAGCATGCATCGAAATCACTCCCAAATACACTAAAGTCGTCCATGAATACTTCAATAATTTTTTCAATGTACTCGGAGAAAATTGAGAGCATGCAACGTTGAAATGTACCTGGTGCATTACACAGTCCAAATGGCATTCGGCGGTATGCAAACGTTCCGAAAGGGCATGTGAACGTTGTCTTTTCTTGATCTTCCTCCGCAATGCTAATTTGGTTGTAGCCGGAGTATCCGTCGAGAAAACAATAAAATGCATGGCCGGCTAATCTTTCCAGCATTTGGTCGATGAATGGTAATGGAAAATGATCCTTGCGGTAAGTATCCTTGTTGTAGTATAGTGGTAAGTATTCCCGCCTGTCACGCGGGTGACCCGGGTTCGATCCCCGGCAGCGGCGCCAAAAATTGATACGCGCAAAACATGCATTTAACGTTAACACAAAGTAGACCCTAAAAACACAGTTCACACGTATAGCAATTTAAAACCCTTCTTTTGTCATTATAATATTGGCGAGTAGGGATCGTTCTTTATCCGGGGAATTAAGGGCGCATGCATGGTTTCGTTAATAAGCGTAAATTTAAATGTTTGGGGGGATTGGAAGTTGGTTGTTTAATCTACAAAATTAAAGTACAAAAACATGCAAACACAACTAAAACTCTTAAGCATCTAACATGATTTACTCATAGACAAGTGTTAACAATCAAGAAACTTCAAAGTCTAATTATGCTTACTAAAAATAAGAAGTTACACTACTAATTACAAGTGATCATCTCATCTTTTTAACCTTACCCTTTTTCATGCATCAAACCTTTTGTAAGTTACGAAATTCATAACTTCCAACTAAATATACATGCTTGATAATTGAGTAGGAATGCAACTTATGATACGAGCAAAACATGCATTTAACGTTAACACAAAGTAGACCCTAAAAACACAGATTACGCGCATTGCAATTTAAACCCTTCTTTTGTCATTTGTAATATTGGCGAGTAGGGATCGTTCTTTATCCGGGGAATTAAGGGCGCATGCATGAGTTCGTTAATAAGCGGAAATGTAAATGTTTGGGGGGATTGGAAGTTGGTTGTTTAATCTACGAAATTAAAGTACAAAAACATGCAAACACAACTAAAACTCTTAGGCATCTAACATGTTTTACTCATAGACAAGTTTCAACAATCAAGAAACTTAAAGTTTAATTATGCTTGCTAAAAATAAGAAGTTACACTACTAATTACATGTGATCATCTCATCTTATTAGCCTACCCTTTTCATGCATCAAACCTTTTTGTAAGTTACGAAATTCATAACTTCTAACTAAATATACATGCTTAATAATTGAGTAGGAATGCAACTTAGCGTATAAACATCCTGAACAACATACGATCATCGAAACATGCGAAAGAGAGGGACTTAGCGTATTTTCTAACACATGCATTCGAAGCTTTAAGATTGTATCAAACATGCATAAAAGGCTAGAAATCATAAACACATGCAACTTATGAATCGGTTTAAACACATAAAACACAAATCTAAACTTGTTCTTCATTTGATACATAAATGTATTCCAATACATCAAAAGGTTCAAATACAAAGCAAAAGAAATGAAAGTGAAGATCATGGTTACACTTTTTGTCTTGAATGCTTGATGATCTACGGTGGAGATGGATTTCCTTCACAAGGGACTTAGCGTATTGTGTTGGATGGAGGAGGATTGCTTCGGCTTGGATGGAGAAGATGTGCTTCGGCTTTGCTTGAGAATCCTTGAAGTGTTTATGGTGGAGGAGTATTTGTGTAGAGTTTTTGCTTGTAAAATGAGAGATGCATAATATATGGCCAGCCTCCTCTCTTATATAGGCAAGGGATGTTGCCTTCTCTCTTCCACCTTGCCTCCCTCCATTTAATGCAAGTAATGATCAATATGGCAAGTCACTCCCTTAGTCACCTTTTGTGATCATCATTTGTGAACCCTAAGCAAGAGTCACCATGCAAGTCACCATTTATAAACCCTAAGCAAGAGTCACCATGGCAAGTCACATGGCAAGTCATCTTTTGTGATGATCACAAAGCTTAGTCACTAAAATGAGTCACAAAGCTTGATATTGTTGACTTTTCAACTTCACCAAAAGGCTTCCATGCCAAAATGAATGGGTTTGGGCTTGATAATGGGCCGAAACAAGATTTGAGAAATCGGCCCATAATTTGCTTTTTGGGCCGGCCCATTTTCGGAGGTCCAAAATCGCAAAAATCGCAAAATCGCCGAAATTCCTCCAAATTGCGCCGTTATTAATCTCCACCGTAAATATCTTCAAAATAACAAATTAAATAAGGAAAACATAAAAACTAAGATAATAACATAGCTAAACGTAAAGGGAAATGCGTTAAGAAACGAGCATAAAATGCGTATATCAAATTCCCCCACACTTAGACTTTGCTAGTCCCTTAGCAAACACTAAGTTAAACTAAGACTCCCTAAGAATTTAAAACAAAGGAAAGAACATAACTAAGCCCTTAGCTAAAATTTGTCTCAGAATTTGCATAAGTATATGGTGATGGCTCACATGAATTTCAACTTGTATGCTCAACGAATTCAAGAGATAATTGCGATATAATTATGTAATGAACAAGTAAGACATAGAAAAAAAATAATGGTTATGTTATAGCTGTGCATGCTTTGAATAAAGGTTTAATAAACTCACAAAGATGCACTCATCATATTTTTCACTCATGAAAAAGGGTTCACTTAAAGTGTATATAAATTTAAACGAAAACCTCATGAATGGAGTTAATTACTTGCACAAATGAACCAAAACCATAAGCTTACTCATGCAACTTACTCTACTAATTGAAAGCTACTCATTTTAAGGATCATAAAGGACTTTTAGTGAGGTTGTAATGGGGTTAAGGCTAAGGCATTTGAAATTTAGATATGTGGTGATAAAAACGTTCCAACGACTTAGTCTAGCACCATATTCGTCCTCCATCTCCACTCGAATGTTACCATGTATACTTCAATTTAAACTACCCTTTGAGCTTTTCGGACAGGACAAAGGCCATATTTGTTCTATTTTTGGGCCTTCAATTTGTCGTAATCTCCAAATCCGCAAATAAGGGGGACGTTAATCCAATTGGTTTCTACTTTAGAACACAACATATTGCCATGAGAGATAACAATAATATTTTTTTCTTTTCATTCTCTCAAATATAATTTTTTTTCTTTTCTTTTTGGCAATCTCATACTTTTTTAGCTATTTGGACAAGTCTTTCCCCTTACTCACATTAACTCTTTTAATCTTTCCTACCAAACAATAATCTTATGTGCTAGTTTCGAAAAATTCTCACCAAGTTTCTGGAACAAGGGTAAGGATATTCTATACTAGGGTAAGTGTTTAGGTATATATGGTGATGAAAGAAAAGCTTAATGTGGGCTCAATTGGTTTATCTAGGGGTGTCGCAACTTGTGCGTACAAATGGGATCCATATGGCAATGTGGTGGAAAATCCTAAATGCCTTTAATCATTTCCGAAATCAAAGTATGTATCAACTTAAAAGCTTTGCAAATTGACATGAGTAAGTTCTAGCATTCTCTAATTCATTAAAATCTATGGCAAGCAATCAAATGAGGCATATATAAGCTAGTAGCTACGAAATGGATGTACATTCACTCGAATAAAGAACAGATAGCTCAAAAGCTCACATAGGGTTCATATGATTAAAAACTTATTCAAGCATGCGATTTCTGTACCATGTTTTGCAATTCATATCTACTACATGTTAAAAACATAAGAATATCTCAATTAGCACAAGAATGTGATTCATACGCCATATGTGTTCGTGTTGATCTAATTTCATCATCGACTAGTTAAGGGCGTCCTAAAGACTCTGAAAAACACTAATTTAGACACAATTAAATTGTAAACCTTTCCCCCACACTTAAACTCTACATTGCCCTCAATGTACTAAAGTAAAAGTATAGAATTAAACATGGAGTATAGGATCTACGAAAAATTCTAATGTAATACGCAAAAACCATTAAATTAATTAAAAGGGGAGAAGAAAACAAATCTGTTGTCTCCCTATTGGGTTGCCTCCCAATGAGCGCTCGTTTTACGTCGTTAGCTTTGGACGTGATGCATCATTTTGTTTTTGAAATGGCCGGTTCTTGGAGTTGCATCTCCTCCACGGTGTGCTCCGCAAATGCCTCAAAATAGGGCTTCAAGCGATGGCCATTTACTTTGAACTCACTACCTTTGTCGATAGATCGAATGAGAATTGCTCCATGAGGTAGAACTTGAGAAACTACGAATGGCCCCATCCATCGAGAGCGAAGCTTTCCCGGAAAGAGCTTAAGTCTTGAATTGAAAAGTAATACTTTCTGCCCAGGTTCAAAACTCTTCCCGCGAATCATCTGATCGTGGATCTTTTTCGGCTTCTCTTTGTAAATCCACGCATTGTCGAAAGCATCATTTCTGATTTCTTCTAGTTCATTAAGTTGTAGCTTCCGATGCAAGCCTGCGGCATCTCGATCGATGTTGAATTTCTTCACGGCCCACCATGCCTTGTGCTCCAATTCAACCGGAAGATGGCATGCCTTTCCATAAATTAATCGGAAAGGTGACATACCAATGGGGGTCTTGTAGGCAGTCCTGTAAACCCACAATGCATCGTCTAAGCATTGACTCCAATCTTTCCGGTTTGGACGGACGGTTCGCTCCAAAATCTTCTCGATCTCACGGTTGGAAACTTCAGCCATTCCATTTGTTTGAGGGTGGTATGGTGTGGAAACCTTGTGTTTTACGCCATACTTCCTCATTAGTGCTTCCACCGTGCGGTTGCAAAAGTGACTTCCTCCATCGCTGATTAGAACGCGTGGCATTCCAAATCTACTGAAAATGTTAGTTCGTAGGAAATCTGCAACAACTCGCGAATCATTAGTACAGGTGGCCTTTGCCTCCACCCATTTAGAAACATAATCTACTGCGAGTAAGATATAAGTAAAACCATTGGAGGGAGGAAATGGTCCCATAAAATCAATACCCCACACATCAAAAATTTCAACATTAAATATGTAGTGTTGTGGCATTTGATCTCTAGGGCCTAAATTACCGAATCTCTGGCACTTATCACATGCAGCACAATATGCATGAGCATCGCGAAATAAACTAGGCCAAAAGAAACCGCAATCTAAAATCTTAAGGGCTGTCCTCCTAGAACCAAAGTGTCCCCCACATGCTTCATTGTGACAAAAGTCTAGAATGGGCTTAAACTCACTATCTGGGATACATCTCCTAATTACTAAATCGGAGCATTGTTTCCACAAATAAGGCTCATCCCAGATAAAGGTTCTAGCATTATGCTTAAGTTTGTCACGTTGAAATTTATGCATGGTAGACGGAAACTCACCGGTAACTAAGTAATTTACGATATCTGCATACCAAGGAGTTTCCGAAGTAGTTACCTCAATTCCGAAGAGTTTTTCATCCGGAAAAGTTTCTTCAATCTCGACAGGCTCATGGTCACCTATCAAACGTGATAGGTGGTCAGCGACGACGTTTTCTACTCCCTTCTTGTCCTTGATTTCGATGTTGAATTCTTGGAGTAGAAGTATCCATCTGATAAGTCGTGGTTTTGCGTCCTTCTTGAGCATTAGATACTTCAAAGCTGCATGATCGGTAAACACAGTTACTTTAGTTTGAAGTAAATAAGATCGAAATTTATCTAAAGCAAAAACCACGGCAAGAAACTCCTTCTCGGTGGTAGTATAATTTCTTTGCGCTTCATCAAGCGTCCGAGAGGCGTAATAGATTACGCAAGGCTTCTTGTCCTTCCGCTGACCCAAGACGGCTCCTACGGCATAATCCGAGGCGTCGCACATGAGTTCAAATGGCAGAGACCAATCAGGGCTGCATAAAATAGGAGCGCTCGTGAGAAGCTCCTTCAACTTGTTGAAGGCAGCGTTGCATTCTTCATCAAAGACGAACGATGTCTCCTTTTGCAGCAGTTTACACAAAGGGCGCGAGATGTGGGAAAAGTCTTTGATAAACCTGCGATAAAATCCTGCGTGTCCAAGAAATGAACGAATCTCTCTAACCGAAGTTGGAGAGGGTAAGTGACGCACAAGATCTACTTTAGATTTATCTACTTCTAATGGATTTTCCGAGACCATCGCATGGATTTTCCGAGACCAATCTCATGAATTACTTTTACGATGGTCTCAAGCCGATTGATAGGGAATTGCTGGATGCAGCAGCCACCGGTGCATTCATGGACTTAACCGAAACCGAAGCTAGAGCTCTTCTAGAGAATCGGGCGAATAATGATGCACAATATGGAATGTCCAACAGACGAGCAGTCGGTGAAGCAAGTTCTACAACCGACGCGGACGAAAAGTACGACAAACTAGCTCATATGCTAGAGAAGGTTTTAGAACTCGAGACGACAAGAGCGAAGGCAACTCAACGGCCTGTTTGTGGCATATGTCAAACACAAGGTCACCATAACGACCAGTGCCCTCAAGTGCCGGAACAAGCAAGCGAGCCGGAGCACGCTAACGCCATCGGCGGATATCAGGGAGGACAACGGTATAACAATTACAACAACTATGTCAACCGTGATCATCCGGGGTTTAGATGGAGCAGCAACGAGGGAACTTTGAACCCTCCAGCACCTCAACAAAACTACCAACGCCCTCCATTTCAACCAAGGCCACCGATGCAGCAGGGTTCGTCTTCGCAATCCTTCACCAACCCGGATTACGACAAGATGTTGTCGCAACTTTCGGCCTCCACTCAAGTTCTCCTCGACGGACAATCGAAGACAAAGGAGACACTTGACTCACATGGCCGCGACATCACCGAAGTGAAGAAGCAGCTTAGCCAGCTTGTTGACTTCATGGGCCAAATCAAGGAAACCGGTCGGCTTCCACCTCAAACCACTCCTAATCAAAGAAACGTGAATGCTATAGTCACAAGGAGTGGGAAGATACTTGAGGAACCAAAGACCAATCGATCTCATCTTGATGAAGTCACCATTGAGGACATCACCAACGAAGAAGAAGATGAGATCGATCCGGCAATTCAAGAGGCCGAGAAAAAGAAGGTGACGCCTAATGTCACCAAGGCACAATCACCTCCACATCCTACCCCAATCAAAGGTAAAAACCATATTCCTTCAAATACGGTTATTACTAATTCTCCGTTTGCTGTTGCACCTTTCCCTAGCAGATTAAATAAATCAAAGAAGAAGGATGCCCAATATGAAGATATTTTGGACATCTTCTGAAAGGTGCAAGTGAATTTGCCCTTGATCGAGTGCATAAAACAGGTGCCGATATACGCGAAATTTCTCAAAGAATTATGCACACAGAGGAGGCAAACTCGAGAGAAGGAGGTTGTGAAGGTGAACGCAACCGTTTCGGCGGTTTTGCAGCGTCGGCTACCCCCAAAACTGAAGGACCCAGGGAGCTTTGCAGTTCCTTGCGTAATCGGTGACACCCACTTCGAAGACGTAATGCTTGATCTAGGAGCTTCCATCAACGTCATGCCTTACTATCTTTTCGAATCGATGGAGCTTGGAGATCTCAAGCAAGATGGTGTTGTCATCCAGTTAGCCGATCGCACCCACAAGTATCCGAGGGGATACGTAGAAGATGTTCTCGTGCAAGTCAACAACTTTATATTCCCAGCCGATTTCTATATAGTTGACATGGAAGACAGTCCACTGAACACCACGCCACTGCTGCTTGGGCGACCTTTCATGCGGACTGCGAGAACGAAGATTGATGTGTTTCAAGGCACTTTCTCCATGGAGATTGATGGAGAAAGAATCGAGTTCAACATCCTGGACGGGATGAAGTTTCCAATGTCGAGCGTAGCTGCCATTTCGACATACGATCCTGTGGATACCTTAGCACAAGGCTACCTCGACACCATCAATGAGGATGAACTCGACATGGCCATTCAACTTGGGCATGACGGCCTTCTCGAGGCCTTACTAGAGCTTGAACCTGGAATTCAAGACATGGCCATGGCCCTAAATGCGGCACCACGAAAAGTAAGCTTTTCTCCTCCTTTACCAATTACTTTTGGTACTAATAAAATCGTTCCTTCCATCGTAGAAGCTCCAGTTTTAGAACTCAAGCTACTACCGGACCATCTGAAGTATGCGTACTGATACGTGCAAAACATGCATTTAACGTTAACACAAAGTAGACCCTAAAAACACCGATTACGCGCATAGCAATTTAAACCCTTCTTTTGTCATTTGTAATATTGGCGAGTAGGGATCGTTCTTTATCCGGGGAATTAAGGGCGCATGCATGGTTTCGTTAATAAGCGGAAATGTAAATGTTTGGGGGGATTGGAAATTGGTTGTTTTAATCTACGAAATTAAAGTACATAACATGCAAACACAACTAAACTCTTAGGCATCTAACATGTTTTACTCATAGACAAGTTTCAACAATCAAGAAACTTAAAGTCTAATTATGCTTGCTAAAAATAAGAAGTTACACTACTAATTACATGTGATCATCTCATCTTATTAACCTACCCTTTTCATGTATCAAACCTTTTTGTAAGTTCCGAAATTCATAACTTCTAACTAAATACACATGCTTAATAATTGAGTAGGAATGCAACTTAGCGTATAAACATCCTAAACAACTTACGATCATCGAAACATGCGAAAGAGAGGGACTTAGCGTATTTTCTAACACATGCATTCGAAGCTTTAAGATTGTATCAAACATGCATAAAAGGCTAGAAATCATAAACACATGCATATTACAAATCAGTTTAAACACATAAAACACAAATCTAAACTTGTTCTTCATTTGATACACAAATCTAAACTTGTTATTCCAATACATCAAAAGATTCAAATACAAAGCTAAAGAAATGAAAGTGAAGATCATGGTTACACTTTTTGTCTTGAGTGCTTGATGAACTACGGTGGAGATGGCTTTCCTTCACAAGGGACTTAGCGTATTGTGAGGGATGGAGAATGATAGCTTCGGCTTGGAGGAGGAGATGGATGCTTCGGTTTGGAATGGAGGAGGAGATGCTTCGGCTTGGAATGGAGGAGATGGATGCTTCGGCTTTGTGTGAACCTTCAAGTGTTTAATGGTGGAGGAGTATTTGTGTAGAGCTTTGGCTTAGTAAAATGAGTGATGGTCTGTTTTATGGCTGCCTCCTCTCTTATATAGGCAAGGGATGTTGCCTTCTCTCTTCCACCTTGCCTCCCTCCATTTAATGCAAGCAATGATCAATATGGCAAGTCTCACCCTTAGTCACCATGCAAGTCACCATTGATGAACCCTAAGCAAGAGTCACCATGCAAGTCACCATGGCAAGTCATCTTTTCATTTAATGCAAGCAAGAGTCACCAAGGTGAGTCACAAAGCTTGATATTGTTGACTTGCCTCTTCAAAGGTTGCAAAACAAGACTTTTCCTCTTCACCAAAAGCCATCCAAGCCGAATTAATATGGTTTGGGCTTGATAATGGGCCGAAACAAGAGTTGAGAATTCGGCCCACAATTTGCTTTTTGGGCCGGCCCATTTTCGGAGGTCCAAAATCGCAAAAATCGCAAAATCGCCGAAATTCCTCCGAATTGCGTCGTTATTAATCTCCACCGTAAATATCTTCAAAATAACAAATTAAATAAGAAAAACATAAAAACTAAGATAATAACATAGCTAAACGTAAAGGGAAATGCGTTAAGAAACGAGCATAAAATGCGTATATCACGTACTTGGGCGAGAATGAAACCTTACCGGTCATTATTTCGTCCGCGCTAGAAGAGGAGCAGGAGGAGAAGCTCGTGAGTGTGCTCAAACGGTACAAACCCGCAATAGGCTGGACACTTGCGGACATCAAGGGAATAAATCCAGCAACCTGTGTGCATAGGATTTTCCTTGAAGAAGGCACCAAGCCTACGCGGGAAGCACAACGTCGGCTCCACCCTCCGATGATGGAGGTGGTAAAAAAGGAGGTAATTAAACTCATGGACTGTGGAGTTATTTACCCTATTTCTGATAGCCGTTGGGTTTCCCCAGTGCAGGTAGTACCCAAGAAATCAGGAATAACCGTCGTCGAGAATCTGGAAAATGAACTTGTGCTACAACGGACGATCACTGGACACCGAGTGTGCATTGATTACCGGAAGCTAAACGCTGCAACCCGCAAGGATCATTTTCCCTTACCATTCATCGACCAAATGCTGGAAAGATTAGCCGGCCATGCATTTTATTGTTTTCTCGACGGATATTCCGGCTACAACCAAATTAGCATTGCGGAGGAAGATCAAGAAAAGACAACGTTCACGTGCCCGTTCGGAACGTTTGCCTATCGCCGCATGCCATTTGGACTGTGTAACGCACCAGGTACATTTCAACGTTGCATGCTCTCAATTTTCTCCGAGTACATTGAAAAAATTATTGAAGTATTCATGGACGACTTTAGTGTATTTGGGAGTGATTTTGATGCATGCTTAAACAATTTAGAAATAATTTTACAAAGATGCGTTGAAACGAACTTGGTGCTTAATTGGGAGAAGTGCCATTTCATGGTTACGCAAGGGATCGTGTTAGGTCATATTATTTCTGAAAAAGGGTTAGAAGTTGATAAATCTAAAGTAGATCTTGTGCGTCACTTACCCTCTCCAACTTCGGTTAGAGAGATTCGTTCTTTTCTTGGACACGCAGGATTTTATCGTAGGTTTATCAAAGACTTTTCCCACATCTCGCGCCCGTTGTGTAAACTGCTGCAAAAGGAGACCCCGTTCGTCTTTGATGAAGAATGCAACGCTGCCTTCAACAAGTTGAAGGAGCTTCTCACGAGCGCTCCTATTTTGTGCAGCCCTGATTGGTCTCTGCCATTTGAACTCATGTGCGACGCCTCGGATTATGCCGTAGGAGCCGTCTTGGGTCAGCGGAAGGACAAGAAGCCTTGCGTAATCTATTACGCCTCTCGGACGCTTGATGAAGCGCAAAGAAATTATACTACCACCGAGAAGGAGTTTCTTGCCGTGGTTTTTGCTTTAGATAAATTTCGATCTTATTTACTTCAAACTAAAGTAACTGTGTTTACCGATCATGCAGCTTTGAAGTATCTAATGCTCAAGAAGGACGCAAAACCACGACTTATCAGATGGATACTTCTACTCCAAGAATTCAACATCGAAATCAAGGACAAGAAGGGAGTAGAAAACGTCGTCGCTGACCACCTATCACGTTTGATAGGTGACCATGAGCCTGTCGAGATTGAAGAAACTTTTCCGGATGAAAAACTCTTCGGAATTGAGGTAACTATTTCGGAAACTCCATGGTATGCAGATATCGTAAATTACTTAGTTACCGGTGAGTTTCCGTCTACCATGCATAAATTTCAACGTGACAAACTTAAGCATAATGGTAGAACCTTTATCTGGGATGAGCCTTATTTATGGAAACAATGCTCCGATTTTGTAATTAGGAGATGTATCCCGGATAGTGAGTTTAAGCCCATTCTAGACTTTTGTCACAATGAAGCATGTGGGGGACACTTTGGTTCTAGGAGGACAGCCCTTAAGATTTTAGATTGCGGTTTCTTTTGGCCTAGTTTATTTCGCGATGCTCATGCATATTGTGCTGCATGTGATAAGTGCCAGAGATTCGGTAATTTAGGCCCTAGAGATCAAATGCCACAACACCACATATTTAATGTCGAAATTTTTGATGTGTGGGGTATTGATTTCATGGGACCATTTCCTCCTTCCAATGGTTTTACTTACATTTTACTCGCAGTAGATTATGTTTCTAAATGGGTGGAGGCAAAGGCCACCCGTACTAATGATTCGCGAGTTGTTGCAGATTTCCTACGAACTAACATTTTCAGTAGATTTGGAATGCCACGCGTTCTAATCAGCGATGGAGGAAGTCACTTTTGCAACCGCACGGTGGAAGCACTAATGAGGAAGTATGGCGTAAAACACAAGGTTTCCACACCATACCACCCTCAAACCAATGGAATGGCCGAAGTTTCCAACCGTGAGATCAAGAAGATATTGGAGCGAACCGTCTGATACGAACAAAACATGCATTTAACGTTAACACAAAGTAGACCCTAAAAGCACAGATTACGCGCATTGCAATTTAAACCCTTCTTTTGTCATTTATAATATTGGCGAGTAGGGATCGTTCTTTATCCGGGGAATTAAGGGCGCATGCATGGTTTCGTTATTATGCGGAAATGTAAATATTTGGGGGGATTGGAAGTTGGTTATTTAATCTACGAATTTAAAGTACATAACATGCAAACACAACTAAAACTCTTAGGCATCTAACATGTTTTACTCATAGACAAGTTTCAACAATCAAGAAACTTAAAGTCTAATTATGCTTGCTAAAAATAAGAAGTTACACTATTAATTACATGTGATCAACTCATCTTATTAACCTACCCTTTTCATGCATCAAACCTTTGTGTAAGTTGCGAAATTCATAACTTATAACTAAGTACACATGCTTGATAATTGTGTAGGAATGCAACTTAGCGTATAAACATCCTAAACAACATACGATCATCGAAACATGCAAAAGAGAGGGACTTAGCGTATTTTCTAATACATGCATTCGAAGCTTTAAGATTGTATCAAACATGCATAAAAAGCTATAAATCATAAACACATGCATATTACAAATCGGTTTAGGCACATGAAACACAAATCTAAACTTGTTATTCATTTGATACACAAATCTAAACTTTCTAAACTTGTTATTCCAATACATCAAAAGATTCACATACAAAGCTAAAGAAATGAAAGTGAAGATCATGGTTACACTTTTTATCTTGAGTGCTTGATGAACTACGGTGGAGATGGACTTCCTTCACAAGGGACTTAGCGTATTGTGAGGGATGGAGGATGGTTTGCTTCGGCTTGGAAGGATGGAGGAACCCTAGCTTGCTTCGGCCTTGAATGGAGGAAGATGATGCTTCGGCTTGGTGTGTGAACTCTTAAGTGTTTAATGGTGGAGGAGTATTTGTGTAGAGCTTTGCTTAGTAAAATGAGTGATGGATCTGTTTTATGGCTGCCTCCTCCCTTATATAGGCAAGGGATTCATGCCTTCTCTCTTCCACCTTGCCTCCTCCATTTAATGCATGCAATGATCATTAAGGCAAGTCACACACTTAGTCACCATTGCCGAACCCTAAGCATGAATCACCTAGCTTGTCACCATGGCAAGTCATCTTTTCATTCAATGCAAAGCAAGAGTCACCTAGTGTAGTCACCATTTGGGATTATTAGCTTGATAATGTTGACTTGCCCTTTCAAAACAAGACTTTTCCTCTTCACCAAAAGGCATCTAGGCCGAATTACATGGGTTTGGGCTTGTTAATGGGCCGAAACAAGAGTTGAGAAATCGGCCCATAATTTGCTTTTTGGGCCGGCCCATTTTTCGTGGTCCGAAATCGCAAAAATCGCAAAATCGCCGAAATTCCTCTGAATTGCGCCGTTATTAATCTCCACCGTAAATATCTTCAAAATAACAATTTAAGTAAGGAAAACATAAAAACTAAGATAATAACATAGCTAAACGAAAAGGGAAATGCGTTAAGAAACGGGCATAAAATGCGTATATCACCGTCTGCCCCAACCGGAAAGATTGGAGTCAATGCTTAGACGATGCATTGTGGGCTTACAGGACTGCCTACAAGACCCCCATTGGTATGTCACCTTTCCGACTAATTTATGGGAAGGCGTGCCATCTTCCGGTTGAATTGGAGCACAAGGCATGGTGGGCCGTGAAGAAATTCAACATCGATCGAGATGCAGCAGGCTTGCATCGGAAGCTACAACTTAATGAACTAGAAGAAATCAGAAATGATGCTTTCGACAATGCGTGGATTTACAAAGAGAAGACGAAAAAGATCCACGATCAGATGATTCGCGGGAAGAGTTTTGAACCTGGGCAGAAAGTATTGCTTTTCAATTCAAGACTTAAGCTCTTTCCGGGAAAGCTTCGCTCTCGATGGATGGGGCCATTCGTAGTTTCTCAAGTTCTACCTCATGGAGCAATTCTCATTGATATACGCATTTTATGCTCGTTTCTTAACGCATTTCCCTTTACGTTTAGCTATGTTATTATCTTAGTTTTTATGTTTTCCTTATTTAATTTGTTATTTTGAAGATATTTACGGTGGAGATTAATAACGGCGCAATTTGGAGGAATTTCGGCGATTTTGCGATTTTTGCGATTTTGGACCTCCGAAAATGGGCCGGCCCAAAAAGCAAATTATGGGCCGATTTCTCAAATCTTGTTTCGGCCCATTATCAAGCCCAAACCCATTCATTTTGGCATGGAAGCCTTTTGGTGAAGTTGAAAAGTCAACAATATCAAGCTTTGTGACTCATTTTAGTGACTAAGCTTTGTGATCATCACAAAAGATGACTTGCCATGTGACTTGCCATGGTGACTCTTGCTTAGGGTTTATAAATGGTGACTTTCATGGTGACTCTTGCTTAGGGTTCACAAATGATGATCACAAAAGGTGACTAAGGGAGTGACTTGCCATATTGATCATTACTTGCATTAAATGGAGGGAGGCAAGGTGGAAGAGAGAAGGCAACATCCCTTGCCTATATAAGAGAGGAGGCTGGCCATATATTATGCATCTCACATTTTACAAGCAAAAACTCTACACAAATACTCCTCCACCATAAACACTTCAAGGATTCTCAAGCAAAGCCGAAGCACATCTTCTCCATCCAAGCCGAAGCAATCCTCCTCCATCCAACACAATACGCTAAGTCCCTTGTGAAGGAAATCCATCTCCACCGTAGATCATCAAGCATTCAAGACAAAAAGTGTAACCATGATCTTCACTTTCATTTCTTTTGCTTTGTATTTGAACCTTTTGATGTATTGGAATACATTTATGTATCAAATGAAGAACAAGTTTAGATTTGTGTTTTATGTGTTTAAACCGATTCATAAGTTGCATGTGTTTATGATTTCTAGCCTTTTATGCATGTTTGATACAATCTTAAAGCTTCGTAAGCATGTGTTAGAAAATACGCTAAGTCCCTCTCTTTCGCATGTTTCGATGATCGTATGTTGTTTAGGATGTTTATACGCTAAGTTGCATTCCTACTCAATTATTAAGCATGTATATTTAGTTAGAAGTTATGAATTTCGTAACTTACAAAAAGGTTTGATGCATGAAAAGGGTAGGCTAATAAGATGAGATGATCACATGTAATTAGTAGTGTAACTTCTTATTTTTAGCAAGCATAATTAAACTTTAAGTTTCTTGATTGTTGAAACTTGTCTATGAGTAAAACATGTTAGATGCCTAAGAGTTTTAGTTGTGTTTGCATGTTTTTGTACTTTAATTTCGTAGATTAAACAACCAACTTCCAATCCCCCCAAACATTTACATTTCCGCTTATTAACGAAACCATGCATGCGCCCTTAATTCCCCGGATAAAGAACGATCCCTACTCGCCAATATTACAAATGACAAAAGAAGGGTTTAAATTGCAATGCGCGTAATCTGTGTTTTTAAGTTAACGTGAATGCATGTTTTGCGCGTATCACTCATTCGATCTATCGACAAAGGTAGTGAGTTCAAAGTAAATGGCCATCGCTTGAAGCCCTATTTTGATGCATTTGCGGAGCACACCGTGGAGGAGATGCAACTCCATGAACCGGCCATTTCAAAAACAAAATGATGCATCACGTCCAAAGCTAACGACGTAAAACAAGCGCTCATTGGGAGGCAACCCAATAGGGAGACAACAGATTTGTTTTCTTCTCCCCTTTTAATTAATTTAATGGCTTTTGCATTTTAAATTAGAATTTTCGTAGATCCTATACTCCATGTTTAATTCTATACATTTACTTTAAGTACATTGAGGGCAATGTAGAGTTTAAGTGTGGGGGAAGGGTTTACAATTTAATTGTGTCTAAATTAGTGTTTTTCAGAGTCTTTAGGACGCCCTTAACTAGTCGATGATGAAATTTGACCGAAACGAACACATATGGCGTATGAATCACATGCATCGAATTCTTGTGCTAATTGAGATATTCTATATGTTTTTAACATGTAGTAGATATGAATTGCAAAGCATGGTACAGAAATCGCATGTTTGAATAAGTTTTTAATCATATGAACCCTATGTGAGCTTTTGAGCTATCTGTTCTTTATTCGAGTGAATATACATCCATTTCGTAGCTACTAGCTTATATATGCCTCATTTGATTGCTTGCCCCAGATTTTAATGAACTAGAGAATACTAGAACTTACTCATGTCAATTTGCAAAGCTTTTAAGTTGATACATACTTTGATTTTGGAAATGATTAAAGGCATTTAGGATTTTCCACCACATTGCCATATATCCATGTATCCCATTTGTACGCACAAGTTGCGACACCCCTAGATAAACCAATTGAGCCCACGTTAAGCTTTTCTTTCATAACCATATGTACCTAAACACTTACCCTAGTGTAGAATATCCTTACCTTTGTTCCGGAAACTTGGTGAGAATTTTTCGAAACTAGCACATAAGATTATGGTTTGGTAGGAAAGATTGAAAGAGTTAATGTGAGTAAGGGGAAAGACTTGTCCAAATAGCTAAAAAAGTATGTGATTGCCAAAAAGAAAAGAAAAAAATTATATTTGAGAGAATGAAAAGAAAAAAAATTATTATCTCTCATGGCAATATGTTGTGTTCTAAGAATAACCATTTGGATTAACGTCCCCCTTTATTTACGGATTTGGAGTTTACGATAAATTGAAGGCCTAAAAATAGAACAAAATATGGCCTTTGTCCTGTCTGAAAAGCTAAAAGGGTAGCTTAGATTGAAGTATACATGGTAACATACAAATGGAGATGGAGGACTAATATGGTGCTAGACTAAGTCATTGGAACATTTTTATCACCACATATCTAAATTTCGAATGCCTTAGCCTTAACCCCATTACAACCTCACTAAAAGTCCTTTATGATCCTTAAAATGAGTAGCTTTCAATTAGTAGAGTAAGTTGCATGAGTAAGCTTATGGTTTTGGTTCATTTGTGCAAGTAATCAAACTTTATTCATGTGGTTTTCATTTCAATTCATATACACTTTAAGTGAACCATTTTCATGAGTGAAAAATATGATGAGTGCATCCTTGTGAGTTGATTAAACCTTTATTCAAAGCATGCACAGCTATAACATAACCATTGTTTTCTCTATGTCTTACTTGTTCATTACATAATTATATCGCAATTATCTCTTGAATTTGTTGAGCATACAAGTTGAAATTCATGTGAGCCATCGCCATATACTTATGAAAATTCTGAGACAAATTTTAGTTAAGGGCTTAGTTATGTTCTTTCCTTTGTTTTAAATTCGTAGAAGAGTCTTAGTTTAACTTAGTGTTTGCTAAGGGACTAGCAAAGTCTAAGTGTGGGGGAATTTGATATACGCATTTTATGCTCGTTTCTTAACGCATTTCCCTTTACGTTTAGCTATGTTATTATCTTAGTTTTTACTTTTTCCTTATTTAAATTGTTATTTTGAAGATCTTTACGGTGGAGATTAATAACGACACAATTCGGAGGAATTTCGGCGATTTTGCGATTTTTGCGATTTTGGACCTCCGAAAATGGGCCGGGCCAAAAAGCAAATTGTGGGCCGAATTCTCAACTCTTGTTTCGGCCCATTATCAAGCCCAAACCACATTAGTTCGGCTAGGAAGGCTTTTGGTGAAGAGGAAAAGTCTTGTTTTGCAACCTTTGAAGAGGCAAAGTCAACAATATCAAGCTTTGTGACTCACCTTGGTGACTCTTGCTTGCATTAAATGAAAAGATGACTTGCCATGGTGACTTGCATGGTGACTCTTGCTTAGGGTTCATCAATGGTGACTTGCATGGTGACTAAGGGTGTGACTTGCCATATTGATCATTGCTTGCATTTAATGGAAGGAGGCAAGGTGGAAGAGAGAAGGCAAGCATTCCTTGCTGATACGCGCAAAACATGCCTTTAAAGTTAATGATCAATAGACCTTAAAAACACCGATTACGCGCATTGCAATTTAAACCCTTTGTTTTGTCATTTATAATATCGGCGAGTAGGGATCGTTCTTTATCCGGGGAATTAAGGGCGCATGCATGGTTTCGTTATTAAGCGGAAATGTAAATGTTTGGGGGGATTGGAAGTTGGTTATTTAATCTACGAATTTAAAGTACATAACATGCAAACACAACTAAAACTCTTAGGCATCTAACATGTTTTACTCATAGACAAGTTTCAACAATCAAGAAACTTAAAGTCTAATTATGCTTGCTAAAAATAAGAAGTTACACTACTAATTACATGTGATCAACTCATCTTATTAACCTACCCTTTTCATGCATCAAACCTTTTTGTAACTTGCGAAATTCATAACTTCTAACTAAATACACATGCGTGATAATTGTGTAGGAATGCAACTTAGCGTATAAACATCCTAAACAACTTACGATCATCGAAACATGCAAAAGAGAGGGACTTAGCGTATTTTCTAATACATGCATTCGAAGCTTTAAGATTGTATCAAACATGCATAAAAAGCTATAAATCACAAACACATGCATATTACAAATCGGTTTAGGCACATGAAACACAAATCTAAACTTGTTATTAATTTGATACACAAATCTAAACTTTCTAAACTTGTTATTCCAATACATCAAAAGATTCAAATACAAAGCTAAAGAAATGAGAGTGAAGATCATGGTTACACTTTTTGTCTTGAGTGCTTGATGAACTACGGTGGAGATGGACTTCCTTCACAAGGGACTTAGCGTATTGTGTTGGATGGAGGAGGCTTGATAGCTTCGGCTTGGAAGGAGTAACCTTGCTTGCTTCGGCTTGGAATGGTAAAGGATGTGCTTCGGCTTTGTAATGAACTTTGGAGTGTTTATGGTGGAAGAGTATTTGTGTAGAGCTTTGGCTTGTAAAATGAGAGATGATGCTTGAATGGTTCGGCCTCCTCCCCTTTTATAGGCAAGGAATGCTTGCCTTCTCTCTTCCACCTTTCCTCCCTCCATTTAATGCATGTAATGATCATTAAGGCAAGTCACACCCTTAGTCACACACTTAGTCACCATTTGTGAACCCTAAGCATGAATCACCATGTGTAGTCACCATGGCAAGTCATCTTTTCAATTAATGCAAGCCTTAGTCACCTTGTGTAGTCACCATTTGTGATCATTAGCTTGATAATGTTGACTTGCCCTTTCAAAACATGACTTTTCCTCTTCACCAAAAGGCTTCCTTGCCGAATTGTTTGGGTTTGGGCTTGATAATGGGCCGAAACAAGAGTTGAGAATTCGGCCCACAATTTGCTTTGTGGCCCGGCCCATTTTCGGAGGTCCAAAATCGCAAAAATTGCAAAATCGCCGAAATTCCTCCGAATTGCGTCGATATTAATCTCCACCGTAATGAACTTCAAAATAACAATTTAAATAAGGAAAACATAAAACTAAGATAATAACATAGCTAAACGTAAAGGGAAATGCGTTAAGAAACGAGCATAAAATGCGTATATCAAATTCCCCCACACTTAGACTTTGCTAGTCCCTTAGCAAACACTAAGTTAAACTAAGACTCTCTAAGAATTTAAAACAAAAGAAAGAACAACTAAGCCCTTAGCTAAAATTTGTCTCAGAATTTTCATAAGTATATGGCGATGGCTCACATGAAATTCAACTTGTATGCTCAACGATTTCAAGAGATAATTGTGATATAATTATGTAATGAACAAGTAAGACATAGAGAAAACAATGGTTATGTTATAGCTGTGCATGCTTTGAATAAAGGTTTAATCAACTCACAAGGATGCACTCATCATATTTTTCACTCATGAAAAGGGTTTACTTTAAAGTGTATATGAATTTAACGAAAACCATATGAATGAAGTTAATTACTTGCACAAATGAACCAAAACCATAAGCTTACTCATGCAACTTACTCTACTAATTGAAAGCTACTCATTTTAAGGATCATAAAGGACTTTTAGTGAGGTTGTAATGGGGTTAAGGCTAAGGCATTCGAAATTTAGATATGTGGTGATAAAAACGTTCCAACGACTTAGTCTAGCACCATATGTGTCCTCTATCTCCACTCGAATGTTACCATGTAAACATCAATCTTAAACTACCCTTTGAGCTTTTCGGACAGGACAAAGGCCAAATTTTGTTCTATTTTTAGGCCTTCAATTTATCGTAAACTCCAAATCCGCAAATAAGGGGGACGTTAATCCAATTGGTTTCTACTTTGCAACATATTGCCATGAGAGATAATAATTTTTTTCTTTTCATTCTCTCAAATATAATTTTTTCTTTTCTTTTTGGCAATCTCATACTTTTTTTAGCTATTGGACAAGTCGTTCCCCTCACTCACATTAACTCTTTCAATCCTTCCTACCAAACCATAATCTTATGTGCTAGTTTCGAAAAATTCTCACCAAGTTTCCGGAACAAAGGTAAGGATATTCTATACTAGGGTAAGTGTTTAGGTATATATGGTGATGAAAGAAAAGCTTAACGTGGGCTCAATTGGTTTATCTAGGGGTGTCGCAACTTGTGCGTACAATTGGGATACATGGATATTTGGCGAAGTGGTGGAAACTCCTAAATGCCTTTAATCATTTCCAAAATCAAAGTATGTATCAACTTAAAAGCTTTGCAAATTGACATGAGTAAGTTCTAGCATTCTCTAGTTCATTAAAATCTATGGCAAGCTATTGAATGAGGCATATATAAGCTAGTAGCTACGAAATGGATGTATATTCATTCGATTAAAGAACAGATAGCTCAAAAGCTCACATAGGGTTCATATGATTAAAAACTTATTCAAACATGCGATTTTCTGTACCATGTTTTGCAATTTATATCTACTACATGTTAAAAACATATAGAATATCTCAATTAGCACAAGAATTCGATGCATGTGATTCATACGCCATATGTGTTCGTATTGGTCAAATTTCATCATCGACTAGTTAAGGGCGTCCTAAAGACTCTGAAAAACACTAATTTAGACACAATTAAATTGTAAACCCTTCCCCCACACTTAAACTCTACATTGCCCTCAATGTACTAAAGTAACAGTATAGATTTAAACATGGAGTATAGGATCTACGAAAATTTTAATCTAATCCGAAAAAGCCATTAAATTAAGTAAAAGGGGAGAAGAAAACAAATCTGTTGTCTCCCTATTGGGTTGCCTCCCAACAAGCGCTCGTTTTACGTCGTTAGCTTTGGACGTGATGCATCAGTTTGGTTTTGAAATGGCCGGTTCTTGGAGTTGCATCTCCTCCACGGTGTGCTCCGCAAATGCCTCAAAATAGGGCTTCAAGCGATGGCCATTTACTTTGAACTCACTACCCTTGTCGATAGATCGAATGAGAACTGCTCCATGAGGTAGGACTTGAGAAACTATGAATGGCCCCATCCATCGAGAGCGAAGCTTTCCCGGAAAGAGCTTAAGTCTTGAATTGAAAAGTAATACTTTCTGCCCTGGTTCAAAACTCTTCCCGCGAATCATCTGATCGTGGATCTTTTTCGTCTTTTCTTTGTAAATCCACGCATTGTCGAAAGCATCATTTCTGATTTCTTCAAGTTCACAAAGTTGAAGCTTCCGATGTAAGCCTGCGGCATCTCGATCAATGTTGAATTTCTTCACGGCCCACCATGCCTTGTGCTCTAGTTCAACCGGAAGATGGCACGCCTTCCCATAAATTAATCGGAAAGGTGACATACCAATGGGGGTCTTGTAGGCAGTCCTGTAAGCCCACAATGCATCGTCTAAGCATTGACTCCAATCTTTCCGGTTGGGGCGGACGGTTCGCTCCAGAATCTTCTTTATCTCACGGTTGGAAACTTCAGCCATTCCATTGGTTTGAGGGTGGTATGGTGTGGAAACCTTGTGTTTTACGCCATACTTCCTCATTAGTGCTTCCACCGTGCGGTTGCAAAAGTGACTTCCTCCATCGCTGATTAGAACGAGTGGCATTCCAAATCTACTGAAAATGTTAGTTCGTAGGAAATCTGCAACAACTCGCGAATCATTAGTACGAGTGGCCTTTGCCTCCACCCATTTAGAAACATAATCTACTGCGAGTAAAATGTAAGTAAAACCATTGGAAGGAGGAAATGGTCCCATAAAATCAATACCCCACACATCAAAAATTTCAACATTAAATATGTAGTGTTGTGGCATTTGATCTTTAGGCCCTAAATTACCGAATCTTTGGCACTTATCACATGTAGCGCAATATGCATGAGCATCGCGAAATAAACTAGGCCAAAAGAAACCGCAATCTAAAATTTTAAGGGCTGTCCTCCTAGAACCAAAGTGTCCCCCACATGCTTCATTGTGACAAAAGTCTAGAATGGGCTTAAACTCACTATCCGGGATACATCTCCTAATTACTAAATCGGAGCATTGTTTCCATAAATAAGGCTCATCCCAGATAAAGGTTCTAGCATTATGCTTTAGTTTGTCACGTTGAAATTTATGCATGGTAGACGGAAACTCACCGGTAACTAAATAATTTACAATATCGGCATACCAAGGAGTTTCCGGAATAGTTACCTCAATTCCGAAGAGTTTTTCATCCGGAAAAGTTTCTTCAATCTCGACAGGCTCATGGTCACCTATCAAACGTGATAGGTGGTCAGCGACGACGTTTTCTACTCCCTTCTTATCCTTGATTTCGATGTTGAATTCTTGGAGTAGAAGTATCCATCTGATGAGTCGTGGTTTTGCGTCCTTTTTGAGCATTAGATACTTCAAAGCTGCATGATCGGTAAACACAGTTACTTTAGTTTGAAGTAAATAAGATCGAAATTTATCTAATGCAAAAACCACAGCAAGAAACTCCTTCTCGGTGGTAGTATAATTTCTTTGCGCTTCATCAAGCGTCCGAGAGGCGTAATAGATTACGCAAGGCTTCTTGTCCTTCCGCTGACCCAAGACGGCTCCTACGGCATAATCCGAGGCGTCGCACATGAGTTCAAATGGCAGAGACCAATCAGGGCTGCATAAAATAGGAGCGCTCGTGAGAAGCTCCTTCAACTTGTTGAAGGCAGCGTTGCATTCTTCATCAAAGACGAACGGGGTCTCCTTTTGCAGCAGTTTACACAAGGGGCGGGAAATGTGGGAAAAGTCCTTGATAAACCTACGATAAAATCCTGCGTGTCCAAGAAATGAACGAATCTCTCTAACCGAAGTTGGAGAGGGTAAGTGACGCACAAGATCTACTTTAGATTTATCTACTTCTAACCCTTTTTCCGAAATAATATGACCTAACACTATCCCTTGCGTAACCATAAAATGGCACTTCTCCCAATTAAGCACCAAGTTCGTTTCAACGCATCTTTGTAAAATTGTTTCTAAATTGTTTAAGCATGCATCAAAATCACTCCCAAATACACTAAAGTCGTCCATGAATACTTCAATAATTTTTTCAATGTACTCGGAGAAAATTGAGAGCATGCAACGTTGAAATGTACCTGGTGCGTTACACAGTCCAAATGGCATGCGGCGATAGGCAAACGTTCCGAACGGGCACGTGAACGTTGTCTTTTCTTGATCTTCCTCCGCAATGCTAATTTGGTTGTAGCCGGAGTATCCGTCGAGAAAACAATAAAATGCATGGCCGGCTAATCTTTCCAGCATTTGGTCGATGAATGGTAATGGAAAATGATCCTTGCGGGTTGCGGCGTTGAGCTTCCGGTAATCAATGCACACTCGGTGTCCAGTGATCGTCCGTTGTGGCACAAGTTCATTTTCCAGATTCTCGACGACGGTAATTCCCGATTTCTTAGGTACTACCTGCACTGGGGAAACCCAACGGCTATCAGAAATAGGGTAAATAACTCCACAGTCCATGAGTTTAATTACCTCCTTTTTTACCACCTCCATCATCGGAGGGTGGAGCCGACGTTGTGCTTCCCGCGTAGGCTTGGTGCCTTCTTCAAGGAAAATCCTATGCACACAAGTTGCTGGATTTATTCCCTTGATGTCCGCAAGTGTCCAGCCTATTGCGGGCTTGTACCTCTTTAGTACACTCACGAGCTTCTCCTCCTGTTCCTCTTCTAGCGCGGACGAAATAATGACCGGTAAAGTTTCATTCTCGCCCAAGTACGCATACTTAAGATGGTCCGGTAGTAGCTTGAGTTCTAAAACGGGAGCTTCTACAATGGAAGGAACCATTTTATTAGTACCAAAAGTAATTGGTATAGGAGGAGAAAAGCTTACTTTTCGTGGTGCCTCATTTAGGGCCATGGCCATGTCTTGAATACGAGGTTCAAGCTCTAGTAAGGCCTCGAGAAGGCCGTCATGCCCAAGTTGAATGGCCATGTCGAGTTCATCCTCATTGATGGTGTCGAGGTAGCCTTGTGCTAAGGTATCCACGGAATCGTATGTCGAAATGGCAGCTACGCTCGACATTGGAAACTTCATTCCGTCCAGGATGTTGAACTCGATTCTTTCTCCATCAATCTCCATGGAGAAAGTGCCTTGGAAAACATCAATCTTCGTCCTCGCAGTCCGCATGAAAGGTCGTCCAAGCAGCAATGGCGTGGTGTTCAATGGACTCTCTTCCATGTCAACTATGTAGAAATCGGCTGGGAATATCAAGTTGTTGACTTGTACGAGAACGTCTTCTACGTATCCCCTCGGATACTTGTGGGTGCGATCGGCTAACTGGATGACAACACCATCTTGCTTGAGATCTCCAAGCTCCATCGATTCGAAAAGATAGTAAGGCATGACGTTGATGGAGGCTCCAAGATCAAGCATCACATCTTGGAAGTGGGTGTCACCGATTACGCAAGGAACTGCAAAGCTCCCTGGGTCCTTCAGTTTTGGGGGTAGCCGACGCTGCAAAACCGCCGAAACGGTTGCGTTCACCTTCACGACCTCCTTCTCTCGAGTTTGCCTCCTCTGAGTGCATAATTCTTTCAGAAACTTGGCGTATATAGGCACTTGCTTTATGCACTCGATCAAGGGCAAATTCACTTGCACCTTTCGGAAGATGTCCAGGATATCTTCATATTGGGCATCCTTCTTCTTTGATTTTGCTAATCTGCTTGGGAAAGGTGCAACAGCAAACGGAGAATTAGTAATCACCGTATTTGAAGGAATAGGGCTTTTACCTTTGATTGGGGTAGGTTGTGGAGGTGATTGTGCCTTGGTGACATTAGGCGTCACCTTCTTTTTCTCGGCCTCTTGAATTGCCGGATCGATCTCATCTTCCTCTTCGTTGGTGATGTCTTCGATGGTGACTTCATCAAGATGAGATCGCTTGGTCTTTGGTTCCTCAAGTATCTTCCCACTCCTCGTGACTATAGCATTCACGTTTCTTTGATTAGGAGTGGTTTGAGGTGGAAGCCGACCGGTTTCCTTGATTTGGCCCATGAAATCAACAAGCTGGCCAAGCTGCTTCTTCACTTCGGTGATGTCGCGGCCATGTGAGTCAAGTGTCTCCTTTGTCTTCGATTGTCCGTCGAGGAGAACTTGAGTTGAGGCCGAAAGCTGCGACAACATCTTGTCGTAATCCGGATTGGTGAAGGGTTGTGATGACGAACCATGCTGCATCGGTGGTCGTGGTTGAAATGGAGGGCGTTGGTAGCTTTGTTGAGGTTGAGATGCTGGAGGGTTTAAAGTTCCCTCGTTGCTGCTCCATCTAAAACCTGGATGATCACGGTTGACATAGTTGTTGTAGTTGTTATACCTTTGTCCTCCCTGATATCCGCCGATGGCGTTAGCGTGCTCCGGCTCGCTTGCCTGCTCCTGCGCTTGAGGGCATTGGTCATTGTGGTGACCGTGTGTTTGACATATGCCGCAAACAGGTCGTTGAGTTGCCTTCGCTCTTGTCGTCTCGAGTTCTAACACCTTCTCTAGCATATGGGCTAGCTTGTCGTATTTTTCGTCCGCGTCGGTTGTAGAACTCGCTTCACCGACTGCTCGTCTGTTGGACATTCCATATTGTGCATCATTATTCGCCCGATTCTCTAGAAGAGCTCTAGCTTCGGTTTCTGTTAAGTCCATGAATGCACCGGTGGCTGCTGCATCCAGCAATTCCCTATCGATCGGCTTGAGACCATCGTAAAAGTAATTCATGAGATTGGTCTCGGAAAATCCATGCGATGGGCAAGTGGCACATAAAACCTTGAATCGGTCGTAGTATTGGCCGAAGGTCTCGTCCAATTTCTGTGTGATGCCAGTAATTTGCTTTCTCAAGACGGTGATCTTGGAAGCCGGGAAGTACTTCGCTAGGAACATGTCCGCAAGTTGCTTCCATGAAGTGATATGGTTCGGCGGTAGTTCCATAAGCCAAAACTCGGCCCTGTCGACTAGGGTGAATGGGAATGCCTTCAGTTTAAAGAGCTCCGTATCAGCATCAGATGGCTTCATGCTGTTACAAACAAATTGGAATTGTTTGAGATGCTTGTTCGGATCTTCATTGGAAAGTCCATGAAAAATGGGTAGTCGGTGGAGGAAGCCACTCTTTAGCTCGATATCCTTCATGTTTTCCTCCGGTTGTGGAAAAGCAATGCTCGAAGGCCCACTGCTCCATTCTGTTGAGCAGGTGCGCTGACGAAGAGATTGTCCTGCATTGGCCATGTTGATTTCTTGTGCTTCTGGTTCTGAAGTATGGTCGGTTGATGAGGCTAAAGTATGCTCGGTTGATGAATGTGAAGACTCGGAAACTTCCTCGATGATGGGATAATCCAGGATGTCAGTTTGAGCTTTAAGTCTCGCTATTCTCTCTGCGATCTCCTCAAAGTTTGTTCTAGATGGTCCAGGATTCTGATCGGACATTCATTAGCCTGACATCCACCAAAGACCAAGTGTTAGTATCAACAATTAATATGAGATATATAGAGGAATACTAACCAAAATTGTAAAGCATATTTAGAAAACAAAGGGATAACAAATAAAATAGTAAAACTATCAAAACATACTATAAATACACACAAATACTTAAAAACTACTAATACACAAAATTTATAATAGTTAAGACACTATATGTATTGTACTAAGTAATGCAATTGATTTAATCAATTTTATGGGCTATGCAAAAGAATGTAATAAACTAAGACACATGTTTTCTGCAAATTAAAACTATATAATGCTAAACCCAAGAATTTAGTTAGAACACATATAGACAAGGTTGAAATACAAGTAAACCATAATTCACATTGAATTTATGCACCACACATTTTCTTGCAATAAAATGTATTTAAACAACAATCCTACGTGAAAGATGGAGTGAATGCATAAGAGAAAACGTTATAACCTGCAGAAAACAAACGAGTTACGTGTTTAAACTATGAATGAAAAGAATGACCTCTTCTTCGATCTTATGCCCCTAACTTCACTTAGGTTAGGGTACTCGGTAGTGAAATCCGAGTATCGTAAAACCTAAAAAGAGGTTATGCAAGCTAAGTAACGGTTGTTAGTCCTTTACAGTTTTTAATGCAAGCTAAGTTTTATTTATTTCCTTTGGCCCCAATGGTACGTGGTGCAGAGGCTCTCGACTGTGCAATGGGTCTCGTTCATCCGAAGATGAAGTCTGATTCCGGGAGGTCTAAGCATGCTTAATCCGATATACCATCTATTTAAAGGATTATGTCGTATTAAGTTCATGTATTTATCCGTATTCGTATGCACTTATGATTTACAGAGAGTACGCGAATTGAGCATTAAGTAAAGTTCCTGGACGTGCGGCCCGTGCGAAAATGTATACCGACTACAATTCAGCTTAGTTACGTTTAGAAATGGTTAGTAGGAATAGAGATAACGCGAGAGGTAAGGACTAATATTTAGAACAACCCGAGGCTTACTCGTAAGAGTATATACTCCAATGTTGTTCCTAGAGACACCCCGAGGCTAACCAGTTACGGTATATACTCCAATGGTGTTCTATTGCTTAGATCCGAAACCCGGCACCAATCATAAACCCATTCACCATATCCAACAATCAGCCAAATTTGTGAGATAGTATATATTCTCAAGTCCTTAGTAAACTCCGCCCACAACCTCGTGCCCATAACTTCACTTAGGTTATGGCGTGTGGTGATGAAATCCACACATCACGAGGGGTTAAGGAGGTAAACTAGAAAAAGAGGCACCACCTATTCCGAAGAACTAAACTTAATAACCAATATTCGTAATAAATGTAAATCAATTTAAGTACGTCTACATTTTGATTGCGCCTATGATTTAAAAGGAATACACGACTCAGTTATTGAATAAATCTCTTGTCCGTGCGGCCCGCGCGAAAATGTATACCAACTATCGTTAATCCTCGTAATTGTTGGAAATGACCAGTTGGGATAGATGTAACGCGAGAGGTGAGAACCAATTTCTGGGAACAACCCGAGGCTAACTCGTGAGAGTATATACTCCAATGTTGTTCTTAGAAACACCCCGAGGCTTACTCGTAAGAGTATGTACTCCATTGGTGTTCTGTTTTCTTAGTTCAAAACCCGTCACCATTCATAACCCTTCTAGACATCATAACCAACTCTTACTCGAAATCACAAGATAGTATACAATCTCAAGTGTTTGTAAACTCCGCCCACAACCTCGTTCCCATAACTTCACTTAGGTTATGGCGTGTGGTGATGAAATCCACACATCACGAAGGGTTAAGGAGATAGACAAACAAAAGAGGCACCACCTATTCCATAGAGATTTATTTAATAACTAAGTACTAGTACTCAAATTAAATCAAAGACTATCCTTTAACATGGAAATAAATTATGCAAGTGTAAAATAAACTAAGTATGAATAAATTCGGCTAAGTAAAAGTAGGCATTGTAAACATGTATGAAAATTTCTCTAAGTATAAAAAATGAACAAGTATGTACTTCGAAAATTTAAACATGCTTTTAACTACAAATGTACAACGAAATCATACAAAACATTCTAACTCCCCGGCAACGGCGCCAAAAATTGATACGCGCAAAACATGCCTTTAAAGTTAATGATCAATAGACCTTAAAAACACCGATTACGCGCATTGCAATTTAAACCCTTTGTTTTGTCATTTATAATATCGGCGAGTAGGGATCGTTCTTTATCCGGGGAATTAAGGGCGCATGCATGGTTTCGTTATTAAGCGGAAATGTAAATGTTTGGGGGGATTGGAAGTTGGTTATTTAATCTACGAATTTAAAGTACATAACATGCAAACACAACTAAAACTCTTAGGCATCTAACATGTTTTACTCATAGACAAGTTTCAACAATCAAGAAACTTAAAGTCTAATTATGCTTGCTAAAAATAAGAAGTTACACTACTAATTACATGTGATCAACTCATCTTATTAACCTACCCTTTTCATGCATCAAACCTTTTTGTAACTTGCGAAATTCATAACTTCTAACTAAATACACATGCGTGATAATTGTGTAGGAATGCAACTTAGCGTATAAACATCCTAAACAACTTACGATCATCGAAACATGCAAAAGAGAGGGACTTAGCGTATTTTCTAATACATGCATTCGAAGCTTTAAGATTGTATCAAACATGCATAAAAAGCTATAAATCACAAACACATGCATATTACAAATCGGTTTAGGCACATGAAACACAAATCTAAACTTGTTATTAATTTGATACACAAATCTAAACTTTCTAAACTTGTTATTCCAATACATCAAAAGATTCAAATACAAAGCTAAAGAAATGAGAGTGAAGATCATGGTTACACTTTTTGTCTTGAGTGCTTGATGAACTACGGTGGAGATGGACTTCCTTCACAAGGGACTTAGCGTATTGTGTTGGATGGAGGAGGCTTGATAGCTTCGGCTTGGAAGGAGTAACCTTGCTTGCTTCGGCTTGGAATGGTAAAGGATGTGCTTCGGCTTTGTAATGAACTTTGGAGTGTTTATGGTGGAAGAGTATTTGTGTAGAGCTTTGGCTTGTAAAATGAGAGATGATGCTTGAATGGTTCGGCCTCCTCCCCTTTTATAGGCAAGGAATGCTTGCCTTCTCTCTTCCACCTTTCCTCCCTCCATTTAATGCATGTAATGATCATTAAGGCAAGTCACACCCTTAGTCACACACTTAGTCACCATTTGTGAACCCTAAGCATGAATCACCATGTGTAGTCACCATGGCAAGTCATCTTTTCAATTAATGCAAGCCTTAGTCACCTTGTGTAGTCACCATTTGTGATCATTAGCTTGATAATGTTGACTTGCCCTTTCAAAACAAGACTTTTCCTCTTCACCAAAAGGCTTCCTTGCCGAATTGTTTGGGTTTGGGCTTGATAATGGGCCGAAACAAGAGTTGAGAATTCGGCCCACAATTTGCTTTGTGGCCCGGCCCATTTTCGGAGGTCCAAAATCGCAAAAATTGCAAAATCGCCGAAATTCCTCCGAATTGCGTCGATATTAATCTCCACCGTAATGAACTTCAAAATAACAATTTAAATAAGGAAAACATAAAACTAAGATAATAACATAGCTAAACGTAAAGGGAAATGCGTTAAGAAACGAGCATAAAATGCGTATATCACTTGCCTATAAATACCAAGGAGGCCGAACCATTCAAGGCATCACTCAATTTACTAGCCAAAGCTCTACACAAATACTCTTCCACCATAAACACTTGAAGGTTCATTTCCAAGCCGAAGTATCATCCTTCCTCCATCCAAGCCGAAGCAAGCAAGGTTCCTCCTTCCAAGCCGAAGCAAAGCATCCTCCATCCTTCACAATACGGTAAGTCCCTTGTGAAGGAAAGCCATCTCCACCGTAGATCATCTAGCATTCAAGACAAAAAGTGTAACCATGATCTTCACTTTCATTTCTTTTGTTTGGTATTTGAACCTCTTGATGTATTGGAATACATTTATGTATCAAATGAAGAACAAGTTTAGATTTGTGTTTTATGCTCTTAAACCGATTTGTAATATGCATGTGTTTATGATTTCTAGCCTTTTATGCATGTTTGATACAATCTTAAAGCTTCGAATGCATGTGTTAGAAAATACGCTAAGTCCCTCTCTTTCGCATGTTTCGATGATCGTATGTTGTTTGGGATGTTTATACGCTAAGTTGCATTTCTACTCAATTATTAAGCATGTATATTTAGTTAGAAGTTATGAATTTCGTAACTTACAAAAAGGTTTGATGCATGAAAAGGGTAGGTTAATAAGATGAAATGATCACATGTAATTAGTAGTATAACTTCTTATTTTTAGCAAGCATAATTAGACTTTAAGTTTCTTGATTGTTGAAACTTGTCTATGAGTAAAACATGTTAGTTGCCTAAGAGTTTTAGTTGTGTTTGCATGTTATGTACTTTAATTTCGTAGATTAAACAACCAACTTCCAATCCCCCCAAACATTTACATTTCCGCTTATTAACGAAACCATGCATGCGCCCTTAATTCCCCGGATAAAGAACGATCCCTACTCGCCAATGCTATAATGATAAAAGAAGGGTTTTAAATTGCAATGCGCGTAATCTGTGTTTTTAGGGTCTACTTTGTGTTAATGTTAGAAGCATGTTTTGCACGTATCACTACCTGCACAGGGGAAACCCAACGGCTATCAGAAATAGGGTAAATAACTCCACAGTCCATGAGTTTAATTACCTCCTTTTTTACCACCTCCATCATCGGAGGGTGGAGCCGACGTTGCGCTTCCCGCGTAGGCTTGGTGCCGTCTTCAAGGAAAATCCTATGCACACAGGTTGCTGGATTTATTCCCTTGATGTCTGCAAGCGTCCAGCCTATTGCAGTTTTGTACCTCTTGAGTACACTCACGAGCTTCTCCTCCTGCTCCTCTTCTAGCGCGGACGAAATAATGACCGGTAAAGTTTCATTCTCGCCCAAGTACGCATACTTCAGATGGTCCGGTAGTAGCTTGAGTTCTAAAACTGGAGCTTCTACGATGGAAGGAACCATTTTATTAGTACCAAAAGTAATTGGTAAAGGAGGAGAAAAACTTACTTTTCGTGGTGCGGCATTTAGGGCCATGGCCATATCTTGAATTCGAGGTTCAAGCTCTTGTAAGGCCTCGAGAAGGGCATCTTCCCCGAGTTGGATGGCCATGTTGAGTTCATCTACATTGATGGTGTCGAGGTGGCCTTGTGCTAAGGTATCCACGGGATCGTATGTCGAAATGGCAGCCACGCTTGACATTGGAAACTTCATCCCGTCCAGGATGTTGAACTCGATTCTTTCTCCATCAATCTCCATGGAGAAAGTGCCTTGAAACACATCGATCTTCGTTCTCGCAGTCCGCATGAAAGGTCGCCCAAGCAGCAGCGGCGTGGTGTTCAGTGGACTCTCTTCCATGTCAACTATATAGAAATCGGCTGGGAATATTAAGTTGTTGACTTGCACGAGTACGTTTTCTACGTATCCCCTCGGATACTTGTGTGTGCGATCGGCTAATTGGATGACAACACCATCTTGCTTGAGATCTCCAAGCTCCATCGATTCGAAAAGATAGTAAGGCATGACGTTGATGGAAGCTCCGAGATCAAGCATCACGTCTTCGAAGTGGTTGTCACCGATTACGCAGGGAACTGCAAAACTCCCTGGGTCCTTCAGTTTTGGGGGTAGCCGACGCTGCAAAACCGCCGAAACGGTTGCGTTCACCTTCACAACCTCCTTCTCTCGAGTTTGCCTCCTCTGTGTGCATAATTCTTTGAGAAACTTCGCGTATATTGGCACTTGTTTTATGCACTCGATCAAGGGCAAATTCACTTGCACCTTTCGGAAGATGTCCAAAATATCTTCATATTGAGCATCCTTCTTCTTTGATTTTAATAATCTGCTAGGGAAAGGTGCAACAGCAAACGGAGAATTAGTAATAACCGTATTTGAAGGAATAGGGCTTTTACCTTTGATTGGGGTGGGTTGTGTAGGGCATTGTGCCTTGGTGACAATATGCGTCACCTTCTTTTTCTTGGCCTCTTGAGTTGCCGGATCGATCTCATCTTCGTCTTCGTTGGTGATGTCCTCGATGGTGACTTCATCGAGATGAGATCGCTTGGTCTTTGGTTCTTCAAGTATCTTCCCACTCCTTGTGAGAATAGCATTCACGTTTCTTTGATTAGAAGTGGGTTGAGGTGGAAGCCGACCGGTTTCATTGATTTTACCCATGAAATCAACAAGTTGGCCAAGCTGCTTCTTCACTTCTGTGATGTCGCGGCCATGAGAGTCGAGTGTCTCCTTTGTCTTCGATTGTCCTTCGAGGAGAACTTGAGTGGAGGCCGAAAGTTGCGACAACATCTTGTCGTAATCCGTGTTGGTGAAGGATTGAGATGACGAACCATGTTGCATCGGTGGCCTTGGTTGAAATGGAGGGCGTTGGTAGCTTTGTTGAGGTGCTGGAGGGTTCAAAGTTCCCTCGTTGCTGCTCCATCTAAAACCTGGATGATCACGGTTGCCAAAATTGTTGTAGTTGTTGTACCGTTGGCCTCCTTGATATCCGCCGATGGCGTTAGCTTGCTCCATTTCGCTAGCTTGCTCTGGCGCTTGAGGGCATTGGTCATTATGGTGACCTTGTACTTGACATATGCCACAAACAGGCCGTTGAGTTGTCTTGGCTCTTGTCGTCTCGAGTTCTAAAACCTTCTCTAGCGTATGAGCTAGTTTGTCGTATTTTTCGTCCGCGTCGGATTTAGAACTCGCTTCACCGACTGCTCGTCTGTTGGACATTCCATATTGTGCATCATTATTAGCCCGATTCTCAAGAAGAGTTCTGGCTTCGATTTCGGTTAAGTCCATGAATGCACCGGTAGCTACTGCATCTAGCAATGCCCTATCAATCGGCTTGAGACCATCGTAAAAGTAATTCATGAGATTGGTCTCGGAAAATCCATGCGATGGGCAAGTGGCACACAAAACTTTGAATCGGTCGTACTATTGGCCGAAGGTCTCGTCCGGTTTCTGTGTGATGCCAGTGATTTGCTTTCTATATAAACTGAATATAGGAATACTAACCAAAATCGTAAGGCATATTTTAGAAAACAAAGCGATAACAAATAAAATAGTACAACTATCAAAGCAAACTATAAATACTCACAAATACTTAAAAACTACTAAAACACACAAAAATTATAATAGTTAAGACACTAGATGTAATTTAATATGTAATGCAAATGATTTAATCAATTTAAGGGCTATGCAAAAGAATGTAATAAACTTAAAAACACACGTTTTCTGCAAATTAACACTATATAATGCTAAACCTAAGAATTTAGTTAGAACATATATAAACAAGGTTCAAATACAAGCAAACAATAATTCACATTGAATTTATGCACCACACATTTTCTCAATAAAATGCATCAAACAACAATCCTACGTGAAAGATGGAGTGAATGTATAAGAGAAAATGTTAGAACCTGCAGAAAACACACGAGTTACGTGCTTAAAAAAATATGAATGCAAGGAATGACCTCTTCTTCGGTCTTATGCCCCTAACTTCACTTAGGTTAGGGTACTCGGTAGTGAAATCCGAGTATCATAAACCCTAAGAGAGGTTATGCAAGCTAAGTAACGTTTGTTAGTCCTTTACAGTTTTTAATGCACAAACAAACACAAAAATTTGACTAAGTTTTATTTATTTCCTTTGGCCCCGATGGTACGTGGTGCAGAGGCTCTCGACTGTGCAATGGGTCTCGTTCATCCGAAGATGAAGTCTGATTCCAGGAGGTCTAAGCATGCATAATCCGATATACCATCTATTTAAAGGATTATGTCGTATTTATTTAGTTCGTATTTATCCGTATTCGTATGCACTTATGATTTACAGGGAGTACACGAAATAATCTTTTAGTTACGTTTAGAAATGGCAAGTAGGGATAGAGATAACGCGAGAGGTAAGGACTAATATTTAGAACAACCCGAGGCTTACTCGTAAGAGTATATACTCCAATGTTGTTCCTAGAGACACCCCGAGGCTAACCAGTTACGGTATATACTCCAATGGTGTTCTATTGCTTAGATCCGAAACCCGGCACCAATCATAAACCCACTCACCATATCCAACAATCAGCCAAATTTGTGAGATAGTATATAATCTCAAGTCCTTAGTTAGCTCCGCCCACAACCTCATGCCCATAACTTCACTTAGGTTATGGCGTGTGGTGATAAAATCCACATTTCATGAAGGGTTAAGGAGATAAACCAGAAAAAGAGGCACCACCTATTCCAAAGAACGAAACTTAAAACCAATACTCGTACTCAATGTAAATCAATTTAAGTACGTCTACGTTTTGATTGCGCCTAAGATTTAAAAAGAATACACGATTTAGTTATTGAGTAAATCTCTTGTCCGTGCGGCCCGCGCGAAAATGTATACCAACTATCGTTAATTCTCGTAATTGTTGGAAATGACCAGTTGGGATAGATGTAACGCAAGAGGTGAGAACTAATTTCTGGGAACAACCTGAGGCTAACTCGTAAGAGTATATACTACATTGTTGTTCTTAGAATCACCCCGAGGCTTACTCGTAAGAGTATATACTCCAATGGTGTTCTGTTTTCTTAGTTCAAAACCAGTCACCATTCATAACCCTTCTAGACATCAAAACCAACTTTTACTCGAAATCACAAGATAGTATACACTCTCAAGTGTTTGTAAACTCCGCCCACAACCTCATGCCCATAACTTCACTTAGGTTATGGCGTGTGGTGATGAAATCCACACTTCATGAAGGGTTAAGGAGATAGACAAACAAAAGAGGCACCACCTATTCCATAGAGATTTATTTAATAACTAAGTGGTAGTACTCAAATTAGATCAAAGACTATCCTTTAACATGAAAATAAATTATGCAAGTGTAAAATAAATTCGTATAAGTAATATGTATGAATTGAAAACATGTATGTAAATTTCTATAAGTATAAACAAGTATAAACAAGTATGTATTTCGAAAATTATAGACATGCATTTAATTACATATGTACAACAAAATCATACAAAAACTTTATAATTCCCCGGCAACGGCGCCAAAAATTGATACGCGCAAAACATGCATTTAACGTTAACACAAAGTAGACCCTAAAAACACAGTTCACACGTAAAGCAATTTAAAACCCTTCTTTTGTCATTATAATATTGGCGAGTAGGGATCGTTCTTTATCCGGGGAATTAAGGGCGCATGCATGGTTTCGTTAATAAGCGTAAATTTAAATGTTTGGGGGGATTGGAAGTTGGTTGTTTAATCTACAAAATTAAAGTACAAAAACATGCAAACACAACTAAAACTCTTAAGCATCTAACATGTTTTACTCATAGACAAGTGTTAACAATCAAGAAACTTCAAAGTCTAATTATGCTTACTAAAAATAAGAAGTTACACTACTAATTACAAGTGATCATCTCATCTTTTTAACCTTACCCTTTTTCATGCATCAAACCTTTTGTAAGTTACGAAATTCATAACTTCCAACTAAATATACATGCTTGATAATTGAGTAGGAATGCAACTTAGCGTATAAACATCCTAAACAACATACGATCATCGAAACATGCGAAAGAGAGTGACTTAGCGTATTTTCTACCACATGCTTTCGAAGCTTTAAGATTGTATCAAACATGCATAAAAGGCTAGAAATCATAAACACATGCAATTCACAAATCGGTTTAAGAACATATAACACAAATCTAAACTTGTTCTTCATTTGATACATAAAAGTATTCCAATACATCAAAAGATTCAAATACAAAGCAAAAGCTATGAAAGTGAAGATCATGGTTACACTTTTTGTCTTGAATGCTTGATGATCTACGGTGGAGATGGCTTTCCTTCACAAGGGACTTAGCGTATTGTGAAGGATTGATGGAGGATGCTTCGGCTTTGGATGGAGAATGTTTCGGCTTTGCAAGAGATGGATGCTTCGGCTTTATGTGTGAACCTTCAAGTGTTTATGGTGGAGGAGTATTTGTGTAGAGCTTTGGCTAGTAAATGAGAGATGATCTGTTTTATGGCTGCCTCCTTGGCTTTTATAGGCAAGGGATGTTGCTCTTCTCTCTTCCACCTTGCCTCTTTCATTAAATGCAAGTAATAATCACCATGGCAAGTCACTCCCTTAGTCACCAAGTGTGATCATCAAAAAGCAAGAGTCACCATGGCAAGTCACCATTTGTGAACCCTAAGCAAGAGTCACCATGGCAAGTCACACACTTAGTCATCTTTTGTGATGATCACAAGCTTAGTCACTAAGCCTTGTCACCAAGCTTGATAACTTTGACTTTTCCTCTTCCCCAAGTTGCTTCCATGCCAAAATTAATGGGCTTGGGCTGGTTTTTGGGCCAAAACAAACTTTGAGAAATCGGCCCATAATTTGCTTTTTGGTCCGGCCCATTTCCGGTGGTCCGAAATCGCAAAAATCGCAAAATCGCCGAAATTCCTCCGAATTGCGTCGTTATTAATCTCCACCGTAAATATCTTCAAAATAACAATTTAAATAAGAAAAACATAAAAACAAAGATAATAACATAGCTAAACGTAAAGGGAAATGCGTTAAGAAACGAGCATAAAATGCGTATATCAGGGTGGCGCGACGCCGTACGGCTCGCTGGCGGTGGTCCTTCATCCGGCCACCTCCGAGCCCAACTCTGGTCCTAAACGACTCGCCCCGGCCTCCTCGTCCCATCCCCGGCCACCATCCACGGCAAGACTCGCCGGAGGAGGAGATAAATCCGGCCAAAGTTCAAGTTTTTTTGGTGAATTCGGGTTTCACTTTTCCGGTCGATTCGAGCTGCAAAAAGGACTAGGTTTTGAAGCTCTCATCACCTAGAAGCTACCATGTAAGTATGGAGTTCTAATTTTGATTGTGGATGGAGAATTTTGGAATTGAAATTTGTGTGAACATTCGGTTTTTCATGAAATTGACATAGTTAGAGTGAGAATTGGACTTCGGTGCAGTTATGGAAGTTGCTCAGTGGGTGGTTTTGCATGGAATGGTGGTTGCTCCGCCGGGAAAATTTCATTTTGGTGGCGGCGGTCAACGGTTAAAGTTTGATTTTTTGGGGTTTTCGACAAGTTGTATGTCATTTCACTCGAAATCGCTCCCCGATCTCAATGGGGAGGTTCGTTTCTCGATTTGAGCATCCGAAAGTACAGCGAGGTATTGAGGTGTGAATATCGGATTTTCGACAATTTGTCGTATTCGGATTATGTGTTTCTGAGAACGGTGGTTTCTCGTGATTTGTCTTAAATTGTCGAGTTATGATTTTGAGAAATAGATTTTGTGAATATTTATGGGTTCGTGATCGTTCGTTTGGCGAGGGATTTTCCGCCGGATCACGGGTTAACGCGAACTGTGTTACGCTAGTCTGTGAGTGGACAATTTATTTTCACGGATTGATTGCGAGTCTTTTATATACGTTTTACGAACTTGAGCATGCAGTATGATCATGGTTTTACGAGCATGAGATTTCATACGAGATTATGTTTATTATGAGCATGTGTTATACGATTATGCCTATACCAGTATATAGTACGTATATGCATTTATATGTATTGTTTCATGCATTTGCATCGAACTGTTTATGATTTGATTTACACAGAGTACAGTCTCAGTTACGTTGTTGTATCGATACACTTGCCTCCCGGCTGATCCCCGATGGTAGGCCTACTAGGAGGAGCAGTACCCCTACCTGACCGGCGAGCGGCAGTATACCGGAACCGAGGCCTTTCTGGCTATGAATCACATGGAAGTCAGGGACTCCGTGATTCCGACTGTACTAGCACGGATGTGTCCATGAGTGACCCCGCGAGATTTTCCATGCATGCTCTATTTACGAGTTGGAGTCAGCGTCTCCTCGTATACTATTTGATTTGTTTTATTTATATTTCGACTCGCATATGTTTTTATAACATATATTACTCGGTGAAAGACATTTATTTTCGTCCACTCACTCTAACAGTTTTTATGTCTTTCCCCTGGGCTTTTCGGTTTCCGTCTCCAGTTTGTAGTTCGGACTCTGGTGTCGCACGTCGTGGCCGGAGGCATAGTACTCGAGCTACCTTGCTTCTTCCAGTAGGTTTACTATTCTACCTACTGTGGTATTCGTATATGATTATACATTAGAGGTCGCTCTGAGTATTCTGTTGTATATATTATACGATTTTACACCGGATTTCAATAAAGTACAGATATATTTATTGCTTTACATTATTGTTGATATATTGAGAAATCCGGATGGGATTGGTGCCCACGGTTTGATTTTTGTGGCATAGGATGAAGTGTATTTTCCGCGTGCAGGTAATGGTAATTCCACGTTAGTAACGAAACTCTGCCGAAATTTTGAAATATTTTTGTTGGTTCGTGTTTTCGAAAGGGTTTGATTCCGATTTAGGGAGCTAAATCGGGGTTGGGTCCTTTCACGGATCATCTAAAGTATGCGTACTTGGGCGTGCATGAAACCTTGCCGATAATTATTTCGTCTGCGTTAGTGATACGTGCAAAACATGCATTTAACGTTAACACAAAGTAGACCCTAAAAACACCGATTACGCGCATTGCAATTTAAAACCCTTCTTTTGTCATTATAATATTGGCGAGTAGGGATCGTTCTTTATCCGGGGAATTAAGGGCGCATGCATGGTTTCGTTAATAAGCGGAAATGTAAATGTTTGGGGGGATTGGAAGTTGGTTGTTTAATCTACGAAATTAAAGTACAAAAACATGCAAACACAACTAAAACTCTTAGGCATCTAACATGTTTTACTCATAGACAAGTTTCAACAATCAAGAAACTTCAAGTCTAATTATGCTTGCTAAAAACAAGAAGTTACACTACTAATTACATGTGATCATCTCATCTTATTAACCTACCCTTTTCATGCATCAAACCTTTTTGTAAGTTACGAAATTCATAACTTCTAACTAAATACACATGCTTAATAATTGAGTAGGAATGCAACTTAGCGTATAAACATCCTAAACAACATACGATCATCGAAACATGCGAAAGAGAGGGACTTAGCGTATTTTCTAACACATGCATTCGAAGCTTTAAGATTGTATCAAACATGCATAAAATGCTAGAAATCATAAACACATGCATATTACAAATCGGTTTAAAAGCATAAAACACAAATCTAAACTTGTTCTTCATTTGATACATAAATGTATTCCAATACATCAAGAGGTTCAAATACAAAACAAAAGAAATGAAAGTGAAGATCATGGTTACACTTTTTGTCTTGAATGCTAGATGATCTACGGTGGAGATGGCTTTCCTTCACAAGGGACTTAGCGTATTGTGAAGGATGGAGGATGAAAGCTTCGGCTTGGAAGGAGAACCTTGAATGCTTCGGCTTGGATGGAGGATGAGAGCTTCGGCCTTGCAAGTGAACCTTGAATGTTTATGGTGGAGGAGTATTTGTGTAGAGCTTTGGCTTGTAAAATGAGAGATGATGCTCTACAAGGCTGTCCTCCCTCTTATATAGGCAAGGAATGTTGCTCTTCTCTCTTCCACCTTGCCTTGTTCATTAAATGCAAGCAAGAGTCACCATGGCAAGTCACCATTTGTGATCATCATTTGTAAACCCTAAGCAAGAGTCACCATGGCAAGTCATCATTTGTGAACCCAAAGCAAGAGTCACCATGGCAAGTCACTCCCTTAGTCATCTTTTCATTTAATGCAAGCAAGAGTCACCATGGCAAGTCACCAAGCTTGATATTGTTGACTTTTCAACTTCACCAAAAGGCTTCTATGCCGAATTGAATGGTCATTGGCTTGATAATGGGCCGAAACAAGAGTTGAGAAATCGGCCCATAATTTGCTTTTAGGTTCGGCCCATTTTCGGAGGTCCAAAATCGCAAAAATCGCAAAATCGCCGAAATTCCTCCGAATTGCGTCGTTATTAATCTCCACCGTAAATATCTTCAAAATAACAAATTAAATAAGGAAAACATAAAAACTAAGATAATAACATAGCTAAACGTAAAGGAAAATGCGTTAAGAAACGAGCATAAAATGCGTATATCAAAATCCCCCACTTAGACTTTGCTAGTCCCTTAGCAAACACTAAGTTAAACTAAGACTCTCTAAGAAAAACAAAAGAAAGAACACAACTAAGCCCTTAGCTAAAATTTGTCTCAGAATTTTCATAAGTATATGGCGATGTCTCACATGATTTTCAACTTGTATGCTCAACGAATTCAAGAGATAATTGCGATATAATTATGTAATGAACAAGTAAGACATAGAGAAAACAATGGTTATGTTATAGCTGTGCATGCTTTGAATAAAGGTTTAATCAACTCACAAGGATGCACTCATCATATTTTTTTTACTCATGAAAAGGGTTCACTTAAAGTGTATATGAATTGAAATGAAAACCACATGAATGAAGTTAATTACTTGCACAAATGAACCAAAACCATAAGCTTACTCATGCAACTTACTCTACTAATTGAAAGCTACTCATTTTAAGGATCATAAAGGACTTTTAGTGAGGTTGTAATGGGGTTAAGGCTAAGGCATTCGAAATTTAGATATGTGGTGATAAAATCGTTCCAACGACTTAGTCTAGTACCAAATTCATCCTCCACCTCCACTAGAATGTTACCATGTATACTTCAATCTAAACTACCCTTTGAGCTTTTCGGACAGGACAAAGGCCATATTTTGTTCTATTTTTAGGCCTTCAATTTATCGTAAACTCCAAATCCGTAAATAAGGGGGACGTTAATCCAATTGGTTTCTACTTTAGAACAACATATTGCCATGAGAGATAATAATTTTTTTTTTCTTTTCATTCTCTCAAATATAATTTTTTCTTTTCTTTTTGGCAATCTCATACTTTTTTAGCTATTTGGACAAGTCTTTCCCCTTACTCACATTAACTCTTTCAATCTTTCCTACCAAACCATAATCTTATGTGCTAGTTTCGAAAAATTCTCACCAAGTTTCCGGAACAAGGGTAAGGATATTCTATACTAGGGTAAGTGTTTAGGTATATATGGTGATGAAAGAAAAGCTTAACGTGGGCTCAATTGGTTTATCTAGGGGTGTCGCAACTTGTGCGTACAAATGGGATACATGGATATATGGCAATGTGGTGGAAAATCCTAAATGCCTTTAATCATTTCCGAAATCAAAGTATGTATCAACTTAAAAGCTTTGCAAATTGACATGAGTAAGTTCTAGCATTCTCTAGTTCATTAAAATCTATGGCAAGCAATTGAATGAGGCATATATAAGCTAGTAGCTACGAAATGGATGCATATTCACTCGAATAAAGAACAGATAGCTCAAAAGCTCACATAGGGTTCATATGATTAAAAACTTATTCAAGCATGCGATTTCTGTACCATGTTTTGCAATTCATATCTACTACATGTTAAAAACATATAGAATATCTCAATTAGCACAAGAATTCGATGCATGTGATTCATACGCCAAATGTGTTCGTATCGGTCTAATTTCATCATTGACTAGTTAAGCGCATCCTAAAGACTCTAAAAAAACACTAATTTAGACACAATTAAATTGTAAACCCTTCCCCCACACTTAAACTCTACATTGCCCTCAATGTACTAAAGTAAAAGTATAGAATTAAACATGGAGTATAGGATCTACGAAAATTCTAATTTAAAATGCAAAAGCCATTAAATTAATTAAAAGGGGAGAAGAAATCAAATCTGTTGTCTCCCTATTGGGTTGCCTCCCAACAAGCGCTTGTTTTACGTCGTTAGCTTTGGACGTGATGCATCATTTTGTTTTTGAAATGGCCGGTTCTTGGAGTTGCATCTCCTCCACGGTGTGCTCCGCAAATGCCTCAAAATAGGGCTTCAAGCGATGGCCATTTACTTTGAACTCACTACCTTTGTCGATAGATCGAATGAGAACTGCTCCATGAGGTAGAACTTGAGAAACTATGAATGGCCCCATCCATCGAGAGCGAAGCTTTCCCGGAAAGAGCTTAAGTCTTGAATTGAAAAGCAATACTTTCTGCCCAGGTTCAAAACTCTTCCCGCGAATCATCTGATCGTGGATCTTTTTCGTCTTCTCTTTGTAAATCCACGCATTGTCGAAAGCATCATTTCTGATTTCTTCTAGTTCACAAAGTTGTAGCTTCCGATGCAAGCCTGCGGCATCTCGATCGATGTTGAATTTCTTCACGGCCCACCATGCCTTGTGCTCCAATTCAACCGGAAGATGGCACGCCTTTCCATAAATTAATCGGAAAGGTGACATACCAATGGGGGTCTTGTAGGCAGTCCTGTAAGCCCACAATGCATCGTCTAAGCATTGACTCCAATCTTTCCGGTTGGGGCGGATGGTTCGCTCCAAAATCTTCTTGATCTCACGGTTGGAAACTTCAGCCATTCCATTGGTTTGAGGGTGGTATGGTGTGGAAACCTTGTGTTTTACGCCATACTTCCTCATTAGTGCTTCCACCGTGCGGTTGCAAAAGTGACTTCCTCCATCGCTGATTAGAACGCGTGGCATTCCAAATCTACTGAAAATGTTAGTTCGTAGGAAATCTGCAACAACTCGCGAATTATTAGTACGGGTGGCCTTTGCCTCCACCCATTTAGAAACATAATCTACTGCGAGTAAGATATAAGTACAACCATTGGAGGGAGGAAATGGTCCCATAAAATCAATACCCCACACATCAAAAATTTCAACATTAAATATGTAGTGTTGTGGCATTTGATCTCTAGGGCCTAAATTACCGAATCTCTGGCACTTATCACATGCAGCGCAATATGCATGAGCATCGCGAAATAAACTAGGCCAAAAGAAACCGCAATCTAAAATCTTAAGGGCTGTCCTCCTAGAACCAAAGTGTCCCCCACATGCTTCATTGTGACAAAAGTCTAGAATGGGCTTAAACTCACTATCCGGGATACATCTCCTAATTACTAAATCGGAGCATTGTTTCCACAAATAAGGCTCATCCCAGATAAAGGTTCTAGCATTATACTTAAGTTTGTCACGTTGAAATTTATGCATGGTTGACGGAAACTCACCGGTAACTAAGTAATTTACGATATCTGCATACCATGGAGTTTCCGAAATAGTTACCTCAATTCCGAAGAGTTTTTCATCCGGAAAAGTTTCTTCAATCTCGACAGGCTCATGGTCACCTATCAAACGTGATAGGTGGTCAGCGACGACGTTTTCTACTCCCTTCTTGTCCTTGATTTCGATGTTGAATTCTTGGAGTAGAAGTATCCATCTGATAAGTCGTGGTTTTGAGTCCTTCTTGAGCATTAGATACTTCAAAGCTGCATGATCGGTAAACACAGTTACTTTAGTTTGAAGTAAATAAGATCGAAATTTATCTAAAGCAAAAACCACGGCAAGAAACTCCTTCTCGGTGGTAGTATAATTTCTTTGCGCTTCATCAAGCGTCCGAGAGGCGTAATAGATTACGCAAGGCTTCTTGTTCTTCCGCTGACCCAAGACGGCTCCTACGGCATAATCCGAGGCGTCGCACATGAGTTCAAATGGCAGAGACCAATCAGGGCTGCACAAAATAGGAGCGCTCGTGAGAAGCTCCTTCAACTTGTTGAAGGCAGCGTTGCATTCTTCATCAAAGACGAACGGGGTCTCCTTTTGCAGCAGTTTACACAACGGGCGCGAGATGTGGGAAAAGTCCTTGATAAACCTACGATAAAATCCTGCGTGTCCAAGAAATGAACGAATCTCTCTAACCGAAGTTGGAGAGGGTAAGTGACGCACAAGATCTACTTTAGATTTATCAACTTCTTACCCTTTTTCGGAAATAATATGACCTAACACTATCCCTTGCGTAACCATGAAATGGCATTTCTCCCAATTAAGCACCAAGTTCGTTTCAACGCATCTTTTTAAAATAGTTTCTAAATTGTTTAAGCATGCATCGAAATCACTCCCAAATACACTAAAGTCGTCCATGAATACTTCAATATTTTTTTCAATGTACTCGGAGAAAATTGAGAGCATGCAACGTTGAAATGTACCTGGTGCATTACACAGTCCAAATGGCATTCGGCGGTATGCAAACGTTCCGAAAGGGCATGTGAACGTTGTCTTTTCTTGATCTTCCTCCGCAATGCTAATTTGGTTGTAGCCGGAGTATCCGTCGAGAAAACAATAAAATGCATGGCCGGCTAATCTTTCCAGCATTTGGTCGATGAATGGTAGTGGAAAATGATCCTTGCGGGTTGCGGCGTTGAGCTTCCGGTAATCAATGCACACGCGGTGTCCAGTGATCGTCCTTTGTGGCACAAGTTCATTTTCCAGATTCTCGACGACGGTGATTCCCGATTTCTTGGGTACTACCTGCACAGCGGAAACCCAACGGCTATCAGAAATAGGGTAAATAACTCCACAGTCCATGAGTTTAATTACCTCCTTTTTTACCACCTCCATCATCGGAGGGTGGAGCCGACGTTGTGCTTCCCGCGTAGGCTTGGTGCCTTCTTCAAGGAAAATCCTATGCACGCAGGTTGCTGGATTTATTCCCTTGATGTCCGCAAGTGTCCAGCCTATTGCAGGCTTGTACCGTTTGAGCAAACTCACGAGCTTCTCCTCCTGCTCCTCTTCTAGCGCGGACGAAATAATGACCGGTAAGGTTTCATTCTCGCCCAAGTACGCATACTTCAGATGGTCCGGTAGTAGCTTGAGTTCTAAAACTGGAGCTTCTACGATGGAAGGAACCATTTTATTAGTACCAAAAGTAATTGGTAAAGGAGGAGAAAAACTTACTTTTCGTGGTGCGGCATTTAGGGCCATGGCCATGTCTTGAATACGAGGTTCAAGCTCTAGTAAAGCCTCGAGAAGGCCGTCATGCCCAAGTTGAATGGCCATGTCGAGTTCATCCTCATTGATGGTGTCGAGGTAGCCTTGTGCTAAGGTATCCACAGGATCGTATGTCGAAATGGCAGCTACGCTCGACATTGGAAACTTCATCCCATCCAGGATGTTGAACTCGATTCTTTCTCCATCAATCTCCATGGAGAAAGTGCCTTGAAACACATCAATCTTCGTTCTCGCAGTCCGCATGAAAGGTCGCCCAAGCAGTAGCGGCGTGGTGTTCAGTGGACTCTCTTCCATGTCAACTATATAAAAATCGGCTGGGAATATTAAGTTGTTGACTTGCACGAGCACGTCTTCTACGTATCCCCTCAGATACTTGTGGGTGCGATCGGCTAATTGGATGACAACACCATCTTGCTTGAGATCTCCAAGCTCCATCGATTCGAATAGAAAGTAAGGCATGACGTTGATGGAAGCTCCGAGATCAAGCATCACGTCTTGGAAGTGGGTGTCACCGATTACGCAAGGAACTGCAAAGCTCCCTGGGTCCTTCAGTTTTGGGGGTAGCCGACGCTGCAAAACAGCCGAAACGGTTGCGTTCACCTTCACAACCTCCTTCTCTCGAGTTTGCCTCCTCTGTGTGCATAATTCTTTGAGAAACTTCGCGTATATCGGCACCTGTTTTATGCACTCGATCAAGGGCAAATTCACATGCACCTTTCGGAAGATGTCCAAAATATCTTCATATTGGGCATCCTTCTTCTTTGATTTTGACAATCTGCTAGGGAAAGGTGCAACAGCAAACGGAGAATTAGTAATAACCGTATTTGAAGGAATATGGTTTTTACCTTTGATTGGGGTAGGATGTGGAGGTGATTGTGCCTTGGTGACATTAGGCGTCACCTTCTTTTTCTCGGCCTCTTGAATTGCCGGATCGATCTCATCTTCTTCTTCGTTGGTGATGTCCTCAATGGTGACTTCATCAAGATGAGATCGCTTGGTCTTTGGTTCCTCAAGTATCTTCCCACTCCTTGTGACTATAGCATTCACGTTTCTTTGATTAGGAGTGGTTTGAGGTGGAAGCCGACCGGTTTCTTTGATTTGGCCCATGAAATCAACAAGTTGGCCAAGCTGCTTCTTCACTTCGGTGATGTCTCGGCCATGAGAATCCAATGTTTCCTTTGTCTTCGATTGTCCATCGAGGAGAACTTGAGTGGAGGCCGAAAGTTGCGACAACATCTTGTCGTAATCCGGGTTGGTGAAGGTTTGAGATGACGAACCATGTTGCATCGGTGGCCTTGGTTGAAATGGAGGGCGTTGGTAGCTTTGTTGAGGTGCTGGAGGGTTCAAAGTTCCCTCGTTGCTGCTCCATCTAAAACCCGGATGATCACGGTTGACATAGTTGTTGTAATTGTTATACCGTTGTCCTCCCTGATATCCGCCGATGGCGTTAGCGTGCTCCGGCTCGCTAGCTTGCTCCGGCACCTGAGGGCATTGGTCATTGTGGTGACCTTGTGATTGACATATGCCGCAAACAGGCCGTTGAGTTGCCCAGGCTCTTGTCGTCTCGAGATCTAAAACCTTCTCTAGCATATGAGCTAGTTTGTCGTATTTTTCGTCCGCATCGGGTTTAGAACTCGCTTCACCGACTGCTCGTCTGTTTGACATTCCGTATTGTGCATCATTATTCGCCCGATTCTCGAGAAGAGTTCTGGCGTCGATTTCGGTTAAGTCCATGAATGCACCGGTAGCTGCTGCATCCAGCAATTCCCTATCGATCGGCTTGAGACCATCGTAAAAGTAATTCATGAGATTGGTCTCGGAAAATCCATGCGATGGGCAAGTGGCACACAAAACCTTGAATCGGTCGTAATATTGGCCGAAGGTCTCGTCTTGTTTCTGTGTGATGCCAGTGATTTGCTTTCTCAAGACGGTGATTTTTGAGGCCGGGAAGTACTTCGCTAGGAACATGTCCGCAAGTTCCTTCCATGAAGTGATATGGTTCGGCGGTAGTTCCATAAGCCAAGACTCGGCCCTGTCGACTAGGGTGAATGGAAATGCCTTCAGCTTGAAGAGCTCCGTATCAGCATAAGCTGGCTTCATGCTGTTACAAACAAATTGGAATTGTTTGAGATGCTTGTTCGGATCTTCGTTGGAAAGTCCGTGAAAAATGGGTAGTCGGTGGAGGAAGCCACTCTTTAGCTCGATATCCTTCATGTTTTCCTCCGGTTGTGGAAAAGCAATGCTCGAAGGCCCGCTGCTCCATTCTGTTGAGCAGGTGCGCTGACGAAGAGATTGTCCTGCATTGGCCATGTTGACTTGCTGTGCTTCTACTTCTGAATTGTGGTCGGTTGATGAATGTGAAGACTCGGAAACTTCCTCGATGATGGGATGATCCAGGATGTCAGTTTGAGCTTTAAGTCTCGCTATTCTCTCTGCGATCTCCACAAAGTTCGTTCTAGATGGTTCAGGATTTGATACGCGCAAAACATGCATTCACGTTAACTTAAAAACACAGATTACGCGCATTGCAATTTAAACCCTTCTTTTGTCATTTGTAATATTGGCGAGTAGGGATCGTTCTTTATCCGGGGAATTAAGGGCGCATGCATGGTTTCGTTAATAAGCGGAAATGTAAATGTTTGGGGGGATTGGAAGTTGGTTGTTTAATCTACGAAATTAAAGTACAAAAACATGCAAATACAACTAAAACTCTTAAGCATCTAACATGTTTTACTCATAGACAAGTTTCAACAATCAAGAAACTTCAAGTCTAATTATGCTTGCTAAAAATAAGAAGTTACACTACTAATTACATGTGATCATCTCATCTTATTAACCATACCCTTTTCATGCATCAAACCTTTTTGTAAGTTACGAAATTCATAACTTCTAACTAAATACACATGCTTAATAATTGAGTAGGAATGCAACTTAGCGTATAAACATCCTAAACAACATACGATCATCGAAACATGCGAAAGAGAGGGACTTAGCGTATTTTCTAACACATGCATTCGAAGCTTTAAGATTGTATCAAACATGCATAAAAGGCTAGAAATCATAAACACATGCATATTACAAATCGGTTTAAGCACATGAAACACAAATCTAAACTTGTTCTTCATTTGATACATAAATGTATTCCAATACATCAAAAGATTCAAATACAAAGCAAAAGCTATGAAAGTGAAGATCATGGTTACACTTTTTGTCTTGAGTGCTTGATGATCTACGGTGGAGATGGATTTCCTTCACAAGGGACTTAGCGTATTGTGTTGGATGGATGGAGAATGCTTCAGCTTTGCAAGGGATGGATGCTTCGGCTTTGTGTGTGAACCTTCAAGTGTTTATGGTGGAGGAGTATTTGTGTAGAGCTTTGGCTTGTAAAATGAGTGATGATCTGTTTTATGGCTGCCTCCTCTCTTATATAGGCAAGGGATGTTGCCTTCTCTCTTCCACCTTGCCTCCCTCCATTTAATGCAAGCCTTAGTCACCTAGGCAAGTCACCATTTGTGATCATCATTTATGAACCCTAAGCAAGAGTCACCATGCAAGTCACCATTTATAAACCCTAAGAAAGAGTCACCATGGCAAGTCACATGGCAAGTCATCATTTGTGATGATCACAAAGCTTAGTCACTAAAATGAGTCACAAAGCTTGATATTGTTGACTTTTCCTCTTCCCCAAAGTGAATCCTAGCAGAATTGAATGGTCATGGGCTTGATAATGGGCCGAAACAAGAGTTGAGAAATCGGCCCATAATTTGCTTTTTGGTCCGGCCCATTTCCGGTGGTCCGAAATCGCAAAAATCGCAAAATCGCCGAAATTCCTCCGAATTGCGTCGTTATTAATCTCCACCGTAAATATCTTCAAAATAACAATTTAAATAAGAAAAACATAAAAACAAAGATAATAACATTGCTAAACGTAAAGGGAAATGCGTTAAGAAACGAGCATAAAATGCGTATATCAAATTCCCCCACACTTAGACTTTGCTAGTCCCTTAGCAAACACTAAGTTAAACTAAGACTCCCTAAGAATTTAAAACAAAGGAAAGAACATAACTAAGCCCTTAGCTAAAATTTGTCTCAGAATTTGCATAAGTATATGGTGATGGCTCACATGAATTTCAACTTGTATGCTCAACGAATTCAAGAGATAATTGCGATATAATTATGTAATGAACAAGTAAGACAAAGAAAAAAAAACAATGGTTATGTTATAGCTGTACGTGCTTTGAATAAAGGTTTAATCAACTCACAAGGATGCACTCATCATATTTTTCACTCATGAAAAGGGTTCACTTAAAGTGTATATAAATTTAAACGAAAACCTCATGAATGGAGTTAATTACTTGCACAAATGAACCAAAACCATAAGCTTACTCATGCAACTTACTCTACTAATTGAAAGCTACTCATTTTAAGGATCATAAAGGACTTTTAGTGAGGTTGTAATGGGGTTAAGGCTAAGGCATTCGAAATTTAGATATGTGGTGATAAAAACGTTCCAACGACTTAGTCTAGCACCATATTCGTCCTCCATCTCCACTCGAATGTTACCATGTATACTTCAATTTAAACTACCCTTTGAGCTTTTCGGACAGGACAAAGGCCATATTTGTTCTATTTTTGGGCCTTCAATTTGTCGTAATCTCCAAATCCGCAAATAAGGGGGACGTTAATCCAATTGGTTTCTACTTTAGAACACAACATATTGCCATGAGAGATAATAATAATATTTTTTTCTTTTCATTCTCTCAAATATAATTTTTTTTCTTTTCTTTTTGGCAATCTCATACTTTTTTAGCTATTTGGACAAGTCTTTCCCCTTACTCACATTAACTCTTTTAATCTTTCCTACCAAACCATAATCTTATGTGCTAGTTTCGAAAAATTCTCACCAAGTTTCCGGAACAAGGGTAAGGATATTCTATACTAGGGTAAGTGTTTAGGTATATATGGTGATGAAAGAAAAGCTTAACGTGGGCTCAATTGGTTTATCTAGGGGTGTCGCAACTTGTGCGTACAAATGGGATACATGGATATATGGCAATGTGGTGGAAAATCCTAAATGCCTTTAATCATTTCCGAAATCAAAGTATGTATCAACTTAAAAGCTTTGCAAATTGACATGAGTAAGTTCTAGCATTCTCTAATTCATTAAAATCTATGGCAAGCAATCAAATGAGGCATATATAAGCTAGTAGCTACGAAATGGATGTACATTCACTCGAATAAAGAACAGATAGCTCAAAAGCTCACATAGGGTTCATATGATTAAAAACTTATTCAAGCATGCGATTTCTGTACCATGTTTTGCAATTCATATCTACTACATGTTAAAAACATATAGAATATCTCAATTAGCTCAAGAATTCGATGCATGTGATTCATACGCCATATGTGTTCGTGTTGTTCTAATTTCATCATCGACTAGTTAAGGGCGTCCTAAAGACTCTGAAAAACACTAATTTAGACACAATTAAATTGTAAACCTTTCCCCCACACTTAAACTCTACATTGCCCTCAATGTACAAAAGTAAAAGTATAGAATTAAACATGGAGTATAGGATCTACCAAAAATTCTAATGTAATACGCAAAAACCATTAAATTAATTAAAAGGGGAGAAGAAAACAAATCTGTTGTCTCCCTATTGGGTTGCCTCCCAATGAGCACTCGTTTTACGTCGTTAGCTTTGAACGTGATGCATCATTTTGTTTTTGAAATGGCCGGTTCTTGGAGTTGCATCTCCTCCACGGTGTGCTCCGCAAATGCCTCAAAATAGGGCTTCAAGCGATGGCCATTTACTTTGAACTCACTACCTTTGTCGATAGATCGAATGAGAACTGCTCCATGAGGTAGAACTTGAGAAACTATGAATGGCCCCATCCATCGAGAGCGAAGCTTTCCCGGAAAGAGCTTAAGTCTTGAATTGAAAAGTAATACTTTCTGCCCAGGTTCAAAACTCTTCCCGCGAATCATCTGATCGTGGATCTTTTTCGTCTTCTCTTTATAAATCCACGCATTGTCGAAAGCATCATTTCTGATTTCTTCTAGTTCATTAAGTTGTAGCTTCCGATGCAAGCCTGCGGCATCTCGATCGATGTTGAATTTCTTAACGGCCCACCATGCCTTGTGCTCCAATTCAACCGGAAGATGGCACGCCTTCCCATAAATTAATCGGAAAGGTGACATACCAATGGGAGTCTTGTAGGCAGTCCTATAAGCCCACAATGCATCGTCTAAGCATTGACTCCAATCTTTCCGGTTTGGGCGGACGGTTCGCTCCAAAATCTTCTTGATCTCACGGTTGGAAACTTCAGCCATTCCATTAGTTTGAGGGTGGTATGGTGTGGAAACCTTGTGTTTTACGCCATACTTCCTCATCAGTGCTTCCACCGTGCGGTTGCAAAAGTGACTTCCTCCATCGCTGATTAGAACGCGTGGCATTCCAAATCTACTGAAAATGTTAGTTCGTAGGAAATCTGCAACAACTCGCGAATTATTAGTACGGGTGGCCTTTGCCTCCACCCATTTAGAAACATAATCTACTGCGAGTAAGATATAAGTACAACCATTGGAGGGAGGAAATGGTCCCATAAAATCAATACCCCACACATCAAAAATTTCGACATTAAATATGTAGTGTTGTGGCATTTGATCTCTAGGGCCTAAATTACCGAATCTCTGGCACTTATCACATGCAGCACAATATGAATGAGCATCGCGAAATAAATTAGGCCAAAAGAAACCGCAATCTAAAATCTTAAGGGCTGTCCTCCTAGAACCAAAGTGTCCCCCACATGCTTCATTGTGACAAAAGTCTAGAATGGGCTTAAACTCACTATCCGGGATACATCTCCTAATTACTAAATCGGAGCATTGTTTCCATAAATAAGGCTCATCCCAGATAAAGGTTCTAGCATTATGCTTAAGTTTGTCACGTTGAAATTTATGCATGGTAGACGGAAACTCACCGGTAACTAAGTAATTTACGATATCTGCATACCATGGAGTTTCCGAAATAGTTACCTCAATTCCGAAGAGTTTTTCATCCGGAAAAGTTTCTTCAATCTCGACAGGCTCATGGTCACCTATCAAACGTGATAGGTGGTCAGCGACGACGTTTTCTACTCCCTTCTTGTCCTTGATTTCGATGTTGAATTCTTGGAGTAGAAGTATCCATCTGATAAGTCGTGGTTTTGCGTCCTTCTTGAGCATTAGATATTTCAAAGCTGCATGATCGGTAAACACAGTTACTTTAGTTTGAAGTAAATAAGATCGAAATTTATCTAAAGCAAAAACCACGGCAAGAAACTCCTTCTCGGTGGTAGTATAATTTCTTTGCGCTTCATCAAGCGTCCGAGAGGCGTAATAGATTACGCAAGGCTTCTTGTCCTTCCGCTGATCCAAGACGGCTCCTACGGCATAATCCGAGGCGTCGCACATGAGTTCAAATGGCAGAGACCAATCAGGGCTGCACAAAATAGGAGCGCTCGTGAGAAGCTCCTTCAACTTGTTGAAGGCAGCGTTGCATTCTTCATCAAAGATGAACGGGGTTTCCTTTTGCAGCAGTTTACACAACGGGCGCGAGATGTGGGAAAAGTCTTTGATAAACCTACGATAAAATCCTGCGTGTCCAAGAAATGAACGAATCTCTCTAACCGAAGTTGGAGAGGGTAAGTGACGCACAAGATCTACTTTAGATTTATCAACTTCTAACCCTTTTTCCGAAATAATATGACCTAACACTATCCCTTGCGTAACCATGAAATGGCACATCTCCCAATTAAGCACCAAGTTCGTTTCAACGCATCTTTGTAAAATTGTTTCTAAATTGTTTAAGCATGCATCAAAATCACTCCCAAATACACTAAAGTCGTCCATGAATACTTCAATAATTTTTTCAATGTACTCGGAGAAAATTGAGAGCATGCAACGTTGAAATGTACCTGGTGCATTACACAGTCCAAATGGCATTCGGCGGTATGCAAACGTTCCGAAAGGGCACGTGAACGTTGTCTTTTCTTGATCTTCCTCCGCAATGCTAATTTGGTTGTAGCCGGAGTATCCGTCGAGAAAACAATAAAATGCATGGCCGGTAATCTTTCCAGCATTTGGTCGATGAATGGTAAGGGAAAATGATCCTTGCGGGTTGCGGCGTTGAGCTTCCGGTAATCAATGCACACTCGGTGTCCAGTGATCGTTCTTTGTGGCACAAGTTCATTTTCCAGATTCTCGACGACGGTGATTCCCGATTTCTTGGGTACTACCTGCACTGGGGAAACCCAACGGCTATCAGAAATAGGATAAATAACTCCACAGTCCATGAGTTTAATTACCTCCTTTTTTACCACCTCCATCATCGGAGGGTGGAGCCGACGTTGCGCTTCCCGCGTAGGCTTGGTGCCTTCTTCAAGGAAAATCCTATGCACACATGTTGCTGGATTTATTCCCTTGATGTCCGCAAGTGTCCAGCCTATTGCGGGTTTGTACCGTTTGAGCATACTCACGAGCTTCTCCTCCTGCTCCTCTTCTAGCGCGGACGAAATAATGACGGGTAAAGTGTCATTCTCGCCCAAGTACGCATACTTCAGATGGTCCGGTAGTAGCTTGAGTTCTAAAACTGGAGCTTCTACGATGGAAGGAACCATTTTATTAGTACCAAAAGTAATTGGTAAAGGAGGAGAAAAGCTTACTTTTCGTGGTGCCGCATTTAGGGCCATGGCCATGTCTTGAATACGAGGTTCAAGCTCTAGTAAGGCCTCGAGAAGGCCGTCATGCCCAAGTTGAATGGCCATGTCGAGTTCATCCTCATTGATGGTGTCGAGGTAGCCTTGCGCTAAGGTATCCAACGGATCGTATGTCGAAATGGCAGCTACGCTCGACATTGGAAACTTCATCCCGTCCAGGATGTTGAACTCGATTCTTTCTCCATCAATCTCCATGGAGAAAGTGCCTTGAAACACATCAATCTTCGTTCTCGCAGTCCGCATGAAAGGTCGCCCAAGTAGCAGTGGCGTGGTGTTCAGTGGACTGTCTTCCATGTCAACTATATAGAAATCGGCTGGGAATATCAAGTTGTTGACTTGCATGAGAACGTCTTCTACGTATCCCCTCGGATGATACGCGCAAAACATGCATTCACGATAACACAAAGTCGACCCTAAAAACATCGATTACGCGCATTGCAATTTAAACCCTTCTTTTGTCATTTATAATATTGGCGAGTAGGGATCGTTCTTTATCCGGGGAATTAAGGGCGCATGCATGGTTTCGTTATTATGCGGAAATGTAAATATTTGGGGGGATTGGAAGTTGGTTATTTAATCTACGAATTTAAAGTACATAACATGCAAACACAACTAAAACTCTTAGGCATCTAACATGTTTTACTCATAGACAAGTTTCAACAATCAAGAAACTTAAAGTCTAATTATGCTTGCTAAAAATAAGAAGTTACACTATTAATTACATGTGATCAACTCATCTTATTAACCTACCCTTTTCATGCATCAAACCTTTGTGTAAGTTGCGAAATTCATAACTTATAACTAAGTACACATGCTTGATAATTGTGTAGGAATGCAACTTAGCGTATAAACATCCTAAACAACATACGATCATCGAAACATGCAAAAGAGAGGGACTTAGCGTATTTTCTAATACATGCATTCGAAGCTTTAAGATTGTATCAAACATGCATAAAAAGCTATAAATCATAAACACATGCATATTACAAATCGGTTTAGGCACATGAAACACAAATCTAAACTTGTTATTCATTTGATACACAAATCTAAACTTTCTAAACTTGTTATTCCAATACATCAAAAGATTCAAATACAAAGCTAAAGAAATGAGAGTGAAGATCATGGTTACACTTTTTGTCTTGAGTGCTTGATGAACTACGGTGGAGATGGACTTCCTTCACAAGGGACTTAGCGTATTGTGTTGGATGGAGGAGGCTTGATAGCTTCGGCTTGGAAGGAGTAACCTTGCTTGCTTCGGCTTGGAATGGTAAAGGATGTGCTTCGGCTTTGTAATGAACTTTGGAGTGTTTATGGTGGAAGAGTATTTGTGTAGAGCTTTGGCTTGTAAAATGAGAGATGGGAATGAATGAGGCCGGCCTCCTTGAATTTATAGGGCAAGGATGTTGCTCTTCTCTCTTCCACCTTGCCTTGCTTCATTAAATGCAAGCAATGATCATTAAGGCAAGTCACCATGCAAGTCACCATGTGTGATGATCATTTGTGAACCCTAAGCAAGAGTCACCATGGCAAGTCACCATTTGTGAACCCTAAGCATGAATCACCATGTGTAGTCACCATTTGTGATTATTAGCTTGATAATGTTGACTTGCCCTTTCAAAACAAGACTTTTCCTCTTCACCAAAAGCCATCCTTGCCGAATTAATGCATTGTGGGCTTGATAATGGGCCGAAACAAGAGTTGAGAATTCGGCCCACAATTTGCTTTGTGGCCCGGCCCATTTTCGGAGGTCCAAAATCGCAAAAATCGCAAAATCGCTGAAATTTCTCCGAATTGCGTCGATATTAATCTCCACCGTAATGAACTTCAAAATAACATTTTAAATAAGGAAAACATAAAACTAAGATAATAACATAGCTAAACGTAAAGGGAAATGCGTTAAGAAACGAGCATAAAATGCGTATATCATCGGATACTTGTGGGTGCGATCGGCTAACTGGATGACAACACCATCTTGCTTGAGATCTCCAAGCTCCATCGATTCGAAAAGATAGTAAGGCATGACGTTGATGGAAGCTCCTAGATCAAGCATTACGTCTTCGAAGTGGGTGTCACCGATTACGCAAGGAACTGCAAAGCTCCCTGGGTCCTTCAGTTTTGGGGGTAGCCGACGCTGCAAAACCGCCGAAACGGTTGCGTTCACCTTCACGACCTCCTTCTCTCGAGTTTGCCTCCTCTGAGTGCATAATTCTTTCAGAAACTTGGCGTATATAGGCACTTGCTTTATGCACTCGATCAAGGGCAAATTCACTTGCACCTTTCGGAAGATGTCCAGGATATCTTCATATTGGGCATCCTTCTTCTTTGATTTTGCTAATCTGCTTGGGAAAGGTGCAACAGCAAACGGAGAATTAGTAATCACCGTATTTGAAGGAATAGGGCTTTTACCTTTGATTGGGGTAGGTTGTGGAGGTGATTGTGCCTTGGTGACAGTAGGCGTCACCTTCTTTTTCTCGGCCTCTTGAGTAGCCGGATCGATCTCATCTTCTTCTTCGTTGGTGATGTCCTCAATGGTGACTTCATCAAGATGAGATCGCTTGGTCTTTGGTTCCTCAAGTATCTTCCCACTCCTTGTGACTATAGCATTCACGTTTCTTTGATTAGGAGTGGTTTGAGGTGGAAGCCGACCGGTTTCCTTGATTTGGCCCATGAAATCAACAAGCTGGCCAAGCTGCTTCTTCACTTCGGTGATGTCGCGGCCATGTGAGTCAAGTGTCTCCTTTGTCTTCGATTGTCCGTCAAGGAGAACTTGAGTTGAGGCCGAAAGTTGCGACAACATCTTGTCGTAATCCGGATTGGTGAAGGGTTGTGATGACGAACCATGCTGCATCGGTGGTCGTGGTTGAAATGGAGGGCGTTGGTAGCTTTGTTGAGGTTGAGATGCTGGAGGGTTCAAAGTTCCCTCGTTGCTGCTCCATCTAAAACCTGGATGATCACGGTTGACATAGTTGTTGTAGTTGTTATACCTTTGTCCTCCCTGATATCCGCCGATGGCGTTAGCGTGCTCCGGCTCGCTTGCCTGCTCCTGCGCTTGAGGGCATTGGTCATTGTGGTGACCGTGTGTTTGACATATGCCGCAAACAGGCCGTTGAGTTGCCTTCGCTCTTGTCGTCTCGAGTTCTAACACCTTCTCTAGCATATGAGCTAGTTTGTCGTACTTCTCGTCCGCGTCGGTTGTTGAACTCGCCTCACCGACTGCTCGTCTGTTGGACATTCCGTATTGTGCATCATTATTCGCCCGATTCTCTAGAAGAGCTCTAGCTTCGGTATCGGTTAAGTCCATGAATGCACCGGTGGCTGCTGCATCCAGCAATTCCCTATCGATCGGCTTGAGACCATCGTAAAAGTAATTCATCAGATTGGTCTCGGAGAATCTATGCGATGGGCAAGTGGCACACAAAACCTTGAATCGGTCGTAATATTGGCCGAAGGTCTCGTCCAATTTCTGTGTAATGCCAGTAATTTGCTTTCTCAAGACGGTGATCTTGGAGGCCGGGAAGTACTTCGCTAGGAACATATCCGCAAGTCGCTTCCAAGAGGTAATATGGTTTGGCGGTAGTTCCATAAGCCAAGACTCGGCCCTGTCGATTAGGGTGAATGGGAATGCCTTCAGCTTGAAGAGCTCCGTATCAGCATCAGATGGCTTCATGCTGTTGCAAACAAATTGGAATTGTTTGAGATGCTTGTTCGGATCTTCATTGGAAAGTCCGTGGAAAATGGGTAGTCGGTGGAGGAAGCCACTCTTTAGCTCGATATCCTTCATGTTTTCCTCCGGTTGTGGAAAAGCAATGCTCGAAGGCCCGCTGCTCCATTCGGTTGAGCAGGTGCGCTGGCGAAGAGATTGTCCTGCATTGGCCATGTTGACTTCTTGTGCTTCTGCTTCTGAGTTGTGGTCGGTTGATGAGGCTAAAGTATGTTCGAATGATGAATGTGAAGACTCGGAAACTTCTTCGAGGATGGGATGATCCAGGATGTCAGCTCTAAGTCTCGCTAGTCTTTCTGTGAGTTCCTCAAACGTGGTTCTAGATGGTCCTGGATTCTGATCGGACATTCATTAGCCTGACATCCACCAAAGACCAAGTGTTAGTATCAACAAATAATTTTTAGATGTATAGAGGAATACTAACCAAAAATTGTAAAGCATATTTAGAAAACAAAGGGATAACAAATAAAATAGTAAAACTATCAAAGCATACTATAAATACACACAAATACTTAAAAACTACTAATACACAAAATTTATAATAGTTAAGACACTATATGTATTTTACTAAGTAATGCAATTGATTTAATTGATTTTAGGGGCTATGCACAAGAATGTAAAAAACTTAAAACAAACGTTTTCTGCAAATTAACACTATATAATGCTAAACCTAAAAAATTTAGTTAGAACATGTATAAACAAGGTTCAAACACAAGCAAACCATAATTCACATTGAATTTATGCACCACACATTTTCTTGCAATAAAATGTATTAAACAACAATCCTACGTGAAAGATGGAGTGAATGCATAAGAGAAAACGTTAGAACCTGCAGAAAACACACGAGTTACGTGCTTAAATATGAATGCAAAAGAATGACCTCTTCTTCGGTCTTATGTCCCTAACTTCACTTAGGTTAGGGTACTCGGTAGTGAAATCCGAGTATCATAAAGCCTTAGAGAGGTTATGCAAGCTAAGTAACGTTTGTTAGTCCTTTACAGTTTTTAATGCACAAACAAACACACAAATTTGACTAAGTTTTATTTATTTCCTTTGGCCCCGATGGTACGTGGTGCAGAGGCTCTCAACTGTGCAATGGGTCTCGTTCATCCGAAGATGAAGTCTGATTCCAGGAGGTCTAAGCATGCATAATCCGATATACCATCTATTTAAAGGATTATGTCGTATTTATTGGGTTCGTATATTTATCCGTATTCGTATGTACTTATGATTTACAGAGAGTACGCGAATTGAGCATTAAGTAAAGTTCCTGGACGTGCGGCCCGCGCGAAAATATATACCGACTACAATTCAGCTTAGTTACGTTTAGAAATGGTTAGTAGGAATAGAGATAACGCGAGAGGTAAGGACTAATATTTAGAACAACCCGAGGCTTACTCGTAAGAGTATATACTCCAATGTTGTTCCTAGAGACACCCCGAGGCTAACCAGTTACGGTATATACTCCAATGGTGTTCTATTGCTTAGATCCGAAACCCGGCACCAATCATAAACCCATTCACCATATCCAACAATCAGCCAAATTTGTGAGATAGTATATATTCTCAAGTTCTTAGTAAACTCCGCCCACAACCTCGTGCCTATAACTTCACTTAGGTTATGGCGTGTGGTGATGAAATCCACACTTCACGAGGGGTTAAGGAGGTAAACCAGAAAAAGAGGCACCACCTATTCCGAAGAACTAAACTTAATAACCAATACTCGTAATCAATGTAAATCAATTTAAGTACGTCTACGTTTTGATTACGCCTAAGATTTAAAAGGAATACATGATTTAGTTACGAGTAAATCTCTTCGTCCTGCGGCCCGCACAAAAGAGTATACTAACTATTGTTTTTTTCTCGTAATTGTTGGAAATGACCAGTTGGGATAGATGTAACGCAAGAGGTGAGAACTAATTTCTGGGAACAACCCGAGGCTAACCAGTTAAGGTATATACTCCAATGTTGTTCTTAGAAATACCCCGAGGCTTACTCGTGAGAGTATATACTCCAATGGTATTTCTGTTTTCTTAGTTCAAAACCTGTCACCATTCATAACCCTTCTAGACATCAAAACCAACTCTTACTCGAAATCACAAGATAGTATACACTCTCAAATGTTTGTAGACTCCGCCCACAACCTCGTGCCCATAACTTCACTTAGGTTATGGCGTGTGGTGATTAAATCCACACATTTCACGAAGGGTTAAGGAGATAGACAAACAAATGAGGCACCACCTGTTCCAATGAGATTTACTTAATAACTAAATGCTAGTACTCAATTTAAATCTAAGACTATCCTTTAACATGAAAATAAATTATGCAAGTGTAAAAACTAAGTATAAATAAATTCGTATAAGTAAAAGTATGCATTGTAAACATGTATATAAATTTGTTTAAGTATAAACAAAAAAATGTAAATTTCTATAAGTATAAACAAGTATGTATTTCGAAAATTATAGACATGCTTTTAACTACAAATGTACAACGAAATCATACAAAACATTCTAATTCCCCGGCAACGGCGCCAAAAATTGATACGCGCAAAACATGCATTTAAAGTTAATGATCAGTAGACCTTAAAAACACCGATTACGCGCATTGAAATTTAAACCCTTCTTTTGTCATTTGTAATATTGGCGAGTAGGGATCGTTCTTTATCCGGGGAATTAAGGGCGCATGCATGGTTTCGTTAATAAGCGGAAATATAAATGTTTGGGGGGATTGGAAGTTGGTTGTTTAATCTACGAAATTAAAGTACAAAAACATGCAAACACAACTAAAACTCTTAGGCATCTAACATGTTTTACTCATAGACAAGTGTTAACAATCAAGAAACTTTAAAGTCTAATTATGCTTACTAAAAATAAGAAGTTACACTACTAATTACAAGTGATCATCTCATCTTATTAACCTTACCCTTTTCATGCATCAAACCTTTTTGTAAGTTGCGAAATTCATAACTTCTACTTAAATATACATGCTTGATAATTGAGTAGGAATGCAACTTAGCGTATAAACACCCTAAACAAAGTGTGATCATCGAAACATGCGAAAGAGAGGGACTTAGCGTATTTTCTACCACATGCATTCGAAGCTTTAAGATTGTATCAAACATGCATAAAAAGCTATAAATCACAAACACATGCATATTACAAATCGGTTTAGGCACATGAAACACAAATCTAAACTTGTTATTCATTTGATACACAAATCTAAACTTTCTAAACTTGTTATTCCAATACATCAAAAGATTCAAATACAAAGCTAAAGAAATGAGAGTGAAGATCATGGTTACACTTTTTGTCTTGAGTGCTTGATGAACTACGGTGGAGATGGACTTCCTTCACAAGGGACTTAGCGTATTGTGTTGGATGGAGGAGGCTTGATAGCTTCGGCTTGGAAGGAGTAACCTTGCTTGCTTCGGCTTGGAATGGTAAAGGATGTGCTTCGGCTTTGTAATGAACTTTGGAGTGTTTATGGTGGAAGAGTATTTGTGTAGAGCTTTGGCTTGTAAAATGAGAGATGGGAATGAATGAGGCCGGCCTCCTTGTATTTATAGGGCAAGGATGTTGCTCTTCTCTCTTCCACCTTGCCTTGCTTCATTAAATGCAAGCAATGATCATTAAGGCAAGTCACCATGCAAGTCACCATGTGTGATGATCATTTGTGAACCCTAAGCAAGAGTCACCATGGCAAGTCACTCCCTTAGTCATCTTTTCATTAAATGCAAGCAAGAGTCACCAAAGTGAGTCATGGCTTGATATTGTTGACTTTTCCTCTTCCCCACTTTGCTTCCTAGCCGAACTAGATGGTAATGGGCTTGATAATGGGCCGAAACAAGAGTTGAGAATTCGGCCCACAATTTGCTTTGTGGCCTGGCCCATTTTCGGAGGTCCAAAATCGCAAAAATCGCAAAATCGCCGAAATTCCTCCGAATTGCGTCGATATTAATCTCCACCGTAATAAACTTCAAAATAACAATTTAAATAAGGAAAACATAAAACTAAGATAATAACATAGCTAAACGTAAAGGGAAATGCGTTAAGAAACGAGCATAAAATGCGTATATCAAATTCCCCCACACTTAGACTTTGCTAGTCCCTTAGCAAACACTAAGTTAAACTAAGACACTCTAAAAATTTAAAAGAAAGAACACAACTAAGCCCTTAGCTAAAATTTGTCTCAGAATTTTCATAAGTATATGGCGATGTCTCACATGATTTTCAACTTTGCATGCTCAACGAATTCAAGAGATAATTGCGATATAATTATGTAATGAACAAGTAAGACATAGAGAAAACAATGGTTATGTTATAGCTGTGCATGCTTTGAATAAAGGTTTAATCAACTCACAAGGATGCACTCATCATATTTTTCACTCATGAAAATGGTTCACTTAGAGTGTATATGAATTGAAATGAAAACCACATGAATAAAGTTTGATTTCTTGCACAAATGAACCAAAACCATAAGCTTACTCATGCAACTTACTCTACTAATTGAAAGCTACTCATTTTAAGGATCATAAAGGACTTTTAGTGAGGTTGTAATGGGGTTAAGGCTAAGGCATTCGAAATTTAGATATGTGGTGATAAAAACGTTCCAACGACTTAGTCTAGCACCATAATCAGTCCTCCATCTCCTTTTGAATGTTACCATGTATATTTCAAGCTAATCTACCCTTTGAGCTTTTCGGACAGGACAAAGGCCATATTTTGTTCTATTTTTAGGCCTTCAATTTATCGTAAACTCCAAATCCGCAAATAAGGGGGACGTTAATCCAATTGGTTTCTATTTTAGAACACAACATATTGCCATGAGAGATAATAATTTTTTCTTTTCATTCTCTCGAATATATTTTTTTCTTTTCTTTTTGGCAATCACATACTTTTTTTAGCTATTTGGACAAGTCTTTCCCCTTACTCACATTAACTCTTCCAATCTTTCCTACCAAACCATAATCTTATGTGCTAGTTTCGAAAAATTCTCACCAAGTTTCCGGAACAAAGGTAAGGATATTCTATACTAGGGTAAGTGTTTAGGTATATATGGTGATAAAAGAAAAGCTTAACGTGGGCTCAATTGGTTTATCTAGGGGTGTCGCAACTTGTGCGTACAAATGGGATACATGGATATATGGCAATGTGGTGGAAAATCCTAAATGCCTTTAATCATTTCCGAAATCAAAGTATGTATCAACTTAAAAGCTTTGCAAATTGACATAAGTAAGTTCTAGTATTCTCTAGTTCATTAAAATCTATGGCAAGCAATTAAATGAGGCATATATAAGCTAGTAGCTACGAAATGGATGCATATTCACTCGAATAAAGAATAGATAGCTCAAAAGCTCACATAGGGTTCATATGATTAAAAACTTATTCAAGCATGCGATTTCTGTACCATGTTTTGCAATTCATATCTACTACATGTTAAAAACATATAGAATATCTCAATTAGCACAAGAATTCGATGCATGTGATTCATACGCCATATGTGTTCGTATTGATCCAATTTCATCATTGACTAGTTAAGGGCATCCTAAAGACTCTGAAAAACACTAATTTAGACACAATTAAATTGTAAACCCTTCCCCCACACTTAAACTTTACATTGCCCTCAATGTACTTAAAGTAAATGTATAGAATTAAACATGGAGTATAGGATCTACGAAACTTTTAATCTAATACGCAAAAAGCCATTAAATTAAGTAAAAGGGGAGAAGAAAACAAATCTGTTGTCTCCCTATTGGGTTGCCTCCCAATGAGCGCTTGTTTTACGTCGTTAGCTTTGGACGTGATGCATCATTTTGTTTTTGAAATGGCCGGTTCTTGGAGTTGCATCTCCTCCACGGTGTGCTCCGCAAATGCCTCAAAATAGGGCTTCAAGCGATGACCATTTACTTTGAACTCACTACCTTTGTCGATAGATCGAATGAGAACTGCTCCATGAGGTAGAACTTGAGAAACTACGAATGGCCCCATCCATCGAGAGCGAAGCTTTCCTGGAAAGAGCTTAAGTCTTGAATTGAAAAGCAATACTTTCTGCCCAGGTTCAAAACTCTTCCCGCGAATCATCTGATCGTGGATCTTTTTCGTCTTCTCTTTGTAAATCCACGCATTGTCGAAAGCATCATTTCTGATTTCTTCTAGTTCATTAAGTTGTAGCTTCCGATGCAAGCCTGCGGCATCTCGATCGATGTTGAATTTCTTCACGGCCCACCATGCCTTGTGCTCCAATTCAACCGGAAGATGGCACGCCTTTCCATAAATTAATCGGAAAGGGGACATACCGGTGGGGGTCTTGTAGGCAGTCCTGTAAGCCCACAATGCATCGTCTAAGCATTGACTCCAATCTTTCCGGTTGGGGCGGACGGTTCGCTCCAAAATCTTCTTTATCTCACGGTTGGAAACTTCAGCCATTCCATTGGTTTGAGGGTGGTATGGTGTGGAAACCTTGTGTTTGACGCCATACTTCCTCATTAGTGCTTCCACCGTGCGGTTGCAAAATTGACTTCCTCCATCGCTGATTAGAACGCGTGGCATTCCAAATCTACTGAAAATGTTAGTTCGTAGGAAGTCTGCAACAACTCGCGAATCATTAGTACGGGTGGCCTTTGCCTCCACCCATTTAGAAACATAATCTACTGCGAGTAAGATGTAAGTAAAACCATTGGAGGGAGGAAATGGTCCCATAAAATCAATACCCCACACATCAAAAATTTCAACATTAAATATATAGTGTTGTGGCATTTGATCTTTAGGCCCTAAATTACCGAATCTTTGGCACTTATCACATGTAGAGCAATATGCATGAGCATCGCGAAATAAACTAGGCCAAAAGAAACCGCAATCTAAAATTTTAAGGGCTGTCCTCCTAGAACCAAAGTGTCCCCCACATGCTTCATTGTGACAAAAGTCTAGAATGGGCTTAAACTCACTATCCGGGATACATCTCCTAATTACTAAATCGGAGCATTGTTTCCACAAGTAAGGCTCATCCCAGATAAAGGTTCTAGCATTATGCTTAAGTTTGTCACGTTGAAATTTATGCATGGTGGACGGAAACTCACCGGTAACTAAGTAATTTACGATATCTGCATACCATGGAGTTTCCGAAATAGTTACCTCAATTCCGAAGAGTTTTTCATCCGGAAAAGTTTCTTCAATCTCGACAGGCTCATGGTCACCTATCAAACGTGATAGGTGGTCAGCGACGACGTTTTCTACTCCCTTCTTGTCCTTGATTTCGATGTTGAATTCTTGGAGTAGAAGTATCCATCTGATAAGTCGTGGTTTTGCGTCCTTCTTGAGCATTAGATATTTCAAAGCTGCATGATCGGTAAACACAGTTACTTTAGTTTGAAGTAAATAAGATCGAAATTTATCTAAAGCAAAAACCACGGCAAGAAACTCCTTCTCGGTGGTAGTATAATTTCTTTGCGCTTCATCAAGCGTCCGAGAGGCGTAATAGATTACGCAAGGCTTCTTGTCCTTCCGCTGACCCAAGACGGCTCCTACGGCATAATCCGAGGCGTCGCACATGAGTTCAAATGGCAGAGACCAATCAGGGCTGCACAAAATAGGAGCGCTCGTGAGAAGCTCCTTCAACTTGTTGAAGGCAGCGTTGCATTCTTCATCAAAGATGAACGAGGTTTCCTTTTGCAGCAGTTTACACAACGGGCGCGAGATGTGGGAAAAGTCTTTGATAAACCTACGATAAAATCCTGCGTGTCCAAGAAATGAACGAATCTCTCTAACCGAAGTTGGAGAGGGTAAGTGACGCACAAGATCTACTTTAGATTTATCAACTTCTAACCCTTTTTCCGAAATAATATGACCTAACACTATCCCTTGCGTAACCATGAAATGGCACATCTCCCAATTAAGCACCAAGTTCGTTTCAACGCATCTTTGTAAAATTGTTTCTAAATTGTTTAAGCATGCATCAAAATCACTCCCAAATACACTAAAGTCGTCCATGAATACTTCAATAATTTTTTCAATGTACTCGGAGAAAATTGAGAGCATGCAACGTTGAAATGTACCTGGTGCATTACACAGTCCAAATGGCATTCGGCGGTATGCAAACGTTCCGAAAGGGCACGTGAACGTTGTCTTTTCTTGATCTTCCTCCGCAATGCTAATTTGGTTGTAGCCGGAGTATCCGTCGAGAAAACAATAAAATGCATGGCCGGTAATCTTTCCAGCATTTGGTCGATGAATGGTAAGGGAAAATGATCCTTGCGGGTTGCGGCGTTGAGCTTCCGGTAATCAATGCACACTCGGTGTCCAGTGATCGTTCTTTGTGGCACAAGTTCATTTTCCAGATTCTCGACGACGGTGATTCCCGATTTCTTGGGTACTACCTGCACTGGGGAAACCCAACGGCTATCAGAAATAGGATAAATAACTCCACAGTCCATGAGTTTAATTACCTCCTTTTTTACCACCTCCATCATCGGAGGGTGGAGCCGACGTTGCGCTTCCCGCGTAGGCTTGGTGCCTTCTTCAAGGAAAATCCTATGCACACATGTTGCTGGATTTATTCCCTTGATGTCCGCAAGTGTCCAGCCTATTGCGGGTTTGTACCGTTTGAGCATACTCACGAGCTTCTCCTCCTGCTCCTCTTCTAGCGCGGACGAAATAATGACGGGTAAAGTGTCATTCTCGCCCAAGTACGCATACTTCAGATGGTCCGGTAGTAGCTTGAGTTCTAAAACTGGAGCTTCTACGATGGAAGGAACCATTTTATTAGTACCAAAAGTAATTGGTAAAGGAGGAGAAAAGCTTACTTTTCGTGGTGCCGCATTTAGGGCCATGGCCATGTCTTGAATACGAGGTTCAAGCTCTAGTAAGGCCTCGAGAAGGCCGTCATGCCCAAGTTGAATGGCCATGTCGAGTTCATCCTCATTGATGGTGTCGAGGTAGCCTTGCGCTAAGGTATCCAACGGATCGTATGTCGAAATGGCAGCTACGCTCGACATTGGAAACTTCATCCCGTCCAGGATGTTGAACTCGATTCTTTCTCCATCAATCTCCATGGAGAAAGTGCCTTGAAACACATCAATCTTCGTTCTCGCAGTCCGCATGAAAGGTCGCCCAAGCAGCAGTGGCGTGGTGTTCAGTGGACTGTCTTCCATGTCAACTATATAGAAATCGGCTGGGAATATCAAGTTGTTGACTTGCATGAGAACGTCTTCTACGTATCCCCTCGGATGATACGCGCAAAACATGCATTCACGATAACACAAAGTCGACCCTAAAAACATCGATTACGCGCATTGCAATTTAAACCCTTCTTTTGTCATTTATAATATTGGCGAGTAGGGATCGTTCTTTATCCGGGGAATTAAGGGCGCATGCATGGTTTCGTTATTATGCGGAAATGTAAATATTTGGGGGGATTGGAAGTTGGTTATTTAATCTACGAATTTAAAGTACATAACATGCAAACACAACTAAAACTCTTAGGCATCTAACATGTTTTACTCATAGACAAGTTTCAACAATCAAGAAACTTAAAGTCTAATTATGCTTGCTAAAAATAAGAAGTTACACTATTAATTACATGTGATCAACTCATCTTATTAACCTACCCTTTTCATGCATCAAACCTTTGTGTAAGTTGCGAAATTCATAACTTATAACTAAGTACACATGCTTGATAATTGTGTAGGAATGCAACTTAGCGTATAAACATCCTAAACAACATACGATCATCGAAACATGCAAAAGAGAGGGACTTAGCGTATTTTCTAATACATGCATTCGAAGCTTTAAGATTGTATCAAACATGCATAAAAAGCTATAAATCATAAACACATGCATATTACAAATCGGTTTAGGCACATGAAACACAAATCTAAACTTGTTATTCATTTGATACACAAATCTAAACTTTCTAAACTTGTTATTCCAATACATCAAAAGATTCAAATACAAAGCTAAAGAAATGAGAGTGAAGATCATGGTTACACTTTTTGTCTTGAGTGCTTGATGAACTACGGTGGAGATGGACTTCCTTCACAAGGGACTTAGCGTATTGTGTTGGATGGAGGAGGCTTGATAGCTTCGGCTTGGAAGGAGTAACCTTGCTTGCTTCGGCTTGGAATGGTAAAGGATGTGCTTCGGCTTTGTAATGAACTTTGGAGTGTTTATGGTGGAAGAGTATTTGTGTAGAGCTTTGGCTTGTAAAATGAGAGATGGGAATGAATGAGGCCGGCCTCCTTGAATTTATAGGGCAAGGATGTTGCTCTTCTCTCTTCCACCTTGCCTTGCTTCATTAAATGCAAGCAATGATCATTAAGGCAAGTCACCATGCAAGTCACCATGTGTGATGATCATTTGTGAACCCTAAGCAAGAGTCACCATGGCAAGTCACCATTTGTGAACCCTAAGCATGAATCACCATGTGTAGTCACCATTTGTGATTATTAGCTTGATAATGTTGACTTGCCCTTTCAAAACAAGACTTTTCCTCTTCACCAAAAGCCATCCTTGCCGAATTAATGCATTGTGGGCTTGATAATGGGCCGAAACAAGAGTTGAGAATTCGGCCCACAATTTGCTTTGTGGCCCGGCCCATTTTCGGAGGTCCAAAATCGCAAAAATCGCAAAATCGCTGAAATTTCTCCGAATTGCGTCGATATTAATCTCCACCGTAATGAACTTCAAAATAACATTTTAAATAAGGAAAACATAAAACTAAGATAATAACATAGCTAAACGTAAAGGGAAATGCGTTAAGAAACGAGCATAAAATGCGTATATCATCGGATACTTGTGGGTGCGATCGGCTAACTGGATGACAACACCATCTTGCTTGAGATCTCCAAGCTCCATCGATTCGAAAAGATAGTAAGGCATGACGTTGATGGAAGCTCCTAGATCAAGCATTACGTCTTCGAAGTGGGTGTCACCGATTACGCAAGGAACTGCAAAGCTCCCTGGGTCCTTCAGTTTTGGGGGTAGCCGACGCTGCAAAACCGCCGAAACGGTTGCGTTCACCTTCACGACCTCCTTCTCTCGAGTTTGCCTCCTCTGAGTGCATAATTCTTTCAGAAACTTGGCGTATATAGGCACTTGCTTTATGCACTCGATCAAGGGCAAATTCACTTGCACCTTTCGGAAGATGTCCAGGATATCTTCATATTGGGCATCCTTCTTCTTTGATTTTGCTAATCTGCTTGGGAAAGGTGCAACAGCAAACGGAGAATTAGTAATCACCGTATTTGAAGGAATAGGGCTTTTACCTTTGATTGGGGTAGGTTGTGGAGGTGATTGTGCCTTGGTGACAGTAGGCGTCACCTTCTTTTTCTCGGCCTCTTGAGTAGCCGGATCGATCTCATCTTCTTCTTCGTTGGTGATGTCCTCAATGGTGACTTCATCAAGATGAGATCGCTTGGTCTTTGGTTCCTCAAGTATCTTCCCACTCCTTGTGACTATAGCATTCACGTTTCTTTGATTAGGAGTGGTTTGAGGTGGAAGCCGACCGGTTTCCTTGATTTGGCCCATGAAATCAACAAGCTGGCCAAGCTGCTTCTTCACTTCGGTGATGTCGCGGCCATGTGAGTCAAGTGTCTCCTTTGTCTTCGATTGTCCGTCAAGGAGAACTTGAGTTGAGGCCGAAAGTTGCGACAACATCTTGTCGTAATCCGGATTGGTGAAGGGTTGTGATGACGAACCATGCTGCATCGGTGGTCGTGGTTGAAATGGAGGGCGTTGGTAGCTTTGTTGAGGTTGAGATGCTGGAGGGTTCAAAGTTCCCTCGTTGCTGCTCCATCTAAAACCTGGATGATCACGGTTGACATAGTTGTTGTAGTTGTTATACCTTTGTCCTCCCTGATATCCGCCGATGGCGTTAGCGTGCTCCGGCTCGCTTGCCTGCTCCTGCGCTTGAGGGCATTGGTCATTGTGGTGACCGTGTGTTTGACATATGCCGCAAACAGGCCGTTGAGTTGCCTTCGCTCTTGTCGTCTCGAGTTCTAACACCTTCTCTAGCATATGAGCTAGTTTGTCGTACTTCTCGTCCGCGTCGGTTGTTGAACTCGCCTCACCGACTGCTCGTATGTTGGACATTCCGTATTGTGCATCATTATTCGCCCGATTCTCTAGAAGAGCTCTAGCTTCGGTATCGGTTAAGTCCATGAATGCACCGGTGGCTGCTGCATCCAGCAATTCCCTATCGATCGGCTTGAGACCATCGTAAAAGTAATTCATCAGATTGGTCTCGGAGAATCCATGCGATGGGCAAGTGGCACACAAAACCTTGAATCGGTCGTAATATTGGCCGAAGGTCTCGTCCAATTTCTGTGTAATGCCAGTAATTTGCTTTCTCAAGACGGTGATCTTGGAGGCCGGGAAGTACTTCGCTAGGAACATATCCGCAAGTCGCTTCCAAGAGGTAATATGGTTTGGCGGTAGTTCCATAAGCCAAGACTCGGCCCTGTCGATTAGGGTGAATGGGAATGCCTTCAGCTTGAAGAGCTCCGTATCAGCATCAGATGGCTTCATGCTGTTGCAAACAAATTGGAATTGTTTGAGATGCTTGTTCGGATCTTCATTGGAAAGTCCGTGGAAAATGGGTAGTCGGTGGAGGAAGCCACTCTTTAGCTCGATATCCTTCATGTTTTCCTCCGGTTGTGGAAAAGCAATGCTCGAAGGCCCGCTGCTCCATTCGGTTGAGCAGGTGCGCTGGCGAAGAGATTGTCCTGCATTGGCCATGTTGACTTCTTGTGCTTCTGCTTCTGAGTTGTGGTCGGTTGATGAGGCTAAAGTATGTTCGAATGATGAATGTGAAGACTCGGAAACTTCTTCGAGGATGGGATGATCCAGGATGTCAGCTCTAAGTCTCGCTAGTCTTTCTGTGAGTTCCTCAAACGTGGTTCTAGATGGTCCTGGATTCTGATCGGACATTCATTAGCCTGACATCCACCAAAGACCAAGTGTTAGTATCAACAAATAATTTTTAGATATATAGAGGAATACTAATCAAAATTGTAAAGCATATTTAGAAAACAAAGGGATAACAAATAAAATAGTAAAACTATCAAAACATACTATAAATACACACAAATACTTAAAAACTACTAATACACAAAATTTATAATAGTTAAGACACTATATGTATTTTACTAAGTAATGCAATTGATTTAATTGATTTTAGGGGCTATGCACAAGAATGTAAAAAACTTAAAACAAACGTTTTCTGCAAATTAACACTATATAATGCTAAACCTAAAAAATTTAGTTAGAACATGTATAAACAAGGTTCAAACACAAGCAAACCATAATTCACATTGAATTTATGCACCACACATTTTCTTGCAATAAAATGTATTAAACAACAATCCTACGTGAAAGATGGAGTGAATGCATAAGAGAAAACGTTAGAACCTGCAGAAAACACACGAGTTACGTGCTTAAATATGAATGCAAAAGAATGACCTCTTCTTCGGTCTTATGTCCCTAACTTCACTTAGGTTAGGGTACTCGGTAGTGAAATCCGAGTATCATAAAGCCTTAGAGAGGTTATGCAAGCTAAGTAACGTTTGTTAGTCCTTTACAGTTTTTAATGCACAAACAAACACACAAATTTGACGAAGTTTTATTTATTTCCTTTGGCCCCGATGGTACGTGGTGCAGAGGCTCTCAACTGTGCAATGGGTCTCGTTCATCCGAAGATGAAGTCTGATTCCAGGAGGTCTAAGCATGCATAATCCGATATACCATCTATTTAAAGGATTATGTCGTATTTATTGGGTTCGTATATTTATCCGTATTCGTATGTACTTATGATTTACAGAGAGTACGCGAATTGAGCATTAAGTAAAGTTCCTGGACGTGCGGCCCGCGCGAAAATATATACCGACTACAATTCAGCTTAGTTACGTTTAGAAATGGTTAGTAGGAATAGAGATAACGCGAGAGGTAAGGACTAATATTTAGAACAACCCGAGGCTTACTCGTAAGAGTATATACTCCAATGTTGTTCCTAGAGACACCCCGAGGCTAACCAGTTACGGTATATACTCCAATGGTGTTCTATTGCTTAGATCCGAAACCCGGCACCAATCATAAACCCATTCACCATATCCAACAATCAGCCAAATTTGTGAGATAGTATATATTCTCAAGTTCTTAGTAAACTCCGCCCACAACCTCGTGCCCATAACTTCACTTAGGTTATGGCGTGTGGTGATGAAATCCACACTTCACGAGGGGTTAAGGAGGTAAACCAGAAAAAGAGGCACCACCTATTCCGAAGAACTAAACTTAATAACCAATACTCGTAATCAATGTAAATCAATTTAAGTACGTCTACGTTTTGATTACGCCTAAGATTTAAAAGGAATACATGATTTAGTTACGAGTAAATCTCTTCGTCCTGCGGCCCGCACAAAAGAGTATACTAACTATTGTTTTTTTCTCGTAATTGTTGGAAATGACCAGTTGGGATAGATGTAACGCAAGAGGTGAGAACTAATTTCTGGGAACAACCCGAGGCTAACCAGTTAAGGTATATACTCCAATGTTGTTCTTAGAAATACCCCGAGGCTTACTCGTGAGAGTATATACTCCAATGGTATTTCTGTTTTCTTAGTTCAAAACCTGTCACCATTCATAACCCTTCTAGACATCAAAACCAACTCTTACTCGAAATCACAAGATAGTATACACTCTCAAATGTTTGTAGACTCCGCCCACAACCTCGTGCCCATAACTTCACTTAGGTTATGGCGTGTGGTGATTAAATCCACACATTTCACGAAGGGTTAAGGAGATAGACAAACAAATGAGGCACCACCTGTTCCAATGAGATTTACTTAATAACTAAATGCTAGTACTCAATTTAAATCTAAGACTATCCTTTAACATGAAAATAAATTATGCAAGTGTAAAAACTAAGTATAAATAAATTCGTATAAGTAAAAGTATGCATTGTAAACATGTATATAAATTTGTTTAAGTATAAACAAAAAAATGTAAATTTCTATAAGTATAAACAAGTATGTATTTCGAAAATTATAGACATGCTTTTAACTACAAATGTACAACGAAATCATACAAAACATTCTAATTCCCCGGCAACGGCGCCAAAAATTGATACGCGCAAAACATGCATTTAAAGTTAATGATCAGTAGACCTTAAAAACACCGATTACGCGCATTGAAATTTAAACCCTTCTTTTGTCATTTGTAATATTGGCGAGTAGGGATCGTTCTTTATCCGGGGAATTAAGGGCGCATGCATGGTTTCGTTAATAAGCGGAAATATAAATGTTTGGGGGGATTGGAAGTTGGTTGTTTAATCTACGAAATTAAAGTACAAAAACATGCAAACACAACTAAAACTCTTAGGCATCTAACATGTTTTACTCATAGACAAGTGTTAACAATCAAGAAACTTTAAAGTCTAATTATGCTTACTAAAAATAAGAAGTTACACTACTAATTACAAGTGATCATCTCATCTTATTAACCTTACCCTTTTCATGCATCAAACCTTTTTGTAAGTTGCGAAATTCATAACTTCTACTTAAATATACATGCTTGATAATTGAGTAGGAATGCAACTTAGCGTATAAACACCCTAAACAAAGTGTGATCATCGAAACATGCGAAAGAGAGGGACTTAGCGTATTTTCTACCACATGCATTCGAAGCTTTAAGATTGTATCAAACATGCATAAAAAGCTATAAATCACAAACACATGCATATTACAAATCGGTTTAGGCACATGAAACACAAATCTAAACTTGTTATTCATTTGATACACAAATCTAAACTTTCTAAACTTGTTATTCCAATACATCAAAAGATTCAAATACAAAGCTAAAGAAATGAGAGTGAAGATCATGGTTACACTTTTTATCTTGAGTGCTTGATGAACTACGGTGGAGATGGACTTCCTTCACAAGGGACTTAGCGTATTGTGTTGGATGGAGGAGGCTTGATAGCTTCGGCTTGGAAGGAGTAACCTTGCTTGCTTCGGCTTGGAATGGTAAAGGATGTGCTTCGGCTTTGTAATGAACTTTGGAGTGTTTATGGTGGAAGAGTATTTGTGTAGAGCTTTGGCTTGTAAAATGAGAGATGGGAATGAATGAGGCCGGCCTCCTTGTATTTATAGGGCAAGGATGTTGCTCTTCTCTCTTCCACCTTGCCTTGCTTCATTAAATGCAAGCAATGATCATTAAGGCAAGTCACCATGCAAGTCACCATGTGTGATGATCATTTGTGAACCCTAAGCAAGAGTCACCATGGCAAGTCACTCCCTTAGTCATCTTTTCATTAAATGCAAGCAAGAGTCACCAAAGTGAGTCATGGCTTGATATTGTTGACTTTTCCTCTTCCCCACTTTGCTTCCTAGCCGAACTAGATGGTAATGGGCTTGATAATGGGCCGAAACAAGAGTTGAGAATTCGGCCCACAATTTGCTTTGTGGCCTGGCCCATTTTCGGAGGTCCAAAATCGCAAAAATCGCAAAATCGCCGAAATTCCTCCGAATTGCGTCGATATTAATCTCCACCGTAATAAACTTCAAAATAACAATTTAAATAAGGAAAACATAAAACTAAGATAATAACATAGCTAAACGTAAAGGGAAATGCGTTAAGAAACGAGCATAAAATGCGTATATCAAATTCCCCCACACTTAGACTTTGCTAGTCCCCTAGCAAACACTAAGTTAAACTAAGACACTCTAAAAATTTAAAAGAAAGAACACAACTAAGCCCTTAGCTAAAATTTGTCTCAGAATTTTCATAAGTATATGGCGATGTCTCACATGATTTTCAACTTTGCATGCTCAACGAATTCAAGAGATAATTGCGATATAATTATGTAATGAACAAGTAAGACATAGAGAAAACAATGGTTATGTTATAGCTGTGCATGCTTTGAATAAAGGTTTAATCAACTCACAAGGATGCACTCATCATATTTTTCACTCATGAAAATGGTTCACTTAGAGTGTATATGAATTGAAATGAAAACCACATGAATAAAGTTTGATTTCTTGCACAAATGAACCAAAACCATAAGCTTACTCATGCAACTTACTCTACTAATTGAAAGCTACTCATTTTAAGGATCATAAAGGACTTTTAGTGAGGTTGTAATGGGGTTAAGGCTAAGGCATTCGAAATTTAGATATGTGGTGATAAAAACGTTCCAACGACTTAGTCTAGCACCATAATCAGTCCTCCATCTCCTTTTGAATGTTACCATGTATATTTCAAGCTAATCTACCCTTTGAGCTTTTCGGACAGGACAAAGGCCATATTTTGTTCTATTTTTAGGCCTTCAATTTATCGTAAACTCCAAATCCGCAAATAAGGGGGACGTTAATCCAATTGGTTTCTATTTTAGAACACAACATATTGCCATGAGAGATAATAATTTTTTCTTTTCATTCTCTCGAATATATTTTTTTCTTTTCTTTTTGGCAATCACATACTTTTTTTAGCTATTTGGACAAGTCTTTCCCCTTACTCACATTAACTCTTCCAATCTTTCCTACCAAACCATAATCTTATGTGCTAGTTTCGAAAAATTCTCACCAAGTTTCCGGAACAAAGGTAAGGATATTCTATACTAGGGTAAGTGTTTAGGTATATATGGTGATAAAAGAAAAGCTTAACGTGGGCTCAATTGGTTTATCTAGGGGTGTCGCAACTTGTGCGTACAAATGGGATACATGGATATATGGCAATGTGGTGGAAAATCCTAAATGCCTTTAATCATTTCCGAAATCAAAGTATGTATCAACTTAAAAGCTTTGCAAATTGACATAAGTAAGTTCTAGTATTCTCTAGTTCATTAAAATCTATGGCAAGCAATTAAATGAGGCATATATAAGCTAGTAGCTACGAAATGGATGCATATTCACTCGAATAAAGAATAGATAGCTCAAAAGCTCACATAGGGTTCATATGATTAAAAACTTATTCAAGCATGCGATTTCTGTACCATGTTTTGCAATTCATATCTACTACATGTTAAAAACATATAGAATATCTCAATTAGCACAAGAATTCGATGCATGTGATTCATACGCCATATGTGTTCGTATTGATCCAATTTCATCATTGACTAGTTAAGGGCATCCTAAAGACTCTGAAAAACACTAATTTAGACACAATTAAATTGTAAACCCTTCCCCCACACTTAAACTTTACATTGCCCTCAATGTACTTAAAGTAAATGTATAGAATTAAACATGGAGTATAGGATCTACGAAACTTTTAATCTAATACGCAAAAAGCCATTAAATTAAGTAAAAGGGGAGAAGAAAACAAATCTGTTGTCTCCCTATTGGGTTGCCTCCCAATGAGCGCTTGTTTTACGTCGTTAGCTTTGGACGTGATGCATCATTTTGTTTTTGAAATGGCCGGTTCTTGGAGTTGCATCTCCTCCACGGTGTGCTCCGCAAATGCCTCAAAATAGGGCTTCAAGCGATGACCATTTACTTTGAACTCACTACCTTTGTCGATAGATCGAATGAGAACTGCTCCATGAGGTAGAACTTGAGAAACTACGAATGGCCCCATCCATCGAGAGCGAAGCTTTCCTGGAAAGAGCTTAAGTCTTGAATTGAAAAGCAATACTTTCTGCCCAGGTTCAAAACTCTTCCCGCGAATCATCTGATCGTGGATCTTTTTCGTCTTCTCTTTGTAAATCCACGCATTGTCGAAAGCATCATTTCTGATTTCTTCTAGTTCATTAAGTTGTAGCTTCCGATGCAAGCCTGCGGCATCTCGATCGATGTTGAATTTCTTCACGGCCCACCATGCCTTGTGCTCCAATTCAACCGGAAGATGGCACGCCTTTCCATAAATTAATCGGAAAGGGGACATACCGGTGGGGGTCTTGTAGGCAGTCCTGTAAGCCCACAATGCATCGTCTAAGCATTGACTCCAATCTTTCCGGTTGGGGCGGACGGTTCGCTCCAAAATCTTCTTTATCTCACGGTTGGAAACTTCAGCCATTCCATTGGTTTGAGGGTGGTATGGTGTGGAAACCTTGTGTTTGACGCCATACTTCCTCATTAGTGCTTCCACCGTGCGGTTGCAAAAGTGACTTCCTCCATCGCTGATTAGAACGCGTGGCATTCCAAATCTACTGAAAATGTTAGTTCGTAGGAAGTCTGCAACAACTCGCGAATCATTAGTACGGGTGGCCTTTGCCTCCACCCATTTAGAAACATAATCTACTGCGAGTAAGATGTAAGTAAAACCATTGGAGGGAGGAAATGGTCCCATAAAATCAATACCCCACACATCAAAAATTTCAACATTAAATATATAGTGTTGTGGCATTTGATCTTTAGGCCCTAAATTACCGAATCTTTGGCACTTATCACATGTAGAGCAATATGCATGAGCATCGCGAAATAAACTAGGCCAAAAGAAACCGCAATCTAAAATTTTAAGGGCTGTCCTCCTAGAACCAAAGTGTCCCCCACATGCTTCATTGTGACAAAAGTCTAGAATGGGCTTAAACTCACTATCCGGGATACATCTCCTAATTACTAAATCGGAGCATTGTTTCCACAAGTAAGGCTCATCCCAGATAAAGGTTCTAGCATTATGCTTAAGTTTGTCACGTTGAAATTTATGCATGGTAGACGGAAACTCACCGGTAACTAAGTAATTTACAATATCGGCATACCAAGGAGTTTCCGAAGTAGTTACCTCAATTCCGAAGAGTTTTTCATCCGGAAAAGTTTCTTCGATCTCGAGAGGCTCATGGTCACCTATCAAACGGGATAGGTGGTCAGCGACGACGTTTTCTACTCCCTTCTTATCCTTGATTTCTATGTTGAATTCTTGGAGTAGAAGTATCCATCTGATAAGCCGTGGTTTTGCGTCCTTCTTGAGCATTAGATACTTCAAAGCTGCATGGTCGGTAAACACAGTTACTTTAGTTTGAAGTAAATAAGATCGAAATTTATCTAAAGCGAAAACCACGGCAAGAAACTCCTTCTCGGTTGTAGTATAATTTCTTTGTGCTTCATCAAGTGTCTGAGAGGCGTAATAGATTACGCAAGGCTTCTTGTCCTTCCGCTGACCCAAGACGGCTCCTACGGCATAATCCGAGGCGTCGCACATGAGTTCAAATGGCAGAGACCAATCAGGGCTGCATAAAATAGGAGCACTCGTAAGAAGTTCCTTCAACTTGTTGAAGGTTGAAGGCAGCGTTGCATTCCTCGTCAAAGACGAATGGAGTCTCCTTTTGCAGCAGTTTACACAAGGGGCGCGAGATGTGGGAAAAGTCCTTGATAAACCTACGATAAAATCCTGCGTGTCCAAGAAATGAACGAATCTCTCTAACCGAAGTTGGAGAGGGTAAGTGACGCACAAGATCTACTTTAGCTTTATCTACTTCTAGCCCTTTTTCAGAGATAATATGACCTAACACTATCCCTTGCGTAACCATGAAATGGCACTTCTCCCAATTAAGCACCAAGTTCGTTTCAACGCATCTTTTTAAAATAGTTTCTAGATTGTTTAAGCATGCATCAAAATCATTCCCAAATACACTAAAGTCGTCCATGAATACTTCAATAATGTTTTCAATGTATTCGGAAAAAATTGAGAGCATGCAACGTTGAAATGTACCTGGTGCATTACACAATCCAAATGGCATGTGGCGATAGGCAAACGTTCCGAACGGGCATGTGAACGTCGTCTTTTCTTGATCTTCCTCCGCAATGCTAATTTGGTTGTAGCCGGAGTATCCGTCGAGGAAACAATAAAATGCATGGCCGGCTAATCTTTCCAGCATTTGGTCGATGAATGGTAAGGGAAAATGATCCTTGCGGGTTGCAGCGTTGAGCTTCCGGTAATCAATGCACACGCGGTGTCCAGTGATCGTCCGTTGTGGCACAAGTTCATTTTCCAAATTCTCGACGACGGTTATTCCCGATTTCTTGGGTACTACCTGCACTGGGGAAACCCAACGGCTATCAGATATAGGGTAAATAACTCCACAGTCCATGAGTTTAATTACCTCCTTTTTTACCACCTCCATCATCGGAGGGTGGAGCCGACGTTGTGCTTCCCGCGTAGGCTTGGTGCCTTCTTCAAGGAAAATCCTATGCACACATGTTGCTGGATTTATTCCCTTGATGTCCGCAAGTGTCCAGCCTATTGCGGGTTTGTACCGTTTGAGCACACTCACGAGCTTCTCCTCCTGTTCTTCTTCTAGCGCGGACGAAATAATGACCGGTAAAGTTTCATTCTCGCCCAAGTACGCATACTTAAGATGGTCCGGTAGTAGCTTGAGTTCTAAAACGGGAGCTTCTACAATGGAAGGAACCATTTTATTAGTACCAAAAGTAATTGGTATAGGAGGAGAAAAGCTTACTTTCCGTGGTGCGGCATTTAGGGCCATGGCCATGTCTTGGATTCGAGGTTCAAGCTCTAGTAAGGCCTCGAGAAGGCCGTCATGTCCAAGTTGAATGGCCATGTCGAGTTCATCCTCGTTGATGGTGTCGAGGTAACCTTGTGCTAAGGTATCCACAGGATCGTATGTCGAAATGGCAGCTACGCTCGACATTGGAAACTTCATCCCGTCTAGGATGTTGAACTCGATTCTTTCTCCATCAATCTCCATGGAGAAAGTGCCTTGGAAAACATCAATCTTCGTCCTCGCAGTCCGCATGAAAGGTCGCCCAAGTAGCAATGGCGTGGTGTTCAGTGGACTCTCTTCCATGTCAACTATGTAGAAATCGGCTGGGAATATCAAGTTGTTGACTTGTACGAGAACGTCTTCTACGTATCCCCTCGGATACTTGTGTGTGCGATCGGCTAATTGGATGACAACACCATCTTGCTTGAGATCTCCAAGGTCCATCGATTCGTAAAGATAGTAAGGCATGACGTTGATGGAAGCTCCGAGATCAAGCATCACGTCTTCGAAGTGGTTGTCACCGATTACGCAAGGAACTGCAAAGCTCCCTGGGTCCTTCAGTTTTGGGGGTAGCCGACGCTGCAAAACCGCCGAAACGGTTGCGTTCACCTTCACGACCTCCTTCTCTCGAGTTTGCCTCCTCTGAGTGCATAATTCTTTCAGAAACTTGGCGTATATAGGCACTTGCTTTATGCACTCGATCAAGGGCAAATTCACTTGCACCTTTCGGAAGATGTCCAGGATATCTTCATATTGGGCATCCTTCTTCTTTGATTTTGCTAATCTGCTTGGGAAAGGTGCAACAGCAAACGGAGAATTAGTAATCACCGTATTTGAAGGAATAGGGCTTTTACCTTTGATTGGGGTAGGTTGTGGAGGTGATTGTGCCTTGGTGACAGTAGGCGTCACCTTCTTTTTCTCGGCCTCTTGAGTAGCCGGATCGATCTCATCTTCTTCTTCGTTGGTGATGTCCTCAATGGTGACTTCATCAAGATGAGATCGCTTGGTCTTTGGTTCCTCAAGTATCTTCCCACTCCTTGTGACTATAGCATTCACGTTTCTTTGATTAGGAGTGGTTTGAGGTGGAAGCCGACCGGTTTCCTTGATTTGGCCCATGAAATCAACAAGCTGGCCAAGCTGCTTCTTCACTTCGGTGATGTCGCGGCCATGTGAGTCAAGTGTCTCCTTTGTCTTCGATTGTCCGTCAAGGAGAACTTGAGTTGAGGCCGAAAGTTGCGACAACATCTTGTCGTAATCCGGATTGGTGAAGGGTTGTGATGACGAACCATGCTGCATCGGTGGTCGTGGTTGAAATGGAGGGCGTTGGTAGCTTTGTTGAGGTTGAGATGCTGGAGGGTTCAAAGTTCCCTCGTTGCTGCTCCATCTAAAACCTGGATGATCACGGTTGACATAGTTGTTGTAGTTGTTATACCTTTGTCCTCCCTGATATCCGCGGATGGCGTTAGCGTGCTCCGGCTCGCTTGCCTGCTCCTGCGCTTGAGGGCATTGGTCATTGTGGTGACCGTGTGTTTGACATATGCCGCAAACAGGCCGTTGAGTTGCCTTCGCTCTTGTCGTCTCGAGTTCTAACACCTTCTCTAGCATATGAGCTAGTTTGTCGTACTTCTCGTCCGCGTCGGTTGTTGAACTCGCCTCACCGACTGCTCGTCTGTTGGACATTCCGTATTGTGCATCATTATTCGCCCGATTCTCTAGAAGAGCTCTAGCTTCGGTATCGGTTAAGTCCATGAATGCACCGGTGGCTGCTGCATCCAGCAATTCCCTATCGATCGGCTTGAGACCATCGTAAAAGTAATTCATCAGATTGGTCTCGGAGAATCCATGCGATGGGCAAGTGGCACACAAAACCTTGAATCGGTCGTAATATTGGCCGAAGGTCTCGTCCAATTTCTGTGTAATGCCAGTAATTTGCTTTCTCAAGACGGTGATCTTGGAGGCCGGGAAGTACTTCGCTAGGAACATATCCGCAAGTCGCTTCCAAGAGGTAATATGGTTTGGCGGTAGTTCCATAAGCCAAGACTCGGCCCTGTCGATTAGGGTGAATGGGAATGCCTTCAGCTTGAAGAGCTCCGTATCAGCATCAGATGGCTTCATGCTGTTGCAAACAAATTGGAATTGTTTGAGATGCTTGTTCGGATCTTCATTGGAAAGTCCGTGGAAAATGGGTAGTCGGTGGAGGAAGCCACTCTTTAGCTCGATATCCTTCATGTTTTCCTCCGGTTGTGGAAAAGCAATGCTCGAAGGCCCGCTGCTCCATTCGGTTGAGCAGGTGCGCTGGCGAAGAGATTGTCCTGCATTGGCCATGTTGACTTCTTGTGCTTCTGCTTCTGAGTTGTGGTCGGTTGATGAGGCTAAAGTATGTTCGAATGATGAATGTGAAGACTCGGAAACTTCTTCGAGGATGGGATGATCCAGGATGTCAGCTCTAAGTCTCGCTAGTCTTTCTGTGAGTTCCTCAAACGTGGTTCTAGATGGTCCTGGATTCTGATCGGACATTCATTAGCCTGACATCCACCAAAGACCAAGTGTTAGTATCAACAAATAATTTTTAGATATATAGAGGAATACTAATCAAAATTGTAAAGCATATTTAGAAAACAAAGGGATAACAAATAAAATAGTAAAACTATCAAAGCATACTATAAATACACACAAATACTTAAAAACTACTAATACACAAAATTTATAATAGTTAAGACACTATATGTATTTTACTAAGTAATGCAATTGATTTAATTGATTTTAGGGGCTATGCACAAGAATGTAAAAAACTTAAAACAAACGTTTTCTGCAAATTAACACTATATAATGCTAAACCTAAAAAATTTAGTTAGAACATGTATAAACAAGGTTCAAACACAAGCAAACCATAATTCACATTGAATTTATGCACCACACATTTTCTTGCAATAAAATGTATTAAACAACAATCCTACGTGAAAGATGGAGTGAATGCATAAGAGAAAACGTTAGAACCTGCAGAAAACACACGAGTTACGTGCTTAAATATGAATGCAAAAGAATGACCTCTTCTTCGGTCTTATGTCCCTAACTTCACTTAGGTTAGGGTACTCGGTAGTGAAATCCGAGTATCATAAAGCCTTAGAGAGGTTATGCAAGCTAAGTAACGTTTGTTAGTCCTTTACAGTTTTTAATGCACAAACAAACACACAAATTTGACTAAGTTTTATTTATTTCCTTTGGCCCCGATGGTACGTGGTGCAGAGGCTCTCAACTGTGCAATGGGTCTCGTTCATCCGAAGATGAAGTCTGATTCCAGGAGGTCTAAGCATGCATAATCCGATATACCATCTATTTAAAGGATTATGTCGTATTTATTGGGTTCGTATATTTATCCGTATTCGTATGTACTTATGATTTACAGAGAGTACGCGAATTGAGCATTAAGTAAAGTTCCTGGACGTGCGGCCCGCGCGAAAATATATACCGACTACAATTCAGCTTAGTTACGTTTAGAAATGGTTAGTAGGAATAGAGATAACGCGAGAGGTAAGGACTAATATTTAGAACAACCCGAGGCTTACTCGTAAGAGTATATACTCCAATGTTGTTCCTAGAGACACCCCGAGGCTAACCAGTTACGGTATATACTCCAATGGTGTTCTATTGCTTAGATCCGAAACCCGGCACCAATCATAAACCCATTCACCATATCCAACAATCAGCCAAATTTGTGAGATAGTATATATTCTCAAGTTCTTAGTAAACTCCGCCCACAACCTCGTGCCCATAACTTCACTTAGGTTATGGCGTGTGGTGATGAAATCCACACTTCACGAGGGGTTAAGGAGGTAAACCAGAAAAAGAGGCACCACCTATTCCGAAGAACTAAACTTAATAACCAATACTCGTAATCAATGTAAATCAATTTAAGTACGTCTACGTTTTGATTACGCCTAAGATTTAAAAGGAATACATGATTTAGTTACGAGTAAATCTCTTCGTCCTGCGGCCCGCACAAAAGAGTATACTAACTATTGTTTTTTTCTCGTAATTGTTGGAAATGACCAGTTGGGATAGATGTAACGCAAGAGGTGAGAACTAATTTCTGGGAACAACCCGAGGCTAACCAGTTAAGGTATATACTCCAATGTTGTTCTTAGAAATACCCCGAGGCTTACTCGTGAGAGTATATACTCCAATGGTATTTCTGTTTTCTTAGTTCAAAACCTGTCACCATTCATAACCCTTCTAGACATCAAAACCAACTCTTACTCGAAATCACAAGATAGTATACACTCTCAAATGTTTGTAGACTCCGCCCACAACCTCGTGCCCATAACTTCACTTAGGTTATGGCGTGTGGTGATTAAATCCACACATTTCACGAAGGGTTAAGGAGATAGACAAACAAATGAGGCACCACCTGTTCCAATGAGATTTACTTAATAACTAAATGCTAGTACTCAATTTAAATCTAAGACTATCCTTTAACATGAAAATAAATTATGCAAGTGTAAAAACTAAGTATAAATAAATTCGTATAAGTAAAAGTATGCATTGTAAACATGTATATAAATTTGTTTAAGTATAAACAAAAAAATGTAAATTTCTATAAGTATAAACAAGTATGTATTTCGAAAATTATAGACATGCTTTTAACTACAAATGTACAACGAAATCATACAAAACATTCTAATTCCCCGGCAACGGCGCCAAAAATTGATACGCGCAAAACATGCATTTAAAGTTAATGATCAGTAGACCTTAAAAACACCGATTACGCGCATTGAAATTTAAACCCTTCTTTTGTCATTTGTAATATTGGCGAGTAGGGATCGTTCTTTATCCGGGGAATTAAGGGCGCATGCATGGTTTCGTTAATAAGCGGAAATATAAATGTTTGGGGGGATTGGAAGTTGGTTGTTTAATCTACGAAATTAAAGTACAAAAACATGCAAACACAACTAAAACTCTTAGGCATCTAACATGTTTTACTCATAGACAAGTGTTAACAATCAAGAAACTTTCAAGTCTAATTATGCTTACTAAAAATAAGAAGTTACACTACTAATTACAAGTGATCATCTCATCTTATTAACCTTACCCTTTTCATGCATCAAACCTTTTTGTAAGTTGCGAAATTCATAACTTCTACTTAAATATACATGCTTGATAATTGAGTAGGAATGCAACTTAGCGTATAAACACCCTAAACAAAGTGTGATCATCGAAACATGCGAAAGAGAGGGACTTAGCGTATTTTCTACCACATGCATTCGAAGCTTTAAGATTGTATCAAACATGCATAAAAAGCTATAAATCACAAACCCATGCATATTACAAATCGGTTTAGGCACATGAAACACAAATCTAAACTTGTTATTCATTTGATACACAAATCTAAACTTTCTAAACTTGTTATTCCAATACATCAAAAGATTCAAATACAAAGCTAAAGAAATGAGAGTGAAGATCATGGTTACACTTTTTGTCTTGAGTGCTTGATGAACTACGGTGGAGATGGACTTCCTTCACAAGGGACTTAGCGTATTGTGTTGGATGGAGGAGGCTTGATAGCTTCGGCTTGGAAGGAGTAACCTTGCTTGCTTCGGCTTGGAATGGTAAAGGATGTGCTTCGGCTTTGTAATGAACTTTGGAGTGTTTATGGTGGAAGAGTATTTGTGTAGAGCTTTGGCTTGTAAAATGAGAGATGGGAATGAATGAGGCCGGCCTCCTTGTATTTATAGGGCAAGGATGTTGCTCTTCTCTCTTCCACCTTGCCTTGCTTCATTAAATGCAAGCAATGATCATTAAGGCAAGTCACCATGCAAGTCACCATGTGTGATGATCATTTGTGAACCCTAAGCAAGAGTCACCATGGCAAGTCACTCCCTTAGTCATCTTTTCATTAAATGCAAGCAAGAGTCACCAAAGTGAGTCATGGCTTGATATTGTTGACTTTTCCTCTTCCCCACTTTGCTTCCTAGCCGAACTAGATGGTAATGGGCTTGATAATGGGCCGAAACAAGAGTTGAGAATTCGGCCCACAATTTGCTTTGTGGCCTGGCCCATTTTCGGAGGTCCAAAATCGCAAAAATCGCAAAATCGCCGAAATTCCTCCGAATTGCGTCGATATTAATCTCCACCGTAATAAACTTCAAAATAACAATTTAAATAAGGAAAACATAAAACTAAGATAATAACATAGCTAAACGTAAAGGGAAATGCGTTAAGAAACGAGCATAAAATGCGTATATCAGTCACCATTCATAACCTGTCTAGACATCATAACCAATTATTACTCGAATTCACAAGATAGTATACAATCTCAAGTGTTTGTAAACTCCGCCCACAACCTCGTGTCCATAACTTCACTTAGGTTATGGCGTGTGGTGATGAAATCCACACTTCACGAAGGGTTAAGGAGATAGACAAACAAAAGAGGCACCACCTATTCCATAGAGATTTATTTAATAACTAAGTGCTAGTACTCAAATTAAATCAAAGACTATCCTTTAACATGAAAATAAATTATGCAAGTGTAAAAACTAAGTATAAATAAATTCGTATAAGTAAAAGTATGCATTGTAAACATGTATGTATAATTCTTTAAGTATAAACAAGTATAAACAAGTATGCATTTCGAAAATTATAGACATGCATTTAATTACATATGTACAACGAAATCATACAAAAACATTTTAATTCCCCGGCAACGGCGCCAAAAATTGATACGCGCAAAACATGCATTCACGTTAACTTAAAAACACAGATTACGCGCATTGCAATTTAAACCCTTCTTTTGTCATTTGTAATATTGGCGAGTAGGGATCGTTCTTTATCCGGGGAATTAAGGGCGCATGCATGGTTTCGTTAATAAGCGGAAATGTAAATGTTTGGGGGGATTGGAAGTTGGTTGTTTAATCTACGAAATTAAAGTACAAAAACATGCAAACACAAGTAAAACTCTTAGGCATCTAACATGTTTTACTCATAGACAAGTTTCAACAATCAAGAAACTTAAAGTTTAATTATGCTTGCTAAAAATAAGAAGTTACACTACTAATTACATGTGATCATCTCATCTTATTAGCCTACCCTTTTCATGCATCAAACCTTTTTGTAAGTTACGAAATTCATAACTTCTAACTAAATACACATGCTTAATAATTGAGTAGGAATGCAACTTAGCGTATAAACATCCTAAACAACATACGATCATCGAAACATGCGAAAGAGAGGGACTTAGCGTATTTTGATACGCGCAAAACATGCATTCACGATAACACAAAGTCGACCCTAAAAACATCGATTACGCGCATTGCAATTTAAACCCTTCTTTTGTCATTTGTAATATTGGCGAGTAGGGATCGTTCTTTATCCGGGGAATTAAGGGCGCATGTATGGTTTCGTTATTATGCTGAAATATAAATATTTGGGGGGATTGGAAGTTGGTTATTTAATCTACGAATTTAAAGTACATAACATGCAAACACAACTAAAACTCTTAGGCATCTAACATGTTTTACTCATAGACAAGTTTCAACAATCAAGAAACTTAAAGTCTAATTATGCTTGCTAAAAATAAGAAGTTACACTATTAATTACATGTGATCAACTCATCTTATTAACCTACCCTTTTCATGCATCAAACCCTTGTGTAAGTTGCGAAATTCATAACTTATAACTAAGTACACATGCTTGATAATTGTGTAGGAATGCAACTTAGCGTATAAACATCCTAAACAACATACGATCATCGAAACATGCAAAAGAGAGGGACTTAGCGTATTTTCTAATACATGCATTCGAAGCTTTAAGATTGTATCAAACATGCATAAAAAGCTATAAATCATAAACACATGCATATTACAAATCGGTTTAGGCACATGAAACACAAATCTAAACTTGTTATTCATTTGATACACAAATCTAAACTTTCTAAACTTGTTATTCCAATACATCAAAAGATTCACATACAAAGCTAAAGAAATGAGAGTGAAGATCATGGTTACACTTTTTGTCTTGAGTGCTTGATGAACTACGGTGGAGATGGACTTCCTTCACAAGGGACTTAGCGTATTGTGTTGGATGGAGGAGGCTTGATAGCTTCGGCTTGGAAGGAGTAACCTTGCTTGCTTCGGCTTGGAATGGTAAAGGATGTGCTTCGGCTTTGTAATGAACTTTGGAGTGTTTATGGTGGAAGAGTATTTGTGTAGAGCTTTGGCTTGTAAAATGAGAGATGGGAATGAATGAGGCCGGCCTCCTTGTATTTATAGGGCAAGGATGTTGCTCTTCTCTCTTCCACCTTGCCTTGCTTCATTAAATGCAAGCAATGATCATTAAGGCAAGTCACCATGCAAGTCACCATGTGTGATGATCATTTGTGAACCCTAAGCAAGAGTCACCATGGCAAGTCACTCCCTTAGTCATCTTTTCATTAAATGCAAGCAAGAGTCACCAAAGTGAGTCATGGCTTGATATTGTTGACTTTTCCTCTTCCCCACTTTGCTTCCTAGCCGAACTAGATGGTAATGGGCTTGATAATGGGCCGAAACAAGAGTTGAGAATTCGGCCCACAATTTGCTTTGTGGCCTGGCCCATTTTCGGAGGTCCAAAATCGCAAAAATCGCAAAATCGCCGAAATTCCTCCGAATTGCGTCGATATTAATCTCCACCGTAATGAACTTCAAAATAACAATTTAAATAAGGAAAACATAAAACTAAGATAATAACATAGCTAAACGTAAAGGGAAATGCGTTAAGAAACGAGCATAAAATGCGTATATCAGTCACCATTCATAACCTGTCTAGACATCATAACCAATTATTACTCGAATTCACAAGATAGTATACAATCTCAAGTGTTTGTAAACTCCGCCCACAACCTCGTGTCCATAACTTCACTTAGGTTATGGCGTGTGGTGATGAAATCCACACTTCACGAAGGGTTAAGGAGATAGACAAACAAAAGAGGCACCACCTATTCCATAGAGATTTATTTAATAACTAAGTGCTAGTACTCAAATTAAATCAAAGACTATCCTTTAACATGAAAATAAATTATGCAAGTGTAAAAACTAAGTATAAATAAATTCGTATAAGTAAAAGTATGCATTGTAAACATGTATGTATAATTCTTTAAGTATAAACAAGTATAAACAAGTATGCATTTCGAAAATTATAGACATGCATTTAATTACATATGTACAACGAAATCATACAAAAACATTTTAATTCCCCGGCAACGGCGCCAAAAATTGATACGCGCAAAACATGCATTCACGTTAACTTAAAAACACAGATTACGCGCATTGCAATTTAAACCCTTCTTTTGTCATTTGTAATATTGGCGAGTAGGGATCGTTCTTTATCCGGGGAATTAAGGGCGCATGCATGGTTTCGTTAATAAGCGGAAATGTAAATGTTTGGGGGGATTGGAAGTTGGTTGTTTAATCTACGAAATTAAAGTACAAAAACATGCAAACACAAGTAAAACTCTTAGGCATCTAACATGTTTTACTCATAGACAAGTTTCAACAATCAAGAAACTTAAAGTTTAATTATGCTTGCTAAAAATAAGAAGTTACACTACTAATTACATGTGATCATCTCATCTTATTAGCCTACCCTTTTCATGCATCAAACCTTTTTGTAAGTTACGAAATTCATAACTTCTAACTAAATACACATGCTTAATAATTGAGTAGGAATGCAACTTAGCGTATAAGCATCCTAAACAACATACGATCATCGAAACATGCGAAAGAGAGGTGATACGCGCAAAACATGCATTCACGATAACACAAAGTCGACCCTAAAAACATCGATTACGCGCATTGCAATTTAAACCCTTCTTTTGTCATTTGTAATATTGGCGAGTAGGGATCGTTCTTTATCCGGGGAATTAAGGGCGCATGTATGGTTTCGTTATTATGCTGAAATATAAATATTTGGGGGGATTGGAAGTTGGTTATTTAATCTACGAATTTAAAGTACATAACATGCAAACACAACTAAAACTCTTAGGCATCTAACATGTTTTACTCATAGACAAGTTTCAACAATCAAGAAACTTAAAGTCTAATTATGCTTGCTAAAAATAAGAAGTTACACTATTAATTACATGTGATCAACTCATCTTATTAACCTACCCTTTTCATGCATCAAACCCTTGTGTAAGTTGCGAAATTCATAACTTATAACTAAGTACACATGCTTGATAATTGTGTAGGAATGCAACTTAGCGTATAAACATCCTAAACAACATACGATCATCGAAACATGCAAAAGAGAGGGACTTAGCGTATTTTCTAATACATGCATTCGAAGCTTTAAGATTGTATCAAACATGCATAAAAAGCTATAAATCATAAACACATGCATATTACAAATCGGTTTAGGCACATGAAACACAAATCTAAACTTGTTATTCATTTGATACACAAATCTAAACTTTCTAAACTTGTTATTCCAATACATCAAAAGATTCACATACAAAGCTAAAGAAATGAGAGTGAAGATCATGGTTACACTTTTTGTCTTGAGTGCTTGATGAACTACGGTGGAGATGGACTTCCTTCACAAGGGACTTAGCGTATTGTGTTGGATGGAGGAGGCTTGATAGCTTCGGCTTGGAAGGAGTAACCTTGCTTGCTTCGGCTTGGAATGGTAGAGGATGTGCTTCGGCTTTGTAATGAACTTTGGAGTGTTTATGGTGGAAGAGTATTTGTGTAGAGCTTTGGCTTGTAAAATGAGAGATGGGAATGAATGAGGCCGGCCTCCTTGTATTTATAGGGCAAGGATGTTGCTCTTCTCTCTTCCACCTTGCCTTGCTTCATTAAATGCAAGCAATGATCATTAAGGCAAGTCACCATGCAAGTCACCATGTGTGATGATCATTTGTGAACCCTAAGCAAGAGTCACCATGGCAAGTCACCATTTGTGATTATTAGCTTGATAATGTTGACTTGCCCTTTCAAAACAAGACTTTTCCTCTTCACCAAAAGGCTTCCTTGCCGAATTGTTTGGGTTTGGGCTTGATAATGGGCTGAAACAAGAGTTGAGAATTCGGCCCACAATTTGCTTTGTGGCCCGGCCCATTTTCGGAGGTCCAAAATCGCAAAAATCGCAAAATCGCCGAAATTCCTCCGAATTGCGTCGATATTAATCTCCACCGTAATGAACTTCAAAATAACAATTTAAATAAGGAAAACATAAAACTAAGATAATAACATAGCTAAACGTAAAGGGAAATGCGTTAAGAAACGAGCATAAAATGCGTATATCAAATTCCCCCACACTTAGACTTTGCTAGTCCCTTAGCAAACACTAAGTTAAACTAAGACTCTCTAAGAATTTAAAACAAAAGAAAGAACAACTAAGCCCTTAGCTAAAATTTGTCTCAGAATTTTCATAAGTATATGGCGATGGCTCACATGAAATTCAACTTGTATGCTCAACGATTTCAAGAGATAATTGCGATATAATTATGTAATGAACAAGTAAGACATAGAGAAAACACTGGTTATGTTATAGCTGTGCATGCTTTGAATAAAGGTTTAATCAACTCACAAGGATGCACTCATCATATTTTTTTTTTCATGAAAATGGTTCACTTAAAGTGTATATGAATTGAAATGAAAACCACATGAATAAAGTTTGATTGCTTGCACAAATGAACAAAAACCATAAGCTTACTCATGCAACTTACTCTACTAATTGAAAGCTACTCATTTTAAGGATCATAAAGGACTTTAGTGAGGTTGTAATGGGGTTAAGGCTAAGGCATTCGAAATTTAGATATGTGGTGATAAAAACGTTTCAACGACTTAGTCTAGCACCATATTAGTCCTCCATCTCCATTTGTATGTTATCATGTATACTTCAAGCTAATCTACCCTTTGAGCTTTTCAGACAGGACAAAGACCATATTTTGTTCTATTTTTAGGCCTTCAATTTATCGTAAACTCCAAATCCGTAAATAAGGGGGACGTTAATCCAATTGGTTTCTACTTTAGAACAACAAGTTGCCATGAGAGATATAATATTTTTTTTTTCTTTTCATTCTCTCAAATATATATTTTTTTTCTTTTCTTTTTGGCAATCTCAAACTTTTTTTAGCTATTTGAACAAGTCTTTCCCCTTACTCACATTAACTCTTTTAATCTTTCCTACCAAACCATAATCTTATGTGCTAGTTTCGAAAAATTCTCACCAAGTTTCCAGAACAAGGGTAAGGATATTCTATACTAGGGTAAGTGTTTAGGTATATATGGTGATGAAAGAAAAGCTTAACGTGGGCTCAATTGGTTTATCTAGGGGTGTCGCAACTTGTGCGTACAAATGGGATACATGGATATTTGGCAATGTGGTGGAAAAATCCTAAATGCCTTTAATCATTTCCAAAATCAAAGTATGTATCAACTTAAAAGCTTTGCAAATTGACATGAGTAAGTTCTAGTATTCTCTAGTTCATTAAAATCTATGGCAAGCAATTGAATGAGGCATATATAAGCTAGTAGCTACGAAATAGATGCATATTCACTCGAATAAAGAACAGATAGCTCAAAAGCTCACATAGGGTTCATATGATTAAAAACTTATTCAAGCATGCGATTTTCTGTACCATGTTTTGCAATTCATATCTACTACATGTTAAAAACATATAGAATATCTCAATTAGCACAAGAATTCGATGCATGTGATTCATACGCCATGTGTGTTCGTGTTGATCTAATTCCATCATCGACTAGTTAAGGGCATCCTAAAGACTCTGAAAAACACTAATTTAGACACAATTAAATTGTAAACCCTTCCCCCACACTTAAACTCTACATTGCCCTCAATGTACTTAAAGAAAACATAGAATTTAAACATGGAGTATAGGATCTACGAAAATTTTAATCTAACACGCAAAAAGCCATTAAATTAAGTAAAAGGGGAGAAGAAATCAAATCTGTTGTCTCCCTATTGGGTTGCCTCCCAATGAGCGCTCGTTTTACGTCGTTAGCTTTGGACGTGATGCATCAGTTTGGTTTTGAAATGGCCGGTTCTTGGAGTTGCATCTCCTCCACGGTGTGCTCCGCAAATGCCTCAAAATAGGGCTTCAAGCGATGGCCATTTACTTTGAACTCACTACCTTTGTCGATAGATCGAATGAGAACTGCTCCATGAGGTAGAACTTGAGAAACTACGAATGGCCCCATCCATCGAGAGCGAAGCTTTCCCGGAAAGAGCTTGAGTCTTGAATTGAAAAGCAATACTTTCTGCCCAGGTTCAAAACTCTTCCCGCGAATCATCTGATCGTGGATCTTTTTCGTCTTCTCTTTGTAAATCCACGCATTGTCGAAAGCATCATTTCTGATTTCTTCAAGTTCACAAAGTTGAAGCTTCCGATGTAAGCCTGCGGCATCTCGATCAATGTTGAATTTCTTCACGGCCCACCATGCCTTGTGCTCTAGTTCAACCGGAAGATGGCACGCCTTCCCATAAATTAGTCGGAAAGGTGACATACCAATGGGGGTCTTGTAGGCAGTCCTGTAAGCCCACAATGCATCGTCTAAGCATTGACTCCAATCTTTCCGGTTGGGGCGGACGGTTCGCTCCAATATCTTCTTGATCTCACGGTTGGAAACTTCTGCCATTCCATTGGTTTGAGGGTGGTATGGTGTGGAAACCTTGTGTTTGACGCCATACTTCCTCATTAGTGCTTCCACCGTGCGGTTGCAGAAGTGACTTCCACCATCGCTGATTAGAACGCGTGGCATTCCAAATCTACTGAAAATGTTAGTTCGTAGGAAATCTGCAACAACTCGCGAATCATTAGTCCGGGTGGCCTTTGCCTCCACCCATTTAGAAACATAATCTACTGCGAGTAAGATGTAAGTAAAACCATTGGAGGGAGGAAATGGTCCCATAAAATCAATACCCCACACATCAAAAATTTCAACATTAAATATGTAGTGTTGTGGCATTTGATCTTTAGGCCCTAAATTACCGAATCTTTGGCACTTATCACATGTAGCGCAATATGCATGAGCATCGCGAAATAAACTAGGCCAAAAGAAACCGCAATCTAAAATTTTAAGGGCTGTCCTCCTAGAACCAAAGTGTCCCCCACATGCTTCATTGTGACAAAAGTCTAGAATGGGCTTAAACTCACTATCCGGGATACATCTCCTAATTACTAAATCGGAGCATTGTTTCCATAAATAAGGCTCATCCCAGATAAAGGTTCTAGCATTATGCTTAAGTTTGTCACGTTGAAATTTATGCATGGTAGACGGAAACTCACCGGTAACTAAATAATTAACGATATCGGCATACCAAGGAGTTTCCGAAGTAGTTACCTCAATTCCGAAGAGTTTTTCATCCGGAAAAGTTTCTTCAATCTCGACAGGTTCATGGTCACCTATCAAACGTGATAGGTGGTCAGCGACGACGTTTTCTACTCCCTTCTTATCCTTGATTTCGATGTTGAATTCTTGGAGTAGAAGTATCCATCTGATAAGTCGTGGTTTTGCGTCCTTCTTGAGCATTAGATACTTCAAAGCTGCATGGTCGGTAAACACAGTTACTTTAGTTTGAAGTAAATAAGATCGAAATTTATCTAAAGCAAAAACCACGGCAAGAAACTCCTTCTCGGTGGTAGTATAATTTCTTTGCGCTTCATCAAGCGTCCGAGAGGCGTAATAGATTACGCAAGGCTTCTTGTCCTTCCGCTGACCCAAGACGGCTCCTACGGCATAATCTGAGGCGTCGCACATGAGTTCAAATGGCAGAGACCAATCAGGGCTGCATAAAATAGGAGCGCTCGTGAGAAGCTCCTTCAACTTGTTGAAGGCAGCGTTGCATTCTTCATCAAAGACGAACGGGATCTCCTTTTGCAGCAGTTTACACAAGGGGCGGGAAATGTGGGAAAAGTCCTTGATAAACCTACGATAAAATCCTGCGTGTCCAAGAAATGAACGAATCTCTCTAACCGAAGTTGGAGAGGGTAAGTGACGCACAAGATCTACTTTAGCTTTATCTACTTCTAACCCTTTTTCAGAAATTATATGTCCTAACACTATCCCTTGCGTAACCATGAAATGGCACTTCTCCCAATTAAGCACCAAGTTCGTTTCAACGCATCTTTGTAAAATTGTTTCTAAATTGTTTAAGCATGCATCAAAATCACTCCCAAATACACTAAAGTCGTCCATGAATACTTCAATAATTTTTTCAATGTACTCGGAGAAAATTGAGAGCATGCAACGTTGAAATGTACCTGGTGCGTTACACAGTCCAAATGGCATGCGGCGATAGGCAAACGTTCCGAACGGGCATGTGAACGTTGTCTTTTCTTGATCCTCCTCCGCAATGCTAATTTGGTTGTAGCCGGAGTATCCGTCCAGAAAACAATAAAATGCATGGCCGGCTAATCTTTCCAGCATTTGGTCGATGAATGGTAAGGGAAAATGATCCTTGCGGGTTGCGGCGTTGAGCTTCCGGTAATCAATGCACACTCGGTGTCCAGTGATCGTCCGTTGTGGCACAAGTTCATTTTCCAGATTCTCGACGACGGTAATTCCCGATTTCTTAGGTACTACCTGCACTGGGGAAACCCAACGGCTATCAGAAATAGGGTAAATAACTCCACAGTCCATGAGTTTAATTACCTCCTTTTTTACCACCTCCATCATCGGAGGGTGGAGCCGACGCTGTGCTTCCCGCGTAGGCTTGGTGCCTTCTTCAAGGAAAATCCTATGCACACATGTTGCTGGATTTATTCCCTTGATGTCCGCAAGTGTCCAGCCTATTGCGGGCTTGTACCTCTTTAGTACACTCACGAGCTTCTCCTCCTGTTCCTCTTCTAGCGCGGACGAAATAATGACCGGTAAAGTTTCATTCTCGCCCAAGTACGCATACTTAAGATGGTCCGGTAGTAGCTTGAGTTCTAAAACAGGAGCTTCTACAATGGAAGGAACCATTTTATTAGTACCAAAAGTAATTGGTATAGGAGGAGAAAAGCTTACTTTCCGTGGTGCGGCATTTAGGGCCATGGCCATGTCTTGGATTCGAGGTTCAAGCTCTAGTAAGGCCTCGAGAAGGCCGTCATGTCCAAGTTGAATGGCCATGTCGAGTTCATCCTCGTTGATGGTGTCGAGGTAACCTTGTGCTAAGGTATCCACAGGATCGTATGTCGAAATGGCAGCTACGCTCGACATTGGAAACTTCATTCCGTCCAGGATGTTGAACTCGATTCTTTCTCCATCAATCTCCATGGAGAAAGTGCCTTGGAAAACATCAATCTTCGTCCTCGCAGTCCGCATGAAAGGTCGTCCAAGCAGCAATGGCGTGGTGTTCAATGGACTCTCTTCCATGTCAACTATGTAGAAATCGGCTGGGAATATCAAGTTGTTGACTTGTACGAGAACGTCTTCTACGTATCCCCTCGGATACTTGTGGGTGCGATCGGCTAACTGGATGACAACACCATCTTGCTTGAGATCTCCAAGCTCCATCGATTCGAAAAGATAGTAAGGCATGACGTTGATGGAGGCTCCTAGATCAAGCATTACGTCTTCGAAGTGGGTGTCACCGATTACGCAAGGAACTGCAAAGCTCCCTGGGTCCTTCAGTTTTGGGGGTAGCCGACGCTGCAAAACCGCCGAAACGGTTGCGTTCACCTTCACGACCTCCTTCTCTCGAGTTTGCCTCCTCTGAGTGCATAATTCTTTCAGAAACTTGGCGTATATAGGCACTTGCTTTATGCACTCGATCAAGGGCAAATTCACTTGCACCTTTCGGAAGATGTCCAGGATATCTTCATATTGGGCATCCTTCTTCTTTGATTTTGCTAATCTGCTTGGGAAAGGTGCAACAGCAAACGGAGAATTAGTAATCACCGTATTTGAAGGAATAGGGCTTTTACCTTTGATTGGGGTAGGTTGTGGAGGTGATTGTGCCTTGGTGACAGTAGGCGTCACCTTCTTTTTCTCGGCCTCTTGAATTGCCGGATCGATCTCATCTTCTTCTTCGTTGGTGATGTCCTCGATGGTGACTTCATCAAGATGAGATCGCTTGGTCTTTGGTTCCTCAAGTATCTTCCCACTCCTTGTGACTATAGCATTCACGTTTCTTTGATTAGGAGTGGTTTGAGGTGGAAGCCGACCGGTTTCCTTGATTTGGCCCATGAAATCAACAAGCTGGCCAAGCTGCTTCTTCACTTCGGTGATGTCGCGGCCATGTGAGTCAAGTGTCTCCTTTGTCTTCGATTGTCCGTCGAGGAGAACTTGAGTTGAGGCCGAAAGTTGCGACAACATCTTGTCGTAATCCGGATTGGTGAAGGGTTGTGATGACGAACCATGTTGCATTGGTGGTCGTGGTTGAAATGGAGGGCGTTGGTAGCTTTGTTGAGGTTGAGATGCTGGAGGGTTTAAAGTTCCCTCATTGCTGCTCCATCTAAAACCTGGATGATCACGGTTGACATAGTTGTTGTAGTTGTTATACCTTTGTCCTCCCTGATATCCGCGGATGGCGTTAGCGTGCTCCGGCTCGCTTGCCTGCTCTTGCGCTTGAGGGCATTGGTCATTGTGGTGACCGTGTGTTTGACATATGCCGCAAACAGGCCGTTGAGTTGCCTTCGCTCTTGTCGTCTCGAGTTCTAACACCTTCTCTAGCATATGAGCTAGTTTGTCGTACTTCTCGTCCGCGTCGGTTGTTGAACTCGCCTCACCGACTGCTCGTCTGTTGGACATTCCATATTGTGCATCATTATTGGCCCGATTCTCTAGAAGAGCTCTAGCTTCGGTTTCGGTTAAGTCCATGAATGCACCGGTGGCTGCTGCATCCAGCAATTCCCTATCGATCGGCTTGAGACCATCGTAAAAGTAATTCATGAGATTGGTCTCGGAAAATCCATGCGATGGGCAAGTGGCACACAAAACTTTGAATCGGTCGTAGTATTGGCCGAAGGTCTCGTCCGGTTTCTGTGTGATGCCAGTGATTTGCTTTCTCAAGACGGTGATCTTTGAGGCCGGGAAGTACTTCGCTAGGAACATGTCCGCAAGTTGCTTCCATGAAGTGATATGGTTCGGCGGTAGTTCCATAAGCCAAGACTCGGCCCTGTCGACTAGGGTGAATGGGAATGCCTTCAGTTTAAAGAGCTCCGTATCAGCATCGGATGGCTTCATGCTGTTACAAACAAATTGGAATTGTTTGAGATGCTTGTTCGGATCTTCATTGGAAAGTCCATGAAAAATGGGTAGTCGGTGGAGGAAGCCACTCTTTAGCTCGATATCCTTCATGTTTTCCTCCGGTTGTGGAAAAGCAATGCTCGAAGGCCCGCTGCTCCATTCTGTTGAGCAGGTGCGCTGACGAAGAGATTGTCCTGCATTGGCCATGTTGACTTGCTGTGCTTCTACTTCTGAATTGTGGTCGGTTGATGAATGTGAAGACTCGGAAACTTCCTCGATGATGGGATGATCCAGGATGTCAGTTTGAGCTCTAAGTCTCGCTATTCTCTCTGCGATCTCCTCAAACTTTGTTCTAGATGGTCCAGGATTCTGATCGGACATTCATTAGCCTGAGCATCCACCAAAGACCAAGTGTTAGTATCAACAAAGAATTTGAGATGAATATAGGAATACTAACCAAAATTGTAAGACATATTTAGAAAACAAAGCAATAACAAATAATAAAACTATCAAAGTATACTATAAATACTCACAAATACTTAAAAACTACTAATAACACACAAAATTTATAATAGTTAAGACACTAGGTGTAATTTACTAAGTAATGCAAATGAATTAATCAATTTTAGGGCTATGCAAAAGAATGTAATAAACTTAAAACATACGTTTTCTGCAAATTAACACTATATAATGCTAAACCCAAGAATTTAGTTAGAACGTATATAAACAAAGTTCAAATACAAGCAAACAATAATTCACATCGAATTTATGCACCACACGCATTTTTTTCTTCAATAAAATGCATTAAACAACAATCCTACGTGAAAGATGGAGTGTATGCATAAGAGAAAACGTTAGAACCTGCAGAAAACACACGAGTTACGTGCTAAAAAAATGAATGCAAAGAATGACCTCTTCTTCGATCTTATGTCCCTAACTTCACTTAGGTTAGGGTACTCGGTAGTGAAATCCGCGTATCATAAAGCCTAAAAAGAGGTTATGCAAGCTAAGTAACGGTTGTTAGTCCTTTACAGTTTTTAATGCACATATAAACACAAAAATTTGACTAAGTTTTATTTATTTCCTTTGGCCCCGATGGTACGTGGTGCAGAGGCTCTCGACTGTGCAATGGGTCTCGTTCATCCGAAGATGAAGTCTGATTCCGGGAGGTCTAAGCATGCTTAATCCGATATACCATCTATTTAAAGGATTATGTCGTATTAAGTTCATGTATTTATCCGTATTCGTATGCACTTATGATTTACAGAGAGTACGCAAATTGAGCATTTAAGTAAAGTTCCTGGACGTGCGGCCCGCGCGAAAAATATATACCGACTACAATTCAGCTTAGTTACGTTTAGAAATGGTTAGTAGGAATAGAGATAACGCGAGAGGTAAGGACTAATATTTAGAACAACCCGAGGCTTACTCGTAAGAGTATATACTCCAATGTTGTTCCTAGAGACACCCCGAGGCTAACCAGTTACGGTATATACTCCAATGGTGTTCTATTGCTTAGATCCGAAACCCGGCACCAATCATAAACCCATTCACCATATCCAACAATCAGCCAAATTTGTGAGATAGTATATAATCTCAAGTCCTTAGTAAACTCCGCCCACAACCTCGTGCCCATAACTTCACTTAGGTTATGGCGTGTGGTGATGAAATCCACACATCACGAGGGGTTAAGGAGGTAAACTAGAAAAAGAGGCACCACCTATTCCGAAGAACTAAACTTAATAACCAATATTCGTAATCAATGTAAATCAATTTAAGTACGTCTACATTTTGATTGCGCCTATGATTTAAAAGGAATACACGACTCAGTTATTGAATAAATCTCTTGTCCGTGCGGCCCGCGCGAAAATGTATACCAACTATCGTTAATCCTCGTAATTGTTGGAAATGACCAGTTGGGATAGATGTAACGCGAGAGGTGAGAACTAATTTCTGGGAACAACCTGAGGCTAACTCGTAAGAGTATATACTCCAATGTTGTTCTTAGAAACACCCCGAGGCTTACTCGTAAGAGTATGTACTCCATTGGTGTTCTGTTTTCTTAGTTCAAAACCCGTCACCATTCATAACCCTTCTAGACATCATAACCAACTCTTACTCGAATTCACAAGATAGTATACAATCTCAAGTGTTTGTAAACTCCGCCCACAACCTCGTGCCCATAACTTCACTTAGGTTATGGCGTGTGGTGATAAAATCCACACATCACGAAGGGTTAAGGAGATAGACAAACAAAAGAGGCACCACCTATTCCATAGAGATTTATTTAATAACTAAGTGCTAGTACTCAAACTAAATCAAAGACTATCCTTTAACATGAAAATAAATTATGCAAGTGTAAAAACTAAGTATAAATAAATTCGTCTAAGTAAAAGTATGCATTACAAACATGTATGTAAATTTCTTTAAGTATAAACAAGAATGAACAAGTATGTACTTCGAAAATTTAGACATGCTTTTAATCACAAATGTACAACGAAACATACAAAAACATTCTAATTCCCCGGCAACGGCGCCAAAAATTGATACGCGCAAAACATGCATTCACGATAACACAAAGTCGACCCTAAAAACATCGATTACGCGCATTGCAATTTAAACCCTTCTTTTGTCATTTGTAATATTGGCGAGTAGGGATCGTTCTTTATCCGGGGAATTAAGGGCGCATGTATGGTTTCGTTATTATGCGGAAATGTAAATATTTGGGGGGATTGGAAGTTGGTTATTTAATCTACGAATTTAAAGTACATAACATGCAAACACAACTAAAACTCTTAGGCATCTAACATGTTTTACTCATAGACAAGTTTCAACAATCAAGAAACTTAAAGTCTAATTATGCTTGCTAAAAATAAGAAGTTACACTATTAATTACATGTGATCAACTCATCTTATTAACCTACCCTTTTCATGCATCAAACCCTTGTGTAAGTTGCGAAATTCATAACTTATAACTAAGTACACATGCTTGATAATTGTGTAGGAATGCAACTTAGCGTATAAACATCCTAAACAACATACGATCATCGAAACATGCAAAAGAGAGGGACTTAGCGTATTTTCTAATACATGCATTCGAAGCTTTAAGATTGTATCAAACATGCATAAAAAGCTATAAATCATAAACACATGCATATTACAAATCGGTTTAGGCACATGAAACACAAATCTAAACTTGTTATTCATTTGATACACAAATCTAAACTTTCTAAACTTGTTATTCCAATACATCAAAAGATTCACATACAAAGCTAAAGAAATGAGAGTGAAGATCATGGTTACACTTTTTGTCTTGAGTGCTTGATGAACTACGGTGGAGATGGACTTCCTTCACAAGGGACTTAGCGTATTGTGTTGGATGGAGGAGGCTTGATAGCTTCGGCTTGGAAGGAGTAACCTTGCTTGCTTCGGCTTGGAATGGTAAAGGATGTGCTTCGGCTTTGTAATGAACTTTGGAGTGTTTATGGTGGAAGAGTATTTGTGTAGAGCTTTGGCTTGTAAAATGAGAGATGGGAATGAATGAGGCCGGCCTCCTTGTATTTATAGGGCAAGGATGTTGCTCTTCTCTCTTCCACCTTGCCTTGCTTCATTAAATGCAAGCAATGATCATTAAGGCAAGTCACCATGCAAGTCACCATGTGTGATGATCATTTGTGAACCCTAAGCAAGAGTCACCATGGCAAGTCACCATTTGTGATTATTAGCTTGATAATGTTGACTTGCCCTTTCAAAACAAGACTTTTCCTCTTCACCAAAAGGCTTCCTTGCCGAATTGTTTGGGTTTGGGCTTGATAATGGGCTGAAACAAGAGTTGAGAATTCGGCCCACAATTTGCTTTGTGGCCCGGCCCATTTTCGGAGGTCCAAAATCGCAAAAATCGCAAAATCGCCGAAATTCCTCCGAATTGCGTCGATATTAATCTCCACCGTAATGAACTTCAAAATAACAATTTAAATAAGGAAAACATAAAACTAAGATAATAACATAGCTAAACGTAAAGGGAAATGCGTTAAGAAACGAGCATAAAATGCGTATATCATATTTTCTAACACATGCATTCGAAGCTTTAAGATTGTATCAAACATGCATAAAAGGCTAGAAATCATAAACACATGCATATTACAAATCTGTTTAAGAGCATAAAACACAAATCTAAACTTGTTCTTCATTTGATACATAAATGTATTCCAATACATCAAAAGGTTCAAATACAAAGCAAAAGAAATGAAAGTGAAGATCATGGTTACACTTTTTGTCTTGAATGCTTGATGATCTACGGTGGAGATGGATTTCCTTCACAAGAGACTTAGCGTATTGTGTTGGATGGAGGAGGATTGCTTCGGCTTGGATGGAGAAGATGTGCTTCGGCTTTGCTTGAGAATCCTTGAAGTGTTTATGGTGGAGGAGTATTTGTGTAGAGTTTTTGCTTGTAAAATGAGAGATGGTTTAATTATGTTCAGCCTCCTTGGTATTTATAGGCAAGGAATGCGTGCCTTCTCTCTTCCACCTTGCCTCCCTCCATTTAATGCAAGCAAGAGTCACCATGCAAGTCATCCCCTTAGTCACCAAGTGTGATCATCATTTGTGAACCCTAAGCAAGAGTCACCATGCAAGTCACCATTTATAAACCCTAAGCAAGAGTCACCATGGCAAGTCATCTTTTGTGATGATCACAAAGCTTAGTCACTAAAATGAGTCACAAAACTTGATATTGTTGACTTTTCAACTTCACCAAAAGGCTTCCATGCCAAAATTAATGGGCTTGGGCTGGTTTTTGGGCCAAAACAAACTTTGAGAAATGGGCCCATAATTTGCTTTTTGGGCCGGCCCATTTTCGGAGGTCCAAAATCGCAAAAATCGCAAAATCGCAGAAATTCCTCCGAATTGCGTTGTTATTAATCTCCACCGTAAATATCTTCAAAATAACAAATTAAATAAGGAAAACATAAAAACTAAGATAATAACATAGCTAAACGTAAAGGGAAATGCGTTAAGAAACGAGCATAAAATGTGTATATCATCTTCAAAATAACAAATTAAATAAGGAAAACATAAAAACTAAGATAATAACACAGCTAAACGTAAAGGGAAATGCGTTAAGAAACGAGCATAAAATGCGTATATCAAATTCCCCCACACTTAGACTTTGCTAGTCCCTTAGCAAACACTAAGTTAAACTAAGACTCTTCTACGAATTTAAAAAAAAAAAAGAACATAACTAAGCCCTTAGCTAAAATTTGTCTCAGAATTTTCATAAGTATATGGCGATGTCTCACATCATTTTCAACTTTGTATGCTCAACGAATTCAAGAGATAATTGCGATATAATTATGTAATGAACAAGTAAGACATAGAGAAAACAATGGTTATGTTATAACTGTGCATGCTTTGAATAAAGGTTTAATCAGCTCACAAGGATGCACTCAACATATTTTTCACTCATGAAAAGGGTTCACTTAAAGTGTATATGAATTTAAACGAAAACCGATTTGTGTTATATGTGTTATATGTTCTTAAACCGATTTGTGAATTGCATGTGTTTATGATTTCTAGCCTTTTATGCATGTTTGATACAATCTTAAAGCTTCGAAAGCATGTGGTAGAAAATACGCTAAGTCACTCTCTTTCGCATGTTTCAATGATCGTATGTTGTTTAGGATGTTTATACGCTAAGTTGCATTCCTACTCAATTATCAAGCATGTATATTTAGTTGGAAGTTATGAATTTCGTAACTTACAAAAGGTTTGATGCATGAAAAAGGGTAAGGTTAAAAAGATGAGATGATCACTTGTAATTAGTAGTGTAACTTTTTATTTTTAGTAAGCATAATTAGACTTTGAAGTTTCTTGATTGTTAACACTTGTCTATGAGTAAAACATGTTAGATGCTTAAGAGTTTTAGTTGTGTTTGCATGTTTTTGTACTTTAATTTTGTAGATTAAACAACCAACTTCCAATCCCCCCAAACATTTAAATTTACGCTTATTAACGAAACCATGCATGCGCCCTTAATTCCCCGGATAAAGAACGATCCCTACTCGCCAATATTATAATGACAAAAGAAGGGTTTTAAATTGCAATGCGTGTAATCGGTGTTTTTAGGGTCTACTTTGTGTTAACGTTAAATGCATGTTTTGCGCGTATCAATTTTTGGCGCCGTTGCCAGGGAATTATAAAGTTTTTGTATGATTTCGTTGTACATATGTAATTAAATGCATGTCTATAATTTTCGAAATACATACTTGTTTATACTTGTTTATACTTATAGAAATTTACATACATGTTTTCAATTCATACATATTACTTATACGAATTTATTTTACACTTGCATAATTTATTTTCATGTTAAAGGATAGTCTTTGATTTAATTTGAGTACTAGCACTTAGTTATTAAATAAATCTCTATGGAATAGGTGGTGCTTCTTTTGTTTGTCTATCTCCTTAACCCTTCATGAAGTGTGGATTTCATCACCACACGCCATAACCTAAGTGAAGTTATGGGCATGAGGTTGTGGGCGGAGTTTACAAACACTTGAGAGTGTATACTATCTTGTGATTTCGAGTAAAAGTTGGTTTTGATGTCTAGAAGGCTTATGAATGGTGACTGGTTTTGAACTAAGAAAACATAACACCATTGGAGTATATACTCTTACGAGTAAGCCTCGGGGTGTTTCTAAGAACAACAATGGAGTATATACTCTTACGAATTAGCCTCAGGTTGTTCCCAGAAATTAGTTCTCACCTCTTGCGTTACATCTATCCCAACTGGTCATTTCCAACAATTACGAGAATTAACGATAGTTGGTATACATTTTCGCGCGGGCCGCACGGACAAGAGATTTACTCAATAACTAAATCGTGTATTCTTTTTAAATCTTAGGCGCAATCAAAACGTAGACGTACTTAAATTGATTTACATTGAGTACGAGTATTGGTTTTAAGTTTCGTTCTTTGGAATAGGTGGTGCCTCTTTTTCTGGTTTATCTCCTTAACCCTTCATGAAGTGTGGATTTTATCACCACACGCCATAACCTAAGTGAAGTTATGGGCATGAGGTTGTGGGCGGAGTTTACTAAGGACTTGAGATTATATACTATCTCACAAATTTGGCTGATTGTTGGATATGGTGAGTGGGTTTATGATTGGTGCCGGGTTTCGGATCTAAGCAATAGAACACCATTGGAGTATATACCGTAACTGGTTAGCCTCGGGGTGTCTCTAGGAACAACATTGGAGTATATACTCTTACAAGTAAGCCTCGGGTTGTTCTAAATATTAGTCCTTACCTCTCGCTTTATCTCTATCCCTACTTGCCATTTCTAAACGTAACAAAGCTGAATTAGCGAGAGTCAGTATACATTTTCGCGCGGGCCTCACGTCCAAGAAATTTACCGAATGATCATTTTGTGTACTCTCTGTAAATCATAAGTGCATATGAATACGGATAAATACGAACTAAATAAATACGACATAATCCTTTAAATAGATGGTATATCGGATTAAGCATGCTTAGACCTCCTGGAATCAGACTTCATCTTCGGATGAACGAGACCCATTGCACAATCGAGAGCCTCTGCACCACATACCATCGGGGCCAAAGGAAATAAATAAAACTTAGTCAAATTTTTGTGTTTGTTTGTGCATTAAAAACTGTAAAGGACTAACAAACGTTACTTAGCTTGCATAACCTCTCTTAGGCTTTATGATACTCGGATTTCACTACCGAGTACCCTAACCTAAGTGAAGTTAGGGGCATAAGACCGAAGAAGAGGTCATTCTTTGCATTCATATTTTTTTTAAGCACGTAACTCGTGTGTTTTCTGCAGGTTCTAACGTTTTCTCTTATACATTCACTCCATCTTTCACGTAGGATTGTTGTTTGATGCATTTTATTGAGAAAATGTGTGGTGCATAAATTCAATGTGAATTATTGTTTGCTTGTATTTGAACCTTGTTTATATATGTTCTAACTAAATTCTTAGGTTTAGCATTATATAGTGTTAATTTGCAGAAAACGTGTGTTTTTAAGTTTATTACATTCTTTTGCATAGCCCTTAAATTGATTAAATCATTTGCATTACATATTAAATTACATCTAGTGTCTTAACTATTATAAATTTTGTGTGTTTTAGTAGTTTTTAAGTATTTGTGAGTATTTATAGTTTGCTTTGATAGTTGTACTATTTTATTTGTTATCGCTTTGTTTTCTAAAATATGCCTTACGATTTTGGTTAGTATTCCTATATTCAGTTTATATTTCTTTTTTTTTTTGATACTGACACTTGGTCTTTGGTGGATGCTCAGGCTAATGAATGTCCGATCGGAATCCTGGACCATCTAGAACAAAGTTTGAGGAAATCGCAGAGAGAATAGCGAGACTTAAAGCTCAAACAGACATCCTGGATTTTCCCATCATCGAAGAAGTTTCCGAGTCTTCACATTCATCAACCGACCATAATTCAGCCTCATCAACCAACCATACTTCAGAACCGGAAGAACAACAAGTCAACATGGCCAATGCAGGACAGTCTCTTCGTCAGCGCACCTGCTCAACCGAATGGAGCAGCGGGCATTCAAGCATTGCTTTTCCACCACCGGGGGAAAACATGAAAGAAGTCGAGCTGAAGAGTGGTTTCCTCCACCGACTACCCATTTTTCACGGACTTTCCAATGCAGATCCGAATAAGCATCTCAAACAATTCCAATTTGTTTGTAACAGCATTAAGCCAGCCGATGCTGATACGGAGCTCTTCAAGCTGAAGGCATTCCCATTCACCCTAGTCGACAGGGCCGAGTCTTGGCTTATGGAACTACCGCCGAACCATATTACCTCATGGAAGCAACTTGCGGATATGTTCCTAGCAAAGTACTTCCCGGCCTCAAAGATCACCGTCTTGAGAAAGCAAATCACTGGCATCACACAGAAACCGGACGAGACCTTCGGCCAATATTACGACCGATTCAAAGTTTTGTGTGCCACTTGCCCATCGCATGGATTTTCCGAGACCAATCTCATGAATTACTTTTACGATGGTCTCAAGCCGATTGATAGGGAATTGCTAGATGCAGCAGCTACCGGTGCATTCATGGACTTAACCGAAATCGAAAGCCAGAACTCTTCTTGAGAATCGGGCTAATAATGATGCACAATATGGAATGTCCAACAGACGAGCAGTCGGTGAAGCGAGTTCTAAATCTGACGCGGACGAAAAATAAGACAAACTAGCTCATATGCTAGAGAAGGTTTTAGAACTCGAGACGACAAGAGCCAAGACAACTCAACGGCCTGTTTGTGGCATATGTCAAGTACAAGGTCACCATAATGACCAATGCCCTCAAGCGCCAGAGCAAGCTAGCGAGCCGGAGTACGCTAACGCCATCGGCGGATATCAAGGAGGACAACGGTATAACAATTATAACAACTATGTCAACCGTGATCATCCAGGTTTTAGATGGAGCAGCAACGAGGGAACTTTGAACCCTCCAGCACCTCAACAAAGCTACCAACGCCCTCCATTTCAACCAAGGCCACCGATGCAGCATGGTTTGTCATCTCAATCCTTCACCAACCCGGATTACGACAAGATGTTGTCGCAACTTTCGGCCTCCACTCAAGTTCTCCTCGAAGGACAATCGAAGACAAAGGAGACACTCGACTCTCATGGCCGCGACATCACAGAAGTGAAGAAGCAGCTTGGCCAACTTGTTGATTTCATGGGTAAAATCAATGAAACCGGTCGGCTTCCACCTCAACCCACTCCTAATCAAAGAAACGTGAATGCTATTGTCACAAGGAGTGGGAAGATACTTGAAGAACCAAAGACCAAGCGATCTCATCTCGATGAAGTGTTCACCAACGAAGACGAGGATGAGATCGATCCGGCAACTCAAGAGACCGAGAAAAAGAAGGTGACGCCTAATGTCACCAAGGCACAATCCCCTCCACAACCCACCCCAATCAAAGGTAAAAGCCCTATTCCTTCAAGTACGGTTATTACTAATTCTCCGTTTGCTGTTGCACCTTTCCCTAGCAGATTATCAAAATCAAAGAAGAAGGATGCTCAATATGAAGATATTTTGGACATCTTCCAAAAGGTGCAAGTGAATTTGCCCTTGATCGAGTGCATAAAACAAGTGCCAATATACGCGAAGTTTCTCAAAGAATTATGCACACAGAGGAGGCAAACTCGAGAGAAGGAGGTTGTGAAGGTGAACGCAACCGTTTCGGCGGTTTTGCAGCGTCGGCTACCCCCAAAAATGAAGGACCCAGGGAGTTTTGCAGTTCCCTGCGTAATCGGTGACAACCACTTCGAAGACGTGATGCTTGATCTCGGAGCTTCCATCAACGTCATGCCTTACTATCTTTACGAATCGATGGAGCTTGGAGATCTCAAGCAAGATGGTGTTGTCATCCAATTAGCCGATCGCACACACAAGTATCCGAGGGGATACGTAGAAGACGTTCTTGTGCAGGTCAACAACATGATTTTTCCAGCGGATTTTTATATCGTTGATATGGAGGAGAGTCCTTTGAACACCACGTGATATACGCATTTTATGCTCGTTTCTTAACGCATTTCCCTTTACGTTTAGCTATGTTATTATCTTTGTTTTTATGTTTTTCTTATTTAAATTGTTATTTTGAAGATATTTACGGTGGAGATTAATAACGACGCAATTCGGAGGAATTTCGGCGATTTTGCGATTTTTGCGATTTCGGACCACCGGAAATGGGCCGGACCAAAAAGCAAATTATGGGCCGATTTCTCAACTCTTGTTTCGGCCCATTATCAAGCCCATGACCATTCAATTCTGCTAGGATTCACTTTGGGGAAGAGGAAAAGTCAACAATATCAAGCTTTGTGACTCATTTTAGTGACTAAGCTTTGTGATCATCACAAATGATGACTTGCCATGTGACTTGCCATGGTGACTCTTGCTTAGGGTTTATAAATGGTGACTTGCATGGTGACTCTTGCTTAGGGTTCATAAATGATGATCACAAATGGTGACTTGCCTAGGTGACTAAGGCTTGCATTAAATGGAGGGAGGTGATATACGCATTTTATGCTCGTTTCTTAACGCATTTCCCTTTACGTTTAGCTATGTTATTATCTTAGTTTTATGTTTTCCTTATTTAAATTGTTATTTTGAAGTTCATTACGGTGGAGATTAATATCGACGCAATTTGGAGGAATTTCGGCGATTTTGCGATTTTTGCGATTTTGGACCTCCGAAAATGGGCCGGGCCACAAAGCAAATTGTGGGCCGAATTCTCAACTCTTGTTTCGGCCCATTATCAAGCCCAAACCCAATCAATTCGGCAAGGATGGCTTTTGGTGAAAAGGAAAAGTCTTGTTTTGAAAGGGCAAGTCAACATTATCAAGCTAATAATCACAAATGGTGACTACACATGGTGATTCATGCTTAGGGTTCCCAAAATGGTGACTACACTAGGTGACTCTTGCTTTGCATTAAATGAAAAGATGACTTGCCATGGTGACAAGCTAGGTGATTCATGCTTAGGGTTTGGCAATGGTGACTAAGTGTGTGACTTGCCTTAATGATCATTACATGCATTAAATGGAGGAGGCAAGGTGGAAGAGAGATGGCATGAATCCCTTGCCTATATAAGGGAGGAGGCCAGCCATAAAACAGATCATCTCTCATTTTACAAGCCAAAGCTCTACACAAATACTCTTCCACCATAAACACTCCAAAGTTCATTACAAAGCCGAAGCACATCCTTTACCATTCCAAGCCGAAGCAAGCAAGGTTACTCCTTCCAAGCCGAAGCTATCAAGCCTCCTCCATCCAACACAATACGCTAAGTCCCTTGTGAAGGAAGTCCATCTCCACCGTAGTTCATCAAGCACTCAAGACAAAAAGTGTAACCATGATCTTCACTCTCATTTCTTTAGCTTTGTATTTGAATCTTTTGATGTATTGGAATAACAAGTTTAGAAAGTTTAGATTTGTGTATCAAATGAATAACAAGTTTAGATTTGTGTTTCATGTGCCTAAACCGATTTGTAATATGCATGTGTTTGTGATTTATAGCTTTTTATGCATGTTTGATACAATCTTAAAGCTTCGAATGCATGTATTAGAAAATACGCTAAGTCCCTCTCTTTTGCATGTTTCGATGATCGTAAGTTGTTTAGGATGTTTATACGCTAAGTTGCATTCCTACACAATTATCACGCATGTGTATTTAGTTAGAAGTTATGAATTTCGCAAGTTACAAAAAGGTTTGATGCATGAAAAGGGTAGGTTAATAAGATGAGTTGATCACATGTAATTAGTAGTGTAACTTCTTATTTTTAGCAAGCATAATTAGACTTTAAGTTTCTTGATTGTTGAAACTTGTCTATGAGTAAAACATGTTAGATACCTAAGAGTTTTAGTTGTGTTTGCATGTTATGTACTTTAATTTCGTAGATTAAATAACCAATTTCCAATCCCCCCAAACTTTTATATTTCCGCTTATTAACGAAAACATGCATGCGCCCTTAATTCCCCGGATAAAGAACGATCCCTACTCGCCAATATTATAAATGACAAAAGAAGGGTTTAAATTGCAATGCGCGTAATCGATGTTTTTAGGGTCGACTTTGTGTTATCGTGAAAGCATGTTTTGCGCGTATCAATTTTTGGCGCCGTTGCCGGGGAGTTAGAATGTTTTTGTATGATTTCGTTGTACATTTGTGATTAAAAGCATGTCTAAATTTTCGAAGTACATACTTGTTCATTCTTGTTTATACTTAAAGAAATTTACATACATGTTTACAATGCATACTTTTACTTAGACGAATTTATTGATACTTAGTTTTTTTTACACTTGCATAATGTATTTTCATGTTAAAGGATAGTCTTTGATTTAATTTGAGTACTAGTACTTAGTTATTAAATAAATCTCTATGGAATAGGTGGTGCCTCTTTTGTTTGTCTATCTCCATAACCCTTCGTGATGTGTGGATTTCATCACCACACGCCATAACCTAAGTGAAGTTATGGACACGAGGTTGTGGGCGGAGTTTACAAACACTTGAGATTGTATACTATCTTGTGATTTCGAGTAAGAGTTGGTTATGATGTCTAGAAGGGTTATGAATGGTGACGGGTTTTGAACTAAGAAAACAGAACACCAATGGAGTACATACTCTTACGAGTAAGCCTCGGGGTGTTTCTAAGAACAACATTGGAGTATATACTCTTACGAGTTAGCCTCAGGTTGTTCCCAGAAATTAGTTCTCACCTCTCGCGTTACATCTATCCCAACTGGTCATTTCCAACAATTACGAGGATTAACGATAGTTGGTATACATTTTCGCGCGGGCCGCACGGACAAGAGATTTATTCAATAACTAAGTCGTGTATTCCTTTTAAATCATAGGCGCAATCAAAACGTAGACGTACTTAAATTGATTTACATTGAGCACGAGTATTGGTTATAAGGTTTCGTTCTTTGGAATAGGTGGTGCCTCTTTTTCTGGTTTATCTCCTTAACCCCTCGTGATGTGTGGATTTCATCACCACACGCCATAACCTAAGTGAAGTTATGGGCACGAGGTTGTGGGCGGAGTTTACTAAGAACTTGAGATTATATACTATCTCACAAATTTGGCTGATTGTTGGATATGGTGAATGGGTTTATGATTGGTGCCGGGTTTCGGATCTAAGCAATAGAACACCATTGGAGTATATACCGTAACTGGTTAGCCTCGGGGTGTCTCTAGGAACAACATTGGAGTATATACTCTTACGAGTAAGCCTCGGGTTGTTCTAAATATTAGTCCTTACCTCTCGCGTTATCTCTATTCCTACTAACCATTTCTAAACGTAACTAAGCTGAATTGTAGTCGGTATATATTTTCGCGCGGGCCGCACGTCCAAGAAATTTACCGAATGATCATTTCGCGTACTCTCTGTAAATCATAAAGTGCATACGAATACGGATAAATACATGAACTTAATACGACATAATCCTTTAAATAGATGGTATATCGGATTAAGCATGCTTAGACCTCCCGGAATCAGACTTCATCTTCGGATGAACGAGACCCATTGCACAGTCGAGAGCCTCTGCACCACGTACCATCGGGTCCAAAGGAAATAAATAAAACTTAGTCAAATTTTTGTGTTTATATGTGCATTAAAAACTGTAAAGGACTAACAACCACTACTTAGCTTGCATAACCTCTTTTTAGGCTTTATAATACTCGGATTTCACTACCGAGTACCCTAACCTAAGTGAAGTTAGGGCCATAAGATCGAAGAAGAGGTCATTCTTTTCATTCATAGTTTAAACACGTAACTCGTTTGTTTTCTGCAGATTCTAACGTTTTCTCTTATGCATTCACTCCATCTTTCACGTAGGATTATTGTTTAATGCATTTTATTGCAAGAAAATGTGTGGTGCATAAATTCAATGTGAATTATGGTTTGCTTGTATATGAACCTTGTTTATACATGTTCTAACTAAATTTTTTTTTTTTTTGGATTAGCATTATATAGTGTTAATTTGCAGAAAACATGTGTTTTAAGTTTATTACATTCTTGTGCATAGCCCCTAAAATCAATTAAATCAATTGCATTACTTAGTAAAATACATATAGTGTCTTAACTATTATAAATTTTGTGTATTAGTAGTTTTTAAGTATTTATGTGTATTTATAGTATGTTTTGATAGTTTTACTATTTTATTTGTTATCCCTTTGTTTTCTAAATATGCTTTACAATTTTGGTTAGTATTCCTCTATATATCTCATATTATTTGTTGATACTAACACTTGGTCTTTGGTGGATGTCAGGCTAATGAATGTCCGATCAGAATCCTGGACCATCTAGAACAAACTTTGAGGAGATCGCAGAGAGAATAGCGAGACTTAAAGCTCAAACTGACATCCTGGATTTTCCCATCATCGAAGAAGTTTCCGAGTCTTCACATTCATCAACCGACCATACTTTAGCTTCATCAACCGACCACAATTCAGAAGTAGAAGCACAACAAGTCAACATGGCCAATGCAGGACAATCTCTTCGCCAGCGCACCTGCTCAATCGAATGGAGCAGCGGGCCTTCGAGCATTGCTTTTCCACAACCGGAGGAAAACATGAAGGATATCGAGCTAAAGAGTGGCTTCCTCCACCGACTACCCATTTTCCACGGACTTTCCAATGAAGATCCGAACAAGCATCTCAAACAATTCCAATTTGTTTGCAACAGCATGAAGCCATCTGATGCTGATACGGAGCTCTTCAAGCTGAAGTCATTTCCATTCACCCTTGTCGACAGGGCCGAGTCTTGGCTTATGGAACTACCGCCGAACCATATCACCTCATGGAAGCAACTTGCGGATATGTTCCTAGCGAAGTACTTCCCGGCCTCAAAAATCACCGTCTTGAGAAAGCAAATCACTGGCATCACACAGAAACCGGATGAGACATTCGGCCAATATTACGACCGATTCAAAGTTTTGTGTGCCACTTGCCCATCACATGGATTTTCCGAGACCAATCTCATGAATTACTTTTACGATGGTCTCAAGCCGATCGATAGGGAATTGCTGGATGCAGCAGCCACCGGTGCATTCATGGACTTAACCGAAACCGAAGCTAGAGCTCTTCTAGAGAATCGGGCGAATAATGATGCACAATACGGAATGTCCAACAGACGAGTAGTCGGTGAAGCGAGTTCTACACCCGACGCGGACGAAAAATACGACAAGCTAGCCCATATGCTAGAGAAGGTGTTAGAACTCGAGACCACAAGAGCGAAGGCAACTCAACGGCCTGTTTGTGGCATATGTCAAACACATGGTCACCACAATGACCAATGCCCTCAAGCGCCAGAGCAGGCAAGCGAGCCGGAGCACGCTAACGCCATCGGCGGATATCAGGGAGGACAACGGTACAACAATTACAACAACTATGTCAACCGTGATCATCCGGGTTTTAGATGGAGCAGCAACGAGGGAACTTTGAACCCTCCAGCACCTCAACAAAGCTACCAACGCCCTCCATTTCAACCAAGGCCACCGATGCAGCATGGTTCGTCATCTCAAACCTTCACCAATCCGGATTACGACAAGATGTTGTCGCAACTTTCGGCCTCCACTCAAGTTCTCCTCGACGGACAATCGAAGACAAAGGAGACACTTGACTCACATGGCCGCGACATCACCGAAGTGAAGAAGCAGCTTGGCCAGCTTGTTGATTTCATGGGCCAAATCAAGGAAACCGGTCGGCTTCCACCTCAAACCACTCCTAATCAAAGAAACGTGAATGCTATAGTCACAAGGAGTGGGAAGATACTTGAGGAACCAAAGACCAAGCGATCTCATCTTGATGAAGTCACCATCGAGGACATCACCAACGAAGAAGAAGATGAGATCGATCCGGCAATTCAAGAGGCCGAGAAAAAGAAGGTGACGCCTACTGTCACCAAGGCACAATCACCTCCACAACCTACCCCAATCAAAGGTAAAAGCCCTATTCCTTCAAATACGGTGATTACTAATTCTCCGTTTGCTGTTGCACCTTTCCCAAGCAGATTAGCAAAATCAAAGAAGAAGGATGCCCAATATGAAGATATCCTGGACATCTTCCGAAAGGTGCAAGTGAATTTGCCCTTGATCGAGTGCATAAAGCAAGTGCCTATATACGCCAAGTTTCTGAAAGAATTATGCACTCAGAGGAGGCAAACTCGAGAGAAGGAGGTCGTGAAGGTGAACGCAACCGTTTCGGCGGTTTTGCAGCGTCGGCTACCCCCAAAACTGAAGGACCCAGGGAGCTTTGCAGTTCCTTGCGTAATCGGTGACACCCACTTTGAAGACGTGATGCTTGATCTCGGAGCTTCCATCAACGTCATGCCTTACTATCTTTTCGAATCAATGGAGCTTGGAGATCTCAAGCAAGATGGTGTTGTCATCCAGTTAGCCGATCGCACCCACAAGTATCCGAGGGGATACGTAGAAGACGTTCTCGTACAAGTCAACAACTTGATATTCCCAGCCGATTTTTACATAGTTGACATGGAAGAGAGTCCACTGAACACCACGCCATTGCTACTTGGGCGACCTTTCATGCGGACTGCGAGGACGAAGATTGATGCTTTCCAAGGCACTTTCTCCATGGAGATTGATGGAGAAAGAATCGAGTTCAACATCCTGGACGGGATGAAGTTTCCAATGTCGAGCGTAGCTTCCATTTCGACATACGATCCTGTGGATACCTTAGCACAAGGCTACCTCGACACCATCAATAAGGATGAACTCGACATGGCCATTCAACTTGGGCATGACGGCCTTCTCGCGGCTTTACTAGAGCTTGAACCTCGTATTCAAGACATGGCCATGGCCCTAAATGCCGCACCACAGAAAGTAAGCTTTTCTCCTCCTATACCAATTACTTTTGGTACTAATAAAATGGTTCCTTCCATTGTAGAAGCTCCCGTTTTAGAACTCAAGCTACTACCGGACCATCTGAAGTATGCATACTTGGGCGAGAATGAAACTTTACCGGTCATTATTTCGTCCGCGCTAGAAAAGGAACAGGAGGAGAAGCTCGTGAGTGTGCTCAAGAGGTACAAACCCGCAATAGGCTGGACACTCGCGGACATCAAGGGAATAAATCCAGCAACCTGTGTGCATAGGATTTTCCTTGAAGAAGGCACCAAACCTACGCGGGAAGCGCAACGTCGGCTCCACCCTCCGATGATGGAGGTGGTAAAAAAGGAGGTAATTAAACTCATGGACTGTGGAGTTATTTACCCTATTTCTGATAGCCGTTGGGTTTCCCCAGTGCAGGTTGTACCTAAGAAATCGGGAATCACCGTCGTCGAGAATCTGGAAAATGAACTTGTGCCACAACGGACGATCACTGGACACCGAGTGTGCATTGATTACCGGAAGCTAAACGCTGCAACCCGCAAGGATCATTTTCCACTACCATTCATCGACCAAATGCTGGAAAGATTAGCCGGCCATGCATTTTATTGTTTTCTCGACGGATACTCCGGCTACAACCAAATTAGCATTGCGGAGGAAGATCAAGAAAAGACAACGTTCACATGCCCTTTCGGAACGTTTGCATATCGCCGAATGCCATTTGGACTGTGTAATGCACCAGGTACATTTCAACGTTGCATGCTCTCAATTTTCTCCGAATACATTGAAAAAATTATTGAAGTATTCATGGACGACTTTAGTGTATTTGGGAGTGATTTTGATGCATGCTTAAACAATTTAGAAACAATTTTACAAAGATGCGTTGAAACGAATTTGGTGCTTAATTGGGAGAAGTGCCATTTCATGGTTACGCAAGGGATAGTGTTAGGTCATATTATTTCCGAAAAAGGGTTAGAAGTTGATAAATCTAAAGTAGATCTTGTGCGTCACTTACCCTCTCCAACTTCGGTTAGAGAGATTCGTTCATTTCTTGGACACGCAGGATTTTATCGTAGGTTTATCAAGGACTTTTCCCACATCTCGCGCCCGTTGTGTAAACTGCTGCAAAAGGAGACCCCATTCGTCTTTGATGAAGAATGCAACGCTGCCTTCAACAAGTTGAAGGAGCTTCTCACGAGCGCTCCTATTTTGTGCAGCCCTGATTGGTCTCTGCCATTTGAACTCATGTGCGACGCCTCGGATTATGCCGTAGGAGCCGTCTTGGGTCAGCGGAAGGACAAGAAGCCTTGCGTAATCTATTACGCCTCTCGGACGCTTGATGAAGCGCAAAGAAATTATACTACTACCGAGAAGGAGTTTCTTGCTGTGGTTTTCGCTTTAGATAAATTTCGATCTTATTTACTTCAAACTAAAGTAACTGTGTTTACCGATCATGCAGCTTTGAAGTATTTAATGCTAAAGAAGGACGCAAAACCACGGCTTATCAGATGGATACTTCTACTCCAAGAATTCAACATCGAAATCAAGGATAAGAAGGGAGTAGAAAACGTCGTCGCTGACCACCTATCACGTTTGATAGGTGACCATGAGCCTGTCGAGATTGAAGAAACTTTTCCGGATGAAAAACTCTTCGGAATTGAGGTAACTACTTCGGAAACTCCTTGGTATGCAGATATCGTAAATTACTTAGTTACCGGTGAGTTTCCGTCTACCATGCATAAATTTCAACGTGACAAACTTAAGCATAATGCTAGAACCTTTATCTGGGATGAGCCTTATTTGTGGAAACAATGCTCCGATTTAGTAATTAGGAGATGTATCCCGGATAGTGAGTTTAAGCCCATTCTAGACTTTTGTCACAATGAAGCATGTGGGGGACACTTTGGTTCTAGGAGGACAGCCCTTAAGATTTTAGATTGCGGTTTCTTTTGGCCTAGTTTATTTCGCGATGCTCATGCATATTGCGCTACATGTGATAAGTGCCAAAGATTCGGTAATTTAGGACCTAAAGATCAAATGCCACAACACTACATATTTAATGTTGAAATTTTTGATGTGTGGGGTATTGACTTTATGGGACCATTTCCTCCCTCCAATGGTTTTACTTACATCTTACTCGCAGTAGATTATGTTTCTAAATGGGTGGAGGCAAAGGCCACCCGTACTAATGATTCGCGAGTAGTTGCAGACTTCCTACGAACTAACATTTTCAGTAGATTTGGAATGCCACGCGTTCTAATCAGCGATGGAGGAAGTCACTTTTGCAACCGCACGGTGGAAGCACTAATGAGGAAGTATGGCGTAAAACACAAGGTTTCCACACCATACCACCCTCAAACCAATGGAATGGCTGAAGTTTCCAACCGTGAGATCAAGAAGATTTTGGAGCGAACCGTCCGCCCAAACCGGAAAGATTGGAGTCAATGCTTAGACGATGCATTGTGGGCTTATAGGACTGCCTACAAGACCCCCATTGGTATGTCACCTTTCCGATTAATTTATGGGAAGGCGTGCCATCTTCCGGTTGAATTAGAGCACAAGGCATGGTGGGCCGTGAAGAAATTCAACATCGATCGAGATGCCGCAGGCTTGCATCGGAAGCTTCAACTTTGTGAACTTGAAGAAATCAGAAATGATGCTTTCGACAATGCGTGGATCTACAAAGAGAAGACGAAAAAGATCCACGATCAGATGATTCGCGGGAAGAGTTTTGAACCGGGGCAGAAAGTATTGCTTTTCAATTCAAGACTTAAGCTCTTTCCGGGAAAGCTTCGCTCTCGATGGATGGGGCCATTCGTAGTTTCTCAAGTTCTACCTCATGGAGCAGTTCTCATTCGATCTATCGACAAGGGTAGTGAGTTCAAAGTAAATGGCCATCGCTTGAAGCCATATTTTGAGGCATTTGCGGAGCACACCGTGGAGGAGATGCAACTCCAAGAACCGGCCATTTCAAAAACAAAATGATGCATCACGTCCAAAGCTAACGACGTAAAACAAGCGCTTGTTGGGAGGCAACCCAATAGGGAGACAACAGATTTGTTTTCTTCTCCCCTTTTACTTAATTTAATGGCTTTTGCATTTTAAATTAGAATTTTCGTAGATCCTATACTCCATGTTTAATTCTATACTTTTACTTTAGTACATTGAGGGCAATGTAGAGTTTAAGTGTGGGGGAAGGGTTTACAATTTAATTGTGTCTAAATTAGTGTTTTTAAGAGTCTTTAGGACGCCCTTAACTAGTCGATGATGAAATTTGATCGATACGAACACATATGGCGTATGAATCACATGCATCGAATTCTTGTGCTAATTGAGATATTCTTTATGTTTTTAACATGTAGTAGATATGAATTGCAAACATGGTACAGAAATCGCATGCTTGAATAAGTTTTTAATCATACGAACCCTATGTGAGCTTTTGAGCTATCTGTTCTTTATTCGAGTGAATATACATCCATTTCATAGCTACTAGCTTATATATGCCTCATTTGATTGCTTGCCATAGATTTTAATGAACTAGAGATTGCTAGAACTTACTCATGTCAATTTGCAAAGCTTTTAAGTTGATACATACTTTGATTTTGGAAATGATTAAAGGCATTTAGGATTTTCCACCACATTGCCATATATCCATGTATCCCATTTGTACGCACAAGTTGCGACACCCCTAGATAAACCAATTGAGCCCACGTTAAGCTTTTCTTTCATCACCATATATACCTAAACACTTATCCTAGTATAGAATATCCTTACCTTTGTTCCGGAAACTTGGTGAGAATTTTTCGAAACTAGCACATAAGATTATGATTTGGTAGGAAGGATTGAAAGAGTTAATGTGAGTAAGGGGAAAGACTTGTCCAATAGCTAAAAAAGTATGAGATTGCCAAAAAGAAAAGAAAAAAAAAATTAAATTTGAGAGAATGAAAAGAAAAAAATTTTATTATCTCTCATGGCAATATGTTGTTCTAAAGTAGAAACCAATTGGATTAACGTCCCCCTTATTTGCGGATTTGGAGTTTACGATAAATTGAAGGCCTAAAAATAGAACAAAATATGGCATTTGTCCTGTCCGAAAAGCTCAAAGGGTAGATTAGCTTGAAGTATACATGGTAACATACAAATGGAGATGGAGGACTAATATGGTGCTAGACTAAGTCGTTGGAACATTTTTATCACCACATATCTAAATTTCGAATGCCTTAGCCTTAACCCCATTACAACCTCACTAAAAGTCCTTTATGATCCTTAAAATGAGTAGCTTTCAATTAGTAGAGTAAGTTGCATGAGTAAGCTTATGGTTTTGGTTCATTTGTGCAAGTAATTAACTTCATTCATATGGTTTTCGTTAAATTCATATACACTTTAAGTAAACCCTTTTCATGAGTGAAAAATATGATGAGTGCATCCTTGTGAGTTGATTAAACCTTTATTCAAAGCATGCACAGCTATAACATAACCATTGTTTTCTCTATGTCTTACTTGTTCATTACATAATTATATCGCAATTATATCTTGAATTCGTTGAGCATACAAATTGAAATTCATGTGAGCCATCGCCATATACTTATAAAAATTCTGAGACAAATTTTAGCTAAGGGCTTAGTTGTGTTCTTTCTTTTAAATTTTTAGAGAGTCTTAGTTTAACTTAGTGTTTGCTAAGGGACTAGCAAAGTCTAAGTGTGGGGGAATTTGATATACGCATTTTATGCTCGTTTCTTAACGCATTTCCCTTTACGTTTAGCTATGTTATTATCTTAGTTTTATGTTTTCCTTATTTAAATTGTTATTTTGAAGTTCATTACGGTGGAGATTAATATCGACGCAATTTGGAGGAATTTCGGCGATTTTGCGATTTTTGCGATTTTGGACCTCCGAAAATGGGCCGGGCCACAAAGCAAATTGTGGGCCGAATTCTCAACTCTTGTTTCGGCCCATTATCAAGCCCAAACCCAATCAATTCGGCAAGGATGGCTTTTGGTGAAAAGGAAAAGTCTTGTTTTGAAAGGGCAAGTCAACATTATCAAGCTAATAATCACAAATGGTGACTACACATGGTGATTCATGCTTAGGGTTCCCAAAATGGTGACTACACTAGGTGACTCTTGCTTTGCATTAAATGAAAAGATGACTTGCCATGGTGACAAGCTAGGTGATTCATGCTTAGGGTTTGGCAATGGTGACTAAGTGTGTGACTTGCCTTAATGATCATTACATGCATTAAATGGAGGAGGCAAGGTGGAAGAGAGATGGCATGAATCCCTTGCCTATATAAGGGAGGAGGCCAGCCATAAAACAGATCATCTCTCATTTTACAAGCCAAAGCTCTACACAAATACTCTTCCACCATAAACACTCCAAAGTTCATTACAAAGCCGAAGCACATCCTTTACCATTCCAAGCCGAAGCAAGCAAGGTTACTCCTTCCAAGCCGAAGCTATCAAGCCTCCTCCATCCAACACAATACGCTAAGTCCCTTGTGAAGGAAGTCCATCTCCACCGTAGTTCATCAAGCACTCAAGACAAAAAGTGTAACCATGATCTTCACTCTCATTTCTTTAGCTTTGTATTTGAATCTTTTGATGTATTGGAATAACAAGTTTAGAAAGTTTAGATTTGTGTATCAAATGAATAACAAGTTTAGATTTGTGTTTCATGTGCCTAAACCGATTTGTAATATGCATGTGTTTGTGATTTATAGCTTTTTATGCATGTTTGATACAATCTTAAAGCTTCGAATGCATGTATTAGAAAATACGCTAAGTCCCTCTCTTTTGCATGTTTCGATGATCGTAAGTTGTTTAGGATGTTTATACGCTAAGTTGCATTCCTACACAATTATCACGCATGTGTATTTAGTTAGAAGTTATGAATTTCGCAAGTTACAAAAAGGTTTGATGCATGAAAAGGGTAGGTTAATAAGATGAGTTGATCACATGTAATTAGTAGTGTAACTTCTTATTTTTAGCAAGCATAATTAGACTTTAAGTTTCTTGATTGTTGAAACTTGTCTATGAGTAAAACATGTTAGATACCTAAGAGTTTTAGTTGTGTTTGCATGTTATGTACTTTAATTTCGTAGATTAAATAACCAATTTCCAATCCCCCCAAACTTTTATATTTCCGCTTATTAACGAAAACATGCATGCGCCCTTAATTCCCCGGATAAAGAACGATCCCTACTCGCCAATATTATAAATGACAAAAGAAGGGTTTAAATTGCAATGCGCGTAATCGGTGTTTTTAAGGTCTATTGATCATTAACTTTAAAGGCATGTTTTGCGCGTATCAGGAGGCAAGGTGGAAGAGAGAAGGCAACATCCCTTGCCTATATAAGAGAGGAGGCAGCCATAAAACAGATCATCACTTAAATTACTAGCCAAAGCTCTACACAAATACTCTTCCACCATAAACACTTCAAGGTTTCTCAAGCAAAGCCGAAGCACATCTCCTCCATCCAAGCCGAAGCAATCCTCCTCCATCCAACACAATACGCTAAGTCCCTTGTGAAGGAAATCCATCTCCACCGTAGATCATCAAGCATTCAAGACAAAAAGTGTAACCATGATCTTCACTTTCATTTCTTTTGCTTTGTATTTCAACCTTTTGATGTATTGGAATACATTTATGTATCAAATGAAGAACAAGTTTAGATTTGTGTTTTATGTGTTTAAACCGATTCATAAGTTGCATGTGTTTATGATTTTTAGCCTTTTATGCATGTTCGATACAATCTTAAAGCTTCGTAAGCATGTGTTAGAAAATACGCTAAGTCCCTCTCTTTCGCATGTTTCGATGATCGTATGTTGTTTAGGATGTTTATACGCTAAGTTGCATTCCTACTCAATTATTAAGCATGTGTATTTAGTTAGAAGTTATGAATTTCGTAACTTACAAAAAGGTTTGATGCATGAGAAGGGTAGGCTAATAAGATGAGATGATCACATGTAATTAGTAGTGTAACTTCTTATTTTTAGCAAGCATAATTAGACTTTAAGTTTCTTGATTGTTGAAACTTGTCTATGAGTAAAACATGTTAGATGCCTAAGAGTTTTAGTTGTGTTTACATGTTTTTGTACTTTAATTTCGTAGATTAAACAATCAACTTCCAATCCCCCCAACATTTATATTTCCGCTTATTAACGAAACCATGCATGCGCCCTTAATTCCCCGGATAAAGAACGATCCCTACTCGCCAATATTACAAATGACAAAAGAAGGGTTTAAATTGCAATGCGCGTAATCTGTGTTTTTAAGTTAACGTGAATGCATGTTTTGCGCGTATCAATTTTTGGCGCCGTTGCCGGGGAGTTAGAATGTTTTTGTATGATTTCGTTGTACATTTGTGATTAAAAGCATGTCTAAATTTTCGAAGTACATGATATACGCATTTTATGCTCATTTCTTAACGCATTTCCCTTTACATTTAGCTATGTTATTATCTTAGTTTTTATGTTTTCCTTATTTAATTTGTTATTTTGAAGATATTTACGGTGGAGATTAATAACGACGCAATTCGGAGGAATTTCGGCGATTTTGCGATTTTTGCGATTTTGGACCACCGGGAATGGGCCGGCCCAAATAGCATTTTTTGGGCCCATTTCTCAAAGTTTGTTTTGGCCCAAAAACCAGCCCAAGCCCATTAATTTTGGCATGGAAGCAACTTGGGGAAGAGGAAAAGTCAAAGTTATCAAGCTTGGTGACTCTTACTTGTAATGATCACATGTGATTCATAAATGGTGACTTGCCATGGTGACTCTTGCTTAGGGTTCATAAATGATGATCACACTTGGTGACTAAGGGAGTGACTTGCCATGGTGATTATTACTTGCATTTAATGAAAGAGGCAAGGTGGAAGAGAGAAGGCAAGCATTCCTTGCCTATAAATACCAAGGAGGCTGAACATAATTAAACCATCACTTAAATTACTAGCCAAAGCTCTACACAAATACTCTTCCACCATAAACACTTCAAGGTTTCTCAAGCAAAGCCGAAGCACATCTCCTCCATCCAAGCCGAAGCAATCCTCCTCCATCCAACACAATACGCTAAGTCCCTTGTGAAGGAAATCCATCTCCACCGTAGATCATCAAGCATTCAAGACAAAAAGTGTAACCATGATCTTCACTTTCATTTCTTTTGCTTTGTATTTGAACCTTTTGATGTATTGGAATACATTTATGTATCAAATGAAGAACAAGTTTAGATTTGTGTTTTATGTGTTTAAACCGATTCATAAGTTGCATGTGTTTATGATTTCTAGCCTTTTATGCATGTTCGATACAATCTTAAAGCTTCGTAAGCATGTGTTAGAAAATACGCTAAGTCCCTCTCTTTCGCATGTTTTGATGATTGTATGTTGTTTAGGATGTTTATACGCTAAGTTGCATTCCTACTCAATTATTAAGCATGTGTATTTAGTTAGAAGTTATGAATTTCGTAACTTACAAAAAGGTTTGATGCATGAAAAGGGTAGGCTAATAAGATGAGATGATCACATGTAATTAGTAGTGTAACTTCTTATTTTTAGCAAGCATAATTAGACTTTAAGTTTCTTGATTGTTGAAACTTGTCTATGAGTAAAACATGTTAGATGCCTAAGAGTTTTAGTTGTGTTTGCATGTTTTTGTACTTTAATTTCGTAGATTAAACAACCAACTTCCAATCCCCCCAAACATTTACATTTCCGCTTATTAACGAAACCATGCATGCGCCCTTAATTCCCCGGATAAAGAACGATCCCTACTCGCCAATATTACAAATGACAAAAGAAGGGTTTAAATTGCAATGCGCGTAATCTGTGTTTTTAAGTTAACGTGAATGCATGTTTTGCGCGTATCAATTTTTGGCGCCGTTGCCGGGGAGTTAGAATGTTTTTGTATGATTTCGTTGTACATTTGTGATTAAAAGCATGTCTAAATTTTCGAAGTACATACTTGTTCATTCTTGTTTATACTTAAAGAAATTTACATACATGTTTACAATGCATACTTTTACTTAGACGAATTTATTTATACTTAGTTTTTACACTTGCATAATTTATTTCCATGTTAAAGGATAGTCTTTGATTTAATTTGAGTACTAGTACTTAGTTATTAAATAAATCTCTATGGAATAGGTGGTGCCTCTTTTGTTTGTCTATCTCCTTAACCCTTCGTGATGTGTGGATTTCATCACCACACGCCATAACCTAAGTGAAGTTATGGACACGAGGTTGTGGGCGTAGTTTACAAACACTTGAGATTGTATACTATCTTGTGATTTCGAGTAAGAGTTGGTTATGATGTCTAGAAGGGTTATGAATGGTGACGGGTTTTGAACTAAGAAAACAGAACACCAATGGAGTACATACTCTTACGAGTAAGCCTCGGGGTGTTTCTAAGAACAACATTGGAGTATATACTCTCACGAGTTAGCCTCAGGTTGTTCCCAGAAATTAGTTCTCACCTCTCGCGTTACATCTATCCCAACTGGTCATTTCCAACAATTACAAGAATTAACGATAGTTGGTATACATTTTCGCGCGGGCCGCACGGACAAGAGATTTATTCAATTACTAAGTCGTGTATTCCTTTTAAATCGTAGGCGCAATCAAAACGTAGACGTACTTAAATTGATTTACATTGAGTACGAGTATTGGTTATAAAGTTTCGTTCTTTGGAATAGGTGGTGCCTCTTTTTCTGGTTTATCTCCTTAACCCCTCGTGATGTGTGGATTTCATCACCACACGCCATAACCTAAGTGAAGTTATGGGCACGAGGTTGTGGGCGGAGTTTACTAAGAACTTGAGATTATATACTATCTCACAAATTTGGCTGATTGTTGGATATGGTGAATGGGTTTATGATTGGTGCCGGGTTTCGGATCTAAGCAATAGAACACCATTGGAGTATATACCGTAACTGGTTAGCCTCGGGGTGTCTCTAGGAACAACATTGGAGTATATACTCTTACGAGTAAGCCTCGGGTTGTTCTAAATATTAGTCCTTACCTCTCGCGTTATCTCTATTCCTACTTGCCATTTCTAAACGTAACTAAGCTGAATTGTGGTCGGTATACATTTTCGCGCGGGCCGCACGTCCAAGAAATTTACCGAATGATCATTTCGCGTACTCTCTGTAAATCATAAGTGCATATGAATACGGTTAAATATGAACTAAATAAATACGACATAATCCTTTAAATAGATGGTATATCGGATTATGCATGCTTAGACCTCCTGGAATCAGACTTCATCTTCGGATGAACGAGACCCATTGCACAGTCGAGAGCCTCTGCACCACGTACCATCGGGGCCAAAGGAAATAAATAAAACTTAGTCAAATTTGTGTGTTTGTTTGTGCATTAAAAACTGTAAAGGACTAACAAACGTTACTTAGCTTGCATAACCTCTCTAAGGCTTTATGATACTCGGATTTCACTACCGAGTACCCTAACCTAAGTGAAGTTAGGGACATAAGACCGAAGAAGAGGTCATTCTTTTGCATTCATATTTAAGCACGTAACTCGTGTGTTTTCTGCAGGTTCTAACGTTTTCTCTTATGCATTCACTCCATCTTTCACGTAGGATTGTTGTTTAAATGCATTTTATTGAAAAAAAAAAGAAAGTGTGTTGTGCATAAATTCAATGTGAATTATTGTTTGCTTGCATTGGAACCTTGTTTATATATATTCTAACTAAATTCTTAGGTTTAGCATTATATAGTGTCAATTTGCAGAAAACATGTGTCTTAGTCTATTACATTCTTTTGCATAGCCCTTAAATTGATTAAATCATTTGCATTACTTAGTAAATTACATTTAGTGTCTTAAGTATTATAAATTTTGAGTGTTATTAGTAGTTTTTTTTAGTATTTGTGAGTATTTATGTTTGCTTTGATAGTTTTACTATTTTATTTGTTATCGCTTTGTTTTCTAAATATGCCTTACAATTTTGGTTAGTATTCCTATATTCATCTCATATTCTTTGTTGATACTAACACTTGGTCTTTGGTGGATGCTCAGGCTAATGAATGTCCGATCGGAATCCTGGACCATCTAGAACAAAGTTTGAGGAAATCGCAGAGAGAATAGCGAGACTTAAAGCTCAAACAGACATCCTGGATCATCCCATCATCGAGGAAGGTTCCGAGTCTTCAGATTCATCAACCGACCATACTTTAGCCTCATCAACCGACCACAATTCAGAAGCAGAAGCACAAGAAATCAACATGGCCAACGCAGGACAGTCTCTTCGTCAGCGCACCTGCTCAACAGAATGGAGCAGCGGGCCTTCAAGCATTGCTTTTCCACCACCGGGGGAAAACATGAAAGAAGTCGAGCTGAAGAGTGGTTTCCTCCACCGACTACCCATTTTTCACGGACTTTCCAATGAAGATCCAAACAAGCATCTCAAACAATTCCAATTTGTTTGTAACAGCATGAAGCCAGCCGATGCTGATACGGAGCTCTTCAAGCTGAAGGCATTTCCATTCACCCTAGTCGACAGGGCCGAGTCTTGGCTAATGGAACTACCGCCGAACCATATTACCTCATGGAAGCAACTTGCGGATATGTTCCTAGCGAAGTACTTCCCGGCCTCAAAGATCACTGTCTTGAGAAAGCAAATCACTGGCATCACACAGAAACCGGACGAGACCTTCGGCCAATACTACGACCGATTCAAAGTTTTGTGTGCCACTTGCCCATCGCATGGATTTTCCGAGACCAATCTCATGAATTACTTTTACGATGGTCTCAAGCCGATTGATAGGGAATTGCTGGATGCAGCAGCCACCGGTGCATTCATGGACTTAACCGAAACCGAAGCTAGAGCTCTTCTAGAGAATCGGGCGAATAATGATGCACAATATGGAATGTCCAACAGACGAGCAGTCGGTGAAGCGAGTTCTACAACCGACGCAGACGAAAAATACGACAAACTAGCTCATATGCTAGAGAAGGTTTTAGAACTCGAGACGACAAGAGCGAAGGCAACTCAACGGCCTGTTTGTGGCATATGTCAAACACAAGGTCACCACAACGACCAGTGCCCTCAAGTGCCGGAACAAGCAAGCGAGCCGGAGCACGCTAACGCCATCGGCGGATATCAGGGAGGACAACGGTATAACAATTATAACAACTATGTCAACCGTGATCATCCGGGTTTTAGATGGAGCAGCAACGAGGGAACTTTGAACCCTCCAGCACCTCAACAAAGCTACCAACGCCCTCCATTTCAACCAAGGCCACCGATGCAGCATGGTTCGTCTTCTCAATCCTTCACCAACCCGGATTACGACAAGATGTTGTCGCAACTTTCGGCCTCAACACAAGTTCTCCTCGACGGACAATCGAAGACAAAGGAGACACTTGACTCACATGGCCGCGACATCACCGAAGTGAAGAAACAGCTTGGCCAACTTGTTGATTTCATGGGCCAAATCAAAGAAACCGGTCGGCTTCCACCTCAAACCACTCCAAATCAAAGAAACGTGAATGCTATAGTCACAAGGAGTGGGAAGATACTTGAGGAACCAAAGACCAAGCGATCTCATCTTGATGAAGTCACCATTGAGGACATCACCAACGAAGAAGAAGATGAGATCGATCCGGCAATTCAAGAGGCCGAGAAACAGAAGGTGACGCCTAATGTCACCAAGGCACAATCACCTCCACAACCTACCCCAATCAAAGGTAAGAACCATATTCCTTCAAATACGGTTATTACTAATTCTCCGTTTGCTGTTGCACCTTTCCCTAGCAGATTATCAAAATCGAAGAAGAAGGACGCCCAATATGAAGATATTTTGGACATCTTCCGAAAGGTGCAAGTGAATTTGCCCTTGATCGAGTGCATAAAACAGGTGCCGATATACACAAAGTTTCTGAAAGAATTATGCACACAGAGGAGGCAAACTCGAGAGAAGGAGGTTGTGAAGGTGAACGCAACCGTTTCGGCGGTTTTGCAGCGTCGGCTACCCCCAAAACTGAAGGACCCAGGGAGCTTTGCAGTTCCTTGCGTAATCGGTGACAACCACTTCAAAGACGTGATGCTTGATCTCGGAGCTTCCATCAACGTCATGCCTTACTATCTTTTCGAATCGATGGAGCTTGGAGATCTCAAGCAAGATGGTGTTGTCATCCAATTAGCCGATCGCACCCACAAGTATCCGAGGGGATACGTAGAAGACGTTCTCGTGCAAGTCAACAACTTGATATTCCCAGCCGATTTCTATATAGTTGACATGGAAGAGAGTCCACTAAACACCACGCCACTACTGCTTGGGCGACCTTTCATGCGGACTGCGAGAACGAAGATTGATGTGTTTCAAGGCACTTTCTCCATGGAGATTGATGGAGAATGAATCGAGTTCAACATCCTGGACGGGATGAAGTTTCCAATGTCGAGCGTAGCTGCCATTTCGACATATGATCCCGTGGATACCTTAGCACAAGGCTACCTCGACACCATCAATGAGGATGAACTCGACATGGCCATTCAACTTGGGCATGACGGCCTTCTCGAGGCCTTACTAGAGCTTGAACCTCGTATTCAAGACATGGCCATGGCCCTAAATGCGGCACCACGAAAAGTAAGCTTTTCTCCTCCTTTACCAATTACTTTTGGTACTAATAAAATGGTTCCTTCCATCGTAGAAGCTCCAGTTTTAGAACTCAAGCTACTACCGGACCATCTGAAGTATGCGTACTTGGGCGAGAATGACACTTTACCCGTCATTATTTCGTCCGCGCTAGAAGAGGAGCAGGAGGAGAAGCTCGTGAGTGTGCTCAAGAGGTACAAACCCGCAATAGGCTGGACACTCGCGGACATCAAGGGAATAAATCCAGCAACCTGTGTGCATAGGATTTTCCTTGAAGAAGGCACCAAGCCTACGCAGGAAGCACAGCGTCGGCTCCACCCTCCGATGATGGAGGTGGTAAAAAAGGAGGTAATTAAACTCATGGACTGTGGAGTTATTTACCCTATTTCTGATAGCCGTTGGGTTTCCCCAGTGCAGGTAGTACCTATGAAATCGGGAATTACCGTCGTCGAGAATCTGGAAAATGAACTTGTGCCACAACGGACGATCACTGGACACCGAGTGTGCATTGATTACCGGAAGCTAAACGCTGCAACCCGCAAGGATCATTTTCCCTTACCATTCATCGACCAAATGCTGGAAAGATTAGCCGGCCATGCATTTTATTGTTTTCTCGACGGATATTCCGGCCACAACCAAATTAGCATTGCGGAGGAGGATCAAGAAAAGACAACGTTCACGTGCCCTTTCGGAACGTTTGCATACCGCCGAATGCCATTTGGACTGTGTAATGCACCAGGTACATTTCAACGTTGCATGCTCTCAATTTTCTCCGAGTACATTGAAAAAATTATTGAAGTATTCATGGACGACTTTAGTGTATTTGGGAGTGATTTTGATGCATGCTTAAACAATTTAGAAACAATTTTACAAAGATGCGTTGAAACGAACTTGGTGCTTAATTGGGAGAAGTGCCATTTCATGGTTACGCAAGGGATAGTGTTAGGTCATATTATTTCGGAAAAAGGGTTAGAAGTTGATAAATCTAAAGTAGATCTTGTGCGTCACTTACCCTCTCCAACTTCGGTTAGAGAGATTCGTTCATTTCTTGGACACGCAGGATTTTATCGTAGGTTTATCAAAGACTTTTCCCACATCTCGCGCCCGTTGTGTAAATTGCTGCAAAAGGAGACCCCGTTCGTATTTGACGACGAATGCAACGCTGCCTTCAACAAGTTGAAGGAACTTCTTACAAGCGCTCCTATTTTATGCAGCCCTGATTGGTCTCTGCCATTTGAACTCATGTGCGACGCCTCGGATTATGCCGTAGGAGCCGTCTTGGGTCAGCGGAAGGACAAGAAGCCTTGCGTAATCTATTACACCTCTCGGACGCTTGATGAAGCGCAAAGAAATTATACTACCACCGAGAAGGATTTTCTTGCCGTGGTTTTTGCTTTAGATAAATTTCGATCTTATTTACTTCAAACTAAAGTAACTGTGTTTACCTATCATGCAGCTTTGAAGTATCTAATGCTCAAGAAGGACGCAAAACCACGACTTATCAGATGGATACTTCTACTCCAAGAATTCAACATCGAAATCAAGGACAAGAAGGGAGTAGAAAACGTCGTCGCTGACCACCTATCACGTTTGATAGGTGACCATGAGCCTGTCGAGATTGAAGAAACTTTTCCGGATGAAAAACTCTTCGGAATTGAGGTAACTATTTCGGAAACTCCATGGTATGCAGATATCGTAAATTACTTAGTTACCGGTGAGTTTCCGTCCACCATGCATAAATTTCAACGTGACAAACTTAAGCATAATGCTAGAACCTTTATCTGGGATGAGCCTTATTTGTGGAAACAATGCTCCGATTTAGTAATTAGGAGATGTATCCCGGATAGTGAGTTTAAGCCCATTCTAGACTTTTGTCACAATGAAGCATGTGGGGGACACTTTGGTTCTAGGAGGACAGCCCTTAAGATTTTAGATTGCGGTTTCTTTTGGCCTAGTTTATTTCGCGATGCTCATGCATATTGCGCTGCATGTGATAAGTGCCAGAGATTCGGTAATTTAGGCCCTAGAGATCAAATGCCACAACACTACATATTTAATGTTGAAATTTTTGATGTGTGGGGTATTGATTTTATGGGACCATTTCCTCCCTCCAATGGTTGTACTTATATCTTACTCGCAGTAGATTATGCTTCTAAATGGGTGGAGGCAAAGGCCACCCGTACTAATGATTCGCGAGTTGTTGCAGATTTCCTACGAACTAACATTTTCAGTAGATTTGGAATGCCACGCGTTCTAATCAGCGATGGAGGAAGTCACTTTTGCAACCGCACGGTGGAAGCACTAATGAGGAAGTATGGCGTAAAACACAAGGTTTCCACACCATACCACCCTCAAACCAATGGAATGGCTGAAGTTTCCAACCGTGAGATCAAGAAGATTTTGGAGCGAACCGTCCGTCCAAACCGGAAAGATTGGAGTCAATGCTTAGACGATGCATTGTGGGCTTACAGGACTGCCTACAAGACCCCCATTGGTATGTCACCTTTCCGATTAATTTATGGAAAGGCGTGCCATCTTCCGGTTGAATTGGAGCACAAGGCATGGTGGGCCGTGAAGAAATTCAACATCGATCGAGATGCCGCAGGCTTGCATCGGAAGCTACAACTTAATGAACTAGAAGAAATCAGAAATGATGCTTTCGACAATGCGTGGATTTACAAAGAGAAGACGAAAAAGATCCACGATCAGATGATTCGCGGGAAGAGTTTTGAACCTGGGCAGAAAGTATTACTTTTCAATTCAAGACTTAAGCTCTTTCCGGGAAAGCTTCGCTCTCGATGGATGGGGCCATTCGTAGTTTCTCAAGTTCTACCTCATGGAGCAATTCTCATTCGATCTATCGACAAAGGTAGTGAGTTCAAAGTAAATGGCCATCGCTTGAAGCCCTATTTTGAGGCATTTGCGGAGCACACCGTGGAGGAGATGCAACTCCAAGAACCGGCCATTTCAAAAACAAAATGATGCATCACGTCCAAAGCTAACGACGTAAAACGAGGGCTCATTGGGAGGCAACCCAATAGGGAGACAACAGATTTGTTTTCTTCTCCCCTTTTAATTAATTTAATGGTTTTTGCGTATTACATTAGAATTTTTCGTAGATCCTATACTCCATGTTTAATTCTATACTTTTACTTTAGTACATTGAGGGCAATGTAGAGTTTAAGTGTGGGGGAAAGGTTTACAATTTAATTGTGTCTAAATTAGTGTTTTTCAGAGTCTTTAGGACGCCCTTAATTAGTCGATGATGAAATTAGATCAACACGAACACATATGGCGTATGAATCACATGCATCGAATTCTTGTGCTAATTGAGATATTCTATATGTTTTTAACATGTAGTAGATATGAATTGCAAAACATGGTACAGAAATCGCATGCTTGAATAAGTTTTTAATCATATGAACCCTATGTGAGCTTTTGAGCTATCTGTTCTTTATTCGAGTGAATATGCATCCATTTCGTAGCTACTAGCTTATATATGCCTCATTTGATTGCTTGCCATAGATTTTAATGAATTAGAGAATGCTAGAACTTACTCATGTGAATTTGCAAAGCTTTTAAGTTGATACATACTTTGATTTCGGAAATGATTAAAGGCATTTAGGATTTTCCACCACATTGCCATATATCCATGTATCCCATTTGTACGCACAAGTTGCGACACCCCTAGATAAACCAATTGAGCCCACGTTAAGCTTTTCTTTCATCACCATATATACCTAAACACTTACCCTAGTATAGAATATCCTTACCCTTGTTCCGGAAACTTGGTGAGAATTTTTCGAAACTAGCACATAAGATTATGGTTTGGTAGGAAAGATTAAAAGAGTTAATGTGAGTAAGGGGAAAGACTTGTCCAAATAGCTAAAAAAGTATGAGATTGCCAAAAAGAAAAGAAAAGAAATTATATTTGAGAGAATGAAAAGAAAAAAATTATTATCTCTCATGGCAATATGTTGTGTTCTAAGAATAACCATTTGGATTAACGTCCCCCTTATTTACGGATTTGGAGATTACGACAAATTGAAGGCCCAAAAATAGAACAAATATGGCCTTTGTCCTGTCCGAAAAGCTCAAAGGGTAGTTTTAGATTAAAGTATACATGGTAACATTCGAGTGGAGATAGAGGACGAATTTGGTGCTAGACTAAGTCGTTGGAACGTTTTTATCACCACATATCTAAATTTCGAATGCCTTAGCCTTAACCCCATTACAACCTCACTAAAAGTCCTTTATGATCCTTAAAATGAGTAGCTTTCAATTAGTAGAGTAAGTTGCATGAGTAAGCTTATGGTTTTGGTTCATTTGTGCAAGTAATTAACTTCATTCATGTGGTTTTTATTTCAATTCATATACACCTTAAGTAAACCCTTATCATGAGTGAAAAATATGATGAGTGCATCCTTATGAGTTGATTAAACCTTTATTCAAAGCATGCACAGCTATAACATAACCATCGTTTTCTCTATGTCTTACTTGTTCATTACATAATTATATAGCAATTATCTCTTGAATTCGTTGAGCATACAAAGTTGAAAATCATGTGAGACATCGCCATATACTTATGAAAATTTGATATACGCATTTTATGCCCGTTTCTTAACGCATTTCCCTTTTCGTTTAGCTATGTTATTATCTTAGTTTTTATGTTTTCCTTACTTAAATTGTTATTTTGAAGATATTTACGGTGGAGATTAATAACGGCGCAATTCGGAGGAATTTCGGCGATTTTGCGATTTTTGCGATTTCGGACCACGAAAAATGGGCCGGCCCAAAAAGCAAATTATGGGCCGATTTCTCAACTCTTGTTTCGGCCCATTAACAAGCCCAAACCCATGTAATTCGGCCTAGATGCCTTTTGGTGAAGAGGAAAAGTCTTGTTTTGAAAGGGCAAGTCAACATTATCAAGCTAATAATCACAAATGGTGACTACACATGGTGATTCATGCTTAGGGTTCCCAAATGGTGACTACACTAGGTGACTCTTGCTTTGCATTGAATGAAAAGATGACTTGCCATGGTGACAAGCTAGGTGATTCATGCTTAGGGTTCGGCAATGGTGACTAAGTGTGTGACTTGCCTTAATGATCATTGCATGCATTAAATGGAGGAGGCAAGGTGGAAGAGAGAAGGCATGAATCCCTTGCCTATATAAGGGAGGAGGCCAGCCATAAAACAGATCCATCACTCATTTTACAAGCCAAAGCTCTACACAAATACTCCTCCACCATAAACACTTCAAGGATTCTCAAGCAAAGCCGAAGCACATCTTCTCCATCCAAGCCGAAGCAATCCTCCTCCATCCAACACAATACGCTAAGTCCCTTGTGAAGGAAAGCCATCTCCACCGTAGATCATCTAGCATTCAAGACAAAAAGTGTAACCATGATCTTCACTTTCATTTCTTTTGTTTTGTATTTGAACCTCTTGATGTATTGGAATACATTTATGTATCAAATGAAGAACAAGTTTAGATTTGTGTTTTATGCTCATAAACCGATTTGTAATATGCATGTGTTTATGATTTCTAGCCTTTTATGCATGTTTGATACAATCTTAAAGCTTCGAATGCATGTGTTAGAAAATACGCTAAGTCCCTCTCTTTCGCATGTTTCGATGATCGTATGTTGTTTAGGATGTTTATACGCTAAGTTGCATTCCTACTCAATTATTAAGCATGTGTATTTAGTTAGAAGTTATGAATTTCGTAACTTACAAAAAGGTTTGATGCATGAAAAGGGTAGGTTAATAAGATGAGATGATCACATGTAATTAGTAGTGTAACTTCTTATTTTTAGCAAGCATAATTAGACTTTAAGTTTCTTGATTGTTGAAACTTGTCTATAAGTAAATGATACGCGCAAAGCATGCATTTACGATAACACAAAGTAGACCTTAAAAACACCGATTACGCGCATTGCAATTTAAACCCTTCGTTTGTCATTTGTAATATTGGCGAGTAGGGATCGTTCTTTATCCGGGGAATTAAGGGCGCATGCATGGTTTCGTTATTATGCGGAAATGTAAATATTTGGGGGGATTGGAAGTTGGTTATTTAATCTACGAATTTAAAATACATAACATGCAAACACAACTAAAACTCTTAGGTATCTAACATGTTTTACTCATAGACAAGTTTCAACAATCAAGAAACTTAAAGTCTAATTATGCTTGCTAAAAATAAGAAGTTACACTATTAATTACATGTGATCAACTCATCTTATTAACCTACCCTTTTCATGCATCAAACCTTTGTGTAAGTTGCGAAATTCATAACTTATAACTAAGTACACATGCTTGATAATTGTGTAGGAATGCAACTTAGCGTATAAACATCCTAAACAACATACGATCATCGAAACATGCAAAAGAGAGGGACTTAGCGTATTTTCTAATACATGCATTCGAAGCTTTAAGATTGTATCAAACATGCATAAAAAGCTATAAATCATAAACACATGCATATTACAAATCGGTTTAGGCACATGAAACACAAATCTAAACTTGTTATTCATTTGATACACAAATCTAAACTTTCTAAACTTGTTATTCCAATACATCAAAAGATTCACATACAAAGCTAAAGAAATGAAAGTGAAGATCATGGTTACACTTTTTATCTTGAGTGCTTGATGAACTACGGTGGAGATGGACTTCCTTCACAAGGGACTTAGCGTATTGTGAGGGATGGAGGATGGTTTGCTTCGGCTTGGAAGGATGGAGGAACCCTAGCTTGCTTCGGCCTTGAATGAGGGAAGATGATGCTTCGGCTTGGTGTGTGAACTCTTAAGTGTTTAATGGTGGAGGAGTATTTGTGTAGAGCTTTGCTTAGCAAAATGAGTGATGATCTCTTCAAGGCCGGCCTCCTCCCTTATATAGGCAAGGGATTCATGCCATCTCTCTTCCACCTTGCCTCCTCCATTTAATGCATGCAATGATCATTAAGGCAAGTCACACACTTAGTCACCATTGCCAAACCCTAAGCATGAATCACCTAGCTTGTCACCATGGCAAGTCATCTTTTCATTTAATGCAAAGCAAGAGTCACCTAGTGTAGTCACCATTTGTGATTATTAGCTTGATAATGTTGACTTGCCCTTTCAAAACAAGACTTTTCCTCTTCACCAAAAGGCATCTAGGCCGAATTACATGGGTTTGGGCTTGTTAATGGGCCGAAACAAGAGTTGAGAAATCGGCCCATAATTTGCTTTTTGGGCCAGCCCATTTTTCGTGGTCCGAAATCGCAAAAATCGCAAAATCGCCGAAATTCCTCCGAATTGCGTCGATATTAATCTCCACCGTAATGAACTTCAAAATAACAATTTAAATAAGGAAAACATAAAACTAAGATAATAACATAGCTAAACGTAAAGGGAAATGCGTTAAGAAACGAGCATAAAATGCGTATATCAAATTCCCCCACACTTAGACTTTGCTAGTCCCTTAGCAAACACTAAGTTAAACTAAGACTCTCTAAAAATTTAAAAGAAAGAACACAACTAAGCCCTTAGCTAAAATTTGTCTCAGAATTTTCATAAGTATATGGCGATGGCTCACATGAATTTCAATTTGTATGCTCGACGAATTCAAGAGATAATTGCGATATAATTATGTAATGAACAAGTAAGACATAGAGAAAACAATGGTTATGTTATAGCTGTGCATGCTTTGAATAAAGGTTTAATCAACTCACAAGGATGCACTCATCATATTTTTCACTCATGAAAATGGTTCACTTAAAGTGTATATGAATTGAAATGAAAACCACATGAATAAAGTTTGATTACTTGCACAAATGAACCAAAACCATAAGCTTACTCATGCAACTTACTCTACTAATTGAAAGCTACTCATTTTAAGGATCATAAAGGACTTTTAGTGAGGTTGTAATGGGGTTAAGGCTAAGGCATTCGAAATTTAGATATGTGGTGATAAAAACGTTCCAACGACTTAGTCTAGCACCATATTAGTCCTCCATCTCCATTTGTATGTTATCATGTATACTTCAAGCTAATCTACCCTTTGAGCTTTTCAGACAGGACAAAGACCATATTTTGTTCTATTTTTAGGCCTTCAATTTATCGTAAACTCCAAATCCGTAAATAAGGGGGACGTTAATCCAATTGGTTTCTACTTTAGAACAACAAGTTGCCATGAGAGATATAATATTTTTTTTTTTTCATTCTCTCAAATATATATTTTTTTTCTTTTCTTTTTGGCAATCTCATACTTTTTTAGCTATTGGACAAGTCTTTCCCCTTACTCACATTAACTCTTTCAATCCTTCCTACCAAACCATAATCTTATGTGCTAGTTTCGAAAAATTCTCACCAAGTTTCCGGAACAAAGGTAAGGATATTCTATACTAGGAAAAGTGTTTAGGTATATATGGTGATGAAAGAAAAGCTTAACGTGGGCTCAATTGGTTTATCTAGGGGTGTCGCAACTTGTGCGTACAATTGGGATACATGGATATTTGGCGAAGTGGTGGAAAATCCTAAATGCCTTTAATCATTTCCAAAATCAAAGTATGTATCAACTTAAAAGCTTTGCAAATTGACATGAGTAAGTTCTAGCATTCTCTAGTTCATTAAAATCTATGGCAAGCAATTGAATGAGGCATATATAAGCTAGTAGCTACGAAATGGATGCATATTCACTCAAATAAAGAATAGATAGCTCAAAAGCTCACATAGGGTTCATATGATTAAAAACTTATTCAAGCATGCGATTTTCTGTACCATGTTTTGCAATGTATATCTACTACATGTTAAAAACATATAGAATATCTCAATTAGCACAAGAATTCGATGCATGTGATTCATACGCCATATGTGTTTGTATCGATCAAATTTCATCATCGACTAGTTAAGGGCATCCTAAAGACTCTGAAAAACACTAATTTAGACACAATTAAATTGTAAACCCTTCCCCCACACTTAAACTCTACATTGCCCTCAATGTACTTAAAGAAAACATAGAATTTAAACATGGAGTATAGGATCTACGAAAATTTTAATCTAACACGCAAAAAGCCATTAAATTAAGTAAAAGGGGAGAAGAAATCAAATCTGTTGTCTCCCTATTGGGTTGCCTCCCAATGAGCGTTTGTTTTACGTCGTTAGCTTTGGACGTGATGCATCATTTTGTTTTTGAAATGGCCGGTTCTTGGAGTTGCATCTCCTCCACGGTGTGCTCCGTAAATGCCTCAAAATAGGGCTTCAAGCGATGGCCATTTACTTTGAACTCACTACCTTTGTCGATAGATCGAATGAGAACTGCTCCATGAGGTAGTACTTGAGAAACTATGAAAGGCCCCATCCATCGAGAGCGCAGCTTTCCCGGAAAGAGCTTAAGTCTTGAATTGAAAAGTAATACTTTCTGCCCTGGTTCAAAACTCTTCCCGCGAATCATCTGATCGTGGATCTTTTTCGTCTTCTCTTTGTAAATCCACGCATTGTCGAAAGCATCATTTCTGATTTCTTCAAGTTCACAAAGTTGAAGCTTCCGATGTAAGCCTGCGGCATCTCGATCAATGTTGAATTTCTTCACGGCCCACCATGCCTTGTGCTCTAGTTCAACCGGAAGATGGCACGCCTTCCCATAAATTAGTCGGAAAGGTGACATACCAATGGGGGTCTTGTAGGCAGTCCTGTAAGCCCACAATGCATCGTCTAAGCATTGACTCCAATCTTTCCGGTTGGGGCGGACGGTTCGCTCCAATATCTTCTTGATCTCACGGTTGGAAACTTCAGCCATTCCATTGGTTTGAGGGTGGTATGGTGTGGAAACCTTGTGTTTGACGCCATACTTCCTCATTAGTGCTTCCACCGTGCGGTTGCAGAAGTGACTTCCACCATCACTGATTAGAACGCGTGGCATTCCAAATCTACTGAAAATGTTAGTTCGTAGGAAATCTGCAACAACTCGCGAATCATTAGTCCGGGTGGCCTTTGCCTCCACCCATTTAGAAACATAATCTACTGCGAGTAAGATGTAAGTGAAACCATTGGAGGGAGGAAATGGTCCCATAAAATCAATACCCCACACATCAAAAATTTCAACATTAAATATGTAGTGTTGTGGCATTTGATCTTTAGGCCCTAAATTACCGAATCTTTGGCACTTATCACATGTAGCGCAATATGCATGAGCATCGCGAAATAAACTAGGCCAAAAGAAACCGCAATCTAAAATTTTAAGGGCTGTCCTCCTAGAACCAAAGTGTCCCCCACATGCTTCATTGTGACAAAAGTCTAGAATGGGCTTAAACTCACTATCCGGGATACATCTCCTAATTACTAAATCGGAGCATTGTTTCCATAAATAAGGCTCATCCCAGATAAAGGTTCTAGCATTATGCTTAAGTTTGTCACGTTGAAATTTATGCATGGTAGACGGAAACTCACCGGTAACTAAGTAATTTACAATATCGGCATACCAAGGAGTTTCCGAAGTAGTTACCTCAATTCCGAAGAGTTTTTCATCCGGAAAAGTTTCTTCGATCTCGATAGGCTCATGGTCACCTATCAAACGTGATAGGTGGTCAGCGACGACGTTTTCTACTCCCTTCTTGTCCTTGATTTCGATGTTGAATTCTTGGAGTAGAAGTATCCATCTGATAAGTCGTGGTTTTGCGTCCTTCTTGAGCATTAGATACTTCAAAGCTGCATGATCGGTAAACACAGTTACTTTAGTTTGAAGTAGATAAGATCGAAATTTATCTAAAGCAAAAACCACGGCAAGAAACTCCTTCTCGGTGGTGGTATAATTCCTTTGCGCTTCATCAAGCGTCCGAGAGGCGTAATAGATTACGCAAGGCTTCTTGTCCTTCCGCTGACCCAAGACGGCTCCTACGGCATAATCCGAGGCGTCGCACATGAGTTCAAATGGCAGAGACCAATCAGGGCTGCATAAAATAGGAGCGCTCGTGAGAAGCTCCTTCAACTTGTTGAAGGCAGCGTTGCATTCTTCATCAAAGATGAACGGGGTCTCCTTTTGCAGCAGTTTACACAAAGGGCGCGAGATGTGGGAAAAGTCTTTGATAAACCTACGATAAAATCCTGCGTGTCCAAGAAATGAACGAATCTCTCTAACCGAAGTTGGAGAGGGTAAGTGACGCACAAGATCTACTTTAGATTTATCAACTTCTAACCCTTTTTCTGAAATAATATGACCTAACACTATCCCTTGCGTAACCATAAAATGGCACTTCTCCCAATTAAGCACCAAATTCGTTTCAACGCATCTTTGTAAAATAGTTTCTAAATTGTTTAAGCATGCATCAAAATCATTCCCAAATACACTAAAGTCGTCCATGAATACTTCAATAATTTTTTCAATGTACTCGGAGAAAATTGAGAGCATGCAACGTTGAAATGTACCTGGTGCATTGCACAGTCCAAATGGCATGCGGCGATAGGCAAACGTTCCGAAAGGGCACGTGAACGTTGTCTTTTCTTGATCCTCCTCCGCAATGCTAATTTGGTTGTAGCCGGAATATCCGTCGAGAAAACAATAAAATGCATGGCCGGCTAATCTTTCCAGCATTTGGTCGATGAATGGTAAGGGAAAATGATCCTTGCGGGTTGCAGCGTTTAGCTTCCGGTAATCAATGCACACTCGGTGTCCAGTGATCGTCCGTTGTGGCACAAGTTCATTTTCCAGATTCTCGACGACGGTAATTCCCGATTTCTTAGGTACTACCTGCACTGGGGAAACCCAACGGCTATCAGAAATGGGGTAAATAACTCCACAGTCCATAAGTTTAATTACCTCCTTTTTTACCACCTCCATCATCGGAGGGTGGAGCCGACGTTGCGCTTCTCGCGTAGGCTTGGTGCCTTCTTCAAGGAAAATCCTATGCACACAAGTTGCTGGATTGATTCCCTTGATGTCCGCAAATGTCCAGCCTATTGCGGGTTTGTACCTCTTTAGTACACTCACGAGCTTCTCCTCCTGTTCCTCTTCTAGCGCGGACGAAATAATGACCGGTAAAGTTTCATTCTCGCCCAAGTACGCATACTTAAGATGGTCCGGTAGTAGCTTGAGTTCTAAAACGGGAGCTTCTACAATGGAAGGAACCATTTTATTAGTACCAAAAGTAATTGGTATAGGAGGAGAAAAGCTTACTTTCCGTGGTGCGACATTTAGGGCCATGGCCATGTCTTGGATTCGAGGTTCAAGCTCTAGTAAGGCCTCGAGAAGGCCGTCATGTCCAAGTTGAATGGCCATGTCGAGTTCATCCTCGTTGATGGTGTCGAGGTAACCTTGTGCTAAGGTATCCACAGGATCGTATGTCGAAATGGCAGCTACGCTCGACATTGGAAACTTCATTCCGTCCAGGATGTTGAACTCGATTCTTTCTCCATCAATCTCCATGGAGAAAGTGCCTTGGAAAACATCAATCTTCGTCCTCGCAGTCCGCATGAAAGGTCGTCCAAGCAGCAATGGCGTGGTGTTCAGTGGACTCTCTTCCATGTCAACTATGTAGAAATCGGCTGGGAATATCAAGTTGTTGACTTGTACGAGAACGTCTTCTACGTATCCCCTCGGATACTTGTGGGTGCGATCGGCTAACTGGATGACAACACCATCTTGCTTGAGATCTCCAAGCTCCATCGATTCGAAAAGATAGTAAGGCATGACGTTGATGGAGGCTCCGAGATCAAGCATTACATCTTCGAAGCGGTTGTCACCGATTACACAGGGAACTGCAAAGCTCCCTGGGTCCTTCAGTTTTGGGGGTAGCCGACGCTGCAAAACCGCCGAAACGGTTGCGTTCACCTTCACAACCTCCTTCTCTCGAGTTTGCCTCCTCTGAGTGCATAATTCTTTCAGAAACTTGGCGTATATAGGCACTTGTTTTATGCACTCGATCAAGGGCAAATTCACTTGCACCTTTCGGAAGATGTCCAGGATATCTTCATATTGGGCATCCTTCTTTTTTGATTTTGCTAATCTGCTTGGGAAAGGTGCAACAGGAAACGGAGAATTAGTAATCACCGTATTTGAAGGAATAGGGGTTTTACCTTTGATTGGGGTAGGTTGTGGAGGTGATTGTGCCTTGGTGACATTAGGCGTCACCTTCTTTTTCTCGGCCTCTTGAATTGCCGGATCGATCTCATCTTCGTCTTCGTTGGTGATGTCCTCGATGGTGACTTCATCAAGATGAGATCTCTTGGTCTTTGGCTCTTCAAGTGTCTTCCCACTCCTTGTGACTATAGCATTCACGTTTCTTTGATTAGGAGTGGTTTGAGGTGGAAGCCGACCGGTTTCTTTGATTTGGCCCATGAAATCAACAAGTTGGCCAAGTTGCTTCTTCACTTCGGTGATGTCGCGGCCATGTGAGTCAAGTGTCTCCTTTGTCTTCGATTGTCCTTCGAGGAGAACTTGAGTTGAGGCCGAAAGTTGCGACAACATCTTGTCGTAATCCGGGTTGGTGAAGGATTGAGAAGACGAACCATGCTGCATCGGTGGCCTTGGTTGAAATGGAGGGCGTTGGTAGCTTTGTTGAGGTGCTGGAGGGTTCAAAGTTCCCTCGTTGCTGCTCCATCTAAACCCCGGATGATCACGGTTGACATAGTTGTTGTAATTGTTATACCGTTGTCCTCCCTGATATCCGCCGATGGCGTTAGCGTGCTCCGGCTCGCTTGCTTGTTCCGGCACTTGAGGGCATTGGTCGTTGTGGTGACCTTGTGTTTGACATATGCCACAAACAGGCCGTTGAGTTGCCTTCGCTCTTGTCGTCTCGAGTTCTAAAACCTTCTCTAGCATATGGGCTAGCTTGTCGTATTTTTCGTCCGCGTCGGGTGTAGAACTCGCTTCACCGACTACTCGTCTGTTGGACATTCCGTATTGTGCATCATTATTCGCCCGATTCTCTAGAAGAGCTCTAACTTCGGTTTCGGTTAAGTCCATGAATGCACCGGTGGCTGCTGCATCCAGCAATTCCCTATCAATCGGCTTGAGACCATCGTAAAAGTAATTCATGAGATTGGTCTCGGAAAATCCATGCGATGGGCAAGTGGCACACAAAACTTTGAATCGGTCGTAGTATTGGCCGAAGGTCTCGTCCGGTTTCTGTGTGATGCCAGTGATTTGCTTTCTCAAGACGGTGATCTTTGAGGCCGGGAAGTACTTCGCTAGGAACATATCCGCAAGTTGCTTCCATGAGGTGATATGGTTCGGCAGTAGTTCCATAAGCCAAGACTCGGCCCTGTCGACTAGGGTGAATGGGAATGCCTTCAGCTTGAAGAGCTCCGTATCAGCATCGGATGGCTTCATGCTGTTACAAACAAATTGGAATTGTTTGAGATGCTTGTTCAGATCTTCATTGGAAAGTCCGTGAAAAATGGGTAGTCGGTGGAGGAAGCCACTCTTTAGCTCGATATCCTTCATGTTTTCCTCCGGTTGTGGAAAAGCAATGCTCGAAGGCCCGTTGCTCCATTCTGTTGAGCAGGTGCGCTGACGAAGAGATTGTCCTGCATTGGCCATGTTGATTTCTTGTGCTTCTGCTTCTGAATTGTGGTCGGTTGATGAGGCTAAAGTATGGTCGGTTGATGAATGTGAAGACTCGGAACCTTCTTCGATGATGGGAAAATCCAGGATGTCAGTTTGAGCTTTAAGTCTCGCTATTCTCTCTGCGATCTCCTCAAAGTTTGTTCTAGATGGTCCAGGATTCTGATCGGACATTCATTAGCCTGACATCCACCAAAGACCAAGTGTTAGTATCAACAATTAATATGAGATATATAGAGGAATACTAACCAAAATTGTAAAGCATATTTAGAAAACAAAGGGATAACAAATAAAATAGTAAAACTATCAAAACATACTATAAATACACACAAATACTTAAAAACTACTAATACACAAAATTTATAATAGTTAAGACACTATATGTATTGTACTAAGTAATGCAATTGATTTAATCAATTTTAGGGGCTATGCATATGAATGTAATAAACTTAAAACACACGTTTTCTGCAAATTAACACTATGTAATGCTAAACCTAAAAAAAAAAAAAAAAAAAAAAAAAAAAAAAAAAAAAAAAAAATTTAGTTAGAACATGTATAAACAAGGTTCAAATACAAGTAAACCATAATTCACATTGAATTTATGCACCACACATTTTCTTGCAATAAAATGCATTTAAACAACAATCCTACGTGAAAGATGGAGTGAATGCATAAAAGAAAACGTTAGAACCTGCAGAAAACAAACGAGTTACGTGTTTAAACTATGAATGAAAAGAATGACCTCTTCTTCGATCTTATGCCCCTAACTTCACTTAGGTTAGGGTACTCGGTAGTGAAATCCGAGTATCATAAAACCTTAGAGAGGTTATTGATATATGCATTTTATGCTCGTTTCTTAACGCATTTCCCTTTACGTTTAGCTATGTTATTATCTTAGTTTTATGTTTTCCTTATTTAAATTGTTATTTTGAAGTTCATTACGGTGGAGATTAATATCGACGCAATTCGGAGGAATTTCGGCGATTTTGCGATTTTTGCGATTTTGGACCTCCGAAAATGGGCCGGGCCACAAAGCAAATTGTGGGCCGAATTCTCAACTCTTGTTTCGGCCCATTATCAAGCCCAAACCCAATCAATTCGGCAAGGATGGCTTTTGGTGAAAAGGAAAAGTCTTGTTTTGAAAGGGCAAGTCAACATTATCAAGCTAATAATCACAAATGGTGACTACACATGGTGATTCATGCTTAGGGTTCCCAAATGGTGACTACACTAGGTGACTCTTGCTTTGCATTTAATGAAAAGATGACTTGCCATGGTGACAAGCTAGGTGATTCATGCTTAGGGTTTGGCAATGGTGACTAAGTGTGTGACTTGCCTTAATGATCATTGCATGCATTAAATGGAGGAGGCAAGGTGGAAGAGAGAAGGCATGAATCCCTTGCCTATATAGGGGAGGAGGCAGCCATAAAACAGATCCATCACTCATTTACTAGCCAAAGCTCTACACAAATACTCCTCCACCATAAACACTTAAGAGTTCTCACACAAAGCCGAAGCACATCCCTTACCATTCCAAGCCGAAGCAAGCAAGGTTCCTCCATCCTTCCAAGCCGAAGCAAAGCATCCTCCATCCAACACAATACGCTAAGTCCCTTGTGAAGGAAGTCCATCTCCACCGTAGTTCATCAAGCACTCAAGATAAAAAGTGTAACCATGATCTTCACTTTCATTTCTTTAGCTTTGTATGTGAATCTTTTGATGTATTGGAATAACAAGTTTAGAAAGTTTAGATTTGTGTATCAAATGAATAACAAGTTTAGATTTGTGTTTCATGTGCCTAAACCGATTTGTAATATGCATGTGTTTATGATTTATAGCTTTTTATGCATGTTTGATACAATCTTAAAGCTTCGAATGCATGTATTAGAAAATACGCTAAGTCCCTCTCTTTTGCATGTTTCGATGATCGTAAGTTGTTTAGGATGTTTATACGCTAAGTTGCATTCCTACACAATTATCACGCATGTGTATTTAGTTAGAAGTTATGAATTTCGCAAGTTACAAAAAGGTTTGATGCATGAAAAGGGTAGGTTAATAATATGAGTTGATCACATGTAATTAGTAGTGTAACTTCTTACTTTTAGCAAGCATAATTAGACTTTAAGTTTCTTGATTGTTGAAACTTGTCTATGAGTAAAACATGTTAGATACCTAAGAGTTTTAGTTGTGTTTGCATGTTATGTACTTTAATTTCGTAGATTAAAAACAACCAATTTCCAATCCCCCCAAACATTTACATTTCCGCATAATAACGAAACCATGCATGCGCCCTTAATTCCCCGGATAAAGAACGATCCCTACTCGCCAATATTACAAATGACAAACGAAGGGTTTAAATTGCAATGCGCGTAATCGATGTTTTTAGGGTCGACTTTGTGTTATCGTGAATGCATGTTTTGCGCGTATCAATTTTTGGCGCCGTTGCCGGGGAGTTAGAATGTTTTTTTTGTATGATTTCGTTGTACATTTGTGATTAAAAGCATGTCTAAATTTTCGAAGTACATACTTGTTCATTTTTTATACTTAGAGAAATTTTCATACATGTTTACAATGCCTACTTTTACTTAGCCGAATTTATTCATACTTAGTTTATTTTACACTTGCATAATTTATTTCCATGTTAAAGGATAGTCTTTGATTTAATTTGAGTACTAGTACTTAGTTATTAAATAAATCTCTATGGAATAGGTGGTGCCTCTTTTGTTTGTCTATCTCCTTAACCCTTCGTGATGTGTGGATTTCATCACCACACGCCATAACCTAAGTGAAGTTATGGGCACGAGGTTGTGGGCGGAGTTTACAAACACTTGAGATTGTATACTATCTTGTGAATTCGAGTAAGAGTTGGTTATGATGTCTAGAAGGGTTATGAATGGTGACGGGTTTTGAACTAAGAAAACAGAACACCATTGGAGTATATACTCTTACGAGTAAGCCTCGGGGTGTTTCTAAGAACAACAATGGAGTATATACTCTTACGAGTTAGCCTCAGGTTGTTCCCAGAAATTAGTTCTCACCTCTCGCGTTACATCTATCCCAACTGGTCATTTCCAACAATTACGAGGATTAACGATAGTTGGTATACATTTTCGCGCGGGCCGCACGGACAAGAGATTTATTCAATAACTAAGTCGTGTATTCCTTTTAAATCATAGGCGCAATCAAAACGTAGACGTACTTAAATTGATTTACATTGTGCACGAGTATTGGTTATAAGGTTTCGTTCTTTGGAATAGGTGGTGCCTCTTTTTCTGGTTTATCTCCTTAACCCCTCGTGATGTGTGGATTTTATCACCACACGCCATAATCTAAGTGAAGTTATGGGCACGAGGTTGTGGGCGGAGTTTACTAAGAACTTGAGATTATATACTATCTCACAAATTTGGCTGATTGTTGGATATGGTGAATGGGTTTATGATTGGTGCCGGGTTTCGGATCTAAGCAATAGAACACCATTGGAGTATATACCGTAACTGGTTAGCCTCGGGGTGTCTCTAGGAACAACATTGGAGTATATACTCTTACGAGTAAGCCTCGGGTTGTTCTAAATATTAGTCCTTACCTCTCGCGTTATCTCTATTCCTACTAACCATTTCTAAACGTAACTAAGCTGAATTGTAGTCGGTATATATTTTCGCGCGGGCCGCACGTCCAAGAAATTTACCAAATGATCATTTCGCGTACTCTCTGTAAATCATAAGTGCATATGAATACGGATAAATACATGAACTTAATACGACATAATCCTTTAAATAGATGGTATATCGGATTATGCATGCTTAGACCTCCTGGAATCAGACTTCATCTTCGGATGAACGAGACCCATTGCACAGTCGAGAGCCTCTGCACCACGTACCATCGGGGCCAAAGGAAATAAATAAAACTTAGTCAAATTTTTGTGTTTGTTTGTGCATTAAAAACTGTAAAGGACTAACAAACGTTACTTAGCTTGCATAACCTCTTTTTAGGCTTTATGATACTCGGATTTCACTACCGAGTACCCTAACCTAAGTGAAGTTAGGGACATAAGATCGAAGAAGAGGTCATTCTTTGCATTCATTTTTTTTTAGCACGTAACTCGTGTGTTTTCTGCAGGTTCTAACGTTTTCTCTTATGCATGCACTTCATCTTTCACGTAGGATTGTTGTTTCATGCATTTTATTGAAAAAAAATGTGTGTGGTGCATAAATTCAAAGTGAATTATTGTTTGCTTGTATTTGAACCTTGTTTATATGTGTTCTAACTAAATTCTTAGGTTTAGCATTATATAGTGTTAATTTGCAGAAAACGTATGTTTTAAGTTTATTACATTCTTTTGCATAGCCCTAAAATTGATTAATTCATTTGCATTACTTAGTAAATTACATTTAGTGTCTTAAGTATTATAACTTTTGTGTGTTATTAGTAGTTTTTAAGTATTTGTGAGTATTTATAGTATGTTTTGATAGTTTTACTATTTTATTTGTTATCCCTTTGTTTTCTAAATATGCTTTACAATTTTGGTTAGTATTCCTCTATATATCTCATATTAATTGTTGATACTAACACTTGGTCTTTGGTGGATGTCAGGCTAATGAATGTCCGATCAGAATCCTGGACCATCTAGAACAAACTTTGAGGAGATCGCAGAGAGAATAGCGAGACTTAAAGCTCAAACTGACATCCTGGATTTTCCCATCATCGAAGAAGTTTCCGAGTCTTCACATTCATCAACCGACCATACTTTAGCTTCATCAACCGACCACAATTCAGAAGTAGAAGCACAACAAGTCAACATGGCCAATGCAGGACAATCTCTTCGCCAGCGCACCTGCTCAACCGAATGGAGCAGCGGGCCTTCGAGCATTGCTTTTCCACAACCGGAGGAAAACATGAAGGATATCGAGCTAAAGAGTGGCTTCCTCCACCGACTACCCATTTTCCACGGACTTTCCAATGAAGATCCGAACAAGCATCTCAAACAATTCCAATTTGTTTGCAACAGCATGAAGCCATCTGATGCTGATACGGAGCTCTTCAAGCTGAAGGCATTTCCATTCACCCTAGTCGACAGGGCCGAGTCTTGGCTAATGGAACTACCGCCGAACCATATTACCTCATGGAAGCAACTTGCGGATATGTTCCTAGCGAAGTACTTCCCGGCCTCAAAGATCACCGTCTTGAGAAAGCAAATCACTGGCATCACACAGAAACCGGACGAGACCTTCGGCCAATACTACGACCGATTCAAGGTTTTATGTGCCACTTGCCCATCGCATGGATTCTCCGAGACCAATCTCATGAATTACTTTTACGATGGTCTCAAGCCGATCGATAGGGAATTGCTGGATGCAGCAGCCACCGGTGCATTCATGGACTTAACCGAAACCGAAGCTAGAGCTCTTCTAGAGAATCGGGCGAATAATGATGCACAATACGGAATGTCCAACAGACGAGCAGTCGGTGAGGCGAGTTCAACAACCGACGCGGACGAGAAGTACGACAAACTAGCTCATATGCTAGAGAAGGTGTTAGAACTCGAGACGACAAGAGCGAAGGCAACTCAACGGCCTGTTTGCGGCATATGTCAAACACACGGTCACCACAATGACCAATGCCCTCAAGCGCAGGAGCAGGCAAGCGAGCCGGAGCACGCTAACGCCATCGGCGGATATCAGGGAGGACAAAGGTATAACAACTACAACAACTATGTCAACCGTGATCATCCAGGTTTTAGATGGAGCAGCAACGAGGGAACTTTAAACCCTCCAGCATCTCAACCTCAACAAAGCTACCAACGCCCTCCATTTCAACCACGACCACCAATGCAGCATGGTTCGTCATCACAACCCTTCACCAATCCGGATTACGACAAGATGTTGTCGCAACTTTCGGCCTCAACTCAAGTTCTCCTCGACGGACAATCGAAGACAAAGGAGACACTTGACTCACATGGCCGCGACATCACCGAAGTGAAGAAGCAGCTTGGCCAGCTTGTTGATTTCATGGGCCAAATCAAGGAAACCGGTCGGCTTCCACCTCAAACCACTCCTAATCAAAGAAACGTGAATGCTATAGTCACAAGGAGTGGGAAGATACTTGAGGAACCAAAGACCAAGCGATCTCATCTTGATGAAGTCACCATCGAAGACATCACCAACGAAGAAGAAGATGAGATCGATCCGGCAATTCAAGAGGCCGAGAAAAAGAAGGTGACGCCTAATGTCACCAAGGCACAATCACCTCCACAACCTACCCCAATCAAAGGTAAAAGCCCTATTCCTTCAAATACGGTGATTACTAATTCTCCGTTTGCTGTTGCACCTTTCCCAAGCAGATTAGCAAAATCAAAGAAGAAGGATGCCCAATATGAAGATATCCTGGACATCTTCCGAAAGGTGCAAGTGAATTTGCCCTTGATCGAGTGCATAAAGCAAGTGCCTATATACGCCAAGTTTCTGAAAGAATTATGCACTCAGAGGAGGCAAACTCGAGAGAAGGAGGTCGTGAAGGTGAACGCAACCGTTTCGGCGGTTTTGCAGCGTCGGCTACCCCCAAAACTGAAGGACCCAGGGAGCTTTGCAGTTCCTTGCGTAATCGGTGACACCCACTTTGAAGACGTGATGCTTGATCTCGGAGCTTCCATCAACGTCATGCCTTACTATCTTTTCGAATCAATGGAGCTTGGAGATCTCAAGCAAGATGGTGTTGTCATCCAGTTAGCCGATCGCACCCACAAGTATCCGAGGGGATACGTAGAAGACGTTCTCGTACAAGTCAACAACTTGATATTCCCAGCCGATTTTTACATAGTTGACATGGAAGAGAGTCCACTGAACACCACGCCATTGCTACTTGGGCGACCTTTCATGCGGACTGCGAGGACGAAGATTGATGTTTTCCAAGGCACTTTCTCCATGGAGATTGATGGAGAAAGAATCGAGTTCAACATCCTGGACGGGATGAAGTTTCCAATGTCGAGCGTAGCTGCCATTTCGACATACGATCCCGTGGATACCTTAGCACAAGGTTACCTCGACACCATCAACGAGGATGAACTCGACATGGCCATTCAACTTGGACATGACGGCCTTCTCGAGGCCTTACTAGAGCTTGAACCTCGAATCCAAGACATGGCCATGGCCCTAAATGCCGCACCACGGAAAGTAAGCTTTTCTCCTCCTATACCAATTACTTTTGGTACTAATAAAATGGTTCCTTCCATTGTAGAAGCTCCCGTTTTAGAACTCAAGCTACTACCGGACCATCTGAAGTATGCGTACTTGGGCGAGAATGAAACTTTACCGGTCATTATTTCGTCCGCGCTAGAAGAGGAACAGGAGGAGAAGCTCGTAAGTGTGCTCAAACGGTACAAGCCCGCAATAGGCTGGACACTTGCGGACATCAAGGGAATAAATCCAGCAACTTGTGTGCATAGGATTTTCCTTGAAGAAGGCACCAAGCCTACGCGGGAAGCACAACGTCGGCTCCACCCTCCGATGATGGAGGTGGTAAAAAAGGAGGTAATTAAACTCATGGACTGTGGAGTTATTTACCCTATTTCTGATAGCCGTTGGGTTTCCCCAGTGCAGGTAGTACCCAAGAAATCGGGAATAACCGTCGTCGAGAATCTGGAAAATGAGCTTGTGCCACAACGGACGATCACTGGACACCGAGTGTGCATTGATTACCGGAAGCTCAACGCCGCGACCCGCAAGGATCATTTTCCCTTACCATTCATCGACCAAATGCTGGAAAGATTAGCCGGCCATGCATTTTATTGTTTTCTCGACGGATACTCCGGCTACAACCAAATTAGCATTGCGGAGGAGGATCAAGAAAAGACAACGTTCACGTGCCCGTTCGGAACGTTTGCATATCACCGCATGCCATTTGGACTGTGTAACGCACCAGGTACATTTCAACGTTGCATGCTCTCAATTTTCTCCGAGTACATTGAAAACATTATTGAAGTATTCATGGACGACTTTAGTGTATTCGGGAATGATTTTGATGCATGCTTAAACAATCTAGAAACTATTTTAAAAAGATGCGTTGAAACGAACTTGGTGCTTAATTGGGAGAAGTGCCATTTCATGGTTACGCAAGGGATAGTGTTAGGTCATATTATCTCTGAAAAAGGGTTAGAAGTAGATAAATCTAAAGTAGATCTTGTGCGTCACTTACCCTCTCCAACTTCGGTTAGAGAGATTCGTTCATTTCTTGGACACGCAGGATTTTATCGCAGGTTTATCAAGGACTTTTCCCACATCTCTCGCCCCTTGTGTAAACTGCTGCAAAAGGAGACCCCGTTCGTCTTTGATGAAGAATGCAACGCTGCCTTCAACAAGTTGAAGGAGCTTCTTACGAGCGCTCCTATTTTATGCAGCCCTGATTGGTCTCTGCCATTTGAACTCATGTGCGACGCCTCGGATTATGCCGTAGGAGCCGTCTTGGGTCAGCGGAAGGACAAGAAGCCTTGCGTAATCTATTACGCCTCTCGGACGCTTGATGAAGCGCAAAGAAATTATACTACCACCGAGAAGGAGTTTCTTGCCGTGGTTTTTGCTTTAGATAAATTTCGATCTTATTTACTTCAAACTAAAGTAACTGTGTTTACCGACCATGCAGCTTTGAAGTATCTAATGCTCAAGAAGGACGCAAAACCACGGCTTATCAGATGGATACTTCTACTCCAAGAATTCAACATAGAAATCAAGGATAAGAAGGGAGTAGAAAACGTCGTCGCTGACCACCTATCACGTTTGATAGGTGACCATGAGCCTATCGAGATTGAAGAAACTTTTCCGGATGAAAAACTCTTCGGAATTGAGGTAACTACTTCGGAAACTCCTTGGTATGCCGATATCGTTAATTATTTAGTTACCGGTGAGTTTCCGTCTACCATGCATAAATTTCAACGTGACAAACTTAAGCATAATGCTAGAACATTTATCTGGGATGAGCCTTATTTGTGGAAACAATGCTCCGATTTAGTAATTAGGAGATGTATCCCGGATAGTGAATTCAAGCCTATTTTAGACTTTTGTCACAATGAAGCATGTGGGGGACACTTTGGTTCTAGGAGGACAGCCCTTAAAATTTTAGATTGCGGTTTCTTTTGGCCTAGTTTATTTCGCGATGCTCATGCATATTGCGCTACATGTGATAAGTGCCAAAGATTCGGTAATTTAGGACCTAAAGATCAAATGCCACAACACTACATATTTAATGTTGAAATTTTTGATGTGTGGGGTATTGACTTTATGGGACCATTTCCTCCCTCCAATGGTTTTACTTACATCTTACTCGCAGTAGATTATGTCTCTAAATGGGTGGAGGCAAAGGCCACCCGTACTAATGATTCGCGAGTTGTTGCAGATTTCCTACGAACTAACATTTTCAGTAGATTTGGAATGCCACGCGTTCTAATCAGCGATGGAGGAAGTCACTTTTGCAACCGCACGGTGGAAGCACTAATGAGGAAGTATGGCGTCAAACACAAGGTTTCCACACCATACCACCCTCAAACCAATGGAATGGCTGAAGTTTCCAACCGTGAGATAAAGAAGATCTTGGAGCGAACCGTCCGCCCCAACCGGAAAGATTGGAGTCAATGCTTAGACGATGCATTGTGGGCTTACAGGACTGCCTACAAGACCCCCATCGGTATGTCCCCTTTCCGATTAATTTATGGGAAGGCGTGCCATCTTCCGGTTGAACTAGAGCACAAGGCATGGTGGGCCGTGAAGAAATTCAACATCGATCGAGATGCCGCAGGCTTGCATCGGAAGCTTCAACTTTGTGAACTTGAAGAAATCAGAAATGATGCTTTCGACAATGCGTGGATCTACAAAGAGAAGACGAAAAAGATCCACGATCAGATGATTCGCGGGAAGAGTTTTGAACCTGGGCAGAAAGTATTACTTTTCAATTCAAGACTTAAGCTCTTTCCGGGAAAGCTTCGCTCTCGATGGATGGGGCCATTCATAGTTTCTCAAGTCCTACCTCATGGAGCAGTTCTCATTCGATCTATCGACAAGGGTAGTGAGTTCAAAGTAAATGGCCATCGCTTGAAGCCCTATTTTGAGGCATTTGTGGAGCACACCGTGGAGGAGATGCAACTCCAAGAACCGGCCATTTCAAAACCAAACTAATGCATCACGTCCAAAGCTAACGACGTAAAACCAGCGCTCATTGGGAGGCAACCCAATAGGGAGACAACAGATTTGTTTTCTTCTCCCCTTTTACTTAATTTAATGGCTTTTTGCGTGTTAGATTAAAATTTTCGTAGATCCTATACTCCATGTTTAAATTCTATGTTTTCTTTAAGTACATTGAGGGCAATGTAGAGTTTAAGTGTGGGGGAAGGGTTTACAATTTAATTGTGTCTAAATTAGTGTTTTTCAGAGTCTTTAGGATGCCCTTAACTAGTCGATGATGAAATTTGATCGATACAAACACATATGGCGTATGAATCACATGCATCGAATTCTTGTGCTAATTGAGATATTCTATATGTTTTTAACATGTAGTAGATATACATTGCAAAACATGGTACAGAAAATCGCATGCTTGAATAAGTTTTTAATCATATGAACCCTATGTGAGCTTTTGAGCTATCTATTCTTTATTTGAGTGAATATGCATCCATTTCGTAGCTACTAGCTTATATATGCCTCATTCAATTGCTTGCCATAGATTTTAATGAACTAGAGAATGCTAGAACTTACTCATGTCAATTTGCAAAGCTTTTAAGTTGATACATACTTTGATTTTGGAAATGATTAAAGGCATTTAGGATTTTCCACCACTTCGCCAAATATCCATGTATCCCAATTGTACGCACAAGTTGCGACACCCCTAGATAAACCAATTGAGCCCACGTTAAGCTTTTCTTTCATCACCATATATACCTAAACACTTTTCCTAGTATAGAATATCCTTACCTTTGTTCCGGAAACTTGGTGAGAATTTTTCGAAACTAGCACATAAGATTATGGTTTGGTAGGAAGGATTGAAAGAGTTAATGTGAGTAAGGGGAAAGACTTGTCCAATAGCTAAAAAAGTATGAGATTGCCAAAAAGAAAAGAAAAAAATATATATTTGAGAGAATGAAAAGAAAAAAAAAAAATATTATATCTCTCATGGCAACTTGTTGTTCTAAAGTAGAAACAAATTGGATTAACGTCCCCCTTATTTACGGATTTGGAGTTTACGATAAATTGAAGGCCTAAAAATAGAACAAAATATGGTCTTTGTCCTGTCTGAAAAGCTCAAAGGGTAGATTAGCTTGAAGTATACATGATAACATACAAATGGAGATGGAGGACTAATATGGTGCTAGACTAAGTCGTTGGAACGTTTTTATCACCACATATCTAAATTTTGAATGCCTTAGCCTTAACCCCATTACAACCTCACTAAAAGTCCTTTATGATCCTTAAAATGAGTAGCTTTCAATTAAGTAGAGTAAGTTGCATGAGTAAGCTTATGGTTTTGGTTCATTTGTGCAAGTAATTAAACTTTATTCATGTGGTTTTCATTTCAATTCATATACACTTTAAGTGAACCATTTTCATGAGTGAAAAATATGATGAGTGCATCCTTGTGAGTTGATTAAACCTTTATTCAAAGCATGCACAGCTATAACATAACCATTGTTTTCTCTATGTCTTACTTGTTCATTACATAATTATATCGCAATTATCTCTTGAATTCGTTGAGCATACAAATTGAAATTCATGTGAGCCATCGCCATATACTTATGAAAATTCTGAGACAAATTTTAGCTAAGGGCTTAGTTGTGTTCTTTCTTTTAAATTCTTAGAGAGTCTTAGTTTAACTTAGTGTTTGCTAAGGGACTAGCAAAGTCTAAGTGTGGGGGAATTTGATATACGCATTTTATGCTCGTTTCTTAACGCATTTCCCTTTACGTTTAGCTATGTTATTATCTTAGTTTTATGTTTTCCTTATTTAAATTGTTATTTTGAAGTTCATTACGGTGGAGATTAATATCGACGCAATTCGGAGGAATTTCGGCGATTTTGCGATTTTTGCGATTTTGGACCTCCGAAAATGGGCCGGGCCACAAAGCAAATTGTGGGCCGAATTCTCAACTCTTGTTTCGGCCCATTATCAAGCCCAAACCCAATCAATTCGGCAAGGATGGCTTTTGGTGAAAAGGAAAAGTCTTGTTTTGAAAGGGCAAGTCAACATTATCAAGCTAATAATCACAAATGGTGACTACACATGGTGATTCATGCTTAGGGTTCCCAAATGGTGACTACACTAGGTGACTCTTGCTTTGCATTTAATGAAAAGATGACTTGCCATGGTGACAAGCTAGGTGATTCATGCTTAGGGTTTGGCAATGGTGACTAAGTGTGTGACTTGCCTTAATGATCATTGCATGCATTAAATGGAGGAGGCAAGGTGGAAGAGAGAAGGCATGAATCCCTTGCCTATATAGGGGAGGAGGCAGCCATAAAACAGATCCATCACTCATTTACTAGCCAAAGCTCTACACAAATACTCCTCCACCATAAACACTTAAGAGTTCTCACACAAAGCCGAAGCACATCCCTTACCATTCCAAGCCGAAGCAAGCAAGGTTCCTCCATCCTTCCAAGCCGAAGCAAAGCATCCTCCATCCAACACAATACGCTAAGTCCCTTGTGAAGGAAGTCCATCTCCACCGTAGTTCATCAAGCACTCAAGATAAAAAGTGTAACCATGATCTTCACTTTCATTTCTTTAGCTTTGTATGTGAATCTTTTGATGTATTGGAATAACAAGTTTAGAAAGTTTAGATTTGTGTATCAAATGAATAACAAGTTTAGATTTGTGTTTCATGTGCCTAAACCGATTTGTAATATGCATGTGTTTATGATTTATAGCTTTTTATGCATGTTTGATACAATCTTAAAGCTTCGAATGCATGTATTAGAAAATACGCTAAGTCCCTCTCTTTTGCATGTTTCGATGATCGTAAGTTGTTTAGGATGTTTATACGCTAAGTTGCATTCCTACACAATTATCACGCATGTGTATTTAGTTAGAAGTTATGAATTTCGCAAGTTACAAAAAGGTTTGATGCATGAAAAGGGTAGGTTAATAATATGAGTTGATCACATGTAATTAGTAGTGTAACTTCTTACTTTTAGCAAGCATAATTAGACTTTAAGTTTCTTGATTGTTGAAACTTGTCTATGAGTAAAACATGTTAGATACCTAAGAGTTTTAGTTGTGTTTGCATGTTATGTACTTTAATTTCGTAGATTAAAAACAACCAATTTCCAATCCCCCCAAACATTTACATTTCCGCATAATAACGAAACCATGCATGCGCCCTTAATTCCCCGGATAAAGAACGATCCCTACTCGCCAATATTACAAATGACAAACGAAGGGTTTAAATTGCAATGCGCGTAATCGATGTTTTTAGGGTCGACTTTGTGTTATCGTGAATGCATGTTTTGCGCGTATCAGTTATGCAAGCTAAGTAACGGTTGTTAGTCCTTTACAGTTTTTAATGCACAATTAAACACACAAATTTGACTAAGTTTTATTTATTTCCTTTGGCCCCGATGGTACGTGGTGCAGAGGCTCTCGACTGTGCAATGGGTCTCGTTCATCCGAAGATGAAGTCTGATTCCGGGAGGTCTAAGCATGCTTAATCCGATATACCATCTATTTAAAGGATTATGTCGTATTAAGTTCATGTATTTATCCGTATTCATATGCACTTATGATTTACAGAGAGTACGCGAAATGATCATTCGGTAAATTTCTTGGACGTGCGGCCCGCGCAAAAATATATACCGACTACAATTCAGCTTAGTTACGTTTAGAAATGGTTAGTAAGAATAGAGATAACGCGAGAGGTAAGGATTAATATTTAGAACAACCCGAGGCTTACTCGTAAGAGTATATACTCCAATGTTGTTCCTAGAGACACCCCGAGGCTAACCAGTTACGGTATATACTCCAATGGTGTTCTATTGCTTAGATCCGAAACCCGGCACCAATCATAAACCCTTTCACCATATCCAACAATCAGCCAAATTTGTGAGATAGTATATAATCTCAAGTTCTTAGTAAACTCCGCCCACAACCTCGTGCCCATAACTTCACTTAGGTTATGGCGTGTGGTGATGAAATCCACACATCACGAAGGGTTAAGGAGATAAACCAGAAAAAGAGGCACCACCTATTCCAAAGAACGAAACTTTATAACCAATACTCGTACTCAATGTAAATCAATTTAAGTACGTCTACGTTTTGATTGCGCCTATGATTTAAAAGGAATACACGACTTAGTTATTGAATAAATCTCTTGTCCGTGCGGCCCGCGCGAAAATGTATACCAACTATCGTTAATCCTCGTAATTGTTGGAATTGACCAGTTGGGATAGATGTAACGCGAGAGGTGAGAACTAATTTCTGGGAACAACCTGAGGCTAACTCGTAAGAGTATATACTCCAATGTTGTTCTTAGAAACACCCCGAGGCTTACTCGTAAGAGTATGTACTCCATTGGTGTTCTGTTTTCTTAGTTCAAAACCCGTCACCATTCATAACCCTTCTAGACATCATAACCAACTCTTACTCGAAATCACAAGATAGTATACAATCTCAAGTGTTTGTAAACTCCGCCCACAACCTCGTGCCCATAACTTCACTTAGGTTATGGCGTGTGGTGATGAAATCCACACATCACGAAGGGTTAAGGAGATAGACAAACAAAAGAGGCACCACCTATTCCATAGAGATTTATTTAATAACTAAGTACTAGTACTCAAATTAAATCAAAGACTATCCTTTAACATGGAAATAAATTATGCAAGTGTAAAATAAACTAAGTATGAATAAATTCGGCTAAGTAAAAGTAGGCATGGTAAACATGTATGAAAATTTCTCTAAGTATAAACAAGAATGAACAAGTATGAACAAGTATGTACTTCGAAAATTTAAACATGCTTTTAACTACAAATGTACAACGAAATCATACAAAACATTCTAACTCCCCGGCAACGGCGCCAAAAATTGATACGCGCAAAGCATGCATTTACGATAACACAAAGTAGACCTTAAAAACACCGATTACGCGCATTGCAATTTAAACCCTTCGTTTGTCATTTGTAATATTGGCGAGTAGGGATCGTTCTTTATCCGGGGAATTAAGGGCGCATGCATGGTTTCGTTATTATGCGGAAATGTAAATATTTGGGGGGATTGGAAGTTGGTTATTTAATCTACGAATTTAAAATACATAACATGCAAACACAACTAAAACTCTTAGGTATCTAACATGTTTTACTCATAGACAAGTTTCAACAATCAAGAAACTTAAAGTCTAATTATGCTTGCTAAAAATAAGAAGTTACACTATTAATTACATGTGATCAACTCATCTTATTAACCTACCCTTTTCATGCATCAAACCTTTGTGTAACTTGCGAAATTCATAACTTATAACTAAGTACACATGCTTGATAATTGTGTAGGAATGCAACTTAGCGTATAAACATCCTAAACAACATACGATCATCGAAACATGCAAAAGAGAGGGACTTAGCGTATTTTCTAATACATGCATTCGAAGCTTTAAGATTGTATCAAACATGCATAAAAAGCTATAAATCATAAACACATGCATATTACAAATCGGTTTAGGCACATGAAACACAAATCTAAACTTGTTATTCATTTGATACACAAATCTAAACTTTCTAAACTTGTTATTCCAATACATCAAAAGATTCACATACAAAGCTAAAGAAATGAAAGTGAAGATCATGGTTACACTTTTTATCTTGAGTGCTTGATGAACTACGGTGGAGATGGACTTCCTTCACAAGGGACTTAGCGTATTGTGAGGGATGGAGGATGGTTTGCTTCGGCTTGGAAGGATGGAGGAACCTTGCTTGCTTCGGCTTGGAATGGTAAGGGATGTGCTTCGGCTTTGTGTGAGAACTCTTAAGTGTTTATGGTGGAGGAGTATTTGTGTAGAGCTTTGGCTAGTAAATGAGTGATGGATCTGTTTTATGGCTGCCTCCTCCCCTATATAGGCAAGGGATTCATGCCATCTCTCTTCCACCTTGCCTCCTCCATTTAATGCATGCAATGATCATTAAGGCAAGTCACACACTTAGTCACCATTGCCAAACCCTAAGCATGAATCACCTAGCTTGTCACCATGGCAAGTCATCTTTTCATTTAATGCAAAGCAAGAGTCACCTAGTGTAGTCACCATTTGTGATTATTAGCTTGATAATGTTGACTTGCCCTTTCAAAACAAGACTTTTCCTCTTCACCAAAAGGCATCTAGGCCGAATTACATGGGTTTGGGCTTGTTAATGGGCCGAAACAAGAGTTGAGAAATCGGCCCATAATTTGCTTTTTGGGCCGGCCCATTTTTCGTGGTCCGAAATCGCAAAAATCGCAAAATCGCCGAAATTCCTCCGAATTGCGTCGATATTAATCTCCACCGTAATGAATTTCAAAATAACAATTTAAATAAGGAAAACATAAAACTAAGATAATAACATAGCTAAACGTAAAGGGAAATGCGTTAAGAAACGAGCATAAAATGCGTATATCAGTAAAACATGTTAGATGCCTAAGAGTTTTAGTTGTGTTTGCATGTTTTTGTACTTTAATTTCGTAGATTAAACAACCAACTTCCAATCCCCCCAAACATTTACATTTCCGCTTATTAACGAAACCATGCATGCGCCCTTAATTCCCCGGATAAAGAACGATCCCTACTCGCCAATATTACAAATGACAAAAGAAGGGTTTAAATTGCAATGCGCGTAATCTGTGTTTTTAAGTTAACGTGAATGCATGTTTTGCGCGTATCAATTTTTGGCGCCGTTGCCGGGGAATTAGAATGTTTTTGTATGTTTCGTTGTACATTTGTGATTAAAAGCATGTCTAAATTTTCGAAGTACATACTTGTTCATTCTTGTTTATACTTAAAGAAATTTACATACATGTTTGTAATGCATACTTTTACTTAGACGAATTTATTTATACTTAGTTTTTACACTTGCATAATTTATTTTCATGTTAAAGGATAGTCTTTGATTTAATTTGAGTACTAGCACTTAGTTATTAAATAAATCTCTATGGAATAGGTGGTGCCTCTTTTGTTTGTCTATCTCCTTAACCCTTCGTGATGTGTGGATTTTATCACCACACGCCATAACCTAAGTGAAGTTATGGGCACGAGGTTGTGGGCGGAGTTTACAAACACTTGAGATTGTATACTATCTTGTGAGTTCGAGTAAGAGTTGGTTATGATGTCTAGAAGGGTTATGAATGGTGACGGGTTTTGAACTAAGAAAACAGAACACCAATGGAGTACATACTCTTACGAGTAAGCCTCGGGGTGTTTCTAAGAACAACAATGGAGTATATACTCTCACGAGTTAGCCTCAGGTTGTTCCCAGAAATTAGTTCTCACCTCTCGCGTTACATCTATCCCAACTGGTCATTTCCAACAATTACGAGGATTAACGATAGATGGTATACATTTTCGCGCGGGCCGCACGGACAAGAGATTTATTCAATAACTAAGTCGTGTATTCCTTTTAAATCATAGGCGCAATCAAAACGTAGACGTACTTAAATTGATTTACATTGAGCACGGGTATTGGTTATAAGGTTTCGTTCTTTGGAATAGGTGGTGCCTCTTTTTCTGGTTTATCTCCTTAACCCCTCGTGATGTGTGGATTTTATCACCACACGCCATAACCTAAGTGAAGTTATGGGCACGAGGTTGTGGGCGGAGTTTACTAAGAACTTGAGATTATATACTATCTCACAAATTTGGCTGATTGTTGGATATGGTGAATGGGTTTATGATTGGTGCCGGGTTTCGGATCTAAGCAATAGAACACCATTGGAGTATATACCGTAACTGGTTAGCCTCGGGGTGTCTCTAGGAACAACATTGGAGTATATACTCTTACGAGTAAGCCTCGGGTTGTTCTAAATATTAGTCCTTACCTCTCGCGTTATCTCTATTCCTACTAACCATTTCTAAACGTAACTAAGCTGAATTGTAGTCGGTATATATTTTCGCGCGGGCCGCACGTCCAAGAAATTTACCGAATGATCATTTCGCGTACTCTCTGTAAATCATAAGTGCATATGAATACGGATAAATACATGAACTTAATACGACATAATCCTTTAAATAGATGGTATATCGGATTAAGCATGCTTAGACCTCCCGGAATCAGACTTCATCTTCGGATGAACGAGACCCATTGCACAGTCGAGAGCCTCTGCACCACGTACCATCGGGTCCAAAGGAAATAAATAAAACTTAGTCAAATTTTTGTGTTTATATGTGCATTAAAAACTGTAAAGGACTAACAACCACTACTTAGCTTGCATAACCTCTTTTTAGGCTTTATGATACTCGGATTTCACTACCGAGTACCCTAACCTAAGTGAAGTTAGGGGCATAAGATCGAAGAAGAGGTCATTCTTTTCATTCATAGTTTAAACACGTAACTCGTTTGTTTTCTGCAGGTTCTAACGTTTTCTCTTATGCATTCACTCCATCTTTCACGTAGGATTGTTGTTTAATGCATTTTATTGCAAGAAAATGTGTGGTGCATAAATTCAATGTGAATCATGGTTTGCTTGTAAATGAACCTTGTTTATACATGTTCTAACTAAATTTTTTTTTAGGTTTAGCATTATATAGTGTTAATTTGCAGAAAACGTGTGTTTTAAGTTTATTACATTCTTGTGCATAGCCCCTAAAATCAATTAAATCAATTGCATTACTTAGTAAAATACATATAGTGTCTTAACTATTATAAATTTTGTGTATTAGTAGTTTTTAAGTATTTGTGTGTATTTATAGTATGTTTTGTGATACGCGCAAAACATGCATTTACGATAACACAAAGTAGACCTTAAAAACACCGATTACGCGCATTGCAATTTAAACCCTTAGTTTGTCATTTGTAATATTGGCGAGTAGGGATCGTTCTTTATCCGGGGAATTAAGGGCGCATGTATGGTTTCGTTATTATGCGGAAATGTAAATATTTGGGGGGATTGGAAGTTGGTTATTTAATCTACGAATTTAAAGTACATAACATGCAAACACAACTAAAACTCTTAGGCATCTAACATGTTTTACTCATAGACAAGTTTCAACAATCAAGAAACTTAAAGTCTAATTATGCTTGCTAAAAATAAGAAGTTACACTATTAATTACATGTGATCAACTCATCTTATTAACCTACCCTTTTCATGCATCAAACCCTTGTGTAAGTTGCGAAATTCATAACTTATAACTAAGTACACATGCTTGATAATTGTGTAGGAATGCAACTTAGCGTATAAACATCCTAAACAACATACGATCATCGAAACATGCAAAAGAGAGGGACTTAGCGTATTTTCTAATACATGCATTCGAAGCTTTAGGATTGTATCAAACATGCATAAAAAGCTATAAATCATAAACACATGCATATTACAAATCGGTTTAGGCACATGAAACACAAATCTAAACTTGTTATTCATTTGATACACAAATCTAAACTTTCTAAACTTGTTATTCCAATACATCAAAAGATTCACATACAAAGCTAAAGAAATGAAAGTGAAGATCATGGTTACACTTTTTATCTTGAGTGCTTGATGAACTACGGTGGAGATGGACTTCCTTCACAAGGGACTTAGCGTATTGTGAGGGATGGAGGATGGTTTGCTTCGGCTTGGAAGGATGGAGGAACCCTAGCTTGCTTCGGCCTTGAATGGAGGAAGATGATGCTTCGGCTTGGTGTGTGAACTCTTAAGTGTTTAATGGTGGAGGAGTATTTGTGTAGAGCTTTGCTTAGCAAAATGAGTGATCCTTCTCTTCAAGGCCGAACTCCCTCTTATATAGGCAAGGATGTGTGCCTTCTCTCTTCCACCTTGCCTCCTCCATTTAATGCATGCAATGATCATTAAGGCAAGTCACACACTTAGTCACACACTTAGTCACCATTGCCAAACCCTAAGCATGAATCACCTAGCTTGTCACCATGGCAAGTCATCTTTTCATTAAATGCAAAGCAAGAGTCACCTAGTGTAGTCACCATTTGGGAACCCTAAGCATGAATCACCATGTGTAGTCACCATTTGTGATTATTAGCTTGATAATGTTGACTTGCCCTTTCAAAACAAGACTTTTCCTCTTCACCAAAAGGCATCTAGGCCGAATTACATGGGTTTGGGCTTGTTAATGGGCCGAAACAAGAGTTGAGAAATCGGCCCATAATTTGCTTTTTGGGCCGGCCCATTTTTCGTGGTCCGAAATCGCAAAAATCGCAAAATCGCCGAAATTCCTCCGAATTGCGTCGATATTAATCTCCACCGTAATGAACTTCAAAATAACAATTTAAATAAGGAAAACATAAAACTAAAATAATAACATAGCTAAACGTAAAGGGAAATGCGTTATGAAACGAGCATAAAATGCGTATATCAAATTCCCCCACACTTAGACTTTGCTAGTCCCTTAGCAAACACTAAGTTAAACTAAGACTCTTCTACGAATTTAAAACAAAAGAAAGAACACAACTAAGCCCTTAGCTAAAATTTGTCTCAGAATTTGCATAAGTATATGGCGATAGCTCACATGAATTTCAACTTGTATGCTCAACGAATTCAAGAGATAATTGCGATATAATTATGTAATGAACAAGTAAGACATAGAGAAAACAATGGTTTATGTTATAGCTGTGCATGCTTTGAATAAAGGTTTAATCAACTCACAAGGATGCACTCATCATATTTTTCACTCATGAAAATGGTTCACTTAAAGTGTATATGAATTGAAATGAAAACCACATGAATAAAGTTTGATTGCTTGCACAAATGAACCAAAACCATAAGCTTACTCATGCAACTTACTCTACTAATTGAAAGCTACTCATTTTAAGGATCATAAAGGACTTTTAGTGAGGTTGTAATGGGGTTAAGGCTAAGGCATTCGAAATTTAGATATGTGGTGATAAAAACGTTCCAACGACTTAGTCTAGCACCATATTAGTCCTCCATCTCCATTTGTATGTTACCATGTATACTACAAGCTAATCTACCCTTTGAGCTTTTCGGACAGGACAAAGGCCATATTTTGTTCTATTTTTAGGCCTTCAATTTATCGTAATCTCCAAATCCGCAAATAAGGGGGACGTTAATCCAATTGGTTTCTTCTTTAGAACACAACATATTGCCATGAGAGATAATAATTTTTCTTTTCTTTTCTTTCTCTCAAATATAATTTTTTTTTCTTTTTCTTTTTGGCAATCTCATACTTTTTTAGCTATTTGGACAAGTCTTTCCCCTTACTCACATTAACTCTTTCAATCTTTCCTACCAAACCATAATCTTATGTGCTAGTTTCGAAAAATTCTCACCAAGTTTCCGGAACAAGGGTAAGGATATTCTATACTAGGGTAAGTGTTTAGGTATATATGGTGATGAAAGAAAAGCTTAACGTGGGCTCAATTGGTTTATCTAGGGGTGTCGCAACTTGTGCGTACAAATGGGATACATGGATATTTGGCAATGTGGTGGAAAATCCTAAATGCCTTTAATCATTTCCAAAATCAAAGTATGTATCAACTTAAAAGCTTTGCAAATTGACATGAGTAAGTTCTAGTATTCTCTAGTTCATTAAAATCTATGGCAAGCAATTGAATGAGGCATATATAAGCTAGTAGCTACGAAATGGATGCATATTCACTCGAATAAAGAACAGATAGCTCAAAAGCTCACATAGGGTTCATATGATTAAAAACTTATTCAAGCATGCGATTTCTGTACCATGTTTTGCAATTCATATATCTACTACATGTTAAAAACATATAGAATATCTCAATTAGCACAAGAATTCGATGCATGTGGTTCGTACGCCATATGTGTTGTATTGGTCAAATTTCATCATTGACTAGTTAAGGGCGTCCTAAAGACTCTGAAAAACACTAATTTAGACACAATTAAATTGTAAACCCTTCCCCCACACTTAAACTCTACATTGCCCTCAATGTACTTAAAGTAAATGTATAGAATTAAACATGGAGTATAGGATCTACGAAACTTTTAATCTAATAAGCAAAAAGCCATTAAATTAATTAAAAGGGGAGAAGAAAACAAATCTGTTGTCTCCCTATTGGGTTGCCTCCCAACAAGCGCTTGTTTTACGTCGTTAGCTTTGGACGTGATGCATCATTTTTTTTTGAAATGGCCGGTTCTTGGAGTTGCATCTCCTCCACGGTGTGCTCCGCAAATGCCTCAAAATAGGGCTTCAAGCGATGGCCATTTACTTTGAACTCACTACCTTTGTCGATAGATCGAATGAGAACTGCTCCATGAGGTAGTACTTGAGAAACTACGAATGGCCCCATCCATCGAGAGCGAAGCTTTCCCGGAAAGAGCTTAAGTCTTGAATTGAAAAGTAATACTTTCTGCCCTGGTTCAAAACTCTTCCCGCGAATCATCTGATCGTGGATCTTTTTCGTCTTCTCTTTGTAAATCCACGCATTGTCGAAAGCATCATTTCTGATTTCTTCAAGTTCACAAAGTTGAAGCTTCCGATGTAAGCCTGCGGCATCTCGATCAATGTTGAATTTCTTCACGGCCCACCATGCCTTGTGCTCTAGTTCAACCGGAAGATGGCACGCCTTCCCATAGATTAATCGGAAAGGGGACATACCGATGGGGGTCTTGTAGGCAGTCCTGTAAGCCCACAATGCATCGTCTAAGCATTGACTCCAATCTTTCCGGTTGGGGCGGACGGTTCGCTCCAGAATCTTCTTTATCTCTCGGTTGGAAACTTCAGCCATTCCATTGGTTTGAGGGTGGTATGGTGTGGAAACCTTGTGTTTGACGCCATACTTCCTCATTAGTGCTTCCACCGTGCGGTTGCAAAAGTGACTTCCACCATCGCTGATTAGAACGCGTGGCATTCCAAATCTACTGAAAATGTTAGTTCGTAGGAAATCTGCAACAACTCGCGAATCATTAGTCCGGGTGGCCTTTGCCTCCACCCATTTAGAAACATAATCTACTGCGAGTAAGATGTAAGTAAAACCATTGGAGGGAGGAAATGGTCCCATAAAATCAATACCCCACACATCAAAAATTTCAACATTAAATATGTAGTGTTGTGGCATTTGATCTTTAGGCCCTAAATTACCGAATCTTTGGCACTTATCACATGTAGCGCAATATGCATGAGCATCGCGAAATAAACTAGGACAAAAGAAACCGCAATCTAAAATTTTAAGGGCTGTCCTCCTAGAACCAAAGTGTCCCCCACATGCTTCATTGTGACAAAAGTCTAGAATGGGCTTAAACTCACTATCCGGGATACATCTCCTAATTACTAAATCGGAGCATTGTTTCCATAAATAAGGCTCATCCCAGATAAAGGTTCTAGCATTATGCTTAAGTTTGTCACGTTGAAATTTATGCATGGTAGACGGAAACTCACCGGTAACTAAGTAATTGACGATATCTGCATACCAAGGAGTTTCCGAAGTAGTTACCTCAATTCCGAAGAGTTTTTCATCCGGAAAAGTTTCTTCAATCTCGACAGGCTCATGGTCACCTATCAAACGTGATAGGTGGTCAGCGACGACGTTTTCTACTCCCTTCTTATCCTTGATTTCGATGTTGAATTCTTGGAGTAGAAGTATCCATCTTATAAGCCGTGGTTTTGCGTCCTTTTTGAGCATTAGATACTTCAAAGCTGCATGATCGGTAAACACAGTTACTTTAGTTTGAAGTAAATAAGATCGAAATTTATCTAAAGCGAAAACCACGGCAAGAAACTCCTTCTCGGTTGTAGTATAATTTCTTTGTGCTTCATCAAGTGTCCGAGAGGCGTAATAGATTACGCAAGGCTTCTTGTCCTTCCGCTGACCCAAGACGGCTCCTACGGCATAATCCGAGGCGTCGCACATGAGTTCAAATGGCAGAGACCAATCAGGGCTGCACAAAATAGGAGCGCTCGTGAGAAGCTCCTTCAACTTGTTGAAGGCAGCGTTGCATTCTTCATCAAAGACGAACGGGGTCTCCTTTTGCAGCAGTTTACACAACGGGCGCGAAATGTGGGAAAAGTCTTTGATAAACCTACGATAAAATCCTGCGTGTCCAAGAAATGAACGAATCTCTCTAACCGAAGTTGGAGAGGGTAAGTGACGCACAAGATCTACTTTAGATTTATCAACTTCTAACCCTTTTTCCGAAATAATATGACCTAACACTATCCCTTGCGTAACCATGAAATGGCACTTCTCCCAATTAAGCACCAAGTTCGTTTCAACGCATCTTTGTAAAATTGTTTCTAAATTGTTTAAGCATGCATCAAAATCACTCCCAAATACACTAAAGTCGTCCATGAATACTTCAATAATTTTTTCAATGTACTCGGAGAAAATTGAGAGCATGCAACGTTGAAATGTACCTGGTGCGTTACACAGTCCAAATGGCATGCGGCGATAGGCAAACGTTCCGAAAGGGCACGTGAACGTTGTCTTTTCTTGATCCTCCTCCGCAATGCTAATTTGGTTGTAGCCGGAATATCCGTCGAGAAAACAATAAAATGCATGGCCGGCTAATCTTTCCAGCATTTGGTCGATGAATGGTAAGGGAAAATGATCCTTGCGGGTTGCGGCGTTGAGCTTCCGGTAATCAATGCACACTCGGTGTCCAGTGATCGTCCGTTGTGGCACAAGTTCATTTTCCAGATTCTCGACGACGGTGATTCCCGATTTCTTAGGTACAACCTGCACTGGGGAAACCCAACGGCTATCAGAAATAGGGTAAATAACTCCACAGTCCATGAGTTTAATTACCTCCTTTTTTACCACCTCCATCATCGGAGGGTGGAGCCGACGCTGTGCTTCCCGCGTAGGCTTGGTGCCTTCTTCAAGGAAAATCCTATGCACACATGTTGCTGGATTTATTCCCTTGATGTCCGCAAGTGTCCAGCCTATTGCGGGTTTATACCGTTTGAGCACACTCACGAGCTTCTCCTCCTGCTCCTCTTCTAGCGCGGACGAAATAATGACCGGTAAAGTTTCATTCTCGCCCAAGTACGCATACTTCAGATGGTCCGGTAGTAGCTTGAGTTCTAAAACTGGAGCTTCTACGATGGAAGGAACCATTTTATTAGTACCAAAAGTAATTGGTAAAGGAGGAGAAAAGCTTACTTTTCGTGGTGCGGCATTTAGGGCCATGGCCATATCTTGAATTCGAGGTTCAAGTTCTAGTAAGGCCTTGAGAAGGCCGTCATGCCCAAGTTGAATGGCCATGTCGAGTTCATCCTCATTGATAGTGTCGAGGTAGCCTTGTGCTAAGGTATCCACAGGATCGTATGTCGAAATGGCAGCTATGCTCGACATTGGAAACTTCATCCCGTCCAGGATGTTGAACTCGATTCTTTCTCCATCAATCTCCATGGAGAAAGTGCCTTGAAACACATCAATCTTCGTCCTCGCAGTCCGCATGAAAGGTCGCCCAAGCAGTAGCGGCGTGGTGTTTAGTGGACTCTCTTCCATGTCAACTATATAGAAATCGGCTGGGAATATCAAGTTGTTGACTTGTACGAGAACGTCTTCTACGTATCCCCTCGGATACTTGTGGGTGCGATCGGCTAATTGGATGACAACACCATCTTGCTTGAGATCTCCAAGCTCCATCGATTCGAAAAGATAGTAAGGCATGACGTTGATGGAAGCTCCGAGATCAAGCATCACGTCTTGGAAGTGGGTGTCACCGATTACGCAGGGAACTGCAAAGCTCCCTGGGTCCTTCAGTTTTGGGGGTAGCCGACGCTGCAAAACCGCCGAAACGGTTGCGTTCACCTTCACGACCTCTTTCTCTCGAGTTTGCCTCCTCTGAGTGCATAATTCTTTCAGAAACTTTGCGTATATCGGCACTTGTTTTATGCATTCGATCAAGGGCAAATTCACTTGCACCTTTCGGAAGATGTCCAGGATATCTTCATATTGGGCATCCTTCTTCTTTGATTTTGATAATCTGCTTGGGAAAGGTGCAACAGCAAACGGAGAATTAGTAATCACCGTATTTGAAGGAATAGGGCTTTTACCTTTGATTGGGGTAGGTTGTGGAGGTGATTGTGCCTTGGTGACATTAGGCGTCACCTTCTTTTTCTCGGCTTCTTGAATTGCCGGATCGATCTCATCTTCTTCTTCGTTGGTGATGTCCTCGATGGTGACTTCATCAAGATGAGATCGCTTGGTCTTTGGTTCCTCAAGTATCTTCCCACTCCTCGTGACTATAGCATTCACGTTTCTTTGATTTGGAGTGGTTTGAGGTGGAAGCCGACCGGTTTCCTTGATTTGGCCCATGAAATCAACAAGTTGGCCTAGCTGCTTCTTCACTTCGGTGATGTCGCGGCCATGTGAGTCAAGTGTCTCCTTTGTCTTTGATTGTCCGTCGAGGAGAACTTGAGTGGAGGCCGAAAGTTGCGACAACATCTTGTCGTAATCCGGATTGGTGAAGGTTTGAGATGACGAACCATGCTGCATCGGTGGCCTTGGTTGAAATGGAGGGCGTTGGTAGCTTTGTTGAGGTGCTGGAGGGTTCAAAGTTCCCTCGTTGCTGCTCCATCTAAAACCCGGATGATCACGGTTGACATAGTTGTTGTAATTGTTGTACCGTTGTCCTCCCTGATATCCGCCGATGGCGTTAGCGTGCTCCGGCTCGCTTGCCTGCTCTGGCGCTTGAGGGCATTGGTCATTGTGGTGACCATGTGTTTGACATATGCCACAAACAGGCCGTTGAGTTGCCTTCGCTCTTGTGGTCTCGAGTTCTAACACCTTCTCTAGCATATGGGCTAGCTTGTCGTATTTTTCGTCCGCGTCGGTTGTAGAACTCGCTTCAGCGACTGCTCGTCTGTTGGACATTCCATATTGTGCATCATTATTGGCCCGATTCTCTAGAAGAGCTCTAGCTTCGGTTTCGGTTAAGTCCATGAATGCACCGGTGGCTGCTGCATCCAGCAATTCCCTATCGATCGGCTTGAGACCATCGTAAAAGTAATTCATGAGATTGGTCTCGGAAAATCCATGCGATGGGCAAGTGGCACACAAAACTTTGAATCGGTCGTAGTATTGGCCGAAGGTCTCGTCCGGTTTCTGTGTGATGCCAGTGATTTGCTTTCTCAAAACGGTGATCTTTGAGGCCGGGAAGTACTTCGCTAGGAACATATCCGCAAGTTGCTTCCATGAGGTAATATGGTTCGGCGGTAGTTCCATTAGCCAAGACTCGGCCCTGTCGACTAGGGTGAATGGAAATGCCTTCAGCTTGAAGAGCTCCGTATCAGCATCAGATGGCTTCATGCTGTTACAAACAAATTGGAATTGTTTGAGATGCTTGTTCGGATCTTCATTGGAAAGTCCGTGAAAAATGGGTAGTCGGTGGAGGAAGCCACTCTTTAGCTCGATATCCTTCATGTTTTCCTCCGGTTGTGGAAAAGCAATGCTCGAAGGCCCGCTGCTCCATTCGGTTGAGCAGGTGCGCTGGCGAAGAGATTGTCCTGCATTTGCCATGTTGACTTGCTGTGCTTCTACTTCTGAATTGTGGTCGGTTGATGAGTGTGAAGACTCGGAAACTTCTTCGATGATGGGAAAATCCAGGATGTCAGTTTGAGCTTTAAGTCTCGCTATTCTCTCTGCGATCTCCTCAAAGTTTGTTCTAGATGGTCCAGGATTCTGATCGGACATTCATTAGCCTGAGCATCCACCAAAGACCAAGTGTTAGTATCAACATATTATTTGAGATGAATATAGAAATACTAACCAAAATCGTAAGGCGTATTTAGAAAACAAAGCAATAACAAATAGTAAAACTATCAAAACATACTATAAATACTCACAAACACTTAAAAACTACTAAAACACACAAAATTTATAATAGTTTAAGACAGTAGGTGTAATTTACTAAGTAATGCAAATGAATTAATCAATTTTAGGGCTATGCAAAAGAATGTAATAAACTTAAAACATACGTTTTCTGCAAATTAACACTATATAATGCTAAACCCAAGAATTTAGTTAGAACATATATAAACAAAGTTCAAATACAAGCAAACAATAATTCACATCGAATTTATGCACCACACACATTTTTTTTTCAATAAAATGCATTAAACAACAATCCTACGTGAAAGATGGAGTGCATGCATAAGAGAAAACGTTAGAACCTGCAGAAAACACACGAGTTACGTGCTAAAAAAATGAATGCAAAGAATGACCTCTTCTTCGATCTTATGTCCCTAACTTCACTTAGGTTAGGGTACTCGGTAGTGAAATCCGAGTATCATAAAGCCTAAAAAGAGGTTATGCAAGCTAAGTAACGGTTGTTAGTCCTTTACAGTTTTTAATGCACATATAAACACAAAAATTTGACTAAGTTTTATTTATTTCCTTTGGCCCCGATGGTACGTGGTGCAGAGGCTCTCGACTGTGCAATGGGTCTCGTTCATCCGAAGATGAAGTCTGATTCCAGGAGGTCTAAGCATGCATAATCCGATATACCATATATTTAAAGGATTATGTCGTATTAAGTTCATGTATTTATCCGTATTCATATGCACTTATGATTTACAGAGAGTACGCGAAATGATCATTTGGTAAATTTCTTGGACGTGCGGCCCGCGCGAAAATATATACCGACTACAATTCAGCTTAGTTACGTTTAGAAATGGTTAGTAGGAATAGAGATAACGCGAGAGGTAAGGACTAATATTTAGAACAACCCGAGGCTTACTCGTAAGAGTATATACTCCAATGTTGTTCCTAGAGACACCCCGAGGCTAACCAGTTACGGTATATACTCCAATGGTGTTCTATTGCTTAGATCCGAAACCCGGCACCAATCATAAACCCATTCACCATATCCAACAATCAGCCAAATTTGTGAGATAGTATATAATCTCAAGTTCTTAGTAAACTCCGCCCACAACCTCGTGCCCATAACTTCACTTAGGTTATGGCGTGTGGTGATGAAATCCACACATCACGAGGGGTTAAGGAGATAAACCAGAAAAAGAGGCACCACCTATTCCAAAGAACGAAACTTTATAACCAATACTCGTACTCAATGTAAATCAATTTAAGTACGTCTACGTTTTGATTGCACCTAAGATTTAAAAGGAATACACGACTTAGTTATTGAATAAATCTCTTGTCCGTGCGGCCCGCGCGAAAATGTATACCAACTATCGTTAATTCTCGTAATTGTTGGAAATGACCAGTTGGGATAGATGTAACGCGAGAGGTGAGAACTAATTTCTGGGAACAACCTGAGGCTAACTCGTGAGAGTATATACTCCATTGTTGTTCTTAGAAACACCCCGAGGCTTACTCGTAAGAGTATATACTCCAATGGTGTTCTGTTTTCTTAGTTCAAAACCCGTCACCATTCATAACCCTTCTAGACATCAAAACCAACTCTTACTCGAATTCACAAGATAGTATACAATCTCAAGTGTTTGTAAACTCCGCCCACAACCTCGTGCCCATAACTTCACTTAGGTTATGGCGTGTGGTGATGAAATCCACACTTCACGAAGGGTTAAGGAGATAGACAAACAAAAGAGGCACCACCTATTCCATAGAGATTTATTTAATATCTAAGTACTAGTGCTCAAATTAAATCAAAGACTATCCTTTAACATGAAAATAAATTATGCAAGTGTAAAATAAACTAAGTATGAATAAATTCGTATAAGTAAAAGTATGCATTGTAAACATGTATGTAAATTTCTTTAAGTATAAACAAGAATGAACAAGTATGTACTTCGAAAAATTATAGACATGCTTTTAATCACAAATGTACAACGAAATCATACAAAAACATTCTAACTCCCCGGCAACGGCGCCAAAAATTGATACGCGCAAAACATGCATTTACGATAACACAAAGTAGACCTTAAAAACACCGATTACGCGCATTGCAATTTAAACCCTTAGTTTGTCATTTGTAATATTGGCGAGTAGGGATCGTTCTTTATCCGGGGAATTAAGGGCGCATGTATGGTTTCGTTATTATGCGGAAATGTAAATATTTGGGGGGATTGGAAGTTGGTTATTTAATCTACGAATTTAAAGTACATAACATGCAAACACAACTAAAACTCTTAGGCATCTAACATGTTTTACTCATAGACAAGTTTCAACAATCAAGAAACTTAAAGTCTAATTATGCTTGCTAAAAATAAGAAGTTACACTATTAATTACATGTGATCAACTCATCTTATTAACCTACCCTTTTCATGCATCAAACCCTTGTGTAAGTTGCGAAATTCATAACTTATAACTAAGTACACATGCTTGATAATTGTGTAGGAATGCAACTTAGCGTATAAACATCCTAAACAACATACGATCATCGAAACATGCAAAAGAGAGGGACTTAGCGTATTTTCTAATACATGCATTCGAAGCTTTAGGATTGTATCAAACATGCATAAAAAGCTATAAATCATAAACACATGCATATTACAAATCGGTTTAGGCACATGAAACACAAATCTAAACTTGTTATTCATTTGATACACAAATCTAAACTTTCTAAACTTGTTATTCCAATACATCAAAAGATTCACATACAAAGCTAAAGAAATGAAAGTGAAGATCATGGTTACACTTTTTATCTTGAGTGCTTGATGAACTACGGTGGAGATGGACTTCCTTCACAAGGGACTTAGCGTATTGTGAGGGATGGAGGATGGTTTGCTTCGGCTTGGAAGGATGGAGGAACCCTAGCTTGCTTCGGCCTTGAATGGAGGAAGATGATGCTTCGGCTTGGTGTGTGAACTCTTAAGTGTTTAATGGTGGAGGAGTATTTGTGTAGAGCTTTGCTTAGCAAAATGAGTGATCCTTCTCTTCAAGGCCGAACTCCCTCTTATATAGGCAAGGATGTGTGCCTTCTCTCTTCCACCTTGCCTCCTCCATTTAATGCATGCAATGATCATTAAGGCAAGTCACACACTTAGTCACCATTGCCAAACCCTAAGCATGAATCACCTAGCTTGTCACCATGGCAAGTCATCTTTTCATTAAATGCAAAGCAAGAGTCACCTAGTGTAGTCACCATTTGGGAACCCTAAGCATGAATCACCATGTGTAGTCACCATTTGTGATTATTAGCTTGATAATGTTGACTTGCCCTTTCAAAACAAGACTTTTCCTCTTCACCAAAAGGCATCTAGGCCGAATTACATGGGTTTGGGCTTGTTAATGGGCCGAAACAAGAGTTGAGAAATCGGCCCATAATTTGCTTTTTGGGCCGGCCCATTTTTCGTGGTCCGAAATCGCAAAAATCGCAAAATCGCCGAAATTCCTCCGAATTGCGTCGATATTAATCTCCACCGTAATGAACTTCAAAATAACAATTTAAATAAGGAAAACATAAAACTAAGATAATAACATAGCTAAACGTAAAGGGAAATGCGTTATGAAACGAGCATAAAATGCGTATATCATTTTGATAGTTTTACTATTTTATTTGTTATCCCTTTGTTTTCTAAATATGCTTTACAATTTTGGTTAGTATTCCTCTATATATCTCATATTAATTGTTGATACTAACACTTGGTCTTTGGTGGATGTCAGGCTAATGAATGTCCGATCAGAATCCTGGACCATCTAGAACAAACTTTGAGGAGATCGCAGAGAGAATAGCGAGACTTAAAGCTCAAACTGACATCCTGGATTTTCCCATTATCGAAGAAGTTTCCGAGTCTTCACATTCATCAACCGACCATACTTTAGCTTCATCAACCGACCACAATTCAGAAGTAGAAGCACAACAAGTCAACATGGCCAATGCAGGACAATCTCTTCGCCAGCGCACCTGCTCAACCGAATGGAGCAGCGGGCCTTCGAGCATTGCTTTTCCACAACCGGAGGAAAACATGAAGGATATCGAGCTAAAGAGTGGCTTCCTCCACCGACTACCCATTTTCCACGGACTTTCCAATGAAGATCCGAACAAGCATCTCAAACAATTCCAATTTGTTTGCAACAGCATGAAGCCATCTGATGCTGATACGGAGCTCTTCAAGCTGAAGGCATTTCCATTCACCCTAGTCGATAGGGCCGAGTCTTGGCTAATGGAACTACCGCCGAACCATATTACCTCATGGAAGCAACTTGCGGATATGTTCCTAGCGAAGTACTTCCCGGCCTCAAAGATCACCGTCTTGAGAAAGCAAATCACTGGCATCACACAGAAACCGGACGAGACCTTCGGCCAATACTACGACCGATTCAAGGTTTTATGTGCCACTTGCCCATCGCATGGATTCTCCGAGACCAATCTCATGAATTACTTTTACGATGGTCTCAAGCCGATCGATAGGGAATTGCTGGATGCAGCAGCCACCGGTGCATTCATGGACTTAACCGAAACCGAAGCTAGAGCTCTTCTAGAGAATCGGGCGAATAATGATGCACAATACGGAATGTCCAACAGACGAGCAGTCGGTGAGGCGAGTTCAACAACCGACGCGGACGAGAAGTACGACAAACTAGCTCATATGCTAGAGAAGGTGTTAGAACTCGAGACGACAAGAGCGAAGGCAACTCAACGGCCTGTTTGCGGCATATGTCAAACACACGGTCACCACAATGACCAATGCCCTCAAGCGCAGGAGCAGGCAAGCGAGCCGGAGCACGCTAACGCCATCGGCGGATATCAGGGAGGACAAAGGTATAACAACTACAACAACTATGTCAACCGTGATCATCCAGGTTTTAGATGGAGCAGCAACGAGGGAACTTTAAACCCTCCAGCATCTCAACCTCAACAAAGCTACCAACGCCCTCCATTTCAACCACGACCACCGATGCAGCATGGTTCGTCATCACAACCCTTCACCAATCCGGATTACGACAAGATGTTGTCGCAACTTTCGGCCTCAACTCAAGTTCTCCTCGACGGACAATCGAAGACAAAGGAGACACTTGACTCACATGGCCGCGACATCACCGAAGTGAAGAAGCAGCTTGGCCAGCTTGTTGATTTCATGGGCCAAATCAAGGAAACCGGTCGGCTTCCACCTCAAACCACTCCTAATCAAAGAAACGTGAATGTTATAGTCACAAGGAGTGGGAAGACACTTGAAGAGCCAAAGACCAAGCGATCTCATCTTGATGAAGTCACCATTGAGGACATCACCAACGAAGAAGAAGATGAGATCGATCCGGCAATTCAAGAGGCCGAGAAAAAGAAGGTGACGCCTACTGTCACCAAGGCACAATCACCTCCACAACCTACCCCAATCAAAGGTAAAAGCCCTATTCCTTCAAATACGGTGATTACTAATTCTCCGTTTGCTGTTGCACCTTTCCCAAGCAGATTAGCAAAATCAAAGAAGAAGGATGCCCAATATGAAGATATCCTGGACATCTTCCGAAAGGTGCAAGTGAATTTGCCCTTGATCGAGTGCATAAAGCAAGTGCCTATATACGCCAAGTTTCTGAAAGAATTATGCACTCAGAGGAGGCAAACTCGAGAGAAGGAGGTCGTGAAGGTGAACGCAACCGTTTCGGCGGTTTTGCAGCGTCGGCTACCCCCAAAACTGAAGGACCCAGGGAGCTTTGCAGTTCCTTGCGTAATCGGTGACACCCACTTTGAAGACGTGATGCTTGATCTCGGAGCTTCCATCAACGTCATGCCTTACTATCTTTTCGAATCAATGGAGCTTGGAGATCTCAAGCAAGATGGTGTTGTCATCCAGTTAGCCGATCGCACCCACAAGTATCCGAGGGGATACGTAGAAGACGTTCTCGTACAAGTCAACAACTTGATATTCCCAGCCGATTTTTACATAGTTGACATGGAAGAGAGTCCACTGAACACCACGCCATTGCTACTTGGGCGACCTTTCATGCGGACTGCGAGGACGAAGATTGATGTTTTCCAAGGCACTTTCTCCATGGAGATTGATGGAGAAAGAATCGAGTTCAACATCCTGGACGGGATGAAGTTTCCAATGTCGAGAGTAGCTGCCATTTCGACATACGATCCCGTGGATACCTTAGCACAAGGTTACCTCGACACCATCAACGAGGATGAACTCGACATGGCCATTCAACTTGGACATGACGGCCTTCTCGAGGCCTTACTAGAGCTTGAACCTCGAATCCAAGACATGGCCATGGCCCTAAATGCCGCACCACGGAAAGTAAGCTTTTCTCCTCCTATACCAATTACTTTTGGTACTAATAAAATGGTTCCTTCCATTGTAGAAGCTCCCGTTTTAGAACTCAAGCTACTACCGGACCATCTGAAGTATGCATACTTGGGCGAGAATGAAACTTTACCGGTCATTATTTCGTCCGCGCTAGAAAAGGAACAGGAGGAGAAGCTCGTGAGTGTGCTCAAGAGGTACAAACCCGCAATAGGCTGGACACTCGCGGACATCAAGGGAATAAATCCAGCAACCTGTGTGCATAGGATTTTCCTTGAAGAAGGCACCAAGCCTACGCGGGAAGCACAACGTCGGCTCCACCCTCCGATGATGGAGGTGGTAAAAAAGGAGGTAATTAAACTCATGGACTGTGGAGTTATTTACCCTATTTCTGATAGCCGTTGGGTTTCCCCAGTGCAGGTAGTACCCAAGAAATCGGGAATAACCGTCGTCTAGAATCTGGAAAATGAGCTTGTGCCACAACGGACGATCACTGGACACCGAGTGTGCATTGATTACCGGAAGCTAAACGCTGCAACCCGCAAGGATTATTTTCCATTACCATTCATCGACCAAATGCTGGAAAGATTAGCCGGCCATGCATTTTATTGTTTTCTCGACGGATACTCCGGCTACAACCAAATTAGCATTGCGGAGGAAGATCAAGAAAAGACAACGTTCACGTGCTCGTTCGGAACGTTTGCCTATCGCCGCATGCCATTTGGACTATGTAATGCACCAGGTACATTTCAACGTTGCATGCTCTCAATTTTCTCCGAATACATTGAAAAAATTATTGAAGTATTCATGGACGACTTTAGTGTATTTGGGAGTGATTTTAATGCATGTTTAAACAATTTAGAAACTATTTTAAAAAGATGCGTTGAAACGAACTTGGTGCTTAATTGGGAGAAGTGCCATTTCATGGTTACGCAAGGGATAGTGTTAGGTCATATTATTTCCGAAAAAGGGTTAGAAGTAGATAAATCTAAAGTAGATCTTGTGCGTCACTTACCCTCTCCAACTTCGGTTAGAGAGATTCGTTCATTTCTTGGACACGCAGGATTTTATCGTAGGTTTATCAAGGACTTTTCCCACATTTCCCGCCCCTTGTGTAAACTGCTGCAAAAGGTGATCCCGTTCGTCTTTGATGAAGAATGCAACGCTGCCTTCAACAAGTTAAAGGAGCTTCTTACGAGCGCTCCTATTTTGTGCAGCCCTGATTGGTCTCTGCCATTTGAACTCATGTGCGACGCCTCGGATTATGCCGTAGGAGCCGTCTTGGGTCAGCGGAAGGACAAGAAGCCTTGCGTAATCTATTACGCCTCTCGGACGCTTGATGAAGCGCAAAGAAATTATACTACTACCGAGAAGGAGTTTCTTGCTGTGGTTTTTGCATTAGATAAATTTCGATCTTATTTACTTCAAACTAAAGTAACTGTGTTTACCGATCATGCAGCTTTGAAGTATCTAATGCTCAAAAAGGACGCAAAACCACGGCTTATCAGATGGATACTTCTACTCCAAGAATTCAACATAGAAATCAAAGATAAGAAGGGAGTAGAAAACGTCGTCGCTGACCACCTATCACGTTTGATAGGTGACCATGAGCCTATCGAGATCGAAGAAACTTTTCCGGATGAAAAACTCTTCGGAATTGAGGTAACTACTTTGGAAACTCCTTGGTATGCCGATATTGTAAATTACTTAGTTACCGGTGAGTTTCCGTCTACCATGCATAAATTTCAACGTGACAAACTTAAGCATAATGCTAGAACCTTTATCTGGGATGAGCCTTATTTATGGAAACAATGCTCCGATCTAGTAATTAGGAGATGTATCCCAGATAGTGAGTTTAAGCCCATTCTAGACTTTTGTCACAACGAAGCATGTGGGGGACACTTTGGTTCTAGGAGGACAGCCCTTAAGATTTTAGATTGCGGTTTCTTTTGGCCTAGTTTATTTCGCGATGCTCATGCATATTGCGCTACATGTGATAAGTGCCAAAGATTCGGTAATTTAGGACCTAAAGATCAAATGCCACAACACTACATATTTAATGTTGAAATTTTTGATGTGTGGGGTATTGACTTTATGGGACCATTTCCTCCCTCCAATGGTTTTACTTATATCTTACTCGCAGTAGATTATGTTTCTAAATGGGTGGAGGCAAAGGCCACCCGTACTAATGATTCGCGAGTTGTTGCAGATTTCCTACGAACTAACATTTTCAGTAGATTTGGAATGCCACGCGTTCTAATCAGCGATGGAGGAAGTCACTTTTGCAACCGCACGGTGGAAGCACTAATGAGGAAGTATGGCTTAAAACACAAGGTTTCCACACCATACCACCCTCAAACCAATGGAATGGCTGAAGTTTCCAACCGTGAGATCAAGAAGATTTTGGAGCGAACCGTCCGCCCCAACCGGAAAGATTGGAGTCAATGCTTAGACGATGCATTGTGGGCTTACAGGACTGCCTACAAGACCCCCATTGGTATGTCACCTTTCCGATTAATTTATGGAAAGGCGTGCCATCTTCCGGTTGAATTGGAGCACAAGGCATGGTGGGCCGTGAAGAAATTCAACATCGATCGAGATGCCGCAGGCTTGCATCGGAAGCTACAACTTAATGAACTAGAAGAAATCAGAAATGATGCTTTCGACAATGCGTGGATTTACAAAGAGAAGACGAAAAAGATCCACGATTAGATGATTCGCGGGAAGAGTTTTGAACCTGGGCAGAAAGTATTACTTTTCAATTCAAGACTTAAGCTCTTTCCGGGAAAGCTTCGCTCTCGATGGATGGGGCCATTCGTAGTTTCTCAAGTTCTACCTCATGGAGCAATTCTCATTCGATCTATCGACAAAGGTAGTGAGTTCAAAGTAAATGGCCATCGCTTGAAGCCCTATTTTGAGGCATTTGCGGAGCACACCGTGGAGGAGATGCAACTCCAAGAACCGGCCATTTCAAAAACAAAATGATGCATCACGTCCAAAGCTAACGACGTAAAACGAGCGCTCATTGGGAGGCAACCCAATAGGGAGACAACAGATTTGTTTTCTTCTCCCCTTTTACTTAATTTAATGGCTTTTGTATTTTAAACTAGAATTTTCGTAGATCCTATACTCCATGTTTAATTCTATACTGTTACTTTACTACATTGAGGGCAATGTAGAGTTTAAGTGTGGGGGAAGGGTTTATAATTTAATTGTGTCTAAATTAGTGTTTTTCAGAGTCTTTAGGATGCCCTTAGCTAGTCGATGATGAAATTTGACCGATACGAACACATGGCGTATAAATCACATGCATCGAATTCTTGTGCTAATTGAGATATTCTATATGTTTTTAACATATAGTAGATATGAATTGCAAAAACATGGTACAGAAATCGCATGCTTGAATAAGTTTTTAATCATATGAACCCTATGTGAGCTTTTGAGCTATCTGTTCTTTATTCGAGTGAATATACATCCATTTCGTAGCTACTAGTTTATATATGCCTCATTTGACTGCTTGCCATAGATTTTAATGAACTAGAGAATACTAGAACTTACTCATGTCAATTTGCAAAGCTTTAAGTTGATACATACTTTGATTTTGGAAATGATTAAAGGCATTTAGGATTTTCCACCACATTGCCATATATCCATGTATCCCATTTGTACGCACAAGTTACGACACCCCTAGATAAACCAATTGAGCCCACGTTAAGCTTTTCTTTCATCACCATATATACCTAAACACTTATCCTAGTATAGAATATCCTTACCTTTGTTCCGGAAACTTGGTGAGAATTTTTCGAAACTAGCACATAAGATTATGGTTTGGTAGGAAAGATTGAAAGAGTTAATGTGAGTAAGGGGAAAGACTTGTCCAAATAGCTAAAAAAGTATGTGATTGCCAAAAAGAAAAGAAAAAAAATTATATTTGAGAGAATGAAAAGAAAAAAAAAACTAGTATCTCTCATGGCAATATGTTGTGTTCTAAAGTAGAAACCAATTGGATTAACGTCCCCCTTATTTGCGGATTTGGAGATTACGATAAATTGAAGGCCCAAAAATAGAACAAAATATGGCCTTTGTCCTATCCGAAAAGCTCAAAGGGTAGATTAGCTTGAAGTATACATGGTAACATACAAATGGAGATGGAGGACTAATATGGTGCTAGACTAAGTCGTTGGAACGTTTTTATCACCACATATCTAAATTTCGAATGCCTTAGCCTTAACCCCATTACAACCTCACTAAAAGTCCTTTATGATCCTTAAAATGAGTAGCTTTCAATTAGTAGAGTAAGTTGCATGAGTAAGCTTATGGTTTTGGTTCATTTGTGCAAATAATCAAACTTTATTCATGTGGTTTTCATTTCAATTCATATACACTTTAAGTGAACCATTTTCATGAGTGAAAAATATGATGAGTGCATCCTTGTGAGTTGATTAAACCTTTATTCAAAGCATGCACAGCTATAACATAACCATTGTTTTCTCTATGTCTTACTTGTTCATTACATAAATTATATCGCAATTATCTCTTGAATTCGTTGAGCATACACGTTGAAATTCATGTGAGCCATCGCCATATACTTATGCAAATTCTGAGACAAATTTTAGCTAAGGGCTTAGTTGTTCTTTCTTTTGTTTTAAATTCTTAGAGAGTCTTAGTTTAACTTAGTGTTTGCTAAGGGACTAGCAAAGTCTAAGTGTGGGGGAATTTGATATACGCATTTTATGCCCGTTTCTTAACGCATTTCCCTTTTCGTTTAGCTATGTTATTATCTTAGTTTTTATGTTTTCCTTACTTAAATTGTTATTTTGAAGATATTTACGGTGGAGATTAATAACGGCGCAATTCGGAGGAATTTCGGCGATTTTGCGATTTTTGCGATTTCGGACCACGAAAAATGGGCCGGCCCAAAAAGCAAATTATGGGCCGATTTCTCAACTCTTGTTTCGGCCCATTAACAAGCCCAAACCCATGTAATTCGGCCTAGATGCCTTTTGGTGAAGAGGAAAAGTCTTGTTTTGAAAGGGCAAGTCAACATTATCAAGCTAATAATCACAAATGGTGACTACACATGGTGATTCATGCTTAGGGTTCCCAAATGGTGACTACACTAGGTGACTCTTGCTTTGCATTGAATGAAAAGATGACTTGCCATGGTGACAAGCTAGGTGATTCATGCTTAGGGTTCGGCAATGGTGACTAAGTGTGTGACTTGCCTTAATGATCATTGCATGCATTAAATGGAGGAGGCAAGGTGGAAGAGAGAAGGCATGAATCCCTTGCCTATATAAGGGAGGAGGCCAGCCATAAAACAGATCCATCACTCATTTTACAAGCCAAAGCTCTACACAAATACTCCTCCACCATAAACACTTCAAGGATTCTCAAGCAAAGCCGAAGCACATCTTCTCCATCCAAGCCGAAGCAATCCTCCTCCATCCAACACAATACGCTAAGTCCCTTGTGAAGGAAAGCCATCTCCACTGTAGATCATCTAGCATTCAAGACAAAAAGTGTAACCATGATCTTCACTTTCATTTCTTTTGTTTTGTATTTGAACCTCTTGATGTATTGGAATACATTTATGTATCAAATGAAGAACAAGTTTAGATTTGTGTTTTATGCTCATAAACCGATTTGTAATATGCATGTGTTTATGATTTCTAGCCTTTTATGCATGTTTGATACAATCTTAAAGCTTCGAATGCATGTGTTAGAAAATACGCTAAGTCCCTCTCTTTCGCATGTTTCGATGATCGTATGTTGTTTAGGATGTTTATACGCTAAGTTGCATTCCTACTCAATTATTAAGCATGTGTATTTAGTTAGAAGTTATGAATTTCGTAACTTACAAAAAGGTTTGATGCATGAAAAGGGTAGGTTAATAAGATGAGATGATCACATGTAATTAGTAGTGTAACTTCTTATTTTTAGCAAGCATAATTAGACTTTAAGTTTCTTGATTGTTGAAACTTGTCTATAAGTAAAACATGTTAGATGCCTAAGAGTTTTAGTTGTGTTTGCATGTTTTTGTACTTTAATTTCGTAGATTAAACAACCAACTTCCAATCCCCCCAAACATTTACATTTCCGCTTATTAACGAAACCATGCATGCGCCCTTAATTCCCCGGATAAAGAACGATCCCTACTCGCCAATATTACAAATGACAAAAGAAGGGTTTAAATTGCAATGCGCGTAATCTGTGTTTTTAAGTTAACGTGAATGCATGTTTTGCGCGTATCAAAATTCTGAGACAAATTTTAGCTAAGGGCTTAGTTATGTTCTTTCCTTTGTTTTAAATTCTTAGAGAGTCTTAGTTTAACTTAGTGTTTGCTAAGGGACTAGCAAAGTCTAAGTGTGGGGGAATTTGATATACGCATTTTATGCTCATTTCTTAACGCATTTCCCTTTACGTTTAGCAATGTTATTATCTTAGTTTTTATGTTTTCCTTATTTAATTTGTTATTTTGAAGATATTTACGGTGGAGATTAATAACGACGCAATTCGGAGGAATTTCGGCGATTTTGCGATTTTTGCGATTTTGGACCACCGGGAATGGGCCGGCCCAAATAGCATTTTTTGGGCCCATTTCTCAAAGTTTGTTTTGGCCCAAAAACCAGCCCAAGCCCATTAATTTTGGCATGGAAGCAACTTGGGGAAGAGGAAAAGTCAAAGTTATCAAGCTTGGTGACTCTTACTTGTAATGATCACATGTGATTCATAAATGGTGACTTGCCATGGTGACTCTTGCTTAGGGTTCATAAATGATGATCACACTTCGTGACTAAGGGAGTGACTTGCCATGGTGATTATTACTTGCATTTAATGAAAGAGGCAAGGTGGAAGAGAGAAGGCAAGCATTCCTTGCCTATAAATACCAAGGAGGCTGAACATAATTAAACCATCACTTAAATTACTAGCCAAAGCTCTACACAAATACTCTTCCACCATAAACACTTCAAGGTTTCTCAAGCAAAGCCGAAGCACATCTCCTCCATCCAAGCCGAAGCAATCCTCCTCCATCCAACACAATACGCTAAGTCCCTTGTGAAGGAAATCCATCTCCACCGTAGATCATCAAGCATTCAAGACAAAAAGTGTAACCATGATCTTCACTTTCATTTCTTTTGCTTTGTATTTGAACCTTTTGATGTATTGGAATACATTTATGTATCAAATGAAGAACAAGTTTAGATTTGTGTTTTATGTGTTTAAACCGATTCATAAGTTGCATGTGTTTATGATTTCTAGCCTTTTATGCATGTTCGATACAATCTTAAAGCTTCGTAAGCATGTGTTAGAAAATACGCTAAGTCCCTCTCTTTCGCATGTTTCGATGATCGTATGTTGTTTAGGATGTTTATACGCTAAGTTGCATTCCTACTCAATTATTAAGCATGTGTATTTAGTTAGAAGTTATGAATTTCGTAACTTACAAAAAGGTTTGATGCATGAAAAGGGTAGGCTAATAAGATGAGATGATCACATGTAATTAGTAGTGTAACTTCTTATTTTTAGCAGGCATAATTAGACTTTAAGTTTCTTGATTGTTGAAACTTGTCTATGAGTAAAACATGTTAGATGCCTAAGAGTTTTAGTTGTGTTTGCATGTTTTTGTACTTTAATTTCGTAGATTAAACAACCAACTTCCAATCCCCCCAAACATTTACATTTCCGCTTATTAACGAAACCATGCATGCGCCCTTAATTCCCCGGATAAAGAACGATCCCTACTCGCCAATATTACAAATGACAAAAGAAGGGTTTAAATTGCAATGCGCGTAATCTGTGTTTTTAAGTTAACGTGAATGCATGTTTTGCGCGTATCAGTACATACTTGTTCATTCTTGTTTATACTTAAAGAAATTTACATACATGTTTACAATGCATACTTTTACTTAGACGAATTTATTTATACTTAGTTTTTACACTTGCATAATTTATTTTCATGTTAAAGGATAGTCTTTGATTTAATTTGAGTACTAGCACTTAGTCATTAAATAAATCTCTATGGAATAGGTGGTGCCTCTTTTGTTTGTCTATCTCCTTAACCCTTCGTGATGTGTGGATTTCATCACCACACGCCATAACCTAAGTGAAGTTATGGGCACGAGGTTGTGGGCGGAGTTTACAAACACTTGAGATTGTATACTATCTTGTGAATTCGAGTAAGAGTTGGTTATGATGTCTAGAAGGGTTATGAATGGTGACGGGTTTTGAACTAAGAAAACAGAACACCATTGGAGTATATACTCTTACGAGTAAGCCTCGGGGTGTTTCTAAGAACAACAATGGAGTATATACTCTTACGAGTTAGCCTCTTGTTGTTCCCAGAAATTAGTTCTCACCTCTCGCGTTACATCTATCCCAACTGGTCATTTCCAACAATTACGATGATTAACGATAGTTGGTATACATTTTCGCGCGGGCCGCACGGACAAGAGATTTATTCAATAACTAAGTCGTGTATTCCTTTTAAATCATAGGCGCAATCAAAACGTAGACGTACTTAAATTGATTTACATTGTGCACGAGTATTGGTTATAAGGTTTCGTTCTTTGGAATAGGTGGTGCCTCTTTTTCTGGTTTATCTCCTTAACCCCTCGTGATGTGTGGATTTTATCACCACACGCCATAACCTAAGTGAAGTTATGGGCACGAGGTTGTGGGCGGAGTTTACTAAGAACTTGAGATTATATACTATCTCACAAATTTGGCTGATTGTTGGATATGGTGAATGGGTTTATGATTGGTGCCGGGTTTCGGATCTAAGCAATAGAACACCATTGGAGTATATACCGTAACTGGTTAGCCTCAGGGTGTCTCTAGGAACAACATTGGAGTATATACTCTTACGAGTAAGCCTCGGGTTGTTCTAAATATTAGTCCTTACCTCTCGCGTTATCTCTATTCCTACTAACCATTTCTAAACGTAACTAAGCTGAATTGTAGTCGGTATATATTTTCGCGCGGGCCGCACGTCCAAGAAATTTACCGAATGATCATTTCGCGTACTCTCTGTAAATCATAAGTGCATATGAATACGGTTAAATACGAACTAAATGATTACAACATAATCCTTTAAATAGATGGTATATCGGATTATGCATGCTTAGACCTCCTGGAATCAGACTTCATCTTCGGATGAACGAGACCCATTGCATAGTCGAGAGCCTCTGCACCACGTACCATCGGGGCCAAAGGAAATAAATAAAACTTAGTCAAATTTTTGTGTTTATATGTGCATTAAAAACTGTAAAGGACTAACAACCGTTACTTAGCTTGCATAACCTCTTTTTAGGATTTATGATACTCGGATTTCACTACCGAGTACCCTAACCTAAGTGAAGTTAGGGACATAAGAACGAAGAAGAGGTCATTCTTTGCATTCATTTTTTTTTAGCACGTAACTCGTGTGTTTTCTGCAGGTTCTAACGTTTTTTCTTATGCATGCACTCCATCTTTCACGTAGGATTGTTGTTTAATGCATTTTATTGAAAAAAAAAATGTGTGGTGCATAAATTCAATGTGAATTATTGTTTGCTTGTATTTGAACTTTGTTTATATATGTTCTAACTAAATTCTTGGGTTTAGCATTATATAGTGTTAATTTGCAGAAAACATGTGTCTTAGTTTATTACATTCTTTTGCATAGCCCATAAAATTGATTAACTCATTTGCATTACTTAGTAAATTACACCTAGTGTCTTAACTATTATAAATTTTGTGTGTTTTAGTAGTTTTTAAGTATTTGTGAGTATTTATAGTATGTTTTGATAGTTTTACTATTTGTTATTGCTTTGTTTTCTAAATACGCCTTACGATTTTGGTTAGTATTTCTATATTCATCTCAAATTATTTGTTGATACTAACACTTGGTCTTTGGTGGATGCTCAGGCTAATGAATGTCCGATCGGAATCCTGAACCATCTAGAAAGAACTTTGTGGAGATCGCAGAGAGAATAGCGAGACTTAAAGCTCAAACTGACATCCTGGATCATCCCATCATCGAGGAAGTTTCCGAGTCTTCACATTCATCAACCGACCATACTTTAGCCTCATCAACCGACCACAATTCAGAAGTAGAAGCACAGCAAATCAACATGGCCAATGCAGGACAATCTCTTCGTCAACGCACCTGCTCAACCGAATGGAGCAGCGGACCTTCGAGCATTGCTTTTCCACCACCGGGGGAAAACATGAAAGAAGTCGAGCTGAAGAGTGGTTTCCTCCACCGACTACCCATTTTTCACGGACTTTCCAACGAAGATCCGAACAAGCATCTCAAACAATTCCAATTTGTTTGTAACAGCATGAAGCCAGCTGATGCTGATACGGAGCTCTTCAAGCTGAAGGCATTTCCATTCACCCTAGTCGACAGGGCCGAGTCTTGGCTTATGGAACTACCGCCGAACCATATCACTTCATGGAAGCAACTTGCGGACATGTTCCTAGCTGATATACGCATTTTATGCTCGATTCTTAACGCATTTCCCTTTACGTTTAGCTATGTTATTATCTTAGTTTTTATGTTTTTCTTATTTAATTTGTTATTTTGAAGATATTTACGGTGGAGATTAATAACGACGCAATTCGGAGGAATTTCGGCGATTTTGCGATTTTTGCGATTTTGGACAACCGGGAATGGGCTGGCCCAAAAAGCATTTTTTGGGCCCATTTCTCAAAGTTTGTTTTGGCCCAAAAACCAGCCCAAGCCCATTAATTTTGGCATGGAAGCAACTTGGGGAAGAGGAAAAGTCAAAGTTATCAAGCTTGGTGACAAGGCTTAGTGACTAAGCTTGTGATCATCACAAAAGATGACTAAGTGTGTGACTTGCCATGGTGACTCTTGCTTAGGGTTCACAAATGGTGACTTGCCATGGTGACTCTTGCTTTTTGATGATCACACTTGGTGACTAAGGGAGTGACTTGCCATGGTGATAATTACTTGCATTTAATGAAAGAGGCAAGGTGGAAGAGAGAAGAGCAACATCCCTTGCCTATAAAAGCCAAGGAGGCAGCCATAAAACAGATCATCACTTAAATTACTAGCCAAAGCTCTACACAAATACTCTTCCACCATAAACACTTCAAGGTTTCTCAAGCAAAGCCGAAGCACATCTCCTCCATCCAAGCCGAAGCAATCCTCCTCCATCCAACACAATACGCTAAGTCCCTTGTGAAGGAAATCCATCTCCACCGTAGATCATCAAGCATTCAAGACAAAAAGTGTAACCATGATCTTCACTTTCATTTCTTTTGCTTTGTATTTGAACCTTTTGATGTATTGGAATACATTTATGTATCAAATGAAGAACAAGTTTAGATTTGTGTTTTATGTGTTTAAACCGATTCATAAGTTGCATGTGTTTATGATTTCTAGCCTTTTATGCATGTTCGATACAATCTTAAAGCTTTGTAAGCATGTGTTAGAAAATACGCTAAGTCCCTCTCTTTCGCATGTTTCGATGATCGTATGTTGTTTAGGATGTTTATACGCTAAGTTGCATTCCTACTCAATTATTAAGCATGTGTATTTAGTTAGAAGTTATGAATTTCGTAACTTACAAAAAGGTTTGATGCATGAAAAGGGTAGGCTAATAAGATGAGATGATCACATGTAATTAGTAGTGTAACTTCTTATTTTTAGCAAGCATAATTAGACTTTAAGTTTCTTGATTGTTGAAACTTGTCTATGAGTAAAACATGTTAGATGCCTAAGAGTTTTAGTTGTGTTTGCATGTTTTTGTACTTTAATTTCGTAGATTAAACAATCAACTTCCAATCCCCCCAACATTTATATTTCCGCTTATTAACGAAACCATGCATGCGCCCTTAATTCCCCGGATAAAGAACGATCCCTACTCGCCAATATTACAAATGACAAAAGAAGGGTTTAAATTGCAATGCGCGTAATCTGTGTTTTTAAGTTAACGTGAATGCATGTTTTTCGCGTATCAATTTTTGGCGCCGTTGCCGGGGAATTAAAATGTTTTTGTATGATTTCGTTGTACATATGTAATTAAATGCATGTCTATAATTTTCGAAATGCATACTTGTTTATACTTGTTTATACTTAAAGAATTATACATACATGTTTACAATGCGTACTTTTACTTATACGAATTTATTTATACTTAGTTTTTACACTTGCATAATTTATTTTCATGTTAAAGGATAGTCTTTGATTTAATTTGAGTACTAGCACTTAGTTATTAAATAAATCTCTATGGAATAGGTGGTGCCTCTTTTGTTTGTCTATCTCCTTAACCCTTCGTGAAGTGTGGATTTCATCACCACACGCCATAACCTAAGTGAAGTTATGGACACGAGGTTGTGGGCGGAGTTTACAAACACTTGAGATTGTATACTATCTTGTGAATTCGAGTAATAATTGGTTATGATGTCTAGAAGGGTTAGGAATGGTGACGGGTTTTGAACTAAGAAAACAGAACACCATTGGAGTATATACTCTTACGAGTAAGCCTCGGGGTGTTTCTAAGAACAACAATGGAGTATATACTCTTACGAGTTAGCCTCAGGTTGTTCCCAGAAATTAGTTCTCACCTCTCGCGTTACATCTATCCCAACTGGTCATTTCCAACAATTACGAGAATTAACGATAGTTGGTATACATTTTCGCACGGGCCGCACGGACAAGAGATTTATTCAATAACTAAGTCGTGTATTCCTTTTAAATCTTAGGTGCAATCAAAACGTAGACGTACTTAAATTGATTTACATTGATTACGAGTATTGGTTATTTAGTTTCGTTCTTTGGAATAGGTGGTGCCTCTTTTTCTGGTTTATCTCCTTAACCCCTTGTGAAGTGTGGATTTTATCACCACACGCCATAACCTAAGTGAAGTTATGGGCATGAGGTTGTGGGCGGAGTTTACTAAGGACTTGAGATTATATACTATCTCACAAATTTGGCTGATTGTTGGATATGGTGAGTGGGTTTATGATTGGTGCCGGGTTTCGGATCTAAGCAATAGAACACCATTGGAGTATATACCGTAACTGGTTAGCCTCGGGGTGTCTCTAGGAACAACATTGGAGTATATACTCTTACGAGTAAGCCTCGGGTTGTTCTAAATATTAGTCCTTACCTCTCGCGTTATCTCTATTCCTACTAACCATTTCTAAACGTAACCAAGCTGAATTGTAGTCGGTATATATTTTCGCGTGGGCCGCACGTCCAAGAAATTTACCGAATGATCATTTCGCGTACTCTCTGTAAATCATAAGTGCATACGAATACGGATAAATACGAACTTGATAAATACGACATAATCCTTTAAATAGATGGTATATCGGATTATGCATGCTTAGACCTCCTGGAATCAGACTTCATCTTCGGATGAACGAGACCCATTGCACAGTCGAGAGCCTCTGCACCACGTACCATCGGGGCCAAAGAAAATAAATAAAACTTAGTCAAATTTTTGTGTTTATATGTGCATTAAAAACTGTAAAGGACTAACAACCGTTACTTAGCTTGCATAACCTCTTTTTAGGCTTTATGATACTCGGATTTCACTACCGAGTACCCTAACCTAAGTGAAGTTAGGGACATAAGACCGAAGAAGAGGTCATTCTTTTGCATTCATATTTAAGCACGTAACTCGTGTGTTTTCTGCAGGTTCTAACGTTTTCTCTTATGCATTCACTCCATCTTTCACGTAGGATTGTTGTTTAAATGCATTTTATTGAAAGAAAAAAATAAGTGTGTTGTGCATAAATTCAATGTGAATTATTGTTTTCTTGCATTGGAACCTTGTTTATATATATTCTAACTAAATTCTTAGGTTTAGCATTATATAGTGTCAATTTGCAGAAAACATGTGTCTTAGTCTATTACATTCTTTTGCATAGCCCTTAAATTGATTAAATCATTTGCATTACTTAGTAAATTACATTTAGTGTCTTAAGTATTATAAATTTTGAGTGTTATTAGTAGTTTTTTAAGTATTTGTGAGTATTTATAGTATGCTTTGATAGTTTTACTATTTGTTATTGCTTTGTTTTCTAAATATGTCTTACGATTTTGGTTAGTATTCCTATATTCATCTCAAATTCTTTGTTGATACTAACACTTGGTCTTTGGTGGATGCTCAGGCTAATGAATGTCCGATCGGAATCCTGGACCATCTAGAACAAAGTTTGAGGAGATCGCAGAGAGAATAGCGAGACTTAAAGCTCAAACTGACATCCTGGATCATCCCATCATCGAGGAAGTTTCCGAGTCTTCACATTCATCAACCGACCATACTTTAGCCTCATCAACCGACCACAATTCAGAAGCAGAAGCACAACAAGTCAACATGGCCAATGCAGGACAATCTCTTCGCCAGCGCACCTGCTCAACCGAATGGAGCAGTGGGCCTTCGAGCATTGCTTTTCCACAACCGGAGGAAAACATGAAGGATATCGAGCTAAAGAGTGGCTTCCTCCACCGACTACCCATTTTTCATGGACTTTCCAATGAAGATCCGAACAAGCATCTCAAACAATTCCAATTTGTTTGTAACAGCATGAAGCCATCTGATGCTGATACGGAGCTCTTCAAGCTGAAGGCATTTCCATTCACCCTAGTCGACAGGGCCGAGTCTTGGCTAATGGAACTACCGCCGAACCATATTACCTCATGGAAGCAACTTGCGGATATGTTCCTAGCGAAGTACTTCCCGGCCTTAAAGATCACCGTCTTGAGAAAGCAAATCACTGGCATCACACAGAAACCGGACGAGACCTTCGACCAATACTACGACCGATTCAAAGTTTTGTGTGCCACTTGCCCATCGCATGGATTTTCCGAGACCAATCTCATGAATTACTTTTACGATGGTCTCAAGCCGATTGATAGGGAATTGCTGGATGCAGCAGCCACCGGTGCATTCATGGACTTAACAGAAACCGAAGCTAGAGCTCTTCTAGAGAATCGGGCGAATAATGATGCACAATATGGAATGTCCAACAGACGAGCAGTCGGTGAAGCGAGTTCTACAACCGACGCAGACGAAAAATACGACAAACTAGCTCATATGCTAGAGACGGTTTTAGAACTTGAGACGACAAGAGCAAAGGCAACTCAACGGCCTGTTTGTGGCATATGTCAAACACAAGGTCACCACAATGACCAGTGCCCTCAAGTGCCGGAACACGCTAACGCCATCGGCGGATATCAGGGAGGACAACGGTATAACAATTATAACAACTATGTCAACCGTGATCATCCGGGTTTTAGATGGAGCAGCAACGAGGGAACTTTGAACCCTCCAGCACCTCAACAAAGCTACCAACGCCCTCCATTTCAACCAAGGCCACCGATGCAGCATGGTTCGTCTTCGCAATCCTTCACCAACCCGGATTACGACAAGATGTTGTCGCAACTTTCGGCCTCCACACAAGTTCTCCTCGACGGACAATCGAAGACAAAGGAGACACTTGACTCACATGGCCGCGACATCACCGAAGTGAAGAAGCAGCTTGGCCAACTTGTTGATTTCATGGGCCAAATCAAAGAAACCGGTCGGCTTCCACCTCAAACCACTCCTAATCAAAGAAACGTGAATGTTATAGTCACAAGGAGTGGGAAGACACTTGAAGAGCCAAAGACCAAGCGATCTCATCTTGATGAAGTCACCATCGAGGACATCACCAACGAAGAAGAAGATGAGATCGATCCGGCAATTCAAGAGGCCGAGAAAAAGAAGGTGACGCCTAATGTCACCAAGGCACAATCACCTCCACATCCTACCCCAATCAAAGGTAAAAACCATATTCCTTCAAATACGGTTATTACTAATTCTCCGTTTGCTGTTGCACCTTTCCCTAGCAGATTGTCAAAATCAAAGAAGAAGGATGCCCAATATGAAGATATCCTGGACATCTTCCGAAAGGTGCAAGTGAATTTGCCCTTGATCGAGTGCATAAAACAAGTGCCGATATACGCGAAGTTTCTGAAAGAATTATGCACACAAAGGAGGCAAACTCGAGAGAAGGAGGTTGTGAAGGTGAACGCAACCGTTTCGGCGGTTTTGCAGCGTCGGCTACCCCCAAAACTGAAGGACCCAGGGAGCTTTGCAGTTCCTTGCGTAATCGGTGACACCCACTTCCAAGACGTGATGCTTGATCTCGGAGCTTCCATCAACGTCATGCCTTACTATCTATTCGAATCGATGGAGCTTGGAGATCTCAAGCAAGATGGTGTTGTCATCCAATTAGCCGATCGCACCCACAAGTATCCGAGGGGATACGTAGAAGACATTCTCGTGCAAGTCAACAACTTGATATTCCCAGCCGATTTCTATATAGTTGACATGGAAGAGAGTCCACTGAACACCACGCCACTGCTGCTTGGGCGACCTTTCATGCGGACTGCGAGAACGAAGATTGATGTGTTTCAAGGCACTTTCTCCATGGAGATTGATGGAGAAAGAATCGAGTTCAACATCCTGGACGGGATGAAGTTTCCAATGTCGAGCGTAGCTGCCATTTCGACATACGATCCCGTGGATACCTTAGCACAAGGCTACCTCGACACCATCAATGAGGATGAACTCGACATGGCCATTCAACTTGGGCATGACGGCCTTCTCGAGGCCTTACTAGAGCTTGAACCTCGTATTCAAGATATGGCCATGGCCCTAAATGCTGCACCACGAAAAGTAAGATTTTCTCCCCCTTTACCAATTACTTTTGGTACTAATAAAATGGTTCCTTCCATCGTAGAAGCTCCAGTTTTAGAACTCAAGCTACTACCGGACCATCTGAAGTATGCGTACTTAGGCGAGAATGAAACTTTACCGGTCATTATTTCGTCCGCGCTAGAAAAGGAACAGGAGGAGAAGCTCGTGAGTATGCTCAAACGGTACAAACCCGCAATAGGCTGGACACTTGCGGACATCAAGGGAATAAATCCAGCAACATGTGTGCATAGGATTTTCCTTGAAGAAGGCACCAAGCCTACGCGGGAAGCACAACGTCGGCTCCACCCTCCGATGATGGAGGTGGTAAAAAAGGAGGTAATTAAACTCATGGACTGTGGAGTTATTTACCCTATTTCTGATAGCCGTTGGGTTTCCCCAGTGCAGGTAGTACCTAAGAAATCGGGAATTACCGTCGTCGAGAATCTGGAAAATGAACTTGTGCCACAACGGACGATCACTGGACACCGAGTGTGCATTGATTACCGGAAGCTCAACGCCGCAACCCGCAAGGATCATTTTCCCTTACCATTCATCGACCAAATGCTGGAAAGATTAGCCGGCCATGCATTTTATTGTTTTCTCGACGGATACTCCGGCTACAACCAAATTAGCATTGCGGAGGAAGATCAAGAAAAGACAACGTTCACATGCCCTTTCGGAACGTTTGCATATCGCCGAATGCCATTTGGACTGTGTAATGCACCAGGTACATTTCAACGTTGCATGCTCTCAATTTTCTCCGAATACATTGAAAAAATTATTGAAGTATTCATGGACGACTTTAGTGTATTTGGGAGTGATTTCGATGCATGCTTAAACAATTTAGAAACTATTTTACAAAGATGCGTTGAAACGAATTTGGTGCTTAATTGGGAGAAGTGCCATTTCATGGTTACGCAAGGGATCGTGTTAGGTCATATTATTTCTGAAAAAGGGTTAGAAGTTGATAAATCTAAAGTAGATCTTGTGCGTCACTTACCCTCTCCAACTTCGGTTAGAGAGATTCGTTCATTTCTTGGACACGCAGGATTTTATCGTAGGTTTATCAAAGACTTTTCCCACATCTCGCGCCCGTTGTGTAAATTGCTGCAAAAGGAGACCCCGTTCGTCTTTGATGAAGAATGCAACGCTGCCTTCAACAAGTTGAAGGAGCTTCTCACGAGCGCTCCTATTTTATGCAGCCCTGATTGGTCTCTGCCATTTGAACTCATGTGCGACGCCTCGGATTATGCCGTAGGAGCCGTCTTGGGTCAGCGGAAGGACAAGAAGCCTTGCGTAATCTATTACGCCTCTCGGACGCTTGATGAAGCGCAAAGAAATTATACTACCACCGAGAAGGAGTTTCTTGCCGTGGTTTTTGCTTTAGATAAATTTCGATCTTATTTACTTCAAACTAAAGTAACTGTGTTTACCGATCATGCAGCTTTGAAGTATCTAATGCTCAAGAAGGATGCAAAACCACGACTTATCAGATGGATACTTCTACTCCAAGAATTCAACATCGAAATCAAGGACAAGAAGGGAGTAGAAAACGTCGTCGCTGACCACCTATCACGTTTGATAGGTGACCATGAGCCTGTCGAGATTGAAGAAACTTTTCCGGATGAAAAACTCTTCGGAATTGAGGTAACTATTTCGGAAACTCCATGGTATGCAGATATCGTAAATTACTTAGTTACCGGTGAGTTTCCGTCTACCATGCATAAATTTCAACGTGACAAACTTAAGCATAATGCTAGAACCTTTATCTGGGATGAGCCTTATTTATGGAAACAATGCTCCGATTTAGTAATTAGGAGATGTATCCCGGATAGTGAGTTTAAGCCCATTCTAGACTTTTGTCACAATGAAGCATGTGGGGGACACTTTGGTTCAAGGAGGACAGCCCTTAAGATTTTAGATTGCGGTTTCTTTTGGCCTAGTTTATTTCGCGATGCTCATGCATATTGTGCTGCATGTGATAAGTGCCAGAGATTCGGTAATTTAGGCCCTAGAGATCAAATGCCACAACACTACATATTTAATGTTGAAATTTTTGATGTGTGGGGTATTGATTTCATGGGACCATTTCCTCCCTCCAATGGTTTTACTTATATCTTACTCGCAGTAGATTATGTTTCTAAATGGGTGGAGGCAAAGGCCACCCGTACTAATGATTCGCGAGTTGTTGCAGATTTCCTACGAACTAACATTTTTAGTAGATTTGGAATGCCACGCGTTCTAATTAGCGATGGAGGAAGTCACTTTTGCAACCGCACGGTGGAAGCACTAATGAGGAAGTATGGCGTAAAACACAAGGTTTCCACACCATACCACCCTCAAACAAATGGAATGGCTGAAGTTTCCAACCGTGAGATCAAGAAGATTTTGGAGCGAACCGTCCGCCCAAACCGGAAAGATTGGAGTCAATGCTTAGATGATGCATTATGGGCTTACAGGACTGCCTACAAGACCCCCATTGGTATGTCACCTTTCCGATTAATTTATGGGAAGGCGTGCCATCTTCCGGTTGAATTGGAGCACAAGGCATGGTGGGCTGTGAAGAAATTCAACATCGATCGAGATGCAGCAGGCTTGCATCGGAAGCTTCAACTTTGTGAACTTGAAGAAATCAGAAATGATGCTTTCGACAATGCGTGGATTTACAAAGAGAAGACCAAAAAGATCCATGATCAGATGATTCGCGGGAAGAGTTTTGATCTGGGCAGAAAGTATTACTTTTCAATTCAAGACTTAAGCTCTTTCCGGGAAAGCTTCGCTCTCGATGGATGGGGCCATTCATAGTTTCTCAAGTTCTACCTCATGGAGCAGTTCTCATTCGATCTATCGACAAAGGTAGTGAGTTCAAAGTAAATGGCCATCGCTTGAAGCCCTATTTTGAGGCATTTGCGGAGCACACCGTGGAGGAGATGCAACTCCATGAACCGGCCATTTCAAAAACAAAATGATGCATCACGTCCAAAGCTAACGACGTAAAACAAGCGCTCATTGGGAGGCAACCCAATAGGGAGACAACAGATTTGTTTTCTTCTCCCCTTTTAATTAATTTAATGGCTTTTTGCGTATTAGAATTAAAATTTTCGTAGATCCTATACTCCATTTATAATTCTATACTTCTACTTTAGTACATTGAGGGCAATGTAGAGTTTAAGTGTGGGGGAAGGGTTTACAATTTAATTGTGTCTAAATTAGTGTTTTTCAGAGTCTTTAGGATGCCCTTAACTAGTCAATGATGAAATTGGACCGAAAAGAACACATATGGCTAGTTTGATCGATACGAACGCATATGGCGTATGAATCACATGCATCGAATTCTTGTGCTAATTGAGATATTCTTTATGTTTTTAACATGTAGTAGATATAAATTGCAAAACATGGTACAGAAATCGCATGCTTGAATAAGTTTTTAATCATATGAACCCTATGTGAGCTTTTGAGCTATCTGTTCTTTATTCCTTGAGTGATCTGATCAATCCATATCATTTCGTAGTTTATAGCTTTATATATGCCTCATTTGACTGCTTGCCATAGATTTTAATGAACTAGAGAATACTAGAACTTACTCATGTCAATTTACAAAGCTTTTAAGTTGATACATACTTTGATTTCGGAAATGATTAAAGGCATTTAGGATTTTCCACCACATTGCCATATATCCATGTATCCCATTTGTATGCATGAGTTGCGACACCCCTAGATAAACCAATTGAGCCCACGTTAAGCTTTTCTTTCATCACCATATGTACCTAAACACTTACCCTAGTGTAGAATATCCTTACCTTGGTTCCAGAAACTTGGTGAGATTTTTTCGAAACTAGCACATAATATGATGGTTTGGTAAGAAAGATTGAAAGAGTTAATGTGAGTAAGGGGAAAGACTTGTCCAAATAGCTAAAAAAGTATGAGATTGCCAAAAAGAAAAAAAAAATTATATTTGAGAGAATGAAAAAAAAAAAAATTATTATTATCTCTCATGGCAATATGTTGTGTTCTAAAGTAGAAACCAATTGGATTAACGTCCCCCTTATTTTGCGGATTTGGAGATTACGACAAATTGAAGGCCCAAAAATAGAACAAATATGGCCTTTGTCCTGTCCGAAAAGCTCAAAGGGTAGTTTAAATTGAAGTATACATGGTAACATTCGAGTGGAGATGGAGGACGAATTTGGTGCTAGACTAAGTCGTTGGAACGTTTTTATCACCACATATCTAAATTTCGAATGCCTTAGCCTTAACCCCATTACAACCTCACTAAAAGTCCTTTATGATCCTTAAAATGAGTAGCTTTCAATTAGTAGAGTAAGTTGCATGAGTAAGCTTATGGTTTTGGTTCATTTGTGCAAGTAATTAACTTCATTCATGTGGTTTTCATTTCAATTCATATACACTTTAAGTGAACCCTTTTCATGAGTGAAAAAAAAATATGATGAGTGCATCCTTGTGAGTTGATTAAACCTTTATTCAAAGCATGCACAGCTATAACATAACCATTGTTTTCTCTATGTCTTACTTGTTCATTACATAATTATATCGCAATTATCTCTTGAATTCATTGAGCATACAAGTTGAAATTCATGTGAGCCATCGCCATATACTTATGCAAATTCTGAGACAAATTTTAGCTAAGGGCTTAGTTGTGTTCTTTCTTTTTGTTTTAAATTCTTAGAGAGTCTTAGTTTAACTTAGTGTTTGCTAAGGGACTAGCAAAGTCTAAGTGTGGGGGAATTTGATATACGCATTTTATGCTCGATTCTTAACGCATTTCCCTTTACGTTTAGCTATGTTATTATCTTAGTTTTTATGTTTTTCTTATTTAATTTGTTATTTTGAAGATATTTACGGTGGAGATTAATAACGACGCAATTCGGAGGAATTTCGGCGATTTTGCGATTTTTGCGATTTTGGACAACCGGGAATGGGCTGGCCCAAAAAGCATTTTTTGGGCCCATTTCTCAAAGTTTGTTTTGGCCCAAAAACCAGCCCAAGCCCATTAATTTTGGCATGGAAGCAACTTGGGGAAGAGGAAAAGTCAAAGTTATCAAGCTTGGTGACAAGGCTTAGTGACTAAGCTTGTGATCATCACAAAAGATGACTAAGTGTGTGACTTGCCATGGTGACTCTTGCTTAGGGTTCACAAATGGTGACTTGCCATGGTGACTCTTGCTTTTTGATGATCACACTTGGTGACTAAGGGAGTGACTTGCCATGGTGATAATTACTTGCATTTAATGAAAGAGGCAAGGTGGAAGAGAGAAGAGCAACATCCCTTGCCTATAAAAGCCAAGGAGGCAGCCATAAAACAGATCATCACTTAAATTACTAGCCAAAGCTCTACACAAATACTCTTCCACCATAAACACTTCAAGGTTTCTCAAGCAAAGCCGAAGCACATCTCCTCCATCCAAGCCGAAGCAATCCTCCTCCATCCAACACAATACGCTAAGTCCCTTGTGAAGGAAATCCATCTCCACCGTAGATCATCAAGCATTCAAGACAAAAAGTGTAACCATGATCTTCACTTTCATTTCTTTTGCTTTGTATTTGAACCTTTTGATGTATTGGAATACATTTATGTATCAAATGAAGAACAAGTTTAGATTTGTGTTTTATGTGTTTAAACCGATTCATAAGTTGCATGTGTTTATGATTTCTAGCCTTTTATGCATGTTCGATACAATCTTAAAGCTTTGTAAGCATGTGTTAGAAAATACGCTAAGTCCCTCTCTTTCGCATGTTTCGATGATCGTATGTTGTTTAGGATGTTTATACGCTAAGTTGCATTCCTACTCAATTATTAAGCATGTGTATTTAGTTAGAAGTTATGAATTTCGTAACTTACAAAAAGGTTTGATGCATGAAAAGGGTAGGCTAATAAGATGAGATGATCACATGTAATTAGTAGTGTAACTTCTTATTTTTAGCAAGCATAATTAGACTTTAAGTTTCTTGATTGTTGAAACTTGTCTATGAGTAAAACATGTTAGATGCCTAAGAGTTTTAGTTGTGTTTGCATGTTTTTGTACTTTAATTTCGTAGATTAAACAATCAACTTCCAATCCCCCCAACATTTATATTTCCGCTTATTAACGAAACCATGCATGCGCCCTTGATACGAACAAAACATGCATTTAACGTTAACACAAAGTAGACCCTAAAAGCACAGATTACGCGCATTGCAATTTAAACCCTTCTTTTGTCATTTGTAATATTGGCGAGTAGGGATCGTTCTTTATCCGGGGAATTAAGGGCGCATGCATGGTTTCGTTTAATATGCGGAAATGTAAATGTTTGGGGGGGTTGGAAGTTGGTTGTTTAATCTACGAAATTAAAGTACATAACATGCAAACACAACTAAACTCATAGGCATCTAACATGTTTTACTCATAGACAAGTTTCAACAATCAAGAAACTTAAAGTCTAATTATGCTTGCTAAAAGTAAGAAGTTACACTACTAATTACATGTGATCAACTCATATTATTAACCTACCCTTTTCATGCATCAAACCTTTTTGTAACTTGCGAAATTCATAACTTCTAACTAAATACACATGCGTGATAATTGTGTAGGAATGCAACTTAGCGTATAAACATCCTAAACAACTTACGATCATCGAAACATGCAAAAGAGAGGGACTTAGCGTATTTTCTAATACATGCATTCGAAGCTTTAAGATTGTATCAAACATGCATAAAAAGCCATAAATCATAAACACATGCATATTACAAATCGATTTAGGCACATGAAACACAAATCTAAACTTGTTATAAGGGAGGAGAGAAGGCATGAATCCCTTGCCTATATAAGGGAGGAGGCCAGCCATAAAACAGATCCATCACTCATTTTACTAAGCAAAGCTCTACACAAATACTCCTCCACCATTAAACACTTAAGAGTTCACACACCAAGCCGAAGCATCATCTTCCTCCATTCAAGGCCGAAGCAAGCTAGGGTTCCTCCATCCTTCCAAGCCGAAGCAAACCATCCTCCATCCCTCACAATACGCTAAGTCCCTTGTGAAGGAAGTCCATCTCCACCGTAGTTCATCAAGCACTCAAGATAAAAAGTGTAACCATGATCTTCACTTTCATTTCTTTAGCTTTGTATGTGAATCTTTTGATGTATTGGAATAACAAGTTTAGAAAGTTTAGATTTGTGTATCAAATGAATAACAAGTTTAGATTTGTGTTTCATGTGCCTAAACCGATTTGTAATATGCATGTGTTTATGATTTATAGCTTTTTATGCATGTTTGATACAATCTTAAAGCTTCGAATGCATGTATTAGAAAATACGCTAAGTCCCTCTCTTTTGCATGTTTCGATGATCGTATGTTGTTTAGGATGTTTATACGCTAAGTTGCATTCCTACACAATTATCAAGCATGTGTACTTAGTTATAAGTTATGAATTTCGCAAATTACACAAAGGTTTGATGCATGAAAAGGGTAGGTTAATAAGATGAGTTGATCACATGTAATTAATAGTGTAACTTCTTATTTTTAGCAAGCATAATTAGACTTTAAGTTTCTTGATTGTTGAAACTTGTCTATGAGTAAAACATGTTAGATGCCTAAGAGTTTTAGTTGTGTTTGCATGTTATGTACTTTAAATTCGTAGATTAAATAACCAACTTCCAATCCCCCCAAATATTTACATTTCCGCATAATAACGAAACCATGCATGCGCCCTTAATTCCCCGGATAAAGAACGATCCCTACTCGCCAATATTACAAATGACAAACGAAGGGTTTAAATTGCAATGCGCGTAATCTGTGTTTTTAAGTTAACGTGAATGCATGTTTTGCGAGTATCAGTTAGCGTGCTCCGGCTCGCTTGCCTGCTCCTGCGCTTGAGGGCATTGGTCATTGTGGTGACCGTGTGTTTGACATATGCCGCAAACAGGCCGTTGAGTTGCCTTCGCTCTTGTCGTCTCGAGTTCTAACACCTTCTCTAGCATATGAGCTAGTTTGTCGTACTTCTCGTCCGCGTCGGTTGTTGAACTCGCCTCACCGACTGCTCGTCTGTTGGACATTCCGTATTGTGCATCATTATTCGCCCGATTCTCTAGAAGAGCTCTAGCTTTGGTTTCGGTTAAGTCCATGAATGCACCGGTGGCTGCTGCATCCAGCAATTCCCTATCGATCGGCTTGAGACCATCGTAAAAGTAATTCATGAGATTGGTCTCGGAGAATCCATGCGATGGGCAAGTGGCACATAAAACCTTGAATCGGTCGTAGTATTGGCCGAAGGTCTCGTCCGGTTTCTGTGTGATGCCAGTGATTTGCTTTCTCAAGACGGTGATCTTTGAGGCCGGGAAGTACTTCGCTAGGAACATATCCGCAAGTTGCTTCCATGAGGTAATATGGTTCGGCGGTAGTTCCATTAGCCAAGACTCGGCCCTGTCGACTTGGGTGAATGGAAATGCCTTCAGCTTGAAGAGCTCCGTATCAGCATCAGATGGCTTCATGCTGTTGCAAACAAATTGGAATTGTTTGAGATGCTTGTTCGGATCTTCATTGGAAAGTCCGTGAAAAATGGGTAGTCGGTGGAGGAAGCCACTCTTTAGCTCGATATCCTTCATGTTTTCCTCCGGTTGTGGAAAAGCAATGCTCGAAGGCCCGCTGCTCCATTCGGTTGAGCAGGTGCGCTGGCGAAGAGATTGTCCTACATTGGCCATGTTGACTTGTTGTGCTTCTACTTCTGAATTGTGGTCGGTTGATGAAGCTAAAGTATGGTCGGTTGATGAATGTGAAGACTCGGAACCTTCCTCGATGATGGGATGATCCAGGATGTCAGTTTGAGCTTTAAGTCTCGCGATTCTCTCTGCGATCTCCTCAAACTTTGTTCTAGATGGTCCAGGATTCCGATCGGACATTCATTAGCCTGACATCCACCAAAGACCAAGTGTTAGTATCAACAATTAATATGAGATATATAGAGGAATACTAACCAAAATTGTAAAGCATATTTAGAAAACAAAGGGATAACAAATAAAATAGTAAAACTATCAAAACATACTATAAATACACACAAATACTTAAAAACTACTAATACACAAAATTTATAATAGTTAAGACACTATATGTATTTTACTAAGTAATGCAATTGATTTAATTGATTTTAGGGGCTATGCACAAGATACTATATGTATTTTACTAAAATTTTTGGCGCCGTTGTAGTATAGTGGTAAGTATTCCCGCCTGTCACGCGGGTGACCCGGGTTCGATCCCCGGCAACGGCGCCAAAAATTGATACGAACAAAACATGCATTTAACGTTAACACAAAGTAGACCCTAAAAGCACAGATTACGCGCATTGCAATTTAAACCCTTCTTTTGTCATTTGTAATATTGGCGAGTAGGGATCGTTCTTTATCCGGGGAATTAAGGGCGCATGCATGGTTTCGTTTAATATGCGGAAATGTAAATGTTTGGGGGGGTTGGAAGTTGGTTGTTTAATCTACGAAATTAAAGTACATAACATGCAAACACAACTAAACTCATAGGCATCTAACATGTTTTACTCATAGACAAGTTTCAACAATCAAGAAACTTAAAGTCTAATTATGCTTGCTAAAAGTAAGAAGTTACACTACTAATTACATGTGATCAACTCATATTATTAACCTACCCTTTTCATGCATCAAACCTTTTTGTAACTTGCGAAATTCATAACTTCTAACTAAATACACATGCGTGATAATTGTGTAGGAATGCAACTTAGCGTATAAACATCCTAAACAACTTACGATCATCGAAACATGCAAAAGAGAGGGACTTAGCGTATTTTCTAATACATGCATTCGAAGCTTTAAGATTGTATCAAACATGCATAAAAAGCCATAAATCATAAACACATGCATATTACAAATCGATTTAGGCACATGAAACACAAATCTAAACTTGTTATTCATTTGATACACAAATCTAAACTTTCTAAACTTGTTATTCCAATACATCAAAAGATTCACATACAAAGCTAAAGAAATGAAAGTGAAGATCATGGTTACACTTTTTATCTTGAGTGCTTGATGAACTACGGTGGAGATGGACTTCCTTCACAAGGGACTTAGCGTATTGTGAGGGATGGAGGATGGTTTGCTTCGGCTTGGAAGGATGGAGGAACCCTAGCTTGCTTCGGCCTTGAATGGAGGAAGATGATGCTTCGGCTTGGTGTGTGAACTCTTAAGTGTTTAATGGTGGAGGAGTATTTGTGTAGAGCTTTGCTTAGTAAAATGAGTGATGGATCTGTTTTATGGCTGGCCTCCTCCCTTATATAGGCAAGGGATTCATGCCTTCTCTCTTCCACCTTGCCTCCTCCATTTAATGCATGCAATGATCATTAAGGCAAGTCACACACTTAGTCACACACTTAGTCACACACTTAGTCACCATTGCCGAACCCTAAGCATGAATCACCTAGCTTGTCACCATGGCAAGTCATCTTTTCATTCAATGCAAAGCAAGAGTCACCTAGTGTAGTCACCATTTGGGAACCCTAAGCATGAATCACCATGTGTAGTCACCATTTGTGATTATTAGCTTGATAATGTTGACTTGCCCTTTCAAAACAAGACTTTTCCTCTTCACCAAAAGGCATCTAGGCCGAATTACATGGGTTTGGGCTTGTTAATGGGCCGAAACAAGAGTTGAGAAATCGGCCCATAATTTGCTTTTTGGGCCGGCCCATTTTTCGTGGTCCGAAATCGCAAAAATCGCAAAATCGCCGAAATTCCTTCGAATTGCGCCGTTATTAATCTCCACCGTAAATATCTTCAAAATAACAATTTAAGTAAGGAAAACATAAAAACTAAGATAATAACATAGCTAAACGAAAAGGGAAATGCGTTAAGAAACGGGCATAAAATGCGTATATCAAATTCCCCCACACTTAGACTTTGCTAGTCCCTTAGCAAACACTAAGTTAAACTAAGACTCTCTAAGAATTTAAAACAAAAGAAAGAACAACTAAGCCCTTAGCTAAAATTTGTCTCAGACTTTGCATAAGTATATGGCGATGGCTCACATGAATTTCAACGTGTATGCTCAACGAATTCAAGAGATAATTGCGATATAATTTATGTAATGAACAAGTAAGACATAGAGAAAACAATGGTTATGTTATAGCTGTGCATGCTTTGAATAAAGGTTTAATCAACTCACAAGGATGCACTCATCATATTTTTCACTCATGAAAATGGTTCACTTAAAGTGTATATGAATTGAAATGAAAACCACATGAATAAAGTTTGATTATTTGCACAAATGAACCAAAACCATAAGCTTACTCATGCAACTTACTCTACTAATTGAAAGCTACTCATTTTAAGGATCATAAAGGACTTTTAGTGAGGTTGTAATGGGGTTAAGGCTAAGGCATTCGAAATTTAGATATGTGGTGATAAAAACGTTCCAACGACTTAGTCTAGCACCATATTAGTCCTCCATCTCCATTTGTATGTTACCATGTATACTTCAAGCTAATCTACCCTTTGAGCTTTTCGGACAGGACAAAGGCCATATTTTGTTCTATTTTTGGGCCTTCAATTTATCGTAATCTCCAAATCCGCAAATAAGGGGGACGTTAATCCAATTGGTTTCTACTTTAGAACACAACATATTGCCATGAGAGATACTAGTTTTTTTTTTCTTTTCATTCTCTCAAATATAATTTTTTCTTTTCTTTTTGGCAATCTCATACTTTTTAAGTTTATTTGGACAAGTCTTTCCCCTTACTCACATTAACTCTTTCAATCTTTCCTACCAAACCATAATCTTATGTGCTAGTTTCGAAAAATTCTCACCAAGTTTCCGGAACAAAGGTAAGGATATTCTATACTAGGGTAAGTGTTTAGGTATATATGGTGATAAAAGAAAAGCTTAACGTGGGCTCAATTGGTTTATCTAGGGGTGTCGCAACTTGTGCGTACAAATGGGATACATGGATATATGGCAATGTGGTGGAAAATCCTAAATGCCTTTAATCATTTCCAAAATCAAAGTATGTATCAACTTAAAAGCTTTGCAAATTGACATGAGTAAGTTCTAGTATTCTCTAGTTCATTAAAATCTATGGCAAGCAATCAAATGAGGCATATATAAGCTAGTAGCTACGAAATGGATGTATATTCACTCGAATAAAGAACAGATAGCTCAAAAGCTCACATAGGGTTCATATGATTAAAAACTTATTCAAGCATGCGATTTCTGTACCATGTTTTTGCAATTCATATCTACTACATGTTAAAAACATATAGAATATCTCAATTAGCACAAGAATTCGATGCATGTGATTTATACGCCATGTGTTCGTATCGGTCAAATTTCATCATCGACTAGCTAAGGGCATCCTAAAGACTCTGAAAAACACTAATTTAGACACAATTAAATTATAAACCCTTCCCCCACACTTAAACTCTACATTGCCCTCAATGTAGTAAAGTAACAGTATAGAATTAAACATGGAGTATAGGATCTACGAAAATTCTAGTTTAAAATACAAAAGCCATTAAATTAAGTAAAAGGGGAGAAGAAAACAAATCTGTTGTCTCCCTATTGGGTTGCCTCCCAATGAGCGCTCGTTTTACGTCGTTAGCTTTGGACGTGATGCATCATTTTGTTTTTGAAATGGCCGGTTCTTGGAGTTGCATCTCCTCCACTGTGTGCTCCGCAAATGCCTCAAAATAGGGCTTCAAGCGATGGCCATTTACTTTGAACTCACTACCTTTGTCGATAGATCGAATGAGAATTGCTCCATGAGGTAGAACTTGAGAAACTATGAATGGCCCCATCCATCGAGAGCGAAGCTTTCCCGGAAAGAGCTTAAGTCTTGAATTGAAAAGCAATACTTTCTGCCCCGGTTCAAAACTCTTCCCGCGAATCATCTGATCGTGGATCTTTTTCGTCTTCTCTTTGTAGATCCACGCATTGTCGAAAGCATCATTTCTGATTTCTTCAAGTTCACAAAGTTGAAGCTTCCGATGCAAGCCTGCGGCATCTCGATCGATGTTGAATTTCTTCACGGCCCACCATGCCTTGTGCTCTAATTCAACCGGAAGATGGCACGCCTTTCCATAAATTAATCGGAAAGGTGACATACCAATGGGGGTCTTGTAGGCAGTCCTGTAAGCCCACAATGCATCGTCTAAGCATTGACTCCAATCTTTCCGGTTTGGACGGACGGTTCGCTCCAAAATCTTCTTGATCTCACGGTTGGAAACTTCAGCCATTCCATTTGTTTGAGGGTGGTATGGTGTGGAAACCTTGTGTTTTACGCCATACTTCCTCATTAGTGCTTCCACCGTGCGGTTACAAAAGTGACTTCCTCCATCGCTGATTAGAACGCGTGGCATTCCAAATCTACTGAAAATGTTAGTTCGTAGGAAATCTGCAACAACTCGCGAATCATTAGTACGGGTGGCCTTTGCCTCCACCCATTTAGAAACATAATCTACTGCGAGTAAGATATAAGTGAAACCATTGGAGGGAGGAAATGGTCCCATAAAATCAATACCCCACACATCAAAAATTTCAACATTAAATATGTAGTGTTGTGGCATTTGATCTCTAGGGCCTAAATTACCGAATCTCTGGCACTTATCACATGCAGCACAATATGCATGAGCATCGCGAAATAAACTAGGCCAAAAGAAACCGCAATCTAAAATCTTAAGGGCTGTCCTCCTAGAACCAAAGTGTCCCCCACATGCTTCATTGTGACAAAAGTCTAGAATGGGCTTAAACTCACTATCCGGGATACATCTCCTAATTACTAAATCGGAGCATTGTTTCCACAAATAAGGCTCATCCCAGATAAAGGTTCTAGCATTATGCTTAAGTTTGTCACGTTGAAATTTATGCATGGTAGACGGAAACTCACCGGTAACTAAGTAATTTACGATATCTGCATACCAAGGAGTTTCCGAAGTAGTTACCTCAATTCCGAAGAGTTTTTCATCCGGAAAAGTTTCTTCAATCTCGACAGGCTCATGGTCACCTATCAAACGTGATAGGTGGTCAGCGACGACGTTTTCTACTCCCTTCTTGTCCTTGATTTCGATGTTGAATTCTTGGAGTAGAAGTATCCATCTGATAAGTCGTGGTTTTGCGTCCTTCTTGAGCATTAGATACTTCAAAGCTGCATGATCGGTAAACACAGTTACTTTAGTTTGAAGTAAATAAGATCGAAATTTATCTAAAGCAAAAACCACGGCAAGAAACTCCTTCTCGGTGGTAGTATAATTTCTTTGCGCTTCATCAAGCGTCCGAGAGGCGTAATAGATTACGCAAGGCTTCTTGTCCTTCCGCTGACCCAAGACGGCTCCTACGGCATAATCCGAGGCGTCGCACATGAGTTCAAATGGCAGAGACCAATCAGGGCTGCACAAAATAGGAGCGCTCGTAAGAAGCTCCTTTAACTTGTTGAAGGCAGCGTTGCATTCTTCATCAAAGACGAACGGGGTCTCCTTTTGCAGCAGTTTACACAAGGGGCGAGAGATGTGGGAAAAGTCCTTGATAAACCTACGATAAAATCCTGCGTGTCCAAGAAATGAACGAATCTCTCTAACCGAAGTTGGAGAGGGTAAGTGACGCACAAGATCTACTTTAGATTTATCTACTTCTAACCCTTTTTCGGAAATAATATGACCTAACACTATCCCTTGCGTAACCATGAAATGGCACTTCTCCCAATTAAGCACCAAGTTCGTTTCAACGCATCTTTGTAAAATAGTTTCTAAATTGTTTAAACATGCATCGAAATCACTCCCAAATACACTAAAGTCGTCCATGAATACTTCAATAATTTTTTCAATGTATTCGGAGAAAATTGAGAGCATGCAACGTTGAAATGTACCTGGTGCATTACACAGTCCAAATGGCATTCGGCGATATGCAAACGTTCCGAAAGGGCATGTGAACGTTGTCTTTTCTTGATCTTCCTCCGCAATGCTAATTTTGTTGTAGCCGGAGTATCCGTCGAGAAAACAATAAAATGCATGGCCGGCTAATCTTTCCAGCATTTGGTCGATGAATGGTAAGGGAAAATGATCCTTGCGGGTTGCGGCGTTGAGCTTCCGGTAATCAATGCACACTCGGTGTCCAGTGATCGTCCGTTGTGGCACAAGTTCATTTTCCAGATTCTCGACGACGGTGATTCCCGATTTCTTAGGTACAACCTGCACTGGGGAAACCCAACGGCTATCAGAAATAGGGTAAATAACTCCACAGTCCATGAGTTTAATTACCTCCTTTTTTACCACCTCCATCATCGGAGGGTGGAGCCGACGTTGTGCTTCCCGCGTAGGCTTGGTGCCTTCTTCAAGGAAAATCCTATGCACACAGGTTGCTGGATTTATTCCCTTGATGTCCGCGAGTGTCCAGCCTATTGCGGGTTTGTACCTCTTGAGCACACTCACGAGCTTCTCCTCCTGTTCCTTTTCTAGCGCGGACGAAATAATGACCGGTAAAGTTTCATTCTCGCCCAAGTATGCATACTTCAGATGGTCCGGTAGTAGCTTGAGTTCTAAAACGGGAGCTTCTACAATGGAAGGAACCATTTTATTAGTACCAAAAGTAATTGGTATAGGAGGAGAAAAGCTTACTTTCCGTGGTGCGGCATTTAGGGCCATGGCCATGTCTTGGATTCGAGGTTCAAGCTCTAGTAAGGCCTCGAGAAGGCCGTCATGTCCAAATTGAATGGCCATGTCGAGTTCATCCTCGTTGATGGTGTCGAGGTAACCTTGTGCTAAGGTATCCACAGGATCGTATGTCGAAATGGCAGCTACGCTCGACATTGGAAACTTCATCCCGTCCAGGATGTTGAACTCGATTCTTTCTCCATCAATCTCCATGGAGAAAGTGCCTTGGAAAACATCAATCTTCGTCCTCGCAGTCCGCATGAAAGGTCGCCCAAGTAGCAATGGCGGGGTGTTCAGTGGACTCTCTTCCATGTCAACTATGTAGAAATCGGCTGGGAATATCAAGTTGTTGACTTGTACGAGAACGTCTTCTACGTATCCCCTCGGATACTTGTGGGTGCGATCGGCTAACTGGATGACAACACCATCTTGCTTGAGATCTCCAAGCTCCATCGATTCGAAAAGATAGTATGGCATGACGTTGATGGAGGCTCCAAGATCAAGCATCACATCTTGGAAATGGTTGTCACCGATTACGCAAGGAACTGCAAAGCTCCCTGGGTCCTTCAGTTTTGGGGGTAGCCGACGCTGCAAAACCGCCGAAACGGTTGCGTTCACCTTCACGACCTCCTTCTCTCGAGTTTGCCTCATCTGAGTGCATAATTCTTTCAGAAACTTGGCGTATATAGGCACTTGCTTTATGCACTCGATCAAGGGCAAATTCACTTGCACCTTTCGGAAGATGTCCAGGATATCTTCATATTGGGCATCCTTCTTCTTTGATTTTGCTAATCTGCTTGGGAAAGGTGCAACAGCAAACGGAGAATTAGTAATCACCGTATTTGAAGGAATAGGGCTTTTACCTTTGATTGGGGTAGGTTGTGGAAGTGATTGTGCCTTGGTGACAGTAGGCGTCACCTTCTTTTTCTCGGCCTCTTGAATTGCCGGATCGATCTCATCTTCTTCTTCGTTGGTGATGTCCTCGATGGTGACTTCATCAAGATGAGATCGCTTGGTCTTTGGTTCCTCAAGTATCTTCCCACTCCTTGTGACTATAGCATTCACGTTTCTTTGATTAGGAGTGGTTTGAGGTGGAAGCCGACCGGTTTCCTTGATTTGGCCCATGAAATCAACAAGCTGGCCAAGCTGCTTCTTCACTTCGGTGATGTCGCGGCCATGTGAGTCAAGTGTCTCCTTTGTCTTCGATTTTCCGTCGAGGAGAACTTGAGTTGAGGCCGAAAGTTGCGACAACATCTTGTCGTAATCCGGATTGGTGAAGGGTTGTGATGACGAACCATGCTGCATCGGTGGTCGTGGTTGAAATGGAGGGCGTTGGTAGCTTTGTTGAGGTTGAGATGCTGGAGGGTTCAAAGTTCCCTCGTTGCTGCTCCATCTAAAACCTGGATGATCACGGTTGACATAGTTGTTGTAGTTGTTATACCGTTGTCCTCCCTGATATCCGCCGATGGCGTTAGTGATATACGCATTTTATGCCCGTTTCTTAACGCATTTCCCTTTTCGTTTAGCTATGTTATTATCTTAGTTTTTATGTTTTCCTTACTTAAATTGTTATTTTGAAGATATTTACGGTGAAGATTAATAACGGCGCAATTCGGAGGAATTTCGGCGATTTTGCGATTTTTGCGATTTCGGACCACGAAAAATGGGCCGGCCCAAAAAGCAAATTATGGGCCGATTTCTCAACTCTTGTTTCGGCCCATTAACAAGCCCAAACCCATGTAATTCGGCCTAGATGCCTTTTGGTGAAGAGGAAAAGTCTTGTTTTGAAAGGGCAAGTCAACATTATCAAGCTAATAATCACAAATGGTGACTACACTAGGTGACTCTTGCTTTGCATTGAATGAAAAGATGACTTGCCATGGTGACAAGCTAGGTGATTCATGCTTAGGGTTCGGCAACGGCGCCAAAAATTGATACTCGCAAAACATGCATTCACGTTAACTTAAAAACACAGATTACGCGCATTGCAATTTAAACCCTTCGTTTGTCATTTGTAATATTGGCGAGTAGGGATCGTTCTTTATCCGGGGAATTAAGGGCGCATGCATGGTTTCGTTATTATGCGGAAATGTAAATATTTGGGGGGATTGGAAGTTGGTTATTTAATCTACGAATTTAAAGTACATAACATGCAAACACAACTAAAACTCTTAGGCATCTAACATGTTTTACTCATAGACAAGTTTCAACAATCAAGAAACTTAAAGTCTAATTATGCTTGCTAAAAATAAGAAGTTACACTATTAATTACATGTGATCAACTCATCTTATTAACCTACCCTTTTCATGCATCAAACCTTTGTGTAAGTTGCGAAATTCATAACTTATAACTAAGTACACATGCTTGATAATTGTGTAGGAATGCAACTTAGCGTATAAACATCCTAAACAACATACGATCATCGAAACATGCAAAAGAGAGGGACTTAGCGTATTTTCTAATACATGCATTCGAAGCTTTAAGATTGTATCAAACATGCATAAAAAGCTATAAATCATAAACACATGCATATTACAAATCGGTTTAGGCACATGAAACACAAATCTAAACTTGTTATTCATTTGATACACAAATCTAAACTTTCTAAACTTGTTATTCCAATACATCAAAAGATTCACATACAAAGCTAAAGAAATGAAAGTGAAGATCATGGTTACACTTTTTATCTTGAGTGCTTGATGAACTACGGTGGAGATGGACTTCCTTCACAAGGGACTTAGCGTATTGTGAGGGATGGAGGATGGTTTGCTTCGGCTTGGAAGGATGGAGGAACCCTAGCTTGCTTCGGCCTTGAATGGAGGAAGATGATGCTTCGGCTTGGTGTGTGAACTCTTAAGTGTTTAATGGTGGAGGAGTATTTGTGTAGAGCTTTGCTTAGTAAAATGAGTGATGGATCTGTTTTGGACACATGCTTCATTGTGACAAAAGTCTAGAATGGGCTTAAACTCACTATCCGGGATACATCTCCTAATTACTAAATCGGAGCATTGTTTCCACAAATAAGGCTCATCCCAGATAAGGCTCATCCCAGATAAAGGTTCTACTCCCTTCTTGTCCTTGATTTCGATGTTGAATTCTTGGAGTAGAAGTATCCATCTGATAAGTCGTGGTTTTGCGTCCTTCTTGAGCATTAGATACTTCAAAGCTGCATGATCGGTAAACACAGTTACTTTAGTTTGAAGTAAATAAGATCGAAATTTATCTAAAGCAAAAACCACGGCAAGAAACTCCTTCTCGGTGGTAGTATAATTTCTTTGCGCTTCATCAAGCGTCCGAGAGGCGTAATAGATTACGCAAGGCTTCTTGTCCTTCCGCTGGCCCAAGACGGCTCCTACGGCATAATCCGAGGCGTCGCACATGAGTTCAAATGGCAGAGACCAATCAGGGCTGCACAAAATAGGAGCGCTCGTAAGAAGCTCCTTTAACTTGTTGAAGGCAGCGTTGCATTCTTCATCAAAGACGAACGGGATCTCCTTTTGCAGCAGTTTACACAAGGGGCGGGAAATGTGGGAAAAGTCCTTGATAAACCTACGATAAAATCCTGCGTGTCCAAGAAATGAACGAATCTCTCTAACCGAAGTTGGAGAGGGTAAGTGACGCACAAGATCTACTTTAGATTTATCTACTTCTAACCCTTTTTCGGAAATAATATGACCTAACACTATCCCTTGCGTAACCATGAAATGGCACTTCTCCCAATTAAGCACCAAGTTCGTTTCAACGCATCTTTTTAAAATAGTTTCTAAATTGTTTAAACATGCATTAAAATCACTCCCAAATACACTAAAGTCGTCCATGAATACTTCAATAATTTTTTCAATGTATTCGGAGAAAATTGAGAGCATGCAACGTTGAAATGTACCTGGTGCATTACATAGTCCAAATGGCATGCGGCGATAGGCAAACGTTCCGAACGGGCACGTGAACGTTGTCTTTTCTTGATCTTCCTCCGCAATGCTAATTTGGTTGTAGCCGGAGTATCCGTCGAGAAAACAATAAAATGCATGGCCGGCTAATCTTTCCAGCATTTGGTCGATGAATGGTAATGGAAAATGATCCTTGCGGGTTGCAGCGTTTAGCTTCCGGTAATCAATGCACACTCGGTGTCCAGTGATCGTCCGTTGTGGCACAAGCTCATTTTCCAGATTCTCGACGACGTTCAAGCTCTAGTAAGGCCTCGAGAAGGCCGTCATGTCCAAGTTGAATGGCCATGTCGAGTTCATCCTCGTTGATGGTGTCGAGGTAACCTTGTGCTAAGGTATCCACGGGATCGTATGTCGAAATGGCAGCTACGCTCGACATTGGAAACTTCATCCCGTCCAGGATGTTGAACTCGATTCTTTCTCCATCAATCTCCATGGAGAAAGTGCCTTGGAAAACATCAATCTTCGTCCTCGCAGTCCGCATGAAAGGTCGCCCAAGTAGCAATGGCGTGGTGTTCAGTGGACTCTCTTCCATGTCAACTATGTAAAAATCGGCTGGGAATATCAAGTTGTTGACTTGTACGAGAACGTCTTCTACGTATCCCCTCGGATACTTGTGGGTGCGATCGGCTAACTGGATGACAACACCATCTTGCTTGAGATCTCCAAGCTCCATTGATTCGAAAAGATAGTAAGGCATGACGTTGATGGAAGCTCCGAGATCAAGCATCACGTCTTCAAAGTGGGTGTCACCGATTACGCAAGGAACTGCAAAGCTCCCTGGGTCCTTCAGTTTTGGGGGTAGCCGATGCTGCAAAACCGCCGAAACGGTTGCGTTCACCTTCACGACCTCCTTCTCTCGAGTTTGCCTCCTCTGAGTGCATAATTCTTTCAGAAACTTGGCGTATATAGGCACTTGCTTTATGCACTCGATCAAGGGCAAATTCACTTGCACCTTTCGGAAGATGTCCAGGATATCTTCATATTGGGCATCCTTCTTCTTTGATTTTGCTAATCTGCTTGGGAAAGGTGCAACAGCAAACGGAGAATTAGTAATCACCGTATTTGAAGGAATAGGGCGTTTACCTTTGATTGGGGTAGGTTGTGGAGGTGATTGTGCCTTGGTGACAGTAGGCGTCACCTTCTTTTTCTCGGCCTCTTGAATTGCCGGATCGATCTCATCTTCTTCTTCGTTGGTGATGTCCTCAATGGTGACTTCATCAAGATGAGATCGCTTGGTCTTTGGCTCTTCAAGTGTCTTCCCACTCCTTGTGACTATAGCATTCACGTTTCTTTGATTAGGAGTGGTTTGAGGTGGAAGCCGACCGGTTTCTTTGATTTGCCCCATGAAATCAACAAGTTGGCCGAGTTTATTTCGCGATGCTCATGCATATTGTGCTGCATGTGATAAGTGCCAGAGATTCGGTAATTTAGGCCCTAGAGATCAAATGCCACAACACTACATATTTAATGTTGAAATTTTTGATGTGTGGGGTATTGATTTTATGGGACCATTTCCTCCCTCCAATGGTTTTACTTATATCTTACTCGCAGTAGATTATGTTTCTAAATGGGTGGAGGCAAAGGCCACCCGTACTAATGATTCGCGAGTTGTTGCAGATTTCCTACGAACTAACATTTTCAGTAGATTTGGAATGCCACGCGTTCTAATCAGCGATGGAGGAAGTCACTTTTGCAACCGCACGGTGGAAGCACTGATGAGGAAGTATGGCGTAAAACACAAGGTTTCCACACCATACCACCCTCAAACAAATGGAATGGCTGAAGTTTCCAACCGTGAGATCAAGAAGATTTTGGAGCGAACCGTCCGTCCAAACCGGAAAGATTGGAGTCAATGCTTAGACGATGCATTGTGGGCTTACAGGACTGCCTACAAGACCCCCATTGGTATGTCACCTTTCCGATTAATTTATGGAAAGGCGTGCCATCTTCCGGTTGAATTAGAGCACAAGGCATGGTGGGCCGTGAAGAAATTCAACATCGATCGAGATGCCGCAGGCTTGCATCGGAAGCTACAACTTAATGAACTAGAAGAAATCAGAAATGATGCTTTCGACAATGCGTGGATTTACAAAGAGAAGACGAAAAAGATCCACGATCAGATGATTCGCGGGAAGAGTTTTGAACCTGGGCAGAAAGTATTACTTTTCAATTCAAGACTTAAGCTCTTTCCGGGAAAGCTTCGCTCTCGATGGATGGGGCCATTCGTAGTTTCTCAAGTTCTACCTCATGGAGCAATTCTCATTCGATCTATCGACAAAGGTAGTGAGTTCAAAGTAAATGGCCATCGCTTGAAGCCCTATTTTGAGGCATTTGCGGAGCACACAGTGGAGGAGATGCAACTCCAAGAACCGGCCATTTCAAAAACAAAATGATGCATCACGTCCAAAGCTAACGACGTAAAACGAGCGCTCATTGGGAGGCAACCCAATAGGGAGACAACAGATTTGTTTTCTTCTCCCCTTTTACTTAATTTAATGGCTTTTGTATTTTAAACTAGAATTTTCGTAGATCCTATACTCCATGTTTAATTCTATACTGTTACTTTACTACATTGAGGGCAATGTAGAGTTTAAGTGTGGGGGAAGGGTTTATAATTTAATTGTGTCTAAATTAGTGTTTTTCAGAGTCTTTAGGATGCCCTTAGCTAGTCGATGATGAAATTTGACCGATACGAACACATGGCGTATAAATCACATGCATCGAATTCTTGTGCTAATTGAGATATTCTATATGTTTTTAACATGTAGTAGATATGAATTGCAAAAACATGGTACAGAAATCGCATGCTTGAATAAGTTTTTAATCATATGAACCCTATGTGAGCTTTTGAGCTATCTGTTCTTTATTCGAGTGAATATACATCCATTTCGTAGCTACTAGCTTATATATGCCTCATTTGATTGCTTGCCATAGATTTTAATGAACTAGAGAATACTAGAACTTACTCATGTCAATTTGCAAAGGTTTTAAGTTGATACATACTTTGATTTTGGAAATGATTAAAGGCATTTAGGATTTTCCACCACATTGCCATATATCCATGTATCCCATTTGTACGCACAAGTTGCGACACCCCTAGATAAACCAATTGAGCCCACGTTAAGCTTTTCTTTTATCACCATATATACCTAAACACTTACCCTAGTATAGAATATCCTTACCTTTGTTCCGGAAACTTGGTGAGAATTTTTCGAAACTAGCACATAAGATTATGGTTTGGTAGGAAAGATTGAAAGAGTTAATGTGAGTAAGGGGAAAGACTTGTCCAAATAAACTTAAAAAGTATGAGATTGCCAAAAAGAAAAGAAAAAATTATATTTGAGAGAATGAAAAGAAAAGAAAACTAGTATCTCTCATGGCAATATGTTGTGTTCTAAAGTAGAAACCAATTGGATTAACGTCCCCCTTATTTGCGGATTTGGAGATTACGATAAATTGAAGGCCCAAAAATAGAACAAAATATGGCCTTTGTCCTGTCCGAAAAGCTCAAAGGGTAGATTAGCTTGAAGTATACATGGTAACATACAAATGGAGATGGAGGACTAATATGGTGCTAGACTAAGTCGTTGGAACGTTTTTATCACCACATATCTAAATTTCGAATGCCTTAGCCTTAACCCCATTACAACCTCACTAAAAGTCCTTTATGATCCTTAAAATGAGTAGCTTTCAATTAGTAGAGTAAGTTGCATGAGTAAGCTTATGGTTTTGGTTCATTTGTGCAAATAATCAAACTTTATTCATGTGGTTTTCATTTCAATTCATATACACTTTAAGTGAACCATTTTCATGAGTGAAAAATATGATGAGTGCATCCTTGTGAGTTGATTAAACCTTTATTCAAAGCATGCACAGCTATAACATAACCATTGTTTTCTCTATGTCTTACTTGTTCATTACATAAATTATATCGCAATTATCTCTTGAATTCGTTGAGCATACACGTTGAAATTCATGTGAGCCATCGCCATATACTTATGCAAATTCTGAGACAAATTTTAGCTAAGGGCTTAGTTGTTCTTTCTTTTGTTTTAAATTCTTAGAGAGTCTTAGTTTAACTTAGTGTTTGCTAAGGGACTAGCAAAGTCTAAGTGTGGGGGAATTTGATATACGCATTTTATGCCCGTTTCTTAACGCATTTCCCTTTTCGTTTAGCTATGTTATTATCTTAGTTTTTATGTTTTCCTTACTTAAATTGTTATTTTGAAGATATTTACGGTGGAGATTAATAACGGCGCAATTCGGAGGAATTTCGGCGATTTTGCGATTTTTGCGATTTCGGACCACAAAAAATGGGCCGGCCCAAAAAGCAAATTATGGGCCGATTTCTCAACTCTTGTTTCGGCCCATTAACAAGCCCAAAACCATGTAATTCGGCCTAGATGCCTTTTGGTGAAGAGGAAAAGTCTTGTTTTGAAAGGGCAAGTCAACATTATCAAGCTAATAATCACAAATGGTGACTACACTAGGTGACTCTTGCTTTGCATTGAATGAAAAGATGACTTGCCATGGTGACAAGCTAGGTGATTCATGCTTAGGGTTCGGCAATGGTGACTAAGTGTGTGACTAAGTGTGTGACTTGCCTTAATGATCATTGCATGCATTAAATGGAGGAGGCAAGGTGGAAGAGAGAAGGCATGAATCCCTTTCCTATATAAGGGAGGAGGCCAGCCATAAAACAGATCCATCACTCATTTTACTAAGCAAAGCTCTACACAAATACTCCTCCACCATTAAACACTTAAGAGTTCACACACCAAGCCGAAGCATCATCTTCCTCCATTCAAGGCCGAAGCAAGCTAGGGTTCCTCCATCCTTCCAAGCCGAAGCAAACCATCCTCCATCCCTCACAATACGCTAAGTCCCTTGTGAAGGAAGTCCATCTCCACCGTAGTTCATCAAGCACTCAAGATAAAAAGTGTAACCATGATCTTCACTTTCATTTCTTTAGCTTTGTATGTGAATCTTTTGATGTATTGGAATAACAAGTTTAGAAAGTTTAGATTTGTGTATCAAATGAATAACAAGTTTAGATTTGTGTTTCATGTGCCTAAACCGATTTGTAATATGCATGTGTTTATGATTTATAGCTTTTTATGCATGTTTGATACAATCTTAAAGCTTCGAATGCATGTATTAGAAAATACGCTAAGTCCCTCTCTTTTGCATGTTTCGATGATCGTATGTTGTTTAGGATGTTTATACGCTAAGTTGCATTCCTACACAATTATCAAGCATGTGTACTTAGTTATAAGTTATGAATTTCGCAAATTACACAAAGGTTTGATGCATGAAAAGGGTAGGTTAATAAAATGCGTTGATCACATGTAATTAATAGTGTAACTTCTTATTTTTAGCAAGCATAATTAGACTTTAAGTTTCTTGATTGTTGAAACTTGTCTATGAGTAAAACATGTTAGATGCCTAAGAGTTTTAGTTGTGTTTGCATGTTATGTACTTTAAATTCGTAGATTAAATAACCAACTTCCAATCCCCCCAAATATTTACATTTCCGCATAATAACGAAACCATGCATGCGCGCTTAATTCCCCGGATAAAGAACGATCCCTACTCGCCAATATTACAAATGACAAACGAAGGGTTTAAATTGCAATGCGCGTAATCTGTGTTTTTAAGTTAACGTGAATGCATGTTTTGCGAGTATCAGTTAGCGTGCTCCGGCTCGCTTGCCTGCTCCTGCGCTTGAGGGCATTGGTCATTGTGGTGACCGTGTGTTTGACATATGCCGCAAACAGGCCGTTGAGTTGCCTTCGCTCTTGTCGTCTCGAGTTCTAACACCTTCTCTAGCATATGAGCTAGTTTGTCGTACTTCTCGTCCGCGTCGGTTGTTGAACTCGCCTCACCGACTGCTCGTCTGTTGGACATTCCGTATTGTGCATCATTATTCGCCCGATTCTCTAGAAGAGCTCTAGCTTCGGTTTCGGTTAAGTCCATGAATGCACCGGTGGCTGCTGCATCCAGCAATTCCCTATCGATCGGCTTGAGACCATCGTAAAAGTAATTCATGAGATTGGTCTCGGAGAATCCATGCGATGGGCAAGTGGCACATAAAACCTTGAATCGGTCGTAGTATTGGCCGAAGGTCTCGTCCGGTTTCTGTGTGATGCCAGTGATTTGCTTTCTCAAGACGGTGATCTTTGAGGCCGGGAAGTACTTCGCTAGGAACATATCCGCAAGTTGCTTCCATGAGGTAATATGGTTCGGCGGTAGTTCCATTAGCCAAGACTCGGCCCTGTCGACTAGGGTGAATGGAAATGCCTTCAGCTTGAAGAGCTCCGTATCAGCATCAGATGGCTTCATGCTGTTGCAAACAAATTGGAATTGTTTGAGATGCTTGTTCGGATCTTCATTGGAAAGTCCGTGAAAAATGGGTAGTCGGTGGAGGAAGCCACTCTTTAGCTCGATATCCTTCATGTTTTCCTCCGGTTGTGGAAAAGCAATGCTCGAAGGCCCGCTGCTCCATTCGGTTGAGCAGGTGCGCTGGCGAAGAGATTGTCCTGCATTGGCCATGTTGACTTGTTGTGCTTCTACTTCTGAATTGTGGTCGGTTGATGAAGCTAAAGTATGGTCGGTTGATGAATGTGAAGACTCGGAACCTTCCTCGATGATGGGATGATCCAGGATGTCAGTTTGAGCTTTAAGTCTCGCGATTCTCTCTGCGATCTCCTCAAACTTTGTTCTAGATGGTCCAGGATTCCGATCGGACATTCATTAGCCTGACATCCACCAAAGACCAAGTGTTAGTATCAACAATTAATATGAGATATATAGAGGAATACTAACCAAAATTGTAAAGCATATTTAGAAAACAAAGGGATAACAAATAAAATAGTAAAACTATCAAAACATACTATAAATACACACAAATACTTAAAAACTACTAATACACAAAATTTATAATAGTTAAGACACTATATGTATTTTACTAAGTAATGCAATTGATTTAATTGATTTTAGGGGCTATGCACAAGATACTATATGTATTTTACTAAAATTTTTGGCGCCGTTGTAGTATAGTGGTAAGTATTCCCGCCTGTCACGCGGGTGACCCGGGTTCGATCCCCGGCAACGGCGCCAAAAATTGATACGAACAAAACATGCATTTAACGTTAACACAAAGTAGACCCTAAAAGCACAGATTACGCGCATTGCAATTTAAACCCTTCTTTTGTCATTTGTAATATTGGCGAGTAGGGATCGTTCTTTATCCGGGGAATTAAGGGCGCATGCATGGTTTCGTTTAATATGCGGAAATGTAAATGTTTGGGGGGGTTGGAAGTTGGTTGTTTAATCTACGAAATTAAAGTACATAACATGCAAACACAACTAAACTCATAGGCATCTAACATGTTTTACTCATAGACAAGTTTCAACAATCAAGAAACTTAAAGTCTAATTATGCTTGCTAAAAGTAAGAAGTTACACTACTAATTACATGTGATCAACTCATATTATTAACCTACCCTTTTCATGCATCAAACCTTTTTGTAACTTGCGAAATTCATAACTTCTAACTAAATACACATGCGTGATAATTGTGTAGGAATGCAACTTAGCGTATAAACATCCTAAACAACTTACGATCATCGAAACATGCAAAAGAGAGGGACTTAGCGTATTTTCTAATACATGCATTCGAAGCTTTAAGATTGTATCAAACATGCATAAAAAGCCATAAATCATAAACACATGCATATTACAAATCGATTTAGGCACATGAAACACAAATCTAAACTTGTTATTCATTTGATACACAAATCTAAACTTTCTAAACTTGTTATTCCAATACATCAAAAGATTCACATACAAAGCTAAAGAAATGAAAGTGAAGATCATGGTTACACTTTTTATCTTGAGTGCTTGATGAACTACGGTGGAGATGGACTTCCTTCACAAGGGACTTAGCGTATTGTGAGGGATGGAGGATGGTTTGCTTCGGCTTGGAAGGATGGAGGAACCCTAGCTTGCTTCGGCCTTGAATGGAGGAAGATGATGCTTCGGCTTGGTGTGTGAACTCTTAAGTGTTTAATGGTGGAGGAGTATTTGTGTAGAGCTTTGCTTAGTAAAATGAGTGATGGATCTGTTTTATGGCTGGCCTCCTCCCGTATATAGGCAAGGGATTCATGCCTTCTCTCTTCCACCTTGCCTCCTCCATTTAATGCATGCAATGATCATTAAGGCAAGTCACACACTTAGTCACACACTTAGTCACACACTTAGTCACCATTGCCGAACCCTAAGCATGAATCACCTAGCTTGTCACCATGGCAAGTCATCTTTTCATTCAATGCAAAGCAAGAGTCACCTAGTGTAGTCACCATTTGGGAACCCTAAGCATGAATCACCATGTGTAGTCACCATTTGTGATTATTAGCTTGATAATGTTGACTTGCCCTTTCAAAACAAGACTTTTCCTCTTCACCAAAAGGCATCTAGGCCGAATTACATGGGTTTGGGCTTGTTAATGGGCCGAAACAAGAGTTGAGAAATCGGCCCATAATTTGCTTTTTGGGCCGGCCCATTTTTCGTGGTCCAAAATCGCAAAAATCGCAAAATCGCCGAAATTCCTCCGAATTGCGCCGTTATTAATCTCCACCGTAAATATCTTCAAAATAACAATTTAAGTAAGGAAAACATAAAAACTAAGATAATAACATAGCTAAACGAAAAGGGAAATGCGTTAAGAAACGGGCATAAAATGCGTATATCAGCCCTTAATTCCCCGGATAAAGAACGATCCCTACTCGCCAATATTACAAATGACAAAAGAAGGGTTTAAATTGCAATGCGCGTAATCTGTGTTTTTAAGTTAACGTGAATGCATGTTTTGCGCGTATCAATTTTTGGCGCCGTTGCCGGGGAATTAAAATGTTTTTGTATGATTTCGTTGTACATATGTAATTAAATGCATGTCTATAATTTTCGAAATGCATACTTGTTTATACTTGTTTATACTTAAAGAATTATACATACATGTTTACAATGCATACTTTTACTTATACGAATTTATTTATACTTAGTTTTTACACTTGCATAATTTATTTTCATGTTAAAGGATAGTCTTTGATTTAATTTGAGTACTAGCACTTAGTTATTAAATAAATCTCTATGGAATAGGTGGTGCCTCTTTTGTTTGTCTATCTCCTTAACCCTTCGTGAAGTGTGGATTTCATCACCACACGCCATAACCTAAGTGAAGTTATGGACACGAGGTTGTGGGCGGAGTTTACAAACACTTGAGATTGTATACTATCTTGTGAATTCGAGTAATAATTGGTTATGATGTCTAGAAGGGTTATGAATGGTGACGGGTTTTGAACTAAGAAAACAGAACACCATTGGAGTATATACTCTTACGAGTAAGCCTCGGGGTGTTTCTAAGAACAACAATGGAGTATATACTCTTACGAGTTAGCCTCAGGTTGTTCCCAGAAATTAGTTCTCACCTCTCGCGTTACATCTATCTCAACTTGCGAAATTCATAACTTCTAACTAAATACACATGCGTGATAATTGTGTAGGAATGCAACTTAGCGTATAAACATCCTAAACAACTTACGATCATCGAAACATGCAAAAGAGAGGGACTTAGCGTATTTTCTAATACATGCATTCGAAGCTTTAAGATTGTATCAAACATGCATAAAAAGCTATAAATCACAAACACATGCATATTACAAATCGGTTTAGGCACATGAAACACAAATCTAAACTTGTTATTCATTTGATACACAAATCTAAACTTTCTAAACTTGTTATTCCAATACATCAAAAGATTCAAATACAAAGCTAAAGAAATGAGAGTGAAGATCATGGTTACACTTTTTGTCTTGAGTGCTTGATGAACTACGGTGGAGATGGACTTCCTTCACAAGGGACTTAGCGTATTGTGTTGGATGGAGGAGGCTTGATAGCTTCGGCTTGGAAGGAGTAACCTTGCTTGCTTCGGCTTGGAATGGTAAAGGATGTGCTTCGGCTTTGTAATGAACTTTGGGGTGTTTATGGTGGAAGAGTATTTGTGTAGAGCTTTGGCTTGTAAAATGAGAGATGGGAATGAATGAGGCCGGCCTCCTTGTATTTATAGGGCAAGGATGTTGCTCTTCTCTCTTCCACCTTGCCTTGCTTCATTAAATGCAAGCAATGATCATTAAGGCAAGTCACCATGCAAGTCACCATGTGTGATGATCATTTGTGAACCCTAAGCAAGAGTCACCATGGCAAGTCACCATTTGTGAACCCTAAGCAAAGAGTCACCATGGCAAGTCACTCCCTTAGTCATCTTTTCATTAAATGCAAGCAAGAGTCACCAAAGTGAGTCATGGCTTGATATTGTTGACTTTTCCTCTTCCCCACTTTGCTTCCTAGCCGAACTAGATGGTAATGGGCTTGATAATGGGCCGAAACAAGAGTTGAGAATTCGGCCCACAATTTGCTTTGTGGCCCGGCCCATTTTCGGAGGTCCAAAATCGCAAAAATCACAAAATCGCCGAAATTCCTCCGAATTGCGTCGATATTAATCTCCACCGTAATAAACTTCAAAATAACAATTTAAATAAGGAAAACATAAAACTAAGATAATAACATAGCTAAACGTAAAGGGAAATGCGTTAAGAAACGAGCATAAAATGCGTATATCAAATTCCCCCACACTTAGACTTTGCTAGTCCCTTAGCAAACACTAAGTTAAACTAAGACACTCTAAAAATTTAAAAGAAAGAACACAACTAAGCCCTTAGCTAAAATTTGTCTCAGAATTTTCATAAGTATATGGCGATGTCTCACATGATTTTCAACTTTGCATGCTCAACGAATTCAAGAGATAATTGCGATATAATTATGTAATGAACAAGTAAGACATAGAGAAAACAATGGTTATGTTATAGCTGTGCATGCTTTGAATAAAGGTTTAATCAACTCACAAGGATGCACTCATCATATTTTTCACTCATGAAAATGGTTCACTTAGAGTGTATATGAATTGAAATGAAAACCACATGAATAAAGTTTGATTGCTTGCACAAATGAACCAAAACCATAAGCTTACTCATGCAACTTACTCTACTAATTGAAAGCTACTCATTTTAAGGATCATAAAGGACTTTTAGTGAGGTTGTAATGGGGTTAAGGCTAAGGCATTCGAAATTTAGATATGTGGTGATAAAAACGTTCGAACGACTTAGTCTAGCACCATAATCAGTCCTCCATCTCAATTTGAATGTTACCATGTATATTTCAAGCTAATCTACCCTTTGAGCTTTTCGGACAGGACAAAGGCCATATTTTGTTCTATTTTTTAGGCCTTCAATTTATCGTAAACTCCAAATCCGCAAATAAGGGGGACGTTAATCCAATTGGTTTCTATTTTAGAACACAACATATTGCCATGAGAGATAATAATTTTTTTCTTTTCATTCTCTCGAATATATTTTTTTCTTTTCTTTTTGGCAATCACATACTTTTTTTTTTTAGCTATTTGGACAAGTCTTTCCCCTTACTCACATTAACTCTTCCAATCTTTCCTACCGAACCACCATCTTATGTGCTAGTTTCGAAAAATTCTCCCCAAGTTTCCGGAACAAAGGTAAGGATATTCTATACTAGGGTAAGTGTTTAGGTATATATGGTGATGAAAGAAAAGCTTAACGTGGGCTCAATTGGTTTATCTAGGGGTGTCGCAACTTGTGCGTACAATTGGGATACATGGATATATGGCAATGTGGTGGAAAATCGTAAATGCCTTTAATCATTTCCGAAATCAAAGTATGTATCAACTTAAAAGCTTTGCAAATTGATATGAGTAAGTTCTAGTATTCTCTAGTTCATTAAAATCTATGGCAAGCAATTAAATGAGGCATATATAAGCTAGTAGCTACGAAATGGATGCATATTCACTCGAATAAAGAATAGATAGCTCAAAAGATCACATAGGGTTCATATGATTAAAAACTTATTCAAGCATGCGATTTCTGTACCATGTTTTGCAATTCATATCTACTACATGTTAAAAACATATAGAATATCTCAATTAGCACAAGAATTCGATGCATGTGATTCATACGCCATATGTGTTCGTATTGATCCAATTTCATCATTGACTAGTTAAGGGCATCCTAAAGACTCTGAAAAACACTAATTTAGACACAATTAAATTGTAAACCCTTCCCCCACACTTAAACTTTACATTGCCCTCAATGTACTTAAAGTAAATGTATAGAATTAAACATGGAGTATAGGATCTACGAAACTTTTAATCTAATACGCAAAAAGCCATTAAATTAAGTAAAAGGGGAGAAGAAAACAAATCTGTTGTCTCCCTATTGGGTTGCCTCCCAATGAGCGCTGGTTTTACGTCGTTAGCTTTGGACGTGATGCATTAGTTTGGTTTTGAAATGGCCGGTTCTTGGAGTTGCATCTCCTCCACGGTGTGCTCCACAAATGCCTTAAAATAGGGCTTCAAGCGATGGCCATTTACTTTGAACTCACTACCCTTGTCGATAGATCGAATGAGAACTGCTCCATGAGGTAGGACTTGAGAAACTATGAATGGCCCCATCCATCGAGAGCGAAGCTTTCCCGGAAAGAGCTTAAGTCTTGAATTGAAAAGCAATACTTTCTGCCCCGGTTCAAAACTCTTCCCGCGAATCATCTGATCGTGGATCTTTTTTGTCTTCTCTTTGTAGATCCACGCATTGTCGAAAGCATCATTTCTGATTTCTTCAAGTTCACAAAGTTGAAGCTTCCGATGCAAGCCTGCGGCATCTCGATCGATGTTGAATTTCTTCACGGCCCACCATGCCTTGTGCTCTAGTTCAACCGGAAGATGGCACGCCTTCCCATAAATTAATCGGAAAGGGGACATACCGATGGGGGTCTTGTAGGCAGTCCTGTAAGCCCACAATGCATCGTCTAAGCATTGACTCCAATCTTTCCGGTTGGGGCGGACGGTTCGCTCCAAGATCTTCTTTATCTCACGGTTGGAAACTTCAGCCATTCCATTGGTTTGAGGGTGGTATGGTGTGGAAACCTTGTGTTTGACGCCATACTTCCTCATTAGTGCTTCCACCGTGCGGTTGCAAAAGTGACTTCCTCCATCGCTGATTAGAACGCGTGGCATTACAAATCTACTGAAAATGTTAGTTCGTAGGAAATCTGCAACAACTCGCGAATCATTAGTACGGGTGGCCTTTGCCTCCACCCATTTAGAAACATAATCTACTGCGAGTAAGATGTAAGTAAAACCATTGGAGGGAGGAAATGGTCCCATAAAGTCAATACCCCACACATCAAAAATTTCAACATTAAATATGTAGTGTTGTGGCATTTGATCTTTAGGTCCTAAATTACCGAATCTTTGGCACTTATCACATGTAGCGCAATATGCATGAGCATCGCGAAATAAACTAGGCCAAAAGAAACCGCAATCTAAAATTTTAAGGGCTGTCCTCCTAGAACCAAAGTGTCCCCCACATGCTTCATTGTGACAAAAGTCTAAAATAGGCTTGAATTCACTATCCGGGATACATCTCCTAATTACTAAATCGGAGCATTGTTTCCACAAATAAGGCTCATTCCAGATAAATGTTCTAGCATTATGCTTAAGTTTGTCACGTTGAAATTTATGCATGGTAGACGGAAACTCACCGGTAACTAAGTAATTTACGATATCTGCATACCATGGAGTTTCCGAAATAGTTACCTCAATTCCGAAGAGTTTTTCATCCGGAAAAGTTTCTTCAATCTCGACAGGCTCATGGTCACCTATTAAACGTGATAGGTGGTCAGCGACGACGTTTTCTACTCCCTTCTTGTCCTTGATTTCGATGTTGAATTCTTGGAGTAGAAGTATCCATCTGATAAGTCGTGGTTTTGCGTCCTTCTTGAGCATCAGATACTTCAAAGCTGCATGATCGGTAAACACAGTTACTTTAGTTTGAAGTAAATAAGATCGAAATTTATCTAAAGCAAAAACCACGGCAAGAAACTCCTTCTCGGTGGTAGTATAATTTCTTTGCGCTTCATCAAGTGTCCGAGAAGCGTAATAGATTACGCAAGGCTTCTTGTCCTTCCGCTGACCCAAGACGGCTCCTACGGCATAATCCAAGGCGTCGCACATGAGTTCAAATGGCAGAGACCAATCAGGGCTGCATAAAATAGGAGCGCTCGTAAGAAGCTCCTTCAACTTGTTGAAGGCAGCGTTGCATTCTTCATCAAAGACGAACGGGGTCTCCTTTTGCAGCAGTTTACACAAGGGGCGAGAGATGTGGGAAAAGTCCTTGATAAACCTACGATAAAATCCTGCGTGTCCAAGAAATGAACGAATCTCTCTAACCGAAGTTGGAGAGGGTAAGTGACGCACAAGATCTACTTTAGATTTATCAACTTCTAACCCTTTTTCCGAAATAATATGACCTAACACTATCCCTTGCGTAACCATGAAATGGCACTTCTCCCAATTAAGCACCAAATTCGTTTCAACGCATCTTTGTAAAATAGTTTCTAAATTGTTTAAGCATGCATCAAAATCACTCCCAAATACACTAAAGTCGTCCATGAATACTTCAATAATTTTTTCAATGTACTCGGAGAAAATTGAGAGCATGCAACGTTGAAATGTACCTGGTGCGTTACACAGTCCAAATGGCATGCGGCGATAGGCAAACGTTCCGAACGGGCACGTGAACGTTGTCTTTTCTTGATCCTCCTCCGCAATGCTAATTTGGTTGTAGCCGGAGTATCCGTCGAGAAAACAATAAAATGCATGGCCGGCTAATCTTTCCAGCATTTGGTCGATGAATGGTAAGGGAAAATGATCCTTGCGGGTCGCGGCGTTGAGCTTCCGGTAATCAATGCACACTCGGTGTCCAGTGATCGTCCGTTGTGGCACAAGCTCATTTTCCAGATTCTCGACGACGGTGATTCCCGATTTCTTAGGTACAACCTGCACTGGGGAAACCCAACGGCTATCAGAAATAGGGTAAATAACTCCACAGTCCATGAGTTTAATTACCTCCTTTTTTACCACCTCCATCATCGGAGGGTGGAGCCGACGTTGCGCTTCCCGCGTAGGTTTGGTGCCTTCTTCAAGGAAAATCCTATGCACACAGGTTGCTGGATTTATTCCCTTGATGTCCGCGAGTGTCCAGCCTATTGCGGGCTTGTACCGTTTGAGCACACTCACGAGCTTCTCCTCCTGTTCCTCTTCTAGCGCGGACGAAATAATGACCGGTAAAGTTTCATTCTCGCCCAAGTACGCATACTTAAGATGGTCCGGTAGTAGCTTGAGTTCTAAAACGGGAGCTTCTACAATGGAAGGAACCATTTTATTATTACCAAAAGTAATTGGTAAAGGAGGAGAAAAGCTTACTTTTCGTGGTGCCGCATTTAGGGCCATGGCCATGTCTTGAATACGAGGTTCAAGCTCTAGTAAGGCCTCGAGAAGGCCGTGATGCCCAAGTTGAATGGCCATGTCGAGTTCATCCTCATTGATGGTGCCGAGGTAGCCTTGTGCTAAGGTATCCACGGGATCGTATGTCGAAATGGCAGCTACGCTCGACATTGGAAACTTCATCCCGTCCAGGATGTTGAACTCGATTCTTTCTCCATCAATCTCCATGGAGAAAGTGCCTTGAAAAACATCAATCTTCGTCCTCGCAGTCCGCATGAAAGGTCGCCCAAGTAGCAATGGCGTGGTGTTCAGTGGACTCTCTTCCATGTCAACTATGTAGAAATCGGCTGGGAATATCAAGTTGTTGACTTGTACGAGAACGTCTTCTACGTATCCCCTCGGATACTTGTGGGTGCGATCGGCTAACTGGATGACAACACCATCTTGCTTGAGATCTCCAAGCTCCATCGATTCGAAAAGATAGTATGGCATGACGTTGATGGAGGCTCCAAGATCAAGCATCACATCTTGGAAATGGGTGTCACCGATTACGCAAGGAACTGCAAAGCTCCCTGGGTCCTTCAGTTTTGGGGGTAGCCGACGCTGCAAAACCGCCGAAACGGTTGCGTTCACCTTCACGACCTCCTTCTCTCGAGTTTGCCTCCTCTGAGTGCATAATTCTTTCAGAAACTTGGCGTATATAGGCACTTGCTTTATGCACTCGATCAAGGGCAAATTCACTTGCACCTTTCGGAAGATGTCCAGGATATCTTCATATTGGGCATCCTTCTTCTTTGATTTTGCTAATCTGCTTGGGAAAGGTGCAACAGCAAACGGAGAATTAGTAATCACCGTATTTGAAGGAATAGGGCTTTTACCTTTGATTGGGGTAGGTTGTGGAGGTGATTGTGCCTTGGTGACAGTAGGCGTCACCTTCTTTTTCTCGGCCTCTTGAATTGCCGGATCGATCTCATCTTCTTCTTCGTTGGTGATGTCCTCGATGGTGACTTCATCAAGATGAGATCGCTTGGTCTTTGGTTCCTCAAGTATCTTCCCACTCCTTGTGACTATAGCATTCACGTTTCTTTGATTAGGAGTGGTTTGAGGTGGAAGCCGACCGGTTTCCTTGATTTGGCCCATGAAATCAACAAGCTGGCCAAGCTGCTTCTTCACTTCGGTGATGTCGCGGCCATGTGAGTCAAGTGTCTCCTTTGTCTTCGATTGTCCGTCGAGGAGAACTTGAGTTGAGGCCGAAAGTTGCGACAACATCTTGTCGTAATCCGGATTGGTGAAGGGTTGTGATGACGAACCATGCTGCATCGGTGGTCGTGGTTGAAATGGAGGGCGTTGGTAGCTTTGTTGAGGTTGAGATGCTGGAGGGTTCAAAGTTCCCTCGTTGCTGCTCCATCTAAAACCTGGATGATCACGGTTGACATAGTTGTTGTAGTTGTTATACCTTTGTCCTCCCTGATATCCGCCGATGGCGTTAGCGTGCTCCGGCTTGCTTGCCTGCTCCTGCGCTTGAGGGCATTGGTCATTGTGGTGACCGTGTGTTTGACATATGCCGCAAACAGGCCGTTGAGTTGCCTTCGCTCTTGTCGTCTCGAGTTCTAACACCTTCTCTAGCATATGAGCTAGTTTGTCGTACTTCTCGTCCGCGTCGGTTGTTGAACTCGCCTCACCGACTGCTCGTCTGTTGGACATTCCGTATTGTGCATCATTATTCGCCCGATTCTCTAGAAGAGCTCTAGCTTCGGTTTCGGTTAAGTCCATGAATGCACCGGTGGCTGCTGCATCCAGCAATTCCCTATCGATCGGCTTGAGACCATCGTAAAAGTAATTCATCAGATTGGTCTCGGAGAATCCATGCGATGGGCAAGTGGCACACAAAACCTTGAATCGGTCGTAATATTGGCCGAAGGTCTCGTCCAATTTCTGTGTAATGCCAGTAATTTGTTTTCTCAAGACGGTGATCTTGGAGGCCGGGAAGTACTTCGCTAGGAACATATCCGCAAGTTGCTTCCAAGAGGTAATATGGTTTGGCGGTAGTTCCATAAGCCAAGACTCGGCCCTGTCGATTAGGGTGAATGGGAATGCCTTCAGCTTGAAGAGCTCCGTATCAGCATCAGATGGCTTCATGCTGTTGCAAACAAATTGGAATTGTTTGAGATGCTTGTTCGGATCTTCATTGGAAAGTCCGTGGAAAATGGGTAGTCGGTGGAGGAAGCCACTCTTTAGCTCGATATCCTTCATGTTTTCCTCCGGTTGTGGAAAAGCAATTCTCGAAGGCCCGCTGCTCCATTCGGTTGAGCAGGTGCGCTGGCGAAGAGATTGTCCTGCATTGGCCATGTTGACTTCTTGTGCTTCTGCTTCTGAGTTGTGGTCGGTTGATGAGGCTAAAGTATGTTCGAATGATGAATGTGAAGACTCGGAAACTTCTTCGAGGATGGGATGATCCAGGATGTCAGCTCTAAGTCTCGCTAGTCTTTCTGTGAGTTCCTCAAACGTGGTTCTAGATGGTCCTGGATTCTGATCGGACATTCATTAGCCTGACATCCACCAAAGACCAAGTGTTAGTATCAACAAATAATTTTTAGATGTATATAGGAATACTAACCAAAATTGTAATGCATATTTAGAAAACAAGGTGATAACAAATAAAATAGTAAAACTATCAAAGCATACTATAAATACACACAAATACTTAAAAACTACTAATACACACAAAATTTATACAAAATTTATAATAGTTAAGACACTATATGTATTTTACTAAGTAATGCAATTGATTTAATCAATTTTAGGGGCTATGCACATGAATAAACTAAGACACATGTTTTCTGCAAATTAACACTATATAATGCTAAACCTAAAAATTTAGTTAGAACATATATAAATAAGGTTGAAATACAAGCAAACCATAATTCACATTGAATTTATGCACCACACATTTTCTTGCAATAAAATGCATTAAACAATAATCCTACGTGAAAGATGGAGTGAATGCATAAGAGAAAACGTTAGAACCTGCAGAAAACAAACGAGTTACGTGTTTAAAATATGAATGAAAAGAATGACCTCTTCTTCGATCTTATGCCCCTAACTTCACTTAGGTTAGGGTACTCGGTAGTGAAATCCGAGTATCATAAAACCTTAGAGAGGTTATGCAAGCTAAGTAACGGTTGTTAGTCCTTTACAGTTTTTAATGCACAAATAAACACAAAAATTTGACTAAGTTTTATTTATTTCCTTTGGTCCCGATGGTACGTGGTGCAGAGGCTCTCAACTGTGCAATGGGTCTCGTTCATCCGAAGATGAAGTCTGATTCCGAGAGGTCTAAGCATGCTTAATCCGATATACCATCTATTTAAAGGATTATGTCGTATTAAGTTCATGTATTTATCCGTATTCGTATGCACTTATGATTTACAGAGAGAATGCGAATTGAGCATTAAGTAAAGTTCCTGGACGTGCGGCCCGCGCGAAAATGTATACCGACTACAATTCAGCTTAGTTACGTTTAGAAATGGAAGTAGGGATAGAGATAACGCGAGAAGTAAGGACTAATATTTAGAACAACCCGAGGCTTACTCGTAAGAGTATATACTCCAATGTTGTTCCTAGAGACACCCTGAGGCTAACCAGTTACGGTATATACTCCAATGGTGTTCTATTGCTTAGATCCGAAACCCGGCACCAATCATAAACCCACTCACCATATCCAACAATCAGCCAAATTTGTGAGATAGTATACAATCTCAAGTTCTTAGTAAACTCCGCCCACAACCTCGTGCCCATAACTTCACTTAGGTTATGGCGTGTGGCGATGAAATCCACACTTCACGAAGGGTTAAGGAGATAAACCAGAAAAAGAGGCACCACCTATTCCGAAGAGCTAAACTTAATAACCAATACTCGTAATCAATACAAATCAATTTAAGTACGTCTACATTTTGATTGCGCCTATGATTTAAAAGGAATACACGACTCAGGTATTGAATAAATCTCTTGTCCGTGCGGCCCGCGCGAAAATGTATACCAACTATCGTTAATCCTCGTAATTGTTGGAAATGACCAGTTGGGATAGATGTAACGCAAGAGGTGAGAACTAATTTCTGGGAACAACCTGAGGCTAACTCGTGAGAGTATATACTCCATTGTTGTTCTTAGAAACACCCCGAGGCTTACTCGTAAGAGTATGTACTCCATTGGTGTTCTGTTTTCTTAGTTCAAAACCCGTCACCATTCATAACCCTTCTAGACATCATAACCAACTCTTACTCGAACTCACAAGATAGTATACAATCTCAAGTGTTTGTAAACTCCGCCCACAACCTCGTGCCCATAACTTCACTTAGGTTATGGCGTGTGGTGATGAAATCCACACATCACGAAGGGTTAAGGAGATAGACAAACAAAAGAGGCACCACCTATTCCATAGAGATTTATTTAATAACTAAGTACTAGTACTCAAATTAAATCAAAGACTATCCTTTAACATGGAAATAAATTATGCAAGTGTAAAATAAACTAAGTATGAATAAATTCGGCTAAGTAAAAGTAGGCATTGTAAACATGTATGAAAATTTCTCTAAGTATAAAAAATGAACAAGTATGTACTTCGAAAATTTAGACATGCTTTTAATCACAAATGTACAACGAAACATACAAAAACATTCTAATTCCCCGGCAACGGCGCCAAAAATTGATACGTGCAAAACATGCATTTAAAGTTAATGATCAGTAGACCTTAAAAACACCGATTACGCGCATTGCAATTTAAACCCTTCTTTTGTCATTTGTAATATTGGCGAGTAGGGATCGTTCTTTATCCGGGGAATTAAGGGCGCATGCATGGTTTCGTTATTAAGCGGAAATATAAAAGTTTGGGGGGATTGGAAATTGGTTATTTAATCTACGAAATTAAAGTACATAACATGCAAACACAACTAAAACTCTTAGGTATCTAACATGTTTTACTCATAGACAAGTTTCAACAATCAAGAAACTTAAAGTCTAATTATGCTTGCTAAAAATAAGAAGTTACACTACTAATTACATGTGATCAACTCATCTTATTAACCTACCCTTTTCATGCATCAAACCTTTTTTGTAACTTGCGAAATTCATAACTTCTAACTAAATACACATGCGTGATAATTGTGTAGGAATGCAACTTAGCGTATAAACATCCTAAACAACTTACGATCATCGAAACATGCAAAAGAGAGGGACTTAGCGTATTTTCTAATACATGCATTCGAAGCTTTAAGATTGTATCAAACATGCATAAAAAGCTATAAATCACAAACACATGCATATTACAAATCGGTTTAGGCACATGAAACACAAATCTAAACTTGTTATTCATTTGATACACAAATCTAAACTTTCTAAACTTGTTATTCCAATACATCAAAAGATTCAAATACAAAGCTAAAGAAATGAGAGTAAAGATCATGGTTACACTTTTTGTCTTGAGTGCTTGATGAACTATGGTGGAGATGGACTTCCTTCACAAGGGACTTAGCGTATTGTGTTGGATGGAGGAGGCTTGATAGCTTCGGCTTGGAAGGAGTAACCTTGCTTGCTTCGGCTTGGAATGGTAAAGGATGTGCTTCGGCTTTGTAATGAACTTTGGGGTGTTTATGGTGGAAGAGTATTTGTGTAGAGCTTTGGCTTGTAAAATGAGAGATGGGAATGAATGAGGCCGGCCTCCTTGTATTTATAGGGCAAGGATGTTGCTCTTCTCTCTTCCACCTTGCCTTGCTTCATTAAATGCAAGCAATGATCATTAAGGCAAGTCACCATGCAAGTCACCATGTGTGATGATCATTTGTGAACCCTAAGCAAGAGTCACCATGGCAAGTCACCATTTGTGAACCCTAAGCAAAGAGTCACCATGGCAAGTCACTCCCTTAGTCATCTTTTCATTAAATGCAAGCAAGAGTCACCAAAGTGAGTCATGGCTTGATATTGTTGACTTTTCCTCTTCCCCACTTTGCTTCCTAGCCGAACTAGATGGTAATGGGCTTGATAATGGGCCGAAACAAGAGTTGAGAATTCAGCCCACAATTTGCTTTGTGGCCCGGCCCATTTTCGGAGGTCCAAAATCGCAAAAATCGCAAAATCGCCGAAATTCCTCCGAATTGCGTCGATATTAATCTCCACCGTAATAAACTTCAAAATAACAATTTAAATAAGGAAAACATAAAACTAAGATAATAACATAGCTAAACGTAAAGGGAAATGCGGTAAGAAACGAGCATAAAATGCGTATATCAATCGAGTGCATAAAACAGGTGCCGATATACGCGAAGTTTCTCAAAGAATTATGCACACAGAGGAGGCAAACTCGAGAGAAGGAGGTTGTGAAGGTGAACGCAACCGTTTCGGCGGTTTTACAGCGTCGGCTACCCCCAAAACTGAAGGACCCAGGGACCTTTGCAGTTCCTTGCGTAATCGGTGACACCCACTTCGAAGACGTAATGCTTGATCTAGGAGCTTCCATCAACGTCATGCCTTACTATCTTTTCGAATCGATGGAGCTTGGAGATCTCAAGCAAGATGGTGTTGTCATCCAATTAGCCGATCGCACCCACAAATATCCGAGGGGATACGTAGAAGACGTTCTCGTGCAAGTCAACAACTTGATATTCCCAGCGGATTTTTATATCGTTGACATGGAAAAGAGTCCACTGAACACCACGCCACTACTACTTGGGCGGCCTTTCATGCGGACTGCGAGAACGAAGATTGATGTGTTTCAAGGCACTTTCTCCATGGAGATTGATGGAGAAAGAATCGAGTTCAACATCCTGGACAGGATGAAGTTTCCAATGTCGAGCGTAGCTGCCATTTCGACATACGATCCCGTGGATACCTTAGCACAAGGCTACCTCGACACCATCAATGAGGATGAACTCGACATGGCCATTCAACTTGGGCATGACGGCCTCATCGAGGCCTTACTAGAGCTTGAACCTCGTATTCAAGACATGGCCATGGCCCTAAATGCGGCACCACGAAAAGTAAGCTTTTCTCCTCCTTTACCAATTACTTTTGGTACTAATAAAATGGTTCCTTCCATCGTAGAAGCTCCAGTTTTAGAACTCAAGCTACTACCGGACCATCTGAAGTATGCGTACTTGGGCGAGAATGACACTTTACCCGTCATTATTTCGTCCGCGCTAGAAGAGGAGCAGGAGGAGAAGCTCGTGAGTATGCTCAAACGGTACAAACCCGCAATAGGCTGGACACTTGCGGACATCAAAGGAATAAATCCAGCAACATGTGTGCATAGGATTTTTCTTGAAGAAGGCACCAAGCCTACGCGGGAAGCGCAACGTCGGCTCCACCCTCCGATGATGGAGGTGGTAAAAAAGGAGGTAATTAAACTCATGGACTGTGGAGTTATTTACCCTATTTCTGATAGCCGTTGGGTTTCCCCAGTGCAGGTTGTACCTAAGAAATCGGGAATCACCGTCGTCGAGAATCTGGAAAATGAACTTGTGCCACAACGGACGATCACTGGACACCGAGTGTGCATTGATTACCGGAAGCTAAACGCTGCAACCAGCAAGGATCATTTTCCCTTACCATTCATCGACCAAATGCTGGAAAGATTAGCCGGCCATGCATTTTATTGTTTTCTCGACGGATATTCCGGCTACAACCAAATTAGCATTGCGGAGGAGGATCAAGAAAAGACAACGTTCACGTGCCCTTTCGGAACGTTTGCCTATCGCCGCATGCCATTTGGACTGTGTAACGCACCAGGTACATTTCAACGTTGCATGCTCTCAATTTTCTCCGAGTACATTGAAAAAATTATTGAAGTATTCATGGACGACTTTAGTGTATTTGGGAGTGATTTTGATGCATGCTTAAACAATTTAGAAAAAATTTTACAAAGATGCGTTGAAACGAACTTGGTGCTTAATTGGGAGAAGTGCCATTTTATGGTTACGCAAGGGATAGTGTTAGGTCATATTATTTCGGAAAAAGGGTTAGAAGTTGATAAATCTAAAGTAGATCTTGTGCGTCACTTACCCTCTCCAACTTCGGTTAGAGAGATTCGTTCATTTCTTGGACACGCAGGATTTTATCGCAGGTTTATCAAAGACTTTTCCCACATCTCGCGCCCTTTGTGTAAACTGCTGCAAAAGGAGACCCCGTTCGTCTTTGATGAAGAATGCAACGCTGCCTTCAACAAGTTGAAGGAGCTTCTCACGAGCGCTCCTATTTTATGCAGCCCTGATTGGTCTCTGCCATTTGAACTCATGTGCGACGCCTCGGATTATGCCGTAGGAGCCGTCTTGGGTCAGCGGAAGGACAAGAAGCCTTGCGTAATCTATTACGCCTCTCGGACGCTTGATGAAGCGCAAAGAAATTATACTACCACCGAGAAGGAGTTTCTTGCCGTGGTTTTTGCTTTAGATAAATTTCGATCTTATTTACTTCAAACTAAAGTAACTGTGTTTACCGATCATGCAGCTTTGAAGTATCTAATGCTCAAGAAGGACGCAAAACCACGACTTATCAGATGGATACTTCTACTCCAAGAATTCAACATCGAAATCAAGGACAAAAAGGGAGTAGAAAACGTCGTCGCTGACCACCTATCACGTTTGATAGGTGACCATGAGCCTGTCGAGATTGAAGAAACTTTTCCGGATGAAAAACTCTTCGGAATTGAGGTAACTACTTCAGAAACTCCTTGGTATGCAGATATCGTAAATTACTTAGTTACCGGTGAGTTTCTACCATGCATAAATTTCAACGTGACAAACTTAAGCATAATGCTAGAACCTTTATCTGGGATGAGCCTTATTTGTGGAAACAATGCTCCGATTTAGTAATTAGGAGATGTATCCCGGATAGTGAGTTTAAGCCCATTCTAGACTTTTGTCACAATGAAGCATGTGGGGGACACTTTGGTTCTAGGAGGACAGCCCTTAAGATTTTAGATTGCGGTTTCTTTTGGCCTAGTTTATTTCGCGATGCTCATGCATATTGTGCTGCATGTGATAAGTGCCAGAGATTCGGTAATTTAGGCCCTAGAGATCAAATGCCACAACACTACATATTTAATGTTGAAATTTTTGATGTGTGGGGCATTGATTTTATGGGACCATTTCCTCCCTCCAATGGTTTTACTTATATCTTACTCGCAGTAGATTATGTTTCTAAATGGGTGGAGGCAAAGGCCACCCGTACTAATGATTCGCGAGTTGTTGCAGATTTCCTACGAACTAACATTTTCAGTAGATTTGGAATGCCACGCGTTCTAATCAGCGATGGAGGAAGTCACTTTTGCAACCGCACGGTGGAAGCACTAATGAGGAAGTATGGCGTAAAACACAAGGTTTCCACACCATACCACCCTCAAACTAATGGAATGGCTGAAGTTTCCAACCGTGAGATCAAGAAGATTTTGGAGCGAACCGTCCGCCCAAACCGGAAAGATTGGAGTCAATGCTTAGACGATGCATTATGGGCTTACAGGACTGCCTACAAGACCCCCATTGGTATGTCACCTTTCCGATTTATTTATGGGAAGGCGTGCCATCTTCCGGTTGAATTGGAGCACAAGGCATGGTGGGCCGTGAAGAAATTCAACTTCGATCGAGATGCTGCATGCTTGCATCGGAAGCTACAACTATGTGAACTAGAAGAAATCAGAAATGATGCTTTCGACAATGCGTGGATTTACAAAGAGAAGACGAAAAAGATCCACGATCAGATGATTCGCGGGAAGAGTTTTGAACCTGGGCAGAAAGTATTGCTTTTCAATTCAAGACTTAAGCTCTTTCCGGGAAAGCTTCGCTCTCGATGGATGGGGCCATTCATAGTTTCTCAAGTTCTACCTCATGGAGCAGTTCTCATTCGATCTATCGACAAAGGCAGTGAGTTCAAAGTAAATGGCCATCGCTTGAAGCCCTATTTTGAGGCATTTGCGGAGCACACCGTGGAGGAGATGCAACTCCAAGAACCGGCCATTTCAAAAACAAAATGATGCATCACGTCCAAAGCCAACGACGTAAAACGAGCGCTCATTGGGAGGCAACCCAATAGGGAGACAACAGATTTGTTTTCTTCTCCCCTTTTAATTAATTTAATGGCTTTTTTCGTATTAAAATTAAAATTTTCGTAGATCCTATACTCCATTTTTAATTCTATACTTCTACTTTAGTACATTGAGGGCAATGTAGAGTTTAACTGTGGGGGAAGGGTTTACAATTTAATTGTGTCTAAATTAGTGTTTTTCAGAGTCTTTAGGACGCCCTTAACTAGTCGATGATGAAATTTGACCAATACGAACACATATGGCGTATGAATCACATGCATCGAATTCTTGTGCTAATTGAGATATTCTTTATGTTTTTAACATGTAGTAGATATGAATTGCAAAACATGGTACAGAAAATCGCATGCTTGAATAAGTTTTTTTAATCATATGAACCCTATGTGAGCTTTTGAGCTATCTGTTCTTTATTCGAGTGAATATGCATCCATTTCGTAGCTACTAGCTTATATATGCCTCATTTGATTGCTTGCCATAGATTTTAGTGAACTAGAGAATGCTAGAACTTACTCATGTCAATTTGCAAAGCTTTTAAGTTGATACATACTTTGATTTCGGAAATGATTAAAGGCATTTAGGATTTTCCACCACATTGCCATATATCCATGTATCCCAGTTGTACGCACAAGTTACGACACCCCTAGATAAACCAATTGAGCCCACGTTAAGCTTTTCTTTCATCACCATATATACCTAAACACTTACCCTAGTATAGAATATCCTTACCCTTGTTCCGGAAACTTGGTGAGAATTTTTCGAAACTAGCACATAAGATTATGGTTGGTAGGAAAGATTAAAAGAGTTAATGTGAGTAAGGGGAAAGTCTTGTCCAAATAGCTTAAAAAGTATGAGATTGCCAAAAAGAAAAAAAAATTATATTTGAGAGAATGAAAAGAAAAAAAAATTATTATCTCTCATGGCAATATGTTGTTTTCTAAAGTAGAAACCAATTGGATTAACGTCCCCCTTATTTTGCGGATTTGGAGATTACGACAAATTGAAGGCCCAAAAATAGAACAAAACATGGCCTTTGTCCTGTCCGAAAAGCTCAAAGGGTAGCTTAGATTGAAGTATACATGGTAACTTTCGAGTGGAAATGGAGGACGAATTTGGTGCTAGACTAAGTCGTTGGAACGTTTTTATCACCACATATCTAAAAATCGAATGCCTTAGCCTTAACCCCATTGCAACCTCACTAAAAGTCCTTTATGATCCTTAAAATGAGTAGCTTTCAATTAGTAGAGTAAGTTGCATGAGTAAGCTTATGGTTTTGGTTCATTTGTGCAAGTAATTAACTTCATTCATGTGGTTTTCGTTTAAATTCATATACACTTTAAGTGAACCCTTATCATGAGTAAAAAAATATGATGAGTGCATCCTTGTGAGTTGATTAAACCTTAATTCAAAGCAGGCACAGCTATAACATAACCATTGTTTTCTCTATGTCTTACTTGTTCATTACATAAATTATATCGCAATTATCTCTTGAATTCGTTGAGCATACACGTTGAAATTCATGTGAGCCATCGCCATATACTTATGCAAATTCTGAGACAAATTTTAGCTAAGGGCTTAGTTGTTCTTTGTTTTGTTTTAAACTCTTAGAGAGTCTTAGTTTAGTGTTTGCTAAGGGACTAGCAAAGTCTAAGTGTGGGGGAATTTGATATACCTTCCATTTTGGCATGGAAGCCTTTTGGTGAAGTTGAAAAGTCAACAATATCAAGCTTTGTGACTCATTTTAGTGACTAAGCTTTGTGATCATCACAAAAGATGACTTGCCATGTGACTTGCCATGGTGACTCTTGCTTAGGGTTTATAAATGGTGACTTGCATGGTGACTCTTGCTTAGGGTTCACAAATGATGATCACAAAAGGTGACTAAGGGAGTGACTTGCCATATTGATCATTACTTGCATTAAATGGAGGGAGGCAAGGTGGAAGAGAGAAGGCAACATCCCTTGCCTATATAAGAGAGGAGGCTGGCCATATATTATGCATCTCTCATTTTACAAGCAAAAACTCTACACAAATACTCCTCCACCATAAACACTTCAAGGATTCTCAAGCAAAGCCGAAGCACATCTTCTCCATCCAAGCCGAAGCAATCCTCCTCCATCCAACACAATACGCTAAGTCCCTTGTGAAGGAAATCCATCTCCACCGTAGATCATCAAGCATTCAAGACAAAAAGTGTAACCATGATCTTCACTTTCATTTCTTTTGCTTTGTATTTGAACCTTTTGATGTATTGGAATACATTTATGTATCAAATGAAGAACAAGTTTAGATTTGTGTTTTATGTGTTTAAACCGATTCATAAGTTGCACGTGTTTATGATTTCTAGCCTTTTATGCATGTTTGATACAATCTTAAAGCTTCGTAAGCATGTGTTAGAAAATACGCTAAGTCCCTCTCTTTCGCATGTTTCGATGATCGTATGTTGTTTAGGATGTTTATATGCTAAGTTGCATTCCTACTCAATTATTAAGCATGTATATTTAGTTAGAAGTTATGAATTTCGTAACTTACAAAAAGGTTTGATGCATGAAAAGGGTAGGCTAATAAGATGAGATGATCACATGTAATTAGTAGTGTAACTTCTTATTTTTAGCAAGCATAATTAAACTTTAAGTTTCTTGATTGTTGAAACTTGTCTATGAGTAAAACATGTTAGATGCCTAAGAGTTTTAGTTGTGTTTGCATGTTTTTGTACTTTAATTTCGTAGATTAAACAACCAACTTCCAATCCCCCCAAACATTTACATTTCCGCTTATTAACGAAACCATGCATGCGCCCTTAATTCCCCGGATAAAGAACGATCCCTACTCGCCAATATTACAAATGACAAAAGAAGGGTTTAAATTGCAATGCGCGTAATCTGTGTTTTTAAGTTAACGTGAATGCATGTTTTGCGCGTATCAGGTGCCTCTTTTGTTTGTCTATCTCCTTAACCCTTCATGAAGTGTGGATTTTATCACCACACGCCATAACCTAAGTGAAGTTATGGGCATGAGGTTGTGGGCGGAGTTTACAAACATTTGAGATTGTATACTATCTTGTGATTTTGAGTAATAATTGGTCATGATGTCTAGAAGGGTTATGAATGGTGACTGGTTTTGAACTAAGAAAACAGAACACCATTGGAGTACATACTCTTACGAGTAAGCCTTGGGGTGTTTCTAAGAACAACAATGGAGTATATACTCTTATGAGTTAGCCTCAGGTTGTTCCCAGAAATTAGTTCTCACCTCTTGCGTTACATCTATCCCAACTGGTCATTTCCAACAATTACGAGAATTAACGATAGTTAGTATACATTTTCGCGCGGGCCGCACGGACAAGAGATTTACTCAATAACTAAATCGTGTATTCCTTTTAAATCTTAGGCGCACTCAATTCGTAGACGCACTTAAATTGATTTACATTGAGTACGAGTATTGGTTATTAAGTTTCGTTCTTTGGAATAGGGAGGTGCCTCTTTTTCTGGTTTATCTCCTTAACCCCTCATGAAGTGTGGATTTCATCACCACACGCCATAACCTAAGTGAAGTTATGGGCATGAGGTTGTGGGCGGAGTTTACTAAGGACTTGAGATTATATACTATCTCAAAAATTTGGCTGATTGTTGGATATGGTGAGTGGGTTTATGATTGGTGCCGGGTTTCGGATCTAAGCAATAGAACACCATTGGAGTATATACCATAACTGGTTAGCCTCGGGGTGTCTCTAAGAACATCAATGGAGTATATACTCTTACGAGTTAGCCTCAGGTTGTTCTAAATATTAGTCCTTACCTCTCGCGTTATCTCTATCCCTACTTGCCATTTCTAAACGTAACTAAGCTGAATTAGCGAGAGTCAGTATACATTTTCGCGCGGGCCGCACGTCCAAGAAATTTACCGAATGATCATTTCGAGTACTCTCTGTAAATCATAAGTGCATATAAATACGGACAATACATGAACTTAATAAATACGACATAATCCTTTAAAAGATGGTATATAGGATTATGCATGCTTACACCTCTTGGAATCAGACTTCATCTTTCGATGAACGAGACCCATTGCACAGTGGAGAGCCTCTGCACCACGTATCATCGGGGCCAAAGGAAAATAAATAATACTTAGTCAAATTTGTGTGTTTTTCTTTTTGCATTAAAATCGGTAAAGGACTAACAAAACGTTACATTTAGCTTGCATAACCTCTCTAAAGCTTTATGATGCTCGGATTTCACTACCGAGTACCCTAACCTAAGAGAAGTTAGGGGCATAAGACCGAAGAAGAGGTCATTCTTTGCAATCATATTTTAAGCACGTAACTCGTGTGTTTTTTGCAGGTTCTAACAATTTCTCTTATGCATTCACTCCATTTTTCACGTAGGATTGTTGTTTGATGCATTTTATTTAATGAGAATGTGTTGTGCATAAATTCAATGTGAATTATTGTTTGCTTGCATTTGAACCATGTTTATATATGTTCTAACTAAATTCTTAGCTTTTACATTATATAGTGTTAATTTGCAGAAAACGTGTCTTAGTTCATTACATTCATTTGCATAACCCTTAAAATTGATTAGATCATTTGCATTTCTTAGTAAATTACATTTAGTGTCTTAAACTTCATAAATTTTGTGTATTTTAGTAGTTTTTAAGTCTTTTTGAGTTTTTATAGTTTGTTTCGGTAGTTTTACTATTTTATTTGTTATTTGTTTCGCTTTGCTTTCTTTATATGTTTTACGTTTTTTGGTTAGTATCTCTATATTCATTACATATTCTTTTTGATACTAACACTTGGTCTTTGGTGGATGCTCAGGCTAATGAATGTCCGATCAGAATCCTGGACCATCTAAAACAAAGTTTGAGGAAATCGCAGAGAGGATAGCTAGACTTAGAGCTCAATCAGAACCGCTGGATTATCCCATTATTGAGGAAGGTTCCGATTCTTCACATTCATCAACTGAACATAATTCAGAGCCGGAAGCACAAGAAGTCAATATGGCCAATGCAGGACAATCCCTTCGTCAGCGCACCTGCTCAACCGAATGGAGCAGCGGGCCTTCAAGCATTTCTTTTCCACCACCGGGGGAAAACATGAAGGACATCGAGCTGAAGAGTGGTTTCCTCCACCGACTGCCCATTTTTCACGGACTTTCAAATGAACATCTGAATAAGCATCTCAAACAATCCCAATTTGTTTGTAACAGCATGAAGCCAGCCGATGCTGATACGGAGCTCTTCAAGCTTAAAGCATTCCCATTCACCCTAACCGACAGGGCCGAGTCTTGGCTCATGGAACTACCGCCGCACCATATTACCACATGGAAGCAACTTGCGGACATGTTCCTGGCGAAGTACTGATACGCGCAAAACATGCATTCACGTTAACTTAAAAACACAGATTACGCGCATTGCAATTTAAACCCTTCGTTTGTCATTTGTAATATTGGCGAGTAGGGATCGTTCTTTATCCGGGGAATTAAGGGCGCATGCATGGTTTCGTTATTATGCGGAAATGTAAATATTTGGGGGGGATTGGAAGTTGGTTATTTAATCTACGAATTTAAAGTACATAACATGCAAACACAACTAAAACTCTTAGGCATCTAACATGTTTTACTCATAGACAAGTTTCAACAATCAAGAAACTTAAAGTCTAATTATGCTTGCTAAAAATAAGAAGTTACACTATTAATTACATGTGATCAACTCATCTTATTAACCTACCCTTTTCATGCATCAAACCTTTGTGTAAGTTGCGAAATTCATAACTTATAACTAAGTACACATGCTTGATAATTGTGTAGGAATGCAACTTAGCGTATAAACATCCTAAACAACATACGATCATCGAAACATGCAAAAGAGAGGGACTTAGCGTATTTTCTAATACATGCATTCGAAGCTTTAAGATTGTATCAAACATGCAAAAAAAGCTATAAATCATAAACACATGCATATTACAAATCGGTTTAGGCACATGAAACACAAATCTAAACTTGTTATTCATTTGATACACAAATCTAAACTTTCTAAACTTGTTATTCCAATACATCAAAAGATTCACATACAAAGCTAAAGAAATGAAAGTGAAGATCATGGTTACACTTTTTATCTTGAGTGCTTGATGAACTACGGTGGAGATGGACTTCCTTCACAAGGGACTTAGCGTATTGTGAGGGATGGAGGATGGTTTGCTTCGGCTTGGAAGGATGGAGGAACCCTAGCTTGCTTCGGCCTTGAATGGAGGAAGATGATGCTTCGGCTTGGTGTGTGAACTCTTAAGTGTTTAATGGTGGAGGAGTATTTGTGTAGAGCTTTGCTTAGTAAAATGAGTGATGGATCTGTTTTATGGCTGGCCTCCTCCCTTATATAGGCAAGGGATTCATGCCTTCTCTCTTCCACCTTGCCTCCTCCATTTAATGCATGCAATGATCATTAAGGCAAGTCACACACTTAGTCACACACTTAGTCACCATTGCCGAACCCTAAGCATGAATCACCTAGCTTGTCACCATGGCAAGTCATCTTTTCATTCAATGCAAAGCAAGAGTCACCTAGTGTAGTCACCATTTGGGAACCCTAAGCATGAATCACCATGTGTAGTCACCATTTGTGATTATTAGCTTGATAATGTTGACTTGCCCTTTCAAAACAAGACTTTTCCTCTTCACCAAAAGGCATCTAGGCCGAATTACATGGGTTTGGGCTTGTTAATGGGCCGAAACAAGAGTTGAGAAATCGGCCCATAATGTGCTTTTTGGGCCGGCCCATTTTTCGTGGTCCGAAATCGCAAAAATCGCAAAATCGCCGAAATTCCTCCGAATTGCGCCGTTATTAATCTCCACCGTAAATATCTTCAAAATAACAATTTAAGTAAGGAAAACATAAAAACTAAGATAATAACATAGCTAAACGAAAAGGGAAATGCGTTAAGAAACGGGCATAAAATGCGTATATCAAATTCCCCCACACTTAGACTTTGCTAGTCCCTTAGCAAACACTAAGTTAAACTAAGACTCTCTAAGAATTTAAAACAAAAGAAAGAACAACTAAGCCCTTAGCTAAAATTTGTCTCAGAATTTGCATAAGTATATGGCGATGGCTCACATGAATTTCAACGTGTATGCTCAACGAATTCAAGAGATAATTGCGATATAATTTATGTAATGAACAAGTAAGACATAGAGAAAACAATGGTTATGTTATAGCTGTGCATGCTTTGAATAAAGGTTTAATCAACTCACAAGGATGCACTCATCATATTTTTCACTCATGAAAATGGTTCACTTAAAGTGTATATGAATTGAAATGAAAACCACATGAATAAAGTTTGATTATTTGCACAAATGAACCAAAACCATAAGCTTACTCATGCAACTTACTCTACTAATTGAAAGCTACTCATTTTAAGGATCATAAAGGACTTTTAGTGAGGTTGTAATGGGGTTAAGGCTAAGGCATTCGAAATTTAGATATGTGGTGATAAAAACGTTCCAACGACTTAGTCTAGCACCATATTAGTCCTCCATCTCCATTTGTATGTTACCATGTATACTTCAAGCTAATCTACCCTTTGAGCTTTTCGGACAGGACAAAGGCCATATTTTGTTCTATTTTTGGGCCTTCAATTTATCGTAATCTCCAAATCTGCAAATAAGGGGGACGTTAATCCAATTGGTTTCTACTTTAGAACACAACATATTGCCATGAGAGATACTAGTTTTTTTTTCTTTTCATTCTCTCAAATATAATTTTTTCTTTTCTTTTTGGCAATCTCATACTTTTTAAGTTTATTTGGACAAGTCTTTCCCCTTACTCACATTAACTCTTTCAATCTTTCCTACCAAACCATAATCTTATGTGCTAGTTTCGAAAAATTCTCACCAAGTTTCCGGAACAAAGGTAAGGATATTCTATACTAGGGTAAGTGTTTAGGTATATATGGTGATAAAAGAAAAGCTTAACGTGGGCTCAATTGGTTTATCTAGGGGTGTCGCAACTTGTGCGTACAAATGGGATACATGGATATATGGCAATGTGGTGGAAAATCCTAAATGCCTTTAATCATTTCCAAAATCAAAGTATGTATCAACTTAAAAGCTTTGCAAATTGACATGAGTAAGTTCTAGTATTCTCTAGTTCATTAAAATCTATGGCAAGCAATCAAATGAGGCATATATAAGCTAGTAGCTACGAAATGGATGTATATTCACTCGAATAAAGAACAGATAGCTCAAAAGCTCACATAGGGTTCATATGATTAAAAACTTATTCAAGCATGCGATTTCTGTACCATGTTTTTGCAATTCATATCTACTACATGTTAAAAACATATAGAATATCTCAATTAGCACAAGAATTCGATGCATGTGATTTATACGCCATGTGTTCGTATCGGTCAAATTTCATCATCGACTAGCTAAGGGCATCCTAAAGACTCTGAAAAACACTAATTTAGACACAATTAAATTATAAACCCTTCCCCCACACTTAAACTCTACATTGCCCTCAATGTAGTAAAGTAACAGTATAGAATTAAACATGGAGTATAGGATCTACGAAAATTCTAGTTTAAAATACAAAAGCCATTAAATTAAGTAAAAGGGGAGAAGAAAACAAATATGTTGTCTCCCTATTGGGTTGCCTCCCAATGAGCGCTCGTTTTACGTCGTTAGCTTTGGACGTGATGCATCATTTTGTTTTTGAAATGGCCGGTTCTTGGAGTTGCATCTCCTCCACTGTGTGCTCCGCAAATGCCTCAAAATAGGGCTTCAAGCGATGGCCATTTACTTTGAACTCACTACCTTTGTCGATAGATCGAATGAGAATTGCTCCATGAGGTAGAACTTGAGAAACTACGAATGGCCCCATCCATCGAGAGCGAAGCTTTCCCGGAAAGAGCTTAAGTCTTGAATTGAAAAGTAATACTTTCTGCCCAGGTTCAAAACTCTTCCCGCGAATCATCTGATCGTGGATCTTTTTCGTCTTCTCTTTGTAAATCCACGCATTGTCGAAAGCATCATTTCTGATTTCTTCTAGTTCATTAAGTTGTAGCTTCCGATGCAAGCCTGCGGCATCTCGATCGATGTTGAATTTCTTCACGGCCCACCATGCCTTGTGCTCTAATTCAACCGGAAGATGGCACTCCTTTCCATAAATTAATCGGAAAGGTGACATACCAATGGGGGTCTTGTAGGCAGTCCTGTAAGCCCACAATGCATCGTCTAAGCATTGACTCCAATCTTTCCGGTTTGGGCGGACGGTTCGCTCCAAAATCTTCTTGATCTCACGGTTGGAAACTTCAGCCATTCCATTTGTTTGAGGGTGGTATGGTGTGGAAACCTTGTGTTTTACGCCATACTTCCTCATCAGTGCTTCCACCGTGCGGTTGCAAAAGTGACTTCCTCCATCGCTGATTAGAACGCGTGGCATTCCAAATCTACTGAAAATGTTAGTTCGTAGGAAATCTGCAACAACTCGCGAATCATTAGTACGGGTGGCCTTTGCCTCCACCCATTTAGAAACATAATCTACTGCGAGTAAGATATAAGTAAAACCATTGGAGGGAGGAAATGGTCCCATAAAATCAATACCCCACACATCAAAAATTTCAACATTAAATATGTAGTGTTGTGGCATTTGATCTCTAGGGCCTAAATTACCGAATCTCTGGCACTTATCACATGCAGCACAATATGCATGAGCATCGCGAAATAAACTAGGCCAAAAGAAACCGCAATCTAAAATCTTAAGGGCTGTCCTCCTAGAACCAAAGTGTCCCCCACATGCTTCATTGTGACAAAAGTCTAGAATGGGCTTAAACTCACTATCCGGGATACATCTCCTAATTACTAAATCGGAGCATTGTTTCCACAAATAAGGCTCATCCCAGATAAAGGTTCTGGCATTATGCTTAAGTTTGTCACGTTGAAATTTATGCATGGTAGACGGAAACTCACCGGTAACTAAGTAATTTACGATATCTGCATACCAAGGAGTTTCCGAAGTAGTTACCTCAATTCCGAAGAGTTTTTCATCCGGAAAAGTTTCTTCAATCTCGACAGGCTCATGGTCACCTATCAAACGTGATAGGTGGTCAGCGACGACGTTTTCTACTCCCTTCTTGTCCTTGATTTCGATGTTGAATTCTTGGAGTAGAAGTATCCATCTGATAAGTCGTGGTTTTGCGTCCTTCTTGAGCATTAGATACTTCAAAGCTGCATGATCGGTAAACACAGTTACTTTAGTTTGAAGTAAATAAGATCGAAATTTATCTAAAGCAAAAACCACGGCAAGAAACTCCTTCTCGGTGGTAGTATAATTTCTTTGCGCTTCATCAAGCGTCCGAGAGGCGTAATAGATTACGCAAGGCTTCTTGTCCTTCCGCTGACCCAAGACGGCTCCTACGGCATAATCCGAGGCGTCGCACATGAGTTCAAATGGCAGAGACCAATCAGGGCTGCACAAAATAGGAGCGCTCGTAAGAAGCTCCTTTAACTTGTTGAAGGCAGCGTTGCATTCTTCATCAAAGACGAACGGGATCTCCTTTTGCAGCAGTTTACACAAGGGGCGGGAAATGTGGGAAAAGTCCTTGATAAACCTACGATAAAATCCTGCGTGTCCAAGAAATGAACGAATCTCTCTAACTGAAGTTGGAGAGGGTAAGTGACGCACAAGATCTACTTTAGATTTATCTACTTCTAATCCTTTTTCGGAAATAATATGACCTAACACTATCCCTTGCGTAACCATGAAATGGCACTTCTCCCAATTAAGCACCAAGTTCGTTTCAACGCATCTTTTTAAAATAGTTTCTAAATTGTTTAAACATGCATTAAAATCACTCCCAAATACACTAAAGTCGTCCATGAATACTTCAATAATTTTTTCAATGTATTCGGAGAAAATTGAGAGCATGCAACGTTGAAATGTACCTGGTGCATTACATAGTCCAAATGGCATGCGGCGATAGGCAAACGTTCCGAACGGGCACGTGAACGTTGTCTTTTCTTGATCTTCCTCCGCAATGCTAATTTGGTTGTAGCCGGAGTATCCGTCGAGAAAACAATAAAATGCATGGCCGGCTAATCTTTCCAGCATTTGGTCGATGAATGGTAATGGAAAATGATCCTTGCGGGTTGCAGCGTTTAGCTTCCGGTAATCAATACACACTCGGTGTCCAGTGATCGTCCGTTGTGGCACAAGCTCATTTTCCAGATTCTCGACGACGGTTATTCCCGATTTCTTGGGTACTACCTGCACTGGGGAAACCCAACGGCTATCAGAAATAGGGTAAATAACTCCACAGTCCATGAGTTTAATTACCTCCTTTTTTACCACCTCCATCATCGGAGGGTGGAGCCGACGTTGTGCTTCCCGCGTAGGCTTGGTGCCTTCTTCAAGGAAAATCCTATGCACACAGGTTGCTGGATTTATTCCCTTGATGTCCGCGAGTGTCCAGCCTATTGCGGGTTTGTACCTCTTGAGCACACTCACGAGCTTCTCCTCCTGTTCCTTTTCTAGCGCGGACGAAATAATGACCGGTAAAGTTTCATTCTCGCCCAAGTATGCATACTTCAGATGGTCCGGTAGTAGCTTGAGTTCTAAAACGGGAGCTTCTACAATGGAAGGAACCATTTTATTAGTACCAAAAGTAATTGGTATAGGAGGAGAAAAGCTTACTTTCCGTGGTGCGGCATTTAGGGCCATGGCCATGTCTTGGATTCGAGGTTCAAGCTCTAGTAAGGCCTCGAGAAGGCCGTCATGTCCAAGTTGAATGGCCATGTCGAGTTCATCCTCGTTGATGGTGTCGAGGTAACCTTGTGCTAAGGTATCCACGGGATCGTATGTCGAAATGGCAGCTATGCTCGACATTGGAAACTTCATCCCGTCCAGGATGTTGAACTCGATTCTTTCTCCATCAATCTCCATGGAGAAAGTGCCTTGGAAAACATCAATCTTCGTCCTCGCAGTCCGCATGAAAGGTCGCCCAAGTAGCAATGGCGTGGTGTTCAGTGGACTCTCTTCCATGTCAACTATGTAAAAATCGGCTGGGAATATCAAGTTGTTGACTTGTACGAGAACGTCTTCTACGTATCCCCTCGGATACTTGTGGGTGCGATCGGCTAACTGGATGACAACACCATCTTGCTTGAGATCTCCAAGCTCCATTGATTCGAAAAGATAGTAAGGCATGACGTTGATGGAAGCTCCGAGATCAAGCATCACGTCTTCAAAGTGGGTGTCACCGATTACGCAAGGAACTGCAAAGCTCCCTGGGTCCTTCAGTTTTGGGGGTAGCCGACGCTGCAAAACCGCCGAAACGGTTGCGTTCACCTTCACGACCTCCTTCTCTCGAGTTTGCCTCCTCTGAGTGCATAATTCTTTCAGAAACTTGGCGTATATAGGCACTTGCTTTATGCACTCGATCAAGGGCAAATTCACTTGCACCTTTCGGAAGATGTCCAGGATATCTTCATATTGGGCATCCTTCTTCTTTGATTTTGCTAATCTGCTTGGGAAAGGTGCAACAGCAAACGGAGAATTAGTAATCACCGTATTTGAAGGAATAGGGCTTTTACCTTTGATTGGGGTAGGTTGTGGAGGTGATTGTGCCTTGGTGACAGTAGGCGTCACCTTCTTTTTCTCGGCCTCTTGAATTGCCGGATCGATCTCATCTTCTTCTTCGTTGGTGATGTCCTCAATGGTGACTTCATCAAGATGAGATCGCTTGGTCTTTGGCTCTTCAAGTGTCTTCCCACTCCTTGTGACTATAGCATTCACGTTTCTTTGATTAGGAGTGGTTTGAGGTGGAAGCCGACCGGTTTCTTTGATTTGCCCCATGAAATCAACAAGTTGGCCGAGTTGCTTCTTCACTTCAGTGATGTCGCGGCCATGTGAGTCAAGTGTCTCCTTTGTCTTCGATTGTCCGTCGAGGAGAACTTGAGTTGAGGCCGAAAGTTGCGACAACATCTTGTCGTAATCCGGATTGGTGAAGGGTTGTGATGACGAACCATGCTGCATCGGTGGTCGTGGTTGAAATGGAGGGCGTTGGTAGCTTTGTTGAGGTTGAGATGCTGGAGGGTTTAAAGTTCCCTCGTTGCTGCTCCATCTAAAACCTGGATGATCACGGTTGACATAGTTGTTGTAGTTGTTATACCTTTGTCCTCCCTGATATCCGCCGATGGCGTTAGCGTGCTCCGGCTCGCTTGCCTGCTCCTGCGCTTGAGGGCATTGGTCATTGTGGTGACCGTGTGTTTGACATATGCCGCAAACAGGCCGTTGAGTTGCCTTCGCTCTTGTCGTCTCGAGTTCTAACACCTTCTCTAGCATATGAGCTAGTTTGTCGTACTTCTCGTCCGCGTCGGTTGTTGAACTCGCCTCACCGACTGCTCGTCTGTTGGACATTCCGTATTGTGCATCATTATTCGCCCGATTTTCAAGGAGAGTTCTGGCTTCGATTTCGGTTAAGTCCATGAATGCACCTGTAGCTGCTGCATCTAGCAATTCCCTATCGATCGGCTTGAGACCATCGTAAAAGTAATTCATGAGATTGGTCTCGGAAAATCCATGCGATGGGCAAGTGGCACACAAAACCTTGAATCGGTCGTAATATTGGCCGAAGGTCTCGTCCAATTTCTGTGTGATGCCAGTGATTTGCTTTCTCAAGACGGTGATTTTTGAGGCCGGGAAGTACTTCGCTAGGAACATGTCCGCAAGTTGCTTCCATGAAGTGATATGGTTCGGCGGTAGTTCCATAAGCCAAGACTCGGCCCTGTCGACTAGGGTGAATGGAAATGCCTTCAGCTTGAAGAGCTCCGTATCAGCATCGGCTGGCTTCATGCTGTTACAAACAAATTGGAATTGTTTGAGATGCTTGTTTGGATCTTCATTGGAAAGTCCGTGAAAAATGGGTAGTCGGTGGAGGAAACCACTCTTCAGCTCGACTTCTTTCATGTTTTCCCCCGGTGGTGGAAAAGCAATGCTTGAAGGTCCGCTGCTCCATTCGGTTGAGCAGGTGCGCTGGCGAAGAGACTGTCCTGCATTGGCCATGTTGATTTCTTGTGCTTCTGCTTCTGAATTGTGGTCGGTTGATGAGGCTAAAGTATGGTCGGTTGATGAATGTGAAGACTCGGAACCTTCCTCGATGATGGGATGATCCAGGATGTCAGTTTGAGCTTTAAGTCTCGCTATTCTCTCTGCGATCTCCTCAAACTTTGTTCTAGATGGTCCAGGATTCCGATCGGACATTCATTAGCCTGAGCATCCACCAAAGACCAAGTGTTAGTATCAACAATTAATATGAGATATATAGAGGAATACTAACCAAAATTGTAAAGCATATTTAGAAAACAAAGGGATAACAAATAAAATAGTAAAACTATCAAAACATACTATAAATACACACAAATACTTAAAAACTACTAATACACAAAATTTATAATAGTTAAGACACTATATGTATTTTACTAAGTAATGCAAATGATTTAATCAATTTTATGGGCTATGCAAAAGAATGTAATAAACTAAGACACATGTTTTCTGCAAATTAAAACTATATAATGCTAAACCCAAGAATTTAGTTAGAACATATATAAACAAAGTTCAAATACAAGCAAACAATAATTCACATCGAATTTATGCACCACACATTTTTTTTCAATAAAATGCATTAAACAACAATCCTACGTGAAAGATGGAGTGCATGCATAAGAGAAAACGTTAGAACCTGCAGAAAACACACGAGTTACGTGCTAAAAAAAAAATGAATGCAAAGAATGACCTCTTCTTCGATCTTATGTCCCTAACTTCACTTAGGTTAGGGTACTCGGTAGTGAAATCCGAGTATCATAAAGCCTAAGAGAGGTTATGCAAGCTAAGTAGTGGTTGTTAGTCCTTTACAGTTTTTAATGCACATATAAACACAAAAATTTGACTAAGTTTTATTTATTTCCTTTGGACCCGATGGTACGTGGTGCAGAGGCTCTCGACTGTGCAATGGGTCTCGTTCATCCGAAGATGAAGTCTGATTCCAGGAGGTCTAAGCATGCATAATCCGATATACCATCTATTTAAAGGATTATGTCGTATTTATCAAGTTCGTATTTATCCGTATTCGTATGCACTTATGATTTACAGAGAGTACGCGAAATGATCATTCGGTAAATTTCTTGGACGTGCGGCCCGCACGAAAATATATACCGACTACAATTCAGCTTAGTTACGTTTAGAAATGGTTAGTAGGAATAGAGATAACGCGAGAGGTAAGGACTAATATTTAGAACAACCCGAGGCTTACTCGTAAGAGTATATACTCCAATGTTGTTCCTAGAACCACCCCGAGGCTAACCAGTTACGGTATATACTATAATGGTGTTCTATTGCTTAGATCCGAAACCCGGCACCAATCATAAACCCATTCACCATATCCAACAATCAGCCAAATTTGTGAGATAGTATATAATCTCAAGTTCTTAGTAAACTCCGCCCACAACCTCGTGCCCATAACTTCACTTAGGTTATGGCGTGTGGTGATGAAATCCACACATCACGAAGGGTTAAGGAGATAAACCAGAAAAAGAGGCACCACCTATTCCAAAGAACGAAACTTTATAACCAATACTCGTACTCAATGTAAATCAATTTAAGTACGTCTACGTTTTGATTGCGCCTATGATTTAAAAGGAATACACGACTTAGTTATTGAATAAATCTCTTGTCCGTGCGGCCCGCGCGAAAATGTATACCATCTATCGTTAATCCTCGTAATTGTTGGAAATGACCAGTTGGGATAGATGTAACGCGAGAGGTGAGAACTAATTTCTGGGAACAACCTGAGGCTAACTCGTGAGAGTATATACTCCATTGTTGTTCTTAGAAACACCCCGAGGCTTACTCGTAAGAGTATGTACTCCATTGGTGTTCTGTTTTCTTAGTTCAAAACCCGTCACCATTCATAACCCTTCTAGACATCATAACCAACTCTTACTCGAACTCACAAGATAGTATACAATCTCAAGTGTTTGTAAACTCCGCCCACAACCTCGTGCCCATAACTTCACTTAGGTTATGGCGTGTGGTGATGAAATCCACACATCACGAAGGGTTAAGGAGATAGACAAACAAAAGAGGCACCACCTATTCCATAGAGATTTATTTAATAACTAAGTACTAGTACTCAAATTAAATCAAAGACTATCCTTTAACATGGAAATAAATTATGCAAGTGTAAAATAAACTAAGTATGAATAAATTCGGCTAAGTAAAAGTAGGCATTGTAAACATGTATGAAAATTTCTCTAAGTATAAAAAATGAACAAGTATGTACTTCGAAAATTTAGACATGCTTTTAATCACAAATGTACAACGAAACATACAAAAACATTCTAATTCCCCGGCAGCGGCGCCAAAAATTGATACGCGCAAAACATGCATTCACGTTAACTTAAAAACACAGATTACGCGCATTGCAATTTAAACCCTTCGTTTGTCATTTGTAATATTGGCGAGTAGGGATCGTTCTTTATCCGGGGAATTAAGGGCGCATGCATGGTTTCGTTATTATGCGGAAATGTAAATATTTGGGGGGGATTGGAAGTTGGTTATTTAATCTACGAATTTAAAGTACATAACATGCAAACACAACTAAAACTCTTAGGCATCTAACATGTTTTACTCATAGACAAGTTTCAACAATCAAGAAACTTAAAGTCTAATTATGCTTGCTAAAAATAAGAAGTTACACTATTAATTACATGTGATCAACTCATCTTATTAACCTACCCTTTTCATGCATCAAACCTTTGTGTAAGTTGCGAAATTCATAACTTATAACTAAGTACACATGCTTGATAATTGTGTAGGAATGCAACTTAGCGTATAAACATCCTAAACAACATACGATCATCGAAACATGCAAAAGAGAGGGACTTAGCGTATTTTCTAATACATGCATTCGAAGCTTTAAGATTGTATCAAACATGCAAAAAAAGCTATAAATCATAAACACATGCATATTACAAATCGGTTTAGGCACATGAAACACAAATCTAAACTTGTTATTCATTTGATACACAAATCTAAACTTTCTAAACTTGTTATTCCAATACATCAAAAGATTCACATACAAAGCTAAAGAAATGTAAGTGAAGATCATGGTTACACTTTTTATCTTGAGTGCTTGATGAACTACGGTGGAGATGGACTTCCTTCACAAGGGACTTAGCGTATTGTGAGGGATGGAGGATGGTTTGCTTCGGCTTGGAAGGATGGAGGAACCCTAGCTTGCTTCGGCCTTGAATGGAGGAAGATGATGCTTCGGCTTGGTGTGTGAACTCTTAAGTGTTTAATGGTGGAGGAGTATTTGTGTAGAGCTTTGCTTAGTAAAATGAGTGATGGATCTGTTTTATGGCTGGCCTCCTCCCTTATATAGGCAAGGGATTCATGCCTTCTCTCTTCCACCTTGCCTCCTCCATTTAATGCATGCAATGATCATTAAGGCAAGTCACACACTTAGTCACACACTTAGTCACCATTGCCGAACCCTAAGCATGAATCACCTAGCTTGTCACCATGGCAAGTCATCTTTTCATTCAATGCAAAGCAAGAGTCACCTAGTGTAGTCACCATTTGGGAACCCTAAGCATGAATCACCATGTGTAGTCACCATTTGTGATTATTAGCTTGATAATGTTGACTTGCCCTTTCAAAACAAGACTTTTCCTCTTCACCAAAAGGCATCTAGGCCGAATTACATGGGTTTGGGCTTGTTAATGGGCCGAAACAAGAGTTGAGAAATCGGCCCATAATTTGCTTTTTGGGCCGGCCCATTTTTCGTGGTCCGAAATCGCAAAAATCGCAAAATCGCCGAAATTCCTCCGAATTGCGCCGTTATTAATCTCCACCGTAAATATCTTCAAAATAACAATTTAAGTAAGGAAAACATAAAAACTAAGATAATAACATAGCTAAACGAAAAGGGAAATGCGTTAAGAAACGGGCATAAAATGCGTATATCAAGTACTTCCCGGCCTCAAAGATCACCGTCTTGAGGAAGCAAATCACTGGCATTACGCAGAAATCGGACGAGACTTTCGGCCAATATTATGACCGAATCAAAGTTTTGTGTGCCACCTGCCCATCTCATGGATTTTCTGAGACCAATCTCATGAATTACTTTTATGATGGTCTCAAGGCGATCGATAGGGAATTGCTCGATGCAGCAGCTACCGGTGCATTCATGGACTTAAACGAAACCGAAGCTAGAACTCTTCTAGAGAATCGGGCGAACAACGATGCACAGTATGGAATGTCCAACAGAAGAGCAGTCGGCGAAGTTAGTTCTAAAACCGACGCGGATGAAAAATACGACAAACGAGCTCATATGCTAGAGAAGGTTTTAGAGCTCGAAACGACAAGAGCCAAAGCAACTCATGGACCTGTTTGTGGCATATGTCAATTACAAGGTCACCATAATGACCAATGCCCTCAAGCGCCAGAGCAAGCTAGCGAAATGGAGCACGCTAACGCCATCGGTGGATATCAAGGAGGCCAACGATACAACAACTACAACAATTTTGGCAACCGAGATCATTCCAAAATACACTAAAATCGTCCATGAATACTTCAATAATTTTTTCAATGTAATCGGAAAAAATTGAGAGCATGCAGCGTTGAAATGTACCTGGTGCATTACATAATCCAAATGGCATTCGGCGGTATGCAAACGTTCCGAAAGGGCATGTGAACGTTGTCTTTTCTTGATCTTCCTCCGCAATGCTAATTTGGTTGTAGCCGGAGTATCCGTCGAGAAAACAGTAAAATGCATGGCCGGCTAACCTTTCCAGCATTTGATCTATGAATGGTAATAGAAAATGATCCCTGTGAGTTGCGGCGTTGAGCCTCCTGTAAGCAATGCACACACGGTGTCCAGTGATTGTCCTTTGTGGCACGAGTTCATTCTCCAAATTTTCGACGACGGTGATTCCAGATTTCTTAGGTACAACCTGCACAGGGGAAACCCAACGGCTATCAGAAATAGGGTAAATAACTCCACAGTCCATGAGTTTAATTACCTCCTTTTTTACCACCTCCATCATGGGAGGGTGGAGCCGACGTTGTGCTTCCCTTGTAGGCTTGGTGCCTTCTTCTAGGAAAATCCGATGCACACATGTTGCTGGATTAATTCCCTTTATATCCGCAAGCGTCCAACCTATTGCTGTTTTGTACCTCTTAAGTACACTCACAAGTTTCTTCTCCTGCTCCTCCCCTAACGCAGACGAAATAATTACCGGCAAGGTTTCATGCTCGCCCAAGTACGCACACTTTAGATGATCCGGTAATAGCTTGAGTTCTAAAACTGGAGCTTCTACGATGGAGGGAACAATTTTGTTAATACCAAAAGTAATTGGTAATGGGGGAGAAAAACTTACTTTTCGTGGTGCGTTAGTTAGAACCATGGCCATTTCTTGAATTCGAGGCTTAAGCTCTATTAAGGCCTCGAAAAGGGCGTCATCCCCGAGTTGGATGGCCATGTCGAGTTCATCATCATTGATGGTGTCAAGGTGGCCTTGTGCTAAGGTATCGACGAGATCATATGTTGAGATGGAAGCCACACTTGACATCGGAAATTTCATCCCGTCTAATATGTTGAACTCGATTCTTTCTCCATCAATCTCCATGGAGAAAGTTCCCTGATAAACATCTATCTTCGTTCTTGCAGTCCGCATAAAGGGTCGTCCAAGAAGCAATGGCGTGGTGTTCAAAGGACTCTCCTCCATGTCAACGATATAAAAATCCGCTGGAAAAATCAGGTTGTTGACTTGTACAAGAACGTCTTCTACGTATCCCCTTGGATACTTGTGTGTACGATCGGCTAGTTGGATGACAACACCGTCTTGCTTGAGATCCCCAAGCTCCATTGACTTGTAGAGGTAGTAAGGCATGACGTTGATGGAGGCTCCAAGATCAAGCATTACGTCTTCGAAGTGTTTGTCACCAATTACGCAGGGAACTGCAAAACTCCCTGGATCCTTCAGTTTTGGGGGTAGCCGTCGTTGCAAAACCGCCGAAACGGTTGCATTCACCTTCACAACCTCCTTCTCTCGTGTTTGCCTCCTCTGTGTGCATAATTCTTTTAGAAACTTCGCGTATATTGGCACTTGTTTTATGCACTCGATCAAGGGCAAATTCACTTGCACCTTTCGAAAGATGTCCAAGATATCTTCATATTGATCATCTTTCTTCTTTGATTTTAATAATCTGCTAGGGAAAGGTGCAACAGCAAACGGAGAATTAGTAATAACCGTATTTGAAGGAATAGGGCTTTTACCTTTGATTGGGGTGGGTTGTGGAGGAGATTGTGCCTTGGTGACAATAGGCGTCACCTTCTTCTTTTCGGCTCCTTGAGTTGCCGAATCGATCTCATCTTCCTCCTCTTGAGTGATGTCTTCGATAGTTACGTTATCGAGATGAGATCTCTTGGTCTTTGGTTCTTCTAGTATCTTCCCACTCCTTGTGACAATGGCATTCACATTTCGTTGGTTAGGAGTGGTTTGAGGTGGAAGCCGACCAGTTTCTTTGCTTTGTCCCATGAAATCAACAAGTTGGCCAAGTTGCTTCTTCACTTCGATGGTGTCTCGGCCATGAGAATCCAATGTCTCCTTGGTCTTCGATTGTCCATCAAGGAGAACTTGTGTGGAGGCTGAAAGTTGTGACAACATCTTGTCATAATCCGGATTTGTGAAGGGTTGAGATGAAGAACCATGCTGCATCGGTGGTCTAGGCTGAAATGGAGGGCGTTGGTAGCTTTGTTGAGGTACTGGAGGATTCAAAGTTCCCTCTGTGAATAACATGTAGTAGATATGAATTGCAAAACATGGTACAGAAAATCGCATGCTTGAATAAGTTTTTTTAATCATATGAACCCTATGTGAGCTTTTGAGCTATCTGTTCTTTATTCAAGTGAATATGCATCCATTTCGTAGCTACTAGCTTATATATGCCTCATTTGATTGCTTGCCATAGATTTTAATGAACTAGAGAATGCTAGAACTTACTCATGTCAATTTGCAAAGCTTTTAAGTTGATACATACTTTGATTTCGGAAATGATTAAAGGCATTTAGGATTTTCCACCACATTGCCATATATCCATGTATCCCAGTTGTACGCACAAGTTACGACACCCCTAGATAAACCAATTGAGCCCACGTTAAGCTTTTCTTTCATCACCATATATACCTAAACACTTACCCTAGTATAGAATATCCTTACCCTTGTTCCGGAAACTTGGTGAGAATTTTTCGAAACTAGCACATAAGATTATGGTTGGTAGGAAAGATTAAAAGAGTTAATGTGAGTAAGGGGAAAGTCTTGTCCAAATAGCTTAAAAAGTATGAGATTGCCAAAAAGAAAAGAAAAAAATATATATATATTTGAGAGAATGAAAAGAAAAAAATTATATATCTCTCATGGCAATGTGTTGTGTTCTAAATATAAACCCTTTGGATTAATGTCCCCCTTATTTGCGGATTTGGAGATTACGACAAATTGAAGGCCCAAAAATAGAACAAATATGGTCATTGTCCTGTCCGAAAAGCTCAAAAGGGTAGTTTAGATTGAAGTATACATGGTAACATTCGAGTGGAGATGGAGGACGAATTTGGTGCTAGACTTAGTCGTTGGAACGTTTTTATCACCACATATCTAAATTTCCAATGCCTTAGCCTTAACCCCATTACAACCTCACTAAAAGTCCTTTATGATCCTTAAAATGAGTAGCTTTCAATTAGTAGAGTAAGTTGCATGAGTAAGCTTATGGTTTTGGTTCATTTGTGCAAGTAATTAACTCCATTGATGAGGTTTTTTGTTTAAATTCATATACACTTTAAGTGAACCCTTTTCATGAGTGAAAAATATGTTGAGTGCATCCTTGTGAGCTGATTAAACCTTTATTCAAAGCATGCACAACTATAACATAACCATTGTTTTCTCTATGTCTTACTTGTTCATTACATAATTATATCGCAATTATCTCTTGAATTCGTTAAGCATACAAAGTTGAAAATCATGTGAGCCATCGCCATACACTTAAAATTCTGAGACAAATTTTAGCTAAGGGCTTAGTTGTGTTCTTTCTTTTGTTTTAAATTTGTAGAGAGTCTTAGTTTAACTTAGTGTTTGCTAAGGGACTAGCAAAGTCTAAGTGTGGGGGAATTTGATATACGCATTTTATGCTCGATTCTTAACGCATTTCCCTTTACGTTTAGCTATGTTATAATCTTAGTTTTTATGTTTTTCTTATTTAGTTTGTTATTTTGAGGTTATTTACGGTGGAGATGAATAACGGCGCAATTCGGAGGAATTTCGGCGATTTTGCGATTTTTGCGTATTTTCTAACACATGCTTACGAAGCTTTAAGATTGTATCAAACATGCATAAAAGGCTAGAAATCATAAACACATGCAACTTATGAATCGGTTTAAACACATAAAACACAAATCTAAACTTGTTCTTCATTTGATACATAAATGTATTCCAATACATCAAAAGGTTCAAATACAAAGCAAAAGAAATGAAAGTGAAGATCATGGTTACACTTTTTGTCTTGAATGCTTGATGATCTACGGTGGAGATGGATTTCCTTCACAAGGGACTTAGCGTATTGTGTTGGATGGAGGAGGATTGCTTCGGCTTGGATGGAGAAGATGTGCTACGGCTTTGCTTGAGAATCCTTGAAGTGTTTATGGTGGAGGAGTATTTGTGTAGAGTTTTTGCTTGTAAAATGAGAGATGATCTTGAATGGTTCGGCCTCCCTTGGTATTTATAGGCAAGCATATGCCTTGCCTCTTTCGTCCACCTTGCTTGGTTCATTAAATGCAAGCCTTAGTCACCTAGCAAGTCATCCCCTTAGTCACGAAGTGTGATCATCATTCATGAACCCTAAGCAAGAGTCACCATGCTTAGTCACACCCTTAGTCACCATTGTGATGATCAAAGGCAAGAGTCACCAAGCTTAGTCACCATTTGTGAACCCAAAATAAGAGTCACCATGGCAAGTCATCTTTTGTGATCATTAGCTTGATAACTTGGACTTTTCAACTTCACCAACTTGCATCCTTGCCAAATTGATTGTGTTTGGGCTTGATAATGGGCCGAAACAAGAGTTGAGAAATCGGCCCATAATTTGCTTTTTGGGCCGGCCCATTTTTCGTGGTCCGAAATCGCAAAAATCGCAAAATCGCCGAAATTCCTCCGAATTGCGTCGTTATCAATCTCCACCGTAAATATCTTCAAAATAACAAATTAAATAAGGAAAACATAAAAACTAAGATAATAACATAGCTAAACGTAAAGGGAAATGCGTTAAGAAACGAGCATAAAATGCGTATATCAAATTCCCCCACACTTAAACTTTGCTAGTCCCTTAGCAAACACTAAGTTAAACTAAGACTCCCTAAGAATTTAAAAATAAAAGAAAGAACAATTAAGCCCTTAGCTATAATTTGTCTCAGAATTTGCATAAGTATATGGCGATGGCTCACATGAATTTCAACTTGTATGCTCAACGAATTCAAGAGATAATTGCGATATAATTTATGTAATGAACAAGTAAGACATAGAGAAAACAATGGTTATGTTATAGCTGTGCATGCTTTGAATAGAGGTTTAATCAACTCACAAGGATGCACTCATCATATTTTTCACTCATGAAAAGGGTTCACTTAAAGTGTATATGAATTTAAACGAAAACCACATGAATGAAGTTAATTACTTGCACAAATGAACCAAAACCATAAGCTTACTCATGCAACTTACTCTACTAATTGAAAGCTACTCATTTTAAGGATCATAAAGGACTTTTAGTGACGTTGTAATGGGGTTAAGGCTAAGGCATTCGAAATTTAGATATGTGGTGATAAAAACGTTCCAACGACTTAGTATAGCACCATATTCATTCCTCCATATCCATTTGAATGTTACCATGTATACTTCAAGCTAATCTACCCTTTGAGCTTTTCGGACAGGACAAAGGCCATATTTTGTTCTATTTTTGGGCCTTCAATTTATCGTAATCTCCAAATCCGCAAATAAGGGGGACGTTAATCCAATTGGTTTCTACTTTAGAACAACATATTTCCATGAGAGATAATAATATTTTTTTTTCTTTTCATTCTCTCAAATATAATTTTTTCTTTTCTTTTTGGCAATCTCATACTTTTTTAGCTATTTGGACAAGTCTTTCCCCTTACTCACATTAACTCTTTTAATCTTTCCTACCAAACCATAATCTTATGTGCTAGTTTCGAAAAATTCTCACCAAGTTTCTGGAACAAGGGTAAGGATATTCTATACTAGGGTAAGTGTTTAGGTATATATGGTGATGAAAAAAAAGCTTAACGTGGGCTCAATTGGTTTATCTAGGGGTGTCGCAACTTGTGCGTACAAATGGGATACATGGATATTTGGCGAAGTGGTGGAAGATCCTAAATGCCTTTAATCATTTCCAAAATCAAAGTATGTATCAACTTAAAAGCTTTGCAAATTGACATGAGTAAGTTCTAGCATTCTCTAGTTCATTAAAATCTATGGCAAGCAATTGAATGAGGCATATATAAGCTAGTAGCTACGAAATGGATGCATATTCACTTGAATAAAGAACAGATAGCTCAAAAGCTCACATAGGGTTCATATGATTAAAAACTTATTCAAGCATGCGATTTCTGTACCATGTTTGCAATTCATATATCTACTACATGTTAAAAACATATAGAATATCTCAATTAGCACAAGAATTCGATGCATGTGATTCATACGCCATATGTGTTTGTATTGGTCAAATTTCATCATCGACTAGTTAAGGGCATCCTAAAGACTCTGAAAAACACTAATTTAGACACAATTAAATTGTAAACCCTTCCCCCACACTTAAACTCTACATTGCCCTCAATGTACTAAAGTAAAAGTATAGATTTTAAGCATGAAGTATAGGATCTACGAAAATTTTAATTTAATATGCAAAAAGCCATTAAATTAATTAAAAGGGGAGAAGAAAACAAATCTGTTGTCTCCCTATTGGGTTGCCTCCCAATAAGCGCTTGTTTTACGTCGTTAGCTTTGGACGTGATGCATCATTTTTTTTTTGAAATGGCCGGTTCTTGGAGTAGCATCTCCTCTACGGTGTGCTCCGCAAATGCCTCAAAATAGGGCTTCAAGCTGATATACGCATTTTATGCTCGTTTCTTAACGCATTTCCCTTTACGTTTAGCTATGTTATTATCTTAGTTTTATGTTTTCCTTATTTAAATTGTTATTTTGAAGTTTATTACGGTGGAGATTAATATCGACGCAATTCGGAGGAATTTCGGCGATTTTGCGATTTTTGCGATTTTGGACCTCCGAAAATGGGCCGGGCCACAAAGCAAATTGTGGGCCGAATTCTCAACTCTTGTTTCGGCCCATTATCAAGCCCATTACCATCTAGTTCGGCTAGGAAGCAAAGTGGGGAAGAGGAAAAGTCAACAATATCAAGCCATGACTCACTTTGGTGACTCTTGCTTGCATTTAATGAAAAGATGACTAAGGGAGTGACTTGCCATGGTGACTCTTTGCTTAGGGTTCACAAATGGTGACTTGCCATTGTGACTCTTGCTTAGGGTTCACAAATGATCATCACACATGGTGACTTGCATGGTGACTTGCCTTAATGATCATTGCTTGCATTTAATGAAGCAAGGCAAGGTGGAAGAGAGAAGAGCAACATCCTTGCCCTATAAATACAAGGAGGCCGGCCTCATTCATTCCCATCTCTCAATTTACAAGCCAAAGCTCTACACAAATACTCTTCCACCATAAACACCCCAAAGTTCATTACAAAGCCGAAGCACATCCTTTACCATTCCAAGCCGAAGCAAGCAAGGTTACTCCTTCCAAGCCGAAGCTATCAAGCCTCCTCCATCCAACACAATACGCTAAGTCCCTTGTGAAGGAAGTCCATCTCCACCGTAGTTCATCAAGCACTCAAGACAAAAAGTGTAACCATGATCTTCACTCTCATTTCTTTAGCTTTGTATTTGAATCTTTTGATGTATTGGAATAACAAGTTTAGAAAGTTTAGATTTGTGTATCAAATGAATAACAAGTTTAGATTTGTGTTTCATGTGCCTAAACCGATTTGTAATATGCATGTGTTTGTGATTTATAGCTTTTTATGCATGTTTGATACAATCTTAAAGCTTCGAATGCATGTATTAGAAAATACGCTAAGTCCCTCTCTTTTGCATGTTTCGATGATCGTAAGTTGTTTAGGATGTTTATACGCTAAGTTGCATTCCTACACAATTATCACGCATGTGTATTTAGTTAGAAGTTATGAATTTCGCAAGTTACAAAAAAGGTTTGATGCATGAAAAGGGTAAGTTAATAAGATGAGTTGATCACATGTAATTAGTAGTGTAACTTCTTATTTTTAGCAAGCATAATTAGACTTTAAGTTTCATGATTGTTGAAACTTGTCTATGAGTAAAACATGTTAGATACCTAAGAGTTTTAGTTGTGTTTGCATGTTATGTACTTTAATTTCGTAGATTAAATAACCAATTTCCAATCCCCCCAAACTTTTATATTTCCGCTTAATTCCCCGGATAAAGAACGATCCCTACTCGCCAATATTACAAATCACAAAAGAAGGGTTTAAATTGCAATGCGCGTAATCGGTGTTTTTAAGGTCTACTGATCATTAACTTTAAATGCATGTTTTGCACGTATCACAAGCGATGGCCATTTACTTTGAACTCACTACCTTTGTCGGTAGATCGAATGAGAACTGCTCCATGAGGTAGAACTTGAGAAACTATGAATGGCCCCATCCATCAAGAGCGAAGCTTGCCCGGAAAGAGCTTAAGTCTTGAATTGAAAAGTAATACTTTCTGCCCAGCTTCAAAACTCTTCCCGCGAATCATCTGATCGTGGATCTTTTTGGTCTTCTCTTTGTAAATCCACGCATTGTCGAAAGCATCATTTCTGATTTCTTCAAGTTCACAAAGTTGAAGCTGCCGATGCAAGCCTGCTGCATCTCGATCGATGTTGAATTTCTTCACGGCCCACCATGCCTTGTGCTCCAATTCAACCGGAAGATGGCACGCCTTCCCATAAATTAATCGGAAAGGTGACATACCAATGGGGGTCTTGTAGGCAGTCCTGTAAGCCCACAATGCATCGTCTAAGCATTGACTCCAATCTTTCCGGTTGGGGCGGACGGTTCGCTCCAAAATCTTCTTGATCTCACGGTTGGAAACTTCAGCCATTCCATTTGTTTGAGGGTGGTATGGTGTGGAAACCTTGTGTTTTACGCCATACTTCCTCATTAGTGCTTCCACCGTGCGGTTGCAAAAGTGACTTCCTCCATCGCTGATTAGAACGCGTGGCATTCCAAATCTACTGAAAATGTTAGTTCGTAGGAAATCTGCAACAACTCGCGAATCATTAGTACGGGTGGCCTTTGCCTCCACCCATTTAGAAACATAATCTACTGCGAGTAAGATATAAGTAAAACCATTGGAGGGAGGAAATGGTCCCATAAAATCAATACCCCACACATCAAAAATTTCAACATTAAATATGTAGTGTTGTGGCATTTGATCTCTAGGGCCTAAATTACCGAATCTCTGGCACTTATCACATGCAGCACAATATGCATGAGCATCGCGAAATAAACTAGGCCAAAAGAAACCGCAATCTAAAATCTTAAGGGCTGTCCTCCTAGAACCAAAGTGTCCCCCACATGCTTCATTGTGACAAAAGTCTAGAATGGGCTTAAACTCACTATCCGGGATACATCTCCTAATTACTAAATCGGAGCATTGTTTCCACAAATAAGGCTCATCCCAGATAAAGGTTCTAGCATTATGCTTAAGTTTGTCACGTTGAAATTTATGCATGGTAGACGGAAACTCACCGGTAACTAAGTAATTTACGATATCTGCATACCAAGGAGTTTCCGAAGTAGTTACCTCAATTCCGAAGAGTTTTTCATCCGGAAAAGTTTCTTCAATCTCGACAGGCTCATGGTCACCTATCAAACGTGATAGGTGGTCAACGATGACGTTTTCTACTCCCTTCTTGTCCTTGATTTCGATGTTGAATTCTTGGAGTAGAAGTATCCATCTGATAAGTCGTGGTTTTGCGTCCTTCTTGAGCATTAGATACTTCAAAGCTGCATGATCGGTAAACACAGTTACTTTAGTTTGAAGTAAATAAGATCGAAATTTATCTAAAGCAAAAACCACGGCAAGAAACTCCTTCTCGGTGGTAGTATAATTTCTTTGCGCTTCATCAAGCGTCCGAGAGGCGTAATAGATTACGCAAGGCTTCTTGTCCTTCCGCTGACCCAAGACGGCTCCTACGGCATAATCCGAGGCGTCGCACATGAGTTCAAATGGCAGAGACCAATCAGGGCTGCATAAAATAGGAGCGCTCGTGAGAAGCTCCTTCAACTTGTTGAAGGCAGCGTTGCATTCTCCATCAAAGACGAACGGGGTCTCCTTTTGCAGCAGTTTACACAAAGGGCGCGAGATGTGGGAAAAGTCTTTGATAAACCTGCGATAAAATCCTGCGTGTCCAAGAAATGAACGAATCTCTCTAACCGAAGTTGGAGAGGGTAAGTGACGCACAAGATCTACTTTAGATTTATCAACTTCTAACCCTTTTTCCGAAATAATATGACCTAACACTATCCCTTGCGTAACCATAAAATGGCACTTCTCCCAATTAAGCACCAAGTTCGTTTCAACGCATCTTTGTAAAATTGTTTCTAAATTGTTTAAGCATGCATCAAAATCACTCCCAAATACACTAAAGTCGTCCATGAATACTTCAATAATTTTTTCAATGTATTCGGAGAAAATTGAGAGCATGCAACGTTGAAATGTACCTGGTGCTTTACACAGTCCAAATGGCATGCGGCGATAGGCAAACGTTCCGAAAGGGCACGTGAACGTTGTCTTTTCTTGATCCTCCTCCGCAATGCTAATTTGGTTGTAGCCGGAATATCCGTCGAGAAAACAATAAAATGCATGGCCGGCTAATCTTTCCAGCATTTGGTCGATGAATGGTAAGGGAAAATGATCCTTGCGGGTTGCAGCGTTTAGCTTCCGGTAATCAATGCACACTCGGTGTCCAGTGATCGTCCGTTGTGGCACAAGTTCATTTTCCAGATTCTCGACGACGGTGATTCCCGATTTCTTAGGTACAACCTGCACTGGGGAAACCCAACGGCTATCAGAAATAGGGTAAATAACTCCACAGTCCATGAGTTTAATTACCTCCTTTTTTACCACCTCCATCATCGGAGGGTGGAGCCGACGTTGCGCTTCCCGCGTAGGTTTGGTGCCTTCTTCAAGGAAAATCCTATGCACACAGGTTGCTGGATTTATTCCCTTGATGTCCGCGAGTGTCCAGCCTATTGCGGGTTTGTACCTCTTGAGCACACTCACGAGCTTCTCCTCCTGCTCCTCTTCTAGCGCGGACGAAATAATGACGGGTAAAGTGTCATTCTCGCCCAAGTACGCATACTTCAGATGGTCCGGTAGTAGCTTGAGTTCTAAAACTGGAGCTTCTACGATGGAAGGAACCATTTTATTAGTACCAAAAGTAATTGGTAAAGGAGGAGAAAAGCTTACTTTTCGTGGTGCCGCATTTAGGGCCATGGCCATGTCTTGAATACGAGGTTCAAGCTCTAGTAAGGCCTCGAGAAGGCCGTCATGCCCAAGTTGAATGGCCATGTCGAGTTCATCCTCATTGATGGTGTCGAGGTAGCCTTGTGCTAAGGTATCTACGAGATCATATGTCGAAATGGCAGCTACGCTCGACATTGGAAACTTCATCCCGTCCAGGATGTTGAACTCGATTCTTTCTCCATCAATCTCCATGGAGAAAGTGCCTTGAAACACATCAATCTTCGTTCTCGCAGTCCGCATGAAAGGTCGCCCAAGCAGCAGCGGCGTGGTGTTCAGTGGACTCTCTTCCATGTCAACTATATAGAAATCGGCTGGGAATATTAAGTTGTTGACTTGCACGAGTACGTCTTCTACGTATCCCCTCGGATACTTGTGTGTGCGATCGGCTAATTTGATGACAACACCATCTTGCTTGAGATCTCCAAGCTCCAATGATTCGAAAAGATAGTAAGGCATGACGTTGATGGAAGCTCCGAGATCAAGCATCACGTCTTCGAAGTGGGTGTCACCGATTACGCAGGGAACTGCAAAGCTCCCTAGGTCCTTCAGTTTTGGGGGTAGCCGACGCTGCAAAACCGCCGAAACGGTTGCGTTCACCTTCATGATACTTGATGAAGTCACCATTGAGGACCTCACCAACGAAGAAGAAGATGAGATCGATCCGGCTACTCAAGAGGCCGAAAAACAGAAGGTGACGCCTAATGTCACCAAGGCACAATCACCTCCACAACCTACCCCAATCAAAGGTAAGAACCATATTCCTTCAAATACGGTTATTACTAATTCTCCGTTTGCTGTTGCACCTTTCCCTAGCAGATTATCAAAATCGAAGAAGAAGGACGCCTAATATGAAGATATTTTGGACATCTTCCGAAAGGTGCAAGTGAATTTGCCCTTGATCGAGTGCATAAAACAGGTGCCGATATACGCAAAGTTTCTGAAAGAATTATGCACACAGAGGAGGCAAACTCGAGAGAAGGAGGTTGTGAAGGTGAACGCAACCGTTTCGGCGGTTTTGCAGCGTCGGCTACACCCAAAACTGAAGGACCCAGGGAGCTTTGCAGTTCCTTGCGTAATCGGTGACAACCACTTCAAAGACGTGATGCTTGATCTCGGAGCTTCCATCAACGTCATGCCTTACTATCTTTTCGAATCGATGGAGCTTGGAGATCTCAAGCAAGATGGTGTTGTCATCCAATTAGCCGATCGCACCCACAAGTATCCGAGGGGATACGTAGAAGACGTTCTCGTGCAAGTCAACAACTTGATATTCCCAGCCGATTTCTATATAGTTGACATGGAAGAGAGTCCACTAAACACCACGCCACTACTGCTTGGGCGACCTTTCATGCGGACTGCGAGAACGAAGATTGATGTGTTTCAAGGCACTTTCTCCATGGAGATTGATGGAGAAAGAATCGAGTTCAACATCCTGGACGGGATGAAGTTTCCAATGTCGAGCGTAGCTGCCATTTCGACATACGATCCCGTGGATACCTTAGCACAAGGCTACCTCGACACCATCAATGAGGATGAACTCGACATGGCCATTCAACTTGGGCATGACGGCCTTCTCGAGGCCTTACTAGAGCTTGAACCTCGTATTCAAGACATGGCCATGGCCCTAAATGCGGCACCACGAAAAGTAAGCTTTTCTCCTCCTTTACCAATTACTTTTGGTACTAATAAAATGGTTCCTTCCATCGTAGAAGCTCCAGTTTTAGAACTCAAGCTACTACCGGACCATCTGAAGTATGCGTACTTGGGCGAGAATGACACTTTACCCGTCATTATTTCGTCCGCGCTAGAAGAGGAGCAGGAGGAGAAGCTCGTGAGTGTGCTCAAGAGGTACAAACCCGCAATAGGCTGGACACTCGCGGACATCAAGGGAATAAATCCAGCAACCTGTGTGCATAGGATTTTCCTTGAAGAAGGCACCAAACCTACGCGGGAAGCGCAACGTCGGCTCCACCCTCCGATGATGGAGGTGGTAAAAAAGGAGGTAATTAAACTCATGGACTGTGGAGTTATTTACCCTATTTCTGATAGCCGTTGGGTTTCCCCAGTGCAGGTTGTACCTAAGAAATCGGGAATCACCGTCGTCGAGAATCTGGAAAATGAACTTGTGCCACAACGGACGATCACTGGACACCGAGTGTGCATTGATTACCGGAAGCTAAACGCTGCAACCCGCAAGGATCATTTTCCCTTACCATTCATCGACCAAATGCTGGAAAGATTAGCCGGCCATGCATTTTATTGTTTTCTCGACGGATATTCCGGCTACAACCAAATTAGCATTGCGGAGGAGGATCAAGAAAAGACAACGTTCACGTGCCCTTTCGGAACGTTTGCCTATCGCCGCATGCCATTTGGACTGTGTAACGCACCAGGTACATTTCAACGTTGCATGCTCTCAATTTTCTCCGAGTACATTGAAAAAATTATTGAAGTATTCATGGACGACTTTAGTGTATTTGGGAGTGATTTTGATGCATGCTTAAACAATTTAGAAACAATTTTACAAAGATGCGTTGAAACGAACTTGGTGCTTAATTGGGAGAAGTGCCATTTTATGGTTACGCAAGGGATAGTGTTAGGTCATATTATTTCGGAAAAAGGGTTAGAAGTTGATAAATCTAAAGTAGATCTTGTGCGTCACTTACCCTCTCCAACTTCGGTTAGAGAGATTCGTTCATTTCTTGGACACGCAGGATTTTATCGCAGGTTTATCAAAGACTTTTCCCACATCTCGCGCCCTTTGTGTAAACTGCTGCAAAAGGAGACCCCGTTCGTCTTTGATGAAGAATGCAACGCTGCCTTCAACAAGTTGAAGGAGTTTCTCACGAGCGCTCCTATTTTATGCAGCCCTGATTGGTCTCTGCCATTTGAACTCATGTGCGACGCCTCAGATTATGCCGTAGGAGCCGTCTTGGGTCAGCGGAAGGACAAGAAGCCTTGCGTAATCTATTACGCCTCTCGGACGCTTGATGAAGCGCAAAGAAATTATACTACCACCGAGAAGGAGTTTCTTGCCGTGGTTTTTGCTTTAGATAAATTTCGATCTTATTTACTTCAAACTAAAGTAACTGTGTTTACCGATCATGCAGCTTTGAAGTATCTAATGCTCAAGAAGGACGCAAAACCACGACTTATCAGATGGATACTTCTACTCCAAGAATTCAACATCGAAATCAAGGACAAGAAGGGAGTAGAAAACGTCGTCGCTGACCACCTATCACATTTGATAGGTGACCATGAGCCTGTCGAGATTGAAGAAACTTTTCCGGATGAAAAACTCTTCAGAATTGAGGTAACTACTTCGGAAACTCCTTGGTATGCAGATATCGTAAATTACTTAGTTACCGGTGAGTTTCCGTCTACCATGCATAAATTTCAACGTGACAAACTTAAGCATAATGCTAGAACCTTTATCTGGGATGAGCCTTATTTGTGGAAACAATGCTCCGATTTAGTAATTAGGAGATGTATCCCGGATAGTGAGTTTAAGCCCATTTTAGACTTTTGTCACATTGAAGCATGTGGGGGACACTTTGGTTCTAGGAGGACAGCCCTTAAGATTTTAGATTGCGGTTTCTTTTGGCCTAGTTTATTTCGCGATGCTCATGCATATTGTGCTGCATGTGATAAGTGCCAGAGATTCGGTAATTTAGGCCCTAGAGATCAAATGCCACAACACTACATATTTAATGTTGAAATTTTTGATGTGTGGGGTATTGATTTTATGGGACCATTTCCTCCCTCCAATGGTTTTACTTATATCTTACTCGCAGTAGATTATGTTTCTAAATGGGTGGAGGCAAAGGCCACCCGTACTAATGATTCGCGAGTTGTTGCAGATTTCCTACGAACTAACATTTTCAGTAGATTTGGAATGCCACGCGTTCTAATCAGCGATGGAGGAAGTCACTTTTGCAACCGCACGGTGGAAGCACTAATGAGGAAGTATGGCGTAAAACACAAGGTTTCCACACCATACCACCCTCAAACCAATGGAATGGCTGAAGTTTCCAACCGTGAGATCAAGAAGATTTTGGAGCGAACCGTCCGCCCCAACCGGAAAGATTGGAGTCAATGCTTAGACGATGCATTGTGGGCTTACAGGACTGCCTACAAGACCCCCATTGGTATGTCACCTTTCCGATTAATTTATGGAAAGGCATGCCATCTTCCGGTTGAATTGGAGCACAAGGCATGGTGGGCCGTGAAGAAATTCAACATCGATCGAAATGCCGCAGGCTTGCATCGGAAGCTACAACTTAATGAACTAGAAGAAATCAGAAATGATGCTTTCGACAATGCGTGGATTTACAAAGAGAAGACGAAAAAGATCCACGATCAGATGATTCGTGAAAGGACCCAACCCCGATTTAGCACCCTAAATCGGAATCGAACCCCTTCGAAAACACGAACCAACAAAAACTTTTCGAAATTTGGGCAGAGTTTCGTTACTAGCGTGGAATTACCATTACCTGCACGCGTAAACACACTCCATCCTATGCCACAAAAAGCAAACCGTGGGCACCAATCCCATCCGGATTTCTCAATATATCAACAATAACGTAAAGTAGTAAATATATATACACTTTACTGAAATCCAGTGTAAAATCATATAACATATTCAATAGGAAGCTCAGAGCGACATCTAATACATAATCGTATACTCATACCACAGTAGGTAGAATAATAAACCTACTGGATGAAACAAAGTAGCTCGAGCACTATGCCTCCGACCACGACGTGCGACACCAGAGTCCGAACTGCAAACTGGGCACGGAAACCGAAAAGCCCAGGGGAAAGGCAAATAAAAACGATAAACGTTAGAGTGAGTGGACGAAAATAAACATATGCCTTTCACCAGTTTATATACATACTCAATGTAAAACAGTGCGAGTTCGGAAAACACAACAACCACAACAACACATATATATATGGAGGTTGTCGGGCGAATCTCTCAAACCCGACGTCAGGTGAATCGCTCAAACCTGACGGTGAAAGGCCAGGGGAATCTCTCAACCCCGGCGGCACTCAGGGGAATCTCTCAACCCTGCTTCAGAGGAATCTCTCAACTCTGGGCCAGAGGAATCTCTCAACTCTGGTAGCATCGATGCAATAAATGCCAATCACCAATAACACATAATAACATACCTCCGAAAATAACATATATCACAATCATCGTATAATTAAATACGGAAATCAATAAATCCACGAACTCGCAAAATTAACAGTAAAAATAGAAACTTGTCCACTCACAGTCTGGCGTAACGCGATTCGCGTTAACCCGTGATCCGGCGGAAAGTCCATCGCCAAACAAACGATCACGAACTCCTGAATATTCACAATGTCCAATACTCAAAGTCATAATCCGACAATTCAAATCAAATCACGAGAAACCACCGTTCTCGGAAATACACAATTCGATTCCGACGAATCGTCGAAAATCCATATATACCACCTCAAATACCTCGCTTTACGTTCGGACGCTCAACTCGAAAAACGAACCTCCCCACTGCGTTCGGAGCGCGATTTCGAGTCAAACGACATGCAACTTGCCGAAAGTCAAAAAGTCAACCCGTTGACCGTTGACCGCCGTTGACCGCCGTCCACGGCGGCGCCGCCACCGGCCGAAGAATTTTCCGGCGGAGCCACCCTTGTTCCACTCCAAATCGCCCACTGAGCAACTTTGTCAACTGCACCAAGGGCCAATTCTCACTCTAACTCATCCAATTTCATGAAGAACCGAATTGTACACAAATTTTCCAATCCAAAATTCTCCAAATTCAAGCAAAATTAGAGCTTCAAATTAACACAGTAGCTTCAAGAGGATGAGAGCAACAAAGCCCATCCAAAATTTCAGCTCGAATCGATCAAAATCATGAAACCCGAATTACCTCAAAATTCCTCAAGTTTTTGGCCGGAATTCCTCCATTTCCGGTGAGCCTCGCCGAGAGGGGTGGTCGGATTCCACAAGAGGGGACCAAGGCGAGTCGGAAGAGCTAAGGTTTAGGCCGTGGGGTGGCCGGTAAGGCAACCATCGCCGGCGAGCACCGTGAACCGTCGTGAGTCTCCTCCTCCTCCACCGAGTTGACTCAGTCAACTCGGTCAACTCATTGATGTCTCCTTTGACTTTCCAAAACAGGTAAGTTCACTATTTATAGCATTCCCAAAATGGAAACTTCGTAATTATCCGTTTAAACGAACTTCAAACGCGCGTAACTTTCTCGTCGTAATTCCGATTCCGATAATTCTCGCGGCCATGAACTCATCTCGACATACTCTTCAATAATCATCCAAAGTCAAAACACATCGGCCAATCGGATAAAAAGTCAACCCTTCAAAGCAACACACATTAAATCGACTAAATAATCAACAAACGGCAAAATTCGCAACCAATTCCTCGTAACTCCAAATCATGCTCCGGAAGTTCCCACAAACTCGAAATTAAATTCCGAACAACTTCCGTGAAGAAGCCGAACCCAAATTCTCGTCCGGTAATTTAGTCGATAAGTAGCCCACCATTTAAATCTGAACTTCAAATATTCATAACTAATTCTTCGGTCGTCCAAATAACGATCCGAAACCGCCCACAAACTCGTAATCACACGTACAACGACTCTCGAGAAGAGACCCTGCTCCAATTCTCGGCCAATAATCAAGTCGTTAACAAACTTCGGCGATTAAAACGACTGTCGCAAATCTGCGACTACGTGCAAGCACATCAATCAAGCTGATCATACTGCTGATTCTGGTCCGGGTCGTCACAAATCCACCCCCCTTAGAAAAATTTCGACCTCGAAATTTCTGAGTCTGCTGGCTAAACGTAGGAGCACTGCCTCTGCATACTGCTCAACTCACCAACGGTAATCTCAACTGAACAACTCTGATCACAAACTTCACAATAGGAGATAATTCCGTGCTGTAATTCCTGTACCCTCAAATCACAAATCTGAACTGGCTCACATAATCGTCAAGTGTTCCTGCATACGGAACGGATAGGGTACACAATGCAAAACTAACCTGAAACACAGTTCCGCCTCACGGAACACAACACACATAAAAGCCAACACTATAGGCGATGCCGAACCATACAGCATAACACAAACTCGCCTATGGCCACATATGGATCAAAACATCAAGGCAAATCACAACACGACCTGCTCATACCAACGAAACTCAAGCATCGAACTCAAACAATTATCAACCTATTTCCGTTAACCTGATAGTCTGTGGTAACACACTCCACAAAATCGGACACAATCATCAACTCAAATTCAAACCAAACTCACTCCAACACAATGAAGTACAACATCGTTCCTCAAAACGACGTCAAACAATATCAAAATCACAGTGGACAACAACCTGGTACTGCAAGCAACCTCGAACAGCTGAAACTGCTGGTCCCGAATCCTCCGGAACTACAATACCAAGGTCCACAACATGCCCTCCAAGGCCTGAATAGTCCTCAAAGATCGCTCGCCAATCTGAGGATAAGAACTGGTACCAACTCGTGATCTGGTCCCCAATGCTTACTGCAAAGCTTGCCAACACTCCGTCGTAGTTGATTATCTCGATCAGCGGACTGGGACACAGATACACCACGTAAATAGCCAATCTTCGTCAAACATAGCTATGCCAGCCAACCACTGGAATCATCTCCGAAAGTACAAGGAACTGTACTGAGTTCGTCAAATGATCCACAAAGGCCCGACAACTGGTATCACAACCAAAGTGTACACATACACACACAATCACAGCAGCAACCGTCACGTCAAACCGGAAATCTCAAATGGCTAACACATCTCGGCAAGTCTCTGCCTCCTAGCCATCGCCAGTCGACGAATATGGCATCAGCACACACAAGCTGCGCTCGCACAAGCTGCTATATCGTTCTTCATGTTGCATCACGAGTAGTAACTCGAAATATCAGACACATCTCGGTACCACTAGCGTCAAATGCGCGCAAAACCACGAGCCTCAACACCATCATACTTAAACTCAGCTCTCGTAGCCCATACTCGGCTAACACCGAAACTCAAGCCACACATACACACATGTAATACTGAAGCTCTCGACTCTCGACTGAATGCATCAACAACAACATCCCAAACGGATGGTCAGAATGCAGCCACTAGCCTTTCTCGAACAAGCTCAAAGGTGTAGCCCTTGTCGTGAGTCAACCCCATCCGTCTACACTGCCTCAAGCCCAAATCTGGCCGAAAATGCAAGTGGAGGAAACTCAAATGATCAGTGTACATCCTACACCTCACTGCACGCCATAGCTGTAGTGTCTCGAACTCTCTGATGCTAACACAAGAACAGCTACACCCAATATCATACACTGGATACGTAGCCCCATAAAGGTTCTACAACCTGAAACCATGAGCCACCACTCTGCTACACAGCATCAAAACGTAACCAAATCCAAACCTCGATGCATCGCCATAATCCACAAACTCGTCGTAGTCATCAGGTAGGGTCAAAACCGATGAAACGATCGATCATCCCGCAAGAGTCAGTAACTCTCCTTGCGTGCATCGAACCACTCGAACGTGATACCTTCTTGTCAATTTGGAAAATAGAGTGGCAATCCAGGAAAATCCTGCACAAGCCGTCGGTAATAGCCTGCCAACTCAAGAGACTCCCGATCTCTGGTGCAATGGTAGGGCAAACTCCGAATCATCACGGCTTCGAACCGGTCAGGATCCACGCCGACTCCCTCGGCTAGCATCACATAGCCCAACATCTTCACGCTAATAGACCAAAACTCACACTGGCTGAACTTACAACAGCTAATCATCTCGTGAAGTCCACAAAACCGCTCGCAACTGCTCCAGGTACTGGTCCACACTCTCGGAGTACATCAGGACATTGCCAACGAACATGACCACAACTCGTCCAGAAACCGTCTGAACACATGGTCCATCACGTCCACACGATCTACGGGGCATTGGTCAACCAAATAGCGTGACCAAAAACTCATGATACCCGCACTGAGATCCGTAAGCCAACAAAGCCACATCTGACTCACCAAACCTCCACTGATGATATCCGGATCCGAAATCAATCCTCGAAAAGACTGAAGCTCTCGGAAGCTGATCAAACCACTCGTCAATCCGAAGCGGAGGATACTCACTCTTCTCTGAAGCGAATCAGGCTTCGGTAGTCAATACACCATCTCGTCGAACCAACCAGCGTCCGTACACACAATGCAAGAGCACACCACGCAAATACGCTAGGTCACATGAAATCTCCTGAAACCTCCTCCAGCAACTCCTGGAGTCGAAACTGTAGCTCCATCAGCTCCGCTGGCTCAGAACGACAATGTGTCGATAAAATGAGTCCAGCGCCTGGTACAAGCTCAACGGTGTAGTCAGTCTCCCGAACTGGAGAAACACCTGGTAATTCCTCCGGAATACTCCTGGTAACTCGGAAACCACCTCAATATCACCAATGTCGGACACAGCAACCAAAGTATCCACAACATATGCTAAGCAAGCAACACAACTCGTCTCCATCATCCGCTCGACCATCACCGCGAAACAGCTTCTCGGGGAAATCTGGTCGTCGAAACACAACCTCCATCTCGAGGCACTCGAACACAGCTAAATGCGTCGTCAGTAAGTCCATACTCATGGTCACATCAAAACCATAATATCCAGCTATAACAGATCCGCGGCTAACCCATAACCTCAAACAAGGATCTCACGACCTCCGGATGGATGCAACACTCTTCAAAACCTCGGAAGTGGAGATACAGGTACAATAGCCATGGATATCAAGCAACAGTAACCTCGGAGAAAAGTCCGTCCTCAAACAAGGTCATAGCACGAACTCCAACATGCCCAAACTAACCGTCCATGTCAAATGCGACTTACTGAATAACTCGTCAAAAGGGTACATTGATCAGACTGCAGGAACAACATGAGGATCTCCTCGTAACTCTGATCTGTCGAACCGATACAACAGCTCGCTGAGGCGCTCCCTCGCAACGTGACCCTCCTGGCCACCGAAACAATAACTAAAAGTGCTCCTAGAACACAAATCACCGCAACACCTGCTGCGTGAAAGGATCACCAATGATCGCCCAAACTCATGCTACAGGAGCAAGTCCGCTACTTAGTGATCTCCGCCATCGCCAAATGGATCAGCAGAGGATCCTCAACATAATCGAAAAGACCACAGCCTGATGAAGTCACTGATCCCGAAGTGTCGGAACTCAACCTCATCAAAATCTCAACTAAATCCACTTCCCTCGAACCATCACATCGAAAACCACATACATCTTTTCCTCATAATAGCCTCGCCACTGAGTGCAACACACTAAGCTCCTCACGGATGTCTCGAGGCATATCAATCAGACTCTCTCTGATGCTCAGGTTCAAACTCATCTCGAGTCTCGTGCACTGCTTCCTCTGAAGCCGCGTAACACGTGCAACCGGAACAAATATGTGGATAATGCATCTCTGCCTCAGGTGGGTAACCACTCCACATTCGATCGCTGAATAGCCTGATAAAACCATTACCGTGTAAGCATCACTCTGAATGTAGGCCATGGAGTCGCAACCGGAACTCACACAATAACAGCCCACAAAATACACTGATCTGACTCAGGCACACATCAACTGCCATAACTCTCAGCTCTGAGGCAACATGTAGACTCTCACATACACATCCCCAGGCAAACTGTGCCACACATTCTCTGAACTCTGAATACTCATCCAAATCCACAGTTCACTGGCAATTCACGCGTCGAATGATCCTCAACAGGATCCACAACCGAAACGACACGGAAAGCACGTCAGGAGGCATCCTAATGAATACAATATCGTTCACAACAAGTGGAACGTAATCATGGAACTTCAAATATTTGAAAGCATACAACACCCGGAATTTGATGATTATCCGCCGGCCGGTCGGGTCACCATTCCAGTCATGCTGTACATTCTCAAATATCCTTAGTAAACACGACTACAGAAGTCTACAGAACCTATAACCTAATGCTCTGATACCAAGCTGAAAGGACCCAACCCCGATTTAGCACCCTAAATCGGAATCGAACCCCTTCGAAAACACGAACCAACAAAAACTTTTCGAAATTTGGGCAGAGTTTCGTTACTAGCGTGGAATTACCATTACCTGCACGCGTAAACACACTCCATCCTATGCCACAAAAAGCAAACCGTGGGCACCAATCCCATCCGGATTTCTCAATATATCAACAATAACGTAAAGTAGTAAATATATATACACTTTACTGAAATCCAGTGTAAAATCATATAACATATTCAATAGGAAGCTCAGAGCGACATCTAATACATAATCGTATACTCATACCACAGTAGGTAGAATAATAAACCTACTGGATGAAACAAAGTAGCTCGAGCACTATGCCTCCGACCACGACGTGCGACACCAGAGTCCGAACTGCAAACTGGGCACGGAAACCGAAAAGCCCAGGGGAAAGGCAAATAAAAACGATAAACGTTAGAGTGAGTGGACGAAAATAAACATATGCCTTTCACCAGTTTATATACATACTCAATGTAAAACAGTGCGAGTTCGGAAAACACAACAACCACAACAACACATATATATATATGGAGGTTGTCGGGCGAATCTCTCAAACCCGACGTCAGGTGAATCGCTCAAACCTGACGGTGAAAGGCCAGGGGAATCTCTCAACCCCGGCGGCACTCAGGGGAATCTCTCAACCCTGCTTCAGAGGAATCTCTCAACTCTGGGCCAGAGGAATCTCTCAACTCTGGTAGCATCGATGCAATAAATGCCAATCACCAATAACACATAATAACATACCTCCGAAAATAACATATATCACAATCATCGTATAATTAAATACGGAAATCAATAAATCCACGAACTCGCAAAATTAACAGTAAAAATAGAAACTTGTCCACTCACAGTCTGGCGTAACGCGATTCGCGTTAACCCGTGATCCGGCGGAAAGTCCATCGCCAAACAAACGATCACGAACTCCTGAATATTCACAATGTCCAATACTCAAAGTCATAATCCGACAATTCAAATCAAATCACGAGAAACCACCGTTCTCGGAAATACACAATTCGATTCCGACGAATCGTCGAAAATCCATATATACCACCTCAAATACCTCGCTTTACGTTCGGACGCTCAACTCGAAAAACGAACCTCCCCACTGCGTTCGGAGCGCGATTTCGAGTCAAACGACATGCAACTTGCCGAAAGTCAAAAAGTCAACCCGTTGACCGTTGACCGCCGTTGACCGCCGTCCACGGCGGCGCCGCCACCGGCCGAAGAATTTTCCGGCGGAGCCACCCTTGTTCCACTCCAAATCGCCCACTGAGCAACTTTGTCAACTGCACCAAGGGCCAATTCTCACTCTAACTCATCCAATTTCATGAAGAACCGAATTGTACACAAATTTTCCAATCCAAAATTCTCCAAATTCAAGCAAAATTAGAGCTTCAAATTAACACAGTAGCTTCAAGAGGATGAGAGCAACAAAGCCCATCCAAAATTTCAGCTCGAATCGATCAAAATCATGAAACCCGAATTACCTCAAAATTCCTCAAGTTTTTGGCCGGAATTCCTCCATTTCCGGTGAGCCTCGCCGAGAGGGGTGGTCGGATTCCACAAGAGGGGACCAAGGCGAGTCGGAAGAGCTAAGGTTTAGGCCGTGGGGTGGCCGGTAAGGCAACCATCGCCGGCGAGCACCGTGAACCGTCGTGAGTCTCCTCCTCCTCCACCGAGTTGACTCAGTCAACTCGGTCAACTCATTGATGTCTCCTTTGACTTTCCAAAACAGGTAAGTTCACTATTTATAGCATTCCCAAAATGGAAACTTCGTAATTATCCGTTTAAACGAACTTCAAACGCGCGTAACTTTCTCGTCGTAATTCCGATTCCGATAATTCTCGCGGCCATGAACTCATCTCGACATACTCTTCAATAATCATCCAAAGTCAAAACACATCGGCCAATCGGATAAAAAGTCAACCCTTCAAAGCAACACACATTAAATCGACTAAATAATCAACAAACGGCAAAATTCGCAACCAATTCCTCGTAACTCCAAATCATGCTCCGGAAGTTCCCACAAACTCGAAATTAAATTCCGAACAACTTCCGTGAAGAAGCCGAACCCAAATTCTCGTCCGGTAATTTAGTCGATAAGTAGCCCACCATTTAAATCTGAACTTCAAATATTCATAACTAATTCTTCGGTCGTCCAAATAACGATCCGAAACCGCCCACAAACTCGTAATCACACGTACAACGACTCTCGAGAAGAGACCCTGCTCCAATTCTCGGCCAATAATCAAGTCGTTAACAAACTTCGGCGATTAAAACGACTGTCGCAAATCTGCGACTACGTGCAAGCACATCAATCAAGCTGATCATACTGCTGATTCTGGTCCGGGTCGTCACAATTCGCGGGAAGAGTTTTGAACCTGGGCAGAAAGTATTACTTTTCAATTCAAGACTTAAGCTCTTTCCGGGAAAGCTTCGCTCTCGATGGATGGGGCCATTCGTAGTTTCTCAAGTTCTACCTCATGGAGCAGTTCTCATTCGATCTATCGACAAAGGTAGTGAGTTCAAAGTAAATGGCCATCGCTTGAAGCCCTATTTTGAGGCATTTGCGGAGCACACCGTGGAGGAGATGCAACTCCAAGAACCGGCCATTTCAAAAACAAAATGATGCATCACGTCCAAAGCTAACGACGTAAAACGAGCGCTCATTGGGAGGCAACCCAATAGGGAGACAACAGATTTGTTTTCTTCTCCCCTTTTAATTAATTTAATGGCTTTTTGCGTATTAAAATTAAAATTTTCGTAGATCCTATACTCCATTTTTTCATTCTATACTTCTACTTTAGTACATTGAGGGCAATGTAGAGTTTAAGTGTGGGGGAAAGGTTTACAATTTAATTGTGTCTAAATTAGTGTTTTTCAAAGTCTTTAGGATGCCCTTAACTAGTCGATGATGAAAAATGGACCGATACGAACACATATGGCGTATGAATCACATGCATCGAATTCTTGTGCTAATTGAGATATTCTATATGTTTTTAACATGTAGTAGATATGAATTGCAAAACATGGTACAGAAAATCGCATGCTTGAATAAGTTTTTAATCATATGAACCCTATGTGAGCTTTTGAGCTATCTGTTCTTTATTCCTTGAGTGATCTGATCAATCCCTATCATTTCGTAGTTTATAGCTTTATATATGCCTCATTTGACTGCTTGCCATAGATTTTAATGAACTAGAGAATACTAGAACTTACTCATGTCAATTTGCAAAGCTTTTAAGTTGATACATACTTTGATTTTGGAAATGATTAAAGGCATTTAGGATTTTCCACCACATTGCCATATATCCATGTATCCCATTTGTACGCACAAGTTGCGACACCCCTAGATAAACCAATTGAGCCCACGTTAAGCTTTTCTTTTATCACCATATATACCTAAACACTTACCCTAGTATAGAATATCCCTACCTTTGTTCCGGAAACTTGGTGAGAATTTTTCGAAACTAGCACATAAGATTATGGTTTGGTAGGAAAGATTGAAAGAGTTAATGTGAGTAAGGGGAAAGACTTGTCCAAATAAACTTAAAAAGTATGAGATTGCCAAAAAGAAAAGAAAAAATTATATTTGAGAGAATGAAAAGAAAAAAAAAATTAGTATCTCTCATGGCAATATGTTGTGTTCTAAAGTAGAAACCAATTGGATTAACGTCCCCCTTATTTGCGGATTTGGAGATTACGATAAATTGAAGGCCCAAAAATAGAACAAAATATGGCCTTTGTCCTGTCCGAAAAGCTCAAAGGGTAGATTAGCTTGAAGTATACATGGTAACATACAAATGGAGATGGAGGACTAATATGGTGCTAGACTAAGTCGTTGGAACGTTTTTATCACCACATATCTAAATTTCGAATGCCTTAGCCTTAACCCCATTACAACCTCACTAAAAGTCCTTTATGATCCTTAAAATGAGTAGCTTTCAATTAGTAGAGTAAGTTGCATGAGTAAGCTTATGGTTTTGGTTCATTTGTGCAAGTAATCAAACTTTATTCATGTGGTTTTCATTTCAATTCATATACACTTTAAGTGAACCATTTTCATGAGTGAAAAATATGATGAGTGCATCCTTGTGAGTTGATTAAACCTTTATTCAAAGCATGCACAGCTATAACATAACCATTGTTTTCTCTATGTCTTACTTGTTCATTACATAAATTATATCGCAATTATCTCTTGAATTCGTTGAGCATACACGTTGAAATTCATGTGAGCCATCGCCATATACTTATGCAAATTCTGAGACAAATTTTAGCTAAGGGCTTAGTTGTTCTTTCTTTTGTTTTAAATTCTTAGAGAGTCTTAGTTTAACTTAGTGTTTGCTAAGGGACTAGCAAAGTCTAAGTGTGGGGGAATTTGATATACGTATTTTATGCCCGTTTCTTAACGCATTTCCCTTTTCGTTTAGCTATGTTATTATCTTAGTTTTTATGTTTTCCTTACTTAAATTGTTATTTTGAAGATATTTACGGTGGAGATTAATAACGGCGCAATTCGGAGGAATTTCGGCGATTTTGCGATTTTTCCGATTTCGGACCACGAAAAATGGGCCGGCCCAAAAAGCAAATTATGGGCCGATTTCTCAACTCTTGTTTCGGCCCATTAACAAGCCCAAACCCATGTAATTCGGCCTAGATGCCTTTTGGTGAAGTTGAAAAGTCCAAGTTATCAAGCTAATGATCACAAAAGATGACTTGCCATGGTGACTCTTACTTTGGGTTCACAAATGGTGACTAAGCTTGGTGACTCTTGCCTTTGATCATCACAATGGTGACTAAGGGTGTGACTAAGCATGGTGACTCTTGCTTAGGGTTCATGAATGATGATCACACTTGGTGACTAAGGGGATGACTTGCTAGGTGACTAAGGCTTGCATTTAATGAAGCAAGGCAAGGTGGAAGAGAGAAGGCAAGCATTCCTTGCCTATATAAGGGAGGAGGCCAAACCATTCAAGGGCATCACTCATTTTACAAGCCAAAGCTCTACACAAATACTCCTCCACCATAAACACTTGAAGGTTCACACACAAAGCCGAAGCATCCATCCCTTGCAAAGCTGAAGCATTCTCCATCCATCCAACACAATACGCTAAGTCCCTTGTGAAGGAAATCCATCTCCACCGTAGATCATCAAGCACTCAAGACAAAAAGTGTAACCATGATCTTCACTTTCATAGCTTTTGCTTTGTATTTGAATCTTTTGATGTATTGGAATACATTTATGTATCAAATGAAGAACAAGTTTAGATTTGTGTTTTATGCTCTTAAACCGATTTGTAATATGCATGTGTTTATGATTTCTAGCCTTTTATGCATGTTTGATACAATCTTAAAGCTTCGAATGCATGTGTTAGAAAATACGCTAAGTCCCTCTCTTTCGCATGTTTCGATGATCGTATATTGTTTAGGATGTTTATACGCTAAGTTGCATTCCTACTCAATTATTAAGCATGTGTATTTAGTTAGAAGTTATGAATTTCGTAACTTACAAAAAGGTTTGATGCATGAAAAGGGTAGGTTAATAAGATGAGATGATCACATGTAATTAGTAGTGTAACTTCTTATTTTTAGCAAGCATAATTAGACTTTAAGTTTCTTGATTGTTGAAACTTGTCTATGAGTAAAACATGTTAGATGCCTAAGAGTTTTAGTTGTGTTTGCATGTTATGTACTTTAATTTCGTAGATTAAATAACCAACTTCCAATCCCCCCAAACATTTACATTTCCGCTTATTAACGAAACCATGCATGCGCCCTTAATTCCCCGGATAAAGAACGATCCCTACTCGCCAATATTACAAATGACAAAAGAAGGGTTTAAGTTGCAATGCGCGTAATCTGTGTTTTTAAGTTAACGTGAATGCATGTTTTGCGAGTATCACTTCACAACCTCCTTCTCTCGAGTTTGCCTCCTCTGTGTGCATAATTCTTTGAGAAACTTCGCGTATATTGGCACTTGTTTTATGCACTCGATCAAGGGCAAATTCACTTGCACCTTTCGGAAGATGTCCAAAATATCTTCATATTGGGCGTCCTTCTTCTTGGATTTTGATAATCTGCTAGGGAAAGGTGCAACAGTAAACGGAGAATTAGTAATAACCGTATTTGAAGGAATATGGTTCTTACCTTTGATTGGGGTAGGTTGTGGAGGTGATTGTGCCTTGGTGACATTAGGCGTCACCTTCTGTTTTTCGGCCTCTTGAGTAGCCGAATCGATCTCATCTTCTTCTTCGTTGGTGAGGTCCTCAATGGTGACTTCATCAAGATGAGATCGCTTGGTCTTTGGTTCCTCGAGTATCTTCCCACTCCTTGTGACTATAGCTTTCACGTTTCTTTGATTTGGAGTGGTTTGAGGTGGAAGCCGACCGGTTTCCTTGATTTGGCCCATGAAATCAACAAGTTGGCCAAGCTGCTTCTTCACTTCGGTGATGTCGCGGCCATGTGAGTCAAGTGTCTCCTTTGTCTTCGATTGTCCGTCGAGGAGAACTTGTGTGGAGGCCGAAAGTTGCGACAACATCTTGTCGTAATCCGGGTTGGTGAAGGATTGCGAAGACGAACCATGCTGCATCGGTGGCCTTGGTTGAAATGGAGGGCGTTGGTAGCTTTGTTGAGGTGCTGGAGGGTTCAAAGTTCCCTCGTTGCTGCTCCATCTAAAACCCGGATGATCACGGTTGACATAGTTGTTATAATTGTTATACCGTTGTCCTCCCTGATATCCGCCGATGGCGTTAGCGTGCTCCGGCTCGCTTGCTTGTTCCGGCACTTGAGGGCACTGGTCATTGTGGTGACCTTGTGTTTGACATATGCCACAAACAGGCCGTTGAGTTGCCTTTGCTCTTGTCGTCTCAAGTTCTAAAACCTTCTCTAGCATATGAGCTAGTTTGTCGTATTTTTCGTCTGCGTCGGTTGTAGAACTCGCTTCACCGACTGCTCGTCTGTTGGACATTCCATATTGTGCATCATTATTCGCCCGATTCTCTAGAAGAGCTCTAGCTTCGGTTTCTGTTAAGTCCATGAATGCACCGGTGGTTGCTGCATCCAGTAATTCCCTATCAATCGGCTTGAGACCATCGTAAAAGTAATTCATGAGATTGGTCTCGGAAAATCCATGCTTGCGTCGTTATTAATCTCCACCGTAAATATCTTCAAAATAACAAATTAAATAAGGAAAACATAAAAACTAAGATAATAACATAGCTAAACGTAAAGGGAAATGCGTTAAGAAACGAGCATAAAATGCGTATATCAAATTCCCCCACACTTAGACTTTGCTAATCCCTTAGCAAACACTAAGTTAAACTAAGACTCCCTAAGAATTTAAAAATAAAAGAAAGAACAATTAAGCCCTTAGCTATAATTTGTCTCAGAATTTGCATAAGTATATGGCGATGGCTCACATGAATTTCAACTTGTATGCTCAACGAATTCAAGAGATAATTGCGATATAATTTATGTAATGAACAAGTAAGACATAGAGAAAACAATGGTTATGTTATAGCTGTGCATGCTTTGAATAGAGGTTTAATCAACTCACAAGGATGCACTCATCATATTTTTCACTCATGAAAAGGGTTCACTTAAAGTGTATATGAATTTAAACGAAAACCACATGAATGAAGTTAATTACTTGCACAAATGAACCAAAACCATAAGCTTACTCATGCAACTTACTCTACTAATTGAAAGCTACTCATTTTAAGGATCATAAAGGACTTTTAGTGACTTTGTAATGGGGTTAAGGCTAAGGCATTCGAAATTTAGATATGTGGTGATAAAAACGTTCCAACGACTTAGTCTAGCACCATATTCATTCCTCCATATCCATTTGAATGTTACCATGTATACTTCAAGCTAATCTACCCTTTGAGCTTTTCGGACAGGACAAAGGCCATATTTTGTTCTATTTTTGGGCCTTCAATTTATCGTAATCTCCAAATCCGCAAATAAGGGGGACGTTAATCCAATTGGTTTCTACTTTAGAACAACATATTGCCATGAGAGATAATAATATTTTTTTTTTCTTTTCATTCTCTCAAATATAATTTTTTCTTTTCTTTTTGGCAATCTCATACTTTTTTAGCTATTTGGACAAGTCTTTCCCCTTACTCACATTAACTCTTTTAATCTTTCCTACCAAACCATAATCTAATGTGCTAGTTTCGAAAAATTCTCACCAAGTTTCTGGAACAAGGGTAAGGATATTCTATACTAGGGTAAGTGTTTAGGTATATATGGTGATGAAAGAAAAGCTTAACGTGGGCTCAATTGGTTTATCTAGGGGTGTCGCAACTTGTGCGTACAAATGGGATACATGGATATTTGGCGAAGTGGTGGAAGATCCTAAATGCCTTTAATCATTTCCAAAATCAAAGTATGTATCAACTTAAAAGCTTTGCAAATTGACATGAGTAAGTTCTAGCATTCTCTAGTTCATTAAAATCTATGGCAAGCAATTGAATGAGGCATATATAAGCTAGTAGCTACGAAATGGATGCATATTCACTTGAATAAAGAACAGATAGCTCAAAAGCTCACATAGGGTTCATATGATTAAAAACTTATTCAAGCATGCGATTTCTGTACCATGTTTGCAATTCATATATCTACTACATGTTAAAAACATATAGAATATCTCAATTAGCACAAGAATTCGATGCATGTGATTCATACGCCATATGTGTTTGTATTGGTCAAATTTCATCATCGACTAGTTAAGGGCATCCTAAAGACTCTGAAAAACACTAATTTAGACACAATTAAATTGTAAACCCTTCCCCCACACTTAAACTCTACATTGCCCTCAATGTACTAAAGTAAAAGTATAGATTTTAAGCATGAAGTATAGGATCTACGAAAATTTTAATTTAATATGCAAAAAGCCATTAAATTAATTAAAAGGGGAGAAGAAAACAAATCTGTTGTCTCCCTATTGGGTTGCCTCCCAATGAGCGCTTGTTTTACGTCGTTAGCTTTGGACGTGATGCATCATTTTTTTTTTGAAATGGCCGGTTCTTGGAGTTGCATCTCCTCTACGGTGTGCTCCGCAAATGCCTCAAAATAGGGCTTCAAGCGATGGCCATTTACTTTGAACTCACTACCTTTGTCGGTAGATCGAATGAGAACTGCTCCATGAGGTAGAACTTGAGAAACTATGAATGGCCCCATCCATCGAGAGCGAAGCTTGCCCGGAAAGAGCTTAAGTCTTGAATTGAAAAGTAATACTTTCTGCCCAGCTTCAAAACTCTTCCCGCGAATCATCTGATCATGGATCTTTTTGGTCTTCTCTTTGTAAATCCACGCATTGTCGAAAGCATCATTTCTGATTTCTTCAAGTTCACAAAGTTGAAGCTTCCGATGCAAGCCTGCTGCATCTCGATCGATGTTGAATTTCTTCACGGCCCACCATGCCTTGTGCTCCAATTCAACCGGAAGATGGCAAGCCTTCCCATAAATTAATCGGAAAGGTGACATACCAATGGGGGTCTTGTAGGCAGTCCTGTAAGCCCACAATGCATCGTCTAAGCATTGACTCCAATCTTTCCGGTTGGGGCGGACGGTTCGCTCCAAAATCTTCTTGATCTCACGGTTGGAAACTTCAGCCATTCCATTTGTTTGAGGGTGGTATGGTGTGGAAACCTTGTGTTTTACGCCATACTTCCTCATTAGTGCTTCCACCGTGCGGTTGCAAAAGTGACTTCCTCCATCGCTGATTAGAACGCGTGGCATTCCAAATCTACTGAAAATGTTAGTTCGTAGGAAATCTGCAACAACTCGCGAATCATTAGTACGGGTGGCCTTTGCCTCCACCCATTTAGAAACATAATCTACTGCGAGTAAGATATAAGTAAAACCATTGGAGGGAGGAAATGGTCCCATAAAATCAATACCCCACACATCAAAAATTTCAACATTAAATATGTAGTGTTGTGGCATTTGATCTCTAGCGCCTAAATTACCGAATCTCTGGCACTTATCACATGCAGCACAATATGCATGAGCATCGCGAAATAAACTAGGCCAAAAGAAACCGCAATCTAAAATCTTAAGGGCTGTCCTCCTAGAACCAAAGTGTCCCCCACATGCTTCATTGTGACAAAAGTCTAGAATGGGCTTAAACTCACTATCCGGGATACATCTCCTAATTACTAAATCGGAGCATTGTTTCCACAAATAAGGCTCATCCCAGATAAAGGTTCTAGCATTATGCTTAAGTTTGTCACGTTGAAATTTATGCATGGTAGACGGAAACTCACCGGTAACTAAGTAATTTACGATATCTGCATACCAAGGAGTTTCCGAAGTAGTTACCTCAATTCCGAAGAGTTTTTCATCCGGAAAAGTTTCTTCAATCTCGACAGGCTCATGGTCACCTATCAAACGTGATAGGTGGTCAGCGACGACGTTTTCTACTCCCTTCTTGTCCTTGATTTCGATGTTGAATTCTTGGAGTAGAAGTATCCATCTGATAAGTCGTGGTTTTGCGTCCTTCTTGAGCATTAGATACTTCAAAGCTGCATGATCGGTAAACACAGTTACTTTAGTTTGAAGTAAATAAGATCGAAATTTATCTAAAGCAAAAACCACGGCAAGAAACTCATTCTCGGTGGTAGTATAATTTCTTTGCGCTTCATCAAGCGTCCGAGAGGCGTAATAGATTACGCAAGGCTTCTTGTCCTTCCGCTGACCCAAGACGGCTCCTACGGCATAATCCGAGGCGTCGCACATGAGTTCAAATGGCAGAGACCAATCAGGGCTGCATAAAATAGGAGCGCTCGTGAGAAGCTCCTTCAACTTGTTGAAGGCAGCGTTGCATTCTTCATCAAAGACGAACGGGGTCTCCTTTTGCAGAGGTTTACACAAAGGGCGCGAGATGTGGGAAAAGTCTTTGATAAACCTGCGATAAAATCCTGCGTGTCCAAGAAATGAACGAATCTCTCTAACCGAAGTTGGAGAGGGTAAGTGACGCACAAGATCTACTTTAGATTTATCAACTTCTAACCCTTTTTCCGAAATAATATGACCTAACAATATCCCTTGCGTAACCATAAAATGGCACTTCTCCCAATTAAGCACCAAGTTCGTTTCAACGCATCTTTGTAAAATTGTTTCTAAATTGTTTAAGCATGCATCAAAATCACTCCCAAATACACTAAAGTCGTCCATGAATACTTCAATAATTTTTTCAATGTATTCGGAGAAAATTGAGAGCATGCAACGTTGAAATGTACCTGGTGCATTACACAGTCCAAATGGCATGCGGCGATAGGCAAACGTTCCGAAAGGGCACGTGAACGTTGTCTTTTCTTGATCCTCCTCCGCAATGCTAATTTGGTTGTAGCCGGAATATCCGTCGAGAAAACAATAAAATGCATGGCCGGCTAATCTTTCCAGCATTTGGTCGATGAATGGTAAGGGAAAATGATCCTTGCGGGTTGCAGCGTTTAGCTTCCGGTAATCAATGCACACTCGGTGTCCAGTGATCGTCCGTTGTGGCACAAGTTCATTTTCCAGATTCTCGACGACGGTGATGAAAGGACCCAACCCCGATTTAGCACCCTAAATCGGAATCGAACCCCTTCGAAAACACGAACCAACAAAAACTTTTCGAAATTTGGGCAGAGTTTCGTTACTAGCGTGGAATTACCATTACCTGCACGCGTAAACACACTCCATCCTATGCCACAAAAAGCAAACCGTGGGCACCAATCCCATCCGGATTTCTCAATATATCAACAATAACGTAAAGTAGTAAATATATATACACTTTACTGAAATCCAGTGTAAAATCATATAACATATTCAATAGGAAGCTCAGAGCGACATCTAATACATAATCGTATACTCATACCACAGTAGGTAGAATAATAAACCTACTGGATGAAACAAAGTAGCTCGAGCACTATGCCTCCGACCACGACGTGCGACACCAGAGTCCGAACTGCAAACTGGGCACGGAAACCGAAAAGCCCAGGGGAAAGGCAAATAAAAACGATAAACGTTAGAGTGAGTGGACGAAAATAAACATATGCCTTTCACCAGTTTATATACATACTCAATGTAAAACAGTGCGAGTTCGGAAAACACAACAACCACAACAACACATATATATATATGGAGGTTGTCGGGCGAATCTCTCAAACCCGACGTCAGGTGAATCGCTCAAACCTGACGGTGAAAGGCCAGGGGAATCTCTCAACCCCGGCGGCACTCAGGGGAATCTCTCAACCCTGCTTCAGAGGAATCTCTCAACTCTGGGCCAGAGGAATCTCTCAACTCTGGTAGCATCGATGCAATAAATGCCAATCACCAATAACACATAATAACATACCTCCGAAAATAACATATATCACAATCATCGTATAATTAAATACGGAAATCAATAAATCCACGAACTCGCAAAATTAACAGTAAAAATAGAAACTTGTCCACTCACAGTCTGGCGTAACGCGATTCGCGTTAACCCGTGATCCGGCGGAAAGTCCATCGCCAAACAAACGATCACGAACTCCTGAATATTCACAATGTCCAATACTCAAAGTCATAATCCGACAATTCAAATCAAATCACGAGAAACCACCGTTCTCGGAAATACACAATTCGATTCCGACGAATCGTCGAAAATCCATATATACCACCTCAAATACCTCGCTTTACGTTCGGACGCTCAACTCGAAAAACGAACCTCCCCACTGCGTTCGGAGCGCGATTTCGAGTCAAACGACATGCAACTTGCCGAAAGTCAAAAAGTCAACCCGTTGACCGTTGACCGCCGTTGACCGCCGTCCACGGCGGCGCCGCCACCGGCCGAAGAATTTTCCGGCGGAGCCACCCTTGTTCCACTCCAAATCGCCCACTGAGCAACTTTGTCAACTGCACCAAGGGCCAATTCTCACTCTAACTCATCCAATTTCATGAAGAACCGAATTGTACACAAATTTTCCAATCCAAAATTCTCCAAATTCAAGCAAAATTAGAGCTTCAAATTAACACAGTAGCTTCAAGAGGATGAGAGCAACAAAGCCCATCCAAAATTTCAGCTCGAATCGATCAAAATCATGAAACCCGAATTACCTCAAAATTCCTCAAGTTTTTGGCCGGAATTCCTCCATTTCCGGTGAGCCTCGCCGAGAGGGGTGGTCGGATTCCACAAGAGGGGACCAAGGCGAGTCGGAAGAGCTAAGGTTTAGGCCGTGGGGTGGCCGGTAAGGCAACCATCGCCGGCGAGCACCGTGAACCGTCGTGAGTCTCCTCCTCCTCCACCGAGTTGACTCAGTCAACTCGGTCAACTCATTGATGTCTCCTTTGACTTTCCAAAACAGGTAAGTTCACTATTTATAGCATTCCCAAAATGGAAACTTCGTAATTATCCGTTTAAACGAACTTCAAACGCGCGTAACTTTCTCGTCGTAATTCCGATTCCGATAATTCTCGCGGCCATGAACTCATCTCGACATACTCTTCAATAATCATCCAAAGTCAAAACACATCGGCCAATCGGATAAAAAGTCAACCCTTCAAAGCAACACACATTAAATCGACTAAATAATCAACAAACGGCAAAATTCGCAACCAATTCCTCGTAACTCCAAATCATGCTCCGGAAGTTCCCACAAACTCGAAATTAAATTCCGAACAACTTCCGTGAAGAAGCCGAACCCAAATTCTCGTCCGGTAATTTAGTCGATAAGTAGCCCACCATTTAAATCTGAACTTCAAATATTCATAACTAATTCTTCGGTCGTCCAAATAACGATCCGAAACCGCCCACAAACTCGTAATCACACGTACAACGACTCTCGAGAAGAGACCCTGCTCCAATTCTCGGCCAATAATCAAGTCGTTAACAAACTTCGGCGATTAAAACGACTGTCGCAAATCTGCGACTACGTGCAAGCACATCAATCAAGCTGATCATACTGCTGATTCTGGTATCAACTTCTAACCCTTTTTCCGAAATAATATGACCTAACAATATCCCTTGCGTAACCATAAAATGGCACTTCTCCCAATTAAGCACCAAGTTCGTTTCAACGCATCTTTGTAAAATTGTTTCTAAATTGTTTAAGCATGCATCAAAATCACTCCCAAATACACTAAAGTCGTCCATGAATACTTCAATAATTTTTTCAATGTATTCGGAGAAAATTGAGAGCATGCAACGTTGAAATGTACCTGGTGCATTACACAGTCCAAATGGCATGCGGCGATAGGCAAACGTTCCGAAAGGGCACGTGAACGTTGTCTTTTCTTGATCCTCCTCCGCAATGCTAATTTGGTTGTAGCCGGAATATCCGTCGAGAAAACAATAAAATGCATGGCCGGCTAATCTTTCCAGCATTTGGTCGATGAATGGTAAGGGAAAATGATCCTTGCGGGTTGCAGCGTTTAGCTTCCGGTAATCAATGCACACTCGGTGTCCAGTGATCGTCCGTTGTGGCACAAGTTCATTTTCCAGATTCTCGACGACGGTGATTCCCGATTTCTTAGGTACAACCTGCACTGGGGAAACCTAACGGCTATCAGAAATAGGGTAAATAACTCCACAGTCCATGAGTTTAATTACCTCCTTTTTTACCACCTCCATCATCGGAGGGTGGAGCCGACGTTGCGCTTCCCGCGTAGGTTTGGTGCCTTCTTCAAGGAAAATCCTATGCACACAGGTTGCTGGATTTATTCCCTTGATGTCCGCGAGTGTCCAGCCTATTGCGGGTTTGTACCTCTTGAGCACACTCACGAGCTTCTCCTCCTGCTCCTCTTCTAGCGCGGACGAAATAATGACGGGTAAAGTGTCATTCTCGCCCAAGTACGCATACTTCAGATGGTCCGGTAGTAGCTTGAGTTCTAAAACTGGAGCTTCTACGATGGAAGGAACCATTTTATTAGTACCAAAAGTAATTGGTAAAGGAGGAGAAAAGCTTACTTTTCGTGGTGCCGCATTTAGGGCCATGGCCATGTCTTGAATACGAGGTTCAAGCTCTAGTAAGGCCTCGAGAAGGCCGTCATGCCCAAGTTGAATGGCCATGTCGAGTTCATCCTCATTGATGGTGTCGAGGTAGCCTTGTGCTAAGGTATCCACGGGATCATATGTCGAAATGGCAGCTACGCTCGACATTGGAAACTTCATCCCGTCCAGGATGTTGAACTCGATTCTTTCTCCATCAATCTCCATGGAGAAAGTGCCTTGAAACACATCAATCTTCGTTCTCGCAGTCCGCATGAAAGGTCGCCCAAGCAGCAGCGGCGTGGTGTTCAGTGGACTCTCTTCCATGTCAACTATATAGAAATCGGCTGGGAATATTAAGTTGTTGACTTGCACGAGTACGTCTTCTACGTATCCCCTCGGATACTTGTGTGTGCGATCGGCTAATTGGATGACAACACCATCTTGCTTGAGATCTCCAAGCTCCAATGATTCGAAAAGATAGTAAGGCATGACGTTGATGGAAGCTCCGAGATCAAGCATCACGTCTTCGAAGTGGGTGTCACCGATTACGCAGGGAACTGCAAAGCTCCCTGGGTCCTTCAGTTTTGGGGGTAGTCGACGCTGCAAAACCGCCGAAACGGTTGCGTTCACCTTCACAACCTCCTTCTCTCGAGTTTGCCTCCTCTGTGTGCATAATTCTTTGAGAAATTTCGCGTATATTGGCACTTGTTTTATGCACTCAATCAAGGGCAAATTCACTTGCACCTTTCGGAAGATGTCCAAAATATCTTCATATTGGGCGTCCTTCTTCTTCGATTTTGATAATCTGCTAGGGAAAGGTGCAACAGCAAACGGAGAATTAGTAATAACCGTATTTGAAGGAATATGGTTCTTACCTTTGATTGGGGTAGGTTGTGGAGGTGATTGTGCCTTGGTGACATTAGGCGTCACCTTCTGTTTTTCGGCCTCTTGAGTAGCCGGATCGATCTCATCTTCTTCTTCGTTGGTGATGTCCTCAATGGTGACTTCATCAAGATGAGATCGCTTGGTCTTTGGTTCCTCAAGTATCTTCCCACTCCTTGTGACTATAGCATTCACGTTTCTTTGATTTGGAGTGGTTTGAGGTGGAAGCCGACCGGTTTCCTTGATTTGGCCCATGAAATCAACAAGTTGGCCAAGCTGCTTCTTCACTTCGGTGATGTCGCGGCCATGTGAGTCAAGTGTCTCCTTTGTCTTCGATTGTCCGTCGAGGAGAACTTGTGTGGAGGCCGAAAGTTGCGACAACATCTTGTCGTAATCCGGGTTGGTGAAGGATTGCGAAGACGAACCATGCTGCATCGGTGGCCTTGGTTGAAATGGAGGGCGTTGGTAGCTTTGTTGAGGTGCTGGAGGGTTCAAAGTTCCCTCGTTGCTGCTCCATCTAAAACCCGGATGATCACGGTTGACATAGTTGTTATAATTGTTATACCGTTGTCCTCCCTGATATCCGCCGATGGCGTTAGCGTGCTCCGGCTCGCTTGCTTGTTCCGGCACTTGAGGGCACTGGTCATTGTGGTGACCTTGTGTTTGACATATGCCACAAACAGGCCGTTGAGTTGCCTTTGCTCTTGTCGTCTCAAGTTCTAAAACCTTCTCTAGCATATGAGCTAGTTTGTCGTATTTTTCGTCTGCGTCGGTTGTAGAACTCGCTTCACCGACTGCTCGTCTGTTGGACATTCCATATTGTGCATCATTATTCGCCCGATTCTCTAGAAGAGCTCTAGCTTCGGTTTCTGTTAAGTCCATGAATGCACCGGTGGCTGCTGCATCCAGCAATTCCCTATCAATCGGCTTGAGACCATCGTAAAAGTAATTCATGAGATTGGTCTCGGAAAATCCATGTGATGGGCAAGTGGCACACAAAACTTTGAATCGGTCGTAGTATTGGCCGAAGGTCTCGTCCGGTTTCTGTGTGATGCCAGTGATTTGCTTTCTCAAGACGGTGATCTTTGAGGCCGGGAAGTACTTCGCTAGGAACATATCCGCAAGTTGCTTCCATGAGGTAATATGGTTCGGCGGTAGTTCCATTAGCCAAGACTCGGCCCTGTCGACTAGGGTGAATGGAAATGCCTTCAGCTTGAAGAGCTCCGTATCAGCATCAGATGGCTTCATGCTGTTACAAACAAATTGGAATTGTTTGAGATGCTTGTTCGGATCTTCATTGGAAAGTCCATGAAAAATGGGTAGTCGGTGGAGGAAGCCACTCTTTAGCTCGATATCCTTCATGTTTTCCTCCGGTTGTGGAAAAGCAATGCTCGAAGGCCCACTGCTCCATTCGGTTGAGCAGGTGCGCTGGCGAAGAGATTGTCCTGCATTGGCCATGTTGACTTGTTGTGCTTCTGCTTCTGAATTGTGGTCGGTTGATGAGGCTAAAGTATGGTCGGTTGATGAATGTGAAGACTCGGAAACTTCCTCGATGATGGGATGATCCAGGATGTCAGTTTGAGCTTTAAGTCTCGCTATTCTCTCTGCGATCTCCTCAAACTTTGTTCTAGATGGTCCAGGATCCCGATCGGACATTCATTAGCCTGAGCATCCACCAAAGACCAAGTGTTAGTATCAACAAAGAATTTGAGATGAATATAGGAATACTAACCAAAATCGTAAGACATATTTAGAAAACAAAGCAATAACAAATAGTAAAACTATCAAAGCATACTATAAATACTCACAAATACTTAAAAACTACTAATAACACACAAAAGTTATAATACTTAAGACACTAAATGTAATTTACTAAGTAATGCAAATGATTTAATCAATTTTATGGGCTATGCAAAAGAATGTAATAAACTAAGACACATGTTTTCTGCAAATTAAAACTATATAATGCTAAACCCAAGAATTTAGTTAGAACATATATAAACAAAGTTCAAATACAAGCAAACAATAATTCACATCGAATTTATGCACCACACATTTTTTTTCAATAAAATGCATTAAACAACAATCCTACGTGAAAGATGGAGTGAATGTATAAGAGAAAACGTTAGAACCTGCAGAAAACACACGAGTTACGTGCTAAAAAAAAATGAATGCAAAGAATGACCTCTTCTTCGATCTTATGTCCCTAACTTCACTTAGGTTAGGGTACTCGGTAGTGAAATCCGAGTATCATAAAGCCTAAGAGAGGTTATGCAAGCTAAGTAACGTTTGTTAGTCCTTTACAGTTTTTAATGCACAAACAAACACAAAAATTTGACTAAGTTTTATTTATTTCCTTTGGCCCCGATGGTACGTGGTGCAGATGCTCTCGACTTTGCAATGGGTCTCGTTCATCCGAAGATGAAGTCTGATTCCAGGAGGTCTAAGCATGCATAATCCGATATACCATCTATTTAAAGGATTATGTCGTATTTATCAAGTTCGTATTTATCCGTATTCGTATGCACTTATGATTTACAGAGAGTACGCGAAATGATCATTCGGTAAATTTCTTGGACGTGCGGCCCGCGCGAAAATATATACCGACTACAATTCAGCTTAGTTACGTTTAGAAATGGTTAGTAGGAATAGAGATAACGCGAGAGGTAAGGACTAATATTTAGAACAACCCGAGGCTTACTCGTAAGAGTATATACTCCAATGTTGTTCCTAGAGACACCCCGAGGCTAACCAGTTACGGTATATACTCCAATGGTGTTCTATTGCTTAGATCCGAAACCCGGCACCAATCATAAACCCACTCACCATATCCAACAATCAGCCAAATTTGTGAGATAGTATATAATCTCAAGTCCTTAGTAAACTCCGCCCACAACCTCATGCCCATAACTTCACTTAGGTTATGGCGTGTGGTGATAAAATCCACACTTCACGAGGGGTTAAGGAGATAAACCAGAAAAAGAGGCACCACCTATTCCAAAGAACGAAACTTTATAACCAATACTCGTACTCGATGTAAATCAATTTAAGTACGTCTACGTTTTGATTGCGCCTATGATTTAAAAGGAATACACGACTTAGTTATTGAATAAATCTCTTGTCCGTGTGGCCCGCGCGAAAATGTATACCAACTATCGTTAATTCTCGTAATTGTTGGAAATGACCAGTTGGGATAGATGTAACGCGAGAGGTGAGAACTAATTTCTGGGAACAACCTGAGGCTAACTCGTGAGAGTATATACTCCAATGTTGTTCTTAGAAACACCCCGAGGCTTACTCGTAAGAGTATGTACTCCATTGGTGTTCTGTTTTCTTAGTTCAAAACCTGTCACCATTCATAACCCTTCTAGACATCATAACCAACTCTTACTCGAAATCACAAGATAGTATACAATCTCAAGTGTTTGTAAACTCCGCCCACAACCTCGTGTCCATAACTTCACTTAGGTTATGGCGTGTGGTGATGAAATCCACACATCACGAAGGGTTAAGGAGATAGACAAACAAAAGAGGCACCACCTATTCCATAGAGATTTATTTAATAACTAAGTGCTAGTACTCAAATTAAATCAAAGACTATCCTTTAACATGAAAATAAATTATGCAAGTGTAAAAACTAAGTATGAATAAATTCGTCTAAGTAAAAGTATGCATTGTAAACATGTATGTAAATTTCTTTAAGTATAAACAAGAATGAACAAGTATGTACTTCGAAAATTTAGACATGCTTTTAATCACAAATGTACAACGAAATCATACAAAAACATTCTAACTCCCCGGCAACGGCGCCAAAAATTGATACGCGCAAAACATGCATTCACGTTAACTTAAAAACACAGATTACGCGCATTGCAATTTAAACCCTTCTTTTGTCATTTGTAATATTGGCGAGTAGGGATCGTTCTTTATCCGGGGAATTAAGGGCGCATGCATGGTTTTGTTAATAAGCGGAAATGTAAATGTTTGGGGGGATTGGAAGTTGGTTGTTTAATCTACGAAATTAAAGTACAAAAACATGCAAACACAACTAAAACTCTTAGGCATCTAACATGTTTTACTCATAGACAAGTTTCAACAATCAAGAAACTTAAAGTTTAATTATGCTTGCTAAAAATAAGAAGTTACACTACTAATTACATGTGATCATCTCATCTTATTAGCCTACCCTTTTCATGCATCAAACCTTTTTGTAAGTTACGAAATTCATAACTTCTAACTAAATATACATGCTTAATAATTGAGTAGGAATGCAACTTAGCGTATAAACATCCTAAACAACATACGATCATCGAAACATGCGAAAGAGAGGGACTTAGCGTATTTTCTAACACATGCTTACGAAGCTTTAAGATTGTATCAAACATGCATAAAAGGCTAGAAATCATAAACACATGCAACTTATGAATCGGTTTAAACACATAAAACACAAATCTAAACTTGTTCTTCATTTGATACATAAATGTATTCCAATACATCAAAAGGTTCAAATACAAAGCAAAAGAAATGAAAGTGAAGATCATGGTTACACTTTTTGTCTTGAATGCTTGATGATCTACGGTGGAGATGGATTTCCTTCACAAGGGACTTAGCGTATTGTGTTGGATGGAGGAGGATTGCTTCGGCTTGGATGGAGAAGATGTGCTTCGGCTTTGCTTGAGAATCCTTGTAGTGTTTATGGTGGAGGAGTATTTGTGTAGAGTTTTTGCTTGTAAAATGAGAGATGATCTTGAATGGTTCGGCCTCCCTTGGTATTTATAGGCAAGCATATGCCTTGCCTCTTTCTTCCACCTTGCTTGGTTCATTAAATGCAAGCCTTAGTCACCTAGCAAGTCATCCCCTTAGTCACCAAGTGTGATCATCATTCATGAACCCTAAGCAAGAGTCACCATGCTTAGTCACACCCTTAGTCACCATTGTGATGATCAAAGGCAAGAGTCACCAAGCTTAGTCACCATTTGTGAACCCAAAATAAGAGTCACCATGGCAAGTCATCTTTTGTGATCATTAGCTTGATAACTTAGACTTTTCAACTTCACCAACTTGCATCCTTGCCGAATTGATTGTGTTTGGGCTTGATAATGGGCCGAAACAAGAGTTGAGAAATCGGCCCATAATTTGCTTTTTGGGCCGGCCCATTTTTCGTGGTCCGAAATCGCAAAAATCGCAAAATCGCCGAAATTCCTCCGAATTGCGTCGTTATCAATCTCCACCGTAAATATCTTCAAAATAACAAATTAAATAAGGAAAACATAAAAACTAAGATAATAACATAGCTAAACGTAAAGGGAAATGCGTTAAGAAACGAGCATAAAATGCGTATATCAACATCATGACCAATTATTACTCGAAATCACAAGATAGTATACAATCACAAATGTTTGTAAACTCCGCCCTCAACCTCATGCCCATAACTTCACTTAGGTTATGGTGTGTGGTGATGAAATCCACACTTCATGAAGGGTTAAGGAGATAGACAAACAAAGGAGGCACCTCCCTATTCCAAAGAGATTTATTTAATAACTAAGTGCTATACTCAAATTAAATCAAAGACTATCCTTTAACTTGAAAATAAATTATGAAAGTGTAAATACGAAGTGTAAATAAATTCGAATAAGTAATAAGTATGAATTGTAAACATGTATGTAAATTTCTATAAGTATAAACAAGTATGTATTTCGAAAATTATAGACATGCTTTTAATTACATATGTACAACGAAATCATACAAAAACTTTATAATTCCCCGGCAACGGCGCCAAAAATTGATACACATAAAACATGCGTTTAACGTTAACACAAAGTAGACCCTAAAAACACAGTTCACACGTAAAGCAATTTAAAACCCTTATTTTGTCATTATAATATTGGCTAGTAGGGATCGTTCTATCCGGGGAATTAAAGGGTGTATGCATGGTTTCGTTAATAAGCGGAAATCCAAAGGTTTGGGGGGATTGGAAATTGGTTAATTAATCTACGAAATTAAAGTACAAAAACATGCAAACACAACAAGAACTCCTAGACTTCTAACATGTTTTACTCATAGACAAGTTTAATGATATACGCATTTTATGCTCGTTTCTTAACGCATTTCCCTTTACGTTTAGCTGTGTTATTATCTTAGTTTTTATGTTTTTCTTATTTAATTTGTTATTTTGAAGATATTTACGGTGGAGATTAATAACGACACAATTCGGAGGAATTTCGGCGATTTTGCGATTTTTGCGATTTCGGACCACCGGAAATGGGCCAGCCCAAAAAGCATTTTTTGGGCCCATTTCTCAAAGTTTGTTTTGGCCCAAAAACCAGCCCAAGCCCATTAATTTTGGCATGGAAGCAACTTGGGGAAGAGGAAAAGTCAAAGTTATCAAGCTTGGTGACAAGGCTTAGTGACTAAGCTTGTGATCATCACAAAAGATGACTAAGTGTGTGACTTGCCATGGTGACTCTTGCTTAGGGTTCACAAATGGTGACTTGCCATGGTGACTCTTGCTTTTTGATGATCACACTTGGTGACTAAGGGAGTGACTTGCCATGGTGATTATTACTTGCATTTAATGAAAGAGGCAAGGTGGTGATACGCGTAAAACATGCATTCACGTTAACTTAAAAACACAGATTACGCGCATTGCAATTTAAACCCTTCTTTTGTCATTTGTAATATTGGCGAGTAGGGATCGTTCTTTATCCGGGGAATTAAGGGCGCATGCATGGTTTCGTTAATAAGCGGAAATGTAAATGTTTGGGGGGATTGGAAGTTGGTTGTTTAATCTACGAAATTAAAGTACATAACATGCAAACACAACTAAAACTCTTAGGCATCTAACATGTTTTACTCATAGACAAGTTTCAACAATCAAGAACTTAAAGTCTAATTATGCTTGCTAAAAATAAGAAGTTACACTACTAATTACATGTGATCATCTCATCTTATTAACCTACCCTTTTCATGCATCAAACCTTTTTGTAAGTTACGAAATTCATAACTTCTAACTAAATACACATGCTTAATAATTGAGTAGGAATGCAACTTAGCGTATAAACATCCTAAACAACATACGATCATCGAAACATGCGAAAGAGAGGGACTTAGCGTATTTTCTAACACATGCATTCGAAGCTTTAAGATTGTATCAAACATGCATAAAAGGCTAGAAATCATAAACACATGCATATTACAAATCGGTTTAAGAGCATAAAACACAAATCTAAACTTGTTCTTCATTTGATACATAAATGTATTCCAATACATCAAGAGGTTCAAATACAAAACAAAAGAAATGAAAGTGAAGATCATGGTTACTGATATACGCATTTTATGCTCGTTTCTTAACGCATTTCCTTTACGTTTAGCAATGTTATTATCTTAGTTTTTATGTTTTCCTTATTTAATTTGTTATTTTGAAGATATTTACGGTGGAGATTAATAACGACGCAATTCGGAGGAATTTCGGCGATTTTGCGATTTTTGCGATTTTGGACCTCCGAAAATGGGCCGGCCCAAAAAGCAAATTATGGGCCGATTTCTCAAAGTTTATTTCGGCCCATTAACCAGCCCAAACTCATTCATTTCGTTAAGGATGCCCTTTGGGGAAGTTGAAAAGTCAAGCTTATCAAGCTAATCATCACAAATGGTGACTCTTGCTTAGGGTTAATAAATGATCATCACAAAAGGTGACTCACCTTGGTGACTCTTGCTTGCATTAAATGAAAAGATGACTTGCCATGGTGACTCTTGCTTTGGGCTTGTAAATGATGATCACACATGGTGACTTGCATGGTGACTTGCCATATTGATCATTGCTTGCATTTAATGGAAGGAGGCAAGGTGGAAGAGAGAAGGCAAACATCCTTGCCTATAAATACCAAGGGAGGCTGAACCATTCAAAAGATCACTCATTTTACTAAGCCAAAGCTCTACACAAATACTCCTCCACCATTAAACACTTGAAGGTTCACACAAAGCCGAAGCATCCATCTCCTCCATTCCAAGCCGAAGCATCTCCTCCTCCATTCCAAACCGAAGCATCCATCTCCTCCTCCAAGCCGAAGCTATCATCCTCCATCCCTCACAATACGCTAAGTCCCTTGTGAAGGAAAGCCATCTCCACCGTAGTTCATCAAGCACTCAAGACAAAAAGTGTAACCATGATCTTCACTTTCATTTCTTTAGCTTTGTATTTGAATCTTTTGATGTATTGGAATAACAAGTTTAGATTTGTGTATCAAATGAAGAACAAGTTTAGATTTGTGTTTTATGTGTTTAAACAGATTTGTAATATGCATGTGTTTATGATTTCTAGCCTTTTATGCATGTTTGATACAATCTTAAAGCTTCGAATGCATGTGTTAGAAAATACGCTAAGTCCCTCTCTTTCGCATGTTTCGATGATCGTATGTTGTTTAGGATGTTTATACGCTAAGTTGCATTCCTACTCAATTATTAAGCATGTGTATTTAGTTAGAAGTTATGAATTTCGTAACTTACAAAAAGGTTTGATGCATGAAAAGGGTAGGCTAATAAGATGAGATGATCACATGTAATTAGTAGTGTAACTTCTTATTTTTAGCAAGCATAATTAGACTTTAAGTTTCTTGATTGTTGAAACTTGTCTATGAGTAAAACATGTTAGATGCCTAAGAGTTTTAGTTGTGTTTGCATGTTATGTACTTTAATTTCGTAGATTAAACAACCAACTTCCAATCCCCCCAAACATTTACATTTCCGCTTATTAACGAAACCATGCATGCGCCCTTAATTCCCCGGATAAAGAACGATCCCTACTCGCCAATATTATAAATGACAAAAGAAGGGTTTAAATTGCAATGCGCGTAATCGATGTTTTTAGGTCGACTTTGTGTTATCGTGAAAGCATGTTTTGCTCGTATCAATTTTTGGCGCCGTTGCCGGGGAGTTAGAATGTTTTTGTATGATTTCGTTGTACATTTGTGATTAAAAGCATGTCTAAATTTTCGAAGTACATACTTGTTCATTCTTGTTTATACTTAAAGAAATTTACATACATGTTTACAATGCAAACTTTTACTTAGACGAATTTATTGATACTTAGTTTTTTTTTACACTTGCATAATTTATTTTCATGTTAAAGGATAGTCTTTGATTTAATTTGAGTACTAGTACTTAGTTATTAAATAAATCTCTATGGAATAGGTGGTGCCTCTTTTGTTTGTCTATCTCCTTAACCCTTCGTGAAGTGTGGATTTCATCACCACACGCCATAACCTAAGTGAAGTTATGGGCACGAGGTTGTGGGCGGAGTTTACAAACACTTGAGATTGTATACTATCTTGTGAATTCGAGTAAGAGTTGGTTATGATGTCTAGAAGGGTTATGAATGGTGACGGGTTTTGAACTAAGAAAACAGAACACCATTGGAGTATATACTCTTACGAGTAAGCCTCGGGGTGTTTCTAAGAACAACAATGGAGAATATACTCTTACGAGTTAGCCTCAGGTTGTTCCCAGAAATTAGTTCTCACCTCTCGCGTTACATCTATCCCAACTGGTCATTTCCAACAATTACGAGGATTAACGATAGTTGGTATACATTTTCGCGCGGGCCGCACGGACAAGAGATTTATTCAATAACTAAGTCGTGTATTCCTTTTAAATCATAGGCGCAATCAAAACGTAGACGTACTTAAATTGATTTACATTGAGCACGAGTATTGGTTATAAGGTTTCGTTCTTTGGAATAGGTGGTGCCTCTTTTTCTGGTTTATCTCCTTAACCCCTCGTGATGTGTGGATTTTATCACCACACGCCATAACCTAAGTGAAGTTATGGGCACGAGGTTGTGGGCGGAGTTTACTAAGAACTTGAGATTATATACTATCTCACAAATTTGGCTGATTGTTGGATATGGTGAATGGGTTTATGATTGGTGCCGGGTTTCGGATCTAAGCAATAGAACACCATTGGAGTATATACCGTAACTGGTTAGCCTCGGGGTGTCTCTAGGAACAACATTGGAGTATATACTCTTACGAGTAAGCCTCGGGTTGTTCTAAATATTAGTCCTTACCTCTCGCGTTATCTCTATTCCTACTAACCATTTCTAAACGTAACTAAGCTGAATTGTAGTCGGTATATATTTTCGCGCGGGCCGCACGTCGAAGAAATTTACCAAATGATCATTTCGCGTACTCTCTGTAAATCATAAGTGCATATGAATACGGATAAATACATGAACTTAATACGACATAATCCTTTAAATAGATGGTATATCGGATTATGCATGCTTAGACCTCCTGGAATCAGACTTCATCTTCGGATGAACGAGACCCATTGCACAGTCGAGAGCCTCTGCACCACGTACCATCGGGGCCAAAGGAAATAAATAAAACTTAGTCAAATTTTTGTGTTTATATGTGCATTAAAAACTGTAAAGGACTAACAACCGTTACTTAGCTTGCATAACCTCTTTTTAGGCTTTATGATACGCGGATTTCACTACCGAGTACCCTAACCTAAGTGAAGTTAGGGACATAAGATCGAAGAAGAGGTCATTCTTTGCATTCATTTTTTTACCACGTAACTCGTGTGTTTTCTGCAGGTTCTAACGTTTTCTCTTATGCATACACTCCATCTTTCACGTAGGATTGTTGTTTAATGCATTTTATTGAAGAAAAAAATGCGTGTGGTGCATAAATTCGATGTGAATTATTGTTTGCTTGTATTTGAACTTTGTTTATATACGTTCTAACTAAATTCTTGGGTTTAGCATTATATAGTGTTAATTTGCAGAAAACGTATGTTTTAAGTTTATTACATTCTTTTGCATAGCCCTAAAATTGATTAATTCATTTGCATTACTTAGTAAATTACACCTAGTGTCTTAACTATTATAAATTTTGTGTGTTTTAGTAGTTTTTAAGTATTTGTGAGTATTTATAGTATACTTTGATAGTTTTATTATTTGTTATTGCTTTGTTTTCTAAATATGTCTTACAATTTTGGTTAGTATTCCTATATTCATCTCAAATTCTTTGTTGATACTAACACTTGGTCTTTGGTGGATGCTCAGGCTAATGAATGTCCGATCAGAATCCTGGACCATCTAGAACAAAGTTTGAGGAGATCGCAGAGAGAATAGCGAGACTTAGAGCTCAAACTGACATCCTGGATCATCCCATCATCGAGGAAGTTTCCGAGTCTTCACATTCATCAACCGACCACAATTCAGAAGTAGAAGCACAGCAAGTCAACATGGCCAATGCAGGACAATCTCTTCGTCAGCGCACCTGCTCAACAGAATGGAGCAGCGGGCCTTCGAGCATTGCTTTTCCACAACCGGAGGAAAACATGAAGGATATCGAGCTAAAGAGTGGCTTCCTCCACCGACTACCCATTTTTCATGGACTTTCCAATGAAGATCCGAACAAGCATCTCAAACAATTCCAATTTGTTTGTAACAGCATGAAGCCATCCGATGCTGATACGGAGCTCTTTAAACTGAAGGCATTCCCATTCACCCTAGTCGACAGGGCCGAGTCTTGGCTTATGGAACTACCGCCGAACCATATCACTTCATGGAAGCAACTTGCGGACATGTTCCTAGCGAAGTACTTCCCGGCCTCAAAGATCACCGTCTTGAGAAAGCAAATCACTGGCATCACACAGAAACCGGACGAGACCTTCGGCCAATACTACGACCGATTCAAAGTTTTGTGTGCCACTTGCCCATCGCATGGATTTTCCGAGACCAATCTCATGAATTACTTTTACGATGGTCTCAAGCCGATCGATAGGGAATTGCTGGATGCAGCAGCCACCGGTGCATTCATGGACTTAACCGAAACCGAAGCTAGAGCTCTTCTAGAGAATCGGGCCAATAATGATGCACAATATGGAATGTCCAACAGACGAGCAGTCGGTGAAGCGAGTTCTACAACCGACGCGGACGAAAAGTACGACAAACTAGCTCATATGCTAGAGAAGGTTTTAGAACTCGAGACGACAAGAGCGAAGGCAACTCAACGGCCTGTTTGTGGCATATGTCAAACACAAGGTCACCACAACGACCAGTGCCCTCAAGTGCCGGAACAAGCAAGCGAGCCGGAGCACGCTAACGCCATCGGCGGATATCAGGGAGGACAACGGTATAACAATTATAACAACTATGTCAACCGTGATCATCCGGGTTTTAGATGGAGCAGCAACGAGGGAACTTTGAACCCTCCAGCACCTCAACAAAGCTACCAACGCCCTCCATTTCAACCAAGGCCACCGATGCAGCAGGGTTCGTCTTCGCAATCCTTCACCAACCCGGATTACGACAAGATGTTGTCGCAACTTTCGGCCTCAACTCAAGTTCTCCTCGAAGGACAATCGAAGACAAAGGAGACACTTGACTCACATGGCCGCGACATCACTGAAGTGAAGAAGCAGCTTGGCCAACTTGTTGATTTCATGGGCCAAATCAAGGAAACCGGTCGGCTTCCACCTCAAACCACTCCAAATCAAAGAAACGTGAATGTTATAGTCACAAGGAGTGGGAAGATACTTGAGGAACCAAAGACCAAGCGATCTCATCTTGATGAAGTCACCATCGAGGACATCACCAACGAAGAAGAAGATGAGATCGATCCGGCTACTCAAGAGGCCGAGAAACAGAAGGTGACGCCTATTGTCACCAAGGCACAATCACCTCCACAACCTACCCCAATCAAAGGTAAAAACCATATTCCTTCAAATACGGTTATTACTAATTCTCCGTTTGCTGTTGCACCTTTCCCTAGCAGATTATCAAAATCAAAGAAGAAGGATGCCCAATATGAAGATATCCTGGACATCTTCCGAAAGGTGCAAGTGAATTTGCCCTTGATCGAGTGCATAAAACAAGTGCCGATATACGCGAAGTTTCTGAAAGAATTATGCACACAAAGGAGGCAAACTCGAGAGAAGGAGGTTGTGAAGGTGAACGCAACCGTTTCGGCGGTTTTGCAGCGTCGGCTACCCCCAAAACTGAAGGACCCAGGGAGCTTTGCAGTTCCTTGCGTAATCGGTGACACCCACTTCCAAGACGTGATGCTTGATCTCGGGGCTTCCATCAACGTCATGCCTTACTATCTATTCGAATCGATGGAGCTTGGAGATCTCAAGCAAGATGGTGTTGTCATCCAATTAGCCGATCGCACCCACAAGTATCCGAGGGGATACGTAGAAGACGTTCTCGTGCAAGTCAACAACTTGATATTCCCAGCCGATTTCTATATAGTTGACATGGAAGAGAGTCCACTAAACACCACGCCACTACTGCTTGGGCGACCTTTCATGCGGACTGCGAGAACGAAGATAGATGTGTTTCAAGGCACTTTCTCCATGGAGATTGATGGAGAAAGAATCGAGTTCAACATCCTGGACGGGATGAAGTTTCCAATGTCGAGCGTAGCTGCCATTTCGACATACGATCCCGTGGATACCTTAGCACAAGGCTACCTCGACACCATCAATGAGGATGAACTCGACATGGCCATTCAACTTGGGCATGACGGCCTTCTCGAGGCTTTACTAGAGCTTGAACCTCGTATTCAAGACATGGCCATGGCCCTAAATGCCGCACCACGAAAAGTAAGCTTTTCTCCTCCTTTACCAATTACTTTTGGTACTAATAAAATGGTTCCTTCCATCGTAGAAGCTCCAGTTTTAGAACTCAAGCTACTACCGGACCATCTGAAGTATGCGTACTTGGGCGAGAATGACACTTTACCCGTCATTATTTCGTCCGCGCTAGAAGAGGAGCAGGAGGAGAAGCTCGTGAGTGTGCTCAAACGGTACAAACCCGCAATAGGCTGGACACTCGCGGACATCAAGGGAATAAATCCAGCAACCTGTGTGCATAGGATTTTCCTTGAAGAAGGCACCAAGCCTACGCGGGAAGCACAGCGTCGGCTCCACCCTCCGATGATGGAGGTGGTAAAAAAGGAGGTAATTAAACTCATGGACTGTGGAGTTATTTACCCTATTTCTGATAGCCGTTGGGTTTCCCCAGTGCAGGTAGTACCTAAGAAATCGGGAATTACCGTCGTCGAGAATCTGGAAAATGAACTTGTGCCACAACGGACGATCACTGGACACCGAGTGTGCATTGATTACCGGAAGCTCAACGCCGCAACCCGCAAGGATCATTTTCCCTTACCATTCATCGACCAAATGCTGGAAAGATTAGCCGGCCATGCATTTTATTGTTTTCTGGACGGATACTCCGGCTACAACCAAATTAGCATTGCGGAGGAGGATCAAGAAAAGACAACGTTCACGTGCCCGTTCGGAACGTTTGCCTATCGCCGCATGCCATTTGGACTGTGTAACGCACCAGGTACATTTCAACGTTGCATGCTCTCAATTTTCTCCGAGTACATTGAAAAAATTATTGAAGTATTCATGGACGACTTTAGTGTATTTGGGAGTGATTTTGATGCATGCTTAAACAATTTAGAAACAATTTTACAAAGATGCGTTGAAACGAACTTGGTGCTTAATTGGGAGAAGTGCCATTTTATGGTTACGCAAGGGATAGTGTTAGGTCATATTATTTCGGAAAAAGGGTTAGAAGTTGATAAATCTAAAGTAGATCTTGTGCGTCACTTACCCTCTCCAACTTCGGTTAGAGAGATTCGTTCATTTCTTGGACACGCAGGATTTTATCGTAGGTTTATCAAAGACTTTTCCCACATCTCGCGCCCTTTGTGTAAACTGCTGCAAAAGGAGACCCCGTTCATCTTTGATGAAGAATGCAACGCTGCCTTCAACAAGTTGAAGGAGCTTCTCACGAGCGCTCCTATTTTATGCAGCCCTGATTGGTCTCTGCCATTTGAACTCATGTGCGACGCCTCGGATTATGCCGTAGGAGCCGTCTTGGGTCAGCGGAAGGACAAGAAGCCTTGCGTAATCTATTACGCCTCTCGGACGCTTGATGAAGCGCAAAGAAATTATACTACCACCGAGAAGGAGTTTCTTGCCGTGGTTTTTGCTTTAGATAAATTTCGATCTTATTTACTTCAAACTAAAGTAACTGTGTTTACCGATCATGCAGCTTTGAAGTATCTAATGCTCAAAAAGGATGCAAAACCACGGCTTATAAGATGGATACTTCTACTCCAAGAATTCAACATCGAAATCAAGGATAAGAAGGGAGTAGAAAACGTCGTCGCTGACCACCTATCGCGTTTGATAGGTGACCATGAGCCTGTCGAGATTGAAGAAACTTTTCCGGATGAAAAACTCTTTGGAATTGAGGTAACTATTTCGGAAACTCCATGGTATGCAGATATCGTAAATTACTTAGTTACCGGTGAGTTTCCGTCTACCATGCATAAATTTCAACGTGACAAACTTAAGCATAATGCTAGAACCTTTATCTGGGATGAGCCTTATTTATGGAAACAATGCTCCGATTTAGTAATTAGGAGATGTATCCCGGATAGTGAGTTTAAGCCCATTCTAGACTTTTGTCACAATGAAGCATGTGGGGGACACTTTGGTTCTAGGAGGACAGCCCTTAAGATTTTAGATTGCGGTTTCTTTTGGCCTAGTTTATTTCGCGATGCTCATGCATATTGTGCTGCATGTGATAAGTGCCAGTGATTCGGTAATTTAGGGCCTAGAGATCAAATGCCACAACACTACATATTTAATGTCGAAATTTTTGATGTGTGGGGTATTGATTTTATGGGACCATTTCCTCCCTCCAATGGTTTTACTTATATCTTACTCGCAGTAGATTATGTTTCTAAATGGGTGGAGGCAAAGGCCACCCGTACTAATGATTCGCGAGTTGTTGCAGATTTCCTACGAACTAACATTTTCAGTAGATTTGGAATGCCACGCGTTTTAATCAGCGATGGAGGAAGTCACTTTTGCAACCGCACGGTGGAAGCACTCATGAGGAAGTATGGCGTAAAACACAAGGTTTCCACACCATACCACCCTCAAACCAATGGAATGGCTGAAGTTTCCAACCGTGAAATCAAGAAGATTTTGGAGCGAACCGTCCGCCCAAACCGGAAAGATTGGAGTCAATGCTTAGACGATGCATTGTGGGCTTACAGGACTGCCTACAAGACCCCCATTGGTATGTCCCCTTTCCGATTAATTTATGGGAAGACGTGCCATCTTCCGGTTGAATTGGAGCACAAGGCATGGTGGGCCGTGAAGAAATTCAACATCGATCGAGATGCCGCAGGCTTGCATCGGAAGCTACAACTATGTGAACTAGAAGAAATCAGAAATGATGCTTTCGACAATGCGTGGATTTACAAAGAGAAGACGAAAAAGATCCACGATCAGATGATTCGCGGGAAGAGTTTTGAACCTGGGCAGAAAGTATTGCTTTTCAATTCAAGACTCAAGCTCTTTCCGGGAAAGCTTCGCTCTCGATGGATGGGGCCATTCGTAGTTTCTCAAGTTCTACCTCATGGAGCAGTTCTCATTCGATCTATCGACAAAGGTAGTGAGTTCAAAGTAAATGGCCATCGCTTGAAGCCCTATTTTGAGGCATTTGCGGAGCACACCGTGGAGGAGATGCAACTCCAAGAACCGGCCATTTCAAAAACAAAATGATGCATCACGTCCAAAGCTAACGACGTAAAACGAGCGCTCATTGGGAGGCAACCCAATAGGGAGACAACAGATTTGATTTCTTCTCCCCTTTTAATTAATTTAATGGCTTTTGCATTTTAAATTAGAATTTTCGTAGATCCTATACTCCATGTTTAATTCTATACTTCTACTTTAGTACATTGAGGGCAATGTAGAGTTTAAGTGTGGGGAAGGGTTTACAATTTAATTGTGTCTAAATTAGTGTTTTTCAAAGTCTTTAGGATGCCCTTAACTAGTCGATGATGAAAAATGGACCGATACGAACACATATGGCATCGAATTCTTGTGCTAATTGAGATATTCTATATGTTTTTAACATGTAGTAGATATGAATTGCAAAAACATGGTACAGAAATCGCATGCTTGAATAAGTTTTTAATCATATGAACCCTATGTGAGCTTTTGAGCTATCTGTTCTTTATTCGAGTGAATATACATCCATTTCGTAGCTACTAGCTTATATATGCCTCATTTGATTGCTTGCCATAGATTTTAATGAACTAGAGAATACTAGAACTTACTCATGTCAATTTGCAAAGCTTTTAAGTTGATACATACTTTGATTTTGGAAATGATTAAAGGCATTTAGGATTTTCCACCACATTGCCATATATCCATGTATCCCATTTGTACGCACAAGTTGCGACACCCCTAGATAAACCAATTGAGCCCACGTTAAGCTTTTCTTTTATCACCATATATACCTAAACACTTACCCTAGTATAGAATATCCTTACCTTTGTTCCGGAAACTTGGTGAGAATTTTTCGAAACTAGCACATAAGATTATGGTTTGGTAGGAAAGATTGAAAGAGTTAATGTGAGTAAGGGGAAAGACTTGTCCAAATAAACTTAAAAAGTATGAGATTGCCAAAAAGAAAAGAAAAAATAATATTTGAGAGAATGAAAAGAAAAAAAAATTAGTATCTCTCATGGCAATATGTTGTGTTCTAAAGTAGAAACCAATTGGATTAACGTCCCCCTTATTTGCGGATTTGGAGATTACGATAAATTGAAGGCCCAAAAATAGAACAAAATATGGCCTTTTTGTAAGTTACGAAATTCATAACTTCTAACTAAATACACATGCTTAATAATTGAGTAGGAATGCAACTTAGCGTATAAACATCCTAAACAACATACGATCATCGAAACATGCGAAAGACAAAGGCCATATTTTGTTCTATTTTTGGGCCTTCAATTTATCGTAATCTCCAAATCCGCAAATAAGGGGGACGTTAATCCAATTGGTTTCTACTTTAGAACACAACATATTGCCATGAGAGATACTAATTTTTTTTTCTTTTCATTCTCTCAAATATTATTTTTTCTTTTCTTTTTGGCAATCTCATACTTTTTAAGTTTATTTGGACAAGTCTTTCCCCTTACTCACATTAACTCTTTCAATCTTTCCTACCAAACCATAATCTTATGTGCTAGTTTCGAAAAATTCTCACCAAGTTTCCGGAACAAAGGTAAGGATATTCTATACTAGGGTAAGTGTTTAGGTATATATGGTGATAAAAGAAAAGCTTAACGTGGGCTCAATTGGTTTATCTAGGGGTGTCGCAACTTGTGCGTACAAATGGGATACATGGATATTTGGCGAAGTGGTGGAAAATCCTAAATGCCTTTAATCATTTCCAAAATCAAAGTATGTATCAACTTAAAATCTTTGCAAATTGACATGAGTAAGTTCTAGTATTCTCTAGTTCATTAAAATCTATGGCAAGCAATTGAATGAGGCATATATAAGCTAGTAGCTACGAAATGGATGCATATTCACTCGAATAAAGAACAGATAGCTCAAAAGCTCACATAGGGTTCATATGATTAAAAACTTATTTAAGCATGCGATTTTCTGTACCATGTTTTGCAATTCATATCTACTACATGTTAAAAACATATAGAATATCTCAATTAGCACAAGAATTCGATGCATGTGATTCATACGCCATGTGTTCGTATCGGTCAAATTTCATCATCGACTAGCTAAGGGCATCCTAAAGACTCTGAAAAACACTAATTTAGACACAATTAAATTATAAACCCTTCCCCCACACTTAAACTCTACATTGCCCTCAATGTAGTAAAGTAACAGTATAGAATTAAACATGGAGTATAGGATCTACGAAAATTCTAGTTTAAAATACAAAAGCCATTAAATTAAGTAAAAGGGGAGAAGAAAACAAATCTGTTGTCTCCCTATTGGGTTGCCTCCCAATGAGCGCTTGTTTTACGTCGTTAGCTTTGGACGTGATGCATCATTTTGTTTTTGAAATGGCCGGTTCTTGGAGTTGCATCTCCTCCACGGTGTGTTCCGCAAATGCCTCAAAATAGGGCTTCAAGCGATGGCCATTTACTTTGAACTCACTACCTTTGTCGATAGATCGAATGAGAACTGCTCCATGAGGTAGAACTTGAGAAACTATGAATGGCCCCATCCATCGAGAGCGAAGCTTTCCCGGAAAGAGCTTAAGTCTTGAATTGAAAAGCAATACTTTCTGCCCAACTTCAAAACTCTTCCCGCGAATCATCTGATCATGGATCTTTTTCGTCTTCTCTTTGTAAATCCACGCATTGTCGAAAGCATCATTTCTGATTTCTTCTAGTTCACAAAGTTGTAGCTTCCGATGCAAACCTGCTGCATCTCGATCGATGTTGAATTTCTTCACGGCCCACCATGCCTTGTGCTCCAATTCAACCGGAAGATGGCACGTCTTCCCATAAATTAATCGGAAAGGTGACATACCAATGAGGGTCTTGTAGGCAGTCCTGTAAGCCCACAATGCATCGTCTAAGCATTGACTCCAATCTTTCCGGTTTGGGCGGACGGTTCGCTCCAAAATCTTCTTGATCTCACGGTTGGAAACTTCAGCCATTCCATTTGTTTGAGGGTGGTATGGTGTGGAAACCTTGTCTTTTACGCCATACTTCCTCATCAGTGCTTCCACCGTGCGGTTGCAAAAGTGACTTCCTCCATCGCTGATTAGAACGCGTGGCATTCCAAATCTACTGAAAATGTTAGTTCGTAGGAAATCTGCAACAACTCGCGAATCATTAGTACGGGTGGCCTTTGCCTCCACCCATTTAGAAACATAATCTACTGCGAGTAAGATATAAGTAAAACCATTGGAGGGAGGAAATGGTCCCATAAAATCAATACCCCACACATCAAAAATTTCAACATTAAATATGTAGTGTTGTGGCATTTGATCTCTAGGGCCTAAATTACCGAATCTCTGGCACTTATCACATGCAGCACAATATGCATGAGCATCGCGAAATAAACTTGGCCAAAAGAAACCGCAATCTAAAATCTTAAGGGCTGTCCTCCTAGAACCAAAGTGTCCCCCACATGCTTCATTGTGACAAAAGTCTAGAATGGGCTTAAACTCACTATCCGGGATACATCTCCTAATTACTAAATCGGAGCATTGTTTCCACAAATAAGGCTCATCCCAGATAAAGGTTCTAGCATTATGCTTAAGTTTGTCACGTTGAAATTTATGCATGGTAGACGGAAACTCACCGGTAACTAAGTAATTTACGATATCTGCATACCAAGGAGTTTCCGAAGTAGTTACCTCAATTCCGAAGAGTTTTTCATCCGGAAAAGTTTCTTCAATCTCGACAGGCTCATGGTCACCTATCAAACGTGATAGGTGGTCAGCGACGACGTTTTCTACTCCCTTCTTGTCCTTGATTTCGATGTTGAATTCTTGGAGTACAAGTATCCATCTGATAAGTCGTGGTTTTGCGTCCTTCTTGAGCATTAGATACTTCAAAGCTGCATGATCGGTAAACAAAGTTACTTTAGTTTGAAGTAAATAAGATCGAAATTTATCTAAAGCAAAAACCACAGCAAGAAACTCCTTCTCGGTGGTAGTATAATTTCTTTGCGCTTCATCAAGCGTCCGAGAGGCGTAATAGATTACGCAAGGCTTCTTGTCCTTCCGCTGACCCAAGACGGCTCCTATGGCATAATCCGAGGCGTCGCACATGAGTTCAAATGGCAGAGACCAATCAGGGCTGCATAAAATAGGAGCGCTCGTGAGAAGCTCCTTCAACTTGTTGAAGGCAGCGTTGCATTCTTCATCAAAGACGAACGGGGTCTCCTTTTGCAGCAGTTTACACAAAGGGCGCGAGATGTGGGAAAAGTCTTTGATAAACCTACGATAAAATCCTGCGTGTCCAAGAAATGAACGAATCTCTCTAACCGAAGTTGGAGAGGGTAAGTGACGCACAAGATCTACTTTAGATTTATCAACTTCTAACCCTTTTTCCGAAATAATATGACCTAACACTATCCCTTGCGTAACCATAAAATGGCACTTCTCCCAATTAAGCACCAAGTTCGTTTCAACGCATCTTTGTAAAATTGTTTCTAAATTGTTTAAGCATGCATCAAAATCACTCCCAAATACACTAAAGTTGTCCATGGATACTTCAATAATTTTTTCAATGTACTCGGAGAAAATTGAGAGCATGCAACGTTGAAATGTACCTGGTGCGTTACACAGTCCAAATGGCATGCGGCGATAGGCAAACGTTCCGAAAGGGCACGTGAACGTTGTCTTTTCTTGATCCTCCTCCGCAATGCTAATTTGGTTGTAGCCGGAATATCCGTCGAGAAAACAATAAAATGCATGGCCGGCTAATCTTTCCAGCATTTGGTCGATGAATGGTAAGGGAAAATGATCCTTGCGGGTTGCGGCGTTGAGCTTCCGGTAATCAATGCACACTCGGTGTCCAGTGATCGTCCGTTGTGGCACAAGTTCATTTTCCAGATTCTCGACGACGGTAATTCCCGATTTCTTAGGTACTACCTGCACTGGGGAAACCCAACGGCTATCAGAAATAGGGTAAATAACTCCACAGTCCATGAGTTTAATTACCTCCTTTTTTACCACCTCCATCATCGGAGGGTGGAGCCGACGTTGCGCTTCTCGCGTAGGCTTGGTGCCTTCTTCAAGGAAAATCCTATGCACACATGTTGCTGGATTTATTCCCTTGATATCCGCAAGTGTCCAGCCTATTGCGGGTTTGTATCGTTTGAGCACACTCACGAGCTTCTCCTCCTGTTCCTCTTCTAGCGCGGACGAAATAATGACCGGTAAAGTTTCATTCTCGCCCAAGTACGCATACTTCAGATGGTCCGGTAGTAGCTTGAGTTCTAAAACTGGAGCTTCTACGATGGAAGGAACCATTTTATTAGTACCAAAAGTAATTGGTAAAGGAGGAGAAAAGCTTACTTTTCGTGGTGCGGCATTTAGGGCCATGGCCATGTCTTGAATTTGAGGCGTCAGCTCTAGTAAAGCCTCGAGAAGGCCGTCATGCCCAAGTTGAATGGCCATGTCGAGTTCATCCTCATTGATGGTGTCGAGGTAGCCTTGTGCTAAGGTATCCACAGGATCGTATGTCGAAATGGCAGCTACGCTCGACATTGGAAACTTCATCCCGTCCAGGATGTTGAACTCGATTCTTTCTCCATCAATCTCCATGGAGAAAGTGCCTTGAAACACATCAATCTTCGTTCTCGCAGTCCGCATGAAAGGTCGCCCAAGCAGTAGTGGCGTGGTGTTCAGTGGACTCTCTTCCATGTCAACGATATAAAAATCGGCTGGGAATATCAAGTTGTTGACTTGCACGAGAACGTCTTCTACGTATCCCCTCGGATACTTGTGTGTGCGATCGGCTAATTGGATGACAACACCATCTTGCTTGAGATCTCCAAGCTCCATCGATTCGAATAGATAGTAAGGCATGACGTTGATGGAAGCTCCGATATCAAGCATCACGTCTTGGAAGTGGGTGTCACCGATTACGCAAGGAACTGCAAAGCTCCCTGGGTCCTTCAGTTTTGGGGGTAGCCGACGCTGCAAAACCGCCGAAACGGTTGCGTTCACCTTCACAACCTCCTTCTCTCGAGTTTGCCTCCTCTGTGTGCATAATTCTTTGAGAAACTTCGCGTATATCGGCACCTGTTTTATGCACTCGATCAAGGGCAAATTCACTTGCACCTTTCGGAAGATGTCCAAAATATCTTCATATTGGGCATCCTTCTTCTTTGATTTTGACAATCTGCTAGGGAAAGGTGCAACAGCAAACGGAGAATTAGTAATAACCGTATTTGAAGGAATATGGTTTTTACCTTTGATTGGGGTAGGATGTGGAGGTGATTGTGCCTTGGTGACATTAGGCGTCACCTTCTTTTTCTCGGCCTCTTGAATTGCCGGATCGATCTCATCTTCTTCTTCGTTGGTGATGTCCTCAATGGTGACTTCATCAAGATGAGATCGCTTGGTCTTTGGTTCCTCAAGTATCTTCCCACTCCTTGTGACTATAGCAAAACATGCATTCACGTTAACTTAAAAACACAGATTACGCGCATTGCAATTTAAACCCTTCTTTTGTCATTTGTAATATTGGCGAGTAGGGATCGTTCTTTATCCGGGGAATTAAGGGCGCATGCATGGTTTCGTTAATAAGCGGAAATGTAAATGTTTGGGGGGATTGGAAGTTGGTTGTTTAATCTACGAAATTAAAGTACATAACATGCAAACACAACTAAAACTCTTAGGCATCTAACATGTTTTACTCATAGACAAGTTTCAACAATCAAGAACTTAAAGTCTAATTATGCTTGCTAAAAATAAGAAGTTACACTACTAATTACATGTGATCATCTCATCTTATTAACCTACCCTTTTCATGCATCAAACCTTTTTGTAAGTTACGAAATTCATAACTTCTAACTAAATACACATGCTTAATAATTGAGTAGGAATGCAACTTAGCGTATAAACATCCTAAACAACATACGATCATCGAAACATGCGAAAGAGAGGGACTTAGCGTATTTTCTAACACATGCATTCGAAGCTTTAAGATTGTATCAAACATGCATAAAAGGCTAGAAATCATAAACACATGCATATTACAAATCGGTTTAAGAGCATAAAACACAAATCTAAACTTGTTCTTCATTTGATACATAAATGTATTCCAATACATCAAGAGGTTCAAATACAAAACAAAAGAAATGAAAGTGAAGATCATGGTTACACTTTTTGTCTTGAATGCTAGATGATCTACGGTGGAGATGGCTTTCCTTCACAAGGGACTTAGCGTATTGTGAAGGATGGAGGATGCTTTGCTTCGGCTTGTAAGAGAACCTTCAAGTGTTTATGGTGGAAGAGTATTTGTGTAGAGCTTTGGCTAGTAAATTGAGTGATGATTTAATTATGTTCAGCCTCCTTGGTATTTATAGGCAAGGAATGCTTGCCTTCTCTCTTCCACCTTGCCTCCCTCCATTTAATGCAAGCAAGAGTCACCATGCAAGTCATCCCCTTAGTCACCAAGTGTGATCATCATTTGTGAACCCTAAGCAAGAGTCACCATGCAAGTCACCATTTATAAACCCTAAGCAAGAGTCACCATGGCAAGTCATCTTTTGTGATGATCACAAAGCTTAGTCACTAAAATGAGTCACAAAGCTTGATATTGTTGACTTTTCAACTTCACCAAAAGGCTTCCATGCCAAAATTAATGGGTTTGGGCTGGTTTTTGGGCCAAAACAAACTTTGAGAAATGGGCCCATAATTTGCTTTTTGGGCCGGCCCATTTTCGGAGGTCCAAAATCGCAAAAATCGCAAAATCACCGAAATTCCTCCGAATTGCGTCGTTATTAATCTCCACCGTAAATATCTTCAAAATAACAAATTAAATAAGGAAAACATAAAAACTAAGATAATAACATAGCTAAACGTAAAGGGAAATGCGTTAAGAAACGAGCATAAAATGCGTATATCAGGTGGAAGAGAGAAGAGCAACATCCCTTGCCTATAAAAGCCAAGGAGGCAGCCATAAAACAGATCATCTCTCATTTACTAGCCAAAGCTCTACACAAATACTCCTCCACCATAAACACTTGAAGGTTCACATCCAAAGCCGAAGCACATCCAACCTCCATCCTTGCCGAAGCAACCACACTCCCTCCAAGCCGAAGCAAACATCCTCCATCCTTCACAATACGCTAAGTCCCTTGTGAAGGAAAGCCATCTCCACCGTAGATCATCAAGCATTCAAGACAAAAAGTGTAACCATGATCTTCACTTTCATAGCTTTTGCTTTGTATTTGAATTTTTTGATGTATTGGAATACTTTTATGTATCAAATGAAGAACAAGTTTAGATTTGTGTTATATGTTCTTAAACCGATTTGTGAATTGTATGTGTTTATGATTTCTAGCCTTTTATGCATGTTTGATACAATCTCAAAGCTTCGAAAGCATGTGGTAGAAAATACGCTAAGTCACTCTCTTTCGCATGTTTCGATGATCGTATGTTGTTTAGGATGTTTATACGCTAAGTTGCATTCCTACTCAATTATCAAGCATGTATATTTAGTTGGAAGTTATGAATTTCGTAACTTACAAAAGGTTTGATGCATGAAAAAGGGTAAGGTTAAAAAGATGAGATGATCACTTGTAATTAGTAGTGTAACTTCTTATTTTTAGTACGCATAATTAGACTTTGAAGTTTCTTGATTGTTAACACTTGTCTATGAGTAAAACATGTTAGATGCTTAAGAGTTTTTGTTGTGTTTGCATGTTTTCGCACTTTAATTTAGTAGGACATTTAATCAACCAATTTCCAATCCCCCCAAACATTTAAATTTCTGCTTATTAACGAAACAATGCATGCGCCCTTAATTCCCCGGATAAAGAACGATCCCTACTCGCCAATATTATAATGACAAAAGAAGGGTTTTAAATTGCACTACGTGTGGACAATGTTTTTAGTGTCTACTTTGTGTTAACATTAAATGCATGTTTTGCGCGTATCATTTAACAATCAAGAAACCTTAAAGTCTAATTATGCTTACTAAAAATAAGAAGCTACACTACAAATTACAAGTGATCATCTCATCTTATTAACCTTACTCTTTTTCATGCCTCAATACTCTAAGTATGCTACGAAATTTATAACTTCCAACTAAATATACTTGCTTGATATTTGAGTATTATCTAACACATGCTTTCAAAGCTTTAAGATTGTATCAAACATGCATAAAAGGCTTGAAATCATAAACACATGCAATTTATGAAAAGGCTTAAGAACATATAACTCAAATCCAAACTTGTTCTTCATTAAATACATCAAAGTGAACAAATACAAAGCAAAACACATGAAGTTGAAGATCATGGTTACACTTTTTGTCTTGAATGCAAAGAATGACTTCTTGAAGGTGGTTCTCATTCACAAGGGACTTGGCATATTGTGAATGATCGATGGCTTCAGAGGATGGATTGCTTCGGCTTGTAAATGACCTTTGAAGTGTTTATGGAGGAGAGGTATTTGTGTAGAGCTTTGGCTTGTAAAAATGGGAGATGATCTGTATTATGGTTGGCCTCCCTCTTATATATAGGCAAAGGAATTGCCTACCTCTCTCTTCCACCTTGCCTCTTCATTAAATGCACCCTTAGTCACCATGGCAAGTCACACCCTTAGTCACCATTTGTGATCATCACAAGCAAGAGTCACCTAGGCTAGTCACACCCTTAGTCACCCTTTGTGATGATCACAAGCTTAGTCAACAAGCCTAGTCACAAAGCTTGCCAAAATTGACTTTTCCTCTTCACCAAGTGGCTTGCTTACAGAATTTAATGGGCTTGGGTTTGATTTTGGGCCGAAACTGTGATGACCCGGACCAGGATAAACAGTATGATCAGCTTGATTGATGAGTTACTGCATAGTCGCAGTTTGTCGGCAGTTATTTGAATCGCCAGGCTCGTTAACGACTAAATTATTGGCCGAGATATTGAGCTGAGTCTCTTCTCGAGAGTCGTTGTACGTGTGATTACGAGTTCGTGGGCGGTTCCGGATCGTTATTTGGACGACCGATGAATTAGTTATGAATATTTGAAGTTTCGACGGAAACGAATTTAAATGGCAGGTTTGTTTTCGACTAAATTACCGGTCGAGAATTTGGTTTCGGCTTCTTCACGGAAGTTGTTCAGAATTTAATTTCGAGCTCGTTGGAACTTCCGGAACATGATTTTGAGTTATGAAGATTTAATTGTGAATATTTCCGTTTGTTGATTAATTAGTCGATTTAAATGTGTGTTGGTTCCAAGGGTTGACTTTTTATCCGGTTGGTCGATGTGTTTGACTCCTGGTGATTATTGAAGATCATGTCGAGACGAGTTTGTGGCCGCGAGAATTATCGGAATCAGATATAGGACGAGAAAGTTACGCGTGTTTTAAGTTCGTCGAAATGGATAAACATGAAGTTTCCGTTTTGGGAAAGGCTATATATAGTAACCTGCTATTCTGGGCAAGTGAGAGACTTTCCATTTTGAGGGTTGACCGAGTTGACCGAGTCAACTCGGTGGAGATGAAACTCACGGTGGTTCTCCACGGTCTCCACGGTGGCGCGATGATTCCGGCCACCCCAAGGCTTGGTCCTTGGCCCGTCCGACTCGCCGAGCTGCCCTCGACCCCGTGCCATTCTCCTCACGTGGTGGAGCTCACGGTGGAGAGAGAAAACTTGAAGTAAAGTTTGTGATTTTTGGGTTTAATGGTGGTTTTCGATTCGGGCCGTGTTGAGCTCAAACAAGGACTGGGTTTTGTAGCCCTCATCTCCATGATTCTAACCATGTAAGTATGGAGTTCTAATTCGATTTGTGGAAGGAGAATTTTGGATTTGAAATTTGTGTGTTCATTCGGTTTTGCTTGAAATTGGATGTGTTAGAGTGAGAATTGGACTTCGGTGCAGTTGACAAAGTTGCTCAGTGGACGATTTGGAGTGGAATAGGTGCAGCTCCGCCTTGAAATTCTCCGTCCGGCAGCGGCGCCGCCGTGGACGGCGGTCAACGGTAAACAGGTTTGACTTTTTGGATTTTCGGCAAGTTGCATGTCATTTGACTCGAAATCGCGCTCCAATCGCAGTGGGGAGGTTCGTTTCTCGATTTGAGCGTCCGATTGTAAAGCGAGGTATTGACACTACAAGAAAAAGTGACTTAGACGACGGAGAATTTCCGTCGTCTAAGTGCCTATCTCCGTCGTCTAAGTACTTGGACGACGGAAAATCCGTCGTCCAAGGTACGTGCTCCAAGTGCTGTCGTCTAAGTACTTAGACGACGGAGACATTAATCTCCGTCGTCCAAGTTCACTTGGACCGCGGAGAACGTCCGTGGCCCATGTAGGGACTTAGACGACGGAGATTAATGTCTCCGTCGTCTAAGTCACCACCTGGGCCACGGAGATTGTTAGCTTCTCCGTGGCCCAGGTGGTGACTTAGACGACGGAGACATTAATCTCCGTCGTCTAAGTCCCTACATGGGCCACGGAGATTGTTAGCTTCTCCGTGGCCCAGGTGGTTACCTAGACGACGGAGATTAATGTCTCCGTCGTCTAAGTCACCACCTGGGCCACGGAGATTGTTAGCTTCTCCGTGGCCCATGTAGGGACTTAGACGACGGAGACATTAATCTCCGTCGTCTAAGTGAAAAATTAATTTAAAAAAAAAATTAAATTCAAAAATATTATTAATATTAATTGAAAAAAAATTAATTAAATTAATTAAATACACTAAATTAATAAAATAATTAAAATTAATTTGTACATACATAATCGAAAAAACCTATAATTAAAAATGAAAATATTGTTCGTAATGCGGAAATTAAGAAACGAAATAATGAACTACTAGCTAGCTAAAACACTGGAGGAGCAGATGCGCCGCCTCGTCCTCCGCCTCCAGCCGGGTCGTCGTCGTCGGGGAATGGGTTCGGAGGAGGTTGACATTGTCTTTGAGCTTGTTGCATAAGGGCGATGAGTTGGGCTATTCGCTCGTCTTGCTGGTCCATTCTTTGGCGCATGGCAATATTCTCCTCCCGTGCGATTCGAGCCTCTTCATAGGCTGCCGCAGCTTGAGAACTTCTCCGCCGCCCCGAACCTCCCGTAGATGATGACTCAGAGGTCGACAAATCTCGAACCACCTTAGGCCCGAAGTGCCTAACCTCCTTGCCAGCTCTACGACCGTAGACCTCATCCGCAATTGCTATTTGGCTCTCCACAGATAGAGGAGGCAGGTCTTCTAGCGGCACATCTGGGAACGCAAGCTGAGTGTTAGCCAATTCTTCCTGCGCACGCTCTATCACTCTTGCCTACAAAAGAATAATAAATTTATTATAATGAAATAATATTTAAATAATAATTACTATAATTATTAGCGCACACACATATATATATATGACTTACGCCGCGTTGACTCGCTTCATTATCGAGCCCAGGCGTCACGTACGCGCTTACGCTTGCATCGAGATAAGGGTGTTTGGAGCCCTTATCCCTGTGCTCCTTGGCAATTTGAATGAGTTGCTTGGCGCCGGAAGTATGGTGCTTGTCCTTCTTCCCCCGGTTGGCTTTGTTGACACCGGAGAATTTCTGTTACACAACATAATGAAATCATTAAAAAATTTATAAGTAACTAAAATTTAGAGTATTCAATTATCTTAATTGAAATAAAAAAAGTAAATTAACACCTGAAATTGCTCATCGGCAAAGTGGTTACACAACCACTCCCACTCATCTTCTCTATCCCCACGCAGCTCTTCGGGGGGAGGCACGGGACCGTTAATTCGGAAGTACTGATGGAGCCTGTACTTCCAATCTTTGAAGATGTTGTTGGCGGTTTGGTTGATATGCCTCAACATCGCCGGATCCGGATCCACCGCAAATTGTTCCTATCAGAAATAAATTGGAAATTATAATCGTATATATTATAAAATTATATATAACTAATATTAAAAATAGTATATAATAACTAAAATTGTACGTATTACGTACCGAAAGATCCTTAAAGACTTTCGCCTTCTCCGAATCCGGCACCTCCCTCCAAGTAGGGGCAGTGATACGAACCCGGTTACGAACAATCGACCCAATGCTATGAGCCGAGAGACTTGCTAGGTGAGGTGTGGGAGGGCCACCGGTGAATTCGTCGTAAGGCAAGGCGATCTTGCTCCCGGTCGCCTTGCAAATTTTCTCCGCCTTTCCACCTTTAACGAGACCCCGAGTCTTTTTCGGTTGGGGGTCAGTGGGGGCCCTCCTTTGCTTACGGCGGGCGCTGTACATGATAGACTCGGCCGTCGAAGACGCCTGAGTACTTCCCGTTGAAGCGGTACCGGGCGTCGGAGTTGAAAAGGGGTCGACGTCATCACCGCTTGAGAGAAATGGGGCAGAGGGAATTTCCCCAGAAGGCCCCGGATTGAGGGCGTCTACCTGCGGTTGAACCCAACCGACTTGGGCCGCCAACATTTGGAGCATCTCATCTTCTGACTCCTGTTGGGCTTTCTTCTTCCCGGATGTGATCTTTGGCGGAGCCATTTAAACCTAAGAGTACGTACGGTGTTAAAATACCTACTTACCATAATAATTACAACGACGGAGAATTTACGCTAATTAATTAAGTACGTTTAAGATTTAAATAGAGTACACTAGCTTGGCATTTTCGGTCGTTCAATGGACGTGCGACCCACGCGATAAAGTGTAAATTTTCAATTAATCAGCCTTGGTTAAATCGAAAAACATGGCCAGTTAGGGATAGAGATAACGCGAGAGGCAGGACTAATTTCGACAAAAGTCTTTCTTAGTCCAAATCCTGTCACCAGTCATAACCCGTTTCTAGACACCATGTCCGACATTCGGCCAATTTTTCGAAAATTTACACTCCCTCAAGTCCTTTGCAAACTCCGCCCTCAACCTCGTGTCCATAACTTCACTTAGGTTATGGTGTGCGGTGATGAAATCCACACATCACGAGGGGTTAAGGAGATAAGCAAGGAAAAGAGGCGCCATCTATTCCAAAGAGTGCGACTTAATTACACCAAGCCTATGTACTAAATTTAAATCGAACACGTACTACCATGCAATTTACTAGAAAATACATATAATTATCAATTAATTATTATTTATCATGCATTTAATAATAATTATTCATTTACCAATATAATCAATTATTATTATTACTATTATTTAATTTTAACTAATAATTATTCATTACCAAATAATTAACAACTAATAATGATTACTAAATAATAATAATAACAAGAAAATAATTATTATAATTACAACTATTTATTATTTAAAACTAATAAATTAAAAGTATTTAGAATTTAAATAATTAAACAAATAAAAAAATTGTTAAAGAGTTAAAATTTCGAATTATTACCTCGTCGGAATTTCGCCGGAATATTGGAAGAGTAGAGTCGTCGGAGAGGGGGAACCACGCCGGAAAATTGGTCGTCGGAGCGTCGCCGGAGGAGGATCGCCGGAGTGAGAGAGAGAGGAGAGGAGAGTATAGATCGAGGAGGAGATGGAATGATGAGAAAATGAGGGGGGGTGCTCCTCCTTATATAGAGTTTCACCTAGACGACGGAGAACTATTCTCCGTCGTCTAAGTGCACTTAGACGACGGAAACAGTGTTGTCCGTCGTCTAAGTGAAGGGTCAAATTTTTTCGAACCGGCGCCAAATAAATGGGCGGGCCGTTTCACCGCCATAAATGTTGACTTAGACGACGGAGACAGTGTTTTCCGTCGTCTAAGTGGAATTTCAAGCGGTGCCGAAAATTGAGGCGGCAAATCGAACCGCCATGTTATTTCGACTTGGACGACGGATATGTAGTTTTCCGTCGTCCAAGTGAACACTTGGACGACGGAAAACGACATATCCGTCGTCCAAGTCAATATTTACATCGAAAAAATAATAAAAAATTATTCGAACCGCCATGGTAATTTGAACCTAGACGACGGATACGGTAATTTTCCGTCGTCCAGGTGAACACTTGGACGACGGAAAATGACCGTATCCGTCGTCTAGGTTCAAATTATGCAAAAAAAATATTTAAATTAATTCGCTAGGAATTTAGCGATCTGTCATTCGAGTGAAATAGTCGTACAATATCGATGAACGCATCGTATATATAAACAGATAAATTTGAACCGCCGAATAATTTTACGTTTTGAAAGTTGTTAAGTATCGACTAATCTTTAAGACTTTAGTGTTCATGAGTAGTTGCTGATTTGCAGCAGAGTACTAACGAAATTGAATTTGGACAAAACAACCGTTGGATATGTTCGTCGTAACATAATATATAATTACTATAAAGGACCAGGAAATAATAAGTTCGGGAAGGGTTTCATCGGCACAGTCAACCGCAAAACCGAGAATTTCACAAACCGGAAACGTGGATACAGGACATTTCGCAACTCCGATTTTCGAACCGTCGAAGCTCACACACCAAGAATATACTACTCTAAAGTCTTGACGAAAAGAATACGCATTCGAAGATGGTCTAGATGGTCGTTGTCTTAGAAAAAATTACGAAATTTACACTTGGACGACGGATACGACATTCTCCGTCGTCCAAGTAGACACCTGGACGACGGAGACGCTAATATCCGTCGTCCAGGTGTCTACTTGGACGACGGAGAATGTCGTATCCGTCGTCCAGGTGAATATACCCTGAATTCAGGGGTTAGGGGTCCTTAGGGCTTAGGGTATAGGGTTTGTCACTTGGACGACGGAGAATGACTGTCTCCGTCGTCCAAGTGTGTACCTAGACGACGGATAATGCCTGTCTCCGTCGTCCAAGTGTAAAAACCCCGAATTCAGGGGTTAGGGCCTTAGGGTTTACGGTTTAGGTCGTCCCCGGTCATTTGTGTGTGCGTTCAATTATTCTGATTCAAAAATATAATTAAAAAATTGATCGATCGATCCGAACTGCTAGATTTAGGGTCCAAGATTTAGCTAGGGTTTTATATGAGATTGAGATTTGGCGCCAAAGGTGAATCTGCAATTAATTTCTCCGTTCTCGGTTAGGGGTCCTTAGGTTTAGGGTATAGGGTTTAGGGTGAATATACCCTGAATTCAGGGGTTAGGGGTCCTTAGGTTTAGGGTATATATACGACTGTCTCCGTCGTCCAGGTGAATATACCCTGAATTCAGGGGTTAGGGGTCCTTAGGGTTTAGGGTATCGGGTTTGTCATCTGGACGACGGAGACGACATTCTCCGTCGTCCTAGTGTGTACCTAGACGACGGAGAATGACTGTATCCGTCGTCCAAGTGTAAAAACCCTGAATTCAGGGGTTAGGGCCGTATGGTTTAGGGTTTAGGTCGTCCCCGGTCATTTGTATGTTCGTTCAATTATTCTCATTCAAGAATATAACTAAAAAAATGATCGATCGATCCGATCTGCTACATTTAGGGTCTAGGATTTAGGGTTTGAAGGGCTGCGTGAGCGAAATGTAGAGCAGCTTCAGCTTACTTTTAATAAGATCAGAGAATACACCGATGAAGTTGAAAGCAAAGAGAGGGGCCGGGACTAGAAAAACAGTCCAAAGACATTCAATTGAAACAGAGAGAAGTCGACTTAAAATCTGAGGAAGTTAAGCTGGCGGAGATCGATGTTAGTCCAGGTACAAACAACTTTTATATATATATACTACAATATTTGTGCTCTCAATAATACTATCACAAGTCAATATATATAATCATATATAGGGACCCATAATTAATCCAATTTATACATAAATAGTATTTAAAAACAATAAAACCAACCAAAGCTGGACGAGGAATCTTAAAGTCTCGACATAATAGAAATCTTTCACCTTTTTACGATGCATCGATCGATCATATATATATTACAATAATAAATTAGGGTTTACCAAGTAATGATCCTCGTCGTGTGACCGTACTCTTCGTCATAATCGTCATCATCATCATCACCGTTATCCGATTGCTCATCCTCCTCATCGTACTCAACATCGTCCGAGGAATAACCAGAGTCGTCGTCATCGTCCTCATCCTGCACGTCTTCTTCATCTACCTCAATGATCTCTTCTTCAGTTAGATCTGTACAACCATCAGGCATGGGTAACCGTTCACCGTCTTGAACCAGGTCCATTATGTCGGAGCGGATGACAGAAATATTAGGCTCTTGATAGGCAGGAATGTCTCTGTCTGGTTCAGCAGCATCTTCAGTCGTCGCCGGTGTCCCTTCAATTGTCTCTGTATTCCAAACTCCTCGATGAGAGATCTGGTTCACTATTTTCCACCCGTCACCAGCTTTCGGATCGTCGAGATAGAACACCTGCCTAACTAAGGTGGCGAGAGCGAAAGGCTCATCCTCATACCAGCTTGAGTTTGTATCGACTGATAAAAGTCCCAGGTCTTCCTTTGTACGCTTGAACCATCTGCACTTGAATAGGAAAACGTTGACATCATTCCCGTAACATAGCTGAACCACATATACGATCATTCCGTAATATAGATCAGGGTCTTTCCCAACCGCTATCCCACTGTTTTGTGTTCTTCTTCCTTCATCTCGCGCCAATGAATGGAACTTCACACCGTTCACAAAACATCCCGGATAAATATAGTGTTTAATCGGCTTCCCTGCTAGCAAGTGCTTTGGCCAAGACCACCACCCCCCGTGGTTTTCGGATTTTTGCAGATCAATCATCTGCGAAAATGGAAAAATTTAAGGGTTTACTTTCTACAAATTAAACATGCATGATCTCAATATGTATATAAATCACTAAATACGTACCCATTGGAAGAAATAATCGGGGAACTTTTTCTTAACCATTTTCTCAATCCACGCCGAACTCTTGTCTGGATATAACGCCTGAAGCCTCTCCCTGTATGACATCATGTACGGCTCAACTTCGTCACAGTCTCGTAACACTACCCAATGTGCCTCAATAAGTTCTTCCTGTGTTAACGTTTCCTTTAATACTCCTCTAAACGGTCGGACGACATTGGTGACGACAGAAAGATTGATGCGGGCACTGGGATCGGAGGCAGTTGGAGGTGGTGGATCTTTGAGGTACCTGTTGCAGTAAGTAACGCACTCATGCATTAGGTATGTCTCTGCTATGGAGCCATCCGGAGCCGACCTGTTTTTGACGAATGACTTATACTGTCCAAGCTGTCTACAAAATTAATCAAACGTACAATAAAAATAAGTACATGCATATAGCTAGCTAGTAATCTCCAGTGGAACAAATTATGAATCGAAAAACCTGTATAATTAATTAGTTGTACGTACCTTTCTTGAGGATACATCCAAGTGTACTGGACCGGACCAGAAATGAGAACCTGCTCGGGCAGGTGGATCATTAGGTGAATCATTATGTCGAAGAAAGCAGGAGGAAAAATCCTCTCTAGTTTGCAAATGATGTGCACAATTTGTTGTTGCAATTCCACGACATCTGACTTCTTTAATTCTCTGGCGCATAACCTCTGCCACCATCTGCACAATGCCACTATTGGTTCTACGACGTCGCGAGGCAAATATGGTCGAATTACCACTGGAATCAGACGTTGCAGCATAACGTGATAGTCATGTGTCTTTAGACCAACAAACTTGTGTTGCACCTCGTCCACTGCTCCAGTTATAGTAGCTGCATACGTGGCCGGATAACGAACGCCCTTAAACCAGTGAAATACAGAACGTCTAAGTGTTGGCTTCACTGTGTACGGTGCAGCTGGCATCTTGTTGTACACTCCTTTCCTATCCCTCCTCAACCACAAGGGACGACGTAGATTCATTGATTCCAAATCTTTGCGCGCTTTGGGAGTATCTTTAGTCTTGAACTTAATACCGAGAATTGTTCCCACCACGCTGTCGCACACATTCTTTTCTATGTGCATCGCGTCCAAGTTGTTCCTCAGCTTCAACTTCGACCAGTAAGGGAGTTCAAAGAATATACTCTTGTGATCCCAATAGCTCAGATCATGTGGAGGAATTGGATTGCATTTCTTTACATCCGCGTCGTTAGTCAACACACCAAAGTCGAAATAGCTCAACCTCTCTAAAATCTCTTCGCCCGACCAACTACGGGGTTTAGGATTGTTCTCTACCGTCCCGTCGAAATGAGCTTCATCCTGTCGCCAAGGGTGGTCGTGAGGGAGCCATCTACGGTGACCCAAGTAACACACCTTCCCTGCGTGCCAACTAGAGTTCACGTCGTCCAAACATATAGGACATCCATTATATCCTTTTGTCCTGCACGCTGCCAACATCCCATACGCTGGAAAATCGCTGATCGTCCACATTACGGCAGCCCTCATCGTGAACATCGTGTCAGTGAATTTGTCATAAGTTGGGACTCCATTTTCCCACAACAGTTTCAGCTCGTCGATCAAATGTCTGAGGTAGACATCTAAGCACTTCCCTGGAGATTTAGGACCTGGAATTAGTACAGTAAGGAAATTAAATTCCTTGTTCATGCACATCCACGGAGGCAGGTTGTACGGCATCAGAATTACTGGCCAAGTGCTTACGGCGGAGCTATTACTTCCCCAAGGATTGAATCCGTCTGTAGATAGGCCGAGTCTAACATTTCTAACCTCTGCAGCAAAGTTTCCGAATTCTCTGTCGAAATGTTTGAAACCCTCCCCATCCGCGGCGTGTCGCAGGACATCGTCATCTATTCGCTTTTCTGCGTACCATCGCATCGCCTCTGCTGTGTGTAGAGACATGTACAGGCGCTGCAATCTGGGAATCAAGGGAAAATATCGAACAACTTTCACAGGAATTCTCTTTTTCGAACTCTTCCTATTCACCTGGAATCTGCACTGGCCACATACGGGACAATAGTCCAAATCTTTATACTCTTTGTAAAATAGCACACAATCATTCGGACATGCGTCAATTATCCTGTACTTTAGGCCGAGGCTGCTCAAGATATTTCTAACCTTATAATGAGATTTAGGAAGATTGTGATCATCAGGAAGCAACTTACATATTTGCTCCTGAATTTCGTCAAAAGCACTGACTGACATTTTGTGCTTCACTTTTATCTTCATTTGCTCCATCACATATTGCAACACATTCTCTCGACATCCAGGGAACACCGGGGTCTGCGCTTCAAGTAGCATCCGGTTGTACTTATCCATCTCACTGGTGTCAGTGGCCAAGCTAGCAGCGGGGAATGTGTCATCATGCTCATGAGTGGTACTGTAACCTCCGTCTTGGTGTTGGTGTCCACTATGACTAAATCCCGGAAACGCATCATGGACCAAATCTACAGTTGGATTGCAAGCTGGGGGTCCGGCACCACTGCCGCTGGATGAGGCACCATGGTAACTGTACCCTGAGCTGAAGTCTGCTGCGCTGAACTCTACTGCTTCACCATGCTCGCTCTATGTAGTGTAACTCCACATCATACCATTTTCGTACAGGTGTTGCACCATAACATTAACCTCCGCATACTGACAATTAAGACATTTCTGGCACGGACACCTGAAACGCTTCTTTCCATGACCATGTTCTATCGCAAAATTCACAAATTCGCTAATTCCATCCATATACCGGACATCACATCTATTCTTTAACTTCATCCAACTCTTGTCCATACTGCTACAAAATATGCAAAAAAAAATAATTATTACATATATATATATTAGTCCATTAATTTACCATTAATTATACGTACTCGATCTACATCGATCCATCAAATTACGTACGTAATTTAATCTGTATATATAGCTAATTAACATTCATGCATGTATGTACGCACGTACGGTTTCCCTAAATATATATATATTTAATCATGCAAATTTTAACTGCCTACGTACGTACCTGCTGGCCTTCTCGATATCTGCAGTTAATTAAGCTAGCTAGTGATCGAACACCGGAGATCCGATCCTTTAATTAATTTCTAGCCCCGGCCTAGCCTAATCCGGCCTTCTCCTTCTCCTTCGATCTCAAAAATTCCCCACGGGAGAAAATATAATGGAATGATCGAAGCTAAGAGAGTTTGGCATGGCCTATATATATAATGCTTCACTTAGACGACGGAGGTGTCGGTACGTCGTTTAAGTGGAACTTACACCACGACGTGTCAGTCCGTTGTCCAGGTGATCACTTCTCCGTGGTCCAAGTCACACTTAGACGACGGAGATGTAATTCTCCGTCGTCTAAGTGTTACTTGGACCACGGAGAAATCTCCGAGGTCCAAGTAACACTTAGACGACGGATTTGTAATTCTCCGTCGTCCAGGTGATAACCTGGACCACGGAGAAGTCTCCGAGGTCCAGGTTCTTACCTAGACGACGGAGAAATTTCACATCCGTCGTCTAAGTTTTACTTGGACCTCGGAGATTTCTCCGTGGTCCAAGTAACACTTAGACGACGGAGAATTACATCTCCGTCGTCTAAGTGTGACTTGGACCACGGAGAAATCTCCGAGGTCTAAGTGTAACTTAGACGACGGAACTAATACTGTTCCGTCGTCTAAGTCCTCTTTTCTTGTAGTGTGAGGTGGTATATACGGATTTTCGACGATTCGTCGACTTTGAGTTATGTGTTTCCGAGAACGGTGGTTTCTCGTGATTTGTCTTGTATTGTCAAGATATGATTTTGAGATATGGATTTTGTGATTATTCAGGGGTTCGTGATCGTTCTTTTGGCGAGGGACTTTCCGCCGGATCACGGGTTAACGCGATACGCGTTACGCTAGTCTGTGAGTGGACATTTATTTTCACGGATTGATTGCGAGTCCTTATTTATGATTTACGAACTTGAGCATGCAGATTGATTATGATTTTACGAGCATGTGTTTTATGATTATGCATATACGAATATACGTATACGAATATATTTATACGTACATATTATGTTTTAAGCATGTGCATAGAAAAGATTTATGGTTTGGTTTACACAGAGTACAGTCTCAGTATATGTTGTTGTATCGATACACCTTGGCTTCTCGGCTGATCCCCGAGTACGCTCCGGGAAGGACAGATATCCTGACCCGAGGCCTTTCTGGCTAGGAATCACGTGTGGGTCTGGGATCCCGTGATTCAGACTGTGCTATCGCGTGGTAGTCCATGAGTGATTCCGCGATTTTTATGTTGCATGCTCTGTACGCGTGAGGAGTTAGAGTCTCCCTCGTGTACCATTTCTTACTTATGCATGTGGACTCACATATGTTTTATATTATATATATTCGGTGAAAGACATTTATTTTCGTCCACTCACTCTAACGTGATTATTGTCTTTCACCAGGGCTTTTCGGTTTCCGTGCCCAGTTTGCAGTTCGGGCTCTGGTGTCGCACGTCGTGGTCGGAGGCATAGTGCTCGAGCAATCTTATTTCATCCAGTAGGTTTATTGTTCTACCTACTGTGGTATGAGTATACGATTATGTATTAGATGTCGCTCTGAGCTTTCTGTGATATATGTTATACGATTTTTCACCGGATTTCAGTAAAGTATAGATATATTTATTGTTTTACTTTACTGTTGATATATTGAGAAATTCGGATGGGATTGGTGCCCACGGTTTGCTTTTTGTGGCATAGGATGAAGTGTAATTTTCCGGGTGCAGGTAATGGTAATTCTGCGCTAGTAACGAAACTCTGCCCAAATTTCGAAAAGTTTTTGTTGGTTCGTGTTTTCGGAAGGGTTTGATTCCGATTTAGGAAGCTAAATCGGGGTTGGGTCCTTTCAGCTTGGTATCAGAGCATTAGGTTATAGGTTCTGTAGACTTCTGTAGTCGTGTTTACTAAGGATATTTGAGAATGTACAGCATGTCTGGAATGGTGACCCGACCGGCCGGCGGATAATCATCAATATTCCGGGTGTTGTATGCTTTCAAATATTTGAAGTTCCATGATTACGTTCCACTTGTTGTGAACGATGTTGTATTCATTAGGATGCCTCCTGACGTGCTTTCTGTGTCATTTCGGTTGTGGATCCTGTTGAGGATCAATCGACGCGCGATTTGCCAGAGAACAGTGGATTCAGATGAGTATTCCGAGTTCAGAGAATTGTGTGGCACGGTTTGCCTGGGGATGTGTATATGGGCATCTATATTTTGCCTCAGAGCTGAGACTTGTGACAGTTGATGTTTGCCTGAGTCAGATTGTGGTATTTTGTGGGCTGATATTGTGTGAGTTCTGGTTGCGACTCCATGGCCTACATTCAGAGTGTTGTGTAAACGGTGATGGTGTTATCAGGCTATCCAGCAATTGAATGTGGAGTGTTTACCCACCTGAGGCAGAGCTGCATTGTTCACATGTTTGTCACTGTTTGCACGAGTTATGTGGCTTCAGAGGAAGCAGTGCACGAGGTTCGAGATGAGTTTGAACCTGAGTACCAGAGAGAGTCTGATTGATATGCCTTGAGTTATTCGTGAGGAGCTTAGAGTGTTGCACTCAGTGGCGAGGCTATTATGAGGGAAAGATGTACGCGGTTTTCGATGTGATGGTTTGAGGAAAGTGGATTTAGTCGAGATTTTGATGAGGTTGAGTTCCGACACTTCAGGATTAGTGACTTCATCAGGCTGTGGTCTTTTCGATTATGTTGAGGGTTATCAGATCAAGCAGTGGATCCGTTGGTGATGGCGGAGATCACAGTGTAGCGGACTTGCTCTTGTGGCATGAGTTTGGGTGATCGTTGGTGATCCTTTAACGCAGCAGGTGTTGCGGTGATTTGTGTTCGAGGAGTACTTTCAGTTGCTGTTTTGGTGGCCAGGAGGGTCACGTTATGAGGAAGCGTCCTCAACCAGCTGTTGTAGCGGTTCGACAGCTCAGAGTTTACAGGGAGATCCTTGTGTTGTTCCTGCAGTTTGATCAATGCACCCTTTTGACGAGTTATTCAGCAAGTCGCAATTGATGTGGGCGGCTAGTTGGGCATGTTGGAGTTCGTGCCATGACCTTGTTTGAGGACAGACTTTTCTCCGAGGTTGCTGTTGTTTGATATCCATGGCTATTGTACCTGCATCTCCACTTCCGAGGTTTTGGAGAGTATTGTATCCATCCGGAGGTTGCGAGATCCTTGTTGGAGGTTATGACTTAGCCGCGGATCTGTTATAGCTGGATGTTGTGATTTTGGTGTGTTTGCGAGTACGGACTTACTGACGATGCATTTGGCTGTGTTCGAGTACCACGAGAATGAGGTTGTGTTTCGACGACCAGATTTCCCCGAGATGCTGTTTCGCGGTGATGGTCGAGCGGATGGTGGAGACGAGTTATGTTGTTGTTTGGCTCATATTGTGGATACTACGGTTGCTGTACCCGACATTGGCGACATTGAGGTGGTTCCCGAGTTTCCAGGTGTGTTTTGGAGGAGTTATCAGGTGTTCCTCTAGTTCGGGAGAACGACTACACTATTGAACTTGTACCAGGCGCTGGACTCATTTCACCGACATCTTGTCGTTCTGAGCCAGCGAAGCTGATGGAGCTACAGTTTCGACTCCAGGAGTTGCTGGAGGAGGTTTCAGGAGATTTCATGCGATCCCGCGTATTTGCGTGGTGTCCTCTTGCATCAGTTGTGCGACTGTTTGTATGGTTCGATGAGGTGGCGCATTGACTACCGGAAGCCTGATTCGCTTCAGAAGAGAGTGAGTATCCTTCGCTTCGGACTGGCGAGTGGTTTGTTCAGCTCGCGAGAACTTCAGTCCTGTCGGAGATTGATTTCGGGACCGGATACCATCAGTTGTGGATCGGTGAGTCAGATGTGGCTACGTTGGCTTTCGGATCTCGGTGTGGGCATCAGGAGTTTTTGGTCACGCTGTTTGGTTGACCAATGCCCCGTAGATCGTGTGGATTTGATGGACCATGTGTTCAGATAGTTTCTGGACGAGTTGCGGTCATGTTCGTGGCAACGCCCTGATGTACTTCGAGAGTGTGGACTAGTACCTGGAGCAGTTGCGAACGGTTTTGTGGACTTTACGAGGTGACCAGGTGTTTGTGAAGTTCAGCCAGTGTGAAATTTGGTCGATTATCGTGAAGATGTTGGGCTATGTGATGTTATCCGAGGGAATTGGCATGGATCCTGACCAGATGGAAGCCGTGTTGATTTGGGGATTGCCCTACTATTGTAACAGGGATCGGGAGTCTCTTGGGTTTTGGCAGGCTTGTACCGACGGCTTGTGCAGGATATTCCCGAATTGCCACTTCACTTTTCGGATTGACGGAGAAGGCGTCAAGTTCGAGTGGTTCGGTGCACACGAGGAGAGTTATTTACTCCTGCAGGATGGTCGACCGTTACTGCGGTTTTGACCTTACCTGACGATCGCGACGAGTTCGTGGAATATGGCGACGCATCGAGATTTAGATTTGGTTGTGTATTGATGCTGTGTAGAAGAGCGGTGGCTCATGATTCCAGGCAGTGGAATGTTGTGTAGCTACATATCCAGTGTATGATATTGGGTGTAGCTGTTCTTGTGTTAGCATCAGAGAGTTCGAGACACTACAGCTATGGCGTGCAGCGAGGTGTAGGATGTACACTGATCATTTGAGTTTCCTCCACTTGCATTTTCGGCCAGATTTGGGCTTGAGGCAGTGTAGATGGATGGGGTCGACTCACGACTATGGCTGCACGTTAGAGTTTTTTCGAGGAAGACTAGAGGTTGTATTTTGACTACCCATCTGGGAGGTTGTTGCTGATGCATTCAGTCGGAAGACGGGAGCTTCAGTGTTTCATATGTGTATGTGGCTCGAGTTTCCGTGTTAGCCGAGTTATGGGCTACGAGAGCTGAGTTCGAGTGTAATGATGTTGAGGCTCGTGGTTTTGCGCGCGTTTGGCGCTAGTGGTACGGAGATGTATTGGATACCTCGAGTATACTACTCGTGACACAACATGATGAGCTATGTAGCTACTTGTGTGTAAAGATGCCACATTTGTCGACTGGCGATGGCTAGGAGGCAGAGACTTGCCGAGATATGTCGGCCATTTGGAATTTCCGATTAGATGTGGCGATTGTTGCTGTGTTTGTGTGTGTTTGTATGCGTTTTGGTTGTGATACCAGTTGTTAGGCTTTTGTGGATCATTTGACGAACTCAGTATAGTTCCTTGTACTTTCGGGAAAGGATTTCAGTGGCAGGCTGGTATAGCTGTGTTTGATAGAGATTGGCTATTCACGTGGTGTGCTTATGTTCCAGTTCGCTGACCGAGATAATCAGCTACGACTGTGTGTTGGCAAGCTTTGCAGCGAGCTTTGGGGACCAGATTACAAGTTAGTACCGGTTCTTATCCTCGGATTGGCGGGCGATCTTTGAGGATTATTCAGACCTTGGAGGGCATGTGGTGGACTTCAGGATTGCAGTTCCGGAGGATTTGGGACCAGCAGTTTCAGTTGTTCGAGATTGCATGCAGTACCAGTTTGTGGGCCACTATGGTGTTGATATTGCTTGATGTCGTTTTGAGGACGACGTTGTACTCCATTGTGCTGGAGAGAGTTTGGTTTGGTTTGAGTTTGAGTTGATGTTTGATTCTGATTTTGTGGAATGTGTTACCACAGACTGTCAGGTTAGTGGAAATGGGCTGATTATTGCTTGAGTTCGACGTGAGTTATGTAGATATGAATGTGTTGAGTTGTGATTTGCCTTGTTGTTTTGTTTGGTATGTAATTTTGGGCGAGTTTGTGTTATGCCGTATGGTTCGGCATCGCCTATATCATTGGCTTTTATGTGTGTTGTGTTCCGTGTGGCGGAACTGTGTTTCAGATGTGTTACGTGTTATGTACCCTATTAGTTCCTTATGTAGGAACACTTGGCGATTATGTGAGCCAGTTCAGATTTATGAATTGCGGGTACAGGGATTTCAGCACGGAGCTATCTCCTATTGTGGAGTCAGTCGTCAGAGTTGTTCAGTTGATGTAGCCACTGGGCAGTTGAGCAGTATGCAGAGACAGTGCTCCTACCTTGTAGTTGGCAGACTCAGAAATTTCGAGGTCGAAATTTTTCTAAGGGGGGTGGATTTGTGACGACTCGGACCAGGATCAACAGTATGATCAGCTTGATTGATGAGTTACTGCATAGTCGCAGTTTGTCGGCAGTTATTTGAATCGCCAGGCTCGTTAACGACTAAATTATTGGCCGAGAATTTGAGCTGAGTCTCTTCTCGAGAGTCGTTGTACGTGTGATTACGAGTTCGTGGGCGGTTCCGGATCGTTATTTGGACGACCGATGAATTAGTTATGAATATTTGAAGTTTCGACGGAAACGGATTTAAATGGAAGGTTTGTTCGCGACTAAATTACCGGTCGAGAATTTGGTTTCGGCTTCTTCACGGAAGTTGTTCAGAATTTAATTTCGAGCTCGTGGAAACTTCTGGAACATGATTTTGAGTTACGAAGATTTAATTGTGAATATTTCCGTTTGTTGATTAATTAGTCGATTTAAATGTGTGTTGGTTCAAAGGGTTGACTTTTTATCCGGTTGGTCGATGTGTTTGACTCCTGGTGATTATTGAAGATCATGTCAAGACGAGTTTGTGGCCGCGAGAATTATCGGAATCGGATATAGGACGAGAAAGTTACGCGTGTTTTAAGTTCGTCGAAATGGATAAACATGAAGTTTCCGTTTTGGGAAAGGCTATATATAGTAACCTGCTATTCTGGGCAAGTGAGAGACTTTCCATTTTGAGGGTTGACCGAGTTGACCGAGTCAACTCGGTGGAGATGAAACTCACGGTGGTTCTCCACGGTCTCCACGGTGGCGCGATGATTCCGGCCACCCCAAGGCTTGGTCCTTGGCCCGTCTGACTCACCGAGCTGCCCTCGACCCCGTGCCGTTCTCCTCACGTGGTGGAGCTCACGGTGGAGAGAGAAAACTTGAAGCAAAGTTTGTGATTTTTGGGTTTAATGGTGGTTTTCGATTCGAGCCGTGTTGAGCTCAAACAAGGACTGGGTTTTGTAGCCCTCATCTCCATGATTCTAACCATGTAAGTATGGAGTTCTAATTCGATTTGTGGAAGGAGAATTTTGGATTTGAAATTTGTGTGTTCATTCGGTTTTGCTTGAAATTGGATGTGTTAGAGTGAGAATTGGACTTCGGTGCAGTTGACAAAGTTGCTCAGTGGACGATTTGGAGTGGAATAGGTGCAGCTCCGCCTTGAAATTCTCCGTCCGGCAGCGGCGCCGCCGTGGACGGCGATCAACGGCGGTGGTCAACGGTCAACAAGTTTTACTTTTTGGATTTTCGGCAAGTTGCATGTCATTCAACTCGAAATCGCGCTCCGATCGCAGTGGGGAGGTTCGTTTCTCGATTTGAGCGTCCGAACGTAAAGCGAGGTATTGAGGTGGTATATACGGATTTTCGACGATTCGTCGACTTTGAGTTATGTGTTTTCGAGAACGGTGGTTTCTCGTGATTTGTCTTGTATTGTCAAGATATGATTTTGAGATATGGATTTTGTGATTATTCAGGGGTTCGTGATCGTTCTATTGGCGAGGGACTTTCCGCCGGATCACGGGTTAACACGATACGCGTTACGCTAGTCTGTGAGTGGACATTTATTTTCACGGATTGATTGCGAGTCCTTATTTATGATTTACGAACTTGAGCATGCAGATTGATTATGATTTTACGAGCATGTGTTTTATGATTATGCATATACGAATATACGTATACGAATATATTTATACGTACATATTATGTTTTAAGCATGTGCATAGAAAAGATTTATGGTTTGGTTTACACAGAGTACAGTCTCAGTATATGTTGTTGTATCGATACACCTTGGCTTCTCGGCTGATCCCCGAGTACGCTCCGGGAAGGACAGATATCCTGACCTGAGGCCTTTCTGGCTAGGAATCACGTGTGGGTCTGGGATCCCGTGATTTAGACTGTGCTATCGCGTGGTAGTCCATGAGTGATTCCGCGATTTTTATGTTGCATGCTCCGTACGCATGAGGAGTTAGAGTCTCCCTCGTGTACTCGGACGCGTGAGGAGTTAGAGTCTCCCTCGTGTACCATTTCTTACTTATGCATGTGGACTCGCATATGTTTTATATTATATATATTCGGTGAAAGACATTTATTTTCGTCCACTCACTCTAACGTGTTTATTGTCTTTCACCTGGGCTTTTCGGTTTCCGTGCCCAGTTTGCAGTTCAGGCTCTAGTGTCGCACGTCGTGGTCGGAGGCATAGTGCTCGAGCAATCTTATTTCATCCAATAGGTTTATTGTTTTACCTACTGTGGTATGAGTATACGATTATGTATTAGATGTCGCTCTGAGCTTTCTGTGATATATGTTATACGATTTTTCACCGGATTTCAGTAAAGTATAGATATATTTATTGTTTTACTTTACTGTTGATATATTGAGAAATCCGGATGGGATTGGTGCCCACGGTTTACTTTTTGTGGCATAGGATGAAGTGTAATTTTCCGGGTACAGGTAATGGTAATTCTGCGCTAGTAACGAAACTCTGCCCAAATTTCGAAAAGATTTTGTTGGTTCGTGTTTTCGGAAGGGTTTGATTCCGATTTAGGAAGCTAAATCGGGGTTGGGGCCTTTCAGAAACAAACTTTGACAAATGGGCCCACAAAATGCTTTATGGGCCGGCCCATTCCCAGTGGTCCGAAATCGCAAAAATCGCAAAATCGCCGAAATTCCTCCGAATCGCGCCGTTATTCATCTCCACCGTAAATAACCTAAAAATAATAAATTAAATAAAAAAAACATAAAAACTAAGATTATAACATAGCTAAACCGTAAAGGGAAATGCGTTAAGAATCGAGCATAAACTGCGTATATCTGACATATAATTCACCAAAATGGTTCGCCACATATCTTTGAATGAATTACATATTGAAGAACAGCTTTGTGAAACGAAACCTGATTTGGACTAGACAATCTCATTTTACCATCCAAATCTCTCACTTTAGACTGTTTTGAATGTTTTGGGAGAGTATTGAGATCTGAGTGAGATATAATGAACCAAAATTGTTTCCTACATACTTCTGGATGAATTACATGTTGAAGAACATCTTTGTGAAGCAAATCCCGTTTTGGACTCTAGAATCTAATTTTATCATCCTGATCTCTTACTTTAGAAAAATTTGACAGTTTTGATAGAGTATTAAGATTTGTGTGAGATATAATGCACCAAAATGGTTCCCCACATACGTTTGGATGAATTACATGATGAAGAACATCTCTGTGAAGCAAAACCTATTTCAGACTCCAAAATCTAGTTTTATCATCTAGATCTCTTACTTTAGATTGTTATGACTGTTTTGGGAGAGTTGATAATGCGCAAAACATGCCTTAAATGTTAACACAAAGTAGACACTAAACACATAATTCACACGTAAGCAATTTAAAACCCTTCTTTTGTGGATGTAGTATTGGTGAGTAGGGATCGTTCTATCCGGGGAATTAGAGGGTGCATGAAAGTTTTTGAACAGAAATTTAAAGGTATGGGGGGATTGGAAGTTGGGTCGATTAATCTACGAAATTAAGGTACAAAACATGCAAACACAACAAGAACTCCTAGACTTCTAACATGTTTTACTCATAGACAAGTTTAACAATCAAGAAACCTTAAATTCTAATTATGCTTAGGAAAAATAAGAAGCTAAATTACTAATTACAAGTGATCAACTTATTTCATTCACCTAGCATACTTTAATGCTTTTACCTTCTTTATCATCTACGAAATCCTAAATTTTAGTCTAGACACATACACATGCTTTCCTTGAATAAGAATGCTATGACGCATAACACCTTAAAACAATTGCTACTTTGCCGAAATCATTGAGATATATGATACGCGCAAAACATGCATTTAACGTTAACACAAAGTAGACCCTAAAAACACCGATTACGCGCATTGCAATTTAAAACCCTTCTTTTGTCATTATAATATTGGCGAGTAGGGATCGTTCTTTATCCGGGGAATTAAGGGCGCATGCATGGTTTCGTTAATAAGCGTAAATTTAAATGTTTGGGGGAATTGGAAGTTGGTTGTTTAATCTACAAAATTAAAGTACAAAAACATGCAAACACAACTAAAACTCTTAAGCATCTAACATGTTTTACTCATAGACAAGTGTTAACAATCAAGAAACTTCAAAGTCTAATTATGCTTACTAAAAATAAGAAGTTACACTACTAATTACAAGTGATCATCTCATCTTTTTAACCTTACCCTTTTTCATGCATCAAACTTTTTGTAAGTTACGAAATTCATAACTTCCAACTAAATATACATGCTTGATAATTGAGTAGGAATGCAACTTAGCGTATAAACATCCTAAACAACATACGATCATCGAAACATGCGAAAGAGAGTGACTTAGCGTATTTTCTACCACATGCTTTCGAAGCTTTAAGATTGTATCAAACATGCATAAAAGGCTAGAAATCATAAACACATGCAATTCACAAATCGGTTTAAGAACATATAACACAAATCTAAACTTGTTCTTCATTTGATACATAAAAGTATTCCAATACATCAAAAGATTCAAATACAAAGCAAAAGCTATGAAAGTGAAGATCATGGTTACACTTTTTGTCTTGAATGCTTGATGATCTACGGTGGAGATGGCTTTCCTTCACAAGGGACTTAGCGTATTGTGAAGGATTGATGGAGGATGCTTCGGCTTTGGATGGAGAATGCTTCGGCTTTGCAAGAGATGGATGCTTCGGCTTTGCAAGAGATGGATGCTTCAGCTTTGTGTGTGAACCTTCAAGTGTTTATGGTGGAGGAGTATTTGTGTAGAGCGTTGGCTAGTAAATGAGAGATGCATAATATATGGCCAGCCTCCTCTCTTATATAGGCAAGGGATGTTGCCTTCTCTCTTCCACCTTGCCTCCCTCCATTTAATGCAAGTAATGATCAATATGGCAAGTCACTCCCTTAGTCACCTTTTGTGATCATCATTTGTGAACCCTAAGCAAGAGTCACCATGCAAGTCACCATTTATAAACCCTAAGCAAGAGTCACCATGGCAAGTCACATGGCAAGTCATCTTTTGTGATGATCACAAAGCTTAGTCACTAAAATGAGTCACAAAGCTTGATAACTTGGACTTTTCAACTTCACCAAAAGGCTTCACATGGCATGTCTGTTTGAGCTTTAACTCTCGCTATTCTCTCTGCGATTTCCTCAAACTTTGTTCTAGATGGTTCAGGATTCCGATCGGACATTCATTAGCCTGAGCATCCACCAAAGACCAAGTGTTAGTATCAACAAAGAATATGAGATGAATATAGGAATACTAACCAAAATCGTAAGGCATATTTAGAAAACAAAGCGATAACACATAAAATAGTAAAACTATCAAAGCAAACTATAAACACTCACAAATACTTAAAAACTACTAAAACACACAAAATTTATAATAGTTAAGACACTAAATGTAATTTACTATGTAATGCAAATGATTTAATCAATTTTAGGGGCTATGCACATGAACGTAATAAACTTAAAACACACGTTTTCTGCAAATTAACACTATATAATGCTAAACCTAAGAATTTAGTTAGAACATATATAAACAAGGTTCAAATACAGGCAAACAATAATTGACATTGAATTTATGCACCACACATTTTTTCAATAAAATGCATCAAACAACAATCCTACGTGAAAGATGGAGTGAATGTATAAGAGAAAACGTTAGAACCTGCAGAAAACACACGAGTTACGTGCTTAAAATATGAATGCAAAGAATGACCTCTTCTTCGGTCTTATGCCCCTAACTTCACTTAGGTTAGGGTACTCGGTAGTGAAATCCGAGTATCATAAAGCCTAAGAGAGGCTATGCAAGCTAAATGTAACGTTTGTTAGTCCTTTACAGTTTTTAATGCACAAACAAACACAAAAGTTTGACTAAGTTTTATTTATTTCCTTTGGCCCCGATGGTACGTGGTGCAGAGGCTCTCGACTGTGCAATGGGTCTCGTTCTTCCGAAGATGAAGTCTGATTCCAAGAGGTCTAAGCATGCTTAATCCGATATACCATCTATTTAAAGGATTTATGTCGTATTTACTAAGTTTTGTATTTATCCGTATTCATATGCACTTATGATTTACAGAGAGTACACGAGATGATCTTTTAGTAAATTTCTTGGACGTGCGGCTCGTGCTCAAATGTATACTGACTCTCGCTAATTCAGCTTAGTTACGTTTAGAAATGGCAAGTAGGAATAGAGATAACGCGAGAGGTAAGGACTAATAATTAGAACAACCCGAGGCTTACTCGTAAGTGTATATACTCCAATGTTGTTCCTAGAGACACCCCGAGGCTAACCAGTTACGGTATATACTCCAATGGTGTTCTATTGCTTAGATCCGAAACCCGGCACCAATCATAAACCCACTCACCATATCCAACAATCAGCCAAATTTTTGAGATAGTATATAATCTCCAGTCCTTAGTAAACTCCGCCCACAACCTCGTGCCCATAACTTCACTTAGGTTATGGCGTGTGGTGATGAAATCCACACTTCACGAAGGGTTAAGGAGATAGACAAACAAAAGAGGCACCACCTATTCCATAGAGATTTATTTAATAACTAAGTGCTAGTACTCAAGTTAAATCAAAGACTATCCTTTAACATGAAAATAAATTATGCAAGTGTAAATACGAAGTGTAAATAAATTCGTATAAGTAATAAGTAAGAATTGTAAACATGTATGTAAATTTCTATAAGTATAAACAAGTATGTATTTCGAAAATTATAGACATGCATTTATTTACCTATTTTTACATATATACAACGAAATCATACAAAAACATTTTAATTCCCCGGCAACGGCGCCAAAAATTGATACGCGCAAAACATGCATTTAACGTTAACACACAGTAGACCTTAAAAACACAGATTACGCCCATTGCAATTTAAAACCCTTCTTTTGTCATTATAATATTGGCGAGCAGGGATCGTTCTTTATCCGGGGAATTAAGGGCGCATGCATGGTTTCGTTAATAAGCGGAAATCTAAATGTTTGGGGGGATTGGAAATTGGTTGATTAATCTATGAAATTAAAGTACAAAACATGCAAACACAACAAAAACTCTTAGACTTCTAACTTGTTTTACTCATAGACAAGTTTAACAATCAAGAAACCTTAAAGTCTAATTATGCTTACTAAAAATAAGAAGTTACACTACTAATTACAATTGATCACTCATAATATTAACCTTACCCTTTTTCATGCATCAAAGCTTTTGTAAGTTACGAAATTCATAACTTCCAACTAAATATACATGCTTGATATTTGAGTAGGAATGCAACTTAGCGTATAAACATCCTAAACAACATATGATCATCGAAACATGCGAAAGAGAGGGACTTAGCGTATTATCTACCACATGCTTTCGAAGCTTTAAGATTATATCAACCATGCATAAAAGGCTAGAAATCATAAACACATGCAATTTACATAAAGGTTTAAGAACATATAACACAAATCTAAACTTGTTCTTCATTAAATACATCAAAGTATTCCAATACATCAAAAGATTCAAATACAAAGCAAAAGATATGAAAGTGAAGATCATGGTTACACTTTTTGTCTTGAATGCTTGATGATCTTCGTGGAGATGACTTTCCTTCACAAGGGACTTAGCGTATTGTGAAGGATTGATGGATGGATGCTTCGGCTTTGGATGATGGATGGATGCTTCGGCTTTGGAAGAGAACCTTGAAGTGTTTATGGAGGAGGAGTATTTGTGTAGAGCTTTGGCTTGTAAAATGAGAGATGCTCTGTTTTATGGCTGCCTCCTTGGCTTTTATAGGCAAGGGATGTTGCTCTTCTCTCTTCCACCTTGCCTCTTTCATTAAATGCAAGTAATAATCACCATGGCAAGTCACTCCCTTAGTCACCAAGTGTGATCATCAAAAAGCAAGAGTCACCATGGCAAGTCACCATTTGTGAACCCTAAGCAAGAGTCACCATGGCAAGTCACACACTTAGTCATCTTTTGTGATGATCACAAGCTTAGTCACTAAGCCTTGTCACCAAGCTTGATAACTTTGACTTTTCCTCTTCCCCAAGTTGCTTCCATGCCAAAATTAATGGGCTTGGGCTGGTTTTTGGGCCAAAACAAACTTTGAGAAATGGGCCAAAATCGCAAAAATCGCAAAATCGCCGAAATTCCTCCGAATTGCGCCGTTATTCATCTCCACCGATGATATCTTCAAAATAACAAATTAAATAAGGAAAACATAAAAACAAAGATAATAACACAGCTAAACGTAAAGGGAAATGCGTTAAGAAACGAGCATAAAATGCGTATATCAGGAAGTACTTCGCTAGGAACATATCCGCAAGTTGCTTCCATGAGGTAATATGGTTCGGCGGTAGTTCCATAAGCCAAGACTCGGCCCTGTCGGGTAGGGTGAATGGGAATGCCTTCAGCTTGAAGAGCTCCGTATCAGCATCGGATGGCTTCATGCTGTTACAAACAAATTGGAATTGTTTGAGATGCTTGTTCGGATCTTCATTGGAAAGTCCGTGAAAAATGGGTAGTCTGTGGAGGAAACCACTCTTTAGCTCGACTTCCTTCATGTTTTCCTACGGTAGTGGAAAAGCACTGCTCGAAGGCCCGCTGCTCCATTCGGTTGAGCAGGTACGCTGGCGAAGAGACTGTCCTGCATTGGCCATGTTGACGTCTTGTGCTTCCTGTTCTGAAGTATGGTCGGTTGATGAGGCTAAACTATGGTCGGCTGATGAATGTGAAAACTCGGAAACTTCCTCGATGATGGGATAATCCAGGATGTTTGTTTGAGCTTTAAGTCTCGCTATTCTCTCTGCGATTTCCTCAAACTTTGTTCTAGATGGTCCAGGATTCCGATCGGACATTCATTAGCCTGAGCATCCACCAAAGACCAAGTGTTAGTATCAACAAAGAATATGAGATGAATATAGGAATACTAACCAAAATCGTAAGGCATATTTAGAAAACAAAGCGATAACACATAAAATAGTAAAACTATCAAAGCAAACTATAAACACTCACAAATACTTAAAAACTACTAAAACACACAAAATTTATAATAGTTAAGACACTAAATGTAATTTACTATGTAATGCAAATGATTTAATCAATTTTAGGGGCTATGCACATGAACGTAATAAACTTAAAACACACGTTTTCTGCAAATTAACATTATATAATGCTAAACCTAAGAATTTAGTTAGAACATATATAAACAAGGTTCAAATACAAGCAAACAATAATTCACATTGAATTTATGCACCACACATTTTTTTTTTAAAAAAATGCATCAAACAACAATCCTACGTGAAAGATTGAGTGAATGTATAAGAGAAAACGTTAGAACCTGCAGAAAACACACGAGTTACGTGCTTAAAATATGAATGCAAAGAATGACCTCTTTTTCGGTCTTATGCCCCTAACTTCACTTAGGTTAGGGTACTCGGTAGTGAAATCCGAGTATCATAAAGCTTAAGAGAGGCTATGCAAGCTAAATGTAACGTTTGTTAGTCCTTTACAGTTTTTAATGCACAAACAAACACAAAAGTTTGACTAAGTTTTATTTATTTCCTTTGGCCCTGATGGTACGTGGTGCAGAGGCTCTCGACTGTGCAATGGGTCTCGTTCATCCGAAGATGAAGTCTGATTCCAAGAGGTCTAAGCATGCTTAATCCGATATACCATCTATTTAAAGGATTTATGTCGTATTTACTAAGTTTTGTATTTATCCGTATTTATATGCACTTATGATTTACAGAGAGTACACGAAATGATCTTCTAGTAAATTTCTTGGACGTGCGGCTCGTGCTCAAATGTATACTGACTCTCGCTAATTCAGCTAAGTTACGTTTAGAAATGGCAAGTAGGAATAGAGATAACGCGAGAGGTAAGGACTAATATTTAGAACAACCCGAGGCTTACTCGTAAGAGTATATACTCCAATGTTGTTCCTAGAGACACCCCGAGGCTAACCAGTTACGGTATATACTCCAATGGTGTTCTATTGCTTAGATCCGAAACCCGGCACCAATCATAAACCCACTCACCATATCCAACAATCAGCCAAATTTTTGAGATAGTATATAATCTCAAGTCCTTAGTAAACTCCGCCCACAACCTCGTGCCCATAACTTCACTTAGGTTATGGCGTGTGGTGATGAAATCCACACTTCACGAGGGGTTAAGGAGATAAACCAGAAAAAGAGGCACCTCCCTATTTCCAAAGAACGAAACTTAAAACCAATACTCGTACTCAATGTAAATCAATTTAAGTACGTCTACGTTTTGATTGCGCCTAAGATTTAAAAGGAATACACGATTTAGTTATTGAGTAAATCTCTTGTCCGTTAATTTTCGTAATTGTTGGAAATGACCAGTTGGGATAGATGTAACGCAAGAGGTGAGAACTAATTTCTGGGAACAACCTGAGGCTAACTCGTCAGAGTATATACTCCAATGTTGTTCTTAGAAACACCCCGAGGCTAACTCGTAAGAGTATATACTCCAATGGTGTTCTGTTTTCTTAGTTCAAAACCAGTCACCATTCATAACCCTTCTAGACATCATAACCAATTATTACTCGAATTCACAAGATAGTATACAATCTCAAGTGTTTGTAAACTCCGCCCACAACCTCATGCCCATAACTTCACTTAGGTTATGGCGTGTGGTGATGAAATCCACACTTCACGAAGGGTTAAGGAGATAGACAAACAAAAGAGGCACCACCTATTCCATAGAGATTTATTCAATAACTAAGTGCTAGTACTCAAATTAAATCAAAGACTATCCTTTAACATGAAAATAAATTATGCAAGTGTAAATACGAAGTGTAAATAAATTCGTATAAGTAATAAGTAAGAATTGTAAACATGTATGTAAATTTCTATAAGTATAAACAAGTATGTATTTCGAAAATTATAGACATGCATTTATTTACCTATTTTTACATATATACAACGAAATCATACAAAAACATTTTAATTCCCCGGCAACGGCGCCAAAAATTGATACGCGCAAAACATGCATTTAACGTTAACACAAAATAGACCCTAAAAACACAGATTACGCGCAATGCAATTTAAAACCCTTCTTTTGTCATTATAATATTGGTGAGTAGGGATCGTTCTTTATCCGGGGAATTAAGGGCGCATGCATGGTTTCGTTAATAAGCGGAAATCTAAATGTTTGGGGGGATTGGAAATTAAATGTCCTACTAAATTAAAGTGCAAAAACATGCAAACACAACAAAAACTCTTAGGCATCTAACATGTTTTACTCATAGACAAGTTTTAACAATCAAGAAACTTCAAGTCTAATTATGCTTGCTAAAAATAAGAAGCTAATCTATTAATTACAAGTGATCAACATATTCACTAACCGAACCTACTCCTTTGCTTTTACCTTATTTATCATCTACGAAATCCTTAATTTTAGTCGAGATACATACATATGCTTTCGTTGAATAAGAATGTCATGACGCATAACAACTTAAAACAATAGCTTCTTTGCCGAATCAATGAGGTATAATTTAGGACAATAAGTGACGCACCCTATCCTAAATCATACTCAAAGCATTAAGAACTTTAAAGCTAGCACATGCATCCAAACTAATAAAATCAAGAACACATGGAAGAATCGAAATAAGAGAAGAACATGGAGAATTTCTTTCATTACATAACCGAAAGTATTACAAAGATGAAGATGGAGTTTAGAGTACATGGTGACACTTTTTAGAGAGGTGACGCACCAATCTACTAGCGGTGGTTCTCAAGAACACGAATGACGCACTCTACGTTCTTGATCCGGAGGTGGCAGAGGACTTCGACTTCGGGAGGACTTCGGTTGTGTAAGGAAGAGTAGTAAAGTGTATAGAGTTTTGGCTTATGAATTTATGTGATGCTTTATCATGGCCGAACTCCCTTGGTATTTATAGGCAAGCATATGCCTTCATCTCTCTTCCACCTTGCCTCCCTTCATTTAATGCAAGCCTTAGTCACATGGCAAGTCACTCCCTTAGTCACCAAGTGTGATCATCACAAAGCAAGAGTCACCATGGCAACTCACCATTTGTGAACCCTAAGCAAGAGTCACCATGGCAAGTCACACACTTAGTCATCTTTTGTGATGATCACAAGCTTAGTCACTAAGCCTTGTCATCAAAGCTTGACAAACTTGACTTTTCAACTTCACCAAGTGGCCTCCTTGCCGAACTAGATGGGTTTGGGCTTGATAATGGGCCGAAACAAACTTTGAGAAATGGGCCCAGAAAATGCTTTTTGGGCTGGCCCATTTCCGGTGGTCCGAAATCGCAAAAATCGCAAAATCGCCGAAATTCCTCCGAATTGCGTCGTTATTAATCTCCACCGTAAATATCTTCAAAATAACAAATTAAATAAGAAAAACATAAAAACTAAGATAATAACATAGCTAAACGTAAAGGGAAATGCGTTAAGAAACGAGCATAAAATGCGTATATCAACTCATCATATTTTTCACTCATAAAAAGGGTTCACTTAAAGTGTATATGAATTTAAACGAAAACCTCATGAATGGAGTTAATTTCTTGCACAAATTAACCAAAACCATAAGCTTACTCATGTAACTTACACTACTAATTGAAAGCTACTCATTTTAAGGATCATAAAGGACTTAAATGCCTTTAATCATTTCCAAAATCAAAGTATGTATCAACTTAAAAGCTTTGCAAATTGACATGAGTAAGTTCTAGCATTCTCTAGTTCATTAAAATCTATGGCAAGCAATCAAATGAGGCATATATAAGCTAGTAGCTACGAAATGGATGTATATTCAATCGAATAAAGAACAGATAGCTCAAAAGCTCACATAGGGTTCATATGATTAAAAACTTATTCAAGCATGCGATTTCTGTACCATGTTTTGCAATTCATATCTACATGTTAAAAACATATAGAATATCTCAATTAGCACAAGAATTCGATGCATGTGATTCATACGCCATATGTGTTCGTATTGGTCCAATTTCATCATTGACTAGTTAAGGGCATCCTAAAGACTCTGAAAAACACTAATTTAGACATAATTAAATTGTAAACCCTTCCCCACACTTAAACTCTACATTGTCCTCAATGTACTAAAGTAAAAGTATAGAATTAAACATGGAGTATAGGATCTACGAAAATTCTATTTTAAAATGCAAAAGCCATTAAATTAATTAAAAGGAGGAGAAGAAAACAAATCTGTTGTCGTCTTCTCCATTGGGTTGCCTCCCAATGAGCGCTCATTTTACGTCTATAGCTTAGACGTGATGCATCATTTTGCTTTCGAGATGGCCGGTTCTTGGAGTTGCATCTCCTCCACATTATGCTCTGCAAATGCCTCAAAATAGGGCTTCAAGCGATGGCCATTTACTTTGAACTCACTGCCCTTGTCTATTGATCGAATGAGAACTGCTCCATGAGGCATAATTTGAGCAACTATTAATGGCCCCATCCATCGAGAGCGAAGCTTTCCCGGAAAGAGCTCAAGTCTTGAATTGAAAAGCAATACTTTCTGCCCAACTTCAAAACTCTTCCCGCGAATCATCTTCTCATGGATCTTTTTCATCTTTTCTTTGTAAATCCACGCATTGTCGAAAGCATCATTTCTGATCTCTTCAAGTTCACAAAGTTGTAGCTTCCGATGCAAACCTGCTGCATCTCGATCGATGTTGAACTTCTTCACGGCCCACCATGCCTTGTGCTCTAATTCAACCGGAAGATGGCACGATTTCCCATAAATTAATCAGAAAGGTGACATACCAATGGGGGTCTTGTAGGCTGTCCTGTAAGCCCACAATGCATCATCTAAGCACTGACTCCAATCTTTCCGGTTTTGGCGGACGGTTCGTTCTAAAATCTTCTTGATCTCACGGTTGGAAACTTCAGCCATTCCATTTGTTTGAGGGTGGTATGGTGTGGAAACCTTGTGTTTTACGCCATACTTCCTCATCAATGCTTCCACCGTGCGGTTGCAAAAATGACTTCCTCCATCGCTAATTAGAACTCGTGGCATTCCAAATCTACTAAAAATGTTAGTTCGTAGGAAATCTGCAACAACTCGCGAATCATTAGTACGGGTGGCCTTTGCCTCCACCCATTTTGAAACATAATCTACTGCGAGTAAAATATACGTATAACCATTGGAGGGAGGAAATGGTCCCATAAAATCAATACCCCACACATCAAAAATCTCGACATTAAATATGTAGTGTTGTGGCATCTGATCTCTAGGTCCTAAATTACCGAATCTCTGGCACTTATCACATGTAGCACAAAATGCATGAGCATCGCGAAATAAACTAGGCCAAAAGAAACCGCAATCTAAAATCTTAAGGGCAGTCCTCCTCGAACCAAAATGTCCCCCACATGCTTCATTGTGACAAAAGTCTAGAATAGGCTTAAATTCACTATCTGGGATACATCTCCTAATCACTAAATCGGAGCATTGTTTCCATAAATAAGGCTCATCCCAGATAAAAGTTCTGGCATTATGTTTAAGTTTGTCACGCTGAAATTTATGCATGGTAGATGGAAACTCACTGGTAACTAAGTAATTAACGATATCTGCATACCATGGAGTTTCCGAAACAGTTACCTCAATTCCGAAGAGCTTTTCATCCGGAAAAGTTTCCTCAATTTCAACAGTCTCATTCTCACCTATCAAGCGTGATAGGTGGTCAGCGACAACATTTTCTACTCCCTTCTTATCCTTGATTTCGATGTTGAATTCTTGGAGTAGAAGTATCCATCTAATAAGCCTTTGTTTTGCGTCCTTTTTTAGCATTAGGTACTTCAAAGCTGCATGATCAGTATTGATATACGCATTTTATGCTCGTTTCTTAACGCATTTCCCTTTACGTTTAGCTATGTTATTATCTTAGTTTTTATGTTTTCCTTATTTAATTTGTTATTTTGAAGATATTTACGGTGGAGATTAATAACGACGCAATTCGGAGGAATTTCGGCGATTTTTCGATTTTTGCGATTTTGGACCTCCGAAAATGGGCCGGCCCAAAAAGCAAATTATGGGCCCATTTCTCAAAGTTTGTTTTGGCCCAAATACCAGCCCAAGCCCATTAATTTTGGCATGGAAGCCTTTTGGTGAAGTTGAAAAGTCCAAGTTATCAAGCTCTGTGACTCATTTTAGTGACTAAGCTTTGTGATCATCACAAAAGATGACTTGCCATGTGACTTGCCATGGTGACTCTTGCTTAGGGTTTATAAATGGTGACTTGCATGGTGACTCTTGCTTAGGGTTCATAAATGATGATCACAAATGGTGACTTGCTTAGGTGACTAAGGCTTGCATTAAATGGAGGGAGGCAAGGTGGAAGAGAGAAGGCAACATCCCTTGCCTATATAAGAGAGGAGGCAGCCATAAAACAGATCATCTCTCATTTTACAAGCAAAAACTCTACACAAATACTCCTCCACCATAAACACTTCAAGGATTCTCAAGCAAAGCGGAAGCACATCTTCTCCATCCAAGCCGAAGCAATCCTCCTCCATCCAACACAATACGCTAAGTCCCTTGTGAAAGAAATCCATCTCCACCGTAGATCATCAAGCATTCAAGACAAAAAGTGTAACCATGATCTTCACTTTCATTTCTTTTGCTTTGTATTTGAACCTTTTGATGTATTGGAATACATTTATGTATCAAATGAAGAACAAGTTTAGATTTGTGTTTTATGTGTTTAAACCGATTCATAAGTTGCATGTGTTTATGATTTCTAGCCTTTTATGCATGTTCGATACAATCTTAAAGCTTCGTAAGCATGTGTTAGAAAATACGCTAAGTCCCTCTCTTTCGCATGTTTCGATGATCGTATGTTGTTTAGGATGTTTATACGCTAAGTTGCATTCCTACTCAATTATTAAGCATGTGTATTTAGTTAGAAGTTATGAATTTCGTAACTTACAAAAAGGTTTGATGCATGAAAAAGGTAGGCTAATAAGATGAGATGATCACATGTAATTAGTAGTGTAACTTCTTATTTTTAGCAAGCATAATTAGACTTTAAGTTTCTTGATTGTTGAAACTTGTCTATGAGTAAAACATGTTAGATGCCTAAGAGTTATAGTTGTGTTTGCATGTTTTTGTACTTTAATTTCGTAGATTAAACAACCAACTTCCAATCCCCCCAAACATTTACATTTCCGCTTATTAACGAAACTCATGCATGCGCCCTTAATTCCCCGGATAAAGAACGATCCCTACTCGCCAATATTACAAATGACAAAAGAAGGGTTTAAATTGCAATGCGCGTAATCTGTGTTTTTAAGTTAACGTGAATGCATGTTTTGCGCGTATCAATTTTTGGCGCCGTTGCCGGGGAGTTAGAATGTTTTTGTATGATTTCGTTGTACATTTGTAATTAAAAGCATGTCTAAATTTTCGAAGTACATACTTGTTCATTCTTGTTTATACTTAAAGAAATTTACATACATGTTTACAATGCATACTTTTACTTAGACGAATTTATTTATACTTAGTTTTTACACTTGCATAATTTATTTTCATGTTAAAGGATAGTCTTTGATTTAATTTGAGTACTAGCACTTAGTTATTAAATAAATCTCTATGGAATAGGTGGTGCCTCTTTTGTTTGTCTATCTCCTTAACCCTTCGTGATGTGTGGATTTCATCACCACACGCCATAACCTAAGTGAAGTTATGGGCACGAGGTTGTGGGCAGAGTTTACAAACACTTGAGATTGTATACTATCTTGTGAATTCGAGTAAGAGTTGGTTATGATGTCTAGAAGGGTTATGAATGGTGACGGGTTTTGAACTAAGAAAACAGAACACCATTGGAGTATATACTCTTACGAGTAAGCCTCGGGGTGTTTCTAAGAACAACAATGGAGTATATACTCTTACGAGTTAGCCTCAGGTTGTTCCCAGAAATTAGTTCTGACCTCTCGCGTTACATCTATCCCAACTGGTCATTTCCAACAATTACGATGATTAACGATAGTTGGTATACATTTTCGCGCGGGCCGCACGGACAAGAGATTTATTCAATAACTAAGTCGTGTATTCCTTTTAAATCATAGGCGCAATCAAAACGTAGACGTACTTAAATTGATTTACATTGTGCACGAGTATTGGTTATAAGGTTTCGTTCTTTGGAATAGGTGGTGCCTCTTTTTCTGGTTTATCTCCTTAACCCCTCGTGATGTGTGGATTTTATCACCACACGCCATAACCTAAGTGAAGTTATGGGCACGAGGTTGTGGGCGGAGTTTACTAAGAACTTGAGATTATATACTATCTCACAAATTTGGCTGATTGTTGGATATGGTGAGTGGGTTTATGATTGGTGCCGGGTTTCGGATCTAAGCAATAGAACACCATTGGAGTATATACCGTAACTGGTTAGCCTCAGGGTGTCTCTAGGAACAACATTGGAGTATATACTCTTACGAGTAAGCCTCGGGTTGTTCTAAATATTAGTCCTTACCTCTCGCGTTATCTCTATTCCTACTAACCATTTCTAAACGTAACTAAGCTGAATTGTAGTCGGTATATATTTTCGCGCGGGCCGCACGTCCAAGAAATTTACCGAATGATCATTTCGCGTACTCTCTGTAAATCATAAGTGCATACGAATACGGATAAATACGAACTTGATAAATACGACATAATCCTTTAAATAGATGGTATATCGGATTATGCATGCTTAGACCTCCTGGAATCAGACTTCATCTTCGGATGAACGAGACCCATTGCACAGTCGAGAGCCTCTGCACCACGTACCATCGGGGCCAAAGGAAATAAATAAAACTTAGTCAAATTTTTGTGTTTGTTTGTGCATTAAAAACTGTAAAGGACTAACAAACGTTACTTAGCTTGCATAACCTCTCTTAGGCTTTATGATACTCGGATTTCACTACCGAGTACCCTAACCTAAGTGAAGTTAGGGACATAAGATCGAAGAAGAGGTCATTCTTTGCATTCATTTTTTTTTAGCACGTAACTCGTGTGTTTTCTGCTGGTTCTAACGTTTTCTCTTATGCATGCACTCCATCTTTCACGTAGGATTGTTGTTTAATGCATTTTATTGAAAAAAAATGTGTGGTGCATAAATTCGATGTGAATTATTGTTTGCTTGTATTTGAACTTTGTTTATATATGTTCTAACTAAATTCTTGGGTTTAGCATTATATAGTTTTTATTTGCAGAAAACATGTGTCTTAGTTTATTACATTCTTTTGCATAGCCCATAAAATTGATTAAATCATTTGCATTACTTAGTAAATTACATTTAGTGTCTTAAGTATTATAACTTTTGTGTGTTATTAGTAGTTTTTAAGTATTTGTGAGTATTTATAGTATGCTTTGATAGTTTACTATTTGTTATTGCTTTGTTTTCTAAATATGTCTTACGATTTTGGTTAGTATTCCTATATTCATCTCAAATTCTTTGTTGATACTAACACTTGGTCTTTGGTGGATGCTCAGGCTAATGAATGTCCGATCGGGATCCTGGACCATCTAGAACAAAGTTTGAGGAGATCGTAGAGAGAATAGCGAGACTTAAAGCTCAAACAGACATCCTGGATCATCCCATCATCGAGGAAGGTTCCGAGTCTTCACATTCATCAACCGACCATACTTTAGCCTCATCAACCGACCACAATTCAGAAGCAGAAGCACAAGAAATCAACATGGCCAATGCAGGACAGTCTCTTCGTCAGCGCACCTGCTCAACCGAATGGAGCAGCGGACCTTCGAGCATTGCTTTTCCACCACCGGGGGAAAACATGAAGGATATCGAGCTAAAGAGTGGCTTCCTCCACAGACTACCCATTTTTCATGGACTTTCCAATGAAGATCCGAACAAGCATCTCAAACAATTCCAATTTGTTTGTAACAGCATGAAGCCAGCCGATGCTGATACGGAGCTCTTCAAGCTGAAGGCATTCCCATTCACCCTAGTCGACAGGGCCGAGTCTTGGCTTATGGAACTACCGCCGAACCATATTACCTCATGGAAGCAACTTGCGGATATGTTCCTAGCGAAGTACTTCCCGGCCTCAAAGATCACCATCTTGAGAAAGCAAATCACTGGCATCACACAGAAATTGGACGAGACCTTCGGCCAATATTACGACCGATTCAAGGTTTTGTGTGCCACTTGCCCATCGCATGGATTTTCCGAGACCAATCTCATGAATTACTTTTACGATGGTTTCAAGCCGATCGATAGGGAATTGCTGGATGCAGCAGCTACCGGTGCATTCATGGACTTAACCGAAATCGACGCCAGAACTCTTCTCGAGAATCGGGCGAATAATGATGCACAATACGGAATGTCAAACAGACGAGCAGTCGGTGAAGCGAGTTCTAAACCCGACGCGGACGAAAAGTACGACAAACTAGCTCATATGCTAGAGAAGGTTTTAGAACTCGAGACGACAAGAGCGAAGTCAACTCAACGGCCTGTTTGTTGCATATGTCAAACACAAGGTCACCACAACGACCAGTGCCCTCAAGTGCCGGAACAAGCAAGCGAGCCGGAGCACGCTAACGCCATCGGCGGATATCAGGGAGGACAACGGTATAACAATTATAACAACTATGTCAACCGTGATCATCCGGGTTTTAGATGGAGCAGCAACGAGGGAACTTTGAACCCTCCAGCACCTCAACAAAGCTACCAACGCCCTCCATTTCAACCAAACCAATCCGGATTACGACAAGATGTTGTCGCAACTTTCGGCCTCCACTCAAGTTCTCCTCGACGGACAATCGAAGACAAAGGAGACACTTGACTCACATGGCCGCGACATCACCGAAGTGAAGAAGCAGCTTGGCCAGCTTGTTGATTTCATGGGCCAAATCAAGGAAACCGGTCGGCTTCCACCTCAAACCACTCCTAATCAAAGAAACGTGAATGCTATAGTCACAAGGAGTGGGAAGATACTTGAGGAACCAAAGACCAAGCGATCTCATCTTGATGAAGTCACCATTGAGGACATCACCAACGAAGAAGAAGATGAGATCGATCCGGCAATTCAAGAGGCCGAGAAAAAGAAGGTGACGCCTAATGTCACCAAGGCACAATCACCTCCACATCCTACCCCAATCAAAGGTAAAAACCCTATTCCTTCAAATACCGTTATTACTATTTCTCCGTTTGCTGTTGCACCTTTCCCTAGCAGATTATTAAAATCAAAGAAGAAGGATGCCCAATATGAAGATATCTTGGACATCTTCCGAAAGGTGCAAGTGAATTTGCCCTTGATCGAGTGCATAAAACAGGTGCCGATATACGCGAAATTTCTCAAAGAATTATGCACACAGAGGAGGCAAACTCGAGAGAAGGAGGTTGTGAAGGTGAACGCAACCGTTTCGGCGGTTTTGCAGCGTCGGCTACCCCCAAAACTGAAGGACCCAGGGAGCTTTGCAGTTCCTTGCGTAATCGGTGACACCCACTTCGAAGATGTAATGCTTGATCTAGGAGCTTCCATCAACGTCATGCCTTACTATCTATTCGAATCGATGGAGCTTGGAGATCTCAAGCAAGATGGTGTTGTCATCCAGTTAGCCGATCGCACCCACAAGTATCCGAGGGGATACGTAGAAGACGTTCTCGTGCAAGTCAACAACTTGATATTCCCAGCCGATTTCTATATAGTTGACATGGAAGAGAGTCCACTGAACACCACGCCACTGCTGCTTGGGCGACCTTTCATGCGGACTGCGAGAACGAAGATTGATGTGTTTCAAGGCACTTTCTCCATGGAGATTGATGGAGAAAGAATCGAGTTCAACATCCTGGACGGGATGAAGTTTCCAATGTCGACCGTAGCTGCCATTTCGACATACGATCCTGTGGATACCTTAGCACAAGGCTACCTCGACACCATCAATGAGGATGAACTCGACATGGCCATTCAACTTGGGCATGACGGCCTTCTCGAGGCTTTACTAGAGCTGACGCCTCAAATTCAAGACATGGCCATGGCCCTAAATGCCGCACCACGAAAAGTAAGCTTTTCTCCTCCTTTACCAATTACTTTTGGTACTAATAAAATGGTTCCTTCCATCGTAGAAGCTCCAGTTTTAGAACTCAAGCTACTACCGGACCATCTGAAGTATGCGTACTTGGGCGAGAATGAAACTTTACCGGTCATTATTTCGTCCGCGCTAGAAGAGGAACAGGAGGAGTAGCTCGTGAGTGTGCTCAAACGATACAAACCTGCAATAGGCTGGACACTTGCGGACATCAAGGGAATAAATCCAGCAACATGTGTGCATAGGATTTTCCTTGAAGAAGGCACCAAGCCTACGCGAGAAGCGCAACGTCGGCTCCACCCTCCGATGATGGAGGTGGTAAAAAAGGAGGTAATTAAACTCATGGACTGTGGAGTTATTTACCCTATTTCTGATAGCCGTTGGGTTTCCCCAGTACAGGTAGTACCCAAGAAATCGGGAATCACCGTCGTCGAGAATCTGGAAAATGAACTTGTGCCACAAAGGACGATCACTGGACACCGAGTGTGCATTGATTACCGGAAGCTCAACGCCGCAACCCGCAAGGATCATTTTCCCTTACCATTCATCGACCAAATGCTGGAAAGATTAGCCGGCCATGCATTTTATTGTTTTCTCGACGGATACTCCGGCTACAACCAAATTAGCATTGCGGAGGAAGATCAAGAAAAGACAACGTTCACGTGCCCTTTCGGAACGTTTGCATATCGCCGCATGCCATTTGGACTGTGCAATGCACCAGGTACATTTCAACGTTGCATGCTCTCAATTTTCTCCGAGTACATTGAAAAAATTATTGAAGTATTCATGGACGACTTTAGTGTATTTGGGAATGATTTTGATGCATGCTTAAACAATTTAGAAACTATTTTACAAAGATGCGTTGAAACGAATTTGGTGCTTAATTGGGAGAAGTGCCATTTCATGGTTACGCAAGGGATAGTGTTAGGTCATATTATTTCCGAAAAAGGGTTAGAAGTTGATAAATCTAAAGTAGATCTTGTGCGTCACTTACCCTCTCCAACTTCGGTTAGAGAGATTCGTTCATTTCTTGGACACGCAGGATTTTATCGTAGGTTTATCAAGGACTTTTCCCACATTTCGCGCCCGTTGTGTAAACTGCTGCAAAAGGAGACCCCGTTCATCTTTGATGAAGAATGCAACGCTGCCTTCAACAAGTTGAAGGAGCTTCTCACGAGCGCTCCTATTTTGTGCAGCCCTGATTGGTCTCTGCCATTTGAACTCATGTGCGACGCCTCGGATTATGCCGTAGGAGCCGTCTTGGGTCAGCGGAAGGACAAGAAGCCTTGCGTAATCTATAACGCCTCTCGGACACTTGATGAAGCACAAAGAAATTATACTACCACCGAGAAGGAGTTTCTTGCTGTGGTTTTTGCTTTAGATAAATTTCGATCTTATTTACTTCAAACTAAAGTAACTGTGTTTACCGATCATGCAGCTTTGAAGTAACTAATGCTCAAGAAGGACGCAAAACCACGACTTATCAGATGGATACTTCTACTCCAAGAATTCAACATCGAAATCAAGGACAAGAAGGGAGTAGAAAACGTCGTCGCTGACCACCTATCACGTTTGATAGGTGACCATGAGCCTGTCGAGATTGAAGAAACTTTTCCGGATGAAAAACTCTTCGGAATTGAGGTAACTATTTCGGAAACTCCATGGTATGCAGATATCGTAAATTACTTAGTTACCGGTGAGTTTCCGTCTACCATGCATAAATTTCAACGTGACAAACTTAAGCATAATGCTAGAACCTTTATCTGGGATGAGCCTTATTTATGGAAACAATGCTCCGATTTAGTAATTAGGAGATGTATCCCGGATAGTGAGTTTAAGCCCATTCTAGACTTTTGTCACAATGAAGCATGTGGGGGACACTTTGGTTCAAGGAGGACAGCCCTTAAGATTTTAGATTGCGGTTTCTTTTGGCCTAGTTTATTTCGCGATGCTCATGCATATTGCGCTGCATGTGATAAGTGCCAGAGATTCGGTAATTTAGGCCCTAGAGATCAAATGCCACAACACTACATATTTAATGTTGAAATTTTTGATGTGTGGGGTATTGATTTTATGGGACCATTTCCTCCCTCGAATGGTTGTACTTATATCTTACTCGCAGTAGATTATGTTTCTAAATGGGTGGAGGCAAAGGCCACCCGTACTAATGATTCGCAAGTTGTTGCAGATTTCCTACGAACTAACATTTTCAGTAGATTTGGAATGCCACGCGTTCTAATCAGCGATGGAGGAAGTCACTTTTGCAACCGCACGGTGGAAGCACTGATGAGGAAGTATGGCGTAAAACACAAGGTTTCCACACCATACCACCCTCAAACTAATGGAATGGCTGAAGTTTCCAACCGTGAGATCAAGAAGATTTTGGAGCGAACCGTCCGCCCAAACCGGAAAGATTGGAGTCAATGCTTAGACGATGCATTGTGGGCTTACAGGACTGCCTACAAGACCCCCATTGGTATGTCACCTTTCCGATTAATTTATGGAAAGGCGTGCCATCTTCCGGTTGAATTGGAGCACAAGGCATGGTGGGCCGTGAAGAAATTCAACATCGATCGAGATGCCGCAGGCTTGCATCGGAAGCTACAACTTAATGAACTAGAAGAAATCAGAAATGATGCTTTCGACAATGCGTGGATTTACAAAGAGAAGACGAAAAAGATCCACGATCAGATGATTCGCGGGAAGAGTTTTGAACCTGGGCAGAAAGTATTACTTTTCAATTCAAGACTTAAGCTCTTTCCGGGAAAGCTTCGCTCTCGATGGATGGGGCCATTCATAGTTTCTCAATTTCTACCTCATGGAGCAGTTCTCATTCGATCTATCGACAAAGGCAGTGAGTTCAAAGTAAATGGCCATTGCTTGAAGCCCTATTTTGAGGCATTTGCGGAGCACACCGTGGAGGAGATGCAACTCCAAGAACCGGCCATTTCAAAAACAAAATGATGCATCACGTCCAAAGCCAACGACGTAAAACGAGCGCTCATTGGGAGGCAACCCAATAGGGAGACAACAGATTTGTTTTCTTCTCCCCTTTTAATTAATTTAATGGCTTTTTGCGTATTAGATTAAAATTTTCGTAGATCCTATACTCCATTTTTATTCTATACTTCTACTTTAGTACATTGAGGGCAATGTAGAGTTTAAGTGTGGGGGAAGGGTTTACAATTTAATTGTGTCTAAATTAGTGTTTTTCAGAGTCTTTAGGACGCCCTTAACTAGTCGATGATGAAATTTGATCGATACGAACACATATGGCGTATGAATCACATGCATCGAATTCTTGTGCTAATTGAGATATTCTTTATGTTTTTAACATGTAGTAGATATAAATTGCAAAACATGGTACAGAAATCGCATGCTTGAATAAGTTTTTAATCATATGAACCCTATGTGAGCTTTTGAGCTATCTGTTCTTTATTCCTTGAGTGATCTGATCAATCCATATCATTTCGTAGTTTATAGCTTTATATATGCCTCATTTGACTGCTTGCCATAGATTTTAATGAACTAGAGAATGCTAGAACTTACTCATGTCAATTTGCAAAGCTTTTAAGTTGATACATACTTTGATTTCGGAAATGATTAAAGGCATTTAGGATTTTCCACCACATTGCCATATATCCATGTATCCCATTTGTACGCACAAGTTGCGACACCCCTAGATAAACCAATTGAGCCCACGTTAAGCTTTTCTGTCATCACCATATATACCTAAACACTTATCCTAGTTTAGAATATCCTTACCTTTGTTCCGGAAACTTGGTGAGAATTTTTCGAAACTAGCACATAAGATTATGGTTTGGTAGGAAAGATTGAAAGAGTTAATGTGAGTAAGGGGAAAGACTTGTCCAAATAGCTAAAAAAGTATGTGATTGCCAAAAAGAAAAGAAAAAAATTATATTTGAGAGAATGAAAAGAAAAAAAAATTATTATCTCTCATGGCAATATGTTGTGTTCTAAGAATAACCATTTGGATTAACGTCCCCCTTATTTACGGATTTGGAGTTTACGATAAATTGAAGGCCTAAAAATAGAACAAAATATGGCCTTTGTCCTGTCCGAAAAGCTAAAAGGGTAGCTTAGATTGAAGTATACATGGTAACATACAAATGGAGATGGAGGACTAATATGGTGCTAGACTAAGTCATTGGAACATTTTTATCGCCACATATCTAAATTTCGAATGCCTTAGCCTTAACCCCATTACAACCTCACTAAAAGTCCTTTATGATCCTTAAAATGAGTAGCTTTCAATTAGTAGAGTAAGTTGCATGAGTAAGCTTATGGTTTTGGTTCATTTGTGCAAGCAATCAAACTTTATTCATGTGGTTTTCATTTCAATTCATATACACTTTAAGTGAACCCTTTTCATGAGTGAAAAATATGATGAGTGTATCCTTGTAAGTTGATTAAACCTTTATTCAAAGCATGCACAGCTATAACATAACCATTGTTTTTTCTATGTCTTACTTGTTCATTACATAATTATATCGCAATTATCTCTTGAATTCGTTGAGCATACAAGTTGAAATTCATGTGAGCCATCGCCATATACTTATGCAAATTCTGAGACAAATTTTAGCTAAGGGCTTAGTTATGTTCTTTCCTTTGTTTTAAATTCTTAGGGAGTCTTAGTTTAACTTAGTGTTTGCTAAGGGACTAGCAAAGTCTAAGTGTGGGGGAATTTGATATACGCATTTTATGCTCGTTTCTTAACGCATTTCCCTTTACGTTTAGCTATGTTATTATCTTAGTTTTTATGTTTTCCTTATTTAATTTGTTATTTTGAAGATATTTACGGTGGAGATTAATAACGACGCAATTCGGAGGAATTTCGGCGATTTTGCGATTTTTGCGATTTTGGACCTCCGAAAATGGGCCGGCCCAAAAAGCAAATTATGGGCCCATTTCTCAAAGTTTGTTTTGGCCCAAAAACCAGCCCAAGCCCATTAATTTTGGCATGGAAGCCTTTTGGTGAAGTTGAAAAGTCCAAGTTATCAAGCTCTGTGACTCATTTTAGTGACTAAGCTTTGTGATCATCACAAAAGATGACTTGCCATGTGACTTGCCATGGTGACTCTTGCTTAGGGTTTATAAATGGTGACTTGCATGGTGACTCTTGCTTAGGGTTCATAAATGATGATCACAAATGGTGACTTGCTTAGGTGACTAAGGCTTGCATTAAATGGAGGGAGGCAAGGTGGAAGAGAGAAGGCAACATCCCTTGCCTATATAAGAGAGGAGGCAGCCATAAAACAGATCATCTCTCATTTTACAAGCAAAAACTCTACACAAATACTCCTCCACCATAAACACTTCAAGGATTCTCAAGCAAAGCCGAAGCACATCTTCTCCATCCAAGCCGAAGCAATCCTCCTCCATCCAACACAATACGCTAAGTCCCTTGTGAAGGAAATCCATCTCCACCGTAGATCATCAAGCATTCAAGACAAAAAGTGTAACCATGATCTTCACTTTCATTTCTTTTGCTTTGTATTTGAACCTTTTGATGTATTGGAATACATTTATGTATCAAATGAAGAACAAGTTTAGATTTGTGTTTTATGTGTTTAAACCGATTCATAAGTTGCATGTGTTTATGATTTCTAGCCTTTTATGCATGTTCGATACAATCTTAAAGCTTCGTAAGCATGTGTTAGAAAATACGCTAAGTCCCTCTCTTTCGCATGTTTCGATGATCGTATGTTGTTTAGGATGTTTATACGCTTAAAAGCTTTGCAAATTGACATGAGTAAATTAAGTTGCAAAGCATAAAAGCTTTAAGCTTTGCAACTTAATTTCATCATCGACTAGTTAAGGGCGTCCTAAAGACTCTGAAAAACACTAATTTAGACAATTAAATTGTAAACCCTTCCCCCACACTTAAACTCTACATTGCCCTCAATGTACGAAAGTAGAAGTATAGAATTAAAAATGGAGTATAGGCTCTACGAAAATTTTAATTCTAATACACAAAAAGCCATTAAATTAATTAAAAGGGGAGAAGAAAACAAATCTGTTGTCTCCCTATTGGGTTGCTTCCCAATGAGCGCTCGTTTTACATCGTTAGCTTTGGACGTGATGCATTATTTTGCTTTTGAAATGGCCGGTTCTTGGAGTTGCATCTCCTCCACGGTGTGCTCCGCAAATGCCTCAAAATAGGGCTTCAAGCGATGGCCATTTACTTTGAACTCACTACCTTTGTCGATAGATCGAATGAGAACTGCTCCATGAGGCAGAACTTGAGAAACTATGAATGGCCCCATCCATCGAGAGCGAAGCTTTCCCGGAAAGAGCTTAAGTCTTGAATTGAAAAGTAATACTTTCTGCCCAACTTCAAAACTCTTCCCGCGAATCATCTGATCATGGATCTTTTTCGTCTTCTCTTTGTAAATCCACGCATTGTCGAAAGCATCATTTCTGATTTCTTCCAGTTCACAAAGCTGTAGCTTCCGATGCAAACCTGCTGCATCTCGATTGATGTTGAATTTCTTCACGGCCCACCATGCCTTGTGCTCTAATTCAACCGGAAGATGGCACGCCTTCCCATAAATTAATCGGAAAGGTGACATACCAATGGGGGTCTTGTAGGCAGTCCTGTAAGCCCACAATGCATCGTCTAAGCATTGACTCCAATCTTTCCGGTTTGGGCGGACGGTTCGCTCCAAAATCTTCTTGATCTCACGGTTGGAAACTTCAGCCATTCCATTTGTTTGAGGGTGGTATGGTGTGGAAACCTTGTGTTTTACGCCATACTTCCTCATCAATGCCTCCACCGTGCGGTTGCAAAAGTGACTTCCTCCATCGCTAATTAGAACGCGTGGCATTCCAAATCTACTGAAAATGTTAGTTCGTAGGAAATCTGCAACAACTCGCGAATCATTAGTACGGGTGGCCTTTGCCTCCACCCATTTAGAAACATAATCTACTGCGAGTAAGATATAAGTAAAACCATTGGAGGGAGGAAATGGTCCCATAAAATCAATACCCCACACATCAAAAATTTCGACATTAAATATGTAGTGTTGTGGCATTTGATCTCTAGGCCCTAAATTACCGAATCTCTGGCACTTATCACATGCAGCACAATATGCATGAGCATCGCGAAATAAACTAGGCCAAAAGAAACCGCAATCTAAAATCTTAAGGGTTGTCCTCCTTGAACCAAAATGTCCCCCACATGCTTCATTGTGACAAAAGTCTAGAATAGGCTTAAATTCACTATCCGGGATACATCTCCTAATTACTAAATCGGAGCATTGTTTCCATAAATAAGGCTCATCCCAGATAAAGGTTCTAGCATTATGCTTAAGTTTGTCACGTTGAAATTTATGCATGGTAGACGGACACTCACCGGTAACTAAGTAATTTACGATATCTGCATACCATGGAGTTTCCGGAACAGTTACCTCAATTCCGAAGAGTTTTTCATCCGGAAAAGTGTCCTCAATTTCAACAGCCTCATTCTCACCGATCAAGCGTGATAGGTGGTCAGCGACAACATTTTCTACTCCCTTCTTATCCTTGATTTCGACGTTGAATTCTTGGAGTAGAAGTATCCATCTTATAAGCCGTGGTTTTGCGTCCTTCTTTAGCATTAGATACTTCAAAGCTGCATGATCAGTATACACAGTTACTTTAGTTTGAAGTAAATAAGACCGAAATTTATCTAAAGCAAAAACCACTGCAAGAAACTCCTTCTCGGTGGTGGTATAATTTCTTTGCGCTTCATCAAGCGTCCGAGAGGCGTAATAGATTACGCAAGTCTTCTTGTCCTTCCGCTGACCCAAGACGGCTCCTACGGCATAATCTGAGGCGTCGCACATGAGTTCAAATGGCAGAGACCAATCAGGGCTGCTTAAAATAGGAGCGCTCGTGAGAAGTTCCTTCAACTTGTACAGGGGATACCCAACGGCTATCAGAAATAGGGTAAATAACTCCACAGTCCATGAGTTTAATTACCTCCTTTTTTACCACCTCCATCATCGGAGGGTGGAGCCGACGTTGCGCTTCCCGCGTAGGCTTGGTGCCTTCTTCAAGGAAAATCCTATGCACACAGGTTGCTGGATTTATTCCCTTGATGTCCGCAAGCGTCCAGCCTATTGCGGTTTTGTACCTCTTGAGTACACTCACGAGCTTCTCCTCCTGCTCCTCTTCTAGCGCGGACGAAATAATGACCGGTAAAGTTTCATTCTCGCCCAAGTACGCATACTTCAGATGGTCCGGTAGTAGCTTGAGTTCTAAAACTGGAGCTTCTACGATGGAACGAACAATTTTATTAGTACCAAAAGTAATTTGTAAAGGAGGAGAAAAACTTACTTTTCGTGGTGCGGCATTTAGGGCCATGGCCATATCTTGAATTCGAGGTTCAAGCTCTTGTAAGGCCTCGAGAAGGGCGTCATGCCCGAATTGAATGGCCATGTCGAGTTCATCCTCATTGATGGTGTCGAGGTAGCCTTGTGCTAAGGTATCCATGGGATCATATGTCGAAATGGCAGCTACGCTCGACATTGGAAACTTCATCCCGTCCAGGATGTTGAACTCGATTCTTTCTCCATCAATCTCCATGGAGAAACTGCCTTGAAAAACGTCTATCTTCGTTCTTGCAGTCCGCATGAAAGGTCGCCCAAGCAGCAGTGGCGTGGTGTTCGAAGGACTCTCCTCCATGTCAACGATATAAAAATCCGCTGGAAAAATCAGGTTGTTGACCTGCACAAGAACGTCTTCTACGTATCCCCTCGGATACTTGTGTGTGCGATCGGCTAAATGTATGACAACACCATCTTGCTTGAGATCTCCAAGCTCCATCGATTCGTAAAGATAGTAAGGCATGACGTTGATGGAAGCTCCGAGATCAAGCATCACGTCTTCGAAGTGGTTGTCACCGATTACGCAGGGAACTGCAAAACTCCCTGGGTCCTTAAGTTTTGGGGCTAGCCGACGCTGCAAAACCGCCGAAACGGTTGCGTTCACCTTCACAACCTCCTTCTCTCGAGTTTGCCTCCTCTGTGTGCATAATTCTTTCAGAAACTTTGCGTATATCGGCACCTGTTTTATGCACTCGATCAAGGGCAAATTCACTTGCACCTTTCGGAAGATGTCCAGGATATCTTCATATTGGGCATCCTTCTTCTTTGATTTTAATAATCTGCTAGGGAAAGGTGCAACAGCAAACGGAGAATTAGTAATAACCGTATTTGAAGGAATAGGGTCTTTACCTTTGATTGGGGTGGGTTGTGGAGGGGATTGTGCCTTGGTGACAATAGGCGTCACCTTCTTTTTCTTGGCCTCTTGAGTTGCCGGATCGATCTCATCTTCGTCTTCGTTGGTGATGTCCTCGATGGTGACTTCATCGAGATGAGATCGCTTGGTCTTTGGTTCCTCAAGTATCTTCCCACTCCTTGTGACAATAGCATTCACATTTCGTTGATTAGGAGTGGGTTGAGGTGGAAGCCGACCGGTTTCTTTGATTTGGCCCATGAAATCAACAAGTTGGCCAAGCAGCTTCTTCACTTCTGTGATGTCGCGGCCATGAGAGTCGAGTGTCTCCTTTGTCTTCGATTGTCCTTCGAGGAGAACTTGAGTGGAGGCCGAAAGTTGCGACAACATCTTGTCGTAATCCGGGTTGGTGAAGGATTGAGATGACGAACCATGCTGCATCGGTGGCCTTGGTTGAAATGGAGGGCGTTGGTAGCTTTGTTGAGGTGCTAGAGGGTTCAAAGTTCCCTCGTTGCTGCTCCATCTAAAACCTGGATGATCACGGTTGACATAGTTGTTATAATTGTTATACCGTTGTCCTCCATGATATCCGCCGATGGCGTTAGCGTGCTCCGGCTCGCTAGCTTGCTCTGGCGCTTGAGGGCATTGGTCATTATGGTGACCTTGTACTTGACATATGCCACAAACAGGCCGTTGAGTTGTCTTGGCTCTTGTCGTCTCGAGTTCTAAAACCTTCTCTAGCATATGAGCTAGTTTGTCGTATTTTTCGTCCGCGTCGGATTTAGAACTCGCTTCACCGACTGCTCGTCTGTTGGACATTCCATATTGTGCATCATTATTAGCCCGATTCTCAAGAAGAGTTCTGGCTTCGATTTCGGTTAAGTCCATGAATGCACCGGTAGCTGCTGCATCTAGCAATTCCCTATCAATCGGCTTGAGACCATCGTAAAAGTAATTCATGAGATTGGTCTCGGAAAATCCATGCGATGGGCAAGTGGCACACAAAACTTTGAATCGGTCGTAATATTGGCCGAAGGTCTCGTCCGGTTTCTGTGTGATGCCAGTGATTTGCTTTCTCAAGACGGTGATCATTGAGGCCGGGAAGTACTTCGCTAGGAACATATCCGCAAGTTGCTTCCATGAGGTAATATGGTTCGGCGGTAGTTCCATAAGCCAAGACTCGGCCCTGTCGATTAGGGTGAATGGGAATGCCTTCAGCTTGAAGAGCTCCGTATCAGCATCGGATAGTTTCATGCTGTTACAAACAAATTGGAATTGTTTGAGATGCTTGTTCGGAACTTCATTGGAAAGTCCGTGAAAAATGGGTAGTCGGTGGAGGAAGCCACTCTTGAGCTCGATATCCTTCATGTTTTCCTCCGGTAGTGGAAAAGCAATGCTCGAAGGCCCGCTGCTCCATTCGGTTGAGCAGGTACGCTGGCGAAGAGATTGTCCTGCATTGGCCATGTTGACTTGTTGTTCTTCCGGTTCTGAAGTATGGTTGGTTGATGAGGCTGAATTATGGTCGGTTGATGAATGTGAAGACTCGGAAACTTCTTCGATGATGGGAAAATCCAGGATGTCTGTTTGAGGTTTAAGTCTCGCTATTCTCTCTGCGATTTCCTCAAACTTTGTTCTAGATGGTCCAGGATTCCGATCGGACATTCATTAGCCTGAGCATCCACCAAAGACCAAGTGTCAGTATCAAAAAAAAGAAATATAAACTGAATATAAGAATACTAACCAAAATTGTAAGGCATATTTTAGAAAACAAAGCGATAACAAATAAAATAGTACAACTATCAAAGCAAACTATAAATACTCACAAATACTTAAAAACTACGAAAACACACAAAATTTATAATAGTTAAGACACTAGATGTAATTTAATATGTAATGCAAATGATTTAATCAATTTAGGGGCTATGCAAAAGAATGTAATAAACTTAAAAACACACGTTTTCTGCAAATTAACACTATACAATGCTAAACCTAAGAATTTAGTTAGAACATATATAAACAAGGTTCAAATACAAGCAAACAATAATTCACATTGAATTTATGCACCACACATTTTCTCAATAAAATGCATCAAACAACAATCCTACGTGAAAGATGGAGTGAATGTATAAGAGAAAATGTTAGAACCTGCAGAAAACACACGAGTTACGTGCTTAAAAAAATATGAATGCAAAGAATGACCTCTTCTTCGGTCTTATGCCCCTAACTTCACTTAGGTTAGGGTACTCGGTAGTGAAATCCGAGTATCATAAAGCCTAAGAGAGGTTATGCAAGCTAAGTAACGTTTGTTAGTCCTTTACAGTTTTTAATGCACAAACAAACACAAAAATTTGACTAAGTTTTATTTATTTCCTTTGGCCCCGATGGTACGTGGTGCAGAGGCTCTCGACTGTGCAATGGGTCTCGTTCATCCGAAGATGAAGTCTGATTCCAGGAGGTCTAAGCATGCATAATCCGATATACCATCTATTTAAAGGATTATGTCGTATTTATTTAGTTCGTATTTATCCGTATTCATATGCACTTATGATTTACAGAGAGTACACGAAATGATCATTCGGTAAATTTCTTGGACGTGCGGCCCGCGCGAAAATGTATACTGACTCTCGCTAATTCAGCTTAGTTACGTTTAGAAATGGCAAGTAGGGATAGAGATAACGCGAGAGGTAAGGACTAATATTTAGAACAACCCGAGGCTTACTCGTAAGAGTATATACTCCAATGTTGTTCCTAGAGACACCTCGAGGCTAACCAGTTACGGTATATACTCCATTGGTGTTCTATTGCTTAGATCCGAAACCCGGCACCAATCATAAACCCACTCACCATATCCAACAATCAGCCAAATTTGTGAGATAATATATAATCTCAAGTCCTTAGTAAACTCCGCCCACAACCTCATGCCCATAACTTCACTTAGGTTATGGCGTGTGGTGATAAAATCCACACTTCATGAAGGGTTAAGGAGATAAACCAGAAAAAGAGGCACCACCTATTCCAAAGAACGAAACTTAAAACCAATACTCGTACTCAATGTAAATCAATTTAAGTACGTCTACGTTTTGATTGCGCCTAAGATTTAAAATGAATACACGATTTAGTTATTGAGTAAATCTCTTGGCCGTGCGGCCCGCGCGAAAATGTATACCAACTATCGTTAATTCTCGTAATTGTTGGAAATGACCAGTTGGGATAGATGTAACGCAAGAGGTGAGAACTAATTTCTGGGAACAACCTGAGGCTAACTCGTAAGAGTATATACTCCATTGTTGTTCTTAGAAACACCCCGAGGCTTACTCGTAAGAGTATATACTCCAATGGTGTTCTGTTTTCTTAGTTCAAAACCAGTCACCATTCATAACCCTTCTAGACATCATGACCAACTTTTACTCGAAATCACAAGATAGTATACACTCTCAAGTGTTTGTAAACTCCGCCCACAACCTCATGCTCATAACTTCACTTAGGTTATGGCGTGTGGTGATGAAATCCACACTTCATGAAGGGTTAAGGAGATAGACAAACAAAAGAGGCACCACCTATTCCATAGAGATTTATTTAATAACTAAGTGCTAGTACTCAAATTAAATCAAAGACTATCCTTTAACATGAAAATAAATTATGCAAGTGTAAAATAAATTCGTATAAGTAATATGTATGAATTGAAAACATGTATGTAAATTTCTGTAAGTATAAACAAGTATAAACAAGTATGTATTTCGAAAATTATAGACATGCATTTAATTACATATGTACAACGAAATCATACAAAAACTTTATAATTCCCCGGCAACGGCGCCAAAAATTGATACGCGCAAAACATGCATTTAACGTTAACACAAAGTAGACCCTAAAAACACTGATTACGCGCATTGCAATTTAAAACCCTTCTTTTGTCATTATAATATTGGCGAGTAGGGATCGTTCTTTATCCGGGGAATTAAGGGCGCATGCATGGTTTCGTTAATAAGCGTAAATTAAATGTTTCGGGGGATTGGAAGTTGGTTGTTTAATCTACAAAATTAAAGTACAAAAACATGCAAACACAACTAAAACTCTTAAGCATCTAACATGTTTTACTCATAGACAAGTGTTAACAATCAAGAAACTTCAAAGTCTAATTATGCTTACTAAAAATAAGAAGTTACACTACTAATTACAAGTGATCATCTCATCTTTTTAACCTTACCCTTTTTCATGCATCAAACCTTTTGTAAGTTACGAAATTCATAACTTCCAACTAAATATACATGCTTGATAATTGAGTAGGAATGCAACTTAGCGTATAAACATCCTAAACAACATACGATCATCGAAACATGCGAAAGAGAGTGACTTAGCATATTTTCTACCACATGCTTTCGAAGCTTTAAGATTGTATCAAACATGCATAAAAGGCTAGAAATCATAAACACATGCAATTCACAAATCGGTTTAAGAACATATAACACAAATCTAAACTTGTTCTTCATTTGATACATAAAAGTATTCCAATACATCAAAAGATTCAAATACAAAGCAAAAGCTATGAAAGTGAAGATCATGGTTACACTTTTTGTCTTGAATGCTTGATGATCTACGGTGGAGATGGCTTTCCTTCACAAGGGACTTAGCGTATTGTGAAGGATTGATGGAGGATGCTTCGGCTTTGGATGGAGAATGCTTCGGCTTTGCAAGAGATGGATGCTTCGGCTTTGCAAGAGATGGATGCTTCGGCTTTGCAAGAGATGGATGCTTCAGCTTTGTGTGTGAACCTTCAAGTGTTTATGGTGGAGGAGTATTTGTGTAGAGCTTTGGCTAGTAAATGAGAGATGCATAATATATGGCCAGCCTCCTCTCTTATATAGGCAAGGGATGTTGCCTTCTCTCTTCCACCTTGCCTCCCTCCATTTAATGCAAGTAATGATCAATATGGCAAGTCACTCCCTTAGTCACCTTTTGTGATCATCATTTGTGAACCCTAAGCAAGAGTCACCATGCAAGTCACTATTTATAAACCCTAAGCAAGAGTCAACATGGCAAGTCACATGGCAAGTCATCTTTTGTGATGATCACAAAGCTTAGTCACTAAAATGAGTCACAAAGCTTGATAACTTGGACTTTTCAACTTCACCAAAAGGCTTCCATGCCGAAATGAATGGGTTTGGGCTTGATAATGGGCCGAAACAAGATTTGAGAAATCGGCCCATAATTTGCTTTTTGGGCCGGCCCATTTTCGGAGGTCCAAAATCGCAAAAATCGCAAAATCGCCGAAATTCCTCCGAATTGCGTCGTTATTAATCTCCACCATAAATATCTTCAAAATAACAAATTAAATAAGGAAAACATAAAAACTAAGATAATAACATAGCTAAACGTAAAGGGAAATGCGTTAAGAAACGAGCATAAAATGCGTATATCACTCTTATATAGGCAAGGGATGTTGCCTTCTCTCTTCCGCCTTGCCTCCCTCCATTTAATGCAAGCCTTAGTCACCTAGGCAAGTCACCATTTGTGATCATCATTTATGAACCCTAAGCAAGAGTCACCATGCAAGTCACCATGCAAGTCACCATTTATAAACCCTAAGCAAGAGTCACCATGGCAAGTCACATGGCAAGTCATCTTTTGTGATGATCACAAAGCTTAGTCACTAAAATGAGTCACAAAGCTTGATAACTTGGACTTTTCAACTTCACCAAAAGGCTTCCATGCCGAAATGAATGGGTTTGGGCTTGATAATGGGCCGAAACAGGATTTGAGAAATGGGCCCATAATTTGCTTTTTGGCCGGCCCATTTTCGGAGGTCTAAAATCGCAAAAATCGCAAAATCGCCGAAATTCCTCCGTATTGCGTCGTTTTTAATCTCCACCGTAAATATCTTCAAAATAACAAATTAAATAAGAAAAACATAAAAACTAAGATAATAACATAGCTAAACGTAAAGGGAAATGCGTTAAGAAACGAGCATAAAATGCGTATATCAGTTGATCATGTATATATGTAATTAAACTTTATTTTCGGTTTTAGTAAGCATGTTTAGGATTCTATGTTCTTGTTTGTTTTGCTTGTCTATGAGTTTAAGCATGTTAGAACTTAGAAGCCAACGATGTGTTTGCTATGCCATGTTCTTGTCTTTATTTTTGTAGATATTAAACAACCTTTTCAAACCCCCCTTTTAAACCATAGCGTAAATATGCATGCACCCTCAATCCCCGGTTAAGAACGATCCCTATTTATCAATGCTACATCTACACAAAAGGGTTTTAATTGTTTATGCGTTTTTGTTAATTGTTAAGTGTTAATTTAATGGTTGCAAAAGCGTGTATCAATTTTGGCGCCGTTGCCGGGGATTGTAAAGAATTGTGTGTTTATGCTTGTAAATATGTGAATATGTGTAGATAAGTGTGTATATGTATATGTAAAGTGTCGAAAATTTTTATACATGTTCATAATACGTTCCATTCTAACGTTTTGTTTTTGCAGCCATATAAATAGGCACATATTAAAGGAAGTCTTCGATTTACATTGAGTACACAAGTTTGGGCGATTAAGTCTCACTCATTGGAATAGATGGCGCCTCTTTTTCTTGTTTATCTCCTTAACCCCTCATGATGTGTGGATTTCATCACCGCACACCATAACCTAAGTGAAGTTATGGACATGAGGTTGAGGGCGGAGTCTACAAGAACTTGAGGGAATGTCTTTCTCGAGATTTTGGCTGAATGTCGGACATGGTGTCTAGAACGGGTTATGACTGGTGACTGGTTCTGGATCTAAGAAAGACTTGCATCAATGGAGTATATACCAATGATCCGGTGAGTGGATGAAAACTTGTCTTTTAGTAAGAAATCTTTGGTAACTTGGTGTCTAGAAGGTGACGGTTTCTATGACGGGTTCTGGATCCGAGATCTCAAATCGGTCCTGCCTCTCGTGGTCTCTCTTGCCAACTGGCCAAGCTTATTAAAGTTGCCCAAAGAAGACAAGGACTAAATCTACTTTCCATGATCGGTAAGCCTCGGGATGCATCGTCGAAATTAGTCCTGCCTCTCGCGTTATCTCTATCCCCAACTGGCCATGTTTTTCGATTGAACCAAGGCCGATTGATTGGGAATGTACATTTTATCGCGCGGGTCACACGTCCAATGAAAGACCTAAAGGCCAAATGAACGTATTTTCTTTAAATTGAAGGCGAAAATCAATGAACAAATTACTTGTGCATATTACTTGTAAATTTCGCGTGCATTAAAACTTGTAAAGAATTAACCACGTTGCATTAGCTTGCATAACCTGCCGGCAGCTTTGTGATGCTCGGATTTCACCACCGGGTACCCTAACCTAAGTGAAGTTAGGGACATGAGGCCAAACGTATGGTCACGTTGCATCATGTATTTAGCACGTAACTTTGTGTGTTTTCTGCAGGTTTCTAACGTTTTCTCTTATGCATTCATACCATTTTTCACGTAGGATCCCTTATGTGTGCATTTAAAATCCTTCTAAGTGCATCCATCGTGATTAATGTTATACTTGCATGAATTCCGTGTGCATATATGTGTGTCTTAACTTGTTTATAAGTCTTGCATTGTAAATATGTCTAACTTTGCAGAAAACGTGTGTACATGTGTTTATAGTTCATTTCATGCATTTCGTATATTCTAGACATTGCATATATATATATATCTATATATCTAGGCATTACATACATTTCCTACAATCTATATCCCATATATATATAACGTGTGCTTTGTTTTTATGTGTTTATGTTTTATGATTTCGTGTGTTTTTGTGTGATTTCGTGTGTTTTTCATGTTTTTTTTTTCTTGTATGTTACAATTTTGGTTAGTATCTTGCGTTCCTTGTGTATTCTTTTGATGCTAACACTTGATCTTTGGTGGATGATCAGATCCTATGAATGTCCCGTTCCCACTCGACTCCTATAGTTGATCTCCAAGCACTCTCAAACCGTTTGGCAAATCTAAAGTCTCAAGTAGTCCCGAGTGAACAAGTTCTCGACCAACCTATCATTGAGGAAGGTTTCGACTCTCCACGTTCATCCCATCACTCCACCGAGCACTCACAAGAAGAAGAGCAAGACATGGCACACAACAACCCACCGAATCCTCCCATCAACGAGAGGCGATCTCTTCGCCAACGTACTTGCTCCACCGAGTGGAGTAGCGGTCCTGATATACGCATTTTATGCTCGTTTCTTAACGCATTTCCCTTTTCGTTTAGCTATGTTATTATCTTAGTTTTTATGTTTTCCTTATTTAAATTGTTATTATCTTAGTTTTTATGCATTTTATTGAAAAAAAAAATGTGTGTGGTGCATAAATTCGATGTGAATTATTGTTTGCTTGTATTTGAACTTTGGTTATATATGTTCTAACTAAATTCTTGGGTTTAGCATTATATAGTGTTAATTTGCAGAAAACGTATGTTTTAAGTTTATTACATTCTTTTGCATAGCCCTAAAATTGATTAATTCATTTGCATTACTTAGTAAATTACACCTAGTGTCTTAACTATTATAAATTTTGTGTGTTTTAGTAGTTTTTAAGTATTTGTGAGTATTTATAGTATGTTTTGATAGTTTTACTATTTGTTATTGCTTTGTTTTCTAAATACGCCTTACGATTTTGGTTAGTATTTCTATATTCATCTCAAATTATTTGTTGATACTAACACTTGGTCTTTGGTGGATGCTCAGGCTAATGAATGTCTGATCAGAATCCTGGACCATCTAGAACAAAGTTTGAGGAGATCGCAGAGAGAATAGCGAGACTTAGAGCTCAAACTGACATCCTGGATCATCCCATCATCAAGGAAGTTTCCGAGTCTTCACATTCATCAACCGACCATACTTTAGCCTCATCAACCGACCACAATTCAGAAGTAGAAGCACAGCAAGTCAACATGGCCAATGCAGGACAATCTCTTCGCCAGCGCACCTGCTCAACCGAATGGAGCAGCGGGCCTTCGAGCATTGCTTTTCCACAACCGGAGGAAAACATGAAGGATATCGAGCTAAAGAGTGGCTTCCTCCACCGACTACCCATTTTTCACGGACTTTCCAATGAAGATCCGAACAAGCATCTCAAACAATTCCAATTTGTTTGTAACAGCATGAAGCCATCCGATGCTGATACGGAACTCTTCAAGCTGAAGGCATTCCCATTCACCCTAGTCGACAGGGCCGAGTCTTGGCTTATGGAACTACCGCCGAACCATATAACCTCTTGGAAGCAACTTGCGGATATGTTCCTAGCAAAGTACTTCCCGGCCTCAAAGATCACCGTCTTGAGAAAGCAAATTACTGGCATCACACAGAAACCGGACGAGACCTTCGGCCAATACTACGACCGATTCAAGGTTTTGTGTGCCACTTGCCCATCGCATGGATTCTCCGAGACCAATCTCATGAATTACTTTTACGATGGTCTCAAGCCGATCAATAGGGAATTGCTGGATGCAGCAGCCACCGGTGCATTCATGGACTTAACCGAAACCGAAGCTAGAGCTCTTCTAGAGAATCGGGCGAATAATGATGCACAATACGGAATGTCCAACAGACGAGCAGTCGGTGAAGCGAGTTCTACAACGACGCGGACGAAAAGTACGACAAACTAGCTCATATGCTAGAGAAGGTTTTAGAACTCGAGACGACAAGAGCGAAGGCAACTCAATGGCCTGTTTGTGGCATATGTCAAACACAAGGTCACCACAACGACCAGTGCCCTCAAGTGCCGGAACAAGCAAGCGAGCCGGAGCACGCTAACGCCATCGGCGGATATCAGGGAGGACAACGGTATAACAATTACAACAACTATGTCAACCGTGATCATCCGGGGTTTAGATGGAGCAGCAACGAGGGAACTTTGAACCCTCCAGCACCTCAACAAAACTACCAACGCCCTCCATTTCAACCAAGGCCACCGATGCAGCAGGGTTCGTCTTCGCAATCCTTCACCAACCCGGATTACGACAAGATGTTGTCGCAACTTTCGGCCCCAACTCAAGTTCTCCTCGAAGGACAATCGAAGACAAAGGAGACACTTGACTCACATGGTCGTGACATCACCGAAGTGAAGAAGCAGCTTGGCCAGCTTGTTGATTTCATGGGCCAAATCAAGGAAACCGGTCGGCTTCCACCTCAAACCACTACTAATCAAAGAAACGTGAATGCTATAGTCACAAGGAGTGGGAAGATACTTTTGGAACCAAAGACCAATCGATCTCATCTTGATGAAGTCACCATTGAGGACATCACCAACGAAGAAGAAGATGAGATCGATCCGGCAATTCATGAGGCCGAGAAAAAGAAGGTGACGCCTAATGTCACCAAGGCACAATCACCTCCACATCCTACCCCAATCAAAGGTAAAAACCATATTCCTTCAAATACGGTTATTACTAATTCTCCGTTTGCTGTTGCACCTTTCCCTAGCAGATTAAATAAATCAAAGAAGAAGGATGCCCAATATGAAGATATTTTGGACATATTCCGAAAGGTGCAAGTGAATTTGCCCTTGATCGAGTGCATAAAACAGGTGCCGATATACGCGAAATTTCTCAAAGAATTATGCACACAGAGGAGGCAAACTCGAGAGAAGGAGGTTGTGAAGGTGAACGCAACCGTTTCGGCGGTTTTGCAGCGTCGGCTACCCCCAAAACTGAAGGACCCAGGGAGCTTTGCAGTTCCTTGCGTAATCGGTGACACCCACTTTGAAGACGTGATGCTTGATCTCGGAGCTTCCATCAATGTCATGCCTTACTATCTATTCGAATCGATGGAGCTTGGAGATCTCAAGCAAGATGGTGTTGTCATCCAATTAGCCGATCGCACCCACAAGTATCCGAGGGGATACGTAGAAGACGTTCTCGTACAAGTCAACAACTTGATATTCCCTGCCGATTTCTATATAGTTGACATGGAAGAGAGTCCACTCAACACCACGCCGCTACTGCTTGGGCGACCTTTCATACGGACTGCGAGAACGAAGATTGATGTGTTTCAAGGCACTTTCTCCATGGAGATTGATGGAGAAAGAATCGAGTTCAACATCCGGGACGGGATGAAGTTTCCAATGTCGAGCGTAGCTGCCATTTCGACATACGATCCTGTGGATACCTTAGCACAAGGCTACCTCGACACCATCAATGAGGATGAACTCGACATGGCCATTCAACTTGGGCATGACGGCCTTCTCGAGGCTTTACTAGAGCTTGAACCTCGTATTCAAGATATGGCCATGGCCCTAAATGCCGCACCACGAAAAGTAAGTTTTTCTCCTCCTTTACCAATTACTTTTGGTACTAATAAAATGGTTCCTTCCATCGTAGAAGCTCCAGTTTTAGAACTCAAGCTACTACCGGACCATCTGAAGTATGCGTACTTAGGCGAGAATGAAACTTTACCGGTCATTATTTCGTCCGCGCTAGAAGAGGAACAGGAGGAGAAGCTCGTGAGTGTGCTCAAGAGGTACAAACCCGCAATAGGCTGGACACTTGCGGATATCAAGGGAATAAATCCAGCAACATGTGTACATAGGATTTTCCTTGAAGAAGGCACCAAGCCTACGCGGGAAGCACAACGTCGGCTCCACCCTCCGATGATGGAGGTGGTAAAAAAGGAGGTAATTAAACTCATGGACTGTGGAGTTATTTACCCTATTTCTGATAGCCGTTGGGTTTCCCCTGTACAGGTAGTACCCAAGAAATCGGGAATCACCGTCGTCGAGAATCTGGAAAATGAACTTGTGCCACAAAGGACGATCACTGGACACCGAGTGTGCATTGATTACCGGAGGCTCAACGCCGCAACCCGCAAGGATCATTTTCCATTACCATTCATCGACCAAATGCTGGAAAGATTAGCCGGCCATGCATTTTATTGTTTTCTCGACGGATACTCCGGCTACAACCAAATTAGCATTGCGGAGGAAGATCAAGAAAAGACAACGTTCACATGCCCTTTCGGAACGTTTGCATACCGCCGAATGCCATTTGGACTGTGTAATGCACCAGGTACATTTCAACGTTGCATGCTCTCAATTTTCTCCGAGTACATTGAAAAAATTATTGTAGTATTCATGGACGACTTTAGTGTATTTGGGAGTGATTTTGATGCATGCTTAAACAATTTAGAAACAATTTTACAAAGATGCGTTGAAACGAACTTGGTGCTTAATTGGGAGAAGTGCCATTTCATGGTTACGCAAGGGATAATGTTAGGTCATATTATTTCGGAAAAAGGGTTAGAAGTTGATAAATCTAAAGTAGATCTTGTGCGTCACTTACCCTCTCCAACTTCGGTTAGAGAGATTCGTTCATTTCTTGGACACGCAGGATTTTATCGTAGGTTTATCAAGGACTTTTCCCACATCTCGCGGCCGTTGTGTAAACTGCTGCAGAAGGAGACCCCGTTCGTCTTTGATGAAGAATGCAACGCTGCCTTCAACAAGTTGAAGGAGCTTCTTACGAGCGCTCCTATTTTGTGCAGCCCTGATTGGTCTCTGCCATTTGAACTCATGTGCGACGCCTCGGATTATGCCGTAGGAGCCGTCTTGGGTCAGCGGAAGGACAAGAAGCCTTGCGTAATCTGTTACGCCTCTCGGACGCTTGATGAAGCGCAAAGAAATTATACTACCACCGAGAAGGAGTTTCTTGCCGTGGTTTTTGCTTTAGATAAATTTCGATCTTATTTACTTCAAACTAAAGTAACTGTGTTTACCGATCATGCAGCTTCGAAGTATCTAATGCTCAAGAAGGACGCAAAACCACGACTTATCAGATGGATACTTCTACTCCAAGAATTCAACGTCAAAATCAAGGATAAGAAGGGAGTAGAAAATGTTGTCGCTGACCACCTATCACGCTTGATCGGTGAGAATGAGGCTGTTGAAATTGAGGACACTTTTCCGGATGAAAAACTCTTCGGAATTGAGGTAACTGTTCCGGAAACTCCATGGTACGCAGATATCGTAAATTACTTAGTTACCGGTGAGTTTCCGTCTACCATGCATAAATTTCAACGTGACAAACTTAAGCATAATGCTAGAACCTTTATCTGGGATGAGCCTTATTTATGGAAACAATGCTCCGATTTAGTAATTAGGAGATGTATCCCGGATAGTGAGTTTAAGCCCATTCTAGACTTTTGTCACAATGAAGCATGTGGGGGACACTTTGGTTCTAGGAGGACAGCCCTTAAGATTTTAGATTGCGGTTTCTTTTGGCCTAGTTTATTTCGCGATGCTCATGCATATTGTGCTGCATGTGATAAGTGCCAGAGATTCGGTAATTTAGGCCCTAGAGATCAGATGCCACAACACTACATATTTAATGTTGAAATTTTTGATGTGTGGGGTATTGATTTCATGGGACCACTTCCTCCTTCCAATGGTTTTACTTACATTTTACTCGCAGTAGATTATGTTTCTAAATGGGTGGAGGCAAAGGCCACCCGTACTAATGATTCGCGAGTTGTTGCAGATTTCCTACGAACTAACATTTTCAGTAGATTTGGAATGCCACGCGTTCTAATCAGCGATGGAGGAAGTCACTTTTGCAACCGCACGGTGGAAGCACTAATGAGGAAGTATGGCGTAAAACACAAGGTTTCCACACCATACCACCCTCAAACCAATGGAATGGCTGAAGTTTCCAACCGTGAGATCAAGAAGATATTGGAGCGAACCGTCCGCCCCAACCGGAAAGATTGGAGTCAATGCTTAGACGATGCATTGTGGGCTTACAGGACTGCCTACAAGACCCCCATTGGTATGTCACCTTTCCGATTAATTTATGGGAAGGCGTGCCATCTTCCGGTTGAATTAGAGCACAAGGCATGGTGGGCCGTGAAGAAATTCAACATCGATCGAAATGCCGCAGGCTTGCATCGGAAGCTTCAACTTTGTGAACTTGAAGAAATCAGAAATGATGCTTTCGACAATGCGTGGATTTACAAAGAGAAGACGAAAAAGATCCACGATCAGATGATTCGCGGGAAGAGTTTTGAACCTGGGCAGAAAGTATTGCTTTTCAATTCAAGACTTAAGCTCTTTCTGGGAAAGCTTCGCTCTCGATGGATGGGGCCATTCATAGTTTCTCAAGTTCTACCTCATGGAGCAGTTCTCATTCGATCTATCGACAAAGGTAGTGAGTTCAAAGTAAATGGCCATCGCTTGAAGCCCAATTTTGAGGCATTTGCGGAGCACACCGTGGAGGAGATGCAACTCCAAGAACCGGCCATTTCAAAAACAAAATGATGCATCACGTCCAAAGCTAACGACGTAAAACAAGCGCTTGTTGGGAGGCAACCCAATAGGGAGACAACAGATTTGTTTTTCTTCTCCCTTTTTAATTAATTTAATGGCTTTTTGCGTATTAGATTAAAATTTTCGTAGATCCTATACTCCATGTTTAATTCTATGTTTTCTTTAAGTACATTGAGGGCAATGTAGAGTTTAAGTGTGGGGGAAGGGTTTACAAGTTAATTGTGTCTAAAAGTGTTTTTCAGAGTCTTTAGGACGCCCTTAACTAATCGATGATGAAATTTGACCAATACAACACATATGGCGTATGAATCACATGCATCGAATTCTTGTGCTAATTGAGATATTCTATATGTTTTTAACATGTAGTAGATATGAATTGCAAAACATGGTACAGAAAATCGTATGCTTGAATAAGTTTTTAATCATATGAACCCTATGTGAGCTTTTGAGCTATCTGTTCTTTATTCGAGTGAATATGCATCCATTTCGTAGCTACTAGCTTATATATGCCTCATTCAATTGCTTTCCATAGATTTTAATGAACTAGAGAATGCTAGAACTTACTCATGTCAATTTGCAAAGCTTTTAAGTTGATACATACTTTGATTTTGGAAATGATTAAAGGCATTTAGGATTTTCCACCACTTCGCCAAATATCCATGTATCCCATTTGTACGCACAAGTTGCGACACCCCTAGATAAACCAATTGAGCCCACGTTAAGCTTTTCTTTCATCACCATATATACCTAAACACTTACCCTAGTATAGAATATCCTTACCTTTGTTCCGGGAACTTGGTGAGAATTTTTCGAAACTAGCACATAAGATTATGGTTTGGTAGGAAAGATTGAAAGAGTTAATGTGAGTAAGGGGAAAGACTTGTCCAAATAGCTAAAAAAGTATGTGATTGCCAAAAAGAAAAGAAAAAAAATTATATTTGAGAGAATGAAAAGAAAAAAATTATTATCTCTCATGGCAATATGTTGTGTTCTAAGAATAACCATTTGGATTAACGTCCCCCTTATTTACGGATTTGGAGTTTACGATAAATTGAAGGCCTAAAAATAGAACAAAATATGGCCTTTGTCCTGTCCGAAAAGCTAAAAGGGTAGCTTAGATTGAAGTATACATGGTAACATACAAATGGAGATGGAGGACTAATATGGTGCTAGACTAAGTCATTGGAACATTTTTATCGCCACATATCTAAATTTCGAATGCCTTAGCCTTAACCCCATTACAACCTCACTAAAAGTCCTTTATGATCCTTAAAATGAGTAGCTTTCAATTAGTAGAGTAAGTTGCATGAGTAAGCTTATGGTTTTGGTTCATTTGTGCAAGTAATTAACTTCATTCATGCGGTTTTCGTTTAAATTCATATACACTTTAAGTGAACCCTTATCATGAGTGAAAAATATGATGAGTGCATCCTTGTGAGTTGATTAAACCTTTATTCAAAGCATGCACAGCTATAACATAACCATTGTTTTCTCTATGTCTTACTTGTTCATTACATAAATTATATCGCAATTATCTCTTGAATTCGTTGAGCATACACGTTGAAATTCATGTGAGCCATCGCCATATACTTATGCAAATTCTGAGACAAATTTTAGCTAAGGGCTTAGTTGTTCTTTCTTTTGTTTTAAACTCTTAGAGAGTCTTAGTTTAGTGTTTGCTAAGGGACTAGCAAAGTCTAAGTGTGGGGGAATTTGATATACGCATTTTATGCTCGTTTCTTAACGCATTTCCCTTTTCGTTTAGCTATGTTATTATCTTAGTTTTTATGTTTTCCTTATTTAAATTGTTATTTTGAAGATATTTACGGTGGAGATTAATAACGACGCAATTCGGAGGAATTTCGGCGATTTTGCGATTTTTGCGATTTTGGACCTCCGAAAATGGGCCGGGCCAAAAAGCAAATTGTGGGCCGAATTCTCAACTCTTGTTTCGGCCCATTATATGGCCCAAACCACATTAGCTCGGCTTGGATGGCTTTTGGTGAAGAGGAAAAGTCTTGTTTTGCAACCTTTGAAGAGGCAAAGTCAACAATATCAAGCTTTGTGACTCACCATGGTGACTCTTGCTTGCATTAAATGAAAAGATGACTTGCCATGGTGACTTGCATGGTGACTCTTGCTTAGGGTTCATCAATGGTGACTTGCATGGTGACTAAGGGTGTGACTTGCCATATTGATCATTGCTTGCATTTAATGGAAGGAGGCAAGGTGGAAGAGAGAAGGCAAACATCCTTGCCTATAAATACCAAGGGAGGCCGAACCATTCAAGGCATCACTCAAATTACTAGCCAAAGCTCTACACAAATACTCTTCCACCATAAACACTTCAAGGTTTCTCAAGCAAAGCGGAAGCACATCTCCTCCATTCCAAGCCGAAGCAATCCTCCTCCATCCAACACAATACGCTAAGTCCCTTGTGAAGGAAATCCATCTCCACCGTAGATCATCAAGCATTCAAGACAAAAAGTGTAACCATGATCTTCACTTTCATTTCTTTTGCTTTGTATTTGAACCTTTTGATGTATTGGAATACATTTATGTATCAAATGAAGAACAAGTTTAGATTTGTGTTTTATGTGTTTAAACCGATTCATAAGTTGCATGTGTTTATGATTTCTAGCCGTTTATGCATGTTTGATACAATCTTAAAGCTTCGTAAGCATGTGTTAGAAAATACGCTAAGTCCCTCTCTTTCGCATGTTTCGATGATCGTATGTTGTTTAGGATGTTTATACGCTAAGTTGCATTCCTACTCAATTATTAAGCATGTGTATTTAGTTAGAAGTTATGAATTTCGTAACTTACAAAAATGTTTGATGCATGAAAAGGGTAGGCTAATAAGATGAGATGATCACATGTAATTAGTAGTGTAACTTCTTATTTTTAGCAAGCATAATTAGACTTTAAGTTTCTTGATTGTTAAAACTTGTCTATGAGTAAAATATGTTAGATGCCTAAGAGTTTTAGTTGTGTTTGCATGTTATGTACTTTAATTTCGTAGATTAAACAACCAACTTCCAATCCCCCCAAACATTTACATTTCCGCTTATTAACGAAACCATGCATGCGCCCTTAATTCCCCGGATAAAGAACGATCCCTACTCACCAATATTACAAATGACAAAAGAAGGGTTTAAATTGCAATGCGCGTAATCTGTGTTTTTAAGTTAACGTGAATCCATGTTTTGCGTGTATCAGGTCCTTCGTGCATTCGATTTCCAGATCCTCAAGAGGACAAGAAGGACATTGAGTTGAAGAGTGGCTTCCTACACCGTTTACCAATCTTCCATGGGCTGTCAAATGAAGATCCAAACATGCATCTCAAGCAATTTCAGTTCATTTGCATGAGTATGAAGCCCTCGGATGCCGATGAAGAACTCTTCAAGCTCAAGGCATTTCCGTTTACATTGGTTGATAGAGCTCAATCTTGGCTTTTGGAACTTCCGCCCAACCACATCACAACTTGGAAGCAACTTGCGGACCTGTTCTTGGCTAAGTACTTTCCGGCCTCAAAGATCACTGTTTTGAGGAAGAAGATCACGGGAATTACACAAGCATCGGATGAGTCCTTTGGCCAATATTATGATCGTTTCAAGGTTCTATGCGCCACCTGCCCTTCCCATGGTTTTTCCGAGACAAACCTCATGAACTACTTCTATGATGGTTTAAAGCCGATTGATAGAGAGCTTCTTGATGCCGCTGCAACCGGAGCATTCATGGATTTAGATGAGACGGAAGCTTGAACTTTGTTGGAAAACCGAGCCAATAATGATGCTCAATATGGGATGGCTCAACGAAAACAAGTGAATGAAGCTAGCTCAACGCAAGTGAAGGACGAGAAGTTTGATAAACTAGCATCTATGCTAGAACAAGTGCTTGAGCTAGAGACAAAGAGAGCCAAGGCAGCTCAAGGACCAACGTGTGGAGTATGTCAACTACAAAGGCACTACAATGATCAATGCCCTAATATGGTGGAACAAAATGGAGATCCGGAGCAAGTTAATGCAATTGGAGGATATCAAGGGGGCCAACGTTACAACAACTATAACAACAACAATTTTGGCAACCGAGATCATCCGGGTTTCAAGTGGAGTAGCAATGAGGGATGTTTAAACCCTCCGGCACCTCAACAAGGCTACCAACGTGCTCCCTTCCAACCAAGGCAGCCAATGCATCAAGCTTCCATGCAACAAGCTCCTCCGGTCCGACAATTTACAAATCCGGACTATGACAAAATGTTCACACAATTGTCCGCTTCAACACAAGTTCTTTTGGAGGGACAAGCAAAGCAAAAGGAGACCTTGGATAGCCATGGCCGAGACATACAAGAGATGAAGAAACAAATGGGCCAAATCGTGGATTTCATGGGCCAATTCCGAGATTCCGGCCATCTTCCACCTCAATCACAACCACCAAATCGGAATGTGAGTGCAATTATTACGAGGAGTGGAAGAACTTTGGCACCTCCTTTACCAAAGACAAGCTCGGCACCTCCTCACACCATTTTTGAGGAAGAAGACTTAGAAGAAGATCCGGCCACTAGAGAAGCCGAGAAGAATGTGGCTCCTCACGCCACCAAGGCACAACCCTCATCATCGCAACCTGCCCCAAACAAAGGTATTAACTCTATCCCTTCAAGTTCGGTTAATACTAATGCTTCGTTTGCTAGTGCACCATTCCCCCATAGGTTGACGAAATCTAAGAGAGATGATCAATACGAAGACATCTTGGACATCTTTCGGAAGGTGCAAGTAAATCTGCCCTTGATCGAGTGCATAAAGCAAGTGCCTATCTATGCGAAATTTCTCAAAGAGTTATGCACCCAGAGGAGGCAAACGAGAGCGAAGGAGGTTGTGAAGGTGAATGCAACCGTTTCAGCGGTTTTACAGCGTCGGTTACCCCCCAAATTAAAGGATCCGGGGAGCTTTTCTGTTCCTTGTGTGATTGGTGACAACAAATTCGGAGATGTTATGCTAGATCTTGGTGCATCCATTAATGTAATGCCTTATTACTTATATGCATCCATGGATTTAGGCGAGCTCAAACAAGACAACGTCATCATTCAACTAGCCGACCGTTCACATAAGTATCCTAGGGGATACGTTGAAGATGTTCTTGTGCAAGTCAACAACCTAATCTTTCCAGCTGATTTCTACATTGTTGACATGGAAGAGAGTTCTTTGAACACCACGCCATTGCTTCTTGGACGACCTTTCATGAGGACTGCAAGAACGAAGATTGATGTTTTTGAGGGAACGTTTTCCATGGAGATTGACGGAGAAAAGATTGAATTCAACATACTAGATGCCATGAAGGTTCCCACGGCAAGTGTCAATGCATTATTTTCGATGGATATGGTAGAAGAGGCAGCTCAACAACACTTAGACACCATTGGAGATGATGTGCTCGACATTGCCATACAAGAAGGAGCGGGGCTGACTCGACTAGGGGATGAAGCCCTTTTTGATGCACTTATCGAGATTTTGGAGCCTAGAATTCTCGAGATGGCTATGGCACTCAATGAGGCTCCACGGATTGCAAATAGGCCACCTCCAATTCTGTTGGCCTATGGAGAAAACAAGCTTGTTCCATCCGTGATCAAGGCACCGGAGTTAGAACTCAAAGTGTTACCGGCTCATTTGAAGTATGCTTACTTGGGAGAGAATGACACTTTGCCGGTTATCATTTCATCATCATTGGAGGAAGAACAAGAGGGCAAGCTCATCAACGTGCTCAAACGTCATAAAACAGCAATTGGATGGACCCTTGCCGACATCAAAGGCATCAATCCGGCCACTTGCGTGCATCGAATTCTACTCGAAGATGGGGCTAAACCTTCGAGAGAAGCTCAAAGAAGACTCCATCCACCAATGATGGAAGTTGTGAAGAAGGAAGTTATCAAACTCTTGGATTGTAGCGTCATATATCCAATTCCGGACAGCCGATGGGTCTCACCCGTGCAAGTTGTTCCTAAAAAGTCCGGAATCACCGTGGTGAAGAATGCGGAAAACGAATTGGTGCCACAAAGAACCGTAACCGGCCATAGAGTTTGTATCGACTATCGGAAGCTCAATGCCACCACTCGCAAGGACCACTTCCCCTTGCCATTCATTGATCAAATGCTCGAGAGGTTGGCGGGACATGAATATTATTGCTTCCTCGATGGGTATTCCGGTTACAACCAAATCAGCATCGCCGAGGAAGATCAAGAGAAGACAACGTTCACATGCCCCTTTGGAACGTTTGCATTCCGACGGATGCCATTTGGACTATGCAATGCACCAGGTACCTTTCAACGTTGCATGCTTTCAATTTTTTCCGATTACATAGAGAAGATGATAGAAGTTTTCATGGATGATTTCAGTGTCTTTGGGAAAAATTTCGATGCATGTTTAGCTAACTTAGAACTAATTTTACAAAGATGCGTTGAAACGAACCTAGTGCTTAATTGGGAGAAATGCCATTTTATGGTTACTCAAGGGATAGTTTTAGGTCACATAGTTTCGAAAAGGGGAATAGAAGTTTATAAAGCAAAAGTAGATCTTGTGCGGTACTTACCCTCTCCGACTTTGGTTAGAGAGATACGTTCTTTTCTTGGCCATGCAGGTTTTTACAAGAGATTTATCAAGGACTTTTCCCAAATTTCTCGTCCCTTGTGCAAGCTTTTGCAAAAGGACACTCCCTTTGTGTTTGATGAGGAATGCTGAGCTGCATTTGACAAGTTGAAGGAGCTTCTCACAAGTGCTCCTATCCTTTGTGCACCGGATTGGTCCCTACCGTTTGAATTAATGTGCGACGCATCCGACTACGCCGTCGGAGCTGTTTTAGGGCAAAGGAAGGACAAGAAGCCCTACGCCATTTACTATGCTTCTCGAACATTGGACGATGCTCAAAGCAACTATACAACAACCGAGAAGGAGATGCTCGCTGTGGTGTTTGCACTTGACAAGTTTCGATCATACTTGTTGCAAAGCAAGGTGATTGTCTATACGGACCACGCTGCATTGAAGTACTTGATGGCGAAAAAGGATGCCAAACCACGACTCATTCGTTGGATACTTCTACTCCAAGAATTCGACATAGAGGTGAAGGATAAGAAGGGAGTAGAAAACGTGGTGGCAGACTACTTATCTCGAATTGTACATGACAAGGAGACGGTGGCAATTGAGGAAACTTTTCCGGATGAACAACTCTTCGGACTCCAGGTAAGTACATCGGAAACTCCTTGGTATGCAGATATTGTGAATTATTTAGTTACCGATAAGTTTCCACCTCACATGCATAGTGTCCAACGCCATAAACTTAGACTAAATGCTAAACATTTCATTTGGGATGAACCTTACTTATGGAAACAATGTTCTGACTTAGTAATTAGAAGGTGTGTCCCCGATTGCGAATTTGAGTCTATTCTTAAGTTTTGTCATAACGATGCATGTGGAGGTCATTTTGGTTCTAGGAAAACAGCCTTGAAAGTATTAGATTGTGGATTCTTTTAGCCTAGTATTTTTCGTGACTCTCATGAATTTTGTGCCAAGTGTGACAGGTGCCAAAGATCCGGTAATATAGGTCCTCGAGATGAAATGCCACAGAACTACATCCTTAATGTCGAAATTTTTGATGTTTGGGGCATAGATTTTATGGGACCATTTCCCATGTCTAACGGTTTTACTTACATTTTACTCGCTGTTGATTATGTGTCGAAATGGGTGGAAGCAAAAGCCACCCGTACTAATGATTCGCGAGTTGTTGCAGATTTCCTTAAAGCCCAGATTTTCACACGACATGGATGATATACGCATTTTATGCTTGTTTCTTAACGCATTTCCCTTTACGTTTAGCTATGTTATTATCTTTGTTTTTATGTTTTTCTTATTTAAATTGTTATTTTGAAGATATTTACGGTGGAGATTAATAACGACGCAATTCGGAGGAATTTCGGCGATTTTGCGATTTTTGCGATTTCGGACCACCGGAAATGGGCCGGACCAAAAAGCAAATTATGGGCCGATTTCTCAACTCTTGTTTCGGCCCATTATCAAGCCCAAACCCATTCATTTTGGCATGGAAGCCTTTTGGTGAAGTTGAAAAGTCAACAATATCAAGCTTTGTGACTCATTTTAGTGACTAAGCTTTGTGATCATCACAAAAATGACTTGCCATGTGACTTGCCATGGTGACTCTTGCTTAGGGTTTATAAATGGTGACTTGCATGGTGACTCTTGCTTAGGGTTCACAAATGATGATCACAAAAGGTGACTAAGGGAGTGACTTGCCATATTGATCATTACTTGCATTAAATGGAGGGAGGCAAGGTGGAAGAGAGAAGGCAACATCCCTTGCCTATATAAGAGAGGAGGCTGGCCATATATTATGCATCTCTCATTTTACAAGCAAAAACTCTACACAAATACTCCTCCACCATAAACACTTCAAGGATTCTCAAGCAAAGCCGAAGCACATCTTCTCCATCCAAGCCGAAGCAATCCTCCTCCATCCAACACAATACGCTAAGTCCCTTGTGAAGGAAATCCATCTCCACCGTAGATCATCAAGCATTCAAGACAAAAAGTGTAACCATGATCTTCACTTTCATTTCTTTTGCTTTGTATTTGAACCTTTTGATGTATTGGAATACATTTATGTATCAAATGAAGAACAAGTTTAGATTTGTGTTTTATGTGTTTAAACCGATTCATAAGTTGCATGTGTTTATGATTTCTAGCCTTTTATGCATGTTTGATACAATCTTAAAGCTTCGTAAGCATGTGTTAGAAAATACGCTAAGTCCCTCTCTTTCGCATGTTTCGATGATCGTATGTTGTTTAGGATGTTTATACGCTAAGTTGCATTCCTACTCAATTATTAAGCATGTATATTTAGTTAGAAGTTATGAATTTCGTAACTTACAAAAAGGTTTGATGCATGAAAAGGGTAGGCTAATAAGATGAGATGATCACATGTAATTAGTAGTGTAACTTCTTATTTTTAGCAAGCATAATTAAACTTTAAGTTTCTTGATTGTTGAAACTTGTCTATGAGTAAAACATGTTAGATGCCTAAGAGTTTTAGTTGTGTTTGCATGTTTTTGTACTTTAATTTCGTAGATTAAACAACCAACTTCCAATCCCCCCAAACATTTACATTTCCGCTTATTAACGAAACCATGCATGCGCCCTTAATTCCCCGGATAAAGAACGATCCCTACTCGCCAATATTACAAATGACAAAAGAAGGGTTTAAATTGCAATGCGCGTAATCTGTGTTTTTAAGTTAACGTGAATGCATGTTTTGCGCGTATCAATGGAATGCCTCGCATTCTAATAAGCGATGGGGGAAGTCACTTTTGCAACAAGACAGTAGACGCATTGATGAATAAGTACGGCATCACCCACAAGGTCTCTACACCATATCATCCACAAACCAACGGATTGGCGGAAGTATCCAATCGCGAAATCAAGAAGATCTTGGAAAGAACTGTCAAGCCAAATCGCAAGGATTGGAGCCAATGTTTGGATGATGCATTATGGGCCTATAGGACGGCATACAAGACTCCCATAGGCATGTCACCTTATCGACTTATTTATGGGAAGGCATGTCATCTTCCGGTTGAGTTGGAACATAAGGCATGGTGGGCTGTCAAGAAATTCAATTTGGACCGCGACGAGGCTGGTTTGCATCGAAAACTCCAACTTTGTGAGCTCGAGGAAATCATGAATGATGCATTCGACAATGCTTGGATCTATAAGGAGAAAACGAAGGTGTTTCACGACAAGAGGATCCGGAGAAAGGAGTTCCTAATCGGCCAAGAGGTATTACTCTTTAACTCTCGCCTTAGAATTTTTCCAGGAAAGCTACGCTCGAGGTGGGTTGGACCCTTCATTGTCACCGAAATTTTTCCCCATGGAGCTATAAAAATCAGGAGTCCAACAACCGAGAACGAATTCAAAGTCAATGGTCATCGTTTAAAGCCTTATCATTCGACCGTAAAAGAGGAAGTAGTGGAGGACGAATCTCTATTTGAACCGGCCACATCAAATGAATGAAGAACTCTCAAGTCTAGGCTGTAAGACGTTAAAAAACAAGCGCTTGTTGGGAGGCAACCCAATGGAGGAAATCGCCAAGGTTTTGTTCTCTTCTCCCTTATCTTTTTAATTTCATTGTTTATTTACTTTCCTTAGCTAAAATTTTCGTGGGTCTCTCCCTTCATACGAAATTCTATGATTCCCTAAAATACATTGAGGACAATGTAGAGTTTAAGTGTGGGGGAGGGGTTTACAACTTTATTTGAGTCGTAAAATGTCAAAATCGGGCGGACAATGGAACTTTCCGGTGGATGATGCCCTAAAAAAAAATTTTTTGGTGTCTTTTTGTTTAACTAAGTATTTTTAAAGAGTCAATTTCATTTTTAGGATGCCCTTAGTTAGTCTATGATGAAAATGGACGGAAAAAGAATACATATGGCGATGAATAAGCACTAAAATGATTTCTTGTGATAAGTGAGATATTTTGATTGTCATAACATGTAGTGGATATGGTTTGATTAAACATGGTACAGATTTCGCATGTTAGAATAAGTTTTAAATCATACAAACCTAAAAGTGAGTTTTTGAGCCTACATTACTTCATTTGAGAGTGAATTTCGTGCATATGGTTTTCAAAAACAAAACATGCTTCATCTAATTGCTTGCCATAGATATTAATGAACTAGAGATTACTAGAACTTACTCAAGTAGATTTACAACGCTTTTAAATTGATATATGCTCTGATTTTGGATATGATTAAAGGCAAATTAGGTTACCACCACTTAAACCAAATAGCTTTGTGTCCCATTGTGCGCACGAGTTGCGACACCCTTAGATTACCCCTTTGTGCCTACGTTAAGCCTTTTCTTTCATTTACCACATACATATCTAAACACTTAGCCTAGTGTAGAGTTCCCAACCCTTGTTCAAAGACTTGGTGAAGAGGTTTCGAAGCTAGCATAAAGAAGGGGCGAAAAAAGTGATGAAAGAATACAAAGAAGGGAAGACTTGTCCAAAAGAGTTGATTGCCGAAAAAAAAAAGAGAAGAGAAAAAAAAAATCTAGAGCAAAAGAAAAGAAAGAAAAGAAAAAATGTGTAAAAGCTCTCCGGCAAAAGTTCTAAGTGTAAAATTTTTGGACGAGTAAAGTTTAAAATGAAGTTAGGGCCCAAAAAGATGAAAATTGGCCCCCGATTCTGAAGTTTGACACAAAAAGAAGTGTAGAAAGGATGAGCCACGAATTTGAAGAATTCTAAGTGCTAAACTAAGTCTTTGGAACGTTTTTACACCACCACTTATCTAAATTTTGAATGCCTTAGCCTTAGCCTCATTACAACCTTTCTAAAGTCCTTTATGATCCTTAAGATGAGTAGCCTTCAATTGGTTGAGTAAGTTACATGAGTAAGCATATGGTTTGGTTCATTTGTGCAAGTTATTATGAGGTATTTCGATGCAATAAATATACATTTTGAGTGAACCTCTTTTCATGAGTGAAAATATGATGAGAGCATCCATGTGAGATTGATTTAAACTTTTTCGAAACATGCATAGCTTTAACTTCACCATTGTTTTCTCCAAGTCCTACTTGTTCATGACATGATCATATTTCTCTTATCTCTCGAAAATTGTTGAACTTTTCACTATGAAATCTTGCGACTCCATCGCCATATATTTAAGAAAATTTCTGAGACAAATTGTGCTAAAGGCTTAGAAGTTGCTTTTATTTATTTGAGGCTAGCTCTAACGTTGGTTTTATATTTTTAGTCTTTCTTTTATTTAGTATTTGCTAGGGAGTAGCAAAGTCTAAGTGTGGGGGAATTTGATCTACTCATTTTATGCTTGATTTTTAAAGTCTTTCTCTTTACATTTAGCTTTGTTTTGACCTTAGTACTATCATTTCTTACTTACTTTGTTGTTTTTAGGTTTTGAATAAAGGAGTACAATAAAAGAGGTGTAATGGAGCTTAAAAACGCAGTAAATGGAGGTTTCCTAATTCGCTTAGGAAAAGTGGTGTTTCCTACTTTGACTAGGATTCCTACTCGGGTTAGGAATGCAAATGGTTCGACAACTCGGAAAGTTTCGCGGAGCTGAAAAATGAAGTTTCCTAAATCAACTAGGAATGACGTGGCGAAATGTCCGAGACGCGCAAAATGGTTGAGAAATGGTATTCGTAAAAGTTACTAAAATGGTGCGCATAAATGGTTTCCCAAATGAAGAACGAATGCATTTCTCCTATGTGGACCAGGAAAGATCAAGTCGGCATACATTTATGGAAAGAAGACATGGCCGAACTTATGAGATCCCACTTGCCCTATTTGAAGGTCAAATATCTTGAATATATTGAAGGAATTCGGCAAGGAGTATATTTCCTTGGAGATCAAGAAAGAATATCTAGAGTGGAATAAGGAAAGAAGATTTCAGAACAGACCTGTAACTTCAAGAGGCCACCGAAGTCTCAATTCAACTCCAAATATGGTGTTCCTTATATGGATTTTATAGCTCTCTGAATAAGCTTTCCAACGAGTCCAAAATCATAATTTTCTGAGATCTAGAACTCCCGGAAAAGACGTTTCAAGACAGGCTGTTTCCAGCTGGCATTTCTACCCGGGTAAACTAGGAATCCCTAGTTTGGAGAGGAAAGTTGGACTTTTTCACCTATAAATAAGAGGGCTCGGTTTCATTCTCATTCATCACTCATCATACAAGCCAAGTCTCTGCCTTAAACACTTCCTCTCCACAAATACTCGAAATCTCTTCAAGGAACGCCATCCTCCACACCATATACATTCGGCCTCCACCTAGAAGCAACCTTAGGCAATCCGAGGGTTCATCTAGCCGTCCATAGAAGGATCGTGTGCAAGCTTTGCGACTGCAATCACGACACAAAGGGTGTATTTTGATCCCTCTACTTACTCCTTGTAATGAATTTCAGTTTTGTAGAGTGTAAAGACATGTTTTTGTAATATAATTCTAATTCTATTTTATGTCATCTATTTCGAGTCTAAGTCTTTTCTGTGTGCTAATCTAAATGCGAGCAATCTTGGTTTAGGTTAGATAATGTGTCTTCTTCACTTAATGCTTTAATCTAAATGCGAGCAATCTTGGTTTAGGTTAATGATGTGTCTAAATGCGAGCAATCTTGGTTTAGTCACTTAATTATGAAAGATGCATGCGAACCACATAGTAAAGGCCTAGATAAAACTTAGGTTGCATATAATATGATTAGGTTATAAAGAAATGAGGTAAGTGTGACGAGTTGATCATGTATATATGTAATTAAACTTTATTTTCGGTTTTAGTAAGCATGTTTAGGATTCTATGTTCTTGTTTGTTTTGCTTGTCTATGAGTTTAAGCATGTTAGAACTTAGAAGCCAACGATGTGTTTGCTATGCCATGTTCTTGTCTTTATTTTCGTAGATATTAAACAACCTTTTCAAACCCCCCTTTTAAACCATAGCGTAAATATGCATGCACCCTCAATCCCCGGTTAAGAACGATCCCTATTTATCAATGCTACATCTACACAAAAGGGTTTTAATTGTTTATGCGTTTTTGTTAATTGTTAAGTGTTAATTTAATGGTTGCAAAAGCGTGTATCACCTACATACGTTTGGCTGAGTTACATGTTGAAGAACATGTTTGAGAAGCAAAACATGTTTCGGACTACAAAATCTCATTTTATCATCCGCATCTCTCACTTTATACTGTTTTGAACGTTCTTTGAGAGAGTTGATATTTTACTTTTGATATAATGGCTCAAAATGGTTCCCCATGTAAGTTTGTATTAATTACATGTTGAAGAACATCTTTGCGAACCAAAACCTGTTTCGGACGCCAAAATCTCATTTTATCATCCGGATCTCTCACTTTAGACAGTTTTGACAGATTTGAGAGAGTATTGAGAATTTAGTGAGATATAATGAACTAAAATTTTTCCCCACATACTTTTGGACCAATTACATGTTGAAGAACATCTTTGTGAAGCAAATCCCATTTCGGACTCCAGAATTTAATTTTATCATCCAGATCTCTTACTTTAGACAAATATGACAGTTTTGATTGAGTATTGAGATTTGTGTGAGACATAATGCACCAAAATTATTCCCTACATACGTTTGGCTGAGTTACATGTTGAAGAACATGTTTGAGAAGCAAAACATGTTTCGGACTACAAAATCTCATTTTATCATCCGCATCTCTCACTTTATACTGTTTTGAACGTTCTTTGAGAGAGTTGATATTTTACTTTTGATATAATGGCTCAAAATGGTTCCCCATGTAAGTTTGTATTAATTACATGTTGAAGAATATCTTTTCGAACCAAAACCTGTTTCGGACGCCAAAATCTCATTTTATCATCCGGATCTCTCACTTTAGACAGTTTTGACAGATTTGAGAGAGTATAGAGAATTTAGTGAGATATAATGAACTAAAATTTTTCCCCACATACTTTTGGACCAATTACATGTTGAAGAACATCTTTGTGAAGCAAATCCCATTTCGGACTGCAGAATTTAATTTTATGATCCAGATCTCTTACTTTAGACAAATATGACAGTTTTGATAGAGTATTGAGATTTGTGTGAGACATAATGCACCAAAAATATTCTCTACATACGTTTGGTTGAATTACATGTTGAAGAACATGTTTGAGAAGAGGCACCCCCCTATTCCAAAGAACGAAGCTTAATAACCAATACTCGTACTCAATGTAAATCAATTTAAGTGCGTCTACGAATCGAGTGCGCCTAAGATTTAAAAGGAATACACGATTTAGTTATTGAGTAAATCTCTTCGTCGTGTGGCCCGCGCGAAAATGTATACTAACTATCGTTAATTCTCGTAATTGTTGGAAATGACCAGTTGGGATAGATGTAATGCAAGAGGTAAGAACTAGTTTCTGGGAACAACCTGAGGCTAACTCGTCAGAGTATATATGTGACGACCTAGAACAGAATCAGCAGTGGAATCAGCTTGATCTACGAGCTTGCGTGTAGTCGCAGAGTTACGACAGTGTTTGAATCGCCAGATTTGCTAACGACTAAATTATTGGCCGAGAATTGGAGCTGGGTCTCTGCTCGAGAGTCGTTGTACGTGTGATTTCGAGTTCGTGGGCGATTCCGGATCGTTATTTGGACGACCGAGGAATAAGTTATGAATATTTAAAGTTTCGACGGAATCGGGTTAAATTGGTGGATTTTTAACGACTAAATTACCAGACGAGAATCTGATTTCGGCTTCTTCACAGAAGTTGTTGAGCATTTAATTTTGAGCTCGTGGGAACTTCCGGAGCAATATTCTGAGTTACGAAGATTAAGTTGTGAATATTTCCGATTGTTGAATATTTAGTCGGTTTAAATATGTGTTGGTTTGAACAGTTGACTTTTTATCCGATTGGTCGATGTGTTTGACTTCGGGTGATAATTGAAGAACATGTCGAGTCGAGTTTGTTGCCGCGAGAATTATTGGAATCGGGATTACGACGATAAAGTTACGGGTATTTGAAGTTTGCCGAAAAGTGTGTTTGTGGTTTCCATTTTGGGAAGGCCTATAAATAGAAGGTTGCCATTTGTGGAAAGTCAAAAGATGCCTTAATGAGTTGACTCGGTCAAACGGTGGAGATGAAGGTGTGCGATGGTGGCCACGGCCCACGGCGGTGGCTCGCCGTCCGGCCACCCCAGGGCACGGCCCCTAGCTTGTTCACTTCGCCTTGGTCCCCTCAGGTTGACTCCGACCTCCTTTCACGGCGTGGGACGCCGGAGGATGAGTGAATTCCGGCAAAAAATGGAGGGTTTTTGAATGAATTCGGGTTCTTGAATTCCGGCCAAATTGAGCTAAACCAAGTACTGGGTTTTGAAGCTCTCCTCTCCATGATTCTAACCATATAAGTATGGAGTTCTAATTCGATTTGTGGATGGAGAATTTTGGATTTGAAATTTGTGTATCAATTCGGTTTTATATGAAATTGGACTAGTTAGAGTGAGAATTGGCATTCGATGAAGTTGACAAAGTTGCTCAGTTGATAATTTTGAGTGGAATAGCGGTTGCTCCGCCGAGGAATGTTCAAGTTGGTGGCGGCGGTCAACGGTGGAGGTCAACGGTCAACTTTGACTTTTCGGGGTTTTCGACAAGTTGCATGTCGTTTCACTCGAAATCGCGCCCCGATCGCAGTGGGGAGGTTTGTTTCTCGATTTGAGCATCCGAAAGTACAGCGAGGTATTGAGGTGTAAATATCAGATTTTTGATGATTCGTCGACATTGAATTACGTGTTTCCAAGAACGGTGGTTTCTCGTGATTTGATTTAAATTGTCGAGTTATGATTTTGAGAAATAGATTTTGTGATTATTCAGGGATGGACTTTCCGCCGGATCACGGGTTAACGCGAACTGCGATGGACTTTCCGCCGGATCACGGGTTAACGCGAACTGCGTTACGCTAATCTGTGAGTGGACATTTCTTTCTACGGATTGATTGCGAGTCTTTTATATATGATTTACGAACTTGAGCATGCAGTTTGATTATGATTTTACGAGCATGTGTTTTATGATTATACATATACGGATATGCGTATACGAGTATACATACATATATTATGTTTTAAGCATGTGCATGAAAAGGATTTATGATTTGGTTTACACAGAGTACAGTCGTTATATATGTTGTATCGATACACCGCATCCCAGCTGATCCCCGAGGATGTTTACCGGGGGAGGCTGTGACTCCTGACCCGAGGCCTTTACCGAGGGGAGGCAGACCTCTGACCTCAGGCCTTTCTAGCTAGAATCACGTGTGGGCTAGGGACCCCGTGGTTCTGACTGTGAGATTTTTATGCATGCTCTGTATGCGTGAGGAGTTAGAGTCTCCCTCGTGTACCATTTCTTTATTTATTTATGCATCTGGACTCACATTTGATTTTATAACATATATATTATTCGGCGAAAGACATTTATCTTCGTCCACTCACTCTAACAGTTTTCATGTCTTTTCCCTGGGCATTTCTGGTTTCCGTGCCCAGTTTGCATTTCAGATTCTGGTGTCGCACGTCGTGGTCGGAGGCATAGTGTTCGAGCTACCTTGTTTCTTCCAGTAGGTTTATTGTTCTACCTACTGTGGTATACTTATATGATTATACATTAGAGGTCGCTCTGAGTAATCTGTTGTTTATACTATATGATTTTACACCGGATTTCAGTAAAGTACTGATATATTTATTGTTTTACTTTACTGTTGATATATTGAGAAATCTGGATGGGATTGGTGCCCACGGTTTGATTTTTGTGGCATAGGATGAAGTGTATTTTCCGCGTGCAGGTAATGGTAATTCCACGCTAGTAACGAAACTCTGCCAAAATTTCTACGATTTTTGTTGGTTCGTGTTTTCGAAAGGGTTTGATCCCGGTTTAAGGAACTAAATCGGGGTTGGGTCCTTTCAGCTTGGTATCAGAGCATTAGGTTCTAGGTTCTGTAGACTTCTGTAGTCGTGTTTACTAAGGATATTTGAGAATGTACAACATGTCTGGAATGGTGACTCGACCAGCCGGCGGATACTCATCAATATTCCGGGTGTTGTATACTTTCAAATATTTGAAGTTCCATGATTACGTTCCACTTGTTGTGAACGATGTTTTATTCATTAGGATGCCTCCTTGACGTGCTTTCCGTGTCGGTACGGTTGTGGATCCTAATGAGGATCAATCGATGCGCGATTTGCCAGTGAACTCTGAGTTTGGATGAGTATTCTGAGTTTAGAGATTTGTGTGGCACGGTTTGCCTGGTTGTGTGTGTATGAGCGTCTACATGTTGCCTCTTAGCAGAGAATTGTGGCAGTTGATGTTTGCCTGAGTCAGATCATTGTATTTGGTGGGCTGATATTGTGTGAGTCCCTGTTGCGACTCCATGGCCTACATTCAGGGTGTTGTTTATATAGTAATGGTTTTATCAGGCTATTCAACAATCGAATGAGGTGTGTTTATCCACTTGAGGCAGAGATGCATTGTTCATATGTTTGTCCCTATTTGCACGAGTTATGTGGCTTCAGAGGAAGCAGTGCACGAGGTTCGAGATGAGTTTGAATCTGAGCATCAGAGATAGTCTGATTGTTGTGCCTCGAGACATCCGTGAGGAGCTTAGTGTGTTGCACTCCGTGGCGAGGCTATTGAGAAGGAAAGGTGTGTGCGGTTTTCGATGTGATGGTTTGAGGAAAGTGGACTTAGTCGAGATTTTGATGAGGTTGAGTTCCGACACTTCGGGATCAGTGACTTCCTCAGGCTGTGGCCTTTTTGATTATGTTGAGGGTCATCAGATCAGGCAGAGGATCCGTTTTGCGATGGCGGAGATCACAGAGTAGCGGATTTGCTCATGTGGCATGAGTTTGGGTGATCGTTGGTGATCCTATCACGCAGCAAGTGTTGCGGTGATTTGTGTTCGTGGAGCACTTTCAGTTGCTGTTTTGGTGGCCAGGAGGGTCACGTTACGAGGAAGCACCCTCAGCCAGCTGTGTTAGCGGTTCGACAGCTCAGAGTTTAGGAGGAGGTCATGATGCTATTTCTGGAGTGACCAACGCAGCCTTTCGATAAGTTATTCAGCAAGTCGCAATTGACGTGGGCGGCTAGTTGGGCATGTTGGAGTTCGTGCCATGACCTTGTTTGAGGACAGACTTTTCTCCGAGGTTACTGTTGTTTGATATCCATGGCTATTGTACCTGCATCTCCACTTCCGAGGTCTTGGAAAGTGTTGCATCCATCCGGAGGTCGCGAGATCCTTGTTGGAGGATATGGTTTAGCCGCGGACCTGTCATAGCTGGACATTGTAGTTTTGATGTGACTATGAGTATGGACTTACTGACGATGCATTTGGCTGTGTTCGAGTGCCTCGAGAAGGAGGTTGTGATTCGACAATCAGTTTTCCCAGAGATACTGTTTCACGGTGATGGTTGAGCAGATGATGGAGACGCATTGTGTTGCTTGCTTAGCTCATGTTGTGGATACTATGGTTGTTGTACCTGACATTGGCGACATTGAGGTGGTTCCTGAGTTTCCAGGTGTTCTGGAGAAGTTACCAGGTGTTCCTCCAGTTCGGGAGATTGACTACACCATTGAACCTGTGTCGAGCGTTGGACTCATTTTACCGGCATTGTGTCGTTCGGAGCCAGCGGGCTACAGTTTCGACTCCAGGAGTTGCTGGAGGAGGTTTCAGGAGATGTCATGCGATCCCGCGTGTTTGCGTGGTGTGCTCTTGCATTGTTTGTGTGGATGCTGGATGGTTCGACGTGGTGATGCGTTGATTACCGGAAGCTTGATTCGCTTCAGAGGAGAGTAAGTAGCCTCCGCTTCGGATTAATGATTGGTTTGATCAGCTCGCGAGAGCTTCAGTTTTTTCGAAGATGGATTTCGGGTCCGGATACCGTCAGTTGAGGTTTGATGAGTCAAATGTGGTTTGGACAGCTTTCGGATCTCGATGTGGGCATCAGAGTTCTTGGTCACGCTGTTTGGTTGACCAATGCCCCGTAGATCGTGTGGACTTGATGGACCATGTGTTCAGACGATTCTGGACAAGTTGCGGTCATGTTCGTCGGCAATATCCTGATTTACTCCAGGAGTGGGGGCCTGTACTTGAAGTAATAGTGAGTGATTTTGCGGACTTCGCGAGATGATCAGCTGTTTGCGAAGTTCAGCTTAGCGTGAAGATTTTGAGCTGTGTGATGTTATCCGAGGGAGTTGGCGTAGATCCTGACCAGTTAGAAGCCGTGTTGATTTGGGGTTGACCTACCATTGTACCAGGGATCAGGGGTCTCTTGGGTTTGGCAGGCTATTACCGACGGCTTGTGCAGGATTTTCCCGGATTGCCACTTCATTTTCCGGATTGACAAAGAAGGCGTCAAGTTCGAGCGGTTCGATGCACGCGAGGAGAGTTACTTACTCCTACAGGATGGTTGACCGTTGTTTCGGTTTTGACCTTACCTGATGATTGTGGTGAGTTCGTGGGTTATGGTGATGCATTGAGGTTTGGATTTGGTTGTGTTTTGATACTGTGTAGCAAAGCGGTGGCTCATGGTTTCGGGCAGTGGAAACTTTATGTAGCTGCATATCCTGTGTGTGATTTGGGAGTTGCTGTCTTTATGTTAGCATCGAAGAGTTTGAGTCACTACAGCTATGGCGTGCAGCGTGGTGTAGGACGTACACTGATCACTTGAGTTTCATCCACTTACATTTTCGGCCAGATTTTGGCTGGAGGTAGTGTAGATGTATGGGGTCGATTAACGACTATGGCTGCACATTTGAGTTTGTTCGGGAAAGGCTAGAGGTTGTACTTTGATCATCTGTCTGTGATGTTGTTGCTGATGCATTCAGTTAGCAATCGGGAGCTTCAGTGTTTCATGTGTGTGTGGCTCGAGTTTCCGTGTTAGCCGAGTTATGGGCTACGGAAGCTGAGTTCGAGTGAGATGATGTTGAAGCTCACTGTTTTGCGTGCATTTGGCACTAGTGATGAGGAGATGTGGCTGATACTTTGAGTTTACTACTGGTGAAGAGCAATGTAGCACCTTGTGTGTGCAGATGCCACATTTGTCGACAGGCGATGGCAGCGAGGCAGAAAGTTGCCGGAGAGTACCAGCCATTAGAGATTTCCGGTTGGACGTGGCGTTTGTCGCTGTGGTCTTGTGTGCCAGTATACACTTCGGTTGGTGGTACCAGTGATCAGGCTATTGTGGACCATTTGCTGAACTTAGCTCTTTTCCTTGTGTTTTCGGAAAAGATTTCATTGGCAGGCTGGCATAGCTATGTTTGGTGGAAATTGTCCATTTTCGTGATGCGCCTGTATCCCAGTTTGCTGAACGAGGTAATCAGCTACGACTGTGTGTTGGCAAGCTTTACAGCGAGCGTTGGGGGACCAAATTACAGTTTAGTACCAGTTCTTATCCTCAGATTGGCGAGCGATCTTTGAGGACTATTTAGACTTTGGAGGGCATATTGTAGACCTTGGTATTGCAGTTCCGTAGGATTTGAGACCAGCAGTTTCACTTGTTCGAGATTGCATGCAGTACCAGTTTGTTGATCACTATGATTTTTGACGTTGCATGTTGTCGTTTTGAGGAACGATATTGTACTCTAGTGTGCTGGAGCGAGTTTGGTTTGAGTTTGAGCTGACATTTGATCCGAATTTTATGGAATGTGCTACCCCAGATTTTTGAATTAGCGGAAACGAGATGATAATTGCTTGAGTTCGATGTTTGAGTTGTGTTGATGCGTGTAGACTGAATTGTGATTTGCCGTGTTGTTTTGATCCGTATGTGGTCATAGGCGAGTTTGTGTTGTGCCGTATAGTTCGGCGTCGCCTATATTGTTGGCTTTTGTGTGTGAGTTGTGTTGTGTTCCCTGTGGTGGAACTACATTTCAGGTTTGTTACGTGTTGTGTACCCTATCTGTTCCTTATGCATGAACACTTGGCGATTGTGTTGAGCCAGTTCAGATTCGTGATTTGAGGGTACATGGATTTCAGCACGGAGCTATCTCCTATTGTGGAGTCTGTTGTCAGAATTGTTCAGCTGACATTGTCGTTGGAGAGTTGAGCAGTATGCAGAGGCAGTGCTCCTACTTTTAGCCGACAGACTCGGAAATTTCGAGGTCAAAATTTTTTTAAGGGGGGTGGATTTGTGACGACCCAGAACAAAATCTGCAGTGGAATCAGCTTGATCTACGAGTTTGCGCGTAGTCGCAGAGTTACGACAGTGTTTGAATCGCCAGATTTGCTAACGACTAAATTATTGGCCGAGAATTGGAGCTGGATCTCTTCTCGAGAGTCGTTGTACGTGTGATTTCGAGTTCGTGGGCGGTTCCGGATTGTTATTTGGACGACCGAGGAATAAGTTATGAATATTTGAAGTTTCGGCGGAATCGAGTTAAATTGGTGGATTTCTTAACTACTAAATTACCGAACGAGAATCTGAGTTTGGCTTCTTCACGGAAGTTGTTGAGAATTTAATTTTGAGCTCGTGGGAACTTCCGGAGCAATATTCTGAGTTACGAAGATTAAGTTGTGAATATTTCCGATTGTTGATTATTTAGTCGGTTTAAATATGTGTTGGTTTGAACAGTTGACTTTTTATCCGATTGGTCGATGTGTTTGACTTCGGGTGATAATTGAAGAACATGTCAAGTCGAGTTTGTTGCCGCGAGAATTATTGGTATCGGAATTATGACGAGAAAGTTACGGGTATTTGAAGTTTGCCGAAAAATGTGTTTGTGGTTTCCATTTTGGGAAGGCCTATAAATAGAAGGTTGCCATTTGTGGAAAGTCAAAAGATGCCTTAATGAGTTGACTCGGTCAAACGGTGGAGATGAAGGTGTGCGATGGTGGCGACGGCCCACGGCGGTGGCTCGCCGTCCGGCCACCCCAGGGCACGGCCCCTAGCTTGTTCACTTCGCCTTGGTCCCCTCAGGTTGACTCCGACCTCCTTTCACGGCGTGGGACGCCGGAGGAGGAGTGAATTCCGGCAAAAAATGGAGGGTTTTTGAATGAATTCGGGTTCTTGAATTCCGGCCAAATTGAGCTAAACCAAGTACTGGGTTTTGAAGCTCTCCTCTCCATGATTCTAACCATGTAAGTATGGAGTTCTAATTCGATTTGTGGATGGAGAATTTTGGATTTGAAATTTGTGTATCAATTCGGTTTTATATGAAATTGGACTAGTTAGAGTGAGAATTGGCATTCGATGAAGTTGACAAAGTTGCTCAGTGGATGATTTTGAGTGGAATAGCGGTTGCTCCGCCGAGGAATGTTCAAGTTGGTGGCGGCGGTCAACGGCGGCGGTCAACGGTCAACTTTGACTTTTCGGAGTTTTCGACAAGTTGCATGTCGTTTCACTCGAAATCGCGCCCCGATCGCAGTGGGGAGGTTTGTTTCTCGTTTTGAGCATCCGAAAGTACAGCGAGGTATTGAGGTGTAAATATCGGATTTTCGACGATTTGTCGACATTAAATTACGTTTTTCCAAGAACGGTGGTTTCTCGTGATTTGATTTAAATTGTCGAGTTATGATTTTGAGAAATAGATTTTGTGATTATTCAGGGGTTCGTGATCGTTTGTTTGGCGAAGGACTTTCCGCCGGATCACGGGTTAACGCGAACTGCGTTACGCTAATCTGTGAGTGGACATTTCTTTCCACGGATTGATTGCGAGTCTTTTATATATGATTTACGAACTGGAGCATGCAGTTTGATTATGATTTTACGAGCATGTGTTTTATGATTATACATATACAGATATGCGTATACGAGTATACTTACATATATTATGTTTTAAGCATGTGCATGAAAAGGATTTATGATTTGGTTTACACAGAGTACAGTCGTTATATATGTTGTATCGATACACCGCATCCCGGCTGATCCCCGAGGATGTTTACCGGGGGAGGCTGTGACTCCTGACCCGAGGCCTTTACCGGGGGGAGGCAGACGTCTGACCTCAGGCCTTTCTGGTTAGAATCACGTGTGGGCTAGGGACCCCGTGGTTCTGACTGTACTACCTCAGCTGGAATCACGTGTGGGCTAGGGACCCCGTGGTTCTGACTGTGAGATTTTTATGCATGCTCTGTATGCGTGAGGAGTTAGAGTCTCCCTCGTGTACCATTTCTTTATTTATTTATGCATCTGGACTCACATTTGATTTTATAACATATATATTATTCGGCGAAAGACATTTATCTTCGTCCACTCACTCTAACAGTTTTCATGTCTTTCCCCTGGGCTTTTCGGTTTCCGTGCCCAGTTTGCAGTTCAGATTCTGGTGTCGCACGTCGTGGTCGGAGGCATAGTGCTCGAGCTACCTTGTTTCTTCCAGTAGGTTTATTGTTCTACCTACTGTGGTATACTTATATGATTATACATTAGAGGTCGCTCTGACTAATCTGTTGTTTATACTATATGATTTTACACCGGATTTCAGTAAAGTACTGATATATTTATTGTTTTACTTTACTGTTGATATATTGAGAAATCCGGATGGGATTGGTGCCCACGGTTTGATTTTTGTGGCATAGGATGAAGTGTATTTTGCGCGTGCAGGTAATGGTAATTCCACGCTAGTATGAAACTCTGCCAAAATTTCTACGGTTTTTGTTGGTTCGTGTTTTCGAAAGGACTTGATCCCGGTTTAGGGAACTAAATCGGGGTTGGGTCCTTTCAATATACTCCATTGTTGTTCTTAGAAACACCCCGAGGCTTACTCGTAAGAGTATGTACTCCAATGGTGTTCTGTTTTCTTAGTCCAAAACCAGTCACCATTCATAACCCTTCTAGACATCATGACCAATTATTACTCGAAATCACAAGATATTATACAATCTCAAATGTTTGTAAACTCCGCCCACAACCTCATGCCCATAACTTCACTTAGGTTATGGCGTGTGGTGATGAAATCCACACTTCATGATGGGTTAAGGATATAGACAAACAAAAGAGGCACCTCCCTATTCCAAAGAGATTTATTTAATAACTAAGTGCTAGTACTCAAATTAAATCAAAGACTATCCTTTAACATGAAAATAAATTATGCAAGTGTAAATACGAAGTGATAATAAATTCGTATAAGTAATGAGTATGAATTGTAAACATGTATGTAAATTTCTATAAGTATAAACAAGTATGTATTTCGAAAATTATAGACATGCTTTTAATTACATATGTACAACGAAATCATACAAAAACTTTATAATTCCCCGGCAACGGCGCCAAAAATTGATACGCATAAAATATGCGTTTAACGTTAACACAAAGTAGACCATAAAAACACAGTTCACACGTAAAGCAATTTAAAATCCTTATTTTGTTATTATAATATTGGCGAGTAAGGATCGTTCTATCCGGGGAATTAAAGGGCGTATGCATGGTTTCGTTAATAAGCGGAAATTAAAGGTTTGGGGGGATTGGAAATTGGTTAATTAATTTACGAAATTAAAGTACAAAAACATGCAAACACAAAAAGAACTCCTAGACTTCTAACATGTTTTACTCATAGACAAGTTTAACAATCAAGAAACCTTAAAGTCTAATTATGCTTACTAAAAATAAGAAGCTACACTACTAATTACAAGTGATCATCTCATCTTATTAACCTTACTCTTTTTCATGCCTCAATACTCTAAGTAAGCTACGAAATTTATAACTTCCAACTAAATATACATGCTTGATATTTGAGTAGGAATGCAACTTAGCGTCTAAACACCCTAAACAAAGTACGATCATCGAAACATGCGAAAGAGAGGGACTTAGCGTATTATCTAACACATGCTTTCGAAGCTTTAAGATTGTATCAAACATGCATAAAAGGCTTGAAATCATAAACACATGCAATTTACGAAAAGGCTTAAGAACATATAACTCAAATCCAAACTTGTTCTTCATTAAATACATCAAAGTGAACAAATACAAAGCAAAAGACATGAAGTTGAAGATCATGGTTACACTTTTTGTCTTGAATGAAAAGAATGACTTCTTGAAGGTGGTTTTCATTCACAAGGGACTTAGCATATTGTGAATGATCGATGGCTTCGGCGGATGGATTGCTTCGGCTTGTAAAGGACCTTTGAAGTGTTTATGGAGGAGAGGTATTTGTGTAGAGCTTTGGCTTGTAAAAATGGGAGATGATCTGTATTATGGCTGGCCTCCCTCTTATATATAGGCAAAGGAATTGCCTACCTCTCTCTTCCACCTTGCCTCTTCATTAAATGGCAAGTCACACCCTTAGTCACCATTTGTGATCATCACAAGCAAGAGTCACCTAGGCTAGTCACACCCTTAGTCACCCTTTGTGATGATCACAAGCTTAGTCACCAAGCCTAGTCACCCTTTGTGATGATCACAAGCCTAGTCACCAAGCCTTGTCACAAAGATTGCAAAACTTGACTTTTCCTCTTCCCCAAGTGGCTTCCTTGCCGAAATTCTTTTTGGGCCGGCCCATTCCCGGTGGTCCGAAATCGCAAAAATCGCAAAATCGCCGAAATTCCTCCGAATTGCGCCGTTATTCATCTCCACCGTAATTAACCTCAAAATAACAAACTAAATAAGAAAAACATAAAAACTAAGATTATAACATAGCTAAACGTAAAGGGAAATGCGTTAAGAATCGAGCATAAAATGCGTATATCAATAGAGTATTGAGATTTGTGTGAGACATAATGCACCAAAATTGTTCCCTACGTACGTTTGGCTGAGTTACATGTTGACGAACATGTTTGAGAAGCAAAACAAGTTTCGGAATTCAAAATCTCATTTTATCATCCGGATCTCTCACTTTAGACAGTTTTGACAGTTTTGAGAGAGTATTGAGATTTTAGTGAGATATAATGAACTAAAATTGTTCCCCACATACTTTTGGACCAATTACATGTTGAAGAACATCTTTGTGAAGCAAATCCCATTTCGGACTCCAGAATTTAATTTTGTCTCTTACTTTAGACAAATATGACAGTTTTGATAGAGTATTGAGATTTGTGTGAGACATAATGCACCAAAAATGTTCCCTACATACGTTTGGTCGAATTACATGTTGAAGAACATGTTTGAGAGGCAAAACACGTTTCGGACTACAAAATCTCATTTTATCATCCGGATCTCTCACTTTAGACTATTTTGACCGTTCTTTGAGAGACTTGAGATTTTACTTTTCATATAATGACTCAAAATGGTTCCCCACAAAAGTTAGTATTAATTACTTGTTGAAGAACATCTTTGTGAACCAAAACTGTCCGGACTCCAGATTCTAATGTTATCATTTGAATCACTCACTTTAGACGGTTTTGAAATAGTATTGCGATTTGAATAAGATATAATGAACTAAAATTGTTTCCCACATACTTTTTGACCAATTACATGTTGAAGAACATCTTTGTAAAGTAAATCCCGTTTTGGACTCCAGAATCTAATTTTATCATCCAGATCTCTTACATTAGACAAATTTGACAATTTTGATAGAGTATTGAGATTTGTGTGAGATATAATGCACCAAAATTGTTCCCCACATACGTTTGGATGATTTACATGTTAAAGAACATGTTTGAGAAGTAAAACCCGTTTCGGACTCAAAAATCTCATTTTATCATCTGGATCTATCATTTTAGACTGTTTTGACCGTTCTTTGAGAGAGTTGAGATTTTACTTTTCATATAATGACTCAAAATGGTTCCCCACAAAAGTTTGTATTAGTTACAAGTTGAAGAACATCTTTGTGAACCAAAACCTGTTCCGGACTCCAGATTCTAATTTTATCATTCGGATCACTCACTTTAGACAGTTTTGAGAGAGTATTGCGATTTGAATGAGATATAATGCACCAAAAATGTTCCCTACATACGTTTGGTCGAATTACATGTTGAAGAACATGTTTGAGAGGCAAAACACGTTTCAGACTACAAAATCTCATTTTATCATCCGGATCTTTCAATTTAGACAAATTTTAAAGTTTTGATAGAGTATTGAGATTTCTGTGAGAGATAATGCACCAAAATTGTTCCCCACATACGTTTGGTTGAATTACATGTTGAAGAACATGTTTGAGAAGCAAAACATGTTTCGGACTACAAAATCTTATTTGATCATCCAGATCTCTCACTTTACACTGTTTTGAACGTTCTTTGAGAGAGTTGATATTTTACTTTTGATATAATGACTCAAAATGGTTCCTCAAGTAAGTTTGTATTGATTTCATGTTGAAGAACATCTTTGTGAGCCAAAACCTGTTTCGGACGCCAAAATCTCATTTTATCATTCGGATCTCACACTTTAGACAGTTTTGACTGATTTGAGAGTCTTAAGAATTTAGTGAGATATAATGAACTAAAATTGTTCCCCACATACTTTTGGACCAATTACATGTTGAAGAACATCTTTGTGAAGCAAATCCCATTTCGGACTCCAGAATTTAATTTTATCATCGAGATCTCTTACTTTAGACAAATATGACAGTTTTGATAGAGTATTGAGATTTGTGTGAGACATAATGCACCAAAATTGTTCCCTACATACGTTTGGCAGAGTTACATGTTGAAGAACATGTTTGAGAAGCAAAACACGTTTCGGACTTCAAAATCTCATTTTATCATCCGCATCTCTCACTTTAGACTGTTTTGAACGTTTTTTGAGAGAGTTGAGATTTTACTTTTGATATAATGACTCAAAATGGTTCCCCATGTAAGTTTGTATTAATTACATGTTGAAGAGCATCTTTGTGAGACAAAACCTGTTTCGGACGCCAAAATCTCATTTTATCATCCGAATCTCTCACTTTAGACAGTTTTGACAGTTTTGAGAGAGTATTGAGATTTTAGTGAGATCTATTTAACTAAAAATTTTCCCCACTTACTTTTGGACCAATTACATGTTGAAGAACATCTTTGTGAAGCAAATCCCATTTCGGACTCCAAAATTTTATTTTATCATCCAGATCTCTTACTTTAGACAAATAGGACAGTTTTGATTGAGTATTGAGATTTATGTGAGACATAATGCACCAAAATTGTTCCCTACATACGTTTGGTTGAATTACATGTTGAAGAACATGTTTGAGAAGCAAAACACGTTTCGGACTTCAACTAATACTGTTTTGAACATTCTTTGAGAGAGTTCAGATTTTACTTTTGATAGAATTACTCAAAATGGTTCCCCATGTAAGTTTGTATTAATTGAATGTTGAAGAACATCTTTGTGAACCAAAACCTGTTTTGAAATCCAAAATCTCATTTTATTATCCGGATCTCTCACTTTAGACAGTTTTGACAGTTTTGAATTAGTATTCAGATTCTAGTTTGATATAATGAACTAAAATTGTTCCCCACATACTTTTGGACCAATTACAAATATGACAGTTTTGACAGAGTATTGAGGTTCGTGTGAGATATAATGCACCAAAATTGTTCCCCATATACGTTTTGTTGAATTACATGTTTGAGAAGAAAAACCCATTTCGGACTCCAATATTTCATTTTATCATGCAGATCTCTCACTTTAGACTGTTTTCAACGTTCTTTGAGAGAGTCGAAATTTTATGTTTCATATAATGATTCAAAATGGTTCCCCACTTAAGTTTGTATTAATTACATGTTGAAGAACAACTTTGTGAACCAAAACCTGTTTCGGAATCTAAAATCTCATCTTATCATCCGGATCTCTCACGTGACACAGTTTTGACAATTTTTAGAGAGTATTGAGATTTGTGTGACGACCCGAACCAGAATCTGATGCATATTCTGCACCATTCTCGAGATTGAGTTTAGTCGCAGTTTATTGTCGTATTTGTGGTTTGCCGATTCGATTCGCGACTATGTTTTCGGTCGAGAATTTGGGTTAAGTGTCTTCACAGAAGTTGTAGAGTACGTGATTTCGAGCTTATGGGCGGTTCCGGAAGATTTTTCCGATAACCAAGGAATATTTTATGATTATTCGAAGTTTCGGTGTTCGACGAGTTTATCCGATTGTTTCGAGCTTATCCGAATCATTTCTTATATTCATTTTGGACCGTCGATCGACCCGAGGCGCGAGTATAAATATCGGAAATAGTCGTAAAATCGTCGAAAATTTCAGATTGAGCTTTGACTTGCTTTGACTTTCCTATTTTGGAAAGTTGACCGTTGACCACAAAGGGAAAGGTTTCCCGTTTCGGCTTCAACTTCCGACGACTGAATTCCGGCCATCTCCGGCCAAGTGAAGGGTAAGGTTTCCTTCCTATCATGATTTCGAGTGAGTCTAGCTTTGGTTTGATGGGAATTGGTGAGGTTTGGAGGGAGTTCGATTAAGGCCGAGTTGGGGAAATTCGACGGTGACGGTGGCGGTGGTTCCGGCAAGTGTTGGTGGTGGGGCTGTTGGGGGTTTTGCTCCCCACTCCTCGGTGGTGCTTCCTGGTGGTTTGGTTTAGGACGAGGAGGTGTTTTGAGGTGAGTCCGATTAGGTTTTCGGTGGGTTAACCTGTTTGGATTTTGGATGAAATTGGCTATGTTAGAGGTTGAATTGGTATATGGTGCAGTTATAAAAGTGATTCGGTTTGAGATGGGCTTCCATTCTGGAGCTTCCTCGCCATGAAATTTCACTATTGACGGTGCGCCGCCACCGCCGGTGGCGGTCAACGGTGGTCAACGGCGGCGCTCCGGCAAGAAAAGTCAACTTTTCAGATTTCGACGTAATTAATGTCATTTTTCTCGTAATCGCGTCCTGGTTATCGTACAGAGGTTTTCAGTCGAGATTTCGAGTGGGGATTTCAGAATTTCCGTTGTACATTTTGTACCGCATTGCATATTTCCGGGAACGGTTGGTTTCCGTGATTCAGTATAGGGTTGAGAACTATGATTTTGATCAGTTATGTTTTTGTGATTATTCAGGAGATCGAGATCGAGATCTGGATCGTGATCGTGCTTCAGGCGAGGGATCTTCCGCCGGACCACGAGTTTAGCGCGAGTGCGCGTTACGCGAGTCAGTGAGTGGACAGTTTATTTTCACGGAATTATTGCGAGTCCTTTATATACGTTTTATGAACTTGAGCATGCAGTATGATTATGGTTTTACGAGTATGAGATTTCATACGAGATTATGTTTAATATGAGCATGTGTTTTACGATTATACGATTATACTTATACGAATATACGTATACGAGTATACATACATCTATATGTTATTTCATGCATTTGCATCGAATTGTTTATGATTTGATTTACATAGAGTACAGTCTCAGTTACGTAGTTGTATCGATACACTTTGCCTTTCGGTTGATCCCCGATGGTAGGCCGCCAGGAGGGGCAGTACCCCGACCTGACCGGTGAGGGGCAGTACCCCGGAACCGAGGCCATTTCTGGCTATGGATCACGTGGAAGTCAGGGACTCCGTGATTCCGACTGTACTAGCACGGATGTGTCCATGAGTGACCCCGTGAGATTTTCCTTGCATGCTCTGTACGTGAGTGGTAGTCAGCGTCTCCTCACGTACTATTTGATTTTCATGTATTTGACTCGCATATGATTTTATACGTATATTTTAATTGGTGAAAGACATTTATTTTCGTCCACTCACTCTAACATGTTTATTGTCTTTCCCCTGGGATTTTCGGTTTCGGTGCCCAGTTTTCAGTTCAGGTTTGGTGTTTCACGTCGCGGTTTGGAGGCTAGTGATCAGAGTTACCTGTGCTTACCAGTAGGTTCTTGTTTCGCCTACTGATGTGTATATTGTATATGTTTTACTTTAGAGGTCACTTTGATACATTCTGATACTTGTTTATACGGATTTTCTCGGATATATATATATATATACTACAGTACTGCTTACTGTTTATGATTCATATATTGATGTTGAGAAATCTGGATGGGATTGGTGCCCACGGTTTGGCTTTTGTGGCATAGGATGAAGTGTTATTTTCTGGGTGCAGGTTATGGCAATTCCACATTAGTAACGAAACTCTGCCGAAATTTTGGAAAATTTTTGTTGGTTCGTATTTTCGAAAGGGTTTCATTCCGGTTTAGGTAACTGAATCGGGATTGGGTCCTTTCAATTTGAGTGAGATATAATGAACTAAAATTGTTCCCCACATACTTTTTGACCAATTACATGTTGAAGAACAACTTTATGAAGGAAATCCCGTTTCGAACTCCAGAATCTAATTTTATCATCCAGATCTCTTACATTAGACAAATTTGACAGTTTTGATAGAGTATTGAGATTTGTGTGAGATATAATGCACCAAAATTGTTCCCCACATACGTTTGGTTTGTGACGACCCGGACCAGAATCAGCAGTATGATTAGCTTGATCGATGAGTTTGTGCGTAGTCGCAGATTTGCGACAGTTATTTGAATCGTCAGGATCGTTAACGACTAAATTATTGGCCGAGAAATGGAGCTGGGTTCTTCTCGAGAGTCGTTGTACGTGTGATTACGAGTTCGTGGGCGGTTCCGGATCGTTATTTGGACGACCGAGGAATTAGTTATGAATATTTGAAGTTTCGACGGAAACGGATTTAAATGGCGGGTTTGTTCGCGACTAAATCACCGGACGAGAATTTGGTTCCGGCTTCTTCACGGAAGTTGTTCAGAATTTAATTTCGAGTTCGTGGGAACTTCCGGTGCATGATTTTGAGTTACAAAGATTTAGTTGTGATTATTTCCGATTGTGATGGTTTAACCGATTTAATTATAAGTTGATTGGAACAGTTGACTTTTTATCCGTTTGGCCGATGTGTTTGACTTTGGGTGATTGATCAACGCATTTCATACTTGATTCTTAACGCAATTCTCTCTACATTTAACTTTGTTTTATGCTTAATAAATATGTTTCTAATTTACTTTATGCTTTTAGGTAGAAATAAAGGAGAAAATAATAAAGGAGGAGTTTTGGAGCTAAAAGCGTATTAAGGAGGAAGTTCTCAAATCCGGAGAAGAAATGGTCCGAGGAATGGTCTTCAAATGGTTACTAAAATGCATTCCCATATGGTGTCAAGAATTGAAGACCAAATGCCAAAAGAAATGGATACCAAAATGGTGGACAAAAAGATGAAGACATTTCTCCTGCGCGACCCAGGAAAGAGCAAATATGGCGGAATATATGGAGCATATAATGGACGAATTTTGGAGGATATTCCATGAAGATAAATACCTGATTTGAGGGCCAAAATATGTGCAAGAATATGGTATATTCGGCCAAGAATTATTAGGGAATAAGGAATGCAAGATTTGAAGATATGAAGATTTCCTTTTCCTTGAAGAAGAAGAAAACAGGGCAGCCAGGTCACTTAACTTCTAAAATCCGTAGTAAATCCAATTCAATTCCAAATATGGCGTTCCTTATATGGATTTTATAGCCCTTTGAATAAGCTTTCCAATGAAACAAGAATCGGAATTTTCCAAGATCTGAAACTCCGGGAAAACGCGTTTGAAGACAGACTGTCAGATTTGCCCGGGTACATAAGGAAAGTCTTGTTTTGGTAGGAAAAGCCCTACTCTTCTCCTATATAAAGGGGAGCTCGACTCATTCATCCTGATCACTCATTCTAGACTTCTAAGCTTGCCAAAGATCAGCTCCTCAACCTCCAAACACTCGGCCATCCCCCCAAAACCCGAAACACCACCAACTTCATCCCGTAAACACTCTCCTCCACCTCAAGAAGGACTTTGCTCGCTTTGGCTGGAAATTCTTGGGCTCGTCATCAACTAAGGAGTAGCTACACTTGAAGATTTGCGGTGCGCTTTCACGGAGTCTAAAAGTGTAACATGACCCCTTTTTATTTTGTTTCGGTTTTTGTTTGGATTTCCTTTGTTTGTATTTTGAGAACAAGTTTTGATAAGAGGCTTTATATTTCTAAATTCTTCTAAGTTTCTTCCATGTGTTTTTAACTTTGATTCGAATACATGTGTGTGCTTATATGTTCTTAATGCTTGAAACTGTTTTTAAGTAGATACTCGCTTTGGTTCTCTTTTAAGCATGTTTCACGAACTAATAACAAAGATAAAATTGGATTAGAGAGTTAGCTCGCTTTGGTTGCTGTCTTGTTCAATTATAAGCATGTGTGTGTGTTTTGATTAGAGTTAGGAATTTCGTTGACACTTAGGGAGTCTAGGTATAAAACGGCAAAGGATGAAAGAATGCGTCGATCACATGTATATAATAGTTTAGTGTTTATTTTCGGTTTAGTAAGCATGTTTAGGGTTCTTTGTTCTTGTTTGTTTTCTACTTGTCTATGAGTGAAGCATGATAGAACCTAGGATTTCTCTATATGTTTACTAACCATTTTCTTTCTTTATTTTCGTAGATTATAAATAACCAACTTTCAAACCCCCCTTTCAAACCTTAGCGTAAATATGCATGCACCCTCAATCCCCGGTTAAGAACGATACCCTATTTACCAATGCTACATCTACACAAAAGGGTTTTAATTGTCTACGCGTTTTTGTTGATTGTTAAGTGTTAATTTAATGGTTGCAAATGCGTGTATCAATTTTGGCGCCGTTGCCGGGGATTGTAAAGAATTGTGTGTTTATGCTTGTAAATATGTGAAATTGTGTAAATAGGTATATATATGTAAAGTGTCGAAAATTTTTATACATGTTCATAATACGTTCCATTCTAACTTTTTGTTTTTGCAGCCATGTAAATAGGTACATATTAAAGGAAGTCTTCGATTTGCATTGAGTACGCAAGTTTGGTTGATTAAGTCTCACTCATTGGAATAGATGGCGCCTCTTTTTCTTGTTTATCTCCTTAACCCCTCGTGATGTGTGGATTTCATCACCGCACACCATAACCTAAGTGAAGTTATGGACATGAGGTTGAGGGCGGAGTCTACAAGAACTTGAGGGAATGTCTTTCTCGAGATTTTGGCTGAATGTCGGACATGGTGTCTAGAAACGGGTTATGACTGGTGACAGGTTCTGGATCTAAGAAAGACTTGCATCAATGGAGTATATACCAATGATCCGGTGAGTGGATGAATACTTGTCTTTGAGTAAGAAATCTTTGGTAACTTGGTGTCTAGAAGGTGACGGTTTCTATGACGGGTTCTGGATCCGAGATCTCAAATCGGTCCTGCCTCTCGTGGTCTCTCTTGCCAACTGGCCAAGCTTATTAAAGTTGCCCAAAGAAGACAAGGACTAAATCTACTTTCCATGATCGGTAAGCCTCGGGATGCATCGTCGAAATTAGTCCTGCCTCTCGCGTTATCTCTATCCCCAACTGGCCATGTTTTTCGATTGAACCAAGGCCGATTGATTGAGAATGTACATTTTATCGCGCGGGTCGCACGTCCAATGAAAGACCTAAAGGCTAAACGAACGTATTCTCTTTAAATTGAAGGCGAAAATCAATGAACAAAAATACTTGTGCATATTACTTGTAAAATTTCGTGTGCATTAAAACTTGTAAAGAACTAACCATATTGCATTAGCTTGCATAACCTACCGGCGGCTTTGTGATGCTCGGATTTCACCACCGGGTACCCTAACCTAAGTGAAGTTAGGGACATGAGGCCAAACGTATGGTCACGTTGCATCATGTATTTAGCACGTAACTTTGTGTGTTTTCTGCAGGTTTCTAACGTTTTCTCTTATGCATTCATACCATTTTCACGTAGGATCCCTTATGTGTGCATTTAAAATCCTTCTAAGTGCATCCATCGTGATTAATGTTATACTTGCATAAATTTCGTGTGCATATGTGTGTTCTAACTTGTTTATAAATGTTGCATTGTATATATATGTCTAACTTTGCAGAAAACGTGTGTACATGTGTTTATAATTCATTCTATGCATTTCGTGTATATTCTAGACATTGCATCTATATATCTAAGCATCACATCCATTTCATACAATCTATGTCCTATATTTATATAATGTGCACTTTGTTTCTATGTGTTTTATGATTTTGTGTGTTTTTGTGTGTTTTCTTCCTTTCTTTTTTGTTTTCCACGTTTTGGTGAAGTATCATGCATTCATTGTGTATTCTTTTGATACTAACACTTGTTCTTTAGTGGTGGTGTAGCTTCAACGTATGAACGATCTCAACGTACATTACAACACTCGACTACAAGCACGTCGTTCTGCACAAACGTCCGAGATCATTTTAGACCAACCTACTATTGAGGACGGTTCTGACTCTCCACGTTCATCCCATCACTCCACCGAGCACTCACAAGAAGAAGAGCAAGACATGGCACACAACAACCCACCGAATCCTCCCAACAACGAGAGGCGATCTCTTCGCCAACGTACTTGCTCCACCGAATGGAGTAGCGGTCCTTCGTGCATTCGATTTCCAGAACCTCAAGAGGACAAGAAGGACATTGAGTTGAAGAGTGGCTTCTTACACCGTTTACCAATCTTCCATGGGCTATCCAACGAAGATCCAAACATGCATCTCAAGCAATTTCAGTTCATTTGCATGAGTATGAAACCTTCAGATGCCGATGAAGAACTCTTCAAGCTCAAGGCATTCCCGTTTACTTTGATTGATAGAGCTCAATCTTGGCTTTTGGAACTCCCGCCTAACCACATCACGACTTGGAAGCAACTTGCGGACCTGTTCTTGGCTAAGTACTTTCCGGCCTCAAAGATCACTGTTTTGAGGAAGAAGATCACGGGAATTACACAAGCATCGGATGAGTCCTTTGGCCAGTATTATGACCGTTTCAAAGTTCTATGCGCCACCTGCCCTTCCCATGGTTTTTCCGAGACAAACCTCATGAACTACTTCTATGATGGTTTAAAGCCGATGGATAGAGAGCTTCTCGATGCCGCTGCAAATGGAGCATTCATGGATTTAGATGAGACGGAAGCTCGAACTTTGTTGGAAAACCGAGCCAATAATGATGCTCAATATGGGATGGCTCCACGGAAACAAGTGAATGAAGCTAGCTCAACACAAGTGAAGGACGAGAAAATTGACAAACTAGCATCTATGCTAGAACAAGTGCTCGAGCTAGAGACAAAGAGAGCCAAAGCAGCTCAAGGACCAACGTGTGGAGTATGTCAAATGCAAGGGCACTATAATGATCAATGCCCTAATGTGGTGGAACAAAATGGAGATCCAGAGCAAGTCAATGCAATTGGAGGATATCAAGGTGGCCAACGTTACAACAACTATAACAACAACAATTTTGGCAACCGAGATCATCCGGGTTTCAAATGGAGTAGCACTGAGGGATGTCTAAACCCTCCGGCACCTAATCAAGGCTACCAACGTGCTCCATTTCAACCTAGGCCGCCATTTCATCAAGCTCCAACGCACCAAGCTCCTCCGGTCCAACAATTTACAAATCCGGACTATGACAAGATGTTCTCACAATTGTCCGCTTCAACACAAGTTCTCTTGGAGGGACAAGCAAAGCAAAAGGAGACCTTGGATGGCCATGGCCGAGACATACAAGAGATGAAGAAACAAATGGGCCAAATCGTGGACTTTATGGGCCAATTTCGAGATTCCGGCCATCTTCCACCTCAACCACAACCACCAAATCGGAATGTGAGTGCAATTATTACGAGGAGTGGAAGAACTTTGGCATCTCCTTTACCAAAGACAAGCTCGGCACCTCCTCACACCATTTTTGAAGAGGAAGACTTAGAAGAAGATCTGGCCACTAAAGAAGCCGAGAAGAATGTGGCTCCTCACGCCACTAAGGCACAACCCTCATCATCACAATCAGCCCCAAACAAAGGTATTAACCCTATCCCTTCAAGTTCGGCTAATACTAATGCTTCGTTTGCTCGTGCACCCTTCCCACATAGGTTGACGAAATCTAAGAGAGATGATCAATACGAAGACATCTTGGACATCTTTCGGAAGGTGCAAGTAAATCTGCCCTTGATCGAGTGCATAAAGCAAGTGCCTATATATGCAAAATTTCTCAAAGAGTTATGCACCCAAAGGAGGCAAACGAGAGCGAAGGAGGTTGTGAAGGTGAATGCAACCGTTTCAGCGGTTTTACAACGTCGGTTACCCCCCAAATTGAAGGATCCGGGGAGCTTTTCTGTTCCTTGCGTGATTGGTGACAACAAATTCGAAGATGTTATGCTAGATCTTGGTGCATCCATCAACGTAATGCCTTATTACTTATATGCATCCATGGATTTAGGCGAGCTCAAACAAGACAACGTCATCATTCAACTAGCCGACCGTTCGCATAAGTATCCTAGGGGATACGTTGAAGATGTTCTTGTGCAAGTCAACAACCTAATCTTTCCCGCTGATTTCTACATTGTTGACATGGAAGAGAGTTCATTGAACACCACGCCATTACTTCTTGGACGCCCTTTCATGAGGACTGCAAGAACGAAGATTGATGTTTTCGAAGGAACGTTTTCCATGGAGATCGATGGAGAAAAGATTGAATTCAACATCTTAGATGCCATGAAGGTTCCCACGGCAAGTGTCAATGCAATATTTTCGATGGATATGGTAGAAGAAGCTGCTCAACAACACTTAGACACCATTGGAGATGATGTGCTCGACATTGCCATACAAGAAGGAGCGGGGCTGACTCGACTCGGGAATGAAGCCCTTTTTGATGCACTCATCGAAATTTTGGAGCCAAGGATCCTCGCGATGGCTATGGCACTCAATGAAGCTCCACGGATTGCAAATAGGCCACCTCCAATTCCGTTGGCCTATGGAGAAAACAAGCTTGTTCCATCCGTGATTAAGGCACCGGAGTTAGAACTCAAAGTGTTACCGGCTCATTTGAAGTATGCGTACTTGGGAGAGAATGACACTTTGCCGGTTATCATTTCATCCTCATTAGAGGAAGAACAAGAAGGCAAGCTCATCAACATGCTCAAACGTCATAAAACAGCAATTGGATGGACCCTTGCCGACATCAAAGGCATCAATCCGGCCACTTGTGTGCATCGAATTCTACTCGAAGATGGGGCTAAACCTTCGAGAGAAGCTCAAAGAAGACTCCATCCACCAATGATGGAAGTTGTGAAGAAGGAAGTTATCAAGCTCTTGGATTGTGGCGTCATATATCCAATTCCGGACAGCCGATGGGTCTCACCCGTGCAAGTTGTTCCTAAAAAGTCCGGAATCACCGTGGTAAAGAATGCGGAAAACGAATTGGTGCCACAAAGAACCGTAACCGGCCATAGAGTTTGTATCGACTATCGGAAGCTCAATGCCACCACTCGCAAGGACCACTTCCCCTTGCCATTCATTGATCAAATGCTCGAGAGGTTGGCGGGACATGAATATTATTGCTTCCTCGATGGATATTCCGGTTACAACCAAATCAGCATCGCCGAGGAAGATCAAGAGAAAACAACGTTCACTTGCCCATTTGGAACGTTTGCATATCGACGGATGCCATTTGGACTTTGCAACGCACCAGGTACTTTTCAACGTTGCATGCTTTCAATTTTTTCCGATTATATAGAGAAGATAATAGAAGTTTTCATGGATGATTTCAGTGTCTTTGGGAAAAATTTCGATGCATGCTTAGATAACTTAGAACTAATTTTACAAAGATGCGTTGAAACGAACCTAGTGCTTAATTGGGAGAAATGCCATTTTATGGTTACTCAAGGGATAGTTTTAGGGCACATAGTTTCAAAAAGGGGAATAGAAGTTGATAAAGCAAAAGTAGATCTTGTGCGGTACTTACCCTCTCCGACTTCGGTTAGAGAGATACGTTCTTTTCTTGGCCATGCAGGTTTTTACAGGAGATTTATCAAGGACTTTTCCCAAATATCTCGCCCCTTGTGCAAGCTTTTACAAAAGGACACTCCCTTTGTGTTTGATGATGAATGCCGAGATGCATTTGACAAATTGAAGGAGCTTCTCACAAGTGCTCCTATCCTTTGTGCACCGGATTGGTCCCTACCGTTTGAATTGATGTGCGACGCATCCGACTACGCCGTTGGAGCTGTCTTGGGACAAAGGAAGGACAAGAAGCCCTACGCCATTTACTATGCTTCTCGAACATTGGACGATGCTCAAAGCAACTATACAACAACCGAAAAGGAGATGCTCGCTGTGGTGTTTGCACTTGACAAGTTTCGATCATACTTGTTGCAAAGCAAGGTGATTGTCTACACGGACCACGCTGCATTGAAGTACTTGATGGCGAAAAAGGATGCCAAACCACGACTCATTCGTTGGATACTTTTACTCCAAGAATTCGACATAGAAGTGAAGGATAAGAAGGGAGTAGAAAACGTGGTGGCAGACCACTTATCTCGAATTGTACATGATAAGGAGACGGTGGCAATTGAGGAAACATTTCCGGATGAACAACTCTTCGGACTTCAGGTAAGTACCTTGGAAACTCCTTGGTATGCGGATATTGTGAATTATTTAGTTACCGATAAGTTTCCACCTCACATGCATAGTGTCCAACGCCATAAACTTAGATCAATTGCTAAACATTTCATTTGGGATGAGCCTTACTTGTGGAAACAATGTTCTGACTTAGTAATTAGAAGGTGTGTCCCCGATTGCGAATTTGAGTCTATTCTTAAGTTTTGTCATAACGATGCATGTGGAGGTCATTTTGGTTCTAGAAAAACAGCCTTGAAAGTATTAGATTGTGGATTCTTTTGGCCTAATATTTTTCGTGACTCTCATGAATTTTGTGCTAAGTGTGATAGGTGCCAACGATCCGGCAACATTGGACCACGTGATGAAATGCCACAAAAGTATATGCTTAATGTCGAAATTTTTGATGTTTGGGGCATTGATTTTATGGGACCATTTCCCATGTCTAACGGTTATACTTACATCTTACTCGCTGTTGATTATGTGTCGAAATGGGTGGAAGCAAAAGCCACCCGTACTAATGATTCGCGAGTTGTTGCAGATTTCCTTAAAGCTCAGATTTTCACACGACATGGAATGCCTCGCGTTCTAATAAGCGATGGAGGAAGTCATTTTTGCAACAAGACAATCGATGCATTGATGAAGAAGTACGGCATCACCCACAAGGTCTCTACACCTTATCATCCACAAACCAATGGATTGGCGGAAGTATCCAATCGCGAAATCAAGAAGATCTTGGAAAGAACTGTCAAGCCAAATCGCAAGGATTGGAGCCAATGCCTTGATGACGCATTATGGGCCTATAGGACGGCATACAAGACTCCCATTGGCATGTCCCCTTATCGATTAGTCTACGGGAAAGCATGTCATCTTCCGGTGGAATTAGAACATAAGGCATGGTGGGCGGTCAAGAAATTCAATATGGATCGTGACGAGGCTGGTTTACATCGGAAACTCCAACTTTGTGAGCTCGAGGAAATCAGGAATGATGCATTCGACAATGCTTGGATCTATAAGGAGAAAACAAAAGTATTTCACGACAAGCGGATCCGGAGAAAGGAGTTCCTAATCGGCCAAGAGGTATTACTCTTTAACTCGCGCCTTAGACTTTTTCCAGGTAAGCTACGCTCCAGATGGGATGGACCCTTCATTGTCACCGAACTCTTTTCCCATGGAGCTATAAAAATCAGGAGTCCAACAACCGGGAACGAATTCAAGGTCAATGGTCATCGTCTCAAGCCTTATCATTCGGCCATCAAAGAGGAAGTGGTGGAGGAAGAAGCTCTATTCGCACCGGCCACATCACACACAACATAAGAAATCTCACGTCTAGGCTGTAAGACGTTAAAAAACAAGCGCTTCTTGGGAGGCAACCCAATGGAGGAAATCGCCAAGGATTTGTTCTCTCCTCCCTTATCTTTTTAATTTCATTGCTTATTTACTTTCCTTAGCTAAAAATTTTCGTGGGACTCTCTCTTCATACGAAATTCTATGATTCCCTTAAATACATTGAGGACAATGTAGAGTTTAAGTGTGGGGGAGGGGTTTACAACTTTATTTAAGTCATAAATTGTTAAAACCGGGCGGACAATGGAACTTTCCGACGGATGATGCCCTAAAAAAAAATTGTTTTCAAAGAGTCTTTTTCGTTTTTAGGATGCCCTTAGTTAGTCTATGATGAAAATGGACGGAAACAGAATACATATGGCGATGAATAAGCACTAAACTGTTTTCGTGTGATAAGTGAGATATTTTGATTGTCATAACATGTAGTGGATATGGTTTGATTAAACATGGTACAGATTTCGCATGTTAGAATAAGTTTTAAATCATACAAACCTTAAAGTGAGTTTTTGAGCCTACACTACTTCATTTGAGAGTGAATTTCGTGCATATGGTTTTCAAAAACAAAACATGCTTCATCTAATTACTTGCCATAGATTTTAATGAACTAGAGATTACTAGAACTTGCTCAAGTAGATTTACAACGCTTTTAAGTTGATATATGCTCTGATTTTGGATATGATTAAAGGCAAATTAGGTTACCACCACTAAACCAAATGGCCTTGTGTCCCATTGTGCGCACGAGTTGCGACACCCCTAGATTAACCCCTTTGAGCCCACGTTTAGCCTTTCTTTCATTACCACATTATATCTAAACACTTAGCCTAGTGTAGAGTTCCTACCCTTGTTCTAAAAGACTTGGTGAAGAATTTCGAAGCTAGCACAATAAAAGTGGCGTGAAGATGTGTGTATAGGGATAGACTTGTCCAACAAATTTTGTATTTGAATGCCAAAATTTTCGAGATAAAAAAAGAAATAGAAGAAAAATGTATAAAGATCTCGAGGCATTGTGTTTAGATTGTATAAGTTTGGATTAATGTCCCCTATACTTATGAATCTGGAGATTGCTACGAATTGAAGGCCCAAAAGTGAAGAAATATGGCCTTTGTCCTGTTCATAAAGCTCAAAGGAAGTTGAGAATGAAGTTAGGGCCCAAAAAGATGAAAATTGGCCCCGATCTTGAAAATTTGACACATAAAGAAGTGTAGAAAGGATGAGCCACGAATTCAAGAAGTTTTAAGTGCTAAACTAAGTCTTTTGAACGTTTTTACACCACCACTTATCTAAATTTCGAATGCCTTAGCCTTAGCCCCATTACAACCTTTCTAAAGTCCTTTATGATCCTTAAGATGAGTAGCCTTCGATTGGTTGAGTAAGTTACATGAGTAAGCATATGGTTTGGTTCATTTGTGCAAGTAATTATGAGGTATTTCGATAAAATGCATATATATTTTGAGTGAACCTCTTTTCATGAGAGAAAATATGATGAGTGCATCCATGTGAGATTGATTTAAACTTTTTCGAAACATGCATAGCTTTAACTTCACCATTGTTTTCTCCAAGTCCTACTTGTTCATGACATGATCATATTTCTCTTATCTATCGAAAATTGTTGAACTTTAAATTCTAAAATCGTGTGATTCCATCGCCATATACTTAAGAAAATTTCTGAGACAAATTTTGCTAAGGGCTTAGAAGTTGTTTTTATTTTATTTGAGTCCATGAATTTTGTTCAACGTAAAGGCTAGCCTCATCGTTGGAATTTTGTTGCTTGCCTTCTCGTTTCCTTTATTTTAAGTTTTTGCTAGGGACTAGCAAAGTTTAAGTGTGGGGGATTTTGATCAACGCATTTCATACTTGATTCTTAACGCAATTCTCTCTACATTTAACTTTGTTTTATGCTTAATAAATATGTTTCTAATTTACTTTATGCTTTTAGGTAGAAATAAAGGAGAAAATAATAAAGGAGGAGTTTTGGAGCTAAAAGCGTATTAAGGAGGAAGTTCTCAAATCCGGAGAAGAAATGGTCCGAGGAATGGTCTTCAAATGGTTACTAAAATGCATTCCCATATGGTGTCAAGAATTGAAGACCAAATGCCAAAAGAAATGGATACCAAAATGGTGGACAAAAAGATGAAGACATTTCTCCTGCGCGACCCAGGAAAGAGCAAATATGGCGGAATATATGGAGCATATAATGGACGAATTTTGGAGGATATTCCATGAAGATAAATACCTGATTTGAGGGCCAAAATATGTGCAAGAATATGGTATATTCGGCCAAGAATTATTAGGGAATAAGGAATGCAAGATTTGAAGATATGAAGATTTCCTTTTCCTTGAAGAAGAAGAAAACAGGGCAGCCAGGTCACTTAACTTCTAAAATCCGTAGTAAATCCAATTCAATTCCAAATATGGCGTTCCTTATATGGATTTTATAGCCCTTTGAATAAGCTTTCCAATGAAACAAGAATCGGAATTTTCCAAGATCTGAAACTCCGGGAAAACGCGTTTGAAGACAGACTGTCAGATTTGCCCGGGTACATAAGGAAAGTCTTGTTTTGGTAGGAAAAGCCCTACTCTTCTCCTATATAAAGGGGAGCTCGACTCATTCATCCTGATCACTCATTCTAGACTTCTAAGCTTGCCAAAGATCAGCTCCTCAACCTCCAAACACTCGGCCATCCCCCCAAAACCCGAAACACCACCAACTTCATCCCGTAAACACTCTCCTCCACCTCAAGAAGGACTTTGCTCGCTTTGGCTGGAAATTCTTGGGCTCGTCATCAACTAAGGAGTAGCTACACTTGAAGATTTGCGGTGCGCTTTCACGGAGTCTAAAAGTGTAACATGACCCCTTTTTATTTTGTTTCGGTTTTTGTTTGGATTTCCTTTGTTTGTATTTTGAGAACAAGTTTTGATAAGAGGCTTTATATTTCTAAATTCTTCTAAGTTTCTTCCATGTGTTTTTAACTTTGATTCGAATACATGTGTGTGCTTATATGTTCTTAATGCTTGAAACTGTTTTTAAGTAGATACTCGCTTTGGTTCTCTTTTAAGCATGTTTCACGAACTAATAACAAAGATAAAATTGGATTAGAGAGTTAGCTCGCTTTGGTTGCTGTCTTGTTCAATTATAAGCATGTGTGTGTGTTTTGATTAGAGTTAGGAATTTCGTTGACACTTAGGGAGTCTAGGTATAAAACGGCAAAGGATGAAAGAATGCGTCGATCACATGTATATAATAGTTTAGTGTTTATTTTCGGTTTAGTAAGCATGTTTAGGGTTCTTTGTTCTTGTTTGTTTTCTACTTGTCTATGAGTGAAGCATGATAGAACCTAGGATTTCTCTATATGTTTACTAACCATTTTCTTTCTTTATTTTCGTAGATTATAAATAACCAACTTTCAAACCCCCCTTTCAAACCTTAGCGTAAATATGCATGCACCCTCAATCCCCGGTTAAGAACGATACCCTATTTACCAATGCTACATCTACACAAAAGGGTTTTAATTGTCTACGCGTTTTTGTTGATTGTTAAGTGTTAATTTAATGGTTGCAAATGCGTGTATCAGTGATTTTGGAAGAATATGTCGAGACGAGTTTGTGGCCGCGAGAATTATCGGAATCGGAATTACGACAAGAAAGTTACGAATAATTGAAGTTTGCCGAAAAGCATGTTTGTTGGTTTCCTTATTGGGAAAGTTTCCATTTTGAGCATGTATATAAATAGAAGGTTTCCTTAATTGGCAAGTCAACATTTCATTTAATTCTTTGACCGGTCAACTTAGTTTGACCGAGCTGTGGAGAGGTGGTGCGACGCCGTACGGCTCGCCGGCGGCAAGGGAGGTTCCGGCCACCCCACGGCGTGGGGGTGGTCTTGTTCTTTTCGTCTCGAGGTCCCGAGCTCACCCCGGCCTCATTTTCCGGCATGGGCCACGGTGGAGGAAGAACTTTCGGCGGGAAAATGGAGGAAAACTTTGTAATTCGGGTTTCGTGATTCGGACCGAATTGAGCTGGAATTTTGGGTGGGCTTTGTAGCTCTCATCACTAGCAAGCTACCATGTAAGTTTGGAGTCCTAATTTTGATTGTGGAAGGAGAATTTTGGATTTGAAATTTGTGTGTACATTCGGTTTATCGTGAAATTGACCTAGCTAGAGTGAGAATTGGTCTTCGTTGTAGTTGACAAAGTTTCTCAGTGGATGATTTGGAGTGGAATAGGGGTGGCTCCACCGTGAAATTTCACGTCCGGCGGCGGCGCCGCCGTGGACGGCGGTCAACGGTGGTCAACGGTCAAAGTTTGACTTTTTCGGACTTTCGACAAGTTGCATGTCATTTGACTCGAAATTGCGCTCCGATCACAGTGGGGAGGTTCGTTTTTCGAGTTGAGCGTCCGAACGTAAAGCGAGGTATTGAGGTGTTATATATGGATTTTCGACGATTCGTCGACTTTGAGTTACGTGTTTCCGAGAACGGTGGTTTTTCGTGAATTGTTTTATATCGTCGAATTATGATTATGAGATATGGATTTTGTGAATATTCAGGGGTTCGTGGTCGTTTGTTTGGCGAGGGACATTCCGCCGGATCACGGGTTAACGCGATACGCGTTACGCCAGTCTGTGAGTGGACATTTATTTTCATGGATTGATTGCGAGTCTTTTATTTATGATTTACGAACTTGAGCATGCATATTGATTATGATTTTACGAGCATGTGTTTTACGATTATGCATATACGAATATACGTATACGAGTATACATGTGTATATACTATGTTTTAATCATGTGCATAGAAAGATTTATGATTTGGTTTTCACAGAGTACGGTCGTAGTTTATGAGGTTGTATCGATACACTGCATCCTGGCTGATCCCCGAGGATGTACCAGCTAGGATCACATGTGGGCTAGGGACCCCGTGGTTCTGGATCACGTGTGGGCTAGGGACCCCTTGGTTCCGACTGTGCTGTTGCAGCTAGGATCACGTGTGGGCTAGGGACCCCGTGGTTCTGACTGTGAGATTTTACTTGCATGCTCTGTTTACGAGTTGGAGTCAGCGTCTCCCCGTATACTATTTGGTTTGATTTATTATATTTCGACTCGCATATGTTTTATAACATATATTATTTGGTGAAAGACATTTATTTTCGTCCACTCACTCTAACGTGTTTCATGTCTTTCCCCTGGGCTTTTCGGTTTCCGTGCCCAGTTTGCAGTTCAGGCTCTGCTGTCGCACGTCGTGGTCGGAGGCATAGTCCTCGAGCTACTTTGTTTCATCCAGTAGGTTTATTGTTCTACCTACTGTGGTATGCGTATATGATTATGTATTAGAAGTCGCTCTGAGTTTCCTATTGAATATGTTATACGATTTTACCCGGATTTCAGTAAAGTATATATTATATGTATTGTTCACTTTACTGTTGATATATTGAGAAATCCGGATGGGATTAGTGCCCACGGTTTGCTTTTTGTGGCATAGGATGAAGTGTATTTTCCGCGTGCAGGTAATGGTAATTCCACGCTAGTAAAGAAACTCTGCCCAAATTTTGAAAAGTTTTTGTTGGTTCGTGTTTCCGAAGGGGTTTGATTCCGATTTAGGAAGATAAATCGGGGTTGGGTCCTTTCATGGTTGGAGAACATGTTTGAGAAGAAAAACCCATTTCGGACTCCAATATCTCATTTTATCATGCGGATCTCTCACTTTAGATTGTTTTAAACGTTTTTTGAGAGAGTCAAAATTTTACGTTTAATATAATGACTCAAAATGGTTCCCCACTTAAGTTTGTATTAATTACTTGTTGAAGAACATCTTTGTGAACCAAAACCTGTTTCGGAATTCAAAATCTTATTTTATCATCCGGATCTCTCACTTGAGACAGTTTTGACAGTTTTGAGAGAGTATTGAGATTTGAGTGAGATATAATGAACTAAAATTGTTCCCCACATACTTTTGGACCAATTACATGTTGAAGAACATCTTGATGAAGAAAATCCCGTTTCGGACTCCAGAATCTAATTTTATCATCCAAATCTCTTACAGTAGACTAATTTGACAGTTTTGACAGAGTATTGAGATTTCTGTGTGATATAATGCACCAAAATTGTTCCCCACATACGTTTGGTTGAATTACATGTTGAAGAACATGTTTGAGAAGCAAAACCCGTTTCGGACTACAAAATCTTATTTGATCATCCAGATCTCTCACTTTACACTGTTTTGAACGTTCTTTGAGAGAGTTGATATTTTACTTTTCATATAATCACTCAAAATGGTTCCCCACAAAAGTTTGTATTAGTTACTTGTTGAAGAACATCTTTGTGAACCAAAAATGTCCGGACTCCAGATTCTAATTTTATCATATGAATCACTCACTTTAGACGGTTTTGAAAGAGTATTGCGATTTGAATAAGATATAATGAATTAAAATTGTTCCCCACATACTTTTTGACCAATTACATGTTGAAGAACATCTTTGTAAAGTAAATCCCGTTTTGGACTCCAGAATCTAATTTTATCATCCAGATCTCTTACATTAGACAAATTTGACAGTTTTGATAGAGTATTGAGATTTGTGTGAGATATAATGCACCAAAATTGTTCCCCACATACATTTGGATGAATTACATGTTGAAGAACATGTTTGAGAAGTAAAACCCGTTTTGGACTCAAAAATCTCATTTTATCATCTGGATCTCTCATTTTAGACTGTTTTGACCGATCTTTGAGAGAGTTGAGATTTTACTTTTCATATATTGACTCAAAATGGTTCCCCACAAAAGTTTGTATTAGTTACAAGTTGAAGAACATCTTTGTGAATCAAAACCTGTTCCGAACTCCAGAATCTAATTTTATCATCCAGATCTCTTACATTAGACAAATTTGACAGTTTTGATAAAGTATTGAGATTTGTGTGAGATATAATGCACCAAAATTGTTCCCCACATACGTTTGGATGAATTACATGTTGAAGAACATGTTTAAGAAGTAAAACCCGTTTCGGACTCAAAAATCTCATTTTATCATCTGGATCTCTCATTTTAGACTGTTTTGACCGATCTTTGAGAGAGTTGAGATTTTACTTTTCATATATTGACTCAAAATGGTTCCCCACAAAAGTTTGTATTAGTTACAAGTTGAAGAACATCTTTGTGAACCAAAACCTGTTCCGGACTCCAGATTCTAATTTTATCGTTCGGATCACTCACTTTAGACAGTTTTGAGAGAGTATTGTGATTTGAATGAGATATAATGAACTAAAATTGTTGCCCACATACTTTTGGACCAATTACATGTTGAAGAACATCTTTGTGAAGCAAAATCTATTCCGAACTCCAGAATTTAATTTTATCATCCAGATCTCTTACTTTAAACAAATATGACAATTTTGATAGAGTATTGAGATTTGTGTGAGATATAATGCACCAAAATTGTTCCCCACATACTTTGGTTGAATTACATGTTGAAGAACATATTTGAGAAGCAAAACACGTTTCGGACTCCAAAATCTCATTTTATCTTCTGGATCTCTCAGAGAGTTGAGATTTTACATTTGATATAATGACTCAAAATGGTTCCCCATGTAAGTTTGTATTAATTACATGCTGAAGAACATCTTTGTGAACCAAAACCTGTTCCGGACTCGAGATTCTAGTTTTATTATCCGGAGATCTCGCTTTAGACAGCTTTGATAGGGTATTGAGATTTGAATGAGATATAATGATCTAAAATTGCTCCCCACATAGTTTTGGACCAATTACATGTTGAAGAACATCTTTGTGAATCAAATCCTGTTTCAGACTCCAGAATTTAATTTTATCATCCATATTTATTACTTTAGACAAATTTGACAGCTTTGATAGAGTATTGAGATTTGTGTGAGATAAAATGTACAAAAATTGTTCCCCACATACGTGTGGTTGAATTACATGTTGAAGAACATGTTTGAGAATTAAATCACGTTTCGGACTCCAGAATCTCATTTCATCATCCTCATCTCTTACATTAGACAAATTTGACAGTTTTGTTAGAGTATTGAGATTTGTGTGAGATATAATGCACCAAAATTGTTCCCCACATTCGTTTGGTTGAAGAACATGTTTGGGAAGCAAAACCTGTTTCGGACTCTAAAATCTCATTTTATCATCAGGATCTCTCACTTTAGACAATTTTGAAATTTTTGAGAGAGTATTGAGATTTGAATTAGTTATAATGCACCAAAATGGTTCCCCACATACGTTTGGAGGAATTACATGTTGAAGAACATCTTTGTGAAGCCAAACCTATTTTGGACTCCATAATTTAGTTTTATCATACAGATCTCTTACTTTAGACTGTTTTGATTATTTTGGGAGAGTATTGAGATTTTACTGATATATAATGAACCAAAATTGTTCGCCATATATGTTTGGATGAATTACATGTTGAAGAACATCTTTGTGAAGCAAAACCTGGTTTGGACTACGCAATCTCTTTTTATCATCCAGATCTCTCTGTTTAGACTGTTTGACTATTTCAGAGAGTGTAGAGATTTGACTGACATATAATGAACCAAAATTGTTCTCCACATATTTTTCGATGAATTACATGTTAAACAACATCTTTGTGATTTGAAATCCGTTTTGGACTCCAAAATCTCATTTTATCATCAAGATCTCTCACTTTAGACTGTTTTGACGATTTTGGGAGAGTATTGAGATTTGAGTGAGATATAATGAACCAAAATTATTCCCCACATACTTTTGGATCAATTACATGTGGAAGAACATCTTTGTAAAGCAAATGCCATTTCGGACTCCTGAATCTAATTTTATCATCTAGATCTCTCTCGTTAGACTGTTTTGACAGTTATGATAGAGTATTGAGATTTGAATAAGATGTAATGCACCAAAATGGTTCCCCACATACATTTGGTTGAATTACATGTTGAAGAACATGTTTGTGATGCAAAACTCGTTTAGGACTCCAAAATCTGATTTTATCATCCGGATCTCTCACTTTAGACTGTTTTGACCGTTCTTTGAGAGAGTTGAGATTTTACTTTGATATAGTCAATCAAAATTGTTCCCCACATACGTTTGGATATATTACATGTTGAAGAAAATTTTTTGTGAAGCCAAACCTGTTCCGGACTCCAGATTCTAATTTTATCATCGGGATATCTCACTTGAGTTTTTTTTTTCAGTTTTAGGAGAGTATTGATATTTGAGTGACATATAATGAACTAAAATTGTTCCCCACCTACTTGATGACCAATTACATGTTGAAGAACATCTTTGGGAAGCAAATCCCGTTTCGGACTCCATAATCTAATTTTATCATCCAAATCTCTTAGTTTAGACAAATTTAACAGTTTTGATAGAGTATTGAGATTTGTGTGAGATATAATGCACCAAAATTGTTCTCCACATACGTTTGGTTGAATTACATGTTGAAGAACATGTTTGAGAAGGAAAACCCATTTCGGACTCCAAAATATCATTTTATCATCCGGATCTCTCACTTTAGACTGTTTTGACCGTTCTTTGTGAGAGTTGAGATTTTACTTTTCATATAATTACTTAAAATGGTTCCCCACAAAAGTTTTTATTTATTACATGTTGAAGAACATCTTTGTGAACCAAAACCTGTTTCGGACTCCAAAATCTCATTTTATCAGATCTCTCACTTTAGACAGTTTTGAGAGAGTATCGAGATTTGAGTGAGATATAATGAACTAAAATTGTTCCCCACTTACTTTTGGACCAATTACATGTTGAAGAACATCTTTGTGAAGCAAATCCCGTTTTGTACTCCAGAATTTAATTTTATCATCCAGATCTCTTTCTTTTGAATGTTTTGACTATTTTAGAGAGTATTGAGATTTTACTGACATATAATGAACTAAAATGGTTCCCCACATACGTTTGGATGAATAACACGGTGAAGAACATCTTTGAGTTGCGAAACCCATTTCGGACTTCAGAATCTCATTTTATCATCCAGATCTCTCACTATTGAATGTTTTGACTATTTTTGAAAGTATAGATTTGACTGACATATAATTGACCAAAGTGGTTTCCCACATACTTTTGGATGAATTACATGTTGAAGAACATGTTTGAGAAGCGAAACTCGTTTCGGACTCCAAAATCTCATTTTATCATCCGAATCTCTCACTTTGGACTGTTTTGACCGTTCTTTGAGAGAGTTGAGATTTTACTTTTGATATAATGACTCAAAATGGTTCCTGATATACGCATTTTATGCTCGATTCTTAACGCATTTCCCTTTACGTTTAGCTATGTTATAATCTTAATTTTTATGTTTTTCTTATTTAGTTTGTTATTTTGAGGTTATTTACGGTGGAGATGAATAACGGCGCAATTCGGAGGAATTTCGGCGATTTTGCGATTTTTGCGATTTTGGACCACCGGGAATGGGCTGGCCCAAAAAGCATTTTTTGGGCCCATTTCTCAAAGTTTGTTTTGGCCCAAAAACCAGCCCAAGCCCATTAATTTTGGCATGGAAGCAACTTGGGGAAGAGGAAAAGTCAAAGTTATCAAGCTTGGTGACAAGGCTTAGTGACTAAGCTTGTGATCATCACAAAAGATGACTAAGTGTGTGACTTGCCATGGTGACTCTTGCTTAGGGTTCACAAATGGTGACTTGCCATGGTGACTCTTGCTTTTTGATGATCACACTTGGTGACTAAGGGAGTGACTTGCCATGGTGATTATTACTTGCATTTAATGAAAGAGGCAAGGTGGAAGAGAGAAGAGCAACATCCCTTGCCTATAAAAGCCAAGGAGGCAGCCATAAAACAGATCATCTCTCATTTACTAGCCAAAGCTCTACACAAATACTCATCCACCATAAACACTTGAAGGTTCACATCCAAAGCCGAAGCACATCCAACCTCCATCCTTGCCGAAGCAACCACACTCCATCCAAGCCGAAGCAAACATCCTCCATCCTTCACAATACGCTAAGTCCCTTGTGAAAGAAAGCCATCTCCACCGTAGATCATCAAGCATTCAAGACAAAAAGTGTAACCATGATCTTCACTTTCATAGCTTTTGCTTTGTATTTGAATCTTTTGATGTATTGGAATACTTTTATGTATCAAATGAAGAATAAGTTTAGATTTGTGTTATATGTTCTTAAACCGATTTGTGAATTGCATGTGTTTATGATTTCTAGCCTTTTATGCATGTTTGATACAATCTTAAAGCTTCGAAAGCATGTGGTAGAAAATACGCTAAGTCACTCTCTTTCGCATGTTTCGATGATCGTATGTTGTTTAGGATGTTTATACGCTAAGTTGCATTCCTACTCAATTATCAAGCATGTATATTTAGTTGGAAGTTATGAATTTCGTAACTTACAAAAGGTTTGATGCATGAAAAAGGGTAAGGTTAAAAAGATGAGATGATCACTTGTAATTAGTAGTGTAACTTCTTATTTTTAGTAAGCATAATTAGACTTTGAAGTTTCTTGATTGTTAACACTTGTCTATGAGTAAAACATGTTAGATGCTTAAGAGTTTTTGTTGTGTTTGCATGTTTTCGCACTTTGATTTAGTAGGACATTTAATCAACCAATTTCCAATCCCCCCAAACATTTAAATTTCCTCTTATTAAACGAAACCATGCATGCGCCCTTAATTCCCCGGATAAAGAACGATCCCTACTCGCCAATATTATAAATGACAAAAGAAGGGTTTAAATTGCAATGCGCGTAATCTGTGTTTTTAGGGTCTACTTTGTGTTAACGTTAAATGCATGTTTTGCGCGTATTAGCAAGCTAGCGAAATGGAGCACGCTAACGCCATCGGTGGATATCAAGGAGGCCAACGATACAACAACTACAACAATTTCGGCAACCGAGATCATCCATGCTTTCGATGGAGCAGCAATGAGGGAACTTTGAATCCTCCGGTACCTCAACAAAGCTACCAACGCCCTCCATTTCAGCCTAGGCCACCGATGCAGCATGGTTCTTCATCTCAACCCTTCACAAATCCGGATTATGACAAGATGTTGTCACAACTTTCGGCCTCCACACAAGTTCTCCTTGATGGACAATCGAAGACCAAGGAGACATTGGATTCTCATGGCCGAGACATCCCCGAAGTGAAGAAGCAACTTGGCCAACTTGTTGATTTCATGGGACAAATCAAAGAAACTGGTCGGCTTCCACCTCAAACCACTCCTAATCAACGAAATGTGAATGCCATTGTTACAAGGAGTGGGAAGATACTAGAAGAACCAAAGACCAAGAGATCTCATCTCGATGAAGTCACCATTGAGGACATAACCAACGAAGAGGAAGATGAGATCGACCCGGCAGCTCAAGAAGCCGAGAAGAAGTTGGTGACGCCTATTGTCACCAAGGCACAATCCCATCCACAACCCACCCCAATCAAAGGTAAAAGCCCTATTCCTTCAAATACGGTTATTACTAATTCTCCGTTTGCTGTTGCACCTTTCCCTAGCAGATTATTAAAATCAAAGAAGAAAGATGATCAATATGAAGATATCTTGGACATCTTTCGAAAGGTGCAAGTGAATTTGCCCTTGATCGAGTGCATAAAACAAGTGCCAATATGCGCGAAGTTTCTAAAAGAATTATGCACACAGAGGAGGCAAACACGAGAGAATGAGGTTGTGAAGGTGAATGCAACCGTTTCGGCGGTTTTGCAACGACGGCTACCCCCAAAACTGAAGGATCCAGGGAGTTTTGCAGTTCCCTGCGTAATTGGTGACAAACACTTCGATGACGTGATGCTTGATCTTGGAGCCTCCATCAACGTCATGCCTTACTACCTCTATAAGTCGATGGAGCTTGGGGATCTCAAGCAAGACGGTGTTGTCATCCAACTAGCCTATCGTACACACAAGTATCCAAGGGGATACGTAGAAGACGTTCTTGTGCAAGTCAACAACCTGATTTTTCCAGCGGATTTTTATATCGTTGACATGGAAGAGAGTCCTTTGAACACCACACCATTGCTTCTTGGACGACCCTTTATGCGGACTGCAAGAACGAAGATAGATGTTTATCAGGGAACTTTCTCCATGGAGATTGATGGAGAAAGAATCGAGTTCAACATATTAGACGGGATGAAATTTCCGATGTCAAGTGTGGCTTCCGTCTCAACATATGATCTCGTAGATACCTTAGCACAAGGCCACCTTGACACCATCAATGATGATGAACTCGACATGGCCATCAAACTCGGGGATGACGCCCTTTTCGAGGCCTTAATAGAGCTTAAGCCTCGAATTCAAGAAATGGCCATGGTTCTAACTAACGCACCACGAAAAGTAAGTTTTTCTCCCCCTTTACCAATTACTTTTGGTATTAATAAAATTGTTCCCTCCATCGTAGAAGCTCCAGTTTTAGAACTCAAGCTATTACCGGATCATCTAAAGTATACGTACTTGGGCGAGCATGAAACCTTGCCGGTAATTATTTCGTCTGCGTTAGAGGAGGAGCAGGAGGAGAAACTCGTGAGTGTACTCAAGAGGTACAAAACCGCAATAGGTTGGACGCTTGCGGATATAAAGGGAATTAATCCAGCAACCTGTGTGCATCGGATTTTCCTAGAAGAAGGCACCAAGCCCACAAGGGAAGCACAACGTCGGCTCCACCCTCCCATGATGGAGGTGGTAAAAAAGGAGGTAATTAAACTCATGGACTGTGGAGTTATTTACCCTATTTCTGATAGCTGTTGGGTTTCCCCTGTGCAGGTTGTACCTATGAAATCTGGAATCACCGTCGTCAAAAATTTGGAGAATGAATTCGTGCCACAAAGGACAATCACTGGACACCGTGTGTGCATTGATTACAGGAGGCTCAACGCCGCAACTTGCAAGGATCATTTTCCATTACCGTTCATAGATCAAATGCTGGAAAGGTTAGCCGGCCATGCATTTTACTGTTTTCTCGACGGATACTCCAGCTACAACCAAATTAGCATTGCGGAGGAAGATCAAGAAAAGACAACGTTCACATGCCCTTTCGGAACGTTTGCATACCGCCGAATGCCATTTGGATTATGTAATGCACCAGGTACATTTCAACGCTGCATGCTCTCAATTTTTTCCGATTACATTGAAAAAATTATTGAAGTATTCATGGACGATTTTAGTGTATTTAGGAGTGATTTCGATGCATGTTTAAACAATTTAGAAACTATTTTACAAAGATGCGTTGAAACCAACTTGGTGCTTAATTGGGAGAAGTGCCATTTCATGGTTGCACAAGGGATCGTGTTAGGTCATATTATTTCTGAAAAAGGATTAGAAGTTGATAAATCCAAAGTAGATCTTGTGCGTCACTTACCCTCTCCAACTTCGGTTAGAGAGATACGTTCTTTTCTTGGACACGCAGGATTTTATCGAAGGTTTATCAAAGATTTTTCCCACATCTCTCGCCCGTTGTGTAAATTGGTGCAAAAGGAGACTCCGTTCGTATTTGACGAGGAATGCAACGCTGCCTTCAACAAGTTGAAGGAACTTCTCACGAGCGCTCCTGTTTTGAGCAGCCCTGATTGGTCTCTACCATTTGAACTCATGTGCGACGCCTCAGATTATGCCGTAGGAGCTGTTTTGGGTCAGCGGAAGGACAAGAAGCCTTATGTAATTTATTACGCCTCGCGGACGCTTGATGAAGCTCAAAGAAATTATACCACCACCGAGAAGGAGTTTCTTGCAGTGGTTTTTGCTTTAGATAAATTTCGGTCTTATTTACTTCAAACTAAAGTAACTGTGTATACTGATCATGCAGCTTTGAAGTACCTAATGCTAAAAAAGGACGCAAAACCAAGGCTTATTAGATGGATACTTCTACTCCAAGAATTCAACATCGAAATCAAGGATAAGAAGGGAGTAGAAAATGTTGTCGCTGACCACCTATCACGCTTGATAGGTGAGAATGAGACTGTTGAAATTGAGGAAACTTTTTCGGATGAAAAGCTCTTCGGAATTGAGGTAACTGTTTCGGAAACTCCATGGTATGCAGATATCGTTAATTACTTAGTTACCGGTGAGTTTCCATCTACCATGCATAAATTTCAGCGTGACAAACTTAAACATAATGCTAGAACTTTTATCTGGGATGAGCCTTATTTATGGAAACAATGCTCCGATTTAGTGATTAGGAGATGTATCCCAGATAGTGAATTTAAGCCTATTCTAGACTTTTGTCACAATGAAGCATGTGGGGGACATTATGGTTCGAGGAGGACTGCCCTTAAGATTTTAGATTGCGGTTTCTTTTGGCCTAGTTTATTTCGCGATGCTCATGCATTTTGTGCTACATGTGATAAGTGCCAGAGATTCGGTAATTTAGGACCTAGAGATCAGATGCCACAACACTACATATTTAATGTCGAGATTTTTGATGTGTGGGGTATTGATTTTATGGGACCAGTTCCTCCCTCCAATGGTTATACGTATATTTTACTCGCAGTAGATTATGTTTCAAAATGGGTGGAGGCAAAGGCCACCCGTACTAATGATTCACTAGTTGTTGCAGATTTCCTACGAACTAACATTTTTAGTAGATTTGGAATGCCACGAGTTCTAATTAGCGATGGAGGAAGTCATTTTTGCAACCGCACGGTGGAAGCATTGATGAGGAAGTATGGCATAAAACACAAGGTTTCCACACCATACCACCCTCAAACAAATGGAATGGCTGAAGTTTCCAACCGTGAGATGAAGAAGATTTTGGAACGAACCGTCCGCCCAAACCGGAAAGATTGGAGTCAGTGCTTAGATGATGCATTGTGCGCTTACAGGACTGCCTACAAGACCCCCATTGGTATGTCACCTTTCCGATTAATTTATGGGAAATCGTGCCATCTTCCGGTTGAATTGGAGCACAAGGCATGGTGGGCCGTGAAGAAATTCAACATCGATCGAGATGCAGCAGGTTTGTATCGGAAGCTACAACTTTGTGAACTTGAAGAGATCAGAAATGATGCTTTCGACAATGCGTGGATTTACAAAGAGAAGACGAAAAAGATCCATGATAAGATGATTCGCGGGAAGAGTTTTGAAGTTGGGCAGAAAGTATTGCTTTTCAATTCAAGACTTAAGCTCTTTCCGGGAAAGCTTCGCTCTCGATGGATGGGGCCATTCATAGTTGCTCAAATTATGCCTCATGGAGCAGTTCTCATTCGATCAATAGACAAGGGCAGTGAGTTCAAAGTAAATGGCCATCGCTTGAAGCCCTATTTTGAGGCATTTGCGGAGCATAACGTGGAGGAGATGCAACTCCAAGAACCGGCCATCTCGAAAGCAAAATGATGCATCACGTCTAAGCTTTAGACATAAAATGAGCGCTCATTGGGAGGCAACCCAATAGAGAAGACGACAACAGATTTGTTTTCTTCTCCTCCTTTTAATTAATTTAATGGCTTTTTCATTTTAAATTAGAATTTTCGTAGATCCTATACTCCATGTTTAAATTCTATACTTTTACTTCAGTACATTGAGGGCAATGTAGAGTTTAAGTGTGGGGGAAGGGTTTACAATTTAATTGTGTCTAAATTAGTGTATTTCAGAGTCTTTAGGATGCCCTTAACTAGTCAATGATGAAATTGGACCAATACGAACACATATGGCATATGAATCACATGCATCGAATTCTTGTGCTAATTGAGATATTCTATATGTTTTTAACATGTAGTAGATATGAATTGCAAAACATGGTACAGAAATCGCATGCTTGAATAAGTTTTTAACCATATGAACCCTATGTGAGCTTTTGAGCTATCTGTTCTTTATTCGAGTGAATATACATTCATTTCGTAGCTACTAGCTTATATATGCCTCATTTGATTGCTTGCCATAGATTTTAATGAACTATAGAATGCTAGAACTTACTCATGTCAATTTGCAAAGCTTTTAAGTTGATACATACTTTGATTTTGGAAATGATTAAAGGTATTTAGGATTTTCCACCACTTCGCCAAATATCCATGTATCCCATTTGTACGCATGAGTTGCGACACCCCTAGATAAACCAATTGAGCCCACGTTAAGCTTTTCTTTCATCACCATATGTACCTAAACACTTACCCTAGTGTAGAATATCCTTACCTTGGTTCCAGAAACTTGGTGAGAATTTTTCGAAACTAGCACATAATATGATGGTTTGGTAAGAAAGATTGAAAGAGTTAATGTGAGTAAGGGGAAAAACTTGTCCAAATAACTTAAAAAGTATGAGATTGCCAAAAAGAAAAGAAAAATATATATATATATATTTGTGAGAATGAAAAGAAAAAAATTATATATCTCTCATGGCAATGTGTTGTGTTCTAAGTATAAACCCTTTGGATTAATGTCCCCCTTATTTGCGGATTTGGAGATTACGACAAATTGAAGGCCCAAAAATAGAATAAATATGGCCTTTGTCCTGTCCGAAAAGCTCAAAGGGTAGTTTAGATTGAAGTATACGTGGTAACATTCATGTGGAGATGGAGGACGAATTTGGTGCTAGACTAAGTCGTTGGAACGTTTTTATCACCACATATCTAAAATTCGAATGCCTTAGCCTTAACCCCATTACAACCTCACTAAAATCCTTTATGATCCTTAAAATGAGTAGCTTTCAATTAGTAGAGTAAGTTACATGAGTAAGCTTATGGTTTTGGTTCATTTGTGCAAGCAATTAACTCCATTCATGAGGTTTTCGTTTAAATTCATATACACTTTAAGTGAACCCTTTTTATGAGTGAAAAATATGATGAGTGCATCCTTGTGAGTTGATTAAACCTTTATTCAAAGCATGCACAGCTATAACATAACCATTGTTTTCTCTATGTCTTACTTGTTCATTACATAATTATGTCGCAATTATCTCTTGAATTCTTTGAGCATACAAGTTGAAAATCATGTGAGCCATCGCCATACACTTAAAATTCTGAGACAAATTTTAGCTAAGGGCTTAGTTGTGTTCTTTCTTTTGTTTTAAATTCATAGAGAGTCTTAGTTTAACTTAGTGTTTGCTAAGGGACTAGCAAAATCTAAGTGTGGGGGAATTTGATATACGCATTTTATGCTCGATTCTTAACGCATTTTCCTTTACGTTTAGCTATGTTATAATCTTAATTTTTATTTTTTTCTTATTTAGTTTGTTATTTTGAGGTTATTTACGGTGGAGATGAATAACGGCGCAATTCGGAGGAATTTCGGCGATTTTGCGATTTTTGCGATTTTGGACCATCAGGAATGGGCCGGCCCAAAAAGCATTTTGTGGGCCCATTTCTCAAAGTTTTTTTTGGCCCAAAAATCAGCCAAAGCCCATTAATTTTGGCAAGGAAGCCACTTGGGGAAGAGGAAAAGTCAAAGTTGTCAAGCTTTGTGATCATTACAAAGGGTGACAAGGCTTGGTGACTCTTGCTTTTGATCATCACAAATGGTGACAAGCCTTGGTGACTCTTACTTGTGATGATCACAAGTGGTGACTAGGGGAGTGACTTGCCCTTGTGATTATTGCTAGCATTTAATGAAAGAGGCAAGGTGGAATAGAGAGTGAGCATTTCCCTTGCCTATATAAGACCAAGGAGGCCAGTCATAATACAGATCTCCCATTTTACAAGCCAAACCTCTACACAAATACCTCTCCTCCATAAACACTTCAAGGATCCTCTCCAAGCCGAAGCATTCCAGCCTCCGAAGCCATCAGATCATTCACAATACGCTAAGTCCCTTGTGAATGAGAACCACCTTCAAGAAGTCATCAAGCATTCAAGACAAAAAGTGTAACCATGATCTTCAATCTCTTGTCTTTTGCTTTGTATTGGATCACTTTGATGTATTTAATGAAGAACAAGTTTGGATTTGAGTTATATGTTCTTAAGTCTTTTCGTAAATTGCATGTGTTTATAATTTCAAGCCTTTTATGCATGTTTGATACAATCTTAAAGCTTCGAAAGCATGTGTTAGATAATACGCTAAGTCCCTCTCTTTCGCATGTTTCGATGATCGTACTTTGTTTAGGGTGTTTAGACGCTAAGTTGCATTCCTACTCAAATATCAAGCATGTATATTTAGTTGGAAGTTATAAATTTCGCAGCTTACTTAGAGTATTTAGGCATGAAAAAGAGTAAGGTTAATAAGATGAGATGATCACTTGTAATTAGTAGTGTAACTTCTTATTTTTAGTAAGCATAATTAGACTTTACGGGTTCTTGATTGTTAAACTTGTCTATGAGTAAAACATGTTAGAAGTCTAGGAGTTCTTGTTGTGTTTGCATGTTTTTGTACTTTAATTTCGTAGATTAATTAACCAATTTCCAATCCCCCCCAAACCTTTAGATTTCTGCTTTAACGAAACCATGCATGCTGATACGCGCAAAACATGCATTTAACGTTAACACAAAGTAGACCCTAAAAACATAGATTACGCGCATTACAATTTAAAACCCTTCTTTTGTCATTTATAATATTGGCGAGTAGGGATCGTTCTTTATCCGGGGAATTAAGGGCGCATGCATGGTTTCGTTAATAAGCGGAAATTTAAATGTTTGGGGAGATTGGAAATTGGTTGATTAATCTATGAAATTAAAGTACAAAACATGCAAACACAACAAAAACTCTTAGACTTCTAAAATGTTTTACTCATAGACAAGTTTAACAATCAAGAAACCTTAAAGTCTAATTATGCTTACTAAAAATAAGAAGTTACACTACTAATTACAATTGATCACTCATAATATTAACCTTACCCTTTTTCATGCATCAAAGCTTTTGTAAGTTACGAAATTCATAACTTCCAACTAAATATACATGCTTGATATTTGAGTAGGAATGCAACTTAGCGTATAAACATCCTAAACAACATATGATCATCGAAACATGCGAAAGAGAGGGACTTAGCGTATTATCTACCACATGCTTTCGAAGCTTTAAGATTATATCAACCATGCATAAAAGGCTAGAAATCATAAACACATGCAATTTACATAAAGGTTTAAGAACATATAACACAAATCTAAACTTGTTCTTCATTAAATACATCAAAGTATTCCAATACATCAAAAGATTCAAATACAAAGCAAAAGATATGAAAGTGAAGATCATGGTTACACTTTTTGTCTTGAATGCTTGATGATCTTCGTGGAGATGACTTTCCTTCACAAGGGACTTAGCGCATTGTGAAGGATTGATGGATGGATGCTTCGGCTTTGGATGATGGATGGATGCTTCGGCTTTGGAAGAGAACCTTGAAGTGTTTATGGAGGAGGAGTATTTGTGTAGAGCTTTGGCTTGTAAAATGAGAGATGATCTGTTTTATGGCTGGCCTCCCTCTTATATATAGGCAAAGGAATTGCTCACTCTCTCTTCCACCTTGCCTCTTTCATTAAATGCTTGTAATAATCACCAAGGCAGGTCACTCCCCTAGTCATCACTTATGATCATCACAAACAAGAGTCATCAAGCCTTGTCACACCTTTAGTCACCATTGTGATGATCAAAAGCAAGAGTCACCAAGCCTTGTCACCCTTTGTGATGATCACAAAGCAAGAGTCACTAAGCCTAGTCACAAAGCTTGACAACTTTGACTTTTCCTCTTCCCCAAGTTGCTTCCATGCCAAAATTAATGGGCTTGGGCTGGTTTTTGGGCCAAAACAAACTTTGAGAAATGGGCCCAAAAAAATGCTATTTGGGCCGGCCCATTCCCGGTGGTCCAAAATCGCAAAAATCGCAAAATCGCCGAAATTCCTCCGAATTGCGCCGTTATTCATCTCCACCGTAAATATCTTCAAAATAACAAATTAAATAAGAAAAACATAAAAACTAAGATTATAACATAGCTAAACGTAAAGGGAAATGCGTTAAGAATCAAGCATAAAATGCGTATATCAAATTCCCCCACACTTAGACTTTGCTAGTCCCTTAGCAAACACTAAGTTAAACTAAGACTCTCTAGGAATTTAAAACAAAAGAAAGAACACAACTAAGCCCTTAGCTAAAATTTGTCTCAGAATTTTAAGTGTATGGCGATGGCTCACATGATTTTCAACTTGTATGCTCAAAGAATTCAAGAGATAATTGCGATATAATTATGTAATGAACAAGTAAGACATAGAGAAAACAATGGTTATGTTTATAGCTGTGCATGCTTTGAATAAAGGTTTAATCAATTCATAAGGATGCACTCATCATATTTTTCACTCATGAAAAGGGTTCACTTAAAGTGTATATGAATTGAAATGAAAACCACATGAATGAAGTTTGATTGCTTGCACAAATGAACGAAAACCATAAGCTTACTCATGCAACTTACTCTACTAATTGAAAGCTACTCATTTTAAGGATCATAAAGGACTTTTAGTGAGGTTGTAATGGGGTTAAGGCTAAGGCATTCGAAATTTAGATATGTGGTGATAAAAACGTTCCAACGACTTAGTCTAGCACCATATTCGTCCTCCATTTCCACTCGAATGTTACCATGTATACTTTAATCTAAAACTACCCTTTGAGCTTTTCGGACAGGACAAAGGCCATATTTGTTCTATTTTTGAGCCTTCAATTTGTCGTAATCTCCAAATCCGCAAATAAGGGGGACGTTAATCCAATTGGTTTCTACTTTAGAACAACATATTGCCATGAGAGATAATAATTTTTTTCTTTTCATTCTCTCAAATATAAATTTTTTTTTTCTTTTCTTTTTGGCAATCTCATACTTTTTAAGTTATTTGGACAAGTCTTTCCCCTTACTCACATTAACTCTTTTAATCTTTCCTACCAAACCATAATCTTATGTGCTAGTTTCGAAAAATTCTCACCAAGTTTCCGGAACAAAGGTAAGGATATTCTATACTAGGTTAAGTGTTTAGGTATATATGGTGATGAAAGAAAAGCTTAACGTGGGCTCAATTGGTTTATCTAGGGGTGTCGCAACTCATGCGCACAATTGGGATACATGGATATTTGGCGAAGTGGTGGAAAATCCTAAATGCCTTTAATCATTTCCAAAATCAAAGTATGTATCAATTTAAAAGCTTTGCAAATTGACATGAGTAAGTTCTAGCATTCTATAGTTCATTAAAATCTATGGCAAGCAATCAAATGAGGCATATATAAGCTAGTAGCTACGAAATGGATGCATATTCACTCTAATAAAGAACAGATAGCTCAAAAGCTCACATAGGGTTCATATGATTAAAAACTTATTCAAGCATGCGATTTTCTGTACCATGTTTTGCAATTCATATCTACTACATGTTAAAAACATATAGAATATCTCAATTAGCACAAGAATTCGATGTATGTGATTCATACGCCATATGTGTTCATATTGGTCAAATTTTATCATCGACTAGTTAAGGGCGTCCTAAAGACTCTGAAAAACACTAATTTAGACATAATTAAATTGTAAACCCTTCCCCCACACTTAAACTCTACATTGCCCTCAATGTACTAAAGTAGAAGTATAGAATTAAAAATGGAGTATAGGATCTACGAAAATTTTAATTTTAATACGCAAAAAGCCATTAAATTATTTAAAAGGGGAGAAGAAAACAAATCTGTTGTCTCCCTATTGGGTTGCCTCCCAATGAACGCTTGTTTTACATCGTTAGCTTTGGTCGTGATGCATCATTTTGTTTTTGAAATTGCCGGTTCTTGGAGTTGCATCTCCTCCACGGTATGCTCCGCAAATGCCTCAAAATAGGGCTTCAAGCGATGGCCATTTACTTTGAACTCACTGCCTTTGTCGATAGATCGAATGAGAACTGCTCCATGAGGTAGAACTTGAGAAACTATGAATGGCCCCATCCATCGAGAGCGAAGCTTGCCCGGAAAGAGCTTAAGTCTTTAATTGAAAAGCAATACTTTCTGCCCAACTTCAAAACTCTTCCCGCGAATCATCTGATCATGGATCTTTTTCGTCTTCTCTTTGTAAATCCACGCATTGTCGAAAGCATCATTTCTGATTTCTTCAAGTTCACAAAGTTGTAGCTTCCGATGCAAACCTGCTGCATCTCGATCGATGTTGAATTTCTTCACGGCCCACCATGCCTTGTGCTCCAATTCAACCGGAAGATGGCACGTCTTCCCATAAATTAATCGGAAAGGTGACATACCAATGGGGGTCTTGTAGGCAGTCCTGTAAGCCCATAATGCATCATCTAAGCATTGACTCCAATCTTTCCGGTTTGGACGGACGGTTCGCTCCAAAATCTTCTTGATCTCACGGTTGGAAACTTCAGCCATTCCATTTGTTTGAGGGTGGTATGGTGTGGAAACCATGTGTCTTACGCCATACTTCCTCATCAATGCTTCCACCGTGCGGTTGCAAAAGTGACTTCCTCCATCGCTAATTAGAACGCGTGGCATTCCGAATCTACTGAAAATGTTAGTTCGTAGGAAATCTGCAACAACTCGCGAATCATTAGCACGGGTGGCCTTTGCCTCCACCCAATTAGAAACATAATCTACTGCGAGTAAAATATAAGTAAAACCATTGGAGGGAGGAAATGGTCCCATAAAATCAATACCCCACACATCAAAAATTTCGACATTAAATATGTAGTGTTGTGGCATTTCATCTCTAGGCCCTAAATTACCGAATCTCTGGCACTTATCACATGCAGCACAATATGCATGAGCATCGCGAAATAAACTAGGCCAAAAGAAACCGCAATCTAAAATCTTAAGGGTTGTCCTCCTAGAACCAAGGTGTCCACCGCATGCTTCGTTGTGACAAAAGTCTAGAATAGGCTTAAATTCGCTATCCGGGACACATCTCCTAATTACTAAATCGGAGCATTGTTTCCATAAATAAGGCTCATCCCAGATAAAGGTTCTAGCATTATGCTTAAGTTTGTCACGTTAAAATTTATGTATGGTAGACGGAAACTCACCGGTAACTAAGTAATTTACGATATCTGCATACCATGGAGTTTCCGAAACAGTTACCTCAATTCCGAAGAGTTTTTCATCCGGAAAAGTTTCCTCAATTTCTACAGCCTCATTCTCACCGATCAAGCGTGATAGGTGGTCAGCGACAACATTTTCTACTCCCTTCTTATCCTTGATTTCGACGTTGAATTCTTGGAGTAGAAGTATCCATCTGATAAGCCGTGGTTTTGCGTCCTTTTTTAGCATTAGGTACTTCAAAGCTGCATGATCAGTATACACAGTTACTTTAGTTTGAAGTAAATAAGACCGAAATTTATCTAAAGCAAAAACCACTGCAAGAAACTCCTTCTCGGTTGTAGTATAATTTCTTTGAGCTTCATCAAGCGTCCGAGAGGCGTAATAAATTACGTAGGGTTTCTTGTCCTTCCGCTGACCCTAAACGGCTCCTACGGCATAATCTGAGGCGTCGCACATGAGTTCAAATGGCAGAGACCAATCAGGGCTGCTTAAAATAGGAGCGCTCGTGAGAAGTTCTTTCAACTTGTTGAAGGCAGTGTTGCATTCTTCATCAAATACGAACGGGGTCTCCTTTTGCAGTAATTTACACAACGGGCGCGAGATGTGGGAAAAGTCTTTGATAAACCTACGATAAAATCCTGCGTGTCCAAGAAAAGAACGAATCTCTCTAACCGAAGTTGGAGAGGGTAAGTGACGCACAAGATCTACTTTAGATTTATCAACTTCTAACCCTTTTTCAGAAATAATATGACCTAACACGATCCCTTGCGTAACCATGAAATGGCACTTCTCCCAATTAAGCACCAAGTTCGTTTCAACGCATCTTTGTAAAATAGTTTCTAAATTGTTTAAGCATGCATCGAAATCACTCCCAAATACACTAAAGTCGTCCATGAATACTTCAATAATTTTTTCAATGTACTCGGAGAAAATTGAGAGCATGCAACGTTGAAATGTACCTGGTGCATTACACAGTCCAAATGGCATTCGGCGGTATGCAAACGTTCCGAAAGAGCATGTGAACGTTGTCTTTTCTTGATCTTCCTCCGCAATGCTAATTTGGTTGTAGCCGGAGTATCCGTCGAGAAAACAATAAAATGCATGGCCGGCTAATCTTTCCAGCATTTGGTCGATGAATGGTAATGGAAAATGATCCTTGCGGGTTGCGGCGTTGAGCCTCCGGTAATCAATGCACACTCGGTGTCCAGTGATCGTCCTTTGTGGCACAAGTTCATTTTCCAGATTCTCGACGACGGTGATTCCCGATTTCTTGGGTACTACCTGCACAGGGGAAACCCAACGGCTATCAGAAATAGGGTAAATAACTCCACAATTCATGATTTTAATTACCTCCTTTTTTACCACCTCCATCATCGGAGGGTGGAGTCGACGTTGCGCTTCCCGCGTAGGCTTGGTGCCTTCTTCAAGGAAAATCCTATGCACACAGGTTGCTGGATTTATTCCCTTGATGTCCGCAAGCGTCCAGCCTATTGCGGTTTTGTACCTCTTGAGCACACTCACGAGCTTCTCCTCCTGCTCCTCTTCTAGCGCGGACGAAATAATGACCGGTAAAGTTTCATTCTCGCCCAAGTACGCATACTTCAGATGGTCCGGTAGTAGCTTGAGTTCTAAAACTGGAGCTTCTACGATAGAAGGAACAATTTTATTAGTACCAAAAGTAATTGGTAAAGGGGGAGAAAAGCTTACTTTTCGTGGTGCGGCATTTAGGGCCATGGCCATATCTTGAATTCGAGGCGTCAGCTCTAGCAAGGCCTCGAGAAGGGCGTCTTCCCCGAGTTGGATGGCCATGTCGAGTTCATCTACATTGATGGTGTCGAGGTGGCCTTGTGCTAAGGTATCCACGGGATCGTATGTCGAAATGGCAGCTACGCTCGACATTGGAAATTTCATCCCGTTCAGGATGTTGAACTCGATTCTTTCTCCATCAATCTCCATGGAGAAAGTTCCCTGAAAAACGTCTATCTTCATTCTTGCAGTCCGCATGAAAGGTCGCCCAAGCAGCAGTGGCGTGGTGTTCAAAGGACTCTCCTCCATGTCAACGATATAAAAATCCGCTGGAAAAATCAGGTTGTTGACCTGCACAAGAACGTCTTCTACGTATCCCCTCGGATACTTGTGTGTGCGATCGGCTAATTGGATGACAACACCATCTTGCTTGAGATCTCCAAGCTCCATCGATTCGAAAAGATAGTAAGGCATGACGTTGATGGAAGCTCCGAGATTAAGCATCACGTCTTCGAAGTGGTTGTCACCGATTACGCAGGGAACTGCAAAACTCCCTGGGTCCTTCAGTTTTGGGGGTAGCCGACGCTGCAAAACCGCCGAAATGGTTGCGTTCACCTTCACAACCTCCTTCTCTCGAGTTTGCCTCCTCTGTGTGCATAATTCTTTGAGAAACTTCGCGTATATTGGCACTTGTTTTATGCACTCGATCAAGGGCAAATTCACTTGCACCTTTCGGAAGATGTCCAAAATATCTTCATATTGAGCATCCTTCTTCTTTGATTTTAATAATCTGCTAGGGAAAGGTGCAACAGCAAACGGAGAATTAGTAATAACCGTATTTGAAGGAATAGGGCTTTTACCTTTGATTGGGGTGGGTTGTGGAGGGGATTGTGCCTTGGTGACAATAGGCGTCACCTTCTTTTTCTTGGCCTCTTGAGTTGCCGGATCGATCTCATCATCGTCTTCGTTGGTGATGTTCTCGATGGTGACTTCATCGAGATGAGATCGCTTGGTCTTTGGTTCTTCAAGTATCTTCCCACTCCTTGTGACGATGGCATTCACGTTTCGTTGATTAGGAGTGGGTTGAGGTGGAAGCCGACCGGTTTCTTTGATTTGGCCCATGAAATCAACAAGTTGGCCAAGTTGCTTCTTCACTTTAGTGATGTCGCGGCCATGTGAGTCGAGTGTCTCTTTTGTCTTCGATTTTCCGTCGAGGAGAACTTGTGTTGAGGCCGAAAGTTGCGACAACATCTTGTCGTAATCCGGGTTGGTGAAGGATTGAGATGACGAACCATGCTGCATCGGTGGCCTTGGTTGAAATGGAGGGCGTTGGTAGCTTTGTTGAGGTGCTGGAGGGTTCAAAGTTCCCTCGTTGCTGCTCCATCTAAAACCTGGATGATCTCGGTTGCCAAAATTGTTGTAGTTGTTGTACCGTTGGCCTCCTTGATATCCGCCGATGGCGTTAACTTGCTCCGGCTCGCTAGCTTGCTCCGGCAGTTGAGGGCATTGGTCGTTGTGGTGACCTTGTGATTGACATATGCCACAAACAGGCCGTTGAGTTGCCTTGGCTCTTGTTGTCTCGAGCTCTAAAACCTTCTCTAGCATATGAGCTAGTTTGTCGTATTTTTCGTCCGCGTCGGGTTTAGAACTTGCTTCACCGACTGCTCGTCTGTTGGACATTCCATATTGTGCATCATTATTCGCCCGATTCTCAAGAAGAGTTCTGGCTTCGATTTCGGTTAAGTCCATGAATGCACCGGTAGCTGCTGCATCTAGCAATTCCCTATCGATCGGCTTGAGACCATCGTAAAAGTAATTCATGAGATTGGTCTCGGAAAATCCATGCGATGGGCAAGTGGCACACAAAACCTTGAATCGGTCGTAATATTGGCCGAAGGTCTCGTCCGGTTTCTGTGTGATGCCAGTGATTTGCTTTCTCAAGACGGTGATCTTTGAGGCCGGGAAGTACTTCGCTAGGAACATATCCGCAAGTTGCTTCCATGAGGTAATATGGTTCGGCGGTAGTTCCATAAGCCAAGACTCGGCCCTGTCGATTAGGGTGAATGGGAATGCCTTCAGCTTGAAGAGCTCCGTATCAGCATCGGTTGGCTTCATGCTGTTACAAACAAATTGGAATTGTTTGAGATGCTTATTCGGATCTTCATTTGAAAGTCCATGAAAAATGGGTAGTCGGTGCAGGAAACCACTCTTCAGCTCGACTTCTTTCATGTTTTCCCCCGGTTGTGGAAAAGCAATGCTTGAAGGCCCGCTGCTCCATTCTGTTGAGCAGGTGCGCTGACGAAGAGACTGTCCTGCATTGGCCATGTTGACTTCTTGTTCTTCCGGTTCTGAAGTATGGTCGGTTGATGAGGCTGAACTATGGTCGGTTGATGAATGTGAAGACTCGGAAACTTCCTCGATGATGGGATAATCCAGGATGTCTGTTTGAGCTTTAAGTCTCGCTATTCTCTCTGCGATTTCCTCAAACTTTGTTCTAGATGGTCCAGGATTTCGATCGGACATTCATTAGCCTGAGCATCCACCAAAGACCAAGTGTCAGTATCAAAAAGAGTATGAAATGAATATAGGAATACTAATCAAAAACGTAAAGCATATTTAGAAAACAAAGCGAAATAAAAAAATAAAAATAGTAAAACTATCAAAACAAACTATAAACACTTACAAATACTTAAAAACTACTAAAACAATCAAGATTTATGATATTTAAGACACTAAATGTAATTTACCAAGTAATGCAAATGATTTAATTGATTTTAGGGGCTATGCACATGGATGTAATAAACTAAGACACATGTTTTCTGCAAATTAACACTATGTAATGCTAAACCTAAGAATTTAGTTAAAATATATATAAACAAGGTTCAAATACAAGCAAACAATAATTCACATTGAATTTATGCACAACACACTCTCATTAAATAAAATGCATCAAACAACAATCCTACGTGAAAAATGGAGTGAATGCATAAGAGAAATTGTTAGAACCTGCAGAAAACACACGAGTTACATGCTTAAAATATGAATGCAAAGAATGACCTCTTTTTCGGTCTTATGTCCCTAACTTCACTTAGGTTAGGGTACTCGGTAGTGAAATCCGAGTATCATAAAGCTTTAGAGAGGTTATGCAAGCTAAATGTAACGTTTGTTAGTCCTTTACAGATTTTAATGCAAAAAGGAAACACACAAATTTGACTAAGTATTATTTATTTCCTTTGGCCCCGATGGTACGTGGTGCAGAGGCTCTCGACTGTGCAATGGGTCTCGTTCATCCGAAGATGAAGTCTGATTCCAAGAGGTCTAAGCATGCTTAATCCGATATACCATCTGTTTAAAGGATTTATGTCGTATTTACTAAGTTTTGTATTTATCCGTATTCGTATGCACTTATGATTTACAGGGAGTACACGAAATAGTCTTTTAGTAAATTTCTTGGACGTGCGGCTCGTGCGCAAATGTATACTGACTCTCGCTAATTCAGCTTAGTTACGTTTAGAAATGGCAAGTAGGAATAGAGATAACGCGAGAGGTAAGGACTAATATTTAGAACAACCCGAGGCTTACTCGTAAGAGTATATACTCCAATGTTGTTCCTAGAGACACCCCGAGGCTAACCAGTTACGGTATATACTCCAATGGTGTTCTATTGCTTATCTCTGAAACCCGGCACCAATCATAAACCCGCTCACCATATCCAACAATCAGCCAAATTTTTGAGATAGTATATAATCTCAAGTCCTTAGTAAACTCCGCCCACAACCTCGTGCCCATAACTTCACTTAGGTTATGGCGTGTGGTGATGAAATCCACACTTCACGAGGGGTTAAGGAGATAAACCAGAAAAAGAGGCACCTCCCTATTTCCAAAGAACGAAACTTAAAAATCAAAACTCGTACTCAATGTAAATCAATTTAAGTACGTCTACGTTTTGATTGCGCCTAAGATTTAAAAGGAATACACGATTTAGTTATTGAGTAAATCTCTTGTACGTGCGGCCCGCGCGAAAATGTATACCAACTATCGTTAATTCTCGTAATTGTTGGAAATGACCAGTTGGCATAGATGTAACGCAAGAGGTGAGAACTAATTTCTGGGAACAACCTGAGGCTAACTCGTAAGAGTATATACTCCATTGTTGTTCTTAGAAACACCCCGAGGCTTACTCGTAAGAGTATATACTCCAATGGTGTTCTGTTTTCTTAGTTCAAAACCAATCACCATTCATAACCCTTCTAGACATCATGACCAATTATTACTCGAAATCACAAGATAGTATACAATCTCAAATGTTTGTAAACTCCGCCCACAACCTCATGCCCATAACTTCACTTAGGTTATGGCGTGTGGCGATGAAATCCACACTTCATGAAGGGTTAAGGAGATAGACAAACAAAAGAGGCACCACCTATTCCATAGAGATTTATTTAATAACTAAGTGCTAGTACTCAAATTAAATCAAAGACTATCCTTTAACATGAAAATAAATTATGCAAGTGTAAAATAAATTCGTATAAGTAATATGTATGAATTGTAAACATGTATGTAAATTTCTATAAGTATAAACAAGTATAAACAAGTACGTATTTCGAAAATTATAGACATGCATTTAATTACATATGTACAACGAAATCATACAAAAACTTTATAATTCCCCGGCAACGGCGCCAAAAATTGATACGCGCAAAACATGCATTTAACGTTAACACAAAGTAGACCCTAAAAACATAGATTACGCGCATTGCAATTTAAAACCCTTCTTTTGTCATTTATAATATTGGCGAGTAGGGATCGTTCTTTATCCGGGGAATTAAGGGCGCATGCATGGTTTCGTTAATAAGCGGAAATTTAAATGTTTGGGGGGATTGGAAATTGGTTGATTAATCTATGAAATTAAAGTACAAAACATGCAAACACAACAAAAACTCTTAGACTTCTAACATGTTTTACTCATAGACAAGTTTAACAATCAAGAAACCTTAAAGTCTAATTATGCTTACTAAAAATAAGAAGTTACACTACTAATTACAATTGATCACTCATAATATTAACCTTACCCTTTTTCATGCATCAAAACTTTTGTAAGTTACGAAATTCATAACTTCCAACTAAATATACATGCTTGATATTTGAGTAGGAATGCAACTTAGCGTATAAACATCCTAAACAACATATGATCATCGAAACATGCGAAAGAGAGGGACTTAGCGTATTATCTACCACATGCTTTCGAAGCTTTAAGATTATATCAACCATGCATAAAAGACTAGAAATCATAAACACATGCAATTTACATAAAGGTTTAAGAACATATAACACAAATCTAAACTTGTTCTTCATTAAATACATCAAAGTATTCCAATACATCAAAAGATTCAAATACAAAGCAAAAGATATGAAAGTGAAGATCATGGTTACACTTTTTGTCTTGAATGCTTGATGATCTTCGTGGAGATGACTTTCCTTCACAAGGGACTTAGCGTATTGTGAAGGATTGATGGATGGATGCTTCGGCTTTGGAAGAGAACCTTGAAGTGTTTATGGAGGAGGAGTATTTGTGTAGAGCTTTGGCTTGTAAAATGAGAGATGATCTGTTTTATGGCTGGCCTCCCTCTTATATATAGGCAAAGGAATTGCTCACTCTCTCTTCCACCTTTCCTCTTTCATTAAATGCTTGTAATAATCACCAAGGCAGGTCACTCCCCTAGTCATCACTTATGATCATCACAAACAAGAGTCATCAAGCCTTGTCACACCTTTAGTCACCATTGTGATGATCAAAAGCAAGAGTCACCAAGCCTTGTCACCCTTTGTGATGATCACAAAGCAAGAGTCACTAAGCCTAGTCACAAAACTTGACAACTTTGACTTTTCCTCTTCCCCAAGTTGCTTCCATGCCAAAATTAATGGGCTTGGGCTGGTTTTTGGGCCAAAACAAACTTTGAGAAATGGGCCCAAAAAAATGCTATTTGGGCCGGTCCATTCCCGGTGGTTCAAAATCGCAAAAATCGCAAAATCGCCGAAATTCCTCCGAATTGCGCCGTTATTCATCTCCACCGTAAATATCTTCAAAATAACAAATTAAATAAGAAAAACATAAAAACTAAGATTATAACATAGCTAAACGTAAAGGGAAATGCGTTAAGAATCAAGCATAAAATGCGTATATCACATGCGCCCTTTAATTCCCCGGATAGAACGATCCCTACTCGCCAATATTATAAGGACAAAATAAGGGTTTTAAATTGCTTTACGTGTGAGCTGTGTTTTTTGGGTCTACTTTGTGTTAACGTTAAATGCATGTTTTGCGCGTATCAGTTCCCCACGTAAGTTTGTTTTTATTACATGTTGAAGAACATCTTTGTGAACCAAAACCTGTTTAGGACTCCAGATTCTAATTTTATCATCCAGATCTCTCACTTTAGACAGTTTTGACAGTTTTGAGCGAGTATTGAGATTTGAATGAGACATAATGAACTAAAATTGTTCCCCACATACTTTTGGACCAATTACATGGTGAAGAATATCTTTGTGAGGCAAATCCTTTTTTGGACTCTAGAATTTAATTTTATCATCCAGATCTTTCACTTTTGAATGTTTGGACTATTTTTGAGAGTATTGAGATTTTACTGACATATAATGAACCAAAATGCTTCCTCACATACGTTTGGATGAATAACATGTTGAAGAACATCTTTGAGTTGCAAAACCCATTTCGGACTACAGAATCTCATTTTATCATCCAGATCTCTCACTATTGAATGTTTTGACTATTTTTGAGAGTATAGATTTGACTGACATATAATTAACCAAAGTGGTTCCCCACATACTTTTGGATCAATTACATGTTGAAGAACATGTTTGCGAAGCAAAACCCGTTTCGGACTCCAAAATCTCATTTTATCATCTGGATCTCTCACTTTAGACTGTTTTGACCGTTGTTTGAGAGAGTGATATTTTACTTTTGATATAATGACTCAAAATGGTTCCCCATGTAAGTTTGTATTAATTACATGTTGAAGAACATCTTTGTGAATCAAAACCTGTTCCAGACTCCAGATTCTAATTTTATCATCCGGATCTCTCATTTTAGACAGTTTTGACAGTTTTGAGCGAGTATTGAGATTTGAATGAGATATAATGGACTAAAATTGTTCCCAACATACTTTTGGACCAATTACATGGTGAAGAATATCTTTGTGAAGCAAATCCTGTTTTGTACTCCAAAATTTAATTTTATCATCCAGATCTGTCACTTTTGAATGTTTGGACTATTTTTGAGAGTATTGAGATTTTACTGATAGATAATGAACCAAAATGGTTCCCCACATAAGTTTGGATGAATTACATGTTGAAGAACATCTTTGAGTTGCGAAACCCATTTCGGACTACAGAATCTCATTTTATCATCCAGATCTTTCACTATTGAATGTTTTGACTATTTTTGAGAGTATTTAGATTTGACTGAGATATAATTAATCAAAATGGTTCCCGACATACTTTTGGATGAATTACATGTTAAAGAACATCTTTGTGAAGTAAAACCCGTTTTGGACTCCAAAATTGCTTTTTATCCTCCGGATCTCTCACTTTAGACTTTTTTGACAGTTCTGTGAGAGCATTGAGATTTAGCTATGTTATAATCTTAGTTTTTATGTTTTTTTTTCATTTAATTTGTTATTTTTAGGTTATTTACGGTGGAGATGAATAACGGCGCGATTCGGAGGAATTTCGGCGATTTTGCGATTTTTCCGATTTCGGACCACCGGGAATGGGCCGGCCCATAAAGCATTTTGTGGGCCCATTTGTCAAAGTTTGTTTCGGCCCAAAATCAAGCCCAAGCCCATTAAATTCTGCAAGCAAGCCACTTGGTGAAGAGGAAAAGTCAAGTTTGGCAAGCTTTGTGACTAGGCTTGGTGACTAAGCTTGTGGTCATCACAAAGGGTGACTAGGCTTGGTGACTAAGCTTGTGATCATCACAAAGGGTGACTAAGGGTGTGACTAGCCTAGGTGACTCTTGCTTGTGATGATCACAAATGATGACTAAGGGTGTGACTTGCCATGGTGACTAAGGGTGCATTTAATGAAGAGGCAAGGTGGAAGAGAGAGGTAGGCAATTCCTTTGCCTATATATAAGAAGGAGGCCAGCCATAATACAGATCATCACACAATTTCACAAGCCAAAGCTCTATACAATTCACCTCTCTTCCATACATAACCAAGGTTCTTCCAAAGTTGAAGCTCTCCACCACCTCCAGATCAAGAACGTAGAGTGCGTCATTCGTGTTCTTGAGAATCACCGCTTGTAGTTGGTGCGTCACCTCTCTAAAAGTGTAACCATGTACTCTAAACTCCATCTTCGTCTTTGTAATAATTTCGGTTATGTAATGAAAGAAGTTCTCCATGTTCTTCTCTTATTTCAATTCTTCCATGTGTTCTTAATTTTATTAGTTTGGATGCATGTGCTAGCTTTAAGTTCTTAATGCTTTGAATATGTTTTAGGATAGGGTGCGTCACCAATCTTCCTAAAAGATATCTCAATGATTTCGGCAACGTAGCAATTGTTTTAAGATGTTATGCGTCATAGCATTCTTATTCAACGAAAGCATGTGTATGTATCTCGACTAACATTAAGGATTTCGTAGATGATAAATAAGGTAAAAGCATAAGAGTAGGCTAGGTGAGTGAAATAAGTTGATCACTTGTAATTAGTAATCTAGCTTCTTATTTTTTTGTAAGCATAATTAGAATTTAAGGTTTCTTGATTGTTAAACTTGTCTATGAGTAAAACATGTTTGAAGTCTAGGAGTTCTTGTTGTGTTTTCATGTTTTGTACCTTAATTTCATAGGATATTAATCAACCAATTTCCAATCCCCCCAAACCTTTAGATTTCTGCTTAAACAAAACCATGCATGTGCCCTTTAATTCCTCGGATAGAACGATCCCTACTCGCCAATATTACAACGACAAAATAAGGGTTTTAAATTGTATGTGTGTGTACAATATTTTTAGTGTCTACTTTGTGTTAACATTGAACGCATTTTCGCGCGTATCATCAACCCTCCCAACAATGAGAGGCGATCTCTTCGCCAACGTACTTGCTCAACCGAATGGAGTAGCGATCCTTCGTGCATACGACTCCCAAATCCTCAATAGGGCAAGAAGGACATTGAGCTGAAGAGTGGTTTCCTTCACCGTTTTCCTACCTTTCAAGGAATGTCCCATGAAGATCCGAACATGCATTTGAAGCAGTATTATGTTTATATGTTCGAGTATGAAGCCCTCAGATGCAGATGAAGAACTCTTGAAACTCAAGGAATTTCCCTTCACCTTGAAGGAAAGAGCTCAAACTTGGCTTATGGAACTCCCACCGAATCACATCACCTCTTGGAAGCAATTAGCGGATGCTTTCCTAAGCAAGTATTTTTTGGCCTCAAAGATTATTTTTTTGAGGAAGAAGATCACAGGAATCTCACAAGCAGCCAATAAGTCCTTTGGCCAATACTATGATATTTTCAAGGTTTTATGTGCCAGCTGCCCTTCCCATGGTTTTTCGGAGACCAACCTCATGAACTACTTTTATGATGGTCTTAAACCGATTGATAGAGAGCTTCTTGATGCCGCTGTAACCGGAGCATTCATGGACTTGGATGAAGGGGAAGCTCGTACACTTATGGAGAACAGAGCAATCAATAATGCTCAATATGGGATGGCTCCATGAAAATCAGTGCATGAAGTGAGTTCCAAGCAAGTTTGGGATGAGAAATATGACAAGTTAGCTTCCATGCTTGAAAAAGTGCTAGAACTCAAAACTAAGAGAGCCAAGGCAAGCCTAGGACCTGTTTGTGGCGTTTTCTATATGCAAGGGCACCATAACGATCAATGCCCTACAATAACGGAGTAAAATAATGAGGTGGAGCAAGCGAATGCTATTGGTGGATATCAAGGTGGCCAACGTTACAACAACTACAATAACAACAATTTTGGCAACTGAGATCATCCGGGTTTCAAGTGGAGCAGCAATGAGGGATGTTTAAACCCTCCGACACCTCAATAAGGCTACCAACGTGCTCCATTTCAACCTAGGCAGCCAATGCCTCAAGCTCCAATTCCAACGATGCAACAATCTCCTCTGGTCCAACAACAATTCACTAATCCGAACTATGACAAGATGTTGACCCTACTGTCTGCTTCAACACAAGTGCTCTTAGACGGACAAGCAAAAACGAAGGAGACATTGGATAGTTATGGCCGAGATATATCCAAGATGAAGAAGCAAATGGGCCAAATCATTGACTTCATGGGCCAAATAAGGGAGAACGGTCAACTACCTCCTCAAACACTTCCCAACCCACGGAATGATGGCCGGATTCACGGAATTGACCCATGAAGTCCACGAGTTGGCCCATTTGCTTTTTGATTTCAGTGATGTCTCGGCCATGTAGATCCAACGTCTCCTTTTGTTTTTCTTATCCCTCCAAAAGAACTTGTGTTGAAGCGGACAATTGAGTGAACATCTTGTCATAGTCTGAATTTGTAAATTGTTGTTGACTGGAGGAGATTATTGCATAGGTTGCATCATTGGACTAGGAGCTTGTTGCATTGGCTGGCTTGGTTGAAAGGGAGCACGTTGGTAGCCTTGTTGAGGTGCCGGAGGGTTTAAACATCCCTCATTGCTACTCCACTTGAAACCCGGATGATCTCGGTTGCCAAAATTGTTGTTGTTGTAATTATTGTAACGTTGGCCTCCTTGATATCCTTCAATTGCATTAACTTGCTCCAGATCTCCATTGCCTTGCTCCTTCATGTTAGGACATTCATCATTGTAATGCCCTTGCATATTGCAAACGCCACAAACAGGTCCTAAGTTTGCCTTGGCTCTTTTCGTCTCTAATTCAAGCAGTTGCTCTAACATGGAAGTTAGCTTGTCATACTTCTCGTCCTTAACTTGCATTGAACTAGCTTCATTCATTTGTCTTCGTGGAGCCATCCCATACTGAGCATCATTATTGGCTCGGTTTTCCAACAAGGAACGAGCTTCCGTCTCATCTAGATCCATGAATACTCCGGTGGCAGCGGCATCAAGAAGCTCTCTATCAATCGGTTTCAAACCATCATAGAAGTAGTTCATGTGGTTTGTCTCGGAAAAACCATGGGAGGGGCAAGTGGCACATAAGACTTTAAATCGATCATAATACTGGCCAAAGGACTCATTCGATGCTTGCGTAATTTCTGATTCCATCGCCATACACTTAAGAAATTTCTGAGACATTTTTAGCAAAGGGCTTAGTAGTGTTTGTAATATTTTAAAATTTTCAAGTCCTTAGAATTTTTCCAACATAGAGCTTAGCTCCAACATTGGGTTTGTGTGTTTTCTTATTTCTAGTCTTTCTTTTATTTAGTTTTTGCTAGGGACTAGCAAAGTCTAAGTGTGGGAGGATTTAACCTATGTATTTTATGCTTGATTATTAATGTCTTTCTCTTTACATTTAGTTTTTTTTTACCATAGTATTCTCTATTCTAACTTACTTTGTTATTTTTAGGTCATAAATAAAGGAGATGAATTATGGAGGTTAAAATGGAGCTGAAATGCAGAAAAATGAAGAATCCTATTTCGACTAGGAATCCGTATTGAAGAAGGATTTATCACGGGGTTGCTTATATATTGAAAATGTCGACCCTATTACTGAATGGGAGCCCAAATTACTCAAGAAAAGACCAAGAGTATGTCCAAAGAAGCCAGAAGAAAGAATATGGATTAAAATTAATTATCAGAAATCGACCTTGTATATCAGAACACTTTGAAAGACTACTGTGAATTGATCCAGATGAATATAGACGCAATTAGCATATGGTTGGAAAGATATAAAAGTCTAGTTTCCAACGCAACTGGAATCATATGATTTAAAGTCCTAGAACAAGAGAAATTTCTTTTTTAGTGGAGAAGGGTCAGGTTACCCGGGTGAAGTAATTAGAGTCCTAGAAGGAGTCAAACTCGGCTTTGGCCTATATTAAAGGAGCTTCGGCCAGAACAAAGGTATCACACATTTTAATAGCCAAAGATATGCCCAAGTCACCTCCTTGCACCAAAATTCGAAGAATTCCTCCCAAGGTCGAAATACCATCAAGCACCACCTCCCAAAATTTCATCCTCTACCCACAAGTGTTGTCGGCTCGATTTGGCCTTAGATATTTGTGTCGTCCATCCATCAAAGGAGCTGCTACATCAAGATTTGCGGTGTGATTTCACGAAATCAAAAGTGTAACATGACCCCTTTGTATTTGTTTTCAGTTTTATGAAGTTTACTTTTCCTTTTTGTGACAAGAACACGTTTTGATAAAAGGATGCTTATTTCAAATTTCCAAATAAGTTTCTTCCATGTGTTTATAGTTTAGATTCGAATGCATGTGCTAGCTTATTTTGTTCTTAATGCTTTGAAATCTACTTTTGAAAGACTAGATTATTTTGTTTCTCACTTAGTATGTTTCACCGAATTAATTAAAGATAAAATTAGACTACGTAGTTAACTAGATGATTTGGTGGCTGTCTTGTTTTATATAAGCATGCGCATGTATTTTAATTCAAGCTATAAATTTCGTAGACACTTAGAGAAATTAAGGGATAATCGGCTAGGTTATTAGTATGTGATGATCATGTGTAAATATGTTAGTTAGTATTTTATTTTCGGTTTAGAAAGCACATTTAGGGATCTTTGTTCTTGTTTGTTTTATTCTTGTCTATGAGTGAAGCATGATAGAGTCTAGGATTTCTCAATACGTTTGCTTGCCAATTTCAGTATTTATTTTCGTAGATATTAAAACCAACATTACCCCCCATTAAACCATAACGTAGTCATGCGTGCACCGTCATTCCTCGGTTAAGAACGATACCCTATTTACCAATGTTACATCTATAAACAAGGGTTTTAATTGCATGCATGTTTCGAGTGATTTCAAAGTGTTTATTTAGGAGTTAGTTTTAGCGTGTATCAATTTTGGTGCCGTTACCAGGGATTTTAAAGAATTGTGTGATTTCGTTGTGTAAATATGTTTTTATTTTCTATTTTCAGAACTGTGCACTTCCCTATTTTGTGTAAATTACTAGACATAGCTATATGTCCCCTAAAAATCTGAAAATTTTCAGAAGTATTTGGTTTTGGGTCTAGTTTATGCCTCTAAAATTTCATTGCATTCTAACAAGCCAATAATTCTGTAAAAAATTGACAAGCAGCTGTGGTCAACTTTGCGTGATTCAGGAAATTTGCATGTGTTCTTTGTGAATATGTGAAATTGTGCAAATAGAAAGAATGTTTATATTCGAAATTTACATACTTATTTATAATTTAATATTTGTTTATACTTATAATTTTATTTTATTTTGCAATTATGCATGTTAAACGTAGTCTTTGATTTAAATTTAGTACATAGACTTGGTTAATTAAATCGCACTCTTTGGAATAGATGGCGCCTCTTTTCCTTGTTTATCTCCTTAACTCCTCATGATCTGTGGATTTCATTACCGCACATCATAACGTAAGTGAAGTTATGGACATGAGAATGAGGGCGGAGTCTACAAAGGACTTGAGTGAGTGTAAATTTTCAAAAGATTGCCCGAATGTCGGACATAGTGTCTAAAACCAGGTTATAAGTAGTTACAGGTTCTGGATCTAAGAAAGACTAACACCAATAGAGTATAGACCATTGGCCAGAGTTGTTTTGTTGAAGTTAGTCCTACCACTCGCGTTATTTCTATCCCTAACTGGCCATGTTTTTCGATTGAACTAAAGCTGATTGATTAAAAGTTTATACTTTATCATCCGAGAGTATTGAGATTTGAGAGAGTATTCTGATTTGAGTGAGATATAATACACAAAAAAGATTCCCCACATACCTTTGGATCAATTACATGTTGAAGAACATATTTATGAAGCAAAACTCGTTTCAGACTGCAGATTCTCATTTTCTCATCGGGATCTTTCAGTTTAGACTGTTTTGATTTGAAAGTTTTGAGAGAGTAATGAGATTTGCGTGAGATATAATGCACCAAAATGGTTCCCCACATACGTTTGTATCAATTACATGTTGAAGAATATCTTTGGGAAGCAAAACCCATTGTGGACAACAAAATCTCATTTTATCATCCAGATCTCTCACTTTAGACTGTTTTGACTTTTTTGAAAGAGTATTGAAATTTGAGTGAGATATAATTCACCAAATCGGTTCCCCACATACGTTTGGATCAATTACATATTGAAGAACATCTTTGTGAAGCAAAACCCGTATCGAACTCCAAAATCTAATTTTATCATTGAGATCTCTTACTTTAGACAGTTTTGACAGTTTGGAGAGAGTATTGAGATTTGAGTGAGATATAATGCACCAAAATGGTTCCCCACATATTTTTAGATGAATTACATGTTGAAGAACATCTTTGTGAAGCAAAACCCTTTTTGGACTCCATAATCTAATTTTATGTGACAATCCGAACCGGAAATGGTAGTTGATCGGCTAAATTCGCGAGTTTCACGTATAATTATGGTTAGTCGTAATTAATCGGATATGCGACTTTGTTCACGACTTAATCATCGGACACGAATTTGGTTTGGGTCTATTCGCAGAAAATGTGGAGAATCTGATTTCAAGTTCATAGGAGTTTTGCGGGGATTTTTTGGATAATCGAGGAATATATAATGAATATTTGAAATTATCGTCGAGTTAGTCGTGTTTATCTGTTTGAGTTTGAGTTATCCGAATCGTGGATAGAGTTGGTTCGCGACGTATAAATAGCCGAACAGTCGTAAAGTTATCGAAGAGTTGAAAAATGGGTTGTTTGACCGAGTTGACCAGTTCTGGCCGAGTTGACCGAGTTAACCTGCGTTGACTCAGTGAGTCCGTGACTCGCCGTCGTTGTTGCTGCTGGAAAATGGCACGGTTGCCGGAATTTGAGGTATGGTTTTGAAGCTCTTCTTATCGGCTTTCATTTGATGTATATATTGTGAGTTTTTGGTGTGGTTTTGGTTGAAGAATTTTGTGAGGGAAGGTGAACGGAATCGGCCTAATCGGAGGGAGGTGTTCCGGCCACTTTCCGGTTGAGTTTTGGGTTGATTTGGACTGGGTTCGAGCCTAGGATGGAAACCCCTTTGGTTTTGGGAGGTATGGTGGAGCGACGGTGCCAGAATCGGGCGGAGAAATTTTTTGGCGATTTTGGGCCGTGGACTTTCGTGGTGGTTTTGGAGAGGTTGCCGGCTGATTTGGGTATTGGTGTAGAAAAGTTTTGGCTTGGGCTTGAGGAGAGGAAACTTTGGTGGTTTTGGTCGCCGAAAAATCTCACCGGTGCCGGCGGCGGCGGTCAATGGCGGAGCTCCGGCGAAGAGTTGACTTTTTGGATTTTTGTGAAGTTTTATGCCGTTTTACTCGTAATCGCGCCCCGTTCATCGTCTTGAGGTTTTCGAGTTGATTTGGGTTGCGGATTTTATGTCTAGGGATATGTGGAGTATTTATGGGGATTTTCGACGATTTTCTTGATATCTGAGTTATATGTTTTCGAAAATGGTTGGTTTCCGAGGTGTGGTTCTGAGTTTTGAGTTGTGATTTTGATCAGTGATATTTGTGATTATTGAGGAGATCGAGATCGTACACTTGGCGATGGATCTTCCGTATGATCACGAGATTAGCACGTTTTCACGTGGTGCTTGTCAGTGAGTGGACACCTTTCTTTTCACTGAATGGTTGCGAGTCTTTATTATACGTTTTACAACCATGAGCATGCGTATATGATTATGATTTATACGAGCATGTGTTTTACGTTTATGCATTTACGAATAAGCATTTACGATTATGCTCTTATAACTATGTATTACGAATAAGCATTTACATTATGCTTTATACATTTGCATAGAAACTATTTATGATTTGGTTTACACAGAGTACAGTCTTAGTATGTATAGTTGTATCGATACACTTAGCATCCCGGCTGATCCCGAGGATGTTTACCGGGGGGACTGTGACCCTAACCAGAGGTCTTTACCAGGGGGGAGGGGGGGAAGATACCCTGACCTGAGGCCTTTCTGGCTAAAATCATGTGAGGGTCTGGGATCCCGTGATTCAGACTGTACCATATGATTTTTATGCATTTAGACTCGCATATGTTTTATAACATATATATTATTCGGCGAAAGACATTTATTTTCGTCCACTCACTCTAAAAGTTTATATGTCTTTCCCTGGCCTCTTTGTTTTCAATGCCCAGTTTGCAGTTTGGAATCTGGTGTCGCACGTCAAGGTTGGAGGCTTTGTATTCGAGCTCCTTTTCCTTCTTAGTAGGTTTCTAGTTTGGCCTACTGTTGTGTATATATGTAAATACTAGATGTTGCTCTGAATAATCTGATGTTTATATTTTCACATGATTTTCACGGATTTCTATAAAGTTACAGTTTTGTTTATTGTTTTACATTATGATATGTTTTTGAGAAATCTGGATGGGATTGGTGCCCACGGTTTGGCTTTTATGGCATAGGATGAAGTGTATTTTCGGGTGCATAATAATGGTAACTTCGCAATATAGTGGAACTTGGCCAAAATTTCTATGATTTTTGAAGGTTCATGTTTTCAGAAGGGGTTTGATTCCGATTTAGGAAACTAAATCGGGGTCGGGTTCTTTTCAGCTTGGTATCAGAGCATTAGGTTTTAGGTTCTATAGACTTCTGTAGTTGTGATGCTAAGGGTATTTGAGAATGTACAGCATGTCTGGAGCGATGACCCGACTGTCCAGCGATTACTCATCAATGCTTCGGGTGTTGTATGTTTTCAAATGTCTGAAGTTTCATGATTATGTTCCTTGTGCCTTGTGACTAATGCTTTTCTTTTATCATTAGGGTGCCTCCTAGACGCGGTTCCCGTGTTAATAAGGATGTGGATCCTAATGAGGATCGCCGGACGCATGACTTGCTTATGCGAGTATTACATCTGGAGGAGCGTTTTGACCCTGTGGTCAAAGCTCGAACAGCTGGAAACTATTTTCTCGGGTTCAGCTGATCCAGAGATATGTGAGGCTTGGTTGGTTCAGGTTGAACGAGTTTGTGGGCGTCTGCGTTTCACTCCTGAGTAGATGACAGTGGCAGAGGTTGGTTTGCTTGAGTCTGATGCACACTTATGGTGGGTTAGAACCGATAGGGTTCCGGTAAATACTCCATGGACATTGTTCAGAGATTTGTTTATGCGGAGGTATTTCAATTAGGCTACGTAGCAGCAGAAGTATGAGGAGTTCACCAACCTGAGATAGGGTAGCATGTTAGTACTTGAGTATCGGGATAGATTTACTCATTTGTCTCGATCTGCTCGCAATATGGCGGCCTCAGAGGAAGCGAAGTGCCAGATATTTGAGTTGGGCTTGAACTTGAACATCAAGGGAACATTAACTATGATGCCTCGAAACAACTTTGATGAGTTTGTGAGTGCTGCACTCGGAGGCGAGGACATAGAGAGGGAAAGGCAGATAAGATTCCAGTCTCGACGATTTGAGGAGGGTGGACCGAGTCAGGGATATTCTAAGAGGCTGAGTTCAGGAACTTCTGGATGGGCATCATCATATGGCAGTGGACCTTATAGACATCCTGCTAGTATGGCTAAGCAGCAGTAGAGATGGATGAGGAATCAGCCACAGAGACCATAGTCCAGTGGGAGTTCCAGCGGATCTAGCTAACCTCGACGTACTGGTGGCACTTTTGCTGTACCGAGGGAGTATCCATTGTGCAATTTCTGCAATAGGCATCACTTTGGTCCTTATCAGTGGGGCACTACCATTTGTTATCGTTGTGGCCAGGAGGGTCACTTTGCGAGGTAGTGTCTTCAGTTTGCTGGTGCTGGTGGTCAGGCAGCTTAGAGTTCAGGAGGAGATCGAGGTACTACTTCTGGATCTCGACCAGTACAGTCCTCTGGACAGGGCGGACAACAGAGTCGCAATCAGCGTGGACGGCAAGCTGGACATGCCAGAGTTCATGCTATGTCATTGCGTGAGGGCGGAGCTTCACCAGAGGTTGTCATTGGTACGTTGCATGTTTTTGGCTATCCAGTATTTACTTTGTTAGATCCAAGTGCTACGCATTCATTCATATCATTTATATTGTCATCTTTTGCTACTATGCCGGCATCTCCATTTCCGGGGTTATGGAGAGTGTTGTATCCATCCGGTAAGGTTGTGAGTATTGGTTGGGTGTATAGAGATTGTGAGATCTTTGTGGGAGGTTATGGTTTAGCCGCGGATTTGTTATTGCTGGATATTGTCGATTTTGATGTGATTTTGGGTATGGACTTCTTGGAGACAAATTGGGCTATGTTCGACTGTCACAAGAAGGAGGTGGTTTTCCGACGTCCAAGTTTTCCAAAGATATTATTTTGCGGTGAGAAGAATACTTCCCTGCCAAAATGGTTCCCCACACGTTTGGTTGAATTACATGTTTCAGAAGCAAAACCCGTTTCGGACTCCAAAATCTCATTTTATCATCCGGATCTCTCACTTTAGACTGTTTTGACCGTTCTTTGAGAGAGTTGAGATTTTACTTTTCATATAATGACTCAAAATGGTTCCCCACAAAAGTTTGTATTAATTACATGTTGAAGAACATCTTTGTGAACCAAAACCTGTTCCAGACTCCAGATTCTAATTTTATCATCCGGATCACTCACTTTAGACAGTTTTGACAGTTTTGAGAGAGTATTTAGATTTGAGTGAGATATAATGAACCAAAATGGTTCCTCACTTTCTTTTGAATGAATTTCGTGCTGAAGAACATCTATGTGAAGCAAAATCCGTTTCGGACTCAAGAATATCATTTTAACATCCGGATCTTTTACTTTAGACTGTTTTGCGAGAGTATTGAGATTTGAGATATAATAAACCAAAATGGTTCCCCACATATGTTTAGATCAATTACAAGTTGAAGAATATCTCTGTGAAGCAAAACCCATTTCGGACACCAAAATCTCATTTTATCATCCGAAGATCTCACTTTAGACTGTTTTGACCGTTACGGGTGAGAATTGAGATATTACTTTTATATAAGGAATCAAAATGTTTCCTCACATATGTTTGGATTAATTACATATTGAGGAACATCTTTGTGAAGTGAAACCCGTTTCAGACACCAAATTCTTGTTTTATCATCGCGATCTCTAACTTCAAACTGTTTTGACTGTTTTGGGAGAGTATTGAAATTTGAGTGAGATATAATGAACCAAAATGAGTCCCCATATACGTTTGGATCATTTACATGTTCAAGAAAATCTTTGCGAACCAAAACCCGTTTCGGACTCCAGAATCTAATTTTATCATCCAGGTCTCTTACTTTAGATAGTTTTGACAGTTTTCAGAGTGTATTGAGATTTGAGTGACATATAATGCACAAAAATGGTTCCTCGAATAAGTTTGGATCAAGTATAAATGCATGTTTGGATCTTCATGGGAAATTCCTTGAAAGGTAGGAAAACAGTGAAGGAAACCACTCTGAAGCTCAATGTTCTTCTTGTCCTCTTGAGGATTTGGGAATCGTATGCACGAAGGACCACTACTCCACTCAGTTGAGCAGGTATGTTGGCGAAGATATCGCCTCTCATTGTTGGGCAGGATGTTGTTGTTATTGGCCATTTCTTCTAGTTCCTCTTCTTAAAACTGCTCGGTGGAGTGATGGGATGAATGTGAAGAGTCAAAGCCTTCCTTAATGAGAGGTTGATCGATGTCTTGTGATACACGTATTTTACTAAGTACTAAATAAACACTTAACACTCAACAAAAACGCATAAGCAATTAAAACCCTTTTTTGTAGATGTAGCATTGATAAGTAGGGTATCGTTCTTAACCGGGGATTGAGGGTGCATGCATGACTACGCTATGGTTAATGGGGGGATTTTAAGAGGTTGTTATCTAATTCCTACGAAATTAAAGACAGAAAATGGTTAGTAAATGCATAGAGAAATCATAGGTTCTAACATGTTTCACTCAGAGACAAGTAGAAAACAAGCAAGAACAAATAACCATAAACATGTTTACTAGACCGAAAATAAACCTAAGTTATATATTTACAAGTGATCGACCCATCTTATTCACCAACGTCTTACACTTAAGTCATATTATATGCTCCCTATTAATTATCTAAGTCTTTAGCCAATTACATGTATGATCATTTATTGTGCTTCAGGAATTTGCCCTATGACACGCCTACCAACTTGATAAGGAATTTGCCTTAGCCTAAATTGATGCATTAAGACTAACATGTTTGACTAAATCCTAAGACTCGAAACAAGTTACACATAATATTTCAAAACAGTAAACAAAGCACTGTTATTCAAAACCAAAATACAAACGTTTACAAGGATAAGTAGAAAGATTAGAGTTACACTTTAAGCTCGGGAATTTGCCCTACGCCTCTAATGCAGCCTTCTGATCTACGCATTTTATGCTTGATTCTTAACGTATTTCTCTTTACATTTAGCTTTGTTTTGACCTTAGTACTATCATTTCTTACTTACTTTATGCTTTTAGGTAGAAATAAAGGAGAAAATAATAAAGGAGGCGTTTTGGAGCTAAAAGCGTGCTAAGAAGGAAGTTCCTAATTCCGGAGAAGAAATGGTCCGAGAAATGATCTTCAAAATGGTTACTAAAATGCTTTCCCACATGGTGTCAAGAATTGAAGACCAAATGCCAAAAGAAATGGATACCAAAATGGTGGACAAAAAGATGAAGACATTTCTCCTGCGCGACCCAGGAAAGAGCAAATATGGCGGAATATATGGAGCATATAATGGACGAATTTTGGAGGATATTCCATGAAGATAAATACCTGATTTGAGGGCCAAAATATGTTAAAATATATGGTATATTCGGCCAAGGAAGCTTAGAGGAAAAGGAATGCAAAATTTGAAGATATCAAGATTTCCTACTCCTTGTAGAAGAAGAAAATCTGGGCTGCCAGGTCACCCAACTTCAAAGGATCACCGAATATTCAAATCAACTCCGAATTTAATGATCAGATATGATATTTTATAGCCCTTGAAGTCTTCTTTCCAACGAATCAAGAATCGTAATTTTCTGATCTCTACAGATCCGGAAAAACGCGTTTGAAGTTATACTGTCAGATTTGCCCGGGTACATAAGGAAAGTCTTGTTTTGGTAGGAAAAACCCTACTCTTCTCCTATATAAAGGGGAGCTCGACTCTTTCATTCTCATGACTCATTCTAGATGCCAAAGCTCTGCCTCTAAGCACCTCCACACGTCCAAAATCTCTCCAAGAAATACCAAGAAGCCGTTCACACCAAAATCCATCATCTACCTTCCTCCATCGAGACTTTCATGGCAATCCTAACTGTCTCCTCCATTCATTGAAGGCGTGGCTTACATCAAGTAGACTAGGGCAATCCCGACATCAAAAAGTGTAACCATGACTTCTACTCTTTACTTCTTGTATTATTTCTTGGTTTGTATGGACAAATTTGTGGAAGTGTTTTTGGTTTGTAATTTATCAAGTTCACGTGAACCTCCCACGTTTTAGTCTTTGGTTTTCATGCTATATTTTGTGCTTAACGCTTTGATTTATTGCATGGCAATCCTACCTTAAATCAATGGAAGTGACAGGGCAACCCCTACACTTTACTTTCGAGAGATATGCATGAAATTAGTCGCTAAAGACTTAGAACTAATAGGTTGCATGTAATTTGGTAGGTTCTAAAGACGTGGTGTATGGAATGAGTTGATCATTGTATATACGTATATAAACCTTTTATTTTCGGTCTAGTGAGCATGTTTAGGATTTTATGTTCTTTAATTGTTTCTACTTGTCTATGAGTGAAACATGTTAGAACTTAGGATTTCTATGTGTGTTTACTTGCCATCTTTTGTCTTTTAATTTCGTAGATTAGATAAACAAACTTTCAAACCCCCCATACCTTTTATTTTATGTTTACAAACGTTGTCATGCATTAGTACCCTCAATCCCCGGTTAAGTACGATCCCTACTTATCAATGCTACATCTACAAAGAAGGGTTTTAATTGTTTTCGTGTTTGTTTGAGTGTTTTAATTAAATGCTTGAAAAGATGCGAATCACCTTCCTTCAATGGAGATGGTGAATATCTAAGGGAATTTGTGAAAGGACCCAACCCCGATTTAGTTTCCTAAACCGGAATCAAACCCCTTCTGAAAACACGAACCAACAAAAACCATCAAAATTTTGGCAAAGTAACGCTACTAACGCGGAATTGCCATTACCTGCACCCGAAAAATACACTTCATCCTATGCCACAAAAATCAAACCGTGGGCACCAATCCCATCCGGATTTCTCAATATATCAACAATACTGTAAAGTAATAAATATAACTATACTTTACAGAAATCTAGGGAAAATCGTATGAAAATATACATCAGAATATTCAGAGCGAGTTCTAATATAGATATACAAATAGTAGGCCAAACTAAGAACCTACCATAAAAGAAACATCGCTCGAATACTATGCCTCCAACCACGACGTGTGACACCAGAATCTGAACTGCAAACTGGGCATGGAAACCGAAAAGCCCAGGGGAAAGACATGAAAATTGTTAGAGTGAGTGGACGAAAATAAATGTCTTTCACCAAATAATATATGTTATATAAACATATGCGAGTCCGGATGCATAAATAATCAAATGGTACACGAGGGAGACTCTAACTCCTCACGCATACAGAGCATGCATAAAAATCTCACGGGGTCGCTCGTAGACACATCCGTGCTAGTACAGTCCGAATCACGGGATCCCAGACCCACGCGTGATTCTAGCCAGAAAGACCTCGGTTCTGAGGTACTGCCCCTCGCCGGTCAGGTTGGGGTACTGCCCCTCCTGGTAGGCCCTCCATCGGGGATCAGCCGAGAGGCAAGTGTATCGATACAACAACATAACTGAGACTATACTCTATGTAAACCAAATCATAAATAGTTCGATGCAAATGCATAAAACAATATATAAATGCATATACGTAATGTATAATGGTATAAGCATATTCATATAACACATGCTCATGTAAAACATAATCTCGTATGCATGCTCAAGTTCGTAAAATGTGTATAAAGACTCGCAATTAATCTGTGAAAAGAAATTGTCCACTCACAGACTAGTGTAACGCAGTTCACGTTAATCCCGTGATCCGGCGGAAAATCCCTCGCTAAACGAACGATCACGAACCCCTGGATAATCATAAAATCCATTTCTCAAAATCCTAACTCAGTACTTCGAATCATATCACGAGAAACAACCGTTCTCGGAAACACATAATTCAATAACGACGAATTGTCGAAAATCCAATAATCACACCTCAAAACCTCGCTATAATTTCCGATGCTCAAATCGAAAAACAAACCTCACCACTGTGATCGGGGCGTGATTCCGAGCGAAACGACATGCAACTAGTCGAAAACCCCAAAAAGTCAACTGTTGACCACCGTTGACCGCCGCGGCCAGCGGCGGCGCCACCCAAACTTGAAATTTCTCGGCGGAGCAACACCTATTCCACTCAAAATCATCCAACAAGCAACTTCCATAACTACACCGAAGTCCAATTCTCACTCTAACTAGTTCAATTTCAAGAAAAACCGAAATTACACAAACTTTTCAAACCAACAATTCTCCATGTACAAGCAAAATTAGAACTCCATACTTACATAGGTAGCTTCATGGTGATGAGGGCTTCAAAGCCCAGTCCTTGTTTTAGCTCAATTCGGCCAAAATTTAAGTAACCCGAAACCCCCAATTTTCACAAACTTCAACCGAAAAAACACCTCCCTTCCGACGATCCTCGCCGTCGACGGTGGCCGGAGTTACCTTGGGGAGGTCAAGGCGAATTGATTGGACCCTAAGCCGAGCTCGGAGGTGGCCTGACGGAGCTCGCCGCCGGCAAGCCGTGGAGCACGTCGCTCCTCCCTCTCTCCACCGAGTTGACTCGGTCAACTCCAACATTAATGCCTACTTTGACTTTCCATAAGTGGAAACCTCATTAAATACTTTCCCGATTTGGAAACCTTTATAATTAATTTTACAACAAACTTCGAATATCCGCAACTTTCGCGTCGTAAATCCAATTTCAATAATTCTCGCGGCAACAAACTCATCTCGACATGGTCTTCAATTACCACCCGAAGTCAAACACTTCGACAAATCCGATAAAAAGTCAACGGTTCAACCCAACACATACTTATCCGATTAAATAATCCACGATCAAAAATATTCGTAACTTAATCCTCGCAACTCGGAAAAATCCTCCAGAAGTTCCCAAAAGCTCCAAATTAAATTCTCTACATCTTCCATGAAGAATCCGAAATCAAATTCTCGTTCGGTAATTTAGTCGCTAACAAAGCTGTCATTTAAAACCGATTATGTCAAAACTTCAAATATTCATATTATATTTCTCGGTCGTCCAAATAATGATCCGGAACCACCCATGAACTCGAAATCACACGTACAACAACTCTCGAGAAGAGACTCAGCTCAAATTCTCGGCCAATAATTAAGTCGTGATCAAGTCTGGCGATTCAATTATCTGTCGGAAATCTGCGATTACGCATAACCTCATGAACTAAGCTGATTACACTGCTAATTCTGTTCTGGGTCGTCACAATTTGCCCTATAGTCTACTCGGTGGAGGTAGGAAGCTTTTTGGTGGTGGAGTATGGTGGATCCTTGACAACCTTCGAACTTTGGGAGAGGAGAATACTGTTTGCAGAGCTATTAGCTTCTAAGATGAGTGATGCTTGAGAATGAGGCCTAGCTCTTGTATTTATAGTGAAGAATTCCAACTTTCCTCTCCAAACTAGGTTTTCCTAGTGTACCCGGGTAGAATTGACAGCATCTGACAGCCTGTCTTGAAACGTCTTTTCCGGGAGTTCTAGAACTTAGAAAATTGTGATTTTGGATTCGTTGGAAAGATCAGATCGAGGGCTTCAAGAAGATATATATGATCACTATATTTGGAGTTGAATTACAGATTCTATGATCCGTTGAAGCTTGATGAGCTGGCAGGCATATCTTCCTCTTCCTACTAGGAGTAGGGAAATCTTGATCTTTCCATATCTTGTATTTCTTGAGTTCCAAGTCATTTTGGCCGAACCTATCATATATTGTAGGATATTTTGATCTTCAAATAAGGCACTTTTGAGATATACTTGATACTTTTGATCCTCCATCTATTCGGTAATATCTCCTTGCTTGATTTTGCTAAAATGCTTGTTGATGTTCGATCCACCATTTGAAATGTCTTCATTTTGCCTTGCGTCATTTTAGTAACTTGAGAAGACCATTTCGGATTCATATTTTGCTACGTCATTCTTAGTTGATTTAGGAAACTTTTCCACTTAGCTCATTTTATGCTTCAAATCACCTCCTTTATTGTACTTCTTTATTATACACCTAAAAACAATAAAGTAAGTAAGAACTGAAAATACTAAGGTCAAAACAAAGTAAAATGTAGAGAGAAATGCGTTAAGAATCTAGCATAAAATGCGTTGATCTTCTTGCTCCCTAGGATCCACTTGAGACCTCAAACGAGTTAGACGATGTGTAAGTGGTTGGATATCAATATTAGGAGTTGAATGGGAGCTGGACATTCATAGAATCTGATCATCCACCAAAGATCAAGTGTTAGTATCAAAAGAATTTACAAGTAATGCAAGATACTAACCAAAAACGTTGAAAATTAAAAGAAAGCAATAAAAACACACAAAATCACACGAAGAAAAACAAACCAAAAACACACGAAAGCTGTAAAACACTAAATTATGAAGTTTTTAGACTCCCTAAAATGAATGTAAAATGGTAACAATGATCTAAAGACAAACTAAGATAAAATATACACGTCTTCTGCAAAATTAGGCATATAGATAATGCAAAACTTAGAATTAATGTTAAGAACACATATATACATGTTAAAATGCAAGCACGTAATATTCACATCGAATTCATGCATAACACACTCAAATCGTCATCCAAATGCATCAAACAAGAACCTAAGTGAAATATGAAGTGAATGCATAAGAGAAAACGTTAGAAACCTGCAGAAAACACACAAAGTTACGTGCTAAATGATGAATGCAATGTGACCTATCTTTTGGCCTCATGCCCCTAACTTCACTTAGGTAGGGTGTGTGGTGATGAAATCCACATATCACAAAGCCGCCAGAAGGTTAATGCATTCTACAAATGCAAGTGGTTAATCCTTTACAAGTTTATGAGTATATAAGTATAAGTATATACAAAACACACGAAATATGTATAGTAATATGCACAAGTGTTTTTTTTATTGGGTTTTTCGTCTCTCTTCAAAGGAAATGAACAGATTTCATCTTTCGGTCTTTCATTGAACATGCGACCCGCGCGATAAAGTATAAACTCTCAATAAATCGGCCTTGGTTCAATCGAAAAACATGGCCAGTTAGGGATAGAGATAACGCGAGAGGTAGGAATAATTTCGACAATGCACCCCAAGGCTTACCGATCATGAAAAGTAGATTTAGTCCTTATTTTCTTTGGGCAACTTTTAATGAGCTTGGCCAGTTAGCAAGAGAGACCACGAGAGGTAGGACCGATTTGAGATCTCGGATCCAGAACCCGTCATAGAAACCATCACCTTCTAGACACCAAGTCACAAAAGATTTCTTACTCAAAGATAAGTGTTCATCCACTCACCGGATCATTGGTATATACTCCATTGATGCAAGTCTTTCTTAGATCCAAAACCTGTCACCAGTCATAACCCGGTCTAGACACCATGTCCGACATTCAGCCAATCTTTCAAAAATTTACACTCCCTCAAGTCCATAGCAAACTCCGCCCTCAACCTCATGTCCATAACTTCACTTAGGTTATGGTGTGCGGTGATGAAATCCACACATCATGAGGGGTTAGGAGATAAGCATGAAAAAGAGGCTCCATCTATTCCAATGAGTGCGACCTAACAAACCAAACCGATCCACTCCTTCAATTTGAGGCACCTTTAACGTGGTAATTATCTATATGGCTGCAAAAACAGATTTGTTAGTATCATACAAGTATTGGTTATGTATAGAATTATAAACAAGTATAAAAATTTCAAAGTTATTTACATGTTTTTGTAATATTTACACAATTTCACACATGTACAAACGAAACCACACACTTACTTTACAATCCCCGGCAACGGCGCCAAAATTGATACACGTATTTTACTAAGTACTAAATAAACACTTAACACTCAACAAAAACGCATAAGCAATTAAAACCCTTTTTTGTAGATGTAACATTGGTAAGTAGGGTATCGTTCTTAACCGGGGATTGAGGGTGCATGCATGACTACGCTATGGTTAATGAGGGGATTTTAAGAGGTTGTTATCTAATTCCTACGAAATTAAAGACAGGAAATGGTTAGAAAATGCATAGAGAAATCCTAGGTTCTAACATGCTTCACTCAGAGACAAGTAGAAAACAAGCAAGAACAAAGAACCATAAACATGTTTACTAGACCGAAATAAACCTAAGTTATATATTTACAAGTGATCGACCCATCTTATTCACCAATGTCTTACACTTAAGTCATATTATATGCTCCCTATTAATTATCTAAGTCTTTAGCCAATTACATGTATGATCATTTATTGTGCTTCGGGAATTTGCCCTATGACACGCCTATCAACTTGACAAGGAATTTGCCTTAGCCTAAATTGATGCATTAAGACTAACATGTTCGACTAAATCCTAAGACTCGAAACAAGTTACACATAATATTTCAAAACTGTAAACAAAGCACTGTTATTCAAAACCAAAATACAAACGTTTACAAGGATAAGTAGAAAGATTAGAGTTACACTTTAAGCTCGGGAATTTTCCCTACGCCTTTAATGCAGCCGTCTTTCAATGGAGATGGTGAATATCTAAGGGAATTTGCCCTATAGTCTACTCGGTGGAGGTATGAAGCTTTTTGGTGGTGGAGTATGGTGGATCCTTGAGAACCTTCGAACTTTGGGAGAGGAGAATAGTGTTTGCAGAGCTATTGGCTTCTAAGATGAGTGATGCTTGGGAATGAGTCCTAGCTCTTGTATTTATAGGTGAAGAATTCCAACTAGGTTTTCCAAACTAGGTTTTCCTAGCTCTCCAAACTAGGTTTTCCTAGCTCTTGTCTTGAAATGTCTTTTCCGGGAGTTCTAGAGCTTAGAAAATTGTGATTTTGGATTCGTTGGAAAGATTAGCTCGAGGGCTTGAAGAAGACATATATGATCACTATATTTGGAGTTGAATTGCAGATTCTGTGATCCGTTAAAAATTGATGAGCTGACAGGCATATCTTCCTCTTCCTACTAGGAGTAGGGAAATCTTGATCTTTCCATATCTTGTATTTTTTGAGCTCCAAGTCATTTTGGCCGAACCTACCACATATTGTAGGATATTTTGATCTTCAAATAAGACACTTTTGAGATATACTTGATACTTTTGATCCTCCATCTATTCGGTAATATCCCCTGGCTTGATTTTGCCAAAATGCTTGCTGATTTTTGATCCACCATTTGAAATGTCTTCATTTTGCCTTGCGTCATTTTAGTAACTTGAGAAGACCATTTCGGATTCATATTTTGCTATGTCATTCCTAGTTGATTTAGGAAACTTCTCCACTTAGCTCATTTTATGCTTCAAATCACCTCCTTTATTGTACATCTTTATTATAAACCTAAAAACAATAAAGTAAGTAAGAACTGAGAATACTAAGGTCAAAACAAAGTAAAATGTAGAGAGAAATGCGTTAAGAATCTAGCATAAAATGCGTTGATCATCTTGCTCCCTAGGATCCACTTGAGACCTCAAACGAGTTAGACGATGTGTAAGTGCTTGGATATCAATATTAGGAGTCGAATGGGAACTAGACATTCCTAGAATCTGATCATCCACCAAAGATCAATTTTTAGTATCAAAAGAATACACAAGGAATAGAAGATACTAACAACAAAAAAACGTTGGAAATTAAAAGAAAAAAAAACACACTAAAGCACACCTAAACAAGCCAAACAAATTTAAACAAGCAAAAAACATACTAAAATGACACAAAAGTTCTAAAAACATTCTAAAACATTAAGTTAGACACTCTAAGTAATTTAAATGTGAATGCAAGGTTCTAGAGATCCTAAAATGTATGCAAAATGGTTAAAATGATCTAAAAAAAGCTAAGACACAATATACACGTTTTCTGCAAAATTAGGCATATATACAATGCAAGACTTAGATTAAACGTTAGAAACACATATATACATTTTAAAAGGCAAGCACACAATAATCATATCAAATTCATGCATAACACACTTAAATCGTCATCCAAATGCATCAAACAAGAACCTAAGTGAAGTATGGAGTGAATGCATAAGAGAAAACATTAGAAACCTGCAGAAAACACACAAGTTACGTGGTAAATTATGAATGCAACGTGACCTTTCTTTTGGCCTCATGCCCCTAACGTCACTTAGGTTAGGGTACCCGGTGGTGAAATCCAAGCATCACAAAGCCGCACGAAGGTTATGCAAGCTAAAATGCAATGTGATTAATCCTTTACAAGTTTAATAAGTTTAATAAAATGTACAAACACACGAAAATTTCTTAGTATTATGCACAAGTATTTTGTATTTTGAGTTGCGTCTTTGATTTAAAGAGAGTACACTAGCTTGATTTTTAGATCGTTCAATGGATGAGTGACCCGTGCGATAAAGTATAAACTTTCAATTGATCAACCTTGGTTCAATCGAAAAACATGGCCAGTTAGGGATAGAGATAACACGAGATGTAGAACTAATTTCGACAAAACACCCTGAGGCTAACCGAGCCAATGTTATATACTCTATTGGTGTTAGTCTTTCTTAGATCTAGAACCTGTCACCAGCCATAACTCATTTCTAGACACCATGTCCAACATTCAGCCAATCTTTCAAAAATTTACACTCCCTAAACCCTAAACCCTCAAATCCTTTGTAAACTCCGCCCTCAACCTCATGTCCATAACTTCACTTAGGTTATAGTGTGCGTGATGAAATCCACACATCATAAGGGGTTAAGGAGATAAATAAGGAAAATAGGCGCCATCTATTCCAAAGAGTGCAACTTAATCAACCAAAGTTATGTACTAAATTTAAATCAAAGACTACCTTTAACATATATAACTGAAAAATTAAATTAAATTGTAAATATAAAGTATTGAATTATAAATAAGTATGTAAATTTTGAATATACACATGCTTTTTATTTACACAATTTCACATATTCACAAAGAACACATGTCAAATTTTTACAGAATTATTGGCTAGTCCGAATGCAATGAAATTTTACAGACACAAACAAGACACGAAACCAAACAGTTCTGAAAATTTTCAGTTTTTTAGGGGACCTCTAGCTATTTCTAGTAATTTACACAAAACAGTGCAGTGCACAGTTCCGAAAACAGAAAATATAAACATATTTACACAACGAAATCACACAATTCTTTCCAATCCCTGGCAACGGCGCCAAAATTGATATGCCCAAAACTAAATACTAAATTAAACACTTAGAAATCAGAAAAGACACAACAATTAAAACCCTTTGTTGTAGATGTAGCATTGGTAAATAGGGTATCGTTCTTAACCGTGGATTGAGGGTGTATGAATGACTACGTTAAGATTTAGGGGGTGCGAGGTTAATTTTTATTATCTACGACAATTAAAAACAAGAACTTGGCAATTAAAACACATAGAGGAACCTTAGAATTCTAACATGCTTAACTCATAGACAAGAAACCAATCAAGAACCCTAAAATTCTCTAAACATACTACTTTTGCCGAAAATAAAATCCTAACTAATATATACATGTGATCATCTCATCTTTTTCACCTAACTCTAACAACTTAATCATATTATATGCAACCTATTAATATCTAAGTTTTTAGCTAAAATCATGCGTTTCATATTTCATGCTTGAGGAATTTGCCTTATGACATATCTATCAACCTAAACAAGGAATTTGCCTTAGTCTAAATTGATGCATTAAGTATAACATGCTTAGCATAAAGAAATAAATACATGGCAGATCACATAAAACATTTAAAGTTACAAAACCAAAATACTCCATAAAACCAATATTTCAAATCTGAAAATTCGTACAAGAAGAAGAAAATAGAAGGAATCATGTTACACTTTTTATTTTGGGAATTTGCCCTAGTACAAAGCTTGGACGATTCTTTAATGGAGGTGGAAAGGAGGTTGTTTTGTGGATGGAGGGCAGCTTCTTGGATGATTTCGGCTTTGGGAGGAGAGGAAGAGTATTTAGGCAGAATTTTGGCTTCTAAAATGAGTGATGCCTTTGTTCTGGCCGAAGCTCCCTTTATATAGGCCAAGCAAAACCTAGTTCGACTCCTTCTAGGACTCTAACTACTCCACCCGGGTAACCTGACCCTTCTCCACGAAAACAAGAATTTCTCTCATTCTAGACTTCTAGATCTTTCCACCCATATGCAAACCGCGTCTAGATTCATCCGGATCTGTTCACAGTAGTCTTTTGAAGTGGGCTGATGTACAAAGGCCGATTTCTGATAATTCATTTTAATCCATCTTCTTTCTTTGGGCTTCTTTGGAGATGCTCTTGGTCTTTGACCCATCTTCATTAATCTTGGTCCATTCTTGAGTAATTTGGGCTCCCATTCAGCAATAGGGTCGACATTTTCAATATATAAGCAACCCCGTGACAAATCCTTCTTTTAGGTGGACTAGGATTTCAATTCTTCTTCAATCACAATTAAGAAAGGTTTCCTTCATCAATTAGGAAAGATCCAGACACTTCCTCCTCACTTTAGGAAATATTTTGCACATATGTTCCGAATTCACTTTCTTATTCTCCCAAAGACTTCTACTCCAACAAGGATTCCTAGTCAAAATAGGATTCTTTATTTTTCTACACTTTTGCTCCATTTTGTCTCCTTTATTGTTCCCCCTTTATTTTCAACCTAAAAACATAAAGTAAGTTAGAAACATATTTACTAAGGTCAAAACAAAGCTAAATGTAAAGAGAAAGACGTTAAGAATCAAGCATAAAATGCGTAGATCAACTGTTCTAGGAGAGAGTTGAGGTTTTACTTTGATATAATGAATCAAAATGGTTTCCACATATGTTTGGATTAATTACATGTTGAAGAACATCTTTGTGACGCAAAACTTGTTTCGGACTCCATAATATAATTTTATCATTCAGATCTCTTACTTTAGACTATTGAGATTTAACTGAGATATAATGCACAAAAATGGATCCCTATATACGTTTGAATCAATTTAATGTTGAAGAACATATTTGTGAAGTAAAACCCATTTCGGACTACAGATTCTCATTTTATCATCGCGATCTCTCACTTTAGACTGTTTTTACTGTTTTGAGAGAGTATTGAGATTTGAGTGAGATATAATGCACAAAAATGGTTCCCCACATACGTTTGGATGAATTACAAGTTGAAGACCATCTTTGGGAAGCAAAACCCATTTCGGACTCCAAAATCTCATTTCATCATTCCGATCTCTCACTTTATACTGTTTTGATTGTTCTAGGAGAGAGTTGAGATTTTACTTTGATATAATGTATCAAAATGGTTCCCACATACGTTTGGACTAATTACATGTTGAAGAACATCTTTGTGAAGCAAAACCCATTTCGGACTCCAAAATCTTTATCATTCAGATCTCTTTAGACAGTTTTGACAAGTTTGCGAGAGTAATGAAAGGACCCAACCCCGATTTTGCTACCTAAATCGGAATCGAACCCCTTCTGAAAATACGAACCAACAAAATTTTTTTCGAAATTTCGGCAGAGTTTCGTTACTAGCGTGGAATTGCATAAACCTGCACCCTGAAAATAACACTTCATCCTATGCCACAAAAACCAAACCGTGGGCACCAATCCCATCTGGATTTCTCAACATCAATATATGAATCATAAACAGTAAACAGTACTGTAGTGTATATATATATATATCCGAGAAAATCCGTATAAACAAGTATCAGAGAGTATCAGAGCGACCTCTAAAGTAAACCATATACAATATACACATCATTAGGTGAAACAAGAACCTACTGGAAAGCACAGGTAACTCTGATCACTAGCCTCCAAACCGCGACATGAAAACACCAAAACCTGAACTGCAATTGGGCATGGAAACCGAAAAGCCCAGGGGAAAGACAATAAACACGTTAAAGTGAGTGGACAAAAATAAATGTCTTTCACCAGTTGATATATATGTTTAAAATCACATATGCGAGTCCAGGTAAATAATAACAACAAAGTACACGAGGTAAAACCATAATCCTCCAGCGTACTGTGCATGCAAGTAAAAATCCCACGGGGTCACTCATAGACACACACTGTGCTAGTACAGTCAGAATCATGGAGTCCCAGACTTCCACGCAATTCTAGCCAGAAAGGCCTCAGGTCAGAGGTCTGCCTCCCCCCGGTACAGGTCACGGGTCAGGAGTCACAGCCTCCCCCGGTACACATCCTCGGGGATCAGCCGGGATGCGAGTGTATCGATACAACAACATATAATGACTGTACTCTGTGTAAACTAAATCACAAACATTTCGATGCAAATGCATGAAACAACATATAAGTGTATGTATACTCGTATACGTATATTCGTATAAGTATAATCGTATAATCGTAAAAACACATGCTCATGTAATCCGAAATCTCATACGCATGCTCAAGTTCGTAAATCATATAAAAGACACGCAATCATTTCCGTGAAAAGAAATTGTCCACTCACAGGTGAGCAAAATGCGCACTCGCGCTAATCTCGTGGTCCGGCGGAAGATCCCTCGCCAGAAGCACGATCACGATCCCGATCTCGATCCCCTGAATATATTCATAAAACACAACTGATCAATATCATAGTCCACAACCCTGTACTGAATCACGGAAACCAACCGTTTTCGGAAATATGCAATGCGGTACAAAATGAATAACGGAAATTCTGAAATCCCCACTTGAAACCTCGACTGACAAACGGCTAACCAAATCAACCCGAAAATCTCTGGACGATAATCAGGGCGCGATTACGAGAAAAATGATATTAAAAACATCGAAATCTAAAAAAGTCAACTCCTCCACCGTTGACCACCATTGACCGCCGCCGCCGCCGACGGCGGCGCGCAGTCAACGGCGAGATTCACCGGCGGAGAACTTCCAGATCACAAGGTCTCGATCATCCAAACCCAATCCTCTTCTGTCACTAAGCCCAATTCACAACTTAAACCCTCCAAAACTAGCTCGAAAGAAAACGGAATTTACTTCCGGCAACCACCACGGTTCACCGGAAAACTCAATAAAACTCAAATCAAAACAAAGGGAAAGCATCCCAAGGGCAAAAGGAACCAAACCCCCATCAACCCAGCCTCGAACACCCACTGGAACCACCTCAACCGACACCGGCGACGGACATGAATCCGACCCGATTCGGGTCCAACTAAAACATGATCAATTCTCAACAAAACACACATCATTCAATTCGAAATCACATAGTGAAGCTCTACATACCCTCGTCGAACTCGTTGGTGGCCGGAATCTAGGTCGTCGGACGGCAAAGCTCAAAGAGGAAACTTTCCTCTTCGGTCAAACTGGTCAACTTTCCAAAAATAGTAAGTCAACGGTGGTCAACTCACAAATAGTGATTTTACGACTATTCTCGACTATTCCGATATTTATACTCGCGCCTCGAGTCGATTGACGGTCCAAAACGAATATACGAAATGATTCGGATAAACACGAAACAATCGGATAAACTCGTCAGAAACCGAAACTTCGAATAATCATAAAATATTCCTCGGTTATCGGAAAAATCTTCCGAAACCGCCCACGAGCTCAAAATCACGTACTCCACAATTTCCGTGAAGACACCCAACTAAAATTCTCGACCGAAAACATAGTCACGAATCGAATCGGCAAACCACATATACGACGTAAAACTGCGACTAAGCAGAATCGTGTCGAATACACAACTGATTCTAGTTCGGGTCGTCACATATAATGCACCAAAAATTGGTCCCCACATACGTTTGGATCTATTATATGTTGAAGAACATCTTTGTGAAGCAAAACCCGTTCCAGAATCCACATTCTCATTTTCTCATCGAGATCTCTCACTTCAGATTATTTTCACCGTTCTGGGAGAGAGTTGAGATTTTACTTTGATATAATGAATCAAAATGGTCCCCCACATACGTTTGGATTAATGATATGTTGAAGAACATCTTTGTGAAGCAAAACCCGTTTCGGACTCCAGAATCTAATTTTATCATCCATATCTCTTACTTTAGATAATTTTGACAGTTTTGAGAGAGTATTGAGATTTGAGTGAGTTGTAATGAACCAAAATAGTTCCCCAAATACGTTTGGACCAATTAAATGTTGAAGAACGTATTTGTGAAGCAAAACACATTACGGACTCCAGATTTTCATTTTATCATCCGGATCACTCTCTTTAGAGTTTTTTGACTTTTTTTTGAGAGTATTGAGATTTGAGTGAGATGTAATGAACCAAAATGGTTTCCCACATACATTTTGATCAATTACATGGTGAAGAATATATTTGTGAAGAGAAACCCGTTTCGGACTCCAGATTCTCATTTTATAATCCGGATCTCACTCTTTAGACTGTTTTGGGAGAGTATTGAGATTTGACTGAGATATAATTTACCAAAATGGTTCCCCACATACGTTTGGATGAATTACATGTTGAATAACATCTTTGTGAAGCAGAACCCGTTTCGGACTCCAGAATCTCATTTTATCATCTGGATCTCTCTCTTTAGACTATTTTGGGAGAGTATTGAGATTTGAGTGGGATATAATTAACCAAAATGGTTCCCCACCTACGTTTGGATGAATTCCATGTTGAAGAACATATTTTTGAAGTAAAACCCGTTTCGGACTCCAAATTCTCATTTTATCATCCGGATTTCTCACTTTAGAAAACTGTTTAGAGAGTGTATTGATATTTGAGTGAGATATTGATCTGCGCAATTTATGCTTGATTTTTGACATATTTATCGCTACATTTAGCTTAGTTATAACCTTAGTATTCTTAGTAATACTTCATTTTATGGTTTTAGGTCAAAAATAAGGAAGGAAGAGTAAAGGAGACAGAAATGAGCTCAAAACGTGCTAAGGAGGAAGTTCCTAAAATGAGGAGGAAAGATGAAGAAGAATGGGCCAAGATTTATAAAGAATGGATCAAATATTACTAAGATGGGTCAAGATCATGTTCATGTGTCCAAGAAGGTCCAAGATCATGTCAAGATTCGGCCAGAAAGAAGCCCAAAAGAAGAAGATGGATTAGAAGCTTAAAATAAGGAAATCTTCCTGTGCAGATCATCACACTTAAATAGGCCACCGAAAACGATTCAGGAGGAATTAATATACTAGTAATATGTCCTTGGAAAGCTCTAGAAGTAAATTTTCTAGCACAGAAAGAATCACTCAATTCAGACATATAAATCTTCGGGAATCATTGATTTAATGAACAAAGGTCTACTTACTCGGGTGAAGTTAATTCATTCATATTTGGGGATGGACTACGGTTTTCCATATCCTATTTAAAGGGGAGCTCGACCAGCAGCAAAAAAAGCACTCATTTTAGACGCCTAATCTCTACCTAAACACTGTCTCCTCTCCACGAAGCCAAGAAAATCTCCAAGGAAGCAACCTACGCCACCGTACGCCACCACAACAACATCCATTGACATATAGGGCGATCCCGAGTGTCTCCTCCATCAAAGAAGATTCATTTATACCTTAGCTCTATAAAGCGATCCTGAAGACTAAAAAGTGTAACATGAATCCTCTTTACTTTGTAGCTTCTCCTTGTATGAACAATTGGTTTAATGAAGTAGTTTGTAGTATTTCGGTTTTTCTTTACTTGCTACGTTTTCAACTATTTTTCATGTGTTCTAGTTTCTTAGTTTTTATTATACATTTTCATCTATTCTTAATGCTTTGTCTTAGATATGGCGATCCCAAGTCTAAATCAATGGTATGTGTATAGGGCGATCCCGAGCACAAAAACTAATTATGAGCATGTGTTTAGTAAAGTTGAGAAGTTGGGATTTCGATTAATATTGTTTAACTTGCAGGTTAAGAATGAGTATAGGTACTTAGGATGAGTTGATCACTTGTATACATTAGCATAGTATTTTATTTTTGGTCTAGTGAGCATGTTTAGGATTTTATGTTCTTTAATTGTTTCTACTTGTCTCTGAGTGAAGCATGTTAAAATTTAGGGTTCTAATCTATTTGCTGGCCATTACTTGTTTATTTTCGTAGATTATAAAACCAAAATTTCAAACCCCCCATACATTTACTCTTCTGTTTGTAAACGTTGTCATGCATTAGTACCCTCAATCCCCGGTTAAGAACGATACCTACTTATTAATGCTACATCTATAAAGAAGAGTTTTAAATTGCATACTGATACGCGCTATACATGCATTCACGTTAACTTAAAAACACAGATTACGCGCATTGCAATTTAAACCCTTCTTTTGTCATTTGTAATATTGGCGAGTAGGGATCGTTCTTTATCCGGGGAATTAAGGGCGCATGCATGGTTTCGTTAATAAGCGGAAATGTAAATGTTTGGGGGGATTGGAAGTTGGTTGTTTAATCTACGAAATTAAAGTACAAAAACATGCAAACACAACTAAAACTCTTAGGCATCTAACATGTTTTACTCATAGACAAGTTTCAACAATCAAGAAACTTAAAGTCTAATTATGCTTGCTAAAAATAAGAAGTTACACTACTAATTACATGTGATCATCTCATCTTATTAGCCTACCCTTTTCATGCATCAAACCTTTTTGTAAGTTACGAAATTCATAACTTCTAACTAAATACACATGCTTAATAATTGAGTAGGAATGCAACTTAGCGTATAAACATCCTAAACAACATACGATCATCGAAACATGCGAAAGAGAGGGACTTAGCGTATTTTCTAACACATGCATTCGAAGCTTTAAGATTGTATCAAACATGCATAAAAGGCTAGAAATCATAAACACATGCATATTACAAATCTGTTTAAGAGCATAAAACACAAATCTAAACTTGTTCTTCATTTGATACATAAATGTATTCCAATACATCAAGAGGTTCAAATACAAAACAAAAGAAATGAAAGTGAAGATCATGGTTACACTTTTTGTCTTGAATGCTAGATGATCTACGGTGGAGATGGCTTTCCTTCACAAGGGACTTAGCGTATTGTGAAGGATGGAGGATGCTTTGCTTCGGCTTGGATGGAGGAGAACCCTAGAACCTTGCTTCGGCTTGGAATGGAGGAGATGTGCTTCGGCTTGTAAGAGAACCTTCAAGTGTTTATGGTGGAAGAGTATTTGTGTAGAGCTTTGGCTAGTAATTTGAGTGATGATCTGTTTTATGGCTGCCTCCTCTCTTATATAGGCAAGGGATGTTGCCTTCTCTCTTCCACCTTGCCTCCTTCCATTTAATGCAAGCCTTAGTCACCTAGGCAAGTCACCATTTGTGATCATCATTTATGAACCCTAAGCAAGAGTCACCATGCAAGTCACCATTTATAAACCCTAAGCAAGAGTCACCATGGCAAGTCACATGGCAAGTCATCTTTTGTGATGATCACAAAGCTTAGTCACTAAAATGAGTCACAAAGCTTGATATTGTTGACTTTTCAACTTCACCAAAAGGCTTCCATGCCAAAATTAATGGGCTTGGGCTGGTTTTTGGGCCAAAACAAACTTTGAGAAATGGGCCCAAAAAAATGCTATTTGGGCCGGCCCATTCCCGGTGGTCCAAAATCGCAAAAATCGCAAAATCGCCGAAATTCCTCCGAATTGCGCCGTTATTCATCTCCACCGTAAATGTCTTCAAAATAACAAATTAAATAAGAAAAACATAAAAACTAAGATTATAACATAGCTAAACGTAAAGGGAAATGCGTTAAGAATCAAGCATAAAATGCGTATATCAAATTCCCCCACACTTAGACTTTGCTAGTCCCTTAGCAAACACTAAGTTAAACTAAGACTCTCTAAGAATTTAAAACAAAAGAAAGAACACAACTAAGCCCTTAGCTAAAATTTGTCTCAGAATTTTAAGTGTATGGCGATGGCTCACATGATTTTCAACTTGTATGCTCAAAGAATTCAAGAGATAATTGCGATATAATTATGTAATGAACAAGTAAGATATAGAGAAAACAATGGTTATGTTTATAGCTGTGCATGCTTTGAATAAAGGTTTAATCAATTCATAAGGATGCACTCATCATATTTTTCACTCATGAAAAGGGTTCACTTAAAGTGTATATGAATTGAAATGAAAACCACATGAATGAAGTTTGATTGCTTGCACAAATGAACAAAAACCATAAGCTTACTCATGCAACTTACTCTACTAATTGAAAGCTACTTATTTTAAGGATCATAAAGGACTTTTAGTGAGGTTGTAATGGGGTTAAGGCTAAGGCATTCGAAATTTAGATATGTGGTGATAAAAACGTTCCAACGACTTAGTCTAGCACCATATTCGTCCTCCATTTCCACTCGATTGTTACCATGTATACTTTGATCTACTCTACCCTTTGAGCTTTTCGGACAGGACAAAGGCCATATTAACGTGGGCTCAATTGGTTTATCTAGGGGTGTCGCAACTTGTGCGTACAAATGGGATACATGGATATTTGGCAATGTGGTGGAAAAATCCTAAATGCCTTTAATCATTTCCAAAATCAAAGTATGTATCAACATAAAAGCTTTGCAAATTGACATGAGTAAGTTCTAGTATTCTCTAGTTCATTAAAATCTATGGCAAGCAATTGAATGAGGCATATATAAGCTAGTAGCTACGAAATGGATGCATATTCACTCGAATAAAGAACAGATAGCTCAAAAGCTCACATAGGGTTCATATGATTAAAAACTTATTCAAGCATGCGATTTTCTGTACCATGTTTTGCAATTCATATCTACTACATGTTAAAAACATATAGAATATCTCAATTAGCACAAGAATTCGATGCATGTGATTCATACGCCATGTGTTCGTATCGGTCAAATTTCATCATCGACTAGTTAAGGGCATCCTAAAGACTCTGAAAAACACTAATTTAGACACAATTAAATTGTAAACCCTTCCCCCACACTTAAACTCTACATTGCCCTCAATGTACTAAAGTAAAAGTATAGATTTTAAGCATGAAGTATATGATCTACGAAAATTCTAATGTAATACGCAAAAACCATTAAATTAATTAAAAGGGGAGAAGAAAACAAATCTGTTGTCTCCCTATTGGGTTGCCTCCCAATGAGCGCTTGTTTTACGTCGTTAGCTTTGGACGTGATGCATCATTTTGTTTTTGAAATGGCCGGTTCTTGGAGTTGCATCTCCTCTACGGTGTGCTCCGCAAATGCCTCAAAATAGGGCTTCAAGCGATGGCCATTTACTTTGAACTCACTACCTTTGTCGATAGATCGAATGAGAACTGCTCCATGAGGTAGAACTTGAGAAACTATGAATGGCCCCATCCATCGAGAGCGAAGCTTTCCCGGAAAGAGCTTAAGTCTTGAATTGAAAAGCAATACTTTCTGCCCAGGTTCAAAACTCTTCCCTCGAATCATCTGATCGTGGATCTTTTTCGTCTTCTCTTTATAAATCCACGCATTGTCGAAAGCATCATTTCTGATTTCTTCTAGTTCACATAGTTGTAGCTTCCGATGCAAGCCTGCGGCATCTCAATCGATGTTGAATTTCTTCACGGCCCACCATGCCTTGTGCTCCAATTCAACCGGAAGATGGCACGCCTTCCCATAAATTAATCGGAAAGGTGACATACCAATGGGGGTCTTGTAGGCAGTCCTGTAAGCCCATAATGCATCGTCTAAGCATTGACTCCAATCTTTCCGGTTTGGGCGGACGGTTCGCTCCAAAATCTTCTTGATCTCATGGTTGGAAACTTCAGCCATTCCATTAGTTTGAGGGTGGTATGGTGTGGAAACCTTGTGTTTTACGCCATACTTCCTCATTAGTGCTTCCACCGTGCGGTTGCAAAAGTGACTTCCTCCATCGCTGATTAGAACGCGTGGCATTCCAAATCTACTGAAAATGTTAGTTCGTAGGAAATCTGCAACAACTCGCGAATCATTAGTACGGGTGGCCTTTGCCTCCACCCATTTAGAAACATAATCTACTGCGAGTAAGATATAAGTACAACCATTGGAGGGAGGAAATGGTCCCATAAAATCAATACCCCACACATCAAAAATTTCAACATTAAATATGTAGTGTTGTGGCATTTGATCTCTAGGGCCTAAATTACCGAATCTCTGGCACTTATCACATGCAGCGCAATATGCATGAGCATCGCGAAATAAACTAGGCCAAAAGAAACCGCAATCTAAAATCTTAAGGGCTGTCCTCCTTGAACCAAAGTGTCCCCCACATGCTTCATTGTGACAAAAGTCTAGAATGGGCTTAAACTCACTATCCGAGATACATCTCCTAATTACTAAATCGGAGCATTGTTTCCATAAATAAGGCTCATCCCAGATAAAAGTTCTAGCATTATGCTTAAGTTTGTCACGTTGAAATTTATGCATGGTAGACGGAAACTCACCGGTAACTAAGTAATTTACGATATCTGCATACCATGGAGTTTCCGAAATAGTTACCTCAATTCCGAAGAGTTTTTCATCCGGAAAAGTTTCTTCAATCTCGACAGGCTCATGGTCACCTATTAAACGTGATAGGTGGTCAGCGACGACGTTTTCTACTCCCTTCTTGTCCTTGATTTCGATGTTGAATTCTTGGAGTAGAAGTATCCATCTGATAAGTCGTGGTTTTGCGTCCTTCTTGAGCATTAGATACTTCAAAGCTGCATGATCGGTAAACACAGTTACTTTAGTTTGAAGTAAATAAGATCGAAATTTTTCTAAAGCAAAAACCACGGCAAGAAACTCCTTCTCGGTGGTAGTATAATTTCTTTGCGCTTCATCAAGCGTCCGAGAGGCGTAATAGATTACGCAAGGCTTCTTGTCCTTCCGCTGACCCAAGACGGCTCCTACGGCATAATCCGAGGCGTCGCACATGAGTTCAAATGGCAGAGACCAATCAGGGCTGCACAAAATAGGAGCGCTCGTGAGAAGCTCCTTCAACTTGTTGAAGGCAGCGTTGCATTCTTCATCAAAGACGAACGGGGTCTCCTTTTGCAGCAGTTTACACAACGGGCGCGAGATGTGGGAAAAGTCTTTGATAAACCTACGATAAAATCCTGCGTGTCCAAGAAATGAACGAATCTCTCTAACCGAAGTTGGAGAGGGTAAGTGACGCACAAGATCTACTTTAGATTTTTCAACTTCTAACCCTTTTTCCGAAATAATATGACCTAACACTATCCCTTGCGTAACCATGAAATGGCACTTCTCCCAATTAAGCACCAAGTTCGTTTCAACGCATCTTTGTAAAATTGTTTCTAAATTGTTTAAGCATGCATCAAAATCACTCCCAAATACACTAAAGTCGTCCATGAATACTTCAATAATTTTTTCAATGTACTCGGAGAAAATTGAGAGCATGCAACGTTGAAATGTACCTGGTGCGTTACACAGTCCAAATGGCATGCGGCGATAGGCAAACGTTCCGGTAATCAATGCACACTCGGTGTCCAGTGATCGTCCGTTGTGGCACAAGTTCATTTTCCAGATTCTCGACGACGGTTATTCCCGATTTCTTGGGTACTACCTGCACTGGGGAAACCCAACGGCTATCAGAAATAGGGTAAATAACTCCACAGTCCATGAGTTTAATTACCTCCTTTTTTACCACCTCCATCATCGGAGGGTGGAGCCGACGTTGTGCTTCCCGCGTAGGCTTGGTGCCTTCTTCAAGGAAAATCCTATGCACACAGGTTGCTGGATTTATTCCCTTGATGTCCGCAAGTGTCCAGCCTATTGCGGGTTTGTACCGTTTGAGCACACTCACGAGCTTCTCCTCCTGCTCCTCTTCTAGCGCGGACGAAATAATGACCGGTAAGGTTTCATTCTCGCCCAAGTACGCATACTTCAGATGGTCCGGTAGTAGCTTGAGTTCTAAAACTGGAGCTTCTACGATGGAAGGAACCATTTTATTAGTACCAAAAGTAATTGGTAAAGGAGAAGAAAAGCTTACTTTTCGTGGTGCGGCATTTAGGGCCATGGCCATGTCTTGAATTCGAGGTTCAAGCTCTAGTAAAGCCTCGAGAAGGCCGTCATGCCCAAGTTGAATGGCCATGTCGAGTTCATCCTCATTGATGGTGTCGAGGTAGCCTTGTGCTAAGGTATCCACAGGATCGTATGTCGAAATGGCAGCTACGCTCGACATTGGAAACTTCATCCCGTCCAGGATGTTGAACTCGATTCTTTCTCCATCAATCTCCATGGAGAAAGTGCCTTGAAACACATCAATCTTCGTTCTCGCAGTCCGCATGAAAGGTCGCCCAAGCAGTAGTGGCGTGGTGTTCAGTGGACTCTCTTCCATGTCAACGATATAAAAATCCGCTGGGAATATCAAGTTGTTGACTTGCACGAGAACGTCTTCTACGTATCCCCTCGGATACTTGTGTGTGCGATCGGCTAATTGGATGACAACACCATCTTGCTTGAGATCTCCAAGCTCCATTGATTCGAAAAGATAGTAAGGCATGACGTTGATGGAAGCTCCGAGATCAAGCATCACGTCTTTGAAGTGGGTGTCACCGATTACGCAGGGAACTACAAAGCTCCCTGGGTCCTTCAGTTTTGGGGGTAGCCGACGCTGCAAAACCGCCGAAACGGTTGCGTTCACCTTCACAACCTCCTTCTCTCGAGTTTGCCTCCTCTGTGTGCATAATTCTTTGAGAAATTTCGCGTATATTGGCACTTGTTTTATGCACTCGATCAAGGGCAAATTCACTTGCACCTTTCGGAAGATGTCCAAAATATCTTCATATTGAGCATCCTTCTTCTTTGATTTTAATAATCTGCTAGGGAAAGGTGCAACAGCAAACGGAGAATTAGTAATAACCGTATTTGAAGGAATATGGTTTTTACCTTTGATTGGGGTAGGATGTGGAGGTGATTGTGCCTTGGTGACATTAGGCGTCACCTTCTGTTTCTCGGCCTCTTGAGTAGCCGGATCGATCTCATCTTCTTCTTCGTTGGTGATGTCCTCGATGGTGACTTCATCAAGATGAGATCGCTTGGTCTTTGGTTCCTCAAGTATCTTCCCACTCCTTGTGACTATAGCATTCACGTTTCTTTGATTAGGAGTGGTTTGAGGTGGAAGCCGACCGGTTTCCTTGATTTGGCCCATGAAATCAACAAGTTGGCCAGGCTGTTTCTTCACTTCAGTGATGTCGCGGCCATGTGAGTCAAGTGTCTCCTTTGTCTTCGATTGTCCGTCGAGGAGAACTTGAGTTGAGGCCGAAAGTTGCGACAACATCTTGTCGTAATCCGGGTTGGTGAAGGATTGCAATGACGAACCATGCTGCATCGGTGGCCTTGGTTGAAATGGAGGGCGTTGGTAGCTTTGTTGAGGTGCTGGAGGGTTCAAAGTTCCCTCGTTGCTGCTCCATCTAAAACCTGGATGATCACGGTTGACATAATTGTTATAATTGTTATACCGTTGTCCTCCCTGATATCCGCCGATGGCATTAGCGTGCTCCGGCTCGCTAGCTTGCTCTGGCACCTGTGGGCATTGGTCGTTGTGGTGACCTTGTGATTGACATATGCCACAAACAGGCCGTTGAGTTGCCCTGGCTCTTGTCGTCTCGAGATCTAAAACCTTCTCTAGCATATGAGCTAGTTTGTCGTATTTTTCGTCCGCGTCGGGTTTTGAACTCGCTTCACCGACTGCTCGTCTATTGGACATTCCATATTGTGCATCATTATTCGCCCGATTTTCTAGAAGAGTTCTAGCTTCGGTTTCGGTTAAGTCCATGAATGCACCGGTAGCTGCTGCATCCAGCAATTCCCTATCAATCGGCTTGAGACCATCGTAAAAGTAATTCATGAGATTGGTCTCGGAAAATCCATGCGATGGGCAAGTGGCACACAAAACCTTGAATCGGTCGTAATATTGGCCGAAGGTCTCGTCCAATTTCTGTGTGATGCCAGTGATTTTCTTTCTGAAGATGGTGATCTTTGAGGCCGGGAAGTACTTCGCTAGGAACATATCCGCAAGTTGCTTCCAAGAGGTAATATGGTTCGGCGGTAGTTCCATAAGCCAAGACTCGGCCCTGTCGATTAGGGTGAATGGGAATGCCTTCAGCTTGAAGAGCTCCGTATCAGCATCGGATGGCTTCATGCTGTTACAAACAAATTGGAATTGTTTGAGATGCTTGTTCGGATCTTCATTGGAAAGTCCATGAAAAATGGGTAGTCGGTGGAGGAAGCCACTCTTTAGCTCGATATCCTTCATGTTTTCCTCCGGTTGTGGAAAAGCAATGCTCGAAGGCCCGCTGCTCCATTCTGTTGAGCAGGTGCGCTGACGAAGAGATTGTCCTGCATTGGCCATGTTGACTTGCTGTGCTTCTACTTCTGAATTGTGGTCGGTTGATGAATGTGAAGACTCGGAAACTTCCTCGATGATGGGATGATCCAGGATGTCAGTTTGAGCTCTAAGTCTCGCTATTCTCTCTGCGATCTCCTCAAACTTTGTTCTAGATGGTCCAGGATTCTGTTCGGACATTCATTAGCCTGAGCATCCACCAAAGACCAAGTGTTAGTATCAATAAAGAATTTGAGATGAATATAGGAATACTAACCAAAATTGTAAGACATATTTAGAAAACAAAGCAATAACAAATAGTAAAACTATCAAAGCATACTATAAATACTCACAAATACTTAAAAACTACTAATAACACACAAAAGTTATAATACTTAAGACACTAAATGTAATTTACTAAGTAATGCAAATGATTTAATCAATTTTATGGGCTATGCAAAAGAATGTAATAAACTAAGACACATGTTTTCTGCAAATTAACACTATATAATGCTAAACCCAAGAATTTAGTTAGAACATATATAAACAAAGTTCAAATACAAGCAAACAATAATTCACATCGAATTTATGCATCACACATTTTTTTTCAATAAAATGCATTAAACAACAATCCTACGTGAAAGATGGAGTGCATGCATAAGAGAAAACGTTAGAACCTGCAGAAAACACACGAGTTACGTGCTAAAAAAATGAATGCAAAGAATGACCTCTTCTTCGATCTTATGTCCCTAACTTCACTTAGGTTAGGGTACTCGGTAGTGAAATCCGAGTATCATAAAGCCTAAAAAAAGGTTATGCAAGCTAAGTAACGGTTGTTAGTCCTTTACAGTTTTTAATGCACATATAAACACAAAAATTTGATTAAGTTTTATTTATTTCCTTTGGCCCCGATGGTACGTGGTGCAGAGGCTCTCGACTGTGCAATGGGTCTCGTTCATCCGAAGATGAAGTCTGATTCCAGGAGGTCTAAGCATGCATAATCCGATATACCATCTATTTAAAGGATTATGTCGTATTTATCAAGTTCGTATTTATCCGTATTCGTATGCACTTATGACTTACAGAGAGTACGCGAAATGATCATTCGGTAAATTTCTTGGACGTGCGGCCCGCGCGAAAATATATACCGACTACAATTCAGCTTAGTTACGTTTAGAAATGGTTAGTAGGAATAGAGATAACGCGAGAGGTAAGGACTAATATGTAGAACAACCCGAGGCTTACTCGTAAGAGTATATACTCCAATGTTGTTCCTAGAGACACCCCGAGGCTAACCAGTTATGGTATATACTCCAATGGTGTTCTATTGCTTAGATCCGAAACCCGGCACCAATCATAAACCCATTCACCATAACCAACAATCAGCCAAATTTGTGAGATAGTATATAATCTCAAGTTCTTAGTAAACTCCGCCCACAACCTCGTGCCCATAACTTCACTTAGGTTATGGCGTGTGGTGATAAAATCCACACATCACGAGGGGTTAAGGAGATAAACCAGAAAAAGAGGCACCACCTATTCCAAAGAACAGAACTTTATAACCAATACTCGTAATCAATGTAAATCAATTTAAGTACGTCTACGTTTTGATTGCGCCTATGATTTAAAAGGAATACACGACTTAGTTATTGAATAAATCTCTTGTCCGTGCGGCCCGCGCGAAAATGTATACCAACTATCGTTAATCCTCGTAATTGTTGGAAATGACCAGTTGGGATAGATGTAACGCGAGAGGTGAGAACTAATTTCTGGGAACAACCTGAGGCTAACTCGTAAGAGTATATACTCCATTGTTGTTCTTAGAAACACCCCGAGGCTTACTCGTAAGAGTATATACTCCAATGGTGTTCTGTTTTCTTATTTCAAAACCCGTCACCATTCATAACCCTTCTAGACATCATAACCAACTCTTACTCGAATTCACAAGATAGTATACAATCTCAAGTGTTTGTAAACTCCGCCCACAACCTCGTGCCCATAACTTCACTTAGGTTATGGCGTGTGGTGATGAAATCCACACATCACGAAGGGTTAAGGAGATAGACAAACAAAAGAGGCACCACCTATTCCATAGAGATTTATTTAATAACTAAGTGCTAGTACTCAAATTAAATCAAAGACTATCCTTTAACATGGAAATAAATTATGCAAGTGTAAAAACTAAGTATAAATAAATTCGTCTAAGTAAAAGTATGCATTGTAAACATGTATGAAAATTTCTTTAAGTATAAACAAGAATGAACAAGTATGTACTTCGAAAATTTAGACATGCTTTTAATCACAAATGTACAACGAAATCATACAAAAACATTCTAACTCCCCGGCAGCGGCGCCAAAAATTGATATGCGCTATACATGCATTCACGTTAACTTAAAAACACAGATTACGCGCATTGCAATTTAAACCCTTCTTTTGTCATTTGTAATATTGGCGAGTAGGGATCGTTCTTTATCCGGGGAATTAAGGGCGCATGCATGGTTTCGTTAATAAGCGGAAATGTAAATGTTTGGGGGGATTGGAAGTTGGTTGTTTAATCTACGAAATTAAAGTACAAAAACATGCAAACACAACTAAAACTCTTAGGCATCTAACATGTTTTACTCATAGACAAGTTTCAACAATCAAGAAACTTAAAGTCTAATTATGCTTGCTAAAAATAAGAAGTTACACTACTAATTACATGTGATCATCTCATCTTATTAGCCTACCCTTTTCATGCATCAAACCTTTTTGTAAGTTACGAAATTCATAACTTCTAACTAAATACACATGCTTAATAATTGAGTAGGAATGCAACTTAGCGTATAAACATCCTAAACAACATACGATCATCGAAACATGCGAAAGAGAGGGACTTAGCGTATTTTCTAACACATGCATTCGAAGCTTTAAGATTGTATCAAACATGCATAAAAGGCTAGAAATCATAAACACATGCATATTACAAATCTGTTTAAGAGCATAAAACACAAATCTAAACTTGTTCTTCATTTGATACATAAATGTATTCCAATACATCAAGAGGTTCAAATACAAAACAAAAGAAATGAAAGTGAAGATCATGGTTACACTTTTTGTCTTGAATGCTAGATGATCTACGGTGGAGATGGCTTTCCTTCACAAGGGACTTAGCGTATTGTGAAGGATGGAGGATGCTTTGCTTCGGCTTGGATGGAGGAGAACCCTAGAACCTTGCTTCGGCTTGGAATGGAGGAGATGTGCTTCGGCTTGTAAGAGAACCTTCAAGTGTTTATGGTGGAAGAGTATTTGTGTAGAGCTTTGGCTAGTAATTTGAGTGATGATCTGTTTTATGGCTGCCTCCTCTCTTATATAGGCAAGGGATGTTGCCTTCTCTCTTCCACCTTGCCTCCTTCCATTTAATGCAAGCCTTAGTCACCTAGGCAAGTCACCATTTGTGATCATCATTTATGAACCCTAAGCAAGAGTCACCATGCAAGTCACCATTTATAAACCCTAAGCAAGAGTCACCATGGCAAGTCACATGGCAAGTCATCTTTTGTGATGATCACAAAGCTTAGTCACTAAAATGAGTCACAAAGCTTGATATTGTTGACTTTTCAACTTCACCAAAAGGCTTCCATGCCAAAATTAATGGGCTTGGGCTGGTTTTTGGGCCAAAACAAACTTTGAGAAATGGGCCCAAAAAAATGCTATTTGGGCCGGCCCATTCCCGGTGGTCCAAAATCGCAAAAATCGCAAAATCGCCGAAATTCCTCCGAATTGCGCCGTTATTCATCTCCACCGTAAATGTCTTCAAAATAACAAATTAAATAAGAAAAACATAAAAACTAAGATTATAACATAGCTAAACGTAAAGGGAAATGCGTTAAGAATCAAGCATAAAATGCGTATATCACATACGTGTGAATTATGCGTTGAGTATCTATTTTGTGTTGATATTTGATGAATATTTCACGCGATATCAATTTTTTGCGCCGTTTCCGGGGATTGAAAAATTTATTGTCTAATTTTGTTTGTGTAAATATGTTCATAGGATGTAAATATTATACTTGTGCATATGTTTTTATTTTCTGTTTTCGGAACTGTGCACTTCCCATTTTTGTGTAAATTATTTGACATAGCTAGATGTCTCATAAAAATCCGAACATTTACTGAAGTGTTTGGTTTTGTGTCTAGTTTGTGCCTGTAAATTTCGATTGCATTTGGACAAGCAATATTTCTGGAAAAAGTCGACAAAAATCTGTGTTCAATTTTGCGTGATTCTGAAATTTGCATGTTGTGAAGACGCAGAACAGAAGCAGCTGTGGAATCAGCTTAACCCACGAGCTTGCGCGTAGTCGCAGAATTACGACAGTTGTTCGAAACACCGGATTTGTTAACGGCTAAATCATTGGCCAAGAATTGGAGCTGGGTCTCTTCTCGAGAGTCGTTGTACATGTGATTTCGAGTTTGTGGGCGGTTCCGGATCGTTATTTGAACGACCGAGGAATAAGTTATGAATATTTGAAGTTTCGATATAATCGGGTTTAAATGGTGGATTTCTTGGCGAGTAAATTATCGGTCGAGAATTTGGTTTCGGCTTCTTCACGGAAGTTGTTGAGAATTTAATTTCGAGCTCGTGGGAACTTCCGGAGCAATATTCTGAGTCACGAAGATTAAGTTGTGAATATTTTCGATTGTTGATTATTTAGTCGGTTTAAATATGTGTTGGTTTGAACAGTTGACTTTTTATCCGATTGGTCGATGTGTTTGACTTCGAGTGATAATTGAAGAACATGTCGAGTCGAGTTTGTTGCGGCGAGAATTATCGGAATCGGATTTACGACGCGAAAGTTGCGGGTATTCAAAGTTCGTCGAAAAGTCAATTAAGGAAGTTGCTATTTTGGGAAAGTTTAAATAGAGGTTTCTATTTGTGGTAAGTCAAACATGTATTCAAGGTGGTTGACCTTGTTGACTCGGTTTGACCGAGGTGGAGGAATGGTTCGACGGTGACCGGCGAGCTCCACGGCGGCGAAGCCCGTTCGGCCACCTCCAGGCTCGAGCATGGTACGGTTCGACTCGTCTTGGAGTCCTCGACCTCGTGCCGGTCTCCTCTCACGGCGAGGTCGCCGGAGGTGTGTGTTATTTCCGGCCAAAGTTTTGAAGTTTTGGGGTTTTTGGGTGGTTATTATTCCGGTTGATTTGAGCTACAAAATGGATTGGGCTTTGAAGCGCTCTCCTCTCCCCGAATCTAACCATTTGGAGTTTCAATTTTGATTGTGGATGGAGAATTTTGGATTTGAAAATTTGGTACCAATTCGGTTTTGCATGAAATTGCCCTAGTTAGAGTGAGAATTGGCCTTCGATGCAGTTGACAAAGTTGCTCAGTGGATGGTTTTGAGTGGAATAGGGGCTGCTCCGCCGGGAAAATTTCAAGTTGGTGGTGGCGCCGCCTTTGGCGGTGGTCAACGGCGGTCAACGGTCAAAGTTTGACTTTTTGGGGTTTTCGACAAGTTACATGTCATTTCACTCGAAATCGCGCCCCGATCGCAGTGGGGAGGTTCGTTTTTCGAATTGAGCATCCGAACTTACAGCAAGGTATTAAGGTGTGATTTCCAGATTTCCGACAGTTTGTCGTAATCGGATTATGTGTTTCCGAGAACGGTAGTTTCTCGTGATTTGATTTGAATTGTCGAGTTATGATTTTGAGAAATGGATTTTGTGATTATTCAGGGGTTCGTGATCGTTCGTTTGGCGAGGGACTTTCCGCCGGATCACGGGTTAACGCGAACTGCGTTACGCTAGTCTGTGAGTGGACATTTTTTTTCACGGATTGTTTGCGAGTCTTTTTATATATGATTTACGAACTTGAGCATGCAGTTTGATTATGGTTTTACGAATATGTGTTTTACGATTATACATATACGGATATGCGTATACGAGTACGCTCCGGGGGGGGGACAGATATCCTGACCCGAGGCCTTTCTGGCTAGGAATCACGTGTGGGTCTGAGATCCCGTGGTTCAGACTGTGCTATCGCGTGGTAGTTCATGAGAGACTCCGTGATGTATTTACGATGCATGCTCTGTACGCGTGAGGAGTTAGAGTCTCCCTCGTGTACCCGGATACGTGACGAGTTAGAGTCTCCCTCGTGTACCATTTCCTTTATTTATGCATTTGCATTTAGACTCGCATATGTTTTTATAACGTATATATTATTTGGTGAAAGACATTCATTTTCGTCCACTCACTCTAACAGTTTTCATGTCTTTCCCCTGGGCTTTTTGATTTCTGTGCCCAGTTTGCAGTTCGGATTTTGATGTCGCACGTCGTGGTCGGAGGCATAGAGCTCGAGCTACCTTGTTTCTTCCAGTAGGTTTATTGTTCTACCTACTGTGGTATACGTATATGATTATACATTAGAGGTCGCTCTGAGTATTCTGTTGTATATATTATACGATTTTACTCCGGATTTCAGTAAAGTACAGATATATTTATTATTATACATTACTGTTGATATATTGAGAAATCCGGATGGGATTGGTGCCTACGGTTTGATTTTTGTGGCATAGGATGAAGTGTATTTTCCGCGTGCAGGTAATGGTAATTCCACGTTAGTAACGAAACTCTGCCGAAATTTCTACGGTTTTTGTTGGTTCGTGTTTTCGAAAGGGTTTGATTCCGATTTAGGGAGCTAAATCGGGGTTGGGTCCTTTCACATGTGTTCTTTGTGAATATGTAAAATCGTGTAAAAAGAAAGTATGTCAATATTTGAAATTTACATACTTATTTACAGGTCAATACTTGTTTATACTTACAATTTTTGCTAGTACCTAGCAAAACTAAATTAAAGAAAAACTAGAAATAAGAAAACACAAAAAATAAATTGTTGGAGCTGATCTCTATGTTGAAAACTCATAGGAATTAAAAAATCAAATACTAAAACACTTCTAAGCCCTTGGCTAAAATGTCTTTCAATTTTCTTAAGTGTATGGCGATGGAATCACAAGCTTTTAGAGTCAAAGCTCAATAATTTCGAGAGATAATAGAGATATAATCTTGTCATGAACAAGTAAGACTTAGAAGAAAACAATGGTAATGTTAAAACTATCCATGCTTTGAACAAATTTAAATCAATCTCACATGGATGCACTCATCATATTTTCACTCATGAAAAAGGGTTCACTCAAAATGCATATGAATTGAATCGAAAACCTCATGAATACAATGAATTACTTGCACAAATGAACCTAAACCATATGCTTACTCATGCAACTTACTTAACCAATTGAAGGCTACTCATCTTAAGGATCATAAATGACTTTAATTATAACGGTTGTAATGGGGCTGAGGCTAAGACATTCGAAATTTGAGTATGTGGTGGTAAATAATTTCAAAATACTTAGTCTACACTTCATCAATTTGAGCTCCATCCTTTCTCATGTGTCAAACTTAAAAAAACGGTGGCCAAATTTCATCTTTTTGGGTCTAAAATGATTCTAAAATTCACTTGTCCAAACTTTCACACTTAGAACATTTTTCGGATAGCTTATTACATTTTTTTGTTTATTTTCTTTTCATGCTCTCGAATTTTTATTCTTTCTTTCTTCTCTTCTTCCTTTTTTTTCTTTTTTTCTTTCGGCAATCACATTTTTTCAAGCTTTTCAACAAGTCTTCCCTATATTTTGCATTCTTTCATCATCTTCACACCGTCTTCATTGTGCTAGCTTTGAAATCTCTTTACCAAGTGTTTAGAACAAGGGTTGGAAACTCTACACTAGGCTGAGTGTTTAGATATATATGTGAAAAATGAAAGAAAAGGCTAAACGTAAGAACAAAGGGGTAGTCTAAGAGTAACACAACTCGTGCGCCCAAAAGAGACACATAGCTATTTGGTTAAGTGATGGAAAACCTAAATGCCTTTAATCATATCCAAAATCAGAGCATATATTAACTTAAAAGCTTTGCAAATCTACATGAGTAAGTTCTAGTAATCTATAGTTCATTGAAATCTATGGCAAGCAATTAGATTAGGCATATAAACATGCCAACCATGATGGTAAGCAATTAAATCTTTAGTTCATTGTAATCTGTAGTAATATGTAGTTCATTGAAATCTATGGCAACCATGATGCACTAAATTCACTCACAAAGAAGTAATGTAGGCTTAAAAACTCACTTTAAGGTTCATATGATCTAAAAACTTATGAGAACATGCGAAATCTGTACCATGTTATGCAAACCATATCTACTACATGTTATGACAATCAAAATATCTCAATTAGCACTAGAAATTGTTTTAATGATTTTGCAATCACCAATGTATTCTTTTTGGTCCATTTTCATCATAGACTAACTAAGGACATTCTAAAGACTCTTTAAAACACTAAGTTAAACAAAAATACTCAAGACATTCAAACAAGCGTAGACATAGTCCTTGTCTTCTTTGGGCAACCTTACTGAAATGGCCAGTTGGCGAGAGAGACCAAGAGAGGTATGAGTGATTTTCGAGCTTGTCTCTTCTCACATCCAAAACTCGTCCTAGCAACTGTCCTCTTCTAGACACAATTTTACAAGGATTTCTTACTAAAAGAATAGTACACTAATTAGACTCTAAGAATACACTAATTTAACACTAGAAAACACTAAAAGAAAAAATAAATTTAGGGCATTATCTGCCGGAATGTTATATTGTTTGCCTGGTTTTTACAATTTATGACTCAAATAAAGTTGTAAACTCATCCCCCATACTTAAACTCTACATTGTCCTCAATGTAATAAATTAAAGCATAGAATCAAGCATAAAGACTAGGATTTATGAAAAATCTAACTAAAAAAAATTAAAATGCTACGAAATTAAAAAGGGTAAGGGGAAGAGAAAGAAAATCTGATGTGTAGACTCCTCCATTGAGTTGCCTCCTAACAAGCTCTTGTCTTTTAACGTCTTACAGCCTAGACGTGATATTTCTTCATGTGTTTGAAGTGGCCGGCTTCTCTAGCTTATATTCTTCAACGATCTCCTCTTGTATGGCTGAATGATATGGCTTTAAACGATGGCCATTTACTTTGAACTCATTGCTGGTTGTTGGACTCTTGATTAGCATAGCTCTATGGGAAAAGGTTTCGATGACAATGAAAGGTCCAATCCATTTAGAGCATAGCTTTCCTGAAAATAACTTAAGTCGAGAGTTGAAAAGCAAAACCTACTAGCTAATTAGGAAATCCTTTCTTCAAATCATCTTGTCATGAAATTCCTTTGTTTTCTCCTTATAGATCCATGCATTTTCGAATGCATCATTCCTTATCTCCTCGAGTTCACAAAGTTGTAGCTTGCGATGCACACCAGCCTCATCTCAATCCATGTTAAACTTCTTGACAGGCCACCATGCCTTGTGTTCTAGCTCCACCGAAAGATGACATGCTTTCCCATAAACTAATCGATAAGGTGACATTCCAATGGGAGTTTTGTATGCAGTCCTATATGCTCACAATGCATCATAAAGACATTGGCTCCAATCTTTCATGTTTGGCTTAACGGTTTTCTCCAAGATCTTCTTGATTTCACGGTTAGAAATTTTAGCAATTCTATTCGTTTGAGGGTGATATGGCATAGAAACTTTGTGTGTGACACCATACTTCCTCAATAATGCTTCCACCATCTTGTTGCAAAATTTACTCCCTCTATCGCTGATTAGAACGCATGGCATTCCAAACCTTGTGAAAATATTAGCCTTAAAGAAATCTGCAATAACTCGCGAATCATTAAATGAAGGACAACTCGCGAATCATAACAGGTGGCTCTGCCTTCCACCAATTTTGAGACATAATCAACAGCAAAAAGAATATAAGTGAAACCGTTAAATGAAGGAAAATGTCTCATAAAATCAATGTCCCACACATAAAAAATTTCAACATCAAGGATAAACTTTTGTGGTATTTGATCTCTAGGTCCTAAATTACCGGATCTTTGGCACCTATCACATTTAGCACAAAATTCATGAGAGTCACAAAATAAATTAGGCCAACAGAATCCACGATCTAATACTTTAAGAGCTGTTTTCCTAGAACTGAAATGACCTCCACATGCACCATTATGACAAAACTCAAGAATGGACTTAAACTCACTATCCGGAACACACCTCCTAATAACTAAATCAGAACATTGTTTCCACAAGTAACGTTCATCCCAAATAAAATTCCTAGCATTATTCCTAAGCTTTGGACGTTGAGTACTATGCATGGAAGATGAAAACTCATTGGTAACTAAGTAGTTAACTATATCCGCATACCATGGAGTTTCATAAGCACTTACCTGAGTTCCGAAGAGTTGTTCATCCTAAAAAAATTTCCTCTATTGCAATGGCTTCTTTCTCATGTACAATCCTTGATAAATAGTCAGCCACCACGTTTTCTACTCCCTTCTTCTCCTTTATTTCAAATTCGATGTTAAACTCTTGGAGTAGAAGTATCCATCTAATTAGCTGTGGCTTGGCATCCTTTTTTGCCATGAAATACTTCAAGGCTACGTGGTCCGTATAAATAATCACCTTGTTCTGCAACAGGTATGACCAAAATTTGTAAAGTGCAAACACCACAGCAAGCATCTCCTTCTCAGTGGTTGTATAATTTGCTTGAGCTTCATCAAGTATCCAAGAGGCATAGTAGAAGGTGTAGGGCTTCTTGTCCTTTTGTTGACCTAAAATAGCTCCAACGGCATAGTTCGAGGCATCACACATAAACTCAAAGGGCTGAGACCAATCTGGTGCATAAAGAATAGGAGCACTCTTGAGAAGCTCCTTTAATTTATCAAACGCAGCTCGGAAATCATCATCAAACACAAAGCGAGTGTCCTTTTGGAGCTGCTTACACAAAGGGCGAGAGATGTGGGAGAAGTTCTTGATAAATCTTCGATAAAAACCTGCATGACCAAGAAAAGAACGAATCTCTCTAACTGAAGTTGGAGATGGTAAGTAGCAAATAAGATCTACCGTAGATTTATCAACTTCTATCCCCTTAGCCGAAACTATATGTCCTAAAACGATCCCTTGAGTGACCATAAAATGACATTTCTCCCAATTAAGCACTAGGTTAGTTTCAATGCATCATTGCAAAATGAATTCTAAGTTACCCAAGCATGCATCGAAATCCCTCCCAAATACACTAAAATCATCCATGAAAACTTCAATAATTTTTTCAATGTAATCGGAAATGATAGAAAGCATGCAACGTTGAAATGTACCTGATGCGTTGCATAAACCAAACGAAATCCTCCTATAGACAAACATTCCAAAAGGGCATGTGAATGTTGTCTTCTCTTGATCTTCCTCCGCGATGCTGGTTTGGTTGTAATCAAAATATCCATCAAGAAAACAATAGTATGCGTGGCCAGCCAATCTCTCAAAAATTTGATCAATGAATGGCAATGGGAAATGGTCCTTTCGAGTGGTGGCATTTAACTTCCTATAATTGATGCAAAATCGATGTCCGGTGACAGTTCTTTGAGGGACAAGCTCATTCTCCGCATTCTTCACAACGGTGATTATGGACTTTTTAGGCACTACTTGCACAAGTGAAACCCAACGGCTGTCCAAAATTGGATAAATGACTCCACAATCGAGGAGTTTGATCATGTACTTCTTCACAACCTCCATCATTGGCGGATGAAGTCTTCTTTGAGCTTCCCTTGAAGGTTTGGCGCCATCTTCAAGAAAAATCCGGTGCAAACATGTTGCCAGATTAATTTCTTTGATGTCCGCAAGCATCCAACCTATGGTTGTCTTATCTTTCGAGAGCACTTGCACCAATTTCTCCTCTTATTCCTTCTCCAACGTTGATGAGATTATAATTGACAAAGTTTCATTCTTTCCCAAGTAAGCATACTTCAAATGATCCGGTGACACCTTAAGCTCTAATTCTGGTGCTTTGACACTAAAGGGAACTAACGGGTTAATACCATACATGATTGGAATCAGTGGAGAGTGACTTACAACCCGTGGTGCTTCATTAAGTTCCATGGCCATTTCTCAGATTCTTGGTTCCAAAATCTCAATTCAAGCATCAATAAGGGCTTCATCCTTGAGTCGAGTCAGTTTCACTCCTTCTTGAATGGCCATGCCGAGTTCATCTTATCCAATGGTGTCTAAGTGTTGTTGTGCCATGGAATCCGCAACATCAATCGAACAAACATCACCAACACTAAACGTACGTTGGATACTTCATAGCGTCAAGAATATTGAACTCGATCTTCTCTCCATCAATCTCCATGGAGAACTTTCCTTCAAAAACATCAATTTTCATTCTAGCAGTCCTCATGAATGGTCATCCGAGTAGTAATGGCATAGTGTTCAATGGACTCTCTTCCTTGTCAACAATGTACAAATCAGCTGGAAATATGAGATTGTTGACTTGCACTAGAACATCTTCAACGTATCCCCTTGGATACTTATGTGAACGGTCGGCGAATTGGATGATGACATTGTCATGCTTGAGCTTGCCTAAGTCCATGGATGCATATAAGTAGTATGGCATAACATTGTCTAATGCACCCAAATCTAGCATGACATCTTCGAACCTCTTGTCACCAATAACACAAGGAATTGAAAAACTCTCAGGATCCTTCAATTTTTGGGGTAGTCGATGTTCTAAAACTATTTAAACGGTTACATTCACTTTCACAACCTCCTTCGCCCGTGTTTGCCTCTTTTGGGTACATAACTCTTTTAAAAACTTAACATAGATATGGACTTGCTTTATGCACTCGATTAAGGGAAGATTGATGTGCACCTTCCGAAAGATGTCTTCGTATTAATCTTCTTTCTTTGATTTTGATTATCTATGTGGAAATGGTGCACGAGCAAATAGAGCATTAGTATTCACCGAACTTGAAAGGGTAGGGTTAATACCTTTGGTTGGGGCAGGTCGTGTAGTGACTTATACCTTAGTCTTATTCTTGACCTCTTTGGTTGACGGATCTTGTAAATCTTCATCCTCACAAACGTGTTCATGAGGTGTTTTTCTTGCCTTTGGTGTCGGCTCCTCTAGTCTCTTCCCACTTCTTGTCACCGTAGCACTAACATTCCTCGGATTTGGAAGTGATTGAAGAGGTAGTTGTCCGGTCTCCCTTATTTGACCTATGAAGTCAAGAATTTGGCCTATTTTTTTCTTCATCTCTGAAATATCTCGGCCATGTGAATCCAATGTCTCTTTTGTTTTGGCTTGTCCATCCAAAAGAACTTGTGTTGAGGCAGCCAATTTTGCCAACATTTTGTCGTAATATGGATTAGTGAATTGTTGTTGGACTGAAGGAGCTTGTTGCATAGGTTGCATTTGTTGCATTAGAGCTTGAGGTATTGGCGGCCTAGGATGAAAGGGAGGATGTTGGTATCCTTGTTGAGGTGTCGGAGGCTAGGGTTTAAACATCCCTCATTACTGCTCCACATGAAACCCAGATGATCACGGTTGCCAAAATTATTGTTATTGTCATTGTTGTAACGTTGGCCTCCTTGATACCCGCCAAGTGAATTCATTTGTTCTGCTTTTCCATCTTGCTCCATCAAGGTAGGACATTGGTCATTATGGTGTCCTTGCATGTGACATACTCCACAAACGAGTTCTTGGGCTGCCTTGGATCTCCTTGTCTCGAGTTCTAACACCTTTCTAACATGGAAGCTAGCTTGTCATATTTATCATCCGAAGCTTATATAGAACTTACTTCAGCTACTGATTTTCGTGGAGTCATCCCATATTGAGCATCATTGTTAGCTCGGTCCTCCAAAAGTGTACGAGCTTCCGCTTCATCTAAGTCCATTAATGCTCTGATTGCAGCGACATCAAGAAGCTCTATATCAATCATTTTCAAACCATCATAAAAGTAATTCATGAGGTTTGTCTCTGAAAAACCATGGGAAGGGCAGGTGGCACATAGAACCTTGAAAAAAATCATAATAATGGCCAAAGGACTTATCCAGTGCTTGTGTAATTCCCGTGATCTTCTTCCTCAAAACAGTAATCTTTAAGGCCGGAAAGTACTTGCCTAAGAAAGCATCTGCCAATTGCTTCCATGTAGTGATGTGATTTAGAGGAATTCCATAAGCCAAGTTTAAGCTCAATCCAACAAAGTGAAGGGAAATTCCTTAAGCTTCAAAAGTTCTTCATCCGCATCCGTGGGCTTCATGCTCGAACATAAACTAAAATTGCCTTAGATGCATGTTCGGATCTTCATGGGGCATTCCTTGAAAAGTAGGCAAACGGTGAAGGAAGCCACTCTTAAGCTTGATGTCCTTATTAGCTTGTGGGTTTGGAAATCTAATGCATGAAGGTCCTCTACTCCAATCGGTGGAACAAGTGCGTTGGTGAAGTGACTTACGCTCATTGCTGTTGTTGTTACTATTGTTGGCCATTTCTTTTTCTTCTTCTTCTGAGAAATGCTCGATGGAGGTTTCGGATGAATGTGGAGATTGAAAACCTTCCTCAATAGTGGGCCGGTCGAGATCTTGCTCCCTAGGAATCACTTGAGACCTCAAACGAGGTAAATGGTTTGTAAGTGCTCAGAAGTCAACCTCAGGAGTCGAATGGGAGCTGGACATTCATAGAAATCTGATCATCCACCAATGATCAAGTGCTAGTATCAAAATAATACACAATGAATGCAAGATACTAACCAGAACGTGGAAAACAAGAGAAAACAACACAAACATACCAAAAGACTCTAAATGCTGTAAAACACACTAAAATGACATTTAAACACTAAATGCAAAGTAAACGTGAATGCAAGACTTGAAACAACCTAAAATGTATGCAAAGTGGTTAGAATATTCTAAAATGCTTAAAACAAGATAAAACACATATAAACAACGTTTTTGGCAAAATTAGGCATATATATAATGCAAGACTAAGAATAAGCGTTAGAAACACATATATACATGTTAAAATGAAAGCACACAATAAATCACATCGAATTCATGCGTAACACATTCAAATCATCATCCAAATGCATCAAACAAGAACCTAAATGAAGTATTGTGTGAATGCATAAGAGAAAACGTTAGAAACCTACAGAAAACACACAAACTTACGTGCTAAATCATGAATACAACGTGACATTTCTCTTGGCCTCATGTCCCTAACTTCACTAAGGTTAGGGTACCCAATGGTGAAATTCGAGCATCATAAAGCCGCCAGAAGGTTATGCAAGCTAAAATGCATTGTGGTTAATCCTTTAAAAGTTTATTCACACGAAATTTATAAGTATTTAGCACAAGTATTTTGTAATTTAGTTTCAGTCTAGTAAGCATGTTTAGGATTTTATGTTCTTAATTTATTTCTACTTATCTATGAATGAAGCATGTTAGAATTTAGAGTTTCTAAATATGGTTGCTGACCATTGTTTGTTTCTTTTCGTAGTTTATAAAAACAAACTCTTAAACCCCCTAAACCTAGTGTAATTATGCATGCACCCTCAATCCCCGGTTAAGAACGATACCCTACTTACCAATGCTACATCTTACAAAAAAGGGTTTTTAAATTGTGTTGCATCTTGATTGATTATTAAGTGTTTAATTTAATAACTACTACTAAATTAAACACTTAATAATCAATCAAGATGCATTGCAATTTAAAAACCTTTTTTGTAAGATGCAGCATTGGTAAGTAGGGTATCGTTCTTAACGGAGGATTGAGGGTGCATGCATGATTACACTAGGTTTAGGGGGGGTTTAAGAGTTGGTTTTTATAAACTACGAAAATAAACAAACAATGGCCAGCAAACATATTCAGAAACCCTAAATTCTAACATGCTTCACTCATAGACAAGTAGAAACAAATTAAGAACATAAAATCCTAAACATGCTTATTAGACTGAAAATAAATCACTAAATTAACATATTTACATGTGATCGACTCACTCTAAATACCTTTAATTGTTAATAACCTGCGAATCAAACAACATTAATTGAAATTCTAACTTCTCAATTTTACAAAACACATGCTTATATTTATTTTTAGGGCTCGGGATTGCCTTATACACATACAATTGATTTGGACTTGGGATTTCCCTAGATCGAAGCCAAAGCATTAAGCATAGATAAACATGTATTATAAAAACTAAGAAACTAGAACACATGAAAAATAGTTGAAATCAAAACAAGTAAGAAAAACCGAAATACTATAAACCACTTCATAAAACCAAGAATTCATACAAGGAGAAGCTACAAAGTGAAGAGGAATCATATTACACTCTTTAGTCTTTGGGATTTTCCTATGGAGCTAAGGTGTAAACAACTCTTGTTTGGTAGTGGAGACACTCGGGATTACCCTATATATCAATTGAGGCTGTTTGTGATGGCGGACAGTGGTGTAGGTTGCTTCTTGGAGAGTTTCTTTGGTTTGTGAGAGGAAATAGTGTTTAGGCAGAGCTTTAGACATCTAGAATGAGTGATGATGAATGACGAGCCGATCCTTTTCTTTTATAGGTGAAGAATTGTATCTTTCTTCTCCAAACTAGGTTTTCCTAGTGTACCGGGGTAATTCTGCAAGTCTGTCTTCAAACGAGTATTCCGGAAGTTGTAGAGCTCAGAAAATTATGATCTTGTACTCTTTCGAAAGAGGACTTCAAGAGATTTCCAAAGACATATATGATCACTATATTTAGACACTACAAGAAAAACTCACCTAGATCGCGGACCTTTTCCATCGTCTAGGTGAGCTTTTCCATCGTCTAAGTACTTAGACGACGGAACTTCCGTAGAGTATGTTCCGTGCTCCAAGTGCTGTCGTCCAGGCACTTGGATGACGGAAAAGGAGTACTCCGCGGTCCAAGTGCGACTTAGATCGCGGACATTCTCTGCGGTTCAAGAACGCACTTGGACGACGGAGAATTGATCTCCGTCGTCTAAGTGCGTTCTTGGACTGCACAGAATGTTCGCGGTCTAAGTTCTCACTTGGACCACAGAGATCAGTTCTTTGTGGTCTAAGTGAGTACTTAGACCACGGAGTTTTTGGACTTTCTCCGCGGTCTAAGTTCTCACTTAGACCACGGAGAATTGATCTCTGTGGTCTAAGTGAGTACTTAGACTGCGGAGTTTTTGGGCTTTCTCCGCGGTCTAAGTCGTTACTTAGACCACAGAGAATTGATCTCCGTGGTCCAAGTGTGTACTTAGACCGCGGAGAAATCCCAAGACCTCTACGGTCTAAGTACTCACTTGGACCACGGAGATCAATTCTCCATGGTCTAAGTGATTATTTAATTTTTTTTAAATTAAATTTTAATTTATAGTAAAATATTAGTAATTTAATTTAAATACTCCATTCTCATTTAAATAATTAAATATGTTAAAATTAATTAAATATAATAAATTGTTACTTAAATTATAAAAATTAATTTGTACATACATAAAATTTATTATCGTTCGGAATCGAAAAAAAAATGATATAATAAACTACACAAACTACTAAAATACTGGAAGAGCAGATACGCCGCCGAGTCCCCCGCCTCCAGTCGGGTCGTCTTCGTCGGGGTATAGGTTCGGAGGAGGTTGACACTGTCATCGAGCCTGATTTTCTATGAGGGCGACGAGTTGGGCTATCTGTGTTTCTTGCTGGTCAAGCCTCTGACGCATAGATTGTGTTTCCTCCCGTGCAAGTCGAGCCTCTTCAAAGGCTGCTTGGACGGCCGCAACCTGAGTATTTTTCCTCGCCGAATCTCCCGTAGATGAGTCAGAGGACAAATCTCGCATCACCTTAGGTCCCATCCCCCTAACCTCCCTTCTAGCTCTACGATCGTATACCTCATCGGCGATTGCAATTTGGCTCTCCATCGATAGAGGAGGCAGGTCTTCGGACGGCAAATCTGGGTGTGCTAGCTGTGTGTTGGCCAATTCCTCCTGTGCCTGTTCTGCCAACCTCGCCTGGAAAAAAAAAGAATTATAAATTTGTACGAAAATTTAATAAATAATAATTAAAAGCACACATATATCACTTACGCCGTATTGACTAACTTCATTCTCGAGCCTATGCGTCACGTACGTGCTGATGCTAGCATCAAGATAAGGGTGTTTGGAGCCCTTATCTCTGTGCTCCTTGGCTATTTGAATCACTTGCTTGGTGCCGGAGGTATGGTGTTTGCCCTTCTTCCCCCAGTTGGTCTTGTTGATTTCGGAGAATTTATGTTGGACAACATAAATCATTAAAAATTTAATGAGTAACTAAAATAAAAATAATTCAATTTTCTTAATTTAAATATAAAAGTAAACACCTTATATTCTTCATCTTGGAAGTGGTTACACAACCACTGCCACTCATCTTCCCTATCCCCACACAGCTCTACGGGGATAGGCATGGGGCCGATATTGTCATAATACACATGAAGTTTATACTTCCAATCACGGTAGATGGAGTTGGCGGTTTGGTTGATATGCCTAAGCATCGCCGGTGTGGGATCCACCTCATATTGTTCCTATCAGAAATGAATAGAAAATTATAATCGTATATATTATGAAATTACGATTTTTATTGGTTATTAGAAAATAAATTTAAAATTGTACGTATTACGTACCGAAAGTTCTTTAAACAATTTCGCCTTTTCTTCATCCGACAACTCCTTCCAAGTAGGGGTAGTCATACAAACCCTGCTGCGAAGGATTGACCCTATGCTGTGCGCTAAGAGACTAGCTAGCTGACTTGTGGGAGGGCCACCGGTGAATTCGCCGTACGGTAACTCGATCTTTTTCCTGGTCGCCTTGAAAATTTTCTTGGATTTTCCGCCTTTGACGAGACCGCGAGTCCTTTTGGGTTCCGGGTCAGTCGGGGCCCTCCTGAGCTTGCGTCGGACACTATAAAGGATAGATTCAAAAGAGGCGGAGGTCGACGACGCCTGAGTACTTTCTACCGAATCTGGCGTCCGACCGGAATGGGCGTCGTCATCACCAGTCGGGATAACTGGGGCAGCGAGAATTTCCCTAGTGGGCGCTGTCGACGGACCAACTGAAGGGTTCGGAGAAAGTGCGTCGTTGTCCTCCTCTAAATCCCAACCGACTTGCTCCGCCAAGCGTCGGAGCATAGCATCTTCGGCCTCCTATTGGACCTTTTTCTTTCCCGACGGAGCCATTTAAACCTAGGAGTTGTTAAAATACTTGATTACCATAATAATTATATAAAAAAATTTACGATAATTACACCTTAGTATTGAGTGCGCCTAAGGTTTAAATAGAGTACACTAGCTTGGTGTTTGGGTCATTCAATGGACGTGCGACCCGCGCGATAAAGTGTAAACTTTCAATAAATCAGCAATGGTTTAATTGAAAAATATGGCCAGTTAGGGATAGAGATAACGCGAGAGACAGGACTAATTTCGACAAAATACTCAACATCGTCTGACGAATAACCTGAGTCTTCGTTCTCGTCCTCATCCTCCACGTCTTCTTCATCTACCTCATTAATTGCATCAATAATGTCATTTTCAGTTAGATCTGTACAACCATCAGGCATGGGTAACCGTTCACCATATTCAACCAGGTCCATTATATCGGAGCGGATGACAGAAATATTAGGCTCTTGATAGGCAGGAATGTCTCTTTCTGGTTCAGCAGCATCTTCAGTCACCGGTGTCCATTCAATTATCTCTGTATTCCATATTCCTCAATGAGCGATATGGTTCACTATTTTCCACCCTTCACCAGCTTTCGGATCGTCGAGATAAAACACCTGCCTAACTAAGGTGGCGAGAGTGAAAGGCTCATCCTCATACCAGCTTGAGTTTGTATCGATTGATAAAAGTCTCTAGTCTTCCTTTGTACGCTTGAACCATCTGCACTTGAATAGGAAAACATTGACATCATTCCCGTAACATAGCTGAACGACATATACAATAGCCCCGTAATATATATCATTGTCTTTCCCAACCGCTACCCCTCTGTTTTGTGTTCTCTTTCCTTCATCTCGGGCCAATGAATGGAACTTTACACCGTTCACAAAACATCCGAGATAAATATAGTGTTTAATCGGCCAGGACCACCACTCCCCGTGGTTTTCAGATTTTTGTAGATTAATCATCTGCGAAAATGAGAAAATTTAAGGGTTTACTTTCTATAAACATGATCATAATGTATATAAATTACTAAATACCGAGACGTACGTACGTACCCATTGGAAGAAATAATCAGGGAACTTCTTCTTAACCATTTTCTCAAACCATGCCGAACTCTTGTCTGGATTTAACGCCTGAAGCCTCTCCCTATATGACATCATGTACGGCTCAACTTCGTCATAGTCTCACAACACTACCTAATGTGCCTCAATAAGTTCTTCCCGTGTTAATGATTCCTTTAATACTCCTCTAAACGGTCGGACGACATTTGTGACGACAGAAAGATTGATACGGGCACTGGGATCGGAGGCAGTGGGAGGTGGTGGATCTTTCAGGTACCTGTTGTAGTAAGTAACACACTCATGTGTTAGGTATGTCTCGGCTATGGAGCCATCCGGGGCCGACCTATTTTTGACGAATCCTTTATACTGTTCAAGCTGTCTACAAAATCAAACGTACAATTATTACATTGTACAATAAGAATAAGTACATATTGATCTACGTATTTTATGCTTGATTCTTAACGTCTTTCTCTTTACATTTAGCTTTGTTTAGAACTTAGTATCTTTGTATCTTACTTACTTTATGATTTATAGGACAAAATAAAGAGGAATGAATAAAAGAGGCAGAAATGAGCTCAAAATGCAATAAGGAGGAAATTTCAAATTTTGGGGAAGAAATGGTCCAAGAAATGGTCTTCACATGGTTACTAAAATTTGTTTCCCAAATAGTGTCAAGAAATAGCAACCCAAATGACAAATGAAAATGATGTCAAATGGTGCAAATGAAGATGAAGCATTTCTCCCGCTCGGGCCAGGAAAGAAGAAAAGTGGCAGATCAGGTAAGAAGAGATGGCCAAATCATATGTATCAATTATATCTCATTTATGCCTGATATGAAGCACGGAATATATTGCAAGAATAAGGCAAGATTGGCCAAGATATTCCTTGGAGAGAAAGAAGAACAAAATCAAGAAGGTCACTACAAGAAAACTCCACTTAGACCACGGAAACTTTAATGTTCCGTGGTCGAAGTGGAACTTAGACGACGGAGATCATCTCCGTCGTCCAAGTTCTACCTGGACGACGGAGATTGTGTCTCCGTCGTCTAAGTGATTACTTGGACAACAGAGAAGATTTCCGTTGTCTAAGTTTACACTTAGACGACGGAGAAGATTTACTCCGTCGTCTAAGTGTAAACTCAGACAACAGAAATCTTCTCCGTTGTCCAAGTCATCACTTAGACGATGGAGTAAATCTTCTCCGCCGTCTAAGTGGACACCCTAAAATCCTAAATCCTAACCCCCTAAACCCTAAATTACGAAAGTTACACTTAAACGACGGAGATGCACGTCTCCGTCGTCCAAGGGTTTACTTGGACGACGGAGAGGTACATCTCCGTCGACCAAGTGCAAGTTTCGTAATTTCACATCTAAGACAACGACCATGTAGACCATGTCCCAATGCATATTCTTTCCGTCAAGACCATAGAGTAAACAATTCTTAAAGTGTGAGCGTCGATGGTTTCAAAATTGGAGTTACGGATTTTCGTGTATCCATGTTTATGGTTTGTAAAAATTTTGGATTTGCGGTTAACTGTGCCGATGAAACCCTGAACGAACTCAGTATTTAGTGGAAATTATTCTACTTATATATGGTGTTATGGCGAGTATATCCAACGGTCGTTTTGTCCAAATTCAATTTTGTTAATATTGATGTGCAATGAGCCTATACGTACCGACACTTAAATTATACATATTAGTAGATACTTAACAAGTTTGAATACGTAAATTAATTCATCGTCTTAAATCCCACTTTTTATATATACGATTCTTTAATCGATATATTACGACAATTCCATTCAAATTATAGGTCCAAAAATTCATTACAAATTAATTTTAAAAAATAATTTTACGGAATTTTCACCTAGACCACGGAGATGACCATCTCCGTCGTCCAGGTGTTCGCTTGGACGACGGAGATTGTCATCTCCGCCGTCTAGGTGAAAATTCCGTAAAATTATTTTTTAAAAAAAAAAATTAAAAAATTCACTTAGACGACGGAGATGACAATCTCCGTTGTCTAAGTGAATTTTTTAATTTTTAATTTTTCTTTTTAAAAAATTAAAAAAAATAAATTTTTTTAAAAATTTTTTTTTTAAAAAAAAAAATTAAAAAATTCACTTAGACGACGGATTGTCATCTCCGTCGTCTAAGTGAATTTTATAATTTTTTTTAAAAAAAAAAGTTTTACAGTATTTTCACCTAGATCGCGGAGATGACAATCTCTGTCGTCCAAGTGAACACCTGGACGATGGAGATGGTCATCTCCGTGGTCTAGGTGACATTATAAATTTTTTATTTCTGGCGGTGTTTTTCCCACTAAAAGTTGGCAAAAATTTAAATCCACTTAGACGACGGAGATGACAATCTCCGTCGTCTAAGTCAAAATAATTGGCGGTATTTTTTTCCCGCTAAAATTTTGGCAAAAATTTAAATCACTTAGACGACGGAAATACTAATTTTCCGTCGTCTAAGTGAAAAAATTGGCGGCATTGTTTGAAAATTTAAAGCAGTTAGACGACGGAAAATCAGTATTTTCTTCGTCTAAGTGTTTTAAAACTCTTTAAATTCATCATTTTCTCAATCTCTCTTCATTTTTTCCTTTCCCTCTCTCCCTCTCCCTCTCTCCCCCCCCAATCAAACCACCCACCATATATCATCACCATCACCATCACCATCCACCATCATCATCACCACCACCACCGTCGCCGCCACCATGATCTACGCATTTTATGCTTGATTCTTAACGTCTTTCTCTTTACATTTAGCTTTGTTTTGACCTTAGTACTATCATTTCTTACTTGCTTTGTTGTTTTTAGGTTTTGAATAAAGGAGTACAATAAAAGAGGTGTAATGGAGCTTAAAAACGCAGCAAATGGAGGTTTCCTAATTCGCTTAGGAAAAGTGGTGTTTCCTACTTTGACTAGGATTCCTACTCGGGTTAGGAATGCAAATGGTTCGACAACTCGGAAAGTTTCACGGAGCTGAAAAATGAAGTTTCCTAAATCAACTAGGAATGACGTGGCGAAATGTCCGAGATGCGTAAAATGGTTGAGAAATGGTATTCGTAAAAGTTACTAAAATGGTGCGCACAAATGGTTTCCCAAATGAAGAACGAATGCATTTCTCCTATGTGGACCAGGAAAGATCAAGTCGGCATACATTTATGGAAAGAAGACATGGCCGAACTTATGAGATACCACTTGCCCTATTTGAAGGTCAAATATCTTTAATATATTGAAGGAATTCGGCAAGGAGGATATTCCTTGGAGATCAAGAAAGAAATTTTTAGAGTGGAATAAGGAAAGAAAATCTCAGAACAGACCTGTAACTTCAAGAGACCACCGAAGTCGCAATTCAACTCCAAATATGGTGTTCCTTATATGGATTTTATAGCTCTTTGAATAAGCTTTCCAACGAGTCCAAAATCATAATTTTCTGAGCTCTAGAATTCCAGGAAAAGACGTTTCAAGACAGGCTGTTTCCAGCTGGCATTTCTACCCGGGTAAACTAGGAATCCCTAGTTTGGAGAGGAAAGTTGGACTTTTTCACCTATAAATAAGAGGGCTCGGTTTCATTCTCATTCATCACTCATCATACAAGCCAAGTCTCTGCCTTAAACACTTCCTCTCCACAAACACTCGAAATCTCTTTAAGGAACGCCATCCTCCATACCATATACATTCGGCCTCCACCTAGAAGCAACCTTAGGCAATCCGAGGGTTCATCTAGCCATCCATAGAAGGATCGTGTGCAAGCTTTGCGACTGCAATCACGACACAAAGGGTGTATTTCGATCCCTCTACTTACTCCTTGTAATGAATTTCAGTTTTGTAGAGTGTAAAGACATGTTTTTGTAATATAATTCTAGTTCTATTTTATGTCATCTATTTCGAGTCTAAGTCTTTTCTGTGTGCTAATCTAAATGCGAGCAATCTTGGTTTAGGTTAGATAATGTGTCTTCTTCACTTAATGCTTTAATCTAAATGCGAGCAATCTTGGTTTAGGTTAATGATGTGTCTAAATGCGAGCAATCTTGGTTTAGTCACTTAATTATGAAAGATGCATGCGAACCACATAGTAAAGGCTTAGATAAAACTTAGGTTGCATATAATATGATTAGGTTATAAAGATATGAGGTAAGTGTGACGAGTTGATCATGTATATATGTAATTAAACTTTATTTTCGGTTTTAGTAAGCATGTTTAGGATTCTATGTTCTTGTTTGTTTTGCTTGTCTATGAGTTTAAGCATGTTAGAACTTAGAAGCCAACGATGTGTTTTGCTATGCCATGTTCTTGTCTTTATTTTCGTTGATAATAAATAACCTTTTTAAACCCCCCTTTCAAACCATAGCGTAAATATGCATGCACCCTCAATCCCCGGTTAAGAACGATACCCTACTTATCAATGCTACATCTACACAAAAGGGTTTTAATTGTTTATACGTTTTTTTTTAGTGTTAAGTGATAATTTAATGGTTGCAGAATCGTGTATCACACCACCGACATCACCACCGTCGCCGCCATCACCGGCATCACCACCGTCGCTGCCACCAACACACCACCACCACCTACAACATCGCCTCCACCACCACCACACACCACTAGCTACCGCCTACATTGTCGCCTCCACCACCGGCCTCCACATTCCGGCCAACACCACAGGCGCCGCCACCACCACCACCACCACCACCACCGCCTATAATTAGTTTAGTTTTAGGTTAATTTAGTTTATTTAGGCTAGATTATTTTATTTTATTATATTCTGAATTTTGTATTTAAATCCATAATAATTTAAATTATTTATTCATTATGAATTTTGTACGTATTATATATTATGAATATTGATATACAAAAAATTAAATAAAAAATTCATTAAATGCTAATTATTAAATTATTAATTAGCATTTCATCAATTTTTCATTTAGTTTTTTTTTTTACAAAATCACCACTTAGACGACGGAGATGGACGATTTCCGCGGTCTAAGTTTTCACTTAGACGACGGAGAATGAATTCTCCGTCGTCTAAGTGCAAACTTAGACCGCGAAGATAGACGTTTTCCGCGGTCTAAGTTTGCACTTAGATGACGGAGAATTCATTCTCCGTTGTCTAAGTGAAAACTTAGACCGCGGAAAATTTTGCGCGGTCCAAGCGAGTTCTTAGACCGCGGACATTCTCCGGAGTCTAAGTTTTCACTTAGATGACGGAATTCTCCATCTCCGTCATCCAAGTGCTTGGACGACAGCACTTGGAGCACGGAGCTTGGAGGACGGAGCTTCCGTCGTCTAAGTACTTAGATTTCGGAAAACTGCACCTAGACGACGGAAATGGTCCGTGGTCTAGGTGCATTTTTCTTGTAGTGGGTGAATATCTCTCATGCAATAAGAAAAGAATATAAAAGCTGCAGACCTGTAACTTCAAGGGATCACCGAATATGAAAATCAGCTCCAAATTTAATGATTAGATATGTTATTTAATGGCCCTTGAAGTCTTCTTTCCAACGAATCAAGAATCATAATTTTCTGATGTCTACAACTCCGGGAAAACACGTTTGAAGACAGACTGTCAGATTTTCTCGGGTACAGAAGGAAAGTCTTGTTTTAGTAGGAAAAACCTTAATCATCTTCTATAAAAGCAAGGGCTCGGCTCATTCATCATCATCACTCATTCTAGGCACCTAAGCTCCGCTCTAATCATCTCCTCAACCTCCAAACACTTAGCCATCCTCCAAAATACGAAACACCACCAAACAGCCTCCAACAAACGTTCTCCTCCACCTCAAGGATCCTTTGCTCGACTTGGCTGGGATTTCTCGATCTCCATCATCACCAAAGGAGCTTCTACACTTGGAGTTTGCAGTGCGATTTCACGGGACAAAAAGTGTAACATGGCCCCTTTGTTTTCAGTGTCGGTTTTGTATTGGATTTCTTATATTTGTATTTTGAGAACAAGTTTTGATAAAAGGGTTTTTATTTCTAAATTCTTCCAAGTTTCTTCCATGTGTTTTTATCTTTGATTAATTCGAATGCATGTGTGTGCTTATATGTTCTCAATGCTTGAAACTGTTTTTAGTAGGTACTCGATTTGGTTCTCCTTTAAGCATGTTTCACGAACTAATAATAAAGATAAAATTAGATTAGATAGTTAGCTCGATTTGGTTGCTGTCTGGTTCAATGTAAGCATGTATGTGTATTTTGATTGGAGTTATAAATTTCGTTGACACTTAGAGAGTCTAGATATAATCAGTAAAGGTTGAAAGAATGAGTCGATCACTTGTATGTATTAGTTAGTGTTTATTTTCGGTCTGGTAAGCATGTTTAGGATTTTATGTTCTTTAATTGTTTCCACTTCTCTATGAGTGAAGCATGTTAGAATTTAGGGTTCTAAATCTGTTTGGTGGCCATTATTTGTTTAATTTCTTAGATTATAAAAACCAACTTATAAAACCCCCCTAAACCATAGCGTAATCATGCATGCACCCTCAATCCCAGGTTAAGAACGATACCCTATTTACCAATGCTACATCTACTAACAAGGATTTTAATTCAATGCACGTTTCGAGTGATTTCTAAGTGTTTATTTAGGAGTTAGTTTTAGCGTGTATCAATTTTGGCGCCGTTGCCGGGGAATGAAAAATCTATTGTGTGATTTCGTTTGTGTAAATATGTTCATATCGTGTAAATATTATACTTGTGCATAATTTTTTTTTCTCTGTTTTCGGAACTGTTCACTGACCTGTTTTGTACAATTTATTTGACGTAGCTGCAAGTATTGGAAAAATCTGAAAATTTTCAGAAGTGTTTCGTTTTGTGTGGTGTTTATGACTGTAAAATTTTATTGTATTCGGACAAGCCAACAATTATGGAAAAATTTGACAATCTGCTATGTTCAATTTTGTGCGAATCTGGAAATTTTCACGTGTTCTTGAGTTCCAAGCATGTTGTAACTTTGTTTTTATTTTTGCAGGTTAAAGAGTCAATTATATAAGATACAAGAGTCATGTTGTCGTAAAGAGATTCGTCATTGTTATTGTATAATGTGATTATAATTCTTTTACTTTTAGTGTTAATGTCAATTTGGGACTGTGTATATGCTATTTTGTGTGGTTTATCTGACGTGGTTGAAGGTCTTGGAAAATTATGAAAATTTACAGAGTTATGTATATATGTGTCTAGTATCATCTCGTAAAGTTTTGTGAAATTCTTAAGTGTGATTAATTCTGCATAAATTCTGCAAGTAACTATGTTCAGTTTCTTCGATTTTGAGCATGTTGTTGTAAAATGTTAAATAATAAGTCTTAGTTATATTTTTATCACTTGGTATTTATTTTTTAAGTTTTTATTTTGATGAAAAGAGTTGATGTAATATCGTATTGAACTTTTGCTCTTAGTAAGAAATTTTCGGTTATGGTGACTAGAAGGGTTATGACTCGTGACGGGATTTGGATCTAAGAACGAGAATATTCTCAAAATTAGTCGTACCTCTCGCGTTACATCTATCCCAACTAGGCATTTCCGAACTTGCCCAAAGGAGTGGAATGGATTTCGAGCCATTACACAATTTAATCATCTAAGTCTTAATTTAAATTCTAAATGCATGGGATAATCATATATCTTTGGCGAAAAATCAATTGGGACATTGTTTTGTAAACTGTATTTATCTACTATGTTGTAATAAATTTGTAACGAAAGATAAACATACTTGTTGAAAATGCTACATGACCTACGTTTAAGATTAATTAGTTAATTGATCACTAACTAATGTATCTTTTCGTAGATCATGAATCCTAAAAGCTCGTAAAGAGAAGAAGAAGGCCGAGCTAAAGGAGTTAAAGGAGATGGCACCAACATATACATGCAAGTGCACATGCAAAGAAAATGTCAAGAATGTTGGGAGTCAAAAGTTAAGAAGGAGGAAAGCGTCTAGGCTGTAAGACGTTAAAAAACAAGCGCTTGTTGGGAGGCAACCCAATGGAGGAGTCTACAAACCAGATTTGCTTTCTGTTCCCTTAATTTTTTTTATTTTCGTAGCTCTTATTTTTCTTAGTTAGATTTTTCGTAAATCCTATTCGTCATGCTTGATTCTATGTTTTACTTTAGCACATTGAGGACAATGGAACTTTAAGTGTGGGGAAGGGGTTTACAACTTATTTGAGTCATAAATTGTATAAACGGGTGGACAATGGAACTTTCCGGTGGATGATGCCCTAAAAAAATTGTTGTGAGTCTTTTTGTTTAACTTAGTGTTTTAAAGAGTCTTTAGGATGCCCTTAATTAGTCTATGATGAGAATAAGACCGAAAAGAATAAACATATGGTGTTGCATGGGATTTCTAGTGCTAATTGAGATATTTTGATTGTCATGACATGTAGTAGATATGGTTTGCATAAACATGGTACAGATTTCGCATGCTAGAATGAGTTTTAAATCATACAAACCATAAAAGTGAGTTTTTGAGCCTACATTACTTCTTTTATGAGTGAATTTCATGCATCATGGTCTCAAAAATGTTTACATGCCTCATCTAATTGCTTGCCATAGATTTTAATGAACTAGAGAATACTAGAACTTACTCATGTAGATTTGCAAAGCTTTTAAGTTGATAAATACTCTGATTTTGGATATGATTAAAGGCACTTAGGTTTTCCACCACTAAACCAAATAGCCATGTGTTCCATATGTGCGCACGAGATGCGATACCCATAGATAAACCTTTTGAGCCTACATTAAGCCTTTCTTTCATTGCCATATATATCTAAACACTTAAGCCTAGTGTAGAATTCCCTTACCCTTGTTCTAAAGACATGGTGACGAAATTCAAAGCTAGCAACATTTAAATGGCGTGAAGATGATGATTTTAAAGGAAAAAAAATGTATGTATGGGGATAGACTTGTTCAAATATCTTAAATATGTGTGTAAATTGCTGAGAATAGAAAAGAAAATATAGAAAAAAATCCGAGAGCTAAAAAAAAAAAAAAGAAGCTCTCCAGCAATGCGTTTTAGATGTTAGAGTTTGGATTAATGTCCCCCATATTTGCGGGTTTGGAGTTACCACGAATTGAAGGCCCAATAATGAAGAAATATGGCCTTTGTCCTGTCCGTAAAGCTCAATGGAAGTTTAGAATGACATATGGGCCCAAAATGATGAAATTTTGCCCCCGAAATGGAAATCTGACCGTGGTGACGTCTTAGAGAAGATGAGGCACGAATTTGAGAAGTTTTAAGTGCTAGACTAAGTCTTTGGAACGTGTTTAACCACTACATACCTAAATTTTGAATGCCTTATCCTTAGCCCCATTGCAACCTTTCTAAGTCCTTTATGATCCTTAAGATGAGTAGCCTTCGATTGGTTGAGTAAGTTGCCTGAGTAAGCATATGGTTTAGGTTCATTTGTGCAAGTAATTCATTATATTCATGAGGTTTTCGATTCAATTCATATACACTTTAAGTGAACCCTTTTCATGAGTGAAAATATGATGATTGCATCCATGTGAGATTGATTTAAACTTGTTCGAAACATGCATAGCTTTAACTTCACCATTGTTTTCTTCCAAGTCTTACTTGTTCATGGCATGATCATATCTCTCTTCTCTCTCGAAATTATTGAGCTTTAAACTTTTAATTCTTGTGATTCCATCGCCATATACTTAAAAAAATTCCAGAGACATTTTTAAGGGCTTAGATGTGTTTTTGTTCATGCCTCTGAGATGAGTTGCAACTTGATGATAAGGTGTGATCTCTCTAATCTAACTTAGTTATTTTAGTGTTTTTTTTAGTCTTAAATTTCGTGGCTTTTAGTTCTTATTTTGTAGAGAGTCTTTGTTTTGTTTAATATTTGCTAGGGACTAGCAAAGTCTAAGTGTAGGGGAAATTGATCTACGCATTTTATGCTTGATTCTTAACATCTTTCTCTTTATATTTAGCTTTGTTTAGAACTAGCTTAGTATCTTTGTATCTTACTTACTTTATGATTTATAGGACAAAATAAAGAGGAATGAATAAAGGAGGCAGAAATGAGCTCAAAATGCAATAAGGAGGAAGTTTCTAATTTTGGAAAAGAAATGGTCCGAGAAATGGTCTTCACATGGTTACTAAAATATGTTTCCCAAATGGTGTCAAGAAATAGCAACCCAAATGCCAAATGAAAATGATGTCAAAATCTCGCTGGAAAATCTCCATTTTCCCCGCTTCGATTCTCTCAAATCCTTCGGAACTGCAATACATAGGACCACAACATGCCCTCCAAGGTCTGAATAGTCCTCTAAGATCGCCCACAAATCTGAGGATAAGAAACTGTACTAAACTGTAATCTGGTCCCTAATACCCACTGCAACGCTTGCCAACACTCTGTTGTAACTGATTATCTCGATTAGCGATCTGGGACACAGGCGCACCACGTTAATGGACAACCTCCGCCAAATACCGCTCTGCCCGTCTGTCCACTGAAATCTTTTTCGGAAGTACAAGGAAAAGAACTGATTTACAAAATCCACAGTGACAAGCTCCAACTTCTAATCGGAAATCTCCAACGGCTGTAACTTCCCAGCAAGTTTCTGCCTCTCTGCCCTCGCCTGCCGACAAATGTGGCATCTGCTCACATAAGCTGCTATATTCCTCTTCATGTTGCATCACGAGTAGTAAATTCGAAGTATCTGATACATCTCTGTAGCACTAGTGCATAACACACGTAAAATAATGAGCTTCATCATCATCCCACTCTAACTCAGCTCCCGTAGCTCGCAACTCGGCTAACACGGAAACTCGAGCCACACACACATGAAACAATGAAGCTCCCGATTTGAAAGATAGTCAACGTACAACCACTAGCCTTTCTGGGATAAACTAAAATGTGCAGCCATAGTCGTTAATCGACCCCATCCATCTATACTGCCTCAAGCTCGAATCTGGATGAATATGCAAGTAGATGAAAATCAAGTGATCAGTGTACAACCTACACTACACTACACGCCACAGCAATAGTGTCTCAAACTCTTTGATGCTAACATAAAGACAGCTACTCCCAAATCATACATAGGATACGTAGCTTGATAAAGTTTCCACTGCCTGAAACCATGAGCCACCACTCTGCTATGCTGCATCAAAGCATAACCAAATCCAAATCTTGATGCATCGCTATAAACCACGAACTCGTCACGGTCGTCAGGTAAAGTCAAAACTGGTGCAGTGGTCAACCTTTCCTTCAGGAGTAAGTAACTCTTCTAACACGCATCGGACCACTCGAACTTGACGCCTTTCTTCGTCTATCTGGTAAATGGAGTGGCAATCCGAGAAAAATCCTGCACAGAGCGCCGATAGTAACCTGCCAAGCCCAAGAAACTCCTGATATCTGGTACAATGGTAGGTCAACTCCAAATCATCACGGCTTCTATCTGATCAGGATCCACGCTGACTCCCTGAGCTGATATCACGTGACCCAAAATTTCACGCTAATCAACCAAAATTCACACTGGCTGAACTTCGCAAACAACTGATTATCTCTCAAAGTCTGCAAAACAGCTCGCAAATGCTTCTTGTGCTGGCCCACACTCTTGGAGTAAATCAGGATATTGCCGATGAACACGACCGTAAACTTGTCCAGAAACCGTCTGAACACCCGGTCCATCAAGTCCGTAAAAGCTGCGGGGCGTTGGTCAACTCAAACGGCATAACTAAGAACTCGTAATGCCCGCACCGTGACCTGAAAGCTGTCCTGGCCACATCTGACTCTCTGATCCTCAACTGATGGTATCCGGTCCTGAGATCGATCTTCGAAAAGACTGAAGCTCCTGTTAGCTGATCAAACAAGTCGTTAATCCGAAGTGGAGGATACTTGCTCTTCCCTGAAGCCTGATTCAGCTTCTGATAATCGATGCACAATCTTGTCGGACCATCCTTCTTCCGCACAAATAGTACAAGAGCATCCCACGGTGATACACTGGGTCGTATGAAATCTCCTCCATCAACTCTCGAAGTTAAATCTGTAGCTTCTTCAACTCCGCTGGCGCCAAACGATAAGGTGCCTGTGATATGGGTCCAACGCCGGTAAAAGCTCAATGGTGAAATCGATTTCCCGCACTGGAAGAATACCTGTGTAACTCTTCCGGAAACACAACTCGAAACACGCGAACCACCGCAATATAACCAATGTCTAGCACAGCCGCCGTAGTATCTGCAACATGGGCTAAGTAAGCTACACACCCCTTTTTATCATCCGCTCGACCTTCATTGCTAAAATCACACGTGGTAATAAGGTATTCTTTTCACCGCGAAACAATATCTTGGGGAACACTGATCGTCGAAACACAACCTCCTTCTCGTGACACTCGAACATAGCCCAATGTGTCGCCAAGAAGTCTATACTGATAATCACATCAAAATCGAGGATATCCAACTATAACAGATCTGCGGCTAACCCATAACCTCCAACAAAGATCTCACAACCTCTCCGGATGGATACAACACTCTCCATAACCTCTAAAGTGGAGATGCAGGCACAATAGCCATGGATGTCAAGCAACGATAACCTCATAAAAACTCTGTCCTCATACAGGGTCGTGACACGAACTCTGGCATGTCTAACTAACAGTCCACGTCGATTGCAATTTTGCTGATTGACTCATCTAGAAGGCTGCGTTGGTCAAACTCCAGAAATGGCATCTTGACCTCCTCCTGAACACTGAGCTGCCGAACCACTAAACAACTAACTGAGGACGTCCCCTCATAACGTGACCCTCCTGGCCACCAAAATAGCATTTGAGAGTGCCCCTCAGATACAAATCACGGCGACGCCTGCTATGTGGAAGGATCACCAACGATAACCCTGACTCATGCCACAGGAATAAGTCCACTACTCTATGATCTCCATCATCACTAAACGGATCTTCTTCCTTGTTCAGATGACCCTCAACATAATCGAAAAGGCCACAGCCTGATAAAGATATTGATCCCAAGCTGCCTGAACTCAACCTCATTAAATATCTCGACTAAGTTCACTTTCCTTAAACTGACATGTTGGAAACCGCGTATGCCTTTCCTTCTCAATGTTCTTGCCTCTGAGTGCAGCACATCAAGCTCCTCACGGTTGTCTCGAGGCATAACAGTCAAAATCCCTCTGATACTCCGGTTCAAACTCATCTCGAACCTCGTGCATTGCTTCCTCTGAAGCCACATAACACGTGCAAACTGGGACAAACATGTGAACGATATATCCCTGCCTCAGGTTGGTGAAAACTCCATATTTCCGTTATTAAGTAGCCTGATTGAACCATTACCGTATAAATAACACTTTGAATGTAGGCCATGGAGTCGCAACAGGAACTCACACAATACCAACCCACCAAATACAATGATCTGACTCAGGCACACCATCAACTACCACAATTCTCTGCTCTGAGGCAACATGTAGACGCCCATACACGCACAACCAGGCAAACCATGCCACACATAACTCTGAATCCAGAATGCTCATCAAAACCCTCAAATCATTATCAAGTCGCGCGTCGACTGATCCTCAACAGGATCCACAACCATACCGACACGGAAAGCACGTCAAGGAGGCATCCTAATGAATAAGACATTATTCACAACAAACTGGGCGTAATCATGGAACTTCAAACATATGAAAGCATAAAACACCCAGAGCATTGATGAGTATCTGCCGGCCGGTCGGGTCATCGCTCCAGACATGTTGTTCATTCCCAAATATCCTTAGTAAACATGACTACAAAAGTCTACAGAACCTAAAACCTAATTCTCTGATACCAAGCTGAAAGGACCCAATGTGACGATCCGAAATAGAATCAGTAGAGTAATCAGCTTAATTCACGAGTTAGCGCGTAATCGCAATTTTACGTAAATTGTTTGATTTGCCGGTTGTTATCACGACTTAATTATCGGCCGAGAATTTGAGTTGAGTCTCTTCTCGAGAGTTGTTGTATACATGGTTTCGAGTTCGTGGGCAGTTCCAGATGATTATTCCGACGACCGAGGAATATAATATGAATATTTAAAATTTCAAAATCTCGTCGAGTATATCTGTTCGTATCGAGTTTATCCGAATCGTGATGGTTATCCGTTTTGGACCGTCAGTCGTCCCGAGCCGCGAGTATAAATATCGGAAATAGTCGAAATATTGTCGAAAACATTGTTCCGGCGGTGAACAGTGGAGCTCCGGCGACTGTAGACTTTTTGGAAATGTAGCGAGTTATATATCGTTTTGCTCGTATTCGCGCCCCGACCATCGCCTTGAGATTTTCGAGTTGATTTGGGTATCAGATTTTCAGTCGAGGGTTTGAGTGGAGATTTTGAGAATTTCGTCGATTATTTTTGTATCAGTAATATGTTTCCGGGAATGGTTGGTTTCCAAGGTGCATGTGGTACAGTGTTGTGAATTGTGATTTTGATCAGATATATTTTGTGATTATTCAGGGGATCGAGATCGTGCTTCGGGTGAGGGATCTTCCGCCGGACCACGTGATTAGCGCGAGTGCGCGCTTTGCTCATCTGTGAGTGGACCTTTCTTTTCACTGATCGATTGCGAGTATTTATATTACATTTTACGAGCATGTGCTTTGCGATTATGCATTTACATTATGCTTTATACGTATGCATGAAACTATTTATGATTTGATTTACACAGAGTACAGTCTTAGTATATGTGGTTGTATCGATACACTTGCATCCCGGCTGATCCCCGAGGATGTTTACCAGGGGAGAACTGTACCTTGTGCCGATGTATTTCCGTGTGGGTACAGATTTCTGTTCCTTATGCCGATGTATTTCCAGGTGGGAACAGATACCTTGATCTGAGGCCTTTTTGGCTAGAATCACGTGTGGGTCTGGAATCACGTGATTCAGACTGTACTAGCACGGATGTGTCTATGAGTGACCCCGTGGGATTTTTCTATACATGCTCTATACGCTGGAGGAGTTTGGGTTCTCCTCGTGTACTATATCCTATTCATTCATTTTGACTCGCATATGTTTTTATAATATATATAATTCGGCGAAAGACATTTATTTTCGTCCACTCACTCTAACGGTTTTCATGTCTTTCCCCTGGGCTTTTCGGTTTCCGTGCCCAATTTGCAGTTCAGATTTTGGTGTTGCACGTCGCTGTAGGAGGCTTATGGTTCGAGCTACCTTTCTTTTCCAGTAGGTTTCTTGTTTTGCCTACTGTTGTATATTTATGTATATATACACTAGAGATCGCTCTGATACGTTATGGATACATGTTTTTATGTGATTTTCCCTGGATTTTCTATAAAGTACAGTTATGTTTACTATTTATTGTTATTGATATGATATTGAGAAATCCGGATGGGATTGTGCCCACGGTTTGGCTTTTGTGGCATAGGATAAAGTGTTATTTTCCAGGTGCAGGTAATGGCAATTCCGCGTTAGTAGCGTTACTCTGCCGAAATTTTTGTGGTTTTTGTTGGTTCGTGTTTTTAGAAACGGTTTGATTCTGATTTAGGAAACTAAATCGGGGTTGGGTCCTTTCATCTTGGTATCAGAGCATTAGGTTGTCAGATTCTGTAGACTCTTGTTGTGACACTTAGGGTATTTGAGTACGTATAGCATGTCTGGAGCGATGACCCGACTGGCCAGCGGTTCTCATCAATGCTTCGGGTGTTGTGTATATTCAAATATCTGAGGTTTCATGATTACGTTCCTTCTGCTTGTACCTAATGCATGTCTTGTATTAGTAGGATGCCTCCTCGACGTGGTCCCCGTGTGAATCGAGAAGCAGATCCTGATGAGGATCGCCAGACGCATGACTTGCTGATACGAGTGCTGCGTTTGGAGGAGCGTTTTGACCACGTGGTCAAAGCTCGTACTGCTGGTGCGATGATACGCGCAAAACATGCATTCACGTTAACTTAAAAACACAGATTACGCGCATTGCAATTTAAACCCTTCTTTTGTCATTTGTAATATTGGCGAGTAGGGATAGTTCTTTATCCGGGGAATTAAGGGCGCATGCATGGTTTCGTTAATAAGCGGAAATGTAAATGTTTGGGGGGATTGGAAGTTGGTTGTTTAATCTACGAAATTAAAGTACAAAAACATGCAAACACAACTAAAACTCTTAGGCATCTAACATGTTTTACTCATAGACAAGTTTCAACAATCAAGAAACTTAAAGTTTAATTATGCTTGCTAAAAATAAGAAGTTACACTACTAATTACATGTGATCATCTCATCTTATTAACCTTACACTTTTCATGCACCAAACCTTTTGTAAGTTACGAAATTTATAACTTCCAACTAAATATACATGCTTAATAATTGAGTAGGAATGCAACTTAGCGTATAAACATCCTAAACAACATACGATCATCGAAACATGCGAAAGAGAGGGACTTAGCGTATTATCTAACACATGCTTTCGAAGCTTTAAGATTGTATCAAACATGCATAAAAGGCTAGAAATCATAAACACATGCAATTTACAAATCGGTTTAAGAACATGAAACACAAATCTAAACTTGTTCTTCATTTGATACATAAAAGTATTCCAATACATCAAAAGATTCAAATACAAAGCAAAAGCTATGAAAGTGAAGATCATGGTTACACTTTTTGTCTTGAATGCTTGATGATCTACGGTGGAGATGGATTTCCTTCACAAGGGACTTAGCGTATTGTGAAGGCTTGAAGGATGCTTCGGCTTTGTGGAGATGGATGCTTCGGCTTGTAAAGGGAGGATGGAGGCTTCGGCTTGTAAATGGACCTTGAAGTGTTTATGGTGGAGGAGTATTTGTGTAGAGCTTTGGCTTGTAAAATGAGAGATGATCTGTTTTATGGCTGCCTCCTCTCTTATATAAGCAAGGGATGTTGCCTTCTCTCTTCCACCTTGCCTCCTTCCATTAAATGCAAGCAATGATCAATATGGCAAGTCACACCCTTAGTCACCATGCAAGTCACCATTGATGAACCCTAAGCAAGAGTCACCATGCAAGTCACCATGGCAAGTCATCTTTTCATTTAATGCAAGCAAGAGTCACCAAGGTGAGTCACAAAGCTTGATATTGTTGACTTTGCCTCTTCAAAGGTTGCAAAACAAGACTTTTCCTCTTCACCAAAAGCCATCCAAGCCGAATTAATATGGTTTGGGCTTGATAATGGGCCGAAACAAGAGTTGAGAATTCGGCCCACAATTTGCTTTTTGGGCCGGCCCATTTTCGGAGGTCCAAAATCGCAAAAATCGCAAAATCGCCGAAATTCCTCCGAATTGCGTCGTTATTAATCTCCACCGTAAAGATCTTCAAAATAACAATTTAAACAAGGAAAACATAAAAACTAAGATAATAACATAGCTAAACGTAAAGGGAAATGCGTTAAGAAACGAGCATAAAATGCGTATATCAAATTCCCCCACACTTAGACTTTGCTAGTCCCTTAGCAAACACTAAGTTAAACTACGACTCTTCTACGAATTTAAAACAAAGAACATAACTAAGCCCTTAGCTAAAATTTGTCTCAGAATTTTCATAAGTATATGGCGATGTCTCACATGATTTTCAACTTGGATGCTCAACGAATTCAAGAGATAATTGCGATATAATTATGTAATGAACAAGTAAGACATAGAGAAAACAATGGTTATGTTATAGCTGTGCATGCTTTGAATAAAGGTTTAATCAACTCACAAGGATGCACTCATCATATTTTTCACTCATGAAAATGGTTCACTTAAAGTGTATATGAATTGAAATGAAAACCACATGAATAAAGTTTGATTGCTTGCACAAATGAACCAAAACCATAAGCTTACTCATGCAACTTACTCTACTAATTGAAAGCTACTCATTTTAAGGATCATAAAAGACTTTTAGTGAGGTTGTAATGGGGTTAAGGCTAAGGCATTCGAAATTTAGATATGTGGTGATAAAAATGTTCCAATGACTTAGTCTAGCACCATATTAGTCCTCCATCTCCATTTGTATGTTACCATGTATACTTCAATCTAAGCTACCCTTTTAGCTTTTCGGACAGGACAAAGGCCATATTTTGTTCTATTTTTAGGTCTTCAATTTATCGTAAACTCCAAATCCGTAAATAAGGGGGACGTTAATCCAAATGGTTATTCTTAGAACACAACATATTGCCATGAGAGATAATAATTTTTTTTTCTTTTCATTCTCTCAAATATAATTTTTTTCTTTTCTTTTTGGCAATCACATACTTTTTTAGCTATTTGGACAAGTCTTTCCCCTTACTCACATTAACTCTTTCAATCTTTCCTACCAAACCATAATCTTATGTGCTAGTTTCGAAAAATTCTTACCAAGTTTCCGGAACAAAGGTAAGGATATTCTATACTAGGATAAGTGTTTAGGTATATATGGTGATGAAAGAAAAGCTTAACGTGGGCTCAATTGGTTTATCTAGGGGTGTCGCAACTTGTGCGTACAAATGGGATACATGGATATATGGCAATGTGGTGGAAAATCCTAAATGCCTTTAATCATTTCCAAAATCAAAGTATGTATCAACTTAAAAGCTTTGCAAATTGACATGAGTAAGTTCTAGTATTCTCTAGTTCATTAAAATCTATGGCAAGCAGTCAAATGAGGCATATATAAAGCTATAAACTACGAAATGATATGGATTGATCAGATCACTCAAGGAATAAAGAACAGATAGCTCAAAAGCTCACATAGGGTTCATATGATTAAAAACTTATTCAAGCATGCGATTTCTGTACCATGTTTTGCAATTTATATCAACTACATGTTAAAAACATAAAGAATATCTCAATTAGCACAAGAATTCGATGCATGTGATTCATATGCCATATGTGTTCGTATCGATCAAATTTCATCATCGACTAGTTAAGGGCGTCCTAAAGACTCTGAAAAACACTAATTTAGACACAATTAAATTGTAAACCTTTCCCCCACACTTAAACTCTACATTGCCCTCAATGTACTAAAGTAAAAGTATAGAATTAAACATGGAGTATAGGATCTACGACAAATTCTAATGTAATACGCAAAAACCATTAAATTAATTAAAAGGGGAGAAGAAAACAAATCTGTTGTCTCCCTATTGGGTTGCCTCCCAATGAGCGCTCGTTTTACGTCGTTAGCTTTGGACGTGATGCATCATTTTGTTTTTGAAATGGCCGGTTCTTGGAGTTGCATCTCCTCCACGGTGTGCTCCGCAAATGCCTCAAAATAGGGCTTCAAGCGATGGCCATTTACTTTGAACTCACTACCTTTGTCGATAGATCGAATGAGAATTGCTCCATGAGGTAGAACTTGAGAAACTACGAATGGCCCCATCCATCGAGAGCGAAGCTTTCCCGGAAAGAGCTTAAGTCTTGAATTGAAAAGTAATACTTTCTGCCCAGGTTCAAAACTCTTCCCGCGAATCATCTGATCCTGGATCTTTTTCGTCTTCTCTTTGTAAATCCACGCATTGTCGAAAGCATCATTTCTGATTTCTTCTAGTTCATTAAGTTGTAGCTTCCGATGCAAGCCTGCGGCATCTCGATCAATGTTGAATTTCTTCACGGCCCACCATGCCTTGTGCTCCAATTCAACCGGAAGATGGCACGCCTTTCCATAAATTAATCGGAAAGGTGACATACCAATGGGGGTCTTGTAGGCAGTCCTGTAAGCCCACAATGCATCGTCTAAGCATTGACTCCAATCTTTCCGGTTTGGACGGACGGTTCGCTCCAAAATCTTCTTGATCTCACGGTTGGAAACTTCAGCCATTCCATTGGTTTGAGGGTGGTATGGTGTGGAAACCTTGTGTTTTACGCCATACTTCCTCATTAGTGCTTCCACCGTGCGGTTGCAAAAGTGACTTCCTCCATCGCTGATTAGAACGCGTGGCATTCCAAATCTACTGAAAATGTTAGTTCGTAGGAAATCTGCAACAACTCGCGAATCATTAGTACGGGTGGCCTTTGCCTCCACCCATTTAGAAACATAATCTACTGCGAGTAAGATATAAGTAAAACCATTGGAGGGAGGAAATGGTCCCATAAAATCAATACCCCACACATCAAAAATTTCAACATTAAATATGTAGTGTTGTGGCATTTGATCTCTAGGGCCTAAATTACCGAATCTCTGGCACTTATCACATGCAGCACAATATGCATGAGCATCGCGAAATAAACTAGGCCAAAAGAAACCGCAATCTAAAATCTTAAGGGCTGTCCTCCTAGAACCAAAGTGTCCCCCACATGCTTCATTGTGACAAAAGTCTAGAATGGGCTTAAACTCACTATCCGGGATACATCTCCTAATTACTAAATCGGAGCATTGTTTCCACAAATAAGGCTCATCCCAGATAAAGGTTCTAGCATTATGCTTAAGTTTGTCACGTTGAAATTTATGCATGGTAGACGGAAACTCACCGGTAACTAAGTAATTTACGATATCTGCATACCAAGGAGTTTCCGAAGTAGTTACCTCAATTCCGAAAAGTTTTTCATCCGGAAAAGTTTCTTCAATCTCGACAGGCTCATGGTCACCTATCAAACGTGATAGGTGGTCAGCGACGACGTTTTCTACTCCCTTCTTGTCCTTGATTTCGATGTTGAATTCTTGGAGTAGAAGTATCCATCTGATAAGTCGTGGTTTTGCGTCCTTCTTGAGCATTAGATACTTCAAAGCTGCATGATCGGTAAACACAGTTACTTTAGTTTGAAGTAAATAAGATCGAAATTTATCTAAAGCAAAAACCACGGCAAGAAACTCCTTCTCGGTGGTAGTATAATTTCTTTGCGCTTCATCAAGCGTCCGAGAGGCGTAATAGATTACGCAAGGCTTCTTGTCCTTCCGCTGACCCAAGACGGCTCCTACGGCATAATCCGAGGCGTCGCACATGAGTTCAAATGGCAGAGACCAATCAGGGCTGCATAAAATAGGAGCGCTCGTGAGAAGCTCCTTCAACTTGTTGAAGGCAGCGTTGCATTCTTCATCAAAGACGAACGGGGTCTCCTTTTGCAGCAGTTTACACAAAGGGCGCGAGATGTGGGAAAAGTCTTTGATAAACCTACGATAAAATCCTGCGTGTCCAAGAAATGAACGAATCTCTCTAACCGAAGTTGGAGAGGGTAAGTGACGCACAAGATCTACTTTAGATTTATCAACTTCTAACCCTTTTTCCGAAATAATATGACCTAACACGATCCCTTGCGTAACCATAAAATGGCACTTCTCCCAATTAAGCACCAAGTTCGTTTCAACGCATCTTTGTAAAATTGTTTCTAAATTGTTTAAGCATGCATCAAAATCACTCCCAAATACACTAAAGTCGTCCATGAATACTTCAATAATTTTTTCAATGTACTCGGAGAAAATTGAGAGCATGCAACGTTGAAATGTACCTGGTGCGTTACACAGTCCAAATGGCATGCGGCGATAGGCAAACGTTCCGAAAGGGCACGTGAACGTTGTCTTTTCTTGATCCTCCTCCGCAATGCTAATTTGGTTGTAGCCGGAATATCCGTCGAGAAAACAATAAAATGCATGGCCGGCTAATCTTTCCAGCATTTGGTCGATGAATGGTAAGGGAAAATGATCTTTGCGGGTTGCAGCGTTTAGCTTCCGGTAATCAATGCACACTCGGTGTCCAGTGATCGTCCGTTGTGGCACAAGTTCATTTTCCAGATTCTCGACGACGGTGATTCCCGATTTCTTGGGTACAACCTGCACTGGGGAAACCCAACGGCTATCAGAAATAGGGTAAATAACTCTACAGTCCATGAGTTTAATTACCTCCTTTTTTACCACCTCCATCATCGGAGGGTGGAGCCGACGTTGCGCTTCCCGCGTAGGTTTGGTGCCTTCTTCAAGGAAAATCCTATGCACACAGGTTGCTGGATTTATTCCCTTGATGTCCGCGAGTGTCCAGCCTATTGCGGGTTTGTACCTCTTGAGCACACTCACGAGCTTCTCCTCCTGCTCCTCTTCTAGCGCGGACGAAATAATGACGGGTAAAGTGTCATTCTCGCCCAAGTACGCATACTTCAGATGGTCCGGTAGTAGCTTGAGTTCTAAAACTGGAGCTTCTACGATGGAAGGAACCATTTTATTAGTACCAAAAGTAATTGGTAAAGGAGGAGAAAAGCTTACTTTTCGTGGTGCCGCATTTAGGGCCATGGCCATGTCTTGAATACGAGGTTCAAGCTCTAGTAAGGCCTCGAGAAGGCCGTCATGCCCAAGTTGAATGGCCATGTCGAGTTCATCCTCATTGATGGTGTCGAGGTAGCCTTGTGCTAAGGTATCCACGGGATCATATGTCGAAATGGCAGCTACGCTCGACATTGGAAACTTCATCCCGTCCAGGATGTTGAACTTGATTCTTTCTCCATCAATCTCCATGGAGAAGGTGCCTTGAAACACATCAATCTTCGTTCTCGCAGTCCGCATGAAAGGTCGCCCAAGCAGTAGTGGCGTGGTGTTTAGTGGACTCTCTTCCATGTCAACTATATAGAAATCGGCTGGGAATATCAAGTTGTTGACTTGCACGAGAACGTCTTCTACGTATCCCCTCGGATACTTGTGGGTGCGATCGGCTAATTGGATGACAACACCATCTTGCTTGAGATCTCCAAGCTCCATCGATTCGAAAAGATAGTAAGGCATGACGTTGATGGAAGCTCCGAGATCAAGCATCACGTCTTTGAAGTGGTTGTCACCGATTACGCAAGGAACTGCAAAGCTCCCTGGGTCCTTCAGTTTTGGGGGTAGCCGACGCTGCAAAACCGCCGAAACGGTTGCGTTCACGTTGACAACCTCCTTCTCTCGAGTTTGCCTCCTCTGTGTGCATAATTCTTTCAGAAACTTTGCGTATATCGGCACCTGTTTTATGCACTCGATCAAGGGCAAATTCACTTGCACCTTTCGGAAGATGTCCAAAATATCTTCATATTGGGCGTCCTTCTTCTTCGATTTTGATAATCTGCTAGGGAAAGGTGCAATAGCAAACGGAGAATTAGTAATAACCGTATTTGAAGGAATATGGTTCTTACCTTTGATTGGGGTAGGTTGTGGAGGTGATTGTGCCTTGGTGACATTAGGCGTCACCTTCTGTTTTTCGGCCTCTTGAGTAGCCGGATCGATCTCATCTTCTTCTTCGTTGGTGATGTCCTCAATGGTGACTTCATCAAGATGAGATCGCTTGGTCTTTGGTTCCTCAAGTATCTTCCCACTCCTTGTGACTATAGCATTCACGTTTCTTTGATTTGGAGTGGTTTGAGGTGGAAGCCGACCGGTTTCCTTGATTTGGCCCATGAAATCAACAAGCTGGCCAAGCTGCTTCTTCACTTCAGTGATGTCGCGGCCATGTGAGTCAAGTGTCTCCTTTGTCTTCGATTGTCCTTCGAGGAGAACTTGAGTTGAGGCCGAAAGTTGCGACAACATCTTGTCGTAATCCGGGTTGGTGAAGGATTTAGAAGACGAACCAAGCTGCATCGGTGGCCTTGGTTGAAATGGAGGGCGTTGGTAGCTTTGTTGAGGTGCTGGAGGGTTCAAAGTTCCCTCGTTGCTGCTCCATCTAAAACCTGGATGATCACGGTTGACATAGTTGTTATAATTGTTATACCGTTGTCCTCCCTGATATCCGCCGATGGCGTTAGCGTGCTCCGGCTCGCTTGGTTGTTCCGGCACTTGAGGGCACTGGTCGTTGTGGTGACCTTGTGTTTGACATATGCCACAAATAGGCCGTTGAGTTGCCTTCGCTCTTGTTGTCTCGAGTTCTAAAACCTTCTCTAGCATATGAGCTAGTTTGTCGTACTTTTCGTCTGCGTCGGTTGTAGAACTCGCTTCACCGACTGCTCGTCTGTTGGACATTCCATATTGTGCATCATTATTCGCCCGATTCTCCAGAAGAGCTCTAGCTTCGGTTTCGGTTAAGTCCATGAATGCACCGGTGGCTGCTGCATCCAGCAATTCCCTATCAATCGGCTTGAGACCATCGTAAAAGTAATTCATCAGATTGGTCTCGGAAAATCCATGCGATGGGCAAGTGGCACACAAAACTTTGAATCGGTCGTAGTATTGGCCGAAGGTCTCGTCCGGTTTCTGTGTGATGCCAGTGATTTGCTTTCTCAAGACGGTGATCTTTGAGGCCGGGAAGTACTTCGCTAGGAACATATCCGCAAGTTGCTTCCATGAGGTAATATGGTTCGGCGGTAGTTCCATTAGCCAGGACTCGGCCCTGTCGACTAGGGTGAATGGAAATGCCTTCAGCTTGAAGAGCTCCGTATCAGCATCAGATGTCTTCATGCTGTTACAAACAAATTGGAATTGTTTGAGATGCTTGTTCGGATCTTCATTGGAAAGTCCATGAAAAATGGGTAGTCGGTGGAGGAAGCCACTCTTTAGCTCGATATCCTTCATGTTTTCCTCCGGTTGTGGAAAAGCAATGCTCGAAGGCCCACTGCTCCATTCGGTTGAGCAGGTGCGCTGGCTAAGAGATTGTCCTGCATTGGCCATGTTGACTTGTTGTGCTTCTGCTTCTGAATTGTGGTCGGTTGATGAGGCTAAAGTATGGTCGGTTGATGAATGTGAAGACTCGGAAACTTCCTCGATGATGGGATGATCCAGGATATCAGTTTGAGCTTTAAGTCTCGCTATTCTCTCTGCGATCTCCTCAAACTTTGTTCTAGATGGTCCAGGATCTTGATCGGACATTCATTAGCCTGAGCATCCACCAAAGACCAAGTGTTAGTATCAACAAAGAATTTGGGATGAATATAGGAATACTAACCAAAATTAGTAAGGCATAATTAGAAAACAAAGCGATAACAAATAAAATAGTAAAACAATCAAAGCATACTATAAATACTCACAAATACATAAAAACTACTAAAACACACAAAATGTATAATAGTTAAGACACTAGATAATGCTAAACCTAAGAATTTAGTTAGAACACATATAAACAAAGTTCAAATACAAGCAAACAATAATTCACATTGAATTTATGCATCACACATTTTTTTTTTCAATAAAATGCATTAAACAACAATCCTACGTGAAAGATGGAGTGCATGCATAAGAGAAAACGTTAGAACCTGCAGAAAACACACGAGTTACGTGCTAAAAAAAATGAATGCAAAGAATGACCTCTTCTTCGATCTTATGTCCCTAACTTCACTTAGGTTAGGGTACTCGGTAGTGAAATCCGAGTATCATAAAACCTTAGAGAGGTTATGCAAGCTAAGTAACGTTTGTTAGTCCTTTACAGTTTTTAATGCACAATTAAACACACAAATTTGACTAAGTTTTATTTATTTCCTTTGGACCCGATGGTACATGGTGCAGAGGCTCTCGACTGTGCAATGGGTCTCGTTCATCCGAAGATGAAGTCTGATTCCAGGAGGTCTAAGCATGCATAATCCGATATACCATCTATTTAAAGGATTATGTTATATTTATCAAGTTTGTATTTATCCGTATTCGTATGCACTTATGATTTACAGAGAGTACGCGAAATGATCATTCGGTAAATTTCTTGGACGTGCGGCCCGCGCGAAAATATATATCGACTACAATTCAGCTTAGTTACGTTTAGAAATGGTTAGTAGGAATAGAGATAACGCGAGAGGTAAGGACTAATATTTAGAACAACCCGAGGCTTACTCGTAAGAGTATATACTCCAATGTTGTTCCTAGAGACACCCCGAGGCTAACCAGTTACGGTATATACTCCAATGGTGTTCTATTGCTTAGATCCGAAACCCGGCACCAATCATAAACCCATTCACCATATCCAACAATCAGCCAAATTTGTGAGATAGTATATAATCTCAAGTTCTTAGTAAACTCCGCCCACAACCTCGTGCCCATAACTTCACTTAGGTTATGGCGTGTGGTGATGAAATCCACACATCACGAGGGGTTAAGGAGATAAACCAGAAAAAGAGGCACCACCTATTCCAAAGAACGAAACCTTATAACCAATACTCGTGCTCAATGTAAATCAATTTAAGTACGTCTACGTTTTGATTGCGCCTATGATTTAAAATGAATACACGACTTAGTTATTGAATAAATCTCTTGTCCGTGCGGCCCGCGCGAAAATGTATACCAACTATCGTTAATCCTCGTAATTGTTGGAAATGACCAGTTGGGATAGATGTAACGCGAGAGGTGAGAACTAATTTCTGGGAACAACCTGAGGCTAACTCGTGAGAGTATATACTCCAATGTTGTTCTTAGAAACACCCCGAGGCTTACTCGTAAGAGTATGTACTCCATTGGTGTTCTGTTTTCTTAGTTCAAAACCCGTCACCATTCATAACCCTTCTAGACATCATAACCAACTCTTACTCGAAATCACAAGATAGTATACAATCTCAAGTGTTTGTAAACTCCGCCCACAACCTCGTGTCCATAACTTCACTTAGGTTATGGCGTGTGGTGATGAAATCCACACATCACGAAGGGTTAAGGAGATAGACAAACAAAAGAGGCACCACCTATTCCATAGAGATTTATTTAATAACTAAGTACTAGTACTCAAATTAAATCAAAGACTATCCTTTAACATGAAAATAAATTATGCAAGTGTAAAAACTAAGTATAAATAAATTCGTCTAAGTAAAAGTATGCATTGTAAACATGTATGTAAATTTCTTTAAGTATAAACAAGAATGAACAAGTATGTACTTCGAAAATTTAGACATGCTTTTAATCACAAATGTACAACGAAATCATACAAAAACATTCTAACTCCCCGGCAACGGCGCCAAAAATTGATACGCGCAAAACATGCATTCACGTTAACTTAAAAACACAGATTACGCGCATTGCAATTTAAACCCTTCTTTTGTCATTTGTAATATTGGCGAGTAGGGATCGTTCTTTATCCGAGGAATTAAGGGCGCATGCATGGTTTCGTTAATAAGCGGAAATGTAAATGTTTGGGGGGATTGGAAGTTGGTTGTTTAATCTACGAAATTAAAGTACAAAAACATGCAAACACAACTAAAACTCTTAGGCATCTAACATGTTTTACTCATAGACAAGTTTCAACAATCAAGAAACTTAAAGTTTAATTATGCTTGCTAAAAATAAGAAGTTACACTACTAATTACATGTGATCATCTCATCTTATTAACCTTACACTTTTCATGCATCAAACCTTTTGTAAGTTACGAAATTTATAACTTCCAACTAAATATACATGCTTAATAATTGAGTAGGAATGCAACTTAGCGTATAAACATCCTAAACAACATACGATCATCGAAACATGCGAAAGAGAGGGACTTAGCGTATTATCTAACACATGCTTTCGAAGCTTTAAGATTGTATCAAACATGCATAAAAAGCTAGAAATCATAAACACATGCAATTTACAAATCGGTTTAAGAACATGAAACACAAATCTAAACTTGTTCTTCATTTGATACATAAAAGTATTCCAATACATCAAAAGATTCAAATACAAAGCAAAAGCTATGAAAGTGAAGATCATGGTTACACTTTTTGTCTTGAATGCTTGATGATCTACGGTGGAGATGGATTTCCTTCACAAGGGACTTAGCGTATTGTGAAGGCTTGAAGGATGCTTCAGCTTTGTGGAGATGGATGCTTCGGCTTGTAAAGGGAGGATGGAGGCTTCGGCTTGTAAATGGACCTTGAAGTGTTTATGGTGGAGGAGTATTTGTGTAGAGCTTTGGCTTGTAAAATGAGAGATGATCTGTTTTATGGCTGCCTCCTCTCTTATATAGGCAAGGGATGTTGCCTTCTCTCTTCCACCTTGCCTCCTTCCATTAAATGCAAGCAATGATCAATATGGCAAGTCACACCCTTAGTCACCATGCAAGTCACCATTGATGAACCCTAAGCAAGAGTCACCATGCAAGTCACCATGGCAAGTCATCTTTTCATTTAATGCAAGCAAGAGTCACCAAGGTGAGTCACAAAGCTTGATATTGTTGACTTTGCCTCTTCAAAGGTTGCAAAACAAGACTTTTCCTCTTCACCAAAAGCCATCCAAGCCGAATTAATATGGTTTGGGCTTGATAATGGGCCGAAACAAGAGTTGAGAATTCGGCCCACAATTTGCTTTTTGGGCCGGCCCATTTTCGGAGGTCCAAAATCGCAAAAATCGCAAAATCACCGAAATTCCTCCGAATTGCGTCGTTATTAATCTCCACCGTAAAGATCTTCAAAATAACAATTTAAACAAGGAAAACATAAAAACTAAGATAATAACATAGCTAAACGTAAAGGGAAATGCGTTAAGAAACGAGCATAAAATGCGTATATCATGCGACAGTCTTTTCGGGTTCAGCTGATCCAGAGATTTGTGAGGCATGGTTGGTTAAGGTTGAACATGTATGTGAGCGTCTGCGATTTACCCCTGAGCAGATGTCAATGGCAGCAGTTGGGTTACTTGAGTCAGATGCATACTTCTGGTGGGCTAGCACCGATAGAGTTCCAGTTAATACTCCGTTGACTTTGTTTCGGGATTTGTTTATGAGGAGATACTTCATCTAGGCTACCCAGCAGTGGAAGTATGAGGAGTTCACAAACTTGAGACAGGGCACTATGTCTGTGCTTGAGTACCGGGACAGATTTACCCGCTTATCTCGGTTTGCTCGTGACATGGTGGCTACTGAGGAAGCCAAGTGCCGTAGATTTGAGTTGGGTTTGAACTTGAACATCAAGGGGACTCTGACTACGATGCCTCAGAACAACTTCGATGAGTTTGTCAGTGCAGCACTCCGAGGTGAGGATATCGAGAAGGAAAGGCAGATGAGATACAAGCCTAGACGGTTTGAGGAGGGAGGACCGAGCTAGGGGCCTTCCAAGAGGTTGAGTTCTGATACTTCCGGTTCGGCATCATCCTCGGGCAGTGGACATTATCGACCACCAGCTAGTGCACCGAGACAGAGACAGAGATACAGGAGAGATCTTTGCAGCGACCACAGTCTAGAGGGGGTTCTAGCGGTTCCAGTTATCATCGGCATACCGGTGGCACGTTTGCCATACCGAGGGAGTATCCATTATGCAACTTCTGCAACAGGCATCATTTTGGTCCTTGTCAGTGAGGCCCTACCCTTTATTATCGTTGTGGCCAGGAGAGTCACTTTGCGAGGGACTCTCTCCAGCCTATTGGTGTTGGTGGACAAGCGGCCCAGAGTTCCGGAGGAGAGCGAGGTGCCACTTCAGGGGCTTGACCAGTACAGTTTTCTGGCCAGGGAGGACAACAGGGACATCCTCAGCGTGGACGATCAGACGGGCAGGCCAGAGTCCATGCCATGACTTTGCATGAGGGCAGAGCTTCACCGGAGCTTGTTATCGGTACGTTGCATGTTTTCGATTATCTAGTACTTACATTGCTAGATCCTGGTGCTACACATTCATTCATGTCATATAGACTATCATCTTTAGCTACTGTACCTGCGTATCCACTTTCGGGGTTGTGGAGAGTGTTGTATCCATCCAGTGAGGTTGTGAGTATTGGCTGGGTATATCGAGATTGTGAAATTTTTATTAGAGGCCATGGCTTAGCCGCAGATTTGTTATTGCTGGATATCGTTGATTTTGAAGTGATCTTGGGTATGAACTTCTTGGAGACACATTGGGCCATGTTCGATTGTCACAAAAAGGAGGTTGCGTTTCGACGACCAGGCTTCCCCGAGATATTATTTCGCGGCGAGAAGAATACTTCATTGCCATGTGTGATTTCTGCGATGAAGGCGGATCGGATGATGAAGAAGGGTTGTGTTGCCTATTTAGCTCATGTTGTGGACACTACGGTAGCTGTGCCGGATATTGGTGATATCGATGTCGTTTCCGAGTTTCCATATGTGTTTTCGGAGGAATTACCGGGTATACCTCCAGTTCGGGAGATCGATTTCAGCATTGAGCTATTGCCGGTTACGGGACCTATTTCACAGGAATCGTATCGTATGGCGCCAGCGGAGTTGAAAGAGTTACAGATTCAACTTCAAGAGTTGCTGGATAAGGGTTTCATTCGACCCAGTGTATCGCCGTGGGATGCCCCGGTTTTATTTGTGTGAAAGAAGGATGGATCCATACAGTTGTGCATCGATTATCGGAAGCTGAATTAGGTCACTGTGAAGAACAAGTATCCGTTGCCGCGGATTGACGACTTGTTTGATCAGCTTAAGGGAGCTTCAGTCTTTTCGAAGATTGATCTCAGGTCCGGATATCATCGGTTGAGGATCCGAGAGTCAGATGTGGTCAGGACAGCTTTCAAATCGCGGTATGGGCACTACGAGTTTTTGGTTATGCCGTTTGGGTTGACCAATGCCCCGCAGCTTTTATGGACTTAATGAACCGGGTGTTCAGACGGTTTCTGGACAAGTTTGTGATCGTGTTCATCGACGACATCCTGATTTATTCCAGGAATGTGGGTCAACACAAGAAGCATTTTCCAGTAGTTTTGCGGACTTTGCGGGATAATCAGTTGTTTGCGAAGTTCAGCAAGTGCGATTTTTGGTTGGACAGCGTGAAGTTTCTGGGGCACGTGATATCGGTTGAGGGAGTCAGCGTAGATCCTGACAAGATCGAGGCCGTGCTGAATTGGAGTAGACCTACCACCGTACCAGAGATCAGGAGTTTCTTGGGTTTGGCAGGCTACTATAGGCGCTTTGTGCAGGATATTTCTCGGATTGCTACTCCACTTACTAGATTGACGAAGAAAGGCGTCAAGTTCGAGTGGTCCGATGCATGTCAAGAGAGTTACTTGCTCCTGAAGGAGAAATTGACTACTGCACCGATTTTGACCCTACCTGACGATAGCAGAGAGTTCGTGGTTTACAGAGATGCATCGAAGTCGGGACTTGGTTGTGTGCTGATGCAACATGGTAGAGTTGTGGCCTACGGTTCCAGACAGCTGAAACCACATGAGGTCAACTATCTGACGCACGATTTAGAGTTGGCTGCTATTGTATTAGCGTTGAAGAGTTGAAGACACTACTTGTATGGAGCTCAGTGCAAGATTTACACCGATCTCAAGAGTCTCACTTGCTTGCGGACGCAACCAGATTTGAAGATGAGGCAGCGCAGATGGATGTAGTTGATCAACGACTACGATGGCACTTTCGAGTACCATCCAAGGAAGGCTAATGTCGTTGCCGATGCACTCAGTCGGAAATCCAGAGCTTCGTTGGTCCATGTGTTTATGGCCAGAGTATCTATGTTAGCCAAGCTTCGGGCTATAGGAGCCGAGTTTGAGTGGGACAATGAGGGAGCTTTGTTGGCGAGTTTTCAAATTTGATCCGTGTTGGTTGATCAGGTTCGAGAAGATCAGGATTAGGATTCCTACCTGTTTGATAAGAAGACAATGATACGGAATGGCATGCCAACAGAGTTTCGGTTGAGTGATGATGGTACGTTGCTGTTCAAAGGTAGATTGTGCGTACCTAGAGATGAGAGTCTGAAGAAGGAAATTTTAGACGAGGCTCATTGTTCGGCGTATGCGATGCATCCCGGTGGTACGAAGATGCTTCGTACACTTCGAGCCTATTACTGGTGGTGCAATATGAAGCGGGAGATTGCCACATATGTGAGCCGATGTTTGATTTGTCAGCAGGTTAAAGCGGAGAGGCAGAAGCCTGCGGGAAAGTTGCCACCACTGGAGATTTTGGTTTGGAAGTGGGAGCACATTACCATGGAATTCGTGTATCAGTTACTACGTACTTCAGCTGGCAACACTGGTATTTAGGTTATCGTGGATCGATTGACGAAATCCGCTCATTTTCTCATACTTCCGGGGAAGATTTCAGTGGGAAAATTAGCAAAACTGTATTTTTCGGAGATCGTTCGTTTGCACGGTGTGCCTGTGTCTATTATTTCTGACCAAGACAGTCAGTTTACTTCCGAGTTCTGGCAGGCATTGCAACTGGCCATGGGCACTCGATTGCATTTCAGTACAGCTTTTCATCTTATGAATAACGGGCAGTCTGAGCAGACTATACAGACTCTTGAGGATATGTTGCGGTCTTGTGTTTTGCAGTTTCGAGGAAATTGGGACCAGCAACTACATTTGATTGAGTTCGCCTACAACAACAGCTATTAGGCCAGTATCTAGATGGCACCGTACGAGGTCCTGTACGGGAGGCAGTGCCGCACTCCGTTGTGTTGGAGTGAGGTGGGTGAGCGATGGCTTATTGGCCCTAATCTGGTGAAGAGCACCATGGAAGACATCTAGATTATCCGGGATAGATTGAAGATTGCCCAGGATCGCCAGAAGAGTTATGCGGACGTGAGAAGAAAGAGTCTCGAGTTCGATGTGGGCGATTGGGTCTTCCTAAAACTATCTCCATGGAAGGGATTTGTGCGTTTCGGGAAGCGTAGCAAGCTTCGACCACGGTACATTGGTCCGTATGTGATCGCCAAGAGAGTTGGTGCCGTGGCTTACAGACTTGAGTTGCCGTCCAAGATGGCTCATGTTCATGATGTTTTCCACGTTTCGATGTTGCGGAAGTATAACCCAGATCCATCACATGTGTTAGCACCACATCAGTTACCTATCCGAGAGAATTTGACATATGTGGAGGAGCCGGTTCAGATTCTCGATCGGTGTGAGCAAGAGTTGAGGCACCGTGTTATACCACTGGTGAAGGTCTTGTGGCAGAATCACCCGGTTGAGGAGGACACCTGGGAGACTGAGCAGCGTATGCGGGAGCAGTATCCTCATCTGTTCACCTGACAAGTACATAAATTTCCAGGTCGAAATTTTTTTTTAAGGGGGGGTTAGATTTGTGACGACCCGGAACAGAATTAGTCGAGTAATCAGCTTAATTCACGAGTTAGCGCGTAATCGCAATTTTATGTAAATTGTTTGATTTGCCAGTTGTGATCACGACTAAATTATCAGCCGAGAATTTGAGTTGAGTCTATTCTCGAGAGTTGTTGTATACGTGATTTCGAGTTCGTGGGCGGTTCCGGATGATTATTCCGACGACCGAGGAATATAATATGAATATTTAAAATTTCGGAATCTCGTCGAGTATATCCGTTCGTATCGAGTTTATCTGAATCGTGATGGTTATCCGTTTTGGACCGTCGTTCGTCCCGAGCCGCGGGTATAAATATCGAAAATAGTCAAAATATTGTCGAAAACACTGTTCGGGAAGTTTGACCGGTGTTGACCGTTGACTTTTCACGTTGACCGGAGAACCACCGCAAGCTTTGAGCTGTCGCCGTCCGGTTTCGCGATTCCGCCTACCTCTGTCCGAGATATTGGTATATTTCGAATCCTTGCTTGATATGCTATTGATTAAAACTTGTAATTACTGGATTTGATGCCGGAATGAGTGAGAACGGAGGAGATGAAGTTTTTGGAATTTCGCCTGATTCGGCCTTGCTTGGGGGCGGAGCTCCGGTGACTTTCCGGTGTTGATTCTTGGTGGGTTTTGTTGGGTTTGGGATGGTGATCATTTCTACTTTGGTTTGGAGGGTTGAGGTGGCGCGACGGCGCCGGAATCGAGCCGGGAAGTTTTCCGACCATTTATGCTCTTGGAAGTTTCGAGCTGTTTTCCGGCCAACCTCGCTGGAATTGATGGTTCCCACAATTTCAAAAGTTGTTGGGCTCGTTGAGAAGAACCTTGTGGGAGCTTGGCCGTTGGAACATCTCTCCGGTTAACTGCGCGCCGCTGGCGGCAGTGGCGGTCAACGACGGAGCTCCGGCGACCGTAGACTTTTTGGAAATGTATCGAGTTATATGTCGTTTTGCTCGTATTCTCGCCCCGATCATCGCCTTGAGGCTTTTGAGTTGATTTGGGTACTGGATTTTCAATCGAGGGTTTGAGTGGAGATTTTGGGAATTTCGTCGATTATTTTTGTATCAGTTATATGTTTTCGGGAATGGTTGGTTTCCGAGGTGTGGTACAGTGTTGTGAATTGTGATTTTGATCAGATATATTTTGTGATTATTCAGGGGATCGAGATCGTACTTCGGGCGAGGGATCTTCCGCCGAACCACGTGATTAGCGCGAGTGCGCGCTTTGCTCATCTGTGAGTGGACCTTTTTTTTTTCTGATCGATTGCGAGTCTTTATATTACATTTTATGAGCATGTGCTTTGCGATTATGCATTTACATTATGCTTTATACGTATGCATGAAACTATTTATGATTTGATTTACACAGAGTACAGTCTTAGTATATGTGGTTGTATCGATACACTTGCATCCCGGCTGATCCCCGAGGATGTCTACCAGGGGGGAACTGTACCTTGTGCCGATGTATTTCCGGGTGGGTATAGATTTCTGGCTAGAATCAGGTGTGGGTCTGGGATCCCGTGATTCGGAATGTACTAGCACGGATGTGTCCATGAGTAACCCCGTGGGATTTTTCTATGCATGCTCTGTACGGTGGAGGAGTTTGGGTTCACCTCGTGTACTATATTATATTCATTCATTTTGATTCGCATATGTTTTTATAATATATATTATTCGGCGAAAGACATTTATTTTCGTCCACTCACTCTAATGGTTTTCATGTCTTTCCCCTGGGCTTTTCGGTTTCCGTGCCCAGTTTATAGTTCAGATTCTAGTGTTGCACGTCGCTGTCGGAGGCTTAGTGTTCGAGCTACCTTTATTTTCCAGTAGGTTTCTTGGTTTTGCCTACTGTTGTATATTTATGTATATATACACTAGAGGTCGCTCTGATACGTTATTGAGACATGTTTTTATGTGATTTTCCCCAGATTTTCTATAAAGTATAGTTATGTTTACTGTTTATTGTTATTGATATGATATTGAGAAATCCGGATGGGATTGGTGCCCACGGTTTGGCTTTTGTGGCATAGGATGAAGTGTTATTTTCCAGGTGCAGGTAAAAGCAATTCCGCGTTAGTAGCATTACTCTGCCGAAATTTTTGTGGTTTTTGTTGGTTTGTGTTTTCAGAAAGGGTTTGATTCTGATTTAGGAAACTAAATCGGGGTTGGGTCCTTTCACCCAACCCCGATTTAGTTTCCTAAACCGGAATCAAACCCCTTCCGAAAACACGAACTTTTGAAAACCACAAAAATTTCGGCAGAGTTTCGTTACTAACGCGGAATTGCCATTAACCTACACCCCGAAAATACACTTCATCTTATGCCACAAATATCAAACTGTGGGCACCAATCCGATCCAGATTTCTCAATATCATAACAGTAATGTAAAGTAATAAATAAAACTGTACTTTACAGAAATCCGGGGAAAAACTGTATGAAAGTATAACATCAGAATGCTCAAAGCGACTTCTAGTATATATATACAAATAGTAGGCCAAACTAAGAACCTACCAGAAAAGAAATATCTCTCGAATACTAAGCATCCGACTGCGACGTGCGACACTAGAATTCGAACTGCAAACTAGGCACGGAAACCGAAAAGCCCAAGGGAAAGACAAATAAAATCGTTAGAGTGAGTGGACGAAAATAAACATATGTCTTTCACCAATTTCATATATCATAAAGTCATGTAAAGCGAGTTCATAAAATATATATATATATATGGAGGTGCCAGGCGAATCTCTCAAGCCCGACGGTCTGGCGAATCACAATATCTCAACCTTGCCCAGAGGAATCTCTCAATCCTGCCCAAGGGAATCTCTCAACTCTGGGTCTGACTACCGGTGATCAGCCGAGTAGCCACAGCATCGATGCAAGTAATGCCATCACCATATAAAATATAAAATAATACCTCCAAAAGTAATAAATAATCTCAACATCGTATATAAATAAATACGGAAATCACGAACACGCTACGACAATGAAAATAGAAAAGTCCACTCACAGATGAGCATAACGCAATACGCGTTAATCCAGTGATCCGGCGGAAAATCCCTCAACAAACGAACAATCACGATCCCCTGGATAATCATAAAATCCACTGCTCAAAATCATAACTCAAAACTTCGAATCACATCACGAGAAACAACCGTTCCCGGAAACATCTAATTCAATATCGACGAAATCGTCAAAAATCTGATAATCACACCACAAAATCTCGCTATAATTTCCGATGCTCAATTCGAAATATAAACCTCACAACTGCGATCGGTGCGCGATTCCGAGCAAAACGACATAAAACTTGTCGAAAGACACCTCGGCCGGAAAGTCGCATGATATACGCATTTTATGCTTGATTCTTAACGCATTTCCCTTTACGTTTAGCTATGTTATAATCTTAGTTTTTATGTTTTTTTTATTTAATTTGTTATTTTTAGGTTATTTACGGTGGAGATGAATAACGGCGCAATTCGGAGGAATTTCGGCGATTTTGCGATTTTTGCGATTTTGGACCACCGGGAATGGGCCGGCCCAAAAAGCATTTTTTGGGCCCATTTCTCAAAGTTTGTTTTGGCCCAAAAACCAGCCCAAGCCCATTAATTTTGGCATGGAAGCAACTTGGGGAAGAGGAAAAGTCAAAGTTGTCAAGCTTTGTGACTAGGCTTGGTGACTCTTGCTTTTGATCATCACAATGATGACTAAAGGTGTGACAAGGCTTGATGACTCTTGTTTGTGATGATCACAAGTGATGACTAGGGGAGTGACCTGCCTTGGTGATTATTACTAGCATTTAATGAAAGAGGCAAGGTGGAAGAGAGAGTGAGCAAGCCAAACCATAAAACAAATATAAGAGGGAGGCCAGCCATAAAACAGATCATCTCCCATTTTACAAGCCAAACCTCTACACAAATACCTCTCCTCCATAAACACTTCAAGGATCCTCTCCAAGCCGAAGCATTCCAGCCTCCGAAGCCATCGGATCATTCACAATACGCTAAGTCCCTTGTGAATGAGAACCACCTTCAATAAGTCATCAAGCATTCAAGACAAAAAGTGTAACCATGATCTTCAATCTCTTGTCTTTTGCTTTGTATTGGATCACTTTGATGTATTTAATGAAGAACAAGTTTGGATTTGAGTTATATGTTCTTAAGTCTTTTCGTAAATTTCATGTGTTTATAATTTCAAGCCTTTTATGCATGTTTGATACAATCTTAAAGCTTCGAAAGCATGTGTTAGATAATACGCTAAGTCCCTCTCTTTCGCATGTTTCGATGATCGTACTTTGTTTAGGGTGTTTAGAAGCTAAGTTGCATTCCTACTCAAATATCAAGCATGTATATTTAGTTGGAAGTTATAAATTTCGCAGCTTACTTAGAGTATTTAGGCATGAAAAAGAGTAAGGTTGATAAGATGAGATGATCACTTGTAATTAGTAGTGTAACTTCTTATTTTTAGTAAGCATAATTAGACTTTAAGGGTTCTTGATTGTTAAACTTGTCTACGAGTAAAACATGTTAGAAGTCTAGGAGTTCTTGTTGTGTTTGCATGTTTTTGTACTTTAATTTCGTAGATTAATTAACCAATTTCCAATCCCCCCCCAAACCTTTAGATTTCTGCTTTAACGAAACCATGCATGCGTCCTTTAATTCCCCGGATAGAACGATCCCTACTCGCCAATATTATAATGACAAAATAAGGGTTTTAAATTGCTTTACGTGTGAACTGTGTTTTTAGGGTCTACTTTGTGTTAACGTTAAATGCATGTTTTGCGCGTATCAATTTTTGGCGCCGCTGCCGGGGAATTATAAAGTTTTTGTATGATTTCGTTGTACATATGTAATTAAAAGCATGTCTATAATTTTCGAAATACATACTTGTTTACACTTGTAGAAATTTACATACATGTTTACAATTCATATTTACTTATACGAATTTATTTACACTTCGTATTTACACTTGCATAATTTATTTTCATGTTAAAGGATAGTCTTTGATTTAATTTGAGTACTCGCACTTAGTTATTAAATAAATCTCTATGGAATAGGGAGGTGCCTCTTTTGTTTATCTATCTCCTTAACCCTTCATGAAGTGTGGATTTCATCACCACAAGCCATAACCTAAGTGAAGTTATGGGCATGAGGTTGTGGGCGGAGTTTACAAACATTTGAGATTGTATACTATCTTGTGATTTCGAGTAATAATTGGTCATGATGTCTAGAAGGGTTATGAATGGTGACTGGTTTTGAACTAAGAAAACAGAACACCATTGGAGTATATACTCTTACGAGTAAGCCTCGGGGTGTTTCTAAGAACAACAATGGAGTATATACTCTTACGAGTTAGCCTCAGGTTGTTCCCAGAAATTAGTTCTCACCTCTTGCGTTACATCTATCCCAACTGGTCATTTCCAACAATTACGAGAATTAACGATAGTTAGTGTACATTTTCGCGCGGGCCGCACGGACAAGAGATTTACTCAATAACTAAATCATGTATTCCTTTTAAATCTTAGGCGCACTCAATTCGTAGACGCACTTAAATTGATTTACATTGAGTACGAGTATTGGTTATTAAGTTTCGTTCTTTGGAATAGGGAGGTGCCTCTTTTTCTGGTTTATCTCCTTAACCCCTCATGAAGTGTGGATTTCATCACCACACGCCATAACCTAAGTGAAGTTATGGGCATGAGGTTGTGGGCGGAGTTTACTAAGGACTTGAGATTATATACTATCTCAAAAATTTGGCTGATTGTTGGATATAGTGAGTGGGTTTATGATTGGTGCCGGGTTTCGGATCTAAGCAATAGAACACCATTGGAGTATATACCATAACTGGTTAGCCTCGGGGTGTCTCTAAGAACAACAATGGAGTATGTACTCTTACGAGTTAGCCTCAGGTTGTTCTAAATATTAGTCCTTACCTCTCGCGTTATCTCTATCCCTACTTGCCATTTCTAAACGTAACTAAGCTGAATTAGCGAGAGTCAGTATACATTTTCGCGCGGGCCGCACGTCCAAGAAATTTACCAAATGATCATTTCGAGTACTCTCTGTAAATCATAAGTGCATATAAATACAGACAATACATGAACTTAATAAATACGACATAATCCTTTAAAAGATGGTATATAGGATTATGCATGCTTACACCTCTTGGAATCAGACTTCATCTTTTGATGAACGAGACCCATTGCACAGTGGAGAGCCTCTGCACCACGTACCATCGGCAAAGGAAAATAAATAATACTTAGTCAAATTTGTGTGTTTTTCTTTTTGCATTAAAATTTGTAAAGGACTAACAAAACGTTACTTTTAGCTTGCATATACTTTCCATAGGTTTTGTGATGCTCGGATTTCACTACCGAGTACCCTAACCTAAGTGAAGTTAGGGGCATAAGACCGAAGAAGAGGTCATTCTTTGCATTCATATTTTAAGCACGTAACTCGTGTGTTTTCTGCAGGTTCTAACAATTTCTCTTATGCATTCACTCCATTTTTTCACATAGGATTGTTGTTTGATGCATTTTATTTAATGAGAATGTGTTGTGCATAAATTCAATGTGAATTATTGTTTGCTTGCATTTGAACCATGTATATATATGTTCTAACTAAATTCAAAGCTTTTACATTATATAGTGTTAATTTGCAGAAAACGTGTGTTTTAGTTCATTACATTCATTTGCATAGCCCTTAAATTGATTAGATCATTTGCAATACTTAGTAAATTACATTTAGTGTCTTAAACTTCATACATTTTGTCTGTTTTAATAGTTTTTAAGTCTTTGTGAGTTTTTATAGTTTGTTTCGGTAGTTTTACTATTTTATTTGTTATTTGTTTCGCTTTGTTTTCTTTATATGTTTTATGTTTTTTGGTTAGTATCTCTATATTCATTACATATTCTTTTTTGATACTAACACTTGGTCTTTGGTGGATGCTCAGGCTAATGAATGTCCGATCAGAATCTTGGACCATCTAAAACAACGTTTGAGGAAATCGCAGAGAGGATAGCTAGACTTAGAGCTCAATCAGAACCGCTGGATTATCCCATTATTGAGGAAGGTTCCGATTCTTCACATTCATCAACTGATCATAATTCAGAACCGGAAGCACAAGAAGTCAATATGGCCAATGCAGGACAATCCCTTCGTCAGCGCACCTGCTCAACCAAATGGAGCAGCGGGCCTTCAAGCATTGCTCAAATTATGCCTCATGGAGCAGTTCTCATTCGATCAATAGACAAGGGCAGTGAGTTCAAAGTAAATGGCCATCGCTTGAAGCCCTATTTTGAGGCATTTGTGGAGCATAACGTGGAGGAGATGCAACTCCAAGAACCGGCCATCTCGAAAGCAAAATGATGCATCACATCTAAGCTTTAGACGTAAAATGAGCGCTCATTGGGAGGCAACCCAATAGAGAAGACGACAACAGATTTGTTTTCTTCTCCTCCTTTTAATTAATTTAATGGCTTTTGCATTTTAAATTAGAATTTTCGTAGATCCTATACTCCATGTTTAATTCTATACTTTTACTTTAGTACATTGAGGGCAATGTAGAGTTTAAGTGTGGGGGAAGGGTTTACAATTTAATTATGTCTAAATTAGTGTTTTTCAGAGTCTTTAGGATGCCCTTAACTAGTCAATGATGAAATTGGACCAATACGAACACATATGGCGTATGAATCACATGCATCGAATTCTTGTGCTAATTGAGATATTCTATATGTTTTTAACATGTAGTAGATATGAATTGCAAAACATGGTACAGAAATCGCATGCTTGAATAAGTTTTTAATCATATGAACCCTATGTGAGCTTTTGAGCTATCTGTTCTTTATTTGATTGAATATACATCCATTTCGTACCTACTAGCTTATATATGCCTCATTTGCTTGCTTGCCATAGATTTTTATGAACTAGAGAATGCTAGAACTTACTCATGTCAATTTGCAAAGCTTTTAAGTTGATACATACTTTGATTTTGGAAATGATTAAAGGCATTTAGGATTTTCCACCACGTCGCCAAATATCCATGTATCCCATTTGTACGCATAAGTTGCGACACCCCTAGATAAACCAATTGAGCCCACGTTAAGCTTTTCTTTCATCACCATATTTACCTAAACACCTACCCTAGTATAGAATATCCTTACCTTTGTTCCGGAAACTTGGTGAGAATTTTTCGAAACTAGCACATAATATGATGGTTTGGTAAGAAAGATTGAAAGAGTTAATGTGAGTAAGGGGAAAGACTTGTCCAAATAACTAAAAAAGCATTAGATTGCCAAAAAGAAAAAAATATATATATATTTGAGAGAATGAAAAGAAAAAAATTATATATCTCTCATGGCAATGTGTTGTGTTCTAAATATAAACCCTTTGGATTAATGTCCCTCTTATTTGCGGATTTGGAGATTACGACAAATTGAAGGCCCAAAAATAGAACAAATATGGCCTTTGTCCTGTCCGAAAAGCTCAAAAGGGTAGTTTAGATTGAAGTATACATGGTAACATTCGAGTGGAGATGGAGGACGAATTTGGTGCTAGACTAAGTCGTTGGAACGTTTTTATCACCACATATCTAAATTTCCAATGCCTTAGCCTTAACCCCATTACAACCTCACTAAAAGTCCTTTATGATCCTTAAAATGAGTAGCTTTCAATTAGTAGAGTAAATTGCATGAGTAAGCTTATGGTTTTGGTTCATTTGTGCAAGTAATTAACTCCATTCATGAGGTTTTTTTTGTTTAAATTCATATACACTTTAAGTGAACCCTTTTCATGAGTGAAAAATATGTTGAGTGCATCCTTGTGAGCTGATTAAACCTTTATTCAAAGCGTGCACAGCTATAACATAACCATTGTTTTCTCTATGTCTTACTTGTTCATTACATAATTATATCGCAATTATCTCTTGAATTCGTTAAGCATACAAAGTTGAAAATCATGTGAGCCATCGCCATACACTTAAAATTCTGAGACAATATTTAGCTAAGGGCTTAGTTGTGTTCTTTCTTTTGTTTTAAATTCGTAGAGAGTCTTAGTTTAACTTAGTGTTTGCTAAGGGACTAGCAAAGTCTAAGTGTGGGGGAATTTGATATACGCATTTTATGCTTGATTCTTAACGCATTTCCCTTTACGTTTAGCTATGTTATAATCTTAGTTTTTATGTTTTTTTTATTTAATTTGTTATTTTTAGGTTATTTACGGTGGAGATGAATAACGGCGCAATTCGGATAAATTTCGGCGATTTTGCGATTTTTGCGATTTTGGACCACCGGGAATGGGCCGGCCCAAAAAGCATTTTTTGGGCCCATTTCTCAAAGTTTGTTTTGGCCCAAAAACCAGCGCAAGCCCATTAATTTTGGCATGGAAGCAACTTGGGGAAGAGGAAAAGTCAAAGTTGTCAAGCTTTGTGACTAGGCTTGGTGACTCTTGCTTTGTGATCATCACAAAGGGTGACAAAGCTTGGTGACTCTTGCTTTTGATCATCACAATGGTGACTAAAGGTGTGACAAGGCTTGATGACTCTTGTTTGTGATGATCACAAGTGATGACTAGGGGAGTGACCTGCCTTGGTGATTATTACTAGCATTTAATGAAAGAGGCAAGGTGGAAGAGAGAGTGAGACATTCCTTTGCCTATATATAAGAGGGAGGCCAGCCATAAAACAGATCATCTCCCATTTTACAAGCCAAACCTCTACACAAATACCTCTCCTCCATAAACACTTCAAGGATCCTGTCCAAGCCGAAGCATTCCAACCTCCGAAGCCATCGGATCATTCACATACGCTAAGTCCCTTGTGAATGAGAACCACCTTCAAGAAGTCATCAAGCATTCAAGACAAAAAGTGTAACCATGATCTTCAATCTCTTGTCTTTTGCTTTGTATTGGATCACTTTGATGTATTTAATGAAGAACAAGTTTGGATTTGAGTTATATGTTCTTAAGTCTTTTCGTAAATTGCATGTGTTTATAATTTCAAGCCTTTTATGCATGTTTGATACAATCTTAAAGCTTCGAAAGCATGTGTTAGATAATACGCTAAGTCCCTCTCTTTCGCATGTTTCGATGATCGTACTTTGTTTAGGGTGTTTAGACGCTAAGTTGCATTCCTACTCAAATATCAAGCATGTATATTTAGTTGGAAGTTATAAATTTCGCAGCTTACTTAGAGTATTTAGGCATGAAAAAGAGTAAGGTTGATAAGATGAGATGATCACTTGTAATTAGTAGTGTAACTTCTTATTTTTAGTAAGCATAATTAGACTTTAAGGGTTCTTGATTGTTAAACTTGTCTATGAGTAAAACATGTTAGAAGTCTAGGAGTTCTTGTTGTGTTTGCATGTTTTTGTACTTTAATTTCGTAGATTAATTAACCAATTTCCAATCCCCCCCAAACCTTTAGATTTCTGCTTTAACGAAACCATGCATGCGCCCTTTAATTCCCCGGATAGAACGATCCCTACTCGCCAATATTATAATGACAAAATAAGGGTTTTAAATTGCTTTACGTGTGAACTGTGTTTTTAGGGTCTACTTTGCGTTAACGTTAAATGCATGTTTTGCACGTATCATCGCCGCCGCTGCTGCCGCCGCCGGAAAACCTCACCGGCCCAAAAAATGCGACCTACACATGGATTTGAAAATCTCGACATTTCCAACAACTTTCCAGTTCAAAGTTAAGGCCAATTTTGACCGAAAAAGGTCCAAAACTCATCTCAAATGTGCAAACCCTCGCTGGAAAATCAACTTCACCGATCTCCCTAATCCGGCCACGGCAACTCTTGAGACCACTTCCAATAGCTTCCTCTCCTCAAGGATAACAAAACCCCCAAAGGGGAACCACCAACTCGGTCGAAACGCCACCACCTGAAGCCGTCAAAATCTCGTCGGAAAACCTCCATTTTCGCCGCTTCGATTCTCTCACCTCCGGCCACCTCAAGGGACGATCCACCTACAAAGTTAAAGAGAGGAATAAGCCTAACATATCTCATGAAGAAACCACGGCCAACCGTGGCCGGAAAATGGCTCAACCACCACGAAATCTGTTCGGCTACAAACGGGCTGCATTTGACCCGTGGTCAACGCGGGTCAAGGCCCAGTTTCCTGTTTTGGAAAGTTTCCAAAATATGCACGTATTCTCCCATATTTATACCGTACGCGTATCGAATCCCAAACGGATAAATATGACAATATCCGACGGTCAAAAATATTCATAACTTATTCCTCGAAACTCGGAATAATCCTCCGGAAGTTCCCACGAGCTCGAAATTAAATCCTCTACAACTTTTGTGAAGGATCCCAAATCAAATTCTTGTCCGATAATTTAGTCGTTAACGAGGCCACCAAATTAACCAATTACGACGAAATCGCGAAACTCGCAAATCAAGTCGATAATCATTCCATTTTCGGTTCGGATCGTCACAAGTAGTACGTATATATGCATGGATGTTTAAAAATTTGGTTAATATTTAGTTAAAACATACATGCATGTTAGACGTATTAAAGTAATTAATTGATGTTGATCGAGTATATATATTTTCACCAACAATTAATAAAGGTAATTATTGAAGGTAATTAATTAATAATTTAATTTAATATATTAAGGTAGTTGAAAATTTGTGTATATATATATAATAGTTTCATATATAATTACTTGAAAATCTGTATATATATATAGAATAGTTGACTAATATGATAATTAATTATTAAAATTCGTAGAAGTATGGACAAGAGTTGGATAAAGTTGCGGAATAGAAGTGATGTCCGGTATATGGATGGAATTAGCGAATTTGTGAATTTTACGATAGAACATGGTCAGGCAAAGAAGCGTTTCAGGTGTCCGTGCCAAAAATGTCTTAACTGTCAGTATGTGAAGGTTAATGTTAGGGTGTAACACCTGTACGAAAATGGTATGATATGGAGTTACACTACGTGGAGCGAGCATGGTGAAGCAGTAGACTTCAGCTCAACAGACTTCAGCTCAGGGTACAGTTACCATGGTGCCTTATCCAACGGCAGTGGTGCCAGCCCCCCTGCTTGGAACCTAACTGCGGATTTGGTCCATGATGCGTTTCCGGGATTTAGTCATGGTGGACACCAACACCAAGAGGGAGGTTACAATACCATTCATGGGCATGATGACACATTCCCTACTGCTAGCTTGGCCACTGACACATTCCTACTCGAAGTGCAGACCCCGGTGTACCCTGGATGTCAAGAGAATGTGTTGTAATTATGTGATAGAGCAAATGAAGATAAAAGTGAAGAACAAACTGTCAGTCAGTGCTTTTGACGAAATTCAGGAGCAAATATGTAAGTTGCTTCCTGATGATCACAATCTTCCTAAATCCCATTATAAGGTTAGAAATATCTTGAGCAGCCTCGGCCTAAAGTATAGGATAATTGACGCATGTCCAAATGATTGTGTGCTGTTTTACAAAGAGTATAAATATTTGGACTATTGTCCCGTATGTGGCAAGTGCAGATATGAGCTGAATAGGAAGAGTTCGAAAATGAGAATTCCTGTGAAGGTTCTTCGATATTTTCCCTTAATTCCCAGATTGCAGTGTCTGTACATGTCTCTATACACAGCAGAGACGATGCGATGGTACGCAGAAAAGCGAATAGATGACGATGTGCTGAGATACACCGCGAATGGGGAGGCTTTCAAACATTTAGACAGAGAATTTGGAGACTTTGCCGCAGAGGTTAGAAAAGTTAGACTCGGACTATCTATAGACGAATTCAATCTTTGGGGTAGTAATAGCTCCGCCATCAGCACTTGGCCTGTTATTCTGATGCCGTACAACCTGCCTCCGTGGATGTGCATGAACAAGGAATTTAATTTCCTTACTCTGCTAATTCTAGGTCCTAAATCTCCAGGGAAGTGCTTAGATGTCTACCTCAGACCTTTGATCGACTAGCTGAAACTGTTGTGGCAAAATGGAGTCCCAACTTATGACAAATTCACTGACACGATATTCACGATGAGGGCTGCCGTAATGTGGACAATTGTCAATTTTCTAGCGTATGGGATGTTGGCAGCCTGCAGGACGAAAGGATATAATGGATGTCCTATATGTTTGGATAACGTGAACTCTAGTTGGCACGTGGGGAAGGTGTGTTACTTGGGTCATCATGGATGGCTTCCTCATGATCACTCGTGCCGACAGGATGAAGCTCATTTCGATGGGACGGTAGAGAATAATCCTAAACCCCATAGTTCGTCGAGCGAAGAGATTTTAGAGAGGTTGAGCTATTTCGACTTTGGTGTGTTGACCAATGACGCGGATGTAAAGAAATGCAATACAATATCTCCACATGATCTCAGCTATTGGCATCACAAGAGTAGAGGTTGAGCTATTTTGACTTTGGTATGTTGATCAATGACGCGGATGTAAAGAAATGCAATCTAATACCTCTACATGATCTCAGTTATTGGCATCACAAGAGTATATTCTATGAACTCCCTTACTGGTCGAAGTTGAAGCGGAGGAACAACTTAGACGCGATGCACATAGAAAGGAATGTGTGTGATAGCGTGGTGAGAACAATTCTCGGTATTAAGTTCAAGACTAAAGATACTCCCAAAGCGCGCAAAGATCTAGAATCTATGAATCTACGTCGTCCCTTATGGTTGAGGAGGGATAGGAAATTAGTGTACAACAAGATGTCAGCTGCACCTTACACAGTGAAGCCGACACTTAGACGTTCTGTATTTCACTAGTTTAAGAGCGTTCGTTATCCGGTTACGTATGCAGCTACTATAATTGCAGCAGTGGACGAGGTGCAACACAAGTTTGTTGGTCTAAAGACACATGACTATCACGTTATGCTGCAACGTCTGATTCCAGTGGTAATTCGACCATATTTGCCTCGTGACATCGTAGAACCAATAGTGGCATTGTGCAGATGGTGGCAGAGGTTAAGCGCCAGAGAATTAAAGAAGTCAGATGTGTGATCAATGTATTTTATGCTCGATTCTTAACACATTTCTCTCTACATTTTACTTTGATTTTACCTTAGTATTCTTGTTTCATACTTACTTTGTTGTTTTTAGGCTTATAATAAAGGAGAACAATAAAGGAGGTGATTTGGAGCATAAAATGAGCTAAGTGGAGAAGTTTCCTAAATCAACTAGAAATGACGTGGCGAAATATGGATCCGAAATGGTCTTCTCAAGTTACTAAAATGACGCAAGGCAAGATGAAGACATTTCAAATGGTGGATCGAAAATCAGCAAGCATTTTGGGCGAAATCAAGCAAGGAGATATTACCAAATAGATGGAGGACCAAAATTATCAAGTATATCTCAAAAGTGCGTTATTTGAAGATCAAAATATCCTACAATATATGGTAAGTTTGGCGAAAATGACTTGGCGCTCAAGAAATACAAGATATAGAAAGATCAAGTTTTCCCTACTCCTAGTAGGAAGAGGAAGATATGCCTGCCAGCTCTTCAATCTTTAACGGATCACAGAATCTGTAATTCAACTCCAAATATAGTGATCATATATATGTAATATTCTAGCTCTGGGGCTGATCTTTCCAACGAATCCAAAATCACAATTTTCTGAGCTCTGGAACTCCCGAAAAAGACGTTTCAAGACAGGCCGACATATTTACCCGGGTACACTAGGAATCCCTAGTTTGGAGAGGAAAAGATTATTTCCTTGCCTATAAATACAAGAGGACGTTTCTTTTCTTAATCAGCACTCATCTTAGAAGCCAATAGCTCTGCAAACACTCTTCTCCTCTCCCAAAGTTTGGAAGTTTTCATGGATCCACCATACTCTACCACCAAAAAGCTTCCTACCACCACCGAGTAGACTATAGGGCAAATTCCCTTAGATTCTCCCCATCTCCATAGAGGAACGACTACATTAGAGGCGTAGGGCAAATTCCTGAGCTTAAAGTGTAACTCTTATCCTTCTACTTATCATTGTAAACATTTGTATTCTGGTTTTGAATAAAAGTGCTTTGTTTACAGTTTTGAAATATTATGTGTAACTTGTTTTGAGTCTTAGGATTTAGTCGAACATGTTAGTCTTAATGCATCAATTTAGGCTAAGGCAAATTACTTGTCAAGTTGATAGACGTGTCATAGGACAAATTTTCAAAGCACAATAAATGATCATACATGTAATCGGCTAAAGACTAAGATAATTAATAGGGAGCATATAATATGACTTAAGTGTAAGACGTTGGTAAGTAAGATGGGTCAATCACTTGTAAATATATAACTTAGGTTTATTTTCGGTCTAGTAAGCATGTTTAGGGTTCTTTGTTCTTGCTTGTTTTCTACATGTCTATGAGTGAAGCATATTAGAACCTAGGAGTTCTCTATGTGTTTACTAACCATTTTCTGTCTTTAATTCCATAGGATATAATTTAAACCTCTTTAAAATACCCCCATTAACCATAGCGTAATCATGCATGCACCCTTAATCCCCGGTTAAGAACGATACCCTACTTATTAATGCTACATCTACAAAAAAGGGTCTTAATTGCTTATGCCTTTTTGTTGAGTGTTAAGTGTTTATTTAGTACTTAGTAAAAGCGTGTATCAACTTTGGAGTGGAACTGTAACAACAAATTGTGCACATCATTTGCAAACTAGAGAGGCTTTTTCTCCCTGCTTTCTTTGACATCATGATTCACCTAATGATCCACTTGTCCGAGCAGGTGCTCATTTCTGGTATAGTCCAGTACACTTGGATGTATCCTCAAGAGAGGTACGTACAACTAATTAGTTATAAAGGTTTTTCGATCCATAATTTGTTCCGCCGGAGATTACTAGCTATATGTACTTATTCTTATTCTACAATGTATTAATTGAACATTTCATTTTGTAGACAGTTTCGACAGTATAAAGGATTCGTCAAAAATAGGTCGGCCCCGGATGGCTCTATAGCCGAGACATATCTAATGCACGAGTGTGTTACTTACTGCAACATGGACCTCAAAGATCCACCACCTCCCACTGCCTCCAATCCTAGTGCCCGCATTAATTCTTCTGTTGTCACAAATGTCGTACAACCGTTTAGAGGAGTATTAAAGGAATCGTTAACATGAGAAGAATTTATTGAGGCACATTGGGTAGTGTTGCAAGACTGTGGCGAAGTTGAGCCGTACATAATTGGGTACAAGGAGAGGCTTCAGGCATTAAATCCGGACAAGTGTTTGGCGTGGTTTGAGAAAATAGATAAGAAGAAGTTCCCCGATTATTTCTTCCAATGGGTACGTATGTATTTCTCGGTATTTAGTTTTTATACATATCGATCATGTTTGTAGAAAGTAAACCCTTCAATTAAATATATATATATATATTTCTCATTTTTCCAGATGATTGATCTATAAAAATCCGAAAACCACGTGGGGTGGTGGTCTTGGCTAAAGCACTTGCTAGCAGGGAAGCCGATTAAACACTATATTTACACCGGATGTTTTGTGAACAGTGTAAAGTTCCATTCATTGGCCCGAAATGAAGGAAGAAGAACACAAAACAGTGGGGTAGCGGTTGGAAAAGACGATGATCTATATTATAGGGCTATTGTATATGTCGTTTAGCTATGTTATGGGAATGATGTCAACGTTTTCCTATTCAAGTGCAAATGGTTCAAGCGTACAAAGGAAGACCATAGACTTTTATCAGTCGATACAAACTCAAGCTGGTATGAGGATGAGCCTTTCGCTCTCGCCTCCTTAGTTAGGCAAGTGTTCTATCCCGATGATCCGAAAGCTGGTGAAGGGTGGAAAATATGAACCATATCTCTCATCGAGGAATATTGAATACTACGACAATGGAAGGGACATCGACGACTGAAGATGCTGATGAACTGGAAAGAGACATTCATGCCTATCAAGAGCATAATATTTCTATCATCCACTCCGACATAATGGACCTGATTTAAGCTGGTGAACGCTTACCCATGCCTGATGGTTGTACAGATCTAACTGAAGATGAAATTATTGATGCAATTAATGAGGTAGATGAAGAAGAGGTGCAGGACGAGGACTCAGGATATTCGTCGGACGATGTTGAGTATGATGAGGAGGAGGAGCAATCGGATAACGGGGTGAGGATGATGACGATTATGACGAACAGTACAATATAACGTGGAGAAATATTAATTGGTAATTAATTATTGTAATTATTGTAATGATGCATAATAGATTAATTAATATATATTATGAGGAGGAGTACATATGAACAACTATTAATTTTGTACTTAATTAATTAAATAGCGTGGTCGGTTTGACCGACGTAAATTAAAATTAATTAATTAATCCGGAGGATCGGATCGATCGATAATTTATTTGAATCACATTAATTTTCACGAAACCCTAAAACGGGGACGAAAAAATGACTTTCCGTACTCCATACTAAGGTAATTAAACACAATAGTAATTAATTATACATATATAAAATCCTAAATCCTAAAAATAGTACTTAGACGACTCAAAAGGGTGAAGCTGTCATCTAAGTATACACTAAACCCTAAGGCTGTAACCCCCTAAATTAAGGGAACTTTCACTTAGACGACGCAAACACATGTTTGTGTCGTTCAGTTACTTACTTAGACGATGCATACGGTTGTTTGCGTCGTCCAAGTTAAGATTTCGTAATTTCATCTAAGACAACGACCATCTAGACCATGGCCCAATGCATATTCATTTCGTCGAGACCATAGAGTAAACAATTCTTGGAGTGTGAGCTTCGACGGTTCCAAAATGGGAGTTACGAATTTTCGTGTATCCACGTTTCCGGTTTGTCAAAATTTCGGTTTTGCGGTTGACTGTGCCGATAAAACCCTTCACGAACTTACTATTTTCTGAAATTTATTCTATTTATATATTGTCTTATGGCGAATGTATCCAACGGTTGTTTTGTCTAAATTCAATTTCGTTAATATCGATATGTAATGAGCCTATACTTAATAACACTTAAGTTATAAAGATTAGTAGATACTTAACAAGTTTAAACACGTAAGATTATTCGTCGTCTTAAATTCAATTGTTTATATATACGATTCTTTAATCGATATTTTACGACTATTTCATTCGAATGACAAATCGGCAACTTGAAAGGATCCAACCCCGATTCAGTTGCCCAAATCGGAATTAAACCCCTTCTAAAAATACGAACCAACAAAAACCATTCAAAATTTCGGCAGAGTTTCGTTATTATCGTGGAATTGCATAAACCTGCACCCTAAAAATAACACTTCGTCCTATGCCACAAAAGCCAAACCGTGGGCACCAATCCCATCCGGATTTCTCAACATCATATCAATATCAAATAACAGAAAACATATCTGTAATAATATAATATATCCGAGAAAATCCGTATAACACACGTATCAGAGTGTATCAGAGCGACATCTAGTGTAAATATATACAATATACAAATCAGTAGGCGAAACAAAAACCTACTGGAAAGCACAAGTAGCTCAGATCACTAGCCTCCAACCGCGACGTGAAACGCCAGAACCTGAACTGCAACTGGGCACGAAAACCGAAAAGTCCAGGGGAAAGACATAAAACTCGTTAGAGTGAGTGGACGAAAATAAATGTCTTTCACCAAGTAATATATATACATGTAAAAACATATGCGAGTCAAATGCATGAAAATCAAATGGTACGTGAGGAGACGCTGACTCCAACCCACGTACAGAGCATGCATCGTAAATATATCGTGGAGTCTCTCGTGGACTACCACGCGATAGCACAGTTTGAATCACGGGATCCCAGACCCACACGTGATTCCTAGCCAGAAAGGCCTCGGGTCAGGATATCTGTCCCCCCCGGAGCGTACTCGGGGATCAGCCGAGAAGCCAACGTGTATCGATACAACCCTGATAACTGAGACTGTACTCTGTGTAAACCAAATCATAAATCTTTTCCTTGCACATGCACATGCATAAAACATAATATATATATATATATGTATGTATAATCGTATACGTATATTCGTATATGCATAATCGTAAATCACATGCTCGTAAAATCATAATCAAACTACATGCTCAAGTTCGTAAATCATATATAAAAGACTCGCAATCAATCCGTGAAAAGAAATTGTCCACTCACAGACTCGCGTAACGCGCACTCGCGCTAATCTCGTGGTCCAGCCGAAGATCCCTCACCTGAAGCACGATCTCGATCTCGATCTCTTGAATATTCACAAAACATAACTGATCAAAAACATAACCCATAACTCTGTACTTAACCACGGAAACCAACCGTTCCCGGAAATATACAATGCAGTACAAAATGATTAACGGAATTCCCGAAATCTCCACTCGAAACCCTCGACTGAAAATCCGATACTCAAATCACTACGAAAACCTCTGGACGATAATCAGGGCACGATTACGAGAAAAATGACATTAAAAACGTCGAAAACCAAAAAGTCAACTCCTCGCCGAAGCTCCGCCTTTGACCGCCGCCGCCACCGGCGGTGCCCCGTCAACGGTGGAATTTCACGGCGAGACTCTCCAGAATTCAAGGTCTCCTCGAGCCCAAGACTTTCCTCAACTAGCACCAAGGCCAAAACTCACCGAAACTAGGCCAATTCACCTCGAAACAGATCGGAATTTCGAACTCCGGTGACCTATTCGGGTCTCTCCAAAACCTCCACCAAACTCAAAATAAACCACCCAGGGAGCTTCACCTAGGCTAGGGGAACTGAAACCCCATCATCTCCACCCTCATAACTCGCCGGAGCACCACCTCCCAACTTCGGCGAACTCCGGCATCACAACCCGATTCGGGTTCCACAAAATCTCCATCAATTACCATAAAACCAAATACCAAACAACTCAAAATCATGAGAGGAAGCTATCCTTACCCTTCTCGTGGCCGGAGGTGGCCGGAAAATGGACGTCGGACGGCGAAGCTCAAAGGGGAAACTTTCCACTTCGGGTCAACGGGTCAAACTTCTATTTTTGGAAAGTCAACGTTAGTCAATGCCAAATAATGTTTTTCGACGATTTTACGACTATTCCCGATATTTATACTCGCGCCTCAGGTCAATCGACGGTCCAAAATGAATATTTAAATGATTCGGATATACACGAAACAAACGGATAAACTCGTCGAAAACTGAAACTTCAAATAATCGTATTATATTCCTCGAATATCGGAAAAATCTTTCGGAACCGTCCACGAGCTCGAAATCACATACTCTACAATTTCCGTGAAGACACTCAACTCAAATTCTCAGCTGAAAATATAGTCGCGAATAGAATCGACAAACCACACACATAACGTAAAACTGCGACTATGCCCAATCTCGTGAATTGTGCCGAATACACAACTAACTCTGGTTCGGGTCGTCACACAACTTCCTTGCGAATTATTTTTAAAAATTAATTTTACGTAAATTTCACCTGGACCACAGAGCTAAACCATCTCCGTCGTCCAGGCGACCACTTGGACGACGAAAACATACCATCTCCGTCGTCTAGGTTGAAAAACCTGGCGGTTCAATTTCAACCGCCAAATTTTTGGGAAACGGTTCAAATTTCACTTAGACGACGGATATGTCTATCTCAAATTTGAAACACTCCCCAAAATTAAGGCGGTTAACTCCTCCCTGCCAAATTAATTGGGCGCCGGTTCCAAAAATTGAAACGGTTCACTTAGACGACGGAAACGAGTGTTTCCGTCATCCAAGTGCACTTAGACGATAGAAAAAACACCTCCGTCATCTAAGTGAACCTCTATATAAAGGAGTTAGCCGATCCTTTTTTCCTCATCCATTCTCAAATCATCCCTCTCCTCTCTCTCTCTCTCTCTCTCTCTCTCTCTCACTCTCTCTCAAAAATTCGGCCTCCCTCCTCTGGCGGCATTCAGGCAACTCCCTGCCTCCGACGACTCTCCACTCTGGCGACATTCCAGCGACTCCCTCCCTCCGATGACTCCGCTCTCCCGCGACTCATCTTTTCGGTAATTTTTTTAATTTTTAACATAGTTATAATTTAATTAATAAATTAGCAAATTGGTAAATTAATTCGTAAAAATACTAAATTAGTTATATTTGGTAATAATATTTAATATTAGTTAGTAAATGCATGATAATTATTATTATAAATGCATGGTAATTAATAATTAATTATTGTAATTATATATTGTTGTAATTAATATTATAATTGGTAATTATTATTGCATGTCATTATAATTTGTAATATTGTAAATTTGTAGTAAATATGGTCAATTATTGAATTATTAAAAATAATAAGTTGGTAATTATGGTAATTTTGTAGTAAATTGGTAGTCTTGATTTAAATTTAATACATAAGTTTAGTTTATTAAGTCACACTCTTTGGAATAGATGACGCCTCATTTCCTACCTTAACTCCTTAACCCCTCGTGATGTATGGACTTCATCACTGCACACCATAACCTAAGTGAAGTTATTGACATCAGGTTGAGTGCGAAGTTTGCAAAGGACTTGAGGGAGTGTAAATTTTCAAAAAATTGGCTGAATGTCGGACATGGTGTCTAGAAACGGGTTATGACTGGTGAGAGATTTTGGATCTAAGAAAGACTAACATTAATAGAGTATATACCGTTGATTTGGTTAGTCTCAGGGTTTTTTATCGAAATTATTCCTGTCACTCGCCTTATCTCTATCCCTAACTGGCCATATTTTTCGATTGAACCAAGGCTGATTGATTGAAAGTTTATACTTTATCGCGCGGGTCGCACGTCCATTGAACGACCTAAAGACCAAGCTACTGTACTCTCTTCAAATCTTAGGCACACTCAATACTTGTAAATAATTATCGTAAATTTTTATATATAATTGTTATGGTAATAATATTTTAACAACTCCTACGTTAAAATAGCCCCGTGGGGAAAGAAATTGGCCCAAAAGGAGGCCGAAGATGCTCTACTCTGACGCTTAGCAGAGCAAGTCGGTTGGGAGTTAGAGGAGGACAACGTCACGCCTCCTCCGGACCCTTCAGATGGTCCTTCGACAGGGCCGACTGGCGAAATTTCTGCTGCCCCAGCTATCCCGACCGGTGATGATGACGCCCATTCTGGTCCGACGTCGATGGTAGAAAGTGCTCAGGCGTCGTCGGTCTCCTCTGAGTCTATCCTCTATAGCGCGTAGCGCAAACTCTGGAGGGCTCCGAGAGACCCTCAACCCAAAAGGTCTCGCGGTCTCGTAAAAGGTGAAAAATCTGAGAAATTGTTCAAGGCGACCGGGCAAAACATCCAGTTGCCGTACGACGATTTCACTAATGGCCCTCCCACATCTCAGCTAGCTAGTCTCTCCTCGCACAGCATCAAGTCAATCCTTCGTAACAAGGTTCGTATGATTGCCCCTACTTGGAAGGAGTTGCCGGATGAAGAGAATGCAAAAGTGTTTAAAGAACTTTCGGTACGTAATACGTAAAATTTTAAATTTATTTTCTAATAACCAATAAAAATCGTAATTTCATAATATATATGATTATAACTTTTTATTCATTTTTTATAGGAACAATATGAGGTGGATCCCATACCAGAGATGCTTAGGCACATCAACCAAACCGCCAACGCCATCTACCGTAATTAGAAGTACAAACTTCATAAGTATTATGAAAATATCGGCCCTGTGCCTACCCCCGTAGAGCTACGTGAGGATAAGGAAGATGAGTGTGAGTGGTTTGTCAGCCATTTCCAAGGAGAGGAATATAAGGTGATTATTTTTTTATTTAAAATTAGGAAATTGAATTATTTTTATTTTAGTTATTTATTAATTTTTTAATGATTTATGTTGTCCAATAGAAATTCTCCAACATCAACAAGACCAATCGGGTGAAGAAGGACAAACATCTTACCTCCGTCTCTAAGTGGATGATCCAAATCGCTAAGGATCACAAAGATAAGGGCTCCAAACACCCTTATCTGGATGCTAGCGTTAGCACGTACGTGACGCCTAGGCTCGACGATGAAGCGAGTCAATACGGCGTAAGTGCTGTATATTTTTTTTAATTAGCGTAATTATTATTTATTAAATTGTCGTACAAATTTATAATTATTAAATCTTTATTATTATTTTCAGGCGAGGTTGGCAGAACAGGCGCAGAAGGAGTTGGCCAACACGCAGCTTACATATCCAGATTTACCGTCAGAAGGCCTGCCTCATCCTCTATCGATGGAGAGCCAAATTGCAATCGCCAATGAGGTATACGGTCATCGAGCTCGCGGGGAGGTTAAGGGGATGGGGCACAATGTCCAGCGAGATTTATCCTCCGACTCATCTACGGGATGTTCGGCGAGGAAAGGTGCTCAGGCTACGGCTGTCCAAGCAGCCGTTCAAAAGGCTCGACTCGTACGGAAGGAAACGCAATCTATGCGTCAGAGGCTTGATGAGCAAGAAGCATAGATATCCCAGCTCATTGCCCTCATGCAAAATCAGGCTTGATAACAGTGTCAACCTACTCCGAACCCATACCCCGATGACGACGACACGGCTGGAGGCGGGGGATTCGGCGGAGCGTTTGCTCCTCCTGTATTTTAGTAGTTTGTATTCTAGTTATGTAGTTTATCATATCGTATTTTCGATTCCGAATGATTTAATTTCATGTATGTACAAATTTTAATTATTTAAATGATAATTTAGTATTTTAATTAATTTATAAATATTTAATTATTTAAATGAGAATTTAGTATTTTAATTAAATTATTAATATTTTACTTTAAATTAAAATTTTAATTAAAAAAATTTAAATAATCACTTAGACTACGGAGATAGTCATATGCATGGTCAAAGTGTTCACTTAGACTACAGAAATTGGCTAGATATCCGTGGTCTAAGTGGTCACTTAGACCACGGATAATATTCTCTCCGTAGTCTAAGTGACCACTTAGACCACGAAGTTTTTGCGTGGTCTAAGTGCCCACTCAGACCACACAAAAAGTCTGTGGTCTAAGTGGTCACTTGGACCATGGACATAGATTTTTCTGTGGTCCAAGTGAGACTTAGACAGCGGACTATTTCCGCGGTCTAAGTTACACTTGGACGACAAAAACGGTTATTTCCGTGGTCTAAGTGACCACTTAGACCACGGAAATAGTCCACGGTCTAAGTCCCACTTGGACCACGGAAAATTCGATTTCCGTCGTCCAAGTACTTGGACGACGGTACTTGGAGGACGTACCCTAGACCACGGAGTTTCCGTCGTCTAGGTACTTAGACGACGGAAATTGTATGCGATCTAGGTGCATTTTTCTTGTAGTATTCCTCAATACTGCTTCCACTATCTTGTTGCAAAAATAAGTCCCTCCATCACTAATTAGAACACACGGCATTCCAAACCTTGTGAAAAATATTAGCTTTGAGAAAATCTGCAACAAATCGTGAATCATTAATTCGGGTGGCTCTTGCTTCCACCCATTTCGAAACATAATCCACAACGAGTAAAATATAAGTAAAACCGTTAGATGGAGGAAAATGTCTCATAAAATCTATGCCCCACGCATCAAAAATTTCGACATTAATCACAAAGTGTTGTTGTATTTGATCCCTAGGTCCTAAATTACCGGATCTTTGACACCTATCACATTTAGCACAAAAATCATGAGAATCACAAAATAAACTAGAAAAAAAAGAATCCACAATCTAACACTTTAAGAGTTTTCTTCGAACCAAAATGACCTCCACATGCACCATTATGACAAAACTCAAGAATGGACTTAAATTCACTATCCGAAATGCAGCCTAATAACTAAATCAGAGCATTGTTTCCTAAAGTAAGGTTCATCCCAAATAAAAGTCCTAGCATTATTCCTAATATTTTGAAATTAAGTACTAGCATGGAAGATGGAAACTCATTGGCAACTAAGTAATTAACTATATCCGCGTACCATGGAATTTCAGAAGCAGTTACTTGAATTTTGAAAAGTTGTTCATCCGAAAATTTTCCCATATTGCAATAGATTCTTTCTCATGTACAATCCTTGATAAATGGTTAGCCACCATATTTTCTACTCCCTTTTTGTCTTTAATCTCGAGATTAAACTCCTAGAGTAGAAGTATCCATCTAATGAGCTGTGGCTTGGCATCCTTCTTTGCCATCAAATACTTCAAGGCAACAGGGTCCATATAAACAATCACTTTATTTTGCAATAAGTATGACCGAAAATTTTCAAGTGCAAACATCACTACGAGCAACTCCTTCTCGGTTGTTGTGTAGTTCATTTGAGCATATATCATCAAGTGTCTGAGAGACATAGTAGATGGCGTATGGCTTCTTGTCCTTTCGCTGACCTAAAACAGCTTTAACGGCCTAGTCTGAGGCCTCACACAATAATTTAAAGGGTAGAGACTAATCTGGAGCACAAAGGAAAGGAGCACTCTTGTGAAGCTCCTTTAGCTTATCAAATGCAGGTCAGCAATCTTCATCAAACACAAAGAGAGTGCCTTTTTGGAGTAGCTTACACAAAGGGCGAGAGATGTGGGAAAACTCCTAGTTAAATCATTGATAAAAACCTGCATGACCAAGAAAACAATGAATCTCTCTAACCAAAGTTTGGAGAGTGTAAGTAGCGAACAAGATCTACACTAGATTTATCAACCTCTATCCCCATAGCCAAAACTATATGTCCTAAAAGGATCCCTTGAGTAACTATGAAATGACATATCTCCCAACTAAGCATTAGGTTAGTTTTAACGCATCTTTGCAAAATTAATTCTAAGTTCCCCAAACATGCATCGAAATCCTCTCAAATACACTAAAGTCATCCATGAAAACTTCAATAATTTTCTCAATGTAATCGAAAAATATAGAAAGCAAGCAACGTTGAAATGTACCTAGTGCATTGCATAAACCAAACGACATCCTCCTCTAGGCAAACTTTCCAAATGGACAGGTGAACGTTTTCTTCTCTTGATCCTCCTCCGTGATGTTGATTTGGTTATAACCGGAATATCCATCAAGGAAGAAATAGTATGTGTGGCCGGCCAATCTCTCAAGCTTCCTATAATCGATGCAAACTCTATGGCCGGTTACAGGTCTTTGAGGGACAAGCTCATTCTCCGCATTTTTCATGATAGTGATTCCAAACTTCTTAGGGACTACTTGCATGGGTGAAACCCAACGGCTGTCTGAAATCGGATAAATGACTCCACAATTAAGGAGTTTTATCACCTCCTTCTTCCCAACTTCCATCCTTGGTGGATGGAGTCTTCTTTTAACTTCCCTTGAAGGTTTGGTGCCATATTCAAGCAAAATCCGGTGCACATATGTTGCCAGATTAATTCCTTTGATGTCCACAAGTGTCCAACCTATGGTTGTCTTGTATTTCGAGAGCACTGCACCAATTTCTCTTCTTGTTCATTCTCCAATGTTTATAACATGAACATGGTAAAGTTTCATTCTCTCCCACGTATGCCTACTGATACGCGCAAAACATGCATTCACGTTAACTTAAAAACACAGATTACGCGCATTGCAATTTAAACCCTTCTTTTGTCATTTGTAATATTGGCGAGTAGGGATCGTTCTTTATCCGGGGAATTAAGGGCGCATGCATGGTTTCGTTAATAAGCGGAAATGTAAATGTTTGGGGGGATTGGAAGTTGGTTGTTTAATCTACGAAATTAAAGTACAAAAACATGCAAACACAACTAAAACTCTTAGGCATCTAACATGTTTTACTCATAGACAAGTTTCAACAATCAAGAAACTTAAAGTTTAATTATGCTTGCTAAAAATAAGAAGTTACACTACTAATTACATGTGATCATCTCATCTTATTAGCCTACCCTTTTCATGCATCAAACCTTTTTGTAAGTTACGAAATTCATAACTTCTAACTAAATATACATGCTTAATAATTGAGTAGGAATGCAACTTAGCGTATAAACATCCTAAACAACATACGATCATCGAAACATGCGAAAGAGAGGGACTTAGCGTATTATCTAACACATGCTTTCGAAGCTTTAAGATTGTATCAAACATGCATAAAAGGCTAGAAATCATAAACACATGCAACTTATAAATCGGTTTAAGAACATGAAACACAAATCTAAACTTGTTCTTCATTTGATACATAAAAGTATTCCAATACATCCAAGGGTTCAAATACAAAGCAAAAGAAATGAAAGTGAAGATCATGGTTACACTTTTTGTCTTGAATGCTTGATGATCTACGGTGGAGATGGCTTTCCTTCACAAGGGACTTAGCGTATTGTGTTGGATGGAGGAGGATTGCTTCGGCTTGGATGGAGAAGATGTGCTTCGGCTTTGCTTGAGAATCCTTGAAGTGTTTATGGTGGAGGAGTATTTGTGTAGAGCTTTGGCTTGTAAAATGAGTGATGGTTTAATTATGTTCAGCCTCCTTGGTATTTATAGGCAAGGAATGCTTGCCTTCTCTCTTCCACCTTGCCTCCCTCCATTTAATGCAAGCAAGAGTCACCATGCAAGTCATCCCCTTAGTCACCAAGTGTGATCATCATTTGTGAACCCTAAGTAAGAGTCACCATGCAAGTCATCATTTATAAACCCTAAGCAAGAGTCACCATGGCAAGTCATCTTTTGTGATGATCACAAAGCTTAGTCACTAAAATGAGTCACAAAGCTTGATATTGTTGACTTTTCAACTTCACCAAAAGGCTTCCATGCCAAAATTAATGGGCTTGGGCGGGTTTTTGGGCCAAAACAAACTTTGAGAAATGGGCCCATAATTTGCTTTTTGGGCCGGCCCATTTTCGGAGGTCCAAAATCGCAAAAATCGCAAAATCGCCGAAATTCCTCCGAATTGCGTCGTTATTAATCTCCACCGTAAATATCTTCAAAATAACAAATTAAATAAGGAAAACATAAAAACTAAGATAATAACATAGCTAAACGTAAAGGAAAATGCGTTAAGAAACGAGCATAAAATGCGTATATCACCTACTTCAAATGATCCAGTAACAACTTAAGCTCTAACTTTGGTGCTTTGACAATGGAGGGAACTAACGGGTTAGTACCATACATGATAGGAATCGGTGGAGAATGACTTACAACCCGTGGGGCTTCATTAAGTGCCATGGCCATTTCTCGGATTCTAGATTCCAATATCTTGATCAAAGAATCAAAAAGGGCTTCATCCCCGAGTCGCGTTTGCCCTGCTCCTTCTTGAATGACCATGTCGAGTTCATCTTCTTTAATGGTGTCTAAGTGTTGCTGCGCCATAGAATCCACAACATCAATCAAAAAAAAATCCTCAACACTAGACGTTGGATACTTCATAGGATCAAGAATGTTGAACTCGATCTTCTCTCCATCAATCTTCATAGAGAACTTTCCTTCAAAAACATCAATCTTTGTTCTAGCAGTCCTCATGAAAGGTCGTCTGAGTAGCAATGACGTGGTGTTAAAAGAACTCTCTTCCATTTCAACAATGTAGAAATCAGCTGAAAATATAAGATTGTTGACTTGCACTAGAACATCTTCAACGTATCCCCATGGATACTTATGAGAACAATCGGCTAGTTGTATGATGACATTGTCATGCTTGAGCTCACCCAAGTCCATGGATGCATAAAGATAGTAAGGCATGTCATTAATCATTGTACCCAAGTCTACCATGACATCTTCAAACCTCTTGTCACCAATAACACAAGGAATTGAAAAACTCTTTGGATCCTTAAATTTTGGGGGTAGCCGACGTGGTAAAACTGCTGAAATGGTTGCATTCACCTTCACCACCTCTTTCTCTCTCATTTTCCTCCTTTGGGTGTATAATTCTTTCAAAAACTTGTCATAGATAGGTACTTGCTTGATACACTCGATCAAGGGAAGATTCACTTGCACCTTCCGAAAGATATCTAAGATTTCTTCGTATTGATCATCTTTCTTTGAATTTGAAAGCCTGCTGGAAAATGGTAAAGGAGCAAACAGAGAATTAGTAATAACCGTACATGAAGGGATAGTATGTTTACTTTTGATTGGGGTGAATGGCTTGGTGACTTGTGCATTAGTGGCTTGAAGCGCCACATTCTTCTTCTTCTAAGTCCTTATCCTCTAAAACATCATGTGGAGGTGCTTTTCTTGCCTTTGGTGTCGGCTCCTCTAGTACCTTTCCACTCCTTATTTTATTGCGCGTACATTCCTCATATTTAGAAGTGTTTGAGGAGGAAGTGCTCGGTTTCTCTAATTTGTCCCATGAAGTCAATGATTTGGTCCTTTTTTTTTTATATCTGAAATATCTCGGCCATGACTATCCAATATCTCCTTCGTTTGGCTTGTTCATCCAAAAGAATTTGTGTCGAAGCAGAAAATTGAGCCAACATCTTGTCGTAATCCGGATTAGTGAATAATTGAACCGGGGGAGCTTGTTGCATATGTTACATTTGGTGCATTGGAACTTGTGGTATTGGCGGCCTAGGTTGAAAGGGAGGACGCTGGTATCCTTGTTGAGGTGTCTGAGGGTTTAAACATCCCTCATTACTGCTTCATTGTAACCCGGATGATCACGGTTGCCAAAATTGTTGTTATTGTAATTGTTGTAATATTGGCCTCATACTTGTTCTGCTTCATTACTTGGCTCCATCAACATAGGACATTGGTCATTATAATGTCCGTGAACGTGACATACTCCATAAATAGGCAATAGGGATGCCTTGGCTCTCTTTGTTTCGAGTTCTAGCACTTGTTCTACCATGAAAGCTAGCTTGTCAAACTTCTCATCCGGAACTTGCTTGGAACTCACTTCATACACTGATTTTCGTGGAGCCATCCCATTTTGTGCATCATTGTTAGCTCGATTCTCCAAAAGTGTACGAGCTTCCGCTTCATCTAATTCAATGAATGCTCCGGTCGCAGCGGCATCAAGAAGTTCTTTATGAATCGGTTTGAGAGCATCATAGAAGTAGTTCATGAGGTTGGTCTCCTAAAACCATGGGAAGGGCAGGTGGCACAAAGAACCTCGAAATGATTATAATATTGATCAAAGGACTCATCGGATGCTTGTGAAATTCCCTTGATCTTCTTCCTCAAAACAGTGATCTTTGAGGCCGAAAAATATTTGCCTAGGAAAGCATCCGCCAATTGCTTCCATGTAGTGGTATGATTCGGTGGAAGTTCCATAAGCCAAGTTTGAGCTCTATTTGTCAAAGTGAAAGGAAATGCCTTGAGCTTCAAAAGTTCTTGATCCACATCCGTGGGCTTCATTCTTGAACATACAAACTGAAATTTTCAAAGATGCATGTTCAGATCTTCATGGGACATTCCTTGAAAGTAGGCAAATGGTGAAGGAAGTCACTCTTAAGCTCGATGACCTTCTTATCATCTTGAGGGTTTGGAAACACAATGCATGAAGGTCCACTACTCCATTCGGTTGAGCAGCTGTGTTGGCGAAGTGATTTGCATTCATTGTTTCCGGTCATTGGAGCTTGTTCTTATTCTTCTTCAGAAAAATGCCCAGTGGAGTTATGAGATAAATGTGGAGAGTCAAAACCTTTCTCAATGAGAGGTTGGTCGAGATCTTGCTTTCTTGGAACCACTTGAGACCTTAACTGTGTTATTCAATCCGCGAGTGTGTGTAGGTTCGTACTAGAAGATGCAAGATTGAAATTGGACATTCATAAGCCTGAGCATCCACTAAATATTAAGTGTTAGTGTCAAAAGAATATACAATGAATGCAAGATACTGGCTAAAACGTGGAAAAACAAAAGAAAACAACAAAACACACTAAAACACACCAAAAGACTCTAAAAGTTCTAAAACACACTAAAATGACGTCTAAACACTAAATGCAATCTAAACATGAATGCAATGCTCTAAACAACCTAAAATGTATGTAAAGTGGATAGAATGCTCTAAAATGATTAAAATAAGATAAAACACATATAAACAACGTTTTCTGCAAAGTTAGGCACATATACAATGCAAGGATCAGAATAAACAGAATTCCTGAATATCACATTCAAATCGACATCCCAATGTATCAAACAAGAACCTAAGTAAAGTATGGAATGAATGCATAAGAGAAAACGTTAGAAACTTACAGAAAACACAAGAGTCACGTGCTAAATCATGAATGCAACGTGACCAATCTCTTGGCCTCATGTCCCTAACTTCACTTAGGTTAGAGTACCCGGTGGTGAAATCCGAGGTTCACAAAGCCTCCAGAAGGTTGTGCAAGCTAAAATGCAATGTGGTTAATCCTTTAAAAGTTGAAGAATGTACAAACACATGAAAGTTATAAGTATTATTGAAAAGACCCAACCCCGATTTAGTTTCCTAAACCGGAATCAAACCCTTTCTGAAAACACGAACTTGCAAAAACCATAAAAATTTCGGCAGAGTTTCGTTACTATCGCGGACTTGCCATTAACCTGCACCCGAAAACACACTTCATTCTATGCCACAAAAGCCAAACCGTGGGCACTAATCCCATCAAGATTTCTCAATATCATAACAATAATGTAAAGTAGTAATCAAAACTGTATTTTACAGAAATCCGGGGAAAAACATATAAAAGTATAGCGACAAAGTAATCAGAGCGACCTCTAGAGTATATATACAAAAATATACAACAGTAGGCAAAACAAGAAACCTACTGGAAAGAAAAGGTAGCTCGAACACTAAGCCTCCGACTGCGACGTGCGACACTAGAATCTGAACTACAAACTGGACACGGAAATCGAAAAGCTCAGGGGAAAGCCAAATACAATCGTTAGAGTGAGTGGACAAAAATAAACATATGCCTTTCACCATTTATATATAACATAAAACAAAGCGAGTTCATAAAATGAAAAGAGGTGTCAGGCGAATCTCTCAAGCCCGACGGTCAGGCGAATCTCTCAACCCCGACTGTCAGCCGTATCTCTCGAGCCTGACGGTGATAGACTAGGCGAATCTCTCAAGTTTAGTGGTGCATCAGGGGAATCTCTCAACCCTGGATCTGGACTACCAGTGATCAGCCGAGTAGCCAATGCATCGATGCTAAATAAATGCCATCACCATATAAAATATAAAACAATGCCTCCAAAAACAATAAATAATCTCAACATCGTATCGTAAAAAAATACGGAAATCAAGAACTCGCTACGACAGTGAAAATAAAAAGGTCCACTCACAGATAAGCATAACGCAATACGCGTTAATCTAGTGATCCGGGGGAAAATCCCTCGCCAAACGAACGATCACGATCTCGTGAATAATCATAAATTCCACTTCTCAAAATCATAATTCAAAACCTTGAACCACATCTCGAGAACCAACCATTCTCGGAAACATATAACTCAATATTGACAAAATCGTCAAAAATCCAATAAAGACACCATAAAACCTCGCTATAATTTCCTATACTCAATTCAAAATATAAACCTCACCACTGCGATCGGTGCGAGATTCCGAGCAAAATGACATAAAATTTGTTGAAAAACACCTCGGCCGGAAAATTGCCGCCGAAAAATGTAATCGGCCCAGAAAAATTAGACCTACATATGGATTTGAAGATCTCGACACTTCCAACAACTTTCTAGTTCAATGTTAAGGCCAATTTTGACCGGAAACGGTCCAAAACTCACCTCAAAGACACAATCCCTCACCGGAATTTCATCACCTCTGATCTCCCTCTTTCGGCCACGGCAAGGCTTGAAACTACTTCTAAAAGCTTCTTCTCTCCAAGGCTAACAAAACCCCTAACAAGTCGTCCTCCATCTCGGCCGCCTCCGCCGCCACCAACGTCGCCAAAAATCGCCGGAATACCACCAAAATTCTCAAACTTTGACAAGCCATAACTTCTTCATCCGACAACCAAATTGAATGAATGACCTATGAAAAGAAAGAGGTGCTCAAGCCCAACAACTTTCATGAAGACACCATGGCCAAAAGACACCGTAAAAGGCCCAACAACGGCGATGATATCTCGGTCCGAAATGGGTCATTTCGACCCACTGGTCAAACTGGTCAACGGGCCAGATTTCCCAAAATGGAAAGTTTCCAAAATGGTCACGTATTTATACCGTACACGTATCGAAACCAAATGGATAAATACGACTAAATCCAATTGCCAAAAATATTCATAACTTATTCCTCGTAACTCGAAATAATCCTCCGAAAGTTCCCACGAGTTTAAAATTAAATTCTCTACAACTTTCGTGAAGGATCTCAAATCAAATTCTAGCCCGATAATTTAGTCGTTAACGAGGCCGCCATATTAACCAATTACGACAAAATCACGACTAATCGCGAAACTCGCAAATCAAGTCGATAAACATTTAATTTTCGGTTCGGGTTGTCAAAAATCTACCCCCCTTACAAAATTTCGACCTCAAAATTTCCAAGCCTGCCAACTGAAAAGTAAGGATACTGCCTGTGCATACTGCTCAACTCCCAAGTGGCAACTTCAACTGAATGACTGCCAACAGATTTTAACGTAAGAAATATTTCTGTGCTATAATCTCTATACCCTCAAATCACGAATCTGATCTGGCTTCTTCACAAATGTCAAATCTTCCTGTATAAGAAACTGATAGGGTACAAAACATGCAATAAATCTGAAATGTAGTTCCACCACATAGAATACAACACACACAAAGGCCAACGCTATTGGCAATGCCAAACTATTCAGCATAACAGAATACGCCCCATGATCACATACGGACCAAAATAATGTGGCAAATTCATAATTCAACATACTCACATCAACATAACTCCATTGTCGAACTCGAGCAATTATCAACCTGTCCCTGCCAATCCGAAGATCTGTAGTAGCGCATTCCACTAAATCAAGATCAAACGCCAGCTCAATCCTAACTTGCTCCAACACAATGGAGTGCAACACTGTTTCTCATAAACGACTTCATACAATGTCATACTGGTCTACAAATTGCTAGTCCCAAATCCCTCGGAACTGTAATACACAAGATCATAACATGCCCTCCAAAGCCTGAATAATCCTCTAAGATCGCCCACCAATCTGAGGATAAGAAACTGTACTAAACTGTAATCTAGTCCCCAATGCTCACTGCAATGCTTGCCAACACTCTATTGTAACTAATTATCTCGATCAGCAATCTGGGACACAGGCACACCATGAAAATGGACAATCTCTACCAAATACCGCTCTGCCAGTCTGCCCACTGAAATCTTTCCGAAAGTACAAGGAAAAGAACTGATTTTATCAAATGGTCCACAATGACCCGATAACTGGTATCACTAACCGAAGTACACGATGACTGATACACAAAATCCACAGTGACAAGCTCCAACTTCTAATCGGAAATCTCCAATGGTTGTAACTACCCAGCAAGTTTCTGCCTCTCTGCCCTCACTTGCCGACAAATGTGACATCTGCTCACATAAGCTGCTATATTCCTCTTCATGTTGCATCACGAGTAGTAAACTCGAAGTATCTTATACATTTTCGTACCACTAATACATAACGTATGTAAAACAATGAGCTTCATCATCATCACACTCTAACTCAGCTCCCGTAGCTCGCAACTTGACTAACATGGAAACTCGGGCCACACACATATGAAATAATGAAGATCCCGATTTTTTACTGAATGCATCAGCAACGACATTAGCCTCTCTCGGATAAATTCAAATGTGCAGCTATAGTCGTTAATCGACCCCATCCATCTACGTTGCCTCAAGCTCAAATCTGGCTGAATATGCAAGTAGATGAAACTCAAGTAGTCAGTGTACATCCTACATTGCGCTGCACGCCGTAGAAGTAGTGTCTCGAACTCTTCAATGCTAACATAAAGACAACAACTCCCAAATCATACACAGAATACGTAACTTCATAAAGTTTCCACTATCTGGAACCATAAGCCACTACTCTGCCCTGTTGCATCAAAACACAACCAAGTCCCAATTTCGATGCATCGCTATAAACCTCGAACTCTCCACAGTCGTCAAATAAAGTCAAAACCGGTGCAGTGATCAACCTTTCCTTCAGAAGTCAGACCACTCGAACTTGACGCCTTCTTCGTCAATCTGGTAAGTGGATTGGCAATCCGTGAAAATCCTGCACAAAGCGCCGATAGTAACCTGCCAAACCCAAGATCTCTGGTACAGTGGTAGGTCTACTCCAATTTAACACGGCTTCTAACTTGTCAGGATCCATGCTGACTCCCTCAGCTGATATCATGTGACCCAAAAACTTCACGCTAACCAACCAAAACTCACACTTGCTGAACTTCGCAAATAGCTGATTATCCCGCAAAGTCTGCAAAACAGCTCGTAAATGCTTCTTGTGCTGGCCCACACTCCTCGAGTAAATCAGGATGTCGTCGATGAACACGATCACAAACTTGTCCAGAAACTGTCTGAACACCCGGTTCATCAAGTCCATAAAAGTTGCGAGGGCATTGGTCAACCCAAACGGCATAACCAAGAACTCGTAATGTCCGTACCGTGATCTGAAAGCTGTCCTGGACACATCTGACTCTCTGATCCTCAACTGATGGTATCCGGACCTGAGATCAATCTTCGAAAAGACTGAAACTCCCTTGAGCTGATCAAACAAGTTATGAATCCGAGGCAACGGATACTTGTTCTTCACAGTGACCTGATTCAGCTTCCGGTAGTCAATGCACAACCGTATAGAACCATCCCACATTCGCACCAACAGTGCAGGAGCACCCCACGGTGATACACTGGGTCGTATAAAACCTTCTCCAATAACTCTTGAAGTTGAATCCGTAGCTCCTTCAACTCCGCTAGCGCCATACGATAAGGTGCCTGTGATATGGGTCCAGTGCCCGATAAAAGCTCAATGGTGAAATCAATTTCCCGCACTGGAGGAATACCCGGTAACTCCTCCGGAAACACATCTGGAAACTCGGGAACCACCTCAACATCACCAATGACTGGCACAGCAGCCGTAGTATCCACAATATGAGCTAAGTATGCTACACAACCCTTTTTCATCATCCGCTCGGCCTTTATCGCTGAAATCACACATAGCAATGAAATATTCTTCTCACTATGAAACAGTATCTCTGGGAACCCTGGTTGTTGAAACAAAACCTCCTTCTTGTGACAATCGAACATAGCCCAATGTGTCGTCAAGAAGTCTATACCCAAAATCACATCAAAATCGACGATATCCAGCAATAACAAATCTGTGGCTAACCCATAACCTCCAACAAAGATCTCACAATCCCTCCGGATGAATACAACACTCTCCATAACCCCGAAAGTGGAGATGCAGGCATAATATCCATAGATGTCAAGCAACGGTAACCTCAGAGAAACTCTGCCCTCACACAAGGTCGTGGCACGAACTCTGGCATGTCCAACTAACCGTCCACGTTGATTGTGACTTTGCTGATTGACTCGTCTAGAAGGCTGCGTTGGTCAAACTCCAGAAATGGCATCTTGACCTCATCCTGAACTCTGAGCTGTCGAACCACTAAAAGTAGCTAACTGAGGACATTTCCTCATAACGTGACTCTCCTGGCCACCAAAATAGCAACTGAGAGTGCCCCTCGGACACAAATCACAGTGACGCTTGCTGTGTGAAAAGATCACCAACGACTACCCTGACTCATGCCACAGGAATAAGTCCACTACTCTGTGATCTTCTTTTCCACCAAACAGATCTTCTGCCATGTTCAGATGACCCACAACATAATCGAAAAGGCCACAGCCTGATGAAGATACTAATCTCGAGGTTCCTGAACTCAACCTCATCATAGTACCTCGACTAAATTCACCTTCCTCAAACCGACATGTCTGAAACCGCGTATGACTTTCCTTCTCAATGTCCTCGCCTATGAGTGCAGCACAACAAACTTCTAACGGTTGTCTCGAGGCATAACAGTCAAAATCCCTTTGATGCTTAGGTTCAAACTCATCTCGAACCTCCTGCATTGCTTCCTTTGAAGCCACATAACACGTGCAAACTGGAACAAACATGTGAACAATACATCCTTGCCTCAGGTTGGTAAACACTCAATATTTTCGTTGTTAGGTAGCCTAATTGAACCATTTCCGTATAAACAATACCCTGAATGTAGGTCGTGGAGTCGCAACAGGAATTCACACAATGCCAACCCACCAAATACAATGATCTGACTCAAGCAAACTATCAACTACCACAATTCTCTGCTCTGAAGCAATATATAGACGCCCATACACGCACAACCGGGCAAACCATGCCACACATATCTCTCAACCCAGAATGCTTATCCAAACCCACAACTCATATGTCAAGTCGCGCGTCGACTAATCCTCAACAGGATCCACAACCTTACTGACACGGAAAGCACGTCAAGGAGGCATCCTAATGAATAAGACATTGTTCACAACAAACAGAACGTAATCATGGAACCTCAAACATTTAAAAGCATACAACACCCAGAACATTGATGAGTATCCGCCGACCGGTTGGGTCATCGCTCCAGACATGCTGTACATTCTCAAATATCCTTAGTAAACACGACTACAGAACTCTACAGAACCTAAAATATAATGCTCTGATACTAAGATGAAAAGACCCAACCCCGATTTAGTTTCCTAATCGAGAATCAAACCCCTTCTGAAAACACGAACTTGCAAAAACCATAAACATTTCGGCAGAGTTTCGTTACTAACGCGGAATTACCATTAACCTGCACCCGAAAACACACTTCATCCTATGCCACAAAAGCCAAACCGTGGGCACCAATCCCATCCGGATTTCTCAATATCATAACAATAATGTAAAGTAGTAATCAAAGTATAGCGACAAAGTAATCAGAGCGACCTCTAGAGTATATATATACAAAAATATACAACAGTAGGCAAAACAAGAAACCTACTGGAAAGGAAAGGTAGCTCGAACACTAAGGCTCCGACTGCAACGTGCGACACCAGAATCCGAACTGGAAACTGGGCACGAAAACCGAAAAGCCCAGGGGAAAGGCAAATAAAATCGTTAGAGTGAGTGGACGAAAATAAACATATATCTTTCACCATTTATATATATCATAAAACAAAGCGAGTTCATAAAATGAATAGAGGTGTCAGGCGAATCTCTTAAGCCCGACGGTGATAGACTAGGCGAATCTCTCAAGCCTAGTGGGCACATTAGGGGAATCTCTCAACCCTGGATCTGGACTACCGGTGATCAGCCGAGTAGTCAATGCATCGATGCTAAATGAATGCCATCACCATATAAAATATAAAACAATACCTCCAAAAATAATAAATAATCTCAACATCGTATCGTAAATAAATACGGAAATCAAGAACTCGCTACGACGGTGAAAATAAAATGGTCCACTCACAGATAAGCATAACGCAATATGCGGTAATCCAGTGATCCGGCGGAAAATCCCTCGCCAAACGAACGATCACGATCTCCTGAATAATTATAAATTCCACTGCTCAAAATCATAATTCAAAACCTTGAACCACATCTCGAGAACCAACCATTCTCGGAAACGTATAACTCAATATCGATGAAATTGTCAAAAATCCAATAAACACACCATAAAACCTCGCTATAATTTTCGATGCTCAATTCAATATATAAACCTCACCACTGCGATCGGTGCGCGATTCCAAGCAAAACGACATAAAATTTGTCGAAAAATGTAATTGGCCCAGAAAAATTTGACCTACACATGGATTTGAAGATCTCGACATTTTCAACAAATTTCTAGTTCAAAGTTAAGGAAAATTTTGACCGGAAAAGGTTCAAAACTTACCTCAAAGACACAAACCCTTGCCGGAATTTCATCACCTCCGATCTCCCTCTTTCGGCCACGGTTAGGCTTGAAACCATTTCTAAAATCTTCCTCTCTCCAAGGCTAACAAAACCCCTAACAAGTCGACTTCCATCTCGGCCGCCTCCGCCGCCACCAACGTCGCCAAAACTTTCCGGAATACCACCAAAATTCTCAAACTTTGACAAGGCATAACTTCTTCATCCGGCAACCAAATTGAACAAATGACCTATCAAAAGAAAGAGAAGCTCAAGCCCAACAACTTTCATGAAGACACCACGGCCAACAGACGTCGTAAAAAGGCCCAATGATGACGATGAAATCTCAGCCCGAAATGGGTCATTTCGACCCACGGGTCAAACTGGTCAACGGGCCAGACTTCCCAAAATGGAAAGTTTCCAAAATCGTCACGTATTCTCCCTGTATTTATACCGTTCCTGTATCAAAACCAAATGGATAAATACGACTAAATCCAACGGCTGAAAATATTCTTAACTTATTCCTCGTAACTCGAAATAATCCTCCGGAAGTTCCCACGAGCTCGAAATTAAATTCTCTACAACCTTCGTGAAGGATCTTAAATCAAATTCTATCCCGATAATTTAGTCGTTAACGAGGCCGCCATATTAACCAATTACGACAAAATCGCGACTAATCACGAAACTCGCAAATCAAGTCGATAAACATTCCATTTTCGGTTCGGGTTGTCACAATTATGCACAAGTATTTTGTAAATTGAGTTGCGCCTTCAATTTAAAGAGAGTACACTAGCTTGATCTTTAGGTCGTTCAATGGACGTGCAACCCGTGCGATAAAGTATAAATTCTCAATCAATCAGTCTTGATTCAATCGAAAAACATAGCCAGTAGGGATAAAGATAATGCGAGAGATAGGACTAATTTCATGAAACACCTCGAGGCTAACCGAGCCAATGGTATATACTCTATTGATGTTTCTCTTTCTTTGATCCAAAACTTATCACCAATCATAATCCATCTAGACACCATGTCAGACATTCAGCCAATATCTCAAAAGTTTGCATTCCCTCAAGCACTTTGTAAAGTCCTTTGTGAATTCCACCCTCAACCTCATCTCCATAACATCACTTAGGTTATGGTGTGTGGTGATGAAATCCACACATCACGAGGGGTTAAGGAGATGACCAAGGAAAAGAGGCACCATTTATTCCGAAGAGTGCGACTTAATCAACCAAGCTTATGTATTCAATGTAAATCAAAGAATTCCTTTAATGTTTCAAACTGTATGGTTGCAAAACAGATTGTTAATATGAACAATTATAGATTATAAAGATGTAAAAATTTCATAAGTATTAACATGGTTTTCTATTTATTCGCACAATTTCACACGTACAAACGAAATCACACAATTCTTTTCAATCCCTGGCAACAACGCCAAAAATTGATCACGCCTAAACTAACTACTAAATAAAACACTTAATAATCAATCAAGACGCAATGCAATTTAAAACCCTTTTTTGTAAGATGTAGCATTGGTAAGTAGGGTATTGTTCTTAACCAGGGATTGAGGGTGCATGTATGACTACGCTATGGTTATATGGGGAGAGTGGTTAGGAGATTGGTATATTATCTATGAAATTTATAGGCTAAAACAGGTTGCAAAATATCAAGAAACCTAGACTTCTAACATGATTCACTCATAGACAAACAAACAATCAAGAAACCTAAATTGTAAACAAGCTTGAACCAAAATAAAACACTAACTAATATGTACAAGTGATCGACTCATCTTTTCTACCAAAGTCTTACAACTAAGTCATATTGTGACAACTCGGACCAGAATCAGCAGTGTGATCAGCTGTGTACGTGAGTTACTGCGTAGTCGCAGAATTTTGACAGTATTTGAACCGCCAGGTTTGATAACGACTTAATTATTGGCCGAGAAATAGAGCTGGGACTCTTCTCGAGAGTCGTTGTATGTGTGATTTCGAGTTCGTGGGCGGTTCCGGATCGTCATTTGGACGACCGAGGAATTAATTATGAATATTTGAAGTTCGGGTTTTAATTGTGGACTTCTTAACGACTAAATTACCGGACGAGAATTTGGTTTTGGCTTCTTCACAGAAGTTGTTCAGAATTTTGAGTTACGAAGATTTAGTTGTGATTATTTCTGATTGTGGATTGTGTAGTCGATTTAAATGTGCGTTTGGTTGAACAGTTGACTTTTTATCGGTTTGGTCGATGTGTTTGACTTCATGTGATAATTGAAGAACATGTCGAGACGAGTTTGTGGCAGCGAGAATTATCGGAATCGGAGTTACGACGTGAGAGTTACGGATATTCAAAGTTCGTCGAAATGGATAATTACAAGTTTCCTTTTTGGGAAAGATATAAATAGTAACTTACCATATTGGGAAAGTCAACATGGTCCATTTATTGGTTGACCGGTCAAACATGGAGGAGGAGGAGATACACGACGGAGCCACGGCTCGCCGTCGGCATGGAGAATTTCAGCCACCCCCGAGCCCGAAACCAGTCCCAATCAATTCGCCTCGGTGTTCCGAGTGGGTTTCCGGCCACCCCTCACGGCGAGGGTGGCTGTAGAGGGGAGATTTTCCGGCAAAAAAGTTGAAGAAATTGGGTGAATTCGGGTTCCACAATTTTGGTTGAATTGAGCTGCGATTTGTACTGGGTTTTGTAGCCCTTTTCACCTTGATTCTAATCATATAGGTATGGTGATCTAATTTTGCTTGTGTGTGGAGAATTTTGAATGTGAAATTTGTGTTCCAATTCGGTTTTGCTTGAAATTGGATGAGTTAGAGATTGAATTGGCCCTTGTTGCAGTTAGGAAAGTTGCTCAGTGCATGATTTTGAGTGGAATAGGGGTTGCTCCGCCGGAGGATTTTCATTTTGGCAGCGGCGCCGCCGTGGACGGTGGTCAGCGGCGGCGGTCAACGGTCAACGGTTTGACTTTTTGGATTTTCGACAGGTTGCGTGTCATTTGACTCGAAATCGCGCCCCGATCGCAGTGGGGAGGTTCATTTTTCGAGTTGAGCATCCGAAAATACAGCGAGGTATTGAGATGTGATTTCCGGATTTCCGACAGTTTGTTGTAATCGGATTTCGTGTTTCCGAGGATGGTGGTTTCTCGTGATTTGTCTTGTATTGTCGGATTATGACTTTGAATAATGGACTTTGTGAATATTCAGGGGTTCGTGATCGTTGTTTTGGCGAGGGACTTTCCGCCGGATCACGGGTTAACGCGATACGCGTTACGCCAGTCTGTGAGTGGACAATTTCTTTTCACGGAATTCTTGCGAGTCTTTTATATGATTTATGAACTTGAGCATGCGTATTGAGATTACGGATTACATGAGCATGTGTTTTTACGATTATACGATTATACTTATACGGATATACGTATACGAGTGTACATACACTTATATGCTGTTTCATGCATTTGCATCAAACTGTTTATGATTTGGTTTACACAGAGTACAGTCTTGGTTACGTTGTTGTATCGATACACTTGCCTCTTGGCTGATCCCCGATGGTAGGCCATACCAGGAGGGGCGTATCCCCGACTGACCGGTGAGGGGCGTTTCCCCGGATCCGAGGCCATTTCTGGCTAGAATCACGTGGAAGTCAGGGACTCCGTGGTTCTGATTGTACTAGCACGGTGTGTGTCCATGAGTGACCCTGTGGGATTTTTACTTGCATGATCAGTACGCTGGAGGATTATGGTTTTACCTCGTGTACTATGTTGTTTTATTTACCTGGACTCGCATATGTTATTTTAAACATATATATTAACTGGTGAAAGACATTTATTTTCGTCCACTCACTCTAACGTGTTTATTGTCTTTCCCCTGGGCTTTTCGGTTTCCGTGCCTATTTTGCAGTTCAGGCTCTGGTGTCGCACGTCGTGGTCGGAGGCATAGTGCTCGAGCTACCTTGTTTCTTCCAGTAGGTTTATTGTTCTACCTACTGTGGTGTACGTATATGATTATACATTAGAGGTCGCTCTGAGTATTCTGTTGTGTATACTATATGATTTTACTCCGGATTTCAGTAAAGTACTATTATATTTATTGTTTTACTTTACTGTTGATATATTGAGAAATCCGGATGGGATTGGTGCCCACGGTTTGATTTTTGTGGCATAGGATGAAGTGTATTTTACGCGTGCAGGTAATCGTAATTCTACTTTAGTAACGAAACTCTGCCAAAATTTCTGTGGTTTTTGTTGGTTCGTGTTTTCGAAGGGGTTCGATTCCGGTTTAGGGAGCTAAATCGGGGTTGGGTCCTTTCAGCTTGGTATCAGAGCATTAGGTTGTCAGATTCTGTAGACTTCTGTAGTCGTGGTTACTAAGGATATTTGAGAATGTACAGCATGCCTGGAATGGTGACCCGACCGGCCGGTGGATACTCACTACCGTAAGAATTACTATGACCGACGACTTGGTGTCGTCGGTCTGTTGCCGTTTATCGTCGGTCATACCTATATCCGACGACACATCGTCGGATATAGTATCGTCGGTAATAAACCGTCGGTAATACTATATCCGACGATGATTTAGGGTTATCGTTGGAAAATAGAAACACTAAATCCGACGATATCTTATCGTCGGTCATAGTTTAAACTATATCTGACGATGTCATCGTCGGATATAGTTTTCTCCATGGTCAAAATGGTTGACTGTGGAGAAAACTATAACCGACGATGTTGACACATATCGTCGGTTATAGTTAAAAAGATTTAATTTTTTTTTTGCAGGTTTTGGGTTTTATCCCAAAACCTGCATTCACAAAAAATCACGCTATCTATATATTGTTCAAATCTGTATACATATGCGTAGTAAATAATGAAAATAAAAATTAAACCGACAATTGTTCAAATGTAGGGGGGTCCTGGTCCTAAGTCTATGTGGTCAAACGGATTGGAGAAAGTTGGTTAGTCCTGGTCCTGGTCTGGCTGAGGCTGAGGCTGCGGCTGAGGCTGAGGCTGTGGCTGTGGCTGTGGCGCACCGAAAATGGGCGGGGGAGCTATCTGGATTCCAAATGCTTGCAACTGTGCATAACAATGCTGCATCCATGTCCCCATTTGCTGCTGCTGTTCGGCCAACCGATTCTGCTTTGCAGCTTGCGCTTGCTCCATCTCCTCCATCCGACGCCGTTGAGCTTCCATCTCAATTGATTGCCTATGAAGCTGGTCGTGTAGCTCATTAGTCCTCGAAGATGATGATGATCCCGATCCGCGAGAGAATTCAGGGGTATGCTTCAGCAGCCCTTGACCCCATTTTCTGGAACCCCTGCAGTAGAATGTGTTCTTCCCTGGAGGGATCGCAGTTGATATAATCCTGGCCCTGACGATTGGATCAGATCGATCAATCTGATCAATCGGGAGTTCCGCATCGGGGGTGTTGGGATAGAGCTCTCTCGCCACTTGAGTCAACACCTCCGGAATCGCCTCCTGAATTCTCGCCTAATTGACAAAGAACAATAAAATATTAATTAAAAAAAACTATCTAAATAAATAAGAAATAAGTTTATTTTGTTATAAGGACACTTACAGCATATTCGGGGGACTGCGGATACGCGTGCTGCATCGTATAGACAAGGGGATCCTCTTCTGGGTGGTTGGCCGCCTCCTCGATCCAACCCGAGTATGATCTGGTACCGGCATGATGATTTTTAGTGTTTTTGGCCCGGTTCCTTGTGTTGACTTCAGAAAGAGCCTGCGCGATTAATTAAACATAAAAAAAACACTCATTAGCCAAATAATTTAAGGGAAGTACGATAAAACAAAAATTAAATCGATTGAAGGTTGCGTACCTTCAATTTCGGGTTGTTGAAGTGAACCACAAGTCATCGCCACTCGTACTCCCTATAACGAAACTCGCTAGGGGTACCCTCACGATCGTCCCCGTACTTTTTCCAATGCTTCTTCAGCTCGGCCTTCCACTCCTTATACCTATATATACCCATAAAATCAAGCGTTAGTAACTAACAACATTGTATGAACATAATCAAAAGAAACGAAAAAATTGAAACAAATGGCCGTCTGCAAACCTGCTCCCATGCACTTCATCCGCCCACGTGGGTCTAATGTCTTCATCCACGCGGAACCACCTCTGCAATGCATATATTTATATATATATCAATAATATTAAAAATTTATTATTGAAAATTTTCATAATGAATATACAATTCAACTCACCGACAACGCATTATTCAGCTGATGTTTTACGGCTTGCGGCACTGAATTCCAATCTTGCCACAACATTGGGACTCTATCCCGTATGAGGCTGCCCGCCATCCCCGCGTACTTTCGAGTGACCTTTCCCTCGATCACCTGCCCTCTATCCCCGGTCGGAATTATAAGTTGGCCACCACCGCTAGCCTGAATGGCTTCGTCCAGTAACTTGCCGACGACGGGGCCTCTGGTTCTCTTCTGTTTGGCACCGGGCACGATCTCGCCTATCACATATATATGTAGACAATTTTTTAAACATCAACACCTAATTTAATTTAAATATTAGGGAGTAAAAAGATATCACTAATTAATATGTACCTGATTCGTCGGTGCGTTGTCTCAGAATCCTCGCACTCCAGAGAGGTGCCGGGAAAGGTATATACGTATATGCCTGCTCCGGGGTAATGAACCCTAACTGTCCCGGAATAGGCATCCCGCCGGAATCGACGTGAGGTATCGTCGGGATTTCCAACGGTAAGAATAATGTAGGCGGCGGGCATAGTCGCATCCTCGTCGAGGACTGAGTGGATCCACCAGCCTCCTCGGAAGAATGAGGAGCTGTCTGGTGGATGACGGGGGAAGGGTCCTCGCGATGAATGTCCGGCATTCGGACCGAGGATTGAGTCGCACTATCCGTTGAAGGCGTGCGACTGACCTGATGAACCCTCCTCGCGGCTGAGGATCGAGCCGGCTCGGGCTGCTGTTGAGGTTATCCCTCGCCCATCAGCCGACGGTGTCGAGAGGTCAGCGGAAGACTGTAAGTGTTGGGGAGGCTGGTGGATCCTGATGCGGACCGACTTCTGGTGCCATCAGGATCCCCAGCTCCCGAGCCCTCATCCCCACGTCCCGATCTCCCTCTCCCTCTGGACCTCCCCCTCGAAGTACTCGACCCGGCCCCTCGGGAAGGTCCGCAATTAAAGCATTGCATCGTTGCTATAAAATTATTAAAATTAAAAATAATTCCTAATTCATCCAAAAAATCTAGCACATGCATATTCCAATATATATCAATAATCCAATATATATTCCAATATATAAATATTCCACAAAAATCAACAATAATTCCATAAAATCCAATACATATATAATCCAATAATTTAACTATACATATATATCAATAATTCCAATAATCCAAATTCAACAATAATTCCATATCCAATTAACAAAAAACTTAATCAAATTTAACCTAAAATTCCAAATCTAAATTCCAATATATATATATAAATAATCCGACGCCAAATCCAAATTTAACCTAAAATTCCAATATATTCCAATATATATCAATACATGCATAAAATTCAAAAAAATTTGAAATTTAACCTAAAATAACATACATATTATTTATTGGAATTCAATCTAAATTTAACCTAAAATAACATACATTTAACCGAAATTTAACCTAAATTTAACCTAAAATTCAAAATTATTCTAATATATATCAATACATGCATAAAATTAACAAATTCCACAACTATATCAATACATGCATCCACATTATCGATCAACACATTCCACAACGTAAAATCTAACCTAAATTACAAAAATTCGAAAATTTGAATTTAGGGATTTCAAACCTGATTTTTCACTAATCGACGAGGGATTTGGCTTGAGCATCGATGGAATACCACTTGAGCTTCGATGGCTTGCTTGTAGCACGAAGGAAACGGAGAAAATCGATCGGAGGCGTTGGAGCAGTTTGGGGCAGTTTCGTTTCTGCCCAAAACGTACCCAGATCGGGATATAAAACAGAACTATAACCGACGAGATAAGTAAAATCGTCGGATATAGTTGAACCGAAACTATATCCGACGAGATTTCATATGCATATCGTCGGATATAGTTTCGGTTCAACTATATCCGACGAGATTTTCATGCATGTCGTCGGATATAGTTCTTCTATTTATTTTTCATTTATGCCGGTGTACGTTATTAAATATGTAGTGTATTAATATATATATTTATTAATAGGTAATACGAAATTATTAATAGTTAATACCAAATTATTAAATTATTAATCGATCGGTACGGTTGTGTATTTTTTTTCAATCGATCTCTCGAGCTCTCTCATTTATGATGGGGCCGGATATAGCAATTTCATCGATCGACACAATGGGCAGTCGATAATATGAATAAAATTCATTTTACATTGCACGTTCTAATTAGTCAAAATAACATACATATATATACACTAATTAAGGCGCATAATCAGAATCATCGCTTGAGTCTGACTCTGTTTCCGAGTTAATTTCAGGTAACATGTGTATGTCTTCGTCACTTGAGTCTTCATTGTCTTCATTTTGATTAACATCAAGAAGATTCGGTTGATGTGTTCGTACCACACTGCCCTGTCTCACATTATTAAGGCGAATTGTTGAGGTTTCAGGAATACCAGTTGCGTTCGGCTCTTGGTATGCACTGACTTCTTCATTATCCGAGGTCACACCAAGGGTTGAGGCACTGTATATGTTTCGTGGAAGAACATGGTTAACCACATTCCACGCGCCTTTATGCACAAGATCATCAAGATAGAACAATTGTTTCACCGCCGTGGCCAACACAAACGGATCATATTCATACCAGCTTGTGGCAGTATTCACCGAAAAAATCCCGTATTGATCGGTCCTTGTGTTCTGAGGGTCGGTATCAAACCATCTACACTTAAACAAGTGCACGGTCATGCTTTCCCCATATATTAATTCGACAACTGAATGGAGAACACCGTAATAGTCAACTCCATTCTGCCCACCATGCACCATTACCCCAGAATTCTGTGTTTTTCATCTGACATCTCTATGTTCACAAATAAATAGCACGCCATTTACCTTACACATAGGATAAACTCTGGAAGTTATCGGTTTCTGCGCCAAGAGCCTCAATTCGTGTGACCACTGAGGGATACCAACATCTTGTACATGATTCATCTGAAAATAATCATTTATTAACTTAACTATAAATATAATGCGAGACATGCACTTAACATCGATCATATACAGGTCAATTTCAGTATCAACTTACCCAGTTGCCAAAATAGTTTGCGAACGTCTTGTTGTGGTACTCAACATCACCGGAAATAGCAGGGCAGTAAAGGTGCAAATTTTTCCAATATTGAACTTCTGGACAGTTAATCAATACCGACCAATGGGCAATGACTAGCTCATAAGGTTCCAACTTGTACGAGTTGGGCAACTTTCCATAAACTTCAACATAATCGGAGATGATCGAAAGGTTGAACTGCCCTCCATCTACTCGCATATCACTACCAGCAGAACCACTATATCCGACGAGCTGCCGGAAAACAAACTGACGAGAAGGGATCTCGTCGGTTATAGTTAACTATAACCGACGACAGGATTATCTCGTCAGTTATAGTTTTATGACCGACGAGATTATCATGTCGTCGGTTATAGTCGCCGGAATCTCGTCGGTCATAGTTATCGACTATGTCCGACGAATTTTTTGGACTATAACCAACGATTTTTTCATTTCGTCGGTTATAGTTTCTTATTTCAGATCTGGGCAGCAGCTCGATCTGTCATTCAAAAAACTTTCCATTTTTTCAACAAATGCTCTAAACGATCTTTGGGTGATGTCGAGAATGAGTTCGTGATGATTCGTGCGCATTATATATAGCTAGCTAGCTAGCTAGCTAGGTACGTTCTTAATTAATCTATATATATATGTGTGTGTGTTGTGCATGCATGTATTGCTTAATTAATTTGTTCAATTAATAGATGGATCGATCGATCGAGTTAATTAATTAATTGACTCTTGAGTTTGATCGAGTAATTGATCGATGGTTGATTTTGATTACGTATGCGTGATTGATCGTAAATATATATATATTAATTGTTGTTAATTTTAATTTGATTATTGTGAATATATATATAGCAATTATATATATTTAGATTTTTGTGATCGATTATATATATATATATAGTTAGGGTGTACGTGTGTGTGTATATATATATTAAAATTATGGGAATTAAAATAATAAATATTTATATGTAGCTATGAAATTTGAATTAATAAGATCATGGGTATATATACATGCATGCAGTTATAATTTTGAGGATGGACAAGAGTTGGATATGTCTTCCAAGATGGAATGTAAGATATCACCGTGGAATTAGAAGTTTTGTAGAATATGTGAAGGTTAATTGTGGAGGGATGACAATTCATTATTGTCCGTGTACGAAATGTCAGTGTCGCAGCGAGCGATATCGTTTTCACATCGATAAAGTATTGGAGCACTTGAAGAAAAACGAGTTTTGGGATAAGTACACATGTTAGATTTATCACGGTGAGAGCTCAACAGTTGGTCAACATGATCACGGACAATTTTTTGAGAGTGGCAGTACATCCAATGATCCAACAACAAGGTTGATCAACGATATGTTTCCTCATGAGAGCGGTATATTTGCTCAAGCACCGGATATCGATATCCCTCCCGCCGTTGGAGACTTCCCTCATATTGAGCCAGTCCAGCAATTACCTACAGCTGTCAACACTGCTGGTATGGACAAGTACAACAACCTCATTGCCTTCCAACAGACCCCGTTGTACAACGGGTGTAATAAGACTGTTCTGGAAAGTGTTATGGGAGTAATGAAGCTCAAAGTGGAGAACAAAATGAGTGTGAAGGCTGTTGATGATTGGCTGAAGTGGTCTGGTTCGTTGTTGCCCCCCGGTCATCGTCTTCCTACCACTCATCGTAAGGTGCGACAGATCCTTAAACATCTTGGCCTTTCCTACATCAAAATCCATGCTTGTAGATATGATTGTGTTCTCTTCTGGGGTGAAGATGCTTATGGGAATGATCTTGAATCCCTTGATAAATGCCCGGTATGTGGTATTTTCCCCTGATAGATAGGCTAGAACGGTTGTTCATGTCTGCACACACGGCTGAAGCTATGAGATGGTGGGCCGAGAGGAATTTGCCCGACGGTGATACGCTTATACACCCTGCTGACGGAGACGCTTGGAAGCACATGGTGAATGAGTTTTCTTATTTTGCATCAGAGGTTCGAAATGTTTGGCTGGGGCTTTCATCTAACGGATTCAACCCTTTTGGGAACATGAGTCTTCAATACAGTATATGGCCAGTTATTTTGGTACCGTACAACCTTCCTCCATGGATGTGCATGAAGAAAGAATACAATATGCTCACTATGATCATTCCAGGGCCGGGTTATCCAGGAAAGTGTCTCGATGTGTATCTGAGACCCTTGATTGAGGAGCTTAAGTACTTGAGTGAGCATGGTCATCCCACTTATGACAAGTTCAAAAATGAGATGTTCCAGATGCATGCCATGCTTGTTGGCACCATTAGCGATTTTCCTGCACGCGGGATGTTGTCGGGCAACGTTACCAGGGGATACAGGGCTTGTCCAGAGTGCATGACAGTTGAGTGTTGCAGACCTCATTGCAGGAAGATTGTACAGATGCGACATCGTTGTTGGCTTCCACATGATCACCCATTTCGGGAGGATATGGAGGCATTTGATGGGACTGTGGAAACAGGTGAGCAGCCGAGGAGATGGACGGGGGATGAAATCTTAGAAGTGCTAAATGAATACGATTTTGGGCAGCTAAGCAATCATCCGCAGATAGTGGCGTCAATACCTGACAAACCCGACAGGTATAAATTTTGGACACACAAAAGTATTTTTTGGGAACTTCCTTATTGGTCCAAGTTGCTGATCAGACACTACTTAGATGTCATGCACATAGAGAAAAATGTGTGCGAGAGTGTGGTCGGCACAGTGTTGAATTGGGAGGGAAAAACTAAAGACGGCTCGAAGGCACGCATTGATCTTAAAAGGATGGGACTGCGAAAATATTTGTGGTTGAGAGATGGGAAGAAAAAAATGCCACAAACTCCTTATACCGTGAAGCCTGCCCAGAAGAGTGAAATCTTTGGTTGGATGGGTAATGTCAGGTATCCTTCAGGCTATGCCGGAAATATAAGTCGATGTGTTAACTTCAAAGACAACAAGATGTACGGACTAAAGAGTCATGACTGTCATATACTGCTCCAACGCCTCTTCCCTGTTTTCATTCGAGGGTACCTGCCCAAAGAGGTGGTGGAGCCGTTAGTGGCTTTGTCAAGATTCTTTCAGAAGTTATGCACGAGAAAAGTGAAGAAATCGGACTTGTTGGAAATGCAACAGGACATCATTTTTATCATGTGCAAATTCGAAAGGATATTTCCCCCAAAATTTTTCGACATCATGCCTCACCTGATGCTCCATCTTCCGGAACAATTGTTGCTTACTGGTCCAGTACACTACACATGGATGTATCCTATGGAAAGGTACGTAATGCATCTCCGAATCTGGCTATATATATGTCGATCTTTAATATTATTTATTCACTTATATATTGTTGCAATAAGCATAACATGCTCGATCTGTAATTACCCATTTACAGACAATTGGGGGACTACAAACACTATGTGATGAACAAATCTGCACCCGAAGGGTGTATCGCTGAAGCATATATTGCGCATGAGTGCGTAATGTACACCAAGTTGTATTTGGGAGCGTTGGAGGACCCTCCACAACATATGCCCGTAGATGGAGGGCAGTTCAACCTTTCGATCATCTCCGATGATGTTGAAGTTTCTGGAAAGTTGCCCAACTCGTACAAGTTGGAACCTTATGAGCTCGTCATTGGCCATTGGTCGGTATTGATTAACTGTCCAGAAGTTCAATATTGGAAAAATTTGCACATTTACTGCCCTGCTATTTCCGGTGATGTTGAGTACCACAACAAGACGTTCGCAAACTATTTTGGCAACTGGGTAAGTTGATAATTAAATTGACCTGTATATGATCGATGTTAAGTGCATGTCTCGCATCCTATTTATACGTACTTAATAAATGATTATTTTCAGATGAATCATGTACAAGATGATGGTATCCCTCAGTGGTCACACGAATTGAGGCTCTTGGCGCAGAAACCGGTAACTTCCAGAGTTTATCCTATGTGTAAGGTTAATGGCGTACTATTTATTTGTGAACATAGATATGTCAGACGAAAAACACAGAATTCTGGGGTAATGGTGCATGGTGGGCAGAATGGAGTTGACTATTACGGTGTTCTCCATTCAGTTGTCGAATTAATATATGGGGAAGGCATGACCGTGCACTTGTTTAAGTGTAGATGGTTTGATACCGACCCTCAGAACACAAGGACCGATCAATACGGGATTTTTTCGGTGAATACTGCCACAAGCTGGTATGAAGATGATCCGTTTGTGTTGGCCACGGCGGTGAAACAATTGTTCTATCTTGATGATCTTGTGCATAAAGGCGCATGGAAAGTGGTTAACCATGTTCTTCCACGAAGCCAATACAGTGCCTCAACCCTTGGTGTGACCTCGGATAATGAAGAAGTCAGTGCATACCAAGAGCCAAACGCAACTGGTATTCCTGAAACCTCAACAATTCGCCTTAATAATGTGAGACAGGGCAGTGTGGTACGAATTCCTCAACCGAATCTTCTTGATGTTAATCAAAATGAAGAGAATGAAGACTCAAGTGACGAGGACATACACATATTACCTAAAATTAACTCGGAAACAGAGTCAGACTCAAGCGATGATTCCGATTATGCACCTTAATTAATTAGTGTATAATTTATATGTATGTAGATGGTTTGACTTAGAACGTGCAATTTAAAATGAATTTTATTCGATCATATCACTACAAGAAAACAACACTTAGACCACGGAAACACTAATTCTCCGTCGTCCAAGTCACACTTAGACGACGGAAAAGACTCCGTGGTCCAAGTACCACCTGGACGACGGAGTATACCATCTCCGTCGTCCAGGTGTACTTGGACGACGGAGAATACCATCTCCGTCGTCCAGGTGACCACCTGGACCTCGGAGTCTTCTCCGTCCTCCAGGTGACCACTTTGACGACGGAGAATACCATCTCCGTCGTCCAGGTGACCACCTGGACCTCGGAGTCTTCTCCGTCCTCCAGGTGACCACTTGGACGACGGAGAATACCATCTCCGTCGTCCAGGTGACCACCTGGAGGACGGAGAAGACTCCGAGGTCCAGGTGGTCACCTGGATGACGGATAAGGTATACTCCGTCGTCCAGGTGACCACCTGGACGACGGAGTATACCTTATCCGTCATCCAGGTGACCACTTGGACGACGGAGATGGTATTCTCCGTCGTCCAGGTGATTACCTGGAGGACGGACCGACACGCCGTCGTCCGAGTTCACAAAACATACTTCCACTTAGACGACGTACCGACACCTCCGTCGTCTAAGTGAAGCATTATATAAGCCCACTGCCGGCCAAACGTACTGATCGAATTCATTCCTAGCTAGCCTCGATCTCTTCATGATCGATTCCATTTGAAGAATAATTGAAGGAGAAGGGAGAAGGAGAAGCTAGGGAGCTCGATCGAGCTAGGTAGCTAGAAGCTAGGGAGCTCGATCGAGCTAGGTAGCTAGAAGCTAGCTAGGCCGAGAAGAATCAGGATCGATAAGGCCGGGATCTCCGCTGACACGCTAGTTAGCTTAATTAACGTAAAGATATCGAGAAGGCCAGCAGGTACGTACGTACGCAGTTAAAATTTGCTTAATTAATATGTATTTAGTGAAAACGTACGTACATATATATATACATGCAAGGATGTTAGCTGATGTTAGCTATATATATATATATATGTGTGTACAGATCGATTAAATTACGTACATACGCACGTAATTGATGGATCGATATGTAGATCGAGTACGTATAATTAAGCGTAAATTAATGGACAAATATATATATATATATATGTAATAATTAATTAAGTATAATATTTTGTAGCAGTATGGACAAGAGTTGGATGAAGTTGAAGAATAGATGTGATGTCCGGTATATGGATGGAATTAGCGAATTTGTGAATTTTGCGATAGAACATGGTCAGGGAAAGAAACGTTTCAGGTGTCCGTGTCAGAAATGTCTTAATTGTCAGTATGCGGAGGTTAATGTTATGGTGCAACACTTGTACGAAAATGGTATGATGTGGAGTTACACTACATGGAGCGAGCATGGTGAAGCAGTAGAGTTCAGCGCAGCAGACTTCAGCTCAGGGTACAGTTACCATGGTGCCTCATCCAGCGGCAGTGGTGCCGGACCCCCAGCTTGCAACCCAACTGCAGATTTGCTCCATGATGCGTTTCCGGGATGTAGTCATGGCAGACACCAACACCAAGACGGAGGTTACAGTACCACCAATGAGCATGATGACACATTCCCCGCAGCTAGCTTGGCCACTGACACCAGTGAGATGGAAAAGTACAACCGGATGCTACTTGAAGCGCAGACCCCGGTGTTCCCTGGATGTCGAGAGAATGTGTTGCAATATGTGATGGAGCAAATGAAGATAAAAGTGAAGCACAAAATTTCAGTGAGTGCTTTTGACGAAATTCAGGAGCAAATATGTAAGTTGCTTCCTGATGATCACAATCTTCCTAAATCTCATTATAAGGTTAGAAATATCCTGAGCAGCCTCGGCCTAAAGTACAGGATAATTGACGCATGTCCGAATGATTGTGTGCTATTTTACAAAGAGTATAAAGAGTTGGACTATTGTCCCGTATGTGGCCAGTGCAGATTCCAGTTGAATAGGAAGAGTTCGAAAAAGAGAATTCCTGTGAAAGTTGTTCGATATTTTCCCTTGATTCCCAGATTGCAGCGCCTGTACATGTCGCTACACACAGCAGAGGCGATGCGATGGTACGCAGAAAAGCGAATAGATGACGATGTCCTGCGACACGCCGCGGATGGGGAGGGTTTCAAACATTTCGACAGAGAATTTGGAGACTTTGCTTCAGAGGTTAGAAATGTTAGACTCGGCCTATCTACAGACGGATTCAATCCTTGGGGAAGTAATAGCTCCGCCGTCAGCACTTGGCCAGTTATTCTAATGCCGTACAACTTGCCTCCGTGGATGTGCATGAACAAGGAATTTAATTTCCTTACCGTACTAATTCCAGGTCCTAAATCTCCATCGAAGTGCTTAGATGTCTACCTCAGACCTTTGATCGACGAGCTGAAACTGTTGTGGGAAAATGGAGTCCCAACTTATGACAAATTCACTGACACGATGTTCACGATGAGGGCTGCGGTAATGTGGACGATCAGCGATTTTCCAGCTTATGGGATGTTGGCAGCCTGCAGGACAAAAGGATATAATGGATGTCCTATATGTTTGGACGACGTGAACTCTAGTTGGCACGCGGGGAAGGTGTGTTACTTGGGTCACCGTAGATGGCTTCCTCACGACCACCCATGGCGACAGGATGAAGCTCATTTCGACGGTACGGTAGAGAACAATCCTAAACCCCGTAGTTGGTCGGGCGAAGAGATTTTAGAGAGGTTGAGCTATTTCGACTTTGGTGTGTTGAGCAATGACGCGGATGTAAAGAAATGCAATCCAATTCCTCCACATGATCTGAGCTATTGGGATCACAAGAGTATATTCTTTGAACTCCCTTACTGGTCGAAGTTGAAGCTGAGGAACAACTTGGACGCGATGCACATAGAAAAGAATGTGTGCGACAGCGTGGTGGGAACAATTCTCGGTATTAAGTTCAAGACTAAAGATACTCCCAAAGCGCGCAAAGATTTGGAATCAATGAATCTACGTCGTCCCTTGTGGTTGAGGAGGGATAGGAAAGGAGTGTACAACAAGATGCCAGATGCACCTTACACAGTGAAGCTGACGCTTAGACGTTCTGTATTTCACTGGTTTAAGGGCGTTCGTTATCCGGCTACGTATGCAGCTACTATAACTGGAGCAGTGGACGAGGTGCAACACAAGTTTGTTGGTTTAAAGACACATGACTATCACGTTATGCTGCAACGTCTGATTCCAGTGGTAATTCGACCATACTTGCCTCGGGACGTCGTAGAACCAATAGTGGCATTGTGCAGGTGGTGGCAGAGGTTATGCGCCAGAGAATTAAAGAAGTCAGATGTGGTGGAATTGCAACAACAAATTGTGTACATCATTTGCAAACTAGAGAGGATTTTCCCCCATGCTTTCTTTGACATCATGATTCACCTAATGATCCACCTGCCCGAGCAGGTGCTCATTTCTGGTCCGGTCCAGTACACTTGGATGTATCCTCAAGAAAGGTACGTACAACTAATTAATTAATTTGTTCCACTGGAGATTATATATATACTAGCCAGCTAGCTATATGTACTTATGTAATGTGTACGTTTGATTTTGTAGACAGCTTGGACAGTATAAGTCATTCGTCAAAAACAGGTCGGCCCCGGATGGCTCCATAGCAGAGACATACCTAATGCATGAGTGTGTTACTTACTGCAACAGGTACCTCAAAGATCCACCCCCTCCCAGCACTGCCTCCGATCGCAGTGCCCGCATCAATCTTTCTGTCGTCACCAATGTCGTCCGACCGTTTAGAGGAGTATTAAAGGAATCGTTAACACGGGAAGAACTTATTGAGGCACATTGGGTAGTGTTGCGAGACTGTGATGAAGTTGAGCCGTACATGATGTCATACAGGGAGAGGCTTCAGGCGTTAAATCAAAACAAGAGTTCGGCGTGGATTGAGAAAATGGTTAAGAAGAAGTTTCCTGATTATTTCTTCCAATGGGTACGTACGTACGACTCGGTATTAATTATTTAAATACATATTGCTCATGTTTGTAGAAAGTAAACCATTATATTAATTTGGCCTTTTTCGCAGATGATTGATCTGCAAAAATCTGATAACCACGGAGGGTGGTGGTCATGGCCAAAGCACTTGCTAGCAGGGAAGCCGGTTAAACACTATATTTATCCCGGATGTTTTGTGAACGGTGTAAAGTTCCATTCATTGGCCCGAGACGAAGGAAGAAGAACACAAAACAGTGGGGTAGCCGTTGGGAAAGACAATGATCTATATTACGGGGCTATTGTATATGTGGTTCAGCTATGTTACGGGAATGATGTCATTGTTTTCCTATTCAAGTGCAGATGGTTCAAGCGTACAAAGGAAGACCTGGGACTATTATCTGTCGATACAAACTCGCACTGGTATGAGGATGAGCCTTTCGCTCTCGCCACCTTAGTTCGGCAGGTGTTCTATCTCGACGATCCGAAAGCCGGTGAAGGGTGGAAAATAGTGAACCATATCTCTCACCGAGGAATATGGAATACAGAGACAATTGAAGGGACACCGGCGACGACTGAAGATGCTGCTGAACCAGAAAGAGACATTCCTGCCTATCAAGAGCCTAATATTTCTATGGTCCGCTCCGATATAATGGACCTGGTTCAAGATGGTGAACGGTTACCCATGCCTGATGGTTGTACAGATCTAACTGAAGATGAGATTATCCATGAGGTAGATGAAGAAGACGAGCAGGAAGAGGACGCGGACGAGGACTCAGGTTATTCGTCGGACGATGTTGAGTACGATGACGAGGATAAGCCGTCGACTAACGGGGATGAGGACGATGATGATTATGACGAAGAGTACGGTCATACGACGAGGGAGATTAATTGGTAATTAATTACTGTAATTATTGTAATATATATATATATATATGATCGATGCCGGATTACGGTAAGAAATTAATCTGAATTATATATATATCCTGGCCAACGGAGAAATTAATAAATATTGGCGCCAAATCTCAATCTCATATAAAACGTACCCTAGCTAAATCCTCGACCCTAAATCTAGCAAATCGGATCGATCCATCATTTCTTTAATTTTTTTATGGTCATTCAAAATAATTTAACGGACACCTGAATTCTGTCCACGTTTATATTAGGTCCCCCGCCATATTCACCCTAAACCCATATAAAACCCTAAATCTTGGACCCAAAACCTAGCAGATCGGATCGATCGATCAATTTTTTAATTATATTTTTGAATCAGAATAATTGAACGCACACACAAATGACCGGGGACGACCTAAACCGTAAACCCTAAGGCCCTAACCCCTGAATTCGGGGTTTTTACACCTGGACGACGGAGATGGTCATTTTCCGTCGTCCAAGTTCACAAACCCTAAACCCTAAACAGTAAGGCCCTAACCCCTGAATTCAGGGTCTATACACCTGGACGACGGAAATGAGTGTTTCCGTCGTCCAGGTTCTGACTTGGACGACGGAAATGAAGTTATCCGTCGTCCAGGTTCTGACTTGGACGACGGAAATGAGTGTTTCCGTCGTCCAGGTGCAGATATCGTAATTTTTTCTAAGACAACGACCATCTAGACCTTCTTCCAATGCAAAGTCTTTTCATCAAGACTTTAGAGTAAACAATTCTTGGTGTGTGAGCTTCGACGGTTCGAAAATCGGAGTTACGAAATGCCTAGTATCCACGTTTCCGGTTTGTGAAATTATCGGTTTTGCGGTTGACTGTGCCGATCAAACCCTTCCCGAACTTATTATTTTATGATCCTTTGAAGACAATTATATATTATGTTACGACGAACATATCCAACGGTTGTTTTGTCCAAATTCAATTTCGTTAATACTCTGCTGCAAATGAGCATCTACTCATGAACACTTAAGTCGTAAAGATTAGTCGATACTTAACATGTTTCAATACGTAAAATTAATCGTCGGTTCAAATTTAACACTTAAGTCGTACGACTATTTCACTCGAATGACAGATTGCTAAATTCCTAGCGAATTTTTTTTAAAATTTTTTTTTACGTAATTTGAACCTGGACGACGGAGAATGACCATCTCCGTCGTCCAGGTTCAAAAACCATGGCGGTTCAAATTTGTTTTTGTTATTTTTTTCATGTAATTTTCACTTGGACGACGGAAACTGACCATCTCCGTCGTCCAAGTCCAAAATTATGGCGGTTCAATTTACCGCTTCCGTTTTCGGCACCGCTTGAATTTTCACTTAGACGACGGAGAATCCATTCTCCGTGGTCTAAGTAAAAATTCATGGCGGTTCAAAACGTCCCGCCGATTAATTACGCGCCGATTGAAAATTTTTAAACCGCCACCTAGACGACGGAAAACACTATTTCCGTCGTCCAGGTGGACTTAGACGACGGAGAATAGTGCTCCGTCGTCTAAGTGAAACTCTATAAATAGATTTGCACCCCCGTTCATTTTCTCATTATTCCTCCTCTCCCTCTCCTCTCCTCTCCTCTCCTCTCCTCCAGCGATCCTCCTCCGGCGACGCTCCGACGACATTTTTTCCGGCGTGGTTCCTCCTCTCCGACGACTCAAGTCCGGCGAAATTCCCGTAAACTCCGCTTCGGTACATTTCTATTTTTCCCTTATTTAAATAATTTTCATTTTATTAATTAATTTAATTCTAAATATAATTAATTAGTAGAAATTAATTTAGTAATTAATTTTAAATATTTAATAAATGATTAATTGTTGTTATTTATTAATTAAATCATAATTATTGTTATTGTTTCCTAATTAAATGAATAATTGTAAATTTGTTGTTATTAAATAAATAAATAAATATTGTTATTAATTAATTAAATAAATAATTATTGTTATTAATTAATTAAATGGTTAATTATTGCATGCTAAATGGAAAATAAATTATTGCATGTAATTACGTGTATTTTTTAGTAAATAAATTAGTAGTACGTGTTCGATTTAAATTTAGTACATAGGCTTGGTGTAATTAAGTCGCACTCTTTGGAATAGATGGCGCCTCTTTTCCTTGCTTATCTCCTTAACCCCTCGTGATGTGTGGATTTCATCACCGCACACCATAACCTAAGTGAAGTTATGGACACGAGGTTGAGGGCGGAGTTTGCAAAGGACTTGAGGGAGTGTAAATTTTCGAAAAATTGGCCGAATGTCGGACATGGTGTCTAGAAACGGGTTATGACTGGTGACAGGATTTGGACTAAGAAAGACTTTTGTCGAAATTAGTCCTGCCTCTCGCGTTATCTCTATCCCTAACTGGCCATGTTTTTCGATTTAACCAAGGCTGATTAATTGAAAATTTACACTTTATCGCGCGGGTCGCACGTCCATTGAACGACTGAAAATGCCAAGCTAGTGTACTCTATTTAAATCTTAAACGTACTTAATTAATTAGCGTAAATTTTGGACATTGTAATTATTATGGTAAGTAGGTATTTTAACCCCGTACTCTTAGGTATTAATGGCTCCGCCAAAGACGACATCCGGCAAGAAGAAAGCCCTACAAGAGGCAGAAGATGCCATGCTCCGCCGCTTGGCGGACCAAGTCGGTTGGGAATTACCACCGGAGGGCAACGACGCTCTCAATCCGGACGGATCATCTGGTCCGTCCGTAGCGCCCTCTGGGGAAATTCCCGCTCCCCCATTCATCTCGAGCGGTGATGACGTCGACCCCTTCCAATCTCCGACGCCCGGTACCCATTCAACGGGAAGTACTCAGGCGTCCTTCACCGCCGAATCAATCATGTACAGCGCCCGCCGTAGGCAAAGGAGGGCCCCCACTGACCCGGAACCGAAAAGGACTCGGGGTCTCGTTAAAGGGGGGAAAACGGAGCGTATTTGTAAGGCGACCGGTAAAAAGATCGACTTGCCGTACGACGAATTCACCGGTGGCCCTCCCACAGCTCAACTAGCAAGTCTCTCGGCGCATGGGATAGGGTCAATCATCCGTAACCGGGTTCGTATCACTGCCCCTACTTGGAAGGAGGCGCCGGATCATGAGAAGGCGAAAGTCTTCAAAGATCTTTCGGTACGTAATACGTTCAATTTAGTTATTATATAATATTGTTAATCTCGGCCTAAAATTTCATAATATATACGATTATAATTTTCTATTTATTTTTCATAGGAACAATTTGACGTGGATCCGACACCGGCTATGTTGAGGCATATCAATCAAACCGCCAACTCCATCTACAAAGATTGGAAGTACAGGCTCCATAAGTACTTCAAAGATGTCGGTCCCGTGCCTCCCCCGGTAGAGCTGCAAGGGGAGAGAGAAGATGAGTGGGAGTGGTTGTGTAACCACTTTGCCGATGAACAATTTAAGGTATTAATTTAATTTTTTTATTTCAATTAAAATAATTGAATTATTTAAATTGTAGTTATTCATTTTTTAATGATTTAATTATGTTGTGTAACAGAAATTCTCCGGTGTCAACAAAGCCAACCGGGGGAAGAAGGAGAAACACCATACTACCGGCGCCAAGCAGTTCATTCAAATTGCCAAGGAGCACAAGGATAAGGGTTCCAAACACCCTTTTATTGATGCAAGCGTAAGCGCGTACGTGACGCCAGGGCTCGATAATGAAGCGAGTCAATGCGGGGTAAGTGATATAAGTGATATGTATATATATGTGCTTTTAATTATAGTAATTATTATTTAAATATGATTACAAAATTATAATAAATTAATTATAATTTTGTAGGCAAGGGCGATAGAGCGTGCGCATGAAGAGTTGGCCAACACTCAGCTTGCGTTCCCAGATGTGCCGCCGGAAGACCTGCCTCCTCTATCCTTAGAGAGCCAAATTGCAATCGCGGATGAGGTCTACGGTCGTAGAGCTGGCAAGGAGGTTAGGCACTTTGGGCCTAGGGTGGTACGAGATTTGTCGACGACCTCCGGCTCATCATCTATGGGAGGTTCGAGGCAGCGGAGAATGAGTCAGGCTGCGGCCGTCGAAGCAGCCATTCAAGAGGCTCGACTGGCACGAGAGGAGAATCGACGGACACAAGAGCAGAATGAGTCAATGCGGCAAAGACTTGACGAACAACAAGCACAAATAGCCCAACTCATCGCGCTCATGAACCAAAATCGAGAAGTATGTCAACCTCCTCCGAACCCACACCCCGACGACAACGACCCGGCTGGAGGCGGAGGACTCGGCCCCGCATCTGCTCCTCCAGTGTATTAGCTAGCACGTAGTATATTATCTCGTTTCTTTACGCATTCCGAACAATATTTTAATTTTTAATTTATGGGTTTTTTCGTATGTACAAATTAATTTACTTTGATTATTTAATAATTATATATATAAGTTATTAATTTTAATATTCAAAATTTAGTTTATTTATTTAATATTAGCATTTTTCATTATTTAAATTAAAATAATAATAAATTAAATTAATAATATTTAATTTCAATTTATTTTTTTAAAAAAATAAAATATTCACTTGGACGACGGAGATTATGTTCTCCGTCGTCCAGGTGCAGAACCCTAAACCTAACCCCTAACCCCTAACCCCTAAACCCTGTCGTTCTCCGTGGCCCAGGTGTTCACCTGGACGACGGAGACTTAGTGTTTCCGTCGTCCAGGTGAACACCTGGGCCACGGACACACGAGCAATGTCCGTGGCCCAGGTGCTCACCTGGACGACGGAAACACTAAGTCTCCGTCGTCCAGGTGAGCACCTGGGCCACGGACATTGCAACCATTATCCGTGGCCCAGGTGTTCACCTGGACGACGGAGACTTAGTGTTTCCGTCGTCCAGGTGAACACCTGGGCCACGGATAATATCCGTGGTCCAAGTTCACTTGGACGACGGAAACACTAAGTCTCCGTCGTCCAGGTTCTTGGACGACAACACTTGGAGCACGGACCTTGGACGACGGAAACTCCGTCGTCCAAGTACTTAGACGACGGAAAAACTCACTTAGACGACGGAAATGGTCCGTGGTCTAAGTGCAGTTTTCTTGTAGTGTATTATCGATCGACTTTAAATGGCCGGTGTCGATCGATCGGGAAAAAAATACAACGGATCGATTAATAATTAATATCGATCGATCGTATTATTAAATAATTTTGCTTAATTTACTAATTTCGTATTAAGTATTAATAATTTCGTATTAATTAACTATTAATAAATATATATATTAAAACACTACACATTTAATTAGTTTACCGGCCGGCATAAATGAAAATTAAATAGATGAACTATATCCGACGAGTTGCATATGATCTCTCGTCGGATATAGTTGAACGCAAACTATATCCGACGACATTCATACGAAATATCGTCGGTTATAGCTTGGGTTCAACTATATCCGACGAGATCACTTAACTCGTCGGATATAGTTTGGCTTTATATCGTATTTGGGTACGATTTGGGGCAAAAACGAAACTACCCCAAACACTACACAGTCGCCTCCTCTCGCCTCCTCTCGATTTTCAGGGCCGTTTAAGTGTTGGAAGCAAGCAATCGAAGGTCACCAAGCTATTCCATCGATCCTCAAGCAAAATCCTCGTCGATTAGTGAAAAAACAGGTTTGAAATCCCTAATTAATTTCAATTTTTCGAATTTTTTGATTTCGGTTGGATTTTACGTTGTGGAATGTGTTGATTGTCAATGTGGATGCATGTATTGATATAGTTGTGGATTTTGTGGGGATTATGCATATATTGAGTTATATAATTAGGAATTAGGAAATTTTAGGTTAAATTCAATTGGATTATATATATTTTTTTATGTTAAATTAGGATTATATTTTTAGTTAAATTTGGATTATAATTTAGGTTAAATTAGGATTAAAATTTAGGTTATATTTGGATTATATTTTAGGTTAAATTAGGTTAAATTTTAGGTTAAATTGTTAATTAGGTTATAATAAAATTTGGATTATATCCTAATTTTATGTTAAATTAGGATTATAATTTATGGAATTTTAGGTTATAATTAAATTTCGATTGTTTTGAATTTTATTCATGAATTGATATATATTGGGATGTACTCGGAAATTTTAGGTTATATGTGGATTGGATTATATGTGGAAAGGATGGATTATTTGGATTATATGGATTGTTTTATATGGATTATTTGGATTATATGGATAGGATTATATGGATTATATGTGGATTATATGGAATTTTAGGTTATATTAGCATGAATTTGGATTATTTGGATTATTGGAATTATTGATATATATATATAGTTAAATTATTGAATTGGATTAATTATATATGTATTGGAAGTTTTATGGAATTATATATTGTTGATTTTTGTGGAATATTTATATATTGAATATATATTGGATTATTGATTTTTAGATGAATTAGGAATTTTTTTTAATTTTAATAATTTTATAGCAACGATGCAATGGTTTAATTGCGGACCTTCCCGAGGGGCCGGGTCGAGTACTTCGAGGGGGAGGTCCAGAGGGAGAGGGAGATCGGGACGATGGGATGAGGGCTCGGGAGCTGGGGATCCTGATGGCACCGGAAGTCGGTCCGCATCAGGATCCACCAGTGTCCCCAACACTTACAGTGTTCCGCTGACCTCTCGACACTGTCGGCTGATGGGCGAGGGACAACCTCAGCAGCAGCAGCTCGAGCCGGCTCGATCCTCAGGCGCGAGGAGGGTTCAGCAGGTCAGTCGCACGCCGGAAATAGATAGTGCGACTCAATCCTCGGTCCGAATGCCGGACATTCATCGCGAGGAGGGTTCCCCCGTCATCTACCAGACAGCTCCTCATTCTTCCGAGGAGGCTGGTGGATCTACTCAGTCCTCGGCGAGGATGCGACTGTGCCCGCCGCCTAAATTATTCTTACCGTTGGAAATCCCAACGATACCTCACGTCGATTCTGACGGGATGCCTATTCCGGGACATCTAGGGTTCATTACCCCGGAGCAGGCATATGCGTATATACCCTTCCCGGCACCTCTCTGGAGTGCAAGGATTCCGGGACAACACACCGACGAATCAGGTAAATATTAATTAGTGATATCTTTTTACTCCCTAATATTTAAATTCAATTAGGTGTTGATGTTTACAAAATCGTCTACATATATATGTGATAGGCGAGATCGTGCCCGGTGCCAAACAGAAGAGAACCAGAGGCCCCGTCGTCGGCAAGTTACTGGACGAAGCCATTCAGGCTGGCGGTGGTGGCCAACTTATGATTCCGACCAGGGATGGAGGGCAGGTGATCGAGGGAAAGGTCACTCGAAAGTACGCGGGGACGACGGGCAGCCTCATACGGGATAGAGTCCCAATGTTGTGGCAAGATTGGAATTCAGTGCCACAAGCCGTCAAACATCAGCTGAATAATGCGTTGTCGGTGAGTTGAATTGTATATTCATTATGAAAATTTTCAATAATAAATTTTTAATATTATTGATATATATATAAATATATGCATTGCAGAGGTGGTTCCGCGTGGATGAAGACATTAGACCCACGTGGGCGGATGAAGTGCATGGGAGCAGGTTTGCAGACGGCCATTTGTTTCAATTTTTTCGTTTCTTTTGATTATGTTCATACAATGTTGTTAGTTACTAACGCTTGATTTTATGGGTATATATAGGTATAAGGAGTGGAAGGCCGAGCTGAAGAACCATTGGAAAAAGTACGGGGACGATCGTGAGGGTACCCCTAGCGAGTTTCGTTATAGGGAGTACGAGTGGCGATGACTTGTGGTTCACTTCAACAACCCGAAATTGAAGGTACGCAACCTTCAATCGATTTAATTTTTGTTTTATCGTACTTCCCGTAAATTATTTGGCTAATGAGTGTTTTTTTATGTTGACTTAATCGCGCAGGCTCTTTCTGAAATCAACGCAAGGAACCGGGCCAAAAACACAACAAATCATCATGCCGGTACCAGATCATACTCGGGTTGGATCGAGGAGGCAGCCAACCACCCAGAAGATGATCCCCTTGTCTATACGATGCAGCACGCGTATCCGCAGAATCCCGAATATGCTGTAAGTGTCCTTATAACAAAATAAACTTATTTCTTATTTATTTAGATTGTTTTTTTAATTAATATTTTATTGTTCTTTATCAATTAGGCGAGAATTCAGGAGGCGATTCCGGAGGTGTTGACTCAAGTGGCGAGAGAGCTCTATCCCGACACCACCGATGCGGAACTCCCGATTGATCAGATTGATCGATCTGATCCGATCGTCAGGGCCAGGATTACGTCAACTGCGATCCCTCCAGTGAAGAACACATTCTACTGCAGGGGTTCCGGAAAATGGGGTCAAGGGCTGCTGAAGCAGACCCCTGAATTCTCTCGCGGATCGGGATCATCATCATCATCTTCGAGGACTAATGAGCTAAACGACCGGCTTCATAGGCAATCAATTGAGATGGAAGCTCAACGGCGTCGGATAGAGGAGATGGAGCAAGCGCAAGCTGCTAAGCAGAATCGGTTGGCCGAACAGCAGCAGCAAATGGGGACATGGATGCAGCAATGTTATGCACAGTTGCAAGTATCTGGAATCCAGATACCTCCCCCGCCCATATTCGATGAGTCACAGCCACAGCCTCAGCCTCAGCCGCAGCCTCAGCCATAGCCACAGCCAGACCAGGACCAACCTACTTATGACGACCCGTTTGACCACATAGACTAAGGACCAGGACCCCCCCTACATTTGAACAATTATCGGTTTCATTTTTATTTTCATTATTTACTACGCATATGTATATAGATTTGAACTATTTCGGTTTTTTATTAATTTATTTATTTACTACGTACTCTAGTTTCAATGGTTGTTGCTTTTCAATTTGAACAATATATAGATAGCGTGATTTTTTGTGAATGCAGGTTTTGGGATGAAACCCAAAACCTGCAAAAATTTTTTTTTATTTTTCCACTATATCCGACGACATGTGTCAATATCGTCGGATATAGTTTTCTCCAGAGTCAACCATTTTGACCATGGAGAAAACTATATCTGACGATGATGTCGTCGGTTATAGTTTAAAACTATGACCGACGCAAAATCGTCGTCGGATATAGTGTATACTTTTTCCAACGGTAACCCTAACTGGTCGTCAGATATAGTATGACCGACGGTCTATTACCGACGCTACTATATCCGACGACACATCGTCGGATATTACTATGACCGACGAGGATCCCAAACAGACCGACGACACCAAGTCGTCGGTCATAGTAATTGTTCCGGTAGTGTATGTTTTGGAGGGTCCTCTAACGCTCCCAAATACAACTTGGTGTACGTTACGCACTCATGCGCAATATATGCTTCAGCGATACACCCTTCGGGGGCAGATTTGTTCATCACATAGTCTTTATAGTCCCCTAATTGTCTGTAAATTGGTAATTACAGATCGAGCATGTTAATTATGCTTATTGCAACAATAAGTTAATAAATAATATTAAAGATCGACATATATATAGCCAGATTCAGAAATGCATTACGTACCTTTCCATAGGATACATCCATGTGTAGTGAACTGGACCAGTAAGCGACAATTGTTCCGGAAGATGGAGCATCAGGTGAGGCATGATGTCGAAAAAGTTTGGAGGAAATATCCTTTCAAATTTGCACATGACAAAAATGATGTCCTGTTGCATTTTCAACAAGTCCGATTTCTTCACTTCTCTCGTGCATAACTTCTGAAAGAATCTTGACAAAGCCACTAACGGCTCCACCACCTCTTTGGGCAGGTACCCTCGAATTAAAACAGGGAAGAGGCGTTGGAGCAATATATGACAGTCATGACTCTTTAGTCCGTACATCTTGTTGTCTTTGAAGTTAACACATCGACTTATATTTCCGGCATAGCCTGAAGGATACCTGACATTACCCATCCAGCCAAAAATTTCACTCTTCTGGGCAGGCTTCACGGTATAAGGAGCTTGTGGCATTTTTTTTCTTCCCATCTCTCAACCACAAATGTTTTCGCAGTCCCATCCTTTTAAGATCAATGCGTGCCTTAGGGCCGTCTTTAGTTTTTCCCTCCCAATTCAACACTGTGTCGACCACACTCTCGCACACATTTTTCTCTATGTGCATGACATCTAAGTAGTGTCTGATCAGCAACTTGGACGAATAAGGAAGTTCCCAAAAAATATTTTTGTGTGTCCAGAATTTATACCTGTCGGGTTTGTCAGGTATTGACGCCACTATCTGCGGATGATTGCTTAGCTGCCCAAAATCGTATTCATTTAGCACTTCTAAGATTTCATCCCCCGTCCATCTCCTCGGCTGCTCACCTGTTTCCACAGTCCCATCAAATGCCTCCATATCCTCCCGAAATGGGTGATCATGTGGAAGCCAACAACGATGTCGCATCTGCACAATCTTCCTGCAATGAGGTCTGCAACACTCAACCGTCATGCACTCTGGACAAGCCCTGTATCCCCTGGTAACGTTGTCCGACAACATCCCGCATGCAGGAAAATCGCTAATGGTGCCAACAAGCATGGCATGCATCTGGAACATCTCATTTTTGAACTTGTCATAAGTGGGATGACCATGCTCACTCAAGTACTTAAGCTCCTCAATCAAGGGTCTCAGATACACATCGAGACACTTTCCTGGATAACCCGGCCTTGGAATGATCATAGTGAGCATATTGTATTCTTTCTTCATGCACATCCATGGAGGAAGGTTGTACGGTACCAAAATAACTGGCCATATACTGTATTGAAGACTCATGTTGCCAAAAGGGTTGAATCCGTCATATGAAAGCCCCAGCCAAACATTTCGAACCTCTGATGCAAAATAAGAAAACTCATTCACCATGTGCTTCCAAGCCTCTCCGTCAGCAGGGTGTATAAGCGTATCACCGTCGGGCAAATTCCTCTCGGCCCACCATCTCATAGGTTCAGCCGTGTGTGCAGACATGAACAACCGTTCTAGCCTATCTATCAGCGGAAAATACCGAAGTATCTTCACAGCTTTCTTGTTTCCGGCAGGAGTCAACTTATACCTATCTGTACCACATACCGGGCATTCATCAAGGGATTCAAGATCATTCCCATAAGCATCTTCACCCCAGAAGAGAACACAATCATATCTACAAGCATGGATTTTGATGTAGGAAAGGCCAAGATGTTTAAGGATCTGTCGCACCTTATGATGAGTGGTAGGAAGACGATGACCGGGGGGCAACAACGAATCAGACCACTTCAGCCAATCATCAACAGCCTTCACACTCATTTTGTTCTCCACTTTGAGCTTCATTACTCCCAAAACACTTTCGAGAACAGTCTTATTACACCCGTTGTACAACGGGGTCTGTTGGAAGGCAATGAGGTTGTTGTACTTGTCCATACCAGCAGTGTTGACAGCTGTAGGCACTTGCTGGACTGGCTCAATATGAGGGAAGTCTCCAACGGCGGGAGGGATATCGATATCCGGTGCTTGAGCAAATATACCGCTCTCATGAGGAAACATATCGTTGATCAACTTTGTTGTTGGATCATTGGATGTACTGCCACTCTCAAAAAATTGTCCGTGATCATGTTGACCAACTGTTGAGCTCTCACCGTGATAAATCCAACATGTGTACTTATCCCAAAACCCGTTTTTCTTCAAGTGCTCCAATACTTTATCGATGTGAAAACAATATCGCTCGCTGCGACACTGACATTTCGTACACGGACAATAATGAATTGTCATCCCTCCACAATTAACCTTCACATATTCTACAAAACTTCTAATTCCACGGTGATATCTTACATCCCATCTTGGAAGACATATCCAACTCTTGTCCATCCTGAAAATTATAACTGCATGTATATATACCCATGATCTTATTAATTCAAATTTCATAGCTAGATATAAATATTTATTATTTTAATTCCCATAATTTTAATATATATATATACACACACACGTACACCCTAACTATATATATATATAATCGATCACAAAAATCTAAATATATATATATAACGTTAACCATGCACGTACGTACACGTACGTACTAGCTAGCTAGCTAGTGTACATTTAATCCTATATATATATAATAATCACAATATATATAATGCAATATATTAATTAAATAAATTAATCACCCTAGCTAGCTAGCTAGCTAGTTATTGCTATATATATATATTCACAATAATCAAATTAAAATTAACAACAATTAATATATATTTACGATCAATCACGCGTACGTACTCTAAATCAGCCATCGATCAATTACTCAAACTCAAGAATCAATTAATTAATTAACTCGATCGATCGATCAATATATATATATATATTCAAAATCAATTAATATCGATCGATCTATATATTCAACAAATTAAGCATTAATACATGCATGCACAACACATATATATATTAATTAAGCACGACGTACCTATATATATATAATGCGCATGAATCATCACGAACTCATTCTCGACATCACCCAAAGATCGATTTCAGAGCATTCTCAGAAAAAATGGAAAGTTTTTTGAATGACAGATCGAGCTGCTGCCCAGATCTGAAATAAGAAACTATAACCGACGATATGAAAAAATCGTTGGTAATAGTAAAAAAAATCGTCGGACATAGTCAAAAACTATGACCGACGAGTTTCCGGCGACTATAACCGACGACAAGAAAATCTCGACGGTCTAAAAACTATAACCCACGAGAAAATCCTGTCGTCGGTTATAGTTTACTATAACCGACGAGATCCCTTCTCGTCGGTCGTTCTTTGAGGACCTCGTCGGATATAGTACTTCTTCTGGTAGTGACTCATCAATATTCCGGGTGTTGTATGCTTTCAAATATTTGAAGTTCTATGATTACGTTCCACTAGTTGTGAACGATATGTTATTCATTATGATGCCTCCTTCGGTTGTGGATCCTATTGAGGATCAATCGACGCGCGTCTGGTTGTCTGATGCCTCCTTCGGTTGTGGATCCTATGGATTTGGATGAGTATTCTGAGTTTAGAGAGTTGTGTGGCATGGTTTGCCTGGTTGTGTGTATGAGCGTCTGCATGTTGCCTCAGAGCTGAGAATTATGACATCTGATGTTTGCCTGAGTCAGATCAGTGTATTTGGTGGGCTGGTATTGTGTGAGTTCCGGTTGCGACTCCATGGCCTACATTCAGGGTGTTGTTTATACGGTAATGGTTTATCAGGCTACCCAACAATCGAATGAGGAGTGTTTACCCACCTGAGGCAGAGATGCATTGTTTAGATGTTTGTTTCCGTTTGCACGTGTATTGTGGCTTCAGAGGAAGCAGTGCACGAGGTTCGAGATGAGTTTGAACCTGAGCATCAGAGAGAGTCTGATTGATGTGCCTCGAGACATCCGTGAGGAGCTTAGTGTGTTGCACTCAGTGGCGAGGCTATTGTGAGGGAAAGATGTACGCGGTTTTCGATGCAATGGTTTGAGGAAAGTGGACTTCGTCGAGATTTTGATGAGATTGAGTTCAGGCACTTCGAAATCAGTGACTTCATCAGGTTGTGGCCTTATCGATTATGTTGTGGGCCATCAGATCAAAGCAGATGATTCGTTTGGCGATGACGGAGATCACAGTGTAGCGGACTTGCTCCTGTGGCACGAGTTTGGGCGATCGTTGGTGATCCTTTCACGCAGCAGGTGTTGCGGTGACTTGTGTTCGTGGAGCACTTTCAGTCGCCATTGTTGTGACCAGGAGGGTCACGTTACGAGGGAGCACCCTTAGCCAGCTGTGTTTGAGGTTCGACAGCTCAGAGTTTACGAGGAGATCCTCATGTTGTTCCTGAAGTCTGATTAATGTACCCTTTTGACGAGTTATTCAGCAAGTCGCATTTGATGTGGGCGGCTAATTGGGCATGTTGGAGTTTGTGCCATGACCTTGTCTGAGAACAGACATTTCTCCGAAGTTACTGTTGCTTGATATCCGTGGTGATTGTACCTGCATCTCCACTTCCGAGGTCTTGGAGAGTACTGCATCCATCCGGAGGTTGTGAGATCCTTGTTGGAGGTTATGCGTTAGCTGCGGATCTGTATAGCTGGACACCGTGGTTTTGAGGTGACTATAAGTATGGACTTACTGACGATGCATTTGGCTGTGCTCGTGTGCCTCGAGAAGGAGGTTGTGTTTCGACAACCAGATTTCCCCGAGATGCTGTTTCGTGGTGATGGTCGAGCGGTTGGTTGAGACGAGTTGTGTTGCTTGCTTAGCTCATGTTGTGGATACTACGGTTGTTGTACCCGAAATTGGTGACATTGTGGTGGTTCCCGAGTTTCCAGGTGTTGTTCCGGAGGAGTTTCCAGGTGTTTCTCCTGTTCGGGAGATCGACTACACTATTGAGCTTGTACCGGGCGCTGGACTCATTTTACAGGCATTTTGTCGTTCGGAGCCAGCGAAGCTGATGGAGCTATAGTTTCGACTCCAGGAGTTGCTGGAGGAGATTTCAGGAGATTTCATGCGACCCCGCATATTTGCGTGATGTGCTCTTGCATTGTTTGTGTGGTTGTTGGATGATTTGACGTGGTGGTGCATTGACTACCGGACTGGCGAGTGGTTTTTTCAGCTCGCGAAAGCTTCAGTCTTGTCGAAGATTGATTTCGGGTCCGGATACCATCAGTTGAGGTTTGATGAGTCAGATGTGTTTGGACAGCTTTCGGATCTCGGTGTGGGCATCAGGAGTTCTTGGTCACGCTTTTGGTTGACCAATGCCCCGTAGATCGTGTGGACTTGATGGACCATGTGTTCAGACGATTCTGGACGAGTTGCGGTCATATTCGTCGACAATATCTTGATTCACTCCAGGAGTGAGGGTCAGTACCTGAAGCAGTTGCAAGCGGTTTCGCGGACCTTGCGAGACGATCAGGTGTATGCGAAGTTCAGTCAGTATGAGTTTTGGTTGATTAGCGAGAAGATTTTGGGCTGTGTGATGTTATTCGAGGGAGTGGGCGTGGATCCTGACCAGTTTGAAGCCGTGTTGATTTGGGGATTGCCCTACCATTATTCTAGAGATCAGGGGTCTCTTGGGTTTAGCAGGCTACTATCGGTGTATTGTGCAGGATTTTCTCGGATTGCCACTCTACTTTCCGGATTGACGAAGAAGGTGTCAAGTTCGTGTGGTTCGATGCACGCGAGGAGAGTTACTTACTCCTGCATGATGGTTGACCGTTGCTTCGGTTTTGACCTAACCTGACGACCGCGACGAGTTTGTGGGTTACGGCGATGCATCGAGGTTTTGGTTTGGTTGTGTATTGATGCTGTGTAGCAGAGCGGTGGCTCATGGTTCTAGGCAGTGGAACTTTGTGTAGTTGCATATCCTGTGTATTTGGATGTAGCTGTATTTATGTTAGCATTGAAGAGTTCGAGATACTACTGCTATGGCGTGCAACAAGGTGTAGGACGTACACTGCTCACTTGAGTTTCATCCACTTGCGTTTTCGGCCAGATTTGGGCTTGAGGCAGTGTCGATGGATGGAGTCGACTAACGACTATGGCTGCACCTTTGAATTTGTTCGGGAAAGGCTAGAGGTTGTACTTTGACCATCCGTCTGGGATGATGTTGCTGATGCATTCAGTCGAAAATCAGGAGCTTCAGTGTTTCATGTGTGTATGTGGCTCGAGTTTCCATGTTAGCCGAGTTGTGGGCTACGAGAGCTGAGTTTGAGTGTGATGATGTTGATACACGACTTTGCAAGCACTAAATGAACACTTAACACTTAACAAAAACGCATAAACAATTAAAACCCTTTGGTGTAGATGTAGCATTGATAAGTATGGATCGTTCTTAACCGGGGATTGAGGGTGCATGCATATTTACGCTATGGTTTAAAAGGGCGGTTTGAAAAGGTTGTTTTGTACTCTACGAAATTAAACACTAAAACATGGCATAGCAAACACATCGAGAAATCCTAGGTTCTAACATGCTTCACTCATAGACAAGTAGAAAACAAATAAGAACAAAGAATCCTAAACATGCTTACTAGACCGAAAATAAACCTAAGCTATTATTTACATGTGATCGACTCATCTAAAATTACCCTTGCTCCTTCGTAACCTGCAATCAAACAATGTCAATCGAAATCCTAACTTCTTAATTTCACATAACACATGTTTACACTTAATTCTCGTGCTCGGGATTGCCCTATACACATACCATTGATCTAGACTCGGGATTGCCCTATATCTAAGCCAAAGCATTACGATTAGATAAACATGCATCATAGAACTTTAAGAAACTAGAACACATGGAAGACAATTGAAATCAAAAAAAGTGCAGAAAACTGAAATACTAAAGACCAATCCTTAAACACAAGAGTTCATACAAAAAGGGGTTACAATGTAAAGAGAAATCGAGTTACACTTTTTGACTCCTCGGGATTGCCCTATAGAGCTTGAGGTGTAGCCGACTCTACTTTGGTGGAGGAGACACTCGGGATTGCCCTATATGTCGATGGAGGCAGTTTGGAGGCGGTAGGATGGTGTAATCTTCTTCTTGTATGGCATCTTGGGTTCTTGGAGAGGGAGTAGTGTTTAGGCTGAGCTTAGGCGTCTAGAATGGGTGATGAGAATGAATGAGTCGAGCTCCCCTTTATATAGGAGAAGAGTAGGGTTTTTCCTACCAAAACAAGACTTTCCTTATGTACCCGGGCAAATCTGACAGTCTGTCTTCAAATGCGTTTTCCCGGAGTTTCAGATCTTGGAAAATTCCGATTCTTGTTTCATTGGAAATCTTATTCAAAAGGCTATACAATACATATAAGGAACGCCATATTTGGAATTGAATTGGATTTACTACGGATTTTAGAAGTTAAGTGACCTGGCTGCCCTGTTTTCTTCTTCTTCAAGGAAAAGAAAATCTTCATATCTTCAAATCTTGCATTCCTTATTCCCTAATAATTCTTGGCCGAATATACCATATTCTTGGACATATTTTGGCCCTCAAATCAGGTATTTATCTTCATGGAATATCCTCCAAAATTCGTCCATTATATGCTCCATATATTCCGCCATATTTGCTCTTTCCTGGGTCGCGCAGGAGAAATGTCTTCATCTTTTTGTCCACCATTTTTGTATCCATTTCTTTTGGCATTTGGTCTTCAATTCTTGACACCATGTGGGAAAGCATTTTAGTAACCATTTGAAGACCATTCCTCGGACCATTTCTTCTCCGAAATTAGGAACTTCCTCCTTAGCACGCTTTTAGCTCCAAAACGCCTCCTTTATTATTTTCTCCTTTATTTCTACCTAAAAGCATAAAGTAAGTAAGAAATGATAGTACTAAGGTCAAAACAAAGCTAAATGTAAAGAGAAAGACGTTAAGAATCAAGCATAAAATGCGTAGATCAAATTCCCCCACACTTAGACTTTGCTAGTCCCTAGCAAAAACTAAATAAAAGAAAGACTAAAAATATAAAACCAACGTTAGAGCTAGCCTCCACGTTGAACAAATTCCATGGACTCAAATAAATAAAAACAACTTCTAAGCCCTTAGCACAATTTGTCTCAGAAATTTTCTTACGTATATGGCGATGGAGTCACAAGATTTCATAGTGAAAAGTTCAAAAATTTTCGAGAGATAAGAGAAATATGATCATGTCATGAACAAGTAGGACTTGGAGAAAACAATGGTGAAGTTAAAGCTATGCATGTTTCGAAAAAGTTTAAATTAATCTCACATGGATGCTCTCATCATATTTTCACTCATGAAAAGAGGTTTACTCAAAATGTATATGTATTGCATCGAAATACCTCATAATTACTTGCACAAATGAACCAAACCATATGCTTACTCATGTAACTTACTCAACCAATTGAAGGCTACTCATCTTAAGGATCATAAAGGACTTTAGAAAGGTTGTAATGAGGCTAAGGCTAAGGCATTCGAAATTTAGATAAGTGGTGGTGTAAAAACGTTCCAAAGACTTAGTTTAGCACTTAGAATTCTTCAAATTCGTGGCTCATCCTTTCTACACTTCTTTTTGTGTCAAACTTCAAGATCGGGGGCCAATTTTCATCTTTTTGGGCCCTAACTTCATTCTCAACTTCCTTTGAGCTTTATGAACAGGACAAATGCCATATTTCTTCACTTTTTGGGCCTTCAATTCGTAGTAATCTCCAAATTCATAAGTATAGGGGACATTAATCCAAACTTATACAATCTAAACACAATGCCTCGAGATCTTTATACATTTTTCTTCTTTTTCTTTTTTATGTCGAAAATTTTGGCGTTCAAATACAAAATTTGTTGGACAAGTCTATCCATATACACACATCTTTTCATCATATTCACGCCACTTTCATTGTGCTAGCTTCGAAATTCTTCACCAAGTCTTTTAGAACAAGGGTAGGAACTCTACACTAGGCTAAGTGTTTAGATATAATGTGGTAATGAAAGAAAGGCTTAACGTAGGCACAAAGGGGTAATCTAAGGGTGTCGCAACTCGTGCGCAATGGGACACAAGGCCATTTGGTTTAAGTGGTGGTACCCTAATTTGCCTTTAATCATATCCAAAATCAGAGCATATATCAACTTAAAAGCGTTGTAAATATACATGAGTAAGTTCTAGTAATCTCTAGTTCATTAAAATCTATGGCAAGTAATTAGATGAAGCATGTTTTGTTTTTGAGAGCCATATGCACGAAATTCACTCTCAAATGAAGTAATGTAGGCTCAAAAACTCACTTTTAGGTTTGTATGATTTAAAACTTATTCTAACATGCGAGATCTGTACCAAGTTTAATCAAACCATATCCACTACATGTTATGACAATCAAAATATCTCACTTATCACAAGAAATCAGTTTAGTGCTTATTCACCGCCATATGTATTCTTTTCGGTCCATTTTCATCATAGACTAACTAAGGGTATCCTAAAAATGAAAAAGACTCTTTAAAAATATTTAGTTAAACAAAAAGACACCAACTAAATTTTTTTAGGGCATCATCCGCCGGAAAGTTTCATTGTTCGTCCGATTTTGAAATTTTACAACTCAAATAAAGTTGTAAACCCCTCCCCCACACTTAAACTCTACATTGTCCTCAATGTATTTAAGGGAATCATAGAATTTTGTATGAAGGGGGAGACCTACGAAAATTTTAGCTAAGGAAAGTAAATAAACAACGAAATTAAAAAGATAAGGGAGGAGAGAACAAAGCCTTGGCGATTTCCTCCATTGGATTGCCTCCCAACAAGCGCTTGTTTTTTTAACGTCTTACAGCCTAGACGTGATAGTTCTTCATGTGTGTGAGATGGCTGGATCTTTTAGCTTATCTTCTTCACAACTTCCATCATCGGTGGATGGAGTCTTCTTTGAGCTTCTCTCGAAGGTTTAGCCCCATATTCGAGTAGAATTCGATGCACGCAAGTGGCCGGATTGATGCCTTTGATGTCGGCAAGGGTCCATCCAATTGCTGTTTTATAACGTTTGAGCATGTTGATGAGTTTGCCCTCTTGTTCTTCCTCCAATGATGATGAAATGATAACCAGCAAAGTGTCATTCTCTCCCAAGTAAGCATACTTCAAATGAGCCGGTAACACTTTGAGTTCTAACTCCGGTGCCTTAATTACTGATGGAACAAGCTTGTTTTCTCCATAGGCCAACGGAATTGGAGGTGGCCTATTTGCAATCCGTGGAGCCTCATTGAGTGCCATAGCCATCTCGAGAATTCTAGGCTCCAATATCTCGATAAGTGCATCAAAAAGGGCTTCATCCCTGAGTCGAGTCAGCCCCGCTCCTTCTTGAATGGCAATGTTGAGCACATCATCTCCAATGGTGTCTAAGTGTTGTTGAGCTGCCTCTTCTACCATATCCATCGAAAAGATGGCATTTACACTTGCCGTGGGAACCTTCATGGCATCTAATATGTTGAATTCAATCTTTTCTCCGTCAATCTCCATGGAAAACATTCCCTCGAAAATATCTATCTTCGTTCTTGCAGTCCTCATGAAAGGTCGTCCAAGAAGCAATGGCGTAGTGTTCAAAGGACTCTCCTCCATGTCAACAATGTAGAAATCCGCTGGAAAAATCAGGTTATTGACTTGCACAAGAACATCTTCAACGTATCCCCTAGGATACTTATGCGAACGGTCGGCTAGTTGAATGATGACGTTGTCTTGTTTGAGCTCACCTAGATCCATAGATGCATATAAGTAATAAGGCATTACGTTGATGGATGCACCAAGGTCTAGCATAAAATCTTCGAATTTGTTGTCACCAATCACGCAAGGAACAGAAAAGCTCCCCGGATCCTTCAATTTGGGGGGGGGGGGGGGGTAACCGACGCTGTAAAACCGCTGAAACGGTTGCATTCACCTTCACAACCTCCTTCGCTCTCGTTTGCCTCCTTTGGGTGCATAACTCTTTGAGAAATTTTGCATAGATAGGCACTTGCTTTATGCACTCGATCAAGGGCAAATTTACTTGCACCTTCCGAAAGATGTCCAAAATGTCTTCGTATTGATCATCTTTCTTAGATTTCGTCAACCTATGTGGGAATGGTGCACGAGCAAACGAAGCATTAGTATTAACCAAACTTGAAGGGATAGAGTTAATACCATTGTTTGGGGCAGATTGTGATGATGAGGGTTGTGCCTTAGTGGCGTGAGGAGCCACTTTCTTCTTCTTCTCGGCATCTCTAGTAGCCGGATCTTTTTCTAAGTCCTCCTCCTCAAAATAGTGTTAGTATCAAAAGAATATACAAGTAATGCAAGACACTAACCAAAAACGTTGAAAATTAAAAGAAAGCAATAAAAACACACAAAATCACACCAAAACAAATCACACGAAGAAAAACAAACCAAAAACACACCAAAAACACACGAAAGCTGTAAAACACTAAGTTAAGACACTTCAAGAATTGTAAACGTGAATGCAAGGCTTTAGACTCCCTAAAATGAATGCAAAGTTGATAGAATAAGTTAAGACTCAATTTACACGTTTTCTGCAAAATTAGGCATATTTACAATGCAAAGATTTAGAAACATATATATATATATACAAGTAGAGTAATGCAAGCACACCACGTTTCATTCAAATTCATGCTCAAAACAATTAAATCGTCATTCAAATGCATCAAACAAGAACCTAAGTGAAATATGAAGTGAATGCATAAGAGAAAATGTTAGAACCTGCAGAAAACACACAAAGTTACGTGCTAAATACATGATGCAAACGTGACCTTACGTTTGGCCTCATGTCCCTAACTTCACTTAGGTTAGGGTACCCGATGATGAAATCCGAGCATCACAAAGCCGCCGGCAGGTTGTGCAAGCTATATGCAACGTGGTTAATTCTTTACAAATTAGAATGCACACGAAATTTACAAGTAATATGCACAAGTATTTTGTTCATTGAGTTTCGCCTTCAATTTAAAGAGAATACGTTCATTTAGCCTTTAGGTCTTTCATTGGACGTGTGACCCGCGCGATAAAATGTACATTCTCAATCGATCGGCCTTGGTTCAATCGAAAAACATGGCCAGTTGGGGATAGAGATAACGCGAGAGGCAGGACTAATTTCGACGATGCATCCCGAGGCTTACCGATCATGGAAAGTAGATTTAGTCCTTGTCTTCTTTGGGCAACTTTAATAAGCTTGGCCAGTTGGCAAGAGAGACCACGAGAGGTAGGACCGATTTGAGATCTCGGATCCAAAACCCATCATAGAAACCGTCACCTTCTAGACACCAAGTAACCAAAGATTTCTTACTCAAAGACAAGTATTCATCCACTCACCGGATCATTGGTATATACTCCATTGATGCAAGTCTTTTTTAGATCCAGAACCTGTCACCAGTCATAACCCGTTCTAGACACCATGTCCGACATTCAGCCAAAATTTCGAGAAAGACATTCCCTCAAGTTCTTTGCAAACTCCGCCCTCGACCTTATGTCCATAACTTCACTTAGGTTATGGTGTGCGGTGATGAAATCCACACATCACAAGGGGTTAAGGAGATAAGAAAGAAAAAGAGGCGCCATCTATTCCAATGAGTGAGACTTAATCGCCCAAACTTGCGTACTCAATGCAAATCGAAGACTTCCTTTAATATGTACCTATTTACATGGCTGCAAAAAAAAAGTTAGAATGGAACGTATTATGAACATGTATAAAAATTTTCGACACTTTACATATACATATACACACTTATTTACACATATTCACATATTTACAAGCATAAACACACAATTCTTTACAATCCCCGGCAACGGCGCCAAAATTGATACACGACTTAGCAAGCACTAAATGAACACTTAAAACTTAACAAAAACGCATAAACAATTAAAACCCTTTGGTGTAGATGTAGCATTGATAAGTAGGGATCGTTCTTAACCGGGGATTGATGGTGCATGCATATTTACGCTATGGTTTAAAAGGGGGGTTTGAAAAGGTTGTTTTGTACTCTACGAAATTAAACACTAAAACATGGCATAGCAAACACATCGAGAAATCCTAGGTTCTAACATGCTTCACTCATAGACAAGTAGAAAACAAATAAGAACAAAGAATCCTAAACATGCTTACTAGACCGAAAATAAACCTAAGCTATTATTTACATGTGATCGACTCATCTAAACTTACCATTGCTCCTTCGTAACCTGCAATCAAACAATGTCAATCGAAATCCTAACTTCTTAATTTCACATAACACATGTTTACACTTAATTCTCGTGCTCGGGATTGCCCTATACACATACCATTGATCTAGACTCGGGATTGCCCTATATCTAAGCCAAAGCATTACGATTAGATAAACATGCATCATAGAACTGTAAGAAACTAGAACACATGGAAGACAATTGAAATAAAAAAAAGTGCAGAAAACCGAAATACTAAAGACCAATCCTTAAACACAAGAGTTCATACAAAAAGGGGTTACAATGTAAAGAGAAATCGAGTTACACTTTTTGACTCCTCGTGATTGCCCTATAGAGCTTGAGGTGTAGCCGACTCTACTTTGGTGGAGGAGACACTCGGGATTGCCCTATATGTCGATGGAGGCAGTTTGGAGGCGGTAGGATGGTGTAACCTTCTTCTTGTATGGCGTCTTGGGTTCTTGGAGAGGGAGTAGTGTTTAGGCTGAGCTTGGGCGTCTAGAATGGGTGATGAGAATGAATGAGTCGAGCTCCCCTTTATATAGGAGAAGAGTAGGGTTTTTCCTACCAAAACAAGACTTTCCTTATGTACCCGGGCAAATCTGACAGTCTGTCTTCAAATGCGTTTTCCCGGAGTTTCAGATCTTGGAAAATTCCGATTCTTGTTTCATTGGAAAGCTTATTCAAAAGGCTACAAAATACATATAAGGAACGCCATATCTGAAATTGAATTGGATTTACTACGTATTTTAGAAGTTAAGTGACCTGGCTGCCCTGTTTTCTTCTTCTTCAAGGAAAAGAAAATCTTCATATCTTCAAATCTTGCATTCCTTATTCCCTAATAATTCTTGGCCGAATATACCATATTCTTGGACATATTTTGGCCCTCAAATAAGGTATTTATCTTCATGGAATATCCTCCAAAATTCGTCCATTATATGCTCCATATATTCCGCCATATTTGCTCTTTCCTGGGTCGCGCAGGAGAAATGTCTTCATCTTTGTGTCCACCATTTTGGTATCCATTTCTTTTGGCATTTGGTCTTCAATTCTTGACACCATGTGGGAAAGCATTTTAGTAACCATTTGAAGACCATTCCTCGGACCATTTCTTCTCCGAAATTAGGAACTTCCTCCTTAGCACGCTTTTAGCTCCAAAACGCCTCCTTTATTATTTTCTCCTTTATTTCTACCTAAAAGCATAAAGTAAGTAAGAAATGATAGTACTAAGGTCAAAACAAAGCTAAATGTAAAGATAAAGACGTTAAGAATCAAGCATAAAATGCGTAGATCAGATGTTGAGGCTCGTGATTTTGCGCGTGTTTGGCGCTAGTGGTACGGAGATGTGTCAGATACTTCGAGTTTACTACTCGTGACGCTGCATGAAGAGCAATGTAGCAGCTTGTGTGTGCAGGTGCCGCATTTGTCGGCAGGCGATGGCAGCGAGGCAGAGACTTGCCGAGAAGTGTCAGCCATTTGAGATTTCCGGTTAAACGTGGCGATTGTTGCTGTGATTGTGTGTGTTTGTATGCACTTCGGCTTGTGGTACCAGTTGTCAGGCCATTGTGGATCATTTGATGAACTCAGCACATTTCCTTGTACCTTTCGGGAAAGGATTTCAGTGGCAGGCTGGCATAGCTGTGATTGGCGGAGGTTGTCCATTCCCACGGTGTACCTGTGTCCCAGTTCGCTGATCGAGATGATCAGCTACAACTGGGTGTTGGCGAGGTTTGCAGCGAGTATTGGGGACCAGATTACAGTTTAGTACCAGTTCTTATCCTCAGATTGGCGAGCGATCTTTGAGGACTATTCAGACCTTGGAGGGCATAGTGTGGACCTCAGTATTGCAGTTCTGACGGATTTGGGACCAGCAGTTTCACTTGTTCGAGATTGCATGCAATACCAATTTGTTGACCACTATGATTACGATGTTACGTGATGTCGTTTCGAAGGACGATGTTATACTCCATTGTGCTGGAGAGCGAGTTTGGTTTGAGTTTGAGTTGATGTTTGATTCTGATTTTGTGGAATGTGCTACCATAGACTGTCTGATTGCGGAAATGGGTTGATAATTGCTCGAGTTCGATGTTTGAGCTGTGTTGATATGAGTGTGTTGAGTTGTGATTTACCATGTTGTTTTGATCCGTATGTGGTCATAGGCGAGTTTGTGTTATGCCGTATAGTTCGGCATTGCCTATAGTGTTGGCTTTTATGTGTGTTGTGTTCCGTGTGGCGGAACTACGTTTCAGATTTATTGCGGGTTGTGTACCCTATCTGTTCCTTATGCAGGAACACTTGGCTATTGTGTGTGGAGCCAGTTCAGAATTGAGATTAGAGAGTACAGGGATTTCAGCATGAAGTTATCTCCAATCGTGGAGTCCGTTGTCAGAGTTGTTCAGTTGAGGTTGCCGTTGTAGAGTTGAGCAGTATGCAGAGGCAGTGTTCCTACCTTTAGTCCGCAGACTTGGAAATTTCGAGGTCAAAATTTTTCTAAGGGGGGTGGATTTGTGACTACCCGGACCAGAATCAGCAGTGTGATCAGCTGTATACGTGAGTTACTGCGTTGTCGCAGAATTCCGACAGTATTTGAACCGCCAGGTTTGATAACGACTTAATTATTGGCCGAGAATTGGAGCTAGGTCTCTTCTCGAGAGTCATTGTATGTGTGATTTCGAGTTCGTGGGCTGTTCCGGATCGTCATTTGGACGACCGAGGAATTAATTATGAATATTTGAAGTTTGGGTTTTAAATGTGGACTTCTTCACGACTAAATTACCGGACGAGAATTTGGTTTCCGCTTCTTCATGGAAGTTGTTCAGAATTTAATTTCTAGCTTGTGGGAACTTCCGGAGCATGATTTTGAGTTACGAAGATTTAGTTGTAATTATTACCGATTGTGGATTGTTTAGTTGATTTAAATGTGCGTTTGGTTGAACAGTTGACTTTTTATCGGTTTGGTCGATGTGTTTGACTTCGGGTGATAATTGAAGAACATGTCGAGACGAGTTTGTGGCCGCGAGAATTATCGGAATCAGAGTTACGACGCGAGAGTTACGGATATTCAAAGTTCGTCGAAATGGATAATTACAGGTTTCCTTTTTGGGAAAGATATAAATAGTAACTTACCATATTGGGAAAGTCAACATGGTTCATTTATTGGTTGACCGGTCAAACATGGAGGAGGAGGAGATTCACGACGGAGCCACGGCTCGCCGTCGGCATGGTGAATTTCGGCCACCCCCGAGCCCGAAACCAGTCCCAATCAATTCGCCTCGGTGTTCCGAGTGGGTTTCCGGCCACCCCTCACGGCGAGGGTGGCTGTAGAGGGGAGATTTTCTGGCGAAAAAGTTGAAGAAATTAGGTGAATTCGGGTTCCACAATTTTGGTTCAATTGAGCTGCGATTTGGACTGGGTTTTGTAGCCCTCTTCACCTTGATTCTAACCATATAGGTATGGTGATCTAATTTTGCTTATGTGTGGAGAATTTTGAATGTGAAATTTGTGTTCCAATTCGGTTTTGCTTGAAATTGGATGAGTTAGAGATTGAATTGGCCCTTGTTGCAGTTAGGAAAGTTGCTCAGTGCATGATTTTGAGTGGAATAGGGGTTGCTCCGCCGGAGGATTTTCATTTTGGCAGCGGCGCCGCCGTGGACGGTGGTCAGCGGCGGCGGTCAACGGTCAACGGTTTGACTTTTTGGATTTTCAACAAGTTGCATGTCATTTGACTCGAAATCGCGCCCCGATCGCAGTAAGGAGGTTCATTTTTCGAGTTGAGCATCCAAAAATATAGCGAGGTATTGAGATGTGATTTCCGGATTTCCGACAGTTTGTTGTAATCGGATTTCGTGTTTCCGAGGACGGTGGTTTCTCGTGATTTGTCTTGTATTGTCGGATTATGACTTTGAATAATGGACTTTGTGAATATTCAGGGGTTCGTGATCGTTGTTTTGGCGAGAGACTTTCCGCCAGATCATGGGTTAACGTGATACGCGTTACGCCAGTCTGTGAGTGGACAATTTCTTTTCACGGAATTCTTGCGAGTCTTTTATATGATTTATGAACTTGAGCATGCGTATTGAGATTACGGATTACATGAGCATGTGTTTTTACGATTATACTTATACAGATATACGTATACGAGTATATATACACTTATATGCTGTTTCATGCATTTGCATCAAACTGTTTATGATTTGGTTTACACAGAGTACAGTCTTGGTTACGTTGTTGTATCGATACACTTGCCTCTCGGCTGATCCCCGATGGTAGGCCATACCAGGAGGGGCGTATCCCCGACTGACCGGTGAGGGGCGTTTCCCCAGATCCGAGGCCATTTCTGGCTAGAATCACGTGGAAGTCAGGGACTCCGTGGTTCTGACTGTACTAGCACGGTGTGTGTCCATAAATGACCCCGTGGGATATTTACTTGCATGCTCAATACGCTGGAGGATTATGGTTTTACCTCGTGTACTATGTTGTTTTATTTACCTGGACTCGCATATGTTATTTTAAACATATATATTAACTGGTGAAAGACATTTATTTTCGTCCACTCACTCTAACGTGTTTATTATCTTTCCCCTGGGCTTTTCGGTTTCCGTGCCCAGTTTGCAATTCAGGCTCTGGTGTCGCACGTCGTGGTCGGAGGCATAGTGCTCGAGCTACCTTGTTTCTTCCAGTAGGTTTATTGTTCTACCTACTGTGGTATACGTATATGATTATACATTAGAGGTCGCTCTGAGTATTCTGTTGTGTATACTATATGATTTTACTCTGGATTTTAGTAAAGTACTATTATATTTATTGTTTTACTTTACTGTTGATATATTGAGAAATCCGGATGGGATTGGTGCCCACGGTTTGATTTTTGTGGCATAGGATGAAGTGTATTTTACGCTTGCAGGTAATGGTAATTCTACGTTAGTAACGAAACTCCGCCAAAATTTCTGTGGTTTTTGTTTGTTCGTGTTTTCGAAGGGGTTCGATTCCGGTTTAGGGAGCTAAATCGGGGTTGGGTCCTTTCACATATTATATGCTCCCTATTAAAAAATCTAAGTCTTTAACTGATTAACGTGCATGATCATTTAACTGATTTGTATATTCGGTGATTTCTTGAAGTTGGATGAGCTGGCAGGCGGATATTCCTCTTCGTACTAGTAGTAGGGAAATCTTCTTCTTTCCATATCTTGCATTCCTTCTTCTCCAAGTTGATTTGGCCAAATATACCATATCTTGTGCATATATTTTGATCTTCAAATTAGGCAAAATCTAGATACACTTGATATTCTTGATACACATTATTTTCGGCCACATCTTCTTTCTTGATTCGCCACCATTTTGATCTTTCCTAGCCCGAGCAGAAGAAATGTCTTCATTTTTCATTTGCACCATTTGAAACCATATTCATTTGTCATTTGGGTTGCTAATTCTTGACACCATTTGGGAAACCATTTTTGTGCACCCTTTTGGTAACTTTTGCGAAGACCATTTCTGAATCATTTTGCACGTTTCGGAACATCCCGCCATGTCATTCCTAGTTGATTTAGGAAACTTCATTTTTCAGCTCCGCGAAACTTCTGGAATCTCAAGCCAATCTTATTCCTAAGTCAAGTAGGAATCCTAGTCAAAGTAGGAAAATGCCATTTTCCCTAGTCGAAATAGGAAACCTCAGTTTGCCACGTTTTAAGCTCATTTACACCTCTTTTATTCATCTTCTTTATTAAAAACATATAAAAAAAAATAAAGTAAGTAAGAATATAGAATATTAAGGTCAAAACAAAGCTAAATATCAAGACAGAGACGTTAAGAATCAAGCATAAAATGCGTAGATCACCTTTCCACTGATTTCCGTAAAATAATGCGAGTTCAAAATCGTAAAGTTGAAATGAAATGGAGGTGATCGCCCAAGTTTTTTGCCTAACCTGAGTCAACAATCTGTAAGAAAATATAAGTAATGGGTCAGACGAGGTGTTTGTCCTAACCTCCTTTGACTGGACAATCCGGTGATCAGCTGAACAGTTAGTGCATCGATGCAACTAACTAATGCCATCACAAATAAAAATCTCATAAATAAATATGCTCTGAAATATATTGTAAAGCATACTGATAAAATATGAAGAACTCGTTACGACTGTAAAAGTAAAAGATCCACTCACAAGTCTGCGACTACTGCTGGGGTCCAGAGGAAATCCCATCACTACTAGGGTCGCGATCACGATGTCTTGTTGTTGGAAGATTTATACCCCCACAGTTAGTGAGCTATTGGCTAACTCATAAGTGCAAGAACGATATTCGCCCGCAAGTATCCGGGGACCAGTAATAGTATAGAAAGGAAATCGAGTGTCGAACCCACGAGGATTAAGCACTTAGACTCCTTAACTTGGAATTGAAAGCACAAAGACTATGGACACTCTAAACACTAGCTTGACACAAGAACTAAAGAAAGATGAAAGTGTATCTCACCATACCAAGTCCTTTGGAGACGTGGCATAGCGAAGGATGATGACATAAAAGTGAGCGATTAACGAGTTAGTTGATGGTTGATTGATTACACTAAATGCGAAAACTAAAAGACACAAATTCAATATAAGGGAAAGTAGGTCAACTAGGGAGATTCCCACTAACTATATGATGCACCAAACAATATCCTGGTTTAGATTAAGTCCGTTCACGAGAATGAATATCCAAGTCATGACCTTGTGAGTCACGGTTGGTTTTAAATCTAAGCTCCTAGGCCATTACGGGCTTGAGGCTACTTAAACCCAACATTGAAGAATATCGTGAAGTGGAACCAAGACCTAAGATATTTAGACTTGAATCCCAATAGTATGTCACGTTGTGAAGTCAACAAGTAAATTGCATGATAGATGTGTAAAGGTTCCTCTCTCGAATATCGATTGGAAGACCCGATGGGTTGTCTAGTGAATCCCTCAACTCGTAATTAGTAAGTTACGAGCTAAGAAGTTCTACAATGTGCTTCAATAACCTTTTTGATTAATGTGTGCTTGACTAGAGTTCCTCAAGTCTATGAAGACTCAAAGAAGCTCTAGTCCATGCTAGGTGCTAGGGAACCAATTTGCTAGGTAAATCTCATAGAATAATACCCTTATTATGTTTAGATGCTCATCTTTCTTAAGTGAGTGACTAATTCACTTAAGTCCATTATTAGCTTCCTTAAACATATCTCAACTTAGTCTTAGCTTAGACATGCATAATAAAACTAGACATGAGGCTCAAACACATAAACATCCACAAACACACGTACAATAACTTATTTACAACACAATTCAAGAGTCATACATAACCAACACATAGTTTGTTCATCACATGGCTAGGGTTCTAACCCTAGCCTCCCAAAAGAGACTACTAACTAAAAATAATTAAATACAAGATTTTATACATGTTTAAGAGGTAAAAGAGAGTATAAATAACCAAGGGTCCCTAAAAAAGCTCCAAGTGACTCTAAGCTCTTCTAGCTCCAATTCTTCTTCTTCAACAAGCACCAAGTCTTCAAGAGGAGGAGAGGCAACCTCTAAGACTCAAGGAAGCAAAGGGGAAGATGGATTACTTCCCACTTCTCCAAGCTTTAGAGAATCACACACTCCTTAGAGGCAAAGATGAGAGGAGGAAGTAAGGGATGGTGATGAGGGAGAGTGGAAGAGGTTCGGCCAAGGAATTCAAGGCTAGGTCTCTTGGATTTGTAAAGGGTTGGAAGAATGGATTAATTATATAGAAATATAGCTTCTCTCTAGAGAACTCTCTAAGAACCTTAGAGAGAAGCTAGAGGGAAAACTAAAGAGAAAGGGGTTCTAAACTTGTAAAATGAGTGAAATGAAGTGTGGTATGTGTAGGTGCAAGGGGGAGCCCAAAAGCCCCGTTGAAGAATCTCACAAACAGCCTCGTCGGAGCTCCGCCGTGGCGGCATGTGGGTCACACGCACCTCTGACAAAAGTTCTCTGTTTTTTTATGGTTGACACCTCATTGGAAAGATCTCAACGAGGCCTACCACATCAATAATTGGACCGAGGTCCAATTCAACATTGTTGGGGTCTAAAATCACCGTGAAGGACGTTGATTCAAAATCCAATAATCGCCACCAACAGCAGCGTTCCAGCCCTCAAAACCCTCCTAATCACAAGCCCAACATAACCCCTAAGTTTATGCTCTCCAAAAACTACTCACGTGGCTAGAATTCGTCCTTGAAACTGACTGCCCTAAATTTGCCGAAAAACGTCATGGCGTCGAAGCTCCGCTGTGGAGCTTTGACAGACCATGATACCTATCCAGAGCACCACCACCAACGGCGGCGACTCCTTGACCTTCAATTCGATTTGAAGATTTGCACTAATTTTCTAAGTCATTTGGTGCAGGAACTAAAGATAGATCAAAGTCAAATTGATTCTGGGTTTTCAGAGTATGTTTTCGATGTTTAAAAAAAATTTGATTTGATTAACAAAAACTATATTCCCCTTTCACCAAATCAATTCTGGGTTTGTGCAAATCGATTAGGAATTCCTTTGCTGATCTTTTCAATGTCTAAATAGATTTTGAATTCTTTTCAATGTGCAAATCAATTCTGAGTGCATTTGCTGATCTTTTTGCTTTTATTTTTCAAATCCTAGACTTGATACTTTGAGAGAGATCGGCTTTCTGATCCAAGGTTGGTTTACTTACATATGTATACTGCAAATTGTTTACTTGATCGATGAAGAAAAGGTAATTGAACTCTAAGTTGACATAGTCGAGAAACTCAATAGATTTATTTGGATAATTTTTGCAAGATGTGGTTTGATAAGTGAATTTACTAAGTAGGCATGCTTTAAACGTATTATTTCTTGCATATGAGCTACTTTTTAATTAAGGTCACAGGGACTTGCTTTGAACATATTACCGCTTGATAGTTCTAGGCTATTACTAAAAGAAGGTTCTTCAGCCAAGAGAAAGGTATAAATCATTAGGTACCATGATCAACTATTTAGTGCTTTATACATCTAGTACATATATACACATCTGATTCTGCCTAGTTCTAATGCCTAGTCAGGTACTCAGTATTTAACTTTATTCTTCCATGCTAAATCGAAAGAATCTATTTGTGATACTGTTGTAATTATAAAACTGTATGGATGGTATAGGCAACTTGTGCTGGGTTTTTGGTTTAATTTGTACTTTATTGTGGAGAAGTTTTCTTAATTGTAGGATGCACTGATACAATCCTTTACTTACATTGTTTTGGATCTGTTGGTTACTAATTGCAGGACGCATTGATGCAATCCTTAAATCACTTGGACCTCAAAAGTGTTTCGATTCATGCTCAAGCACAAGGAAACCAAATCTGAAGTTTAACCTTTTAAGTCGAAGCCTAAGTGATGTGACATATTTATCTTCCTTAGGTGAGTGACTAGTTCACTTAGGTTCATTTTTAGCTCCCCTAAACATATCTCAACTTAGTCATTGCTAAGACGTGAATATGAAAATATTGAATCAAGCCCAAACATATAAACATACCACAATCATATCACACACACAACAAACTCATTCAATAGCATGTAGTACACTAAAACAAATCCAATTTCATAACTCAAAGCATCCTTGTACGTACATCAAATTAGCCCTAGCCTTCCAAAAGGTAACTACTCACTACACATAGCTAAAATGAAGTAAAAATCAATAGATATAACCCAAGAATCCCCAAAGCCAAGCTTCTAAGATCTTCAAGCTCTTCCTCCATTTCTTTCTCATTTCTTGCGTCTATCTCCAACATAGAGAAGGAACACCACCTTAGGCCTTTATGAGAGGATGGATGGGAGTATATGGTGATGGTTATGGAGGATTTCAGGCCTAGAAGTAGTAAAAAGGTGAGGAGAGAGTGCTAGAATGTTTGGGAGAGAATGGAGGCGAAGGAGAGATGCTAAAACTATGAAAAAGTGTCAAATGAGGTAAGTTGTATTTAGGATAAGAGGGGAGCTCAAAATTGTGTGGCCAAAGGAGATACTTTAGCTTCCAAATTAAAATTAAAATGCTAGAGACATGACCCTAAAAGTTAGGCCTAAGAAATTCTCAAATGACTCACCAAATGGTAACAAACTCATGTGACATGCATGTGCTCTTCATCGTACTTGAATTTGCATTTGCATTTGGCTTCAAATATCTTCATTTTGGCTTGATGACTTTGATCAAGAGTTGACCGCCAAAGTTGACTTCCGGTGACTGGAATATTGGGATATTCCGGAGAAGCTGCACGACCATTTTTCGTCTTTTTCCCAACATTGTTCCATCATCTCCCACGGTCTCGGAAATATTTTTCCCTTCATTGGAAAACGCATAATCATCATCTTTTAGCCCATTTCTTTGCCGAAACACCATTTCCTATATAACAATATTGAGCTTTATTGTAGCACTATTCATGAGGGGGCGTTTTCGTCCATTTTTATTGGGCGTGCGGGTGGTATGTGCGGCACTCTTTTGTTTGATATATCCCTCTCAGATCGTTTCTCTTTCCCCGTCGATTGCTGCCTCTCCACTATTTTCGATAGACTTCTACCTCTCTTCTGCTTTCCAAAAACTTATTCAATCACGATGTCGATCTCTCTCTCTCTCTCTCTCTCTCTCTCTCTCTGTATGACCACCGTTTCCATCTCCGATGACCACACGAATAATCTAGCAAGAGCCTGCTGTGAGAGCACTGAGATCCATGTTGATGCTCACCGAAGTCTTTCTCTGGTACGTTTCTTTCTTTCTATCTTTGTTGGTTCGGCCATTGGGGCATTTACGGTTTGGGGTTCGTGGCTTTAAGGTAGTAGGTTTTATGATTACTAACTTTGTATGATTGACAAGGACGACGGGAGACAATGGCTTGGATGTCAACCAAATCTTATCACAATCTTACTATGTCTATGGCTCTGAATCTGTACCTGCTCTGATCGCTTCAATCTTCCCACAGGTGAATTTCTCTCTTCAAATATTTCTCCTCTAGGGTTATCAAATTGTTTCAATTCCCATAGCTATCGTGTGTGTGTTTAGCTTAACGAGTCATTTTACTTTGTACTTTCATTTCTGTTTGGTTGCTGAGAAATCTGATAATTAGAAAAGCCAGTAGGATTTGTCTATTGCTTAGTTTGGTTATTGACTTCAGTAGAAGTTTTTGTTTTAGCTTAAGCTCTGCTATTTTTTTAGGCTCGGCTTTCAATCGGCTTCACCGCTCTTTCGATTTTTTGTTTCTATAGTAACAGAGCTCTAGATCACACCATACACAAGCACAAGACATGTGATAAAAAGCCAAGCCCAAAGTAAAATCTGAAAAGAACCACTAGGTTCAACGGCATAGGAGAATCCAAATCAAAACTAGGTTCATCCTATTATCGGTTCACTCTACCTCTTTTGTAATATTATGGTATTTACAACCAAATTATTTGAGTTTGAGATGTGAAGACGGACAATTTTGTTTGTTATGACTTCTACCTTTACTTTTGGTCAATACTACTTTTATTTTTCAGCTTATTGAGGTGTTATATTGTTTTATTTTCAATCTAAAGTAGGTTTCTTCTGATGATTTCGGTGTCCGGATATATATTATTTGTATATCTAACTGCATGTCTCTAATTGGTTCTCTTTTTTGGTGTTTGTATTTTTAGATTTATGTGGCTTCGTACGAAGCTTTAATTTCGTAAATTGTGGTGCATTGCCTTTTTTCCATTGCCTTTTGTATTTTCATCCATACATGTTTTCAAACTTTGATTCCTTTATATATTTACTGAAATTGTGTGACTGTCATGTTATGTGACATCTTTGCAGATTGGTTTTGATATATTGATAGTTGGTTTTGATATATGGTGTTTGTGTTTGGTGTTTGTTTTTGCAGATTTCTGTAGCTTCGTTGGAAGCTTTTTTTAAAGTGAGGTCCGATTTCCTTTTTCTCATTGTTTTTGTTTGTATATATTTTCAGACTTTGATTCCTTTATATATTTACAGAGACGTATGATTGCATTTTTTTGCATTGTTTCTGATATTTTTGTCGGTGTATGTTTTCAATCTTTGATTCCGTTATATATTTATTGAAACTGTGTGACTATTCTGTTGTGCGATATCTTTGCAGGTTTGTTTTGATATATTGATGGTTGGTTATTGATATATTTTGTCACTGTGTGAAATTTTCCTGTCGACTCTGCAGGATTTATTTGCTATATGCATAAAATTCTCTTCTGTTTTGCGGTGTTGTTGTTTCTCTGTCATTTGTCTCAGCCATTTTCAGTTTCTCATTGACACTCGGGTCTGTGTTTTTGTTATCTAAGTTGTTTTACATGATGTATTGCGGATGATATTTTAATTATTGTAGTAATTGGTTTTGATTTGTTAAATTACTTTTTTAGGTATGCTGCTCAAAAGAAATTGTAGCTCTGTAACTGGAGGAGATAGTCTTCGAGCAAGGTTGGATTGTCTTTCAATGAGTACATTAGACAAACAATGTTCAACATCTAAGAGACGACGTCTTGAGAGAGCAGCAACACTGAACCAGGCGGCTGCAAGTGATGGAGGTATATTAGGTGATTTTAGAGTTATTTTTAGTCCAATGAATATCTTCTGTTGATTGGTATGATTTATGCATGAGATGCTGTTGTTGATATGTAATTTCTTTGTTGTTGTATGATTTGCGAAAGGTTTATATTTTTGTAATAATATATGATGAATATTTGAGTTTGTCTTGATCAAATTTAAGTCGAATCTTGCTTGAATTTTTTTTTTGATTTTTCAGTTTAGTTATTAAATTTGTGTTCAGGTGTATTTAGTAAGTATTTCAAGTCTTTTGGTCTTTTTGTTAGAATAGTAGGTTATTTTTCTGCATTTATGATTGTTAGTGTAAGATTGAGTCATGCTATGATGAGAGTTGGTACGTATGCACGGCTCTGATGAGGAAAACTGATTGCATTAATTGTAGAGTATTTGATTGTTGTTGTTCAATTCATTTGTTAGTATTTGTCTTCTCTGCTTGTTGTTGATGTCATATGAATTCTTGGTTTTAGTTATATATTAGTCTATTTATTCATTGTAGATTTTAGTTTGCATGTGATCTATGCGTATATCAGAGTTTTTTATTTAGTTATGTTTTTGATTTCCTTTGGTTGTTGTGATTATATCTAAAAGGTATTGAGGCATAAAAGATAAAATGGTTGCTGGCTATTTTTCTAACTACATATGGTAATGATCCAATTTGGTTGCTTTGTTGTTGTATTGATTTTTATGAGATATGAATTATTGGTTTTGGCTATGTAATTGTATAATGTTTCCTTATAGTCTTCTGTTGATCGATGAATTTTATATAGTATGCAATTAATTGCAATATATTTTATCATTGATTGATTGATTAAAGTCCTTGAATGGTGAGGCAAATGTGCCCACGAGGTTTTGATGTTTATCGATGATACTTTTGCATCTATGAGGATCTTACTTCTATATTCAATTATGAATTGCATTTTAATTTTAATGAAAGGACTCAACCCCGATTTAGTTTCCTAAACCGGAGTCAAACCTCTTCTGAAAACACGAACCAACAAAAACCGTAAAAATTTCGACAGAGTAACGCTACTAACGCGGAATTGCTATTAACTGCACCCAAAAAATAACACTTCATCCTATGCCACAAAAGCCAAACCGTGGGCACCAATCCCATACGGATTTCTCAGTATCATAACAATAATAATAAACAGTAAACGCAACTGTAATATATAGTAAATTCAGGAAAATCCGTATAAAACATGTATCGGTAACGTATCAGAGCGACCTCTAGTGTGTATATATATACAAAATATACAACAGCAGGCGAAACCAGAAACCTATTGAAAAGAACAGGTAGCTCGAACAACTAGCATCCGACCGCGACGTGAGACACCAGAATCCAAACTGCAAACTGGGCACGAAAACCGAAAAGCCCAGGGGAAAGATATGAAAATCGTTAGAGTGAGTGGACGAAAATAAATGTCTTTCGCCAAATGATATATGTTATAATAACATATGCGAGTCAAAATGAATAAGTATGACATATATAGTACACGAGGCGAACCCAAACTCCTCCAGCGTACAGAGCATGCATAGAAAAATCCGACGGGGTCACTCATGGACACATCCGTGCTAATACAGTCTGAATCACGGGATCCCAGACCCACACGTGATTCTAGCCAGAAAGGCCTCAGGTCAGGGTATTTATTCCCACCCGGAAATACATCGGCACAAGGAACAGAAATCTGTACCCACCCGGAAATACATCGGCACAAGGTACAATTCCCCCCTGGTAGACATCCTCGGAGATCAGCCGGGATGCAAGTGTATCGATACAACAACATAAACTGTGACTGTACTCTGTGTAAACCAAATCATAAATAGTTCGATGCAAGTGTATAAAACAACATATAAATGCATATACGTAATGTATAATTATATAGGCATATTCGTATAACACATGCTCATATAAATCATAATATCAAATGCATGCTCATGCCCGTAAAACGTGTATTATAGACTCGCGAATATCAGTGAAAAGAAATTGTCCACTCACAGACGAGCAAACCGCGCACTCGCGCTAATCACGTGGTCCGGCGGAAGATCCCTCGCCCGAAGCACCATCTCGATCCCCTGAATAATCACAAAATATATCTAATCAAAATTATAGCTCATAACAAAGAACCATACTTCGGAAAATCAACCGTTCCCGGAAACATATAACACAGTGCGAAATAATCGACGAAATTCCTGAAATCTCCACTCAAAACCCTCGACTGAAAATCCGATACCCAAATCAATTCGAAAACCTCAAGGCGACGATCGAGGCGCGAATACGAGTAAAACGACATTAAAATCATCGAAAACCAAAATGTCAACGTCCTCGCCGGAGCACCGCCGGCTACGGAGCGCCGTCAACGGAGAATTTCTTCGGCAAGGAAAGCCCAGTTCTCTAGCTTACCTCAAGCCCAACATCTTTTCTAACTACCAGAAGTTCCAATTATAAGCAAATTAACCGGAAATCAGCTCGGAAAACAGTTCTATATCCATCTCCGGCAACCACCACGGTTTCAACCAAAAACCCAACCTCGTCCAAAATTAACTACCTAGGGAGCATCAATGGAGCAAGGGGAGTCGAAACCCCATCACCCCCGTCACCGTAGCTAGCCGGAGCAACTCCCCCCGTCACCGGTGAAAACCAAGAACTTAACCCGATTCAAAACCTCCCAAAACTCAACCAATTCACACAAACTCAAATACCAATCGATAAAGGAACACATGACGAGTCTAACCATACCAAGGATGTGGCCGGAGGTGGCTGGAAAATCAGGGTCGGCCGGCGAGTCAAAATTCAGGCCGCGTCCTTCATGGGTCAACGGGTCAACGGGTCAACAGTGAAAGTCAATGCCGATCAAACTTCCAACAGTGTTTTTCGACAATTTTTGACTATTTCTGATATTTTTACTTGCGTCTCGGGACGATCGACGGTTCAAAACGGATAACCATTACGATTCGGATAAACTCGATACGAACGGATAAACTCGTCGATATTTCAAAACTTCAAATAATGATATTACATTCCTCGGTCATCGGAAAAATCATCCGGAACCGTCCACGAACTCGAAATCACGTGTACCACAACTCTCGAGAAGAGACTCAACTCAAATTCTCGGCCGATAATTAAGTTGTGATCAAAACCGGCAAACGACACAAGTAACGAAAAACTGCGATTACGCACTAACTCGTGGATTAGGCTGATTACTCTACTGATTCTGGTTCGGGTCGTCACAAATCTACCCCCCTTATAAAAAATTTTGACCTCGAAATTCACGTACTTGTCAAGTGAACAGATGAGGATACTGCTCCCGCAGACGCTGCTCAGTCTCCCAGGTGGCCTCCTCAACCGAGTGATTCTGCCATAAGACCTTCACTTGCGGTATAACACGGTGCCTCAACTCCTGCTCACGACGATCGATAATCTGTACCGGGTCCTCCAGATACGTCAAATCCTCACGGATCGGTAGGTGCTATGGCACTAACACATGTGACGGATCTGAGATGTACTTCCGCAACATCGAAATATGGAAAACATCATGAACACGAGCCATCTCAGTTGGCAACTCAAGTCTGTAAGCAACAGCTCCAACCCTCTCTGTGATCTCATACGGACCAATGTACCGTGGTCGAAGCTTGCCATGCTTCTCGAAACGCACAACACCCCTCCACGGAGATAGTTTCTGGAAGACCCAATCGCCTACATCAAATCAAGACTCTTCCTCCTCACGTGTGCATAACTCTTCTGACGATCCTGGGCGATCTTCAATTTGTCCCGGATAATCTGGACATCCTCCATAGTACTCTTCACCAAATCAGGGCCGATAAGCCATCGCTCACCCACCTCACTCCCACACAACGAAGTGCGACACTGCTTCCCATACAGGGCCTCGTACGGTGCCATCTCGATACTGGCCTGATAGCTATTGTTGTAGGCAAACTCTATCAAATGCAGTTGCTGGTCCCAATTCCCGCAAAACTGTAGAACGCAAGACCGCAACATATCCTCAAGAGTCTGTATAGTCCACTCAGACTGCCCGTCAGTCTGAGGATGAAAAGCTGTACTGAAACGCAAACTCGTGCCCATGGCTCGCTGCAATGCCTGCCAAAACTCAGAAGTAAACTGACTATCTCGGTCCGAAATAATAGATACAGGCACACCATGCAGTCGAACAATCTCTGATAAATATAGCTTGGCCAATCTGCCCACTGATATCGTCCCCGGAAGTGCGAGAAAATGAACGGATTTCGTCAGTCGATCCACAATAACCCAAATACCAGTGTTGCCAGCCGAAGTACGTGGCAACTGATAAACGAAATCCATAGTAATGTGCTCCCACTTCCAAACCGGAATCTTCAGTGGCTGTAATTTCCCTGCAGGCTTCTGCCTCTCCGTTTTAACCTGCTGACAGATCAAACATCGGCTAACATATGCGGCAATCTCCCGCTTCATGTTGCGCCACCAGTAATACGCTCGAAGTGTACGAAACATCTTCGTACCACCGGGATGCATCGCATACGCCGAACAATGAGCCTCGTCTAGAATCTCCTTCTTCAGACTCTCATCTCGGGGTACACACAATCTGCCTCTGAACAACAACGTACCGTCGTCACTCAACCGAAACTCTGTTGGCACACCATTCCGTATCATGGTCTTCTTGCTCAACAGGTAGGAATCTAAATCCTGAGCTTCCCGAACCTGGTCAACCAACACGGGTCGAACCTGGAAACTGGCCAACAAAGCTCCATCGTCACCCCACTCGAACTCGGCTCCCGTAGCCCGAAGCTCGGCTAACATAGATACTCTAGCCATACACACATGGAACAACGAAGCTCCGGATTTCCGACTGAGTGCATCGGCAACAACATTGGCCTTCCCTGGATGGCCAATCGAAAGTGCAATCGTAGTCGTTGATCAACTCCATCCACCTGCGCTGCCTCATGTTTAAGTCTGGCTGTGTCCGCAAGTAGGTGAGACTCTTGTGGTCAATGTAGCTCTTACACTGGGCTCCGTACAAGTAATGTCTCCAACTCTTCAACGCTAGCACAATAGCGGCCAACTCCAAATCATGGGTCAGATAGTTGACTTCGTGTGGTTTCAGCTGCCTGGAACCGTAGGCTACAACTCTGCCATGCTGCATCAGCACACAATCAAGTCCCATCTTCGACGCATCACTGTAAACCACAAACTCACCGTTGTCGTCTGGTAATGTCAGAACCGGTGTAGTAGTCAACTTTTCCTTCAGGAGTAAGTAACTCTTCTCACATGCATCAGACCACTCAAACTTGACGCCTTTCTTCGTCAACCTGGTCAGTGGGGTAGCAATCCGAGAGAAGTCCTGTACAAACCGCCGGTAGTAGCCTGCCAAACCCAAGAAACTCCGGATCTCCGGTACAGTGGTAGGTCTACTCCAATTTAGCACGGCCTCGATCTTGTCAGGAACAACACTGACTCCCTCAGCCGATATCACGTGGCCCAAAAACTTCACACTGTCCAGCCAAAACTCGCACTTGCTGAACTTCGCAAACAACTGATTATCCCGCAAAGTCCGCAACACCACTTGAAAATGCTTTTTATGCTGGCCCACACTCCTGGAATAGATCAAAATATCATCGATGAACACAATCACGAACTTGTCCAGAAACCGTCTAAACACCCGGTTCATCAAGTCCATAAAAGTTGTGGGGGTGTTGGTCACATCAGACTCTCGGATCCTTAACTGGTGATATCCGAATCTGAGATCAATCTTCGAAAAGACTGAAGCTCCCTTGAGCTAATCAAACAAGTCGTCAATCCGCGGCAACAGATACTTGTTCTTCACTGTAACTTGATTCAGCTTCCGGTAATTGCTGCACAACCGCATGGATCTATCTTTCTTCCGCACAAACAAAACCGGGGCACCCCATGGCGAAACACTGGGTCGAATGAAACCCTTCTCCAGCAACTCCTCAAGTTGAACCTGTAACTCTTTCAACTCCGCTGGCGCCATACGATACGGTGCCCGAGAAATGGGTCTAGTACCCGGTAATAGCTCAATAGTGAAATCAATCTCCTGAACTGGAGGTATACCTGGTAACTCCTCTGGAAACACAACCGGAAACTAAGAAACAACCTCAATACCACCAAGGTCCGGCACAGCAGCCGTAGTATCCACAACATGAGCTAAATAAGCAACACAACCCTTCTTCATCGACCGATCCGCCTTCATCGCGGAAATCAAACATGGTAATGAAGTGTTCTTCTCGCCGCGAAACATTATCTCGGGAAAGCCTGGTCGTCGAAACGCAACCTCCTTCATGTGACAGTAAAACATGGCCCAATGCGTCTCCAAGAAGTCCATACCCAAGATTAAATCAAAGTCGATGATATCAAGCACCAACAAATCTGCTGCTAAGCAATGGCTTCAAATAAAAATCTCACAGTCCCGGTACACTCAGCTAATACTCACAATCTCACCAGACGGATACAATACTCTCTACAACCCCGAAAATGGAGACGCAGGTACCGTAGCTAAAGGCAATAGTCTATATGACATGAATGAATGCGTGGCACCTAGATCTAACAATGTAAGTACTGGATAACCGAAAATGTGCAACGTACCAATAACGACCTCTGGTGAAGCTCTACCCTCACGCAAAGTTATGGCATGAACCCTGGCCTGCCCGGCTGTTCGCCCACGCTGAGGCTGTCCCTGCTGTCCGCCCTGGCCCGCAAACTGTACTGGTCTAGCTCCCGAAGTGGCACCTCGCTCTCCTCCGGAACCCTGGGCCGCCTGTCCACCAATAGGCTGAAGACTGTCCCTCGCAAAGTGACCCTCCTGGCCATAACGATAACAACTGGTAGGGCCTCGCTGACAAGGACCATAACGATGTCTGTTGTAGAAGTTGCAAAGTGGATACTCCCTCGGTACGGGAAACGTGCCTCAGGTACGCCGAGGATAACTATTGCCACTAGAACCCCCACTAGACTGTGGTCGTTGCGGTCGATCTCTCCTCCATCTCTACCTCTGTCTCGATGCACTAGCTGGTGGTCAATAAGGTCCACTACCTGAGGATGAAGCCAAACCGGAAGTATCAGAACTCTGCCTCTTAGAAGGCCCCTGACTCGGTCCACCCTCCTTAAACCGTCTAGGCTGGTACCTCATCTGCCTCTCTTTCTCGATATCCTCACCTCGGAGTGCTGCACTGACAAACTCATCGAAGTTGTTCCGAGGCATCGTAGTCAGAGTCCCCTTGATGTTCAAGTTCAAACCCAGCTCAAATCTGCAAACTTGGCTTCCTCAGTAGCCACCATGTCACGCGTAAAACGAGATAAGCGGCTAAACGTGTCCCAGTACTCAAGCACAGACATACTACCCTGTCTCAAGTTCGTGAACTCCTCATACTTCCGCTACTGGGTAGCCTGGTTGAAGTATCCCCGTATAAACAGATCTCGGAACAAAGTCCACGGAGTATCAACTGGAACTCTATCGGTGCTAACCCACCAGAAGTATGCATCTGACTCAAGCAATCCGACTGCTGCCACTGTCATCTGCTCAGGGGTAAATCGCAGACGCTCACATACCCGTTCAACCTGAACCAACCATACCTCACAAATCTCTGGATCAGCTGAACCCGAAAAGACAGTCGCACCAGCAGTACGTGCTTTGACCACAGGGTCAAAACGCTCCTCCAAACGCAACACTCGGATCAGCAAGTCGTGCGTCTGGCGATCCATATCAGGATCTGCTTCTCGATCAACACAGGGACCACCTCGAGGAGGCATTTTACTGATACAAGACAAGCATTAGGTACAAGCAGAAGGAACGTAATCATGAGACCTCAGATATTTGAGAATACACAACACCCAAAGCATTGATGAGTACCGCTAGCCAGTCGGGTCATCACTCCAGTCATGCTGTACAAATTAAAATACGCTAAGCGTCACAACTACGAGAGTCTACAGAGTCTGACAACCTAATGCTCTGATACCAAGCTTAAAGGACCCAACCCCGATTTAGTTTCCTAAACCGGAGTCAAACCCCTTCTGAAAACACAAACCAACAAAAACAGTAAAAATTTCGGCAGAGTAACGCTACTAACGCGGAATTGTCATTACATACACCCAAAAAATAACACTTTATCCTATGCCACAAAAGCCAAACCGTGGGCACCAATCCCATCCGGATTTCTCAATATCATAACAATAATAATAAACAGTAAACACAACTGTAATATATAGAAAATTCGGGAAAATCCGTATAAAACATGTATCAGTAACGTATCAGAGCGACCTCTAGTGTGTATATATATATATAATATACAACAGTACGCGAAACAAGAAACCTACTGAAAAGCACAAGTAGCTCGAACAACTAGCCTCCGACCGCGACGTGAGGCACGAGAATCCAAACTGCAAACTGGGCATGAAAACCGAAAAGCCCATGGGGAAACGCATGAAAATCGTTAGAGTGAGTGGACGAAAATAAATGTCTTTCGCCAAATGATATATGTTATAATAACATATGCGAGTCAAAATGAATAAATATGACATATATAGTACACGAGGCGAACCCAAACTCCTCCAGCGTACAGAGCATGCATAGAAAAATCCGACGGGGTCACTCATGGACACATCCGTGCTAATACAGTCTGAATCACGGGATCCCAGACCCACACGTGATTCTAGCCAGAAAGGCCTCAGGTCAGGGTATTTATTCCCACCCGGAAATACATCGGCACAAGTAACAGAAATCTGTACCCACCCGGAAATACATCGGCACAAGGTACAATTCCCCCCTGGTAGACATCCTCGGAGATCAGCCGGGATGCAAGTGTATCGATACAACAACATAAACTGTGACTGTACTCTGTGTAAACCAAATCATAAATAGTTCGATGCAAGTGTATAAAACAACATATAAATGCATATACGTAATGTATAATTATATAGGCATATTCGTATAACACATGCTCATATAAATCATAATATCAAATGCATGCTCATGCCCGTAAAACGTGTATTATAGACTCGCGAATATCAGTGAAAAGAAATTGTCCACTCACAGACGAGCAAACCGCGCACTCGCGCTAATCACGTGGTCCGGCGGAAGATCCCTCGCCCGAAGCACGATCTCGATCCCCTGAATAATCACAAAATATATCTGATCAAAATCATAGCTCATAACACTGAACCATATTTCGGAAAATCAACCGTTCCTGGAAACATATAACACAGTGCGAAATAATCGACGAAATTCCTGAAATCTCCACTCAAAACCCTCGACTGAAAATCCGATACCCAAATCAATTCGAAAACCTCAAGGCGACGATCGGCGAATACGAGTAAAACGACATTAAAATCATCGAAAACCAAAATGTCAACGTCCTTGCCGGAGCACCGCCGGCTGCGGAGCGCCGTCAACGGAGAATTTCTCCGGCGAGGAAAGCCCAGTTCTCTAGCTTACCTCAAGCCCAACATCTTTTATAACTACCACAAGTTCCAATTATAAGCAAATTAACCGGAAATCAGCTCGGAAAATAGTTCGATATCCATCTCCGGCAACCACCACGGTTTCAACCAAAAACCCAACCTCGTTCAAAATTAACTACTTAGGGAGCATCAATGGAGCAAGGGGAGTCGAAACCCCATCACCCCCGTCACCGTAGCTCGCCGGAGCACCTCCCCCCGTCACCGGCGAAAACCAAGAACTTAACCCGATTCAAAACCTCCCAAAACTCAACCAATTCACACAAACTCAAATACCAATCAATAAAGGAACTCAAGAGGAGTCTAACCATACCAAGGATGTGGCCGGAGGTGGCCGGAAAATCCGGGTCGGCCGGCGAGTCCAAATCCGGGTCGCGTCCTTCACGGGTCAACTGGTCAACAGTGAAAGTCAACGCCGGTCAAACTTCCAACAGTGTTTTTCGAAAATTTTCGACTATTTTCGATATTTATACTCGTGTCTCGGGACAATTGACGGTTCAAAACGGATAACCATTACGATTCGGATAAACTCCATACGAACGGATAAACTCGTCCATATTTCAAAACTTCAAATAATCATATTATATTCCTCGGTCATCGAAAAAATCATCAAGAACCGCCCGCGAACTTGAAATCACGTGTACCACAACTCTCGAGAAGAGACTCAACTCAAATTCTCGGCCGATAATTTAGTCGTGATCAAAACTGGCAAACCACACAATTAACGAAAAACTGCGATTACGCACTAACTCGTGGATTACGCTGATTACTCTACTAATTCTGGTTCGGGTAGTCACATTGAATTCGTGCTATGGTTCAATTTGTTTGCTTTGTTGGGAAGACTATCATTGGTGGGATAGGTTTTTGTGAGTTTATTGTTGATGTATGATTTCTTTGTTTTCGTTAAATATTAGTGGATTGTATATTTCTCTATGACAAGTAATCATTTGTAGTAATTGGTCGAGTAATTGGTTTTTAGATTAGTTACCAAATTTGTGTTCAGTTGTCTTCAGTATGTGTTCCAGTTATGTGGATCTTTATGTTATTGGTGCAAGTACTGATCCCATTAATTCTAATTTGTGTTCAAGCAAGTTGTTAGTCATCATGGTGTATGCTAAAAATAAAATTCCATAATACAGTAAAACCTCGTGATATACGCTTAAACAAACTACTAAATTAAACTCTTAATAATCAGAAAAGACACAGCAATTAAAACCCTTTTTTTGTAAGATGTAGCATTGATAAGTAAGGATCATTCTTAACCGGCACTACCACGTTTTGCAACATTACCGGCGAGATTTCCAAAAACAAGGCCAGCGACCGGGAAAGTCGCCAGTAATGTTCATCATTACCAGCGACTTACTCCGTCGCCGGTAATGTCGCCGGAATTTCGCCGGTAATGTTTCAAAACATTACTGGCGACCTCCTCCGTCGCCGGCAATGTCAAGCCAAACATTGCAGGTGAAATTTCGGCCGGAAAATAGCCGGAAATGCTTGGCTTGACATTGCTGGCGACGGAGGAGGTCGCCGGTAATGTGTTGAAACATTACCGGCGAAATTCCTGCAAAAAGTCGCCGGTAATGTCTCCATTTCCGGCGATTTAATGAATCGCCGGCAATGCCTCTTATATTAGATGCAGATCACAGCAGCTCATTCATTTGGATCGAAAAAAATCCGGTGAAATCGAAAGAAGGAAAACGCTCTGAAATCGATCCTTCGGTATTGTCAAAATTAAGGCGCGCGTCGAAAACTCGATCACTCGGGAAGCTATATATATATAGGTACGTGTATATATACGTATATGTGTATGTATATATATATATATATATATATGTGTGTTGATCAAATCCAATTCGTGAGATATGAAATGTTGTTGATGTCACCGAAATGAGAAAACTGCTTGTAGTTAATCTTATCTTGTGTCTGAATCAACGACTGGTATTATCGTAGTGCTATCGGAGTCAGGCTTAAGAGAGCCTCCTACCTAGTCAAATACTAAACTGAAAAAAGAAGAATACCATCATCGAGTACTGAATCGAATTCAGAGATTAGATCGATATATATATATATATATATATATATATATATGCATGCATGTGTTGATTTAATTAGAGTGGAATTGAGATATTGCGTCGATTATTAGTAGTGAATGTGTGTATATATAATACGTAAAATTGTTAGAATTTTCAGGATGGACAAGAGTTGGATGAGCCTCGAAAGATGGGATGTCAGATATCACTAGGGAATTAGGAGTTTTGTGAAGGCTAATTGTGGAGACACTACACTTCATTATTGCCCGTGTAAAGAATGTAAGTGTCGCAGCGATCTATTTCGTTTTCCCATTGATAAAGTCCTGAAGCACCTGAGTAAATACGGGTTTTGGGATAAGTACACTTGTTAGATTTATCATGGTGAAACATCGTTAGCGGGTCCGCATGATCATGGATAATTTGGTGAGAGGGCCAGCCCACGCTATGATTATGGAGATTTTGCTGAGAGGGGCAGTCCATCCTATGATCCAACATCGATGTTAATCAATGATATGTTTCCTCATGAGAGCGGTGTATTTGCTGATGAAGCACCAAATGTCCCTCCCGTCGTTGAGGGTTTCCCCCATATTGAGCCAATCGAGCCATTACCTGGAGCTCATGTCAACACAAGCGGTATGGACAAGTACAATAACCTGATTGCATTGCAACAGACTCCGTTGTACGACGGTTGTAGTAAGACTGTTCTTGAAAGTGTGATGGGAGTGATGCAGCTCAAAATGGAGAACAAAATGTCTGTCAAAGCTGTTGATTCTTGGCTGAAGTGGACTGCTTCGCTACTGCCACCCAGTCATCGTCTTCCTACCACTCATCATAAGGTGCGACATATCCTGAAAGATCTTGGGCTTTCCTACATCAAAATCCATGCATGCAGATATGATTGTATTCTCTTCTTGGGAAAAGATCTTGAAGACCTTAAAGCCTGCCCGGTATGTTTTACAGAAAGGTATAAGTTGACTCCTGCAGGCAACAAGAAAGCTGTGAAGATACTTTGATATTTCCCGCTTATGGATAGGATGGAGCGGTTGTTCATGTGTTCTTTCACGGCCGAAGCAATGAGACGGTGGGCTGAGAGGAATTTGCCTGACGATGACACCCTTATACACCCTTCCGACGGAGAGGCTTGGAAGCACATGGTCAGGGAGTTTGATCATTTTGCAGCAGAGGTCCGAAATGTTTGGCTAGGGCTCTCATCTGACGGATTCAACCCTTTTGGCAACATGAGTCTTCAATACAGTATATGGCCAGTTATTTTGGTACCGTACAACCTTCCACCATGGATGTGCATGAAGAAGGAATACAATATGCTCACTCTTTTAATTCCGGGCCTGGGTTATCCAAGAAAGTGTCTCGATGTGTATTTGAGGCCATTGATTGAGGAGCTTAAGTACCTGAGTGAGTGTGGCACCCCACTTACGACAGGTTCAAAAATGAGATGTTCCAGATGCATGCCATGCTTGTTGGCACCATCAATGATTTTCCTGCCCGCGGTATGTTGTCGGGCAATGTTACCAGGGGTTACAGGGCTTGTTCAGAGTGCATGACGATTGATTGTTGTAGTCCTCATTGCAGTAAAATTGTTCAGATGCGTCACCGTTGTTGGCTTACATATGATCACCCATTTAGGCAGGATCCAGACACGTTTGATGGGACTATGGAAACAGGTGTGGCACCTAGGCGATGGACAGGGGAAGAAATTTTGGAAGTGTTGAATGAATATGATTTTGGCCAGCTGAGCAATCATCCTGACATAGTGGCGTCAATTCGAGACAAGCCCGAAACGTATAAGTTTTGGACACACAAGAGCATATTCTGGGAACTCCCCTACTGGCCCAGGTTGCCTATCAGACACTACCTAGATGTCATGCACATAGAGAAGAATGTGTGTGAAAGTGTGGTGGGCACAGTTCTTAACTTGGAGGGGAAAACAAAAGACATCCCCAAGGCACGCATTGATCTGAAAGCTATGGGACTGCGGAAACATTTGTGGTTAAGAAATGGTAAGAGAAAAATGCCGCAAGCTCCTTACACCGTAAAGCCGAAGCATAAGCATGAAATTTTTCGGTGGCTGAGTAATGTCAGGTATATATTCTTATGGCTATGCAGGAATTTGGCCTTAAATTTTTACCGGATTATGGTTATATGCGAGAAATATAATTGTTGCCTATGGCTATATATATATATATGCAGGTATCCTTATGGCTATGCAGGAAATATAAGCAGGTGTGTTAACTTCCGGGACAATAAGATGTACGGATTAAAGAGTCATGACTGCCATTTACTGCTTCAACACCTTTTCCCTATTTTCATTCGAGGGTACCTGCCCAAAGAGGTGGTGGAGCCGTTGGTGGCCTTGTCAAGATTCTTTCAGAAGTTATGCACCAGGGAAGTTAAAAAATCAGATCTCAGGGAGATGCAAGATGACATCATTTTTATCATGTGCAAGCTTGAGAAGATATTTCCCCCAAATTTTTTCGACATCATGCCTCACCTGATGATCCATCTTCCCGAACAATTGTTACTTACCGGTCCCGTACACTACACTTGGATGTATCCCATGGAAAGGTACAAATGATTCATACATTTGGTTTGTCTCTGTTTTTATATGTAAATTCTTATTTTTTACGTAAGTTAACATGCACTTGTGTACTTGTAGACAATTGGGAGCCTACAAGGATTATGTGAAAAATAAATATGCACCTGAAGGGTGTATCGCTGAAGCATATGTTGCGCACGAGTGTGTAACGTACACCAAAGTGTATTTGGGAGCGCTTGTGGACCCCCAACAATAGATGCCGATAGATGAACCCCAGTTCAACCTTTCTATCATCTCGAATGACGTGGTAGTACAGGGAAGCTTGCCAAAGTCGTACAAGTTGGATGGAAATGAGGTAGCCATTGCCCACTGGTCGGTACTGATTAACTGTCAAGAAGTACAATATTGGAAAAACTATCATCTTCACTGCCTTGCTATTGCCGGAAATGTTGATTACCACAACAGGACGTTTGCAAACTACTTTGGTCAATGGGTAAGGGTATATGTGTATATGTCTATTTTTTATATATATAGACTTATATAGCATGTGTGTACGTACGTGGTTTTGTGGTTTCTATGTTCATAATTTCTTGTGTACGTATTTCTTATCGTTTTCAGATGAACCATATAGCAAATGATGGTTGCCCTGAGTGGTCAAACAAATTGAGGGTCCTGGCGATGAAACCGATAGCTTCAAAAGTTTTGAAAGGACCCAACCCCGGTTTAGCTCCCTAAACCGGAATCGAACCACTTCGAAAACAAGAACCAACAAAAACCGTAGAAATTTTGGCAGAGTTTCGTTACTAACGTAGAATTACCATTACCTGCACGCGGAAAATACACTTCATCCTATGCCACAAAAGCAAACCGTGGGCACCAATCCCATCCGGATTTCTCAATATATCAACAATAATGTAAAATAGTACATATATCTATACTTTACTGAAATCCGGAGTAAAATCGTATAGCATAAACAACAGATTACTCAGAGCGACCTCTAGTGTATAAACACATCAGTATACCACAGTAGGTAGAACAATAAACCTACTGGAAGAAACAAGGTAGCTCGAGCACTATGCCTCCGACCACGACGTGCGACACCAGAGCCTGAACTGCAAACTGGGCACGGAAACCGAAAAGCCCAGGGGAAAGACATGAAACACGTTAGAGTGAGTGGACGAAAATAAATGTCTTTCACCAGTTAATATATATGTTTAAAATAACATATGCGAGTCCAGGTAAATAAAAACATCATGGTACACGAGGTAAAACTCACACTCCTCCAGTGTACTAAGCATGCAAGTAAAAATCTCACGGGGTCACTCATGGACACACACTGTGGTAGTACAGTCCGAATCACGAGGTCCTTAGTCCCCGTGATTCTAAGCCAGAAATGGCCTCGGTTCCGGGGAAACGCCCCTCACCGGTCAGGTAGGGATGACGACGCCCCTCCTGGATGGCCTACCATCGGGGATCAACCGAGAGGCGAAGTGCATCGATACAACAACGTAACCAAGACTGTACTCTGTGAAAACCAAATCATAAACAGTTCGATGCAAATGCATGAAACAACATATAAGTGTATGTATATTCGTATACGTATATCCGTATAAGTATAATCGTATAATCGTAAAACACATGCTCATGTAATCCGAAATCTCATACGCATGCTCAAGTTCATAAAACGTATATAAAGACTCGCAAACAAACCGTGAAAAGAAATCTCCACTCACAGACTAGCGTAACACGATATGCATTAACCCTTGATCCGGCGGAAAGTCCCTCGCCAATAGAACGATCACGAACCCCTGAATATGCACAAAATCCAATTCTCATAACCATAATTCGACAATTCAAAAAAAATCACGAGAAACCACCGTTCTCGGAAACACGTAATTCGAATACGACGAATCGTCGAAAAATCCATATAACACACCTCAATACCTCGCTACAATTTCGGACGCTCAATTCGAAAAACGAACCTCCCCACTGCGATCGGGGCGCGATTTCGAGTCAAATGACATGCAACTTGTCGAAAATCCCAAAAAGTCAAACTTTGACCGCCGTTGACCGTTGACCGCCGCCCACGGCGGCACCGCTGCCAAAATGAAAATCTTCTGGCGGAGCAACCCCTATTCCATCCAAAATCACCCACTGAGCAACTTTGTCAACTGCAACGAATGCCAATTCTCACTCTAACTCATCCAATTTCAAGCAAAACCGAATTGGTACACAAAATTCAAATCCAAAATTCTCCAAGCACAAATCGAATTAAAACACCATACCTATATGGTTAGAATCATGGAGAAGAGGGCTACAAAACCCAGTCCTTGTTTGAGCTCAACTCGGCCCGAAACGAAAATCACCATTAACCCCAAAAACCTTGAACTTTGGCCGGTTAATTTTCTCACCACCGTGAGATATGCCGGAAAATGAGACCGGAATCGAGATAAGGGAAGCGAGGCGAGTCGAACGGTGTATGGCATAGGCCATGGGGTGGCCGGAAGAACACCATCGCCGGCGAGCCGTACGGCGTCGCTGTGACGACCCAGACCAGAATCACCAGCATGATCAGCTATATACGTGAGTTACTGCATAGTCGCAGTTGTCCGACAGTTATTCGAATCGCCAGGCTCGTTAACGACTAAATTATTAGACGAGAATTGGAGCTGGATCTATGCTCGAGAGTCGTTCTACATGTGATTACGAGTTCGTGGGCGGTTCCAGATCGTTATTTCGACGACCGAGGAATTAGTTATGAATATTTGAAGTTTCGACGGAAACGGATTTAAATGGCAGGTTTGTTAGCGACTAAATTACCGGACGAGAATTTGGTTTCGGCTTCTTCACGGAAGTTGTTCAGAACTTAATTTCGAGTTTGTGGGAACTTCCGGAGCATTATTTTGAATTACAAAGAATTAGTTGCGAATATTTCTGTTTCTTGTTTGTTTCGTCGATTAAATATGTGTTTGGTTGAATGGTTGAATTTTTATCCGATTGGCCGATGTGTTTGACTTCGGGTGATATTGGAAGAATATGTTGAGATGAGTTTGTGGCCGCGAGAATTATCGGAATCGGAATTACGACGAGAAAGTTACGAATAATTGAAGTTTGCCGAAAAGCGTGTTTGTTGGTCTCCTTATTGGGAAAGTTTCCATATTGAGCATGTATATAAATAGAAGGTTTCCTTAATTGGCAAGTCAACATTTCATTTAATTCTTTGACCCGGTCAACTTAGTTTGACCGAGCTGTGGAGAGGTGGTGCGACGCCGTACGGCTCGCCGGCGGCAAGGGATGTTCCGGCCACCCCACGGCGTGGGGGTGGTCTTGTTCTCTTCATCTCAAGGTCCCGAGCTCACCCCCGGCCTCATTTTCCGGCATGGTCCACGGTGGAGGAAGAATTTCCGGCGAGAAAATGGAGGAAAACTTTGTGATTCGGGTTTGGTGATTCGGACCGAATTGAGCTGGAATTTTGGGTGGGCTTTGAAGCTCTCATCACTAGCAAGCTACCATGTAAGTTTGGAGTTCTAATTTTGATTGTGGAAGGAGAATTTTGGATTTGAAATTTGTGTGTACATTCGGTTTTTCATGAAATTGACATGGTTAGAGTAAGAATTAGACTTCGGTGCAGTTATGAAAGTTGCTCAGTGCATGATTTTGAGTGGAATAGGTGCAGCTCCGCCGTGAAATTCTCCGGACGGCAGTGGCGCCGCCGTGGGCGGCGGTCAACGGTCAACGTTTGACTTTTGGACTTTCGACAAGTTGCATGTCATTTGACTCGAAATTGCGCTCCGATCACAGTGGGGAGGTTCGTTTTTCGAATTGAGCGTCCGAATGTAAAGCGAGGTATTGAGGTGTTATATATGAATTTTCGACGATTCGTCGTATTCGAATTACGTGTTTCCGAGAACGGTGGTTTCTCGTGATTTGATTTGTATTGTCGAGTTATGACTTTGAGAAATGGATTTTGTGAATATTCAGGGGTTTGTGATCGTTCGTTTGGCGATGGACTTTCCTCCGGATCACGGGTTAACGCGATACGCGTTACGCCAGTCTGTGAGTGGACAATTTCATTTCACGGAATTCTTGCGAGTCTTTTATATGATTTTCGAACTTGAGCATGCGTATTGAGATTACGGATTACATGAGCATGTGTTTTACGATTATACGATTATACTTATACGGATATACGTATATGAATATACATACACTTATATGTTGTTTCATGCATTTGCATCGAAATGTTTATGATTTGGTTTACACAGAATACAGTCGTGGTTACGTTGTTGTATCGATACACTCGCCTCTCGGCTAATCCCCGATGGTAGGCCTTTGTCAGGGGAGGCTGTGACTCCTGACCCGAGGTCTTTACCGGGGGGAGGCAGACCTTTGACTTGAAGCCATTTCCGGCTAGAATCACGTGTGGGTCTGGGATTCCGTGATTCTGACTGTACTAGCACGGTGTGTGTCCATGAGTGACCCCGTGGGATTTTTACTTGCATGCTCAGTACACTGGAGGAGTATGAGTTTTACCTCGTGTACTTATTATTTTATATTCCTGGACTCGCATATGTTTTTATAACATTTATATTAACTGGTGAAAGACATTTATTTTCGTCCACTCACTCTAACGTGTTTATTGTCTTTCCCCTGGGCTTTTCGGTTTCCGTGCCCAGTTTGCAGTTCAGGCTCTGGTGTCGCACGTCGTGGTCGGAGGCATAGTGCTCGAGCAATCTTGTTTCATCCAGTAGGTTTATTGTTCTACTTACTGTGGTATGCGTATGTGATTATATATTAGATGTCACTCTGTGCTTTCTGTGGTATATGTTATACGATTTTATACCGGATTTCAGTAAAGTATATATATATTTATTGTTTTACTTTACTGTTGATATATTGAGAAATCCGGATGGGATTGGTGCCCACGGTTTGCTTTTTGTGGCATATGATGAAGTGTATTTTCCGCGTGCAGGTAATAGTAATTCCACGCTAGTAACGAAACTCTGCCCAAATTTTGAAAAGTTTTTGTTTGTTCGTGTTTTCGGAAGGGTTTGATTCCGATTTAGAAAGCTAAATCGGGGTTGGGTCCTTTCAGCTTGGTATCAGAGCATTAGGTTATAGGTTCTGTAGACTTCTGTAGTCGTGTTTACTAAGGATATTTGAGAATGTACAGCATCTCTGGAATGGTGACCCGACCGGCCGGCGGATAATCATCAAATTCCGGGTGTTGTATACTTTCAAATATTTGAAGTTCCATGATTATGTTCCACTTGTTGTGAAAGATATTGTATTCATTAGGATGCTTCCTGACGTGCTTTCCGTGTCGTTTCGGTTGTGGATCCTGTTGAGGATCATTCGACGCTTGATTTGCCAGTGAACTGTGGATTTGGATGAGTATTCAGAGTTCAGAGAATTGTGTGGCACGGTTTGCCTGGGGATGTGTATATGAGCGTCTATATTTTGCCTTAGAGCTGAGATTTGTGGCAGTGATGTTTGCCTGAGTCAAATCATTGTGTTTGGTGGGCTGATATTGTGTGAGTTCCGGTTGCGACTCCATGGCCTACATTCAGAGTGTTGTGTATACGGTAATGGTTTATCAGGCTACCCAGCATTCGACTGTGGAGTGTTTACCCATCTGAGGCAGAGATGCATTGTTCACATGTTGTCCCTATGTGCACGAGTTATGTGGTTTCAGAGGAAGCAGAGTACGAGGTTCGAGATGAGTTTGAACCTGAGCATCAGAGAGAGTCTGATTGATATGCCTCGAGACATCCGTGAGGAGCTTAGTGTGTTGCACTCAGTGGCGAGGCTATTATGAGGGAAGTGGACTTAGTCGAGATTTTGATGAGGTTGAGTTCTGACACTTCGGGATCAGTGACTTCATCAGGCTGTGGTCTTTTCGATTTTGTTGAGGGTCATTAGGTCAAACAGAGGATCCGTTGGTGATGATGGAGATCACAGTGTAGCGGACTTGCTCCTGTGGCATGAGTTTGGGCGATCGTTGGTGATCCATTCACGCAGCAGGTGTTGCAGTGACTTGTGTTCATGGTACACTTTCAGTTGCTGTTCGGTGACAAAGAGGGTCACGTTACGAGGGAGCACCCTTAGCCAGCTGTTTTAGCGGTTCGACAGCTCAGAGTTCACGAGGAGATCCTCATGTTGTACCTGAAGTCTGACCAATGTTGCCTTTTGATGAGTTATTCAGCAAGTTGTAATTGATGTGGGCGGCTAGTTGGGCATGTTGGAGTTCATGCCATGACCTTATTTGAGGACAGACTTTTCTCCGAGGTTATTGTTGTTGGACATCCATGGCTATTGTACCTGTGTCTCCACTTCCGAGATTTTAGAGAGTGTTGTATCCATCCAGAGGTTGCGAGATCCTTGTTGGAGGATATGGCTTAGCCACGAATTTGTTATAGCTGGACATCGTGGTTTTAGTGTGACTGTGAATATGGACTTACTGACGATGTGTTTAGCTGTGTTCGAGTGCCTCGAAATGGTGGTGGTGATTCGACGACCAGATTTCCCCGAGATGCTGTTTCGTGGTGATGGTCGAGCGGATGGTGGAGACGAGTTGTGTTGTTTCTTAGCTCATGTTGTGGATACTATGGTTGCTGTACCCGACATTGGTGACATTAAGGTGGTTTCCGAGTTTCCAGGTGTGTTCCGGAGAAATTACCAGGTGTTCCTCCAGTTCGGGAGATTGACTACACCATTGAGCTTGTACCAGGCGCTGGACTCATTTTACCGGCATCTTGTCGTTCGGAACCAGCGGAGCTGATGGAGCTATAGTTTCGACTCCAGGAGTTGCTGGAGGAGATTTCAGGAGATTTCATGCGACCCCGCAAATTTGCGTTGTGTGCTCCTGCATTATTTGTGTGGTTGTTGGATGATTCGACGTGGTGGTGCATTGACTACCAGAAGCTTGATTTGCTTCAGAGGAGAGTGAGTATCCTTCGCTTCGGACTGGCGAGTGGTTTGTTCAGCTCGCGAGAACTTCAGTCCTGTCGGATATTGATTTCGGATTCGGATACCATCAGTTGAGGATCGGTGAGTCAGATGTGGCTATGTTAGCTTTCGGATCTCGGTGCGGGCATCAGGAGTTTTGGTCACGCTGTTTGGTTGACCAATTCCCTGTAGATCGTGTGGACTTGATGGACCATGTGTTCAGACGGTTTCTGGATGAGTTGCGGCTATGTTTGTTAGCAATATCCTGATTCACTCCAGGAGTGTGGACCAGCACCTGAAGAAATTGTGAGCGGTTTCGCGAACCTTGCGAGACGACCAGGTGTTTGCGAAGTTCAGTCAGTATGAGTTTTGGCCGATTAGCGTGACGGTTTTTTTTTGGACTGTATAATGTCAGCCGAGGGAGTCGTAGTGGATTCTGACCAGTTGAAGTCATGTGGATTTGGGGATTGCCCTAACATTGTACCAGAGATCGGGAGTCTCTTGGGTTTGGCAGGCTATTACTGACGGCTTGTGCAGGATTTCCCCGGATTGCCACTTTACTTTCCAGATTGACGAAGAAGGCGTCAAGTTCGAGTGGTGCGATGCACGCGAGGAGAGTTACTTACTCCTGCAGGATGGTTGACCGTTGCTTCGGTTTTGACTTTACCTGACGACTGCGACGAGTTCGCAGGTTATGGCAATGCATCGAGGTTTGGATTTGGTTATGATTTGATGTAGTGTAGCAGAGCGGTGGCTCATGGTTTCAAGCATTGGAGACTTTATGTGGCTACGTATCCTATGTAAGATTTGGATGTAGCTGTCTTTGTGTTAGCACCAGAGAGTTGGAGATACTACTGCTATGGCGTGCAGCGTGGTGTAGGATGTACACTGATCACTTGAGTTGCATTCAGTCGAGAGTCGGAAGCTTCAGTGTTTCATGTGTGTGTGGCTCGAGTTTCCGTATTAGCCGAGTTATAGGCTACGAGAGCAGAGTTCGGGTGTGATGATGTTGAGGCTCGTGATTTTGCGCGCGTTTGGCGCTAGTGGTACGGAGATGTGTCAGATACTTCGAGTTTACTACTCGTGACGCTACATGAAAAGCAATATAGCAGCTGGTGTGTGCAGATACCCCACTTGTTGTCAGGCGATGGCTAGAAGTCGGAGACTTGCCGAGCGGTATCGGCCACTTGAGATTTCCGGTTAGACGTGGCGATTGTTGCTGTGATTGTGTGTGTTCGTATGCATTTTGGTTTGTAGTACCAGTTGTCAAGCCATTGTGGACCATTTGACGGACTTGGTACATTTCCTTGTACATTCTGAAAAGGATTTCAGTGGCAGACTGGCATAGCTGTGTTTGACGGAGATTGGCCATTTAAGTTCGCTGATCGAGGTAATAAGCTACGACTGTGTGTTAGTGAGCTTTGCAGCGAGCATTGGGAATCAGATCATGAGTTTGTACCGGTTTTTGTCCTCAGATTGACGAGCGATCTTTGAGGACTATACAGACCTTGGAGGGCATGTTGTGGACCTCGGTATTGCAGTTCCGGAGGATTCGGGACCAGCAGTTCCAGTTGTTTGAGATTGCATGCAGTACCATTTTATGGATCACTATGATTTCGACGTTGCATGATGTCGTTTTGAGGACGATGTTGTACTCCATTGTGCTGGAGTGAGTTTGGTTTGAGTTTGAGTTGATGTTTGATTCTGATTTTGTGGAATGTACTACCACAGACTTTTGATTTAGCGGAAACAGGATGATAATTGCTCGAGTTCGGTATTTGGGCTATGTTGACATGTGTGTGAGTTGTGTTGTTGTGTGTAGATTGAGCTGTGAATTGCCATGTTGTTTTGATCCGTATGTGGTCATTGGCGATTTTGCGTTATGCCGTATAGTTCGGCATCGCCTATAGTGTTGGTTTTTATGTGTATTGTGTTCCGTATGGCGGAACTACGTTTCAGGTTTGTTATGTGTTGTGTACCCTATTTGTTCCTCATGTAGGAACACTTGGCTATTGTGTCGTGCCAGTTTAGATTTGTGATTTGTGGGTACAGAGATTTCACCACGAAGTTATCTCCTATCGTGGAGTTAGCTATCAGAGTGTTCAGTCGATATTATCACTGGGCAGTTGAGCAGTATGCAGAGGCAGTGCTCCTACTTGTTGTCGGCAGAGTCAGAATTTTCGAGGTCGAAATTTTTTTTTAAGGGGGGTGGATTTGTGACGACCCAGACCAGAATCACCAGTATGATCAGCTATATACGTGAGTTACTGCATAGTCGCAGTTGTCCGACAGTTATTCGAATCGTCAGGCTCGTTAACGACTAAATTATTGGCCGAGAATTGGAGCTGGATCTCTTCTCGAGAGTCGTTCTACATGTGATTACGAGTTCGTGGGCGGTTCCAGATCGTTATTTGGACGATCGAGGAATTAGTTATGAATATTTGAAGTTTCGACAGAAACGGATTTAAATGGCAGGTTTGTTAGCGACTAAATTAGCGGACGAGAATTTGGTTTCGGCTTCTTCACGGAAGTTGTTCAGAACTTAATTTCGACTTTGTGGGAACTTTCGGAGCATTATTTTGAGTTACGAAGAATTAGTTGCGAATATTTCCGTTTGTTGTTTGTTTAGTCGATTAAATATGTGTTTGGTTGAATGGTTGAATTTTTATCCGATTGGCCGATGTGTTTGACTTCGGGTGATATTGGAAGAATATGTCGAGACGAGTTTGTGGCCGCGAGAATTATCGGAATCGGAATTACGACGAGAAAGTTACGAATAATTGAAGTTTGCCGAAAAGCGTGTTTGTTGGTCTCCTTATTGGGAAAGTTTCCATATTGAGCATGTATATAAATAGAAGGTTTCCTTAATTGGCAAGTCAACATTTCATTTAATTCTTTGACCCGGTCAACTTAGTTTGACCGAGCTGTGGAGAGGTGGTGCGACGCCGTACGGCTCGCCGGCGGCAAGGGATGTTCCGGCCACCCCACGGCGTGGGGGTGGTCTTGTTCTCTTCGTCTCGAGGTCCCGAGCTCACCCCCGGCCTCATTTTCCGGCATGGTCCACGGTGGAGGAAGAATTTCCAGCGAGAAAATGGAGTAAACCTTTGTGATTCGGGTTTGGTGATTCAGACCGAATTGAGCTGGAATTTTGGGTGGGCTTTGAAACTCTCATCACTAGCAAGCTACCATGTAAGTTTGGAGTTCTAATTTTGATTGTGGAAGGAGAATTTTGGATTTGAAATTTGTGTGTACATTCGGTTTTTCATGAAATTGACATGGTTAGAGTAAGAATTGGACTTCGGTGCAGTTATGAAAGTTGCTCAGTGCATGATTTTGAGTGGATTAGGTGCAGCTCCGCCGTGAAATTCTCCGGTCGGCGGTCAACGGCGGCGGTCAACGGTCAAAGTTTGACTTTTTGGACTTTCGACAAGTTGCATGTCGTTTGACTCGAAATCGCACTCCGATCGCAGTGGGGAGGTTCGTTTTTCGAATTGAGTGTCCGAATGTAAAGCGAGGTATTGAGGTGTTATTCGTAACTTTCTCGTCGTAATTCCGATTCCGATAATTCTCGCGGCCACAAACTCGTCTCGACATATTCTTCCAATGTCACCCAAAGTCAAACACATCGGCCAGTTGGATAAAAATTCAACCATTCAACCAAACACATTTAATCGACTAAACAAACAACAAACGGAAATATTCACAACTAATTCTTCGTAACTCAAAATCATGCTCCAGAAGTTCCCACGAGCTCGAAATTAAATTCTGAACAACTTCCGTGAAGAAGCCGAAACCAAATTCTCGACCGGTAATTTAGTCGTTAAGAAGGCCACAATTATAAACCGAACTTCAAATATGTGACGACCCGGACCAGAATCAGCAGTATGATCAGCTTGATTGATGAGTTTGTGTGTAGTCGCAGAGTTGTTCGACAGTTATTGAATCGCCAGGCTCGTTAACGACTAAATTATTGGCCGAGAATTGGAGCTGGGTCTCTTCTCGAGAGTCGTTGTACGTGTGATTACGAGTTCGTGGGCGGTTCCGGATCGTTATTTGGACGACCGAGGAATTAGTTATGAATATTTGAAGTTTCGACGGAAACGGATTTAACTGGCAGGTTTGCTCGCGACTAAATTATCGGACGAGAATTTGGGTTCGGCTTCTTCACAGAAGTTGTTCAGAATTTAATTTCGAGCTCGTGTGAACTTCCGGAGCATGATTTGGTGTTACGAGGAATTAGTTGCGAATTTTGCCGTTTGTTGATTATTTAGTTAATTTAATGTGTGTTACTTTCAAGGGTTGACTTTTTATCCGTATGGCCAATGTGTTTGACTTTGGGTGATTATGGAAGATTATGTCGAGTCGAATTTGTGGCCGCAAGATTTATCGGAATTGGATATACGACGAGGAAGTTACGCGTGTTTGAAGTTCGTCGAAATGGATAATTATGAGTTTCCCATTCGGGAAAGCTATAAATAGTGACCTGCCTAAAAGGGAAAGTCAAAGACTTTAATTGGAAGTGTTGACCTGGTTTGACCACGTTTGACCGTGGTGAGGAGAGAGAGTTCGACGGTGACTTTGGCTCGCCGGCGGTGAGGAGTTTTCCGGCATCCCACGGCTTGTATATGGTGTCGTTCTCTTCGTCTCGGGGTCCTCTACTCAACCCCGGCCACCACGCACGGCGTGGCTCACGGAGGAGGGAGGAAAATCCGATCAAAAATGGAGGAATTTTGGGTTAATGGTGGTTTTCTATTCGGGCCGAGATGAACTTCAAGAGGTACTGGGTTTTGTAGCCCTCTTCATTGTGATTCTAACCATATAAACATGGTGTTCTAATTCGATTTGTGGATTGAGAATTTTGGGATTGAAATTTGTGAACCAATTCGGTTTTGCTTGAAATTGACCATGTTAGAGTGAGAATTGGACTTCGGTGCAGTTATGGAAGTTGCTCAGTGGGTGATTTGGAGTGGAATAGGGGTGGCTCCGCCTTGAAATTCTCCGGTCGGCGGTGGCGCCGCCGTGGGCGGCGGTCAACGGCGGCGGTCAACGGTCAGAGTTGACTTTTTGACTTTCGACAAGTCGCATGTCATTTGACTCGAAATCGCGCCCCGATCGCAGTAGGGAGGTTCGTTTTTCGAGATGAGCGTCCGAATGTAAAGTGAGGTATTGAGGTGTTATATACGGATTTTCGACGATTCGTCGACTTTGAATCACGTGTTTTCTCGTGATTTGTATTGTATTGTCGAGATATGAGTTTGAGATATGGATTTTGTGAATATTCAGGGGTTCGTGATCGTTTGCTTGGCGATGGACATTCCGCCGGATCACGGGTTAACGCGAATCGCGTTACGCCAGACTGTGAGTGGACAAGTTTCTGTTTTCACTGTTGATTTGCGAGTTCATGGAATTTATGATTTCCGTATTTATTTTATACGATGATTGATATTTATATGTTATTTCGGAGGTATTGTTATGTATTATTGTGATTGGCATTTATTGCATCGATGCTACCAGAGTTGAGAGATTCCTCTGGCCCAGAGTTGAGAAATTCCTCTGAAGCAGGGTTGAGGGATTCCCCTGAGTGCCGCCGGGGTTGAGAGATTCCCCTGGCCTTTCACCGTCAGGTTTGAGCGATTCACCTGACGTCGGGCTTGAGAGATTCGCCCGACAACCTCCATATATATATGTGTGTTGTGTTTTCCGAACTCGCATTGTTTTATATTGAGTATGTTTATAAACTGGTGAAAGGTATACGTTATTTTCGTCCACTCACTCTAACGTTTATCGTTTTATTTGCCTTTCCCCTGGGCTTTTCGGTTTCCGTGCCCAGTTTGCAGTTCAGACTCTGGTGTCGCACGTCGTGGTCGGAGGCATAGTGCTCGAGCTACTTTGTTTCTTCCAGTAGGTTTATTGTTCTACCTACTGTGGTATACATATATGATTATGTATTAGAAGTCGCTCTGAGTTTCTTGTTGTATATGTTATACGGTTTTAAACCCGGATTCCAGTAAAGTACTAAATTTTGTATTGTTTACTTTACTATTGAGATATTGAGAAATCCGGATGGGATTGGTGCCCACGGTTTGCTTTTTGTGGCATAGGACGAAGTGTATTTTCCGCGTGCAGGTAATGGTAATTCCACGCTAGTAACGAAACTCTGCCCAAATTTCGAAAAGTTTTTGTTGGTTCGTGTTTTCGAAAGGGTTTGATTCCGATTTAGGGAGCTAAATCGGGGTTGGGTCCTTTCAGCTTGGTATCAGAGCATTAGGTTGTCAGATTCTGTAGACTCTTGTAGTTGTGACGCTTAGGGTATTTGAGTTGATACAGCATGACTGGAGTGATGACCCGACTGGCCAGCGGTACTCATCAATACTTCGGGTGTTGTGTGTCCTCAAATATCTGCGGTTTCATGATTACGTTCCACTTGTTGTGAACGATGTTTTATTCATTAGGATGCCTCCTGACGTGCTTTCCGTGTCGGTACGGTTGTGGATCCTGTTGAGGATCAATCGACGCGTGATTTGCCAGTGAATTGTGGATTTGGATGAGTATTCAGAGTTCAGTGAACTGTGTGGCACGGGTTGCCTGGTTGTGTGTGTGAGAGCCTACATGTTGCCTCAGAGCTGAGATTTATGGCAGTGATGTTTGCCTGAGTCAAATTGTGTATTGGTGGGCTGATGTTGTGCGAGTCCCAGTTGTGACTCCATGGCCTACATTCAGGGTGTTGTTTATACGGTAATTGTTTTATCAGGCTATCCAGCAATTGTTTGTGGAGTGTTTACCCACCTGAGGCAGAGATGCATTGTCCACATGTTTTTTTTTCGGTGTGCACGAGTTATGTGGCTTCAGAGGAAGTAGAGCACGAGGTTCGAGATGAGTTTGAACCTGAGCATCAGAGAGATTCTGATTGATATGCCTCGAGACATCTGTGAGGAGCTTAGTGTGTTGCACTCAGTGGCGAGGCTATTATGAGGAAAAGATGTATTTGGTTTTCGATGTGATGGTTCGAGGAAAGTGGATTTAGTTGAGATTTTGATGAGGTTGAGTTCCGATACTTCGGGATCAGTGACTTCATCAGGCTGTGGTCTTTTCGATTATGTTGAGGATCCTTTACTGATCCATTTGGCGATGGCGGAGATCACAGAGTAGCGGACTTGCTCCTGTAGCATGAGTTTGGGCGATCATTGGTGATCCTTTTACGCAGCAGGTGTTGCGGTGATTTGTGTTCGAGGAGCACTTTTAGTTGTTGTTTCGGTGGCCAGGAGGGTCACGTTGCGAGGGAGCGCCTCATCGAGCTGTTGTATCGGTTCGACAGATCAGAGTTATGAGGAGACCCTCATGTTGTTCCTGTAGTCTGGCCAATATACCCTTTTGACGAGTTATTCAGCAAGTCGCATGTGACGTGGGCGACTAGTTGGGCATGTTGGGGTTCGTGCCAGGACCTTGTTTGAGGACAGACTTTTCTCCGAGGTTACTGTTGTTTGATATCCATGGCTATTGTACCTGCATCTCCACTTCTGAGGTTTTGGAGAGTATTATATCCATCCGGAGGTTGCGAGATCCTTGTTGGAGGTTATGACTTAGCCGCGGATCTGTTATAGCTGGATATTGTGGATTTGGTGTGTTTGTGAGCATGGACTTACTGACGACGCATTTGGCTGTGTTCGAGTACCTTGAGAAGGAGGTTGTGTTTCGACGACCAATTTTCCCCGAGATGCTGTTTCGCGGTGATGGTCGAGCGGATGATGGAGACGAGTTGTTTTGCTTGCTTAGCATATGTTGTGGATACTTTGGTTGCTGTGTCCGACATTGGTGACATTGAGGTGGTTTCCGAGTTACCAGGAGTATTCCGGAGGAATTACCAGATGTTTCTCCAGTTTGGGAGACTGACTACACCGTTGAGCTTGTACCAGGCGCTGGACTCATTTTACCGGCATCTTGTCGTTCGGAGCCAGCGGAGCTGATGGAGCTACAGTTTCGACTCCAGGAGTTGCTGGAGGAGATTTCAGGAGATTTCATGTGACCTAGCGTATTTGTGTGGTGTGCTCTTGCATTGTGTGTACGGACATTGGTTGGTTCGACGAGATGGTGTATTGACTACCGAAGCCTGATTCGCTTCAGAGAAGAGTGAGTATCCTCCGCTTCGGATTGACGAGTGGTTTGATCAACTTCCGAGAGCTTTAGTCTTTTCGAGGATTGATTTCGGATCCGGATATCATCAGTGGAGGTTTGATGAGTCAGATGTGACTATGTTAGCTTTCGGATCTCGGTGTATGCATCTGGAGTTCTTGGTCACTTTATTGGTTGACCAATGCTCCGTAGATCGTGTGGACTTGATGGACCATGTGTTCAGACGGTTTCTGGACGAATTTGCGGTCTTGTACGTTGGCAATTTCCTGATGTACTCCGAGAGTGTGGACCAGCACCTGAGACAATTATGAGTGGTTTTGCGGACTTCGCAAGGTGGTCAGCTGTTTGTGAAGTTCAGCCAGTGTGAGTTTTGGCCGATTAGCGTGAAGATTTTGAGTTATGTGATGCTAGCCGAGGGAGTCGGCGTGGATCCTGACCAGTTAGAGGTCGTGTTGATTTGGGGATTGCCCTACTATTGTACCAGAGATCGGGAGTCTCTTGGGTTTGGCAGGCTATTACTGACGACTTGTGCAGGATTTTTCCGGATTGACGAAAAGGCGTCAAGTTCGAGTAGTTCGATGCACACGAGGAGAGTTACTTACTCCTGCAGGATGGTTGACCGTTGCTTCGGTTTTGTCCTTACTTGGCGACCGCGACGAGTTCGTGGGTTATGGTGATGCGTCGAGATTTGGGTTAGGCAATGTTTTGATGCTGTGTAGCAGAGCGGTGGCTCATGATTCCAGGCAGTGAAACTTTGTGTAGCTACGTATCCAGTGTATGATATGGGTGTAGCTGTCTTTTTGTTAGCATCGGAGAGTTCGAGACACTACTGCTATGGCGTGCAGCGCAGTGTAGGACGAGCACTGACCACTGAGTTTTATCCACATGCATTCTCGGCCAGATTTGGGCTTGGGGCAGTGTAAATGGAGGGAGTCGACTATCGACTATGGCTGCACCTTTGAGCTTGTTCAGGAAAGGCTAGTGGCTGCATTCTGACCATCCGTTTGGGATGTTGTTGTTGATGCGTTCAGTCGAGAGTTAGGAGTTTCAGTATTGCATGTGTGTATGTGTGGCTCGAGTTTCCGTGTTAGCCGAGTGTGGGCTACGAGAACTGAGTTGAGTATGATGATGTTAAGGCTCGTGATTTTGCGCATGTTTGGCGCTAGTAACGCGGAGAAGTGTCAGACACTTCGAGTTTACTACTCGTGGCGCAACATGGAAGAGCAATGTAGCAGTTTGTGTGTGCAGATGCCACATTGGTCACCTGGCCATGGCTCGGAGACGGAGACTTGCCGCGATGTATCAGCCATTCGAGATTTTCGGTTGGACGTAACGGTTACTGCTGTGATTGTGTGTGTTTGTACACTTTGGTTCGTGATACAAGTTGTTAGGTCTTTGTGGACCAATTGATGAATTTAGTACGTTTTCTTGTACTTCGGAGACAATTTCAGTGGCAGGCTGTTATGGCTGTGTTTGGTGGAGGTTGTCCCTCTACGTGATGTATTTTGTCCCAGTTCGCCGATCGAGGTAATCAGCTACGACTGTGTGTTGGCGAGCTTTGCAGTGAGCATTAGGGACCAGATTACGAGTTAGTACCGGTCCTTGTCCTCAGATTGACGAGCGATCTTTGAGGATTATTTATACCTTGGAGGGCATGTTGTGGACCTCGGTATTGCAGTTCCGGAGGATTCGGGACCAGCAGTTTCAGCTGTTCGAGATTGCTTGCAGTACCAGGTTGTTGTCCACTGTGATTTTGTTATTGTTTGACGTCGTTTTGAGGAATGATGTTGTACTTCATTGTGTTGGAGTGAGTTTGGTTTGAATTTGAGTTGATGTTTGTTTCCGATTTTGTGGGATGTGCTACCACTAACTGTCAGATTAGCGGAAATAGGCCGATATACGCTTGAATTCGATATTTGAGTTATGTTGATGTGTGCAGATTGAGTTGTGATTTGCCTTGATGTTTTGATCCATATGTGGTCATAGGCGAGTTTGTGTTATGCCGTATGGTTCGGCATCGTCTATAGTGTTGGCTTTTGTGTGTGAGATGTGTATTGTGTTCCGTGTGGCGGAACTGTGTTTCAGGTTGGTTTCGCATGGTGTACCCTGTCTGTTCCTTATGTAGGAACACTTGGAGATTGTGTGAGCCAATTCAGATTTGTGATTTGAGGGTACAGAGATTCCAGTACGGAAATATCTCCTATTGTGGAGTTTGTGATCAGAGTTGTTTATTTGAGATTGCCGTTGGTGAGTTGAGCAGTATACAGAGGCAGTGCTCCTACCTTGTAGTCGGCAGACTCGGAAATTTCGAGGTCGAAATTTTTCTAAGGGGGGTGGATTTGTGACGACCCGGACCAGAATCAGCAGTATGATCAGCTTGATTGATGAGTTTGTGTGTAGTCGCAGAGTTGTTCGACAGTTATTGAATCGCCAGGCTCGTTAACGACTAAATTATTGGCCGAGAATTGGAGCTGGGTCTCTTCTCGAGAGTCGTTGTACGTGTGATTACGAGTTCGTGGGCGGTTCCGGATCGTTATTTGGACGACCGAGGAATTAGTTATGAATATTTGAAGTTTCGACGGAAACGGATTTAACTGGCAGGTTTGCTCGCGACTAAATTATCGGACGAGAATTTGGGTTCGGCTTCTTCACAGAAGTTGTTCAGAATTTAATTTCGAGCTCGTGTGAACTTCCGGAGCATGATTTGGTGTTACGAGGAATTAGTTGCGAATTTTGCCGTTTGTTGATTATTTAGTTAATTTAATGTGTGTTACTTTCAAGGGTTGACTTTTTATCCGTATGGCCAATGTGTTTGACTTTGGGTGATTATGGAAGATTATGTCGAGTCGAATTTGTGGCCGCAAGATTTATCGGAATTGGATATACGACGAGGAAGTTACGCGTGTTTGAAGTTCGTCGAAATGGATAATTATGAGTTTCCCATTCGGGAAAGCTATAAATAGTGACCTGCCTAAAAGGGAAAGTCAAAGACTTTAATTGGAAGTGTTGACCTGGTTTGACCACGTTTGACCGTGGTGAGGAGAGAGAGTTCGACGGTGACTTTGGCTCGCCGGCGGTGAGGAGTTTTCCGGCATCCCACGGCTTGTATATGGTGTCGTTCTCTTCGTCTCGGGGTCCTCTACTCAACCCCGGCCACCACGCACGGCGTGGCTCACGGAGGAGGGAGGAAAATCCGATCAAAAATGGAGGAATTTTGGGTTAATGGTGGTTTTCTATTCGGGCCGAGATGAACTTCAAGAGGTACTGGGTTTTGTAGCCCTCTTCATTGTGATTCTAACCATATAAACATGGTGTTCTAATTCGATTTGTGGATTGAGAATTTTGGGATTGAAATTTGTGAACCAATTCGGTTTTGCTTGAAATTGACCATGTTAGAGTGAGAATTGGACTTCGGTGCAGTTATGGAAGTTGCTCAGTGGGTGATTTGGAGTGGAATAGGGGTGGCTCCGGCTTGAAATTCTCCGGTCGGCGGTGGCGCCGCCGTGGGCGGCGGTCAACGGCGGCGGTCAACGGTCAGAGTTGACTTTTTGACTTTCGACAAGTCGCATGTCATTTGACTCGAAATCGCGCCCCGATCGCAGTAGGGAGGTTCGTTTTTCGAGATGAGCGTCCGAATGTAAAGTGAGGTATTGAGGTGTTATATACGGATTTTCGACGATTCGTCGACTTTGAATCACGTGTTTCCGAGAACGGCTGTTTCTCGTGATTTGTATTGTATTGTCGAGATATGAGTTTGAGATATGGATTTTGTGAATATTCAGGGGTTCGTGATCGTTTGCTTGGCGATGGACATTCCGCCGGATCACGGGTTAACGCGAATCGCGTTACGCCAGACTGTGAGTGGACAAGTTTCTGTTTTCACTGTTGATTTGCGAGTTCATGGAATTTATGATTTCCGTATTTATTTTATACGATGATTGATATTTATATGTTATTTCGGAGGTATTGTTATGTATTATTGTGATTGGCATTTATTGCATCGATGCTACCAGAGTTGAGAGATTCCTCTGGCCCAGAGTTGAGAAATTCCTCTGAAGCAGGGTTGAGGGATTCCCCTGAGTGCCGCCGGGGTTGAGAGATTCCCCTGGCCTTTCACCGTCAGGTTTGAGCGATTCACCTGACGTCGGGCTTGAGAGATTCGCCCGACAACCTCCATATATATATGTGTGTTGTGTTTTCCGAACTCGCATTGTTTTATATTGAGTATGTTTATAAACTGGTGAAAGGTATACGTTATTTTCGTCCACTCACTCTAACGTTTATCGTTTTATTTGCCTTTCCCCTGGGCTTTTCGGTTTCCGTGCCCAGTTTGCAGTTCAGACTCTGGTGTCGCACGTCGTGGTCGGAGGCATAGTGCTCGAGCTACTTTGTTTCTTCCAGTAGGTTTATTGTTCTACCTACTGTGGTATACATATATGATTATGTATTAGAAGTCGCTCTGAGTTTCTTGTTGTATATGTTATACGGTTTTAAACCCGGATTCCAGTAAAGTACTAAATTTTGTATTGTTTACTTTACTATTGAGATATTGAGAAATCCGGATGGGATTGGTGCCCACGGTTTGCTTTTTGTGGCATAGGACGAAGTGTATTTTCCGCGTGCAGGTAATGGTAATTCCACGCTAGTAACGAAACTCTGCCCAAATTTCGAAAAGTTTTTGTTGGTTCGTGTTTTCGAAAGGGTTTGATTCCGATTTAGGGAGCTAAATCGGGGTTGGGTCCTTTCAAATATTCATAATTAAATCCTCGGTCGACCAAATAGCGATCCGGAACCGCCCACGAACTCGAAATCACATGTACTACGACTCTCGAGAAGAGACTCAGCTCCAATTCTCGGCCAATAATTAAGTCGTTAACGAGCCTGGCGATTCAATCAATTGTCGGCAATCTGCGACTATGCGATAACTCACGTATATAGCTGATCATACTGCTGATTCTGGTCCGGGTCGTCACAAGTTTACTCGATGTGTTAGGTCAATGGCGTGAAATTTATATGTGAAGCTCGAGACGACCGACTGAAAACACAGAATTGTGGGGTGATGGTCCATGGTGGGCAGGATGGCGTTGACTATTTCGGTGTCCTTCATTTAGTTGTTGAACTAATTTATGGGAACCGCATGAAAGTGCACTTGTTCAAGTGTAGATGGTTTGATACTAGCCCGGAGAACACAAGGACCGATCAGTACGGAACATTTTCGGTGAATACTGCTACTAGCTGGTATGAAGATGACCCTTTCGTTCTTGCCTCATCAGTAAAACAAGTGTTTTACCTTGACGATCTTCTTAACAAAGTCCCGTGGAAGGTGGTTAACCATGTTGCTCATAGAAACATATACAGTGCTGCCACACTTGGTGAGACCGCAGATGATGAGGAAGTTACTGCATACCAAGAGCCGAACGCTTTTGACATTCCAGAATCATCTACGATTCGCCTTAATAATGTGAGATCTGGGAGTGTGGTTTGAATTACTGGAGCAGAACTTCTCGATGTTAATCCATGTGAAGTTGACGCTAATTCAGATGACGAGGAGCGGCACATATTGCCAGAGGTTACCTATGAAACCGAGTCAGACTCAAGTGATGAAGATGATTACGATTATCATCCTTAGTACGTTAATGATGTAGTCGGAAATTGTAGTCGGAAATTCTAGTCGGAAATCGTGTCGGAAATCGTTGTCGGAAATTGTAGTCGGAAAATGTAGTCAGAAATCGTGTTGGAAATCGTAGTCGGAAATCGTAGTCGGAAATTGTAGTCAGAAATTGTAGTCAGAAATCGTGTTGGAAATCGTAGTCGGAAATCGTAGTCGGAAAATGTAGTCGGAAATTGTAGTCGGAAATTGTAGTCGGAAATTGTAGTCGGAAATTGTAGTCGGAAATTGTAGTCGGAAATCGTGTTGGAAATCGTAGTCGGAAATCGTAGTCGGAAAATGTAGTCGGAAATTGTAGTCGGAAATTGTAGTCGGAAATTGTAGTCGGAAATCGTGTTGGAAATCGTAGTCGGAAATCGTAGTCGGAAAATGTAGTCGGAAATTGTAGTCAAAAATCGTGTTGGAAATCGTAGTCGGAAATCGTGTTGGATATTCTTCGGGAAATAATGACATTACCAACGAGTTGAAGTCGTTGGTAATGACATTACCAACGAGTTGCAACTAACTCGCCGGCAATGTCTACTGCATATGGGCTGCTTCAGCTCGACCTCTCCCTCATTTCTCACTATCTCAAACCCTAAAACTCCTCCTCTCCTCCTCCCAAACTGTTCCGGCCACCTCCCTCTCCTCAAATCTCTCTTCCTCTCCTCCCCTCTCCCCTCCCCTCACCTCCTCTCCCTTCTCCTCTCTCCACACTAAAAAACCCCATTTCAAATTGAAATTTACTCTCCTCCCCTCCTCCTCTCCTCCTCCCCTCCTCCTCCCCTCACCTCCGTCGCCAGAAAATCAGCTCGAGCTCCACCATGGCAGGTGCATGCAAGCTCACTCTCTCTCCCTCTCTCTCTCTCTCTCCCTCTCTCTCTCTCTCTCTCAATTTTTGTTTATTTTTATGCATATATATATACGTATGTACGTATGTTGCCATGTGTATATATAAATGTATGTGGACATTAAATTTAATTAGGGTTATTTGGATTAATTTATATGCAATGTATATATATACCGGTAATGTTTGAAAAATGTAGGAAATTAATTAGGGTGCGTGATTTGGATTAATATGTGATGTATATATATATGTGAAAATTAAATTTAATTAAGATGCATGATGTATATATATGTGTGAAAAATGTGGAAAATTAATTAGGGTGCGTGATTTGGATTAATATGTATATATTTAAGTCGAAAATGATGTATGTATATATGTTACTTTAGGTGATATAGTTGTTAATTTAACGTATAATAGGTGAAAAATCGGAATCGGCATTTAACATGTTTAATTTGGATTAAGGTGATATAGTTGTTAATTTAACGTATAAATTAAGGTGAAAAATCAGAATCGGAACGGTTTGGAACCAGAACGGTTTTAATCCGAAACCGCGTGGAACCGGAGCCGTTTGGGTACAGAACTGTTTGTAACCGGAACCGTTTGAAACCGAACGGTTCCAGTTCCAAACGGTTCCGGGTTCAATCGGTTCCGGTTCCAAACGGTTCGGTTCCGATTTGTTATAGAACCGAATCCATGACTATTACGGTGTCCAGGAGGTTTTGCGGCAAATTGGCTTGGAGGCATCAAACAGTGAGGTTCCCGAAATAGTGGAGGGAGCAGTAGTCAAGCTTCCTCCTCAGCCGCAGTCAGCAACACGCGCAGTGGGCCAATGATGAATGCTCGCACACAAGCCTTGCTAGCTGCGCGAGCAGAGGAGGAAGCTGCACGATCCGGAGCCGTGCAACCGGAAGTCGAGCCTCGAGCCTCAGTCAGCAGACGCTCAGTCAGCAGACGCCCTCCGTCAGCAGACCCTCAGACGAGCGACAGTCAACGGGGGCATCAGAAACTCCCTCCATCCGAATGCCCCCAATTCGCCAGGTGCCTACTCCCGTTTCACGGGAATCATCTGAGGCAGATGGTGCTGGCACCTCATCGTTCAGGCCCAGTCTATCTCCGCCGTCCGGTCTCTTCCTACCCGACGAGATTCCGGTGATCCCTGAATTCGATGATAGGGGGATGCCTATTTATGTTGAAGGACGGCCGGAGTTCCTGAGCATGGAGGAAGCGTACAACTTCATCCCGTTCGACCCCGTGTATCTTTGGAGTGTGAGGTGCACCAACCAACAAACGGACGATGCAGGTAAATTTTATTTAACATTAGATTGATTACTTAATTATTACTTAAGACTTACGATAGGTTCAATTAATGATATCAATTTGTTGACATTGTATTATTAGGCAATTTCGTTAATGGTACTGGAAAACGGAAAGGGGCTAGAGGCACCTGCACCAGGCGGCGACTTGAGCAGGCCACCGGGGGAAGGAAAACGCCCATAAGGGCCAATGAGGATGGCGAGGTGATCGAGGCATTTGACACCACGCGAAAATATGTCAGCATGGCCGGGGCGATCGTGCGGGACAAGGTCCCAATGCTTTGGCCAGATTGGGAATCTGTGCCTATCTACGTGAAGATGCATGTGCATAATGCACTGAGTGTGAGTTAAATCGTATTTTCATTACGTAAATTTTACATTTATTAATTAAGTCCGAATAAATATATAATTTAACCGTTTATATATTCATATTGCAGGTGTGGTTTGACGTGGATGAAGTTCTTATTGACACGTGGGTAGAGCGTCAACTACATATGAGGTGATGTGCTTCGAGTTATTTGAGTATATATCGAGTTAGATTTTTTTTTATCAAGTGTTTTAATATCTCTAACGTTTTTTTCCTGGTGTTAATATAGGTATAAAAAGTGGAAGAACGAGCTTTCTTCACATTACACTCTATACAAGGAGCTAGGCCGAGGTTCTACCCCTAGCGAATTCCGGTTTAGGGAGTATGAGTGGTTGTGGCTGATAGCCCACTTCGAGCACCCCAAAGTGAAGGTATGCATCCTGAACATATCTTACAAGCCTAATGTATCGTATCACATTCAAATAGTTAGTTACTAATTTTTTTACATATGTTTATCAAACAAGGCGATTTCGAAGACGAACCGGGCGAATAGATTGAAAAACACCAGGGCCCATCATGCAGGTTCACTGAACTATTTGGGTTGGTCGAGTAAGGCGCAGCAACAACAAGAAGTGAACCCGTTGGTGTATATTCATCAGAAGTTCTATCCGCAGTGCCCTGAAGATGCAGTAAGTCTTTCGCCTCTCCATGTGTTAATAAAACTATTTTTCGATATTAATTTATTTTGTTAGATAATACGTTATTCATTTTCGCTTTTCAATTAGGCGAGAGTGGAGGAGGCGACCACAGAAGTGACCATGAATATAGCTCGGGATAACCATCCTGACTGCTCCGAGGAAGAAGTCACCCAGTATGCCTCTCAGATCGATCCACTTGATCGGCCTATAGCGGCTCAGATCATGGCAAAAGCGTGCGGGACTGGAAAGAATACATACTACTGTAGGGGAATGGGCTCGGCGGGCGAAGGAGTATTGAAGAACACTTCAGAATACTCTACCGGGTCAAGAAGTTCAGCTTCTAGTCGTAACCTCGCAGCGGAGCTTCAAAGGACGTAGAGGGAGTTGGAGGAGCAAAGGAGGCATATGGAGGAGATGAGGCAGATGGCCGAGCAGCAGGCAGCCAGAGATGCCGAGTACTGGGGGATGATCGAGCAACACCGCCTCATGGTCCAGCAGCAGACACAAATGTTCACTTGGATGCAGACGATGTACGCGGCTCAGACTACCGGACAACCGCTCCCCACACCTCCCCCAGTCCTTGTGTTCCCCAGTTTCCCCAGTTATCCACCACCACCACCGCACCAGTCACCGCCACAGCAAGACCAAGGTAGCCACCGGAGTTCAAATGAGTACATGGATTTCTTCGACCCTGACCCGCAAGTTCCTCGACCCTGACGTGTAGTTGTACTGTACGTTTCGTATCGTTGCTATTTGTACTGTACGTTGGACATTTATGTGTACTGTTGAACTTGTATGATTGTACGGTTTATGTCTTTCAATGCAGGTTCTGGAATTGGGCCCAATCCAGAACCGCGTTTTTTTTTCAAAATTTTTCCAAGCATTGCCGGCGACATGGACCTAAGTCGCCGGCAATGTCTTCAAATTCCGGTCACGACGGCGCTGACATTGCCGGCGACTTGAGTCGCCAGTGATGTTTAAGACATTACCGGTGACGTGAAACGCCGTCGCCGGCAATGTTATCTCCGACGGGCTATTTCCGGCGAGAAAAAAAACAAGGAGTCGCCGGCAATGTGTCTTAATCCGGTAGTGTGGGGATTGATGGTGTATGCATGACTACGCTAGCTTTTAGGGGGGTTTATAAGTTTTATTTTATATCCTACGAAATTAATGACAAAAACAATGGCAGAAAATACATAGAGAAACCGTAAGTTCTATCATGCTTAAACTCATAGACAAGCAAAACAAACAAGAACATGGAATCCTTAACATGCTCCTAACCGAAAATAAAGCTAAGTCTAATATATTTACAAGTGATCAACTCATATTTTTACCTAACCTTTAATAACCGAACAGATTCCATGCAACCTATTTAGTATCTAAGTCTTAAGCTACGTTTTACATGCATATTTCATAATTCAGTGCCAAACTTGGGAATTGCCCAACATTCAACACATCAAAAATCTAAACCGAGAATTGCCTTGCATTTAAATTAAGAATTAGGTACCAATAGGCATTCGTAACTAAATTCAAAGAATGCTAAACAAACTACAAAAATAGATTAGAATTATTTAACCAAAAGAATTCTTGAAACCAATCCAAAATAATCGAAAATTCATACAAAGAAGAATAAAGAGAAGAGGACATGGTTACACTTTTTAGTCAGGGAATTATCCTAGACTAGCCGTGTAGATGTTCTTCAATACATGGATGATGAGACACCTTGGGATTTCCAAGCTATGCCTTCAGCCTTGAAAGGATGGTAGAGACGACTTGTGAAGAGGAGGGCGGCTTCCTCGAAGAATTTCGGTGCTTTGGAGAGTGAGAGAACTTTTGGACAAGGTTTCGGCTTCAAGAATGAGAGATGCCTTAATATGGGGCATGGCCCTTGCTTATATAGAGTTTTGAAACCTTGTCATAAAGGAAGAACGATTTCTGACGCGGTTCTTGATCACTTCTTGCACAGTTTTACCAAAACGGAGATTCTAAGAGTTCTAGAGCTCCAAATCAGGTGATTCTTGATTTCATATTGAAGAGAGAATCAAGATCATTTTAATAAGCTATCATTGTGACTACCCGGACCAGAATCAGCAGTATGATCAGCTTGATCGATGAGTTACTGCGTAGTCGCAGCTGTTCGACAATTATTCGAATCGCCGAACTCGTTAACGACTAAATTATTGTCCGAGAATTGGAGCTGGGTCTCTTCTCGAGAGTCGTTGTATGTATGATTACGAGTTCGTGGACGGTTCCGGATCGTTATTTGGACGACCGAGGAATTAATTATGAATATTTGAAGTTTCGACGGAAATGGACTTAAATGGCAGATTTGTTCGCGACTAAATTATCGGACGAGAATTTTGTGAGGACCCGTACCAGAATCAGCAGTATGATCAGCTATATTCGTGAGCTACGGCGTAGTCGCAGAGTTGCGACAGTTGTTTTAATCGTCGAAGCTTCTTAACGACTAAATTATTGGACGAGAATTGGAGCTGGGTCTCTTCACGAGAGTCGTAGTACATGTGATTTCGAGTTCGTGGGCGGTTCCGGATTGTTATTTGGACGACCAAGGAATTAGTTATGAATATTTGAAGTTTCGACGAAAATGTATTTAAATGGCGGGTTTGTTCGCGACTAAATTACCGGTGGAGAATTTGGTTTCAGCTTCTTCACGAAAGTTGTTCAGAATTTAATTTCGAGTTTGTGGGAACTTTCGGAGCATGATTTTGAGTTACGAAGATTTAGTTGCGAATATTTCCGATTGTTGGCTATTTTGTCGATTTAATATGTGTTGATGTGAACCGTTGACTTTTTATTCGTTTGGCCGATGTGTTTGACTTCGGGTGATTGTTGAAGAGTACATCGAGACGAGTTTGTGGCCGCGAGAATTATCGGAATCGGAATTACGACGAGAAAGTTACGCGTGTTTGAAGTTTATCGAAATGGATAAGTTTGAGTTTCCATTTTGGGAAAGAGTATAAATAGTAACCTGCCATTAAGGGAAGTCAAACCTTACTATTTATGTCTTTGACTGGTGAGTTGACCGAGTCAACTCGGCCTTGGAGGAGAATCGCGACAGTGGTGTACGGTGGCGACGGTGTGTTGCCGATCGGCCGTCTCCGGCCACGGGGGTGGTGGCAGTCGGTGCGCCTTGGCCTCCCGAGCCTACCCCCGGCCACCACGCACGGCGTGGCTCACGGAGGAGGAAGGTTTTTCCGATCAAAAATGGGGGCTTTTAGAGGATTTCGGGTTTGATGATTTTGGCCGAGTTGAACTCAATAATGGACTGGGTTTTGTAGCTCTCCTCTCAAGGATTCTAACCATGTAAGTATGAAGTTTTAATTCAATTTGTGGAAGGAGAATTTTGGATTTAAAATTTGTGTGTTCATTCGGTTTATCGTGAAATTGACCTAGCTAGAGTGATAATTGGCCTTCGGTGCAGTTGACAAAGTTGCTCAGTGGATGATTTTGAGTGGAATAGGTGCAGCTCCGCCGTGAAATTCTCCGGTTGGCGGCAGCGCCGCCGTGGACGGCGGTCAACGGCGGCGGTCAACGGTCAACGGTCAACATGTTTGACTTTTTGGACTTTCGGCAAGTTGCATGTCATTTGACTCGAAATCGCGCTCTGATCGCAGTGGGGAGGTTCGTTTCTCGATTTGAGCATCCGAAAGTAAAACGAGGTATTGAGGTGGTATATATGGATTTTCGACGATTCGTCGTATTCGAATTGTGTATTTCCGAGAACGGTGGTTTCTCGTGGTTTGACTTGTATTGTCGGATTATGACTTTGAATATTGGACATTGTGAATATTCAGGTGTTCGTGATCGTTCTTTTAGCGAGGGACTTTCCGCCGGATCACGAGTTAACGCGATATGCGTTACGCTAGTCTGTGAGTGGACATTTCTTTTCACGGAATTCTTGCGAGTCTTTTATGTGATTTATGAACTTGAGCATTCGTATGAGATTTCGGACTACATGAGCATGTGATTTACGATTATACGATTATACTTATATGAATATACGTATACGAGTATACATATACTTATATGTTGCTTCATGCATTTGCATCGAAATGTTTATGATTTGGTTTACATAGAGTACAGTCGTGGTTACGTTGTTGTATCGATACACTTGCCTCTCGGCTGATCCCCGATGGTAGGCCTTATTGCCAGGGGAGGCTGTGACTCCTGACCCGAGGTCTTTACAGGGGGGAGGCAGACCTTTGACCTGTGGCCATTTCTGGCTAGAGTCACGTGTGGGTCTGGGATCCCGTGATTCTGACTGTACTAGCACGGAGGAGTCCATGAGTGACCCCGTGGGATTTTTTACTTGCATGCTCAGTACACTGGAGGAGTATGAGTTTTACCTCGTGTACGATGTTGTTTTTATTTATCTTGACTCGCATATGTTTTTTATAGCATATATATTAACTGGTGAAAGACATTTATTTTCGTCCACTCACTCTAACGTGTTTATTGTCTTTCCCCTGGGCTTTTCGGTTTCCGTGCCCAGTTTGCAGTTCAGGCTCTGGTGTCGCACGTCGTGGTCGGAGGCATAGTGCTCGAGCTACTTTGTTTCATCCAGTATGTTTATTGTTCTACCTACTGTGGTATGCGTATACGATTATGTATTAGATGTCGCTCTGAGCTTCCTATTGAATACGTTATACGATTTTACACTGGATTTCAGTAAAGTGCATATATATTTACTACTTTACTTTACTGTTGATATATTGAGAAATCCGGATGGGATTGGTGCCCACGGTTTGCTTTTTGTGGCATAGGATGAAGTGTATTTTCCGCGTGCAGGTTATGGTAATTCCACGCTAGTAACGAAACTCTGCCGAAATTTTGAAAATTTTTTTGTTGGTTCGTGTTTTCGAAGGGGTTTGATTCCGATTTAGAAAGCTAAATCGGGGTTGGGTCCTTTCAAATTTGGCTTCGGATGCTTCACGGAAGTTGTTCGGAATTTAATTTCGAGTTCGTGGAAACTTCCGGAGCATGATTTTGAGTTACGGAGTTTAAGTTGTGATTATTTCCGTTTGTTGATTATTTAGTCGATTAAATGTGTGTTGCTTTGAAGGGTTGACTTTTTATTCGTTTGGCTGATGTGTTTGACTTCGGGTGATATTGGAAGAACATGTCGAGTCGAGTTCGTGGCCGCGAGAATTATCGGAATCGGAATTACGACGAGAAAGTTACGCTCGTTTGAAGTTCGTCGAAAAGGATAATTACAAGTTTCCATTTTGGGAAAGGCTATAAATAGAAACCTGCTAATTTGGGCAAGTCAAAGACTTACCATATTGGGGTTTGACCGAGTTGACCGAGTCAACTCGGTGGAGAGAGAAGTTGGCGACGGGATGCACGGCGGCTCGCGGTGGCGATCGATTCCGGCCACCCTGTGGGACGGGGTTGGTCCCATTCGATTCGCCTTAGTCCCTTGAGGGTGACTCCGGCCTCCTTTCACAGCAAGGCTCGCCGGAAATGGAAGAAAAATCCGGCCAAAATGGAGGGAAAACTTGTGAATTCGGGTTCCATGTTTTACACCGATTCGAGCTACAATTTAGAGTGGGCTTTGAAGCTCTCATCACTAGCAAGCTACCATGTAAGTTTGGAGTTCTAATTCATCTTGTGTATGGAGAATTTTGGAATTGAAATTTGTGAACCAATTCGGTTTTGCTTGAAATTGACATGGTTAGAGTGAGAATTTGCCTTTGTTGCAGTTGACAAAGTTGCTCAGTGAGTGATTTTGAGTGGAATAGGGGTTTCTCCGCCGTGAAATTTTTCGGTCAGCGATGGCGCCGCCGTGGGCGGCGGTCAACGGCGGTCAACGGTCAAAGTTTGACTTTTTTTTGGACTTTGGACAAATTGCATGTCATTTGACTCGAAATCGCGCCCCGATCGCAGTGGGGAGGTTCATTTTTCGAATTAAGTGTCCGAAACTAAAGCGAGGTATTGAGGTGTTATATATGAATTTTCGACGATTCGTCGTATTCGGATTATGTGTTTCCGAGAACGGTGGTTTCTCGTGATTTGTTTTGTATTGTCGAGTTATGACTTTGAGAAATGGTTATTGTGTATATTCAGGGGTTCATGATCGTTCTTTTGGCGATGGACTTTCCGCCGGATCACGGGTTAACGCGATACGCGTACGCTAGTTTGTGAGTGGACAAATTTCTATTTTCACTGTTGATTTTGCGAGTTCGTGGATTTTATGATTTCCGTATTTATTTTATACGGTGATTGAGATATATGTGTTATTTTCGGAGGTATGTTATATGTTATTGGTGATGGCATTTATTGCATCGATGCTACCAGAGTTGAGAGATTCCTCTGAAGCAGGGTTGAGTGATTCCCCTGAGTGCCGCCGGGGTTGAGAGATTCCCCTGGCCTTTCACCGTCAGGTTTGAGCGATTCACCTGACGTCGGGCTTGAGAGATTCGCCCGACAACCTCCATATATATATGTGTGTTGTTGTGTTTTCCGAACTCGCACTGTTTTACATTGAGCATGTATATAAACTGGCGAAAGGCATACGTTTATTTTCGTCCACTCACTCTAACGTTTTTATTTGCCTTTCCCCTGGGCTTTTCGGTTTCCGTGCCCAGTTTGCAGTTCGGACTCTGGTGTCGCACGTCGTGGTCGGAGGCATAGTGCTCGAGCTACCTTGTTTCGTCCAGTAGGTTTATTGTTCTACCTACTGTTGTATACGTATATGATTATGTCTTAGAGGTCGCTCTGAGTTTTCTGTTGAATATGTTATACGATTTTAAACCCGAATTTCAGTAAAGTACTATTATATGTATTGTTTACTTTACTGTTGAGATATTGAGAAATCCGGATGGGATTGGTGCCCACGGTTTGATTTTTGTGGCATAGGATGAAGTGTATTTTCTGCGTGCAGGTAATGGTAATTCCACGCTAGTAACGAAACTCTGCCCAAATTTCGAAAAGTTTTTGTTGGTTCGTGTTTTCGAAGGGGTTTGATTCCGATTTAGAAAGCTAAATCGGGGTTGGGTCCTTTCAATCATTCACATTTTTCTGAGCTTGGAGTCGTTTTAGGTGATCCAATGAAGTTCCAGGTCGAATCTTAATTTTCTTTCTTGCCCACCAAGTAACTTGAGAAATCCTTATTTGTTTTGTTTTCTTGGTCTCGAAGTCACATCTTCTATCCGAAATAATACATGTGGGCTTTATTTAGGCTGACCTTGATCTTCTCAAATAGGCCTCACAAATTGCTTAATGGGTTGGCCCATCTCCGATGGTCTAAAACATAAGATTCTCCCTTAGTGCATTTTCCACCTCTTTTCAATCCCTTTCTTCTTCTCATTTGTTCCAAAAACAACAAATTAAGTAATAATAGAGAATACTAAGATAAAAAAAAACTAAATGTAAAGAGAAAGACGTTAAGAATCAAGCATAAAACGCGTATATTAAATTTCCCTACACTTAGACTTTGTTAGTCCCTAGAAAAAACTAAACAAAAGAAAGACTAGAAATAAGAAAACACAAAAACTCAACGTTGGAGCTAATCTCCATGTTGGAAAACTATAAAAACTCACAAACTAAAAGCACTTCTAAACCCTTAGCTAAAATGTCTCAGAAATTTCTTAAGTGTACGACGATGGAATCACAAGATTTAGAGTTAAAGCTTAATAATTTGGAGAAATAATAGAGATATAATCATGTCATGAACAAGTAAGACGTGAAAGTAAACAATGGTGAAGTTAAAGCTATGCATGCTTCGAACAAGTTCAAATTAAGCTCACATGGATGCACTCATCTTATTTTCACTAATGAAAAAAGTTTCACTCAAAATGCATATGAATTCAATCGAAAAACCTCATGAATATGATCAATTACTTGCGCAAATGAACCTAAATCATATGCTTACTCATGCAACTTACTCAATCAATCAAAGGTTACTCATCTTAAGAATCATAAAGGACTTTAGAAAGGTTGTAATGGAGCTGAGCCTAAGGCATTCGAAATTTAGGTATGTGGTGATAGAAATATTCAAAAGACTCAGTCAACACTTCATCAATTCGATCTCCATCATTTCTCATGTGTTAATCTTCAAAAATGGGGGCCAAATTCCATCTTTTGGGCCCTAACTTCATTCTAAACTTTACTTGTTCAAATTTTCATACTTAGAACATTTTGCCAGAAAGCTTAGTATTTTTCTTTCTTTCTTTTCATGCTCTTGGATTTTTTTTTCTTTCTCTCGGCAATTACACTTTTTTTTTCAAGTTTTTGAACAAGTCTTCCCTTTTTTGCATACTGTCATCATCTTCATGCCACTTCTTTTGTACTAGCTTCAAAATCTTTTCACCAAGTCTTTAGAACAAGGGTTGAAAACTCTATATTAGGTTAAGTGTTTAGATATATATATATATATGTGGTAAATGAAAGAAAAGGCTTAACGTATGCACAAAAGGATAATTTAAGGGTGTCGCAATTCGTGTGCACAAAAGGGACACGTGACTTTTTGGTTAAGTGGTGGAAAACCTAAATGCCTTTAATCATATCAAAAATCAGAGCATATGTATATCAACTTAAAAGCTTGCAAATCTACATGAGCAAGTTCAAGTAAACTCTAGTTCATTGAAATCTATAGCAAGCAATTAGATGAGGCATGTAATTGTTTTTGAGACCATGATGCACGAAATTCACTCCATAAAGAAGTAATATAGGCTCAAAAACTCACTTTAAAGTTTGTATGATCTAAAAACTTATTCTAACATGAGAGATCTGTACCATGTTAGGCAAACCATATCCACTACATATTATGACAATCAAAATATCTCAATTAGTACTAAAAAATTGTTTTAAGTGATTGTACAACACCATATGTATTCTTTTCGGTCCAAATTCATCATCGACTAACTAAGGGCATCTAAAAGACTCTTTAAAACACTAAGTTAAGTAAAAGGACTCAAAACACTCAAACAAGCGTAAATTTAGTCCTTGTCTTCTTTGAGCAACCTTAGTAAAATAGTCAGTCGGTGAGAGAGACTAAGAGAGGTAGGAGTGATTTTCAAGCTCATATTTTCTCAAATCCAAAACCTGTCCTAGAAATCGTCCCCTTCTAGACACCAATTCACAAGGATTTCTTACTAAAAGACAAGTGTTCATCCACTACACTAATTAGACTCTGAAAATACACTAATTAAAACCAAGAAAACACTAAAGGAATTTTTTTCTTAAAGGGCATCATTTGCCAGAAAGTTCCATTGTCCACCCGGTTTTTCATTTATGACTCAAATAAAGTTGTAAACCTCTCCCCCACACTTAAACTGTACATTGTACTCAATATACTAAAGTAAAGCATAGAATCAAGCATGGAGACTAGGATTCGCAAAAAAATGTATCTAAGAAAGTTAAAAGGGACAAGAATAAAAGAGTAAGGGGAAGAGGAAGCAAATCTGATTTGTAGACTCCTCCATTGGGTTGCCTCCCAACAAGCGCTTATTTTTTAACATCTTACAGCATAGACGTGATACTTCTTCATGTTTTTTAAATGATGGGATCCTCAAGCTTTATATCTTCAACGAATTCCTCCTTGATGGCCGAGTGATATGGCTTTAAACAATGGCCATTAACTTTGAATTCATTATCGGTTGTTGAACTCTTGATCTTGACAGCTGCCACAGGAAAATTTCTCGGTGAGTAGGAAGGGACCAATCCATCTAGAGCATAGCTTGCCCGAAAATAGCTTAAGGTGTGAATTAAAGAGGTGGACTTCTTGACCGATTAGGAACTTATTATTTCGGATCATCTTATCATGAAATGCCTTCGTTTTCTCCTTGTAGATCCAAACATTGTCGAAAACATCATTCCTTATCTCCTCGTGCTCACAAAGTTGTAACTTTTGGTGGAGACCAGCTTCATCTCGATCCATGTTAAATTTCTTCACGGCCCACCAAGCTTTGTGCTCTAACTCCACCGGAAGGTGGCATGCTTTCCCATAAACCAAATGATAAGGTGGCATGCCTATAGTAGTTTTTTAGGTTGTCCTATAGACCCATAAGGCATCATCTAAACATTGGCTCCAATATTTCCGGTTTAGCTTCACGGTTCTCTCCAAGATCTTCTTAATCTCACGGTTGGACACCTCCGCCATGCCATTCGTTTGAGGATGATAAGGCGTAGAGACCTTGTGAGTGACGCCATACTTCCTCAATAATGCTTCCACCGTCTTGTTGCAAAAATGACTCCCTCCATCGCTGATTAGAACGAGTAGCATTCCAAACCTAGTAAAAATGTTAGCCTTGAGGAAATCTGCAACAACTCATGAATCATTAGTACGGTTAGCTTGCTTTTACCCATTTCGATACATAATCAATAGCGAGTAAAATATAAGTAAAACCGTTAGACGAAGGAAAAGGTCCTATAAAATCAATACCCCACACATCAAAAATTCCGATATTTATAATGAAAGCTTGACACCTATCACATTTAGCACAAAATTCATTAGAGTCACGAAATAAACTAGGCCAAAAGAATCAACAATCTAATACTTTAAGAGCTATTTTCCTAGAACCAAAATGACCTCCACATGCACCATTCTGACAAAACTCAAGAATGGACTTAAAATCACTATCCGAAATGCACCTCCTAATAACTAAATCAGAGCATTGTTTCCACAAGTAAGTTTCATCCCAAATAAAAGCCCTAGCATTATTCTTAAGCTTTTGATGTTGAGAATTATGCATTGAAGATGGAAACTCAGTAGCAACTAAGTAATTAACTATATCCGCATACCATAGAGTTTCAGAAGCACTAACTTGAATTCTGAAGAGGTTTTCATCCAGAAAATTTTCCTCTATTGCAATGGCCTCTTTGACATTTAAAATTCGAGACAACTGATCAGCTACCACGTTGTCAACTCCCTTCTTATCCTTGATCTTTATGTCAAATTTTTGGAGTAGAAGTATCCAACAAATCAGCCTTGGTTTGGCATCCTTCTTTGTCATCAAATACTTCAAAGCCACATGATTTGTGTAAAAGATAACCTTTGTTTGAAGTAGATATGATCAAAACTTGTCCAATGCAAACATCACAGCAAGCATCTCCTTCTCGGTGGTTGTATAATTTGCTTGAGCATCATCAAGTGTCCAAGAGACATAGTATATGGTGTAGGGCTTCTTGTCCTTGGTGTAGGGCTTCTTGTTACGGACACTTGATCCAGGTTGCATCATCAAGTCTCCGGTTGTTATTGGTACGTTGCATGTTTTTGGCTATCCAGTACTTACTTTGCTAGATCCAGGTGCTACACATTCATTCATATCATATAGATTGTCATCTTTAGCTACTATGCCTGCATCTCCACTTCTGGGGTTATGGAGGGTGTTGTATCCATCCGGAGAGGTTGTGAGTATTGGTTGGGTGTATAGGGATTGTGAGATCTTTATTGGAGGTTATGGTTTAGCCGCAGATTTGTTATTGCTGGATATTGTCGATTTTGATGTGATTTTGGGTATGGACTTCTTGGAGACACATTGGGCTATGTTTGACTGTCACAAGAAGGAAGTAGTGTTTCGACGTCCAGGTTTCCCAGAGATATTATTTCGCGGTGAGAAGAATACTTCCCTGCCATGTGTGATTTCAGCGATGTGTTCTATGCGGTTGTGTATTGATTACCGGAAACTAAATCAAGTCACCGTGAAGAACAAGTATCCGTTGCCGCGGATTGACGATTTGTTTGATTAGCTCAAGGGAGCTTCAGTCTTTTCAAAGATTGATCTCAGGTCTGGATACCATCAGTTGAGGATCAGAGAGTCAGATGTCCCTAGGACAACTTTCAGATCACGGTACGGGCATTATGAGTTCTTGGTCATGCCGTTTGGATTAACCAATGCCTCTGCAGCTTTCATGGATTTGATGAATAGGGTGTTCAGGCGGTTTCTGGACAAGTTTGTGATCGTGTTCATCGACGATATTTTGATTTACTCCAGGAGTGTGGGTCAACACAAGAAGCATTTGCGAGCTGTTTTGCGGACTTTGCGAGATAATCAATTGTTTGTGAAGTTCAGCAAGTGTGAGTTTTGGTTGAATAGCGTGAAGTTTTTGGGTTACGTGATATTTGCTGAGGGAGTCAGCGTGGATCCTAACAAGATTAAGGCCGTGTTAAATTGGAGTAGACCTACCACCGTACTAGAGATCAGAAGTTTCTTGGGTTTGGCAGGTTACTATCGACGCTTTGTGCAGGTTTTTTCACGAATTGCTGCTCCACTTACCAGATTGACGAAGAAAGGCGTCAAGTTCGAGTGGTCCGATGCATGTGAGGAGAGTTACTTGCTCTTGAAGGAGAAGTTGACTACTTCACCGGTTCTGACTCTACCAGACGATAGTGGAGAATTTATAGTTTACAGCGACACATTGAAATTGGGTCATGGTTGTGTTTTAATGCAGCATGACAGAGTGGTGGCTTACTATTCCAGGCAGTTGAAACCACATGAAGTCAATTATCCTACGCATGATTTGGAGTTGGCTGCCATTATATTAGCCTTGAAGAGTAGGAGACACTACTTGTATGAAGCTCAGTGCAAGATATACACAGATCACAAGAGTCTCACTTATTTGCGCACGCAGCCAGATTTGAATATGAGACAGCGCAGATGGATGAAGTTGATCAATGACTATAATTGCACCTTTGAATATCATCCAGGGAAGGCTAATGTCGTTGCTGATGCACTCAGTCGGAAATCTGGAGCTTCATTGTTTCATGTGTGTGTGGCCAGAGTTTCCATGTTAGCAAAGTTACGAGCTACGGGAGCTGAGTTAGAGTGGGATGATGGGGGAGCCTTATTGGCTAGCTTCCAGGTTCGACCGGTACTGGTTGATTAGGTTCGTGAAGCTCAGGATGCGGATTCCTATCTGTTGGACAAGAAGACCATGATTCGAAATGGTGTGCCAACAGAGTTCCAGTTGAGTGATGATGATACATTGCTATTCAGAGGTAGATTATGTGTACCCAGAGACGAGGGTTTGAAGAAAGAGATTTTAGACGAAGCCCATTGTTCTACTTACGCGATGCATTTAGGCGGTACAAAGATGTTTCGTACACTTCGAGCCTATTACTAGTGGCAAAATATGAAGAGGGAGATCGCAGCATATGTGAGCAGATGCCTCATTTGTCAGCAAGTGAAGGCAGAAAGGCAGAAATCTACGGGAATGCTATAACCGTTGGAGATTCCGGTTTGGAAGTGGGAGCACATTACTATGGATTTCGTGTATCAGTTACCGCGTACTTCTGCTGGTAACATGGGTATTTGGGTCATTGTGGACCGATTGACGAAATCAGCTCATTTCCTTGCAGTTCCAGTGAAGATTTCAGTGGGCAGGTTAGTGAGGCTGTATCTGGCTGAGATCGTTTATTTGCATGGTGTGCCTCTATTTATTAGTTCTGACCGAGACAGTCAGTTCACCTCAGAGTTTTGGCAGGCATTGCAGCGAGCTTTGGGTACCAGATTGCATTTCAGTATAGCTTTCCATCCTCAGACTGATGGGCAATCTGAGAGGACTATTCAGACCCTAGAGGATATGTTGCGGTCCTGTGTACTGCAGTTTAGAGGAAATTGGGACCAACAACTGCATTTGATTGAGTTTGCTTATAATAACAGTTATCAGGCCAGTATCGATATGGCACCGTATGAGGCGTTATACAGAAAGCAGTGCCATACTCCATTGTGTTGGAGTGAGGTAGGCGAGCGATGGCTTATTGGTCCTGATTTAGTGAAGAGCACCACAGAGGATATTCAGATTATCAGAGACAGGTTGAAGATTGCCCAAGATCGACAAAAGAGCTATGCAGACGTGAGAAGAAAGAGTCATGAGTTCGAGGTGGGAAAGTAATTAAAACGCATAATCTTTCCAATGAAACAAGAATCAAAATTTTTCAAGATATGGAACTCCGGGAAAATGCGTTTTACAACAGCTGGTCAGATTTCCCCGATTTTAATATGGAAGGTCTTGTTTTGGTAGGAAAAACCCTGCCCTTCTCCTATATAAAGGGGAGCTCGTCTCATTCATGATCATCTCTCATTTTAGTAGTCAAAGCTCTCCCTAAACACTTCCTACCCTCAAAACACTCCAAGCTCTCCAAGAAGCCACCACCTTCCAAGCTCCATCAACACCATCGTCCACAGAGGCTTGCATGGCATTCCTACCTGCCTCCTCCATCAATTGAAGAAATTGGTTGCATGAAGTAGACTAGGGCAATCCCGAAATCTAAAGAGTGTAACATGATTCCTTCTACTCCTTTCTTATTCTTGGTGTATTTCTGTTTAGGGTTTAAAGGAATGTTTTTTGTATATAATTCTAACAAGTTTTTTTTGTTATCTATTTTGTTTCTTAGAAGTTATGTACAACATGTATGTTTTCGTGCTTAAAGCTTTGATAAATTGCATGGCAATCCTACCTTTTATCATCGATGTGTTAGGGCAATCCCGAAGCACACGTATTCATAAAATATGCATGCAAAACGTAGCTAATGACTTAGAACTTAATAGGTTGCATATAAATTGTTAGGTTATAATGAGTTAGGCGAATGAATGAATTGATCACTTGTATATATATAGTTTAGTTTTATTTTCGGTCTAGTGAGCATGTTTAGGATTTTATGTTCTTTAATTGTTTCTACTTGTCTATGAGTGAAACATGTTAGAACTTAGGATTTCTATGTGTGTTTACTTGCCATCTTTTGTCTTTTATTTTCGTAGGAATTAGAAAACCAACCTTTAAATATCCCCCCATTAAACCATAGCGTAGTCATGCATACACCATCAATCCCCGATTAAGAACGATACCCTATTTACCAATGCTACATCTACAACAAAGGGTTTTAATTGCTTATGCGTTTTTGTTGAGTGTTAAGTGTTTATTTAGTACTTAGTAAAAGCGTGTATCAGGGATGTCGAGGCGAGTCGAAAGAGTCCCACCCCGAGGTCAGAAGTGGCCGGACGGCAGCTCACCGCCGGCGAGCCGAACCACCCCGCCGTCGCACCTCCTCCCCCCGAGTTGACTCGGTCAACTCCCATAATTCCCAGTTGACTTTCCCAAATAAGAAACCCACCATAAATACTTTCCAATTTTAGAAACTACCAAAATTAACTTTACGACAAACTTCGAACAAACGTAACTTTCGCGTCATAATTCCGTTTTCAACAATTCTCGCGTCAACAAACTTATCTCGACAAATTCTTCAATTTCCACCTGAAGTCAAACAACTTCGACAAATTCGATAAAAATTCAACGGCTCAATTCAACACAAGCTTATCCGATAAAACGATCAACAGTTGAAAATATTCATAACTTAATCCTCGTAACTCTGAAAAATCCTCCGGAAGTTTCCACGAGCTCGAAATTAAATTCTCTACAACTTCCACGAAGGATCCCAAATCAAATTGTTATCCGATAATTTAGTCGCTAACGAAGCTGCCATATTAACCGATTACGTCGAAATCACGACTAATCGCAAAACTCGCAAATCAAGTTGATAATCATTCCATTTATGGTTTGGGTCGATCAACGGTCCAAAACGGATCACAATCACGATTCGGATAGACTCGAATACGAACGGATAAACTCGACAATATTCCGAAATTTCAAATATTCATATTATATTCCTCGGTCGTCGAAATAATAATCCGGAATCGCCCACGAACTCGAAATCACGCGTACAACAACTCTCGAGAAGAGGCTCAACTCAAATTCTCGGTCAATAATTAAGTCATGATCAAAGCCGGCGATTCAATCAATTATCGGAGAACTGCGATTACGCGCTAACTCACGAATTAAGCTGATTATACTACTGATTCTGTTCCGGGTCGTCACAAATCTATCCCCCTTAGAAAAATTTCGACCTCGAAATTTCCAAGTCTGCCAAATGAAAAGTAGGGACACTGCCTTTGCATACAGTTCAACTCCTAAGTGGCAACCTCAACTGAATAATTCAGTTAGTGGAAAATATCTCTATACCCTCAAATCCCGAGTTTGAACTGACTCCTCCACAAATGCTAAGTCTTCCTACATAAGGAACTGATAGGGTACAAAACACGCAACAAATCTGAAATGTAGTTCCACCATACGGAATACCACACACACAAAGGCCAACGCTATAGGCAATGCCAAACTATACGGCACAGCACCAACTCACCCCATGATCATATACGGATCAAAATAACTTGGCAATTCATAACTCAACCTGCTCACATCAATATAACTCTAATATTGAACTCGAGCAAGTAGCAACCTGTTTCGGCTAATCCAAAGGTCTGTGGTAGTACATTCCACTAAATCAAGATCAAACGTCAGTTCAATCCGAACTCACTCCAACACAATGAAGTGCAACACTGATTCTCATAAACGACTTCATACACTGCCATAACCATACTGGTCTACAAACTGGTACTGCAAGCAATCTCGAACAATTGAAACTGTTGGTCCCAAATCCCTCGGAAGTGCAATACGTACATAGGACCACAATATGCCCTCCAAGGTCTGAATAGTCCTCAAAGATCGCCCACCAATCTGAGGATAAGAAACGGTACTAACCTGTAATCTGGTCCCCAATACTTACTGCAACGCTTGCCAACACTCAGTTGTAACTAATTATCTCGATCAGCAATCTGGGACACAAGCGCATCATGAAAATGGACAACCTCCGCCAAATACAGCTATACCAGCCTGCTACCGAAATCTTTTCCGAAAGTACAAGGAAAAGAACTGATACATAAAATCCACAGTGACAAGCTCCAACTTCTAATCGAAAATCTCCAATGGCTGTAACTTCCCAGCAAGTTTCTGCCTTTTTGCCCTCGCCTGCCGACAAATGTGGCATCTGCTCACATAAGCTGCTATATTCCTCTTCATATTGCGTCACGATTAGTAAACTCGAAGTATCTGATACATCTTCGTACCACTAATAGATAACGTATGCAAAATAATGAGCTTTAACATTATCACACTCTAACTCAACTCCCGTAGCTTGCAACTTGACTAACACGAAAACTCGAGCCACACACACATGAAACAATGAAGCTCCCAACCTCCGATTAAATGCATCAGCAACAACACTAGTTTCTCTCGGATAAACTCAAATGTGCAACCATAGTCGTTAGTCGACCCCATCCATCTACACTACCTCAAGCTCGAATCTGGCTGAATATGCAAGTAGATGAAACTCAAGTGATCAGTGTACATCCTACACTGCGCTGCACGCCACAGTAATAATGTCTCGAACTCTTCGATGCTAACATAAAGACAGCTACACCCAAATCATACATAGGATACGTAGCTTCATAAAGTTCCACTGCCTGAACCCATGAGCCACCGCTCTGCTATATTGCATCAAAGCATAACCAAATCCAATTCTCGATGCATCGCTATAAATCACGAACTCACCACGGTCGTCAAGTAAAGTCAAAACCAGTGCAATGGTCAATCTTTCCTTCAGGACTAAGTAATTCTCCTCGCGTGCATCGGACCACTCGAACATGACGCTTTTCTTCGTCAATCCGGAAAATGGAGTGGCAATCCGAGAAAATCCTGTACAAAGCACCGATAGTAACCTGCCAAACCCAAGAAACTCCTGATTTCTGGTACAATGGTAGGTCTACTCCAAACCAACACGGCTCTATCTGGTTAGGATCCACGTCGATGCGGGGCATTGGTCAATCCAAACGGCATGACCAAGAACTCGTAGTGCTCGTACCATGATCTGAAAGTCGTCCTAGCCACATCTGACTTACCGATCCTCAACTGATGGTATCCGGAACCGAAATCAATCTTCGAAAAGACTGAAGCTCTCGTGAGCTGATCAAACAAATCGTCAATCCGAAGCGGAGGATACTTGCTCTCCTCTGAAGCCTGATTCAGTTTCCGGTAATCGATACACCATCTCGTCAAACCATCCTTCTTCCGAACAAATAGTACAAGAGCACTCATCGGTGATACACTGGTTCATATGAAATCTCCTCCAGTTACTCCTGAAGTTGAATCTGTAGCTCCTTCGACTCCGCTGACACCGAACGACAAGATACCGGTGATATGAGTCCAATGCCCGGTAAAGGCTCAATGGTAAAGTTGATCTCTCGAACTGGAAGAATACCCGGTAACTCCTCCGGAACACCTCAATATCACCAACGCCTGGCACAGCAGCCGTAGTATCCACAACATAAGCTAAGTATGCTACACACCCATTTTCATCATCCGCTCGCTCTTCATCGCTGAAATCACATATGGCGATAAAATATTCTTCTCATCGCGTAACAATATTTCGGAAAACCCCGGTCGTCGAAACACAACCTCCTTCTTGTGACAAACGAACATAGCCCAATGTGTCGCCAAGAAGTCCATAACCAAAATCACATCAAAATCGACTATATTCAGCAATAATGGATCCGCGGCTAACCCATAACCTCCAACAAAGATCCCGCAACCTCCGGATGGATGCAACACTCTCCAAAACCTCGAAAATGGAGATGCAGGTACAATAGCCATAAATGTCAAGCGACGGTAACCTCAAAGAAACTCTGTCCTCACACAGGGTGGTGGCACGAACTCCGGCATGCCCAATTAGCCTTTCACGTCGATTGCGACTTACTGAATGACTCGTCTAGAAGTCTGCGTTGGTCAAACTCCAGAAATGACATCTTGACCACCTCGTAATCTTCGAGCTGTCGAACCATTAAAACAGCTGGCTAAGGACGCTCCCTCGCAACGTGACCCTCCTGGCCACCACAATAGCAACTGAGAGTGCTCCTTAGATACAAATCACAGCGACGCCTGCTGTGTGGAAGGATCACCAACGATCACCCAAACTCATGCCACAGGTACAAGTCCTCTACTCTGTGATCTCCACAATCACCAAACGGATCTTCTGCTTATTCAGATGACCTTCAACATAATCGAAAAGGCCACAGCCTGATGAAGATACTGATCCTGAGGTGCCTGAACTCAACCTCATCAAAATATCTCAACTAAGTTCACCTTCCTCAAACTGACATGTCAGAAACTGCGTAAACCTTTCCTTCTCGGTGTCCTCGCCTCTGAATGCAGCACATCAAGCTCCTCAAGGTTGTCTCGAGGCATAATAGTCAAAATCTCTCTGATGCTTAGGTTCAAACTCATCTTGAACCTCATGCATTGCTTCCTCTGAAGCCACATAACACGTGCAAACTGGAACAAACATGTGAACAATACATCTCTGCCTCAGGTGGGTAAACACTCCATATTCCATTGTTAGGTAGCCTGATCAAACCACTACCGTATAAACAACACCCCGAATATAGGCCATGGAGTCACAACAGGTACTCACACAATACCAACCCACAAAATGCAATGATCTGACTCAGGCAAAACATCAATTGTCACGATTCTCTGCTCAAAGCAACATATAGGCGCCCAAATACGCACAATCGGGCAAACCATGCCACACATATCTCTGAATTCAGAATGCTCATCCAAACCCACAACTCACTATCAAGTTGCGCGTCGACTGATCCTCAATAGGATCCACAACCGTACCGACATGGAAAGGAAGCATCCTAATGAATAAAACATTGTTTGCAACAAGTAGAACGTAATCATGGAACTTCAAATATTTGAAAGCATACAACACCCGGAGTGTTGATGAGTATCCGCCGGCCGGTCGGGTCATCACTCCAGACATGCTGTACATTCCCAAATATCCTTAGTAAACACGACTACAGAAGTCTACAGAACCTAAAACCTAATGCTCTGATACCAAGTTGAAAGGACCCAACCCCGATTTAGTTTCCTAAACCAGAATCAAACCCCTTCTGAAAACACGAACTAACAAAAACCATAAAAATTTCGGTAGAGTTTCGTTACTAACGCAGAATTTCCATTAACCTGCATCCGGAAAATACACTTCATTCTATGCCACAAAAATCAAACCGTGGGCACCAATCCCATCCGGATTTGTCAATATCATAACAGTAATGTAAAGTAATCAATAAAACTATACTTTACAGAAATCCGAGGAAAAATCGTATAAAAGTATACATCAGAATGCTCAGAGCGACCTCTAGTGTATAATTATATAAATATACCATAGCAGGCAGAATAAGAAACCTACTGGAAGAAACAAGGTAGCTCGAACACTATGCCTCCAACTACGACGTGCGACACCAGAGTCCGAACTGTAAACTAGGCACGAAAATCGAAAAGCCCAGGGGAAAGGCAAATAAAATGTTAGAGTGAGTGGACGAAAATAAACATATGCTTTTCACCAATTTCATATACAATAAACAAGTATAGCGAGTTCGGAAAACATATACGGAGGCTGCCAGGCGAATCTCTCAAGCCCGACGGTCAGACGAATCTCTTAAGCCCGACGGTGATAGGCTAGGGGAATCTCTCAACCTCAGCGGCATAACAGGGGAATCTCTCAACCCTGCCCAGAGGAATCTCTCAACTCTGGCAGACTACCGGTGATCAGCCGAGTAACCGAAACATCGATGCAGTAATGCCATCACCATAAAATATAAAATAATACCTCCGAAAATAATAAATAATCTCAATATTGTATATAAATAAATACGGAAAATCACGAAAAATCACGAACTCGTAACAACTGTGAAAATATAAAAATGTCCACTCACAGGTGAGCATAACGCGATACGCGTTAATCCCGTGATCCGGCGGAAAATCCCTCGCCAAACGAACGATCACGAACCCCTGGATAATCATAAAATCCATTGCTCAAAATTATAACTCGAATCCTCAAATCATATCATGAGAAACAACCGTTCCCGGAAATATATAATTCAATAATGACGAAATCGTCGAAATTCGATAATCACACCGTAAAACCTCGCTATAATTTTCGATGCTCAAATTGAAAAACAAACCTCACCACTGTGATCAATGCGCGATTCCGAGCGAAACGACATATAACTCTTCAAAAACCCCAAAAGTCAACTCTCGTCGGAGCTCCGCCGTTGACCGCCGGCGGCGGCGGCGGCGCGACGCCAATCAAGAAATTTTCCAGCTAACCAACACCTATTCCACACAAAATCATCCAATAAACAACTTCCATAACTACACTGAAGTACAACTCTAACTCTAACTAGCCCAATTTCATACAAAATTGAAATCTCACAAAACTTTCAATCGATCGAGTCTCCATGTACAAGTAGAATTGGAATGCCATACATACATAGGTAGCTTCGTGGTGATGAGGGCTTCAAAGCCCAGTGCTTCACACCGCTCGATTTCGCCGGAAAAGTGTCGACCCGAAACCCCCAATTTCTTCCAACTTTCGACCGGAAATTCTTCCTTCTCCGTCGAAAGAGTCCCACCCCGAGGTCAGAAGTGGCCGGACGGCAGCTCACCGCCGGCGAGCCGAACCACCCCGCCGTCGCACCTCCTCCCCCCGAGTTGACTCGGTCAACTCCCATAATTCCCAGTTGACTTTCCCAAATAAGAAACCCACCATAAATACTTTCCAATTTTAGAAACTACCAAAATTAACTTTACGACAAACTTCGAACAAACGTAACTTTCGCGTCGTAATTCCGTTTTCAAAAATTCTCGCGTCAACAAACTTATCTCGACAAATTCTTCAATTTCCACCTGAAGTCAAACAACTTCGACAAATCTGATAAAAAGTCAACGGCTCAATTCAACACAAGCTTATCCGATAAAACAATCAACGGTCGAAAATATTCATAACTTAATCCTCGTAACTCGGAAAAATCCTCCGGAAGTTCCCACGAGCTCGAAATTAAATTCTCTACAACTTCCACGAAGGATCCCAAATCAAATTGTTGTCCGATAATTTAGTCGCTAACGAAGCCACCATATTAACCGATTACGTCGAAATCACTACTAATCGCGAAACTCGTAAATCAAGTCGATAATCATTCCATTTACGGTTCGGGTCGATCAACGGTCCAAAACAGATCACAATCACGATTCGGATAGACTCGAATACGAACGGATAAACTCGACAATATTCCAAAATTTCAAATATTCATATTATATTCCTCGGTCGTCGAAATAATAATCCGTAATCGCCCACGAACTCGAAATCACACGTACAACAACTCTCGAGAAGAACCTCAACTCAAATTCTCGGTCAATAATTAAGTCGTGATCAAAGCCGGCGATTCAATCAATTATCGGAGAACTGCGATTACGCGCTAACTCACGAATTAAGCTGATTATACTACTGATTCTGTTCCGAGTCGTCACAGTAACGGCATAGGAAGGGTGAGAAGGTTCAGAAGGTCCATTACAAGGAGAGCAAAAGTGACATTCGAAATAGTTATCCAAGAGGTTAATATCAATTCTGACCCAGATCCAAAGAATCCAAGAGGACCCAGACGAAAAAGGTTCGTCTTATTTTAAAATAATTGATTTTTATGTCCATTGATAACATTGTATGCTTAGTGTTGGTTTAATCTTGAGCATTTGATGAACCTGTCATGCTGATGTTTACAGGAAATGCGAAGAAGAGACCCTTATTGCACCACAACCAAAGAAGAAGGCGGGTTGACCAAAGGGAAAGTCGATGTTCTTAGTCAATGACCAGAGACTCGGTGCATGTAGAGAACTCAAATGGAATTATAGATTAGATAATTTAGTTTTTTATTCATATTCTGAAAGGACCAGACTCCGATTTAGTTGCCTAAACCGAAATCAAACCCCTTCGAAAACATGACCTTAAAAAGCCAAACGTTTACTTTGAAATACGTGAGCCAAAATTAGAACCTGCAAAGAGAATTACACTTCAAATATTCCGCAAAAGCCAAACCTTGGGGCTCCGTTCCCCATCCAGATTTCTCAACATCATATATAACAATAAACCACAAGGTTTATAAGAAATTCATAAAACATTTAGGAGTAAACTCAACTGAAAACATAACATAAGTATTCAAAGCGACGCCTATACACATCATATACAACCAGTAGGTCGAACTGAGAACCTACAAGAACTGAAGTGTGACTTGAACTCTACGCCTTTACCGTCGACGTGCAACCTCGGAATTCAAACTGCATACTGGGTAAAAGAAACTGAAAAGCCCAGCGGAAGGCAAATGAAATCGTTAGAGTGAGTGGACGAAAATAACAATATGCCTTTCACCAATATAAACATGAAATCATGATGCAAGTCTAAAATCATCAAACACAGGTAAGGTGGTTGTCATAACCTTCCTGGATACCGTATAAAATGTGGAGGCCGTAACTTGAGTACATTTTCCTCAAAGTTACAATCATGCTCAACCAAGTAAGGGGTTTGTCATAACCTTCCTAGGAGCCATATAATCACGGGTCAGGCATTTGTCATAACTTTCCCGGAGCATCTCGAGGATCAGCCGAGAAGCCAGTGCATCGATGCATCCATATAACCATAATCCATGTAAAACAAATCATATATATGCGTCCAAGTAAAAATACATAATCATAAATGCATAATCATAATTGCATACTTGTAAAATGCATAACATAAAATGCATAATCAAGACTCGCAAATCGACAGTGAAAATCAAAATGTCCACTCACAGTACGAAGCTAACTCTGAGGTTGATATACGCATTTTATGCTCGATTCTTAACGCATTTTCCTTTACGTTTAGCTATGTTATAATCTTAGTTTTTATGTTTTTTTCATTTAATTTGTTATTTTTAGGTTATTTACGGTGGATATGAATAACGGCGCGATTCGGAGGAATTTCGGCAATTTTGCGATTTTTGCAATTTCGGACCACCGGGAATGGGCCGGCCCATAAAGCATTTTGTGGGCCCATTTTTCAAATTTTGTTTCGGCCCAAAATCAAGCCCAAGCCCATTAAATTCGGCAAGCAAGCCACTTGGTGAAGAGGAAAAGTCAAGTTTGCCAAGCTTTGTGACTAGGCTTGGTGACTAAGCTTGTGATCATCACAAAGGGTGACTAAGGGTGTGACTAGCCTAGATGATTCTTGCTTGTGATGATCACAAATGGTGACTAAGGGTGTGACTTGCAATGGTGACTAAGGCTGCATTTAATGAAGAGGCAAGGTGGAAGAGAGAGGTAGGCAATTCCTTTGCCTATATATAAGAGGGAGGCCAGCCATAATACAGATCATAACACAATTTCACAAGCCAAAGCTCTATACAATTCACCTATCTTCCATTGCAATTGTTTGAAGATGTTATGCGTCATAAAATGTGTGATGATCGGCAACGTAGCAATTGTTTTAAGATGTTATGCGTCATAGCATTCTTATTCAACGAAAGCATGTTTATGTATCTCGACTAAAATTAAGGATTTCGTAGATGATAAATAAGGTAAAAGCATAAGAGTAGGCTAGGTGAGTGAAATAAGTTGATCACTTGTAATTAGTAATCTAGCTTCTTATTTTTTTGTAAGCATAATTAGAATTTAAGGTTTCTTGATTGTTAAACTTGTTTATGAGTAAAACATGTTAGAAGTCTAGGAGTTCTTGTTGTGTTTGCATGTTTTGTACCTTAATTTCGTAGGACATTAATCAACCAATTTCCAATCCCCCCAAACCTTTAGATTTCTGCTTAAACGAAACCATGCATGCGCCCTTTAATTCCCCGGACAGAACGATCCCTACTCGCCAATATTACAACGACAAAATAAGGGTTTTAAATTGTATATGTGTGGACAATGTTTTTAGTGTCTACTTTGTGTTAACATTTAAGGCATTTTCGCGCGTATCAATTTTTGGCGCCGTTGCCAGGGAATTATAAAGTTTTTGTGTGATTTCGTTGTATATATGTAAAAATAGGTAACTGAAAGCATGTCTATAATTTTCAAAATTCATACTTGATTATACTTATAGAAATATACATACGTGTTTACAATTCATACTTATTACTTATACAAATTTATTTACATTTCTTATTTACACTTGCATAATTTATTTTCATGTTAAAGGATAGTCTTTGATTTAATTTGAGTACTAGCATTTAGTTATCAAGTTTCGCTCTTCGGATAGGGAGGTGCCTCTTTTGTTTGTCTATCTCCTTAACCCTTCATGAAGTGTGGATTTCATCACCACATGCCATAACCTAAGTGAAGTTATGGGCATGAGGTTGTGGGCGGAGTTTACAAACATTTGAGATTGTGTACTATCTTGTGATTTCGAGTAATAGTTGGTCATGATGTCTAGAAGGGTTATGAATGGTGACAGGTTTTGGACTAAGAAAACAGAACACCATTGGAGTATATACTCTTATGAGTTAGCCTCGGGGTGTTTCTAAGAATAACAATGGAGTATATACTCTCACAAGTTAGCCTCAGGTTGTTCCCAGAAATTAGTCCTTACCTCTTGCGTTACATCTATCCCAACTGGTCATTTCCAACAATTACGAGAATAAACGAGAGTCGGTATACATTTTCGCGCGGGCCGTATGACGAAGAGATTTACTCAAATAACTAAATCGTGTATTCCTTTTAAATCTTAGGCACACTCAATTTGTAGACGCACTTAAATTGATTTACATTGAGTACGAGTGTTGGTTATTAAGTTTCGTTCTTAAGAATAGGGAGGTGCCTCTTTTTCTGGTTTATCTCCTTAACCCCTCATGAAGTGTGGATTTCATCACCACACGCCATAACCTAAGTTAAGTTATGAGCATGAGGTTGTGGGCGGAGTTTACTAAGGACTTGAGATTATATACTATCTCAAAAATTTGGCTGATTGTTGGATATGGTGAGCGGGTTTATGATTGGTGCCGGGTTTCGGATCTAAGCAATAGAACACCATTGGAGTATATACCATTATTGGTTAGCCTCGGGGTGTCTCTAACAACAACAATAGAGTATATACTCTAACGAGTTAGCCTCAGGTTGTTCTAAAAATTAGTCCTTACCTCTCGCGTTATCTCTATTCCTACTTGCCATTTCTAAACGTAACTAAGCTCAATTAATGAGAGTCAGTATACATTTTCGCGCGGGCCGCACGTCCAAGAATTTTACCTAAAGATCATTTCGAGTACTCTCTTTAAATCATAAGTGCATATAAATTCGGACAATACATGAACTTAATAAATACGACATAATCCTTTAAAATATGGTATATAGGATTATGCATGCTTACACATGTGGAATCAGACTTCATCTTTTGATGAACGAGATACATTGCACAGTGGAGAGCCTCTGCACCACGTACCATCGGGGCCAAAGGAGAATAAATAATATTTAGTCAAATTTGTTGTTTTTCTTTTTTGCATTAAAATCTGTAAAGGACTAACAAAACGTTACTTTTAGCTTGCATAAACTTTCCAGAGGTTTTGTGATGCTCGGATTTCACTACCGAGTACCCTAACCTAAGTGAAGTTAGGGGCACAAAATCGAAGGAGAAGTCATTCATTCTTTGCATTCATATTTTAGCACGTAACTTGTGTATTTTCTGCAGGTTCTAACATTTTCTCTTATGCATTCACTCCATCTTTCACATAGGATTGTTGTTTGATGCATTTTATTTAATGAGAATGTGTTGTGCATAAATTCAATGTGAATTATTGTTTGCTTGCATTTGAACCATGTTTATATGTGTTCAAACTAAATTTGTAGCTTTTGCATTATATAGTGTTAATTTTCAGAAAACGTGTGTCTTAGTTCATTACATTCATTTGCATAGCCCTTTAAATCGGTTAGATCATTTGCATTACTTAGTAAATTACACTTAGTGTCGTAAACATCATAAATTTTGTGTTTTTTGTAGTTTTCAAGTCTTTGCGAGTTTTTAAAGTTTGTTTTGGTAGTTTTACTGTTTTATTTGTATTTTGTGTTTTGCTTTGTTTTCTTTATATGTTTTACGTTTTTGGTTAGTATCCCTATATTCATTACATATTCTTTTTGATACTAACACTTGGTCTTTGGTGGATGCTCAGGCTAATGAATGTTCGATCTGAATCCTGGACCATGTAACACGAAGTTTGAGGAAATCGTAGAGAGGATAGCAAGACATAAAGCTCAATTAGAACCGCTGGATTATCCGATCATTGAGGAAGGTTCCGAGTCTTCACATTCATCAACTGAGCATAATTCTGAGCCGGAAGAACAAGAAGTCATAATGGCCAATGCAGGACAATCCCTTCGTCAGCGCACCTGCTCAACCGAATGGAGCAGCGGGCCTTCAAGAATTGCTTTTCCACCACCGGGGGAAAACATGAAGGACATCGAGCTAAAAAGTGGTTTCCTCCACCGACTGCCCATTTTTCACGGACTTTCGAATGAAGATCCGAATAAATATCTCAAGCAATTCCAGTTCGTTTGCAATAGCATAAAGCCATCTGATGCAGATACGGAGCTTTTCAAGCTTAAGGCATTTCCGTTCACATTAACAGACAAGGCCGAGTCTTGGCTCATGGAACTACCGCCAAACCACATTACCACATGGAAGCAACTCGCAAACATGTTCCTGGCAAAGTACTTCCCGGCCTCAAAAATCACCATCTTGAGGAAGCAAATTACTGGCATTACACAGAAACCGGACGAGACTTTCGGCCAATATTATGACCGATTCAAGGTTTTGTGTGCCACCTGCCCATCTCATGGATTTTCTGAGACTAATCTTATGAATTATTTTTATGATGGTCTCAAGGCGATCGATAGGGAATTGCTCGACGCAGCAGCCACCGGAGCATTCATGGACTTAAACGAGACCGAAGCTAGAACTCTTCTAGAAAATCAGGCAAACAATGATGCACAATACGGAATGTCTACCCGGAGAGCAGTCGGCAAAGTGAGTTCCAAACCTGAAGCGGATGAGAAGTACGACAAGCTAGCTCTTATGCTAGAGAAGGTTTTAGAGCTTGAAACGACAAGAGCCAAGAAAGCTCAAGGGCTCGTTTGTGGACTTTGTCATGTGCAGGGACACCACACTGAGCAATGTCCAACGTTGGGAGACCATAGCGGAGGTCAACTCAGAGATATGGAGTTGGAGCAAGCCAATGCACTTGGTGGATATCAAGGAGGACAACGGTATAACAATTATAACAACTATGTCAACCGTGATCATCCAGGTTTCAAGTGGAGTAGCAACGAGGGATGTCTAAACCCTCCGGTACCTCAACAAACTTATCAATGTGCTCCCTTCCAACCGAGGCCTCCTATGCCTCATGCTCCCATGCACCCAACGCAACAAGCACCCCCGGTCCAACATTTCACCAATCCGGACTACAACAAAATGCTTTCTCAAATGTCTGCTTCAACACAAGTTCTTCTGGATGGACAAGCCAAGACGAAGGAGACATTGGATACTCATGGCCGTGATATCGGTAAAATAAAGAAGCAGATGGGCCAACTAGTGGACTTCATGGGCCAAATTCGGCAAACCGGCCAACTACCACCTCAAACCACTCCTAATCAACGGAATGTCAATGCCATTATCACTAGGAGTGGAAAGATACTGGAAGCACCAAGGACCACGAAATCTCATCTCGATGAAGTCACCATTGAGGACATCACCAACGAAGACGATGATGAGATTAATCCGGCAACTCATAAGGCCGAAAAGAAGAAGGTGACACCTATTGTCACCAAGGCACCATCCTCTCCACAACCCACCTCAATCAAAGGTAAAAACCCTATTCCTTCAAATACAGTTGTTACTAATTCTCCGTTTGCTATTGCACCTTTCCCAAGCAGATTATCAAAATCAAAGAAGAAAGATGATCAATACGAAGATATCTTGGACATCTTTCGAAAGGTGCAAGTGAACTTGCCCTTGATCGAGTGCATTAAGCAAGTGCCAATATACGCAAAGTTTCTAAAAGAGTTATGCACCCAGAGGAGGCAAACGCGAGAGAAGGAGGTTGTGAAGGTGAATGTAACCGTTTCGGCGGTCTTGCAATGTCTGCTACCCCATTTGTGACGACCCGAACCAAAATTTGATGCATATTCGGCACGATTCTCGAGATTGAGTTTAGTCGCAGTTTTACGATATTGTGTGGTTCGTCGACTTTATTCGCGACTATGTTTTCGGTCGAGAATTTGAGTTGAGTGTCTTCACGGAAGTTGTAGAGTACGTGATTTCGAGCTCGTGGGCAGTTCCGGAAGATTTTTCCGATAACCGATGAATATTTTATGATTATTTGAAGTTTCGGTTTCTGACGAGTTTATCCTATTGTTTCGAGTTTATCCGAATTGTGATGGTTATCCATTTCGAATCGTCGATCGACCCGAGGGCGAGTATAAATATCGGAATAGTCGAGAATTAGTCGTAAAACACTGTTTGACCGTTGATTGAACTTTGACTTTCCAAAATTGGAAAGCTGACCTGTTGACCAAAGGGGAAAGGTTTCCCGATTGGGTATTGCCGTCCGACGATTGACTTTCCGGCCACCTCCGGCCACGTGACAGGTACAGTTAGCATCCTTGAATGATTTCGAGTATGTTGGTATTTGATTTGGAAGAAAATGATGCCGTTTAGGTGGAACCCGAATCAGGTTGTTTCGTCGGATTTCGCCGGAGTTAGGAGGTGGTGCTCCGGCGAGATTTGTGAGTGGAATTGTTGGGGTTTTTACTCCCCTGGCTTAGGTGATGCCCCTGGTATACTTGATTTTGGGTTTTGATGAGATTTGAGGGTCACCGGTTTAGTCACCGGAGGGGTTATTTTCGTTCGGGTTTGTGTTGTTTTGGAAGGTTTCCGATGAGATTTAGGCTTCATGGTAGTGGAGGAAGTGGTTCGTATGCCTGTGATCTTCAATTCTGGAAAGTTTCGCCGTGAAACTCCACGGTTGACGGCGCGGCGGCGGCGGCGGCGACGGTCAACGGCGGAGCTCCGGCCAAAAGTTGGCTTTTTGGATTTTGATGTAATTAGTGTCGTTTTTCTCAGAATTTCGCCCTGATTATTGTCCAGAGGTTTTCGGGTTGATTTGGTTAGCCGATTTTCAGTCGAGATTTCGAGTGGGGATTCCGGAATTTCTGTTATACATTTTGTACCGCATTGCATATTTCCGGGAACGGTTGGTTTCCGTGATTCAGTACAGGGTTGAGAACTATGATTTTGATCAGTTATGTTTTTGTGAATATTCAGGAGATCGAGATCGAGATCTGGATCGTGATCGTGCTTCAGGCGAGGGATCTTCCGCCGGACCACGAGTTTAGCGCGAGTGCGCATTACGCGAGTCTGTGAGTGGACATTTATTTTCACGGATTGATTGCGAGTCTTTTATAAATGATTTACGAACTTGAGCATGCGGATTGATTATGATTTTATGAGCATGTGTTTTACGATTATGCTTATACGATTATACGTATACGAATATATACATATACGTACATATTATGTTTTATGCATGTGCATGGAAAAGATTTATGATTTGGTTTACACAGAGTACAATCTCAGTATATGTTGTGGTATCGATACACATTGGCTTCTCGACTGATCCCCGAGTACGCTACGGGGGGGACAAATATCCTGACCCGAGGCCTTTCTGGCTAGGAATCACGTGTGGGTCTGGGATCCCGTGATTCAGACTGTGCTATCGCGTGGTAGTCCATGAGAGATTCCACGATACATTTACGTTGCATGCTCTGTACGTGCGTGGTAGCTAGTGTCTCCTCACGTACCATTTGATTTTCATGCATTTGACTCGCATATGATTTTATATGTATATATTACTTGGTGAAAGACATTTATTTTCGTCCACTCACTCTAACGTGTTTATTGTCTTTCCCCTGGTATATATTACTTGGTGAAAGACATTTATTTTCGTCCACTCACTCTAACGTGTTTATTGTCTTTCCCCTGGGCTTTTCGGTTTCCGTGCCCAGTTGCAGTTCAGGTTTTGGTGTTTTCACGTCGCGGTTTGGAGGCTAGTGATCAGAGTTACTTGTGCTTTCCAGTAGGTTCTTGTTTCGCCTACTGATGTGTATATTGTATATATTTTACTTTAGAGGTCGCTCTGATACATTCTGATACTTATTTATACGGATTTTCTCGGATATATATATATATATACTACAGTACTTTTTACTGTTTATGATTCATATATTGATGTTGAGAAATCCGGTTGGGTGGTGCCCACGGTTTGGCTTTTGTGGCATAGGATGAAGTGTTATTTTCTGGGTGCAGGTTATGGCCATTCCACGCTAGTAACGAAACTCTGCCGAAATTTTGAAAAATTTTTGTTGGTTCTTATTTTCAGAAGGGGTTCGATTCCGATTTAGGTAACTGAATCGGGGTTGGGTCCTTTCAGCTGCCCCAAAAATTGAAGGATCTAGGGAGTTTTTCAGTTCCCTGCGTAATTGGTGACAGAAGGTTCGACGATGAAATGCTAGACCTAGGTGCATCAATAAATGTAATGTCGTATCATTTATATGCATCTATGAATCTAGGTGAACTAAAAACTGATAATCTCATCATACAATTAGCCGATCGCACTAATAAGTACTCTAGGGGGTACATTGAGGATGTTCTTGTACAGGTCAATCAACTCATTTTTCCAGCTGATTTCTACATCATGGACATGGAGGAGAGCACTCTAAACACCACACCATTGTTGCTAGGGCGTCCCTTCATGCGGACCGCAAGAACTAAAATTGACGTTTTTGAAGGAACTCTCTCAATGGAAATTGATGGAGAGTTGGTCGAGTTCAGCATCATTGATGCTATGAAATACCCTTCTTCAAGTTTAAATGCTTGTTATTCAATTGACATTCTTGACTCTATTTCACAGGAGCATTTGGACATCATTGGAGAAGACGAACTCGACATAGCCATACAACTTCGGGATGAAGCCCTTTTCGATGCTTTAATAGAGCTTTTGGAGCCTCGAATTCAAGAAATGGCTATGGCATTAAATAAAGCTCCACGTTATGTAAGTAATCCTCCTCCAATTCCAATTATTTTTGGTACTAATGAATTGGTTCCTTCCATTGTTAAGGCACCCGAATTAGAACTTAAGGTGCTACCGGATCATCTGAAATACGTCTACTTGGGAGACAATGAGACACTTCCGGTAATCATCTTAGCCATATTAGAAGTGGACCAAGAGGAGAATCTTATTCGAATGCTTCAAAGATACAAACCTGCCATAGGTTGGACGCTAGCGGACATTTAAAGGAATCAATCCGGCAACATGTGTTCATCGGATTTTTTTAGAAGATGGCGCCAAACCTACTCGTGAAGCCCAAAGACGACTCCATCCTCCGATGATGGAAGTCGTTAAGAAGGAAGTAATCAAACTCCTTGATTGTGGAGTTATCTATCCGATTCCGGACAGCCGATGGGTCTCACCCGTTCAAGTTGTTCCTAAGAAATCCGGGATCACTGTTGTGAAGAATGCGGAAAACGAGCTCGTACCTCGACGAACAATCACGGGACATCGTGTTTGCATCGACTATAGGAAGCTCAATGCCACCACGCGAAATGACCATTTTCCTCTACCATTCATCGATCAAATGCTAGAGAGATTGGCTGGCCATGCATTCTATTGCTTCCTGGACAGATACTCCGGGTACAACCAAATAAGCATCGCAGAAGAGGATCAAGAAAAAACCACGTTCACCTGCCCATTTGGAACGTTTGCCTATCGCCGCATGCCATTTGGTCTTTGTAATGCCCCAGGTACCTTTCAACGTTGCATGTTATCTATTTTTTCTGACTACGTCGAAAATATCATAGAAGTCTTTATGGATGACTTTAGCGTTTTTGGAAATAATTTCGATGCATGTCTAGGAAATTTAGAACTCATTTTGAAAAGATGTGTTGAGACGAACTTGGTTCTTAATTGGGAAAAATGCCATTTCATGGTTACACAAGGGATAGTTTTGGGACATATCATTTCAGAAAAGGGTTTAGAAGTTGATAAATCGAAAATAGATCTTGTGCGTTACTTACCCTCTCCAACTTCGGTTAGAGAGATTTGTTCCTTCCTTGGACAAGCAGGTTTTTATCGACGATTTATCAAGGACTTTTCCCACGTCTCCCGCCCTTTGTGCAAATTATTACAAAAAGATATCCCTTTCGAGTTTGATAGTGATTGCAAAGCAGCCTTCGAAAAGTTGATGGAACTCCTGACATGTGCTCCTATCCTATGCCCTCTGGATTGGTCCTTACCGTTCGAATTAATGTGTGATGCTTCCGACTATGCGATTGGAGCTGTTTTAGGATAACGGAAGGACAAGAAGCCATATACAATTTATTAAGCCTCAAGAACTCTGGATACCGCCCAATCTAATTACACCACCACCGAAAAGGAATTTCTCGCAGTAGTTTTTGCCCTTGATAAATTCCGTTCTTATTTACTTCAAACCAAAGTTATCATTTATACTGACCATGCAGCTTTGAAGTACTTAATGACAAAGAAGGATGCAAAACCAAGGCTAATTCGTTGGATCCTCTTACTCCAAGAATTTGACATCAAAATAAAAGACAAGAAGGGAGTGGACAACGTAGTAGCTGACCACCTTTCTCGGTTGGTGAAAGAACAAGAAGCCGTGGTCATCACGGAGAATTTTCCGGATGAACAGCTCTTCGAAATTCAATCAAATGCTTCTGAAACTCCATGGTATGCGGATATAGTCAATTATTTAGTAGCCGGTGAGTTTCCATCCTCTATGCATAGTGTTCAACGTGAAAAACTTAGGAAGAATGCTAGGACTTTTATTTGGGATGAACCCTACTTATGGAAACAATGTTCAGATTTAGTCATTCGTATGTGTGTTCCGGATAGTGAATTTAAATCAATTCTTGAGTTTTTTCACAATGAAGCATGCGGGGGACATTTTGGTTCTAGGAGGACAGCCCTAAAAATTTTAGATTGCGGATTCTTTTGGCCAAGTTTATTTCGCGATGCTCATACATTCTGTGCTGCATGTGATAGGTGCCAAAGATTCGGTAATTTGGGACCTAGAGATCAGATGCCACAAACTTATATGCTTAATGTCAAAATTTTTGATCTTTGGGGCATTGATTTTATGGGACCTTTTCCTCCATCGAACGGTTTTACTTACATTTTACTCGCAGTAGATTATGTTTCTAAATGGGTGGAAGCAAAAGCCACCCGAACTAATGATTCGCGAGTTGTTGCAGATTTTCTGAAGGCTAACATTTTTTCAAGATTCGGAATGCCATGCGTTCTAATAAGCGATGGAGGTAGCCATTTTTACAACAGGACGGTAGAAGCTTTAATGAGGAAGTATAGAGTTACATATAAGGTTTCGACACCTTATCATCCTCAAACAAACGGAATGGCTGAAGTTTCCAACCTTGAGATCAAGAAGATCTTAGAGAGAACCGTTCGTCCGAATCGAAATGATTGGAGCCAGTGTTTAGATGATGCATTATGGGCTTACAGGATTGCCTACAAGACTCCCATCAGCATGTCACCTTTTCGATTAGTTTATGGGAAGGCATGTCATCTTCCGGTAGAACTGGAGCATAAAGCATGGTGGGCTGTTAAGAAGTTCAACATGGATCGAGATGCGGCTTGACTGCATCGAAAGCTACAACTTTCTGAACTCGAGGAGATACGAAATGATGCTTTCGACAACACATGGATTTACAAAGAGAAAACCAAGATGATCCATGACAAGATGATTCGTGGAAAGAGTTTTGAACCAGGGCAAAAAGTTTTACTTTTCCATTCGAAGCTTAAACTCTTTCCGGGAAAATTACGATCACGATGGAATGGGTCTTACACTGTTGTTCAAGTTTTCCCTTAATTATGGAGCCGTCACAATTCAATCTTTGGATAGCGGGAACTTGTTCAAAGTTAATGGCCACCGTTTGAAGCCTTATCATGAAGCATTCAAGGATCAAATCGTGGAGGAAGAATCTCTTGAAGAACCAGCCACTTCAAACACATGAAGAGGGAGGCAACCCAATCGAGAAGAAGACAACAGATTTGCTTTCTTCTCCCTTTTTCCTTAATTTAGTTGCTTTTGCATATTTAAATTGGAATTTTCGTAGATCATTTGCTTCATGCTTAATTCTATACTTTTACTTAAGTACATTGAGGGCAATGTAGAGTTTAAGTGTGGGGGAAGGGTTTACAATTTAATTGTGTCTAAATTAGTGTATTTCAGAGTTTTTAGGATGCCCTTAACTAGTCGATGATGAAATTGGACCAATACAAACACTTATGGCGTATGAATCACATGCATCGAATTCTTGTGCTAATTGAGATATTCTATGTGTTTTTAACATGTAGTAGATATGATTTGCAAAACATGGTACAGAAATTGCATGCTTGAATAAGTTTTTAATCATATGAACCATATGTGAGATTTTGAGCTATCTGTTCTTTATTCCTTGAGTGAATATACATCCATTTCGTAGCTACTAGCTTATATATGCCTCATTTGATTGCTTGCCATAGATTTTAATGAACTAGAGAATGCTAGAACTTACTCATGTCAATTTGCAAAGCTTTTAAGTTGATACATACTTTGATTTTGGATATGATTAAAGGCATTTAGGATTTTCCACCACTTCGCCAAATATCCATGTATCCCATTTGTACGCATGAGTTGTGACACCCCTAGATAAACCAATTGAGCCCACGTTAAGCTTTTCTTTTATCACTATATATACCTAAAACACTTACCCTAGTGTAGAATATCCTTACCTTTGTTCCAGAAACTTGGTGAGAATTTTCGAAACTAGCACATAAAGATGATGTTTTGGAGAGGAAGTTTGAAGAGTTAATGTGAGTAAGGGGAAAGACTTATCCAAATAGCTTAAAAAGTATGAGATTGCCAAAAAGAAAAGAAGAAAAAAAATTGAGAGAATGAGGAGAAAAGAAAAAAAAATTATATATATCTCTCATGGCAATATGTTGTGTTCTAAGTATAAACCCTTTGGATTAATGTCCCCCTTATTTACAGATTTGGAGATTACAACGAATTGAAGGCCCAAAAATAGAACAAATATGGCCTTTGTCCTGTCCGAAAATCTCAAAGGGTAGTTTAGATACAAGTATACATGGTAACATTCGAGTGTAGATGGAAGATGAAATCGAAAAAGATTCGAAAGTGCTAGACTAAGTCGTTGAAACGTTTTTATCACCACATATCTAAATTTCGAATGCCTTAGCCTTAGCCCATTAGAACCTCACTAAAAGTCCTTTATGATCCTTAAAATGAGTAGCTTTCAATTGGTAGAGTAAGTTGCATGAGTAAGCTTATGGTTTTGGTTCATTTGTGCAAGCAATTAACTCCATTCATGAGGTTTTCATTTAAATTCATATACACTTTAAGTGAAACCTTTTCATGAGTGAAAAATATGTTGAGTGCATCCTTGTGAGCTGATTAAACCTTTATTCAAAGCATGCACAGCTATAACATAACCATTGTTTTCTCCATGTCTTACTTGTTCATTACATAATCATATCTCAATTATCTCTTGAATTCGTTGAGCATACAAATTGAAAATCATGTGAGCCATCGCCATACACTTATGAAAATTCTTAGACAAATTTTAGCTAAGGGCTTAGTTGTGTTCTTTCTTTTGTTTTAATTCTTAGAAAGTCTTAGTTTAACTTAGTGTTTGCTAAGGGACTAGCAAAGTCTAAGTGTGGGGGAATTTTATATACGCATTTTATGCTCGATTCTTAACGCATTTCCCTTTACATTTAGCTATGTTATAATCTTAGTTTTTATGTTTTTTTCATTTAATTTGTTATTTTTAGGTTATTTACGGTGGAGATGAATAATGGTGCGATTCAGAGGAATTTCGGCGATTTTGCGATTTTTGCGATTTCAGACCACCGGGAATGGGCCGGCCCATAAAGCATTTTGTGGGCCCATTTTTCAAAGTTTGTTTCGGCCCAAAATCAAGCCCAAGCCCATTAAATTCGGCAAGCAAGCCACTTGGTGAAGAGGAAAAGTCAAGTTTGGCAAGCTTTGTGACTAGGCTTGGTGACTAAGCTTGTGATCATCACAAAGGGTGACTACGCTTGGTGACTAAGCTTGTGATCATCACAAAGGGTGACTAAGGGTGTGACTAGCCTAGGTGACTCTTGCTTGTGATGATCACAAATGGTGACTAAGGGTGTGACTTGCAATGGTGACTAAGGCTGCATTTAATGAAAAGGCAAGGTGGAAGAGAAAGGTAGGCAATTCCTTTGCCTATATATAAGAGGGAGGCCAGCCATAATACAGATCATCACACAATTTCACAAGCCAAAGCTCTATACAATTCACCTCTCTTCCATACATAACCAAGGTTCTTCCAAAGTCGAAGCTCTCCACCACCTCCGGATCAAGAACGTAGAGTGCGTCATTCGTGTTCTTGAGAATCACCGCTTGTAGTTGGTGCGTCACCTCTCTAAAAGTGTAACAATGTACTCTAAACTCCATCTTCGTCTTTGTAATAATTTCGGTTATGTAATGAAAAAATTTCTCCATGTTCTTCTCTTATTTCGATTCTTCCATGTGTGCTTAATTTTATTAGTTTGGATGCATGTGCTAGCTTTAAGTTCTTAATGCTTTGAGTATGTTTTAGGATAGGGTGCATCACCAATCTTCCTAAAAGATATCTCAATGATTTCGGCAACGTAGCAATTGCTTTAAGATGTTATGCGTCATAGCATTCTTATTCAACGAAAGCATGTGTATATATCTTGACTAAAATTAAGGATTTCGTAGATGATAAATAAGGTAAAAGCATAAGAGTAGGCTAGGTGAGTGAAATAAGTTGATCACTTGTAATTAGTAATCTAGATTCTTATTTTTTTGTAAGCATAATTAGAATTTAAGGTTTCTTGATTGTTAAACTTGTCTATGAGTAAAACATGTTAGAAGTCTAGGAGTTCTTTTTGTGTTTGCATGTTTTGTACCTTAATTTCGTAGGACATTAATCAACCAATTTCCAATCCCCCCCAAACCTTTAGATTTCTGCTTAAACGAAACCATGCATGCGCCCTTTAATTCCCCGGATAGAACGATCCCTACTCGCCAATATTACAATGACAAAATAAGGGTTTTAAATTGTATATGTGTGGACAATGTTTTTAGTGTTTACTTTGTGTTAACATTTAAGGCATTTTCGCGCGTATCAGAGGTCCGGCGGAAGATCCCTCGCCAAATACTCGATCACGATCACCTGAACAATAGGGATACGATCAATACATATAGAATTCCAACATACGGAGCAAATACGTCAAGAACCCCGCTTTCTCAAAAGACGTATCGCTCGAAATATCGATGAGAATAGCAAAATTTCCAAAACACACCCAAACAACCCTCGTCCCAAATTAGAACACTTAACTCGACTGAAAAACCTCACCATTGCATTCGGCACGCGAAAACAAGCAAAACGACATAAAACTTGCAAGAAATCTCACTTCGTCGGAGCTCCACCGCGCACGGCGGCGCGTGGGGCCGCCACCGGTCGCCGGAAAATTCACCAACCCAAAAATCTTTGACCAATAAATCAGTTTCAAGATCTCGACATTTCCAAAAACTTTGTATTTCAAAGCTAAACCCAATTTTAACTGGAAAAGGTCCAAAACTCACCATGAAGTTCGAAATCCTCGCCGGAATTCAATTTCTCCGATCGGTCACCACCGAGCACGGCAAGGGTCAAGACCACTTGCGATAGACTCATCATCCCAAGGGCTACAAAACCCCCACATGGTCGACCCCCATCGCGGCCATCTCCTTCACCTCTGTCGCCGGTGAATTTGGCCGAAATTCCCCAAATTTCACCGCGTCGTATCTTCTTCATCCGGCAACCAAATTCGATGATCCACCTATCAAAAGAAAGATGAGATCGAGTCCAACAACTTTCATCAAGGAATCATGGCCAAAAGAGGCCAAAATCAAGCACACCGACGCCGAGAAGCTCACGGCTCAAACGGGCCAGTTTTGACCCGTGGGTCAACCCACCCACCATCCTAAAATAGAAACTTTCCCTTTATATCTTGTATTTATGCCATATACATACCATACACATACATGCCCAAATCAACGATTCAAAACAAATCTGATCAAGATCGGACAGTCACGATTAAATCAACAATAAAAATAACATTTTAATATATTTTCACCAACCAACTTCAAAACTCGATAAAACATTGCTCGCTTATCCGAAAAATTCTCTGAAAAATCCCCACGATCTCGAAATTAAATCCTCTACAATTCCCGCGAAGGAACTTAAACCAAATTCTTGCCCGATAATTTAGTCGTGAACAAACCCACGAATACGATTAATTCACAATAATCACGGCTCAGACCAATATATGCACATTCCACGGTTCAGGTCGTTACATATTCTCTTTAGTACAAACTTTTCATATTATAGATTGTAGACAAGAGAATTTAGTTTCTTATTCATATTGTATTAAATACGGACTTTTCATATTACGTTTATGAGAGTTCATGACACAATCTAAGAACTTTCATCTCATCTATTGTCTGCATTTCAGTACTAATAGTTACTGAATGAAACAGTTGTGATAACACCACCCCAACGGGGTGGACCACCTAGTTTTCTAACATAAATAGGAAACTCTATAAGAATGATGCTTTATTCATGAAAATCAAGCAATAAACCTAATTAAAGTTAAGAGCATATTAAGCACATAATTATGGTCCTAACACCAATCTAATCTGTAATCCCATACTTCCCTTAGAAATTTGCAACGAGATTGAGTCATCGTAGGATTGTAGCTCATAGCAATTAAGGAGATTGAGTAGTAGAGGTAATAGTACGAAAATTTTTATGATTACGAAGGAGAGAAGAAGGGCATAGTGGAAATTTCAATCAAAAACAAGTGAATAGGGGTGGGTGCTGAATGTAAAATAGGGAGTGTTAAATCATTGCCCATGTTTTTCTGTTGCACCTCTGAATTTCTACGGGTACTAGACATTTTTCTACTAAATTACACCATTATCAAAAGTTGCTATTGAATTGTTTGAAGTGCTACTAAAGTTTTGTCAAGCTGTTGCTGAAGTTTCATTTAGTTGCTGCTAAATCATTCTCGGAGTGAAGTTTCCTCCAGCTGTTACTAATTTATTCTCAAAGTGCTACCGAATTTGTTTGTTGAGCAGTTATTAAATCGTTAGTTAAAATGCTACCAAATCATTTGTCAAGTTGCTACTAAAGTTTTTTTCGAGCTGCTACTGAAATTTCTAATAAATCTTTAGTTCAATTGCTACTGAATCATTTGTCAAGTTCCTACTGAAGTTTCGTTCAGCTGCTACTGAATCATTCTCGAAGTGAAGTTTCGTCCAGCTACTACTAAAATATTCTCGAAGTACTACTGAATTGCTCGTTAAGATGCTAGTAAATCGTGAGTTCAACTATCACTAAATCGTTTATTTAGTTGCTACTAAAAAAAATTTGGTCTGCTATTAAAGTTTTTTTGGAGCTACTACTACATCGTTTTTGAAACTTTATTTTATTTATATCAAAGTGATACTGAATTGTTTTTAACATTGCTACTGCAAATAAATATTATTGAATGTGAAAACCAAAGTGCTACAAAAATTTTATCAAAAAAGCCATATTAAATTTTTGTTTAAGTTGACACTGAATTTGATCAAGCAGAAGAAGCAAAAACAAAAAGTAATAATAATTGTTTTTGGATAATCTAGGGGAAAATAGTAATAGTCGCATTTACATGTGTCAATGTCACATTAGTCAGTCCTTAATTTTTTATATAATATCTTTTGATTTGTAAATAAAAGAGTCTCGTCCTTAAGTGTGTATATGATATCTACATATTGTTTTTGCTGTAGTTTGCTATTTTTTTTTGCTCATTTGCATTGCTGAATAGAAAGAGCGTGAGTGAAGATCAAGATGTGTGATGAATTGCTACTGTACAACTCCTAGGAATTTAGCTTCTCTCTGTTGATATATCCCCACTAGGTTAGTCGATGTCTCTCTCTTCTTCAAACCCTTCCTTGAGATGCTCTTAACAATAGTAATCAAATTATTAAGTGCCTAGAAACCTGATGTTTGCAGGCTGGAGTTGGCATATGCTTGCTTACAGTGGGATCTTTCGAATTCAATTCAATCGGAAGAAACTAATAATAAAGAAAATATGAAAAATTATTATAAAAATATTTGTAATAATATGTTTAAATTAGATGTATATACATTGACTATCCTCATAGTTAATGGAGAGTGGGGCGAAAAATAGACATAGGTATTCCAATGATTCGATATCGAAAGTCTAGATATTACGTTGATAAATTTGAAAGTTCAGCTATCAACTTGATCAAACAGAGAAAATCCATGTACCATATATGAAATTTGTCTTATTAGAGAATTTGACAAAGAATGTGCATAAAGAAATTAGAAATTTTGAGTTTTTAATTTGTATGTATTTTTATAACTATTACAAAATATCCAAAACCACGTCATCTTTGCATAATACATTTTCTTTGTTTAGTTTGGTTTTTGAGATTCAAAATCGAAATGAAACCAAATGTTTACGATTTTTTTGGGTTTTTTCTCGGTTTTTGATTTGTTTCAATCTCAACTTGGTTTCGGGCTGAGTTTTTTTGGTTTCCGATTACAATATCCTAACTCTAATTAAGAGTAGTGTCGAACTTTGGAGAACGCACTTTTGTTTCATCTGTCCCAACTTAGGAGGGAAACATCTGATGCGGCCGAGACTGGGTCTGTCTTTGCTGAAAGCGGTGCGAACCTCTCCATGATCGGAGTCGACCGTCGTCGATCTCTTTCGTTTTTTTTCTTCAGGGTTTGGTGTTTTGTCAAAGACTCAAAGATGACCCGACCCGGTTAAGATCTTATTTGCAATGGGCTTCTAGATCCGAAATAGTAAAATGGTGAGCGGGTCTTGGGGTCCACTATGCAGGGACCAAAACGTCATTTCGTAGTAGAGACCCAAACTCTGTAAAACCCCTGCGCCTCCAACAAATGAGTCTTCACTTTGGGATTTTGAGACGAAACCCTAGCTCGTCAAGATGCAGATCTTCGTGAAGACCCTGACGGGGAAGACGATCACGCTCGAGGTCGAGTCTTCTGACACCATCGACAATGTGAAGGCGAAGATTCAAGACAAGGAGGGTATCCCACCGGACCAGCAGCGGCTGATCTTCGCCGGAAAGCAGCTCGAGGACGGTCGCACACTCGCGGACTACAACATCCAGAAGGAGTCGACTCTCCACCTCGTCCTCCGCCTCCGTGGTGGGGCCAAGAAGCGCAAGAAGAAGACCTACACCAAGCCTAAGAAGCTCAAGCATAAGCACAAGAAGGTCAAGCTCGCCGTGCTCCAGTTCTACAAGGTCGACGACTCCGGCAAGGTCCAGAAGCTCAGGAAGGAGTGCCCTAACGCCGAGTGCGGCGCCGGGACTTTCATGGCCAACCATTTTGACAGGCACTACTGCGGTAAGTGTGGACTCACCTATGTCTACCAGAAGGCCGGCGCCGAATGAATGAATTTTGAAAAACAAATGTGTTTTTTTTACAGATTTACAACTCTGCTGAGATAATGTTTCTGTATTTTTATGTCATGTATTGGTATCCTGGGGATTTTGATTTTGGAATTTGGAGCTTAAAGATGGATTTTTTTTAATTGTTGAGTTTCTCTATATATGGTCTGATTATATGTTCATGCTTGCTGGATATTGTCATAGAGTTGATTGGTATATGTGGAAGATTGACCGGTGGCACATGAAATGGGTTACTTCTTAGTTGCTAATGTTGAACTACTGTTCATATTTGTTGATTTTATACCGGTTTAATTTTCTAATTCATGAGTCTTGAAATTGTATGGGATGTGTTGATTTGGTGGTTGTGGTTTATGCTTTTTGAATTGTTGGTGAGACAATTTCCTGCTGGATTTGTTTCTGTTATTACTTGGAAGGTGGTGATTGCTATAGCCCTCTATATACTGATGTGTTTTGAGATGTTTTAAGTTATTCTGCCTTTCGAACTGCGCCCCTTCTGGGTGAAAATTTATTGTGAGTTTGGTTGCTGATGTTGCATATACGACTCAATGCTGTTCTCTTGCCATGAAAACCAAGCTTTTCATTGCTTCTGCATAACATTTGCTGCCAAAACTTTTAAACGATTGGTCAATGATATTTCAATTTTGCCTTGACATTGTAAACCTTGAGAAATCAGAATTTGATTCCTTGGTACAAATTTTGGTATACTGTGAACTAAAAAAAAAAAAGATCATGCCCTGTTTTTGTTCGTTGAGGTAGCTTGTTGGTAATACTTGCTCGGTGCCACCACTTGTAAATTGAGCTGCTGGATCTGGTCTCTGGCGGACTCAATGTATCAGGTAGAGTATGAGACAGATTGCTTTTGACACAGAATTGTTAACAAGGTCTCTCTAGCTGTGTTTGAACGGTCCTCTCGCAACAGTATGCCTCAGCTGTGATAACACTCGTAGCAGGGTTAATGTATGCTTCCACCAGCATTTGACATATCTGTCTCATTTGCTGTGGGCAATTACTCTCGAGAGCTTGTACCCATTACCTTAGTTATTTGCATTTGCAGTCGGTAAAATACATGCAGAATGAAGTCTGGTATACCTGACGAGCTGCTTTTGACACTAAATTGATGAAGTAAAGAAACCGCAAGACAACCAGCTTGATCAACCTGATGAAAGATCAAAACGGTTTGAGCACTATAGCACAATACAGACCATTGGACTTGTACAAATTTTGCTCATTCCCATTCCTCTTTTGATGTTGCTATTTTCTGTTGGTTTTTTTCGGGGGAAATGAAAAAAAACACCTAATTTCAATACTCTCTTTCCTAAAAAATTCGTCATAAATTTTCAATTCTAAAAACATTTTTTTAGATTGTAATTGTCCAAATGTGATCTCATAATTACAAAAAATGCCATCGTGATTTTCAGACCTAATCACCTTAAGAACATCTCCAACAGCTCTTGTAAAAACACAAGAATTGCTATTTTATTGAAAAAGTACATATTTTTTGTTCCAATAGCTCTTGTAAACTGTCTTGTATTCTATAGAAAATGGATAAAGAGGAGAGAGAATCCCTATATCTATAGAAAACTCAAAATTTGTATAATCATCTAAAAATCTCTAAAATTTATTGCTCACATACACAATTCAACATTCTCTCCTCAAAATATGAACAAAAACACATCAATTTTTCTCTCTCCTACAATTTATTGACTTGATTTGAGAAATATCTCTATACTCATTAAATTATAGAGATTAACATTTATTTTTTAAGAATAGAATAGAAGAGCTGTTGGAGTTGACCCTAAACAATTATACAAATTTTGTGTTTTAGTCTTGTATAATAGAGATTTTATACAAGAGCTGTTGGAGATGCTCTAACTCTCTCTCTCTCTCTCTCTCTCTCTCTCTCTCTCTCTCTCTCTCTCTCTCTCTCTCTCTCTCTCTGCTGTAAACTAGAACCAAACGGGAGCGTTTTGATTGATATGACAACGATGATTGCGACGACGTTTGGAGCTGCAATGTTGTTGACCGAGCTGAAGGTGGAGATTGGAAGGTACCAAGGGTTGAGGTCAGCGAACTCTTTCGCACTTGTCGGAGGAGACACGTCGTCAGTCGCGTTCCTGCTATGTCTTGGAGCTGATTGCTCTTTCAAGCTCCAGGACATATTCGCTCAGCTCAGTTCTCAATAGACCATGAGCTTCCTCAGGTCGCTGTCATCGGTAGCGAGAGTAGCGGCAAGTCCAGTGTGCTCGAGGCTCTTGTAGACCGTGACACCCATTCGTGCTCTAGGTTTTGCAGACGAAGTGCAAGCCCGATGGCACTGATGAGGAGTACGGCGTGTTCTTGCAAGTGCCTGGGAAGCGCTTCTACGATTTCTCCGACATTAGAAGGGAAATTCAGGTACTCTTGAGTCCCTTACTAGTGTTTATGCATTGTGATTTGAATTTGAGTGATGTGATGATGAGTTCATTTGAATTTTATAACAGAGACATAACGGCTATGTAAGCTTCTTTGAATACTTTATTTTTGTGATTGAATTGATATTTTGATTTGCTTTAATATCTGACATGAAGTGTTCTCTCCATCCAAACTTCATAGGAAGCCATGACTTCATAGAAAGCTATGTATTTTCCAGTTCCTCTAATAATCGAGGAGTTTCCACTACTGAGACATGTTTTTATTGCATTCTTCTGATTTTTCTAGCCCCGTGTTTCCATCTCAGGTCCAATGATGTGAAAGATGTCAAGATGGAGAAAGATCCAAGTTTAGTTTCTTATCCAGCTGAGTTTTTGAGTGAGCAACATGTCTCTGGTATCCGGTCAAGTCCATCCCCAACAGATGGAGGGGATTCTCTTGCACAAGCCTCACCACTCAATATTTCGGGCTGTCGTATTTCTACTTTAGCTAATAGTAATATTCTTCCGAACAATGGCAGTATTAGTCCTGATGTTGATATGCAACACAAGAGAACATCTACTCCAGTTGATGGGGATGAAAAATCAAAAGCATTGGTTTGTCAAAGACCAAAATCTGTAAGCAGGTATGCAGCAGCACTTGCTGCTCTGTCATCCTTTGAGACAATGCTAGGGACCTTGACAAGGACCAATGACATCATTGGTCGAGCAACTCATGCTGCCATTGATTGTGGAAAGCTTGGTGTAGCTTCTAAGGTAGGGAAATTTTAATAAGTTATTTGGTCAGATGAGATATGGTCGACACATGAGTCACCCTCTAGTCTATATAAGTTTATTTATAAGCTGAAGATGTATGAAATTTTCTTGTGCACTAGATGGAGTCTGGGAAATTGTGGCACGCCATCTGGAAACCGAGTCAAGCTTACCCCAGAAGATTGACTTCTTCTTTCTGGTGGATTCAATTGCCTAGAATTATCGAGGTTTGAAAGGTAATGTATATCTGTGCATCAGAATCCCACTTAATGGAAAATCATATATAACTTGATATTGAATACTTTGTGTATTTAGTAATACTGGGAGTGACTATGAATAGATGATGCTGGTGGTATGTATGGTTCTGCTATACAAGTGGTGCTACCACGGTTATTGTCAGCTGCTGCTCCCCCTGGAAGTTTGGCAAATGGAAATCGTAGGCAGTGTCTAAAGGCAAACACAATTTGTTATATTCATCATTGAATTTTTAATGGGTTGGAGTCCATTTCCCTTGAATGCAGTGCATTAGTATCCTATTACATATCATTGCCATACTTGTTGCTTAGTTTTGGGTAAAGTTGTCTGCTTCGTGTATGCTTACCTGATATTTTGTTAATTTAGGTTTTGAAACTTTGGTTGGAAAGGAAAATTGTTCCAGAGTCCATAATTCATCGTCATATGCGTAAACTTGATTGTCTGGGTGGATCTTCTTCCGCTGGTCCTTTTTGTCAGCGCTCTTCAAGAATAGAAAAGTCTTTGGACGATCCTCTTAGAGAGATGGAGGGTATGCTTGTTGATGAATATGGAAGGTTTGAATTATTCCAGTCTATGTCGTGGTTGTCTCCTATTCTCTATTACTTATATCATGTATTGAGTTCTTTTGTTATGTTGTAGTAATTCTAAGTTCTCAACTTTTGGGATTATGTATGCCCCGCATGCTTAAGGAAGATGTTGGAAGTGATTCTGATGGAGAAAGTTTTGAGGCTGTCATCCATGAACACAATCCTCAGACAAATGAAGAACATGAAGCCCCACCTTCTACAGAAAGGCATAGGCATGTCTTGGAAGATGTTGATGGAGAACTTGAAATGGAGGATGTTGCTCCTTCTTGTGATGTTGATATGAGCTCATCTTCTGGTCTTACCAGAGTCCATGATCACACTGATGTGAATGATGTTTTGTAAGAATTGGGTGTATATTACATGCTTTGGTTTCGTTGCTTGTCGTACTTATTCTTTCTTTTTGTCTCGACACTCTGAAATTTGAACAGATAACTTGACATATACTTAAACAGATAGTTTGACAGATACTTAAATAGATATCCAAATGAAAGTTTTTTTCTTTAGGTTTTGATAATTCTGAAATTTGAATAGATGCTTAAATAGATAGTTAGACAGATACTTAAACATATATCCAAATGAAAGCTTTTTCCTTTAAGTTTTGATAATTCTGAAATTTGAATAGATACTTAAACAAATATTTTGATAGATAGTTAAACAAATACACAAATGAAAGCTTTTTCCTTTAGATTTTGATAATTTTGAAATTTGAACAGATACTTAAACAGATATACTAATAATGCTTTAAAAAGTAATGGATTCCAAACACTGGTATAGGAAAAGAAATAATCATCTTTCATCGGAAAAAAAAAACAACAATGATCTACTTCTTCTTTGCTAGCCATTTCTTCTTCGATGTTCTAATTGCCTCTTCCTTCATCTTCAATAGACAATAGCTCAACAAAACGTTCATGAAACTGCACAACAATTGAATCTAACTCCACGTGTAGCTTATCATATGAATGTTTATCCATTAGAGACATCATCTTCAATAGACAATAGCTCAACAAAACGTTCATGAAACTGCACAACAATTGAATCTAACTCCACGTGTAGCTTATCATATGAATGTTTATCCATTAGAGACAACTTAGACAATCTATGAGCGACTGTCGCTCTCCGACGACAAGAATCACGAGATCAACAAAGCAGAGATAAGATTCAGTCTCTGTTTTCTCTAAATGAATCGATTATCTTCGTGGTTAAAATTGAAATGTCAGAGTATCTGTATGGGTATATATTTGGTGGTTGTCTAAATATCTGTGGGTAGTTGTCTGACTAGTTGTTTGTGTAACTGTCTATTAGAATTTAAATTACGAAATAAAGACAAAATTGGTAGAAAAAATTGATTTTATAATTTATTAAACCCCGTTTTTGGAGAAAACGATGTTAACTGAATTATTTTTATAAAAAAACGTGTCAAGTTAACTTTTTTTGAAAACTTATCAGCTTTTGGGATTTTAAATAATTTTCCTTTTTCGGCGCAGAATATGTACACATCAGAAAAAGCAAATTTGAAAGAAAAAGCCTAGTAAGTACCCAGAAAACTAAGGCCTAGAACTTTTATGTGCATGGTCTATTGGGCATGAGGAAACTAACCTCTCCTACCAGAACAGATGATGAAATCAAAGCAACTACTTATTGCGAATGCAAAATGAAAGAAATCTTAGCAAACATCAGCAGGCATCAGCAGGGGCAGTCAAACTGTTTCCAAAGATACGACCTTCTCCAGCAACTTTAGCAACCACTTCGTCCTTGCAAAGGCCACTGAGTTTTGAACCGAGACAGAACTTTTGCATCTTGGACACACATAATTGGCAGGAACCAATTCTGAGTCTGGGATTCCAGAACACCGAGTGTGCCACCACACACCACAGACATCGCAACCCATCATCATCCTTGGCCCCACAGCAGCACTCCACTGTCCACCTCTCAATCCCTCTCTCCATTCTAAACTTATTCCATCCACACTTGGCATTGCACCTCCCTCTCACACCAACATACTTTGCGGAACCTAATAAGTTTTTGACTTGGGTGGACTCATCAACACCCCCATGGTCAACCAACTCCTCTGCTTGAAACCTTTTTAGCATCAAGTAAACATCTTGAAAAGCTTTTGATGCTGCAAGCTTGAGATCAGATACAGTAGCATTAGATACAACTATCAATTCTGGTGGAGGATCTGGGGAGGTATACTCTTCAGACTCGTCAGTAAGTTCAACTCTACATAAGATGCATGTAATGGACGCGCGGGTCATTGATTGACATCTTCTCGGGCTTGTAGCCTTTCATAAACTGCTTGCAGTCAAGTAGCTTTTCAGCACAGCGGATTGCAAGATCCCTTGTTTCCTGAGGCACATCTTTCATCATAGTCTGGCGATGAAGCATGGCATCATATAGCAAGCGCAAGTCGAGCAGGAGACTTCCCTCTGATAGGCTTCTAGAGATGGATGAACCAGAGCAAAGAGTGGTTCCATTTGATGGACCACTTCCAGCCTCAAGCCTGAAAATTGTTGTTAAGTTTGTTATACGCATAATATCCAGAAATGAATAACGCTTACAAAATAAATGCGCTGTTTAGACAAGCTTGCATAAGCTTGAACACAATGCAGGTCCATACAGAAAATACAAAACAAATATACGGTACATTGCCCATTTCTATAAAACAACCCAAATCTTTTGAAGTTCACTTATGTATAGGGTACATATTCAATCCCATGAGCCCACAAGCCCACAAGCTATTAAAATTTACTTAATATAGAGAACTTTCATAGTGTCATTAATTATCACACAAGCCAATGCACACTTAATGCATATACTATTCTCATGTCACTGTAGATAGCCAGTCTGAGGGTAAATAAATTGCTTAAATTATATATAACATATGTAATATACCTGTGATATTTTTTTATAAATTACAAGCTATTGCAAAGTCTTGCTCCATTTCAGACCCCAAAATAATCTTGTCACAAGTTCACTCCCTTCAATAGGCATAGCCCTTTCTAATTAAACAAAAATGTGGTGCTGATGATACTCGCGTCTTGCTGAATTTATTTTCTACTCACACAGAAATCCCCTAAATCTTTCGCGCAACCAGGTCTGAATCGGGCCTCCTTCGGAATCTCACATTTCAGTTATTCTAAAGCCTTAAGACTGCTGAAGACCCTCTAAATCTTTCTCGCAACCAGGTCTGAATTGAGCCTCCTTCAGAAAAGATACTTGGGGGACCACAATACTAGCAAGCAGCTAGGTAAATAGAGCGAGGGGAATCGCACCCCAGACTTCATGTGAGTAGACCATGCAGCCTAAACCATTCCTACTAACCCCTCATTAACAAAAACTACGATTCATCTCTCCCAACAAAGATAGGCAAGTCACCCATCCTTACTGCATTAATTCTGGTTCCTACGTAAAACATTAGAAGAGCATAGGGAAACATAGAAAGCAGTGTCGTATATCACAGATACCTAGACAATTTGGAGCTCCCATAATCACCTATACTATTGTTTTACATCAAACTTGTGTTTCACATCATACTGATGACTCCAATGGCCATTACTATTGTTGTTGTTATATATAGGATGGACATAAGCGAGATTGGGAGAAGCTAAAGCGGCTTATAGTAATCAACAGGGTGAGGAAACTACAAAAATGCAAACAACTTGTGAGAAGCCAGACCCCCCTCCCCCCAAAACGACAAAATACTAACGAACAAATGAAAAGTGAAGGCGCACAATTTTGAGGACCGCTTTTTTACTAACCTGTACTCAAAAATACCATCAGCATTGCATCTCGAATTAACGAAGATCCCATCAGCTACCATTTTCCCTCTAAGATCGTTTAAGCAATAATCCAAGAGTTCTGATGGCTGTCCCTTGTATACGGCTTTCCTGAGATTACGCAGACTTGCCCAATTTGACCCAGAAACTGCACGCAGCACCTTGACCATGGCCTCTTCTACACATTCAATATCGCTTTTGGTCCATGAATACAAAAGTCCTGAAGAGAAAGCACGCCACTTCTTGCTCATGGTATCAGTTGAAGAACACTTGGGAGCATCATGAACCAAATTAATCAAGAAACTGAATAGATCTCTTATATTTAAAAGCTCCCGTTCTGATAGCGACTGGTACCGCAAGATGATATCATGGATGCAAGAGAGGTTACGTCCTTGAGCAAGAAAGGTGGACAGGGGTAGGGTAGAGAGTTTTTCAACAGCAAAATTATAGGCATCAATAGTGAGAGCAAAACTACCAGTAGCGAATTCATAACCCCAGTCACCATGCCAGGGATGTCCTTTGACAATTGCATGAAGTAGTCGATATTCCAGCCCATATTTCTTTGACACATCCATCTCACTGACCATTCTGTTCATGTGTGAAAATTGACAAACTGGAGTTTATTGTCACAGAAGAGTGAACAAAATCAAACTTAAACAAAATGAAACCAATTCAACTTAAACTGAAAGGCACACAAACCCAACTTTTGTTTATGTCCCATAACGATGTAAGGCCGCCATATGTCCAATCAAATCCCTAACCCAAGCAATACATATAGTGTGTGGTATTTAACTGGACTATGAAGGAGGTTTGAGCTTCAATTTTTTATATAGAAAATCAACTTGGCTAGACCAGCTATTGAATCAGACAAATAAAATTAAGAACTACAAAAATAAGAAGGAAGTTGAGAAAACAAACCTCACTCCAAGCACTTTACAGAGTCGATCCCAGAAATCCATGATATGACATCCAGAAAGCATCCCTGACCCACCTTCCCTTCCATTGACCCTAAGAAGATGTCCAAAACCATTTGAATGGACTACTCCATGCAGAAGATGAGTGGTGTTCTCTAAGAGCACCCGCATGGGTAATTTAGAACAGGAGGAGCAATTTGAGGAGGAGCAAGCACTGTTTGAGGTGGAGCAGTCACTGTTCATCGAATAGGAGGTGCAGTTTCTGTTTTTCGCGCAGCGGTGTCAAAAAATAACACGTGTTATTACTGTTCATAAATTAAAATTGAATAAATTTTTTTTTTAAATATTTTTCAACCAATCCATAAACGACACGTGTCGTTGTCGTATGAATAATTGAATAAGATTTCGGGTAAGATTTCCGACGAATGACGAGTTGACACGTGTCACGCCGACAGAAGGTTATCGGGTAAATAATTGTACAAAATTTCCGATAAGATTTTCAACCAATCACGAGGCAACACGTGTCATGTCCACTGTTCATGATCGGCTCTAATAATTGTATAAGATTCTCGGAGAGATTTCCGACCAATGGAAAGCCGACACGTGTCATCAGCTTATCTAATCACTTCATCTACACTCGGCTATATATTTGTTGATCGGTGCTCATCGTTCATTCACACCAAAACCAACCATATATTCCACATTCCGATAAGATGAATCCTTTTAGTTTTGAGAATTTTTTCCGGAGGAGACGACAGCAACGTCGGCGAAATGCCGAAATTGCTAATGCTTTCATCACTGAAGCGGTCGTGGTCGATGCAATGTTCGATGACGAACCACCTCGCCACCGACCAAATGAAGAAAGAATGAGGGAGTCAAGGGGACATAATCTGATGGAGGATTACTTCATCGAACGCCCCGTCTTCAACGAACAAGCCTTTCGTCGAAGGTATCGAATGAGTACCAATTTATTCAACCGTATAATGACGGATCTCTGCAACCACGACCAATTTTGGCACCAAAGAGCTGACGCCGTCGGATTGGTTGGACTTCTTCCACAACAAAAGATGACAGGCGCTCTTCGTATGTTGGCGTACGGCGCAGCCGCAGATCAGTGTGCTAAAATAACAAGGATGGGTGAATCCACAACACTACAATGCATGAAGAAGTGGTGTATGCATATCTACGAGCTTTACGGTGACCTCTATCTCCGCGCTCCAAATGCCACAGACTTATCCCGACTTCTAAAGAGAGCAAGGCAGCGCAGATTTCCTGGTATGATCGGAAACATTGACTGCATGCACTGGGAGTGGAAGAACTGCCCCACAGCTTGGCAATGAGCATTCTCGGGCCGAAAGAAGCGTCCAACTATTATTTTAGAGGCGGTGGCCTCATATGACACGTGGATATGGCACAACTTCTTTGGGGTACCCGGATCACAAAATGACATCAACGTGCTCCACCAATCGGACATATTTGATTCGCTCCTTGCCGGAAACAGTCCGAGTGCAACCTATAAAGTCAACGGTATGACTTACCACAATACTTACTATCTAGCTGACGGTATATATCCCAGGTACTCCTCGTTTGTGAAAACAATCTCCAATCCCGAAGAGCTTCCACAGAAACTGTTTGCCAAGAAACAAGAGGCATACCGCAAAGATGTAGAGAGGTGCTTTGGAATTTTGCAATCTCGTTGGGGAATTATTCGGCATGCAGCTAGGTGTCATCACCAATCGACATTGAAGAGCATCATGTTGGCTTGCATTATAATGCATAACATGATTGTTGAAGAAGAATTTGTGGAGGAGGAGTTCGAGGAGTTGGAAGAAGAAGATCTTCAAAACCCATCAACTGCTTTCAATGTTTATGATGGGCCAGTAGATGAACAAGGTAATCGTATTCCTTTTGAGCCTGTTGGAAGGGATGCACAAAATGAACAACGATTTGCCGACCGTGTTGTAGATCTCCAATCTGCGTACATCCATAGAGAGTTGCAAAAGGACTTAGTTAAGCACAACTGGTATCTAGAGACCGGCGAACGACTTTAAATGATGTGGGTGTGTAATTTTAATTAACCTGGTTTGCAACATGTTTGCTTTATTTGTTTTTCCTTTTAGTTGTTTGAGTGATGTGTGTTTGATTTTAAGTCATTATATGTTGTTGTACTGTGCGTGAGCTTTGATGGAATAAGAAAAGTGCGTTTTTATTACTTGGAAATTTAAAGTACATAATTTCAATCAAACCCTAGAATTATTGGAAATTTAAAGTACATAATTTCATAATGGAAAAACAAATACCAAACTACTGAAACAGTGGGCAATAACAATTTGAAAATGTTTCATCACTACCATCTCCTTCCTCTTCCTCCATTTTCTTTAGGATACTCTCTTTTTTCTTCGAAAAATACCTCTTCGATTTTGGGGTCATAGCATCCTTATCCATTGCCATTATCCTTGAATCCTCCGCTTCGGCCCTCAATTTGTAGTCCTTCTCCTTAAGGGCGAGTTGTTTTTGGTACAAAGATAGTTCAGTGGCATCACTTTCTTTTTGCCCGGCGAGATGCATTCTTTGATTTTCCATCATGCTTTTCAAAACCTCATCTCTTACCTCATTTGAAGATGAGCATGCTCTTTTCCCCTTTCTTTTGGCTTCCTTGGCCGCCTTCACTCCGATTGGTCTAACCGGACTAGAGTACACTTCTTCTTCATTGCTTTGTGGTGTTGGAACGACTTCATCATCCTCCACGTCGACGGGGGGATGCATTGAGGTAAAAGGAGGAGTAGTTGCGGAGTTAGAATATGAAGGAGGTGGTATAGTAGGTTCGACGGCCCGAAAATTTGGATGGTTTTTCATCACTTCCCAACAATCAAACTTGGTAAACTGTTTCTTTTTTTGTGCCACGTACCATGATTAAGCTTTTCTTATCTAAGGTGCCAAAAATTTGTATGTCAAAATAATATCTAGGAAATAGAGATGTCAACATTGATTAAAATAAATGTAATAGATGAGCTTTACGACAAAATTATTAACACTTACCTCATCTTGCAAATTTGAGCCGGATTGTACATTCCTTCGTGCATATGCAAGAGCGGCACCCCAAGTTCTAAAACTCGGCTTCAACTTTGTAAAACGAGAAGAAACCGCGGTTTGGGACCTAGGCTCCGGCCTTGATTCACCATGCGCAAGCTCCCAATTTTCCTTATAATCGGCATAGACTTTTTCCCACAATTTGTCGGACTTTTGCATGTTGCCGGTAATTGGGCAAACGCTAATGCGACAATAAGAAATACAAAGTTGCAAATCTTCGGAATGAAGCCAATTAGACATTTTGTGAGGAGGATGAAGGAGAAGAGGAAGGAGAGGATAAATTTGTGTGAGATGTGAATGAAATTGATGTAGTATTTATAGAGAAATACTAGGGTGTTATTTGCAATTTTTTAGAATTTTTAGGGATTTTTTTGCAATTTTTTAGGGGTTATTTTGCAAAATGGCAGAAAAAATCAGAAAAAAATCAGGTTACCGTTTCAGTTGAATCTGGACCGTCCGATCAGATTTTTTGATTTGAAATGGACGGTCCAGCTCAATCTGACCGTTACTTTTTTTTTAACCCGGGCTGCCACGTGTCAGCTTCCCATTGGTCCGGTTAATTTTTTTTTTACTTTTACTGGCGCGTGCATTACACGCGCCACGGTGAAAAAAAATAACCCGTGCTGACGTCACCCACGCGCGTGGATGACGTCAGCAGCTGCTCGAGCAACAGAACGAGCAGCAGCTGCTCGTCCTCGTCGTCAACGAGCAGTCGCCGATGCCTTCTCTCCCAGGTGCACGTCGATTTCCTGCTTGCTCGTGCTGCCGGTGCCGAGGCCCGCCGAAATCGAGCTGCTCGACCTGCTCGAACTGCAGGCGGTGCAGCTGCTCTAATTGGTTATACAACCAATCTTCAACATCGTCTGTACTTGCATCAAGGTTGCAAGATTTGCACCTGAAACCAAGACATTTAAGCAACGTAAGGAATTATATATCACTCACAACAATGGTAACGAAACCTGAAAATTTTCTCCAAGAGCGAAGAATTATGTAAACTGATGCACCTCTCTGTACAAGTCATACATACTAAAAAGAAACACTTGACTACACATTCATTACTAATCAAACAACAAGGTTCCTTTGAATTCATAGTTAAGATATCAGTTGCATCATTTTTTTAGTTATGTGTTTCCCGAGTAGCACACAATATATCTTCCTCCCACAACTTTCATCGGACATAACGATGAAATGTTTTTCCTTTTGTTGAACTTGTATCTAAGAAATAAGGAGCTGCCAACTAGCAAATCAGGCATGAACATTAAAACTTTTCGAGAACTAGAAAGATGACATGATCAGTTATAAGTGACACTAGACCTAATGTCAAAGTAAAACTCACATCAGTACACAAGGCCAATTTAGTCCTCAGATTTAAAATCATTTGTCATTTACTTTCCAAAGGTAAATTCTAGGTTATAGATTCATTACATTAAAACATGACATACTTGAGTCATGGATCAGAAACCCTTTGGGCCTTGGTATGATTGGCTGCTTTGCGCAATCTTCATAACATAAGTAGCAATTTAATGCCAATTAGAAATATTCTAGAAACAATTCGACTTTGTAGCACACTTGGGGATATCAAATACACAAGCTCAACATAAGAGAGAGATACATTCTTATAAGAGAAGACTGAAACACGCTTTTACTAAGTACTAAATAAACATTTAATACAACAAAAACGCATAAGCAATTAAAACACTTTTTTGTAAGATGTAGCATTGGTAAGTAGGGTATCGTTCTTAACCGGGGATTGAGGGTGTATGCGTGACTACGCTAGGTTTAAAATGGGGGGATTTAAAAGTTGGTTTTTATAATCTATGAAATTAAATTGCAAAACATGGCAGAAAACACATAGAGAAACCCTAAGTTCTATCATGCTTAAACTCATAGACAAGCAAAACAAACAAGAACATAGAATCCTAAACATGCTTTCTAAACTGAAAATAAAAGCTATCCTACATATGTACATAATCAACTCGTCATACTTACCTCATTCCTTTATAACCTAATCATATTATATGCAACCTAAGTTTTATCTAAGCCTTACTACGTGGTTCCCATGCATCTTTCATAATTAAGTGACTAAACCAAGATTGCTCGCATTCAGATTAAAGCATTAAGAAAAGAAGACACATTATCTAACCTAAACCAAGATTGCTCGCATTTAGACTAGAACATAGAAAATAACTTAGACTCAAAATAGATAACAAAAACAGACTTAGAATTATATTACAAAAACACGTCTTTACACTCTACACAAAACTGAAATTCATTACAAGGAGAAAGTAGAGGGATCAAAATAAAGTTTTTAGGTCCCGATTGCGCTAGTACACCGTGCGGAAAATCCTTCTATGGATGGCTAGATGAACCCTTCAGATTGCCTAAGGTTGCTCTAGCTGGAGGCCGAGTGTTTATGGTGTGGAGGGTGGCGTTCCTTGAAGAGATCTCGAGTATTTATGGAGAGGAAGTGTTTAAGGCAGAGACTTAGCTTGTATGATGAGTGATGCTTGAGAATGAGGCCTAGCTCCTGTATTTATAGGTGAAGAATTCCAACTTTCCTCTCCAAACTAGGTTTTCCTAGTGTACCCGGGTAGAATTGACAGCCTGTGACAGCCTGTCTTGAAACGTCTTTTTCAGGAGTTCTAGAGCTCAGAAAATTATGATTTTGGATTCGTTGGAAAGATCAGCTCGAGAGCTTGAAGAAGACATATATAATAACTATATTTGGAGTTGAATTGCAGATTCTGTGATCCGTTCAAGATTGATGAGCTGGCAGACATATCTTCCTCTTCCTACTAGGAGTAGGGAATTCTTGATCTTTCCATATCTTGTATTTCTTGAGCTCCAAGTCATTTTGGCCAAACCTATCATATATTGTATGATATTTTGATCTTTAAATAAGGCACTTTTGAGATATACTTAATATTTTTGATCCTCCATCTATTTGGTAATATCTCCTTGCTTGATTTTGCCCAAAATGCTTACTGATTTTCGATCCACCATTTGAAATGTCTTCATTTTGTCTTGCGTCATTTTAGTAACTTGAGAAGACCATTTCGGATCCATATTTTGCTATGTCATTCCTAGTTGATTTAGGAAACTTCTCCACTTAGTTCATTTTATGCTCCAAATCACCTCCTTTATTGTACTCCTTTATTCAAAACCTAAAAACAATAAAATAAGTAAGAACTGAGAATACTAAGGTCAAAACAAAGTAAAATGTAGAGAGAAATGCGTTAAGAATCTAGCATAAAATGCGTTGATAAAATTCCCCCACACTTGTACTTTGCTAGTCCCTAGCAAAAACTAATTAAAAGAAAGACTAAAAATAAGAAAACACACAAAACCAACGTTGGAGCTAGTCTCCATGCGTTGGAAAATTCTAAGGACTTGAAAAGTTTGAAAACTAAAAACATGACTAGGCCCTTAGCTAAATTTATCTCAGAAATTTCTTTAAGTATATGGCGATTGAGTCACAAGATTTCATAGTGAAAAGTTCAAAAATTTCGAGAGATAAGAGAAATATGATCATGTTATGAACAAGTAGGACTTGGAGAAAACAATGGTGAATTTAAAGCTATGTATGTTTCGAATAAGGTTAATCAAGCTCACATGGATGCACTTATCATATTTTCACTCATGAAAGGGGTTCACTCAAAATGTATAATTGAATCGAAAACCTCATAATTACTTGCACAAATGAACCAAACCATATGCTTACTCATGTAACTTACTCAACCAATCGAAGGCTACTCATCTTAAGGATCATAAATGTCTTTAGAAAGGTTGTAATGAGGCTAAGGCTAAGGCATTCGAAAATTTTGATGTGTGGTGGTTAAGAACATTCAAAAGACTTAGTTAAAGCACCAAAGCATCATTAAATTCGTTCATCCTCTTTCCAAAACGTCACCAAGATCAAACCCTAAGTACACGGGCCATATTTCATCTTTTTGGACCCTAACTTCATTCTAAACTTCCCTTGAGCTTTTGTAGACAGGACAAATGCCATATTTCTTTACTATTGGGCCTTCAATTCATAACAAACTCCAAATCCACAAGTATGGGGGACATTAATCCAAACAATGTACACTTAAAACCTATTGCCGGAGAGCTTTTGATTTTTTTTCTTTTTACTCTTTTCTTTTTCTTGCTCTCAATTATTTTTTGTTTTCTTTTTTCTATTTTCGGCAATTGCAAACTCTTTTTTTTTTCAAGGTATTTGGACAAGTCTATCCCCATACACACATCTCTTCATGATCTTCACACCATCTCCATGATTCTAGCTTTAAAAATCCCTACTAAGTCTTTTGAACAAGGGTACGGATATTCTACACTAGGTTAAAGTGTTTAGATATGTATGGTAATGAAAGAAAGACATAATGTGGGCTCAAATGGGTTATCTAGGGGTGTCACAACTCGTGCGCACAATGGGACACATGGCTATTTGGTTTAGTGATGGAAAACCTAATTTGCCTTTAATCATATCCAAAATCAGAGCATATATCAACTTGAAAGCTTTGTAACTCTACATGAGTAAGTTCTAGTAATCTCTAGTTCATTAAAATCTATGGCAAGCAATTAGACGAAACATATTTTGTTCTTGAAAACCATATGCACGAAATTCACTCTCAAAGGGAATAATGTAGGCTCAAAAACTCACTTTTAAGGTTTGTATGATTTAAAACTCATTCTAACATGTGAAATCTATACCATGTTTAAGCATACCATATCCACTACATGTTATAACACTCAAAATATCTCACTTAGCACAAGAAATCAGTTTAGATGATTTGCAACGCCATATGTATTCGTTTTTGGTCCAATTTCATCAAAGACTAGTTAAGGGCATCCTAAAAAAATTAAAAATACTCTTTAAAAACCCTGAGTTAAATAGAAAGACACAAAATAAAATTTTTTTAGGGCATCATCAACCGGAAAGTTCCATTGTCCGCTCGGTTTTATGATTTTAAGACTCAAATAAAGTTGTAAACCCCTCCCCCACACTTAAACTCTACAATTTCCTCAATGTACTCAATGTATTTAAAGAAAACATAGAACTAAGTAGGAAGAGAGAGACCTACGAAAATTTTAGCTAAGGAAAGTAAATAAGCAATGAAATTAAAAAGATAAGGGAGGAGAGAACAAATCCTTGACGATTCCTCCATTGGGTTGCCTCACAACGAGCTCTTATTTTTTAACGTCTTACAGCCTAGATGTAAAGTTCTTCATGTTGTGTTACCGATTTGGTGGTTGAGATTGAGGAGGGAGATGGCCGGATTCACGGATTTGACCAATGAAGTCCACGAGTTGGCCCATTTGCTTTTTGATTTCAGTGATGTCTCGGCCATGTAGATCCAACGTCTCCTTTTGTTTTGCTTGTCCCTCCAAAAGAACTTGTGTTGAAGCGGACAGTTGAGTGAACATTTTGTCATAGTCCGGATTTGTAAATTGTTGTTGGACTGGAGGAGATTGTTGCATAGGTTGCATCATTGGAATGGAAGCTTGTTGCATTGGCTGCCTTGGTTGAAAGGGAGAACGTTGATAGCCTGGTTGAGGTGTCGGAGGGTTTATACATCCCTCATTGCTACTCCATTTGAAACCTGGATGATCTCAGTTGCCAAAATTGTTGTTGTTATAATTATTGTAACGTTGGCCCCCTTGATATCCTCCAATTGCATTAACTTGCTCCGGATTGCCATTGCCTTGCTCCTTCTTCGTAGGGCATTCATCATTGTAGTGCCCTTGCATATGACATACTCCACACGTTGGTCCTTGAGCTGCCTTGGCTCTTTTCGTCTCGAGTTCAAGCACTTGCTCTAGCATAAATGCAAGCTTGTCATACTTCTCGTCCTTAACTTGCGTTGAACTAGCGTCATTCACTTGTTTTCGTGGAGCCCTCCCATACTGAGCATCATTATTGGCTTAGTTTTCCAACAAAGTTCGAGCTTCCGCCTCATCTAGATCCATGAATGCTCTTGTAGCAGCGGCATCAAGAAGCTCTCTATCAATCGGCTTCAAACCATCATAGAAGTAGTTCATGAGGTTTGTCTCGGAAAAACCATGGGAAGGGCAGGTGGAACATAAGACTTTAAATCGATCATAATACTAGCCAAAGGACTCATCCGATGCTTATGTAATTCCCATGATCTTCTTCCTCAAAACAGTGATCTTTGAGGCCGGAAAGTACTTAGCCAAGAATAGGTCCGCAAGTTGCTTCCGTGTCGTGATGTGATTAGGCGGTAGTTCCAACAGCCAAGTTTGAGCTCTATCCGTCAAGGTAAAGGGAAAAGCTTTGAGTTTGAAAAATTCTTCATCGGCATCCGAAGGCTTCATACTCATGCAAATGAACTGAAATTGCTTGAGATGCATGTTGGGATCTTCATTTGATAGCCCATGGAAGATTGGTAAACGGTGTAGGAAGCCACTCTTCAACTCAATGTCCTTCTTATCTGCTTGGGGTTCCGGAAATGCTATGCAAGAAGGACCACTACTCCATTCCGTGGAGCAAGTACGTTGGCGAAGAGATCGCCTCTCATTGTGATTGACGTTGAGAGGGTTTGGAGGGTTGTTAAGTGCCATTTCTTGCTCTTCTTCTTGTGAGTGCTCGGTGGAGTGATGGGATGAGTGTGGAGAGTCCAAGTAATCCTCAATGAGAGGCTACTCGAAATCTTGGTCCCTAGGATTCACTTAAGATCTCAAGTGACACTACCGCTAGAAACACTATAGCCGACGATTTTTTTTAAAACTATAGCCGACGAGATAAAAATCTCGTCGGCTATAGTGAAAAATGATTTTTTTTATTTTTTTAAATTTTTTTAAAAACTATAACCGACGAGATAAAAACTCTCGTCGGCTATAGTGGAAAAAAAAGATTTTTTTTATTTTTTAAAATTTTTTTTAAAACTATAGCCGACGAGATAAAAAATCTCATCGGCTATAGTTTTAAAAAAATAATTTTTTTTTTATTTTTTTTAATTTTTTTTAAAAAATGATTTTTTTTATTTTTAAATTTTTTTAAAAAAACTATAGCCGACGAGATAAAACATCTCGTCGGCTATAGTTTTAAAAAAAATGATTTTTTTTTAATTTTTTTAATTTTTTTTAAAAACTCGTCGGCTATAGTATTATAGCCAACGATAATGGGTAAAAACCTCGTCGGCTATACTATTACCGACAGGTTTTAGCCAGCGACTTTAGCTGACGACCCTGAAAAATCGTTGGCTATAATCTCGTCTGCTATAGTGCGTCGGCTATACTATAGCCAACGATGTTTTTGTCCCTTTTTCGTCGGCTATACTATAGCCGACGATTTTTTGTTGATTTGTCGTCGGATATAGTGAAAATTGTCCACTATAGCCGACGACAAAAAATCTCGTCGGTTTTTTTTTTTCGTCGGCTATAGTGAAAATGCTGGTAGTGTGAGTTAGACGATGTGTAAGTGCTTGAAGATTGATCTTAGGAGTTGGATGGGAGTTGGACATTCAAGATTAGCCCTTGAAAACTGCTCAAAGATCAAGTGTTAGTATCAAAAGAATACACAAGGAATGCAAGATACTAACCAAAATTGTAAAAACACAACAAAAACACACGAAAATACACTAAACACATCAAAACACAAGAAAACGAATCACATAAAGAAGAACAAGGTACAAACACACGAAAGCTTGTAAAAACACTAAGTTAAGACACTACAAGAATTTTAAACGTGAATGCAAGGTTAGACACCCTAGAAAGAATGCACAGATAAGTTAGGACTCAATTTACACGTTTTCTGCAAAATTAGGCATATTTACAATGCACAGACTTAGAAAAATATATATACAAGTAGAGTAATGCAAGCACACCACGTTTCATTCAAATTCATGCTCAAAACACTTAAATCGTCATTCAAATGCATTAAACAAGAGCCTAAGTGAGAAATGAAGTGAATGCATAAGAGAAAACGTTAGAACCTGCAGAAAACAGACAAGGTTACTTGCTAAATACATGATGCAAACGTGACCTTTCTTTTGGCCTCATGCCCCTAACTTCACTTAGGTTAGGGTGTGTGGTGATGAAATCCACACATCACAAAGCCGCCAGAAGGTTAATGCAATCTAAAGGCAACGTGATTTAGTCCTTTACAAGTTAGATGCACACGAAAATTTACAAGTAAATGCACACTTATTTTGTACATTGATTTGCGCCTTCCATTTAAAGAGAGTACACTAGCTTAATCTTTAGGTCTTTCATTGGACGTGCGACCCGCGCGATAAAATGTACATTCTCAATCAATTGGCCTTGGTTCAATCGAAAAACATGGCCAGTTAGGGATAGAGATAACGCGAGAGGTAGGACTAATTTTGACAATGCACCCCGAGGCTAACCTGGCCAATCGGTATATACTCCAATGGTGTAAGTCTTTCTTAGATCCAAAAACCTGTCACCAGTCATAACCCGGTCTAGACACCATGTCCGACATTCAGCCAATCTTTCAAAAATTTACACTCCCTCAAGTCCATAGCAAACTCCGCCTTCAACCTCATGTCCATAACTTCACTTAGATTATGGTGTGCGGTGATGAAATCCACACATCACAAGGGGTTAAGGAGATAAGTAAGAAAAAGAGGCGCCATTTATTCCAATGAGTGAGATTTAATCAACCAAACTTATGTACTCAATGTAAGTCGAAGATTACCTTTAATGTTTAACTATATACATGGCTGCAAAACAAAGGTTAGAATGGCACATAATATGAACAAGTAATATTAACAAGTAAAAATTTCGACACTTTACAAGATTTATGTACATGCTTTTTATTTACACAATTTTACATATTTACAAGCGTAAACACACAATTTCTTAACAATCCCCGGCAACGGTGCCAAAATTGATACACGCTTTTACTAAGTACTAAATAAACACTTAACACTCAACAAAAACGCATAAGCAATTAAAACCCTTTTTTGTAAGATGTAGCATTGGTAAGTAGGGTATCGTTCTTAACTGGGGATTGAGGGTGTATGCGTGACTACGCTAGGTTTAAAATGGGGGGATTTAAAAGTTGGTTTTTATAATCTATGAAATTAAATTGCAAAACATGGCAGAAAACACATAGAGAAACCCTAAGTTCTATCATGCTTAAACTCATAGACAAGCAAAACAAACAAGAACATAGAATCCTAAACATGCTTTATAAACTGAAAATAAAAGCTATCCTACATATGTACATGATCAACTCGTCATACTTACCTCATTCCTTTATAACCTAATCATATTATATGCAACCTAAGTTTTATCTAAGCCTTACTACGTGGTTCCCATGCATCTTTCATAATTAAGTGACTAAACCAAGATTGCTCGCATTCAGATTAAAGCATTAAGAAAAGAAGACACATTATCTAACCTAAACCAAGATTGCTCGCATTTAGATTAGAACATAGAAAATAACTTAGACTCAAAATAGATAACAAAAACAGACTTAGAATTATATTACAAAAACACGTCTTTACACTCTACACAAAACTGAAATTCATTACAAGGAGAAAGTAGAGGGATCAAAATACACTTTTTAGGTCGCGATTGCGCTAGTAAAACGTGCGGAAAATCCTTCTATGGATGGCTAGATGAACCCTTCGGATTGCCTAAGGTTGCTCTAGGTGGAGGCCGAGTGTTTATGGTGTGGAGGGTGGCGTTCCTTGAAGAGATCTCGAGTATTTGTGGAGAGGAAGTGTTTAAGGCAGAGACTTAGCTTGTATGATGAGTGATGCTTGAGAATGAGGCCTAGTTCTTGTATTTATAGGTGAAGAATTCCAACTTTCCTCTCCAAACTAGGTTTTCCTAGTGTACCCGGGTAGAATTGACAGCCTGTGACAGCCTGTCTTGAAACGTCTTTTTCGGGAGTTCTAGTGCTCAGAAAATTATGATTTTGGATTCGTTGAAAATATCAGCTCGAGAGCTTGAAGAAGACATATATGATCACTATATTTGGAGTTGAATTGCAGATTCTGTGATCTGTTGAAGATTGATGAGCTGGCAGACATATCTTCCTCTTCCTACTAGGAGTAGGGAAATCTTGATGTTTCCATAACTTGTATTTCTTGAGCTCCAAGTCATTTTGGCCAAACCTACCATATATTGTAGGATATTTTGATCTTTAAATAAGGCACTTTTGAGATATACTTAATACTTCTGATCCTCCATCTATTCGGTGATATCTCCTTGCTTGATTTTGCCCAAAATGCTTGCTGATTTTCGATCCACCATTTGAAATGTCTTCATTTTGTCTTACGTCATTTTAGTAACTTGAGAAGACCATTTCGGATCCATATTTTGTTATGTCATTCCTAGTTGATTTAGGAAACTTCTCCACTTACACTACCAGCAGAACCATTATATCCGACGAGTTGCCAAAAAACAGACCGACGAGAAGGGATCTCGTCGGTTATAGTAAACTATAACTGACGACAGGATTTTCTCGTCGGTTATAGTTTTTTGACCGTCGAGATTTTCTTGTCGTCGGTTATAGTCGCCGGAAACTCGTCGGTCATAGTTTTCGACTATGTCCGACGATTTTTTTTACTATTACCAACGATTTTTTCATATCGTCGGTTATAGTTTCTTATTTTAGATCTGGGCAGCAGCTCGATCTGTCATTCAAAAAACTTTCCATTTTTTCTGAAAATGCTCTAAAATCGATTTTTGGGTGATGTCGAGAATGAGTTCGTGATGATTCATGCGCATTATATATATATAGGTACGTCGTGCTTAATTAATATATATATATGTGTTGTGCATGCATGCATGTATTAATGCTTAATTTGTTGAATATATAGATCGATCGATATTAATTAATTGATTTTGAATATATACATATATATTGATCGATCGATCGAGTTAATTAATTGATTCTTGAGTTTGAGTAATTGATCGATGATTGATTTTGAGTACGTACGCGTGATTGATCATAAATATATATTAATTGTTGTTAATTTTAATTTGATTATTGTGAATATATATATAGCAATAACTAGCTAGCTAGCTAGGGTGATTAATTTATTTAATTAATATATTGCATTATATATATTGTGATTATATATATATAGGATTAAATGTACAGTAGCTAACAAGCTAGTACGTGTACGTACGTGCATGGTTAACGTTATATATATATATATTTAGATTTTTGTGATCGATTATATATATATATATAGTTAGGGTGTACGTGTGTGTATATATATATTAAAATGATGGGAATTAAAATAATAAATATTTATATCTAGCTATGAAATTTGAATTAATAAGATCATGGGTATATATATCAGGATGGACAAGAGTTGGATATGTCTTCCAAGATGGGATGTAAGATATCACCGTGGAATTAGAAGTTTTGTAGAATATGTGAAGGTTAATTGTGGAGGGATGACAATTCATTATTGTCCGTGTACGAAATGTCAGTGTCGCAGCGAGCGATATCGTTTTCACATCGATAAAGTATTGGAGCACTTGAAGAAAAACGGGTTTTGGGATAAGTACACATGTTGGATTTATCATGGTGAGAGCTCAACAGTTGGTCAACATGATCACGGACAATTTTTTGAGAGTGGCAGTACATCCAATGATCCAACAACAAGGTTGATCAACGATATGTTTCCTCATGAGAGCGGTATATTTGCTCAAGCACCGGATATCGATATCCCTCCCGCCATTAGAGACTTCCCTCATATTGAGCCAGTCCATCAAGTACCTACAGCTGTCAACACTACTGGTATGGACAAGTACAACAACCTCATTGTCTTCCAACAGACCCCGTTGTACAACGGGTGTAATAAGACTGTTCTCAAAAGTGTTATGGGAGTAATGAAGCTCAAAGTGGAAAACAAAATGAGTGTGAAGGCTGTTGATGATTGGCTGAAGTGGTCTGGTTCGTTGTTGCCCCCCGGTCATCGTCTTCCTACCACTCATCGTAAGGTGCGACAGATCCTTAAACATCTTGGCCTTTCCTACATCAAAATCCATGCTTGTAGATATGATTGTGTTCTCTTCTGGGGTGAAGATGCTTATGGGAATGATCTTGAATCCCTTGATGAATGCCCGGTATGTGGTACAGATAGGTATAAGTTGACTCCTGCCGGAAACAAGAAAGCTGTGAAGATACTTCGGTATTTTCCGCTGATAGATAGGCTAGAACGGTTGTTCATGTCTGCACACACGGCTGAAGCTATGAGATGGTGGGCCGAGAGGAATTTGCCTGACGGTGATACGCTTATACACCCTGCTGACGGAGAGGCTTGGAAGCACATGGTGAAGGAGTTTTCTTATTTTGCATCAGATGTTCGAAATGTTTGGCTGGGGCTTTCATCTGACGGATTCAACCCTTTTGGCAACATGAGTCTTCAATACAGTATATGACCAGTTATTTTGGTACCGTACAACCTTCCTCCATGGATGTGCATGAAGAAAGAATACAATATGCTCACTATGATCATTCCAGGGCCGGGTTATCCAGGAAAGTGTCTTGATGTGTATCTGAGACCCTTGATTGAGGAGCTTAAGTACTTGAGTGAGCATGGTCATCCCACTTATGACAAGTTCAAAAATGAGATGTTCCAGATGTATGCCATGCTTGTTGGCACCATTAGCAATTTTCCTGCACGCGGGATGTTGTCGGGCAACGTTACCAGGGGATACAGGGCTTGTCCAGAGTGCATGACGGTTGAGTGTTGCAGACCTCATTGCAGGAAGATTGTACATATGCGACATCGTTGTTGGCTTCCACATGATCACCCATTTTGGGAGGATATGGAGGCATTTGATGGGACTGTGGAAATAGGTGAGCAGCCGAGGAGATGGACGGGGGATGAAATCTTAGAAGTGCTAAATGAATACGATTTTGGGCAGCTAATCAATCATCCCGAGATAGTGGCGTCAATACCTGACAAACCCGACAGGTATAAATTCTGGACACACAAAAGTATTTTTTGGGAACATCCTTATTGGTCAAAGTTGCTGATCAGACACTACTTATATGTCATGCACATAGAGAAAAATGTGTGCGAGAGTGTGGTCGGCACAGTGTTGAATTGGGAGGGAAAAACTAAAGACGGCCCGAAGGCACGCATTGATCTTAAAAGGATGGGACTGCGAAAACATTTGTGGTTGAGAGATGGGAAGAAAAAAATGCCACAAGCTCCTTATACCGTGAAGCCTGCCCAGAAGAGTGAAATTTTTGGCTGGATGGGTCATGTCAGGTATCCTTCAGGCTATGCCGGAAATATAAGTCGATGTGTTAACTTCAAAGACAACAAGATGTACGGACTAAAGAGTCATGACTGTCATATACTGCTCCAACCCCTCTTCCCTGTTTTCATTCGAGGGTACCTGCCCAAAGAGGTGGTGGAGCTGTTAGTGGCTTTGTCAAGATTCTTTCAGAAGTTATGCACGAGAGAAGTGAAGAAATCAGACTTGTTGGAAATGCAACAGGACATCATTTTTATCATGTGCAAATTCGAAATGATATTTCCTCCAAACTTTTTCGACATCATGCCTCACCTGATGCTCCATCTTCCGGAACAATTGTTGCTTACTGGTCCAGTACACTACACATGGATGTATCCTATGGAAATGTACGTAATGTATATCTGAATCTGGCTATATATATGTCGATCTTTAATATTATTTATTCACTTATATATTGTTGCAATAAGCATAACATGCTCGATCTGTAATTACCAATTTACAGACAATTAGGGGACTACAAAGACTATGTGATGAACAAATCTGCACCCGAAGGGTGTATCGCTGAAGTATATATTGTGCATGAGTGCGTAACGTACACCAAGTTGTATTTGGGAGCGTTGGAGGACCCTCCACAACATATGCCAGTAGATGGAGGGCAGTTCAACCTTTCGATCATCTCCGATGATGTTGAAGTTTCTGGAAAGTTGCCCAACTTGTACAAGTTGGAACCTTATGAGCTAGTCATTGCCCATTGGTCGGTATTGATTAACTGTCCTGAAGTTCAATATTGGAAAAATTTGCACCTTCACTGCCCTGCTATTTCCGGTGATGTTGAGTACCACAACAAGACGTTCGCAAACTATTTTGGCAACTGGGTAAGTTGATACTTAAATTGACCTGTATATGATCGATGTTAAGTGCATGTCTCGCATCCTATTTATAGTTAAGTTAATAAATGATTATTTTCAGATGAATCATGTACAAGCTGATGGTATCCCTCAGTGGTCACACGAATTGAGGCTCTTGGCACAGAAACCGGTAACTTCCAGAGTTTATCCTATGTGTAAGGTAAATGGAGTGCTATTTATTTGTAAACATAGAGATGTCAGAAGAAAAACACAGAATTCTGGGGTAATGGTGCATGGTGAGCAGAATGGAGTTGACTATTACGGTGTTCTCCATTCAGTTGTCAAATTAATATATGGGGAAGGCATGACCGTGCACTTGTTTAAGTGTAGATGGTTTGATACCGACCCTCAGAACACAAGGACCGATCAATACGGCATTTTTTCGGTGAATACTGCCACAAGCTGGTATGAAGATGATCCGTTTGTGTTGGCCACGGCGGTGAAACAATTGTTCTATCTTGATGATCTTGTGCATAAAGGCGCGTGGAAAGTGGTTAACCATGTTCTTCCACGAAACATATACAGTGCCTCAACCATTGGTGTGACCTCAGATAATGAAGAAGTCAGTGCATACCAAGAGCCGAACGCAACTGGTATTCCTGAAACCTCAACAATTCGCCTTAATAATGTGAGACAGGGCAGTGTGGTACGAATTCCTCAACCGAATCTTATTGATGTTAATCAAAATGGAGACAATGAAGACTCAAGTGACGAGGGCATACACATCTTACCTGAAATTAACTCGGAAACAGAGTCAGACTCAAGCGAGGATTCTGATTATGCGCCTTAATTAGAATATATAGTGTATATATATATATGCATGTATGTTATATATTTTGACTTAGAGCAATGTGAAATGAATTTTATTCATATTATCGACTGCCGAATCTTCTCGATCGATGAAATTGCTATATCCGGCCCCATCATAAATGAGAGAGCTCGACAAATCGATCGATCGAAAAAAAATACACAACCGATCGATTAATAATTATATCGTATTATTAAATAATAATTTAATAATTTGGTATTAACTATTTATAATTTCGTATTAATTTGGTATTAACTATTAATAATTTCGTATTAATTTGGTATTAACTATTAATAATTTCGTATTAATTACCTATTAATAAATATATATATTAATACACTAAATATTTAATTAGTTTACCGGAATAATCAGAAAATTAAATAGAAGAACTATATCCGACGACATTCATATGAAAATCTCGTCGGATATAGTTCTGTTTTATATCCCGATCTGGGTACGTTTTGGGGCAGAAACGAAACTGTCCCAAACTGCTCCAACGCCTCCGATCGATTTTCTGGGCTTTCATCGTGCTACAAGCAAGCAATCGAAGCGGTAGAAGTATTCCATCGATCCTCAAGCCAAATCCCTCGTCGATTAGTTCAAAATCAGGTTTGAAATCCCTAAATTCAAATTTTTGAATTTTTGTAATTTAAGTTAGATTTTGCATGTGGAATGTGTTGATCGATAATGTGGATGCATGTATTGATATAGCAATGGAATTTGTTAATTTTATGCATGTATTGATATATATTTTGGGATAATTTTGATTTTAGGTTAAATTTAGGTTAAATTTCGGGATAATATTTTGGGATAATATTTTAGGTTAAATTTTATGCATGTATTGATATATATTTTGTTAATTTTATGCATGCATGTATTGATATATATTTTGGGATAATTTTGATTTTTTGGTTAAATTTTGAATTTTATCCATGTTTTTTGCATGCATGTATGTTTATATAGTGGAATATATTGGAATTTTAGGTTATATTGGATTTGGAATGATTGGATTAACAAATTGGAATTGGAATTATCCAAGTTTTTTGTTAATTGGATTTGGAATTATTGTTGAATTTGGATTATTGGAATTATTGATATATATATAGTTAAATTATTGGATTATATATGTATTGGATTTTATGGAATTATTGTTGATTTTTGTGGAATATTTATATATTGGAATATATATTGGATTATTGATATATATTGGAATATGCATGTGCTAGATTTTTTGGATGAATTAGGAATTTTTTTTAATTTTAATAATTTTATAGCAACGATGCAATGGTTTAATTGCGGACCTTCCCGAGGGGCCGGGTCGAGTACTTCGAGGGGGAGGTCCAGAGGGAGAGGGAGATCGGGACGTGGGGATCCTGACTCGGGAGCTGGGGATCCTGATGGCACCGGAAGTCGGTCCGCATCAGGATCCACCAGCGTCTCCAACACTTACAGTCTTCCGATGACCTCTCGACACCGTCGGCTGATGGGCGAGGGACAACCTTCAACGGATAGTGCGACTCAATCCTCGGTCCGAATGCCGGACATTCATCGCGAGGACCCTTCCTCCGTCATCCACCAGACAGCTCCTCATTCTTCCGAGGATGCTGGTGGATCCACTCAGTCCTCGGCGAGGATGCGACTATGCCTGCCGCCTACATTATTCTTACCGTTGGAAATCCCGACGATACCTCACGTCGATTCCGACGGGATGCCTATTCCGGGACAGCTAGGGTTCATTACCCCGGAGCAGGCATATGCGTATATACCCTTCCCGGCACCTCTCTGGAGTGCGAGGATTCCGGGACAACGCACCGACGAATCAGGTAAATATTAATTAGTGATATCTTTTTACTCCCTAATATTTAAATTCAATTAGGTGTTGATGTTTAAAAAATCGTCTACAAGTTACTGGATGAAGCCATTCAGTCTAACGGTGGTGGCCAACTTATGATTCCGACCGGGGATAGAGGGCAGGTGATCGAGGGAAAGGTCACTCGAAAGTACGCGGGGATGGCGGACAGCCTCATATGGGATAGAGTCCCAATGTTGTGGCCAGACTGAAATTCAGTGCCGCAATCCGTCAAAAATCAGCTGCATAATGCGTTGTCGGTGAGTTGAATTGTATATTCATTATGTAAATTATGTAAATAAATTTTTAATATTATTGATATATATATATATATATATATATGCATTGCAGAGGTGGTTCCGCGTGGATGCAGACATTAGACCCAAGTGGGCGGATGAAGTGCATGGGAGCAGGTTTGCAGACGGGCATTTCTATATATTTTTTCGTTTCTTTTGATTATGTTCATACAATGTTGTTAGTTACTAACGCTTGATTTTATGGGTATATATAGGTATAAGGAGTGGAAGGCCGAGCTGAAGAAGCATTGGAAAAAGTACGGGGACGATCGTGAGGGTACCCCTAGCGAGTTTCGTTATAGGGAGTACGAGTGGCGATGGCTTGTGGTTCACTTCAACAACCCGAAATTGAAGGTACGCAACCTTCAATCGATTTAATTTTTGTTTTATCGTACTTCCCTTAAATTATTTGGCTAATGAGTGTTTTTTTTATGTTTAATTAATCGCGCAAGCTCTTTCTGAAGTCAACACAAGGAACCGGGCCAAAAACACCAAAAATCATCATGCCGGTACCAGATCATACTCGGGTTGGATCGAGGAGGCGGCCAACCACCCCGAAGATGATCCCCTTGTCTATACGATGCAGCACGCGTATCCGCAGTCCCCCGAATATGCTGTAAGTGTCCTTATAACAAAATAAACGTATTTCTTATTTATTTAGATTGTTTTTTTTAATTAATATTTTATTGTTCTTTGTCAATTAGGCGAGAATTCAGGAGACGATTCCGGAGGTGTTGACTCAAGTGGTGAGAGAGCTCTATCCCAACACCCCCGATGCGGAACTCCCGATTGATCAGATTGATCGATCTGATCCGATCGTCAGGGCCAGGATTATGTCAACTGCGATCCCTCTAGGGAAGAACACATTCTACTGCAGGGGTTCCGGAAAATGGGATCAAGGGATGCTGAAGCATACCCCTAAATTATCTCGCGGATTTGGATCATCATCATCTTCGAGGACTAATGAGCTACACGACCAGCTTCATAGGCAATCAATTGAGATGGAAGCTCAACGGCGTCGGATCGAGGAGATGGAGCAAGCGCAAGCAGCAGAGCAGAATCGGTTGGCCGAACAGCAGCAGCAAATGGGGACATGAATGCAGCATTGTTATGCACAGTTGCAAGCATCTGGAATCCAGATAGCTCCCCCGCCCATTTTCGGTGCGCCACAGCCACAGCCACAGCCACAGCCTCAGCCTCAGCCTCAGCCTCAGCCGCAGCCTCAGCCAGACCAGGACCAGGACCAGGACCAACCAACTTTCTCCAATCCGTTTGACCACATAGACTTAGGACCAGGACCCCCCTACATTTGAACAATTGTCGGTTTCATTTTTATTTTCATTATTTACTACGCATATGTATACAGATTTGAACGATTTCGGTTTTTATTAATTTATTTATTTACTACGTACTCTAGTTTCAATGGTTGTTGATTTTCAATTTGAACAATATATAGATAGCGTGATTTTTTGTGAATGCAGGTATTGGGATAAAATCCAAAACCTGCAAAAAAAATTTAAATTTTTTCACTATATCCGACGACATGTGTCAATCTCGTCGGATATAGTTTTCTCCAGAGTCAACCATTTTGACCATGGAGAAAACTATATCCGACGTTGACATCGTCGGTTATAGTTTAAACTATGACCGACGATACGTTATCGTCGGATTTAGTGTATTTATTTTCTAACGATAACCCTAAATCATCGTCGGATATAGTATTACCGACGGTGTATTTCCGACGATACTATATCCGACGATGTGTCGTCGGATATAGGTATGATCGACGAGAAACGGAAACAGACCGACGACGCCAAGTCGTCGGTCATAGTAATTCTTCCGGTAGTGTTAGTTCATTTTATGCTCCAAATCACCTATTGTACTCCTTTATTCAAAACCTAAAAACAATAAAATAAGTAAGAACTGAGAATATTAAGGTCAAAACAAAGTAAAATGTAGAGAGAAATGCGTTAAGAATCTAGCATAAAATGTGTTGATCAAAGACCATGTAATTAAGAACATAACTAGGTCAATTTATGTGTCTAACTGTGTATGACTATGTCATCTATGATTGGCACTGGTACTAGTATCTATATATGATAGAAAAGGATGTAAAAAAAAGATGTTCTAAGCGACTGAAGTACAGTATTAGAACATAGGCAATTATGGAGGAAAAAAAAATCAAGCCCTCACTTGGATTCATAGATATGCACAACATCTCCACAGCACATACAAGGCTTGTGATACCCACCAATGGAATTACCATCAGCTTTTATAATAAAATGATAACGTTTCTCGCAAACTGGATGGCCACTCGATCCTAAACGTTTGAGAAAGAAATAGAAGGTCAGAACTAACCTCACTGACTATTGGTGGTTTGTACAGATTGAAAAACTCTGATCAAAAACACTCATACAAGTAATTTTTACATACACATGAGATGATCACAACCCAGAGTATAAATGATGCCCAATGATCAACTAAGTTCATCAAATCAATTCCCTACTGTAATGGGCTGAACAACTAACCCTCTTTAGCGTAAAAAGGGTTAATTGTTGCCAATGTAAAAGTCATGACTGTACATTCCTACGCAACGAGATCAAGACACCATAAAAAATGTACTGTAAACAGCTTCTGTCCTAAGCAGCTCAATAATAACTGTAATAAATAGAACCACCTTCCAAGTTCATTTTTAATACCTTTGTACAGTGATGCACACATGTAAGTTCAAAGTCGAAAACATATAATCTGACAAAATCCGTACCAGAGCAAATTATGGAAGAGTAAGTGTTAACTGTAAAGCCCGGAGAGGATTCCACTCATAAAATAGCTGTGGAGCCACATCTTTCGACTGTTTGTCATGGACTCATTGTCATGAGAGCAAATTCCCACATCCATTTTAGCCTAGTTGTCACATCGTCTGTATGATGTTGCCCGCCATCCCTGCGAACTGTCGAGTGACCTTTCCCTTAATCACCTTGCCTCCATCCCCGGTCTGAATCATAACTTGGCCACCACCGGTACCCCGAATCACGTCGTCCAGTAACTTGCCGACGACGGGGCCTCTGATCCTCTTCTGTTTTTCACCGGCCATGATCGCGCCTATCATATTTGTAGACGATTTTTTAAACATCAACACCTAATTGAATTTAAATATTACTAAGTAAAAAGATATCACTAATTAATATTTACCTGATTCGTCGGTGCATTGTCCCGGAATCCTCGCACCCCAGAGAGGTTGCGGGAAGGGTACATACACGTATGCCTAGTCTGGGGTAATGAACCCTAGCTGTCCTGAAACAGGCATTCCCGTGGGATCGATGAGGGATATCGTCGGAATTTCCAAGGGTAAGAATAGGGTAGACGGCGGGCATAGTCGTATCCCGGCCGAGGACTAAGTCGATCCACCAGCCTCCTCGGAAGAATGTGGAGTCCGGACGGTGGACGGGGAAGGCTCCGGCCGATGAATGTCCGACATTCGGACCGAGGATTGAGTCGCACTATCCGTTCAAGGCGTGCGACTGTCCTCATAAAGCCTCCTCGCGCTGGAGGGTCGGTTAGGCTCGACCTACTGCTGCTGAGGTTGTCCCAGACCTAGAAGTGCACGGTGCCGAGAGGTAGGAGGATGGCTATAAGTGTTGCCGATACTGGCGGATCTGGATGCGGACTGACTTCCGCTGCCCTCATCCCGATCTCCCTCTCGACTCCCCCCCTCGATCCTCTCGATCCCCCTCGCGAAGCACCGCAGTTCAACCAATTCATGGTTTTTATAAAATTTACGTAACATACTCAATTTTATATACTCAATTTTATATAGTTTTTAAAATTTATCTACCAAAATTAAAATTAATTCACATTAATCTACCAAATGCCATATATATTAATTCACTTATTTCCATATTAAAACTCACAATAATTCCATAAATTACAAAAAATTCATATTAATTCATATATATTAATCTACCAAATTCTAAATTAATTCACATAAATCTTGAATAAATAAAATTAATTCACATAAATCTAGAATAATAAAAATTTCTTCACATAATTAAATTAATTCCCATTAGTCAAATTAATTCACATAATTAAATAATTCATATTAATCTCATAAATTACTAAAAATCAAAATTAATTATTAATCTACCAATTTAATTCATATTAATCATCAAATATTATCCAAATTAATTCATATATATATGCTCATAATAATAATCCAAAAATTACAAAAATTCATAAAAATTTCAGTAAATTACAAAAATTCATAAAAATTTCAGTAAATTACAAAAATTCATAAAAATTTCAGTAAATTACAAAAATTCATAAAAATTCCATTAAATTATAAAAATGCAAAAAAAAAAATTCCATTATATTCCAAAAATTCCTAATCCAACAATCCCATATATATATATTCATAATCCAATAATGTGACGACCCGAACCAGAATCAGATGTGTGTTTAGCACGATTCTCGAGATTTGAGATTAGTCGCAGTTTTACGATAACGTGTGATTGCCGATTCGATTCGCGACTATATTTTCGGTCGAGAATTTGGGTTGAGTGTCTTCACGGAAAGTGTAGAGTACGTGATTTCGAGTTCATGGGTGGTTTCGGAAGATTTTTCCGATAGCCGAGGAATATTTTATGATTATTTGAAGTTTCGGGTTTCGACGAGTTTATCCGTTTGTTTCGAGCTTATCCGAATCATTTCGTATTTTCATTTTGGACCGTCGATGGACCCGAGGGACGAGTATAAATATCGAAAAGTCGGAAAATAGTCGTGAATAGTCGTAAAAGTTTAGTTTTGCGTTGACTAGCCTTGGACTTTCCTGTTTTGGTAAGTTGACCACGTTGACTTTGGGGGGGAGAGTTTCCCGATTCGGTTGCCGTCCGACCACCGTTCTCCGGCCACCGTTGGTTGATTGAAAGGTACTATGAGCTTCCTCTCTTGATTTCAAGTGTGATGGTATGTTAATTTGTGAGAATTGATAAGGTTTTTGGGGTACCCGAATTGCACCGATCGGGTTGATTTTGCCGGTGACGGGGAGCTTAGCTCCGGCGAGTTTGGGTGGCGGTGGTTAGGGGGGTTAGACTCCCCTTGCCTTCGTGTGTCTTCCCATGTGTTTGTTATAGCTTGAGGTTGAGTTTTGGAGGTCACCGATTTGGGTCACCGGAAAGAATGGAGTCCGAGCTGTTTTGGTTAAATTGGTTAGGTTGCGTTTGGAATTGGACCTTGGGATAGAAGAAGAAGTTGCTCGCCTTGCCGAGACCATGAGAACTGGAGATGATGGCCGTGAAATTCCTCCGTTGACGGCGCGCCGCCGCCGGCGGCGGCGGTCAACGGCGGTCAACGGCCGGAAAAAAGTCAAAGTTTCAATTTTCGATGTAATTAATGTCATTTTTCTCGTAATCGCGCCCTGATTATCGTACGGAGGTTTTCGGGTTGATTTGGTTAGCCGATTTTCAGTCGAGATTTCGAGTTGGGATTTCGGGATTTTCGTAATTCATTTTGCACTGCATTTTGTATTTCCGGGAACGGTTGGTTTCCGTGCATCCGTACAGTGTTGTGGATTACGATATTGATCAGTTGTATTTTATGAATATATTCAGGAGATCGAGATCGAGATCTGGATCGTGATCGTGCTTCGGGCGAGGGGACTTCCGCCGGACCACGAGTTTAGCGCGAGTTCGCGCTAGCTGATCTGTGAGTGGACAAGTTTCTATTTTCACTGTTGTTTTGCGAGTTCGTGGAATTTATGTTTTCCGTATTTATTATATATACGATGATTGATATATATGTTATTTTCGGAGGTATTGTTATGTGTTATTGTGATTGGCATTTATTGCATCGATGCTACCAGAGTTGAGAGATTCCTCTGGCCCAGAGTTGAGAGATTCCTCTGAAGCAGGGTTGAGAGATTCCCCTGAGTGCCGCCGGGGTTGAGAGATTCCCCTGGCCTATCACAGTCGGGTTTGAGCGATTCACCCGACGTCGGGCTTGAGAGATCTGCCCGACTACCTCCTTATATAATGTGTTGTGTTCCGAACTCGCATTGTTTATATTGGTTGTATATATATTTATATAACTGGTGAAAGGCATGTGTATATTTTCGTCCACTCACTCTAACGTTTTTATTTGCCTTTCCCCTGGGCTTTTCGGTTTCCGTGCCCAGTTTGCAGTTCAGGTTTGGTGTTTCACGTCGCGGTTTGGAGGCTAGTGATCAGAGTTACCTGTGTTTTCCAGTAGGTTCTTGTTTCGCCTACTGACGTACATATTGTATATGTTTTACTCTAGAGGTCGCTCTGATACATTCTGATACATGTTATACGGATTTTCACGGATATACATATATACATTGTACAGTTTATTTACTGTTGTTGAGTATATTGATGTTGAGAAATCCGGATGGGATTGGTGCCCACGGTTTGATTTTTGTGGCATAGGACGAAGTGTGTTTTTCCGCGTGCAGGTTAAGGTAATTCCTCGCTAGTAACGAAATTCTGCCCAAATTTCGGAAAATTTTTGTTGGTTCGTGTTTTCGAAGGGGTTCGATTCCGATTTAGAGTGTTAAATCGGGGTTGGGTCCTTTCAAATAATATCCAATAATCCAACAATAATTCCAAAAATCAACAAAGTTCAACAATAATCCAATATATATTCACACAACTCATCCAAACATCCACATTATCCACAAACTAAACATAAATTGAACCTAAATAAAAAAAAATCAAAATTGGGGATTTAGGGAATTAGGGAGAGGAACTTGTTTTTGGGTTGTAGAAGGACGGCGGCGGCACTGCTTCAACAAAGATGGACCAGAGCTTCAACTTCTCGGACAATTTGTAAAGAAAAAAGGGGCAGTTTCATTTTCTGTCCAAAACAACTGTTCTGGGGGTTAAACCCCGACCATTATAGACGACGACATAAGTATAGTCGTCGACTATAGTATAGCAGACAATATTTATTATGAATGTTGTCGGTTATATATATTTTTTCTTTCACTTTGCTTTTGTTTTTTCTCATTAATTTAGTAAAAAAGGCTAGGAGTTTTTTTTAGTTACTTATAAAAAAGGCTAATTAAACAAAGTTCCTACTTTACATATCACGAATGTCGACATTATTCATTGCACGTTCATACTCAAATTGCACTTTCAAGTCATCGTCCTACAGATCATTTTACATTGCATGTTCATACTCAAATTGCACGTTCAAGTGATCGTCCTACACATCATTTTACATTGCACATTCATACTCAAATTAACATACGTACACTAAGGCACATAGTTAGAATCATCGCTCAAGTCTGACTCGGTTTCCGAGTTAATTTCAGGTAAGATGTGTAAGTCCTCGTCACTTGAGTCTTCATTGTCTTCATTTTGATTAACATCAATAAGTTCTGGTCGAGGAATTCGTACCACACTACCCTGTATCACATTAGTAAGGCGAATTGTTGAGGATTCAGGAATATCAGTTACGTTCGGCTCTTGGTATGCACTAACTTCTTCATTATCTTAGTTCACACCAAGTGTCGAGGCACTGTATATGTTTCTTAGAAGAACATGGATAATTAACCATTTTCCACGCGCCTTTATTCACAAGATCATCAAGATAGAACAATTGTTTCACCGCCGTGGCCAAAACAAACGGATCGTCTTCATACTAGCTTGTAGCAGTATTCACCGAAAATATGTCGTATTGATCGGTCCTTGTGTTCTCAGGATCAGTATCAAACCATCTACACTTAAACAAGTGTACTGTCATGCCTTCCCCATAAATTAATTCGACAACTGAATGGAGAACACCGTAATAGTCAACTCCATTCTGCCCACCATGCACCATTATGAAAGGACCCAACCCCGATTTAGTTTCCTAAACCGGAATGAAACCCTTTCTAAAAACGTGAACTTTCAAAAACCAAAAATTTTGATAGACTTTCCTCTATAACGATCAGTTGCCATTAACCTGCAACGGAAAATACACTTCATTCTATGCCACAAAAGCCAAACCGTGGGCTCCAATCCCATCCGAATTTCTCAAAAACATAACATAACGTAAAGCGAGCTCTAGTATATACATATATACACAACAGTAGGCCAAACTAGAAACCTACTGAGAAAGGAAAAGTGGCTCGAATACTATGCCTCCAACCTCGACGTGCGACACCTGAATCCAAACTGCAATCTGGGCATTGAAAACAAAGAGCCCAGGGAAAAACATATAAATTGTTAGAGTGAGTGGACGAAAATATATGTCTTTCGCCAAATACATATATATGTTCATACAAATATATGCGAGTCTAAATGCATAAAAATCATATGGTACACGAGGGAGACTCTAAGTCCTCACACGTACAGAGCATGCATCGAAAATCCCGCGGGGTCACACACGAAAACATCCGCGCTAGTACAGTCTGAATCACGGGATCTCTGATCCTCACGTGATTCCAGCTAGAAAGGCCTCAGGTTAGGGTATCTGCTCCCTCCCGGTAAAGACCTCGGGTCAGGGTAACAGTCCCCCCCGGTAAACATCATCGGGGATCAGCCGAGATGCTAAGTGTATCGATACAACTACTACTGAGACATTACTCTGTGTAAACCAAATCATAAAGGTTTCCATGCAAATGCATAAAGAGTAATGTAAAAGCATACTCGTAATGCATAATTATAAAAGCATATTCGTAAATGCATAATCATAAAACACATGCTCGTAAAACATATATAAAAGACTCGCAACCAATCAGTGAAAAGAAATGTCCACTCACACACTAGCACAACGCAAAACGCGTTAATCCTGTGATCCGGCGGAAGATCCCTCGCCAAACATACGATCACGATCTCCTGAATAATCATAAATACCACTGTTCAAAATCACATTTCAAAATCCTGAACCACATCTCGAGAACCAACCATTTCCGGAAACATATAACTCGAATATCGACGAAATTGTAAAAACCCAATAAACACACTATAAATTCTCGCCACAAATTTCGATGCTCAATTCAAAATATAAACCTCATCATTGCGATCAGTGTGCGATTCCGAGCAAAACGACATAAAACATGTCGAAAACCACCTCGGACGGAACTTCGCCGGGCACGCCGGTGCGCGGGGCCGCCACCGGCGCCGCCGAAAAACTCATCGGCCCAAAAAATTTCAACCTACACATGGTTTTGAAGATCTTGACATTTCCAACAACTTTGTAGTTCAATGCTAAGCCAAATTTTAACCGGAAAACCTCCAAAACTCACATTGAAGTCGAAAACCCTCGCCGGATGATACGCGCAAAACATGCATTCACGTTAACTTAAAAACACAGATTACGCGCATTGCAATTTAAACCCTTCTTTTGTCATTTGTAATATTGGCGAGTAGGGATCGTTCTTTATCCGGGGAATTAAGGGCGCATGCATGGTTTCGTTAATAAGCGGAAATGTAAATGTTTGGGGGGATTGGAAGTTGGTTGTTTAATCTACGAAATTAAAGTACAAAAACATGCAAACACAACTAAAACTCTTAGGCATCTAACATGTTTTACTCATAGACAAGTTTCAACAATCAAGAAACTTAAAGTTTAATTATGCTTGCTAAAAATAAGAAGTTACACTACTAATTACATGTGATCATCTCATCTTATTAGCCTACCCTTTTCATGCATCAAACCTTTTTGTAAGTTACGAAATTCATAACTTCTAACTAAATATACATGCTTAATAATTGAGTAGGAATGCAACTTAGCGTATAAACATCCTAAACAACATACGATCATCGAAACATGCGAAAGAGAGGGACTTAGCGTATTTTCTAACACATGCTTACGAAGCTTTAAGATTGTATCAAACATGCATAAAAGGCTAGAAATCATAAACACATGCAACTTATGAATCGGTTTAAACACATAAAACACAAATCTAAACTTGTTCTTCATTTGATACATAAATGTATTCCAATACATCAAAAGGTTCAAATACAAAGCAAAAGAAATGAAAGTGAAGATCATGGTTACACTTCTTGTCTTGAATGCTTGATGATCTACGGTGGAGATGGATTTCCTTCACAAGGGACTTAGCGTATTGTGTTGGATGGAGGAGGATTGCTTCGGCTTGGATGGAGAAGATGTGCTTCGGCTTTGCTTGAGAATCCTTGAAGTGTTTATGGTGGAGGAGTATTTGTGTAGAGTTTTTGCTTGTAAAATGAGAGATGCATAATATATGGCCAGCCTCCTCTCTTATATAGGCAAGGGATGTTGCCTTCTCTCTTCCACCTTGCCTCCCTCCATTTAATGCAAGTAATGATCAATATGGCAAGTCACTCCCTTAGTCACCTTTTGTGATCATCATTTGTGAACCCTAAGCAAGAGTCACCATGCAAGTCACCATTTATAAACCCTAAGCAAGAGTCACCATGGCAAGTCACATGGCAAGTCATCTTTTGTGATGATCACAAAGCTTAGTCACTAAAATGAGTCACAAAGCTTGATATTGTTGACTTTTCAACTTCACCAAAAGGCTTCCATGCCAAAATGAATGGGTTTGGGCTTGATAATGGGCCGAAACAAGATTTGAGAAATCGGCCCATAATTTGCTTTTTGGGCCGGCCCATTTTCGGAGGTCCAAAATCGCAAAAATCGCAAAATCGCCGAAATTCCTCCAAATTGCGCCGTTATTAATCTCCACCGTAAATATCTTCAAAATAACAAATTAAATAAGGAAAACATAAAAACTAAGATAATAACATAGCTAAACGTAAAGGGAAATGCGTTAAGAAACGAGCATAAAATGCGTATATCACCGGAATTCATTAACTCCGATCATCTCCGTCCGGCCACGGCAAGGTGCAAGACGACTTCTAAAAGCTTCCTCTCCTCAAGGGCAACAAAACCCCTAACAAGTCGACCCCCATCGCCGCCGTCTCCGCCACCTCCGTCACCGACGAAATTCGCCGGAATTTCTCAAACATTAACAAGCCATAACTTCTTCATCTGGCAGCCAAATTGAGTGATCCATCTATCAAAAGAAAGAGAAGCTCAAGCCTAACAACTTTCATGAAGGAACTACAGCCAAAAGGTGCCGTAAAATGGCACATCGACGGCAACAAAGACTCGGCCCAAAACAGGTCCGTTTTGACCCGTGGTCAACGCGGGTCAACGACCCAGTTTTCCCAAATTGGAAAGTTTCCTTAATTGTCACGTATTCATACCATATTTATACCATACACGTACCATCCAAAACGAATCGAAACCAAACGGATAAACACGAAAAAATCCAACGGCCGAAAATATTTATAACTTATTCCACGTAACTCGAAATCATCCTTCGGAAACTCCCACGAACTCGAAATTAAATTCTCTACAATTCTCGTGGAAGAACTCATCACAAATTCTTGCCCGATAATTTAGTCATTAACAAACCCGCCATAACGACCACTTACGATAAAACCTCGACTAATCACGAAACTCGCAAATCAAGCCGATAAACATACCATTTCTGGTTCGGGTTTTCACAAATCTACCCCCTTTACAAAAATTTCGACCTCGAAATTATCCAAGCCTGCCAACTGAAACGTAGGGAAGTTGCCTCTGCATACTGCTCAACCTTCCAGGTGACTACTTCAACTGAATGACTCTGCCATCAGACTTTCACAATAGAAAATATTTCTGTGTTGTAATCCCTGCACCCTCAAATCCAGAATCTGAACTGGCTCCTCCACAAATGTCAAGTCTTCCTGTATAGGGAACTGATAGGGTGCTAAACATGCAATAAATCCGAAATATAGTTCCACCACATGGAATACAACATACATATTGGCCAACGTTACAGACAATGCCAAACTATACGTCACAACACTAACTCGCCCCATGATCACATACAGACCAATATAACGTGGTAAAATATACCACACCCCCCAAAACAAATCACACATTTCCAAGGAAACCTTAATTATCGACCACAAACTCATGACTCAACCTACTCACATCTGCATAACTTCTCTGCCGATCACGAGCAATTATCAACCTATCCCTGCTAATCCGAAGGTCTATAGTAGCGCATTCCACTAAATCAGGATCAAAAGCCATCTTATTCCTAACTCACTCCAACATAATGGAGTGCAATACTGTTTCTCATACACAACTTCATACAATGCCGTAAAAATACTAGTCTGCAAACGAATATTGCAAGAAATCTCGAACAAATGAAACTGCTGGTCCCAAATCCTTCTGAACTGCAATACACAGGACTACAACATGTCCTCCAAAGTCTGAATAGTCATCTCAGATTGCCCACCAATCTGAGGATGAAAAACTGCACTAAATTGTAATCTGGTCCCCAATGCTCATTGCAATGTCTGCCAAAACTATGTTGTAACTGATTATCTCGATCAGCGACCCGGGACACAGGCACACCATGCAAATGGACAACCTCTTCCAAATACCACTCTGCCAACCTGCCCACTGAAATCTTTCCTAGAAGTACAAGGAAATGAACTGATTTCGTCAAACGGTCCATAATGACCCAATAACTGGTATTACCATCTGAAGTACGCGGTAACTGATACACGAAATCCATAGTGATATGCTCCCACTTCTAATCGGGAATCTCCAATGGGTGTAACTTTCCAGCAAGTTTCTGTCTCTCTGCCTTCACCTGCTGACAAATGAGGCATCTGTTCACATAAGCTGCTATTTCCCTTTTCATGTTGCGCCACGAGTAGTAAACTCTAAGTATCTGATACATATTCGTACCACTAGTGCATAACATACGTAGAACAATGAGGTTCAATAAGCATCTCTCTCTTCAATTCATCATCTCTGGGCCCACATAGTCTCCTTCTGCACGATAAAGTGCCAACATGCCTCAACCGATACTCTGCTGGAACACCATTCTGAATCGCATTCTTCTTGTCCAACCAGTAGGAATCCGCATCCTGAGCCTCACAGACCCGATCAAGTAACACAGGTCGATCCTAGAACTAGCCAACAATGCTCCATCATCTCACTCTATCTCAGTTTCCGTAGCTCGCAACTCAGCTAACAATGAGATTCTTGCAACATGTACATGAAACATAGAAACACCAAATTTTCGACTAAGTGCATCAACAACAATACCCCTGAATGATATTCAAAGTGTAACCACATTAACCAACCCCATCCATCTACGCCGCCTCATGCTCAAATCTGGCTGAATACGCAAGTAGATGAAACTCAAGTGATCAGTGTGCATCCTACACTGCGCTGCACGTCATAGCAGTAGTGTCTCCAACTCTTCGATGCTAACACAAAGACAGTTACTCCCAAATCATACATAGGACACGTAACTTCATAAAGTTTCCACTACCTGGAACCATATACCATCATATTGCCCTGTTGTATCCCAACACGACCAAAATCTAGTTTCGAAACATCACTATACATAACATACTCCTCACTGACATCACATAATGGTGAACAATGGTGCAGTAATCAACCTCTCCTCTAACCACAACATGTAACTCTCTTCACAGGTATCTGACCATTTCAAACTCGACCCTCTGATCGAAACTAATGATACTCAACTCTGAAATCAATCTCCGAAAAATGAAACTCCAATAAGCTGATCAACAAGCCATCAATCCGAAGTGGAGGATACTTGTTCTTCACTAAAACCTGATTCAACTTCCGGTAGTCGATGCACAACCTCATCGAACCATCCTACATGCTCATAAAACATACTGGAACACCCCAAGGTAAAACATTAAATCAAATGAAGTCTTCCTCAAACAATTCCTAAAGTTGAATCTGCAACTCCCTCAACTCTGATAAATTCTCTGAAAAACATCTGGATACTCACAGATAACTTCAACATCACGAACATCAGGTACAACAACCTCAAAATCACGAACATGTGCCAAGTACGGCATACATCCTTGCTTCATCATCAGCTCAGCCTCATTGTTGAAACCACACGTAGTAGAAAAGAATTTCTTTCACCTCTAAACAAGATCTTTTGGCACGACTAGACTTCAAAGGACTACAACATTCTTGCGACGAACAACCATTCTGCAGCTAGTCTACAACCTCCTGCAAACCTCATAGTCTCGATACCCCACCTGATACACACAATCTCTTCAAATAGATACAACATTCTCCATAAACCCAGAAGTGAAGATACAAGCATAATAGCCATGGATGTCAAGCAACGGTAACCTCAGGGAAACTCTACCCTTACACAGGGTCGTGGCATGAACTCTAGCATGTCCAACTAACCGTTCACGTTGATTGCGACTTTACTGATTGACTTGTCTAGATGTCTGCGTTGGTCAAACTCCAGAAATGGTACCTTGGCCTCCTCTTGAACTCTGAGCTGCATAACCACTAAAACAGCTAATTGAGGACATTCCCTCGTAACGTGACCCTCCTGGCCATCACAATAGCAACTGAGAATGCCTCTCTGACACAAACCACAGTGACGCCTACTGTAAAGGTTGCACAATGGAAATTCCTGCTGTGTGGAAGGATCACCAACGACCACCCTGACTCATGCCACAGGAACTAGTCCCACTACTCTGTGATCTACTTCCTCTCCAAACGGGTCTTCAGCCTTGCTCAAATGACCCTCAACATAATCGAAAAAGCCACAACCTGATGAAGCTATTGATCCCAAGATGCCTGAACTCAACCTCATCAAAGTATTACGACTAAGTTCACCTTCTTCAAACCAACAAAACTGAAACCATATCTGACTTTCCTTCTAATCTCCTCACCTTTGAGTGCAGCACTAACAAACTTATCACGGTTGTCTTGAGGCATAACAGTCAAAATCCCTTTGATGCTCAGGTTCAAACTCATCTCGAACCTCCTGCATTACTTCCTCTGAAGCCACATAACACATGCAAACCGGGACAAACATGTGAACAATACATCCCTGCCTCAGGTTGGTAAACACTCCATATTTCCGTTGTTGGGTAGCCTGATTGAACCATTACCGTATAAATAATACCCTGAATGTAGGTTATGGAGTCTCAACAGGAACTCACACAATACCAACCCACCAAATGCAATGATCTAACTCAAGCAAACCATCAGCTACCACAATCCTCTGTTCAAAAGTAACATATAGACGCCCATACACGCACAACCGGACAAACCATTCCACACATATCTCTGAACTCAGAATGCTTATCCAAACCCATAACCCATTTATCAAGTCGTGCGTGGACTGATCCTCAACAGGATCCACAACCCTACTGACACGGAAACCACGTCAAGGAGGCATCCTAATGAAGAAGACATTATTCACTACAAACATGTTCTAATCATGGAACTTCAAACATTTGAAAGTATAACACACCTAGAGCATTGATAAATATCCGCCGGCCGGTCGGGTCATCGCTCCAGACATGCTGTACATTCTCAAATATCCTTAGTAAACACGACTACAGAAGTCTACAGAACCTAAAACCTAATGCTCTGATACCAAGCTAAAAAGACCCAACCCAGATTTAGTTTCCTAAACCGGAATCAAACCATTTCTAAAAATGTGAACTTTCAAAAACTGAAAATTTCGACAGAGTTTCCTCTATAACGCGCGGTTGCCATTAACCTGCAATGAAAAATACACTTTATCCTATGCCACAAAAGCCAAACCGCGGGGTCCAATCCCATCCAGATTTCTCAAAAATATAACATAACGTAAAGCAATATACAAAACTGTAGCTTTACAGAAATCCAGAAAAATCATGTGAAAATATAAACATAATAGTACTCAGAGCGAGCTCTAGTATATACATATATACACAACAGTAGGCCAAACTAGAAACTTATTGAGAAAGGAAAAGTGGCTCGAATACTATGTCTCCAACCTCGACGTGCGACACCTGAATCCAAACTACAATCTGGGCATTGAAAACAAATAGCCCAGGGAAAGACATATAATTAAACTTTTAGAGTGAGTGGACGAAAATAAATGTCTTTTGCCGAATACATATATATGTTCATACAAACATATGTGAGTCTAAATGCATAAAAATCATATGGTACACGAGGGAGACTCTAACTCCTCACGCCTACAGAGCATGCATCGATACTCCCGCAGGGTCACACACGAACACATCCGCTAGTACAGTCTGAATCACAGGATCCCTGATCCTCACGTGATTCCAGCCAGAAAGGCATCAGGTCAGGGTATCTGCTCTCCCCCCGGTAAAGACCTCGGGTCAAGGTAACAGTCCCCCCCGGTAAACATCATCGGGGATCAGCCGAGATGTTAAGTGTATCGATACAACTACTACTGAGACTGTACTCTGTGTAAACCAAATCATAAAGATTTCCATGCAAATGCATAAAGAGTAATGTAAAAGCATACTAGCACAATGCAAAACACATTAATCCTATAATTCGGCAGAAGATCCCTCGCCAAACATACGATCACGATCTCCTGAATAATCAAAAATACCACTATTCAAAATCACATTTCAAAACCCTGAACCAGATCTCGAGAACCAACCATTCCCGGAAACATATAACTTGAATATTGACGAAATCGTCGAAATCCAATAAACATACTATAAAACCTCACCACAAATTCCAAAGCTCAATTCAAACTATAAACCTCACCATTGCGATCAGTGGGTGATTCCGAGCAAAACGACATAAAACTTGTCGAAAACCACCTCGGACGGAACTCCGCCGCCGCCGGCTGCCGGAAAACTCATCGGCCCAGAAAAATGCAACCTACACATGGATTTGAAGATCTCGACACTTCCAACAACTTTGTAGTCCAATGCTAAGCCCAATTTTAACTGGAAAACCTCTAAAACTCACCTTGAAGTCGAAAACCCTTGCCGGAATTCATTAACTCCGATCACCTCTGTCCGGCCACGGCAAGGTGCAAGACCACTTCTAAAATCTTCCTCTCCTCAAGGGTAACAAAACCCCTAACAAGTCGACCCCCATCACCACCATCTCCTCCACCTCCGTCGCTGACAAAATTCGCCGAAATTCCGCAAACGTTAACAAGCCATAACTTCTTCATCCGTCAACCAAATTGAGTGATCCACCTATCAAAAGAAAGAGGAGTTCAAGCCCAACAACTTTCATGTATGAACTATGGCCAGAAGATGTCGTAAAATGGCACATCGACGACAACAAAGGCTCGGCTCAAAATGGATCAGTTTTGACTCGTGGTCAACGCAGGTCAGCGGCCCAGTTTTCCCAAATTGAAAAGTTTCCTTAATTGTCACTTATTCATACCGTATTTATACCGTACACGTATCGTCCAAAATGAATTGATACCAAACTGATAAACACGACAAAATCTAATGGCCAAAAATATTAATAACTTATTCCACGTAACTCGCAATCATCCTCCGGAAACTCCCACGAACTCGAAATTAAATTCTCTACAACTCTCGTGAAAGAACTCATAACAAATTCTTGCCCGATAATTTAGTCGTTAACAAACCCGCCATAACGACCTCTTACGACAAAACCGCGGCTAATCACGAAACTCGCAAATCAAGCCAATAAACATACAATTTCCGGTTCGGGTTGTCACACATTACCCCAGAATTCTGCGTTCTTCGTCTGACGTCTCTATGTTCACAAATAAATAGCACGCCATTTACCTTGCACGTAGGATAAACTCTGGAAGTTACTAATTTCTTCGCCAAGAGCCTCAATTCGTGTGACCACTGAGGGATACCATCATCTTGTACATGGTTCATCTAAAAATAATCATTGATTAACTTAACTATAAATAGGATACGAGACACTTAAATTCATATACAAGTAAATATATCTATATACGTACCCATTTGCCAAACTAGTTTGCGAACGTCTTGTTGTGGTACTCAACATCACCAGTAATAGCAGGGCAGTAAAGGTGTACATTTTTCCAATAATGAACTTATGGACAGTTAATCAATATCGACCAGTAGGCAATGACTAGCTCATATGGTTCCAAATTGTACAAGTTGGGCAACTTTCCAGAAACTTCAACATCATTGGAGATGATCGAAAGGTTGAACTACGGTTCATCTACCGACATATGTTGTGGAGAGTCCTCCAATGCTCCCAAATACAACTTGGTGTACGTTTCGCACTCGTTCGCAAGATATGCTTCAGCGATACACCCTTCAGGTGCGGATTTGTTCATCACATAGTCTTTGTAGTTCCCTAATTGTCTATAAAGTGGTAAAGAGCATGCTATGATTATTGTAAAATAAGTGAATAAATAATATTAAAGACATAGCCAGATTTAGAGATGCCTTATGTACCTTTCCATGGGATACATCCATGCGTAGTGTACTGGACCGGTAAGCAATAATTGTTCCGGAAGATGGAGCATCAGGTGAGGCATGATGTCGAAAAAATTTGGAGGAAATATCCTTTCCAATTTGCACATGATAAAAATGATGTTCTGTTGCATTTCCCGCGTCCAATTTCTTCACTTCTCTCATGCATAACTTCTGAAAGAATCTTGACAAAGCCACTAACGGCTCCACCACCCCTTTGGGCAGGTACCCTCGAATGAAAACAGGGAAGAGACGTTGAAGCAGTATATGACAGTCATGACCCTTTAGTCCTTACATCTTATCGTCTTTGAAGTTAACACACTGACTTCTATTTCCTGCATAGGCAGAATGATACCTGATTTTACCCATCCAGCCAAACATTTCATTCTTCTGGGCAGGCTTAACGGTATAAGGAGCTTGAGGTATTTTTTTCTTCCCATCTCTCAACCACAAATGTATTCGCAGTCCCATTCTTTTCAGATCAGTGTGTGCTTTCGGGCCGTCTTTAGTTTTTTCCTCCCAATTCAACATTGTGCCGACCACACTCTTGCACACATTTTTCTTAATGTACATGACATCTAAGTAGTGTCTGATTAGCAACTTAGACCAACACGGAAGTTCCCAAAAAATACTTTTGTGTGTCCAGAATTTATACCTGTTTGGTTTGTCAGGTATTGACGCCACTATCTCAGGATGATTGCTGAGCTACCCAAAATGGTATTCATTTAGCACTTCCAATATTTCATCCCCTGTCCATCTCCTCGGCTACTCACCTATTTCCACAGTCCCATCAGATGCCTCCATATCATCCCGAAATGGGTGATCATGTGGAAGCCAACAATGATGACGCATCTGTACAATCTTCCTGCAATGAGGTCTGCAACACTCAACAGTCATGCACTCTGGACAAGCCCTGTATCCCCTGGTAACATTGCCTGACAACATCTCGCGTGTAGGAAAATCGCTAATGGTGCCAACAAGAATGGGATGCATCTGGAACATCTCATTTTTGAACTTGTCTTAAGTGGGATAACCATGCTCACTCAGGTACTTAAGCTCCTCAATCAAATGTCTCAAATACACATCGAGACACTTTCCTGGGTAACTCGGCCCTGGAATTATCATAGTGAGCATATTGTATTCTTTCTTCATGCACATCCATGGAGGAAGGTTGTACGGTACCAAAATAACTGGCCATGTACTGTATTGAAGATTCATGTTGTCAAAATGGTTGAATCCATCAGATGAAAGCCCTAGCCAAACATTTCGAACCTCTGATGCAAAATAAGAAAACTCCCTCACCATGTTCTTCTAAGCCTCTCCATCAGCAGGGTGTATAAGGTATCACCGTCGGGCAAATTCCTCTCGGCCCACCATCTCATAGCTCCAGCCGTGTGGGCACACATGAACAACCATTCTAGCCTATCTATCAGTGGAAAATACCGAAGTATCTTCACAACTTTCTTGTTTCCGGTAAGAGTCAACTTATACCTATCTGTACCACATACCGGGCAACCATTAAGGGATTCAAGATCATTCCCATAAGCATTTTCACCCCAGAAGAGAACGCAATCATATCTACTAGCATGGATTTTGATGTAGGAAATGCCAAGATGTTTCAGGATCTGTTGCACCTTACGATGAGTGGTAGGAAGGCGATGATCGGGGGGCTACAATGAATCAGACCACTTCAGCCAATCATCAACAACCTTCACACTCATTTTGTTCTCCACTTTGAGCTTCATTACTCCTATAACAATTTCAAGAACAGTCTTATTACACTCGTTGTATAACGGGGTCTGTTAGAAGGCAATGAGGTTGTTGTACTTGTCCATACCAACAGTGTTGACAGCTGTAGGTAATTGCTGGACTGGCTCAATATGATGGATACCCCCAATGGTAGGAGAGATATCTGGTGCTTGAGCAAATACACCGCTCTCATGAGGAAACATATCATTGATCAACCTTGTTGTTGGATCATTGGATGTATTGGCACTCTAAAAAAATTGTCCCCGATCATGCTGACCAACTGATGAGCTCTCACCGTGATAAATCCAACATGTGTACTTATCCCAAAACTCGTTTTTCTTCAACTGCTCCAATACTTTATCGATGTGAAAACGATATCGCTCGCTGCGACATTGACATTTCATACACAGACAATAATGAATTGTCATCCCTCAACAATTAACCTTCACATATTCCACAAAACTCCTAATTCCACAGTGATATCTTACATCCCATCTTGGAAGACACACCCAACTCTTATCCATCCTGAAAATTATAGCTGTATATATACCAATGATCTAATTAATTAAAAATTCATCATTATATATATATATCGATATTTAAACTATAAATTATATAATTTAATTATTCTACTCGATCGATCCCTAATTACAAATGAACATACATATATATTGTCTAATTTATATTCATATATAAAACTTATTTTTGTCTAATTATATATTCTACTCGATCTCTAATTATTCAATCATATATTTATTTTCGTCTAATTTAACTCAAATTAAATCAACAATCAATCAATTAATATATATATATATATATGATTACACACACGTACAATTCCCATAATTTTAATATATATACCCTAACTATAATCACAAAAATCTAAATAATAACCACACTACAATCACAATTAACTGAAACATACAATAATCACAATATATATTAACCATAATAATCACAATTAACCCTATAATAATCACAATAATCAAATAAATCACTCTATATTCACAATAATCAATGACAATTACTACAAATCAACTATCAATCACTCAAAATCAACCATTAATCACTCAAACTCAACAATCAACTCAAAATTAACAATATATATCTCAACTCTATACATCATGCATATATATATGTACCACAATCAACACGTATATACACATGCACATATATATACCTATATATATAGTACGTATGTACGTACCTATATAATGAATCACGAACTCATTGTGGACAGTTTTCGACAACATCCAATGATTTCAGAGCGTTTTCAGTTTCCGCGGGAGAATTTTTTTTGAATGACCGAGCTGCTGCCCAGATTGGATCTATAAATACCTATAGTCGACGATACTACAAAGTCGTCGGTTATAGTTAAAAACACTCATCGGTAATAGTTACAAACTATACCCGATGATTTTCCGGCTATAGTACTATGACCGACGACTGGAGAACCTCGTCGGCTATACCATACTATAATCGACGAAAAGGGTTGTCGTCGGCCTATTTTCCATCAAGTCGTCGGCTATACTGTTTTCTCTAGTAATGGATCTTAATATATGATCATAATATGCTACTTTACCAAAAACTTTGTCAACCAAACAAAAACTTCATGGATAAAACAAAAGTTTGGTCTAAGGAAAAAAAATAAAAATACAATGCACCAACTACAAAAGTGATCACATGTGATGTAGACTCCTCCTGATGTCTACAAAATGAACTCCCCATGATCAGTAACTCAATCTTGGAGTTCAGATAATTTTCGCACTCCAATGCATCTCACATGTTTCAAAAATGTAGATTTTGGTAAAGACTTGGTAAACAAGTCTGCATCATTATCCGCCGAACAAATTTGGATCACATGGATATTTTGTAACTGCTTTTGTTGCTGATTAAAGAAGTACTTCAGTGAAATATGTTTTGTATGTATCTCAACTTTATTTGTTCAATGCAAGCTGCATTGTCCTCAAATATACAAGTTGGTGCTGTCGTAGTAGATAGTAATCCACTAAATCCTCGAATGTGGTGTATAACTAACGTAAGCTAGACATACTCCTTAACCGCTTCATGCAAAGCAATAATCTCATAATGATTCGAGGAATTGAGTAGCAATAAGAGTTTGCTTTCTTGATCTCCAAGAAATTGGCATGTTCCTTATGGTGAATACATAACCTATTTGGAACGTCCTTTATGCGGGTCAGATAGATACCCAACATCAGCAAAACCATCCAAGACATCACATGGTGTCTCTAAGCAGGGGATCGCATTGAATGGAGGTACAATGTTGTTGGTTGAAAATTGAAAAAAATATTTACTCAACATAATCTCACTCTATCTCATTAAAGAAAATAGAGTTTTATTATTTGAGTTCGACTAATTCAAGATAAAAAAATCTTTTAATTACGACTATTAAATATTTAAGAGAAAACCCTTTGATTTCGAACATGAAGTAAACAAATTTAAAAATGTGGGATTTTGGTATTTTTGTAACTACACCCTAGGGGTTTGACGGTCTGCCTATGTACCTCCAGAAGGGATCGAGTCACTCCTAGTTCAAAAAAAATTGGGTGTGGATTTTCGATGGATGAATGACCCATCAAAAGACTTGGAATTTGGCTTTTGGACTTGTGGTAGACTTTTGTGGTCGTTGGATCCATTTTCCCTTTTGGTGGTGGAATTGTTTCTAGTGATAATGGAATTTAGTTTTAAAAGTGTGGTTACAATCCAGAGTTTTACGTCTGGACTACCTACATACCCTTTGATGGGATCAAACCAATGTAGTTCAGGATTTTAGGAATTTTGGGTCGGCTTGGCTTTTTGTGGTGCTATAGTTGTATGGCTAGAGATTCACTTATTAGGTTTGTCGAATTTGAGTGGTGGAATCATGAATTCTGTTTGAAATTGTGGTTGCATCTAGTAGGTCGCCAGATTGCCTATGTACCCTTTTAAAAAGGATCAACTATCGTAGTTCTTAAAATTTGTTTAGGCTTTGTGCCGTGAGAATTGTTTATTACAAATATAAGTTACATTTCTCTTTTTGGAACTTGTAAATATTCACTTGGAATTGGAAACGCTCATCAAACTGATCTTTGTGACTCCGGCTTCATGAATGATTTAGACTTTGTGTCATGCTTCGGCTTTATGTCTGAGCTTGATGCGTTAATGACTTTATGTCGTAATTGAGTGTAAAAAGGAAACTTGAGGAATGACCGTAAAATTTTTCTGGACCTCTTTGGATTTGAATTGATAAAGTCTAAAGCCCAGCACTTTTCTTTATCTTTCTTCCTTTCTCATTGGGTCAAAAGCGCACTTCTCTTCTTTTCTCATTTATTTTCCTGGCAGCCCATGTTTTCCTTTTATTCTTCTCTTCCTTGACACGTGCAACACCTCATTTTCTCTTCTCCATTTGTTTCTTCTCAATTCCACCGCAACTCTCATAATCTTCTCCTCCTCCTCCTTCTCCTCCTCCATATCTACACAAAAATCTTAACTCTAAGATTATCTCTTTAGCATAGCAATTGAGTTTGGTTTTAAATGGGTATCAATATCCATAGTCCCATTTGGAGAAGGATTTTGAATGCCCCAAATTATAAAAGGGAGAAACTCAGCTTCCTTGCATCATTTATTTCTAGTGAGTTGAAAACTTTCTTTTACTTCAAGAACACTGATCGGTGGAGGTGTATTGGGCTACCCATTGTTTGGCCTAATTTGTTTGCAACGAATCGTAAGTAGCATTTGATCTCTATATCTTTCTTTTTTCTGCATCCAATATGGAGAAGTAAAGGCACTAATCATTTTTATGTATTATGATCATTTACAGGGCTGAGCTTTGTAAACTCTTCTTCTCTATGTGTGCAACGGAACAAAAATTCAGAGACTCTATCTTGCTATCGTTTGAGAGTAGATCGGTGAGTACATCTATCACTTTGATTCAAATGTTTGAAACTGAAATGTGAGCATGTATTTGTTCTCTTTAATTGTTCACAAAGACTTGATGTTTGAAATCACTTCAACTCTGGACATTTGAGATTTTAAAGTGAAGTCTTGTGTTTATTTTTTTGCCTTGCCGATTGAAATTATTTCATGCAAATGTTCATTTACACATGCTATTCAAAGTCACTGAATGTTGTTTGTGTGATGTTTGTGTATTCTCTTTATACAAATGAAGCTCACACACTAGTAAACATTGATCTGCTCTATTTTTAAAACCGAACAGTGTTTATAAATTAACTTTATACAAAAAATTCCCTTCATAAAGATTTTGTATTTCAGGAAACTTATGACTCTCCTTGCAGTTCTGCCTTTACTTGAATGAACCATTCCTCTTAACTTGTCTGATGCTTTATTTGATGTCACTGTGCTCATAATCAACTGATCATCACTGGTACTTTTCTTCCTTGCCATAACTTTATTATCACTGGTACTTGACCCTCTGTCCATCATGTTTACAAAGTAATGATTGTAAACAATAGCCTTGCCAGTAACTTTGTTTATGGAAAAGGAAAGATTTTAAGCAACATAGGCAACCATTTTTGATTTTTCGATACAATGCTTGAGGGGGCAACTGTTGAACGTGAAAAAAATGATGAATAACAGTGACATGTAAATAGCCAACAGATATGAATAACAAAAATATGATGTATTAAGTAATATACGTTCATTGTCTATTATTTTGGCCCAATCACAGCCAAAGCCTAATACGTTGGGACAAATTATTCTATGTTGGATTTACAAGCCGCCAACAAGAAGCCCATGAATATCTCAAATCAGCAAACAAATGTTTGGAGAATAACACACAAGCAACCAACAATTTTTGACTAAGTCTTTACAAGAAAACAAAAAAAAAGCTGAGCTTTGACCAGATATTTTTCAGTAAAAATAGCGACTCAGTTGATAAGGATTGGTACTGGACGAAAGATCAGGAGGTAGAATAATCAAATTCATCCGGAAGCTAGCAATAAGAGGAATCATCTCTCTTTATCAAAAATTTGAATTCAAATTAAGAAGACCTAATAGTCTCATCTTCAAGGTGCCTCACGTCCTCTATATAAAGAGCCTGAAAGTTAAAGAAAAAAATAATGAGACAGAGAGCATCGTTAGGGTTTAGGGTTTAACATGTAGTAGATATGGTTTGAAAATCTTGGTACAAAAATTCGCATGCTAGAATAAGTTGTAGATCATATAAACCTTAAAGTGAGTTTTTGAGCCTACATTTCTTCTTTTATGAGTGAATTTCATGCATCATGGTCTCAAAAATATTTACATGCCTCATCTAATTGCTTGCCATAGATTTCAATGAACTAGTGAATACTAGAACTTGCTTTTGTAGATTTGCAAAGTTTTTAAGTTGATAAATGCTCTGATTTTGGATATGATTAAAGACACTTATGTTTTCCACCACTAAACCAAATAGCCATGTGTCACATATGTGCGCACGAGATGCGACACCTATAGATGGCCCATTTGAGCCCACATTAAGCTTTCTTTCATCATCTTTAATATCTAAATACTTAGCTTAGTGTAAGACTTCTTTACTCTATGTTCTGCAGACTTAGTGTGAAGTAATGTCGACAAAAGGAGAAGATGACATTTTTTTGGCGATGTTCCTTAATTGCTATGATGTTTGTATGGGGATGGACTTGTTCAAATAGCTTGAAAAAGTGTGTAAATTGCTGATAATAGAAAAAAGAAAGAAAATATTCGAGAGCTAAAAAAGAAAAAAAAGTGAAAAGAAAATCAGAAGCTCTCCATCAATGTGTTTTAGATGTCAAAGTTTGGATTAATGTCCCCTATATATGCGGATTTGGAGTGTACCACAAATTGAAGGCCCAATAGTGAAAAAATATGGCTTTTGTTCTGTTCGGAAAGCTCAAGGGAAGTTTAGAATGAAGTTTGGGGCCAAAATGATTAATTTAGCCCCCGAAATGGAAATCTGACCATGGTGACGTTTTGGAGAAAATGAGGCACGAATTTGAGAAGTTTCAAGTGCTAGATTAAGTTTTTGGAACGTTTTCAACCACTACATATCCAAATTTTCAAATGCCTTAGCTTTAGCCCCATTGCAACCTTTCTAAAGTCCTTTATGATCCTTAAGATGAGTAGCATTCGATTGGTTGAGTAAATTGCATGAGTAAGCATATGATTTAGGACCATTTGTGCAAGTAATTCATTGTATTCATGAGGTTTTCGATTGAATTCATATATATCTTGAGTGAACCGTTCATTTCATGAGTGAAAAAGATGATGAGTGTATCCTTGTAAGATTGATTTGAACTTGTTCGAAACATGCATAGCTTAACTTCACCATTGTTCTCTTCCAAGTCTTACTTGTTCATGACATGATTATACCTCTATTACCTCTCGAAATCGTTGAGCATTCACGTTGAAATCTTGTGATTCCATCGCCATATACTTTGTAAAATTCTGGAGACAAGGGCTTTGATGTGTTTTTGTAAACTTAGAGTTTTCAGCATTTTAAACATAATAACATGATGATTTGCGGCTTTGAAATGTTGAAATATCTAAGTGTGTTGGTTTTTAATTTGTACGTTTTCCTTTGTTTGTTTTTTATTTTTGATTTTTTCTTTTGTTTAGTATTTGCTAGGGACTAGCAAAGTCAAACTATGGGGGAGTTTGTCATAGTTTGTATGTCTTCTTTCTTGTTTGAAGAACAAATTTTTTTTATTAACACTGGGCTTCAATTATTTCCTCTTCATGGACATGCACCATTTTTCTTTCTTGCCCTAATTTTTTCCTTGATAGTTTACCCATGTCTCACCTATAAAAGGCACAACAAGAATAAGAAAAGAGATGTTGTGAAACATCCCAACCCTAGATTAACTAGTAATCTAGGATCACGCCCTAACGAAAAGACTTGAACCGTAGATTTCTGTAATATTTTTAATATAGTTTCCTCTACGAAGTGAACTACGAGAAACCTGCAAGAAAATCACACTTCGGATTTTCTAACAAACAATACCGTGGACCACCGATGTCTATCCGAATTTTTCAATAAAGTGCAGAAAGTAAATTAATTAAAATGCTAGAACAATAATATAGGAACTGAAAACTCATAATCCAGCAATACTATCAATTCAACCAACACTAAAAAATATTTACAACGCTAGTGTTCAGAGCGACTTCTAGGAGCAAAATAAAACATATGAAAATACATTGCTAGTGGGTCAAAACTTATTGAAAGGTATGACAATCCGGTGGGCTCAAAGCCTTCTAACCCGAGATGATCTGGATCGGCAGAGTGTTGGTCCTAACACAGTCTGCCCGACTAGTCAGTGATCAGCCGACTAGTCAAAGTATTGATGTAGAAAATAAAACCATCACAAACATACTTCTAAACTCGACTGTAATAAAATACAGGAGACTGAAAATCTACATAAACATGAACTCGCAGCAACTGTGAAAATAAATAAACGTCCAACCACTATCTGTAGCTACTGCTGTGATCCAGATGTATCACCCTCACTAGGGTCCCGGTCACAACGTCTTGAAAATATAGTGTATACAACATTAATATATGCAAAACGATACAAAATCGGCTTAAAAACGATCCCAGAAACCCCCTAAAAAAATTTGAAAATACCCTCGCCGGAGCTCTACCGTGTGTGGTAGCGTGGCTGTCATATGCCACCATAGGTGGCGGTCCTGTAGATAACATCAAGGTCAATCGATCTCCCAAATACAGCTTCCCCTGATTCCAGCACATTTCGTCGGAATCGCCCTCGAAAGTCGACGGATTCAAAAATGTACCCGGAATGTTCTCGACGTCAAAACGTCTGCCACGGTGCATTATTGCCCTCAAAACCTGTCCCAATTAACTCCTTGTGGTCTAATATACCACAACCCCCACTCAATTGCTGTTAAATCTCGTCGAAGCATCGCCGGCGATGACGACACCCACGGGTCGAACAACCCGAATTCAAACCTCCTCCAAAACTCAGCAAATCAACCAACTCTCTCCATAATCACAACCACAACGATGAAATGAGAAGATTTCATACCTTAAGCACTAAAAAAGGTGGTCGGAGGGCCGTTTTTCTGGTAGGTCACGATTCGGATTCAAACCGGGTCAAGAAACGGGTCAAGTCAACCACGGGTGAGTCAACATGTCAGATTTTGACTTTCTAATTTTGGTAATTAGACTATTTTCGGAAACTCGCTATTTATAGGGGGAAGCTCCTCAAACTATCAACGATTATTATTCGACTTTATCGCGATCGTACGACTGATAATTAACTGATAAAAATGAGTTTCTTTTTGATATTTCATTACGATAACTTCTAATAAACATTGCGATACTTATCCAAAAATAAAAACTTCTAAAAAACATAATAAATAGCTCGCATATCCAAAAAATTCCTACGAGGTCGAAATAAAATACTCTACAATTCCGGTAAAGAATGTCACGTCAAATGCCCAGTGAAAAAGTCGTTAACGATGCGACTAATTAACAACTAATTAACGATTATTGCAAAGTTTCCGATTATAGTGTAATCTTGTTCCGGGTGGTAACATGTTGGAATTAAGATTATGGCTGCATCCCGTTCAATACCAGCCTACGTAGGTACCTGATTAAAGGATCAAGCCAATCGTTGTTCCTCAAATTGAATTTGGGTGATGGTTTTATTTGAAAACACATTTTTTATTACAACTGATTCTAGTACGTAAACCAGACTGTCTACATACCCTGTGAGGGGATCAAGCTACTTGTAGTTTGCCCAATTTGAATTTGGGAAATGGATTTTTTTTGTGACTGCATCTATTGTTAAGATTAGACTGCCTACGTACCCCTTTTGGGGGATCAAGTCATCGTAGTTCATGTAATTCCACCTTTCGCTTGGATTGTCTTCTCTGGTTCTTAATCTTGCGAGCTTGTAAGCATAGAACTTCTTGACAAGCTTCCCATTCACAGAGGGGTAGACGCAGTTACCTTTTGTATTGGATAGTTCATATGCCCCCTTAGTAAAGTCTTTGGTGATGACATACGGTCTCTCTCATTTCGGCTCGAACTTTCCTTTTGACTTTCGAGTGACTATGATTGGCCTTCGAATAGTTAGGACAAGATCTCGGACTTTGAATAATTTGTACTTGATTTTTTTGTTAAACGCGCTTGTAACTTGGGCTTAGTAGATTTTGAGTATTTGTTTGAAAGGACCAAACTCTGATTTAGTTGTCTAAATCGAAATCAAACCCCTTCAAAAACACGACCTTAAATTTTTTTTGCCAGAGTTTACTTTGAAAATACGTGAACCATTATTAGAACCTGCAAAGAAACACACTTCGAATATTCCACAAAAGCCATACCGTGGGGCTCCGTTCCCCATCCGGATTTCTCAACATCATATATAAAATAAACCAAAAGGTTTACAAGAAATCCAGAAACATTCAGGAGTAAACTCAACTGAAAACACAACATAAGTATTCAGAGCGACGCCTATATACATCATATATAACCAGTAAGTTGAATAAGGAACCTACTCCAACTGAAGAGTGATCTGAACTCTATGCCTCCACCGTCGACGTGGAACCCCGAAATTCAAACTACAAACTGGGCAAAGGAAACCAAAAAGCCGAGGGGAAAGGCAAATATAATTGTTAGAGTGAGTGGACGAAAATAATCATATGCCTTTCACCATTTATATATTCATAAAATAATGCGAGTTCTTAAATAAATGAAGGTCGCCACTTCGACAGATTTCCCTGCCAGAGTAGCATGTCGGGCGAATATCTCAAACCCGACAGTGATAGACTAGGCGAATATCTCAAGCCTAGTCGGCATATCAAGCGAATCTTTCAACCTGATAGGTGGACTACCGGTGATCAACCACATAGCCAATGCATCGATCCTAAATAAATAAATGTCAACCTGTATGCTACAGCACCGACTCGCTCCGTGATCTCATATAGGCCAACATATCGTGGACGAAGTTTACCGCGCTTCCCGAAACGAACAACACCCTTCCAAGGAGAAAGTTTCAGGAAAACCCAATCCCCAATCTCAAACTCGAGATCCTTCCATCTCACGTCAGCAAAACTCTTCTGTCGATCTTGGGTAGCCTTCAATCTGTCCCGAATAACTTGAACGTCTTCCTTGGTACTCTTCACCAAATCAGGACCAAGAAGCCATTTCTCGCCAACTTCACTCCAACACAATGGAGTTCGACACTGTTTGCCGTACAATGCCTCGTAAGGTGCCATACCAATCCTAGCCTGATAGCTGTTGTTGTACACAAACTCAATCAAATTAAGTTGTTGATCCCAATTCCCTTTGAACTGCAAAACACAAGATCACAACATATCCTCCAGAGTCTGAATAGTTGTCTCTGACTGACCATCTGACTGAGGAAGAAAAGCTGTGCTAAAGTGTAGTCTAGTCCTCATTGCCTTCTGCAATGCTCACCAAAATTCGGAAGTGAACTGACTAACCTGATCAGAAACTATAGACACAAGTACACCATGCAATCTCACAACCTCTTTCAAGTACAGCTTCGCCAATCTGCTCACGGGAAGCTTTCCTAGAAGTGCTAGGAAATGGGCTGACTTCGTAAGGCGATCTACAATAACCCAAATACCAGTACTACCACCAGAAGTACGAGGTAACTGATACACAAAATCCATGGTGATATGTTCCCATTTCCACACTGGAATCTCCAAAAGTTGTAGTTTACCTGCCAGTTTCTGACGTTCTGCCTTCACTTGCTGACAAATCAGGCATCTGTCACGTACATTGCTATTTCCCTCTTCATGTTTTGCCACCAATAATGAGCTTTAAGTGTCTGGAACATCTTTGTACTACCCGGATGCATAGCATATGCAGAACAATGGGCTTTGTCAAGTATTTCCTTCTTCAAATCCTCATCTTTGGGCACACATAATCTCCTCCTGAACATCAAAGTGACATCACTCCTCATCTGGAACTCAGTCGGTACACTACTCTGAATCAAATTCTTCTTGCTCAGCAGATAGGAATTTGAATCTTGAGCTTCACGAACTTGATCAAGTAACACCGGACGAACTTAGATGCTGGTTAACAATGCTCCATCATCATTCCACTCCAACTCTGCTCCCGTTGCTCGCAACTCCGTCAAAAGTGACATTCTTGCAACACAAACATGGAAGAGAGAAGCCCAATGTTTCCGACTAAGAGCATCAACAACATGGATGATTGTCGAAAGTGCAGCTGTAATCGTTAATCAGCTCCATCCATCTCCGCTGCCTCATATTCAAATTTGGCTGTGTACGCAAGTAGGTAAAACTTTTGTGATCGGTGTAGATCTTGCACTGTGCCCCGTACAAGTAATGTCTCCAGGTCTTCAATGCTAACACAATGGCAGCCAATTCCAGATGATGAGTACGATAGTTAACTTTGTGTGGTTTCAACTGTCTCGAACCATATGCCACCACCTTTCCATGCTGCATCAAAACACAACCCATGCCTAGTTTTGAAGCATCACTGTACACCACAAACTCACCGCTATCGTCAAGTAAGGTCAACACCGGTGCAGTAGTCAACTTTTCGTTCAAAGTCAAGTAGCTTTCCTAGCAAGCATCAGACCATTCAAACTTGATTCCTTTCTTCGTCAAACGGGTAAGCGGTGTCGCTATCTGTGAAAAGTCCTGTACAAATCGGCGGTAGTAACCTATTAAGTCCAAGAAACTCCGTATCTCTACCACGTTGGTAGGTCTGCTCCAATTCAACACGACATCAATCTTATCAGGATCTATGCTGACTCCCTCAGCTAATATCACGTGACCCAGAAACTTTACACTGTCTAGCCAAAACTCACACTTGCTAAACTTGGCGTACAACTAAGCGCCTTGTAAAGTCTGCAAGACTGCATGCAAATGCTTCTTGTGCTGCCCCACACTCTTGGAATAGATCAGGATGTCGTCAATGAACACAATGACGAACTTGTCCAGATAACGTCTGAAAATCCGATTCATCAGGTCCATAAAAGCTGCTGACACATTGATCAACCCAAATGGCATAACAAGGAACTCATAGTGCCCATAATGTGACCGAAACGCCGTCTTGTCCACATCGGATGAAAGGACCCAATCTCGATTCAGATACCTAAACCGGAAACAAACCATTTCGAAAGTATGAACCAACAAAAATTTTCCAAAATTTCGGCAGAGTTTCGTTACTAGCGTGGAATTACCATAACCTGCACCCAGAAAATAACACTTCATCCTATGCCACAAAAAGCAAACCGTGGGCACCAATCCCATCCGGATTTCTCAACATCAATATAATCAATAACAATAAACAAACTGTACTATGTATATATGTATATCCGAGAAAATCCGTATAAACAAGTATCAGAATGTATCAGAGCCACCTCTAAAGTAAAACATATACAATATACACATCAGTAGGCGAAACAAGAACCTACTGGAAAGCACAGGTAACTCTGATCACTAGCCTCCAAACCGCGACGTGAAAACACCAAAACCTGAACTGCAACTGGGCACGGAAACCGAAAAGCCCAGGGGAAAGACAATAAACACGTTAGAGTGAGTGGACGAAAATAAATGTCTTTCACCAGTTAATATATATGTTTAAAATAACATATGCGAGTCCAGGTAAATGAAAATAATAAAATACGCGAGGTAAATATCATACTCCTCCAGCGTACTGAGCATGCAAGTAAAAATCTCATAGTTAGAACCACGGGGTCCCTAGCCCACACGTGATCCTAGCTGGGTAGTACAGACAGAACCACGGGGTCCCTAGCCCACACGTGATTCCAGCCGGTGACATCCTCGGGGATCAGCCAGGATGCAGTGTATCGATACAACAACGTAATTGAAACTGTACTCTGTGAAAATCAAATCATAAACAGTTCGATACAAATGCATGAAACAGTATAAATGTGTATGCATATTCATATACGTATATCCGTATAAGTATAATCATATAATCGTAAACACATGCTCGTAAAAGCATAATCAATCTGCATGCTCAAGTTCGTAAATCATATATATAAAAGACTCGCAATCATTTCTGTGAAAAGAAATTGTCCACTCACAGGAAAGCAAAACGCGCACTCGCGCTAAACTCGTGGTCCGGCGGAAGATCCCTCGCCAGAAGCACGATCACGATCCAGATCTCGATCTCGATCTCCTGAACATATTCACAAAACATATCTGATCAATATCGTAATCCACAACACTGTACTGATGCTCGGAAACCAACCGTTCCCGAAAATACGAAATGCAGTACAAAATGAATTACGGAAATCCCGAAATCCCCACTCGAAACCTCGACTGACAATCTGTTAATCAAATCAACCCAAAAACCTCTGGACGATGCTCAGGGCGCGAATACGAGAAAAACGACATTAAAATTATCGAAATCTGAAAAAGTCAACTTTCCGGTCGTTGACCGCCGTTGACCGCCGCCGCCGCCGCCGACGCGCCGTCAACGGTGGAATTTCTCGGTGAAACTTTCCAGATTTCAAGATCACACAATTTCGAATCACTTTCCCTTCTACCCCGAAGGCCAAATCCAAACGGAAGTCCTCCAATTTACCCAAAATCCGATCGAAAATACACATTCCGGTGACCTATTCGGGTTGCCTCAAAAACTCATCCCTAGCCACAATTATTCACACCACGAGACTCAGAGAGATGAGGGGAGTCGAATACCCCTAATCCCCTCCTCCAAATCTCGCCGGAGCCTAGCTCCCCGTCACCGGCGAAATGTTCATTTCGGCCACTAATGGTTCCACCATAAAACACAACCAATTTCTCTCAAACAAAACACAGACCTACTCGAAATCATGAGAGGAAGGAGACCTTACCCTTCGCTTGGCCGGAGGTGGCCGGAAAATAGGTCGTCGGACGGCAATACTCAAAGAGGAAACTTCCCTCTTCGGTCAAACTGGTCAACTTTCCCGAAATAGTAAGTCAACGATGGTCAACTCAAAACAGTGATTTTACGACAAATTCTCGACTATTCCGCTATTTATACTCGAGCCTCGGGTCGATCGTTGGTCCAAAACGAATATACGAAATGATTCGGATAAACACGAAACAAACGGATGAACTCGTCGGAACCCGAAACTTCAAATAATCATAAAATATTCCTCGGTTATCGGAAAAATTTTCCGGAACCACCCACGAGCTCGAAATCACGTACTCAACAATTTCCGTGAAGATACCCAACTCAAATTCTCGACTGAAAACATAGCCGCGAATCGAATCGACAAATCACACTATATCGTAAAACCGCGACTATAACCAAATCTCGAGAATCGTGCCAAACACACATCTGATTCTGGTTCGGGTCGTCACAAATCTACCCCCCTTAAAGAAATTTCGACCTCGAAATTTACGTACCTGTCATGTGAACAGATGAGGATACTGCTCCCGCATACGCTGCTCGGTCTCCCAGGTGGCCTCCTCAACTGAATGGTTCTGCCACAAGACCTTCACCAGCGGAATCACACGGTGCCTCAACTCCCGCTCACAACGATCGAGAATCTGCACTGGCTCCTCAACATACGATAAGTCCTCCCTGATCGGCAACTGCTGTGGGGCTAACACATGTGAAGGATCTGAGATGTACTTCCGCAACATCGAAACATGGAAGACATCATGCATACGAGCCATCTCAGCCGGTAACTCAAGTCTGTATGCAACAGCTCCAACCCTCTCTGTAATCTCATACGGACCAATGTACCGTGGTAGAAGCTTGCCACGCTTCCCGAAACGCACAACTCTCCTCCACGGAGATAGTTTCAGGAAGACCCAATCACCAACCTCGAACTCTAAACTCTTCCTCCTCACATCCGCGTAACTCTTCTGCCGATCCTGGGCGATCTTCAGTCGATCCCGGATAACCTGTATGTCTTCCATCGTGGTTTTCACCAAATCAGGAGCAATAAGCCAACGTTCGCCCACCTCACTCCAACACAATGGAGTACGACATTGCTTCCCGTACAGAGCCTCGTACGGTGCCATCTCAATACTGGCCTGATAGCTGTTGTTGTAGGCGAACTCAATCAAGTGTAACTGCTGATCCCAGTTTCCACGAAACTGCAACACACACGATCTCAGCATATCCTCAAGAGTCTGAATGGTCCGCTCGGACTGCCCATCAGTCTGAGGATGAAAAGCTGTACTAAACCGCAACCTCGTGCCCAACGCTCGCTGTAAAGCCTGCCAAAACTCAGAGGTGAACTGACTATCACGGTCAGAAACAATCGACACAGGCACACCATGCAAGCGAACAATCTCGGATAAGTACAACTTGGCCAATCTGCCCACTGAAATCTTCCCCGGAAATGCAATAAAGTGTGCGGATTTCGTCAATCGGCAATAAAGTGTGCGGATTTCGTCAATCTCTCCTTCAGGAGCAAATAACTCTCCTCGCACGCATCAGACCACTCAAACTTGACGCCCTTCTTCGTCAATCTGGTCAGTGGTGAAGCAATCCGAGAGAAATCCTGGACAAACCGTCGGTAATAGCCTACTAACCCCAGGAAACTCCGAATCTCTGGCACAGTAGTGGGTCTACTCCAATTTAGCACGGCCTCGATCTTGTCAGGATCAACACTAACTCCCTCGGCCGAAATCACATGGCCCAGAAACTTCACACTATCCAACCAGAACTCACACTTGCTAAACTTCGCAAATAACTGATGGTCCCGCAAAGTCCGCAACACCGCTCGCAAGTGCTCCTTGTGCTGGCCCACACTCCTGGAATAGATCAGGATATCATCAATGAATACGATCACGAACTTGTCCAGGAATCGCTTGAACACCCGATTCATCAAGTCCATGAAAGCTGCGGGGGCGTTGGTCAACCCAAACGGCATAACCAGAAACTCATAGTGCCCATACCACGTCCTGAATGCTGTCCTGGCTACGTCAGAGTCTCGGATCCTCAACTGGTGATATCCGGATCGAAGGTCAATCTTCGAAAAGACTGCTGCTCCCTTCAGCTGATCGAACAAGTCGTCAATCCGCGGCAACGGATACTTGTTCCTTACTGTGATCTGATTCAGCTTCCGGTAGTCGATGCACAAACGCATGGACTCGTCCTTCTTCCGCACAAATAACACTGGAGCACCCCACGGAGAAACACTCGGTCGAATGAATCCCTTCTCTAACAACTCCTGAAGCTGAATCTGCAACTCCTTCAACTCCGCAAGCGCCATCCGGTACGGTGTCTGGGAAATCAGTCCAGTACCCGGCAACAACTCAATGGTAAAATCAATCTCCCGTACAGGAGGTATACCAGGTAACTCTGCTGGAAACACATATGGAAACTCAGACACAACCTCAATACTACCAAAATCCGGCACTGCAGCTGTAGTGTCCACAACATGGGCTAAATATGCAACACAACCCTTCTTCATCAACCGATCCGCCCTCATCACGGAAATCAAGCACGGTAGGGAAGTGTTCTTCTCGCCACGAAACAGTATCTCAGATAATCCTGGTCGTCGAAATGCGACCTACTTCCTGTGGCAATCAAACATGGCCCAGTGCGACTCCAAAAAGTCCATACCCAATATCAGATCAAAATCCACAATATCAAGCAATAACAGATCAGCAGCTAAACCATGACCATCAATAAACACCTCACAATCTCGGTAAACCCAACCGATGCTCACAACCTTACCTGACGGATACAACACTCTCCACAACCCCGGAAGTGGAGATGCAGGTACCGTAGCCAATGATGACAGTTTAAATGATATGAATGAATGTGTGGCACCTGTATCTAACAATGCAACTACTGGAATACCAAAAACATGTAACGTACCGATAACGACCTCCGGTGATGCTCTGCCCTCACGTAGAGTCATAGCATGAACCCTCGCCTGTCCGGCTGGTCGTCCTCGCTGGGGCAGTCCCTGCTGTCTTCCCTGACCTGCAAACTGTGCTGGTCGAGTACCTGTAGGGGCACCTCGCTCAGCTCCAGAACTCTAAGCTGCCTGATCACCAGCACCATACCACTGAGGACACTCCCTCGAATAGTGACCCACCTGGCCACAACGATAACAAATGACAGGACCCCGCTGACATGGTCCAAGGTGATGATTGTTGCAGAGGCTGCACAACGGATAGTCTCTCGGAACAGAAAATGTGCCACCAGTACGCCGAGGAATACTAGAACCGCTAGAATCAACACTAGCCTGTGGTCGCCGCGGTCGATCTCTCCTCCGTCTAGATCTCTGCCTCGGTATACCAACTGGTGAGCGATAAAATCCACCACCTGAGGATGAAGCTGAACCGGAAGTATCAGAACTCTGCCTCTTCGAAGGCCCCTGACTCGGTCCAACTTCCTCAAATCGCCTCGGCTGATACCTCTGCTGTCTCTCCTACTCAATATCCTCACCTCTGAGTGCAGCACTAACAAACTCATCAAAGTTGTTCCGAGGCATCGTAGTCAGTGTCGCCTTGATGTTCAGATTCAGTCCCAGCTCAAACCTACGACACTTAGCTTCCTCTGTAGCCACCATATCCCGCGTAAAATGAGACAAACGGGTAAACCGATCCCGATACTCAAGTACAGACAAACTGCCCTGCCTCAAGTTAGTGAACTCCTCGTACTTGCGCTGCTGAGTAGCCTGATTAAAATACCTCCGCATAAACAGATCACGAAACAATGTCCACGCAGTATCCACAGGAACTCTGTCGGTGCTAACCCACCAAAAGTATGCATCACCCTCAAGCAAACCAACTGCGGCTACTGTCATCTGCTCAGGAGTAAACTGCAGACGCTCACAAACACGCTCAATCTGAACCAACCATGCCTCGCATATTTCTGGATCAACTGAACCCAAAAACAGAGTAGCACCCGCAGTACGAGCCTTGACCACAGGGTCAAAACGCTCTTCAAAACGCAGCACTCGCATTAGCAAGTCACGCGTTCGGCGATCCTCATCAGGGTCATCATCCCGATAAACACGGGGACCACGTCGAGGAGGCATCCTACTGATACAAGACAAGCATTAGGTACAAGCAGAAAGAACGTAATCATGAAACCGCAGATATTTGAGGACATACAACACCCGAAGTATTGATGAGTACCGCTGGCCAGTCGGGTCATCACTCCAGTCATGCTGTATCAACCCAAATACCCTAAGCGTCACAACTACAAGAGTCTACAGAATCTGACAACCTAATGCTCTGATACCAAGCTGAAAGGACCCAATCCCGATTCAGATACCTAAACCGGAATCAAACCCTTTCGAAAGTACGAACCAACAAAAAATTTTCAAAATTTCGGCAGAGTTTCGTTACTAGCGTGGAATTACCATAACCTGCACCCAGAAAATAACACTTCATCCTATGCCACAAAAAGCAAACCGTGGGCACCAATCCCATCCGGATTTCTCAACATCAATATAATCAATAACAATAAACAAATTGTACTATGTATATATGTATATCCGAGAAAATCCGTATAAACAAGTATCAGAATGTATCAGAGCCACCTCTAAAGTAAAACATATACAATATACACATCAGTAGGCGAAAAAAGTACCTACTGGAACGCACAGGTAACTCTGATCACTAGCCTCCAAACCGCGACGTGAAAACACCAAAACCAGAACTGCAACTGGGCACAGAAACCGAAAAGCCCAGGGGAAAGACAATAAATACGTTAGAGTGAGTGGACGAAAATAAATGTCTTTCACCAGTTAATATATATGTTTAAAATAACATATGCGAGTCCAGGTAAATGAAAATAATAAAATACGCGAGGTAAATATCATACTCCTCCAGCGTACTGAGCATGCAAGTAAAAATCTCACAGTTAGAACCAAGGGGTCCCTAGCCCACACGTGATCCTAGCTGGGTAGTACAGTCAGAATCACGGGGTCCCTAGCCCACACGTGATTCAGAACCACGGGGTCCCTAGCCCACACGTGATTCCAGCCGGTGACATCCTCGGGGATCAGCCGGGATGCAGTGTATCGATACAACAACGTAACTGAAACTGTACTCTGTGAAAATCAAATCATAAACAGTTCGATACAAATGCATGAAACAGTATAAATGTGTATGCATATTCATATACGTATATCCGTATAAGTATAATCATATAATCGTAAACACATGCTCGTAAAAGCATAATCAATCTTCACGCGCTAAACTCGTGGTCCGGCGGAAGATCCCTCGCCAAAAGCACGATCACGATCCAGATCTCGATCTCGATCTCCTGAACATATTCACAAAACATATCTGATCAATATCGTAATCCACAACACTGTACTGATGCTCGGAAACCAACCGTTCCCGAAAATACGAAATGTAGTACAAAATGAATTACGGAAATCCCGAAATCCCCACTCGAAACCTCGACTGACAATCAGTTAATCAAATCAACCCAAAAACCTCTGGACGATGCTCAGGGCGCGATTACGAGAAAAACGACATTAAAATTATCGAAATCTGAAAAAGTCAACTTTCCGGCCGTTGACCGCCGCCGCCGGCGGCGGCGCGCGGTCAACGGTGGAATTTCTCGGTGAAACTTTCCAGATTTCAAGATCACACCATTTCGAACCACTTTCCCTTCTACCCCGAAGGCCAAATCCAAACGGAAGTCCTCCAATTTACCCAAAATCCGATCGAAAATACACATTCCGGTGACCTATTCGGGTTGCCTCAAAAACTCATCCCTAGCCACAATTATTCACACCACGAGACTCAGAGAGACGAGGGGAGTCGAATACCCCTAATCCCCTCCTCCAAATCTCGCCGGAGCCTAGCTCCCCGTCACCGGCGAAATGTTCATTTCGGCCACTAATGGTTCCACCATAAAACACAACCAATTTCTCTCAAACAAAACACAGACCTACTCGAAATCATGAGAGGAAGGAGACCTTACCCTTCGCTTGGCCGGAGGTGGCCGGAAAACAGGTCGTCGGACGGCAATACTCAAAGAGGAAACTTCCCTCTTCGGTCAAACTGGTCAACTTTCCCGAAATAGTAAGTCAACGATGGTCAACTCAAAACAGTGATTTTACGACAAATTCTCGACTATTCCGCTATTTATACTCGAGCCTCGGGTCGATCGACGGTCCAAAACGAATATACGAAATGATTCGGATAAACACGAAACAAACGGATAAACTCGTCGGAACCCGAAACTTCAAATAATCATAAAATATTCCTCGGTTATCGGAAAAATCTTCCGGAACCGCCCACGAGCTCGAAATCACGTACTTTACAATTTCCGTGAAGATACCCAACTCAAATTCTTGACTGAAAACATAGTCGCGAATCGAATCGACAAATCACACTATATCGTAAAACCGCGACTATAACCAAATCTCGAGAATCGTGCCAAACACACATCTGATTCTGGTTCGGGTCGTCACATCGGACTCCCGAATCTATAGCTGATGGTATCCAGACCTGAGATCAATCTTCGAGAAAATTGAAGCTCCCTTTAGCTGATCGAACAAATCGTCAATCCGTGGGAGTGGAAACTTGTTCTTCACCACAACCTGATTTAACTTCCGATAATCAATGCATAGCCTCATCGAACCATCCTTCTTCCTCACAAACAACACTGGAGCACCCCAAGGTGAAACACTAGGTCGAATGAATCCTTTCTCAATCAATTTCTGAAGTTGACTCTGCAACTCCCTCAACTCTGCTGGTGCCATACGATAGGGTGTCTGCGAAATAGGTCCGGTACCCGGAAGTAACTCGATGGTGACAAGTAGAAGAACCATACTGACACTGACCAGAGTGATGTCTGTGGCAGTTATTGCACAATGGATATTCCCCTGGTGCAGCTGGTGTGCTAAATAAAGGTCGAGGATAACTCGATCCACTGGAACTCCCACTCGACTGCTGCCTCTGCGATCGACTCCTCCTCCATCTATGACTCTGTCTAGCAGTGCTGGTAGGGTATCTTTAAGGTCCACTACCCGAAGATGATGCCGATCTAGAAGTACCTGAACTCAGCCTCTTCAAAGCACCCTGACTAGGTCCACCCACTTCAAATTAAAGCTTCTGAAACCGCATTTGTCTCTCCCTCTCAATGTCTTCACCTCTGAGTGCAGGACTAACAAACTCATCAAAGTTATCTCGAGGCATAGTGGTTAAAGTCCCCTTGATATTCGTATTCAGACCCAACTCAAACCTCCTGCACTTGGTTTCCTCAGATGCCACTATATCACGTGCAAACCGAGACAAACGAGTGAACTTATCTCGATACTCAAGCACTGACATACTTCCCTTCTTCAGATTAGTAAACTCCTCATATCTCCGCTACTGAGTAGCTGGATTGAAATAACGACACATGAACATCTCTTTGAACATCGGCCAAGGAGTATCAATAGGAACTCTGTCTGTACCAACCCACCAAAAGTAGGCATCTGACTCAAACAAACCCACTGCAGCTACTGTTTTCTGTTCAGGAGTAAAACGCAGGTGCTCACAAACACGTTCAACCTGAACCACCCAAGCTTCACACACTTCAGGATGAGGGGAACCAGAGAAAATAGTTGCTCTCACTGTCCTGGCCTTAGCCACTGGGTCAATACGTTCCTCCAAATGTAACACTCACATAAGCAAGTCACACGTACGTTGATCCTCATCAGGATCCCCAGTCCATTTAGCACGGACTCCATGTCGGGGAGGCATCGTAAAGAGAAAATATATTAGTCAAGGAATAGAAAGGATGTAATCATGAAACTTCATACGTTTGAAAGCATACAACACTCTAGAGCATTGATGATTATCCGCCGGCCAGTCGGGTCATCGCTCCGGAAATGTTGTACATTCTCAAATGTCCTTAGTAACACAACTACAAGAGTCTACAGAACCTAAAACCTAATGCTCTGATACCAACTGAAAGGACCCGACTCCGATTTAGTTGCCTAATTTGAAATCAAACCCCTTCGAAAACACGACCTTAAATTTTTTTTACCAAAGTTTACTTTGAAAATACGTGAACCATTATTAGAACCTGCAAAGAAACACACTTCAAATATTCCATAAAAGCCAAACCGTGGGGCTCCGTTCCCCATCCAGATTTCTCAACATTATATATATAATAAATCAAAAGGTTTACGAGAAATCCAGAAACATTCAGGAGTAAACTCAACTGAAAACACAACATAAGTATTCAGAGCGATGCCTATATACATCATATACAACAAGTAGGTTGAACAAGAAACCTACTCGAACTGAAGAGTGATATGAACTCTATGCCTCCACCGTCGACGTGCAACCCCAGAATTCAAACTGCAAACTGCGTAAAGGAAACCGAAAAGCCTAAGGGAAAGGCAAATAAAATCGTTAGAGTGAGTGGACGAAAATAATCATATGCCTTTCACCATTTATATATTCATAAAATAATGCGAGTTCTTAAATAAATGAAGGTCGCCACTCCGGTGAATTTTCCTGCCAGAGTAGCATGTCGGGCGAATCTCTCAAGCCTAGTCGGCATATCAAGCGAATCTCTCAAGCCTGATAAGTGGACTACCGGTGATCAACCGCGTAGCCAATGCATCGATGCTAAATAAATAAATGCCATCACTAATAAAATATACAATACCTTCAAAACGATAAATAATCTAAACATTGTACTGCAAACAAATACTGAAACCAAGAACTCCCCACGATAGTGTAAATAAATGTCCACTCACAGTACAAGCTAGTTCTGAGGTCCGGCGGAAGATCTCTCGCCAAACGCTCGATCACGATCACTCAAATAACAGGGATACGATCAATACATATAGAATCACAAGATACGGAGCTAATACGTCAAGAACCCCTAGTTCTCGAAGAACGTATCGCTCAAAATATCGACGAGGATAACAAAATTCCCAAAATACACCCAAACAACCCTCGTCCCAAAATAAAATACTCAAATCAACTCAAAAACCCGACGACTATGATCGGGACGCGATTACGAGTAAACCTGTATAAAAATCTCCAAAATCCCAAAAAGTCAACCATCGCCGGAGCTCCGCCGTTGACCGCCGCCGCCGGTGACGGCGGGCATCAACAGTGACCAACTCCGGCGTAGAAAGCCCATAACTCATCTTCTCTGCAAGCCCAACATCTTTTGCTTCTACCATCAAAGCCAATTTCAACCATACCGGCCAGAATTGAGCTCGAAACCCTGCCGGATTTGTCCTCTCCGGTCACGACCACGGCGACCACCAAAACTCACCCTTACTCAAATCAAACCACCCAGAACTCATCTAGGGGATGAGGGGAACCTAACCCCCATCATCCGCGACACCACAACTCGCCGGAGCATTACCCTCGACGGCGGCGAAATCCTAAAATTTCATCCAACTCAAACTCCCACAATTCTTAACTAATTCTCAAAAAATCTAGTGTAAACCAATAGAGAATCACGAGAGGATTCTAGCCATACCAAAATTGTGGAAGAAATTTTTGTGTCGGAAGGCGAACCCGAAACGGTCACTATGGTTCTCGATCAACGCGGTCAACAGTGGTCAACGCAGGTCTAACGGCCCAAATGCAACTTTTCGACAATTTTAAGACTATTCCGATATTTATACGTGCGGCCCAAGATGATCAACGGTCCAAAACGAATCGAAATAAAACGGATAAACACGACTAAATCTATTGGCCGGAAATATTCATAACTTATTCCTCATACCTCGAAATAATCCTCCGGAAACTTCCACGAGCTCGAAATCACGTACACTACAACTCTTGTGAATTAACCCATACCAAATTCTTGCCCGATAATTTAGTCGTAAACAAACCCGCCATATCGACTAATTACGACAAACTGCGACTAATCGCGAAACTTGCAAATCAAGCCTGTTAACATACCATTTCCGGTTCGGGTCGTTACATTGTTGAACTGTTAGTGCTTCAAGTTCTGCCAATCTGATTTGTGCATTTTCTCCAGGATTTGTTAGCTGTGTTGCTATTCTTAATGTTAGGAGTTGAACTTCTAAGGATAAAACTGCTTCAGAACCATATACCATATTATATGGAGTGCAACCTGTTGCCGTATGAATCGTCATCTTGTAAGCCCACAATTCCTCAAGTAGTCGTTCATGCCAATCTCGCTTATTATTTGAAACCATCTTCTTCAAAATTTTCCCAAGAACTTTGTTCTGCTTGTCCATTTGTTGTTGGATTCTAACTTGAAGAGAAGGCATGCTGAATGTTGTACTTTTGACACAAGACGATCATGGTTTACACTAGAAATATGAGGCATTATCAGATACGATCTTGGAAGGGACCCCAAAACGATAGATAATATGAGTTCTGATGAAGTTGGCAACATCTTCTACTTTTACAACTTTCAAAGGTATTGCTTCACTCCATTTAGAGAAATAATCAGTCGCGGCCAGTATGTATTAATGTAACTGAGATGACTTGGGAGTTATTGCACCCATAACATTCAAACTCCATGTCTCAAATAGGTATGAAAGAGTTGAAGGATGGCGGGGTAATGGAGGTTGATGTATGAAATCCCTATGTAGCTGAAATTCTTTGCAAGAATAGGCATGATTGGTGGCATCCTATACCATAGTGGGCCAGAAATAACCCATCCTCTTTAATTGTGCTGCATATTTGGGACTGACTTGGTGTGCTCCACATATCTCGGCATGGACTTCATTCAAAGCTTGATTGGCTTCTTCTTTTGACAAACGTCTCAATAGTACTCCATTAAAGGACTTTTTGTATAAGGTATCATTAAGATATGCAAAGTGCATTGCCGTTCGCCTTATGTAAGCTCATTTCTTTAGATCACTTGGTAATTTCTGCGTCTGGAGATACTCGACTATATTTCTTTGTCAGTCTGATTCTCCTTCTTAAATTTCAAGTACTGAAACAAAATAAGTCTCGTCAAAGTCATTCAACCATTCGAGAGCTAAGGGTAGTAGTCGACGTTCTCTGATAGTAATCTGGAGATATCTTTCTTTAGGGAGGGTCAAAGACGCTGCCAATTTAGCGAATGCATCTGCTTTGTTATTCTTTGATCTAGGAATGTGGTTAATATGTATATCTTGAAATTAGGTCAAGAGGTATTTTACCCTCTTATAATATGACACAATATTTTCATTTTTGACAGTATACTCATCATTTATCTGCCTCACAATTACTTGAGAATCACCATAGACTTGGATACACCAGACCTTCATCTCCAATGCCATTTCAAGACCGATAATCAACACTTCGTATTCTGCAAAATTGTTTGAACATATAGTCATAAGAGAGAATGAGTATGGAATTAGTCCTCCAAAGGGTGTGATGAGTATAATTCCTGCCCTTGCCCCTCTTTTCCTAGTTGCTCCGTCGAAATACAGTTGCTAAGTAGATCCTTCAGACAAAAAGAATTGTTCATCTCGTAAGTCATCTGGCAATTCCATTGATTACAGGCTTCTGAAGAGACATTTGCCGTTTGAATTCAAATGCGTAGTGGGGCACATGGCAACTATCGATGATAAGAGAAGGTGAACTGGGTACGGTTGAGATGCGTTTTCTCATGTTGGTCTTTTGTATACAAGGCCTCATTTCTTCTCTCTTGGTAGAATATCTGCATATTTAGAGAAGAGGAGAAATATTACTGAGAGAGAGGCTTCGAGTTTTTCTGGAAAGTTTGTGTGCTACTTCACCGTCAACTATTGATTCCACTGTTCATATGCAGTAAAGGTAATCATATTCAGACTTCAGTTGTATTTTTTTTGTTGATTTTTTTGCTTTGGTATACGTGCTACCATAATCTGGGTAGATTAGGCAATAATAGCCGGAATCTGGGTAGAGGGAGCAGTTATCGCCTGAATCTGGGGGATTGAGTAGTAATCTCCAGAATCTAGGTAGCTTCTTGTTGCTCTTGATGTTGATTGGGGAGTGGAAGCTGGGGATAAGTGGGTTCATAAGGGCAGAGCAACGAGATGCTGATTATGTCGTTTCTTATGCTAGGTCGGTCGCTCTTGCACTATGAACCTATCGTCACCTATAGAGCTGCCTAGTGATGAGTCGTCCTTTAGGATTGTGGATGGGGGGAGGCGTCGCCTCAAAGAACGCGTTCACATGAGTGAGTTTTCGCAGGAGTTGGGGATACACTTATCCTCCTTTAGCATTTGTCAGATGTTCGATTCTTTTAGCGATTCTGAGTTGAGTACAGGGAGGGCAATCTTAAGTATTGAGCCACTTAACAGTGTGTTTCCTGACACTCAATCCCTTTTATTGATTGCAGTGTCCAAGATGGGTTCAACTAATAAAGATGGAGTTGGGGCGTCAGTTACCATGGAGCGGCAACAGAGTTGGGCGACAGCATCTACTACGTATGGTCGCGGGAAGAAGAATCAGAAGGGCTAGAAGGGTTAAGGAAGGAAACAACTGGGCGCCCGGGTTGTGAAATATTTTTGGAAGCAACCGGTGCAGGAGCCAGAGGAATCCATGACTGCGACTCAAGTAGAGAAACTATATGAGTTTTATGATATCTCAGAGTCGATGATTTTGAGACTGCTAGGTGAGGGAGAGAGCTTTATGGATCTGCCAGTCAGGTGTACTTATGGACGGGAGTGACATCTGAAGAATGCGATCAATTATACCTTACATCCTTTTATTCAATTTACCCTAGCACATTCAACATTTCATTGGGGAAGTGCGGTCCCAAGTTGGTGAGGATGTTAATTATCTTCTACAACATGTTTAAGATGTCTAGGCAAGAGCAATCGATGATGGCAGAGTTGACCACGTTCTGGTCTGTGGCCTATGTTGACCGTGAATGGGATAAGGGGACCATCACGGTCGTATCCATACCGAAGAAAAATAAGTGGTGGTTGAGTGAAGTGGAAAACTGATCTAGTGTTTGGAGGCATAAGACGTTCTTAGTAGGAGGCAATTAAGAATTAGGCAACCGTGAGGATGCGGGAGGGTTACTTAGGATGCCGACCACGTTCCAACCCTTAGGTTTGAATTGTTGTGGAGTGTTTGTAGCAGTTTGGTTGGGGTGTTCATTCTTTGTTTGACCGTGTTGTCTTCTATTTGTAGTGAACTACCGCTTTCATTTGATCGTGTTAGAACAACTTTGCCTCAATCCCTTTTGTTTCACATGGGAGGCAAGATGTGCATGTAGGAACTACTGGGCTTGGTTCCATCACGAGGTGAATGACCTAACCAGGATTTTCAGGCGCCCTAGTAAGTGTCATTGCTTTGTGGTTTTTCTTTTGTGCCTGTTTGATATAAGTTGGAGAGAAAAGTTTAATGTTTTATACTTTTTGTTTGTTGTAGCTGAAGTGACCATGCCAGGTACCAAAGAAAAGATGAGCAAGTCAGCGGCCTATCTCAATGATCTGCTTAAGTGGGCCGCAGAGTCCAGGAGAGTGGTGGAGCTGGGGAACATGGAGTTCCAGGAAGGGAAGGATGGCGGTCCTAAAATGACTATCGCTACCCTAGGCGTTGGGGAAGTCAATCCACAAGAGGTCGTGGTGATCCATGATGCTGAGGAAGAGGAGGACGCTCATGTAGAGCGCAATATTGGTGGGAAGGTGACGTGGAAGCGGCCAGAAGTGAATAAGCCGAAGAAGAGGAAGGAGAGGCAGAAGGAGAAGACTGGTGCGGTCGAGGGGGAGAGGCCCTAAAAAAAAGGTCCAGGTGACCGCGGCTAGGCAGAACGTGTGACGACCCGAACCAGAATCAGAGGTGCATTTGGCACGATTCTCGAGATTTGGTTTAGTCGCAGTTTTGCGATATTATTGTGGGTTACCGATTCGATTCGCGACTTGGTTTTAGGTCGAGAATTTGGATTGAGTGTCTTCACGGAAATGGTAGAGTTCGTGATTTCGAGCTCGTGGGCGGTTTCGGAAGATTTTTCCGATAGCCGAGGAATATTTTATGATTATTTGAAGTTTCGGGTTTCGACGAGTTTATCCGATTGTTTCGAGCTTATCCAAATCGTTCCGTATTTTCATTTTGGACCGTTGATTGACCCGAGGGACGAGTATAAATATCGAAAAGTTGCGAAATAGTCGCAAAAACACGGAATTGCTTTGACTTTCCCGTTTTGGAAAGTTGACCAGCTTGACCGATTAAGGAAGTTTCCCAAACGGGAAGTTGTTTTCCGGCGACCGGATTCCGGCCACCTTGGGCTTCGAGGAAGGTATGGCTAGGTTCCTTGTTCAATTTCGAGTTGTTTGGTATATGTGTTGATGAGAATAGATGAGTTTTTATGGGAACCCGAATTGGGTAACCTTGCCGGAAATCGGCCTTAACGGTGGAGGACTTTCCGGTGGGTGTTGGAGGCCGAGGGGTGAGGGCTTCACCTCGCCTTGCCCCAAGGAAGCTTCCTATGTGTTTGGTTTGGTGTTTGGTGGAGGTTTGCTTGAAACCCGATTGGGTTTTCCGGCAAGGATTTTGGCTCGGTTTTGCACGTTTTTGGAGGGGTTGCGCTTGGAATTGGACTTTGGGGTAAAAGGGAATCTTGCTCGCCTTGTCGAGACCTTGAAAACTGGAGAAGTTGGCCGTGAAATTCCACCGTTGACGGCGCGCCGGCGGCGGCGGCGGCGGTCAACGGCCGGAAAAGTTAATTTTCAGATTTCGATGTAATTAGTGTTATTTTTCTCGTAATCACGCCCTGATTATCGTACGGAGGTTTTCGAGTTGATTTGGTTAGCCGATTTTCAGTCGAGGTTTCGAGTGGGGATTTCGGGATTTCCGTAATTCATTTTGCACTGCATTTCGTATTTCCGGGAACAGTTGGTTTCTGTGCATCAGTACAGTGTTGTGGATTACGATATTGATCAGTTGTGTTTATATATATATATATTCAGGAGATCGAGATCTGGATCGTGATCGTGCTTCAGGCGAGGGATCTTCCGCCGGACCACGAGTATAGCGGACATTATGCTTATGAGCATATGTTTTTTATATGAGCATATGCTTATGAGGGATTTCGTGACCGTGTTTCGAGAGTCTGTGAGTGGACATTTCTTTTCACGGAAACCTTGCGAGTCTTTTATATGATTTTCGATGTTGATCATGTTTTCGAGGTTGTGATTATTATGAGCATATGTTTTACGATTATACGATTATGCTTATACGGATATACGTATACAGGTATACATGCATTTATATGCTGATTATTGCATTTGCATCGAAATGTTTATGATTTGGTTTACACAGAGTACAGTCGTAGTTTATGTGGTTGTATCGATACACACGCATCCCGGCTGATCCCCGAGGATGCCTACCAGGGGGGATCTGTACCTTGTGCCGATGTAGTTCCGGGTGGGTACAGATGTCTGTTTCTTGTGCCGATGTAGTTCCGGGTGGAAACAGATACCCTGACCTGAGGCCTTTCTGGCTCGAATCACGTGTGGGTCTGGGATCCCGTGATTCGGACTGTACTAGCACGGTGTGTATCCATGAGCGACCCCGTGGGATTTTTACTTGCATGCTCAGTACACTGGAGGAGTATGAGTTTTACCTCGTGTACTTGTTATTTTTATTTACCTGGACTCGCATATGTTATTTTAAACATATATATTAACTGGTGAAAGACATTTATTTTCGTCGACTCACTCTAACGTGTTTATTGTCTATCCCTGGGCTTTTCGGTTTCCGTGCCCAGTTTGCAGTTCAGGTTTGGTGTTTTCACGTCGCGATTTGGAGGCTAGTGATCAGAGTTACCTGTGTTTTTCCAGTAGGTTCTTGTTTAGCCTACTGATGTACATATTGTATATGTTATACTTTAGAGGTCGCTCAAATACATTCTGATACATGTTGTGCGGATTTCCACAGATATACATATATACATAGTACAGTACTTACTGTTGTTGATTATATTGATGTTGAGAAATCCGGATGGGATTGGTGCCCACGGTTTGCTTTTCGTGGCATAGGACGAAGTGTTAATTTCCGCGTGCAGGTTATGGTAATTCAACGTTAGTAACGAAACTCTGCCCAAATTTTGAAAAATTTTTATTGGTTCGTATTTTCGAAAGGGTTTGATTCTGGTTTAGGTAACTAAATCGGGATTGGGTTCTTTCAGCTTGGTATCAGAGCATTAGGTTGTCAGATTCTGTAGACTCTTGTAGTTGTGATGCTTAGGGTATTTGAGTTGATACAGCATGACTGGAGTGATGACCCGACTGGCCAGCGGTACTCATCAAAACTTCGGGTGTTGTGTGTCCTCAAATATCTGCGGTTTCATGATTACGTTCTTTCTGCTTGTACCTAATGCTTGTCTTGTATCAGTAGGATGCCTCCTCGATGTGGTCCCCGTGTTGATCGGGATGATGATCCTGATGAGGATCGCCGAACGCGCGACTTGCTGATGCGAGTGCTGCGTTTGGAGGAGCGTTTTGACCCTGTGGTCAAGGCTCGCACTGCGGGTGCTACTGTGTTTTCAGGTTCAGTTGAGTCAGAGATATGCGAGGCATGGTTGGTTCAGGTTGAGTGTGTTTACGAGCGTCTGCAGTATATTCCTGAGCAGATGTCAGTAGCCGCAGTTGGTTTACTTGAGGGTGATGCATACTTTTGGTGGGTTAGCACCGACAGGGTTCCGGTTGATACTCCGTGGACAGTGTTCCATGATTTGTTTATGCGGAGGTACTTCAATCAGGCTACCCAACAGCGCAAGTATGAGGAGTTTACGAACTTGAGGCAGGGCAATTTGTCTGTACTTGAGTATCGGGATCGGTTTACCCGTTTGTCTCGTTTTGCGCGGGATATGGTGGCTACAGAGGAAGCCAAGTGTCGCAGGTTTGAGCTGGGATAGAATCTGAGCATTAAGGTGACACTGACTACGATGCCTCAGAACAACTTTGATGAGTCTGTTAGTGCTGCACTCCGAGGCGAGGATATAGAGCGAGAGAGACAGCAGAGGTTCCAACCGAGGCGATTTGAGGAAGGTGGAAGAGTCAGGGGCCTTCGAAGAGGCAGAGTTCTGATACTTTCGGTTCAGCTTCGTCCTCAGGCGGTGGATCATATCGACCACCAGCCAGTGCATCGAGACAGAGGCAGAGGTGGAGGAGAGATAGACCGCAGCGACCACAGACTAGTGCAGGATCCAGCGGTTCCAGTTATCCTCGACGTACTGGTGGTTCATTTGCTGCACCGAGTGAGTACCCATTGTGTAGCCTCTGCAACAGATATCATTATGGTTCTTGTCAGCGAGGCCCTGTCACTTGTTATCGTTGTGGCCAGGTGGGTCACTTTTTGAGGGAGTGTCCTCAGTTGGCTGGAGCAGATGGTCAGGCAGCTCAGGGTTCCGGAGTTGAGCGAGGTGCCACTACGGGAGCTCGACCAGCACAGTTTGCAGGCCAGGGCAGGCAGCAGGGTCAGGCTCAGCGAGGACGACCGGCCGGACAGGCGAGGGTTCATGCTATGACTCTACGTGAGGGCAGAGCATCACCGGAGGTCGTTATCGGTACGTTACATGTCTTTGGTATTCCTGTAGTTGCATTGTTAGATCCAGGTGCCACACATTCATTCATATCATATAGACTGTCATCATTAGCTTCGGTACCTGCATCTCCACTTCCGGGGTTGTGGAGAGTGTTGTATCCGTCAGGTGAGGTTGTGAGCATCGGTTGGGTTTACCGGGATTGTGAGGTGTTTGTTGATGGTCATGGTTTAGCCGCTGATTTGTTGTTGCTTGATATTGTAGATTTTGATCTGATCTTGGGTATGGACTTCTTGGAGTCACATTGGGCCATGTTTGACTGCCACAGGAAGGAGGTCGCGTTTCGACGACCAGGGTTACCCGAGATACTGTTTCGTGGCGAGAAGAACACTTCCCTACCGTGTTTGATTTCTGCGATGAGGGCGAATCGGTTGATGAAGAAGGGTTGTGTTGCTTACTTAGCCCATGTTGTGGACACTACAGCTGCAGTGCCGGACCTTGGCAGTATCGAGGTTGTGTCTGAGTTTCCGGATGTGTTTCCAGCGGAGTTACCTGGTATACCTCCTGTGCGGGAGATTGACTTTACTATTGAGTTGTTGCCGGGTACTGGACCGATTTCCCAGACATCGTACCGGATGGCGCCTGCGGAGTTGAGGGAGTTGCAGATTCAGCTCCAGGAATTGCTAGAGAAGGGATTCATTCGACCGAGTGTTTCTCCGTGGGGTGCTCCAGTGTTGTTCGTACGAAAGAAGGATGGGTCCATGCGTTTGTGCATCGACTATCGGAAGCTGAATCAGGTTACAGTGAGGAACAAGTATCCGTTGCCGCGAATTGACGACTTGTTCGATCAGCTGAAGGGAGCGTCAGTCTTTTCGAAGATTGATCTTCGATCCGGATATCACCAGTTGAGGATCCGAGATTCAGACGTAGCTAGAACAGCTTTCAGGACACGGTATGGGCATTATGAGTTTTTGGTTATGCCGTTTGGGTTGACCAATGCCCCCGCAGCTTTCATGGACTTGATGAATCGGGTGTTTCGACGATTCCTGGACAAGTTCGTGATAGTATTCATTGATGATATTTTGATATACTCGAGGAGTGTGGGTCAGCACAAGAAGCACTTGCGAGCGGTGTTGCGGACTTTGCGGGACCATCAGCTGTTCGCGAAGTTTAGCAAGTGTGAGTTCTGGTTGGATAGTGTGAAGTTTTTGGGCCACGTGATTTCGGCCGAGGGAGTTAGTGTTGATCCTGACAAGATTGAGGTCGTGCTGAATTGGAGTCGACCCACTACTGTACCGGAGATCCGGAGTTTCTTGGGGTTAGCAGGCTATTATCGACGGTTTGTACAGGATTTCTCCCGGATAGCTACACCACTGACCAGATTGACGAAGAAGGGCGTCAAGTTTGAGTGGTCTGATGCGTGCGAGGAGAGTTATTTGCTCCTGAAGGAGAGATTGACTACTGCACCGGTTCTGACGTTGCCAGATGACAGTGGTGAGTTTGTTGTGTATAGCGCGCGTCGAAGTTGGGCCTTGGCTGTGTGTTGATGCAGCATGGTAGAGTTGTGGCGTACGGTTCCAGACAGCTGAAACCGCACGAGGTCAACTATCCGACGCATGATTTGGAGTTAGCCGCTATCGTGTTAGCGTTGAAGAGTTGGAGACATTACCTGTATGGTGCTCAGTGTAAGATTTTCACTGATCACAAGAGTCTCACTTACTTGCAGACGCAGCCGGAACTGAACATGAGGCAGCGCCGATGGATGGAGTTGATCAACGATTACGATTGCACTTTCGAGTATCATCCAGGGAAGGCCAATGTTGTGGCAGATGCACTTAGCCGGAAATCCGGAGCCTCGTTGTTTCATATGTGTGTGGCCCGAGTGTCGATGTTAGCCGAGCTTCGGGCTACGGGTGCTGTGTTTGGTTATGATGATGATGGCGCTTTGTTGGCCAGCTTTAAGGTTCGACCAGTGTTGGTTGATCAGGTGCGGGAGGCACAGGATTCAGATCCTTACCTGTTAGGCAAGAAGACCATGATTCGGAATGGTGTGCCTACAGAGTTCCGATTGAGCGATGACGGTACATTGTTGTTCAGAGGTAGGCTATGTGTGCCCCGAGACGAGGACTTGAAGAAGGAGATTATGGATGAGGCCCACAGTTCAGCGTATGCGATGCATCCCGGGGGTACGAAGATGTTTCGTACACTTCGAGCGTACTATTGGTGGCGCAACATGAAGCGGGAGATTGCCGCGTACGTGAGTCAGTGTTTGATTTGTCAGCAGGTGAAGGCGGAGAGGCAGAAACCTGCAGGGAAACTACAGCCACTTGAGATTCCGGTTTGGAAGTGGGAGCAAATTACGATGGATTTCGTCTATCAGTTGCCACGTATAGATGAGTTTTTATGGGAACCCAAATTGGGTAACCTTGCCGGAAATCGGCCTTAACGGTGGAGGACTTTCCGGTGGGTGTTGGAGGCCGAGGGGTGAGGGCTTCACCTCGCCTTGCCCCAAGGAAGCTTCCTATGTGTTTGGTTTGGTGTTTGGTGGAGGTTTGCTTGAAACCCGATTGGGTTTTCCGGCAAGGATTTTGGCTCGGTTTTGCACGTTTTTGGAGGGGTTGCGCTTGGAATTGGACTTTGGGGTAAAAGGGAATCTTGCTCGCCTTGTCGAGACCTTGAAAACTGGAGAAGTTGGCCGTGAAATTCCACTGTTGACGGCGCGCCGGCGGCGGCGGCGGCGGTCAACGGCGGTCAACGGCCGGAAAAAGTCAATTTTCAGATTTCGATGTAATTAGTGTTATTTTTCTCGTAATCACGCCCTGATTATCGTACGGAGGTTTTCGAGTTGATTTGGTTAGCCGATTTTCGGTCGTGGTTTCGAGTGGGGATTTCGGGATTTCCGTAATTCATTTTGCACTGCATTTCGTATTTCCGGGAACAGTTGGTTTCCGTGCATCAGTACAGTGTTGTGGATTACGATATTGATCAGTTGTGTTTATATATATATATTCAGGAGATCGAGATCTGGATCGTGATCGTGCTTCAAGCGAGGGATCTTCCGCCGGACCACGAGTATAGCGCGTGTGCGCGTTTCGAGAGTCTGTGAGTGGACATTTCTTTTCACGGAAACCTAGCGAGTCTTTTATATGATTTTCGATGTTGAGCATGTTTTCGAGGTTGTGATTATTATGAGCATATGTTTTACGATTATACGATTATGCTTATACGGATATACGTATACAGGTATACATGCATTTATATGCTGATTATTGCATTTGCATCGAAATGTTTATGATTTGGTTTACACAGAGTACAGTCGTAGTTTATGTGGTTGTATCGATACACACGCATCCCGGCTGATCCCCGAGGATGCCTACCAGGGGGGATCTGTACCTTGTGCCGATGTAGTTCCGGGTGGAAACAGATACCCTGACCTGCGGCCTTTCTAGCTCGAATCACGTGTGGGTCTGGGATCCCGTGATTCGGACTGTACTAGCACGGTGTGTGTCCATGAGCGACCCCGTGGGATTTTTACTTGCATGCTCAGTACACTGGAGGAGTATGAGTTTTACCTCGTGTACTTGTTATTTTTATTTACCTGGACTCGCATATGTTATTTTAAACATATATATTAACTGGTGAAAGACATTTATTTTCGTCCACTCACTCTAACGTGTTTATTGTCTTTCCCCTGGGCTTTTCGGTTTCCGTGCCCAGTTTGCAGTTCAGGTTTGGTGTTTTCACGTCGCGATTTGGAGGCTAGTGATCAGAGTTACCTGTGTTTTTCCAGTAGGTTCTTGTTTCGCCTACTGATGTACATATTGTATATGTTATACTTTAGAGGTCGCTCTGATACATTCCGATACATGTTGTGCGGATTTCCACAGATATACATATATACATAGTACAGTACTTACTGTTGTTGATTATATTGATGTCGAGAAATCCGGATGGGATTGGTGCCCACGGTTTGCTTTTCGTGGCATAGGACGAAGTGTTAATTTCCGCGTGCAGGTTATGGTAATTCAACGTTAGTAACGAAACTCTGCCCAAATTTTGAAAAAATTTTGTTGGTTCGTATTTTCGAAAGGGTTTGATTCTTGTTTAGGTAACTAAATCGGGATTGGGTTCTTTCAGAACGTCCTGCCTAAGAGACTTGGGGGTAAATATGTTGGAGTTGTGCGGGCCGTGCTGGGTGGTGAGGAGGAAGAGTTGTGCTCTAATGATGAACCAGATGAACCAAATGTAGAGCACTATGAACCGTAGTCTGAGCCACAAAAAGGACTGAAGACGAGTGTTGATTCTGACGACCGCACTCCCGAGCGAAATTTCTATGTTGAGGCGCAAAGTATGGAGTGTGCGTCGGTGGGGACAACGTACAGCAAAACGTTGAAAGTGTAATTGTTTGCCCCCCATCCCCCCATGCTAGTTGAGAAAGAAATCATATTGGAGCGGGTGGAGGTGGAGATGACTGATCGCCCTTCCTTTGCAGATGCTGAAGCAGTGCTTGAAGAGTTGTCTCGTGCAAAGATACTACGTAGAGGAGACAAGGGATGAGCATCCTCTGGAAGTGATTGTGGCGGCTCAGTCATCTACTTCGGTTGAGGAAGGGTTGAGGGAGGGGGATGGTCGCGAGGTAGCGTTGTCACAGGGGATGCAACACAAACAACCTGTGGTACAACCTGAGGTAGCGTTGTCACAGGGGATGAGCCAATTTTGAATGTTCGGGTGGCGAGCTTAGCCACTCGAGGATCGGCCATTGTCGAGCGTCCGCCGAGTGGGTCATCTGAGCCATACGTTGATGCCCGGGCAACCGCGAGGTGTGCCGACCTATTTCATGGGCACGCCCAAAATATTGTGACCGAAGATGTTATGAAGAGGCTTCAGACAAGGATGTTAGAGCGTATCATCAAGGATCGCTGGTCGACCTTGATTGGGGAGTTGTTTCGAGTGACCGCGGATCAGTACCAGCAATGGTTAATGGATCCTGAACCTCATCCACTGAGTGAGATGTCCGCGTTGCGGGTGGAGCTAGAGGAGCTAAAAATTGTCCGCGACAAGCTGGAGAAGGCTGTAACGACCACCCAAGCCAACTTCAAGAGGGTTATGACGGTCTGAGAAGTGGAAGGTGGAGGCTCAACTGTCGCAGGGGAAGCTGGAGAAGTTGAGCAAGCTAAACGCTGAGTTGAGATCGAAGAAGGAGCAGTTGAAGGCTTTGGTGAAGGATTGCGACGATGCACTGGTTCTGCTAAGGGCTGAGAAGAAGTTCCTAAAGTATGAATGCAACCGTTTGAGGAACGTGTTTTGCCAGTGCAAAGCGGGAGCTCACTGATGTCAAGAGTGCTCGAGATTTGGCTCAGACGTCTACGAAGCTCGTGAAGAACGAGGTGGAAACGCTGAAGTATGACAGTGAAACTCATGAGCAGCACTTGCAAAGGATGGAGAAGGAACTCGATAGAGTTCGAGGGCAAGCCATGAGTGAAGACCTCAAGCGACGTCTGAGGGAGGAAGCGGTGACCTCATATAAGAAGTTACTAACCTTCTAGTCGGAGCTGCAGATGGCGGTTAACTTCTATACGAAGTCGACAGCGTTTGAAGTTGAGTTGGCAGGGGCGATCGAGGCCTACAAACGCTCCCCCGCGTTTGATGTTGAGATGAGTGGGGCAGTCTGTAAGTATTAGCGGGTCTCAACATTTCAGGTGGAGATGGATAAGGCAGTCGATGCCTATACGCGGTCGCTCGCTTTTTGACATGCCCAAACTAACTACTAAATTAACCACTTAGAAATTAGAAAAGACATAACAATTAAACCCTTTGTTGTAGATGTAGCATTGGTAAATAGGGTATCATTCTTAACTGAGGATTAAGGGTGCATGCATGACTACGCTATGGTTTAATGGGGAAAGTTTATAGGTTAGTTTTATAATCTATGAATTTAAACAAATAATGGCCAGCAAATAGATTTAGAACCCTAGATTCTAAAATGCTTCACTCATAGACAGGTAGAAACAACTAAAGAACATAAAATCCTATACATGCTTACTAGACTGAAAATAAACACTAACTAATATATTTACATGTGATCATCTCATCTCTCACCTTATCTCTTTATAACCTAAACATATTATATGCAACTTATTTAAATTCTAAGTATTTACTACGTTTTCCATGCCTTTTTTCAAATAACAGTGTTTTTGAACCAAGATTGCTCGAATTCTAGACATATCAGAACCTAAACCAAGATTACTCGAATTTAAGTTAAGCATTAAGAATAGAAAATACATGCATAGCAAAGAACTTAGATTCGAAATAAATTACAAAAATATGCTAGAATTACATAACCAGCAACTCTTCTTTAAACTCTTCCTTAAAAATCAATTGTTCATACAAAAAGAAAATAGAAGGTGACATGTTACACTTTTTGTGTCGTGATTGCAGTCGCAAATCATGTAGATGGCCTTCTAGTGGAATGAGAGAAACCCTCGGATTGCCTAAGGTACTCTAATGGTGGATGGTGTTTGTTGGAGTGTGGAGGATTTCGGCTCTTTGATGAATTCTTGAGTTTGGAGGAGACAAAGTGTTTATGGACAGGGATTTGGCTTCTTGAATGAGTGATGATACATAAGAGACGTGACCCTTTCTTATATAGAGATTTGAAACCTTGTCATATGTGAATAAGGATTTCCAACCCGGTTCTTGATTGCTTCTGGCACAGTTTCACCAAAACAGAGATTCCGAGAATTCTAGAGCTCCAAATCAGGTGATTCTTGATCTCAAATTGAAGAGAACGTCAAGATATTTTTAATGATATATCATTTACATTTTTCTGAGTTCGGAATCGTTCTGGGTGATCCAATGAAGTTCTAGGTCGAATTTTGATTTTCTGCCTTGCCCACTAAGTAACTTGAGAAATCCATATTTGCTTTGTCTTCTTGGCCTCCAAGTTATTCTCTAACCGTATTGCACATGTGGGCTTCACTATTGGGCTTTATTTAGGCCGGCCTTGATCTCCTTTAATGGGCCTCACGAATTGCTTAATGGGCTGGCCCATCTCCGATGGTCCAAAACACAAAATTCCCCCTTAGTGCGTTTTTCACCTCTTTTCTCCTACTTTCTTCATCTCCTTTGTTAATAACCTAAAAACAACAAAAATAAGTAAAACTAAAGAATACTAAGGTAAAAAAAAGCTAAATACAAGGAGAAACACGTTAAGAATCAAACATAAAATGCGTATATCACTTTTGTGGTCAAGAAAGCGAAGGCAGTGGAGGACTACAAGAAGTCCCTAGCATTCGAAGCTGAGCAGGTTAGGGCGGTCGACGCTTTCAAACAGTCCCCCATGTTTCAGGATGAGCAAACGAAGGCAGTTGAGGCCTGTTAGGACCATAATTATGTGTCCATTACGCTCCTAACGTTATGCTTATAACTTGTTTTCCATGAATAAAGCATTGTTCTTATGACGTTTCCTGTTCTTGCTAGGAAATGTGGGTTTAGCTTGAAAATGCATTAAATATGGAGAATTAGATACTTATTGGAGAAGACGTATACATTTTTGAGGTCACGAGAGAATTTGAAGCAACTTTGGGAAAATGACGAAATAGTCTCACTGGAAGTCGTCGGAAGTTGCCCGGAAGTCCCCAAAATTCGCCATAACCCTCTGGTCCACCCTTGCCGGCCCAAACACATGGATTCCAGCCCAATGGAGGCCCAATCAACCCATTTGTGCTTACCAATCTGATTAAGAGAAAGATAAGAAGTTTGACTACATGATGTAACCTAATTAGGACTTTAACCTTACAAAGCCTAAATAAGTGGATCATGGTCCCTCTAATTAAAAGCTAACCTTTAGATCTTCAATCTCACTATTTAATATCATTCAAGGGTGCAAATTAGCCTTCCTATTCAGCCCAAATTCGAGCTCCCCTCTGGGTACACACACCACACATCATTTTACTCATTTTCCATGTTTTGAGCTCTTTTTCTCTCTAGTTTTCTCTATAGCTTCTCTCTAGGGTTCTTTGTTGAGTTCTCTAGAGAGAAGCTAGATTTATCTTTCAATCTTCCTCCCTTTCTCCCTCTACAAAATTAAAGACACTTTGGAGCAAAGAAGGTGAAGTTAGAAGCACAAGGGTGGACTTGAAGAAGCTTGGTTTGCTTTGGGAAGATTCCTTGGTTATTTATTCATCCTATATACTCTATTGATGTATTTAAACTTGATTTTAGTTATGTGTAGTGAGTAGTTTTATTTGAGAGGCTAGGGTTAGAACCCTAGCCATGTGATGACACTACCACATTTACTACTATTGCCGGCGACTTTAACCTTTCTTTTTAAGTCGCCGGTAATACTCACGCCGGAAATTTGGCGCCGGTGAAAGTATTACCGGCGACTTCTTTTTAAAGTCACCGGTAATGCTTAAGGACATCACCGGCGACTCAAGTCGCCGGCAATACTTAAGGACATCACCGGCGACTTTGGTCCAAGTCGCCGGCAATACCCGAAGAAATTTGTCAAAAAAAAGCCAGTTCTGGATTGGGCCCAATTCCAGAACCTGCACTGAAAAACAGAAACCGTACGAATACAAGTTCAACAGTACACACATAATTGTCCAATGTATAGTACAAACAACAACAATACGTAAGTAAACTACAACTACACGTCAGGGTCGAGGAAATCCATGTGGACGTAATCATTTGAACTCCGGTGGCTACCCTGGTCTTGCTGTGGTGGTGACTGCTGCGATGGTGGATCAGTGTGGAACACAGGGACCGGGGGAGGTGTGGGGAGCGGTTGTTCGGTAGTCTGGCATGCGTACATCGTCTGCATCCATGTGAACATTTGTGTCTGCTGCTGGACCATCATTCGGTGTTGCTCGGCCATCACCCGGTACTCGGCATCTCTAACTGCCTGCTGCTCGGCCAATTGCCGCATCTCCTCCATCTGCCTCCTTTGCTCCTCCATCTCTCTCTGCGTCCTCAGAAGCTCCGCTGCTAGGTTAGAGTTCCTAGAAGTTGAAGTTCTTGACCCAGTGGAGTATTCCGAAGTGTTCTTCAATACTCCTTCGCCCACTGAGCCCATTCCCCTGCAGTAGTAGGTATTCTTTCCAGTCCCGCACGCTTTTGCTATGATCTTAGCCGCTATAGGGTAATCAAGCAGATCGATCTGAGAGGCATACTGGGTCACTTCTTCCTCCGACCAGTCAGGATGGTTGTTTCGAGCTATATTCATGGTGACTTCTGTGATCGCCTCCTCTACTCTCGCCTAATTGAAAAGCGAATATGAATAACATATTATTAAACAAAATAAATTAATAGAGAAAAATAGTTTTATTAACACATGCATATGTGAAGTACAAAATAATGAGGCTAAAGACCGCTTCTTTAGGGCACTGCGGATAGAACTTCTGAGGAATAAACACCGACGGGTTGACTTATTGTTGTTGCTGCGCCTTACTCGACCAACCCAAATAGTTGAGTAAACCTGCATGATGGGCCTTGGTGTTTTTCAATCTGTTCTCCTTGTTCGTCTTGGAAATCGCCTTGTTTGATAAACATATGTAAAAAAATTAGTAACTAACTATTTCAATGTGATACGATACATTAGGGTTGTAAAATATATTCAGGATGCATACCTTCGCTTTGGGGTGCTCGAAGTGGGCTACTAGCCACAGCCACTCGTACTCCCTAAACCGCAATTCGCTAGGGGTAGAACCTCGGCCTAGCTCCTTGTACTGTGTGTAATGTTTTGAAAGTTCGTTCTTCCACTCTTTATACCTATATTAACACCAGAAAAAAAAAGTTAGAGATATTAAAACACTTGATAAACAAAAATCTAACTCGATATATACTCGAATAAATGATCTACGCATTTTATGCTTGATTATTAATCACTTTCTCTCTATATTTATCTTTGTTTTGTGCTTAGTAAATATGTTTTTAACTTACTTTATGTTTGTAGGTAGAAATAAAGGAGGAATCCGTAAAGGAGGCAGAAATGAGCTCAAAACCTACTAAGGAGGAAGTTCCTAAAATGAGGAGGAAAGATGAAGAAGAATGGGCCACGATTTATAAAGAATGGATCAAAGATCACTAAGATGGGTCAAGACCATGCTCATATGTCCAAGAAGGTCCAAGATCATGTCAAGAGTCGCCCACAAAGAAGCCCAAAAGAAGAAAATGGATCAAAAGCTAGAAATCAGGAAATCTGCCTGTGCAGATCAGCCCACTTCAACGGGCCACCAAAATTAATTGAAAACGAATTTGGACACATGTGAGGCATTTTTAGAAAGATATGGAAGTCTAGTTTCCAACCCCACTGGAATCATGCCGTTAAAATGTGTAAATATTCAGAAATCCCGGATTTAGTAGGTACAGGTCATTCTGCGTAACAGCCAACTTTAAATGGGCAGTGAAGGCGCGTTAGGAGGAATTATGGCACAATTAATACATAGCTGGAAAGCCCTGGAAGTCTATTTTCTAGTGCCGAAAGAATCACGCCGTTTGAAGTTGTAAAACGTCCGAAACGTAGCTTTTAAATACAGAAGGGTCAGATTTGGCAGCTTTCAGAAGGTGGGAAGTTTCCTAATCTTCTTCTATATAAAGGGAAGCTCGACTCTTTCAAGGGGGATCACACATTTAGAGGGCCGAACCCCTGTCTCTACATCACCTCCTCTCACACTTAGCCAAGAGAATTCTCAAGAAACCGAAACACCATCTCCACCACCTTCCAAATAAACCTACCTTCACCCGCGGCCTCTCTTGCTCGATTTGGCTTTGAGTTCGTGCGACTTCATCAACCATCAAGGAGCTGCTACACATGGAGATTGCGGAGCGAATATCCCTCGGATCAAAAAGTGTAACAATGTCTTGTAATTTGTTTCGGTTTTGTAAGGAATTTTCCAAACTTTGTGTAGTGAGATTATGTTTTGTTGTAAGATGTTTATTTTCAGATTTGTTTGAAACCTTCCATGTGTTCATAGCCTTAGGTTCGAATATGCATGCTAGTATACCAACACTTAATGCGTTAGAGCTTGTTAGGATGATACTCGAATATCCAGTTCACCCTCGCATGTTTTAATGAACTAATTAAAGATAAAATTGGACTTAGGTGGTTAACTCGATTTGGTTGCTCCCTACTTTCGATGTATACATGTGCGTATGTTTTAACTTGAGCTATGAATTTCGTTGGGATCAAATAAGGATGAGGTAAACGGCTAGGTTGAATAAATGTGATGATCACTTGTAAATAATAGAATTAGGGTTTTTCGGTGTAGAAACATGTTTAGGGTTATGTGTTCTTGATTGTTTGCTTGTCTATGAGTTTAAACATGTTAGAACTTGTGATTTCTTGATGTGTTTCTAACCATTTTTCTTGTTTAATTTCGTAGATTATAGAAAACAAACTAACTTTGCACCCCCTATATAACCTAGCATAGTTATGCATGCACCCTCAATCCCCGGTTAAGAACGATCCCTACTTATCAATGCTACATCAACAAAGAAGGGTTTTAATTGTATTCGTGTTTGATTAAGTGTTTAATTAAATGCTTGAAAAGATGTGAATCAATTTTGGCGCCGTTGCCGGGGATTGAAAAGAATTGTGTGATTATGCTTGTACATTATGTTAATAGTTTTCTGTTTTTCGGAGATGTGTACTGCCCGATTTTGTGCAAATTATTTTACATAGCTAGAGGACTCAAACAAATCTGAAATTTTGCAGGAATGTTTGGTTTTGTGTCTAGTTGGTGCCTGAAAAATTTCAGCCCAGTCGACCGAGCCAATAATTCTAAAAAAATTCGACAAGCTGCTGTGCTCATGTTTGGCAGAATCTGGAATTGCATGTGTTTTTTTTGTAAAGTTGTGAAATTTTGTTCATATATACTTGTAAATTTTCGAGATTTATACTAACACTTGTTCATATTGTTATTTTTGCAGCCAATTAAACGTTAAGGGAAGTCTTCGATTTACATTGAGTACATGAGCTGGTTGATTAAGTCTCACTCTTTGGAATAGATGGCGCCTCTTTTTCTAGTTTATCTCCTTAACCCTTTGTATTTCATTCGAGATACAAGGTTGTGGGCGGAGTCTACTATGGACTTGAGGGAGTGTGTCATTCTCGAAATTTTGGCTGAACGTCGGACATGGTGTCTAGTTGGGTTATGACTGGTGACAGGTTTTGGATCTAAGAAAGAGAAACATCATTGGAGTAATATCCCTTGATCACGGTAGCCTCGGGGTGTTTTCTCGAAATTAGTCCTACCTCTCGCGTTATCTCTATCCCTACTGGCCATGTTTTTCGATTGATCAAAGGCCGATTGATTGAGAATGCATACTTTATCGCGCGGGTCGCACGTCCATTGAAAGATCTAAAGGCCAATTTCGTGTACTCTCTTTAAATCTTAGGCGCACTCAATTTGGACATGCTTGGACATAATACTATGTCGAAATTGTGTGTTTGTGCATATAAACTTGTAAAGGATTAATCACATATACTTGTTCATAGAATTTTCGAGACTTATCATTCTTCTGTTTTGTGAAAATTGTTTGACATAGCTGCAGGTGTCGGAAAAATCTGAAAATTTACGGAATATTGTATATATGTGTCTAGTTCTTGCTCGTAAAATTTCGTTGCATTTTGACATATTAATAATTCTATATAAATTGTTCTTGCAGCTGTGATCATTTTCTGCGATTTCTAACTTGTAACATGAATTTACTAACTTGTGCACATTTTTTTTTTGAGAGAGGTTCAACCACATCTTCGGTTGAAAATGTGGCACCTAGAGCCACAATGGCACATTCGTTTGAACAACTTGCCCCAACAAAAGGTAATGACCATATTCCTTCAAATTTGGTTGTTGCTAATTCTACGTTTGCTCGTGAACTGTTTTCAGGTAGGTCTGACGAGTCCAACTTGGAGAAATTTCTTATGCCCTTGAGTGCATCAAACAAGTGCCAAAATATGAAAAAGTTATGCACAACAAGGAGGCAAACGCAAGAGAAGGAGGTTGTTTAGATGAACAAAACTGACGCGGTAATTATGGATGGCTACCCCTAAATTGAAGGACCTAAACGTGGAGGAGATGCCCTCAAAATTCAGGTCATTCTTAGAGCAAAAATTGAAGCATCACGTCTAGGCTGGAAGACGTTAAAAAAATAATCGCTTGTTGGGAGGCAACCCAATGGAGGAGTCTACAACAGATTTGCATTCTCTTCCCTTATCTCTTTTACTTCGTTTCTTTTGTTTTTACTTAGTTAGATTTTCGTAAATCTTAACTTTCATGCTTGAATTCTATGACTTTACTTTGGTACATTGAGGACAATGTAGAGTTTAAGTGTGGGGGAAGGGGTTTACAACTTTATTGAGTCATAAATTATAAAATGGGGTGGACAATGGAACTTTCCGACGGATGATGCCCTAAAAATTTTTTTTTTTTTTTTTGAGTCATACTTAGTGTATTTTTGAGTCTTTTTGTTTAACTTAGTGTTTTAAAGAGTCTTAGGATGCCCTTAGTTAGTCAATGATGAAAATGGACAGAATTGAAACATATATGGCGTTGCATATCACTAAAGAATGAATTCATGTGCTAATTGAGACATCTTTTGAGTGTTATGACATGTAGTAGATATGGTTTGCAAGACTTGGTACAGAAATTCGCATGCTAGAATAAGTTTTTGAATCACATGACCTTATGTGAGCTTTTGAGCTATATGTGCTTTATTTCTTGAGTGATCTGATCAATCCATCTTATTTCGTAGTTCATAGCTAAATATGCCTCATTTGATTACCTGCCATAGATATTAATGAACTAGAGAATACTAGAACTTACTCATGTCAATTTACAAAGCTTAAAGTTGATACATACTCTGATTCTGGATGTGATTAAAGGCACTTAGGATTTTCCACCACTTAGCCAAACAGCCATGTATCCCATATGTGCGCACGAGTTGCGACCCCCCTAGATAACTATTTTGAGCCCACATTTAGCTTTTCCTTCATCACCATATATATCTAAACACCTTAGCCTAGTGTAGGACTTCTTTGCCCTATGTTCTGCAGACTTAGTGTGAAGTAATGTCGACAAGAGGAGAAGATGATGTTTTTAGTGATGTTTCTTAACTGCTATGATGTGTGTATGGGGATAGACTTGTTCAAACAGCTTTGTAAAGAGTTATTGCCGAAAAAACAAAGAAAAAGAAGAAAATTTTCAAGAGCAAGAACAAAAGAAAGATCAAAAAGCTCTCCGGCAATAGGTTCTAAGTGTCTAAGTTTGGATTAATGTCCCCCGTACTTGTGAGTTTGGAGTTTGTTTCGAATAGAAGGCCCAATAATGCAAAACATGGCCTTTGTCCTGTTCACAAAGCTCAAGGAGAGTTTAGAATGAAGTTAGGGCCCAACAAGATGAAATCTGGCCCGTGGACTTAAAAGAAACACATGGTGACGTTTTGGTTAAGTTGGAGCTCGAATTGTTGATGTTTTGGTGCTTTGACTAAGTCTTTTGAATGCTTTTAACCACCACATATCTAAATTTCGAATGCCTTAGCCTCAGCCCCATTACAACCCTCGAAAGTCCTTCATAATCCTTAAGATGAGTAGCCTTCAATCTGTGGAGTAAGTTGCATGAGTAAGCATATGGTTTTGGTTGATTTGAGCAAGTAATTCATTCCATTCATTTACTTAAACACTTTGAGTGAAACCTTTGCATGAGTGGAAAATATGATGAGTGCATCCATGTGAGTTGATTTGAACTTCATTCGAAGCATGCACAGACTTAAACTCACCATTGTTTTCTCTATGTCTTACTTGTTCATAACATGATCATGTCTCTATTATCTAGTGAATTCAAAGATCATTCATACTAGACTCATTGTGATTCCATTGCCATATACATTAATAAATTTCTGAGACAAATTTTGACTAAGGGCTTAGTGTTGTTTTACTTAGTATCTCTTACGTTTTCAAACATGATAACATGAAAATTTGCGGCTTTGAAACATTGAGACTTCTAAGTGTTTTGTACATATAAGTGTGACGTTTTTCCCATTGTTATTTTTTTTTCCCTTTATTTTTCTTTTATCGAGTCCGTTGCTTTGATTTGTATTTGCTAGGGACTAGCAAAGTTTAAGTGTGGGGGAATTTGATCTACGCATTTTATGCTTGATTATTAATCACTTTCTCTCTATATTTAGCTTTGTTTTGTGCTTAGTAAATATGTTTTTAACTTACTTTATGTTTGTAGGTAGAAATAAAGGAGGAATCCGTAAAGGAGGCAGAAATGAGCTCAAAACCTACTAAGGAGGAAGTTCCTAAAATGAGGAGGAAAGATGAAGAAGAATGGGCCACGATTTATAAAGAATGGATCAAAGATCACTAAGATGGGTCAAGACCATGCTCATATGTCCAAGAAGGTCCAAGATCATGTCAAGAGTCGCCCACAAAGAAGCCCAAAAGAAGAAAATGGATCAAAAGCTAGAAATCAGGAAATCTACCTGTGCAGATCGGCCCACTTCAACAGGCCACCAAAATTAATTGAAAACGAATTTGGACACATGTGAGGCATGCTTAGAAAGATATGGAAGTCTAGTTTCCAACCCCACTGGAATCATGCCTTTAAAATGTGTAAATATTCAGAAATCCCGGATTTAGTAGGTACAGGTCATTCTGCGTAACAGCCAACTTTAAATGGGCAGTGAAGGCGCGTTAGGAGGAATTATGGCACAATTAATACATAGCTGGAAAGCCCTGGAAGTCTATTTTCTAGTTCCGAAAGAATCACGCCGTTTGAAGTTGTAAAACGTCCGAAACGTAGCTTTTAAATACAGAAGGGTCAGATTTGACAGCTTTCAGAAGGTGGGAAGTTTCCTAATCTTCTTCTATATAAAGGGAAGCTCGACTCTTTCAAGGGGGATCACACATTTAGAGGGCCGAACCCCTGTCTCTACATCACCTCCTCTCACACTTAGCCAAGAGAATTCTCAAGAAACCGAAACACCATCTCCACCACCTTCCAAATAAACCTACCTTCACCCGCGGCCTCTCTTGCTCGATTTGGCTTTGAGTTCGTGCGACTTCATCAACCATCAAGGAGCTGCTACACTTGGAGATTGCGGAGCGAATATCCCTCGGATCAAAAAGTGTAACAATGTCTTGTAATTTGTTTCGGTTTTGTAAGGAATTTTCCAAACTTTGTGTAGTGAGATTATGTTTTGTTGTAAGATGTTTATTTTCAGATTTGTTTGAAACCTTCCATGTGTTCATAGCCTTAGGTTCGAATATGCATGCTAGTATACCAACACTTAATGCGTTAGAGCTTGTTAGGATGATACTCGAATATCCAGTTCACCCTCGCATGTTTTAATGAACTAATTAAAGATAAAATTGGACTTAGGTGGTTAACTCGATTTGGTTTCTCCCTACTTTCGATGTATACATGTGCGTATGTTTTAACTTGAGCTATGAATTTCGTTGGGATCAAATAAGGATGAGGTAAACGGCTAGGTTGAATAAATGTGATGATCACTTGTAAATAATAGAATTAGGGTTTTTCGGTGTAGAAACATGTTTAGGGTTATGTGTTCTTGATTGTTTGCTTGTCTATGAGTTTAAACATGTTAGAACTTGTGATTTCTTGATGTGTTTCTAACCATTTTTCTTGTTTAATTTCGTAGATTATAGAAAACAAACCAACTTTGCACCCCCTATATAACCTAGCATAGTTATGCATGCACCCTCAATCCCCGGTTAAGAACGATCCCTACTTATCAATGCTACATCAACAAAGAAGGGTTTTAATTGTATTCGTGTTTGATTAAGTGTTTAATTAAATGCTTGAAAAGATGTGAATCAATAACTCGAATCACATCACCTGATATATAGTTGACGCTCTACCCACGTGTGAATAAGGCATTCATCCACGTCAAACCACACCTGCAAGATGAATATATAAACGGTAAAATTATATATTTATTCGGACTTAATTAATAAATGTAAAATTTACGTAATGAAAATACGATTTAACTCACACTCAGTGCATTATGCACTTGCATCTTCATGTAGAGAGACACAGATTCCCAATCTGGCCGACGCATTGGGACCTTCTCCCGCACGACGGCCCAGGCCATGCTGGCATACTTTCGCGTGGTGTCAAATGTCTCGATCACCTCACCATCCTCATTGGCCCTAATGAGCGTTTTCCTTCCCCCGGTAGCCTGCTCAAGATTCTTCCTGGTGCAGGGTTCTCTAGTCTTTCGTTTTCCAGTGCCATTAACGAAATTGCCTAATAATACAATTTCAACAAATTGATATCATTAATACCTATCGTAAGTCTTAAGTAATAATTAAGTAATCAATCTTGTTAAATAAAATTTACCTGCATCGTCCGTTTGCTGGTTGGTGCACCTCGCACTCCAAAGATACACGGGGTCGAACGGGATGAAGTTGTAGGCTTCCTCCACGCTCAGGAACACCGGCCGTCCTTCAATATAAATAGGCCTCCCCCTATCATCGAATTCAGGGATCACAGGAATCTCGTTGGGCGGAAGAGACCGGACGACCGAGATAGATGAGGCCTGGACGATGAGGCGCCAGCACCATCTGCCTCAGATGATTCCCGTGAAACGGGAGTAGGCACTGGGCCAATAGGGGGCATTCGGATGGAGGGAGTTTCTGATGCCCCCGTTGATTGTCGCTCGTCTGTGGGTCTGCTGACTGAGCGGCTGCTAACTGAGGCTCGAGGCTGGACATGGGGTTGCACGGATCTGGATCGTGCAGCTTCCTCCTCTCCTCGAGCATCTAGCAACATTTGTGTGCGAGTATTCATAATTGGGCCACTGCGCGTGTTGCTGACTACGGCTGAGGAACCTTGACTGCTGCTCCCTCCACTATTTCTAGTCCCTCTCCGTTTGATGCCTCGAAGCCAATTTGTCACAAAACCTCCTGCACATCCAACAATTAGTGCTGGATTCAGTTCTATGAAAATTAAGGAACCGGAACTAGTTGTTGGAACCGGAACCGTTTGGCATCGAAACTGATAACCGCTAGAACCGGAACCGTTCTGAACCGAACGGTTCCGGTTCCAAACGGTTTCGGTTCCAAACGGTTCTCGGTTCCAACAATTAGTCCTGGTTTCGGTTCTATGAAAAACCGGAACCGTTTGGAACCGTTTTGAACCCATAACCACTAGAACCGGAACTGGAACCGAACGGTTCCGGTTCCAAACGGTTCCGGTTCCAAACGGTTTCGGTTCCAAACGATTCCGGTTCCAAACGGTTCCGGTTGCAAACGGTTCCAGTTTTTCATAGAACCGAATGCAGGACTAATTGTTGGAACCGATAACCATTTGGAACCGGAACCGTTCGGAACCGGAACCGTTTCGAACCGGAACCGTTTCGAACCGAAACCATTTGGAACTGGAACCGTTTCGAACCAGAACCGTTTCGAACCGGAACCGTTCGGTTCCGGTTCCGGTTCTAGCGGTTATCGGTTCAAAACGGTTCCGTTTTCGAACGGTTCCGGTTCCAAACGGTTCCGGTTCCATATATCATACATTAAATTAAACATTAAACATTAAATTAAATTGCATCATATCATATCGATCATTACGAATATAATTATCAAAATATCAATTAATTATTACCCAAATGCTTATTTAACCAATTAATTAAGTTAACAAATATACCTTAAGTTATCAACTATATCAATTAATCCAAATCACCGTAATTTGCCCAACACCTTAAATTACATTAAATTACCTATATCAATGAATCCAAATCACCTTAATTTGCCCATGCAACACCTTAAAAATACAATATATACACCTTAAATTTGCCCATGCCTATATATCAATTAATTTGCCCATGCCTATATATCAATTAATCCATGCCAATTAAATCACCTTAAATTACCTAAATATTTTCCACATATATACATACATACACTTGCCTAATAATTATCAAAAATTAAAACATCCCCCAAAACTTAATTAATCAAGTTAATTAAAATGCATACAAATATAATTAAAATGCATATATATACATAATTAAAAAAAACAAAAATTGAGAGAGAGAGAGAGAGAGAGAGAGAGCTAGGACCTGTCATGGTCGAGCTCGAACGGCTTCCGGCGACGGAGGTGAGGGGAGGAGGTAGAGGAGGAGGGGAGGAGGAGAGGAGGAGGAGAGGAGAAGAGGAAATTGAGATTTGGGGTTTTTGAATTGGGGTATTTTTGTGTGGAGAGGGGAGAAGGGAGATGAGAGGAGGGGAGGGGAGAGAGAGAAGAGATTTGAGGAGAGGAAGTAATGTTTGTGGGCGGCGAGGTGAGGAAGAGGTGAGATGTTTAGGGTTTGCAAGGATATTCGAGCTCGGTGAAGAAATGGAGGGGAGAAACTCGCGAGCTGGATTTTAAGGGACTATTGCCGGCGAGTTACTTATCAACTCGCCGGCAATACTATTACCAACGAGTTGATAACTCGTGGGAAATACTATTACCCATAAATAACCGGCCAAGAATTTCCGGCAAGTATTGACGACTATAATTTCCGGCAAGAATTGACGACTAGAATTTCCGGCAAGAATTGACGACTATAATTTCCTACTATAAATATGACTATATATATATAATTTCCGACTATAATGTACGACTATATATAATTTCCGAGTATAAATACGACTATAATTTCCGACTATAATTTACGACTATAATGTACGACTATAATTTACGACTATAATTTTTGACTATAATTTACGACTATAATTTCCGACTATAATTTACGACTATAATTTCCGACTAGAATTTTTGACTATAATTTCCGATAGATTATAATTTTCGACTACAATTTCCGACTATAATTTCCGACTATAATTTCCGACTCAAATTTACGACTATAATTTCCGACTATAATTTCCGACGACTATAATTTTCGACTAGAATTTCCGATTATAATTTCCGACTATAATTTCCGACTATAATTTACGACTATAATTTACGACTATAATTTTCGACTATAATTTTCGACTATAATTTTCGACTAGAATTTCCGATTATAATTTCCGACAATAATTTATGACTAGAATTTTCGACTAGAATTTCCAACTATAAATACGTACATCATTAACGTACTAATTAAGGATGATAATCATAATCATCTTCATCACTTGAGTCTGACTCGGTTTCATAGGTAACCTCTGGCAATATGTGCCGCTCCTCATCATCTGAATCAGCGTCAACTTCATTTGGATTAACATCGAGAAGTTCTGCTCCAGTAATTCGAACCACACTCCCAGATCTCACATTATTAAGGCGAATCGTAGATGATTCCGGAATGTCAAAAGCGTTCGGCTCTTGGTATGTAGTAACTTCTTCATCATCTGTGGTCTCACCAAGTGTGGCAGCACTATATATGTTTCTATGAGCAACATGGTTAACCACCTTCCACGGGACTTTGTTGAGAAGATCGTCAAGGTAAAACACTTGTTTTACTGATGTGGCAAGAACGAAAGGGTCTTCTTTATACCAGCTTGTAGCAGTATTAACCGAAAATATTCCGTACTGATCGGTCCTTGTGTTCTCCGGGCTAGTATCAAACCATCTACACTTGAACAAGTGCACTTTCATGCGGTTCCCATAAATTAGTTCAACAACTGAATGAAGGACACCGTAATAGTCAACGCCATCCTGCCCACTATGGACCATCACCCCACAATTCTGTGTTTTCAGTCGGTCGTCTCGATTTTCACATAGAAATTTCACGCCATTGACCTGACACATCGAGTAAACTTTTGAAGCTATCGGTTTCATCGCCAAGACCCTCAATTCGTTTGACCACTCTGGGCAACCATCATTTGCTACATGGTTCATCTGAAAACGATAAGAAACCAGGTACACCATAAATTATGAACATAAAAAAAGAAAACCACGTATACACATGCTATATAAGGAGCTAAAAAATAGATATATACACATATACCCTTACCCATTGACCAAAGTAGTTTGCAAACGTCCTGTTGTGGTATTCAACATTTCCGACAATAGCAGGGCAGTGAAGATGATAGTTTTTCCAATATTGTACTTCTGCACAGTTAATCAGTACCGACCAGTGGGCAATGGCTACCTCATTTCCATCCAACTTGTACGACTTTGGCAAGCTTCCATGTACTACCACGTCATTGGAGATGATAGAAAGGTTGAACTGGGGTTCATCTATCGGCATCTATTGTTGGGGGTCCTCTAGCGCTCCCAAATACAAGTTGGTGTACGTTACACACTCTTCAGGTATATGCTTCAGCGATACACCCTTTAGGTGCATATTTATTCTTCACATAGTCCTTGTAGGCTCCAAATTGTCTACAAGTTAACAAGTGCATGTTATGATACTTAAAAAATTAGAATTTACATATAAAAACAGAGGCAAACCAAATGTATGAATCATTTGTACCTTTCCATGGGATACATCCAAGTGTAGTGTACGGGACTGGTAAGCAACAATTGTTCGGGAAGATGGATCATCAAGTGAGGCATGATGTCGAAAAAATTTGGGGGAAATATCCTCTTAAGCTTGCACATGATAAAAATGATGTCATCTTGCATCTGCCTGAGATCTGATTTTTTAACTTCCCTGGTGCATAACTTCTGAAAGAATCTTGACAAGGCCACCAATGGCTCCACCACCTCTTTGGGCAGGTACCCTCGATTGAAAATAGGGAAAAGGCGTTGAAGCAGTACATGGCAGTCATAACTCTTTAATCCGTACATCTTATTGTCCCGGAAGTTAACACACCTGCTTATATTTCCTGCATAGCCATAAGGATACCTGCATATATAGCCATAAGCAACAATTATATTTCTCGCATATAACCATATATAAGTACAAATTATATTAATTTCCTGCATAGCCATAAGAATATATACCTGACATTACTGAGCCACCAAAAAATTTCATGCTTATGCTTCGACTTGACGGTGTAAGGAGCTTGCGGCATTTTTTTCTTACCATCTCTTAACCACAAATGTTTCCGCAGTCCCATAGCTTTCAGATCAATGCGTGCCTTAGGGATGTCTTTTGTTTTCCCCTCCAAATTAAGAACTGTGCCCACCACACTTTCACACACATTCTTCTCTATGTGCATGACATCTAGGTAGTGTCTGATAGGCAACATGGGCCAGTAGGGGAGTTCCCAGAATATGCTCTTGTGTGTCCAAAACTTATACATTTCGGGCTTGTCTGGAATTGACGCCACTATCTCAGGATGATTGCTTAGCTGGCCAAAATCATATTCATTCAACACTTCCAAAATTTCATCCCCTGTCCATCGCCTGGGTGCCACACCTGTTTCCACAGTCCCATCAAAAGCGTCTTGATCCTGCCTAAATGGGTGATCATATGGAAGCCAACAACGGTGACGCATCTGAACAATTTTACTGCAATGAGGACTGCAACAATCAACCGTCATGCACTCTGAACAAGCCCTGTAACCCCTTGTAACGTTGCCCGACAACATACCGCGGGCAGGAAAATCACTGATGGTGCCAACAAGCATGGCATGCATCTGGAACATCTCATTTTTGAACCTATCATAAGTGGGGTGGCCACACTCACTTAGGTACTTAAGCTCCTCAATCAAAGGCCTCAAATACACATCGAGACACTTTCCTGGATAACCCGGGCTCGGAATTAACAGAGTCAGCATATTGTATTCCTTCTTCATGCACATCCATGGTGGAAGGTTGTACGGTACCAAAATAACTGGCCATATACTGTATTGAAGACTCATGTTGCCAAAAGGGTTGAATCCGTCAGATGAGAGCCCTAGCCAAACATTTCGGACCTCTGCTGCAAAATGATCAAACTCCCTGACCATGTGCTTCCAAGCCTCTCCATCGGAAGGGTGTATAAGGGTGTCATCGTCTGGCAAATTCCTCTCAGCCCACCATCTCATAGCTTCGGCTGTGAAAGCACACATGAACAACCGCTTCAGCCTATCAATAAGCGGGAAATATTGAAGTATCTTCACAGCTTTCTTGTTGCATGCAGGAGTCAACTTATACCTTTCTGTAAAACATACTGGGCAGGCTTCAAGGTCTTCAAGATCTTGTCCCCAGAAGAGAATACAATCATATCTGCATGCATGGATTTTGATGTAGGAAAGCCCAAGATCTTTCAGGATATATCGCACCTTATGATGAGTGGTAAGAAGACGATGACCGGGTGGCAGTAGCGAAGCAGTCCACTTCAGCCCAGAATCAACAGCTTAGACATACATTTTGTTCTCCATTTTGAGCTGCATCACTCCCATGACACTTTCAAGAACAGTCTTACTACAACCGTCGTACAACGGAGTCTGTTGCAATGCAATCAGGTTGTTGTACTTGTCCATACCGCTTGTGTTGACATGAGCTCCAGGTAATGGCTCGACTGGCTCAATATGGGGGAAACCCTGCACGACGGGAGGGACATTTGGTGCTTCATCGGCAAATACACCGCTCTCATGAGGAAACATATCATTGATTAACATCGATGTTGGATCATAAGATGGACTGGCCCTCTCAGCAAAATGTCCATGATCATAGGATGGACTGGCCATCTCACCAAATTGTCCATGATCATGCGGACCCGCTAACGATGTTTCACCGTGATAAATCCAACAAGTGTACTTATCCCAAAACCCGTATTTACTCAGGTGCTTCTGGACTTTATCAATGGGAAAACGAAATCGATCGTTGCGACACTTACATTCTTTACACAGGCAATAATGAAGTGTAGTGTCTCCACAATTAGCCTTCACAAAATCCACAAAACTCCTAATTCCATGGTGATATCTCACATCCCATCTTTCGAGGCTCATCCAACTCTTGTCCATCCTGAAAATTCTAACATTACGTACTATATATATATATATACATATTCACTACTAATTAATTAATAAATCATTATTAATTACATTCGAATTAATCCGATTAATTAACAAAAGTTGACCCATGCATGCATATAAATTAAAAAATATATATATATACCAACAATTCACAATTAATTACAAATTAACATGCCTGTATATATATAGACATATTAACAATTAATATTCACAAAATAATTGTATATCCATACATATATATATACACAAATTAACATATTTTAATCGAAATAATATCAAATCAACTCAAAATCAACAGTCAATCACTCGAAATCAACAATATATTCACTATATTTACATATCCAACCAATAATCGATATCTCAACTCTATATCGATCTAATTAAATCAACACACACACATATATATATACGTATATATGTACGTACCTATGTATAGCTATGTATATAGCTTCTTGAGCGGGTTTTCGACGCCTTTTGACAATACCCAAGGATTTCAGAGTGTTTTCTTTCTTTCGATTTCACCGGATTTTTCTATATCCAAATGAATGAGCTGCTGCGATCTGGATCTGATAAAAGAGGTATTGCCGGATTGCCGGCGAAATTCCGGCCAAAAATCGCCGGAAATTATTGCCGGCGACTATTGCCGGCGACTTTCTCCGGCGATAATTTTCGACAATTTCCGGCGATAATTTTTCGGCCGGAATTTCGCCGGCAATGGTGGAGAGATTATTGCCGGTGACGGAGAAGGTCACCGGCAATAATTTTTTGCATTGCCGGCGACTTTTTGGACTTTTTGCCGGCGACGGTGCAAGTCGCCGGCAATGCTAATTATTGCCGGCGACTTGCTCCGTCGCTGGCCTTTTTTTTTTTCTCGCCGGCAATGCTCCTAAGTGTGGTAGTGTGAACAAATGATGTCTTGGATTATGCATGATTTATAATTTTAGTGTATGTTATGTGATTGTATGTTGTGAATGAGAAATTGTGTGTTTGTGGATATTGATTGTGGTTAAGCTTCATGTCTAATTTTACTTATGCATGTGTTAACCCTAGCTAAGTTAATGTATGTGTAAAGAGACTAAAAATGGACCTTAATTGAATCAGCTACTCACTTAAGGCTATATGAGCATGTAAACATGATTAGGGTAATTTCTAAGAGGTTTACCTTGAGACATGGTTGCCTTAGCACCTAGCATGGACTAAATATGCTTTGAGTCTCAATAGACCTGAGGGACTCTAGTCAAGCACACATTAAATCAAAAAGGTTACTGTGACTATTAGTATATTCTCTTGACTCGTAACCCAATAGGTGCGAGTTGTGGAAATCACATAGACTTCTCTCAGATTCTCCGATATAGATTTGAGAATGAGAACCTTTCACAAAATGGCTTGGGGTGTTGGTTCTAGTTCACTAAATACTTCAATGTGGCTCAAATCATCTAGAGTTCGGAATGACCTAGGACTTGGGTTCAAAACCAAACGTCACCTAAAATGTCACAATTTGGACATTAACTTGTGTGAACAGACTTTAATCTGGGATATTGTTTGATGCATTATATGGTTTGGTGGGGATTTCCCTAGTCGACCATATTTCCTTATCTTGAACTTGTTTGCTATTTTCGTCTGCGCATTGTAGTGCAATCAACCAACCAATCAAACTCGTATAACCACTCATCGAAATTCAATCACCCCTTACAATGTTAAGTCTCCAAAGGACTTGTTAGGATGAGATACTTATTTCCACCGTTTATTTTAGTCTTTGTGTCAAGTTGTGTCTAGTTAGTCGTAGTCTTCGTGCTAAACATTGTGAGCTAGGGAGTCTAAGTACTTAATCCTTGTGGGTTCGACACTCAAGTTCCAATAAATACTATAACTTGCCCTGTATTCTTGCAGGTGGAGAAATACTTTACATTTATGAGTTAGTCCATAATTCAATAAGTGTAAATGGTCTATTTTTTCTCTAACAACTTTTTGGCGCCATTGCCGGGGATTAAGTTCATCTTAGTTCCTTGGCTCTAAATAGCCCTTGATTGCGGATTACCCAAACATTTTAGCTTGATGATTTGTTTCATAGCTTTTAGTTTTCTTCAATTTATCACTTAGGAACTTGTTTCACTCTTCTTCGTTCGTGGCTCGGTCGAACGTGGTCACCCTCGGGCTTTCGTGGGTGAGCTCCAGAGGAAGAAGGGTTTCTGTAGCAAAGGTGAGAGAATAAGGCGTCTCACCTGTTAAGGTGGTGTGAATGGACCAGGGGATGCCGGGGAGAAGTTTAGGCCATTTCCCAAAGTTGGGGGTGCCGTGTCGCATGAGGGTGAGCTGGTGAAAAGAAGAGGGCATTCATGCCTTGGCGGTTGCAGAAGCCGATGAACTATGGGTTATCAATCTGCATGCCTTTGTCAATTATGATGTTGTAAGGGGCTCTATAATGACAATAGAGCATTCACTAGAGGAACTTGGTTACGTTGGCCGTTGTGACCTTGACCAAGGGTTCGGCCTCGATGAACTTGGTCTGATAGTCGATGATGACTATCGCATACTTGTATTGGCTTTTGGCATTGGGAAGTTCCCTAATGAGATCAAGGTCCATTGTGCAAACGGGATAGGGGAGAGTATGATTAAAAGCAGTATGGTGGGCGAGCGAATGTGATCTATATGGAACTAACAGGCCTTGCATTTGGTGGTTATCTCTGTGGCATCTCAATGTATAGTGGGCCACCAAAAGCCATACCATAATGTCATGTGAGTGATCGATCTAGAACCGGCGTGGTGGCCGCACTCGCCACTGTGTATGTCTTCTAGGAGGGAGCTTCCGACATAAGTAGGCAAGAATCGTAAGTTGGGCCAGGTTTGTCTGTGCTTGTAGAGGTGGCCACTACGGACGCAGAAGTTGGTTGACCGTGCAACGACTACTTTTTCTTCAATCTTGTGTGTAGAGAGAGTACCCGAGGTCTTGTAAGCTAGATGGGGATGATCCAATCTAGTTCACCTGGTGTGACTGTAACGATCCGAACCAAAATTAACGCTAAACTTTACTACTTAGGTTTTCCACGAATTATACACATCGTAAAATTTTGTTAACGACTTTTCTTTTGGGCGAGAATTTGATCCAACTTTCTTCGCGGAAGTTGTAGAGTATTTAACTTCGTGCACGTGGGAATTTTCGGGGAATTTTTCGGGTTATCGAGCTATTTCTTTCAATTTTTGGAAGTTTGTTTGTGAAATTATGTATTTTGAAATATTTTCCTTGGCGGTTTACTTTGGGCCGATGGATCTTGATCAGATCAAATTGTGGCCGTTGATCTGATCTGAAAATTTTTGGTATAAATACTGAATTTTGGTAGAAATACAGATTAATTCCTAGAAATACAGAAAACTTGTACGATACAGTACGCGACCCGTATACCGATTTAACCCGTTTTGGACTTCGATCTCGACGCACCAGAAAACGCCACAATTTCCGGCGTTCTTGGTATGGATTTAAAGCCCTTCATCTCCTCTTTCCATTTATGTATTTATATTTGATTTTTGAGTGAGTTTTGGGATAGATTTGTTGTCGTGAAACCGTGGGATTTCGGGTTGATTCACCGGCGGCATTCTAGCCATTTTCCGGCATGGTGTGGTGGTGGGTTCAGTTGGGTTTAGTCCAAGGACACAAAGCCCCTTGGTTTGGGAGGCCGAGGTGCATCACCAGTAACGGAATCGACCGGAGATGTTTTTCGGCGATTTCGGCCACCGTGGCTTTCGGGCTCAATTCCGGCCAATCACAGTGGAATTGGGTCTCGGTCTAGTTACAAAAATTGTTGGCCTCATTGAGATCTTTCCATGAGTGGTCAAACACCCCCATCAAAGTTGTTTGCGCCGGAGGCGCGTGTCGTTCACGCACCACCGCCAGTGGTGGCACGTGACGCCCACGCGCCGCTGCCCGCGGCAGAGTTCGGCGAGTCAAAAATACTATTTTTCCTGTGGGGTTTCCAGGATTGTTTTGAGTTGTTTTTCGCGTGTTTTATCGAATTCTTAAATTAAATGAATTGTTATTTACTCAGGAAACCACGAGAATGATTTTGGCGAGGGAACTTCGGCCGGGCCTCAGGGCTAGCTGTTTACTGTGAGTGAACACTTTGATTTTCACAGTTGATTTGCGAGTATATGATTATGCTTTTATGATTAAGCATTTATGAGCATGCATTTATGATTACGTATTTTATGAGCATATATATTATTTTGGAGGCACGCATGATTTGTTTTTACACAGAGTATGGTTATTATGGATGCATCGATGCTATGGACTCTCGGCTGATCCCCGAGATACTTCGGAAGGGTTATGAAAAACACCTGACCTGTGATTACACAGCACCAAGGAGGGTTAGGACAAGCCCCTGAACTGGGCATGATTGTAACTTGAGGGAAACGTACTCAAATTATTGCCTCCACACATTACACGATACCCAAAAGGGTTAGGACAAACACCTGACCTGGGCTTGATAGTTTTGACTCGCATGATTTCGATGTGCATTTATTATGAAAAGAATGTTGGATTTATATCTCCAATTTATGTGATATATGATTATTTTCGTCCACTCACTTTAACGGTTTTATTATTTATATGCTTTTTGCTGGGATTTTCGGTTTCCTTCTTGCCCAGTTTGCAGTTTCTATCCTGTGGTTGCAAGTCACCGTTCTTTTCTAGTTGGTTCTTGGTTTAACCTACTAGCTTTGTATATTTGTAAATTAGAAGCGCTCTGAGTACTATGTTAGTTACTTTCTTTTGTTATGCTTTTCGAGTACTTACTGGATTTTGAATAATATGTATAAAAAAATATTTTTACTGTTATTTAGTAGTTTGTGAATTTGAGAAATCTGGAAGAGAATTGGCGTCCCACGGTTTGGCTTTTGTGGATTATTTGGAAGTGTGTTTTCATTTCAGGTTTTTGGTTTACTCAATTTATAAAGTAAACTTTGACGAAATTTTTTAAAAGGTTGTAGTGTTGTTAGGATCTAATTCCGGTTTAGGAAACTGAATCGGGGTTGGGTTCTTTCAGTTGGTATCAGAGCATTAGGTTTTAGGTTCTATAGACTTTTGTAGTTATGGTACTAAAGACCTTTGAGAATGTACAACATTTTCGGAGTGATGACCCGACCGGCCGGCGGGTAATCATCAATGCTCTGGGTGTTGTATGCTTTCAAATGTTTGAGGTATAATAATTGCACCCTGTTGGTTTTGGTGACTAATGTTTGGTTTTCATAGGATGCCTCCCCGACGTGGAGCCCGTGTTGATAGGGCTAGGGATTCTGTTGAGGATCAGCGAACGCACGACATGCTTATGCGAGTTTTGCGTTTAGAAGAGCGTTTTGACCCTGTAGTAAATGCTAGGACACCTGGAGCAACTACCTTTTTTGGCTCTACTGTTCCTGAAATTTGTGAGGCTTGGTTATGAAAGAACTCAACCCCGATTTAGTTGCCTAAACCGAAATTAGGCCCTAACGACACCAAAACTTACAAAATTTTTGCCAGAGTTTACTTTATAAAAACGTGTAAATCAAAAACCTGCAAGAAGATTACACTTCACAGATAAATTCCCAGACACACCATGGACCTCCAATGTCTATCCAAATTTCTCAAAATCCATATATAAAAAACTATACTCAAGGTTTACAAGAAATACAGAAAATATTCAAGAGTATAACTCAAACTGAATAACACAACACAAGTATTCAGAGCGACTTCAAATTACAAAATATACAAGACTAGCAGGTTACATAAGGAACCTACTAGAAGGAATGTGTGATTTGATCTCTAGGCCTCCTGCGATGACGTGCAACCACAGGAAAGAAACTGCAATCTAGGAGAAGAAAACCGAAAAGCCCAGAGAAATGCATATAAATAATAAAACCGTTAGAGTGAGTTGACGTAAATCATAATATGCCGCATAAATAAATCCAACATGCTTTTCACAATAAATGCACATAAAATCATGCGAGTCAAAATAAACAAGCCCAGGTCAAGTGCTCATAAAGATGCAACTCTCCTGGGTACTGTGTGTGTGGAGGCAGTAACTTGAGTATATTTTCCTCAAAGTTACAACACGCCCCGGTCAAGTGCTCATGAAGACGTAACTCTCTCGGTTACTGTGAATCAAGGGTCAGGTGCTCATATAGATGAAACCCTCCCGGAGCATCTCGGGGATTAGCCGAGAGGCCATAGCATCGATGCATTTATATATCCATACTCAGTGTAAAAACAAATCACATGTGCCTCCAAACCAATGTATGCTCATAAAATGTATAATCATAAATGCATACTCGTAAATGCATAATCGTAAAGCATACTCATAGACTCGCAAATCCACTGTGAAAATCAAAATGTCTACTCACAGGTAACAACAGCCAGCCACGAGGCCCGGCGGAAGATCCCTCACCAAAATATCTCTCACGATCACCTGAATAACAGGGATACAATCAATACATAATGAATTTCGACATACGGAGCAAATACTTCAAGAACCTCGTGTTCTCGAAAATTGTATCACTCGTAATATCGACGAGGATAACAAAATTCTTAAAATATACCCAAAGATCCCTCGTCTCAAATTAAAACACTCAATTCAACTCAAAAACCTCATGACTATGATCGGGGTGCGATTACGAGCAAAACGACATAAAAATCTCCAAAAACACCCCAAAAACAGACCCTCGTCGGAGCTCCGCCGTGGACCACCATCGCCGGCGGCGGCACACCGCCAACCGTGACATTCTCCATCGAGCCATACACCAAACTCTTCCTCTCCTCAAGCCCAACCAAATCGCCAAAACTAAAATCCCAAACTATAACCAACGTGGACGGAATTTCCCTCGAAATTCCAAGGCCGAAACCAATTCCAGCAACCCCTACGGGATACCCTAAAACCTCCTCCTTGTCCCAAATTAATCACCCAGAAAGCTTCAAGGGGTTGAGGGGAACCAAACCCCCCCTCCGGCGATGCCACAACTCGCCAGAAACCGCCACCCGATTCCAGCGAAAACCAAGAACAAAACCTAATTCGAACTCCATCAAAACCCAACTAAATCTAACAAACTCAAGAATGAATCAAAAGAGGAACTCAAGAGCTTTCTAACCATACCAAGGTTTTGGCCGGAGGTGGCCGAAAAATCCAGGTCAGTCGGCGAACTCAAACAGGGTCGGTGGAGGAAATTGGGTCAACGGATCAACTCGGTCCAAATATGTGATTTTCCGATTTTTACGACTATTCAATATTTGTACGTCACGAACCGACCAAACCAATGGCTCAGATAACTCCAACACAATCAGATAAGTACCACTAACTCGACGACAATTTCAAATATTTATTTTATATTCTCCGATTATCCGAAACCTCCTAAGAGCTCAAAATCAAATCCTCTACAATTTTCGCCAAGGAACTCAAACCAAATTCTTGCTCGATAGATTAGTCGTTAACAAACCCAAATGTACAACCAACTCACCATAAACACGATTCATGCCTATAATCACATGACTCAAAGTTCGGGTTGTTACAAATTTACCCCCCTAGCAAAAATTTTGCCCTCGAAATTTACATACCTGCTAACTGAAGAGGTAGGGATACTGCTCTCGCATGTGCTGTTCAGTCTCCTATGTAGCCTCTTAACCTGAATGGTTTCGCCATAAAACTTTCACAAGAGGAATAGTTCTGTTCCGCAACTCCTGGACCTTCCAATCGAGAATCTAGACTGGTTCTTCCACATAAGTCAAATCCTCCCGAATAGGAAGCTGATACGGTGCTAACACATGAGATGGATCGGAAATATATTTCTGCAACATAGACACATGGAACACATCATGTACCCTGGCCATCTCATAAGGTAATGCCAACCTGTATGCCACATCACCAACTCGCTCAACGATCTCATATGGGCCAACATAACGCAGACGAAGTTTACCGCGCTTCTCGAAACGAACAACACCCCTCCAAGGTGAAAGTTTTAGGAAAACCCAATCACTAACCTCAAACTCAAGATCTTTCCATCTCACATCAACATAACTCTTTTGTCGATCCTGTGCAGCCTTCAATCTGTCCCGAATAACTTGAACATCATTCGTGGTGCTTTTCACTAAATCAGGACCAATAAGCCATTTCTCTCCAACTTCACTCAAACATAATGGAGTTCGACACTGTTTGCCATACAAAGCTTCATAAGGTGTCGTGCCAATGCTAGCCTGATAGGTGTTATTGTACGCAAACTCAATCAAATGAAGTTGTTGATCTCAATTCCCTTTGAACTGCAACACACAAGATCGTAACATATCCTCCAGAGTCTGAATAGTCCTATCTGACTGACCATCTGTCTGAGGATCAAAAGTTGTGCTGAAGTGTAGTCTAGTCCTCATTGGTCTTTGTAATGCCTACCAAAATTCTGAAGTAAACTGACTATCTCGATCAGAAACTATAGACATAGGCACACCATGTAATTTCACAACATCTCTCATGTACAACTTTGCTAATCCACTCACAGAAAGCTTTCCTGGAAGTGCTAGGAAATGAGCTGACTTCGTAAGGCAATCCACAATCACCCAAATACCAGTATTACCACTAGACGTACGAGGTAACTGATGCACGAAATCCATAGTGATATGTTCCCACTTCAACACTGGAATCTCCAAAGGTTATAGTTTACTCAGGTTTCTGACGTTCTGCCTTCACTTGCTGACAAATTAGGCATCTGCTCACATACATCGCTATTTTCCACTTCATGTTAGCCACCAATAATGGGTTTTAAGTGTCTGAAACATCTTCGTACTACTAGGATGCATAGCATACGCAGAACAATGAGCTTCATCAAGTATTTCCTTCTTCAAATCATCATCTCTAGGCACACATAATCTTCTTATGAACATCAAAATGCCATCAGCCCTCATCTGAAACTCTGTTGGTACTCTATTCTGAATCAAATTCTTCTTGCTTAGCAGATAGGCATCCGAATATTGAGCTTCACGATCTTGATCAAGTAATACCAAACGAACTTGAAAACTAGCTAACAATGCTCCATCTTCATTCCATTCCAACTCTGCTCCTATTGCACGCGATTCAGTCAAAAGTGACATTCTTGCAACGCGTACATGGAAAAGAGAAGCACCATACTTCCGACTAAGGGCATCCATAACGACATTAGCTTTTCCTGGATGATACTCAAAAGTGCAGTCATAATCACTAATCAGCTTCATCCATCTCCGTTGTCTCATATTCAAATCTGGCTGCGTATGCAAGTAGGTAAGACTCTTGTGATCGATGTAAATCTTGCACTGCGCTCCGTACGAGTAGTGTCTCCAACTCTTCAATGCTAACACAATGGCAGCAAACTCCAGATCATGAGTAGGATAGTTAACTTCATGAGGTTTCAATTGTCTATAACCATATGCGACCACCTTACCATGCTACATCAAAACACAACCCAGACCTAACATCGAAGCATCACTGTACACAATATACTCACCACTATCGTCAGGTAAAGTCAACACTAGTACAGTAGTTAACCTTTCCTTTAAAGTCAAGTAGCTTTCCTCACAAGTATCATACCACTCAAACTTGACTCCTTTCTTCGTCAAACGGGTAAGCGGTGTCGCAATTCGTGAAAAATCTTGCACAAATCAGTAATAGTAACTTGCTAAACCCAAGAAACTTCGTATCTCTGTCACATTTGTAGATCTGCTCCAATTCAACACTGCTTCAATCTTATTTGGATCCACGCTGACTACCTCAGCTGATATCACGTAAATTAACCAAAAACTTCACACTATTCAACTAAAACTCACACGTGCTAAACTTGGCATACAGTTGAGCGTCTCACAAAGTCTGAAAAATGGCATGCAAATGCTTCTTGTGTTGCCCCACACTCCTGGAATATATCAAGATATCGTCGATGAATACAATGACGAACTTGTCCAGATAACGCCTGAAAATCTGATTCATCAAGTCCATGAAAGTAGCTGGCGCATTGGTCAACACAAAAGGCATAACAAGAAAATCATAATGCCCATAGCATGACCGAAAAGCCGTCTTAGCAACATCAAACTCCCGAATTCGTAGCTGATGGTACCCAGACCTGAGATCAATCTTCGAAAAGACTGAAGCTCCCTTCAACTGATCGAACAAATCATCAATCCGTGGAAGCGGATACTTGTTCTTCACTGTGACCTGATTCAATTTCCGATAGTCAATGTATAGCTTCATCGAACCATCCTTCTTCCTCACAAACAACACTGGAGCACCCTAAGGTGAAACACTGGGTAGAATGAAGCCCTTTTTAATCAATTCTTGAAGTTGAATCTGCAACTCCCTCAACTCTGCTGGTGCCATACGATAGGGTGTCTGCGAAATAGGTCCAATACCTGGAAGTAATTCGATAGTAAAGTCAATCTCCCTGATTAGAGGAACACCAAGTAAATCCTCAGGAAATACATCTGGATACTCACAAATCATCGATATATCCCACATTTCTGGTACACGAACCTCTGTATCAATCACATGTGCTAGATACGCCACACAACCCTTTTTCAACATCTGCTCAGCATTCATTACCGAAATCAGACAAGGTAAAGAAGTATTCTTTTCACCACGAAATAAAATTTCCGGTACACCTGGACTCCTGAAAACAACCTCTTTCTTATAACAGTCAAAAACAGCTCAATGGTTCTCCAAGAAATCCATGCCCAAAATCACATCAAAATCCACAATATCTAGCAGCATCAAATCCACGGCTAACCCGTAACCTCCTAAAAAAATCTCACAATCCCGATACACCCACTCGACACACACTACCTCGCTAGATGGATACAACACTCGCCACATACTAGGGAGTTGAGATGCAGGTACAGTAGCCAATGATGCTAATCTATATGACATGAATGAATGTGTAGCTCCTGGATCAATTAAAGTAAGAACTGGATGACCAAAAATGTACAACTTACCGATGGTAACCTCAGGGGAAGCTCTGCCCTCTCCCAGGGACATGGCATGAACTCGAGCTTGTCCAGTTGGTCGTCCACGCTGACTACGGTTCTGCTAACCATCCTGTCCAGAATACTATGTTGCACGATCACCAGAAGCAGTATCCTGACCATGATGGCTGCCCTGAGCTGCAACAGCCCCAAAAGTACCACCCTGCAGACATTCCCTCGCAAAGTGACCCTCCTGGCCACAACGGTAACAACTGGTGGTACCTCAAAAACACGAACCATAATGCCGCCTATTACAAATGTTGCATAATGGATAGTCTCTGGGTGCAACTGGTATATCATATGCACGTCGTGAGTAACTCGATCCACTGGAACTCCCACTCTGGGGTTGCCTCAGAGGTCGATTCCTTCTCCATCTCTGACTCCCACTCTGGCTCAATGAACCACGTGGATATCTGAAAGTGCTACCACCTGAAGAAGATGTTGAACTTGAAGTACCAGAACTCATCCTCTTCGCAGGACCCTGGCTGGGTCTACCCTCCTCAAAACGGCGAGACTGAAACCACATTTGCCTCTCCCTCTCAATGTCCTCGTCCCTGAGTGCAACACTAACAAAGTCATCAAAATTGTCCCGAGGCATGGTGGTCAAAGTTCCCTTGATATTCAGATTCAAAACCTACTCAAACCTTCTGCACTTTGCTTCCTCAGATGCCACCATATCACGTGCAAAACAAGACAAACGGATAAACTTATCCCGATACTCAAGCACTGACATATTCCCCTGCCTCAGATTGGTAAACTCTTCATATTTCCTCTGATAGGTGGCCTGGTTGAAATATTAATGCATAAACAAATCTCTGAATGTAGGCCATGGAGTATCAATAGGAACTCTCTCGGTGTTAACCCACCAGAAATAAGCATCTGAGTCCAAAAACCCAAAAGCAGCCACAATCCTCTGCTCAGGAGTAAAATGTAGGCGTTCACAAACACGCTCCATCTGGACTAACCAAGTCTCAAATATTTCAGGATTAGAGGAGCGAGAAAAGGTAGTTGCTCCAGTTGTCCTAGCATTAACCACATGGTCAAAACGCTCCTCCAAACGCAAAACTCGCATTAGCAAGTCATGCGTACGCTGATCCTCAACAGGATCCCCAACCTCGTTAGCACGGGCTCCACATCGGGGAGGCATCCTAAGAATGAAAGGACATTAGTCACATAACACAAGGAACGTAATCATGAAACTTCACTCATTTGAAAGAATACAACACTCTAGAGCATTAATGATTGTCCGCTGGCCAGTCGTGTCATCACTCCTGATATGCTGTCCATTCTCAAATACCCTTAGTAACACAACTACAAGAGTCTACAGAACCTCAACCCTAATGGTCTGATACCAACTGAAAGAACACAACCTTGATTTAGTTGCCTAAACCGAAATTAGGCCTAACGACACAACAACTTACAAAAATTTTGCCAGATTTTACTTTATAAAATGTATAAATCAAAAACCTGCAAGAAGATTACACTTCACAGATAAATTCCCAGACACACCATGGACCTCCAATGTCCATCCGGATTTCTCAAAATCCATATATAAAACTAAACTCAAGGTTTACAAGAAATACAGAAAATATTCAAGATTATAACTCAAACTGAATAACACAACACAAATATTCAGAGCGACTCCAAATTACAAAATATACAAGACTAGCAGGTTACATTGGGAACCTACTAGAAGGAAAGTGTCATTTGAACTCTAAGCCTCCTGCGATGACGTGCAACCACGGGAAAGAAACTCCAATCTGCGCGACGAAAACTGAAAACCTCAAAGAAAAGCATATATTTATAAAACCATTAGAGTGAGTAGACGTAAATCATAATATGCTGCATAAATAAATTGAACATGCTTTTCACAATAAATGCACATAAAATCATGCGAGTCAAAACAAACAGGCCCAGGTCAAGTGCTCATAAAGACGTAACTCTCCTCGGTACTGTGTGTGTGGAGGCAGTAACTTTAGTATATTTTCCTCAAAGTTACAACGTGCCCGGGTCAAGTGGTCATAAAGAAGTAACTCTTCTGGGTATTTTGAATCACGGGTCAGGTGCTCATATAGACGTAACCCTCTCGGAGCATCTCGGGGATCAGCCGAGAGGCCATAACATCGATGCGTCCATATATCCATACTCAGTGTAAAAAAAAATCACATGTGCCTCCAAACCAATGTATGCTCATAAAATGCATAAACATAAATTCATACTCGTAAATGCATAATCGTAAAGCATATTCATAGACTCGCAAATCCACTGTGAAAATCAAAGTGTCTACTCACAGGTAACAGCTAACCATGAGGCCCGGGGGAAGATCCCTCGCCAAAAAATCTCTCACGATCACCTGAATAACAGTGATACAATTAATACATAATGAATTTCGACATACGGAGCAAATACGTCAAGAACCCTGCGTTCTCGAAAATCGTATCACTCAAAATATCGACGAGGATAACAAAATTCGCAAAATATACACAAACATCCCTCCTTCCAAATTAAAACACTCAATTCAACTCGAAAACCTGACTACTACAATCGGGGCGCGATTACGAGCAAAACAACATAAAAATCTCTGAAAACCCCCAAAAATAGACCATAGTCGGAGCTCCACCATGGACCACTGCCACCGCCGGCAGCGCGGCACAAACGGTGACATTCTTTGGCGAGCCATCAATCCAAATGATCATATCCTCAAACCCAACCAAACCCCTAAAACCAAAATCCCAAACCATAACCACTGTGGCCGAAATTAAGCCCGAAAGCCACGGCCCAAAACTCCCTCTCTAGCGACCACAACGAGCTCCACAAAACCTCCTCCTTGTCCCAAATTGATCACCCAGAAAGCATCAAGAGGATGAGGGAAACTAAACCCCCATCACCCGCGACGCCATAACTCGCTAAAAACTGCCACCCGATGTGACGACCCGAACCAGAATCAGTTGTGTATTCGGCACGATTTACGAGATTATGCTTAGTCGCGGTTTTACGATATATGAGTGGTTTGTTGATTCTGTTCGCGACTATATTATTGGCCAAGAATTTGAATTGAGTTTCTTCACGGAAGTTATAGAGTACGTGATTTCGAGGTCGAGGGCAGTTCCGAATGATTTTTCGGATAACCGAGGAATATAATATGATTATTTGAAGTTTCGATTTTCGACGAGTTTATCTGATTGTTTCGTGTTTATCCGAATTATGATGGTTATCCATTTCGAATCGTCAATCGACCCGAGGCGCGAGTATAAATATCGGAAATAGTCGAGAAATAGTCGTAAAACACTGTTGAAGTTTGACCGGACCGTTGACTTTCCAAAATTGGAAACCTGACCGTTGACCCGAAGTGGAAAGTTTCCCGATTGGTCTTCGTCGGCCGACCTGCATTTTCCGGCCACCTCCGGCCAAGTGAAGGGTACAGTTAGCTTCCCCACATGATTTTAAGTTACTTTGTGCTTTGATTTGTGTGAATTGGTAGAGTTTTGATGGAACCCGAATCGGGTCGGTTTGGAGAATATCGCCGGTTTTGGTTTGCCGTTTTCCGGCGAGCCCCGGTGGTGGTGGTTAGGGGGGTTCGACTACCCTTGGCCTTGGGATGCTTCCCATGTGTTTTGATTTGAGTTTGGTCAAGGTTTTGATGGTGTCCGATTAGGTCGCCGGAGGGAAGTTTTCCGTTTGGTTTTGGATGGAATTGAGGGGGTTGTAGTCTGAATTGGAGGTTGTGGTAGTTATGATAAGGATTGGGCTTGGTAAGATCTTGTGATCTGGAGCTTCTCGCCGTGGAATTCCACCGTTGACGGCGCGACGCCGCCGGCTGCGGCGGTCAATGGCGGAGCTCCGGCGAGGGGTTGACTTTTTGGTTTTCGACGTTTTTAATGTCGTTTTTCTCGTAATCGCGCCCTGATTATCGTCCAGAGGTTTTTGGATTGATTTGGGTATCGGATTTTTAGTCAAGGGTTTCGAGTGGAGATTTCGGGAATTCCGTTAATCATTTTGTACTGCATTGTATATTTCCGGGAACGGTTGGTTTCCGTGGTTAAGTACAGAGTTGTGGGTTATGTTTTTGATCATTTGTGTTTTACGAATGTTCAGGAGATCGAGATCGAGATCGTGCTTCAGGCGAGGGATCTTCCGCTGGACCACGAGATTAGCGCGAGTGCGCGCTTGCTGATCTGTGAGTGGACACATTTATATTTTCACAGTGTATTTGCGAGTTCGTGATTTTTATGATTTTCCATATTTAAATTATACAATGTTGAGATATATGTTATTTTCGGAGGTATTGCTTTATATTTATTGGTGATGGCATTACTGCATCGATGCTTCGGCTACTCGGCTGATCACCGGTAGTCCGCCAGAGTTGAGAGATTCCTATGGGCAGGGTTGAGAGATTCCCCTGTATGCCACCGGGGTTGAGAGATTCCCTTGGCCTATCACCGTTCGGTTTGAGCGATTCACCTGACTTCGGGCTTGAGAGATTCGCCCGACAACCTCCATATATATATGTGCTTTCCGAACTCGCACTGTTTTATATGGTTATGTATATAATTGGTGAAAGGCATATGTTTATTTTCGTCCACTCACTCTAACGTTTTATTTGCCCTTCCCCTAGGATTTTCGGTTTCCGTGCCCAGTTTGCAATTCGGATTCAGGTGTTTCACGTCGCGGTTGGAAGCTAGTGATCTGAGCTACCTATGTTTTCCAGTAGGTTCTTGTTCCGCCTATTGATGTATATATTGTATATATTTACACTAGAGGTCGCTCTGATACATTCTGATACATGTTTTATACGGATTTCCTCCGATATATATATATATACACTACAGTATGTTTACTGTTTATTGATTATGATATGATGTTGAAAAATCCGGATGGGATTGGTGCTCACAGTTTGGCTTTTGTGGCATAGGACGAAGTGTTATTTTCAGGGTGCAGGTTTATGCAATTCCACGTTAGTAACGAAACTGCCGAAATTTTGAATGGTTTTTGTTGGTTAGTGTTTTTAGAAGGGGTTCAATTCCGGTTTAGGCAACTGAATCGGGGTTGGGTCCTTTCACCCGATTCCGGCGAAAAGCAAGCACAAAACCGAATTGGAACTCCCTCAAAACCCAACCAAATCTCACAAACTCAAGCATAAATCAAAAGAGGAACTCAAGAGCTTTCTAACCATACCAAGATTATTACCGGAGGTGGCCATAAAATCCGGGTCGGACGGCAAACTCAAACCGGGTCGATGGAGGAAAATGGGTCAACGGGTGAACTTGGTCAAACTCGGTCAAAATGTGTAATTTTTCGATTTTTACGACTATTCGATACTTATACGTCGCGAACTGACCAAACCAACGGCTCGGATAACTCCAACGCAATCGGATAAGTACGACTAACTCGACGACAATTTCAAATATTCATTTTATATCCTCCAATTATCCGAAAAATCCTTTGAAACCTCTTATGAGCTCAAAATCAAATCCTCTACAATTTCCGCGAAGGAACTCAAACCAAATTTTTTCCCAATAAATTAGTCGTTAACAAACCCAAATGTATAACCAACTCGCGATAAACACGATTCATGCCGATAATCACATGACTCAAAGTTCAGGTCGTTACAGGTTAGTCCAGGTGGAGCGTGTTTGTGAGCGCCTACATTTTACTCCTGAGCAGAGGATTATTGCTGCTGTTGGGTTATTGGACTCAGATGCTTATTTCTGGTGGGTTAGCACCGAGAGAGTTCCTATTGATACTCTATGGCCTACGTTCAGGGACATGTTTATGCGCCGATATTTCAATCAAGCTACCGAGTGAAGGAAATATGAAGAGTTTACCAACTTGAGGCAAGGAGGTATGTCAATGCTTGAATATCGAGATAAGTTCACTCGTTTGTCTCGATTTACGTATGATATGGTTGCATCTGAAGAAGCAATATGCAGAAGGTTTGAGTTGGGCCTGAATATGAATAACAAGGGAACTTTGACAACTATGTCTCAGGACAACTTTGATGATTTTGTCAGTGCTGCACTTAGTGGCGAAGATATTAAGAGAGAGAGACAGATGCGGTTTCAGTCTCGCCATTTCGAGGAAGGTGGATCTAGTCAGGGTCCTTCAAAAAGGCTGAGTTCTGGTTCTTTTGGATCAGCATCTTCTTCGAGTGATGAATCTTACAGGTTTTCTACTGGGTCATCTGGTCAGAGAGGTGGCCGGAGATGGAGGAGGGATCGACCCTAGAGGCCCCAAGCTAGCACGAGTTCCAGTGGATCAAGTTACTCTCGACGCACATATGATACACCAGCTGCACTAAGAGATTATCCATTGTAAAACATGTGTAATAGATGACATTACGGTTCGTGTTTTCGAGGCACCACCAGTTGTTACCGTTGTGGTCAGGAGGGTCACTTTGCAAGGTAATGTCCGCAAAGTGGTACTTTTGGGGGTGTTGCAACTTTGCAACTCAGGGTAGCATTCATGGTGAGGGTACCATTTCTGGAGATCGAGCAACACAGCCTTCTAGGCAAGCAGACTAGCAGAATTGTAGTCAGCGTGGGCGACTGGCTGGACAAGCTCGTATGCATGCCATAAACTTGAGAGAGGGTAGAGCTTCCCCTGAAGTCATCATCGGTACGTTATATGTTTATGGTATTCCAATTCTTATTTTGTTAGATCTGGGGGCTACGCATTCCTTCATGTCATATAGATTATCATCATTAGCCACTATACTTGCTTCTTCACTCCCTAGCATGTGGCGAGTGTTGTATCCATGAAAAGACCCAACCCCGATTTAGTTTCCTAAACCGGAATCAAACCCCTTCTGAAAACACGAACTTTTAAAAACCATAGAAATTTCGGTAGAGTTTCACTATATCGCGAAGTTACCATTAACCTGCACCCGAAAACACACTTCATCCTATGCCACAAAAGCCAAACCGTGGGCACCAAACCCTTCCGGATTTCTCAAAATCATAACATAATATAAAGCAATAAGCAAAACTATAACTTTACAGAAATCCGAGGAAATCATACAAAAGTATAAACATCAGAGTATTCAGAGTGACCTCTAGTATATATATACAAAAATATACAGCAGTAGGCTAAACAAGAAACCTACTGAGAAAGAAAAGTAGCTCGAATACTAAGCCTCCAACTGCGACGTGCGACACCAGATTCCGAACTGCAAACTGGGCTTTGAAAACAAAGAGCCCAGGGAAAGACATATAAACCGTTACAGTGAGTGGACAAAAATAAATGTCTTTCGCCGAATAATATATGTTATAAAAACATATAAGAGTCTAAATGCATAAAATCAAATGGTACACGAGGGAGACTCCAATTCCTCACGCGTACAGAGCATGCATCGAAAATCCCACGGGGTCACTCATGGACACATCCGCGCTAATACAGTCTGAATCACGGGATCCCAGACCCACACGTAATTCAAGCCAGAAAGGCCTCAGGTCAGAGGTCTGCCCCCTCTCCCCCCGCCCCCGTGGTAAAGGCCTCGGGTCAGGGGTCATAGCCTCCCCCGGTAAACATCCTCGGGGATCAGCCGAGATGCAAGTGTATCAATACAACCACATATACTAAGACTGTACTCTGTGTAAACCAAATCATAAATAGTTTCATGCAAATGTATAAAGCATAATGTGAATGCATATTCGTATTACATAAGTATATAAGCATATTTGTCGATGCATATTTGTATATGAATAATCGTAAAACACATGCTCGAATAAATCATAATCTCATACGCATGCTCATGCTCATAAAATCTATATAAAAGACTCACAATCAATCAGTGAAAAGAAATGTGTCCACTCACAGACAAGCACAGCGCGCAAACGCACTAATCCCGAGATCCGGCGGAAGATCCCTCGCCAAGCGTACGATCTCGATCCCCTGAATAATCACAAAATATCACTGATCAAAATCATAATTCAATACTCTGACCCACACTTCGGAAACCAACCATTTATGGAGATATATAACTCGGATAACAAAAGAATCGCCGAAAATCCCCAAATACTCCACATAAACCCTCGACTTAAAATCCACTACACAAATCAACTCAAAAACCTCAAGATGACGATCGGGGCGCGATTACGAGCAAAATGGCATAAAACTTGACAAAATCCAAAAAGTCAACGCCTCGTCGGAGCTCCGCCTTTGACCGCCACCGCCGGCGGCGGCACGCCGTCACCGGAGAGATTTTGCGGCGAGGAAAGCCCAGAATTCAAGTCCTCCTCGAGCCCAATACTTTTCTCCACTACACCATCCCTCAATTCCACCGCAATCCGTCGAAAATTGGCCCGAAACCACCATGGATCCAAATCGGCCGGCGATCGGCCCATCACCGGAGCTCCGGCCATGACTAACTCGGCGATAATTTTAAATATTCTTTTTATATTCCTCAATTATCCGAAAAATCCCCGAAAAGCTCCTACATACTCAAAATTAGATTCTCTACATTTCCCACGCAAAAACCCAAATCAAATTTGTGTCCAAAAATTAGGTCGTGAACGAAGTTGCATATCCGATTAATTACGATAAACCTCAATTACTCGTAAAACTCGCAGATTAAGCCGATTACTATTCTAATTCCGGTTCGGGTCATCACAAATCGACCTCAAAATTTACGTACCTACTAGGTGAACAGATGAGGATACTGCTCCAGCATATGCTGCTCGGTCTCCCAAGTGGCTTCCTCTACTGAGTGATTCTGCCATAAGACCTTCACAAACGGAATAACTCTGTGTCTCAACTCCTGCTCGCATTGAGAATCTGTACTGGCTCCTCCACATATGTCAAATATTCCCAGATAGGAAGCTGATGTGGTGCTAAAACATGTGATGGATCTGGAATGTATTTCCGCAACATCGATACATGGAAAACATTGTGTACTCGAGCCATCTCTGAAGGCAACTCTAACCTGTAAGCCATGGCCCCAACTCTCTCTGTAATCTCATATGGATCGATATACCGTGGCCAGAGCTTGCCACGCTTCCCGAAACAAACAACTCCCCTCCAAGGATACAATTTCAGGAACACCCAATCGCCCACCTCGAACTCATGACTCTTTCTTCTCACGTCTGCATAGCTCTTTTGTCGATCTTGGAAAATCTTCAACCTGTCTCTGATTATCTGAATATCCTCTGTGGTGCTCTTCACCAAATGCGGACAAATAAGCCATCGCTCGCCCACCTCACTCTAACACAATGGAGTACGGCACTGCTTCCCGTATAAAGCTTCATACGGTGCCATATCGATACTGGCATGATAGTTGTTGTAAGCAAACTCGATTAAATGCAGTTGCTGGTCCAAATTCCCTCTAAACTGTAATACACATGACCGCAACATATCTTCGAGGGTCTGAATAGTCCTCTCAGACTGCCCATCAGTCTGAGGATGGAAAGGTGTACTGAAATGCAATCTGGTACCCAAAGCTCGCTGCAATGCCTGCCAAAACTCTGAGGTGAACTGACTGTCTCGGTCAGAAACAATAGATACAGGCACACCATGTAAACGAACAATCTTAGCCAAATACAACCTCGCTATCCTGCCCACTGAAATCTTCCCTGGAAGTGCAAGGAAATGAGCTGATTTCGTCAATCGGTCCACAATGACCCAAATACCCATGTTACCAGCAGAAGTACGCGGTAACTGATACACGAAATCCATAGTAATGTGCTCCCACTTTCAAACAAGAATCTTCAACGGTTGTAGCTTTCCCGCAGGTTTCTCCCTTTCTGCCTTCACTTTCTGACAAATGAGGCATCTGCTCACATATGCTGCGATCTCCCTCTTCATATTTCGCCACCGGTAATAGACTCAAAGTGTACGAAACATTTTTGTACCGCCTGGATGCATCGCATAAGCAGAACAATGGGTTTCGTCTAAAATCTCTTTCTTCAAACCCTCGTCTCTGGGTACACATAATCTGCCTCTGAATAGCAATGTACCATCATCACTCAACTGGAACTCTGTTGGCACACCATTCCAAATCATGGTCTTCTTGTCCAATAGATAGGATTCCGCATCCTGAGCTTCACGAACCTAATCAACTAATGCCGGTCGAATCTGGAAGCTAGCCAACAAGGCTCCCCCATCATCCCACTCTAACTCAGCTCCTGCAGCTCGTAGCTCTACTAACATGGAAACTCTGGCCACACACACATGAAACAATGAAGCTCCAAATTTCCGACTCAGTGCATCAGCAACGACATTAGCCTTCCCTGGATGATACTCAAAGGTGCAATCATAGTCATTGATCAACTCCATCCATCTACGTTGTCTCATATTCAAATTTGGCTGCATGCGCAAATAAGTGAGACTCTTGTGATGTGTGTATATCTTGCACTGAGCTCCATACAAGTAGTGTCTCCAACTCTTCAAGGTTAATACAATGGCAGCCAACTCCAAATCGTGCATAGGATAATTGACTTCATGTGGTTTTAACTGTCTGGAGTCGTAAGCCACCACTCTGCCATGCTGCATCAAAACACAACCAAGACCCAATTTCGATGCATCGCTGTAAACGACAAATTCTCCACTATTGTCAGGTCACTACAAGAAAACTACACCTAGACCACGGACAATTTCCGTCGTCTAAGTGCAGTTTTCTGTCGTCTAAGTACTTAGACGACGGAATCTCCGTCGTCCAAGGTCCGTGCTCCAAGTGCTGTCGTCTAAGCACCTGGACGACGGAGAATTAGCCTTTCCGCCGTCCAAGTTAACTTGGACCGCGGACATTATCCGTGGCCCATGTATGTACCTGGACGACGGAAAGACTAATTCTCCGTCGTCCAGGTGACTACATGGGCCACGGACATTGCTCGTTTCTCCGTGGCCCACGTGTTCACCTGGACGACGGAGAATTAGTATTTCCGTCGTCCAGGTGCATACATGGGCCACGGAGAATGCTAGATTCTCCGTGGCCCAGGTGTTCACCTGGACGACGGAAAGGCTAATTCTCCGTCGTCCAGGTCAACACGTGGGCCACGGAGAATGGCAGGGTTTAGGGTTTAAGGGTTAGGGTTAGGTTTAGGGTTTGTGCACCTGGACGACGGAGAACATAATCTCCGTCGTCCAAGTGACAATTTAATTTAAAAAATAAATAAATTGAAATTAAATATTATTAAATTAATTTATTATTAATTTAATTTAAATAATGAAAAATAGTCGAAATTAATTAATTAAACTAAATTTTTAATATTAATTAATGTATTAATTAAATAATTAATTAATTTGTACATACGTACACATCCAAATTAAAAACCCATAAAAATAATAAAATATTGTTCGGAACTCGGAAATAAAGAAACGCGATAATTAACTAGCTAGCTAATACACTGGAGGAGCAGATGCGCCGCCGGGTCCTCCGCCTCCAGCCGGGTCGTTGTCGTCGGGGTGTGGGTTCGGAGGAGGTTGACATACTTCTCAATTTTGGTTCATGAGCGCGATGAGTTGGGCTATTTGTGCTTGTTGTTCGTCAAGTCTTTGCCGCATTGACTCATTCTGCTCTTGTGTCCGTCGATTCTCCTCTCGTGCCAGTCGAGCCTCTTGAATGGCTGCTTCGACGGCCGCTGCCTGACTCCTTCTCCGCTGCCCCGAACCTCCCGTAGATGATGAGCCGGAGGTCGTCGACAAATCTCGTACCACCCTAGGCCCAAAGTGCCTAACCTCCTTGCCAGCTCTACGACCGTAGACCTCATCCGCGATTGCAATTTGGCTCGCTAAGGATAGAGGAGGCAGGTCTTCCGGCGGCACATCTGGGAACGCAAGCTGAGTGTTAGCCAACTCTTCATGCGCACACTCTATCACCCTTGCCTACAAAAGAATAATTAATTTATTATAATGAAATCATATTTAAATAATAATTACTATAATTAAAAGCACATAATTAATATATCACTTACGCCGCATTGACTCGCTTCATTATCGAGCCCAGACGTCACGTACGCGCTTACGTTTGCATCAAGATAAGGGTATTTAGAGCCCTTATCCTTGTGCTCCTTGGCTATTTGAATGAACTGTTTGGCGCCGGTAGTATGGTGTTTCTCCTTCTTCCCCCGGTTGGCTTTGTTGACACCGGAGAATTTCTGTTACACAACATAATTAAATCATTAAAAAATGAATAACTACAATTTAAATAATTCAATTATCTTAATTGAAATAAAATAAATAAATTAATACCTTAAATTGTTCATCGGCAAAGTGGTTACATAACCTCTCCCACTCATCTTCTCTATCCCCTTGCAGCTCTACCAGAGGAGGCACGTGACCGACATCTTGGAAGTACTTATGGAGCTTGTACTTCCAATCTTTGTAGATGGAGTTGGCGGTTTGGTTGATATGCATCAAAATGGCCGGTGTCGGATCCACCGCAAATTGTTCCTATCAAAAATAAATTGAAAATTATAATCATATATATTATGAAATTTTAACTAATATTAAAAATATTATATAATAACTAAATTGGACGTATTACGTACCGAAAGATCTTTGAAGACTTTCGCCTTCTCATGATCCGGCGCCTCCTTCCAAGTAGGGGCAGTGATACAAACCCGGTTACGGATGATTGACCATATCCCATGCACCGAGAGACTTGGTAGCTGAGCTGTGGGAGGGCCACCGGTGAATTCGTCGTATGGCAAGTAGATCTTTTTCCCGGTCGCCTTGCAAATACGCTCCGCTTTGCCCCCTTTAACGAGACCCCGAGTCCTTTTCGGTTTCGGGTCAGTGGGGGCCCTCATTTGCCTACGGCGGGCGCTGTACATGATTGATTCGGCGGTCGAGGACGCCTGACTACTTCCCGTTGAACCGGTACCGGGCGTCGGAGATTGGAAGGGGTCGACGTCATCACCGCTCGAGATGAATGGGGGAGCGGGAATTTCCCCAGAGGGCGCTACGGACGGACCAGATGATCCGTCCGGATTGAGAGCGTCGTTGCCCTCCTGTTGAACCCAACCGACTTGGGCCGCCAACATTCGGAGCATCTCATCTTCTGCCACCTATTGGGCTTTCTTCTTGCCGGATGTCGTCTTTGGCGGAGCCATTTAAACCTAAGAGTACGGTGTTAAAATACCTACTTACCATAATAATTACAACTTAAAAATTTACGCTAATTAAGTACGTTTAAGATTTAAATAGAGTACACTAGCATGGCTTTTTCGGTCGTTCAATGGACGTGCGACCCGCGCGATAAAGTGTAAATTTTCAATTAATCAGCCTTGATTAAATCGAAAAAATGGCCAGTTAGGGATAGAGATAACGCGAGAGGCAGGACTAATTTCGACAAAAGTCTTTCTTAGTCCAAATCCTGTCACCAGTCATAACCCGTTTCTAGACACCATGTCCGACATTCGGCCAATTTTTCAAAAATTTACACTCCCTCAAGTCCTTTGCAAACTCCGCCCTCAACCTCGTGTCCATAACTTCACTTAGGTTATGGTGTGCGGTGATGAAATCCACACATCACGAGGGGTTAAGGAGATAAACTAGGAAAAGAGGCGCCATCTATTCCAAAGAGTGTGACTTAATAAACCAAGCCTATGTACTAAATTTAAATCGAATACGTACTACCATGCAATTTACTAGAAAACACACGTAACTAACAATTAAGTAAAACAATAAATAATAACAATAATAAATTATTATTTATCAACTAATTAATTATGAACTAATTACAATAATAAATTTATTCATTTATCAACTAATAATAAATAATTACAATAATAAATTTATTCATTTAAATAATTATCAACTAATTACAATTATGCATTTAAATAATTATTAATTACAATAATTAACCACTTTTTCATTATTATAAGTACAATAATGAAATATTTAAAACTAATTAATAAATTATATTTAGAATTTAATTAATTAAATGAAAATAATTTTAATAAGGAAAAAAATAGAAATTTACCTCACCGGAGTAATCGGGAATATAGGTGGAGTTGAGTCGTTGGGGAGGATGAACCACGCCGGAAAAATTGTCGTCGGAGCGTCGCCGGAGGAGGATCGCCGGAGGAGAGGAGAGTAGAGGAGAGGAGAGGAGGAGATGGAATGATGAGAAAATGAGGGGGGGTGCAACTCTATTTATAGAGTTGCACTTAGACGACGGAAATAGTGTTTTCCGTCGTCTAAGTGGCGGTTTCAAAAAATTTCAAGCGGCGCCAATTAATCGGCGGGACGTTTTGGACCATCTCCGTCGTCTAAGTGAAAATTCAAGCGGTCCCAAAAACGGTAGCGGTAAATTGAACCGCCATAATTTTGGACTTGGATGACGGAGAATGACCATCTCCGTCGTCCAAGTGAAAATTACATGGAAAAAATAAAAAAAAATAAATTCGAACCGCCATGGTAATTTGAACCTGGACGACGGAGATGGTCATTCTCCGTCGTCCAGGTTCAAATTACGTTAAAAAAAATTTTAAAAATAATTCGCTAGGAATTTAGCGATCTGTCATTCGAGTGAAATAGTCGTCCAATATCGATGAACACATCGTATATATGAACAGTTAAATTTGAACCGACGAATAATTTTTCGTTTTGAAAGTTGTGAAGTATCGACTAATCCTTACGACTTAATTGTTCATGAGTAGAGGCTCATTTGCAGCAGAGTATTAACGAAATTGAATTTGGACAAAACAACCGTTGGATATGTTCGTCGTAACATAATATATAATTGTCTTCAAAGGACCATAAAATAATAAGTTCGGGAAGGGTTTGATCGGCACAGTCAACCGCAAAACCGATAATTTCACAAACCGGAAACGTGGATACAAGGTATTTCGCAACTCCGATTTTCGAACCGTTGAAGCTCACACACCAAGAATTGTTTACTCTAAAGTCTTGATGAAAAGAATATGCATTCGAAGAAGGTCTAGATGGTCGTTGTCTTAGAAAAAATTACAATATCTGCACCTGGACGACAGATATGAGCGTTTCCGTCGTCCAGGTTCTAACCTGGACGACGGATAATGACGTTCTCCGTCGTCCAGGTGTATAGACCTTGAATTCAGGGGTTAGGGCCTTACTGTTTAGGGTTTAGGGTTTGTGAACTTGGACGACGGAGAATTACCATATCCGTCGTCCTAGTTTGTACCTGGACGACGGATAATGACCATTCTCCGTCGTCCAAGTTCTAAACCCCGAATTCAGGGGTTAGGGCCTTAGGGTTTACGGTTTAGGTCGTCCCCGGTCATTTGTGTGTCCGTTCAATTATTCTGATTCAAAAATATAATTAAAAAATTGATCGATCGATCCGATCTGCTAGATTTAGAGGGTCCAGGATTTAGGGTTTTATATGAGATTGAGATTTGGCGTGGCGCCAAAGGTGAAAATGGCGGGGGACCTAATATAAACGTGGACAGAATTCAGGTGTCCGTTCAATTATTTTGAATGACCATAAAAAAATTAAATAAATGATCGATCCGATTTGCTAGATTTAGGGTCGAGGATTTAGGGAGATAGCCAAAATACCCAAAGGCGACAACCTGTAATTAATTTCTCCGTTGTCCAGGATATATAATTCGGATTAATTAATTACCGTAAATAAACCTGCATCGATCATATATATATTACAATAATTACAATAATTAATTACCAATTAATCTACCTCGTCGTATGACCGTACTCTTCATCATAATCATCATCGTCCTCATCCCCCTTAGACGACGGCTCATCCTCATTATCGTACTCAACATCGTCCGACGAATAACCTGAGTCGTCGTCCGCGTCCTCTTCCTGCTCGTCTTCTTCATCTACCTCATCGATAATCTCATCTTCAGTTAGATCTGTACAACCATCAGGCATGGGTAACCATTCACCATCTTGAACCAGGTCCATTATATCGGAGCGGACCATAGAAATATTAGGCTCTTCACCGGCTTTCGGATCGTCGAGATAGAACACCTGCCGAACTAAGGTGGCGAGAGCGAAAGGCTCATCCTCATACCAGCTAGAGTTTATATCGACTGATAATAGTCCCAGGTCTTCCTTTGTACGCTTGAACCATCTGCACTTGAATAGGAAAACATTGACATCATTCCCGTAACATAGCTGAACCACATATACAATAGCCCCGTAATATAGATCATTGTCTTTCCCAACCGCGACCCCACTGTTTTGTGTTCTTCTTCCTTCGTCTCGGGCCAATGAATGGAACTTTACACTGTTCACAAAAAATCCGGGATAAATATAGTGTTTAACCGGCTTCCCTGCTAGCAAGTGCTTTGGCCATGACCACCACCCTCCGTGGTTTTCAGATTTTTGCAGATCAATCATCTGCGAAAAAGGGCAAATTAATATAAGGGTTTACTTTCTACAAACATGATCGATATGTATTTAAATAATTAATCTCGAGACGTACGTACGTACCCATTGGAAGAAATAATCGGGAAACTTCTTCTTAACCATTTTCTCAATGCACGCCGAACTCTTGTTTTGATTTAAGGCCTGAAGCCTCTCCTTGTATGACTGATAAACGACTTTTGCAACCATTAAATTCACACTTAACAATCAACAAAAACGCATAAGCAATTAAAACCCTTTGTTGTAGATGTAGCATTGGTAAATAGGGTATCGTTCTTAACCGGGGATTGAGGGTGCATGCATATTTACGCTATGGTTTGAAAGGGGGGTTTGAAAAGGTTGGTTTTTACTAATTCCTACGAATTTAAAGACAGAAAATGGTTAGCAAACACATAGAGAAATCCTAAGTTCTAACATGCTTCACTCATAGACAAGTAGAAAACAAACAAGAACAAAGAACCCCAAACATGCTCACTAGACCGAAAATAAACACTAAACTATTATATACATGTGATCGACTCATTCTTTCATCCTTTGCCATTTTTATACTTAGACTCCCTAAGTGTCAACGAAATTCCTAACTTTAATCAAGACACATACACATGCTTATAATTGAACAAGACAGCAACCAAATCGAGCTAACTCTCTAATCCAATTTTATCTTTGTTATTAGTTCGTGAAACATGCTTAAAAGAGAACCAAATCGAGTATCTACTTAAAAACAGTTTCAAGCATTAAGAACATATAAGCACACACATGCATTCGAATCAAAGCTAAAAACACATGGAAGAAACTTAGAAGAAATTCGAAATATAAAGCCTCTTATCAAAACTTGTTCTCAAAATACAAACAAAGGAAATCCAAACAAAAACTGAAGCAAAATAAGAAGGGGTCATGTTACACTTTTGGACTCCGTGAAATCGCACCGCAAATCTTCAAGTGTAGCTACTCCTTAGTTGATGGCGAGCCCAAGAATTCCCAGCCAAATCGAGCAAAGTCCTTCTTGAGGTGGAGGAGAGTGTTTACGAGGTGTAGTTTGTGGAGTTTCGAGTCTTGAGAGGGTGGCCGAATGTTTGGAGGTTGAGGAGATGATCTTTGGCAAGCTTAGGAGTCTAGAATGAGTGATGATAATGAATGAGTCGAGCTCCCCAATTTATAGAAGAAGATTAGGATTTTTCCTACCAAAATAAGACTTTCCTTATGTACCCGGGTAAATCTGACAGTCTGTCTTCAAACGCGTTTTCCTGGAGTTTCAGATCTTGGAAAATTCTGATTCTTGTTTCATTGGAAAGCTTATTCAAAGGGCTATAAAATCCATATAAGGAACGCCATATTTGGAATTGAATTGGATTTACTACGGATTTTAGAAGTCAAGTGACCTGGCTGCCCTGTTTTCTTCTTCTTCAAGGAAAAGGAAATCTTCATATCTTCAAATCTTGCATTCCTTATTCCCTAATAATTCCTGGCCGAATATACCATATTCTTGCACATATTTTGGCCCTTCAAATCAGGTATTTATCTTCATGGAATATCCTCCCAAAATTCGTCCATTATATGCTCCATATATTCCGCCATATTTGCTCTTTCCTGGGTCGCGCAGGAGAAATGTCTTCATCTTTTTGTGCACCATATTGGTATCCATTTCATTTGGCATTTGGTTTCCAATTCTTGATACCATATGGGAATGCATTTTAGTAACCATTTGAAGACCATTCCTCGGACCATTTCTTCTCCGAAATTAGGAATTTCCTCCTTAGCACGCTTTTAGCTCCAAATCGCCTCATTTATTATTTTCTCCTTTATTTCTACCTAAAAGCATAAAGTAAGTAAGAAATGATAGTACTTAGAGCCCTAACGAAGCTAAATGAAGGGAAAAACATATTAAGAATCACGTAGAAAACGTGTAGATCAAATCCCCCACACTTGGACTTTGCTAGTCCCTAGCAAATACTTGGACACAAGTTAAAAGAAAAGCAAAAGAAAGAAAGAAGGAAAAGTTCCAACGTTGGAGCTAGTCTCCAAGTTGGAAAAATCTAAGACTAAAAACAAAACAACTAAGCCCTTAAGTTAAAGATGTCTCAGAAATTTTTATAAGTGTATGGCGATGACATTGCAAAATTTCAAATGATAATCAAGCCATGATTCATGTAATGAACAAGTAAGACATGGTGTAAACAATGGTGATGTTTAAGGCTATGCATGTTTCGAATGAGGTTCAAATCAACTCACATGGATTCTCTCATCATATTTTCACTCAAAATGGATAGAAGTATTTGAAAACCTCATGAATGAATACTTGCACAAATGAACCAAACCATATGCTTACTCATGCGATTTACTCCACAGATTAACTGCTACTCATCTTAAGGATCAAAAAGGTCTTTTGAAGGGTTGTAATGGGGCAAGGCTAAGGCATTTGGAATATAGATATGTGGTGGTAAACACGTTCCAAAGACTTAGTCGAAATATCAAAAACTTCTTGAAATCAAACTCCTTCATCTTTTCCAAAGGTTTAGGATTGTTCTCTACCGTACCGTCAAAATGAGCTTCATCCTGTCGCCAGGGGTGGTCGTGAGGAAGCCATATACGGTGAGCCAAGTAACACACCTTCCCCGCGTGCCAACTAGAGTTCACGTCGTCCAATCATATAGGACATCCATTATATCCTTTTGTCCTGCAGGCTGCAAACATCCCATAAGCTGGAAAATCGCTGATCGTCCACATTACGGCAGCCCTCATCGTGAACATCGTGTCAGTGAATTTGTCATAAGTTGGGACTCCATTTTCCCACAACATTTTCAGCTCGTCGATCAAAGGTCTGAGGTAGACATCTAAGCACTTTGATGGAGATTTAGGTCCTAGAATTAGTACGGTAAGGAAATTAAATTCCTTGTTCATGCACATCCACGGAGGCAAGTTGTACGGCATCAGAATAACTGGCCAAGTGCTGACGGCGGAGCTATTACTTCCCCAAGGATTGAATCCGTCTGTAGATAGGCCGAGTCTAACATTTCTAACCTCTGAAGCAAAGTCTCCAAATTCTCTGTCGAAATGTTTGAAACCCTCCCCATCCGCGGCGTGTCGCAGGACATCGTCATCTATTCGCTTTTCTGCGTACCATCGCATCGCCTCTGCTGTGTGTAGAGACATGTACAGGCGCTGCAATCTGGGAATCAAGGGAAAATATCGAACAACTTTCACAGGAATTCTCTTTTTCGAACTCTTCCTATTCAACTGGAATCTGCACTGGCCACATACGGGACAATAGTCCAAATCTTTATACTCTTTGTAAAATAGCACACAATCATTCGGACATGCGTCAATTATCCTGTACTTTAGGCCGAGGCTGCTCAAGATATTTCTAACCTTATAATGAGATTTAGGAAGATTGTGATCATCAGGAAGCAACTTACATATTTGCTCCTGAATTTCGTCAAAAGCACTCACTGACATTTTGTGCTTCACTTTTATCTTCATTTGCTCCGTCACATATTGCAACACATTCTCTCGACATCCAGGGAACACCGGGGTCTGCGCTTCAAGTAGCATCCGGTTGTACTTTTCCATCTCACTGGTGTCAGTGGCCAAGCTAGCTGCGGGGAATGTGCCATCATGCTCATTAGTGGTACTGTAACCTCCATCTTGGTGTTGGTGTCCACCATGACTACATCCCGGAAACGCATCATGGACCAAATCTGCAGTTGGGTTGCAAGCTGGGGGTCCGGCACCACTCCCGCTGGATGAGGCACCATGGTAACTGTACCCTGAGCTGAAGTCTGCTGCGCTGAACTCTACTGCTTCACCATGCTCGCTCCATGTAGTGTAACTCCACATCATACCATTTTCGTACAGGTGTTGCACCATAACATTAATCTCCGCATACTGACAATTAAGACATTTATGACACGGACATCTGAAACGTTTCTTTCCCTGACCATGTTCTATCGCAAAATTCACAAATTCGCTAATTCCATCCATATACCGGACATCACATCTATTCTTCAACTTCATCCAACTCTTGTCCATACTGCTACAAAATATTATAATTAATTAATTATATATTACATATATATATATATTAGTCCATTAATTTACGCTTAATTATACGTACTCGATATACATCGATCCATCAATTACGTACGTACGTAATTTAATCTGTATATATAGCTAACATCCATGCATGTATGTACGTACGTTTTCACTAAATATATATATATTAATTAAGCAAATTTTAACTGCGTGCGTACCTGCTGGCCGGCCTTCTCGATATCTGTTAATTAAGCTAGCTAGCTAGTCAGCGGAGATCCCTTATCCTGATCATTCCCTCGACCTTCTCCCTTCTCGTTCTCCGGCCTTCTCCTTCTCCCTTCTCCTTCAATTCTTCTTCGAATGGAATGAAGAGATTGAGGATCAGATGGAATGAATCGATCGAAGAGAGTTTGGCATCGGGCTTATATAATGCTTCACTTAGACGACGGAGGTGTCGGTACGTCATCTAAGTGGAAGTTAATTACTCGGACCACGGCGTGTCGGTCCGTTGTCCAGGTGGTCACCTGGACGACGGAGAATACTCCGAGGTCCAGGTGATAACCTGGACGACGGAGAATACCTTATCCGTCGTCCAGGTGATCACCTGGACCTCGGAGTCTTCTCCGTCGTCCAGGTGATCACCTGGACGATGGAGATGGTATTCTCCGTCATCCAGGTGTTACTTGGACGACGGAGACTTCTACGTCGTCCAAGTGTCACCTGGACCACGGAACATTTACGTTTACGTGGTCTAAGTGCTGTTTTCTTGTAGTGGGTAGAGTCAGAACCGGTGCAGTAGTCAACTTCTCCTTCAAGAGCAAGTAAATCTCCTCACATGCATCGGACCACTAGAACTTGACGCCTTTCTTCGTCAATCTAGTAAGTGGAGCGGCAATCCGTGAAAAATCCTACACAAAGCGCTGATAGTAACCTGCCAAACCCAAGAAACTTCTGATCTCTGGTACGATAATAGGTCTACTCCAATTCAACACGGCTTCAATCTTGTTAGGATCCATGCTGACTCCCTTAACAGATATCACGTAACCCAAAACCTTCACGCTATTCAACCAAACCTCACACTTACTGAACTTCGCAAACAACTGATTATCTCGCAAAGTCCGCAGAACAGCTCGCAAATGTTTCTTGTGCTGGCCCACACTCCTGGAGTAAATCAGAATGTCGTCGATGAACACGATCACAAACTTGTCCAGAAACCGCCTGAACACCCTATTCATCAAATCCATGAAAGCTACAGGGCATTGGTCAATCCAAACGACATGACCAAAAACTCATAATTCCTGTACCGTGATCTGAAAGCTGTCCTAGGCCCATCTGATTCTCTGATCCTCAACTGATGGTATCCAGACCTGAGATCAATCTTCGAAAAGATTGAAGCTCCCTTGAGCTTATCAAACAAATCGTCAATCCGCGGAAACAGATACTTGTTCTTCACGGTGACTTGATTCAACTTCCGGTAATCAATACACAACCGCATGGAACCATCCTTCTTCCGCACAAACAGTACAGGAGCACCCCACGGTGATACACTGGGTCGTATGAAACCTTTCTCCAGTAACTCTTGAAGTTAGATTTGTAACTCTTTCAACTCCGCTGGCGCCATACGATAAGGTGCCTGAGATATAGGTCCAGTGCCTGGTAAAACCTCAATGGTGAAATCGATTTCTCGGACTAGAGGAACACCTGGTAACTCCTCCGGAAACACATCTGGAAATTCAGAGACAACCTCGATGTCACCAATGTCTGGTACAGCAGCCTTTGTATCCGCAACATGAGCTAAGTATGCAACACAACCCTTCTTCATCATCCGCTCGGCCTTCATCGCTAAAATCACACATGGCAGGGATGTATTCTTCTCACCACGAAACAATATCTCTGGGAAACCTGGACGTCGAAACACTACTTCCTTCTTGTGACAGTCAAACATAGCCCAATGTGTCTCCAAGAAGTCCATACCCAAAATCACATCAAAATCGACAATATCCAGCAATAACAAATCCGCGGCTGAACCATAACCTCCAACAAAGATCTCACAATCCCTATACACCCAACCAATACTCACAACCTCACTGGATGGATACAACACCCTCCATAACCCCGGAAGTGGAGATGCAGGCATAGTAGCTAAAAATGACAATCTAAATGATATGAATGAATGCGTAGCACCTGGATCTAGCAAAGTAAGTACTGGATAGCCAAAAACATGCAACGTACCAATAACAACCTCCGGTGAAGCTCTACCCTCACGTAATGACATAGCAAAGTAAGTACTGGATAGCCAATCATAACATTTTTGGCAGATTTACTCTGTATCGCGTAGTTACCATTAACATACAGCGAAAAATATACTTCATCCTATGCCACAAAAGCCAAACCGTGGGCATCAATCCCATCCGGATTTCTCAAAATCATAACATAATATAGAGCAATAAGCAAAACTGTAACTTTACAGAAATCCGAGGAAATCATATAAAAGTATAAACATCAGAGTATTTAGAGTGACCTCTAGTATATATACACAAATATACAACAGTAGGCTAAACAAGAAACCTACTGAGAAAGAAAAGTAGCTCGAATACTAAGCCTCCATCTGCGACGTGCGACATCAGAATCCGAACTGCAAACTGGGCATTGAAAACAAGGAGCCCAGGGAAAGACATATAAACCGTTACTGTGAGTGGATGAAAATAAATGTCTTTCGCCAAATAATATATGTTATAAAAACATATGCGAGTCTAAATGCATAAAATCAAAAGGTACACGTGAAAGGACCCAACCCCGATTTAGCTCCCTAAACCGGAATCGAACCCCTTCGAAAACACGAACCAACCAAAACTTTTCGAAATTTGGGCAGAGTTTCACTACTAACGTAGAATTACCATTACCTGCACGCTGAAAATACACTTCATCCTATGCCACAAAAAGCAAACCGTGGGCACCAATCCCATCCGGATTTCTCAATATAACAACAGTAAAGTAAAGTAGTAAATATATATGCACTTTACTGAAATCCAGTGTAAAATCGTATAACGTATTCAATAGGAAGCTTAGAGCGACATCTAATACATAATCGTATATGCATATCACAGTAGGTAGAACAATAAACCTACTGGATGAAACAAAGTAGCTCGAGCACTATGCCTCCAACCACGACGTGCGACACCAGAGCCTGAACTGCAAACTGGGCACGGAAACCGAAAAACCCAGGGGAAAGATAATAAACACGTTAGAGTGAGTGGACGAAAATAAATGTCTTTCACCAGATAATAAATATGTTATAAAAACATATGTGAGTCCAGGTAAATATAAACAACATAGTACACGAGGTAAAACTCATACTCCTCGAGTGTACTGAGCATGCAAGTAAAATCCCACGGGGTCACTCATGGACTCCACCGTGCTAGTACAGTCTGAACCACGGAGTCCCTGACTACCACGTGATTCTAAGCCAGAAATGGCCTCGGTTCCGGGGAATACGCCCCTCACCAGTCTGGTTGGGGAAACGCCCCTCCAAGCGGCCCTCCGTCGGGGATCAGCCGACGAGGCAAGGTGTATCGATACAACAACGTAACTGAGACTGTACTCTGTGAAAACCAAATCACAAGCAAATCGATGCAAATGCATGAAGCAACATATAAGTGTATGCATATTCGTATACGTATATCCGTATAAATATAATCGTATAATCGTAAACACATGCTCAGATAATCATAATCTCGTATGAAATCTCATGCTCGTAAAACCATAATCATACTGCATGCTCAAGTTCATAAAACGTATATAAACGACTCGCAATCAATCCGTGAAAATAAATTGTCCACTCACAGACTGGCGTAACGCGTATCGCGTTAACCCGTGATCCGGCGGAAAGTCCATCGCCAAACAAACGATCACGAACCCCTGAATAATCACAACGTCCAATATTCAAAGTCATAATCCGACAATACAATACAAATCACGAGAAACAGCCGTTCTCGAAAACACGTGATTCAAAGTCGACGAATCGTCGAAAATCCGTATATAACACCTCAATACCTCGCTTTACGTTCGGACGCTCAGCTCGAAAAACGAACCTCCCCACTGCGATCGGGGCGCGATTTCGAGTCAAATGACATGCGACTTGTCGAAAGTCAAAAAGTCAACCCTGACCGTTGACCGCCGCCGTTGACCGCCGACCACGGCGGGGCCGCTGCCGGCCGAAGCATTTCACGGCGGAGCAACCCTTGTTCCACTCAAAATCACCCACTGAGCAACTTTGTCAACTGCACCGAAGTCCAATTCTCACTCTAACATGGTCAATTTCATGATAAACCGAATGAACACACAAATTTCAAATCAAAAATTCTCCATGTACACATCGAATTGAATCTGCATACTGCTCAACTCACCAACTGCAATCTCAACTGAACAACTCTGATCATAAAATCCACAATAGGAGACAATTCCGTGCTGGAATCCCTGTACCCTCAAATCACAAATCTGAACTGGCTCACAAAATCGCCAAGTGTTCCTACATAAGGAACATATAGGGTACACAACACATAGCAAACTTAAAACACAGTTCCGCCACACGGAACATAACACACATCTCACACACACAAATGCCAATGCTATAGGCGATGCCGAACTATACGGCATAACACAAACTCGCCTATGACCACATATGGATCAAAACATCAAGGCAAATCACAACACGACCTGCTCATACCAACGAAACTTAAGCATCAAACTCAAACAATTATCAACCTATTTCCGCTAATCTGACAGTCTGTGGTAGCACATCCCACAAAATCAGATTCAAACATCAACTCAAACTCAACCAAATCAAACTCACTCCAACACAATGGAGTACAACAACATACCTCAAATTAACATCAAACAACCTCAAAACCATAGTGGTTCACAAACTGGTACTGCAAGTAAACTCAAACCGCTGAAACTGCTGGTCCCGAATCCTTCGGAACTGCAATACCGAGGTCCACAATATACCCTCCAAGGTCTGAATAGTCCTCAAAGATCGCTTGTCAATCCGAGGACAAGAACCGGTACTAGCTCGTAATCTGGTCTCCAATGCTCGCTGCAAAGCTCACCAACACTTAGTCGTAGCTGATCACCTCGATCGGCGAACTGGGACACAGGTACACCACGTAGATGGACAACCTCCATCAAACACAGCTATACCAGCCAACCACTGGAATCATCTCCGAAAGTACAAGGAACTGTACTGAGTTCGTCAAATGATCCACAAAGGCCCGACAACTGGTATCACAACCAAACTGTACACATACACACACAATCACAGCAGCAACCGTCACGTCTAACCGGAAATCTCAAATGGCTAACACATCTCGGCAAGTCTCTGCCTCCTAGCCACCGCCAGTCGACGAATGTGGCATCAGCGCACACACAAGCTGCGCTCGCACAAGCTGCTATATTGTTCTTCATGTTGCGTCACGAGTAGTAACTCGAAATATCAGACACATCTCTGTACCACTAGCATTAAACGCGCGCAAAATCACAAGCCTCAACATCATCACACTCAAACTCAGATCTCGTAGCCCATAACTCACCTAACACAGAAACTCGAGCCATACTCACATGAAACACTGAAGCTCCCGATTCTCGACTGAATGCATCAGTAACAACATCCAGACGGATGATCAAGTACAACCTCTAACCTTGTCGAACAAACTCTAATGTGCAGCTATAGTCGTCAGTCGACTCCATCCATCGACACTGCCTCAAGCTCAAATCTGGCCGAAAATGCAAGTGGATGAAACTCAGTGGTCAGTGTACATCCTACACTGCGCTGCACGTCATAGCTATAATGTCTCAAACTCTCTGATACTAACACAATACAGCTACACCCAAATCAAACTCCGGATACGTAGCCTCATAAGTTTTCCACTATCCGTAACCATGAGCCATCGCTCTGCTATACAGCATCAATGCACAACCAAATCCAGACCTCGATGCATCGCCATAACCCACGAACTCGTCGCGGTAGTTAAGTAAGGTCAAAACCGAAGCAACGATCAACCATTCTGCAAGAGTAAGCAACTCTCCTCGCATGCATCGAACCACTCGAACTCTACGCCTTCTCCGTCAATCCGGAAAGTGAAGTGGTAATCTGGGAAAAATCCTGCACAAGCCGTCGGTAATAGCCTGCCAAACTCAAGAGGCTCCCGATTTCTGGCACAATAGTAGGGCAAACTCCGAATTATCACAGCTTCAATCTGGTCAGGATCCACGCCAAATCCCTCGGATAGCATCACATGACCAAAATCTCCATGCTAATCAGCCAAAACTCACACTGGCTAAACTTCATAACACAAGATCGTCTCGCGAAGTCCGCAAAACCGCTTGCAACTGCTTCAGGTGCTGGTCCACACTCTCGGAGTACATCAGGACATTGCCAACGAACATGACCACCGCAACTCGTCCAGAAACCGTCTGAACACATGATCCATCAAGTCCACACGATCTACGGAGTATTGGTCAACCAATGAAGTGACCAAGAACTCCAGATGCTCGCTCCGAGATCCGAAAGCCACATAGCCATATCTGACTCATCAAACCTCAACTGATAATATCCAGTCCCGAAATCAATCCTCGAAAAGACTGAAGCTCTCGCGAGCTGATCAACCAATCGTCAATCCGAAGCATAGGATACTCACTCTCCACTGAAGCGAATCAGGCTTCCGGTAGTCAATGCGCCACCTCATCGAGCCAAACAAACAGTCGCACAACTGATGCAAGAGTACACCACGCAAATACGCGGGGTCGCATGAAATCTCCTGAAACCTCCTCCAGCAACTCATGGAGTCGAAACTGTAGCTCCATCAGCTTCGCTGGCTCCGAACGACAAAATGTCGGTAAAATGAGTCCAGCACCTGGTACAAGCTCAATGGTGTAGTCAGTCTCCCGAACTGGAGGAACATCTGATAACTCCTCCGGAACATGCCAGGAAACTCAGGAACCACCTCAATGTCGCCAATATCGGACACAGCAATCGTAGTATCCGCATCATAAGCTAAACAAACCACACAACTTGTCTCCACCATCCGCTCGACCATCACCGCGATACAGCATCTCGGGGAAATCTGGTCGTCGAAACACAACCTCCTTCTCGAGGTACTCGAACATAGCCAAATGCATCGTCAGTAAGTCCGTACTCACAAACACACCAAAATCACAACATCCAGCTAACAGATCCGCGGCTAAGTCATAATCTCTAACAAGGATCTCGCAACCTCCGGATGGATACAACACTCTCCAAAACCTCGGAAGTGGAGATGCAGGTACAACAGCCTTGGATATCAAGCAACAGTAACCTCGGAGAAAAGTCTGTCCTCAAACAAGGTCATGGCACGAACTCCAACATGCCCAAACTAGCCGCCCATGTCAAATGTGACTTACTGAATAACTCGTCAAAAGGGTACATTGATCAGACTGCAAGAACAACATCATGATCCCTTCGTGAACTCTGAGCTGTCGAACCGCTACAACAGCTGGCTGGGGGTTCTCCCTCGTAACGTGATCCTCCTGGTCACCGGAACAGCAACTGAAAGTACTCCTCGAACACAAATCACCGCAACACCTGCTGCGTGAAAGGATCACCAACGATCACCCGAACTCATGCCACAGAAGCAAGTCCGCTACACTATGAACTCCGCCATCGCCAAACGGATCAGCAGAGGATCCTCAAAATAATCGAAAAGACCACAGTCTGATGAAATCACTGATGCCGAAGTGTCGGAACTCAACCTCATCAAAATCTCGACTAAATCCACGTTCCTCAAACCGTCACATCGAAAACCGTGTACACCTTTCCTTCCTCAATAGCCTCGCCACTGAGTACAACACACTAAGCTCCTCACGGATATCTCGAGGTACATCAATCAGACTCTCTCTGAGACTCAGGTTCAAACTCATCTCGAACCTCGTGCACTGCTCCCTCTAAAGCCACATAACTCGTGCAAACAAGAACTAACATGTGAACAATACATCTCTGCCTCAGGTGGGTAAACACTCCACATTCAATTGCTGGATTGCCTGATAACACCATTACCGTATAAGCAACACCCTGCATGTGGGCCATGGAGTCACAACCGGAACTCACACAATATCAGCCCGGCAAACACAATGATCTGACTCAGGCAAACATCAACTACCACAAATCTCAGCACTGAGGCAACATATAGACGCTCATGTACACATCCCCAGGCAAACCGTGCCACACAAATCTCTGAACTCTGAATACTCATCCGAATCCACTGTTCTCTGGCAATTCACGCGTCGAATGATCCTCAACAGGATCCACAACCGAAACGACACGGAAAGCACGTCAGGAGGCATCCTAATGAATACAATATCGTTCACAACAAGTGGAACGTAATCATGGAACTTCAAATATTTGAAAGCATACAACACCTGGAATTTGATGATTATCCGTCGGCCGGTCGGGTCACCATTCCAGACATGCTGTACATTCTCAAATACCCTTAGTAAACACGACTACAGAAGTCTACAGAACCTATGACCTAATGCTCTGATACCAAGCTGAAAGGACCCAACCCCGATTTAGCTCCCTAAACCGGATTCGAACCCCTTCGAAAACACGAACCAACAAAAACTTTTCGAAATTTGGGCAGAGTTTCACTACTAATGTAGAATTACCATTACCTGCACGCTGAAAATACACTTCATCCTATGCCACAAAAAGCAAACCGTGGGCACCAATCCCATCCGGATTTCTCAATATAACAACAGTAAAGTAAAGTAGTAAATATATATGCACTTTACTGAAAATCCAGTGTAAAATCGTATAACGTATTCAATAGGAAGCTCAGAGCGACATCTAATACATAATCGTATATGCATATCACAGTAGGTAGAACAATAAACCTACTGGATGAAACAAAGTAGCTCGAGCACTATGCCTCCAACCACGACGTGCGACACCAGAGCCTGAACTGCAAACTGGGCACGGAAACCGAAAAACCCAGGGGAAAGACAATAAACACGTTAGAGTGAGTGGACAAAAATAAATGTATTTCACCAGATAATAAATATGTTATAAAAACATATGCGAGTCCAGGTAAATATAAACAACATAGTACACGAGGTAAAACTCATACTCCTCCAGTGTACTGAGCATGCAAGTAAAATCCCACGGGGTCACTCATGGACTCCACCGTGCTAGTACAGTCTGAACCACGGAGTCCCTGACTACCACGTGATTCTAAGCCAGAAATGGCCTCGGTTCCGGGGAATACGCCCCTCACCGGTCTGGTTGGGGAAACGCCCCTCCAGGCGGCCCTCCGTCGGGGATCAGCCGACGAGGCAAGGTGTATCGATACAACAACGTAACTGAGACTGTACTCTGTGAAAACCAAATCACAAGCAAATCGATGCAAATGCATGAAGTAACATATAAGTGTATGCATATTCGTATACGTATATCCGTATAAATATAATCGTATAATCGTAAACACATCCTCAGATAATCATAATCTCGTATGAAATCTCATGCTCGTAAAACCATAATCATACTGCATGCTCAAGTTCATAAAACGTATATAAACGACTCGCAATCAATCCGTGAAAATAAATTGTCCACTCACAGACTGGCGTAACGCGTATCGCGTTAACCCGTGATCCGGCGGAAAGTCCATCGCCAAACAAACAATCACGAACCCCTGAATAATCACAACGTCCAATATTCAAAGTCATAATCCGACAATACAATACAAATCACGAGAAACAGCCGTTCTCGAAAACACGTGATTCAAAGTCGACGAATCGTCGAAAATCCGTATATAACACCTCAATACCTCGCTTTACGTTCGGACGCTCATCTAGAAAAACGAACCTCCCCACTGCGATCGGGGCGCGATTTCGAGTCAAATGACATGCGACTTGTCGAAAGTCAAAAAGTTAACCCTGACCGTTAACCGCCGCCGTTGACCGCCGACCACGGCGGCGCCGCTGCCGGCCGAAGCATTTCACGGCGGAGCAACCCTTGTTCCACTCAAAATCACCCACTGAGCAACTTTGTCAACTGCACCGAAGTCCAATTCTCACTCTAACATGGTCAATTTCATGATAAACCGAATGAACACACAAATTTCAAATCCAAAATTCTCCATGTACACATCGAATTGAATCACGAAACTTACAGGGTAGTAGCATCAAGGGATTAAGAGCTTCAAAGCCCACTAAGAAATTCAACTCGAATCGATCAAAATCATGGAACCCGATTCACCATTTTTTTCTTCATTTTTGATCGGAATTTCTCCTCCCCACAGCCACCCTCGCCGTGAGGGGTGGCCGGAAACGCATCGAGGATGCCAAGGCGAGTCCAAAGGGACCAACCCCACGGCCTGGGGTGGCCGGAATCCTCCTCGCCGTGAGCCACCGTACGCCACCGTCGTGAGCCATCTTCCACCGAGTTTGACTCGGTCAAACTCGGTCAACCCAATTAACTCCAACTTTGACTTTCCCTTTTCGGCAACCTGCTATTTATAGCCTTTCCCGATTAGGAAACTTCATGTTTATCCATTCCGACGAACTTCAATCGCGCGTAACTTTCTTGTCGTGATTCCGATTCCGATAATTCTCACGGCCACGAACTCGTCTCGACATACACTTCAATAATCACCCAAAGTCAAACATATCGGCCAAACGGATAAAAAGTCAACCCTTTGAACCAACACACATTTAAATCGACTAATTAATCAACAAACGGAAATATTCACAATTAAATCTTCGTAACTCAAAATCATGCTCCGGAAGTTCCCACAAACTCGAAATTAAATTCTGAACAACTTCCGTGAAGAAGCCGAGACCAAATTCTCGTCCGGTAATTTAGTCGCGAACAAACCCGCCATTTAAATCTGTTTCCGTCGAAACTTCAAATATTCATAACTAATTCCTCGGTCGTCCAAATAACGATCCGGAACCGCCCACGAACTCGTAATCACACGTACAACGACTCTCGAGAAGAGACCCAGCTCCAATTCTTGGCCAATAATTAAGTCGTTAAGAACTCTGACGATTCCAATAACTGTCAGACAACTGCGACTACGCAGTAACACATCGATCAAGCTGATCATACTGCTGATTCTGTTCCTGGTCGTCACAACACGAGGGAGACTCCAACTCCTCACGCGTACAGAGCGTACATCGAAAATCCCGCGGGGTGACTCATGGACACATCCGCGCTAGTACAGTCCAAATCACGGGATCTCAGACTCACACGTGATTCAAGCCAGAAAGTCCTCAGGTCAGATGTCTGCCCCACCCCTCGGTAAGGGCCTCGGGTCAGGGGTCATAGCCTCCCCCGGTAAACATCCTCGGGGATGAGCTGGAAAGCAAGTGTATCGATACAACCACATATACTAAGACTATACTCTATGTAAACAAAATCATAAATAGTTTCATGCAAATGTGTAAAGCATAATGTGAATGCATATTCGTATTACATAATTATATAAGCATATTCGTCGATGCATATTCGTATATGAATAATCGTAAAACACATGCTCGAATAAATCATAATCTCATACGCATGCTCATGCTCGTAAAACGCATATAAAAGACTCACAATCAATCAATGAAAAGAAATGTGTCCACTCACAGACAAGCACAGTGCGTAAACGTGCTAATCCCGAGATCCGGCGGAAGATCCCTCGCCAAGCGTAAGATCTCGATCCCCTGAATAATCACAAAATATCACTGATCAAAATCACAATTCAATACTCTGACCCACACTTCGGAAACCAACCATTTATGGAGATATTTAACTCGGATAACAAAAGAATCGCCGAAAATCCCCAAATACTCCACATAAACCCTCGACTTAAAATCCATTACTCAAATCAACTCGAAAACCTTAAGACAATGATCGGGGCGCGATTACGAGCAAACTGGCATAAAACTTGACAAAATCCAAAAAGTGAACGTCTCGCCAGAGCTCCGCAGTTGATCGTCGCCGCTGGCATCGGCATGCCGTCACTAGAGAGATTTTCCGGCGAGGAAAGCCCAGAATTCAAGTCTCCCTCGAGCCCAATACTTTTCTCCACTACACCATCCCTCAATTCCACCGCAATCCGTCAGAAATTGGCCCGAAACCACCAAGGATCCAAATTGGCCGGCGATCGGCCCATCACCGAAACTCTGGCCACGACGCACTGCGGTCCTCGAGACTACACCCAAAAGCTTCGCCATGGTCCCCCAAGCCTTTCCTCAATCCCCGGCCACCACCGTGGCCGGAGCACTTCTGTCCGTCGCCCCCAAAATCCCTCCGTTTCACATCCAAAATCAACTAACCAAACTGCCACTAAATCACACCATATATACATCAATTGAAAGCCCAAGTCCCAAGCTTTATAACCTTGCCTTTATTTTCGGCAACCGTGCCGTATTCCGAGAGGCACCTCGACGGAGAGTTTGTGGCTCACTGAGTCAACACAGGTTGATTCGGTCAACTCGGCCCAGCTCAGTCAACTCGGTCAAACAACCCATTTTTGAACTTTTGCGACAACTTTATGACTATTCGGCTATTTATACGTTGCGAATCAACTCTATGCACAATTCGGATAACTCAAAGTCACACGGATAAACACGACTAACTCGGCGATAATTTCAAATATTCTTTTTATATTCCTTGATTATCCGAAAAATTCTTAAAAAGCTCCACTACAAGAAAAACGCACTTAGACCGCGGAGCATTTCCGTCGTCTAAGTGCGTTTTTCCGTCGTCGAAGTACTTAGACAACGGAGGCTCCGTCCTCCAGGTTCCGTGCTCCAAGTGCTGTCGTCCAGGCACTTGGACGACGGAGAATTTAATCTCCGTCGTCCAAGTGGTTATTTAATTTTTTTTTTTAAAATATAAATTGTTATTAAATATTAATAATTTAATTTATTATTAATTGAATTTAAATAATGAAAAATGTTAAAATTAAGTAAATAAACTAAATTTGTAATTACTTAATTAAATAATAAAATTAAATTTAACACACATAATCGAAAAACGCATAAAAATTAAAATATTGTTCGGAATGCGGAAAGAAACGATATAATAAACTACAAGCTAAAACACTGGAGGAGCAGATGCGCCGCCGAGTCCCCCGCCTCCAGCTGGGTCGTCGTCGTCGGGTTATGGGTTCAAAGGAGGTTGACATTCTCCTCGAGCTTGTTGCATGAGGGCGATGAGTTGGGTTATTTGTGCTTGTTGCTCATCAAGTCTTTGACGCATGGATTGATTTTCCTCTCGTGCGAGTCGAGCCTCTTGAATGGCTGCTTCGACGGCCGCAGCCTGAGTACTTCTCCGCCCCGAACCTCCCGTAGATGATGAGTCGGAGGTCGTCGACAAATCTCGAACCACCTTAGGTCCGAACCCCCTAACCTCCTTGCCAGCTCTACGACCGTAGACCTCATCCGCTATTGCAATTTGGCTCTCCATGGATAGAGGAGACAGGTCTTTCGGCGGCAAATCTGGGAACGCAAGCTGAGTGTTAGCCAATTCTTCCTGCGCACGCTCTACCACCCTTGCCTACAAAAGAATAATTAAAAAATTATAATGAAATAATATTTAAATAATAATTACTACAATTAAAAGCGCATATATATATATATCACTTACGCCGTATTGACTAGCTTCATTATCGAGCCCAGGTGTCACGTACGCGCTTATGCTAGCATCGAGATAAGGGTGTTTGGAGCCCTTATTCCTGTGCTCCTTGGCTATTTGAATGAGTTCCTTGGCGCCGGAAGTATGGTGTTTGTTCTTCTTCCCCTGGTTGGCTTTGTTGACTTCGGAGAATTTCTGTTAGACAACATAATTAAATCATTAAAAAATTAATAAGTAACTAAAATTAAAATAATTCAATTATCTTAATTGAAATAAAAAAAGTAAACACCTTAAATTCTTCATCTTGAAAGTGGTTACACAACCACTGCCACTCATTTTCTCTATCCTCACGTAGCTCTACGGGGGTAGGCACGGGGCCGATATTTTCGAAGTACAGATGGAGCCTGTACTTCCAATCACGGTAGATGGAGTTGGCGCTTTGGTTGATATGCCTCAATATCGTCGGTGTCGGATCCACCTCAAATTGTTCCTCTCAGAAATAAATAGAAAATTATAATCGTATATATTATGAAATTATAACTAATATTAACAATATTATATAATAACTAAAATTGTACATATTACGTACCGAAAGTTCTTTAAAGAGTTTCTCCTTCTCATCATCCGGCACCTCCTTCCAATTAGGGGCAGTGAGACGAACCCGGCTACGAAGGATTGACCCTATGCTATGCGCCGAGAGACTTGCTAGCTGAGCTGTGGGAGGGCCACCGGTGAATTTGTCGTAGGGCAAGTCGATCTTTTTCTCGGTCGCCTTGCAAATTTTCTCCGCTTTGCCGCCTTTAACGAGACCGCAAGTCCTTTTCGGTTCCCGGTCAGTCGGGGCCCTCCTTTGCTTACGCCGGGCGCTATACATGATAGATTCGGAGGTCGAGGATGCCTGAGTACTTGCTGTTGAACCGGTACCGGGCGTCAGACTTGAATAAGGGTCGTCATCACCGCTCGAGATAAATGGGGGAGCGGGAATTTCCCCATAGGGCACTACCGACGGACCAGATGAAGGGTCCGGATTGAGGGCGTCGTTGCCCTCATGTTCAACCCAACCGACTTGGTTCGCCAAGCGGCGGAGCATAGCATCTTCTGCCTCCTGTTGGGATTTTTTCTTGCCGGAGGGAGCCATTTAAACCTAGGATTACGTTGTTAAAATACCTGATTACTATAATAATTATAAAAAAAAATTTACACTAATTAAGTGCGGCTAAGATTTAAATAGAGTACACTAGCTTGGCTTTTTAGGTCGTTCAATTGACGTGCGACCCGTGCGATAAAGTGTAAATTTTCAATTAATCAGCATTGGTTCAACATGGCCAGTTAGGGATAGAGATAACGCGAGAGGCAGGACTAATTTCGACAAAACACCCCGAGGCTAACCAAATGAATGGTATATACTCTATTGGTGTCGTCTTTCTTAGATCCAAAACCTGTCACCAGTCATAACCCGTTTCTAGACACCATGTCCGACATTCGGCCAATCTTTCGAAAATTTACACTCCCTCAAGTCCTTTGCAAACTCCGCCATCAACCTCGTGTCCATAACTTCACTTACGTTATGGTGTGCGGTGATGAAATCCACACATCACGAGGGGTTATGGAGATAAGCTAGGAAAAGAGACGCCATCTATTCCAAAGAGTGCGACTTAATAAACCAAGCTTATGTACTAAATTTAAATCAAAGACGTACTACCATGCAATTTGCTAGAAAATACACATAATTATCAATTAATAATTTTTAATTACATGCAATAATAATCATAAATTATACTATTAATTAGAACAATAAATACTGAAAATAATGAATTATTATTTATCATGCATTTAATAATAATTATTCATTTACGAATATAATTAATTATTATTGACAATAATTCAAAATTCAAAATTACTAATAATTATTATTAATAATTACTAATTATTATAATTACAACTATTAATTATTATTTACTTATTAATAATAACATCTAAATAATTATTGTAATTACTAATTATTAATAATAACAACTAAATAATTATTATAATTACAACTATTATATATAACAACTAAATAATTATTATAATTACTAATTATTTAAAACTATTTACCAATTAAATAATTATTTAAATAAAAATAATGTTAATTAATTAAAAAATATAATTATTACCTTGCCGGATAACCGCCGGAATATCGCCGGACTAGAGTCGTCGGAGAGGGGGAACCACGCCGGAATTTAAGTCGCCGGAGGAGGAAGGCCGGAGGAGAGGAGAGGAGAGGAGAGGAGAGGAGAGGAGAGGAGATGGAATGAGAAAAGGGGGGGGTTCCTGTTCTATATATATAGGCGTTCACCTAAACGACGGAGCGCTGTTTTCCGTCGTCTAAGTGGACTTGGACGACGGAAACGCGCTTTTCCGTCGTTTAGGTGACCGTTTCAAAATTTTGAAACGGCACCCAATTAATCGGCGGGACGTTTTGAACCGCCATAATTTTGAACTTAGACGACGGAGAATTGATTCTCCGTCGCCTAAGTGAAATTTGAAGCGGCACCGAAAATTAAGGCGGCACAACGAACCACCATATTTTCAACTTGGACGACAGAGAATGACCATCTCCGTCGTCCAAGTCCAATTTACATGAAAAAAAAATTAAAAATTATAATCAACCGCCATGTTTTTTGGACTTGGACGACGGAGATGGTCATTCTCCGTCGTCCAGGTGAAAATTACGTTAAAAAAATTTAAAAATTAATTCGCAAGGAATTTGGCGATCTGTCATTCGAATGAAATAGTCATAAAATATTGATGAACGCATCGTATATATAAACAGTTAAATTTGAAACGACGAATATAATTTTACGTCTTTAAACTTGTTAAGTATAGGCTCATTTGCACCAGAGTATTAACGAAATTGAATTTGGACAAAACAACCGTTGGATACGTTCGCCATAACATAATATATAATTACAATAATTTTTAGAAAATAATAAGTTCGTGAAGGGTTTCATCGGCACAGTCAACCGTAAAACCGAGAATTTCACAAACCGGAAACGTGGATACAAGACATTTTGCAACTCCAATTTTTGAACCGTCGAAACTCACACACCAAGAATTGTTTACTCTAAAGTCTTGACGAAAAGAATATGCATTGGAAGATGGTCTAGATGGTCATTGTCTTAGAAAAAATTACGAAATCTACACCTGGACGACGGAGATGAGCTTCTCCGTCGTCCAGGTTAGTACCTGGATGACGGAGAAGCTCATCTCCGTCGTCCAGGTTCAGAGACCCTGAATTCAGGGGTTAGGGGGTCTTACTGTTTAGGGTATAGGGTCTCTGAACCTGGACGACGGAGAAGCTCATCTCCGTCGTCCAGGTTCAGAGACCCTGAATTCAGGGGTTAGGGCCTTAGGGTTTAGGGTTTAGGGTGTCCAAGGTCATTTGTGTGTCCGTTCAATTATTCTGATTCAAGTCGATAATTAAAAAAATTATCGATCGATCCGATCTGCGACGTTTAGGGTTTAGGGTTGAGGGAGATAGCTCAAGGTATTTATGTATGAACTTTCCTTCTGGCATGATATATAGATTTAACGCCGTAATTAAAACAACATATACGTAGTTCGTGTTCACAATAATACTATCACATGACATAATTAATCAATCATAGAATAATATAGTATAATTTTTGAAACATTAATTTATTTCATTCATCTCTCGCAATAATTAATCATAGGGGCCCATAATCCAATTTACACATAAATATTATTTAAAAACAATTAAACGAACGAAAGCTTCTTGAGGAAGCTTCTTGGACATAATAGAAAGCTTTCATCTTTTTGACTATCCAAAGCCCAAAATACCCAAAAGGCGAAACCTGGAATTAATTTTTCCGTTGTCCAGGATATTTATATAATTTGGATTAATTAATTAATTTAATTTAATTTACGTACGTCGGTCGATCTGATCTGATCGAGCATGGACGCGTGTAATTAATTGATTAATTAAGTACAAAAATATTAAGATCTACGTACATATATACTTTCTCCTCCTTATAATATTTATATTAATTATTGATCGATGATGCATCATATATTACAATAATTACATAAATTATTTACTAATTAATTTTTCTCGTCTTAGTTAAGTAGTCTTCATCATAATCGTCATCATCCTCGTCCCCGGCATCTGATTGCTCATCCTCCTCATCATACTCAACATCGTCCGATGAATAACCTGAGTCCTCGTCCGCGTCCTCATCCTGCTCGTCTTCTTTATCTACCTCATTAATGGCATCGATAATCTCATCTTCAGTTAGATCTGTACAGCCATCAGGCATGGGTAACCGTTCACCATCTTGATAGGAAGGAATGTCTCTTGATAGGAAGGAATGTCTCTTTCTGGTTCAGCAGTATCTTGATACACGCAAAACATGCATTCACGTTAACTTAAAAACACAGATTACGCGCATTGCAATTTAAACCCTTCTTTTGTCATTTGTAATATTGGCGAGTAGGGATCGTTCTTTATCCGGGGAATTAAGGGCGCATGCATGGTTTCGTTAATAGGCGGAAATGTAAATGTTTGGGGGGATTGGAAGTTGGTTGTTTAATCTACGAAATTAAAGTACATAACATGCAAACACAACTAAAACTCTTAGGCATCTAACATGTTTTACTCATAGACAAGTTTCAACAATCAAGAAACTTAAAGTCTAATTATGCTTGCTAAAAATAAGAAGTTACACTACTAATTACATGTGATCATCTCATCTTATTAACCTACCCTTTTCATGCATCAAACCTTTTTGTAAGTTACGAAATTCATAACTTCTAACTAAATACACATGCTTAATAATTGAGTAGGAATGCAACTTAGCGTATAAACATCCTAAACAACATACGATCATCGAAACATGCGAAAGAGAGGGACTTAGCGTATTTTCTAACACATGCATTCGAAGCTTTAAGATTGTATCAAACATGCATAAAAGGCTAGAAATCATAAACACATGCATATTACAAATCGGTTTAAGAGCATAAAACACAAATCTAAACTTGTTCTTCATTTGATACATAAATGTATTCCAATACACCAAGAGGTTCAAATACAAAACAAAAGAAATGAAATTGAAGATCATGGTTACACTTTTTGTCTTGAATGCTAGATGATCTACGGTGGAGATGGCTTTCCTTCACAAGGGACTTAGCGTATTGTGAAGGATGGAGGATGCTTTGCTTCGGCTTGGATGAAGGAGAACCCTAGAACCTTGCTTCGGCTTGGAATGGAGGAGATGTGCTTCGGCTTGTAAGAGAACCTTCAAGTGTTTATAGTGGAAGAGTATTTGTGTAGAGCTTTGGCTAATAAATTGAGTGATGGTTTAATTATGTTCAGCCTCCTTGGTATTTATAGGCAAGGAATGCTTGCCTTCTCTCTTCCACCTTGCCTCCCTCCATTTAATGCAAGCAAGAGTCACCATGGCAAGTCACCATTTGTGATCATCATTTGTGAACCCTAAGCAAGAGTCACCATAATGAGTCACAAAGCTTGATATTGTTGACTTTTCTTCTTCAAAGGTTGCAAAACAAGACTTTTCCTCTTCACCAAAAGTCTTCCATGTCGAATTGATTGTGTTTGGGCTTGATAATGGGCCGAAACAAGAGTTGAGAATTCGGCCCATAATTTGCTTTTTGGGCCGGCCCATTTTCGGAGGTCCAAAATCGCAAAAATCGCAAAATCGCCGAAATTCCTCCGAATTGCGTCGTTATTAATCTCCACCGTAAAGATCTTCAAAATAACAATTTAAATAAGGAAAACGTAAAAACTAAGATAATAACATAGCTAAACGTAAAGGGAAATGCGTTAAGAAACGAGCATAAAATGCGTATATCATATCTTCAATCGCCAGTGTCCCTTCAATTATCTCTGTATTCCATATTCCTCGATGAGAGATATAGATCACTATTTTCCACCCTTCACCGGCTTTTGGATCGTCGAGATAGAACACCTGCCTAACTAAGGTGGCGAGAGCGAAAGGCTCATCCTCATACCAGCTTGAGTTTGTATCGACTGATAATAGGAAAACGTTGACATCATTCCCGTAACATAGCTGAACCACATTTACAATAGCCCCGTAATATAGATCATTGTCTTTCCCAACCGCTACCCCACTGTTTTGTGTTCTTCTTCCTTCATCTCGGGCCAATGAATGGAACTTTACACCGTTCACAAAACATCCGGGATAAATATAGTGTTTAATCGGCTTCCCTGCTAGCAAGTGCTTTGGCCATGACCACCACCCCCCGTGGTTTTCAGATTTTTGCAGATCAATCATTTGCGAAAATGGGCAAATATAAGGGTTTACTTTCTACAAACATGATCGATATGTATATAAATTACTAAATACCGAGACGTACGTACGTACCCATTGGAAGAAATAATCGGGAAACTTCTTCTTAACCATTTTCTCAATCCACACCGAACTCTTGTTTTCATTTAACGCCTGAAGCCTCTCCCTGTATGACATCATGTACGGCTCAACTTCATCACAGTCTCGCAACGCTACCCAATGTGCCTCAATAAGTTCTTCCCGTGTTAACGATTCCTTTAATACTCCTCTAAACGGTCGGACGACATTGGTGACGACAGAAAGATTGATGCGGGCACTGGGATCGGAGGCAGTGGGAGGTGGTGGATCTTTGAGGTACCTGTTGCAGTAAGTAACACACTCATGCATTATGTATGTCTCTGCTATGGAGCCATCCGGGGCCAACTTATTTTTGACGAAGGACTTATACTGTCCAAGCTGTCTACAAAATCAAACGTACAATAAGAATAAGTACATATAGCTAGTTAGTAATCTCCAGTGGAACAAATTATGAATCGAAAAACCTGTATAATGAATTAGTACGTACGTACCTTTCTTGAGGATACATCCAAGTATACTGGACCGGACCAGAAATGGGCACCTGCTCAGGCAGGTGAATCATGATGTCAAAGAAAGCAGGGGGAAAAAATCCTCTCTAGTTTGCAAATGATGTGCACAATTTGTTGTTGCAATTTCACCACATCTGACTTCTTTAATTCTCTAGTGCATAACCTCTGCCACCATCTGCACAATGCCACTATTTGTTCTACGACGTCGCGAGGCAAATATGGTCGAATAACCACTGGAATCAGACGTTGCAGCATAACGTGATAGTCATGTGTCTTTAGACCAACAAACTTGTGTTGCACCTCGTCCACTGCTGCAGTTATAGTAGCTGCATACGTAGCCGGATAACGAACGCCCTTAAACCAGTGAAATTCAGAACGTCTAAGTGTCGGCTTCACTATGTAACGTGCAGCTGCCATCTTGTTGTACACTCATTTCCTATCTTTCCTCAACCACAAGGGACGACGTAGATTCATTGATTCCAGATCTTTGCGTGCTTTGGGAGTATCTTTAGTCTTGAACTTAATACCGAGAATTGTTCCCACCACGCTGTCGCACACATTCTTTTCTATGTGCATCACGTCCAAGTTGTTCCTCAGCTTCAACTTCGACCAGTAAGGGAGTTCAAAGAATATACTCTTGTGATGCCAATAACTGAGATCATGTGGAGGAATTGGATTGCATTTCTTTACATCCGCGTCATTGGTCAACACACCAAAGTCGAAATAGCTCAACCTCTCTAAAATATCTTCGCCTGACCAACTACGGGATTTAGGATTGTTCTCTACCGTCAAAATGAGCTTCATCCTGTCGCCAGGGGTGGTCGTGAGGAAGCCATCTACGGTGACCCAAGTAACACACCTTCCCCGCGTGCCAACTAGAGTTCACGTCGTCCAAACATATAGAACATCCATTATATCCTTTTGTCGTGCAGGCTGCCAACATCCCATACGCTGGAAAATCGCTGATCGTCCACATTACGGCAGCCCTCATCGTGAACATCGTGTCAGTGAATTTTTCATAAGTTGGGACTCCATTTTCCCACAACAGTTTCATCTCGTCGATCAAAGGTCTGAGGTAGACATCTAAGCACTTCCCTGGAGATTTAGGACCTGGAATTAGTACAGTAAGAAAATTAAATTCCTTGTTCATGCACATCCAGGGAGGGAAGTTGTACGGCATCAAAATAACTGGCCAAGTGCTGACGGCGGAGCTATTACTTCCCCAAGGATTGAATCCGTCTGTAGATAGGCCGAGTCTAACATTTCTAACCTCTGCAGCAAAGTCTCCAAATTCTCTGTCGAAATGTTTGAAACCCTCCCCATCCGCGGCGTGTCGCAGGACATCGTCATCTATTCGCTTTTCTGCGTACCATCGCATCGCCTCTACTGTGTGTAGAGATATGTACAGGCGCTGCAATCTGGGAATCAAGGGAAAATATCGAACAACTTTCACAGGAATTCTCTTTTTCGAACTCTTCCTATTCACCTGGAATCTGCACTGGCCACATATGGGACATCAGTCCAAATCTTTATACTCTTTGTAAAATAGCACACAATCATTCGGACATGCGTCAATTATCCTGTACTTTAGGCCGAGGCTGCTCGAGATATTTCTAACCTTATAATGAGATTTAGGAAGATTGTGATCATCAGGAAGCAACTTACATATTTGCTTCTGAATTTGGTCAAAAGCACTCACTGACATTTTGTGCTTCACTTTTATTTTCATTTGCTCCATCACATATTGCAACACATTCTCTCGACATCTAGGGAACACCGGGGTCTGCGCTTCAAGTAGCATCCGGTTGTACTTATCCATCTCACTAGTGTCAGTGGCCAAGCTAGCAGCGGGGAATGTGTCATCATGCTCATGAGTGGTACTGTAACCTCTGTCTTGGTGTTGGTGTCCACCATGACTTAATCTCGGAAACGCATCATGGACCAAATTTGCAGTTGGGTTGCAAGCTGGGGGTCCGGCACTACTGCCGCTAGATGAGGCACCCTGGTAACTGTACCCTGAGCTGAAGTCTGCTGAGCTGAACTCTACTGCTTCACCATGCTCGCTCCATGTAGTGTAACTCCACATCATACCATTTTCGTACAGGTGTTGCACCATAACATTAACCTCCACATACTGAGAATTAAGACATTTCTGGCACGGACACCTGAAACGCTTCTTTCCCTGACCATGTTCTATCGCAAAATTCACAAATTCGCTAATTCCATCCATATACCGGACATCACATCTATTCTTCAACTTCATCCAACTCTTGTCCATACTGCTACAAAATATTATAATTAATTAATTATTACATATATATTAGTCCATTAATTTACGCTTAATTATACGTACTCGATCTACATCCATCAATTACGTAATTTAATATGTGTAGCTAACATCCATGCATGTATGTACATTTTAACTAAATATATATTTAGCAAATTTTAACTGCGTACGTACCTGCTGGCCTTCTCGATATCAGTTAAGCTAGCTAGCTAGTCAGCGGAGATCCTTCTCCTTCTTCTTCGATCTTTAAACTTTCCCGGGAGAGGAAGAGAGTTTGGCATCGGGCTTATATAATGCTTCACTTAGACGACGGATGTGTCGGTTCGTCGTCTAAGTGGACGTTACTCGGACCACGGCGTGTCGGTCCGTTGTCCAGGTGGCAACCTGGACGACGGAGAATACCATATCCGTCGTCCAGGTTCTCACCTGGACGACGGAGAATACCATCTCCGTCGTCTAGGTGTTACTTGGACGACGGAGACTTCTCCGTCGTCCAAGTGTCACTTGGACCATGGAACAATTACGTTTCCGTGGTCTAAGTGATGTTTTCTTATAGTGTAGCTCCTACGGAATCGAAATTAGATTCTCTACATTTCCCACGAACAAACCCAAATCAAATTCGTGTCCGAAAATTAAGTCGTGAACAAAGTTGCATATCCGATTAATTACGATAAACCTCAATTACTCGTAAAACTCGCAGATTAAGCCGATTACTATTCTAATTCAGGTTCGGGTCGTCACAATCTATCCGGCGATGTTGTGTGTGTCGGGTGGGTGTATCGGGATTGTGATATTTTTTTAAGAGGTTATGGGTTACCCGCGAATTTGATGTTGCTAGATATTATGGATTTTGGGGATGGATTTCTTGGAGACTGACTGGGCAGCCTTCGATTCTCATAGAAACAAGATAGTTTTCAAAAGTCTAGGGATGCCAGAAATCTTGTTTCGTAGTGAAAGAAATGTCTGTCCACTTTGTTTAATTTTGACAGTAAAGGCTGAGAAGATGTTAAAGAAAGGCTGTGAGTCATATTTGGCTCATGTGGTTGATACTAATGTTTGTGTGCCGAATATTGGGGATATTTTTGTAGTTTGTGAGTACCAAGATGTGTTTCCTGAAGATTTACCTAGTCTTCCTCCGATAAGAGAAATTAACTTCACTATCGAGTTGCTTCCGGGTACTTGTCCGATTTCACAAGCACCTTACCGAATGGCTCTAGTAGAATTAAAAGAGTTACAGATTCAATTGCAGGAGATGATTGAGAAAGGCTTCATTTGGCCTAGTGTTTCACAATGGGGTGCTCCAATGCTGTTCGTAAGGAAAAAGGATGGTTCTATGAGGTTGTTTATTGATTATTGGAAACTGAATCAGATCACAGTGAAGAACAAGTATCCTTTGCCACGGATTGATGATTTGTTTAATCAACTTAAATGAGCTACAGTATTCTCGAAGATTGATTTGAGGTCTGGATACCATCAGCTACGAATTAAGGAATCTGATGATCCAAAAACAGATTTTTGATCATGGTACGGACACTATGAGTTTCTTGTTATGCCTTTTGGTTTGACAAATGTCCTAGCTACTTTTATGGAGCAGACATACCAGTGTATCCGAGATAAGAAGCTTTCTAGGCTTATCGGGATACTATCGCCGTTTTGTATAGGACTTTTTGCGGATTGCGATTCTGCTTACTCGACTGACGAAGAAAGGAGTTAAATTTGAGTGGTCCGATGCCTATAAAGAAAGCTATCTGACATTGAAAGAGAAGTTGACTACTGCACTGGTGTTGACATTACCAGACGACAGTGGGGAGTATGTCATTTACAATGACACTTCGAAGTTGGGCCTTGGTTGTGTTTTGATGCAGCATGGTAAGGTGGTGGCGTATGGTTCTAGATAATTGAAACCTCATGAAGTTAATTACCCCACACATGATCTTGAGCTAGCTACCATTGTGTTAGCATTGAAGAGCTAGAGACACTACCTATATGGAGCACAGTGCAAGATTTTTACCGATCATAAGAGTCTTACTTATTTACGTACTCAACCAGACATGAACATGAGACAACGAAGGTGGATGGAGCTAATTAATGATTATGATTGTACGTTTGAGTATCATCCGGGAAAAGCCAATGTTGTTGCTGATGCCTTTAGCCGGAAATCCGGAGCTTCCCTATTTCATGTATGTGTAGCAAGAGTATCACTATTGGCTGGGTTGCGAGCTACAGGAGCAGAATTGGAATGGGATGATGATGGAGCACTGTTAGCTAGTTTCCAGGTTCGACCAGTATTGTTCAATCAGGTTCGTGAGGCTCAGGATACAGACTCTTATCTACGAAGTAAGAAGAACATGATTCAAAATGGTGAACCAACAGAATTTCAATTGAAGACAGATGGTACCTTACTGTTCAGAGGGAGGTTATGTGTACCGAGAAGTGATGAACTGAAGAAGGAATTACTTGATGAAGCTCATTGTTCTGTTTAGGCCATGCATCTAGGTGGTACGAAAATGTTCTGGACGCTTAAAGCTTATTACTGGTGGAGCAATATAAAGAGGGAAATAGCAACTTATGTGAGAAAGTGCCTTATTTGTCAACAGGTGAAGGCAGAACAACAAAAACCTGCGGGGAAACTTCAACCATTAGAGATTCCAGTGTGAGAATGGGAACACATCACTATGAATTTTGTATATCAGCTGCCTCGTACATCTAGTGGCAATACTAGAATTTGAGTAATTGTTGATCGTCTTACGAAGTCAGCTCATTTCCTTACACTTCCCGGGAAACTTTCTGTGAGTAAATTGGCAAAGCTGTATATGGCAGAGATTGTTCGGTTACATGGTGTACCTGTGTCAATTGTGTCAGGTCGAGATACTCAGTTTACTTCTGAGTTTTGGCGGGCATTACAGAAAGCATTGGGGACTAAATTGCAATTTAGTACAGCTTTCCACCTTCAGTCTCATGGCCAATTAGAAAGGACAATTCAAACTCTTGAAGATATGCGGCGATCGTGTGTGTTGCAGTTGAAAGGAAATTGGGATCAACAACTACATTTGATTAAGTTTGCGTACAACAACAGTTACCAGGCTAGTGTCGGTATGGCTCCATATGAAGCCATGTATGGTAGACAGTGTTGAACTCCGTTGTGTTGGAGTGAAGTAGGGGAAATATGGCTTCTTGGTCCTGATTTGGTGAAAAATACTACTGAAGACATTCATATTATTCGGGACAAATTGAAAGCTGCACAAGATCGACAAAAGAGTTATGCTGATGTGAGAAGAAAAGATCTGGAATTCAAAGTTGGTAACTGGGTGTTTTTGAAATTGTCTCCTTAGAAAGGTGTTGTACGGTTTGGGAAATGTGGTAAACTCCACCCGCATTATATTGGTTCGTATGAGATTACTGAGCGAGTAGGTGCTGTGGCGTACAGGTTGGCACTACCTTCTGAGATGGCCAGGGTTCATGATGTATTCCATGTATCTATGCTGCGGAAGTACATTTTTGATCCATCTCATGTTTTAGCAACTTGTCAGCTTCCTATCCGAGAGCCAGTTTAGACCAAAATCCCTTAGTTTGGGGGGCCGAGGTGCATCACCGGTGACGGAATCGACCGGTGATGTTTTCTGGCAATTTCGGCCACCGTGGCTTTCGGGCTCAATTTTGGCCAATCGTCGTGGAATTGGGTCTCAGTCCAGTTAAAAAAATTGTTGGGCTCATTAAGATCTTTTCAACGAGTGGTCAAACACCACCATCAGAGTTGTTTGCGGCGGAGGCGCGTGTGCTTCACGCACCACGGCCAGTGGTGGCGCGTGACAGCCATGCGCCGCCGCTCGCAGCAGAGCTCCGGCGAGTCAAAAATCCTATTTTTCCCGTGGGGTTTCCGGGATGGTTTCTAAGTTTTTTTTCGCGCATTTTATCGAATTCTGAAATTAAACGAATTGTTATTTATTCAGGAAAGCACGAGAAAGATTTTGGCGAGGGAACATCCGCCGGGCCTCAAGGCTAGCTGTTTACTGTGAGTGGACACTTTGATTTTCACAGTAGCTTTGCAAGTCTATGATTATGTTTTTGCGATTAAGCATTTATGAGCATGCATTTATGATTACGTATTTTATGAGCATATATTGTTTCGGAGGCACGTATGATTTGTTTTTACACAGAGTATGGTTATTATGGATGCATCGATGGTATGGCCTCTCGACTGATCCCCGAGATACTCCGGGAGGGTTATGACAAACACCTGACCTGTGATTGTAACTTGAGGGAAACGTACTCAAGTTATTGCCTCCACACATTACACAGTACCTAGAGGGTTAGGACAAACACCTGACCTGGGCTTGATTATTTTGACTCGCATGATTTCGATGTGCATTTATTATGAAAAACATGTAGGATTTATATCTCCGATTTATGTGATATATTATTATTTTAGTCCACTCACTCTAACGGTTTTATTATTTATATGCTTTTCACTGGGATTTTCGGTTTCCTTCTTGCCCAGTTTGCAGTTTCTATCCTGTGGTTGCACGTCATCATCGAAGGCCTAGAGTTCAAGGTCACCGTTCTTTTCTAGTAGGTTCTTGGTTTAACCTACTAACTTTGTATATTTGTAAATTAGAAGTCGCTCTGAGTACTATGTTAGTTACTTTCTTTTGTTATGCTTTTAGAGTACTTACTGGATTTTGAATAATATGTACAAAGAAATACTTTCACTATTATTCAGTAGTTTGTGAATTTGATAAATCCGGATGGGAATTGGCGTCCCACGGTTTGGTTTTTGTGGATTATTTGGAAGTGTGTTTTCATTGCAAGTTTTTGGTTTACTCATTTTATAAAGTAAACTCTGGCGAAATTTTTTTAAAGGTTGTAGTGTTGTTAGGATCTAATTCCGGTTTAGGCAACTGAATCGGGGTTGGGTTCTTTCAGTGATGGTCAACATTTCACAAAAATTTCTCTAGATGTTGGGCTTATCCAAGACTTCCATTTTAGTGATGTGTTGGTACTGGTCATAGGGATTGTTACCAGACGGGCCAAGGCATTCGTGTTAGCATTTGGCGACTGCAGTTCTTGAGTGACGTTGTAAAACTTGAACTTGGACAAATAATACTGGGCCAGAGATAGGTAGGCCGTCATAGTGCCTTCCTTAGCCTCGAAGTCCCCAGTCACTTCGTTTACCACCAGTGGCGAATCGCTGAAAATATTGATGTCAGGCGCGTTCAATAACCGTGCCAGCTGGAAGCCGGCGTTGAGGGCTTCATACTCTGCTTCGTTGTTAGACACTTTGAAGTTGAAGGGACATGCATATTCTGCTATAATTCCCTCTGGGCTAGTGAGGATAATGCCTACTCCGCTCGCCTCCTTGTTGGTGGAACTGTAAACATACAGGTTGCAACGAAACTAATGTTTAGCCAGGGCAGTTGAGGTTATGACATCCCAAATGGGCTCTAGCTCTTGAGGGACGGCTGGGGTTTCCTCTTCCATGTATTCAGCAATGAAATCTGTCATGGCATGTGCCTTGATGGCCATCCTGGGCTTGTACTCAATGTCGAACTCGCTGAGTTCGATGGCCCATTTGCTGAGATGACCGCTATTGTCTGCAGACTGGAGCACTTGCTTTAAGAGGATGTTAGTGAGCACCTGTATCTTGTGGGCCTGGAAATATGGGCATAGCCATCTAGCTACCATGACAAGGGTGAACGCCCATTTGTCAAACGTACGATATCTTTTCTCGGCCGCGGTGAAACCTTTTCCTGTAAAAAAGATAGGGGGCACGTTATCAGTGTCACGTCGCACTAGGGTAGAGCTGACAGCTGTAAGCGAGATGGCAAGATACAAAAAGAGCAATCCCCCCTGCACTGGACGTGACATCGTTAGGATAAAGGCTAAGTAGAGCTTGATTTGGCAAAACGCCTCCTCGCATTCCAGCATCTAATCAATGGAGCGGTTGCGGAGAGGGGCGTTTTCCTTATGTGTGAGACGGAGTATCTTGAAGAACGGTTGACACTTGTTAGAGAAACGGGATATGAAGCAGTTTAGGGCGGCTAGTTTACTTGTGAGGCACTTGACTTATTTCCTGGCCGTTGGAGTCTTTATATCCATGATTGTCTTAATCTTCTTAAGGATGGCTTTAATGCCATGCTCGCTCACAATGTAGCCTAATAATTAGCTGGTTGTGACCCCAAACGTGCATTTGGCATGGTTCAGGCAAACGCCATGCTCCACTAGAATTTGGAAAACGATACGCAGATAGACGTGTAACCGGCGACCATTTTACTCTTGACAAGGATGTAATCAATCTAGACTTCGACTATCGAACCATTCACGTCCCTGAAAATGTAGGTCATGAAACGCTGTTAGGTGGAGCCATCATTCTTTAGGCCGAACGGCATGACCACGTAGCAGCAGAAGCCCTTGTCTGTAGTGAACATGATGGCTTCTTGATCTTCCGGGTGCATGCAGATTTAGTTATAGCCTGAATAGGCATCTATAGTAGACAGAAGCTCATAGCCGGTTGTAGCATCTACTAGCTGGTGGATTCATGGTAGGGGGAAGCTGTCCTTGGGGGGACCTTCTTGAGGTTAGTGTAATCAATATACATCCTCCAACTACCATAGCTTTTCTTCACCATAACGGTGTTAGAGACCCAGCACGGATAATGGATGGGCTTGATAAACTTGATTTGAAGTAGAAGCTTTACCTTGGTGTTCAAGGCCGCATATTTCTCTAAAGAGTAAGCGCGACGCTTTTGCTTGACCGGCTTGGCAATGGGTGTAATGATCAATTTGTGGGAAAATAAGTCAATAGAGATACTGGGCATGTCCTTGTAAGACCATGCAAAGACTCCTTTGATAGTGGTCAAGTCATCCCGGAAAGCTGGGTCTAGTTGGGTTCCGATTCGTACCTTGCAGTCAGGGAACGTTAGGTCGATCTCAATTTCCACGAGGGAGTCCCCTGTGTCAACCAGTTTTAGGGAGGTGATGTCGTCACTCGAGTCATCCGTTGTGGACTCCACTAGGTTTTCCTACATAACAACATATGTTTTTAACTTCATTACCTCTTGACAGGCCGCTCAACAAAGTTATAGTCACGGACTCTACCTATTCCGTGGTCTGTTGGGAACTGCATGTAGAGCATATGACTTACAATGATTACCTTTAGTTGTTTGATGGCTGGCCTACCTAGGATAATATTATAAGAGGAATAAATATCAACGATGATAAAATCAGTAAAAACCTCTTTTTGTGGTGAGCCCATGGAGCCACGCACAGACACGTAAAGTTATTACCCATAGGATAGACCACATCACATGAGAAACTCATGAGTGACTCATTGTCTTGATTTATTATCTTAGCCGGGCATTTAAGCTGCTTGTAAACATTATAGAACATGATGTTAGCCCCCGAGCCTGAGTCAATGAGCCCGTGGTCGACCTTCCACTTGTCTACCAGAGCATTAATGAAAAACGGAGCGTTTTTTGCGGATGCACCGCGTTCGTCCACCTCCAAGAAAGTCATTAGGTCCCAGGAACGACGTCGAACCTTGCTACCTGAGCTAGAGGCCAAGGAGAATATCTCTCGAGGGGGAGCAGATGCTCTACACTTACCACTGTAAATAGTGACGATTCGTGCCGGGTGCCTACGAACGTAACCTCTCCCTATACTCTGGGAGGTCGCCCTATACTCTGCGAGGTCGCCCTTATCAAATAAATTCTGAATGATCTTCTTGTGCAGGGCACAGTCCTCTGTGCTGTGACACTCTGCGTGGTGGAACTTACATCAAATGTCGTTGTTCTTGAGCGGCCCTTTATGGACCTTGGCTTGGGCACCGTTATTAAGTGCTTTTTGTTGTTGATAATTTCCTCCTGAGTAGCGTTCTTCACAGTATACATTTGGCAATTGGGGGAGATATGTTTTTTAGGCCGCTGGGGACGAGGAGGTTAGCGAGGTGGAGAGCGGTGGCGCTTAGAAGTCCGCTGTCGTCGGGGGCTAGGTCGACATGGCTTAGAGGTTCTGGACCGTTATCATCGCTCGTGACGTTTGGAGTGGCGTCGGTGGCTTCTCTGCCGTGGAGATGGTGAGGAGTGGGTGCTTGGTTTCTGATGATCCTTCTCTCCCCAGACGCGAGTGTGGACTTCACCTTTTTCCACCATCAGTTCCATGACCGTGTCTGTAAAGACCCGAACCGAAAATGGTATGCTAATTGGCTTGATTTGCACATTTCACGATTAGTCGCAGTTTGTCGTAATTGGTCGATATGGCGACTTTGTTCACGACTTAATTATCGGGCACGAATTTGGTTTGAGTTTCTTCGCGGAAATTGTAGAGGATTTGATTTTGAGTTGGTAGGAGGTTTTAGAAGATTTTTCGGATAATCGGAGAATATAAAATTAATATTTGAAATTATCGTCGAGTTAGTCGTACTTATCCGTTTGGGTTTGAGTTATCCGAATTGTGAATTTGGTCGGTTCGCGACGTATAAATATCGAAATAGTCGTAGAGTTGTCGAAAAGTTGCATTTGGGCCGAGTTGACTGTGTTTGACTGAGTCATTGAGTTGACCTGTCCGAGTTGTTAACTCGCCATCGTTGGACTTTTTGGAAAACGGCACGGTTGCCGGAGAGGAAGGTAGGGAAATGATCCCCTTGGTCTAAGCTTTCTATTCATGTATATATTGTGTTGATTTGGGGTGGTTTGAGTTGTGGATTTTGGAGGAGAAGTTGGATGGAATCGGTGGGTTTGGGGGTAGGTTTTCTGGCGGTTTTCCGATGGGGTTTTTGGGTGGAATAGGTTGGGCTTGTGCTTGGGATGGAACCCCTTAAGTTTGGGAGGACGAGGTGGCTCCACAGTGAAGTTTTCCGGCCGGTTTGGATTTCATGGCTTTCGAGGCGGTTTCTGGCCACGGTGGTGGTTGGTTGGTGGTGGTTATTTGAGGAAAGAGGTTAGGCTTGAGGAGAGCAAGATTTTGAGGTATGTGTTGCCGGAGAATGTCACCGTTGATGCTACGGCGGTGGCGGCTGTCAACGGCGGAGCTCTGGCAAGGGTTGACTTTTTGGGATTTTGGAGATTTTTATACCGTTTTGCTTGTAATCGCGTCCCGGTCGTAGTCATGAGGTTTTTGAGTTGAGTTGAGTATTCTATTTTGGGACGAGGGTTAATTGGGTATATTTTGAGAATTTTGTTATCCTCGTCGATATTTCGAGCGATACGTCTTTCGACAACGCGGGTTCTTGACGTATTAGCTCCGTATATTGTGTTTCAATATATATTGATCGTATCCTTGTTATTCAGGTGATCGGGACGTCAGAGTTAGCTCCGTACTGTGAGTGGACATTTTATTTTCACACTTGAATTGCGAGTCTTGATTTATACATTTTATGAGTATACATTTATGATTACGCATTTACGTTATGCATTTATGGTTATGCACTTTACGATTATGCATATGCATTGAAAGGATTTATGATTTGGTTTACACAGAGTACAGTCTCGGATATAGAGGTATGCATCGATACTTTAGTTTCTCGACTAATCCCCTAGATGCTCTGGGGGGGGGACAAATATCCTGACCCGAGGTCTTTCAGACTTATATTAATCACTTGTGGGTCAGGGATCCCGTGATTAGTCTGTACTATGCGGAGGAGCCCATGAGTGACCCCTCAGGATTTTACGTGCATATTTATGGATAAGGGAAAATGTACCTGGTCGGGATTTTCATATGCATTGACTCGCATTATGCTTTTACGAGCATATATTTGGGAAAGACATATTATTATTTTCGTCCACTCACTCTAACGATTTTATTTGTCTTCCCCTGGGCTTTTCGGTTTCCTTTGCCTAGTTTGCAGTTTGGGTTCCAGTGTTGCACGTCGACGGTGGAGACGTAGAGTTTGGATCACACTTCAGTTTCTGTAGTTTCCTTGTTCGACCTACTAGTTGTATATGATGTATATAAGCGTCGCTCTAAATGCTTATGTTGTGTTTTCAGTTGATTTTACTCCTGAATGTTTCTGGATTTCTTGTAAACCTTTTGGTTTATTATATATATGATGTTGAGAAATCCGGATGGGGAACGGAGCCCCACAGTTTGGCTTTTGTGGAATATTCGAAGTGTATTTCTTTGCAGGTTCTAATAATGGTTCACGTATTTCAAAGTAAACTCAGACAAATTTTTTTTTAAGGTTATGTTTTCGAAGGGGTTTGATTTCGGTTTAGGCAACTAAATCGGAGTTGGGTCATTTTAGCGTCATAACCCAGGTGCTCTCAGCGAACTAATTTTTCCTTGAAATCCGATGGTAATTAGCCATTAACTAGTTTTCTCTTTATTCAGGCTCTGGCATCGCAGAGCAGCGGATTGGAAACGAGTAATATAAGAAGAAATAGACTCGGTCAGATCTTGGTGGATAGCATGGAGGGAACGCATAGTGTGGTGGCATCCCTGGAGGCTATACTACTTTAGGTAGGCTTCAGTGAAATCATGGAAGGTGTTAATAGAACCTGGGGTAAGCTCGAAATACTAGTTGAGCGCATCCCCCGTGAGAGATTCTAGGAACAAGAAGCAAAGCGTGGCGTCATTATCCATGTGCTCTATGATCTACGCATTTTATGCTCGATTCTCAATGTCTTTCTCTTTACATTTAGCTTTGTTTTGAACTTAGTATTCTCTATTCTAACTTACTTTGTTAGTTTTAGGTAATAAATAAAAGAGATGAATTAAGGAGGTTAAAATGGAGCGGAAATGCAGAAAAATGAAGAATCCTATTTCGACTAGGAATCCTTATTGAAGAAGGATTTGTCACGGATTTGCTTATATATTGAAAATGTCGACCCTATTGCTGAATGAGAGCCTAAATTACTCAAGAAAAGACCAAGAGCATGTCCAAAGAAGCCCAAAGAAAGAAGATGGAATAAAATTAATTATTAGAAATTGGCTTTTGTACATTAGCCCAGTTCGAAAGATCACTGTGAACATATCCGGATGAATCTACACACGATTAGTATATGGCTAGAAAGATCTAGAAGTCTAGTTTCCAGCGCAACTGAAATCACACGATTTGGAGTGCTATAACGAGAGAAATGCCTGTTTTTGTTGGCAAGGGTCAGGTTACCCGGGTTGAGTAGTTAGAGTCCTAGAATGAGTCAAACTCGGCTTTGCTTGGCCTATATAAAGGGAGCTTCGGCCAGAAAAAAAGTATGACACATTATAGAAGCCAAACCTCTGCCTCAAACACCTTTCCTCTCATACTTAGCAAATTCTTCCTCCAAGGTCGAGCATCCACCTTCTCCACGGATCAAGTGTAATCGGCGCTATTTGTCTTGCATTTGAGAATCACCACTTGGCGTTTGCAGGGCTCTTCACGGAACAAAAAGTGTAACCATGAGATTTTCTACTTCATCTCTTCCTTGTAATAGATTTTGTTTAAGTATGATTGTAATAAAGTTTGACAAAAGGTTTTATGTTTTAGATTTGCTTTAGTATCTTCCATGTGTTCTTAGTTTTTAACTTTTAATTCGTATGCATGCTTATGTGCTTAAATCTTCTTAACATGTTAGGTGATACGCTCTTCGTTCCTCTTTTGCATGTTTTGTATGATCTTTAGATGATTAAGTAGTTGCGCTATTCGTTTACAATTTAAAAGCATGTCTATGTATTTTAGGTTGAAGATTAAGAATTTCGTTGACACTAAATAAATATCAGCATGAATTGGCTAGGTGGATATAATGTGTCGATCACTTGTAAATATATTAGTTAGTATTTATTTTCGGTCTAGTAAGCATGTTTAGGATTTTATGTTGTTTAATTGTTTCTACTTGTCTATGAGTGAAGCATGTTAGAATTTAGGGTTCTAAATCTATTTGTTGGCCATTATTTGTTTAATTTCATAGATTATAAAAACCAACTTATAAAACACCCCTAAACCTTAGCGTAGTCATGCATGTACCGTCAATCCCTGGTTAAGAACGATACCCTATTTACTAATGCTACATCTACAACAAAGGGTTTTAATTGTTGTGCCTTTTTTTATTAATAATTGTTTAATTTAGTAGTTAATTTTTGGCATATCAAATTTTGGCGCCATTGCCGGGAATTGTAAAGAATTGTGTGATTTTGTTTGTGTAAATATGTTTTTATTTTCTGTTTTCGAAACTGTGCACTGTCTTATTTTGTGTAAATTATTTGACATAGCTAAAGGTCTCCTAAATATCTGAACATTTTTTGAAGTGTTTAGTTTTGGGTCTTGTTTGTGTCTCTAAATTTTTTATTAGATCCTAACAACACTACAACCTTTTAAATTTTTTTGCTAGAGTTTACTTTATAAAATGAGTAAACCAAATGCCTGCAATGAAAACACACTTCCAAATAGTCCACAAAAGCCAAACCGTGGGACGCCAATTCCCATCCGGATTTATCAAATTCACAAACTACTGAATAATAGTAAAAGTATTTATTTAAACTTATTATTCAAAATCCAGTAAGTACTCGAAATGCATTACAAAGGAAAATAAACTAACATAGTACTCAGAGCGACTTCTAATTTTCAAATATATAAAGCTAGTAGGTTAAACTAGGAACCTACTAGAAAAGAATGGTGACTTGAACTCTAGGCCTCCGACGACGACGGGTAACCACAGGATAGAAACTGCAAACTGGGCAAGAAGGAAACCGAAAAACCCAGAGAAAATCATATAAATAATAAAACCGTTAGAGTGAGTGGACGAAAATAATAATATATCACATAAATCGGAAATATAAATCCTACATGCTTTTCACAATAAATGCACATCGAAATTATGTGAGTCAAAACAATCAAGTCTAGGTCAGGTGTTTGTCCTAACCCTCATGGGTGCCGTGTAATGTGTGGAGGCAATAACTTGAGTACGTTTCCCTCAAGTTACAAACATGCCCAGGTTAGGTGTTTTTCCTAACCCTCTTGGGTGCTGTGTAATCACGGGTTAGGTGTTTGTCATAACCCTCCCAGAGCATCTCAGGGATCAGCCGAGAGGCCATAGCATCGATGCATCCATAATAACCATACTCTGTGTAAAAATAAATCATATGTGCCTCCGAACCAATGTATGCTCATAAAATGCATAATCATAAATGCATAATCGTAAATACATAATCATAGAATTGCAAATCAACTGTGAAAATCAAAGTGTCCACTCACAGTAAACAGCTAGCCTTGAGGCACGGCGGAAGTTCCCTCGCCCAAATCTCTCTCGTTGTTTCCTGAATAAATAACAATTAATTTAATTTCAGAATTCAATAAAACGCGTGAAAAACAACTCAGAAACCATACAGGAAACCCCATGGGAAAAATAAGATTTTTGACTCGCCGAAGCTCCGCCGCGGGCGGCGGCGCTTGGGCGTCACGCGCCACCACTGGCGGTGGTGCGTGAACAACACGCGCCTCAGGTGAAAAATGCTCCAATGGGAGCATTTGATCACTCGTTAGAAAGATCTCAACGTGCCCAACACATTCCCCAACTGAACCTAGACTCAATTCCACGAAGATTGGCCGAAATTTAGCCTGAAACCCACGGTTGACAAAATCGCCAGAAATCTTCTCCGGTCGATTTCGTCACTAGTGATGCACCTCGGTCCCCCAAACCAAAGGGGTTTTGATCCTTGGACCATACCCAGTCGAACCCACCCAAAGACCACGCCGGAAAACGACCGAAACGCCGCCACCGAATCCACCCAGATTCTGACGGGTTCCTGGCCATTTTTCACTAAATCTCACAAACAAATACATGAATGTAAAGAAGAGAAGAAGAGCTTCAAATTCATACCAAATATGCCGGCAACCGTGGCATTTTCCGGTGGGTCGAATTCGGTATACGTTTGGGGCAAAATATAGGTCGATACGTATACGTACGATTTTCTGTATTTCTACATAAAAATCCATATTTCCACCAAAAATTCAGTATTTAAACCAAAAATTTCTGATCAGATCAACGGCTGAGGTTTGATCTGATCAAGATCCAACGGTCCAAAGAAAACCGCCAAGAAAAATATTTTAAAATACATATTTTAACATACGAACTTCCAAAAATCGAAAGAAATAGGTCGATAACCCCAAAAAATTCCCCAAAAATTCCTACATGTACGAAATTAAATACTTTACGACTTACGCGAAAAAAGTCAGAACAAATTCTAGTCCGAAGAAAAAACCATTAACAAAATTTCACGAGGTGCATAATTCGCGGAAATCCTAAATCATAAAAGTTACCGTAAATTTTGGTTTGGATCGTTACATCTATATTCGAAATTTACATACTTATTTATAATTTAATATTTGTTTATACTTACAATTTTATTTTATTTTGCAATTATACATGTTAAAGGTAGTCTTTGATTTAAATTTAGTCCATAAGTTTGGTTAATTAAGTCGCACTCTTTGGAGTAGATGGTGCCTCTTTTCCTTGTTTATCTCCTTAATCCCTCATGATGTGTGGATTTCATCCCGTACACCATAACCTGAGTGAAGTTATAGACATAAGGTTGATGACAGAGTCTACAAAGGACTTGAAGGAGTGTAAATTTTTGAAAAATATTGGCTGAATGTCAGACATGATGTCTAGAAACGGGTTAAGACTGGTGACAGGTTTTGGATCTATGAAAGACTAACACCAATAGAGTATATACTATTGACCCGGTTAGCCTCGGGGTGTTTTGTCGAAATTAGTCCTGCCTGTCGCGTTATCTCTATCCCTAGCTGACCATGTTTCTCATTTGAACTAATGCCATTTGATTGAAAGTTTATACTTTATCGCACGAGTTGCACGTCCATTGAATGACCTAAAGACCAAGCTAGTGTACTCTCTTTAAATCTTAGGTGCACTCAATACTTGTAAATAATGCATATCGAAATTGTATGTTTGTACATTAAAACTTGTAAAGGATTAGCCACATTGTATTTTTCCTTGCATAACCTCCTTGCGGCTTTGTGATGCTCGAATTTCATCACCGGGTACCCTAACCTAAGTGAAGCTAGGGGCATGAGGCCAAGAGAAAGGTCACATTGCATTCATAATTTAACACGTAACTTGTGTATTTTTTGCAGGTTTCTAACGTTTTCTCTTATGCATTCACTCCATACTTCACTTAGGTTCTTGTTTGATGCATTTGAGTGACGATTTAAGTGTGTTATGCATGAATTTGATGTGATTATTGCGTGCTTGCATTTTAACATGTATATATGTGTTTCTAATGTTTATTCTAAGTCTTGCATTGTATATATGCCTAATTTTGCTGAAAACATGTATATTGTGTCTTAGCTTGTTTTTAGATCATTTTAACCATTTTGCATACATTTTTGGATCTCTAGAGCCTTGCATTCACGTTTAAATTACTTAGAGTGTCTAACTTAGTGTTTTAGAGTGTTGATACACGTATTTTACTAAGTATTAAATAAACACTTAACGCTTAATAAAAACGCATAAGCAATTAAAACCCTTTTTTGTAGATGTAGCATTGATAAGTAGGGTATCGTTCTTAACCGGGGATTGAGGGTGCATACATGACTGTGCTATGGTTAATGGGGGGATTTTAAGAGGTTGTTATCTAATTCCTACAAAATTAAAGACAGAAAATGGTTAGTAAATGCATAGAGAAATCCTAGGTTCTAACATGCTTCACTCATAGACAAGTAGAAAACAAGCAAGAACAAAGAACCTTAAACATGTTTACTAGACTGAAAATAAACCTAACACCACCAGAAGAATTACTATACCCGACGAGTTCGGGTTGTCGGTCTGTTCCTCTTTATCGTCGGGTATAGCCTATAACCGACGACTCATCTTCGGTTATAGTCTCGTCGGTAATGCACCGTCGGTGATACTATAACCGACGATGAATTAGGTTTTTCGTTGGAAAAAAAAAGAGACTAAAGGCAACGAGACATTATCGTCGGGCATAGTTTCAAACTATAACCGACGACGTCATCGTCGGTTATAGTTTTCTCCATGGTCAAAATGGTTGATCGTGTAGAAAACTATAGCCGACGATGTTGACACATATCGTCGGTTATAGTTATTAATAATTAATTTTTTTGCAGGTTCTGGGTTTTATCCCGAAACCTACATTCCGAAAAAATCACCAATATTGTTCAAATTGAAAATCAACAACCGAAATCGTTCAAATCTGTATACATATGCGTACGTAGTAAATAATTAAAATAAAAAACCGACGATTGTTCAAATCTACGGGGGTCCTAAGTCTATGTGATCAAACGGATCGTCATAAGTTGGTTGGTCCTGGTCTGGCTGAGGTTGCGGCTGAGGCTGAGGCTAAGGTTGTGGCTGTGGCGCACCGAAAATAGGCGGGGGAGCTATCTGGATTCCAGATGCCTGCAACTGTGCATAACAGTGCTACATCCATGTCCCCATCTGCTGCTGCTGTTCGGCCAACCGATTATGCTCTGCGGCTCGCGCCTACTCCATCTCCTCCATCTGACGCCGTTGAGCTTCCATCTCAATTGCTTGCCTATGAAGCTAGTCCTGTAGCTTATTAGTCTTGGAAGATGATGATGATCCCGATCCGCGAGAGAATTCAGGGGTCTTCTTCAGCAGCCCTTGACCCCACTTTCCGGAACCCCTGCAGTAGAATGTGTTCTTCCCTGGAGGGATCGCAGTTGACATAACCCTGGCCCTGACGATCGGATCAGATCGATCAATCTGATCAATCAGGAGTTCTGCATCGGGGTTGTTGGGATAGAGCTCTCTCGCCACTTGAGTCAACACCTCCAGAATCGCCTCCTGAATTCTCACCTAATTGACAAAGAAAAATAAAATATTAATTAAAAAAAAACAATCTAAAAAAATAAGAAATAAGTTTATTTTGTTATAAGGACACTTACAGCATATTCGGGGGACTGCGGATACGCGTGCTGCATCGTATAGACAAGGGGATCCTCTTCTGGGTGGTTGGCCGCCTCCTCGATCCAACCCGAGTATGATCTGGAACCGGCATGATGATTTTTGGTTTTTTTGGCCTGGTTCCTTGTGTTGACTTCAGAAATAGCCTGCTCGATTAATCAAACATCAAAAAAATATTAGCCAAATAATTTGAGGGAAGTACGATAAAACAAAAATTTAATCGATCGAAGGTTGCGTACCTTCAATTTCGGGTTGTTGAAGTGAACCACAAGCCATCGCCACTCGTACTCCCTATAACGAAACTCGCTAAGGGTACCCGAACGATCGTCGCCGTACTTTTTCCAATGCTTCTTCAGCTCGCCCTTCCACTCCTTATACCTATATATATATTAATAAAATCAATCGTTAGTAACTTACAACATTGTATGAACATAATCAAAAGAAACCAAACAATTGAAACAAATGCCGGTCTGCAAACCTGCTCCCATGCACTTCATCCACCCACGTGGGTCTAATGTCTGCATCCACGCGGAACCACCTCTGCAATGCATATATATATATATATATCAATAATATTAAAAATTTATTTAGAAAATTTACATAATGAATATACAATTCAACTCACCGACAACGCATTATTCAGCTCATATTTGACGGATTGCGGCACTGAATTCCAATCTGGCCACAACATTGAGACTCTATCCCGTATGAGGCTGCCCGCCATCCCCGCGTACTTTCGAGTGACCTTTCCCTCGATCACCTGCGCTCTATCCCCGGTCGGAATCATAACTTGGCCACCACCGCTAGCCTGAATGGCGTCGTCCAGTAACTTGCCGACGACGGGGCCTCTGGTTCTCTTTTGTTTGTCACCGGGCATGATCTCGCCTATCACATATATATGTAGACGATTTTTTTAACATCAACACCTAATTGAATTTAAATATTACTAAGTAAAAAGATATCACTAATTAATATTTACCTGATTCGTCGGTGCGTTGTCCTGGAATCCTCACACTCCAGAGAGGTTCCAGGAAGGGTACATACGCATATGCCTGGTCTGGGGTAATAAACCCTAGCTGTCCCGGAACAGGCATCCCCTCGGAATCGACGAGAGGTATCGTCGGGATTTCCAACGGTAAGAATAAGGTAGGCGGCGGGCATAGTCGCATCCTGGCCGAGGACTGAGTCGATCCACCAGCCTCCTCGGAAGAATGAGGAGCAGTCTGGTGGGTGAAGGGGGAAGGGTCCTCGCGATGAATCTCCGGCATTCGGACCTAGGATTGAGTCGCACTATCCGTTTCTGGCGTGCGACTGACCTCATGAAGCCTCCTCGAGCCTGAGGATCGAGCATTTTGTCGTTCGGAGCATTCCGTTATCGGCATTTTGTCGTTCGGAGCCAGCGGAGCTGATGGAGCTACAGTTTCGACTCCAGGAGTTGCTGGAGGAGGTTTCGGGAGATTTCATGCGATCCCACGTGTTGCGTGGTGCACTCTTGCATTATGTGTATGGACGTTGGATGGTTCGACGTGATGGTGCATTGACTACTGAAGCCTGATTCGCTTCAGAGGAGAGTGAGTATCCTCCACTTCAGATTGATAAGTGGTTTGGTCAGCTTGTGAGAGCTTCAGTCTTGTCGAAGATTGATTTCGAGCCTAGAAACCATCAGTTAAGGTTCGATGTGTTAGTTGTGGTTTGGACAGTTTTCGGATCTCAGTGCGGGCATCAGGAGTTTTTGGTCACGCTGTTTGGTTGACCAATGCCCTGTAGATCGTGAGGATTTGATGGACCAGGTGTTCAGATGGATTTTGGACGAGTTTGCGGTCATGTTCGTTGGCAATATCCTGATGTACTCCAGGAGTGTGGACCAGTACCTGAAGCAGTTGTAAGTGGTGTTGCGGACTTCGCAACATGATCAGCTATTTGCGAAGTTCAGCCAGTGTGAGTTTTGGTCAGTTAGCGTGAAGATTTCGAGCTGTGTGATGCTAGCCGAGGGAGTCGGCGTGGATCCTGACCGGTTCGAAGCCGTGTTGATTTGGAGTTGCCCTACTATTGTACCAGAGATCAGAGATCTCTTGGGTTTGGCTGGCTATCACTGACGGCTAGTGCAGGACATTCTCGGATTGCTACTTCACTTTCCGGATTGATGGAGAAGGCGTCAAGTTCGAGTGGTTCGATGCACGCGAGGAGAGTTACTTACTCCTGCAAGATGGTTGACTGTTGCTTCGATTTTGACCTTACCTGACGACCGTGACGAGTTCGTAGGTTATGGTGTTGCGTTGAGGTTTGGATTTGGTTATGCTTTGATGCTGTGTAGCAGAGCGGTGGCTCATGATTCCAGGCAGTGGAACTTTGTGTAGATACGTATCCTGTGTATGATTTGGGTGTAGCTGTCTTTGTGTTAGCATCAGTGAGTTCGAGACGTTACTACTATGGCGTGCAGTGCGGTGTAGGATGTACACTGACCACTGAGTTTCATCCACTTGCATTCTCGGCCAGATTTGGGCTTGAGGCAGTGTAGATGGATGGGGTCGACTCACGACAAGGACTGCACCTTTGAGCTTGTTCGAGAAAGGCTAGTGGTCGTACTTTGACCATCCGTTTGGGATGATGTTGATGCTGATACATTCAGTTGAGAGTCAGGAGTTTCAGTGTTACATATGTGTATGTGTGGCTCGAGTTTCCGTGTTAGCCGAGTGTGGGCTACGAGATCTGAGTTCGAGTATGATTGTGTTGAGACTCGTGGTTTTGCGCGCGATTGACGCTAGTGGTGCGGAGATGTGTCCGACACTTCGAGTTTACTACTCGTGGCCCAACATGGAAGAGCAATGTAGCAATTTGTGTGTATAGATGCCACATTTGTCGACTGACGATGGCTAGGAGGCAGAGACTTGCCGAGAAGTGTCAGCCATTTGAGATTTCCGGTTATACGTGGCAATTGTTGTTGTGATTGTATATGTTTGTATGCACTTTGGTTGTGATACTAGTTCTTTGGCTTTTGTGGATCGTGTGATGAACTTAGTGTGTTTCCTTATACTTTCGGAGATGATTTCAGTGGCAGGCTGGTATGGCCGTGCTTGACGGAGATTGTCCATTCCATGGTGTACCTGTGTCCCAGTTCGCTGATCGAGACAATCAGCTACGACTATGTGTTGGCGAGCTTTGCAGCGAGCATTGGGGACCAGATTACGAGTTAGTACCGGTCCTTGTCCTGAGATTGGTGAGCGATCTTCGAGGACTATTCAGGCCTTTGAGGGCATGTTGTGAACCTCGGTATTGCAATTCCAGAGGATTTGGGACAAGCAGTTTCACTTGTTTGAGATTACATGTGGTACCAGTGTGTAACCACTATGGTTTTGTTGTTACGTGTTGTCGTTTGAGGAACGATGTTGTACTTCGCTGTGTTGGAGCGAGTTTGATTTGAGCTGAGTTGACATTTGATTTGGATTTTGAGGAATGTGTTACCACAGATTGTCAGGTTAGCGGGAATGGGTTAATTATTGCCCGAGTTCGATGTTTGAGCTATGCTGATATGAGTGTGTGAGTTATATTAATGTATGAACTGAGTTGTAAATTGGCACGTTGTTTTGATTTGTATGTGGCCATAGGCGAGTTTGTGTTATGCCGTATGGTTCGGCACCGCCTATAGTGTTGGTTTTTTTGTGTGTATTGTGTTCCGTGTGGCGGAACTATGTTTCCGGTTTGTTACGTGTTGTGTACCCTATTTGTTCCTTATGCAGGAACACTTGGGCTTGTGTAGAGCCAGCTCAGATTTGTGATTTGAGGGTACAGGGATTCCAGCCCGGAATTATCTCCTATTGTGGAGTTTGTGATCAGAGTTGTTCAGTTGAGATTGTCGTTGGTGAGTTGAGCAGTATGCAGAGGCAGTGCTCCTACCTTGTAGTCGGCATACTCGGAAATTTCGAGGTCGAAATTTTTCTAAGGGCGGTGGATTTGTGACGACCCGGACCAGAATCAGGAGTATGATCAGCTGTATACATGAGTTACTGCGTAGTCGCAGCTCTTCGACAATTATTCGAATCGCCGAACTCGTTAACGACTTAATTGTTGGCCGAGAATTGGAGCTAAGTCTCTTCTCGAGAGTCGTAGTACATGTGATTACGAGTTCGTGGGCGGTTCCGGATCGTTATTTGGATGACTGAGGAATTAGTTATGAATATTTGAAGTTTCGACGGAAACGGATTTAAATGGCAGGTTTGTTCGCGACTAAATTACCGGACGAGAATTTGGTTTTGGCTTCTTCACGGAAGTTGTTCGGAATTTAATTTCGAGTTTGTGGGAACTTTTGGAGCGTGATTTGGAGTTACGAGGAATTAGTTGTAAATTTTGCCGTTTGTTGATTAATTAGTCGATTTAATTGTGTGTTGGTTCGGAGGGTTGACTTTTTATCCGTTTAGCCGATGTGTTTGACTTTGGGTGATATTGGAAGAATATGTCGAGACGAGTATGTGGCCGCGAGAATTATCGGAATCGGAATTACGACGAGAAAGTTACGCGCGTTTGAAGTTTGCCGAAATGGATAATTATGGGTTTCCTTTTTGGGAAAGTATAAATAGTGGACTTTCCTCTTTGGGAAAGTCAAACCTGGAATTAATGAGCTTTGACCGAGTCAAGCTCGGTGGAGAGAGGGTGGCGCGACACCGTTCGACCTCGCCGGCGACGTGACTGTTCCGGCCACCCCACGGCGTGGGGGTGGTCTTGTTCTCTTCGTCTCGAGGTCACGAGTCTAGCCCCGGTCTTGTTTTCCGGCATGGTGCACGGTGGAGAGAGAAATAGTGAACCAAAGTTTGAAGGTTTTGGGTTTAATGGTGGTTTGTGATTCAAGCCGAATTGAGCTGCAACTTTGAGTGGGCTTTGAAGCTCTCATCCCCTTGATGCTCCCCTGTAAGTTTCGTGTTTCAATTCGATGTGTACATGGAGAATTTTGGAGTTGCAGTTTTGGTACCAATTCGGGTTTCCATGAAATTGAGCTAGTTAGAGTTTGAATTGGACTTTGTTGCAGTTATAAAAGTTGCTCAGTGGGTGATTTTGCATGGAATAGGGGTTCCTTCGCCGGAAAATCTTCAAGTTGGCGGCGGCGCCACCGTTGACGGCGGTCAACGCGGCGGTCAACGGTCAACGGCGGTCAACTTTGACTTTTTCGGAGTTTTCGACGAGTTGCATGTCATTTTACTCGAAATCGCGCCCCGATCGCAGTGGGGAGGTTTGTTTTTCGAGTTGAGCGTCTGAACGTAAAGCGAGGTATTGAGGTGTTATATACGGATTTTCGACCATTCGTCGACTTTGAATCGTGTGTTTCCGAGAACGGTGGTTTCTCGTGATTTGATTTGAATTGTCGAATTATGTTTGAGAGAATTGGATATTGTGATTATTCAGGTGTTCGTGATCGTTTGTTTGGCGAGGGACTTTCCGCCGGATCACGGGTTAACGCGATACGCGTTACGCCAGACTGTGAGTGGACAGTTTATTTTCACGGAATCCTTGCGAGTCTTTTATTTATGATTTACGAACTTGAGCATGCAGATTGATTGTGGTTTTACGAGCATGTGTTTTACGATTATACATATACGAATATGCGTATACGAGTATACATACACTGATATAATGTTTCATGCATTTGCATCGAGCTGTTTATGATTTGGTTTTCACAGAGTACAGTCGTAGTTTATGAGGTTGTATCGATACACTGCATCCCGACTGATCCCCGAGGATGTTACCAGCTAGGATCACGTGTGGGCTAGGGACCCCGTGGTTCTGGATCACGTGTGGGCTAGGGACCCCGTGGTTCCGACTGTGCTGCTGCAGCTAGGATCACGTGTGGGCTAGGGACCCCGTGGTTCTGACTGTGAGATTTTACTTGCATGCTCTGTTTACGAGTTGGAGTCAGCGTCTCCTCGTATACTATTTGGTTTGATTTATTATATTTCGACTCGCATATGTTTTTATAACATATATTAACTGGTGAAAGACATTTATTTTCGTCCACTCACTCTAACGTGTTTATTGTCTTTCCCCTGGACTTTTCGGTTTCCGTGCCCAGTTTGCAGTTCAAACTCTGGTGTCGCACGTCGTGGTCGGAGGCATAGTGCTCGAGCTACTTTGTTTCATCCAGTAGGTTTATTGTTCTACCTACTGTGGTATACGTATATGGTTATGTATTAGATGTCGCTCTGAGCTTTCTGTGGAATATGTTATACGATTTTAAACCCAGATTTCAGTAAAGTACTATGATATGTATTGTTTACTTTACTGTTATGATATTGAGAAATCCGGATGGGATTGGTGCCCACGGTTTGATTTTTGTGGCATAGGATGAAGTGTGTTTTTCCGCGTGCAGGTTAAGGTAATTCCACGCTAGTAACGAAACTCTGCCCAAATTTCGGAAAAGTTTTTGTTGGTTCGTGTTTTCGAAGGGGTTCGATTCCGGTTTAGGTAGCTAAATCGGGGTTGGGTCCTTTCATAGGCTCCTATATATATATGTATATATATAAACCAATAATTCTAATCCAACAATCCAAAAATTCAACAATAATTCTCACAATAATCCAATAATTCCAACAATCCAAAAAATCAACACAAAAATTTCAATAATTCCATCAATCCAATATATAATCCAATAATTTATTAACCTCCTATCTATATATATATAATCCAATAAATTCCAAAAATTAACAATAATTCCCACAATCAATAAAATTCAAGAAAAATCCAATATATATTCACACAATCAACACAACATCCACATTATCGATAAACAAACTAAAAAAATTAAAATCTAACTTAAAAAAATTTAAATTGGGGATTTAGGGATTTAGAACCTGTTTTTGGTTTAGGAATCTGAAAATGTTGATGATGGAGGGCTTGATCGAGATTGAGAGATCCTTCCTCTTGCTTGCGGCAGAAATGGGATGATGTTGATCAATCGGAGGAGAAAAAAATGAATGCAGAAACGAAACTGCCCGAAACGGTGCCAGTTCTGGGATATAACGCCAACTATAGCCGACTATATAAGTATTATCGTCGGCCATAGTAATGCAGAAACTATAACCGACGATACATCCTATGAATGTCGTCGGTTATAGTTTTTTTATTTTTTTTCATATATGCCGGTTATATATAGTGTACTTAATATTTATTAATACGAAATTATTATTAAAAAAACGGAAATTATGTTAAAAGCCTAATTAAATTAAAATGACATTTAATTTTTTTTGGCTATATATATATATATGTTTATTAATTAATATTTATTAATATTTAATAATACGATATTAATTCCAATATCGTCGGTTGGAGCAATTTAATCGACGCAAATTAAAGTCGATCATCTGAATATAATTCATTTAATTTACATTGCACGTTCAAACTCAAAATAACATACATACGTACACTAAGGCGCATAGTAAGAATCATCGCTTGAGTCTGACTCTGTTTTCGAGTTAATTTCAGGTAAGATGTGTATGCCCTCGTCACTTGAGTCTTCATTGTCTTCATTTTGATTAACATCAATAAGATTCGGTTAAGGAATTCGTACAACACTGCCCTGTCTCACATTATTAAGGCGAATTGTTGAGGTTTCAGGAATACCAGTTGCGTTCGGCTCTTGGTATGCACTAACTTCTTCATTATCCGAGGTCACACCAAGGGTTGAGGCACTGTATATGTTTCGTGGAAGAACATGGTTAACCACTTTCCACGCGCCTTTATGCACAAGATCATCAAGATAGAACAATTGTTTCACCGCCGTGGCCAAAACAAACGGATCATCTTCATACCAGCTTGTAGCAGTATTCACCGAAAAAATGCCGTATTGATCGGTCCTTGTGTTCTGAGGGTCGGTATCAAACCATCTACACTTAAACAAGTGCACGGTCATGCCTTCCCCATATATTAATTCGACAACTAAATGGAGAACACCGTAATAGTCAACTCCATTCTGCCCACCATGCACCATTACCCCAGAATTCTGTGTTTTTCGTCTGACATCTCTGTGTTCACAAATAAATAGCACGCCATTTACCTTACACATAGGATAAACTCTGGAAGTTACCGGTTTCTGCGCTAAGAGCCTCAATTCATGTGACCACTGAGGGAGACCATCATCTTGTATATGGTTCATCTGAAAATAATCATTTTTTAATTTAACTATATATAGGATACGAGACATGCACTTAAATTCATATACCAGTCAATATATCTATATACGTACCCATTTGCCAAAATAGTTTGCGAACGTCTTGTTGTGGTACTCAACATCACCGGAAATAGCAGGGCAGTAAAGGTGCAAATTTTTCCAATATTGAACTTCTGGACAGTTAATCAATACCGACCAATGGGCAATGACTAGCTCATAAGGTTCCAAATTGTACGAGTTTGGCAACTTTCCATAAACTTCAACATCATCGGAGATGATCGAAAGGTTGAACTGCCCTCCATCTACTGGCATATGTTGTGGAGGGTCCTCCAACGCTCCCAAATACAACTTGGTGTACGTTACGCACTCATGCGCAATATATGCTTCAGCGATACACCCTTCGGGTGCAGATTTGTTCATCACATAGTCTTTGTAGTCCCCTAATTGTCTGTAAAGTGGTAATTACAGATCGAGCATGTTATACTTATTACAAAATAAGTGAATAAATAATATTAAACATCGACATATATAGCCAGATTCAGAGATGCATTACGTACCTTTCCATAGGATACATCCATGTGTAGTGTACTGGACCAGTAAGCAACAATTGTTCCGGGAGATGGAGCATCAGGTGAGGCATGATGTCGAAAAAGTTTGGAGGAAATATCTTTTCGAATTTGCACATGATAAAAATGATGTCCTGTTGCATTTCCAACAAGTCCGATTTCTTCACTTCTCTCATGCATAACTTCTGAAAGAATCTTGACAAAGCCACTAACAGCTCCACCACCTCTTTGGGCAGGTACCCTCGAATGAAAATAGGGAAGAGGCTTTGAAGCAGTATATGACAGTCATGACTCTTTAGTCCGTACATCTTATTGTCTTTGAAGTTAACACATCGACTTATATTTCTAGCATAGCCTGAAGGATACCTGACATTACCCATCCATTCAAAAATTTCATTCTTCTGGGCAGGCTTGACGGTATAAGGAGCTTGTGGCATTTTTTTCTTTCCATCTCTCAACCACAAATGTTTTCGCAGTCCCATCCTTTTAAGATCAATGCGTGCCTTCGGGCCGTCTTTAGTTTTTCCCTCCCAATTCAACACTGTGCCGACCACACTCTCGCACACATTTTTCTCTATGTGCATGACATCTAAGTAGTGTCTGATCAGCAACTTGGACCAATACGGAAGTTCCCAAAAAGTACTTTTATGTGTCCAGAATTTATACGTGTCGGGTTTGTCAGGTATTGACGCCACTATCTCAGGATGATTGCTTAGCTGCCCAAAATCGTATTCATTTAACACTTCTAATATTTCATCCCTCATCCATCTCCTCGGCTGCTCACCTGTTTCCACAGTCCCATCAAATGCCTCCATATCCTCCCGAAATAGGTGATCATGTGGAAGCCAACAACGATGACGCATCTGTACAATCTTCCTGCAATGAGGTCTGCAACACTCAACCGTCATGCACTCTGGACAAGCCCTGTATCCCCTGGTAACGTTGCCCGACAACATCCCGCGTGCATGAAAATCGCTAATGGTGCCAACAAGCATGGCATGCATCTGGAACATCTCATTTTTGAACTTGTCATAACTGGGATGACCATGCTCACTCAAGTACTTAAGCTCCTCAATCAAGGGTCAAAAAATACACATCGAGACACTTTCCTGGATAACCCGGCCCTGGAATTATCATAGTGAGCATATTGTATTCTTTCTTCATGCAAATCCATGGAGGAAGGTTGTACGGTGCCAAAATAACTGGCCATATACTGTATTGAAGACTCATGTTGCCAAAAGGGTTGAATCCGTCAGATGAAAGCCCCAGCCAAACATTTCGAACCTCTGATGCAAAATAAGAAAACTCCTTCACCATGTGCTTCTAAGCCTCTCCGTCAGCAGGGTGTATAAGCGTATCATCGTTGGGCAAATTCCTCTCAGCGCACCATCTCATAGCTTCAGCCGTGTGTGCACACATGAACAACCGTTCTAGCCTATCTATCAGCGGAAAATACCGAAGTATCTTCACAGCTTTCTTGTTTCCGGCAGGAGTCAACTTATACCTATCTGTACCACATACCGGGCATTCATCAAGGGATTCAAGATCATTCGCATAAGCATCTTCACCCCAGAAGAGAACACAATCATATCTACAAGCATGGATTTTGATGTAGGAAAGGCCAAGATGTTTCAGGATCTGTCGCACCTTACGATGAGTGGTAGGAAGATGATGATCGGGGGGCAACAACGAACCAGACCACTTCAGGCAGTCATCAACAGCCTTCACACTCATTTTGTTCTCCACTTTGAGCTTCATTACTCCCATAACACTTTCAAGAACAGTCTTATTACACCCGTTGTACAACGGGGTATGTTGGAAGGCAATGAGGTTGTTGTACTTGTCCATACCAGCAGTGTTGACAGCTGTAGGTAATTGCTGGACTGGCTCAATATGAGGGAAGTCTCCAACGGCGGGAGGGATATCCGGTGCTTGAGCAAATATACCGCTCTCATGAGGAAACATATCGTTGATCAACCTTGTTGTTGGATCATTGGATGTACTGCCACTCTCAAAAAATTGTCCATGATCATGTTGACCAACTGATGAGCTCTCACCGTGATAAATCCAACATGTGTACTTATCCCAAAACCCGTTTTTCTTCAAGTGTTCCAATACTTTATCGATGTGAAAACGATATCGCTCGCTGCGAAACTGACATTTCGTACACGGACAATAATGAATTGTCATCCCTCCACAATTAACCTTCACATATTCCACAAAACTTCTAATTCCACGGTGATATCTTACATCCCATCTTGGAAGACACATCCAACTTTTGTCCATCCTGAAAATTATAATTGCATGTATATATATATATATACCCATGATCTTATTAATTAAAATTTCATGGCTAGATATAAATATATATTATTATAATTCCCATAATTTTAATATATATATATACACACACATACACCCTAACTATATATATATAATCGATCACAAAAATCTAAATATATATATAACCACACTAGCTAGCTAGCTATAATTAATCCTATAATAATCACAATATATATAATGCAATATATTAATTAAATAAATTAATCACCCTAGCTAGCTATATATATATTCACAATAATCAAAACAACAATTAATATATATTTACGTACTACTCCAACTCGATCAACTATCAATCACGTACTCAAAATCAACCATCGATATCGATCAATTACTCAAACTCAAGAATCAATTAACTCGATCGATCGATCAATATATATATATATATATATATATATTCAAAATCAATTAACATCGATCAATTCCACAAAAGCAATACATGCATGCATGCACAACACATATATTAAGTACGTACCTATATATAATGCATGAATCATCACGAACTCATTCTCGACATCACCCAAATATCGATTTCAGAGCATTTTCAGATTTCAAGGGAAATTTTTTTGAATGACAGATCGAGCTGCTGCCCAGATCTGAAATAAGAAACTATAGCCGACGATAGAAAAAAATTGTGGCTAATAGTCAAAAAAAATCGTCGGTAATAGTCGAAAACTATAACCGACGATTTTCCGGCGACTATAACCGACGACAAGAAAATCTAGTCGGTCAAAAAACTATAACCGACGAGGTAATCCTGTCGTCGGTTATAGTTTACTATAACCGACGAGAACCCTTCTCGTCGGTCGTTTTTTGGGACTCTCGTCGGGTATACGGCTTCTGCTGGTAGTGTAAGTTATATATTTACAAGTGACCGACCCAACTTATTCACCAACGTCTTACACTTAAGTCATATTATATGCTCCCTATTAATAATCTAAGTCTTTAGCCAATTACATGTACATTTATTGTGCTTCGGGAATTTGCCCTATGACACGCCTATCAACTTGACAAGGAATTTGCCTTAGCCTAAATTGATGCATTAAGACTAACATGTTCGACTAAATCCTAAGACTCGAAACAAGTTACACATAATATTTCAAAACTGTAAACAAAGCACTGTTATTCAAAACCAAAATACAAACGTTTACAAGGATAAGTAGAAAGATTAGAGTTACACTTTAAGCTTGAGAATTTGCCCTACGCCTTTAATGGAGCCGTCCTTCAATGGAGATGGTGAATATCTAAGGGAATTTGCCCTATAGTCTACTCGGTGGAGGTATGAAGCTTTTTGGTGGTGGAGTATGGTGGATCCTTGACAACCTTTGAACTTTGGGAAAGGAGAATATTGTTTGCAGAGCTATTGGCTTCTAAGATGAGTGATGCTTAAGAATGAGGCCTAGCTCTTGTATTTATAGGTGAAGAATTCCAACTTTCCTCTCCAAACTAGGTTTTCTTAGTGTACCCGGGTAGAATTGATATCCTGTCTTGAAACGTCTTTTCCGGGAGTTCTAGAGCTCAGAAAATTGTGATTTTGGATTCGTTGGAAAGATCAGCTCGAGGGCTTGAAGAAGACATATATGACCACTATATTTGAAGCTGAATTGCAGATTCTGTGATCCGTTGAATATTGATGAGCTGGCAGGCATATCTTCCTCTTCTTACTAGGAGTAGGAAAATCTTGATCTTTCCATATCTTGTATTTCTTGAGCTCCAAGTCATTTTGGCCGAACCAACCATATATTGTAGGATATTTTGATCTTCAAATAAGGCACTTTTGAGATATACTTGATACATTTGATCCTCCATTTATTCGGTAATATCTCCTTGCTTGATTTTGCCCAAAATGCTTGCTGATTTTCGATCCACCATTTGAAATGTCTTCATTTTGCCTTGCGTCATTTTAGTAATTTGAGAAGACCATTTCGGATCCATATTTTGCTACGTCATTCCTAGTTGATTTAGGAAACTTCTCCACTTAGCTCATTTTATGCTCCAAATAACCTCGTTTATTGTACTTCTTTATTATAAACCTAAAAACAATAAAATAAGTAAGAACTGAGAATACTAAGGTCAAAACAAAGTAAAATGTAGAGAGAAATGCGTTAAGAATCTAGCATAAAATGCGTTGATCAAATTCTCCCACACTTGGACTTTGCTAGTCCCTAGCAAAAAAAACTAAATAAAAGAAAGACTACAAATAAGAAAACACACAAAAGCAACATGGGAGTTAGTCTCCATGCGTTGGAAAATTCTAAGGACTTGAAAAGTTTGAAAACTAAAAACACGACTAGGCCCTTAGCTAAATTTATCTCAGAAATTTCTTTAAGTATATGGCGATTGACTCACAATATTTCATAGTGAAAAGTTCAAAATTTTTGAGAGATAAGAGAAATATGATCATGTTATTAACAAGTAGGACTTGGAGAAAACAATGGTAAATTTAAAGCTATGCATGTTTCGAATAAGGTTAAATCAAGCTCACATGGATGCACTCATCATATTTTCACTCATGAAAGGGGTTCACTCAAAATGTATAAATTGAATCGAAAACCTCATAATTACTTGCACAAATGAACCAAACCATATGCTTACTCATGTAACTTACTTAACCAATCGAAGGTTACTCATCTTAAGGATCATAAAGGTCTTTAGAAAGGTTGTAATGGGGCTAAGGCTAAGGCATTCAAAATTTAGATAAGTGGTGGTTAAAAACGCGTTCCAAAAACTTATTCTCGCACTTAAAACTTTCAAATTTCGTGGCTCATCCTTTCTACCCTTCTTCTTGTGTCAAACTTCAGAATCGGGGGTCAATTTTCATCTTTTTGGGCCCTAACTTCATTCTGAACTTCACTTGTCCAAACTTTTACACTTAGAACATTTGCCGGAGAGCTTAACTATTTTTTTTTTCTTTCTTTTTCTTTTCATGCTCTCGAATTTTCTTTCTTCTTTTTATTTTTTCTTTTCGACAATCACACTTTCTTTTTTTCTTCCAGCTTTTGGACAAGTCTTCCTTCTTTTTGTATTCTTTCTTAACTTTTCCGCCACTTCTTGTGCTAGCTTCGAAATCTCTTCACCAAGTCTTTGAACCAAGGTTGGAAACTCTACACTAGGCTAAGTGTTTAGATATGTATGTGGTAAATGAAAGAAAAGGCTAAATGTAGGCACAAAGGGGTAATCTAAGGGTGTCGCAACTCATGCGCACAAAAGGACACATGGCTATTTTGTTTAAGTGGTGGTAACCTAATTTGCCTTTAATCATATCCAAAATCAGAGCATATATCAACTTAAAAGCGTTGTAAATCTTCATGAGTAAGTTCTAGTAATCTCTAGTTCATTAAAATCTATGGCAAGTACTTAGATGAAGCATGTTTTGTTCTTGAAAACCATATGCATGAAATTCACTCTCAAAGGGAATAATGTAGGCTCAAAAACTTACTTTTAAGGTTTGTAATATTTAAAACTCATTCTAACATGCGAAATCTATACCATGTTTAAGCATACCATATCCACTACATGTCATGACAAAATATCTCACTTAGCACAAGAAATCAGTTTGGTGCTTATTCAACGCCACATGTATTCCTTTTCGGTCCATTTTCATCATAGACTAACTAAGGGCATCCTAAAAAATAAAAAATACTCTTTAAAAACCCTAAGTTAAATAGAAAGACACAAAATAATATTTTTTTTAGGGCATCATCCGCCGGAAAGTTCCATTGTCTGCCCAGTTTTATGATTTTAAGACTCAAATAAAGTTGTAAACCCCTCCCTCACACTTAAACTCTACATTGTCCTCAATTTATTTAAAGGAAACATAGAACTAAGTATGAAGAGAAAGACCCATGAAAATTTTAGCTAAGGAAAGTAAATAAGCAATGAAATTAAAAAGATAAGGGAGGAGAAAACAAATCCTTGACGATTCCTCCATTGGGTTGCCTCCCAACGAGCGCTTGTTTTTTAACGTCTTACAGCCTAGACGTGATGCATCTTCATGTTGTGTTTGACAATATTGGTTCCTCAAGCCGTGAGTCTTCAACAATTTCTTCCTTGATGATCGAATGATATGGCTTTAAAAGGTGGCCATTGACCTTGAATTCATTGCCGGATATTGGGCTCTTGATAAGGACTACTCCATGGGATAATACTTCAAGAACAATGAATGGTCCAATCCATTTAGAGCGTAGTTTTCCCGGAAATATCTTAAGTCGAGAATTGAATAAAAGAACTTGTTGGCCAATGATGCAGTTCTTGCGTCGGATCATCTTATCATGGAATAGCTTTGTTTTCTCCTTGTAGATCCCAGCATTGTCGAAAGCATCATTCCTTATCTCCTCAAGTTCACAAAGTTGTAGTTTTCGATGCAAACCAGCCTCATCGCGATCCATATTGAATTTCTTGAAAGCCCACCATGCCTTGTGTTCGAGCTCCACCGGAAGATGACATGCTTTCCTATAAACTAATCGAAAAGGTGACATTCCAATGGGAGTTTTGTAGGCAGTTCGGTAAGCCCATAATGCATTATCTAGGCATTGGCTCCAATCTTTCCAGTTCGTGTTAATGGTTCTCTCCAAGATCTTCTTGATCTCACGGTTGGATACTTCAGCCATTCCATTTGTTTGAGGATGATAAGACGTAGACACCTTGTGTGTGACACCATACTTCCTCAATAATGCTTCCACCGTCTTGTTGCAAATATGACTCTCTCCATCACTGATTAGAACTCGTGGCATTCCAAACCTTGTAAAAATATTAGCCTTAAGGAAATCTGCAACAACTCGCGAATCATTAGTACGGGTGGCTTTCGCTTCCACCCATTTTGAAACATAATCAACGACGAGTAAAATATAAGTATAACCGTTAGACATGGGAAATGGTCCCATAAAATCTATGCCCCAAACATCAAAATTTTTGACATTTATCACATAGTGTTGTGGCATTTGATCTCGTGGTCCAATGTTGCCGCTCCTTTGGCACCTATCACACTTAGTACAGAATTCATGAGAGTCACGAAAAATGTTAGGCCAAAAGACACCATAATCTAAAACTTTTAAAGCTGTTTTTCTCGAACCAAAGTGACCTCCACATGCATCGTTATGACAAAACTTAAGAATGGACTCAAATTCACTATCGGGGACACACCTACGAATTACTAAGTCAGAGCATTGTATCCATAAGTAAGGTTCATCCCAAATGAAATGTTTAGCATTTAGTCTAAGTTTATGGCTTTGGACACTATGCATGTGAGGTGAAAACTTATCGGTGACTAAATAATTTACTATATCCGCATACCAAGGAGTTTCCGAAGCACTTACCTGAATTTCGAAGAATTGTTCATCCAGAAATGTTTCCACTATTGCCACCGCCTCTTGTTCAGCCACCACGTTTTCTACTCCCTTTTTGTCCTTGACTTCGATGTCGAATTCTTGGAGTAGAAGTATCCAATGAATGAGTCGTGGCTTGGAATCCTTTTTCGCCATGAGATACTTCAATGCAGCGTGGTCCGTGTAGACAATCACCTTGCTTTGCAACAAGTATGATCGAAACTTGTCAAGTGCAAACACTACAGCGCGCATCTCGTTCTCGGTTGTTGTATAATTGCTTTGAGTATCATCTAATGTTCGAGAAGCATAGTAAATGGCGTAGGGCTTCTTGTCCTTCCTTTGCCCTAGAACAGCTCCAACGACGTAGTCGGAAGCATTACACATAAGTTCAAACGGTCGAGACCAATCCGGTGCATAAAGGATAGGAGCACTCGTGAGAAGCTCCTTCAATTTGTCAAATGCAGCTCGGCATTCATCATCAAACACAAAGGGAGTTTCTTTTTGCAGAATCTTGCACAAGGGACGAGATATGTGGGAAAAGTACTTGATAAACCGCTTGTAAAAACCTGCATGGCCAAGAAAAGAACGTATCTCTCTAACCGAAGTTGGAGAGGGTAAGTACCGCACAAGATCTACCTTAGCTTTTTCAACTTCTATTCCCCTTTTCGAAACTATGTGACCCAAAACTATCCCTTGAGTAACCATGAAGTGGCATTTCTCCCAATTAAGCACTAGGTTTATTTCAACGCACCTTTGTAAAATTAACTCTAAGTTGTCTAGGCATGCATCAAAATCCCTCCCAAATACACTAAAGTCATCCATAAAAAGTTCTATGATTTTCTCGATGTAATCGGAAAAAATTGAAAGCATGCAACGTTGAAATGTACCTGGTGCGTTGCAAAGTCCAAATGGCATCCCTCGATATGCAAACGTTCCAAAGGGGCATGTGAACGTTGTATTCTCTTGATATTCTTCGGCGATGCTGATTTGGTTGTAACCGGAATATCTGTCTAGGAAGCAATAATAAGCATGACCTGCCAACGTCTCAAGCATTTGATCAATGAAGGGCAAGGGGAAGTGGTCCTTGCGAGTGGTGGCATTGAGCTTCCTATAGCCGATGCAAACTCTATGGCCGGTTACAGTTCTTTGTGGCACTAATTCATTTTCCGCATTCTTCACCACAGTGATTCCGGACTTCTTAGGAACAACTTGCACGGGTGAGACCCATCGGCTGTCCGAAATCGGATATATGACGCCACAATCCAAGAGTTTGATTACTTCCTTCTTCACGACTTCCATCATAGGTGGATGGAGTCTCCTTTGAGCTTCTCTCGAAGGTTTTGCCCCCTCTTCGAGTAGAATTCGATGCACGCAAGTGGCCGGATTGATGCCTTTGATGTCGGTAAGGGTCCATCCAATTGCTGTTTTATGACGTTTAAGCATATTGATGAGCTTGCCTTCCTGTTCTTCCTCCAACGATGATGAAATGATAACCGGCAAAGTGTCATTCTCTCCCAGGTAAGCATACTTCAAATGACCCGGTAACATTTTAAGTTCTAACTCCGGTGCCTTGATCACGGATGGAACTGACTTGTTTTCCCCATAGGCTAACGGAATAGGAGGTGGCCTATTGACAATCAGTGGAGCCTCATTGAGTGCCATAGCCATCTCAAGGATCCTTGGCTCCAATATGTCGATTAGTGCATCAAAGAGGGTGTCATCCCCAAGTCGAGTTAACCCCGCTCCTTCTTGTATGGCAATGTCTAGCTCATCATCTCCAATGGTGTCTAAGTGTTGTTGAGCTGCCTCTTCCACCATGTCCATCGAAAATATGGCATTTACACTTGCCGTGGGAACCTTCATGGCATCTAAGATGTTAAACTTAATCTTTTCTCCATCAATCTCCATGGAAAACGTTCCCTCAAAGACATCTATCTTCGTTCTTGCAGTCCTCATGAAAGGTCGTCCAAGGAGTAGTGGTGTGGTGTTCAAAGGACTTTCTTCCATGTCAACTATGTAAAAATCTGCGGGAAAAATCAGGTTGTTGACTTGCACAAGAACATCTTCAACGTATCCCCTAGGATACTTATGTGAACGGTCGGCTAGTTGAATGATGACATTGTCTTGTTTGAGCTCTCCTAGATCCATGGATGCATATAAGTGATAAGGCATTACGTTGATGGATGCACCAAGGTCTAGCATAACATCTTCGAATTTGTTGTCACCAATCACACAAGGAACAGAAAAGCTCCCCGGATCCTTCAATTTGGGGGGTAACTGAGGCTGTAAAACCGCTGAAACGGTTGCATTCACCTACACAACTTCCTTCGCTCTCGTTTGCCTCCTTTGGGTGCATAATTCTTTGAGAAACTTTGCATAGATAGGCACTTGCTTTATGCACTCGATCAAGGGAAGATTTACTTGCACCTTCTGAAAGATGTCCAAGATGGTATTGATCATCCTTCTTAGATTTCGTCAACCTATGGGGGAATGGTGCACGAGCAAACGAAGCATTAGTATTAACAAAACTTGAAGGGATAGGGTTAATACCTTTGGTTGTGGCAGGTTGTATAGATGAAGGTGCCTTAGTGGCGTTGGATGCCACACTCTTCTTTGTCTTGGCTTCCTTAGTGGCCGGATCTTCTTCTAAATCCTCATCCTCATAAATGGCTTGAGGAGGTGTCTTGCTTGTTGTTGGCAAGGGAGATGCCAAAGTTCTCCCACTCCTAGTAACAATTGCACTCACATTCCGATTTGGTGGTTGCGGTTGAGGTGGATGGTGGCCGGAGTCTCTAATTGCCCCATGAAGTCCATGAGTTGGCCCATTTGCTTTTTGATTTCAGTGATGTCTCAGCCACGTGTTTCCAATGTCTCCTTTGCTTTTGCTTATCCCTCCAAGAGAACTTGTGTTGAAGAGGACAATTGAGTGAACATCTTGTCATAGTCCAGATTTGTAAATTGTTGGACCGGAGGAGATTGTTGCATCGTTGGAATGGGAGCTTGTTGCATTGGCTGCCTTGGTTGAAATGGAGCATGTTGGTAGCCTTGTTGAGCTGCCGGAGAGTTTAAACATCCCTCATTGCTACTCCACTTCAAACTCGGATGATTGCGGTTGCCAAAATTGTTGTTATTATAGTTGTTGTAGCGTTGGCCCCCTTGATATCCTCCAATTGCATTAACTTGCTCCGGATCTCTATTGCCTTGCTCCTTCATGTTAGGACATTCATCATTGTAGTACCCTTGCATATTGCAAACGCCACAAATAGGTCCTAAGTTTTTCCTTGGCTCTTTTCGTCTCGAGTTCAAGCACTTGCTCTAGCATAGATGCTAGCTTGTCATACTTCTCGTCCTTAACTTGCGTTGAACTAGCTTCATTTACTTGTCTTTGTGGAGCCATCCCATATGGAGCATCATTATTGGCTCGGTTTTCCAACAAAGTTCGAGCTTCCGTCTCATCTAGATCCATGAATGCTCCGGTTGCAACGGCATCAAGAAACTCTCTATCAATTGGCTTCAAACCATCATAGAAGTAGTTCATGAGGTTTGTCTCAGAAAAACCATGGGAAGGGCAGGTGGCACATAAGACTTTAAATCGATCATAATATTGGCTAAAAGACTCATCCGATGCTTGTGTAATTCTCGTAATCTTCTTCCTCAAAACAATGATCTTTGAGGCCGGAAAGTACTTAGCCAAGAACAGGTCCGCAAGTTGCTTCCATGTCGTGATGTAATTTGGCGGAAGTTCCAACAGCCAAGTTTGAGCTCTATCCGTCAAGGTAAAGGGAAAAGCTTTGAGTTTGAAAAGTTCTTCATCGACATCCGAAGGCTTCATACTCATGCAAATGAACTGAAATTGCTTGAGATGCATGTTGGGATCTTCTTTTGACAGCCCATGGAAGATTGGTAAACGGTGTAGGAAGCCACTCTTCAACTCAATGTTCTTCTTATCTGCTTGGGGTTCCAGAATTACAATGCAAGAAGGACCACTACTCCATTCCGTGGAGCAAGTACGTTGGCGAAGAGATCGCCTCTCATTGTGATTGACGTTGAGAAGGTTAGGAGGGTTGTTACGTGCAATTTCTTGCTCTTCTTCTTGTGAGTGCTCGGTGGAGTGATGGGATGAGTGTGGAGAGTCCAAGCCTTCCTCAATGATAGGTTGGTCGAGATCTTGCTCCCTAGGATCCACTTGAGATCTCAAACGAGTTAGACGATGTGTAAGTGCTTGGATATCAATATTAGGAGTTGAATGGTACACTCATAGAATGTGATCATCCACCAAAGATCAAGTGTTAGTATCAAAAGAATATACAAGTAATGCAAGATACTAACCAAAAACGTTGAAAATTAAAAGAAAGCAATAAAAACACACAAAATCACACCAAAACAAATCACACGAAGAAAAACAAACAAAAAACACACCAAAAACACACAAAAGCTGTAAAACACTAAGTTATGACGTTTTTAGACTCCCTAAAATGAATGTAAAATTGTAACAATGATCTAAAGACAAACTAAGATACAATATACATGTCTTCTGCAAAATTAGGCATATAGATAATGCAAAACTTAGAATTAATGTTAAGAACACATATATACACGTTAAAATGCAAGCACGTAATATTCACATCGAATTCATGCATAACACACTCAAATCGTCATCCAAATGCATCAAACAAGAACCTAAGTGAAATATGAAGTGAATGCATAAGAGAAAACGTTAGAAACTTGCAGAAAACACACAAAGTTACGTGCTAAATGATGAATGCAACGTGACCTATCTTTTGGCCTCATGCCCCTAACTTCACTTATGTTAGGGTGTGTGGTGATGAAATCCACACATCACAAAGCCGCCAGAAGGTTAATGCAATCTACAAATGCAAGTGGTTAATCCTTTACAAGTTTATGAGTATATAAGTATAAGTATATACAAAACACACGAAATATGTATAGTAATATGCACAAGTATTTTTTTATTGGGTTTTTCGTCTCTCTTCAAAGGAAATGAACATATTTGATCTTTCAGTCGTTCATTGGACGTGCGACCCGCGCGATAAAGTATAAACTCTCAATCAATCGGCCTTGGTTCAATCAAAAAACATGGCCAGTTAGGGATAGAGATAACGCGAGAGGTAGGACTAATTTCGACAATGCACCCCGAGGCTTACCGATCATGGAAAGTAGATTTAGTCCTTATCTTCTTTGGGCAACTTTTAATGAGCTTGGCCAGTTAGCAAGAGAAACCACGAGAGGTAGGACCGATTTGAGATCTCGGATCCATAACCCGTCATAGAAACCGTCACCTTCTAGACACCAAGTCACAAAAGATTTCTTACTCAAAGATAAGTGTTCATCCACTCACCGGATCATTGGTATATACTCCATTGATGCAAGTCTTTCTTAGATCTAAAACCTGTCACCAGTCATAACCCGGTCTAGACACCATGTCCGACATTCAGCCAATCTTTCAAAAATTTACACTCCCTCAAGTCCATAGAAAACTCTGCCCTTAACCTCATGTCCATAACTTTACTTAGGTTATGGTGTGCGGTGATGAAATCCACACATCATGAGGGGTTAAGGAGATAAACATGAAAAAGAGGCGCCATCTATTCCAATGAGTGCGACCTAATGAACCAAACCGATCCACTCTTTCAATTTAAGACACCTTTAACGTGGTAATTATCTATATGGCTGCAAAAACAGATTTGTTAGTATGAACAAGTATTGGTTACGTATAGAATTATAAACAAGTATAAAAATTTTGAAGTTTTATTTACATGTTTTTGTAATATTCACACAATTTCACACATGTACAAACGAAACCACACACAATCCCCGGCAACGGCGCCAAAATTGATACACGTATTTTACTAAGTACTAAATAAACACTTAACACTCAACAAAAACGCATAAGCAATTAAAACCCTTTTTTGTAGATGTAGCATTGATAAGTAGGGTATCGTTCTTAACCGGGGATTGAGGGTGCATGCATGACTACGCTATGGTTAATGGGAGGATTTTAAGAGGTTGTTATCTAATTCCTACAAAATTAAAGACAGAAAATGGTTAGTAAATGCATAGAGAAATCCTAGGTTCTAACATGCTCCACTCATAGACAAGTAGAAAACAAGCAAGAACAAAAAACCCTAAACATGTTTACTAGACCAAAAATAAACCTAAGTTATATATTTATAAGTGACCGACCCATCTTATTCAGCAATGTCTTACACTTAAATCATATTATATGCTCCCTATTAATAATCTAAGTCTTTAACCAATTACATGTATGATCATTTATTGTGCTTCGAGAATTTGCCCAGTGACACGTCTATCAACTTGACAAGGAATTTGCCTTAGCCTAAATTGATGCATTAAGACTAACATGTTTGACTAAATCCTAAGACTCGAAACAAGTTGTGACGACCCGAACCAGAATCAGTAGAGTAATCAGCACTGTTCACGAGATTAAGCTTAATCGCGATTAGTCATAAATTGTGTGGTTTGCCGATTTAGTTTACGACTTAATTATCGGCCGAGAATTTGAATTGAGTTTCTTCACTGAAGTTGTATAGCACGTGATTTCGAGCTCGTGGGTGGTTCCGGATGAATTTTCTGATAGCCGAGGAATATAATATGATTATATTTCGTATTTATCCGAATCATAATGGTTATCCGTTTTGGATCGTTGATCGACCCGAGACGCGAGTATAAATATCGGAAATAGTCGTAAAATCGTCGAAAAACACTGTTTGAGGTTTGACCAGCGTTGACTTTCCATTTTTGGAAGTTTGACCTGTTGACCGAAGAGGAAACTTTCCCGTTTTGATCTTCGCCGGCTGACTTGCATTTTCTGGCCTCCTCCGACCTCGTTGAGGGTATGGTTCGCTTCCCCTTGAGTTTCTTAACTGTTTTGTGTTTGAAATTGTGTGAATTGATGAGGTTTGGAGTGAACCCGAATCGGGTTAGGTTGCCGGAGTTCACCGGAGTTGGGTAGGGGTGTTCCGACGAGTTGTGGAGGTGGGGATGTTGGGGTTTCAACTCCCCAAGCCTTGGTGATGCTTCCTGGGTGGTTAGTTTTGGACGAGGTGGTGGTTTTTGGAGAACCCGATTAAGTTGCCGGAATTTGATTTCGTTTGGATTTCGAGCTGAAATTAGGGAGGTTCCGGTTTGAATTGGGTGATGCCATAGTGGAAGAAAAGACTGGGCTTGAGGAGGACTTCAAATCTGGAGCTTCCTCGCCGGAGAAAGTCTCCGTTGGCGGCGCGCCGCCGCCGCCGGCGGCGGTCAACGGCAGCGCTCCCGCGAGACCGTTGACTTTTTAGATTTCGATGTTTTTAATGTCATTTTTCTCGTAATCACGCCCTGATTATCGCCTAGAGGTTTTCGTATTGATTTGGGTATCAGATTTTCAGTTGAAGGTTTCGAGTGGAGATTTCAGAAATTCAGTCGGTTGTTTATACAGTTTAATATGTTTCCGGGAACGGTTGGTTTCCGTGGTTAAGTACAGAGTTGTGGGCTATGTTTTTGATCAGTTATGTTTTATGATTATTCAGGGGATCGAGATCGAGACCGTGCTTCGGGCGAGGGATTTTCCGCCGGGCCACGAGATTAGCGCGAGTGCGCGTTTTGCTCACCTGTGAGTGGACAATTTCTTTACACGGATTGATTGCGAGTCTTATACACGTTTTATGAACTTGAACATGCATACGAGATTATGTTTTACATGAGCATGTGTTATACGATTATGCCTATACCAATATACATTGCGTATACGCATTTATATATTGTTTATTGCATTTGCATTAAACTATTTACGATTTGGTTTACATAGAGTACAGTCTCATTATATGTTGTTGTATCGATACACTCGCATCCCGGCTGATCCCTGAGGATGTGTACCGGGGGAGGCTGTGACTCCTGACCCGAGGCCTTTACCGGGGGGAGGTAGACCTCTGACTTGAGGCCTTTCTGGCTAGAATCACGTGTGGGTCTGGGATCCCGTGATTCGGACTGTACTAACACGGATGTGTCCACGAGCGACCCCGTGGGATTTTTATGCATGCTCTGTACGCGTGAGGAGTTAGAGTCTCCCTCGTGTACTATTTAATTATTTATGCATCTAGACTCGCATATGTTTTTATAACATATATATTATTCGGCGAAAGACAATTATTTTTCGTCCACTCACTCTAACAGTTTTCATGTCTTTCCCCTGGGCTTTTCGGTTTCCGTGCCCAGTTTGCAGTCTAGGTTCTGGTGTTTCACGTCGCGGTTGGAGGCTAGTGATCCGAGCTACCTGTGTTTTCCAGTAGGTTCTTGTTTCGCCTACTGATGTATATATTGTATATATTGTATATATTTATACTAGAGGTCGCTGTGATACATTCTGATACATGTTTTATACGGATTTTCTCGGATATACTATATATTACAGTCTTGTTTACTGTTTATTGTTTATGATATGATATTGAGAAATCTGGATGGGATTGGTGCCCACGGTTTGGCTTTTGTGGCATAGGATGAAGTGTTATTTTCTGGGTGCAGGTTAATGCAATTCCGCGTTAGTAACGTTACTCTGCCGAAATTTTGAATGGTTTTTGTTGGTTCACGTTTTCAGAAGGGGTTCGATTCCGGTTTAGGCAACTAAATCGGGGTTGGGTCCTTTCAGAAGTTACACATAATATTTCAAAACTGTAAACAAAGCACTGTTATTCAAAACTAAAATACAAACGTTTACAAGGATAAGTAGAAATATTAGAGTTACACTTTAAGCTCGGGAATTTGCCCTACGCCTTTAATGCAGCCGTCCTTCAATGGAGATGGTGAATATCTAAGGGAATTTGCCCTATAGTCTACTCGGTGGAGGTAGGAAGCTTTTTGGTGGTGGAGTATGGTGGATCCTTGACAACCTTCGAACTTTGGGAAAGGAGAATAGTGTTTGCAGAGCTATTGGCTTCTAAGATGAGTGATGCTTGAGAATGAGGCCTAGCTCTTGTATTTATAGGTGAAGAATTCCAACTTTCCTCTCCAAACTAGGTTTTCCTAGTGTACCCCGGTAGAATTGACAGTCTGTCTTGAAACGTCTTTTTCGGGAGTTTTATAGCTCAGAAAATTGTGATTTTGGATTCGTTGGAAAGATCAGCTCGAGGTCTTGAAGAAGACATATATGATCATTATATTTGGAGTTGAATTGCAGATTCTGTGATCCGTTAAAGATTGATGAGCTGGCAAGAATATCTTCGTCTTCCTTCTAGGAGTAAGGAATTCTTGATCTTTCCATATCTTGTATTTCTTGAGCTCCAAGTCATTTTGGCCGAACCTACCATATATTGTAGGATATTTTGATCTTCAAATAAGGCACTTTTGAGATATACTTGATACCTTTGATCCTCCATCTATTCAGTAATATCTCCTTGCTTGATTTTGCCCAAAATGCTTGCTGATTTTTGATCCACCATTTGAAATGTCTTCATTTTGCCTTGCGTCATTTTAGTAACTTGAGAAGACCATTTCGGATCCATATTTTGCTACGTCATTCCTAGTTGATTTAGGAAACTTCTCCACTTAGCTCATTTTATGCTCCAAATCACCTCCTTTATTGTACTTCTTTATTATAAACCTAAAAACAATAAAATAAGTAAGAACTAAGAATACTAAGGTCAAAACAAAGTAAAATGTAGAGATAAATGCGTTAAGAATCTAGCATAAAATGCGTTGATCAAGTGTTTTTGTTGCTTTATGTAATTTCCAACGTTTTTGGTTAGTATCTTCTATTCCTTAGGTATTCTTTTGATACTAACACTTATGTTTGGTGGATGATCAAATTTCTATGAATGTCTAGCTCCCACTCGACTCCTAAAGTTGATTTCCAAGCACTTACAAACCGTTTGGCATTTTTGAAGTCTCAAGTAGTTCCATGGGAGCAAGATCTTGATCGGCCTCTCCTTGAGGAAGGTTTTGACTCTCCACATTCATCCCATCACTCCACCGATCAATTTTCAGAAGAAGAGCAAGAGATGGCCGGTGTCAATCTACTAAACCCTCCCAACAATGAGAGGAAATCTCTTCGCCAACGTACTTGCTCAACTGAATGGAGTAGCGATCATTCGTGCATAAGATTCCCAAATCCTCAAGAGGACAAGAAGGACATTGAGCTTAAGAGTGGTTTCCTTCACCTTTTGCCTACCTTTCAAGGAATGTCCCATGAAGATCCGAAGATGCATTTAAAGCAATTTCTGTTTGTATGTTCGAGTATGAAGCCCTCGGATACGGATGAAGAACTCTTGAAACTCAAGGCATTTCCCTTCACCTTGACGGAAAGAGCTGAAGCTTGGCTTATGGAACTCTCCCCGAATCACATCACCTCTTGGATGTAATTAGCAGATGCTTTCCTAAGCAAGTATTTTATGGCCTCAAAGATTACTGTTTTGAGGAAGAAGATCACGGGAATCTCACAAGCAGCCGATGAGTCCTTTGGCCAATACTATGATCGTTTCAAGGTTTTATGTGTCAGCTACCTTTCCCATGGTTTTTCGGAGACCAACCACATGAACTACTTCTATAATGGTCTCAAACCGATTGATAGAGAGCTTCTTGATGTCGCTGCAACTGGAGTATTCATGGACTTAGATGAAGCGGAAGCTCGTACACTTTTGGAGAACTGAGCAAATAATGATGCTCAATATGGGATGGCTCCATGAAAATCAGTGCATGAAGTGAGTTCTAAGCATGTTTCGGACGAGAAATATGACAAGTTAGCTTCCATGCTTGAAAAAGTGTTAGAACTCGAAACTAAGAGAGGCAAGGCAAGCCTAGGACCTATTTGTGGTATTTTCCATATGCAAGGGCACCATATCGATCAATGCACTACAATAACAGAGCAAAATAATGAGGCGGAGCAAGTGAATGCTATTGGCCGATATCAAGGAGGCCAAATTTATAACAACTATAATAACAACAATTTTGGCAATCGAGATCATCCGGGTTTCAAATGGAGCAGAAATGAGGGATGTTTAAACCCTCCGACACGTCAACAAGCTACCAACGTGCTCCATTTCAACCTAGGCAGCTAATGCATCAAGCTCCAATTCCAACGATGCAACAATCTCCTCCAGCCCAACAACAATTCACTAATCCGGACTATGATAAGATTTTGGCCCAACTGTCTGCTTCAACACAAGTGCTCTTGGACGGATAAGAAAAAACAAAGGAGACATTGGATAGTCATGGCCGAGATATATCCGAGATGAAGAAGCAAATGGGCCAAATCGTTGACTTCATGGGTCAAATAAGGGAGAACGGTCAACTACCTCTTCAAACACTTCCCAACCCACGGAATCTAAGTGCTATGGTTACTAGGAGTGGGAAAACATTAGCATTTCCTTTGCTAAAGACAAGCAAGACACCTCCTCACTCCATTTTTTAGGAGGAGGACTTAGAAGAAGATCCAGTAACTCAAGAGGCCGAGAAGAAGAAGAATGTGGCATCCAATGCCACTAATTAAGGCACCTTCATCTATGCAACCTGCCCCAACCAAAGGTATTAACCATATTCCTTCAAGTTCGATTAATACTAATGCATCATTTGTTTGTGCACCATTTCCACATAGGTTGATGAAATCTAAGAAAGATGATCAATACGATGAAATCCTGGATATCTTTCAAAAAGTGCAAGTAAATATGCCCTTGATCGAGTGCATAAAGCAAGTGCCTATCTATGCCAAGTTTTTGAAAGAGTTATGCTCCCAAATGAGGCAAACGAGAGCGAAGGAGGTTATGAAGGTGAATGCAACCGTTTCAGCGGTGTTGTAACGTCGGCTACCCTCTAAATTGAAAGATCCTGGGAGCTTCTCCATTCCTTATATGATTGGTGACAACAAATTCGAAGATGTCATGCTAGATCTTGGTGCATCCATCAACGTCATGCCTTATTACTTGTATGCATCCATGGAACTTGGCGAGCTTAAGCAAGACAATGTCATCATCCAACTAGCCGACCGTTCTCATAAGTATCCAAGAGGGTACGTTGAAGATGTTCTTGTGCAAGTCAACAATCTCATATTCCCAACTGATTTCTACATTGTTGACATGGAGGAGAGTCTATTGAACACCACATCATTGCTACTAGGACGTCCCTTCATGAGAACTATAAGAACAAAGATCGATGTATTTGAAGGAACATTTTTCATGGACATTGATGGAGAGAAGATTGAATTTAACATCCTAGATGCCATGAAGGTTCCTACGACAAGTGTCAAGGCATGTTTTTCGTTAGATATGTTTAAAGACATGGCACAACGCCAGTTAGACACCATCGGAGAAGATGAACTAGACATTGCCATTCAAGAAGGAGTGGGGCTGACTCGAATCGAGGATAAAGCCTTTTTTGATGCACTAACTGACATATTAGAGCCAAGGATCTGTGAGATGGCTATGGCACTCAACAAGGCTCCACAGATTGTCAATAGGCCACCTCCTATTTCGTTAGCCTATGGAGAAAACAAGCTAGTTCCATCCGTGATCAAGGCATCGGGTTAAAACTCAAAGTGTTACCGGCTCATTTGAAGTATGCTTACTTGGGAGAAAATGACACTTTTCCGGTTATCATTTCATCATCTTTAGAGAAAGAATAAGAGGGCAAGCTCATCTGTGTACTCCAAAGACACAAAACTTCTATTGGATGGACACTTGCTGACATCAAAAGCATTAATCCGGCCACTTGTGTGCATCGAATTCTACTCGAAGAGGAGGCTAAACCTTTAAGAGAATCTCAAAGGAGACTTCATCCGCCTATAATGGAAGTTGTGAAGAAGGAAGTGATCAAGCTCTTGGATTGTAGCATCATATATCCGATTTTGGACAGCAGATGAGTCTCACCCGTGCAAGTTGTTCATAAGAAGTCCGGAATCACCATGGTGAAGAATGCGGAAAATGAATTAGTGCCACAAAGAACTGTAACCGGCCATAAAGTTTGTATCGACTATAGGAAGCTCAATGCCGCCACTCGCAAGGACCACTTCCCCTTGCCATTCATTGATCAAATGCTTGAGAGGTTGGCTAGTCATGCTTATTATTGCTTCCTCGATGGTTATTCCGGTTACAACCAAATCAACATCGCTGAAGAAGATCAAGAGAAGACAGCGTTCACTTGCCCCTTTGGAACATTTTCATATCGACACATGCCATTTGGACTTTGCAACGCACTAAGAACATTTCAACGTTGCATGCCTTCAATTTTTTCTGATTACATAGAGAAAAACATAAAAGTTTTTATGGATGACTTTAGTGTATTTGGGAGGGATTTTGATGCATGCTTAGAGAACTTAGAGTTAATATTACAAAGATGCGTTGAAACAAACCTAGTGCTTAATTGGGAGAATGACATTTTATGGTTACTCAAGGGATAGTTTTAGGTCACATAGTTTCGGCAAGAGGAATAGAAGTTGATAAAGCTAAAGTGTGTGCGGTACTTACCCTCTCCAACTTCGGTTAGAGAGATACGTTCTTTTCTTGGACACGCAGGTTTTTGCAGAAGGTTTATCAAGGACTTTTCCCACATAACTCATCCCTTGTGCAAGCTTCTATAAAAAGAAACTCCCTTTGTGTTTGATGATTAATGCCGAGCTGCATTTGACAAATTGAAGGAGCTTTTCATGAGTGCTCCTATCCTTTGTGCACCAGATTGGTCTCAACCGTTTGAACTTATGTGTGATGCTTCCGACTCCACCGTTGGAGCTATTTTTGGGCAAAGGAAAGACAAGAAGCCCTATGCCATCTACTATGCCTCTCGCACACTTGATGATGCTCAAACCAATTATACAACAACCGAGAAGGAGATGCTCGCTGTGGTGTTTGCAGTTGATAAATTTCGATCATACTTGTTACAAAGCAAGGTGATTGTCGTCTACACGGACCACACTGCATTGAAGTATTTCATGGCAAAGAAGGATGCCAAGCCACAACTAATTCGTTGGGTACTTTTACTCCAAGAATTCGACGTAGAAGTGAAAGATAAAAAGGGAGTAGAAAACGTGGTGGAAGATCATTTGGCATGGATTGTCCATGACAAAGAGGCCGTGCCAATAGAGGAAACATTTTCAGATGAACAACTCTTTGGAATTCAGGTAAGTGCCTCAGAAACTCCTTGGTACGCCGATATTGTTAATTACTTAGTTACCAATCAGTTTCCATCTTCCGTGCCTCCTTAACAACATGCAAAACTTAGAAAGAATGCTAGGACTTTTATTTGAGATGAACCCTATCTATGGAAACAAGGATCTGACTTAGTTATTCGTAGGTGTGTCTCCGATAGCGAATTTTAGTCCATTTTAGAGTTTTGTCACAATGGAGCATGTAGAGGTCATTTAGGTTCAAGCAAAACAACCCTTAAGATTTTAGATTATAGATTATTTTGGCCAAACATTTTTCGTGACTCTCATAATTTTTGTACTAACTGTGGGTGCCAAAGATCCGGCAAAATTGGACCACGAGATCAAAAGCCGCAAGTCTACATTATTAATGTCTAAATTTTTGATGTTTGGGGCTGTGACGACCCAGAACAAAATCAGTATGAGGAATCAGCTTAATCTACGAGTTTGCGCGTAGTTGCAGATTGCCGACAGTTGTTTGAATCGCCAGATTTGTTAACGACTAAATTATTGGCCGAGAATTAGAGCTGGGTCTCTTCTCGAGAGTCGTTGTACGTGTGATTTCGAGTTCGTGGGCAGTTTCGGATCGTTATTTGGACGACCGAGGAATAAGTTATGATTATTTGAAGTTTCGACGGAATCGGGTTAAATTAGTGGATTTCTTAACGATTAAATTACCGGACGAGAATTTGGTTTCGGCTTCTTCGCGGAAGTTGTTGAGAATTTAATTTCGAGCTCGTGGGAACTTCCGGAGCATTATTCCGAGTTACGAGGATTAAATTGTGAATATTTCCGATTGTTGAGTATTTAATCGGGTAAGTTTGTGTTTCAGTTGAACAGTTGACTTTTTATCCAGTTTGTCGAAGTGTTTGACTTCGGGTTATAATTGAAGAATATGTCGAGTCGAGTTTGTTGCCGCGAGAATTATCGAAATCGGAATTACGACGAAGAAATTACGTGTGTTTGAAGTTTATCGAAAAGTGAATTATGGACGTTTCCTTTTTGGGAAGGTTTAAATAGTGGAGTTGCCTATTTTGGAAAGTCAAATATTTATGTTGGGAGTTGACTTGGTCAACTCGGTTTGACCGAGAAGGAGGAGAATTGCGACGGTGACCGGCGAGCTCTACGGCGGCGTGAGGATTCCGGCCACCCCACGGCTTGCTTCCGGTCCCGTTCGGTGCGCCTTGAAGCCTTCGACCCCGTGCCGGCCACCGCTCACGGCGAGGTGGACGGTGGAGGGAGAAATTCCGGCCAAAAGTTTGGGATTTTTGAGGTTATTCGGGTTCCACGATTCCGGCCGAATTGAGCTGCAACAAGGACTGAGTTTTGTAGCCCTCATCACTAGGAAGCTACCATGTAAGTTTGGTGATCTAATTTTGTTTGTGCTTGGAGAATTTTGGATTTGAAATTTGTGAGGCAATTCGGTTTTACATGAAATTGACCTAGTTAGAGTGAGAGTTAGTCTTCGATGCAGTTGACAAAGTTGCTCAGTGGATGATTTTGAGTGGAATAGAGGTTGCTCCGCCGATGAATTTTCAGTTTGGGTGGTGGCGCCGCCGCCGGCGGCGGTCAACGGCGACGGTCAACGGTCAACTTTAACTTTTTGGGGTTTTCGACAAGTTGCATGTCATTTCACTCCAAATCGCGCCCCAATCGCAGTGGGGAGGTTCGTTTCTCGATTTGAGCATCCGAAAGTACAGCGAGGTATTGAGGTGTGAATATCGGATTTTCGACGATTCGTCGTATTCGGATTATGTGTTTCCGAGAACGGTGGTTTCTCGTGATTTGATTTGAACTGTCGAATTATGATTTTGAGAAATGGACTTTGTGAATATTTAGGGGTTCGTGATCGTTTGTTTGGCGAGGGACTTTTCGCCGGATCACGGGTTAACGCAAACTGCGTTACGCTAGTCTGTGAGTGGACAATTTCTTTTTACGGATTGATTGCGAGTCTTATACACGTTTTACGAACTTGAGTATGCATATGAGATTTCGATTTACATGAGCATGTGTTATACGATTATGCCTATACCAGTATATATATTACGTATATATACTTATATATTGTTTCATGCATTTGCATCGAACTATTTATGATTTGGTTTACACAGAGTACAGTCGTTATATATGTTGTTGTATCGATACACCCGCATCCTGGCTGATCCCCGAGGATGTTTACCAGGGGAGGCTGTGACTCCTGACCCGAGGCCTTTACCGGGGGGAGGCAGATCTTTGACCTGAGGCCCTTTCTGGCTAGAATCACGTGCGGGCTAGGGACCCCGTGGTTCTGACTGTACTAGCACGAATGTGTCCACGAGTGACCCTGTGAGATTTTTATGCATGCTCTGTATGCGTGAGGAGTTAGAGTCTCCCTCGTGTACCATTTGATTATTTATACTTTCGACTGGCATATGTTTTTATAACTTATATATTATTCGGTGAAAGACATTTATTTTCGTCCACTCACTCTAACAGTTTTCATATCTTTCCCCTGGGCTTTTCGGTTTCCGTGCCCAGTTTGCAGTTCTGATTCTGGTGTCGCACGTCGTGATCGGAGGCATAGTGCTCGAGCTACCTTATTTTCTTTCAGTAGGTTTATTGTTCTACCTACTGTGGTTTACGTATATGATTATACATTAGAGGTCGCTCTGAGTATTCTGTTGTGTATACTATATGATTTTACTCCGGATTTCAGAAAAGTACAGATATATTTATTATTTTACATTATTGTTGATATGTTGAGAAATCCGGATGGGATTGGTGCCCACGGTTTGATTTTTGTGGCATAGGATGAAGTGTATTTTCCGCGTGCAGGTAATGGTAATTCCACGTTAGTAACGAAACTCTGCCGAAATTTCTACGGTTTTTGTTGGTTCGGGTTTTCGAAAGGGTTTGATTCCGGTTTAGGGAGCTAAATCGGGGTTGGGTCCTTTCAGCTTGGTATCAGAGCATTAGGTTATAGGTTCTGTAGACTTCTGTAGTCGTGTTTACTAAGGGTATTTGAGAATGTACAGCATGTCTGTAATGGTGACCCGACCGGCCGGTGGATACTCATTAATATTCCGGGTGTTGTATACTTTCAAATATTTGAAGTTCCATGATTACGTTCCACTTGTTGTGAACGATGTTTTATTCATTAGGATGCCTCCTTGACGTGCTTTCCGTGTCGGTACGGTTGTCGATCCTATTGAGGATCAATCGACGCGCGATTTGCCAGTGAACTGTGGGTTTGGATGAGTATTCCGAGTTCAGTGAACTGTGTGGCACGGTTTGCCTGGTTGTGTGTATCAGCGTCTATATGTTGCCTCAGAGCTGAGAATTGTGGCAGTTGATGTTTGCCTGAGTCAGATTATTGTATTTTGTGGGCTGATATTGTGTGAGTTCCTGTTGTGACTCCATGGCCTACATTCAGGGTGTCGTTTATACGGTAATGGTTTTATCAGGCTACCCAGTATTCGAATGTGGAGTGTTTACCCACCTGAGGCAGAGATGCATTGCTCACATGTTTGTCCCTGTTTGCATGAGTTATGTGGCTTCAGAGGGAGCTATGCACGATGTTCGAGATAAGTTTGAACCTAAGCATCAGAGAGAGTCTGACTGATGTGCCTCGGGATAGCCGTGAGGAGCTTAGTGTGCTGCACTCAGTGTCGAGGTTATTGAGAAGGAAAGGTGTACACGGTTTTCGATGTGTTGGTTTGAGGAAAGTGGACTTGGTTGAGATATGTGATGAGGTTGAGTTCCGACACCTCGAGATAAATGACTTCATTTGGCTGCGACCTTTTCGATTATGTTGAGGGTCATCAGATCAAGCATAGTATCCATTTGGTGATGGTGGAGATCACAGAGTAGCGGATTTGCTCCTGTGGCATGAGATCGGGTGATTGTTGGTGATCCTTTCTCGTAGCACGTGTCGCTGTGACTGGTGTTCGTGGAACACTTTTAGTTGCTGTTTCGGTGACCAGGAGGGTCACGTTACGAGGGAGCGCCTTCAGCTAGTTGTTTTAGCGGTTCGGCAGCTCAGAGTTCACGAGGAGATCATCATGTTGTTCCTGAAGTTTGACCAACGTACTCTTTAGATGAGTTATTCAGCAAGTCGCAATTGACGTGGGCGGCTAGTTGGGCATGTTGGAGTTTGTGCCATGACCTTGTTTGAGGACAGACTTTTCTCCGAGGTTACTGTTGTTTGATATCCATGGATATTGTACCTGCATCTCCACTTCCGAGGTCTTGGAGAGTGTTGTATCCATCCGGAGGTTGCAAGATCCTTGTTGGAGGATATGGCTTAGTCGCGGATCTGTTATAGCTGGATATCGTGGTTTTGGTGTGTTTGTGAGTAGTTACTGACGACGCATTTGGCTGTGTTCGAGTACCTCGAGAAGGAGGTTGTGTTTTGGCGACCAGGTTTCCCTGAGATACTGTTTCGCGGTGATGGTCGAGTGGATGGTGGAAAGAGGTTGTGTTGTTTGCTTAGCTCATGTTATGCATACTGTGGTTGCTGTACCCGACATTGGTGACATTGAGGTGGTTCCCAAGTTTTCAGGTGTGTGCCGGAGGAGTACCAGGTATTCCTCCAGTTCGGGAGATTGACTACACCATTGAGCTTGTACCAGGCGCTGGACTCATTTTACCGGCATCTTGTCGTTCGGAGCCAGCCGAGCTGATAGAGCTACAGTTTCGACTCCAAGAGTTGCTGGAGGAGGTTTCAGGAGATTTCATGCGACCCCGCGTATTTGCGTGGTGTGCTCTTGCATTGTTTGTACGGATGTTGGATGGTTCGATGAGGTGGTACATTGAATACCGAAGCCCGATTCGCTTCAGAGAAGAGTGAGTATCCTCCGCTTCGGATTGACGAGTGATTTGTTCAGCTCAAGGGAGCTTCAGTCTTATCGAAGTTTGATTTCGGGTCCGGATACCATCAGTTGAGGTTTGATGAGTTAGATGTGGTTTGGACAGCTTTCGGATCTCGGTGCGGGCATCAGGAGTTCTTGGTTACGCTGTTTGGTTGACCAATGCCCCGCAGCTTTTACGGACTTAATGGACCAGGTGTTCAGACAGTTTCTAGACGAGTTGCGGTCATGTTCGTTGGCGACATCCTGATGTATTCCAGGAGTGTGGGTCAGTACCTGAAGCAATTGTGAACGGTTTTGCGAACTTCGCGAGATGATCAGCTATTTGCGAAGTTCAGCCAGTATGGGTTTTGGCCGATTAGCGTGAAGATTTTGGACTGTGTAATGTCAGCCGAGGGAGTTGGCGTGGATCTTGATCAGATAAAAGCCGTGTTGATTTGGGGTTGACCTACCATGGTACCAGAGATCAGGGGTCTATTGGGTTTGGCAGGCTTTTACCGACGGCTTGTGCAGGATTTTCCTGGATTGTCACTCTATTTTCCGGATTGACGAAGAAGGCGTCAAGTTCGAGTGGTTCGATTCACGCAAGGAGAGTTACTTACTCCTGCAGGATGGTTGACCGTTGCTTCGGTTTTGACCTTACCTAATGATCGTGACGAGTTCGTGGGTTATGGCGATGCATTGAGGTTTGGATTTGGTTGTGTATTGATGCTGTGTAGCAGAGCGGTGGCTCATGGTTTCAGACAGTGGGAAACTTTATGTGGCTACGTATCCTATGTATGATTTGGGTGTAGCAGTCCTTATGTTAGCATCGAGGAGTTGGAGATACTACTGCGATGGCGTGCAGCACGGTGTAGGACGTGCACTGATCACTTGAGTTTCATCCACTTGCATTTTCGGCCAGATTTGGACTAGAGGCAGTGTAGATGGATGGGGTTGACTAACGACTATGGCTACACCTTTGAGCTTGTTCGTGAACGGTTAGTGGTTGCACTTTGACTATCCATCTGGCATGTTGTTACTGATGCATTCAGTTAGAAACCGGGAGCTTCAGTGTTTCATATGTTTGTGGCTTGAGTTTCTGTGTTAGCCGGGTTATGCACTACGGAAGCTGAATTCGTGTATGATGATGTTGAAGCTCATTGTTTTGCGTGCGTTATGCACCAGTGGTACGGAAATGTGTCTGATACTTCGAGTTTAGTACTCGTGACGCAACATGAAGAGGAATGTAGCAGCTTGTGTGTGCAGATGCCCCATTTGTCGACTGGCCATGGCTAGGAGGCAGAGACGTGCCGAGAAGCGTCAGCCATATGATATTTCCGGTTAGACGTGGCGTTTGTCGCAGTGATCTTGTGTGCCAGTATGCACTTAGTTTGTGGTACCAGTTGTCAGGCCATTGTGGACCATTTGATGAACTTAGTACGTTTCCTTGTACTTTTCGGGAAAAGATTTCAGTGGCAGGCTGGCATAGCTGTGTTTGACGGAGATTGTCCATTTACGTGGTGCGCCTATGTCCCAGTTTGCTGACCGAGATAATCAGCTACAACAAAGTGTTGGCGAGCTTTGCGGCGAGCATTGGGGACCAGATTACGAATTAGTACCGGATCTTATCCTCAGATTGGTGGGCGATCTTTGAGGACTATTCAGACCTTGGAGGGCATATTATGGACCTCGGTATTGTTGTTCCGAGGGATTTGGTGAAATGACCCAATCCCGATTTAGCTCCCTAAACCGGAATCGAACCCCTTCGAAAACACGAACCAACAAAAACCGTAGAAATTTTGGCAGAGTTTCGTTACTAACGTGGAATTACCATTACCTGCACGCAGAAAATACACTTCATCCTATACCACAAAAAGCAAACCGTGGGCACCAATCCCATCCGGATTTCTCAATATATCAACAGTAAAGTAAAACAGTAAATATATCTATACTTTACTGAAATCCGGTGTAAAATCATATAACATATACAATAGAAAGTTCAGAGCGACTTCTAACACATGATCATATATGTATACCATAGTAGGTAGAACAATAAACCTACTGGATGAAACAAGGTAGCTCGAGCACTATGCCTTCGACCACGACGTGCGACACCAGAGCCAGAACTGCAAACTGGACACGGAAACCGAAAAGCCCAGGGGAAAGACAATAAACACGTTAGAGTGAGTGGACGAAAATAAATGTCTTTCACCAGTTGATATATAGGTTTAAAATAACATATGCGAGTCTAGGTAAATAAAAACAATGAGTACACGAGGTAAAACCATAATCCTCCAGCGTACAGAGCATGCAAGTATAAATCCCACGGGGTCACTCATGGACACACACCGTGCTAGTACAGTCAGAATCACGGGATCCCAGACCCACACGTGATTCTAGCCAGAAATGGCCTCGGATCCGGGGATACGCCCCTCACCGGTCTGGTTGGGGAAATGCCCCTCCAGGCGGCCTACCATCGGGGATCAACCGAGAGGCAAAGTGTATCGATTTAGCTCCCTAACTGAGACTGTACTCTGTGTAAACCAAATCATAAACCAAATCGTAACTGAGACTGTACAACAACATATAAATGTAAGTATATTCGCATACGTATATCCGTATATGTATAATCGTATATTCGTAAAAACACATGCTCATATAATCCGTAATCTCAATACGCATGCTCGAGTTCGTAAATCATATAAAAGACTCGCAAGAATTCCGTGAAAAGAAATTGTCCACTCACAGACTAGCGTAACGCGATATGCGTTAACCCGTGATCCGGAGGAAAGTCCCTCGCCAAACAAACGATCATGAACACCTGAATATTCACAAAATCCATTTCTCAATATCATAATTCGACAATCCAAAACAAATCACGAGAAACCACCGTTCTCGGAAACACGTAATCTGATTACGACAAACTGACGGAAATCCAGAAATTACACCTCAATACCTCGTTGTAAGTTCGGATGCTCAAATCGAGAAACGAACCTCCCCACTGCGATCGGGGTGCGATTTCGAGTCAAATGACATGCAACTTGTCAAAAATACCAAAAAGTCAACATTGACCGCCACCCACGGCGGCGCCGCCACTGACCGGAGAATTTCACGGCGGGCCTACCTTTACTGCACTCAAAATCACCCACTGAGTAACTTTCATAACTGCAACAAAGTCCAATTCAAACTCTAACTCATCCAATTTCACGAAAAACCGAATTGTTCCACAAATTTCAATTCCAAAATTCTCCTTCCACAAATCGAATTAAAGCTTCATACTTACTTGGTTAGAATCCTTGAGAGGAGAGCTACAAAACCCAGTGCTTGATATAGCTCAATTCGAACGAAAATAGGGAACCCGAATTCATCCTAAAATCCTCCATTTCAAGTCGGAATATTCCTCCTCCTCCGTGGACATGGTCGGAAAGGGAGGCCGGGAGTGGGTAAAGGAAGTCAAGGCACACCGATTGCGACCTCCCCCGTGGCCGGAGACGGCCGATCGGCAACTCGCCGTCGCCACCGTGGAGCATCGTCGCGATTCTCCTCCAAGGCCGAGTTGCCTCGGTCAAGTCACCAATCAAAGACATAAATGGTAAGGTTTGACTTCCCAAACAGGTAACCTTCTATTTATAGGCTTTCCCAATTTGGAAAATCATAATTATCCATTTCGACGAACTTCAAACACACGTAACTTACTCGTCGTAACTCCGATTCCGATAATTCTCGCAACCACAAACTCGTCTCGACATGTTCTTCAATAATCAACCGAAGTCAAACACATCGGCCAAATGGATAAAAAGTCAACTATTCCACCAAACACATTTAAATCGACTAATCAATCCACAATCGGAAATAATCACAACTAAATCTTCGTAACTCAAAATCATGCTCCGGAAGTTCCCACAAACTCGAAATTAAATTCTAAACAACTTTCGTGAAGAAGCCGAACCCAAATTCTCGTCCGGTAATTTAGTCGCTAACAAACCTACCATTTAAATTCGTTTCCGTTGAAACTTCAAATATTCATAATTAATTCCTCGGTCGTCCAAATAACGATCCGGAATCGCCCACGAACTCGAAATCACACGTACAATGACTCTCGAGAAGAGACTCAGCTCCAATTCTCGGCCAATAATTAAGTCGTTAACGAGCCTGGCGATTCAATCAACTATCGGCAATCTGGGACTATGCGATAACTCACGTATACAACTGATCATACTGCTGATTCTGGTCCGGGTCGTCACAAATCCACCCCCCTTAAAAAAATTTCGACCTCGAAATTTCCAAATCTGCCGACTACAAGGTAGGAGCACTGCCTCTGCATACTGCTCAACTTCCAACGGCAACCTCAACTGAACAACTCTGATAACAACCTCCACACATGATATAGCTCCGTGCTGAAATCTCTGTACTCACAAATCACAAATCTAAACTGGCTCCACACAATAGCCAAGTGTTCCTGCATAAGGAACAGATAGGGTACACAACACGTAACAAACCTTAAACACAGTTCCGCCACACGGAACACAACACACATAAAAGCCAACAATATAGGCGATGCCGAATCATACGGCATATCACAAACTCGCCTATGATCACATACGGATCAAAACAACATAGCAAATCACAACTCAATCTGCACACATCAACATAACTCAAACATCAAACTCAAGCAATTATCAACCCATTTCCGCTAATCTGACAGTCTGTGGTAACACATTCCACAAAATCAAAATCAAACATCAACTCAAACTCAAACCAAACTCGCTCCAGCACAATGGAGTACAACATCGTCCTCAAAACGACATCATGCAACATCAAAATCATAGTAGTCAATAAACCGGTACTGCATGCAATCTCGAACAACTGAAACTGCTCGTCCCAAATGCTCCGGAACTGCAATACCGAGGTCCACCATATGCCCTCCAAGGCCTAAATAGACCTCAAAGATCGCCCGCCAATCTAAGGATAAGAACCGGCACTAACTCGTAATCTGGTCCCAAATGCTCGCTGCAAAGCTCGTCAACACTTTGTTGTAGCTGATTATCTCGATCAGCGAATTGGGACACAGGTACACCACATGAATGGACAACCTCCGTCAAACACAGCTATGCCAGTCTGCCACTGAAATCCTTTCCCGAAAGTACAAGGAAACGTACTGAGTTCGTCAAATGGTCCACAATGGCCTGACAACTGGTACCACAAACTAAAGTGCATACAAACACACACAATCACAGCAACAAACGCCACGTCTAACCGGAAATCTCAAATGGCTGACACATCTCGGCAAATTTCTGCCTCCTAGCCATCGCCAGTCGACAAAAGTGGCAATTGTACACACAATCCGCTACATTCTTCTACAGGTTGCATCACGAGTAATACACTCGAAGTATCTGATACATCTCCGCATCACTAGTGCCAAATGCGCGTGAAACCACGAGCCTCATCATCATCACACTCGAACACAGTTCTCATAGCTCGCATCACGGCTAATACAGAAACTCGAGCCATATACACATGAAACACTGAAGCTCCTGACTCTCGACTGAATGCATCAGCAACAACATCCCAGTCGGATGGTCAAAGTACAGCTACTAACCTTTCCCGAACAAGCTCAAAGGTGCAGCCATAGTCGTTAGTCGACCCCATCCATCTACACTGCCTCAAGCCCAAATCTGGCCGAAAGTGCAAGTGGATGAAACTCAAGTGATCAGTGTACATCCTACACTACGCTGCACACCATAGCAATAGTGTCTCGAACTCTCTGATGCTAACATAAACACAGCTACTCCCAAATCATACACAGGATACGTAGCTACATAAGGTCTCCTTTGCCTGAAATCATGAGCCACCGCTCTGCAAAACCGCATCACACATAACCAAATCCAAATCTCGATGCATCGCCATAACCCACGAACTCGTCGCGGTCGTCAGGTAAGATCAAAACCGAAACAACGATCAACCATCCTGCAGGAGTAAATAACTCTCCTCGCGTGCATCGAACCACTCGAACTTGACGCCTTCTTCTTCAATCCGGAAAGTAGAGTGGCAATCCAGGAAAATCCTGCACAAGCCGTCAGTAATAGCCTGCCAAACACAAGAGAAACTCCGGATCTCTGGTACAATGGTAGGTCAACCCCAAATCAACACGGCTTCCATCTGGTCAGGATCCACGTCAACTCCCTCGGCTAGCATCACACAGCTCAAAATCGTCACGCTAATCGGCCCAAAACTCACACTGGTTGAACTTCGCAAACGACTGATCATCTCGCGAAGCCTGCAAAACCGCTCGCAACTGCTTCAGGTACTGGTCCACATTTTTGGAGTGAATCAGGATAGTGCTGACGAACATAACCGCAAACTCGTTCAGAAACCGTCTGAGCACCTAGTCCATCAAGTCCACCAGATCAACGGGGCATTGGTCAACCAATGGCGTGACCAAGAACTCGTAATGCATGCACCATGATCTGAAAGCCAACATAGCCACATCTGACTCATCGATCCACAACTAATGGTATCCGGATCCAAAATCAATCTTCGACAAGACTGGAGCTCTCGCAAACTGATCAAACCAATCGTCAATCTGAAGTGGAGGATACTCACACTCCTGAAGTAAATCAGGCTTCAGTAGTCAATGCACCACCACGTCGAACCATCCAACATCCGTACAAACAATGCAAGAGCACACCACGCAAATATGCGGGGTCGCATGAAATCTCCTAAAATCTCCTCCAGCAACCCCTGGAGTCGAAACTATAGCTCTATCAGCTCCGCTGGCTCCGAATGACAAAATGCCTGTAAAATGAGTCCAGCGCCCGGTACAAGCTCAATAGTGTAGTCGATCTCCCGAACTGGAGGAACACCTGGAAACTCCTCCGGAACAACAGTTGGAAACTCGGGAACCACCACAATGTCACCAATGTCGGGTACATCAACCGTAGTATCCACAACATGAGCTAAACAACAACACAACCTGTCTCCACCATCCGCTCGACCATTACCGCGAAACAGTATCTCGGAAAAACATGGTCGTCGAAACACAACCTCCTTCTCGAGGCACTCGAACACAGCCAAATGCGTCATCAAAAGTCCGTACTCATGATCACATCAAAACCACGATGTCCAGCTATAACAGATCCGTGGCTAAGCCATAACCTCCAACAAGGATCTCGCAACCTCCAGATGGATACAATACTCTCCCAAACCTCGAAAATAGAGATGCAGGTACAATCGCCATGGATATCAAGCAACAGTAACCTCGGAGAAAAATCTGTCCTCAAATAAGGTCATGGCACGAACTCCAACATGCCCAACTAGCCGCCCACGTCAAGTGCGACTTGCTGAATAACTCATAAAAAGAGTTGCGTTGATCAAACTCCAACAACAGCATCATGACCTCCTCGTGAACTCTGAGCTGTCGAACTGCTACAACAGCTGGCTAAGGGCGCTCCCTCGTAACGTGACCCTCCTGGTCCCCGAAACAGCAACTGAAAGTACTCATCGAACACAAATCACCGTAACACCTGCTGCGTGAAAGGATCACCAACGATCGCCCAACTCATGCCACAGGAGCAAATCCGCTACTCTGTGATCTCCGCCATCGTCAAACGGTCCACTGCTTGATCTGATGACCCTCAACACAATTGAAAAGGCCACAGCCTGATGAAGTCACTGATCTCGAGGTGCCTGAACTCAACCTCATCAAAACATCTCGACTAAATCCACTTTCCTCAAACCATGTCATCGAAAACCGTGTACGTGTTTCCCTCACAATAGCCTCGCCACTAAGTGCAACACACTAAGCTCCTCATGGATGTCTCGAGCCACAACAATCAGACTCTCTCTGATGCTCAGGTTCAAACTCATCTCGAACCTCATGCACTGCTTCCTCTGAAGCCACAATACACGTGCAAAGCGGAAACAAACATGTGGACAATGCATCTCTGCCTCAGGTGGGTAAACACTCCACATTCGATTGCTGGGTAGCCTGATAAATCTTTACCGTATAAACAACACTCTGAATGTAGGCCATGGAGTCGCAACCGGGACTCACACAATATCAGCCCACCAAATACAACAATCTGACTCAGGCAAAACACCAACTGCCACAATTCTCTGCTCTGAGGCAACATATAGACGCTCATACACACACAACCAGGCAAACCGTGCCACACAATTCTCTGAACTCAGAATACTCATCCAAATCCACAAATCTCTGGCAAATTGCGCGTCGAATGATCCTCAATAGGATCCACAACCGAAACGACATGGAAAGCACGTCAGGAGGCATCCTAATGAATAAAATATCGTTCAAAACAAGTGGAACGTAATCATGGAACTTCAAATATTTGAAAATATACAACACCTGGAATATTGATGAGTATCCGCCGGCCGGTCGGGTCACCATTCCAGACATGCTGTACATTCTCAAATATCCTTAGTAAATACGACTACAGAAGTCTACAGAACCTATAACCTAATGCTCTGATACCAAGCTGAAAGGACCCAACCCCGATTTAGCTCCCTAAACCGGAATCGAACCCCTTCGAAAACACGAACCAACAAAAACCGTAGAAATTTTGGCAGAGTTTCGTTACTAACGTGGAATTACCATTACCTGCACGCAGAAAATACACTTCATCCTATGGCACAAAAAGCAAACCGTGGGCACCAATCCCATCCGGGTTTCTCAATATATCAACAGTAAAGTAAAACAGTAAATATATCTATACTTTACTGAAATCCGGTGTAAAATCATATAACATATACAATAGAAAGTTCAGAGTGACTTCTAACACATAATCATATACGTATACCATAGTAGGTAGAACAATAAACCTACTGGATGAAACAAGGTAGCTCGAGCACTATGCCTCCGACCACGGCGTGCGACACCAGAGCCAGAACTGCAAACTGGACACGGAAACCAAAAAGCCCAGGGGAAAGACAATAAACACGTTAGAGTGAGTGGACGAAAATAAATGTCTTTCACTAGTTGATATATAGGTTTAAAATAACATATGCGAGTCCAGGTAAATAAAAACAATGAGTACACGAGGTAAAACCATAATCCTCCAGCGTACAGAGCATGCAAGTATAAATCCCACGGGGTCACTCATGGACATACACCATTCTAGTATAGTCAGAATAACGGGATCCCAGACCCACACGTGATTCTAGCCAGAAATGGCCTCGGATCCGGGGATACGCCCCTCACCGGTCTGGTTGGGGAAACGCCCCTCCAGGCGGCCTACCATCGAGGATCAACCGAGAGGCAAAGTGTATCGATACAACAACGTAACTGAGACTGTACTCTGTGTAAACCAAATCATAAACAGTTCGATGCAAATGCATGAAACAACATATAAATGTAAGTATATTCGTATACGTATATCCGTATATGTATAATCGTATATTCGTAAAAACACATGCTCATATAATCCGTAATCTCAATACGCATGCTCGAGTTCGTAAATCATATAAAAGACTCGCAAGAATTCCGTGAAAAGAAATTGTCCACTCACAGACTAGCGTAACGCGATATGCGTTAACCCGTGATCCGGAGGAAAGTCCCTCGCCAAACAAACGATCACGAACACCTGAATATTCACGTATACAGCTGATCATACTGCGATAATTAATTCCTCGGTCGTCCAAATAACGATCCGGAACCGCCCACGAACTCGAAATCACACGTACAACAACTCTCAAGAAGAGACTCAGCTCCAATTCTTGGCCAATAATTAAGTCGTTAACGAGCCTGCCGATTCAATCAACTGTCGGCAATCTGCGACTATGCGATAACTCACGTATACAGCTGATCATACTGCTGATTCTGGTCCGGGTCGTCACATTTGGGACCAGCAGTTTCATTTGTTCGAGATTGCTTGCGGTACCTGTTTGTTTATCACTGTGATATTGACGTTACTTGATGTCGTTTTGAGGAACGATGTTGTACTCCAGTGTGTTGGAGCGAGTTTGGTTTGAGTTTGAGCTGACATTTGATTCGGATTTTATGGAATGTGCTACCCCAGATTTTCGGATTAGCGGAAAGGAGATGATAATTGCTTGAGTTCGATGTTTGAGTTGTGTTGATGTGTGTAAACTGAGTTGTGATTTGCCGTGTTGTTTTGATCCGTATGTGGTCATAGGCGAGTTTGTGTTGTGCCGTATAGTTTGGCATCGCCTATATTGTTGGATTTTGTGTGTGAGTTATGTTGTGTTCCGTGTGGTGGAACTATGTTTCAGGTTTGTTACGTGTTGTGTACCCTACCTGTTCCTTATGCAGAAACACTTGGCGATTGTATTGAGCCAGTTCAGATTCGAGATTTGAGGGTACAGAGATTTCAGCACGGAGCTATCTCCTATTGTGGAGTCTATTATTAGAGTTGTTCCGTTAACGTAGCCACTGAAGAGTCGTTCAGTTGAGGTTGCCACTTGTGAGTTGAGCTGCATGCAGAGGCAGTGCTTCTACTTTCAGTTGGTAGACTTGGAAATTACGAGGTTGAAATTTTTCAAGGGGGGTGGATTTGTGACGACCCAGAACAGAATCAGTATGAGGAATCAGCTTAATCTACGAGTTTGCGCGTAGTTGCAGATTGCCGACAGTAGTTTGAATCGCCAGATTTATTAACGACTAAATCATTGGCCGAGAATTGGAGTTGGGTCTCTTCTCGAGAGTCGTTGTACGTGTGATTTCGAGTTCATGGGCGGTTCCGGATCGTTATTTGGACGACCGAGGAATAAGTTATGATTATTTGAAGTTTCGACGGAATCGGGTTAAATTAGTGGATTTCTTAACGACTAAATTACCGGACGAGAATTTGGTTTTGGCTTCTTCACGGAAGTTGTTAAGAATTTAATTTTGAGCTCGTGGGAACTTCCGGAGCATTATTCCGAGTTACGAAGATTAAGTTGTAAATATTTCCGATTGTTGAGTATTTAATTGGGTAAGTTTGTGTTTCAGTTGAACAGTTGACTTTTTATCCGGTTTGTCGAAGTGTTTGACTTCGGGTGATAATTGAAGAATATGTCGAGTCGAGTTTGTTGCCGCGAGAATTATCGGAATCGGAATTACGACGAGGAAATTATGTGTGTTTGAAGTTTATCGAAAAGTGAATTATGGAGGTTTCCTTTTTGGGAAGGTTTAAATAGTGGAGTTGCCTATTTTGGAAAGTCAAATATTTATGTTGGGAGTTGAATTGGTCAACTCGGTTTGACCGAGAAGGAGGAGAATTGCGACGGTGACCGGCGAGCTCAACGGCGGCGTGAGGATTCCGGCCACCCCATGGCTTGCTTCCGGTCCCATTCGGTGCGCCTTGACGCTTTCGACCCCGTGCCGGCCACCGTTCACGGCGAGGTGGACGGTGGAGGGAGAAATTCTGGCCAAAAGTTAGGGATTTTTGAGGTTATTCTGGTTCCACGATTCCGGCCGAATTGAGCTGCAACAAGGACTAGGTTTTGTATCCCTCATCACTAGGAAGCTACTATGTAAGTTTGGTGATCTAATTTTGTTTGTGCTTGGAGAATTTTGGATTTGAAATTTGTGAGGCAATTCGGTTTTACATGAAATTGACCTAGTTAGAGTGAGAATTGGCCTTCGATGCAGTTGACAAAGTTGCTCACTGGATGATTTTGAGTGGAATAAAGATTGCTCCGCCGAGGAATTTGTAGTTTGGGTGGTGGTGCCGCCGCCGGCGGTGGTTAACGGCGGCGGTCAACGGTCAACTTTGACTTTTTGGGATTTTCGACAAGTTGCATGTCATTTCACTCGAAATCGAGCCCCGATCGCAGTGGGGAGGTTCGTTTCTCGATTTGAGCATCCGAAAGTACAGCGAGGTATTGAGGTGTGAATATCGGATTTTCGACGATTCGTCGTATTCGGATTATGTGTTTCCGAGAACGGTGGTTTCTCGTGATTTGATTTGAATTGTCGAATTATGATTTTGAGAAATGGACTTTGTGAATATTCAGGGGTTCGTGATCGTTTGTTTGGCGAGGGACTTTCGGCCGGATCACGGGTTAACGCGAACTGCGTTACGTTAGTCTGTGAGTGGACAATTTCTTTTTACGGATTGATTGCGAGTCTTATACACGTTTTACGAACTTCAGCATGCATATGAGATTTCGATTTACATGAGCATGTGTTATACGATTATGCCTATACCAGTATATATATTACGTATATATACTTATATATTGTTTCATGCATTTGCATCGATCTATTTATGATTTCGTTTACACAGAGTACAGTCGTTATATATGTTGTTGTATCGATACACCCGCATCCCGGCTGATCCCCGAGGATGTTTACCAGGGGAGGCTGTGACTCCTGACCCGAGACCTTTACCGGGGGGAGGCAGACCTTTGACCTGAGGCCCTTTCTGGCTAGAATCACATGCGGGCTAGGGACCCCGTGGTTCTGACTGTACTAGCACGGATGTGTCCACGAGTGACCCCGTGAGATTTTTATGCATGCTCTGTATGCGTGAGGAGTTAGAGTCTCCCTCGTGTACAATTTGATTATTTATACTTTCGACTCGCATATGTTTTTATAACTTATATATTATTCGGGGAAAGACATTTATTTTCGTCCAATCACTCTAACAGTTTTCATATCTTTTCCCTGGGCTTTTCGGTTTCCGTGCCCAATTTGCAGTTCTGATTCTGGTGTCGCACGTCGTGATCGGAGGCATAGTGCTCGAGCTACCTTGTTTTCTTTCAGTAGGTTTATTGTTCTACCTATTGTGGTTTACGTATATGATTATACATTAGAGGTCGCTCTGAGTATTCTGTTGTGTATACTATATGATTTTACTCCGTATTTCAGTAAAGTACAGATATATTTATTATTTTACATTATTGTTGATATGTTGAGAAATCCGGATGGGATTGGTGCCCACGGTTTGATTTTTGTGGCATAGGATGAAGTGTATTTTCCGCGTGCAGGTAATGGTAATTCCACGTTAGTAACGAAACTCTGCCGAAATTTCTACGGTTTTTGTTGGTTCGTGTTTTCAAAAGAGTTTGATTCCGGTTTAGGGAGCTAAATCGGGGTTGGGTCCTTTCAGTTTGGTATCAGAGCATTAGGTTATAGGTTCTGTAGACTTCTGTAGTCGTGTTTACTACGAGAAACAACCGTTCCTGGAAACATATAACTCAATATCGGCGAAATCATCAAAAATCCGATAATCACACCATAAAATCTCTCTATAATTTCCGATGCTCAATTCGAAATATAAACCACACCACTGCGACCTGTGCGCGATTTCGAGCAAAACGACATACAACTTGTCGAAAAACACCTCGGCCGGAAAGTCGCTGCCACGCACGGTACCGCCGGCCGCTGGAAAACTTCATCGGCCCAGAAAAATGCAACCTACAAATGGATTTTAAGATCTCAACATTTCCAACAACTTTCCAGTTCAAAGTTAAGGCCAATTTTGACCGAAAAAGGTCCAAAACTCACCTCAAAGGTACAAACCCTCGCCGGAATGTCAACTTCTCCGATCTCGCTCCTCCGGCCACGGCAAGGTTTGACACCACTTCTAAAAGCTTCCTTTCTCCAAGGCTAACAAAACCCCTCAAAGGACCACCACCAACTCGGCCTCCGCGCCGTCACCCAAGGCCGCCGAATTCATGCCAAAAATCGCCGAACTTCGCCGCTTTGATTCTCTCTCCTCCGGCCACCTCAAGGGACGATCCACCTTCCAAGTTCAAGAGGGGCACGAGCCCAACACATTTCTTGAAGAGACCCCGGCCAACCGTGGCCGGAATCGGGCTCCACGACGGCGAAACAATTTCGGCCTCCAAACGGGTCGACCCACCCGTGGTCAACGTGGGTCAACACCTGCTTTCCTCATTTGGAAACTTTCCCAATTCGTCACGTATTTGCTTGTATTTATACCGTACACGTATTGAATCCCAAACGGATAAAATAATCCTCGAAACTCGAAATAATCCTCCGGAAGTTCCCACAAGCTCGAAATTAAATTCTCTACAACTTTCGTGAAGGATCTCAAATCAAATTCTAGCCCAATAATTTAGTCGTTAACGAGGCCGCCATATTAACCAATTACGACGAAATTGCGACTAATCGCGAAACTCGCAAATCAAGTCGATAATCATTCCATTTTCGGTTCGGGTTGTCACAAATCTACCCTCCTTACAAGAATTTCGACCTCGAAATTTCCAACTCTGCCAACTGAAAAGTAGGGACACTGCCTCTGCATACAGTTCAACTCCCAAGTGGCAACCTCAACTGAATGACTCTGCCAATGCATTTTCATGTAAGAAATATTTCTGTGCTGTAATCCTTGTACCCTCAAATACCAAATCTGAACTGGCTCCTCACAAATGCCAAGTCTTCCTGCATAAGGAACTGATAGGATACAAAACATGCAATGAATCTGAACGTAGTTTCACCACATGGAATACAACACACACAAAGCCAACGCTATAGGCAATGCTAAACTATACGGCGCAACAGTAACTCGCCCCATGATCACATACGGATTAAAATAACGTGGCAAATTCATAACTCAACCTGCTCACATCAACATAACTTCACTGTTGAACTCGAGCAATTATCAACCTGTCCCTGCCAATCCGCAGGTCTACAAACTGGTACTGCAAGCAATCTCGAACAAATGAAACTGCTGGTCCCAAATCCCTCGGAACTGCAATGCACGAGACCACAACATGCCCTCCAAAGACTGAATAATCCTCTAAGATCGCCCACCAATCTGAGAACAAGAAACTGTATTAAACCGTAATCTGGTCCCCGATGCTCACTGCAATGCTTGCCAATACTCTGTTGTAACTGATTATCTCGATCAGCAATCTGGGACACAAGCGCACCACGAAAATGGACAACCTCCACCAAATGCAGCTATGCCAACCTGCCCACAGAAATCTTTTCTGGAAGTACAAGGAAAAGAACTGATTTTATCAAATGGTCCACAATGACCCAATAACTGGTATCACTATCCGAAATACGCGATAACTGATACACAAAATCCACAGTGACAAGCTCCAACTTCTAATCGGAAATCTCTAATGGCTGTAACTTCCCAGCACGTTTCTGCCTATCTGCCCTCACCTGCCAACAAATGTGGTATTTGCTCACAGAAGCTGCTATATTCCTCTTCATGTTGCGTCACGAGTAGTAAACTCGAAGTATCTAATACATCTTCGTACCACTAGTGCATAACGTACGTAAAACAATGAGCTTCATCATCATCACACTCTAACTCAGCTCCCATAGTTCGCAACTCGGCTAACATGGGAATTCGGGCCACACACACATGAAACAATGAAGCTCCCGATTTTCGACTGAATGCAACAGCAACGACATTAGCCTCTCTCGGATAAACTCAAATGTATAGCCATCGTCGTTAATCGACCCCATCCATCTACGTCGCCTCAAGCTCAAATTTGGCTGAATGTGCAAGTAGATAAAACCCATGTGATTAATGTACATCCTACACTGCGCTGCACGCCACAACAGTAGTGTCTCGAACTCTCGGACACTAACATAAAGACAGCTACTCCCAAATCATACATAGGATACGTAACTTCATAAACCTTCCACTACCTAGAACCATAAGCCACTACTCTGCCATGCTGCATCTAAACAAAACCATGTCCCAATTCCGATGCCTAGTTGTAAACCACGAACTCTCCACTATCGTCAGGTAAAGTCAAAACCGGTGCAGTGGTCAACCTTTCCTTCAGGAGTAAGTAACTCTCCTCACATGTATCGGACCACTCGAACTTGACGCCTTTCTTCGTCAATCTGGTAAGTGGAGTGGCAATCCGTGAAAAATTCTGCATAAAGCGCCTATAATAACCTGCCAAACCCAAGAAACTCTTGATCTCTGGTACGATGGTAGGTCTACTCCAATTCAACGCAGCTTCTAACTTGTCAGGATCCACGCTGACTCCCTCAGCTGATATCACGTGACCCCAAAACTTCACGCTAGCCAACCAAAACTCACACTTGCTGAACTTCACAAACAGCTGATTATCTCGTAAAGTCCGCAAAACAGCTCACAAATACTTCTTGTGCTGGCCCACACTCTTGGAGTAAATCAGGATATTGTCGATGAACACGATCACAAACTTGTCCAAAAATCGTCTGAACACCTGGTTCATCAAGTCCCTAAAAGCTGCGGGGCGTTGGTCAACCCAAACGGCATAATTATGAACTCATAATGCTCGTACGGTGATTTGAAAGCTGTTCTGGCCACATTTGACTCTCTGATCCTCAACTGATGGTATTCGGACCTGAGATCAATCTTCGAAAAGACTGAAGCTTCCTTGAGCTGATCAAACAAGTTGTCAATCCGCCGCAACGGATACTTGCTAGCTCTTCTCTGAAGCCTGATTCAGCTTCCGGTAATCGATGCACAACCTCGTCAAACCATCCTACATTCGCACAAACAGTACAAGAGTACTCCACGGTGATACACTGGGTCGTCTGAAACCCTTCCCTAGCAACTCTTGAAGTTAGATCTGTAGCTCCTTCAACTCCGCTGGCGCCATACGAAAAGGTGTATGTGATATGGGTCCAGTGCCCGATAATAGCTCAAAGGTGAAAGCGATCTCCTGAACTGGAGGAATACCCAGTAACTCCTCCGGAACACACCTGGAACCTCTGGAACCACCTCAATATCACCAATGTCTGGCACATCAGCCATAGTATCCACAACATGAGCTAAGTATGCTACACACCCCTTTTCATCATCTGCTCGACCTTCATCACTAACATTATACATGGCAATGAGGTATTCTTTTCACCACGAAACAATATCTCGGGGAACCTTGGTCGTCGAAACACAACCTCCTTCTTGTAACAATCGAACATAGCCCAATGTGTCGTCAAGAAGTCTATACCCAAAATCACATCAAAATCGACGATATCCACCAATAACAGATCCGCGGCTAACCCATAACCTCTAACAAAGATCTCACAACCTCTCCGGATGGATACAACGCTCTGCATAACCCCGGAAGTGGAGATGCAGACATAATAGCCATGGATGTCAAGCAATGGTAACCTCGGAGAAACTCTGTTCTCACATAGGGCCGTGGCACGAACTCTGGCATGTCCAACTAACCGTCCACGTTGATTGTGATTTTGCTGATTGACTTGTCTAGAAGTCTACGTTGGTCAAACTCCAGAAATGACATCTTGACCTCCTCCTGAACTCTGAGCTGCAGAACCACTAAAACAGCTGACTGAGGACGTTCCCTCATAACGTGACCCTCCTGGCCACCAAAATAGCAACTGAGAGTGCCCCTCGGACACAAATCACAGTGACGCCTGCTGTGTGGAAGGATCACCAACAACCACCCTGACTCATGTCACAGGAACAAGTCCACTACTTTGTGATCTCCATCACCACCAAACGGATCTTCTGCCTTGTTCAGATGACCCTCAACATAATCGAAAAGGCCAGAACCTGACGAAGATACTGATCCCGAGGTGCCTGAACTCAACCTCATCAAATATCTCGACTAAGTTCACCTTCCTCAAAACGACATGACTGAAACCGCGTAAGCCTTTCCTTCTCAATATCCTTGCCTCTGAGTGCAGCACATCATACCCCTCACGGTTGTCTCGAGGCATAACAGTCAAAATCCCTCTGATGCTCAGGCTCAAACTCATCTCAAACCTCGTGCATTGCTTCCTCTGAAGCCACATAACACGTGCAAACAGGGACAAACATGTGAACGATACATCACTGCCTCAGGTTGGTAAACACTCCATATTTCTGTTTAAACAATACCCTGAATGTAGATCATGGAGTCGCAATAGGAACTCACACAATACCAACCCACCAAATACAATGATCTGACTCAGGCACACCATCAACTACCACAATTCTCTGCTTTGAGGCAACATTTAGACACCCATATACGCACAACCGGGCAAACCATGCCACACATATCTCTGAATCCTGAATGCTCATCCAAACCCACAACTCATTGTCAAGTCGCGCGTCGACTGATCCTCAATAGGATCCACAACCTTATTGACACGGAAAGCACGTCAAGGAGGCATCCTAATGAATAAGACATTGTTCACAACAAACTGAACGTAATCATGGAACTTCAAATATTTGAAAGCATACAACACCTAAAGCATTGATGAGTATCCGCCGGCCCGTCGGGTCATCGCTTCAGACATGCTGTACATTCTCAAATATCCTTAGTAAACATGACTACAGAAGTCTACAGAACCTAAAACCTAATGCTCTGAAACCAAGCTGAAAGGACCCAACCCCGATTTAGTTTCCTAAACCGAAATCAAACCCCTTCTGAAAACACGAACTTTCGAAAACCATGAAAATTTCGGCAGAGTTTCACTATATCGCAGAATTGCCATTAACCTGCACCCGAAAACACACTTCATCCTATGCCACAAAAGACAAACCGTGGGCACCAATCCCATCCGGATTTCTCAATATCATAGCAGTAATGTAAAGTAATAAATAAAACTATACTTTATAAACACGTCGAAATTTTTGATGTTTGGGGCATAGATTTTACAAGACCATTTCCCATGTCTAACGATTACACTTGTGACGACCCGAAACAGAATCAGAATAGTAATTGGCGGTTTTGATCACGACTTAATTACCGGGCGAGCATTTGAGTTAAGTCTCTTCTCGAGAGTTGTTGTACGCGTGATTTCGAGTTCGTCGGCAGTTTCGGATGATTATTTCGAGGATCGAGGAATATGTTATAAATATTTGAAATTGCGGAATTTCGTCGTGTTTATCCGTTCGTATTTGAGTTATCCGAAACGTGGATGTGATCTGTTTTGGACCGTCGATCGTTCCAAGCCGCGAGTATAAATATCAAAAATTGTCAAAAACACTGTTTGGGAGGTTTGACCGGCGTTGACCGTGTGTTGACTATTGACTTTTGGGTTGACCGGAGCTCCACTGCGGGTAACGTGCTGCCGCCGTCGGGTTTCGTGATTCCGACCACTTCCGGCCTTGAAAATGGTATGAATAGCTTCCTCTCTTGATTTGCAATAGGTTAGAACTTGGATTTGCTTGAATTGATGATGTTTGGAGGGAGAACGAACTCGAGGCAAAGCGGAATTTTTGCCGGATTTGGTGAAAAGACCCAACCGCGATTTAGTTTCCTAAACCGGAATCAAACCCCTTCTGAAAACACGAACTTTTGAAAACCATGAAAATTTCGGCAGAGTTTCACTATATCGTGAAATTGCTATTAACCTGCACCCGAAAACACACTTCATCCTATGCCCAAAAGCCAAACCGTAGGCACCAATCCCATCCGGATTTCTCAATATCATAGCAGTAATGTAGAGTACTAAATAAAACTATACTTTACAGAAATCCGGGGAAAAATCGTATAAAAGTATAACATCAGAATGCTCAGAGCGACTTCTAGTATATATATACAAATAGTAAGCCAAACTAAGAACCTACCATAAAAGAAATATCGCCCGAATACTATGCCTCCGACTGCGACGTGCGACACCAAAGTCCGAACTGCAAACTGGGCACGAAAACCGAAAAGTCCAGGGGAAAGGCAAATAAAATCGTTAGAGTGAGTGGACGAAAATAAACATATGCCTTTCACCAAATATATATATCGAAAAACAAAGCAAAGCGAGTTCAGAAAATGAATGGAGGTATCAGGCGAATCTCTCAAGCCCGACGGTCAGACGAATCTCTCAAGCCTAGTAGGCACATAAGGGGAATCTCTCAACATTGCCCAGGGGAATCTCTCAACCCTGGATCTGACTACTGGTCATCAGCCGAGTAGCTAATGCATCGATGCTAAGTAATGCCATCACCATATAAAATATAAAACAATACCTCCAAAAGCAATAAATAATCTCAACATCATATATAAATAAATACGGAAATCACGAACTCGCTACGACAGCGAAAATAGAAAAATCCACTCACATATAAGCATAACGCAATACGTGTTAATCCAGTGATCCGGCGGAAAATCCCTCGCCAAACAAACGATCACGATCCCCTGAATAATCATAAAATCCACTGCTCAAAATCATATCTCAAAACCTTAAATCACATCACGAGAAACAACCGTTCCCGGGAACACATAACTCAATATCGACAAAATCGTCAAAAATTCGATAATGACACCATAAAACCTTGCTATAATTTCCGATGCTCAATTCGAAATACAAACCTCACAACTGCGATCGGTGCGCGATTCCGAGCAAAACGACATACAACTTGTCGAAAAACACCTCGGCCGGAAAGTCGCCGCCAAACTTCATCGGCCCAGAAAAATGCAACCTACAAATGGATTTGAAGATCTCGACATTTCCAACAACTTTCCAGTTCAAAGTTAAAGCCAATTTTGACCGAAAAAGGTCCAAAACTCACCTCAAAGGTACAAACCCTCGCCGGAATTTCAACTTCTCCGATCTCCCTCCTCCGACAGGGCAAGGCTTGAAACCACTTCTAAAAGCTTCCTCTCTCCAAGGCTAACAAAACCCCTCAAAGGACCACCACTAACTCGGCCTCCACGCCGTCACCCAAAGCCACCGAATTCATGCCGGAAATCGCCCAACTTCGCAGCTTTGATTCTCTCTCCTTCGGCCACCTCAAGGGACGATCCACCTTCCAACTTGAAGAGGGGCATGAGCCCAACACATTTCATGGAGAGACCCCGCCCAACCGTGGCCAGAATCGGGCTCCACGACGGCGAAACCATTTCGGCCTCCAAACGGGTCGACCCACCCGTGGTCAACGCGGGTCCACACCTGCTTTCCTCATTTGGAAACTTTCCCAATTCATCACGTATTCGCTTGTATTTATACCGTACACGTATCGAATCCCAAACGGATAAATACGACAATATCTGACGGCCGAAAATATTCATAACTTATTCGTCAAAACTCGAAATAATCCTCCGGAAGTTCCCACGATATCGAAATTAAATTATCTACAAATTTTGTGAAGGATCTCAAATCAAATTCTAGCCCAATAATTTAGTCGCTAACGAGGCCGCCATATTAACCAATTACGATGAAATTGCGACTAATCGCAAAACTCGCAAATCAAGTCGATAATCATTCCATTTTCAGTTCGGGTTATCACATTCGGGTGGCCGGCTCCGGCCACTTTTGGGGTAGGGTGTTTGGGGGGAAAGGTTCCCCTTAACCTCTAGTTGCTTTGGGTGGAAGGAATTTTTGGATGGATGCCGTTTTGGAGCTAGCCGGAAAGTCACCGGAATCAATGGATTCTATGACTTTCAAGGCTTTTTCCGACCACTGTGGTGGTGGGTTGATGTTGGTCCTTTGAGAGAAGTTGTAGGGCTTGTTGGGAGGAACATTTCAGGAAAATTTGGTTGGATTTGGTCACCGTCGCCACCGCTCCGCTGCCGCCTGCAGTGCTCTGGCGAGGTCCGGATTTTTTAAGATTTTTATGTGTTTCCGACTCGTTTTCTCGCTTTGAGCGTAGTCGTGAGTTTTTTGAGATGATTTGGGTGCCGGATTTTTAGTCGAGTGTTTATGCGGAGCATTTTGGGAATTTCGTCAATTATTTTGTACCGAGTTATATGTTTCCGGGAACGGTTGGTTTCCGAGGTGTGGTACAGTGTCATGAACTATGATTTTGATCAGTTATATTTTGTGATTATTCAGGGGATCGAGATCGTACATTGGGCTAGGGATCTTCCGCCGGATCTTGTGATTAGCGCGAGTGCGCGCTGTGCTCACCTGTGAGTGGACTTTTCTATTTTCACTGTCGTAGCGAGTTCGGGATTTCCGTATTTATTTATATATGATGTTGAGATTATTTATTGCTTTTGAAGGTATTGTTTTATATTTTATATGGTGATGGCATTTATTTAGCATCGATGCATTGGCTACTTGGCTGATCACCGGTAGTCAGACCCAGGGTTGAGAGATTCCCCTAGGCAGGAGCCTTATTGGCTAACTACGGGCCACGGGAGTTGAGTTTGAGTGGGACGATGATGGAGCCTTATTGGCTAACTTCCAGGTTCAACCGGTGTTGGTTGATCAGGTTCGGGAAGCTCAGGATGCAGATTCCTACCTGTTGGACAAGAAGACCATGATTCGGAATGGTGTGCCAACAGAGTTTCGGTTGAGTGATGATGGTACGTTGCTATTCAGAGGCAGATTCTGCATGCCCAGGGACGATCGTCTGAAGAAAGAGATTTTAGACAAAGCTCATTGTTGGGCGTATGTGATGCATCCCGGCAGTACGAAGATGTTTCATACACTTCGAGCTTATTACTGGTGGCGCAATATGAAGCGGGAGATTGTCACTTATGTGAGCAGATGTTTGATCTGTCAACAGGTTAAAGCGGAGAGGCAGAAGCCTGCCGGAAAGTTGCAGCCCTTGGAAATTCCGGTTTGGAAGTGGGAGCACATTACCATGGATTTCGTGTATCAGTTACCGCGTACTTCGGCCGGTAATACTGGTATTTGGGTTATCGTAGATTGATTGACGAAATCCGCTCATTTTCTTACACTTTCGGGGAAGATTTCAGTGGGCAGATTAGCAAAACTGTATTTGTCGGAGATCGTTCATCTGCACGGTGTGCCTGTATCTATTGTTTCTGACCGAGACAGTCAGTTTATTTCTGAGTTTTTGCAGGCATTGCACCGAGCCATGGGTACTAGATTGCGTTTCAGTACAGCTTTACATCCTCGGACTGATGGGCAGTCTGAAAGGACTATTCAGACTCTCGAAGATATGTTGCGGTCTTGTGTTTTGCAGTTTCGAGGAAATTGGGACCAACAACTGCATTTGATCGAGTTTGCTTACAACAACAACTATCAGACCAGTATTGAGATGGCACCGTATGAGGCCCTATACGGGAGGCAGTGCTGCACTCCATTGTGTTGGAGTGAGGTGGGCGAGCGATGGCTTATTGGCCCTGATCTGGTGAAGAGCACCATAGAGGACATTCAAATTTTTCGAAGCAGATTGAAGATTGCCCAGGATCTCCAAAGAGTTATGCGAACGTGAGAAGAAAGAGTCTCGAGTTCAATGTAGGCGATTAGGTCTTCCAGAAACTATCTCTGTGGAGGGGAGTTGTCCGTTTCGGGAAGCGTGGCAAGCTTCGACCATGGTACATTGGTCCGGATGAGATTACTGATAGGGTTGGTGCCGTGGCTTACAGACTTGAGTTATCGTCCGAGATGGCTCGTGTACACGATGTATTCCATGTTTCGATGTTGCGGAAGTATATTCCAGATCAACAGCTACCTATCCGAGAGGATTTGACATATGTGGAGGAGCTGGTACAGATTCTCGATCGGCGTGAGCAGGAGTTGAGGCACCGTGTTATACCGTTGGTGAAGGTCTTGTGGCAGAATCACTCGGTTGAGGAGGCCACTTGGGAGACTGAGCAGCGTATGCTGGAGCAGTATCCTCATCTGCTCACCTGACAGGTACATAAATTTCGAGGTCAAAATTTTTTTAAGGGGGGTAGATTTGTGACGACCCGAAACAGAATCAGTATAGTAATCGGCTTAATCCACGAGTTAGTGAATAATCGCAGTTTTCCAAAAATGAATTGAATTGGCGGTTTTGATCACAACTTAATTACCGGGCGAGAATTTGAGTTAAGTCTCTGCTCGAGAGTTGTTGTATGCGTGATTTCGAGTTTGTGGGCAGTTCCGGATGATTATCTCGACGATCGAGGAATATGTTATGAATATTTGAAATCGCGGAATTTCGTCGTGTTTATCCGTTCCTATTTGAGTTCTCCGAAACGTGGATGTGATCCGTTTTGGACCGTGGATCATTCCGAGCCGCGAGTATAAATATCGGAAATAGTTGAAAAATTGTCGAAAACACTGTTTGGGAAGTTTGACCGGCGTTGACCGTGTGTTGACCGTTGACTTTTGGGTTGGCCGGAGCTCCATCGCGGGTAACGTGTTGCCGCCGACGGGTTTCGCGATTCCGGCCACTTCCGGCCTTGAAACTGGTATGAATAGCTAGCGGTGGTCCGCGACGGTGCTTCTGTGAGGTCCGAATTTTTAAAGATTTTTATGTGTTTCCGACTCGTTTTCGCGCTCCGAGCGCAGTCGTGAGGTTTTCGAGATGATTTGGGTGCCGGATTTTTAGTCGAGGGTTTATGCGGAGAATTTTGGGAATTTCGTTGATTATTTTTTACCGAGTTATATGTTTCCGGGAACGGTTGGTTTCCGAGGTGTGGTATAGTGTGATGAACTATGATTTTGAGCAGTTATATTTTGTGATTATTCAAGGGATTGAGATCGTACGTTGGGCGAGGGATCTTCCGTCGGATCACGTGATTAGCGCGAGTACGCGCTGAGCTCACCTGTGAATGGACTTTTCTATTTTCACTGTCGTATAAGTTCGTGATTTCCGTATTTATTTATATACGATATTGAGATTATTTATTGCTTTTGGAGGTATTGTTTTATATTTTATATGGTGATGGCATTTATTTAGCATCGATGCATTGGCTACTCGGCTGATCACCGGTTGTCAGACCCAGGGTTGAGAGATTCCCCTGGGTAGGGTTGAGAGATTCCTCTGATATGCCGCTAGGCTTGAGAGATTTGCCTAGCCTGTATCGTCGGGCTTGAGAGATTCACCTGACCGTCGGGCTTGAGAGATTCGCCTGACCGTCGGGCTTGAGAGATTCGCCTGGCACCTCCATTTATTTCCGAACTTTCTTTGCATTGATTTTATGATATATGTAATTGGTGAAAGGCATATGTTTATTTTCGTCCACTGACTCTAACGATTTTATTGCCTTTACCCTGAGATTTTCGGTTTTCATGCCCAGTTTGCAGTTCAGATTCTGGTGTCTCACGTCGCGGTTGGAGGCTTAGCGTTCGAGCTACCTTTCTTTTCCAGTAGGTTTCCTGTTTTGCCTACTGTTGTATATTTTTGTATATATATACTAGAGGTCGCTTTGATACACTACTGATATGTTATTGTATGTTTTTCTCCGGATTTCTGTAAAGTACAGTTTTGATTACTGCTTTACTTTATTGGTATGATATTGAGAAATCCGGATGGGATTGGTGCCCACGGTTTGGCTTTTATGGGATAGGATAAAGTATGTTTTACGGGTGCAGGTTAATGGCAATTCCGCGTTGGTAACGAAACTCTGCCGAAATTTTTGTGGTTTTTGCAAGTTCGTGTTTTTAGAAGGGGTTTGATTCCGGTTTAGGAAACTAAATTGGGGTTAGGTCCTTTCACTTATATTTTACTCGTCGTGGATTATGTTTCGAAATGGGTGGAAGCAAAAGCCACCCGTACTAATGATTCACGAGTTGTTGCAGATTTCCTTAAGGCTAATATTTTCACAAGATTTGGGATGCCACGCGTTCTAATCAGCGATGGAGGGAGTCATTTTTGCAACAAAACGGTGGAGGAATTATTGAGGAAATATGGCATCACTCACAAGGTATCTACACCGTACCATCCTCAAACAAATGGAATGGCTGAGGTGTCCAACCGTGAGATCAAGAAGATTTTGGAGAGCACCATTAAGACGAACCGGAAAGATTGGAGCCAATGTCTAGATGATGCATTATGGATGTACCGAACTGCCTACAAAACTCTTAGTGGAATGTCACCTTATCGATTAGCTTATAGGAAAACATGTCATCTTTCGGTGGAGCTAGAACACAAGGCATAGTGGGCAGTCAAGAAGTTCAATATGGATCGAGATGAGGCTGATTTGCCTCAAAAACTACAACTTTGTGAACTCGAGGAGATCAGGAATGATGCATACGATAATGCTTGGATCTACAAAGAGAAAATGAAGGCCTTTCATGATCCGTAGGAAGGAGTTCCTCATTGGCCAAGAAGTCCTCCTCTTTAACTCTCGACTTAAAGTTTTTTCGAGCAAGCTACGCTTTAGATGGATTGGACATTTTATTGTTACCGAAATATTTCTCCATGGAGCTGTCATGATCTCTTAGTCCAATAACCGGCAATGAATTCAAAGTTAACGGCCACCGTTTGAAGCCCTATCATTCTTCCCTCAAGGAGGCACTTGTGGAAGAAGAATCATTGTTGGAACCAGTCATCTCAAACACATGAAAAGCATCGCGTCTAGGCTGTAAGACGTTAAAAAACAAGCGCTTGTTGGGAGGCAACCAAATGGAGGAGTTTACAGCTCAGATTTGCATTCTCTTCCCTTACTCTTTTTAATTTCATTGCATTTCATTTTCTTAGTTAGATTTTTTGTAACTCCTAGTCTCATTACATGATTCTATGCTTTACTTTAGTACATTGAGGACAATGTAGAGTTTAAGTGTGGGGGAGGGGTTTACAACTTTATTTGAGTCATAAAATCATAAAAATCGGGTGGACAATAGAGCTTTCCAGCGAATGATGCCCTAAAAAAAATCTTTAGTGTTTTCTTGTTTTAATTAGTGTAGTAGATAAACAGTTGTCTTTTAGTAAGAATCCTTGTGATTTGGTGTCTAGAAGGGGACGGTTTCTAAGACGGGTTTTGGATGTGAGAAAAGACAAGCTCGAAAATCACTCCTACCTCTCTTGGTCTCTCTCACCAACTGGCCATTTTACTAAGGTTGCCTAAAGAAGATGAGGATTAAATCTACGCTTGTTTGAGTGTCTTGAGTCTTTTTTTGTTTAATTTAGTGTTTTAAAGAGTCTTTAGGATACCCTTAGTTAGTCTATGATGAAAATGGACCGAAAAGAATATATATGGCATTGAATAATCACTTAAACAATTTCTTGTGCTAATTGAGATATTTTGATTGTCATAACATGTAGTAGATATGGTTTGCATAAACATGGATCATATAAAACTTAAGGTGAGATTTTGAGCGTACATTATTTCTTTTATGAGTGAATTTCCCGCATTATGTCTCAGAAATAATACATGCCTCATCTAATTGCTTGCCATAGATTTCAATGAACTAGAGATTACAAGCACTTACTCATGTAGGTTTGTAAAGCTTTTAAGTTGATATATGCTACGATTTTGGAGATAATTAAAGGCATTTAGGTTTTCTACCACTTAACCAAAAAGCCATGTGTCCTTTATGTGCGCACGAGTGGCGACACCCTTAGAGTACACCTTTGTGCCTACGTTTAGCATTTTCTTTCATTTACCACATATATATCTAAACACTTAGCCTAGTGTAGAGTTTCGAACCCTTGTTCTCAAGACTTGGTGAAAAGATTTCTAAGCTAGCACAAAGAAGTGGCGAAAAGATGATGAAAGAATACAAAGGAAGGGAAGACTTGTCCAAAAGTTTGAAAAAAAGTATGATTGCCAAAAATGCAAAAGAAAGAAAAAAAAAATTCGAGAGCAAGAAAAAGAAAAAAGTATATAACGTCTCCGGCAAAGTGTTCTAAGTATGAAAAGTTGGACAAGTGAAGTTTGAAGTGAGGATAGACCCAAAAAGAAGAAATTTGGCCTTGTTTTCAACGTTTGAGCACAAATTGATGAAGTGTTGACTAAGTCTTTTGAAATTTTTTCCATCACATATCTAAATTTTCAAATGTGTTAGTCTCAGCCTTTATAAAGACCTTTATGATCCTTAAGATGAGTAGCCTTCGATTGGTTGAGTAAAGTGTATGAGTAAGCATATGGTTTAGGTTCATTTGTGCAAGTAATTCATTGTATTCATGAGGTTTTCAATTGAATTCATATATATATCTTGAGTAAACCCTTCTTTTCATGGGTGAAAAATATGATGAGTGCATCCATGTGAGTTTGATTTAAACTTGTTCGAAACATACACGGCTTTAACTTCACCATTGTTTTCTTCCAAGTCTTACTTGTTCATCACATGATCAGATCTCTATTACCCCTCGAAATTATTGAGTTTTTAACTCGAAATTCTTGTGATTTGATTGCCATACACTTAAAGAAACTTCTGAGACAATTTCAGCTAATGGCTTAGGACTGTTTGTAATATTTTAAAGTTTTCGAGTCTTTGGAATTTTTCCAACATAGAGCTTAGCTCCAACATTTGGTTTGTGTGTTTTCTTATTTCTACTCTTTCTTTTATTTAATTTTTGCTAGGGACTAGCAAAGTCTGATTGTGGGGAAATTTGATCTACGTATTTTATGCTTGATTCTTAACGTCTTTCTCTTTACATTTAGCTTTGTTTTGACCTTAGTATTCTCTATTCTAACTTACTTTGTTATTTTTAGGTAATAAATAAAGGAGATGAATTAAGGAGGTTAAAATAGAGCGGAAATGCAAAAAAATGAAGAATCCTATTTCGACTAGGAATCCTTATTGAAGAAGGATTTGTCACGGGCTTGCTTATATATTGAAAATGTCGACCCTAATGCTGAATGGGAGCCCAAATTACTCAAGAAAAGACCAAGAGCATGTCCAAAGAAGTCCAAAGAAAGAAGATGGATTAAAATGAATTATCAGAAAATCGGCCTTTGTATATTAGCCAACTTCGAAAGACCACTGTGAACATATCCGGATGAATCTAGATGTGATAAGTATACGTTTGGTAATATATAGAAGTCTAATTTCCAATGCAACTAGAATCACACGATTTGAAGTCCTATAATGAGAGAAATGCATGTTTTTGTGGGCAAGGGTAATGTTACTCGGGTGGAGTAATTAGAGTCCTAGAAGTAGTCGAACTCAGTTTTTCTTAGGCCAGAACAAAGGTATCACACATTATAGAAGCCAAACCTCTGCCTCAAACACATTTCCTCTGATACTTAGCAAATTCTTCCTCCAAGGCCGAGCATCCACCTCCGCCATGAATCAAGTGTAATCGGTGCCCTTCGTCTTGCATTTGAAAATAACCACCTTGCATTTGCAGTGCTCTTCATGGAACAAAAAGTGTAACCATGAGCTTTTCTACTTCATGTCTTCCTTGTAATAGATTTTGTTTAAGTATGATTGTAATAAAGTTTGACAAAAGGTTTTATGTTTTAGATTTGATTTATTATCTTCCATGTGTTCTTTGTTTTTAACTTTTAATTCGTATGCATGCTTATGTGCTTAAAGCTTCTTAACACGTAGGTGATACGCTCTTCATTCCTCTCTTGCATATTTTGTATGATCTTTAGATGATTAAGTTGTTGCGCTCTTTGCTTACAATTTAAAAGCATGTCTATGTATTTTAGGCTGAAGATTAAGAATTTCGTTGACACTAAATAAATATGAGCATGAATTGGCTAGGTGGATATAATGTGTCGATCACTTGTTAATATATTAGTTAGTGCTTATTTTCAGTCTAGTAAGCTTGTTTAGGATTTTATGTTCTTTAATTGTTTCTACTTGTCTATGAGTTAAGCATGTTAGAATTTAGGGTTCTAAATCTTTTTGCTGGCCATTATTTGTTTATTTTTGTAGATTATAAAATTCAAATTATAAAACCCCCCTAAATCTTAGCATAGTCATGCATGCACCCTCATTCCCCGGTTAAGAACGATACCCTATTTACCAATGCTACATCTAAAACAAAGGATTTTAATTATTGTGTCTTTTCATACGTCCGTACGCTGAGTGGAGTGACGGGTTTGTCCCAATCAACTCCCAGATTTAGTCATTTTCGGAATTCCTTTCGTATTGTTGCTTAATGAGGTTAGCTCTACTTGGGGTTACCACGTGGTGTACGAACATTATAATACACTGGTGTTAATTCTTTCTGACCTGGCTATCGATGTACGTAAAAATCACATTAGTCTTTACTGGTTTTGAGCTGGAATGTTTCTCATTTTCATGAGATGTTGTCGAAATTGGCATCTTGACCCACACCAAAATTTTCTTTTGGGCTTCTTATTTTTCTATTCTTCCTTTATTCTCCCCCACCTTATTTTTAAATGTGTTTTTGGATTTAAGTCGTTGTGAGAGAGTAAAACTAGGAGGCTTGTAGAATTTAGCATCTGAATAATTCACTTCTTTACCTTTAAATGAATCTATGTCTGCCAAAACTTTTTTCATCTTCCCGTCTGCCATGAACTTGAAGCATTGATGCAAAGTGGAAGCCACTATTCCATATATATGGAGCCAATGCCGTCCTAACAAGATATTAAACGAAGTTGGAGTATCAACTACATGAAACAAAGCGTCGAAAAATAATTTTCCAATTTCCATTTGTAATGAAATAGTAGTAACAACCCGGCTCACTGTGTTGATTAAAGCCTTGGATTGCATGCTTAGACGGAGACAATTGCTTTTCACTCATTCCGATCATACGAAGTGTTTTGAGAGGTAAAAGATATACCGAGGACCCACAGTCAAGGAGGATTCTATTGAATGTTGTATTATCCATTAGTCCCATAACGTACAAGGGTCTATTATGATTTTCATGGCCAAGCATAAGGTCTTGTTCACTAAATATGATACACTCGATGCAACTAGCACAAACTCTTGGTGTAGTTATAGTGACTTCCGCCATTTCTTTTGTGTACATTTTTGGGCATGTCAACGATGTGGTAAGTGCTTCCCGCAATTCTCTCGACATCTGCAATGCTTCGAATATAGTTCACATGACCGAGATGCGTTTCAAGTGAGCTACGACATCATACTTGCATTTATGAAGTGTTGTCTTTCCTCCCTTTTTCGCTTTCTCAGGCTTTGTAGTAGAGGTGTTCGTTGTATTGTCAACTGTTTCACCTTTTGTAGACTGTTCTTTCAATTCCTTCATAGTTTTAGAAGGTATACTTATCTTCTGATCAACATTTGGAATGACCAATCCTAAGAGCAAAGTAAATTTTCCAACTTCACGTCTTTCCGAGTCTAAATCTTCGTTCTCTATTTCATAAACAGAATCTGTATCGCTTTCAGTGGTAACCATGCAACACTGCATCATCTCTCCTTTAATCATAATAGTTGTTGCAGTCTTGCGAGGGGATGACTCAACCTCTATCTCGTTGTTGTTAATCATCTATTGGACAATGTGTTTGAAGATATAACATTCTTTCAGAGTGTGACCGAGAAGTCAATGATATCTTGAAGACTTGGGATCTTTGGTTTTGTTAGCCTCTTCAAGGCACTTTGGCTCAGGTAACTTTATGGATTTTTGAGAAAGAAGTGCTCAAAAATGGAATTGACATCATCATGGTCAAATAAGTATTGGACTTGCTTTCTTTCTTTTAAAGTCATGCTTCGTGGGCACTCGTGTCTACCTCGAATGACATTATTGTTATCGTTCTTCTTCTCAATTTTTATAAACGTGGCCATGATCTCTCCTTTTTTTATAGTGGGCTTTTCTGTGGCATTCTTCCATTCACTTGACTATGACTTAGGTACTATAGTCTTTTCGCCATTTCGCGTTTTTGACACTAATGCATCAAATGATATGATTGTGGTTCTTCCTTTCTCATTTGGTTAAAAGCCCACTTCTCTTCCTTGACACGTGCAACACCTCATTTTCTCTTCTCCACTTCTTTCTTCTCAATTCTACCGCCCGCAACTCTCCTAATTTCATACTCCTCTGTGTACACACAAAACTCGCATTTCTTTTTCTTGACCTCTTTGGATTTGAATTGATAAAGTCCAAGGCCCAACACTTTTCTTTTTCTTTCTTCCTTTCTCATTTGGTTAAAAGCCCACTTCTCTTCCTTGACACGTGCAACACCTCATTTTCTCTTCTCCACTTCTTTCTTCTCAATTCTACCGCCCGCAACTCTCCTAATTTCATACTCTTCTCAATGGCTCGCATTCTTCCATTCACTTGACTATGGCTTAGGTACTATAGTCTTTTCGCCATTTCGCGTTTTTGACACTAATGCATCAAATGATATGATTGTGGTTCAATCGTACTAATGCGAGCCATTTGTCTCTCCACATTACATGCTTTCGACACCAATGCATCAAATGATTACGCCTCAGCTATGCCGATATGTGACGACCCAGACCAGAATCAGCAGTATGATCAGCTGTATATATGAGTGACTGCGTAGCCGCAGATTGACGACAGGGTTTGAACCGCCAGGGATTGTTAACGACTAAAGTATGGGCCGAGAATTGGAGCTGGGTCTCTTCTCGAGAGTCGTTGTACGTGTGATTTTGAGTTCGTGGGAGGTTCCAGATCGTTATTTGGACGACCGAGGAATTAGTTATGAATATTTGAAGTTCGGATTTAAATGGTGGGCTACTTAACGACTAAATTACCGGATGAGAATTTGGTTTCGGCTTCTTCACGAAAGTTGTTTAGAATTTAATTTCAAGTCCGTGGGAACTTCCGGAGCATGATTTTGAGCTACGATGATTTAGTTGTGATTATTTCCGTTTGTTGATTATTTAGTCGATTTAATGTGTGTTGCTTTGAAGGGTTGACTTTTTATCCGTTTGGCCGATAGGTTTGACTTTGGGTGATTATTGAAGAGTACGTTGAGACGAGTTTGTGGTCGCGAGAATTATCGGAATCGGATATACGACGAGAAAGTTACGCGCGTTTGAAGTTCGTCGAAATGGATAATTATGAGTTTCCATTTTGGGAAAGTATTTATTGAGGTATAAATAGTGGACTTGCCCCTTTGGGAAAGTCAAAGCTGATTAATTACCTTGACTTGGTGAGTTGACCGAGTCAACTCGGCCATGGGGAAAATCGCGACGGTGGTGTACGGTGGCGACGGCGAGTTGCCTATCGGCCGTCTCCGGCCACGGGGGAGGTGGCAGTCGGTGCGCCTCGGCCTCCCGAGTCCTTCTCCGACCTCCTTCCACGGCGTAGCTCGCCGGAGGAGCTTAGTTTTCCGGCAAGAAGTTTGATGAAACTTTGTGATTTCGGGTTCCTCAAATTCGGCCGAATTGAACTTCAAGAGGTATTGGGTTTTGTTGCCATCTTCAATGTGATTCTAACCATATAAACACGGTGTTCTAATTCGATTTGAGCATGGAGAATTTTGGGATTGAAATTTGTGTGAACATTCGGTTTTTCATGAAATTGACATGGTTAGAGTGAGAATTGGCCTTCGGTGCAGTTATGGAAGTTGCTCAGTGGGTGATTTTGCATGGAATAGGGGTTGCTCCGCCGTGAATTCTTCCGGTCAACAGTGGCGCCGCCGTGGACGGCGGTCAACGGTCAACGGTTTGACTTTTTGACTTTCGACAAGTCGCATGTCATTTGACTCGAAATCGCGCTCTGATCGCAGTGGGGAGGTTCGTTTTTCGAGTTGAGCGTCCAAACGTAAAGTGAGGTATTGAGGTGGTATATACGGATTTTCGACGATTCGTCGACTTTGGATTATGTGTTTCCGAGAACGGTGGTTTCTCGTGATTTGATTTGTATTGTCGAGTTACGATTTTGAGATATGGTTATTGTGATTATTCAGGGGTTCGTGATCGTTGTTTTTGCGAGGACATTCCGCCGGATCACGGGTTAACGCGTATCGCGTTACGCCAGTCTGTGAGTGGACATTTCTTTTCACGGATTATTTGCGAGTCTTGATATACGTTTTATGAACTTGAGCATGCATATGAGATTTCGGATTACATGAGCATATGTTTTACGATTATACGATTATACTTATACGGATATACGTATACGAGTATACATATACTTATATGCTGTTTCATGCATTTGCATCGAAATGTTTATGATTTGGTTTACACAGAGTACAGTCGTGGTTACGTTGTTGTATCGATACACTTGCCTCTCGGCTGATCCCCGATGGTGGGCTTTACTCCAGGGGAGGCTGTGACTCCTGACCCGAGGTCTTTACCGGGGGGAGGCAGACCTTTGACCTGCAGCCATTTCCGGCTAGAATCGCGTGGAAGTCAGGGACTCCGTGGTTCTGACTGTATTAGCACGGGTGTGCCCACGAGTGACCCCGTGGGATTTTATGCATGCTCTGTATACGTGAGGAGTTAAAGTCTCCCTCGTGTACTCGGACGCATGAGGAGTTACAGTCTCCCTCGTGTACCATTTGATTATTTATACTTTTGACTCGCATATGTTTTTAATATATATATTACTTGATGAAAGACATTTATTTTCGTCCACTCACTCTAACGTGTTTATTGTCTTTCCCCTGGGCTTTTCGGTTTCCGTACCCAGTTTGCAGTTCAGGCTCTGGTGTCGCACGTCGTGGTCGGAGGCATAGTACTCGAGCTGCCTTGATTATTCCAGTAGGTTTATTGTTCTACCTACTGTGGTATACGTATATGTTTATGTGTTAGAGGTCGCTCTGAGTTTTCTGTTGAATATGATTATACGATTTTACTCCGGATTTCAGTAAAGTATATATTGTATGTATTGTTTACTTTACTGTTGATATATTGAGAAATCCGGATGGGATTGGTGCCCCACGGTTTGCTTTTTGTGGCATAGGATGAAATGTATTTTTCCGCGTGCAGGTAATGGTAATTCCACGCTAGTAACGAAACTCTGCCCAAATTTCAAAAAGTTTTTGTTGGTTCATGTTTTCGAAGGGGTTCGATTCCGGTTTAGGGTGCTAAATCGGGGTTGGGTCCTTTCAGTTTGGTATCAGAGCATTAGGTTATAGGTTCTGTAGACTTCTGTAGTCGTGCTTACTAAGGATATTTGAGAATGTACAGCATGTCTGGAATGGTGACCCGACCGGCCGGCGGATAATCATCAAATTCCGGGTGTTGTATGCTTTCAAATATTTAAAGTTCCATGATTACGTTCCACTTGTTATGAACGATATTGTATTCTTTAGGATGCCTCCTGACGTGCTTTCTGTGTCATTTCGGTTGTGGATCCTGTTGAGGATCAATCGACTCGTGATTTGCCAGAGAACAGTGGATTTGGATGAGTTTTCAGAGTTCAGAGATATGTGTGGCACGGTTTTCCTGGGGATGTGTATTTGAGCATCTATATGTTGCCTTAGTGCTGAGATTTGTGGCAGTGATGTTTGCCTGAGTCAGATTGTTGTGTTTGGTGGGCTGAAATTGTGTGAGTTTCGGTTGCGACTCCACGGCCTACATTCAGAGTGTTGTGTATACGGTAATGGTTTATCAGGCTATCCAGTAATTGACTGAGGGGTGTTTACCCACCTGAGGCAGAGATGCATTGTCCACATGTTTGTTTCCGTTTGCACGAGTTATGTGGCTTCAGAGGAAGCAGTGTATGAGGTTCGAGATGAGTTTGAACCTAAGCATCAGAGAGAGTCTGAATGATATGCCTCGAGATATCCGTGTGGAGCTTAGTGTGTTGCACTCAGTGGCGAGGCTATTGTGAGGGGAAGATGTACACGGTTTTCGATGTGATGGTTTGAGAGAAGTGGATTCAGTAGAGATATTGTGATAAGTTTGAGTTCCGACACTTCGGGATCAGTGACGTCATCAGACTGTAGTCTTTCAATTATGTTGAGGATCCTCTGCTGAATCCGTTTGACGATGGCGGAGATCGCAGAGTAGCGGACTTGTTCCTGCGGTATGAGTTTGGGTGATCGTTAGTGGTCCTTTCACGCAGCAGGTGTTGCAGTGACTTGTGTTCGAGGAGTACTTTCAGTTGTTGTTTCGGTGGCCAGGAGGGTCACGTTACGAGGGAACGCTCTTAGCCAGCTGTGTTAGCAGTTCGGTAGCTCAGAGTTTACGAGGAGATCCTCATGTTGTTCCTGCAGTCTGATCAATGTATCCTTTTGATGAGTTATACAGCAAGTCGCAATTGACGTGGGCGACTAGTTGGACATGTTGGAGTTCGTGCTATGACCTTGTTGAGGACAGACTTTTCTCCGAGGATTACAGTTGTTTGATATCCATGGCTATTGTACCTGCATCTCCACTTCCGAGGTCTTGGAGAGTGTTGCATCCATCCGGAGGTTGTGAGATCCTTGTTGGAGGTTTTGGGTTAGTCGTGGATTTGTTATAGCTAGATATTGTGGTTTTGGTGTGCTTGTGAGTATGGACTTACTGTCGACGCATTTGGCGATGTTCGAGAGCCTCGAGGAGGAGGTTATGTTCGACGACCAGATTTCCTGAGATGCTGTTTCTTGGTGATGGTCGAGCGGATGATGGAGACGAGTTGTGTTGCCTGCTTAGCCCATGTTGTGGATACTACGGTTGCTGTGCCCGATACTGGTGACATTGTGGTGGATCCTGAGTTTTTCAGGTGTATTCCGGAGGAGTTATCAGGTATTCCTCCAGTTCGGGAGACTGACTACACTATCGAGCTTGTACCAGACGCTGGACTCATTTTACCGACGTCTTGTCGTTCGGAGCCAGCGGAGCTGATAGAGCTATTGTTTCGACTCCAAGAGTTGCTGGAGGAGGTTTCAGGAGACTACGTGCGACCTCGCGTATTTGCGTGGTGTGCTCTTGCACTGTTTATACAGATGTTGGATGATTTGATGAGGTGGTGCATTGACTACCGGAAGCTCGATTTGCTTCAAAGGAGTGCGAGTATCCTCCGCTTCGGATTGACAATTGGTTGATCAGCTCGCGAGAGCTACAGTCTTGTCGAGGATTGATTTCGGATCTGGATACCATCAGTTGTGGATCTATGAGTCAGATGTAGCTATGTTAGATTTCGGATCTCGGTGCGGACATCAGGAGTTTTGGTCACGCCATTGGTTGACCAGTGCCCCGTAGATCTGGAGGACTTGATGGATCAGGTGTTCAGACAGTTTCTGGACGAGTTTGCGGTTATGTTAGTTGGCAACGTCCTGATTCACTCCAGGAGTGTGGGCCAGTACTTGAGTTGAATGTGAGCGGTTTCGCGGATTTTGCGAGACGACCAGGTGTTTGCGAAGTTTTGTCAGTGTGAGAGTTGGCTGATTTGCATGAAGATTTTGGGTTGTGTGATGCTATTCGAGGGAGTTGGCGTGGATCCTGACCAGTTAGAAGCCGTGTTGATTTGAGGTTGCCCTACCATTGTATCAGAGATTGGAGGTCTCTTGGGTTTGGCAGGCTATTACTGATGGCTTGTGCAGAATTTTCCCGGATTGCCACTCTATTTTCCAAATTGACGAAGAAGGTGTCAAGTTCGAGTAGTTCGATGCACGCGAGGAGAGTTACTTTCTCCTGCAGGATGGTTGACCGTTGCTTCGATTTTGATCTTACCTGACGATCGTGGCAAGTTCGTGGGTTACGGCGATGCATCGAGGTTTGGAATTTTGTTGTATTTTGATACTGTGTAGCAGAGCGGTGGCTCATGGTTCCAGGCAGTGGAACTTTGTATAGCTACGTATCCTATGTATGATTTGGGTGTAGCTGTCCTTGTGTTAGCACTAGAGAGATGGAGATACTACTTCTATGGCGTGCAGCGTGGTATAGGATGTATACCAACCATTGAGTTTCATCCACTTGCATTTTCGGCCAGATTTGAGCTTGAGGCAGTGTCGATGGATGGAATCGACTGACGACTATGGCTGCACCTTTGAGCTTGTTCGAGAAAGGTTAGAGGTTGTACTTTGACCATCCGTTTGGGATGATGTTGTTGTTGATGCATTCAGTCGAGAGTCGGGAGTTTCAGTGTTTCCTTGTGTCCTTGTGGCTCGAGTTTCCGTGTTGGCCGAGTTGCGAGCTATGAGAGCTGTGTTCGAGTGAGATGATGTTGAAGCTCATTGTTTTGCGCGCGGTTGGCGCTAGTGATGTGGAGATGTATCAGATACTCCGAGTTGTCTACTCGTGACGCAACCTGTAGAAGAATGTAATGGCTTGTTTATGCAGATGCCACATTTGTCGACTGGCGATGGCTAGGAGGCAGAGACTTGCCGAGAAGTATCAGCCATTAGAGATTTCCGGTTGGACGTGGCATTTGTTGCTGTGATCTTGTATGTGTATGGTTGTATGCATTTCGGTTTGGGATACCAGTTGTCAGGCCTTTGTGGACCATTTGACGAACTCAGTACAGTTCCTTGTACTTTTCGGAGATGATTTCAGTGGTAGGCTGGCATAGCTGTGTTTGGTAAAGATTGTTCATTTCATGGTGTACCTGTGTCCCAGTGTGCTGGTCGAGGCAATCAGCTACGATAGAATGTTGGCTAGCTTTGCAGTGAGCTTTTGGGACCAGATCACGAGTTGGTACCAGTTCTTATCCTCAGATTGGTGAGCGATCTTTGAGGACTATTCAGACCTTGGAGGACATCTTGTGGACTTCGGTATTGCAGTTCCGGAGGATTCGGGACCAGCAGTTTTTGCTGTTCGAGATTGCATGCGGTACCAGTTTGTGGACCACTATGGTGTTGATATTGCTTGATGTCGTTTTGAGGACGACGTTGTACTCCATAGTGTTGGAGCGAGTTTGATTCGGTTGAGTTTGAGTTGATGTTTGATTCTGATTTTGTGGAATGTGCTATTACAGACTGTCAGATTAGCGGAAATGGGTTGATAATTGCCCGAGTCCGATGTTTGAGCTATGTTGATATGAATGTGTGAGATATATTGATGTGTGTAGACTGAGTTATGATTTGCCATGATGTTTTGATCCGTTTGTGGTCATAGGCGAGTTTGTGTTATGCCGTATGGTTCGGCATCGCCTATAGTGTTGGCTTTTATGTGTGTTGTGTTCCTTGAGGCGGAACTGTGTTTCAGGTTGGTTTTGCATTGTGTACCCTGTCTGTTCCTTATGTGGGAACACTTGGCTATTGTTTGGAGCCAGTTCGGATTTGTGATTTGAGGGTACAGGGATTCCAGCACGGAATTATCTCCTATTGTGGAGTTTGTGATCAGAGTTGAGCAGTATGCAAAGGCAGTGCTCCTACTTGTAGTCGGCAGACTCGGAAATTTCGAGGTCGAAATTTTTCTAAGGGGGGTGGATTTGTGACGACCCAGACCAGAATCAGCAGTATGATCAGCTGTATATATGAGTGACTGCGTAGCCGCAGATTGACGACAGGGTTTGAACCGCCAGGAATTGTTAACGACTAAAGTATGGGCCGAGAATTGGAGCTGGGCCTCTTCTCGAGAGTCGTTGTACGTGTGATTTTGAGTTCGTGGGAGGTTCCAGATCGTTATTTGGACGACCGAGGAATTAGTTATGAATATTTGAAGTTCGGATTTAAATGGTGGGCTACTTAACGACTAAATTACCAGATGAGAATTTGGTTTCGGCTTCTTCACGGAAGTTGTTTAGAATTTAATTTCAAGTCCGTGGGAACTTCCGGAGCATGATTTTGAGCTACGATGATTTAGTTGTGATTATTTCCGTTTGTTGATTATTTAGTCGATTTAATGTGTGTTGCTTTGAAGGGTTGACTTTTTATCCGTTTGGCCGATATGTTTGACTTTGGGTGATTATTAAAGAGTACGTTGAGACAAGTTTGTGGCCGCGAGAATTATCGGAATCGGATATACGACGAGAAAGTTACGCGCGTTTGAAGTTCGTCGAAATGGATAATTATGAGTTTCCATTTTGGGAAAGTATTTATTGAGGTATAAATAGTGGACTTGCCCCTTTGGGAAAGTCAAAGCTGATTAATTACCTTGACTTGGTGAGTTGACCGAGTCAACTCGGCCATGGGGGAAAATCGCGACGGTGGTGTACGGTGGCGACGGCGAGTTGCCTATCGGCCGTCTCCGGCCACGGGGGAGGTGGCAGTCGGTGCGCCTCGGCCTCCCGAGTCCTTCTCCGACCTCCTTCCACGGCGTAGCTCGCTGGAGGAGCTCAGTTTTCCGGCAAGAAGTTTGATGAAACTTTGTGATTTCGGGTTCCTCAAATTCGGCCGAATTGAACTTCAAGAGGTATTGAGTTTTGTAGCCCTCTTCAATGTGATTCTAACCATATAAACATGGTGTTCTAATTCGATTTGAGTATGGAGAATTTTGGGATTGAAATTTGTGTGAACATTCGGTTTTTCATGAAATTGACATGGTTAGAGTGAGAATTGGCCTTCGGTGCAGTTATGGAAGTTGCTCAGTGGGTGATTTTGCATGGAATAGGGGTTGCTCCTCCGTGAATTCTTCCGGTCAACAGTGGCGCCGCCGTGGACGGCGGTCAACGGCGGTCAACGGTCAACGGTTTGACTTTTTGACTTTCGACAAGTCGCATGTCATTTGACTCGAAATCGCGCTCCGATCGCAGTGGGGATGTTCGTTTTTCGAGTTGAGCGTCCGAACGTAAAGCGAGGTATTGAGGTGTTATATACGGATTTTCGACGATTCGTCGACTTTGGATTATGTGTTTCCGAGAACGGTGGTTTCTCGTGATTTGATTTGTATTGTCGAGTTACGATTTTGAGATATGGTTATTGTGATTATTCAGGGGTTCGTGATCGTTGTTTTGGCGAGGACATTCTGCCGGATCACGGGTTAACGCGTATCGCGTTACACCAGTCTGTGAGTGGACATTTCTTTTCACGGATTATTTGCGAGTCTTGATATACGTTTTATGAACTTGAGCATGCATATGAGATTTCGGATTACATGAGCATATGTTTTACGATTATACGATTATACTTATACGGATATACGTATACGAGTATACATATACTTATATGCTGTTTCATGCATTTGCATCGAAATGTTTATGATTTGGTTTACACAGAGTACAGTCGTGGTTACGTTGTTGTATCGATACACTTGCCTCTCGGCTGATCCCCGATGGTAGGCTTTACTCCAGGGGAGGTTGTGACTCCTGACCCGAGGTCTTTACCGGGAGGAGGCAGACCTTTGACCTGCGGCCATTTCCGGGTAGAATCACGTGGAAGTCAGGGACTCCGTGGTTCTGACTGTACTAGGACGGGTGTGTCCACGAGTGACCCCGTGGGATTTTATGCATGCTACGTATACGTGAGGAGTTAGAGTCTCCCTCGTGTACTCGGACGCGTGAGGAGTTAGAGTCTCCCTCGTGTACCATTTGATTATTTATACTTTCGACTCGCATATGTTTTTAATATATATACTAGCCTTCCTGCACGCGCATATGCGCGTGCGAAAGGCGTCGCGCTCGCGCGTGCGGCTTATCGGTGGCATACTGAAGAGCGTGCAATTATATAGATGCGGTTTGTTAGGGAGAAAGAAGATAAATACGTTGAGTATAGCGACAATTTAGTAGAACCGAGAATTTTGAGCGGTTGACTTTAGGAGACAATGCGATGACTGAAGGCAATACTTCAAGTAAGTTATTCAGATTGACATGAGAAGCTGTCATACTTGTAGATTCTAGTGCAATGAACATGCATATGAGTCATGATAGATACAGCATTCCTAAAGACTATACATAACATGTTTGCGTACGACACCACTGGCTTTTGCAGCTCCAGTGAACACGCATCAACATAATGGTCACCTATCTTGAAACAATTTTCACAATGTTTGAGCGAGTATTGTTCATAATATTCATCATATTCCGAGTGACCAAATGCACCACGAGTATGCTCATGCCACCAATCACATTGTGGCGTTTCAAAATATGGTGCTGCATCAAATACTTTAGCCAAAGCTCTGTTTATAGCTGAAGCAAAAGCGTAGACAACTGAAGAAGAAGAAACAAAAGCTTGTTTAGTGAAGAGAAACAAAAGTTATCAGGTGTGTTATGTAGAAACGTTGTAAAATACTACATTATCTAGCTCTGTAATTCGTGTATATAGATCGAGCTTGTTTTTTCCTTTTTGGTATATAGAAATCTTATTTCATATCAGAAAAATGACTTTCTAATTTTGAAATGCATTATGGTTTAATTATGAAGCTAGTATAAGCATTCTACAAAACTATATCAAAGAAGCAAAAGACATTTATTCTAGAAGAAGATTTTGGTGTTATGTTGTACAGAATTCACACAATAAAGACCTACCTTGTGGAAAAATCAGTGAGGAATTTACATTTTGCAAGTGAGATTGTTATCACTCTTGTTGTAACTCTCCAGGAAACTTTTGCTTTTGTCTTTCCAATGCCATAGTTTCAAAATTAAATATCAATAAATACATCACAATAGTCTAAGAAGGCCTTATTTACATGGCTCAGATCAATTACATCTGTTCATGCGCTACAACATTTATTAACTTTGAAGTTTGAACTTGCTCTTTAGCTCGGAATATGGAAACTCTAAATTTACATTCACCTATCAACTCGAACACACATACATCATGTACTTCTAGATGATTGTCCTTCTTGAATGCCTTCCAACCAGCACCTTGAATTCTTGCTTGTCTCCACCGAGAACTGCCTCTGCCTCTGCTGACTATGCACTGAGCCTTCCAGATTCTTTCACCTGAAGTCTCCAAGGTCAAGTTGCACGAAGTGCCTAGTGTACATAAATGTTCACAGGCAAAAGATGCACATATATTCTGCAAGAATGAGAACAGATGATATGGTCATCGAACATGTTGATCCTTGAAGGAGTCCATTGTGACAACTCTTCTCTGATTTAAACTGGAGTAGTTTGAAAAGCTTACCAGATAGCGAGACATGTATGTAGGTGTCATTTTGATCTTGACATATGGCTTCTCGGACTTGAAGCTGCTAGCTATGGAAAAATCATTTCGCTGTTCAGTTCTAGCTTTTGAAGCGATGGTGGTCACATCGTTGGCTTGTGACTTTCTCCTTTTCGGTCTCCCATCAGCTTCTGTTCAATTCCCATGTTTATTCAACAGATGTTATTCAGTCCACATCTCAAAAGGAAAAGTCCCACAAAAATCTCTAAATGTAAACTCATATTTGCTCGACCAAATTACACACATACCTCCTCCGGGAATAGAGTAATCACATTGCTTTCTCGAGTATCTGATAAGCTTAGTCACTAACACAATTTTTTTTTACTCCATTTTGCATAGTAGATGTCTCCTAGCTAAAAGCCCAAACACTATCACAGCTCATACAAATTAATATTTTAACAACTTTCAAATTACGAACATAACAATCATATTTAAGAACTCTGCTTGCTAACAGTGAAACCAATTACAACACCACAAAACTTAAACAAAATTATATCTTTAAACCGAAATCCATACTCTAGAAAAAGCAGAACACTTTTACGATTTGCTTTCTTGAGAAACCCAACACAGCATAATCGGAAACGATGACATGATATTCTATAAATGAAAAGGGGCTGATTTGGTTACCTGGTTCATAACATCTGGATTAGCTTCGAGAGGAAGCCATCTCTTGACGGACTGGGTTTCAGCAGCCATTGCGTTTTCTCTGGTTCGTCGATTCGATTTGATATTCTTTTTTCTGTTTCTCTGGTGCTTGAGTTTTGTTTGTTTTGGAGAATTCCAAAGTGTGATTCTTTTTGTTTTTGGGTGTGCTGCTTCCGCTGCTTTATATATAGGTTCTGGGCAAGTGGGCATCGACTTTCAGCGCATCCGCAACTCGCCTCTTCACCTCCTGACTTTGATCCGACGATCTCCTCCACAGCATCACCAAAACTCTGATTACATTTACTATCTCTGTCAACGCAATTTCAGTTAACAGAACTAATACACATGACATTTACTATCTCTACACATGTCGTTGATAATTGTAAACACATCTAACAATATGTATGTAACCAGTGGAAGCCAACTCGGGAACCAACATCTAACCATCAAACCAGCGGCACCGGGCACATACCTTGATTACCAGGAGCGGTACGCGATTACAACAAACAATCACCAGTCACAGCCGCAAGAGCTCTGCTCCACAATGACCTCAACATTCGCTACATTCACCATCTGCGACTTCCACTCCGCGGCGTTCACCTCCAAGAATGACCCACTGTTCCAATCAACTGTGGCATACACTTCAGCCTCTGCAGCGTTCACCTCGACATCCACAACATTCACTGCTTCGCGTGACCCATTCTGTGACGTTCACCCCTCCGTGACAACTTTCTACCCCGGAACCACCGCTCTGCAACCACATCCAGTAGCCTCGACTTCCCCGACGATGATCCCACGATGATCAATCAAACTTACCACATATCAGTTTCTCTGATAATTCCATATTTGCCCCAAGAATCTGTGACAGCTCCAACCTTACCTTTCTCCTTCTTCTCTTTCTTCTTCTCCTTCTTCCTCCTCCTCTTCTTCTTCTTCTTCTTCTTCTTCTTCTTCTTCTTCTTCTTCTTCTTCTTCTTCTTCTTCTTCTTCTTCTTCTTCTCCTCTTCTCTCTCTCTCCTCTTTCTCTTCTCTCTCCTCCTCCGTCTCTCTTCCTTCTGCTTCCTCCTCCTCCTCCTCCTCCTCTCCTTCCTCTTCCGCCTCGCTCCCGCTCCCGCTCTCGCTCACCGACTCCAACTCCGACTCCGAACCCGAACCCGACCACGACCCACTCTCTTCTGACTCCGAATCCGAATCCGACTCACTGCTACTGTATCTCCGCCGCGATTTCCTCTTCCGGGTCTTCGAGTGCCTCTCGTGGTCCGAATCGGAGCTGCTTTCCCGCGCTTTTCTTCTGGATTTGCTGCGCCTTCTGTCGTCGTCTTCGGAGTCGGAGTGATCTCTCGCTTTGCCGGATTTCCTATCGATTTCGTCGTCTTCTTCTTTGCTCGGTACAGCGCCGTTTCGATCTTTTCATAAAGAATTAAACTAAGTCTCTAGCTAGTGATCACCACTTGAGAATCTGGGAACGCCTTGTATCTATAAAAGAGTATTATTGAAGTTGTGGGGACGAAATCCACAACCGTCTTTGGTTTTTCTCCAAACGGACGAAATCCACAACCGGAGGGAAGTGAGTTGGGAAAGAAGAAACTGTAAGCAAGCGTAAAGTAGAAAGGAGATGAAACTGTCGAGTATATTGAAATTGTTTGACGGATTAGCATGAACAAGGACAAAATTTAGAATATTGAAAGTTCTACCTTCCTAACTGTCCTAAAGCCTTCTGCCTTAATTAATAGAGATTACTTGGTGAAAGACATTTATTTTCGTCCACTCACTCTAACGTGTTTATTGTCTTTCCCCTGGGCTTTTCGGTTTCCGTGCCCAGTTTGCAGTTCAGGCTCTGGTGTCGCACGTCGTGGTCGGAGGCATAGTACTCGAGCTGCCTTGATTCTTCCAGTATGTTTATTGTTCTACCTACTGTGGTATACGTATATGTTTATGTGTTAGAGGTCGCTCTGAGTTTTCTGTTGAATATGATTATACGATTTTACTCCGGATTTCAGTAAAGTATATATTGTATGTATTGTTTACTTTACTGTTGATATATTGAGAAATCCGGATGGGATTGGTGCCCCACGGTTTGCTTTTTGTGGTATAGGATGAAGTGTATTTTTCCGCATGCTAGTAATGGTAATTCCACGCTAGTAACGAAACTCTGCCCAAATTTCAAAAAGTTTTTGTTGGTTCATGTTTTCGAAGGGGTTCGATTCCGGTTTAGGGTGCTAAATCGGGGTTGGGTCCTTTCACGATATATGTTGCAAACTTTGGAATAAGGTTATTATAACACATTTGGACTGTTGATGGCTCTGACAGCTTCTCAGAACACTGGAGGCTCAGATTCTCCATCTTGTGATAAACTCGTTTGCACTTTCTCCTGCATTTTTTTGTGTATGCGAGATCCATGATTGAAATTTTCTTTTTAGAACTGACAAATTGTGAAAGAAATGCCTTTTGCATCTCATCCCAGATGATGATAGAGCCTGCTTCAATTTAAGTATACCAAGTGCATGCCTCTCCTCTGAGTGATTGAACGAATTGTCTCACTAACAAAGCATCTGGCTGTGAGGTTTCTCCACATGCTGAGATGAAGTGTGCTAGATGTTCTTGAGGAAAACCATTGATTTTGTCAAATTTTTCAAAAAGAGGTTTTTGATACCCCTTTGGAAAAGGTATAGCATCATAATTTGCAACATATGGTTTTTTGATACCCAATTACTGGAGTAACCATTAACGATTGGAAGATGCAGAACTATTCTACTATCATTGGTTTGACATCATCTGGAGTAAACAAATTGTTACCTGAGGTGTTGCCAGGCTGCTTCATGTATTCGTATGAGGTATCCTGCTTGTTGTTTCCCTTATCGTTGGATATAATAGCCGAGCACGACATTAGAGTAGCTATTTCAACTTCTTTTTCCACCAATTTTAATGTTGTCTCGACTTCCATTTTTGCACAAACTATTGCTTCGACCTCTTGTTTCCTACCAGTTTCGGCCTCAAATTGATCAAGCCTACTTAGTAACTCTTGCAATTGTTCTTCAAGACTTTGTTGATTAGTGACCATTACTTGTGCATCGTAGGTTTCTTGTGTTCCGATGGAATTACTATCAGTGTCTTCGAGGTTTTGCAAGTGATACATTAATGCTTGTGGTGCGTTTTGCTCTTGTGGTTCTTGAAGGTCAGATATCAAATCTTGTGACCAACCACCTTCTTGTACAATATGGCCTTCAACCAAAGGGTTATCATGCCAAGTAACATTGTCGTCTTTAGATACACTACCCATAGAAGATGCATTTTTTTATAAAGAGATTTCTTTGGCTTTAAGTCTAGTGATCGGGCCAGCATGGGAACTACCTTCTTTGGCGAGGGTCTTGTTGAGTTTTGGATCCTCTTGGTCTTCCTTGAGCTCTTGTTTGAGTATCTAGTGCCTTGACAATGTTAGCAACAATCTGGCTAGGCTCTTGGTTGACTGCACAACTTGAAGTTAAAACTGAGTCATTTCTCACTCCATCTTTTTGAGGTACTTGATCTTCCTCTTCGTCATCAGCAAAAGTCACCAACACATTCTCCACTTCTTATAAATAAACAGGAATTGTACCCACCATGAAGTAAAATAGTTCTTGAACCTTAGTGGTTCCTACAGGGCTGTTAATCTCTTCATAAATGACTTCAAGCCCTTTGCTAGTGACCATTCTCTTTCTTTGGGCTCTTGGAAGTCTCTTTCAATGATTTCTCAAATCATTTTTGGAGGGTGACTTGGCAGCATGTGTTTTTGATATTGTTTCCCCTAACTCCATATGAGGTCTTTCTTGAACTTTGAGCAAGACGGGTGTTTCTGATCACAAATAACTTTTGATAATTGCTGCATCGTTCATCATTGAAAGTTGATGGTAGTTTGTAAAATAACACAATTATGTGAGGTGCCATTTGCTGAATCCGTGTACACATAAAAAGCTCATTAGAAACTTCATGAAGGGAGATGAAAGGGAGAATGGCTCGCTCCCACCGGGTGTGCCAAGAACTATGTTGGATAAAAATTAAAAAAAAATATTTACTCAACATAATCTCACCCTATATCATTGAAGGAAATAGAGTTTTATTTTTTGAGTTCGAACCATTCAAGATAAAAAAGAATCTTTAATTACGACTCTTAAATATTTAAGAGAAAACATTTTGATTCCGAACATGAACTAAACAAATTTGAAAATGTGGAATTTTGGTATTTTTGTAACTGCACCCGAGGGATTTGACGGGATGCCTACATACCCCCAGAAAGGATTAAGTCACTCGTAGTTCAAACAAAAATTAGGTGTGGACTTTCGATGGATGAATGACCCATCCAAAGACTTGGAATTTGGCTTTTGGACTTGCAGTATACTTTTGTAGTCGTTTAGATCCGTTAGCCCTTTTGGTGGTGAAATTATTTCTGGTGATAATGGAATTTGGCTTTAAAAGTTTGGTTGCGTTCAGAGTTTTACGTCAAGACTGCCTACATACCCTTTGAACAGATCAAATCAATGTAGTTCAGGATTTTAGGAATATTGGGTCGGCTTGGCTTTTTGTGGTGCTATAGCTGTATGGCTAGAGATTCCCTTTTTAGGCACGCCGAATTTGAGTGGTGGAATTACGAATTCAGTTTGAAATTGTGGTTACATCTAGTAGGTCGCTAGATTACCTACGTACCCTTTTAAAAGGGATCAAACCATCGTAGTTCCTAAAATTTGTTTAGGCTTTGTGCCATGAGAACTTTTGATTACAAATATGAGTTACATTTCTCCTTTTGGAACTTGCAAATATTCACATGGAATTGGAAACTGTCGACAGACTTCATGATTGATTTGGGCTATGTAGTGCTTGGGCTCTATGTCGGAGGTTGATGTATTAATGACTTTATGCCATATTTGAGTGTAAAATCGGAACATGAGGAATGGCCGTAAAACTTTTCTTGACCTCTTTGGATTTGAATTGATAAAGTCCAAGGCCCAACTCTTTTCTTTTTCTTTCTTCCTTTCTCATTTGGTTAAAAGCCCACTTCTCTTCCTTGACACGTGCAACACCTCATTTTCTCTTCTCCACTTCTTTCTTCTCAATTCTACCGCCCGCAACTCTCCTAATTTCATACTCCTCTGTGTACACACAAAACTCTGAACTCTAAGATTATCTTTTTAGCACAGCAATTGAGTTTGGTTTGAAATGGGTATCAATATCTACAGTCCTGTTTAGAGAAGGATTTTGAATGCCTCAAATTATAAAAGTGAGAAACTCAACTTCCTTGCGCCATTTATTTCGAATGACCTGAAAACTTTCTTTTACTTTGAGGATACTAATTAGTGGAGGTGTTTCGAGCTACCCATTGTTTGGCCTAATTTGTTCGCAATGAATCGTAAGTAGCATTTGATCTTTGTATCATTGCTTGTTTTGCATCCTATATGGAGAAGTAAAGGCACTAGTCATTTTTATGTATTCTGATCATTTACAAGGCTGAGCTTTGTAAAGTCTTCTTGTCTGTGTGTGCGACGGAACAAGAATTCAGGGACTCTATCTTATTGTCGTTTGAGAGTAGATCAATGAGTACATCTATCACTTTGATTCAAATGTGTGAAACTGAAATGTGAGCATGTATTTGTTGTCACTTCAATCATTCACAAACATTTGATGTTTGAAATCACTTCAACTCTGGGCATTTGAGATTTTAATGTGAAGCCCTGCATTTGTTTTTTTGCCTTGCTGATTGAAATTGTTTCATGCAAATGTTCATTAACACATGCTATTTAAAGTCACTAAATGTTGTTTGTGTACTGTTTTGTGTATTCTGTTTATACAAATGAAGCTCACACACTAGTAAACATTGATCTACTATATTTTTAAAACCGAACAATGTTTATAAAGCTTTATACAAAAAATTCCCTTCATGAAGATTTTGTATGTCAGGACGACTCTCCTTGCAGTTCTGCCTTTACTTGAATGAACCATTCCTCTTGACTTGTCTAATGCTTCATTTGTGGTCTATGTGCTCATAATAAACGGATCATCACTGGTGCTTTGCTTCCATGTTCATAACTTTATTATCACTGGAACTTGACCCTCTGTCAATATGACTTGGTAATCTAACTGAGATATAAGAGCTATTGTCATCATGTTTCCAAACATTAATTTGCTTTAGTTTAAAACAAAGTAACGATTGTAAACAATAGCCTTGCTAGCAACTTTGTATATGGCAAGGACAAGACTTTAAGAAACATAGGCAACCAGTTTTAATTTTTTGATAAGGCGACGAGCATGATTTTTGACAAGGCAATCCATATGATTTTCAACGAAATAACTCACATGATTTTCGACAAGGCAACAGTTGAGGCAACAAAATTTGTCCACAACTCTTTATCTGTCCTCTGTAGCTCTCCATGCTCTTTTGATATCTGCAATTTGTCTCTCTAATTTTTCCTTCTTTAGTTTTTGTACTTGAACTCTTTTTAATAGCTCATTGTTACTCTATTTTGTAGGTAAACGACTAATTTATGAACCATCTCCAGGGGTTTAAGAAGTTGAAACTGTAAGGCTGCATAAAAGTCAACTATTATCTCCTTCACGCTTGGTCCCTCTTTGCTTCAGTGTTGTCTTTAGTGCAATGCTGCTATAGGTATAATCTAAACATATGGAAACTTCCACAAACAATTTCAAAACTTTTCAAACCTCTAACCATTCTTTGTTTCTTTCAAAAATTGTACAACAACATCTAACCATCCTTCCTTTTCTTTCTTCTCCCATTCCAAGCCCTCTCAAAGGTAAAATTCTCCCCATGTATTCCTCTCATATCAAGGCTTGGATTTACCAAACTTGCTTGCAAATATATTCTGCGTATTCTGTTCGCATAAAGAAATATGGCAAACTGTGCATATTTTATTTATTTTTGATGAGGAGGATGGCAGGAAGGCTATTTTGAGATTTTCTAGACATTTTGGTGTGAAAAATGATATTTTGGGATGTATTTTTTTGAGCAAGGAATCAAAAGGATTTTCAAAAGCCGTAGAACCATACCAGGAAAACAAAAAAAGGTTTTTCTTTTCGGTTATAAACCAAGATCCAGAAAACATAGTGGCACTTGAGAGTAGAATTTGTAACAGAAGTAAAATTTGTTTTTTCAGAACGAAATAGAAAGGTGAGAGAAGATGTAAGAATCAAGAACCCAAAGTACCTGGTGATGAAGACTTGTAACTCTGAAACTTCAAGGTGACACTCTTTACTTACTGAGAATTTCCTCGCTGTCTCTTTTTTTTCTTAAACTTTCAAGCTCCTCTTTATATAGAGGACGTAAGGCACCTTGAAGATGAGACTGTTAAGTCTTTGTATTTTGAAGTCAAATTTCTGATAAATAGAGAAAATTCTTCTTGTTGCAAGCTTCTGGATGAATTTTATTATTCTGCCTCTTGATCTGTAGTCCAGTACCAATCCTTATCAACTGAGCTGCTATTTTTGCTGAAAAATATTTGGTCAAAGCTCAGCTTTTTTCTTTTTTCTTGGAAAGACTTGGTCAAGTAACCAACTGTCATATTGTTCTCTTAATGAACATGCATGGGCACAAATTATTATTCTTGTATCCTTTCCCAATCAAGTAGTCACTTAGACGTGTGTACCACATCCTACTAGATTATTTCAATCCATATAGTGAACGTCTCAATCTAAACACATGAGCACTCCATGGTTTAGAGTTACTTGATTTGGGTAAGATAATGCCTTCCGAAACTCTCATGTATATCTCTGAATCAGGGTTTTCATAGAGATATACTATAACCACATCCATCAGCAGCATGCTCAGTTTTTTAGACATTACCTAACTGACAAGGTAGCAAAAAGTAATGATGTTCATGACCGAAGAATATGTCTCCTCATAATCAATGCCAGAGCGTTGAGAGAATCTTTGCACCACGAGTCTAGCTTTATACTGCATAACTTCATTCTTCTTATTGCACTTCTGAATAAAGACTCATTTATGTCCTACCGGCTTAACATTTGGTAGGCATAGAACTATCTGACCGAAACTTGCATTTTCTTTAGAGAGTCTAGTTCAGCCTGCAATGCTTCCTTCCATTTCGGTTAATCTTCTCTCAACTAACAATAGAAACCGAAGCGAGGTTCCACTTTATCGTCGTCAATAATCTCCTGAGCAACGGAATAAGCAAAAACACCATCAATTACCTTTGATAATCTATCTATAACAATGCGCGCATCATTATTAGTTAATGATATTTTATCGTTCTCTAACATCACATATGGGTCTCAAACGTCATCCAGAGATGCCATTTATGGTTCTAGGAGATAACTGCAGTCACGAACAATTTCATGTGAAGGATTCACAACGTTGATGATGAAAGAATCATTTTGTTCCTCGATGGATTGTTTTTTCACTGGTAGCTCATCTGTGGATTTTCTTGGTTTCCTCCTCTTCTTGGTGGGAGTCGAGGCCGATGCTACTCCTTCCATATGGGAGGAGGAACATTTCTGTGCTCTGGAGTACCATTATTCCGGCTCTTCTTAGGGACTTCTAACCTTCCAAGAACATTTGCAGCAGGTATGTCTAATCTCGTCACTTTGGCAATATCAGGAAAGGAGTCAAACATCAAATTTGCTACCTTTTGAAGATCAAGAATATTGTTGGAGATTCATAACTAACATAAATGCTTAAACGATGTTGATGACCCATTTTAGTACGTTGTGGAGGCGTGATAGGAACATATATCGTGCAACCAATGATGCGTAGATGTGAAATGCCAAGCTCATACCCAGTTACCAACTGGTACCCGCTACATGATTGGCGTGCTACGGGTCTCAAGTGAATAAGCATTGTTCCAAGTAATACTGTATATCCCTAAGTAGATAGCGAAATTTTTTTATACATTACCATTGCCCTGGCCACAAGTTGCAACCGCTTGATTTATGTATCTGCTAAACTATTCTGTGAATGAACATGTGGGATGGGATGTTCAACTTCAATCCAAATTGACATACAATTATCATTTAAAGTTTTTGTTGAAACTCTCCTACATTATCCAATCTAATAGACTTGATTGGATTGTTCGGGTGGTGAGCCCGAAGATTAATAATCGGAGCTAGGAGTTTTGCAAATGCAACATTCATTGTGGATAGTAAAACAACATGTGACCAACATGTTGATGTATCTACCAAAACCATAAAGTATTTAAATAGCTATATTTCAGTTTGATAGGTCCACAAATATCACCATGGATTCTCTGTAAGAATGATGTATTTTCGATGTTCTCAACCGCAAAGGAAGGTCAACTTGGAACTTTGCTAATGAACAAGCTTCGCAAAATGAGCGATGAGCATCAGAAATGGCCACGAAGGAATCTTGTGGACCAACACCAGGTGTCTTACTTGTCTTGGAGACCGAGACCAGATGGAGATTGTTAATCTCATCCACCGCATTTGTAAAGACCCGACTCCGATTTAGTTTCCAAAATCAGGATTAGGCTCTAATAACCATTAGAACCTAAACAAGCTAGTTAAATAGAAAATTCGAAGGGAAAATTAATAATTCTGAATTCATAAGTTAAATAAGATTATTTCCCAATCTCGACTCTTAGCTGCCCAAAAGTAAAAATTTTTAAATCGTTAAAGTGAGTGGAAGAAAATAAAGTTTGTAAGAAAAATCATAAAACATATCTTTATGTTTGTCACTGAATTCATATAAGAACAACATAGCAAGTCTAAGTAGAAAACATATATCATAAATGTGAGTAGAGGCGTGAACAACATAATCATGGGTCGGGTGTTTGTCCTACTCTTCCTGGAGCACTTCGGTGATCAACCGACATACCAGATGCATCAATCTAACATACATGGACATAAAGTACATAAAAACATGAAATCATATCATATGGGTCACTGTGCATAAACATATCCTATCATAGTATATATATATATATATTCATAAATGAAATCATAATAAGGTAAAAATACAGTCGCTAACGACAGTGGAAAGAAAGAGTCCACTCACTTGGATTGCAGAAAACATAAGTTGATCCACTAACTCTATAACCGTACTTAGCGCTGCTAGGCCATTTAAAGAACTATATTAATTAATACAACATTCTAATCGTAACATAGATAAGGGCTCCGAGATGATTTATATCTCAATAACTCACATTTCATTTTTGATAATTAAATGACACTACTCCACCACATCGTGAATTCAAATACATTCGTCATGCCTTGACTCCCAAGCTCCATAGGAAGGTGAGCCTCGAGTCGACACACGACGATCGAATGCACCAAAGGTGTCGAGTCGATTAAACCCCTAAAAATGAGTCAAAAAATTACACAAGTCTAACAAAAATCTACGGAACTACTCTAAAACAACTATATATCGGTCAAGAGAACTCCCCTTGAAGAGTGGAACATTTTGGTCGTCAGAGGTCGGCCACGCACGACTGCACATGGGACCCACGCGCCACCATATGCTGTGGTCAAAACCAACCACCACCAAAACCATCAATCTAAATATCAAAAAACACACCTCAACAAACCCGACAATATTGTAGTCCAACACGAAGTCAAAAACTTGTCGAAGAACAACGAAATCTACCTTTGAAAATCGAAACCCTCATCGGAGATTCAAATCGATCGGCGGCGTCAATAGGCCACAGCAAAGCTTGAGACGCATTTCAATCGATTTCTTGGTTGATGGGATTAAAAAGCCCCATGGGTTCGCCGTTAGAGTCTGGTCAGAATTCCATCACCGGCGACAACGAAATTCGGCCGAATCCAGGGTTTCAAAGCTTCGATTCTTTCAACATAACTAGCGCATGGTAATTTTGTGGCTTTGGAATGTAAGAGGAGAACGAAATGAAGGTTTTGACACCAAGACTGACCAATTTGGTGGATGGTTAGTGGTGCTGAAAGGACCCAACCCCGATTTAGTTTCCTAAACCGCAATCAAACCCTTTCTAAAAACGTGAACTTTCAAAAACAAAATATTTCGATAGAGTATCCTCTATAAGAGCATATGCACCGGGGAATGCTCGAGCAGCAGCTCTCGAGCTCATCAACGAGCGGTCACCGACGACAGCATGCACCACTACACGCCTTACTTGTGCTGCTCGCCGGTCGGGCCCGCCTTCCCTCCTATCACCCACTTCGTGGCCCCAGCTCTGCTCGTTCTCTCACTTGAGCAATTCCTGCTCGTGCAGCTGCTCGTGTCGAGTGGTCGCCGACAACTTTGTCGGGCCCCCGGGGCTACTCGTGCTGAAAAACGGTGCCGGTGCATATGCTCTAACGCGCGATTACCATTAACCTGCAGCGGAAAATACACTTCATCCTATGCCACAAAAGCTAAACCGTGGGCTCTAATCCAATCTAGATTTCTCAAAAACATAACATAACGTAAAGCAATAAACAAAACTATAGCTTTACATAAATCCGGGAAAAATCATTTAAAAATATTAACACAATAGTATTCAGAGCGACATCTAGTATTTACATATATACACAACAGTAGGCCAAACTAGAAACCTACTGAGAAAGGAAAAGTGGCTCGAATACTATGCCTCCAACCTCGACGTGCGACACCTGAATCCAAACTGCAAACTGGGCAAAGAAAACGAAAAGCCCAGGGAAAGACATATAAACTGTTAGAGTGAGTGGACGAAAATAAATGTCTTTCGTCGAATAATATATATGTTTATAAAAACATATGTGAGTCTAAATGCATAAAAATCATATGGTACACGAGGGAGACTCTAACTCCTCACACGTACAGAGCATTCATCGAAAATCCCGCGGGGTCGCTCATGGACACATCCACACTAGTACAGTCTGAATCATAGGATCTCAGACCCTCACGTGATTCCAGCCAGAAATGCCTCGGGTCAGGGTCACAGTCCCCCCCGATAAACATCCTTGGGGATCAGCCAGGATGCTAAGTGTATCGATACAACTATATATACTGAGACTGTACTCTGTGTAAACCAAATCATAAATATTTTCTATGCAAATGTATAAAGCATAATGTAAATGCATATTCGTAATACATAAGTATAAGAGCATACTCGTAGATGCATATTTGTAAATGCATAATTGTAAAGAACATGCTCGTATAAATTATAATATCATATGCATGCTCATGCTCGTAAAACGTATAATAAAGACTCGCAACCAATCAGTGAAAAGAAATGTGTCCACTCACAGACTAGCACAATGCAAAACGCGTTAATCCTGTGATCCGGCGGAACATCCCTCGCCAAACATACGATCACGATCTCCTGAATAATCATAAATACCACTGTTCAAAATCACATTTCAAAACCTTGAACCACATCTCGAGAACCAACCATTCCCAGAAACACATAACTCGAATATCGACAAAATCATCAAAAATCCAATAAACACACTATAAAACCTCACCACAAATTCTGATGCTCAATTCAAAATATAAACCTCACCACTGCGATCGGTGTGCGATTCCGAGCAAAACGACATAAAACTTGTCGAAAATCATCTCGGTCAGAAAACCGCCGCGCACGGCGGCGCGCCGGGCGGTAGCCGCTGCCGCCACCGCCGGAAAATTTCGTCGGCCCAGAAAATTGGAACCTACAAATGGATTTGAAGATCTCGAAATTTCCAACAACTTTCTAGTTCAAAGCTAAGCCCATTTTTGACCGGAAAATACCCAAAACTCACCTTGAACTCGAAAACCCTCGCCGGAATTCATTAACTCCGATCGGCCACTACCGGTCACGGCAAGGTGCAAGACCATTTGGGTTCAACTCACCTCTCCATGGGCTTAAAAACCCCTATAGGGTCGACCTCCAACTCGGCCACCACCGCCGCCTTCGTCGCCGCCGAATCTCACCGAAAAACCACAAACTTCAAAACGTCATAAGTTCTTCATCCGGTAACCAAAATGAGTGATCCACCTATCAAAAGAAAGAGGAGTTCAAGCCCAACAACTTTCATGAAGACACCATGGCCAAAACATGCCGGAATAAGGCACATCAAAGGCAACAAAAGCTTAGCCTGAAATGGGTATGTTTTGACTCGTGGTCAACGCGGTCAACGACCCAGTTTCCCAATTTGGAAAGTTTCCAAAATCGTCACGTATTCTCCCCGTATTTATACCGTACACATACCGTCCAAATCGTACCGAAACCAAACGGATAAACATGACAAAATCCAACGGCCGAAAATATTCATAACTTATTCCTCGTAACTCGAAATCATTCTCCGGAAATTCCCACGAACTCGAAATTAAATTCTCTACGACTTGGTGAAGGAACTCAAATCAAATTCTTACCCGATAATTTAGTTGTTAACACACCCATATTATCGGCCAATTACGACAAAACCGCGACTATTCGTGAAACTCGCAAATGAAGCCGATAAACATACCATTTCCGGTTCGGGTTGTCATAGGTGCTTCGCCTACGTCAATCGACGCTGGAAGAGAAAAACAGAGAATCAAGGAGAGAGAGGGAGAAGAGAACAATTTTTTTTTTACGACCCGGAACAGAATCAGAATTGTAATCAGCTTAATTCGTGAGTTAGCGCATAATCGCAGTTCTCCGATAATTGATTGAATCGTCGGCTTTGATCACGACTTAATTATTGGCCGAGAATTTGAGTTGAATCTCTTCTCGAGAGTTTTTGTACGCGTGATTTCGAGTTCGTGGGCGGTTCCAGATTATTATTTGGACGACCGAGGAATATAATATGGATATTTGAAATTTTGGAATACTGTCGAGTTTATCCGTTTGTGTTCGAGTCTATCCAAATTGTAATTGTGATCCGTTTTGGACCGTCGATCGACCCGAACCGTAAATGTAATGATTATCGACTTGATTTACGAGTTTCACGATTTGTCGTGATTTCGACGTAATCTGTTAATATGGCGGCTTCGTTAGCTACTAAATTATCGGGCGAGAATTTGATTTGGGATCCTTCGTGGAAGTTGTAGAGAATTTAATTTCGAGCTCGTGGGAACTTCCGGAGGATTATTCCGAGTTACGAGGAATTAGTTGTGAATATTTTTGTCCGTCGAATATTGTCGTATTTATCCGTTTGGGATTCGATACGCGTACGGTATAAATACGGGAGAATACTTGCCGTTTTTGGAACTTTCCAAAAAGAGAAACTTGGGTGTTGACTGGGTTGACCACGGGTGGGTCGACCCGTTTGGGAGGCCGAATTGGTTCACCGGAATTGAGGCTGATTCCGGCCATAATTGGGCAAGGTTCCTTCACGGATTTTGTTGGGCTTGTGTTGCTCTTCGGTTTGAGAGTTGGTTCCCCTCCTATGGTGGCCGGAGGAGGAAGAATTTCGGCGGCGAAGTACACGGTTTTCCGGCGAGTTTTTGGGTTAATCGGAGGTGACTTTTCCGGCGGTTTTGGAGCTTGGGGTATGGGGGCTTTTGTTAGCCTTGAGCCAAGGAAGCTATTCCAAGTGGTCTTGAGGGTTGCCGTGGCCGGAGGAGAGAGATCCGTCAATTTGAAATTCCGGTAAGGGTTTGGAACTTTGAGTTGATTTTTGGAGGTCTTCCGATCAAAATTGGTCTTAACTTATAACTGGAAAGTTGTTGGAATCGTCGAGATCTTCAAAACCATGTGTAGCATGAAATTTTCTGAGCAGGTCTGAAATTCCGGCGGCCGGCGACAGCGGCGGCGGCGACTTTTCGCCCGACGTGTTTTTCGACGAGTTATATGTCGTTTCGCTCGGAATCGCCCCCTGATCGCAGTGGTGAGGTTTGTTTTTCGATTTGAGCATCGGAAATTATAGCGAGGTTTTGTGGTGTGGTTATCGGATTTTCACGATTTCGTCGATATTGAATTATATGTTTCCGGGAACGGTTGTTTCTCGTGATATGATTTGAGGTGTCGAGTTATGATTTTGAGTAGTGGATTTTATAATTATTCAGGGGTTCGTGATCATTCGTTTCGCGAGGGATTTTTCGCCAGATGACGGGATTAACGCGAATTGCGTTACGCTCACCTGTGAGTGGACAATTTCTTTTCACTGATAATCGCGAGTCTTTATACACGTTTTACGAGCATGAGCATGTATACGAGATTATGGTTTATATGAGCATGTGTTATACGATTATGCCTATACCATTATATGTTACGTATATGTATTTATTTATCGCATTATACATTTGCATCGAACTATTTATGATTTGGTTTACACAGAGTACAGTCTCAGTATATGTTGATGTATCGATACACTTGCATCCAGGCTGATCCCCGAGGATGTTTACCGGGGGAGGCTGTGACCCCTGACTCGAGGCCTTTACCGGGGGGGGGGGGGGGGGGGGCAGACCTTTGACCTGAGGCCTTTCTGGCTAGAATCACGTGTGGGTCTGGGATCCCGTGATTCGGACTGTACTAGCACGGATGTGTCCATAAGCGACCCCGTGGGATTTTTACATGCATGCTCTATACGCTGGAGGGGTTTGTGTTCACCTCTTTTACTATATCATATTCTTTCAATTTGACTCGCATATATTTTTATAACATATATTATTCGGCGAAAGACATTTATTTTCGTCCACTCACTCTAACGGTTTATATGTCTTTCCCCTGGGCTTTTCGGTTTCCGTGCTCAGTTTGCAGTTCAGATTCTGGTGTCGCACGTCGTGGTCGAAGGCATAGTATTCGAGCTACCTTGTTTCTTCCAGTAGGTTTCTTGTTCTGCCTGCTCTGGTATATTTATATAATTATACACTAGTGGTCGCTCTGAGTATTCTGATGTATACCTTTATACGATTTTTCCCCGTATTTCTGTAAAATATAGTTTTATTGATTACTTTACATTACTGTTATGATATTGAGAAATTCGGATGGGATTGGTGCCCAGGGTTTGATTTTTGTGGCATAGGATGAAGTGTTATTTTCCGGGTGCAAGTAATGGCAATTCCGCGTTAGTAGCATTACTCTGCCGAAATTTTGATGGTTTTTGTTAGTTCGTGTTTTCAGAAGAGGTTTGATTCCGGTTTAGGAAACTAAATCGGGGTTGGGTCCTTTCATTTTTACCCAATCCAGGTAAAATACTCACATTACCTTAATCAAACAGACGACCCAGAATAAATCTAAGGATGATCAAACGGTCCACAAAATTACCCTATGGTAGGTTTCTGATTTAATTTCTTTTGACTTGAAACTTCTAAATTTATAATAATTAGCTCCAAATTTCAAAAAATCAAATAAAAATACGTACGAACTCGAAATAAGATTCTCTACAACTTTTATGAAGAAAGCTAGTCCAAATTCATAATTTAGAAATAGTCAAATGTTTTTTAGTAGCGATGAATCTCTTTAAATGCAACGTATGATGTTTAGCGTGTTAATTAGCACGACAAACGATGATTAACTCACTAATCTAGGTTCGGGTCATTACATCATAAAAACTTATGGGTATTTCTACATGCTTCTTAGCTCTGAAATACAGATGACAATGAGAGTTTTTCAATATTTTGATCATCATATCACGACCTAGATGTGCCAGTCTAAAATGCCAAAGCTGATAAAATTAAGGCCGAATCACATGTAGTAGTAAGAGTAACTGCATTGGATTCAATAATGCTAACGGTAGTAAGATATAAACCACTATAAATGGCTGCTAACTTCTCCAAGATGTGTTTTCTACTACACTTCTTAGAGGTTATACACAAGAATTATTTACCATTGTCACAATGAGTTTCCAAGTGTAAGCTGTTGGCTCTAATGTCCTTAAACTTAGAAAATTTTGATTGGCCTTAGGTGCATGCAATGCATTAGAGATATAAATTCATGTACCTTGTGGTAGAAAAAATTGTGCTGAATCATGCCCTTATATTACCGGCGTTGAACCAATCATGGTAGTCATTGATGAAGTGTATTGCACAAGATCCATAAACAATTGTCTATTTCGTAAGATAGTATGAGTAGTACCATTATCTACTGGACACTCAATCACGTTTTCAAACATCTAAAAAAGAATGTGAGTTAATTAGTCTTTGATCTCAAGACATGGCAAACACTTTAAATAAAGACTTAAAGATTTTCCATAGGGTTATGACCCTTATAGAGTGTTGATATGGCATGAAAAAATAGATATAATTGACAGGTCCCACCCCAAATTAACTCATAATTAGGGGTGAATCTTGCAGAACTCATATTGGGATGACTTGCACCAAAAATTTGACACAAATAACCCCAATACGAGTAACCCAAAACCTGCACTAAGAATCTAAACCATAAAACGAAAGCGATACACTGTCATGCCTCGTATCCTGGATAGTCGCGACTTTAGCCGGTTAACCTGGCCTATAACCTGAGCGATTTTAAATGAAAGGCCCAAGGAAACACAATTTAAAAATGTTAGAGTGAGTGGACAAAAAATAGTTGTTTAGGAAACTGAAATATAATTGTGTTCCCGCTGTCATATATAATAAAATATTAAGCAAGTTCAAAAGACTAATAAAAATAAAATATAAAGAAAACGTCGAAGGGGACACCTGACCTTCTCGAGTATCATGCTCAAGTGGAGTCGATGACTAGGGTTCTCAACCTCTGGCTACCTAAAGTCATCCGGTGAATCCTGACGCAAAGACAATGGGAATGCTAGGGGAAGTGCTGATCCTTCTTTGGAGCTACTCGGGGATCAGATGAGTAACCAATGCATCGATGCAATATTAAATGAATGTATATATCTAGCCTCCAAAACTAAAACTAATACTGAAACTGAAACTGACAACTAAGATGAGTATAAAGAATGTAAATACTCTCTAGAACGACTGTGAAAAATGAAAGTGTCCATTTACAGTACTATGTTGATCAATGACTACTAGACCTTTTTGCCATCAAACTTATACATCAGATGCCACCAACTCCTTATATGTCGTCCTGAAACAACGAGTATAATTTAATAACTAATCGTTAAAAATAATACTGAATAACCAAACTCGTTCATCCAACAAACATTCGGGTTGAGAACTTCACATTCTTGAACATCGTGCTTTCATAACTTATGACAAACTTTAATTGAAAGGAACGGATCCCGATTTAGTTGCCTAAACTGAAATTAATAGGCCACAATAATGCCTACAAATTCTAACCCAAAACTCTAAATGAAAATCAATAATCAAAGAAACTATCAAAGCAACTAGACATACTAAACTAGCTATACTAAATAAACTACTAGCTCGTAGGATCATCAACAGATCATTCGACAATTACCATTATGCCTTGATCTGCGTTTACATTTGACCTCCATGAAAAATCTGTAAATCTGAGCATTTGAAACCGAATGGTCCAAAGAAAGGCATATAAAAACATAAAAACCGTTAGAGTAAGTGGACGAAAATAATAATGGAGTCTGCGTGAAAATAAAGATAATCTATGTCTTTCCACCAATACTGATAACAATATACAAGCAAAGAGAGTCAAAGATAAATTCTTGGTGTGTAAGTAAAGTGGAGGCATTATCTAGGGACCTCTTATCCGAGACAATAACTGTATGTGCATGTGAAAGGACTCAACCCCGATTTAGTTTCCTAAACTGGAATCAAACCCCTTCTGAACACACGAACCAGCAAAAACCATAAAAATTTCGGCAGAGTAACGCTATTAACGCGGAATTGCCTTTACCTGCACCCGGAAAATAACACTTCATCCTATGCCACAAAAGCCATACCGTGGGCACCAATCCCATCCGGATTTCTCAATATCATAACAATAGCAATAAACAGTAAACATAACTGTATAATATAGAAAATCTGGGAAAAACCACATAAAACATGTATCAGTATCGTATCAGAGCGACCTCTAGTGTATATATACAAAATATACAACAGTAGGAGAAACAAGGAACCTACTGGAAAAGACAGATAGCTCGAACAACTAGCTTCCAACCGCGACGTGAGACTCCAGAATCTGAACTGCAAATTGGGCACGAAAACCGAAAATTCCAGGGAAAAGGCAATAAAACATTAGAGTGAGTGGACGAAAATAAACATATGCCTTTCACCAATTTCATATACAATAAACAAGTATAGCGAGTTCGGAAAATATATATGGAGGTGCCAGGCGAATCTCTCAAGCCCGACGGTCAGGCGAATCTTTCAAGCCCGACGGTGATAGGCCGGGGGAATCTCTCATCCCCGGCGGTATAATAGGGAAATCTCTCAACCCTGCCTAGAGGAATCTCTCAACTCTGGTCCAGAGGAATCTCTCAACTCTGGTCAGACTACCGGTGATCACCTGAGTAGGCGAAGCATCGATGCAAATATATAAAATTATAAAATAATACCTCCGAAAATAATAAATAAGCTCAACATCGTATATAAACAAATACGGAAAATCATGAACTCGCAACGACTGTGAAAATATAAAAGTGTCCACTCACAGGGGAGCAAAGCGCGCACTCGTGCTAATCACGTCGTCCGGCGGAAAATCCCTCGCCGAAGCACGATCTCGATCCTCTGAATAATCATAAAATATAACTGTTCAAAATCATAGCTCACAACACTGTACCACACCTCGGAAACCAACCGTTCCCGGAAACGTATAACTGATACAAAAATAATTAACGAAATTTCTGAAATATCCACTCAAAACCCTCGACTGAAAATCCGATACCCAAATCAACTCGAAAACCTCAAGGTGACGATTAAGGCGCGAATACGAACGAAACGACATATAACTCGACACATTTCCTAAAAGTCAACGGTCGTCGGAGCTCTGCCGTTGAGACTCTTGTGGTCGGTAGGTAAGTGAGACTCTTGTGGTCGGTGTAAATCTTACACTGGGATCCGTATAAGTAATGTCTCAAACTCTTCAACGCTAACACAATAGCGGCCAACTCCAAATCATGGGTCGGATAATTGACTTCGTGTGGTTTTAGCTGCCTGGAACCATAGGCTACAACTCTACCATACTGCATCAGCACACAACCAAGTCCCAACTTCGACGCATCACTGTAAACCACGAACTCACTGCTGTCGTCTGGTAAAGTCAGAACCGGTGCAGTAGTCAGCTTTTCCTTCAGGAGTAGGTAACTCTCCTCACATGCATCGGACCACTCAAACTTGACGCCTTTCTTCGACAGTCTGGTCAGTGGAGTAGCAATCCGAGAAAAATCCTTCACAAATCGCCGATAGTAGCCTGCCAATCCCAAGAAACTCCGAATCTCCGGTACGGTGGTAGGTCTACTCCAATTCAGCACGGCCTCGATCTTGTCAGGATCTACGTTGACTCCCTCAACAAATGCTTCTTATGCTGGCCCACACTCCTGGAATATATCAAAATATCTTCCATGAACACGATCACGAACTTGTCCAGAAACCGTTTGAACACCCGGTTCATCAAGTCCATAAAAGCTGCGGGGGCGTTGGTCAACCCAAACAGCATAACCAAGAACTCGTAATAGTCAACGGTCGTCGGAGCTCTGCCGTTGACCGCCACCGCCGGCGGCGGCGCTCCGTCAACCGGGGAGATTTTCCGGCCGCCAAGCTCACCATAGCATCTCCTCCTCGAGCCTAACACATCTCTCAACAACACCAAAGGCCAAATCGGACGGCAAGTAGCTCAAAATCAGCTCGAAAGTTCAAAATCCAATTCCGGCCGGCGAAGCTGTTCCTCAGTCGATCTCCGTCCACGGCAAACGGTGGCCCTCGAGGCCACTCCCAAAGGCTCTGCCGTGGCCCCATGGGTCGACCCCCCTAATCCCCGGCCGGAGCGCCACCGTCAAACCACCCCGAATCCGGCCGGAAAATCCCAACTTTCAACTTACAATTTTTCCCTCAATTCTCAACCAAATTAAGAAATTCCAAGTTCTAAACTGTTTAGAATCACGAGGAGAACATTTTACCTTCCAAAGTCGTAGCCTGAAACGGCCGGAATCAGCCAGTTCACCGGAGGAAGCCAAACGGTCCAAAATGCACCACGGGTCAACTCGGTCAATGCCGGTCAAACTTCCCAAACAATGATTTTCGACAATTTTTGACTATTTCCGATATTTATACTCGCGTCTCGGGACGATCGACGGTCCAAAACAGATAACCATTACAATTCGGATAAACTCGATACGAACGGATAAACTCGACCATATTCTGAAAATTCAAATATTCATATTATATTCCTCGGTCGTCGAAATAATTATCCGGAAACGCCCACGAACTCGAAATCAGGTGTACAAAAACTCTCAAGAAGAGACCCAACTCAAATTCTCAGCCGATAATTAAGTCATGATTAAAACCGGTAAATCAACCAATATAAGGAAAACAGTGATTACGCATAATATCGTGAATTAAACTGTTTACTCAACTGATTCTGGTTCGGGTTGTCACAAATCTACCCCCCATAAAAAAATTTCGACCTCGAAATTTATGTATCTGTCAGGTGAACAGATAAGGATACTGCTCCCGCATACGCTGCTCAGTCTCCCAGGTGGCCTCCTCAACCCAGTGATTCTGCCACAAGACCTTCACCAGCGGTATAACACGATGCCTCAACTCCTGCTCACGACGAACGAGAATCTGTACCGGCTCCTCCACATATGTCAAATCCTCTCGGATCGGTAGCTGCTGTGGCGCTAACACATGTGATGGATCTGGGATGTACTTCCGTAACATCGAAATGTGGAAAACATTATGAACACGAGCCATCTCGGCCGGTAACTCAAGTCTGTAAGCCACGGCACCAACTCTCTCGGTGATCTCATACGGACCAATGTACCGTGGTCGAAGCTTGCCACGCTTCCCGAAACGGACAACTCCCCTCGACAGAGATAGTTTCTGGAAGACCCAATCGCCTACATCGAACTCGAGACTCTTTCTTCTCACGTCCGCATAACTCTTCTGGAGATCCTGGGCAATCTTCAATCTGCTTCGAAAAATCTGAATGTCCTCCATGGTGCTCTTCACCATATCAGGGCCAATAAGCCATCGCTCGCCCACCTCACTCCAACACAACGGAGTGCAGCACTGCGTCCCGTATAGGGCCTCATACGGTGCCATCTCAATATTGGCCTGATAACTGTTGTTGTAGGCGAACTCAATCAAATGTAGTTGTTGGTCCCAATTTCCTCGAAACTGCAAAACGTAAGACCGCAACATATCCTCAATAGTCTGTATTATCCGCTCAGACTGCCCGTCAGTCTGAGGATGAAAAGCTGTATTGAAGCGCAGTCTCGTGCCCATGGCTCGCTTCAATGCCTGCCAGAACTCAGAACTAAACTGACTGTCTCGGTCAGAAACAATAGATACACGCACACCGTGCAGTTGAACGATCTCTGACAAATACAGCTTGGCCAATCTGCCCACTGATATCTTCCCCAGAAGTGCGAGAAAATGAGCAGATTTCGTCAGTCGATCCACAATAACCAAAATACCAGTGTTGCCAGCCGAAGTACGCGGCAACTGATAAACGAAATCCATGGTAATGTGCTCCCACTTCCAAACCGGAATCTCTAGTGGCTGCAATTTCCCCACAAGCTTCTGCCTCTCCGCTTTAACCTGCTGACAGATCAAACATTGGCTCACATATGTGGCAATCTCCCACTTCATATTGCGCCACCAGTAATACGTTCGAAGTGTACGAAACATCTTAGTACCTCCGGGATGCATTGCATACGCCGAACAATGAGCCTCATCCAGAATCTCCTTCTTTAGACTCTCGTCTCTGGGCACGCACAACCTGCCTCTAAACAGCAATGTACCATCATCACTCAATTGAAACTCTGTTGGTACACCATTCCGAATCATGGTCTTCTTGTCCAACAGGTAGGAATCTGAATCCTGAGCTTCCCGAACCTGATCAACCAACACGGGTTGAACCTGAAAACTGGCCAAAAAAGCTCCATCCTCATCCTACTCGAACTCGGCTCCCGTAGCCAAAAGCTCGGCTAACATAGATACTCTAGCCACACACACATGGAACAACGAAGCTCCGGATTTCCGACTAAGTGCATCGGCAATAACATTGGCCTTCCGTGGATGGTACTCGAAAATGCAATCGTAGTCGTTGATCAACTCCATCCACCTGCGCTGCCTCATGTTCAAGTCTAGCTGCGTCTGTAGGTAAGTGAGACTCTTGTGGTCGGTGTAAATCTTACACTGGGATCCGTATAAGTAATGTCTCAAACTCTTCAACGCTAACACAATAGCGGCCAACTCCAAATCATGGGTCGGATAATTGACTTCGTGTGGTTTTAGCTGCCTGGAACCATAGGCTACAACTCTACCATACTGCATCAGCACACAACCAAGTCCCAACTTCGACGCATCACTGTAAACCACGAACTCACTGCTGTCGTCTGGTAAAGTCAGAACCGGTGCAGTAGTCAGCTTTTCCTTCAGGAGTAGGTAACTCTCCTCACATGCATCGGACCACTCAAACTTGACGCCTTTCTTCGACAGTCTGGTCAGTGGAGTAGCAATCCGAGAAAAATCCTTCACAAATCGCCGATAGTAGCCTGCCAATCCCAAGAAACTCCGAATCTCCGGTACGGTGGTAGGTCTACTCCAATTCAGCACGGCCTCGATCTTGTCAGGATCTACGTTGACTCCCTCAACAAATGCTTCTTATGCTGGCCCACACTCCTGGAATATATCAAAATATCTTCCATGAACACGATCACGAACTTGTCCAGAAACCGTTTGAACACCCGGTTCATCAAGTCCATAAAAGCTGCGGGGGCGTTGGTCAACCCAAACAGCATAACCAAGAACTCGTAATGCCCATACCGCGATCTGAAAGCTGTCCTGGCCATATCAGACTCTCGGATCCTCAACTAATGATATCCGGACCTGAGATCAATCTTCGAAAAGACAGAAGCTCCCTTGAGCTGATCAAACAAGTCGCCAATCCGCGACAATGGATACTTGTTCTTTACAGTGACCTGATTCAGCTTTCGGTAATCAATGCACAACCACATGGATCCATCCTTCTTCCGCACAAACAACACTGGGGAACCCCACGACGAAACATTGGGTCGAATAAAACCCTTCTCCAGCAACTCCTGAAGTTGAACCTGTAACTCTTTCAACTCCACTGGCGCTATACGATACGGTACCTGAGATATGGGTCCCGTACCCGATAATAGCTCAATAGTGAAATCAATCTCCCGAACTGGAGGTATACCCGGTCACTCCTCTGGAAACACATCCGGAAACTCGGAAACAACCTCAATACCACCGATGTCCGGCACAACCGCCGTGGTGTCCACAACATGAGCTAAATAAGCAACACAACCCTTCTTAATCATCCAATCCGCCTTCATCGCAGAAATCACACATGGCAATGAAGTATTCTTCTCGCCGCGAAACAATATCTCGGGAAAGCCTGGTCGTCGAAACACAACCTCCTTCTTGTGACAGTCAAACATGGCCCAATGTGTCTCCAAGAAGTCCATACCCAAGATCAAATCAAAATCGACGATATCAAGCAATAAGAAATCCGCGGCTAAGCCATGGTCTCCAATAAAAATCTCACAGTCTCGGTAAATCCAGCCAATACTCACAATCTCACCGAACGGATACAACACTCTCCACAACCCGGAAGTGGAGACGCAGGTACAGTAGCTAAAGATGATAGTCTATACGACATGAATGAATGCGTAGCACCTGGATCTAACAATGTAAGTACTGGATAACCGAAAACATGCAACGTACCGATAACGACCTCCGGTGAAGCTCTACCCTCACGCAAAGTCATGGCATGAACCCTGGCCTGCCCGGCTGGTCGTCCACGTTAAGGCTGTCCCTGCTGTCCGCCCTGGCCCATAAACTGTACTGGTCGAGCTCCCGAAGTGGCACCTCGCACTCCTCCAGAACTCTGGGCCGCCTGTCCACCAGCACCATCAAGCTGGAAACACTCCCTCGCATAGTGACCCACCTGGCCATAGTGAAAGCAAGTTACAGGGCCTCGCTGACACGGACCAACATGGTGCCTGCTGCAGAGACTACACAATGGGTACTCTCTCGGTACAGCAAAAGAGCCACCGGTACGCCGAGGATAACTAGAACCGCTAGAACCCCTACCAGACTTTGGACGTTGCGGTCGATCTCTCCTCCATCTCTGCCTCTGCCTCGGTGCACCAGCTGGTGGTCGATATCCTCACCTCGGAGTGCTGCACTGACAAACTCATCGAAGTTGTTCCGAGGCATCGTAGTCAGATTCCCCTTGATGTTCCAGTTCAAACCCAGCTAAAATCTACGGCACTTGGCTTCCTCAGTAGCCACCATGTCACGCGCACAACAAGATAAGTGGGTAAGCATGTCCCGGTACTCAAGCACAGACAAACTGCCCTGCCTCAAGTTCGTGAACTCCTCATACTTCTGCTACTGGGTAGCCTGGTTGAAGTATCTCCGCATAAACAAATCTCGGAACAAAGTCCACGGAGTGTCAACTGGAACTCGGTCAGTGCTAACCCACCAGAAGTATGCATCTGACACAAGTAATCCAACTGCTGCCATTGTCATCTGCTCAGGGGTAAAACGCAGACGCTCACAAACTCGTTCAACCTGAACCAACCATGCCTCACACATCTCTGGATCAGCTGAACCCTTAAAGACAGTCACACCAGCAGTACGAGCTTTGACCACAGGGTCAAAATGCTCGTCCAAACGCAATACTTGCATCAGCAAGTCGTGCATCTGGCGATCCTCATCAGGATCCATTTCCCGATCAACACGGGGACCACGTCGAGGAGGCATCCTACTGATACAAGACAAGCATTAGGTACAAGCAGAAGGAACATAATCATGAGACCTCAGATATTTGAGAACACACAACACCCGAAGCATTGATGAGTACCGCTGGCCAGTCGGGTTATCACTCCAGACATGCTGTACAAACTCAAATACCCTAAGCGTCATAACTAAAAGAGTCTACATAATCTGACAACCTAATGCTCTGATACCAAGCTGAAAGGACCCAACACCGATTTAGTTTCCTAAACCGGAATCAAACCCCTTCTGAAAACACGAACCAACAAAAATTATAAAAATTTCGGCAGAGTAACGCTACTAACGCGGAATTGCCTTTACCTGCACCCGGAAAATAACACTTCATCCTATGCCATAAAAGTCAAACCGTGGGCACCAATCCCATCCGGATTTCTCAATATCATAACAATAGCAATAAATAGTAAACATAACTGTATAATATAGAAAATCTGGGAAAAACCACATAAAACATGTATCAGTATCGTATCAGAGCGACCTCTAATGTATATATACAAAATATACAACAGTAGGCAAAACAAGGAACCTACTGGAAAAGACTGGTAGCTTGAACAACTAGCCTCCGACCGCAACGTGAGACTCCAGATTCCAAACTGTAAACTGGGCACGGAAACCGAAAAGCCCAGGGGAAAGGCAATAAAACGTTAGAGTGAGTGGACGAAAATAAACATATGCCTTTCACCAATTTCATATACAATAAACAAGTATAGCGAGTTCGGAAAATATATATGGAGGCGTCAGGCAAATCTCTCAAGCACAACGGTCAAGCGAATTTCTCAAGCCCGACGGTGATAGGCCAGGGGAATCTCTCAACCCCGGCAGCATAACATGGGAATCTCTCAACCCTGCCCAGAGGAATCTCTCAACTCTGGTCAGACTACCGGTGATCAGCCGAGTAGCCGGCCGAAGCATCGATGCAAGTATGCCATCACCATAAAAATATAAAATAATACCTCCGAAAATAATAAATAAGCTCAACATCGTATATAAACAAATACGGAAAATCACGAACTCGCAACGACTGTGAAAATGTAAAAGTGTCCACTCACAGGTGAGCAAAGCGCGCACTCGCGCTAATCACGTGGTCCAGCGGAAGATCCCTTGCCCGAAGCACGATCTCGATCCCCTGAATAATCATAAAATATAATTTATCAAAATCATAGCTCACAACACTGTACCACACCTCGAAAACCAACCGTTCCCGGTGATACGCGCAAAACATATATGCGTTTAACGTTAACACAAAGTAGACCCTAAAAACACAGTTCACACGTAAAGCAATTTAAAACCCTTATTTTGTCCTTATAATATTGGCGAGTAGGGATCGTTCTATCCGGGGAATTAAAGGGCGCATGCATGGTTTCGTTAAAGCAGAAATCTAAAGGTTTGGGGGGGATTGGAAATTGGTTAATTAATCTACGAAATTAAAGTACAAAAACATGCAAACACAACAAGAACTCCTAGACTTCTAACATGTTTTACTCATAGACAAGTTTAACAATCAAGAACCCTTAAAGTCTAATTATGCTTACTAAAAATAAGAAGTTACACTACTAATTACAAGTGATCATCTCATCTTATTAACCTTACTCTTTTTCATGCCTAAATACTCTAAGTAAGCTGCGAAATTTATAACTTCCAACTAAATATACATGCTTGATATTTGAGTAGGAATGCAACTTAGCGTCTAAACACCCTAAACAAAGTACGATCATCGAAACATGCGAAAGAGAGGGACTTAGCGTATTATCTAACACATGCTTTCGAAGCTTTAAGATTGTATCAAACATGCATAAAAGGCTTGAAATTATAAACACATGCAATTTACGAAAAGACTTAAGAACATATAACTCAAATCCAAACTTGTTCTTCATTAAATACATCAAAGTGATCCAATACAAAGCAAAAGACAAGAGATTGAAGATCATGGTTACACTTTTTGTCTTGAATGCTTGATGACTTCTTGAAGGTGGTTCTCATTCACAAGGGACTTAGCGTATTGTGAATGATCCGATGGCTTCAGAGGCTGGAATGCTTCGGCTTGGAGAGGATCCTTGAAGTGTTTATGGAGGAGAGGTATTTGTGTAGAGGTTTGGCTTGTAAAATGGGAGATCTTTATTATGGCTGGCCTCCTTGGTCTTATATAGGCAAGGGAAATGCTCACTCTCTCTTCCACCTTGCCTCTTTCATTAAATGCTAGCACTAATCACAAGGGCAAGTCACTCCCCTAGTCACCACTTGTGATCATCACAAGTAAGAGTCACCAAGGCTTGTCACCATTTGTGATGATCAAAAGCTTACTCATGTAACTTACTCTACCAATTGAAAGCTACTCATTTTAAGGATCATAAAGGACTTTAGTGAGGTTGTAATGGGGTTAAGGCTAAGGCATTCGAATTTTAGATATGTGGTGATAAAAACGTTCCAACGACTTAGTCTAGCACCAAATTCGTCCTCCATCTCCACTCGAATGTTACCACGTATACTTCAATCTAAACTACCCTTTGAGCTTTTCGGACAGGACAAAAGCCATATTTATTCTATTTTTGGGCCTTCAATTTGTCGTAATCTCCAAATCCGCAAATAAGGGGGACATTAATCCAAAGGGTTTCTACTTAGAACACAACACATTGCCATGAGAGATATATAATTTTTTTTCTTTTCATTCTCTCAAATATATATATATATATATATTTTCTTTTCTTTTTGGCAATCTCATACTTTTTAAGTTATTTGGACAAGTCTTTCCCCTTACTCACATTAACTCTTTCAATCTTTCTTACCAAACCATCATATTATGTGCTAGTTTCGAAAAATTCTTACCAAGTTTCTGGAACCAAGGTAAGGATATTCTACACTAGGGTAAGTGTTTAGGTACATATGGTGATGAAAGAAAAGCTTAACGTGGGCTCAATTGGTTTATTTAGGGGTGTCGCAACTCATGCGTACAAATGAGATACATGGATATTTGGCGAAGTGGTGGAAAATCCTAAATGCCTTTAATCATTTCCAAAATCAAAGTATGTATCAACTTAAAAGCTTTGCAAATTGACATGAGTAAGTTCTAGCATTCTCTAGTTCATTAAAATCTATGGCAAGCAATCAAATGAGGCATATATAAGCTAGAAGCTACGAAATGGATGTATATTCACTCGAATAAAGAACAGATAGCTCAAAAGCTCACATAGGGTTCATATGGTTAAAAACTTATTCAAGCATGCGATTTCTGTACCATGTTTTGCAATTCATATCTACTACATGTTAAAAACATATAAAATATCTCAATTAGCACAAGAATTCGATGCATGTGATTCATATGCCATATGTGTTCGTATTGGTCCAATTTCATCATTGACTAGTTAAGGGCATCCTAAAGACTTTGAAAAACACTAATTTAGACACAATTAAATTGTAAACCCTTCCCCCACACTTAAACTCTACATTGCCCTCAATGTACTGAAGTAAAAGTATAGAATTTAAACATGGAGTATAGGATCTACGAAAATTCTAATTTAAAATGAAAAAGCCATTAAATTAATTAAAAGGAGGAGAAGAAAACAAATATGTTGTCGTCTTCTCTATTGGGTTGCCTCCCAATGAGCGCTCATTTTACGTCTAAAGCTTAGACGTGATGCATCATTTTGCTTTCGAGATGGCCGGTTCTTGGAGTTGCATCTCCTCCACGTTATGCTCCGCAAATGCCTCAAAATAGGGCTTCAAGCGATGGCCATTTACTTTGAACTCACTGCCCTTGTCTATTGATCCAATGAGAACTGCTCCATGAGGCATAATTTGAGCAACTATGAATGGCCCCATCCATCGAGAGCGAAGCTTTCCCGGAAAGAGCTTAAGTCTTGAATTGAAAAGCAATACTTTCTGCCCAACTTCAAAACTCTTCCCGCGAATCATCTTATCATAGATCTTTTTCGTCTTCTCTTTGTAAATCCACGCATTGTCGAAAGCATCATTTCTGATCTCTTCAAGTTCACAAAGTTGTAGCTTCCGATGCAAACCTGCTGCATCTCAATCGATGTTGAATTTCTTCACGGCTCACCATGCCTTGTGCTCCAATTCAACCGGAAGATGGCACGATTTCCCATAAATTAATCGAAAAGGTGACATACCAATGGGGGTCTTGTAGGCAGTCCTGTAAGCCCAGAATGCATCATCTAAGCACTGACTCCAATCTCCCCGGCAACGGCGCCAAAAATTGATACGCGCAAAACATGCGTTTAACGTTAACACAAAGTAGACCCTAAAAACACAGTTCACACGTAAAGCAATTTAAAACCCTTATTTTGTCCTTATAATATTGGCGAGTAGGGATCGTTCTATCCGGGGAATTAAAGGGAGCATGCATGGTTTCGTTAAAGCAGAAATCTAAAGGTTTGGGGGGGGAATGGAAATTGGTTAATTAATCTACGAAATTAAAGTACAAAAACATGCAAACACAACAAGAACTCCTAGACTTCTAACATGTTTTACTCATAGACAAGTTTAACAATCAAGAACCCTTAAAGTCTAATTATGCTTACTAAAAATAAGAAGTTACACTACTAATTACAAGTGATCATCTCATCTTATTAACCTTACTCTTTTTCATGCCTAAATACTCTAAGTAAGCTGCGAAATTTATAACTTCCAACTAAATATACATGCTTGATATTTGAGTAGGAATGCAACTTAGCGTCTAAACACCCTAAACAAAGTACGATCATCGAAACATGCGAAAGAGAGGGACTTAGCGTATTATCTAACACATGCTTTCGAAGCTTTAAGATTGTATCAAACATGCATAAAAGGCTTGAAATTATAAACACATGCAATTTACGAAAAGACTTAAGAACATATAACTCAAATCCAAACTTGTTCTTCATTAAATACATCAAAGTGATCCAATACAAAGCAAAAGACAAGAGATTGAAGATCATGGTTACACTTTTTGTCTTGAATGCTTGATGACTTCTTGAAGGTGGTTCTCATTCACAAGGGACTTTGCGTATTGTGAATGATCCGATGGCTTCGGAGGCTGGAATGCTTCGGCTTGGAGAGGATCCTTGAAGTGTTTATGGAGGAGAGGTATTTGTGTAGAGGTTTGGCTTGTAAAATGGGAGGTCTGTATTATGGCTAGCCTCTTTGGTCTTATATAGGCAAGGGAAATGTTCACTCTCTCTTCCACCTTGCCTCTTTCATTAAATGCTAGCAATAATCACAAGGGCAAGTCACTCCCCTAGTCACCACTTGTGATCATCACAAGTAAGAGTCACCAAGGCTCTTCACCATTTGTGATGATCAAAAGCAAGAGTCACCAAGCCTTGTCACCCTTTGTAATGATCACAAAGCAAGAGTCACCAAGCATAGTCACAAAGCTTGACAACCTTGACTTTTCCTCTTCCCCAAGTGGCTTCCTTGCCGAATTCAATGGGCTTGGGCTGGTTTTTGGGCCGAAACAAACTTTGAGAAATGGGCCCACAAAATGCTTTTTGGGCCGGTCCATTCCCGGTGGTCCAAAATCACAAAAATCGCAAAATCGCCGAAATTCCTCCGAATTGCGCCGTTATTCATCTCCACCGAATATAACCTCAAAATAACAAACTAAATAAGAAAAACATAAAAACTAAGATTATAACATAGCTAAACGTAAAGGGAAATGTGTTAAGAATCAAGCATAAAATGCGTATATCACCCGGAAACGTATAACTGATACAAAAATAATTAACGAAATTTCTGAAATCTCCACTCAAAACCCTCGACTGAAAATCTGATACCCAAATCAACTCGAAAACCTCAAGGCGACCATCGGGGCGCGAATACGAGTGAAACGACATATAACTCGACACATTTCCAAAAAGTCAACGGTCGCCGGAGCTCCGCCGTTGACCGTCGCCGCCGGCGCCGGCGCGCCGTCAATCAGATAGATTTTCCGGCGGCCAAGCTCACCATAGCATCTCCTCCTCGAGCCTAACACATTTCTCAACTACACCAAAGGCCAAATCGCACGGCAAGTAGCTCAAAATCAACTCGAAAGTTCGAAATCCAATTCCGGCCAGCGAAGCTGTTCCTCCGTCGATCTCCGTCCACTGTGCACGGCGGCCCTCGAGGCCACTCCCAAAGGCTCCGCTGTGGCCCCATGGTTCAAACCCCCTTAATCCCCGGCCACCCCTGTGGCTGGAGCGCCACCATCGAACCACCCCGAATCCGGCAGGAAAATCCCAACTTTCAACTTATAATTTCTCCCTCAATTCTCAACCAAATCAAGAAATTCCAAGTTCTAAACTGTTTAGAATCACGAGGAGAACATTTTACCTTCCAATGTCGTGGCCTGAAATCGCCGGAATCAGCCAGTTCACTGGAGGAAGCCACACGGTCTAAAATGCACCACGGGTCAACTCGGTCAACGCCTCCAAAGTCGGTCAACGCTAGTCAAACTTCCCGAACACTGATTTTCGAAAATTTTCAACTATTTCCGATATTTATTCTCGCGTCTCGAGATGATCGACGGTCCAAAACGGATAACAATTACAATTCGGATAAACTCGATATGAACGGATAAACTCGACGATATTCCAAAACTTCAAATATTCATATTATATTCCTCGGTCATCGAAATAATTATCCGGAATTGCCCACAAACTCGAAATCACGTGTACAACAACTCTCGAGAAGAGACCCAACTCAAATTCTCAGCCGATAATTATGTCGTGACTAAAACCGGTAAATCAACCAATATACGGAAAACTGTGATTACGCATAATCTCGTGAATTAAGCCGTTTACTCAACTGATTCTAGTTCGGGTCGTCACAACATGTCTCCAGGAGGCTATGACTCGGACGTCGTGTTTCCTAGGTTAGGGCCTCTGACCCATCCTAGAACCCTCGGGGATCAGCCGAGTAGCTAATGCATTGATGCAATAATGTAAAATATGCACACAAGCCTTAACACGAAAAACTGAAAACTGAACACTGAAAACCGAAACTTGCACAACAATAATTAAAATAATGACGACTTCCTACGACTGTGAAAATAAAATGTGTCTAGGGCCTAGATCGCCATAAAAGTAGCCATCGATCCACTAACTCACAAATCGTATTCGGAGCCCTTAAGCCAATACGAAGATCTAACTAGATTAATAATTGTTCGGCTATGCAACTAACATAGATAAAAGAATCCAAGACGAAACACATATCAAACGCTCGCATTCAATATTTCTCACTAAACGTGCCCCGCCACCCGAGATATCCTCCAAGAGTCATCGATACATGCGCTCGCTATGACCTCTCAACTCAACACAGGACTATGGTATGCGTTGAAGTGTCAAACTGCCACAACTCCTGTGAGAGCTGAAAGGTTACGAAATATGTCAAACGATATAAATTTACACGAAAACAGTTACTAAATAGCTTAGAAAAATTCCAGTAAAAATTTGGCTCTCAAGTCGCCAGAGCTCCGCCGTGCACATGCCTCCACAAGCGGCCGTGTGTGGGTAGGGGTGGGACTGGTTCCACGAAAAACAGCTGAACCAGACCGAATCAAATTGGAACCGCTAGGTTTAGTTTGGTTCTTTGAATTTTGCAAAGTAATATTGATGGTTTAGTTCCAAGTGCAAATATTTTAGTTCCGGTTCCTAAGTTACAAAATTTTAAGGAACCGAAAAGAACCATTAATATAAAAATAACACATGTCAATATATTATTGGTAGTCTTGTAAAATCTATAATGTACTATAGACATGGGTATAGAGGATCATTGCTTTCTAACTATAAAGTATATGAAAAAAAAACTCTCAAAACGCTAAATCTAGTTAATCTACCTAATCGACAACCCTCACACTCTCACCAAAAACCCTCACGCTTAAAAAAAATGCGGATGAAGCAAGGCTAACAAAGGTTACCAAAAATTAGTTTGTTAAATAGAATGCAACTTTGAGGTACATATGCAGTCTTTGGTTCAGAAGTTTTTGTGGACTATAGTTGCTGCCTTTAGTTGTTCTATTCAACAAGAAATTCAAAGACTTGTTTGACGTAACTTATTTAGCTTGCAATTTGTAATATATTTGAACTAAAAGGACTCGATGATTGTTGGATACTTATAGATCGAGTGATTTGTGGATGTATTTGTGACGACCCGAACCAGAATCAGTTGAATATTCGGCACGATTCACGAGATTATGCTTAGTCGTAGTTTTACGATAAATGTGTGGTTTGTCGATTCTATTTGCGACTATGTTTTCGACCGAGAATTTGAGTTGAGTGTCTTCACGGAAGTTGTAGAGTACGTGATTTCAAGCTCGTGGGCGGTTCCGGATGATTTTTCCGATAACTGAGGAATATAATACGAATATCTGAAGTTTTAGTTTTCGACGAGTTTATCCGATTGTTTCGAGTTTATCTGAATCATTTCGAATACTCATTTTGGACCGTCGATTGACCCGAGGCGCGAGTATAAATATCGGGAATAGTCGTAAAATCGTCGAAAAACACTATTTGGCGTTGACCATCGTTGACTTTCCTAAAATGGCAGTTTGACCCGTTGACCCGAAGTGGAACCTTTCCCGTTTCGTTCTTGCCGTCCGACGTCTCTTTTCCGGCCACCTTCAACCTCGTTGTGGGTAAGGTTTTCTTCCTCTCTTGATTTCGAGTGGGTTTGTGCTTGGTTTGATGAAAATTGGTGGAGTTTTTGTGGAACCCGAGTCAGGCTGAGTTTGAGTATGTCGCCGGTGACAGGGGGGTGGTCCTCCGGCGAGCCATGGTGGTAGTTAGGTTGGGGGTTCACTTACCCTTGGTCTAGGGATGCTATTCATGTGATTAATTGAAGGTTTGGTTGAGGTTTGGCTGGAGTCCGATTAGGTCATTGGTGAGGGATTCCGTTCAGTTTCGGGTTGGAATTTGGGGAGGTTCTAGTGGGTTTTGGTCTTCGTGGTAGTGGAAGAAATGGTAGAGCTGCTTGTAATCTTCTGATCTGGAGCTTCCTGGCTGGAGGAAGTCATGGTTGACGGCGCGGCGGCGGCGGCGGCGACGGTCAACGGTGGTGCTCCGACGAGGAGTTGACTTTTTGGATTTTAGTGTTTTTAATGTCGTTTTTCTCGTAATCGCGCCCTGATTATCGTCCAGAGGTTTTCAGATTGATTTGGGTAGCTGATTTTCAGTCGAGGGTTTCGAGTGGAGATTTCAGGAATTTCGTTAATCCTTTTGTACTGCATTGCATATTTTCGGGAACGGTTGATTTCCGTGGTTAAGTACAGAGTTGTGAGTTATGTTTTGATCAGTTGTGTTTTATGAATATTCAGGGGATCGAGATCGAGATCGAGATCGAGATCGTGACCGTGCTTCAGGCGAGGGATCTTCCGCCGGGCCACGAGATTAGCGCGAGTGCGCGTTTTGCTCACCTGTGAGTGGACAATTTCTTTTCACGGAATGATTACGAATCTTTATATACGTTTTACGAACTTGAGCATGCATACAAGATTATGATTTATTATAAGCATGTGTTATATGATTATGTTACGTATATGCATTTATATGCTGTTTATTGCATTTGCATCGAAATATTTATGATTTGGTTTACACAGAGTAGAGTCATAGTTTATGTTGTTGTATCGATACACACGCATCCCGGCTGATCCCCGAGGGTACCTACCAGGGGGGTACCGTACCTTATGCCGATGTAGTTCCGGGTGGGTACTAGTTTCTGTACCTTATGCCGATGTATTTCCGGGTAGGTACAGATGTCTGTTTCTTATGCCGATGCAGTTCCGGGTGGAAACAGATACCTTGACCTGAGGCCTTTCTGGCTCGAATCACGTGTGGGTCTCGGATCCCATGATTCAGACTGTACTAGCACGGACGTGTCCATGAGTGGCCCCGTGAGATTTTTACTTGCATGCTCTGTATGCTGGAGGAGTATGAGTTTACCTCGCGTATTTTATTATATTTATTCATTTAGACTCGCATATGTTTTTATAACGTATATTACTTGGTGAAAGACATTTATTTTCGTCCACTCACTCTAATGGTTTTCATGTCTTTCCCCTGGGCTTTTCGGTTTTTGTGCCCAGTTGCAGTTCAGGTTCTGGTGTTTCACGTCGCGGTTGGAGGCTAGTGATCTGAGCTACCTATGTTTTCCAGTAGGTTCTTGTTTCGCCTACTGATGTGTATATTGTATATATTTTCACTAGAGGTCGCTCTGATACATTCTGATACGTGTTTATATGGATTTTCTCGGATATATTATATATAGTATAGTATGTTTACTGTTTATTGTTTATATTATGATGTTGAGAAATCCGGATGGGATTGGTGCCCACGGTTTGGCTGTTGTGGCATAGGACGAAGTGTTATTTTCAGGGTGCAGGTTTATGCAATTCCACGTTAGTAACGAAACTCTGCCGAAATTTTGAAAAGATTTTTGTTGGTTCGTATTTTCAGAAGGGGTTCGATTCCGGTTTAGGTAACTGAATCGGGGTTGGGTCCTTTCAGTATTAAATTTCCTATTTTGTATTTTCTTTTTCTTTTTCTTCCAAATTAGGTTATTTATTGATTTTTTTATGTATTTAGGAACCGTTAGAACTGTAGAACCAAACCGTTTTGTTGCGGTTCGGTTCCATATAGGTTCCTCCTAAAAAATACAAGGAACCAAACTATATGTAAATTTAATGGTTTCGGTTCTGGTTCCTGAAAATAATGGATGGAACCAAACCGGTCCCAGCCCTATGTGTAGGTCTCACGTGCCTTCGACGAAAGTGCTCTGATGCCAGAGGTTAATACCTCGTTAAAAAGATCTCAATGAGACCAACCACTTTTGTAACTGGCCTGAAGTCTAATTCAACGATGTTTGACCGAAATTAGTGCAAACATGCTAGAAATCTAACTCTGACAACTGCCACCAACGGCGGCGATTCGGTCCCCAAATGCTCATCTCCTCACGCCAAATAAAACCCCTAAACCCACGTGCTCCAATTACTAACAAATTAATCAAAAAATAGTTTGAAATCAACCGGCCCTTGCCAGAGACCGATCACCCTAAAATCAAAGCTCTGTTGTAGAGCCTCGGCAGACCTCGTGACCTATCCAGAAACACTCAGGAGTAGGAGAGGTTGAATGATAAGACCCAACCAAGATTACCATTGTTATCCAAAATAAGTCTTGCGGGACCGACATTAGAGTATCTAGCACCGCCTAATTGGTACTAGCTACCCTAACATGAGCAACCCAAAAGTTTAACTGAGAACCTACCCTGAGTCAACAGAAGCTGAGGACTGTCATGCTTTGCATTCTGAAAGGTCACGACTTCAATCAGCTAACCTACAATCTGGGCAATTTAAAACAAACGGCCCAGGGAAAGGTATAAAAACATAAAACGTTAGAGTGAGTGGACAAAATAATATAATCTGCGTAAAACCAATAAAAGCTGATATAACATGCCTTTCCACTTATTTCCGTGAAACAAAGCAATTTCAAATCTAATAAACTGTAATGCAATGGAGGTTGTCATTCATGGTGTTTTGCCTAACCCGAAACACATGTATGTATGAAGAGTAAGGTGATGGGATCGTCTAGGGTTTTGTCCTAACCTTAGACAATCTGTGTCGGGCAAGGGGTTTGTCCTAACCCAATCTGACTTGCTATCTGGTGATCAGCCGAATAGCTAAGGCATCGATGCGACTAAATAAAACCATCATAATAATAAACCTCCAAATAAATGCGTTGAAAACATCGTAAAGCATAATGCATAAAAATATGAACTCGCTATCGACTGTGAAAATAAAGGTCTACTCATTGTACGGTGCTTTGATTTCCACCAAACTAAAGCCTGTTTATCAGCGTTTCAATACATCTGTCATTGTCTGCTAATAGGTCATTCTAAAATAACGATTAATATTTAATAACTAATCGTCGAAAGTCATAATGTATAGTTTAGCTCGTTAATCAATAACCAAAATCGCCGAGAACGTCACATTCTTGAATAAAGTGCTTACTAGATTAATTGACAAGCTTTAAATCAAATTTCCAATTTTAACTCTTGAATCCTTTTGGACGGGATGTTACAATTTTAACTCTCATCACCGAAAGTTGATTGAAAGCTTAAAACATAAAACGTTAGATTAGACTCATCATGATGAGAGCTTGAAAGCCCAGTAGGTTACACTGGCCGATTAAAGCCGGAAACCACTGTCCCAATAACCTATCTTTTCACTTCGGTTTCATCCATCTCACAGCCGCTACGCCTCAAAAGAGGGTTGAAGACCGACCATTTTGGTGGCCGGCCGAGCAACGTCGTCAGCGAAGCCAGCGAGGAGAGAGAGAGACCATGGGATTAAAAAAAGGTTCGGATCAAAAACGGAAAGTTTTGCCTTTTCACTTTCGGAAAGTCGTATTTAACTTCCAAGTTGCGACTAATCGATTCTGTAAAATCATACAACTTTCGGTGACCATAATTTCTTCATCATAACTCCAATTGTAACATCCCGTCCAAAAATTTCTCTTTTTTATGATTTATTTATGGTTAATCAAGAAAGGTATTTATTTTTGTCACCGTCGGTAAATATTGAGAGATTTTTAGTTGACTTGTTATTAGACTGTCGAAGTTGTTCAAATTTAGATGAAAGTCGTAGAAATTGCCAAGATGAGTCCGTAGACGTGAAGAATGCCAAAAACGTCATTATAACGAGAAAGTTATGATCAATGGAAATTTATCAAAAATGTAATAGTCATAAATGAACTAGTATAAATAGGACTTTCTATCTCGGGAAATTATATTGAGCAAAATTGTAGAGTTTATCGACACGAGTTTGTAGCCATGTCAAATAATAAAATCGGAGTTAAGACAAAGAAGTTACGGTCAACAAAAGTTTTTTACAATTTACGATATTCGTTATTCGCGAGTATAAATACGACTTGCCAAAAATGCAAAGTCAAAAATCTTCAATTTTGAGCAGGGGCGGGTTGACCTGCTCCGGCGATGGAAATCGCCGCCAAACACGGCTCCAACGAGTTTTCGTTGTTTGGCCACCAAACCGGACATTCTGGGTATGGAAATGATCAACTTGGCATCCTCTTTCTTTCCCTTATGGTCTCTGACATCGATTCGACCGGAGCAAGCCGGAATTTGATGGAGAATAGTCGGAAAAACATAGGTTTCCCGTCAATGGCTTTCCAGCCAACTTGGACCCCGATTCAAATATGTTTGGGTTGCTCTTGATGTGTAGATTGTATTGGTATATAGGATTGGTTTATTGCAAATTGGATTAAGATAAATCGACGTAATTTTCGAATAGACATCACCGCCGGATAGCAGTTAATGGTGGCGGCGATTTACGATGATGATAGGTGATGAGGGGTAAGGGATTTTGTAGCCCACCCTCGTGGGAGTTAAACCTGACCAGCCTCAAGCTCCGACATGGCTCGGCGGTGCCGAAATCAGGATACAAAGTTTTCTGGCGATTTTTAGGGCCGAACGGTTTTAGGCCCGATTCTAGCCAAACAGGCCAGAATTATGCATAAGTGTTTTCGAAGAAATGGTTGGGCTTAACTAGAGGAAGGTTTTTATGTTCGGGTCTCCAGGAAAAGTCACCGGCGTCGGCGGTGGTTCACGATGGTGCTCCGACAAAGATGAATTTCAACAAATGTTTTATGTTGTTTGACTCGTACGTAATCACGTACTAATCGCAATGATGATGTTATTAAATTCATTAGACGTAGTTTGGTGTGAACTTGGAATTAATCGGACATTAACGCGTTTACAATTTTATTGTTCACTCGAGTTATACATCGTCTCGACCTTAAGTCACACAACGTTTGAGGAACATAATGTGACTTCCAAAGAGAATTATGGACACAAATTAGATTTGAAATTAAATTGGTAAGAAGTTTGGAAAGCATGTTATTAGAGAATACGATGTTCTCAACGGCATTGCTCGTTAGGTGAACGAGCTTAGTTATTCATTATTATTCTCGATGATTAGTTGTTAAATAATAATTGTTGTTTCAGAACGACGTGTTAGCAGCCAGTGACAGACAGATAGAAACATCGATAGACATGGATTGATGAAAATCACGGCACAGTACAGTGAGTAGACACTTTTATTTTCATAGTTGATTAGTGAAAGGACCCAACCCCGATTTAGCACCCTAAATCGGAATCGAACCCCTTCGAAAACACGAACCAACAAAAACTTTTCGAAATTTGGGCAGAGTTTCGTTACTAGCGTGGAATTACCATTACCTGCACGCGTAAACACACTCCATCCTATGCCACAAAAAGCAAACCGTGGGCACCAATCCCATCCGGATTTCTCAATATATCAACAATAACGTAAAGTAGTAAATATATATACACTTTACTGAAATCCAGTGTAAAATCATATAACATATTCAATAGGAAGCTCAGAGCGACATCTAATACATAATCGTATACTCATACCACAGTAGGTAGAATAATAAACCTACTGGATGAAACAAAGTAGCTCGAGCACTATGCCTCCGACCACGACGTGCGACACCAGAGTCCGAACTGCAAACTGGGCACGGAAACCGAAAAGCCCAGGGGAAAGGCAAATAAAAACGATAAACGTTAGAGTGAGTGGACGAAAATAACATATGCCTTTCACCAGTTTATATACATACTCAATGTAAAACAGTGCGAGTTCGGAAAACACAACAACCACAACAACACATATATATATGGAGGTTGTCGGGCGAATCTCTCAAACCCGACGTCAGGTGAATCGCTCAAACCTGACGGTGAAAGGCCAGGGGAATCTCTCAACCCCGGCGGCACTCAGGGGAATCTCTCAACCCTGCTTCAGAGGAATCTCTCAACTCTGGGCCAGAGGAATCTCTCAACTCTGGTAGCATCGATGCAATAAATGCCAATCACCAATAACACATAATAACATACCTCCGAAAATAACATATATCACAATCATCGTATAATTAAATACGGAAATCAATAAATCCACGAACTCGCAAAATTAACAGTAAAAATAGAAACTTGTCCACTCACAGTCTGGCGTAACGCGATTCGCGTTAACCCGTGATCCGGCGGAAAGTCCATCGTCAAACAAACGATCACGAACTCCTCGCTTTACGTTCGGACGCTCAACTCGAAAAACGAACCTCCCCACTGCGTTCGGAGCGCGATTTCGAGTCAAACGACATGCAACTTGCCGAAAGTCAAAAAGTCAACCCGTTGACCGTTGACCGCCGTTGACCGCCGTCCACGGCGGCGCCGCCACCGGCCGAAGAATTTTCCGGCGGAGCCACCCTTGTTCCACTCCAAATCGCCCACTGAGCAACTTTGTCAACTCAAAATTCCTCAAGTTTTTGGCCGGAATTCCTCCATTTCCGGTGAGCCTCGCCGAGAGGGGTGGTCGGATTCCACAAGAGGGGACCAAGGCGAGTCGGAAGAGCTAAGGTTTAGGCCGTGGGGTGGCCGGTAAGGCAACCATCGCCGGCGAGCACCGTGAACCGTCGTGAGTCTCCTCCTCCTCCACCGAGTTGACTCAGTCAACTCGGTCAACTCATTGATGTCTCCTTTGACTTTCCAAAACAGGTAAGTTCACTATTTATAGCATTCCCAAAATGGAAACTTCGTAATTATCCGTTTAAACGAACTTCAAACGCGCGTAACTTTCTCGTCGTAATTCCGATTCCGATAATTCTCGCGGCCATGAACTCATCTCGACATACTCTTCAATAATCATCCAAAGTCAAAACACATCGGCCAATCGGATAAAAAGTCAACCCTTCAAAGCAACACACATTAAATCGACTAAATAATCAACAAACGGCAAAATTCGCAACCAATTCCTCGTAACTCCAAATCATGCTCCGGAAGTTCCCACAAACTCGAAATTAAATTCCGAACAACTTCCGTGAAGAAGCCGAACCCAAATTCTCGTCCGGTAATTTAGTCGATAAGTAGCCCACCATTTAAATCTGAACTTCAAATATTCATAACTAATTCTTCGGTCGTCCAAATAACGATCCGAAACCGCCCACAAACTCGTAATCACATGTACAACGACTCTCGAGAAGAGACCCTGCTCCAATTCTCGGCCAATAATCAAGTCGTTAACAAACTTCGGCGATTAAAACGACTGTCGCAAATCTGCGACTACGTGCAAGCACATCAATCAAGCTGATCATACTGCTGATTCTGGTCCGGGTCGTCACAAATCCACCCCCCTTAGAAAAATTTCGACCTCGAAATTTCTGAGTCTGCTGGCTAAACGTAGGAGCACTGCCTCTGCATACTGCTCAACTCACCAACGGTAATCTCAACTGAACAACTCTGATCACAAACTTCACAATAGGAGATAATTCCGTGCTGTAATTCCTGTACCCTCAAATCACAAATCTGAACTGGCTCACATAATCGTCAAGTGTTCCTGCATACGGAACGGATAGGGTACACAATGCAAAACTAACCTGAAACACAGTTCCGCCTCACGGAACACAACACACATAAAAGCCAACACTATAGGCGATGCCGAACCATACAGCATAACACAAACTCGCCTATGGCCACATATGGATCAAAACATCAAGGCAAATCACAACACGACCTGCTCATACCAACGAAACTCAAGCATCGAACTCAAACAATTATCAACCTATTTCCGTTAACCTGATAGTCTGTGGTAACACACTCCACAAAATCGGACACAATCATCAACTCAAATTCAAACCAAACTCACTCCAACACAATGAAGTACAACATCGTTCCTCAAAACGACGTCAAACAATATCAAAATCACAGTGGACAACAACCTGGTACTGCAAGCAACCTCGAACAGCTGAAACTGCTGGTCCCGAATCCTCCGGAACTACAATACCAAGGTCCACAACATGCCCTCCAAGGCCTGAATAGTCCTCAAAGATCGCTCGCCAATCTGAGGATAAGAACTGGTACCAACTCGTGATCTGGTCCCCAATGCTTACTGCAAAGCTTGCCAACACTCCGTCGTAGTTGATTATCTCGATCAGCGGACTGGGACACAGATACACCACGTAAATAGCCAATCTTCGTCAAACATAGCTATGCCAGCCAACCACTGGAATCATCTCCGAAAGTACAAGGAACTGTACTGAGTTCGTCAAATGATCCACAAAGGCCCGACAACTGGTATCACAACCAAAGTGTACACATACACACACAATCACAGCAGCAACCGTCACGTCAAACCGGAAATCTCAAATGGCTAACACATCTCGGCAAGTCTCTGCCTCCTAGCCATCGCCAGTCGACGAATATGGCATCAGCACACACAAGCTGCGCTCGCACAAGCTGCTATATCGTTCTTCATGTTGCATCACGAGTAGTAACTCGAAATATCAGACACATCTCGGTACCACTAGCGTCAAATGCGCGCAAAACCACGAGCCTCAACACCATCATACTTAAACTCAGCTCTCGTAGCCCATACTCGGCTAACACCGAAACTCAAGCCACACATACACACATGTAATACTGAAGCTCTCGACTCTCGACTGAATGCATCAACAACAACATCCCAAACGGATGGTCAGAATGCAGCCACTAGCCTTTCTCGAACAAGCTCAAAGGTGTAGCCCTTGTCGTGAGTCAACCCCATCCGTCTACACTGCCTCAAGCCCAAATCTGGCCGAAAATGCAAGTGGAGGAAACTCAAATGATCAGTGTACATCCTACACCTCACTGCACGCCATAGCTGTAGTGTCTCGAACTCTCTGATGCTAACACAAGAACAGCTACACCCAATATCATACACTGGATACGTAGCCCCATAAAGGTTCTACAACCTGAAACCATGAGCCACCACTCTGCTACACAGCATCAAAACGTAACCAAATCCAAACCTCGATGCATCGCCATAATCCACAAACTCGTCGTAGTCATCAGGTAGGGTCAAAACCGATGAAACGATCGATCATCCCGCAAGAGTCAGTAACTCTCCTTGCGTGCATCGAACCACTCGAACGTGATACCTTCTTGTCAATTTGGAAAATAGAGTGGCAATCCAGGAAAATCCTGCACAAGCCGTCGGTAATAGCCTGCCAACTCAAGAGACTCCCGATCTCTGGTGCAATGGTAGGGCAAACTCCGAATCATCACGGCTTCGAACCGGTCAGGATCCACGCCGACTCCCTCGGCTAGCATCACATAGCCCAACATCTTCACGCTAATAGACCAAAACTCACACTGGCTGAACTTACAACAGCTAATCATCTCGTGAAGTCCACAAAACCGCTCGCAACTGCTCCAGGTACTGGTCCACACTCTCGGAGTACATCAGGACATTGCCAACGAACATGACCACAACTCGTCCAGAAACCGTCTGAACACATGGTCCATCACGTCCACACGATCTACGGGGCATTGGTCAACCAAATAGCGTGACCAAAAACTCATGATACCCGCACTGAGATCCGTAAGCCAACAAAGCCACATCTGACTCACCAAACCTCCACTGATGATATCCGGATCCGAAATCAATCCTCGAAAAGACTGAAGCTCTCGGAAGCTGATCAAACCACTCGTCAATCCGAAGCGGAGGATACTCACTCTTCTCTGAAGCGAATCAGGCTTCGGTAGTCAATACACCATCTCGTCGAACCAACCAGCGTCCGTACACACAATGCAAGAGCACACCACGCAAATACGCTAGGTCACATGAAATCTCCTGAAACCTCCTCCAGCAACTCCTGGAGTCGAAACTGTAGCTCCATCAGCTCCGCTGGCTCAGAACGACAATGTGTCGATAAAATGAGTCCAGCGCCTGGTACAAGCTCAACGGTGTAGTCAGTCTCCCGAACTGGAGAAACACCTGGTAATTCCTCCGGAATACTCCTGGTAACTCGGAAACCACCTCAATATCACCAATGTCGGACACAGCAACCAAAGTATCCACAACATATGCTAAGCAAGCAACACAACTCGTCTCCATCATCCGCTCGACCATCACCGCGAAACAGCTTCTCGGGGAAATCTGGTCGTCGAAACACAACCTCCATCTCGAGGCACTCGAACACAGCTAAATGCGTCGTCAGTAAGTCCATACTCATGGTCACATCAAAACCATAATATCCAGCTATAACAGATCCGCGGCTAACCCATAACCTCAAACAAGGATCTCACGACCTCCGGATGGATGCAACACTCTTCAAAACCTCGGAAGTGGAGATACAGGTACAATAGCCATGGATATCAAGCAACAGTAACCTCGGAGAAAAGTCCGTCCTCAAACAAGGTCATAGCACGAACTCCAACATGCCCAAACTAACCGTCCATGTCAAATGCGACTTACTGAATAACTCGTCAAAAGGGTACATTGATCAGACTGCAGGAACAACATGAGGATCTCCTCGTAACTCTGATCTGTCGAACCGATACAACAGCTCGCTGAGGCGCTCCCTCGCAACGTGACCCTCCTGGCCACCGAAACAATAACTAAAAGTGCTCCTAGAACACAAATCACCGCAACACCTGCTGCGTGAAAGGATCACCAATGATCGCCCAAACTCATGCTACAGGAGCAAGTCCGCTACTTAGTGATCTCCGCCATCGCCAAATGGATCAGCAGAGGATCCTCAACATAATCGAAAAGACCACAGCCTGATGAAGTCACTGATCCCGAAGTGTCGGAACTCAACCTCATCAAAATCTCAACTAAATCCACTTCCCTCGAACCATCACATCGAAAACCACATACATCTTTTCCTCATAATAGCCTCGCCACTGAGTGCAACACACTAAGCTCCTCACGGATGTCTCGAGGCATATCAATCAGACTCTCTCTGATGCTCAGGTTCAAACTCATCTCGAATCTCGTGCACTGCTTCCTCTGAAGCCGCGTAACACGTGCAACCGGAACAAATATGTGGATAATGCATCTCTGCCTCAGGTGGGTAACCACTCCACATTCGATCGCTGAATAGCCTGATAAAACCATTACCGTGTAAGCATCACTCTGAATGTAGGCCATGGAGTCGCAACCGGAACTCACACAATAACAGCCCACAAAATACACTGATCTGACTCAGGCACACATCAACTGCCATAACTCTCAGCTCTGAGGCAACATGTAGACTCTCACATACACATCCCCAGGCAAACTGTGCCACACATTCTCTGAACTCTGAATACTCATCCAAATCCACAGTTCACTGGCAATTCACGCGTCGAATGATCCTCAACAGGATCCACAACCGAAACGACACGGAAAGCACGTCAGGAGGCATCCTAATGAATACAATATCGTTCACAACAAGTGGAACGTAATCATGGAACTTCAAATATTTGAAAGCATACAACACCCGGAATTTGATGATTATCCGCCGGCCGGTCGGGTCACCATTCCAGTCATGCTGTACATTCTCAAATATCCTTAGTAAACACGACTACAGAAGTCTACAGAACCTATAACCTAATGCTCTGATACCAAGCTGAAAGGACCCAACCCCGATTTAGCACCCTAAATCGGAATCGAACCCCTTCGAAAACACGAACCAACAAAAACTTTTCGAAATTTGGGCAGAGTTTCGTTACTAGCGTGGAATTACCATTACCTGCACGCGTAAACACACTCCATCCTATGCCACAAAAAGCAAACCGTGGGCACCAATCCCATCCGGATTTCTCAATATATCAACAATAACGTAAAGTAGTAAATATATATACACTTTACTGAAATCCAGTGTAAAATCATATAACATATTCAATAGGAAGCTCAGAGCGACATCTAATACATAATCGTATACTCATACCACAGTAGGTAGAATAATAAACCTACTGGATGAAACAAAGTAGCTCGAGCACTATGCCTCCGACCACGACGTGCGACACCAGAGTCCGAACTGCAAACTGGGCACGGAAACCGAAAAGCCCAGGGGAAAGGCAAATAAAAACGATAAACGTTAGAGTGAGTGGACGAAAATAAACATATGCCTTTCACCAGTTTATATACATACTCAATGTAAAACAGTGCGAGTTCGGAAAACACAACAACCACAACAACACATATATATATGGAGGTTGTCGGGCGAATCTCTCAAACCCGACGTCAGGTGAATCGCTCAAACCTGACGGTGAAAGGCCAGGGGAATCTCTCAACCCCGGCGGCACTCAGGGGAATCTCTCAACCCTGCTTCAGAGGAATCTCTCAACTCTGGGCCAGAGGAATCTCTCAACTCTGGTAGCATCGATGCAATAAATGCCAATCACCAATAACACATAATAACATACCTCCGAAAATAACATATATCACAATCATCGTATAATTAAATACGGAAATCAATAAATCCACGAACTCGCAAAATTAACAGTAAAAATAGAAACTTGTCCACTCACAGTCTGGCGTAACGCGATTCGCGTTAACCCGTGATCCGGCGGAAAGTCCATCGCCAAACAAACGATCACGAACTCCTCGCTTTACGTTCGGACGCTCAACTCGAAAAACGAACCTCCCCACTGCGTTCGGAGCGCGATTTCGAGTCAAACGACATGCAACTTGCCGAAAGTCAAAAAGTCAACCCGTTGACCGTTGACCGCCGTTGACCGCCGTCCACGGCGGCGCCGCCACCGGCCGAAGAATTTTCCGGCGGAGCCACCCTTGTTCCACTCCAAATCGCCCACTGAGCAACTTTGTCAACTCAAAATTCCTCAAGTTTTTGGCCGGAATTCCTCCATTTCCGGTGAGCCTCGCCGAGAGGGGTGGTCGGATTCCACAAGAGGGGACCAAGGCGAGTCGGAAGAGCTAAGGTTTAGGCCGTGGGGTGGCCGGTAAGGCAACCATCGCCGGCGAGCACCGTGAACCGTCGTGAGTCTCCTCCTCCTCCACCGAGTTGACTCAGTCAACTCGGTCAACTCATTGATGTCTCCTTTGACTTTCCAAAACAGGTAAGTTCACTATTTATAGCATTCCCAAAATGGAAACTTCGTAATTATCCGTTTAAACGAACTTCAAACGCGCGTAACTTTCTCGTCGTAATTCCGATTCCGATAATTCTCGCGGCCATGAACTCATCTCGACATACTCTTCAATAATCATCCAAAGTCAAAACACATCGGCCAATCGGATAAAAAGTCAACCCTTCAAAGCAACACACATTAAATCGACTAAATAATCAACAAACGGCAAAATTCGCAACCAATTCCTCGTAACTCCAAATCATGCTCCGGAAGTTCCCACAAACTCGAAATTAAATTCCGAACAACTTCCGTGAAGAAGCCGAACCCAAATTCTCGTCCGGTAATTTAGTCGATAAGTAGCCCACCATTTAAATCTGAACTTCAAATATTCATAACTAATTCTTCGGTCGTCCAAATAACGATCCGAAACCGCCCACAAACTCGTAATCACATGTACAACGACTCTCGAGAAGAGACCCTGCTCCAATTCTCGGCCAATAATCAAGTCGTTAACAAACTTCGGCGATTAAAACGACTGTCGCAAATCTGCGACTACGTGCAAGCACATCAATCAAGCTGATCATACTGCTGATTCTGGTCCGGGTCGTCACAATGAGCGAGTCTATTTATTATATATTTCCAATTCATTTTGAGATTTTAGTTTTCAGGAATATTTTGGAGGCTCCTTTCAGTATCAGTTTCAGTTTGTTTGCATCAATGCATTGGTTACTCGGCTGATCCCCGAGTGGCTCCAAGGAAGGATCAGTACTTCCTCCCTGGCATTCACGTCTTCTTTATGTCAGGAGTCACCGAACAACTTTAGGTGGCCAGAGGTCAGAGGACTCTAGTCATTGCCTCCACTAAAGCACGATACTGGAGAAGGGTCAGGTGTCCCCCTCGACATATCTTTTCTATCTTTTTAGTTTTTTTAACTCGTTTAGAATTTTATTATATATGTCAGTGGGAGCACAATATTGTTTAAGATTCAAGTCAGTATATTTTCGTCCACTCACTCTAACTTTTTAAATCTGTGTTTCCCTACGCCTTTCAATTTAAATTGCTCAATTTGCAGAGTTTCTTCTGAGATCGAGTGCGGACACAGATCGAGACATAGTGCTATCTACCATAGGATCTGAGGTAGATACTACAAGTTAGTATTCTCATCATTATAGTTAGTTTAGAGTGTCTAGCTTCTCTGATGTCGCAAATAGTTTATAATTACTATTTACTATTTATAGCTTTCAATTGTGATGAAAAGAAAATAGTTCCTTCATTTATGGATTTTAGGTTTAGGATCTCCAATTAGATTCTTGTGTAAATTGAGTAGACACTTGGATTAGAAAAGTCATTAGGGCCTAATTCCGATTTAGGAAACTAAATTGGGGTCGGGTCCTTTCAGTTGGTATCAGAGCATTAGGTTATAGGTTTTGTAGACTGTACTTGGTTTCTTCTATTTTCATGTTCGATTATGCTCTTTTTCTCTCTAGTTTTCTCTCTAGCTTCTCTTTCTTTAGGGTTCTTTGTTGAGTTCTCTAGAGAGAAGCTAGATTTATCTTTCAATCTTCCTCCATTTCCTCCTCTGCAAGCTCCAAGACACTTTGGAGCAACGAAGGTGTAGTTAGAAGCATAAGGGTGAACTTGAAGAAGCTTGGCTTGCTTTAGGTAGATTCCTTGGTTATTTCTTCATCCTAGTTACCTTTTTGATGTATTTAAATTTGATTTTAGTTATGTGTATTGAGTAGTGAATAAATGATGTCTTAGATTATGTATGATTTATGATTTTACTGTATGTTAGATGACTGTATGTTGTGGATGAGAAATTGTGTGTTTGTGGATGTTAATTATGCTTGAGCTTCATTTATAATTTCACTTATGCATGTGTTGACCCTAGCTAAGTTATTGTATGTGTAAAGAGACTAAAAATGGACCTTAATTGAATTAGCTACTCATTCAAGGCTAGATGAGTATGTAAACATGATTAGGGTATTTTCTAAGAGATTTACCTTGAGACTTGGGATCCTTAGCACCTAGCCTGGACTAAATCTTCTTTGAGTCTCAATACACTTGAGAGACTCTAGTCAAGTACACATTAAATCTAAAAGGTTATTTTGGCTATTAGTAGATTCTCTTCACTCGTAACCCAATAGGTGAAAGTTGTGGGAATCATATAGACTTTCTCTCGAATTCTCTAATAGAGATTCGAGAAGGGGAAGCTTCCACATATATCACACGATATGCTTGTTGTCGTCATAACACAACATACGATCGAGATGCATGCCCGAAATGGCTTAGGGTCTTGGTTCCAGTGCACTAAATGCTTCAATGTTGGGCTTAAGTCATCTAGAGTCTGGAATAACCTAGGACTTGGGTTCAAAACCAAACGTGACACAAAAAGTAACGATTTGGACATTAACTTGTGTTAACGGACTTTAATCCATTACATAAACTAGGACATTATTTGATGCATCATATGGTTTATGGGGATTTCCCTAGTCGACCATCTTTCCTTATCTTGAACTTGTTTGCAATTTTTGTCTGTGCATTGTAGTGTAATCAACCAACCAAACAAACTAGTATAACCACTCATCGTAATTCAATCACCCTTCACAATGCTAAGTCTCCAAAGGACTTGGTAGGGTGAGATACTCATTTCCACCTTTTATTTTAGTCTTTGTGTCAAGTCATTCCTAGTTAGTCATAGTCTTCATGCTAGACATTGTAAGCTAGGGAGTCTAAGTGCTTAATTCTCGTGGAGTCGACACTCAACTTCCTATAAATAGTATAACTTGCTCGTATACTTGCGGGTGGGAAACTACTTTACATTTATGAGTTAGTCCATAATTCAATAAGTGTAAAGGGTCTATTTTTCACTAACAAGTTTTTGGCGTCATTGTCAGGGATTAAGTTCATCTTAATTCCTTCGCTTCGGTTAGCCCTTAATTACGGATTACCCAGACATTTGGCTTGATGATTTATTTCATAGCTTTTAGTTTTCTTCAGCTTATCACTTAGGACTTTGTTTTGCTTGTCTTTGTTCCATACGATACTTTGGTAGGTGTATAAGGGTGAAATTGTGTTAGGATTTGTGCTCTAACCTTTGTTGGAGGACAATTTTTAATCCATCGAAGGGTACATTTCGACCCATCGAAGCCTGCGTGCAAAACGATCCAGGGTGCCTCCTTCGATCCATCGAGAACTTTTTCTCGATCCATAAAAGGTTATTCAGGCAATCATCCAGGGTAACTGCTTTGATCTATTGAAGGAATACCTTCAACCCATCAAAAACTGAGTTGTGCTAAGGTTGTTTCACTTCATTTCGACTTCTTTTTCCCTCGATTATCTATATCCCTTTGGAGCATATCTAAAGTAGTGTTTTATAGTCTTTTAGAGTCTTTCTTCAAAGTTTGTTGGTGACTCATTATTGTGAGAAACTACAATCTTTGAGAATTTAACATTTTAGCTTTGGTTTTGTTTGTTAGTTTAATTTGATTACCGTAAACTATGGACGGATGGTATAATGGCTGGGAAAATTCAAGTGGTTTTGGGGTACAAGATCCATCCAACGAAGGCTATCAAGATTGGAATTATCAAGTCGAGGAGTCAATGTGTTCTTATGTGGAAGCGTGTACCCTATGTGGTTCTCGAGTGCATTCACCCCTTGAGTAAAACTTGAGATATGAGTATCCCGAGTACGTTCAAGAGTACAAGAACAATATGAGGATGCATCAAGCACACTCGGTACATATTCAAGAAGAAGCCCCTAGTTCAAATTTGGTCTATGATGCATGGCCTGATGACGTGATGAGATGAAAAGGCAAGGAGTTTTATTTTTGTTGCGGGCAGTTCGATAAATTATTAACCGCAAGACGGTGCAAATTATTTCTACCAAAACCCATTATGGCCTTTAGGTAGAAGTGAAATAGTTCTGTATATAGAGACTGTTCGAAGCGTTCGGCACCAGTGGGCTAGAATGATGTTTTGTCTTACCCTGAGTATGAAATAAATGCTTCCTTTTATAAGAAGTTGAGGGAGATTTCTCTTATTGGTTTTCGATGTGGGATTAGATGATTGAGCCTTTAGGTGTAAGTTGACATAAGGACAAAGGCTAGTTTTGTATTTGGCAGCCTCGAACCTCGTACACTGCTTCCTCTGAAGCCACATAACTCGTGCAAATGGAAACAAACATGTGGACAATGCATCTCTGCCTCAGGTGGGTAAACACCTCTCAGTCAATTACTGGATAGCCTGATAAACCATTACCGTATACACAACACTCTGAATGTAGGCCGTGGAGTCGCAACCGAAACACACACAATTTCAGCCCACCAAACACAACAATCTGACTCAGGCAAACATCACTGCCACAAATCTCAGCACTGAGGCAACATATAGATGCTCAAATAAACATCCCCAGGCAAACCGTGCCACACATATCTCTGAACTCTGAATACTCATCCAAATCCACTGTTCTCTGGCAAATCACGCGTCGATTGATCCTCAACAGGATCCACAACCGAAATGACACGGAAAGCACGTCAGGAGGCATCCTAATGAATACAATATTGTTCATAACAAGTGGAACGTAATCATGGAACTTTAAATATTTGAAAGCATACAACACCCGGAATTTGATGATTATCCGCCGGCCGGTCGGGTCACCATTCCAGACATGCTGTACATTCTCAAATATCCTTAGTAAGCACGACTACAGAAGTCTACAGAACCTATAACCTAATGCTCTGATACCAAGCTGAAAGGACCCAACCCCGATTTAGCACCCTAAACCGGAATCGAACCCCTTCGAAAACATGAACCAACAAAAACTTTTTGAAATTTGGGCAGAGTTTAGTTACTAGCGTGGAATTACCATTACCTGCACGTGGAAAAATACACTTCATCCTATGCCACAAAAAGCAAACCGTGGGCACCAATCCCATCCGGATTTCTCAATATATCAACAGTAAAGTAAACAATACATACAATATATACTTTACTGAAATCCGGAGTAAAATCGTATAATCATATTCAACAGAAAACTCAGAGCCTGAACTGCAAACTGGGCACGGAAACCGAAAAGCCCAGGGGAAAGACAATAAACACGTTAGAGTGAGTGGACGAAAATAAATGTATTTCACCAAGTAATATATATATTAAAAACATATGCGAGTCGAAAGTATAAATAATCAAATGGTACACGAGGGAGACTCTAACTCTTCACGCGTCCGAGTACACGAGGGAGACTCTAACTCCTCACGTATACGGAGCATGCATAAAATCCCACGGGGTCACTCGTGGACACACCCGTGCTAGTACAGTCAGAACCACGGAGTCCCTGACTTCCACGTGATTCTAGCCGGAAATGGCCTCAGGCCAAAGGTCTGCCTCCCCCCGGTAAAGACCTCGGGTCAGGAGTCACAGCCTCCCCTGGAGTAAAGCCTACCATCGGGGATCAGCCGAGAGGCAAGTGTATCGATACAACAACGTAACCACGACTGTACTCTGTGTAAACCAAATCATAAACATTTCGATGCAAATGCATGAAACAGCATATAAGTATATGTATACTCGTATATGTATATCCGTATAAGTATAATCGTATAATCGTAAAACATATGCTCATGTAATCCGAAATCTCATATGCATGCTCAAGTTCATAAAACGTATATCAAGACTCGCAAATAATCCGTGAAAAGAAATGTCCACTCACAGACTGGCGTAACACGATACGCGTTAACCCGTGATCCGGCGGAATGTCCTCGCCAAAACAACGATCACGAACCCCTGAATAATCACAATAACCATATCTCAAAATCGTAACTCGACAATACAAATCAAATCACGAGAAACCACCGTTCTCGGAAACACATAATCCAAAGTTGACAAATCGTCGAAAATCAGTATATAACACCTCAATACCTCGCTTTACGTTCGGACCCTCAACTCGAAAAACGAACCTCCCCACTGGGATCGGAGCGCGATTTCGAGTCAAATGACATGCGACTTGTCGAAAGTCAAAAAGTCAAACCGTTGACCGTTGACCGCCGTTGACCGCCGTCCACGGCGGCGCCACTGTTGACCGGAAGAATTCACGGCGGAAAAACCCCTCTTCCATGCAAAATCACCCACTGAGCAACTTCCATAACTGCACCGAAGGCCAATTCTCACTCTAACCATGTCAATTTCATGAAAAACCGAATGTTCACACAAATTTCAATCCCAAAATTCTCCATGCTCAAATCGAATTAGAACACCATGTTTATATGGTTAGAATCACATTGAAGAGGGCTACAAAACCCAATACCTCTTGAAGTTCAATTCGGCCGAATTTGAGGAACCCAAAATCACAAAGTTTCATCAAACTTCTTGCCGGAAAACTGAGCTCCTCCGGCGAGCTACGCCGTGGAAGGAGGTCGGAGAAGGACTCGGGAGGCCGAGGCGCACCGACTGCCACCTCCCCCGTGGCCGGAGACGGCCGATAGGCAACTCGTCGTCGCCACCGTACACCACCATCGCGATTTTCCCCCAAGGCCGAGTTGACTCGGTCAACTCACGGGTAATTAATCAGCTTTGACTTTCCCAAAGGGGCAAGTCCACTATTTATACCTCAATAAATACTTTCCCAAAACGGAAACTCATAATTATCCATTTTGACGAACTTCAAACGTGCGTAACTTTCTCGTCGTATATCCGATTCCGATAATTCTTGCGGCCACAAGCTCGTCTCAACATACTCTTCAATAATCACCCAAAGTCAAACATATCGGCCAAACGGATAAAAAGTCAACCCTTCAAAGCAACACACATTAAATCGACTAAATAATCAACAAACGGAAATAATCACAACTAAATCATCGTAGCTCAAAATCATACTCCGGAAGTTCCCACGGACTTGAAATTAAATTCTAAACAATTTCCGTGAAGAAGCCGAAACCAAATTCTCATCCGGTAGTTTAGTCGTTAAGTAGCCCACCATTTAAATCCGAACTTCAAATATTCATAACTAATTCCTCGGTCGTCCAAATAACGATCTGGAACCTCCCACGAACTCAAAATCACACGTACAACGACTCTCGAGAAGAGACCCAGCTCCAATTCTCGGCCCATACTTTAGTCGTTAACAATCCCTGGCGGTTCAAACCCTGTCGTCAATCTGCGGCTACGCAGTCACTCATATATACAGCTGATCATACTGCTGATTCTGGTCTGGGTCATCACAGTACCAGCTGGATGACGGAGATGGTATTCTCCGTCGTCCAGGTTATCACCTGGAGGACGGAGAAGACTTCTCCGTCGTCCAGGTGATCACCTGAACGACGGAGAATACCGTCTCCGTCGTCCAGGTGGACACCTGTACCTCGGAGTCTTCTCCGTCCTCCAGGTGATCACCTGGACAACTGACCGACACACCGTCGTCCGAGTTACTTCCACTTAGACGACGTACCGACACCTCCGTCGTCTAAGTGAAGCATTATATAACCCGATGCCAAACTCTCTTCATTCCATCCGATCCTCGATCAATTAATTCATCAATTCCATTCGAAGAAGAATTGAAGGAGAAGGAGAATGAGAAGGGAGAAGGCCGAGAAGGATCATGATCAGGGATCTCCGCTGACTAGCTAGCTAGCTTAATTAACTGATATCGAGAAGGCCAGCAGGTACGTACGCAGTTAAAATTTGCTTAATATATATTTAGTGAAAACGTACGTACATACATGCATGGATGTTAGCTATATTTATAGATTAAATTACGTACGTACGTAATTGATGGATCGATGTAGATCGAGTACGTATAATTAAGCATAAATTAATGGACTAATATATATATATATATATGTAATAATTAATTAATTATAATGTTTTGTAGCAGTATGGACAAGAGTTGGATGAAGTTGAAGAATAGATGTGATGTCTGGTATATGGATGGAATTAGCGAATTTGTGAATTTTGCGATAGAACATGGTCAGGGAAAGAAACGTTTCAAGTGTCCGTGCCAGAAATGTCTTAATTGTCAGTATGCGGAGGTTAATGTTATGGTGCAACACCTGTACGAAAATGGTATGATGTGAAGTTACACTACATGGAGCGAGCATGGTGAAGCAGTAGAGTTCAGCGCAGCAGACTTCAGCTCAGGGTACAGTTACCATGGTGCCTCATCCAGCGGCAGTGGTGCCGGACCCCCAGCTTGCAACCCAACTGCAGATTTGGTCCATGATGCGTTTCCGGGATGTAGTCATGGTGGACACCAACACCAAGACGGAGGTTACAATACCACTAATGAGCATGATGACACATTCCCCGATGCTAGCTTGGCCACTGACACCAGTGAGATGGATAAGTACAACCGGATGCTACTTGAAGCGCAGACCCCGATGTTCCCTAGATGTCGAGAGAATGTGTTGCAATATGTGATGGAGCAAATGAAGATAAAAGTGAAGCACAAAATGTCAGTGAGTGCTTTTGACGAAATTCAGGAGTAAATATGTAAGTTGCTTCCTGATGATCACAATCTTCCTAAATCTCATTATAAGGTTAGAAATATCTTGAGCAGCCTCGGCCTAAAGTACAGGATAATTGACGCATGTCCGAATGATTGTGTGCTTTTTTACAAAGAGTATAAAGATTTGGACTATTGTCCCGTATGTGGCCAGTGCAGATTCCAGCTGAATAGGAAGAGTTTGAAAAAGAGAATTTCTGTGAAAGTTGTTCGATATTTTCTCTTGATTCCCAGATTGCAGCGCCAGTACATGTCTCTACACACAGCAGAGGCGATGCGATGGTACGCAAAAAAGCGAATAGATGACGATGTCCTGCGACACGCCGCGGATGGGGAGGGTTTCAAACATTTCGACAGAGAATTTGGAGACTTTGCTTCAGAGGTTAGAAATGTTAGACTCGGCCTATCTACAGACGGATTCAATCCTTGGGGAAGTAATAGCTCCGCCGTCAGCACTTGGCCAGTTATTCTGATGCCGTACAACTTGCCTCCGTGGATGTGCATGAACAAGGAATTTAATTTCCTTACTGTACTAATTCCAGGTCCTAAATCTCCAGGGAAGTGCTTAGATGTCTACCTCAGACCTTTGATCGACGAGCTGAAACTGTTGTGGGAAAGTGGAGTCCCAACTTATGACAAATTCACTGACACGATGTTCACGATGAGGGCTGCCGTAATGTGGATGATCAGCGATTTTCTAGCTTATGGGATGTTGGCAGCCTGCAGGACAAAAGGATATAATGGATGTCCTATATGTTTGGATGACGTGAACTCTAGTTGGCACGCGGGGAAGGTATGTTACTTGGGTCACCGTAGATGGCTTCCTCACGACCACCCGTGGCGACAGGATGAAGCTCATTTTGACGAGACGGTAGAGAACAATCCTAAACCCCGTAGTTGGTCGGGCGAAGAGATTTTAGAGAGGTTGAGCTATTTCGACTTTGGTGTGTTGAGCAATGACGCGGATGTAAAGAAATGCAATCCAATTCCTCCACATGATCTTAGCTATTGGGATCACAAGAGTATATTCTTTGAACTCCCTTACTGGTCGAAATTGAAGCTGAGGAACAACTTGGACGCGATGCACATAGAAAAGAATGTGTGCGACAGCGTGGTGGGAACAATTCTCGGTATTAAGTTCAAGACTAAAGATACTCCCAAAGCGCGCAAAGATTTGGAATCAATGAATCTACGTCGTCCCTTGTGGTTGAGGAGGGATAGGAAAGGAGTGCACCTTACACAGTGAAGTCGACGCTTAGACGTTCTGTATTTCACTGGTTTAAGGGCGTTCGTTATCCGGCTACGTATGTAGCTACTATAACTGGAGCAGTGAACGAGGTGCAGCACAAGTTTGTTGGTCTAAAGACACATGAATATCACGTTATACTGCAACGTCTGATTCCAGTGGTAATTCGACTATACTTGCCTCGGGACGTCGTAGAACCAATAGTGGCATTGTGCAGGTGGTGACAGAGGTTATGCGCCAGAGAATTAAAGAAGTCAGATGTGGTGGAATTGCAACAACAAATTGTGCACATCATTTGCAAACTAGAGAGGATTTTTGCCCCTGCTTTCTTTGACATCATGATTCACCTAATGATCCACCTGCCCGAGCAGGTGCTCATTTCTGGTCCGGTCCAGTACACTTGGATGTATCCTCAAGAAAGGTACGTACAACTAATTAATTAATTTGTTCCACTGGAGATTATATACTAGCTAGCTATATGTACTTATTCTTATTGTACGTTTGATTTTGTAGACAACTTGGACAATATAAGTCATTCGTCAAAAACAGGTCGGCCCCGGATGGCTCCATAGCAGACATACCTAATGCATGAGTGTGTTACTTACTGCAATAGGTACCTCAAAGATCCACCACCTCCCACTGCCTCCGATCGCAGTGCCCGCATATATCTTTCCGTCGTCACCAATGTCGTCCGACCGTTTAGAGGAGTATTAAAGGAATCGTTAACACGGGAAGAACTTATTGAGGCACATTGGGTAGTGTTGCGAGACTGTGACGAAGTTGAGCCGTACATGATGTCATACAGGGAGAGTCTTCAGGCATTAAATCAAAACAAGAGTTCAGCGTGGATTGAGAAAATGGTTAAGAAGAAGTTTCCCGATTATTTCTTCCAATGGGTACGTACGTACGTACGTCTCGGTATTTAATTAGTAATTTATATACGTACATATTGATCATGTTTGGAGAAAGTAATTAAAACCTTATATTAATTTTCCCTTTTTCGCAGATGATTGATCTGCAAAAATCTGAAAACCACGGGGGGTGGTAATCATGGCCAAAGCACTTGCTAGCAGGGAAGCCGGTTAAACACTATATTTATCCCAGATGTTTTGTGAACGGTGTAAAGTTCCATTCATTGGCCCGAGACGAAGGAAGAAAAACACAAAACAGTGGGGTAACGGTTGGGAAAGACAATGATCTATATTACGAGGTTATTGTATATGTGGTTCAGCTATGTTACGGGAATGATGTCAACGTTTTCCTATTCAAGTGCAGATGGTTCAAGCGTACAAAGGAAGACCTGGGACTATTATCAGTCGATACAAACTGAAGCTGGTATGAGGATGAGCCTTTCGCTCTCGCCACTTTAGTTCGGCAGGTGTTCTATCTCGACGATCCGAAAGCCGGTGAAGGGTGGAAAATAGTGAACCATATCTCTCATCGAGGAATATGGAATACAGAGACAATTGAAGGGACACCGGCGACGACTGAAGATGCTGCTGAACCAGAAAGAGACATTCCTGCCTATCAAGAGCCTAATATTTCTGTCATCCGCTCCGATATAATGGACCTGGTTCAAGATGATGAACGGTTACCCATGCCTGATGGTTGTACAGATCTAACTGAAGATGAGATTATCGATGAGGTAGATGAAGAAGACGAGCAGGAAGAGGATGCGGACGAGGACTCAGGTTATTCATCGGACGATGTTGAGTACGATGAGGAGGATGAGCAATCGGATACCTGCGACGAGGATGATGAGGATTATGATGATGACTACTTAACTAAGACGAGAAAAATTAATTGGTAATTAATTTATGTAATTATTGTAATATATAATCGATGCATCATCGATCAATAATTAATATAAATATTATAAGGAGGAGAATGTATATATATATGTATGCACATATATCTTCGACTTTGTGTACTTAATTAATTAATTACACGCGTCCATGCTCGATCAGATATATCGGATCGACCGACGTATGTAAACTAAATTAAATATATAATTAATCCGAATTATATATCCTGGACAACGGAGAAATTAATTGCAGGTTGTCGCCTTTGGGTATTTTGGCTACCTCCCTAAATCCTCGACCCTAAATCTAGCAAATCGGATCGATCGATCATTTATTTAATTTTTTTTTTAATCAAAATAATTGAACGGACACACAAATGATCCTGGACGACCTAAACCCTAAACCCTAAGGGCCTAACCCCTGAATTCAGGGTTTTTACACCTGGACAACGGAGATGGTATTTCTCCATCGTCCAGGTACACACTAGGACGACGGATATGGTCATTCTCCATCGTCCAAGTGAACAAACCCTAAACCCTAAACAGTAAGGCCCTAACCCCTGAATTCATGGTCTATACACCTGGACGACAGAGATGAGATATTCTGTCGTCCAGATTAGCACCTGGACGACGGATAACTTCATATCCGACGTCCAGGTGATTACCAGGACGACGGAAACGCTCATATCCGTCGTCCAGGTGCAGATATCGTAATTTTTTCTAAGACAACGACCATCTAGACCTTCTTCCAATGCATATTCTTTTCATCAAGACTTTAGAGTAAACAATTCTTGGTGTGTGAGCTTCGACGGTTCGAAAATCGGAGTTGCGAAATGCCTTGTATCCACGTTTCCGGTTTGTGAAATTCTCGGTTTTGCGGTTGACTATGCCGATGAAATCCTTCCCGAACTTATTATTTTATGGTCCTTTGAAGACAATTATATATTATGTTACGACGAACATATCCAACGGTTGTTTTGTCCAAATTCAATTTCGTTAATACTCTGCTGCAAATGAGCCTCTACTCTTGAACACTTAAGTCGTAAGGATTAGTCCATACTTAACAAGTTTCAAAACGAAAAATTATTCGTCGGTTCAAATTTAACTGTTCATATATACGATGCGTTCATCGATATTGGACGACTATTTCACTCGAATGACAGATCGCTAAATTCCTAGCGAATTAATTTTAATTTTTTTTAACGTAAATTTAACCTGGACGACGGAGAATGACAAGATCCGTCGTCCAGGTTCAATTTACCATGGCGGTTCGATTTTTTTTTATTTTTTTTTCAATGAATATTTCGACTTGGACGACGGAGATGTTGTTTTCCGTCGTCCAGGTGTTCACCTGGACAACAGAGTACTACATCTCCGTCGTCCAAGTCGAAAAGGGTTCGATTTACCGCCTCAATTTTCGGCGCCGCTTGAATTTCCACTTAGACGACGGAGAATCAATTCTCCGTCGTCTAAGTCCAAATTTATGGCGGGTGAAACGTCCCGCCCATTAATTACGCGCCGCTTCGAAAATTTTTAACCCTTCACTTAGACGACGGAAAACACTGTTTCCTTCGTCCAAGTGCACTTAGACGACAGAAAATAGTGCTCCGTCGTCTAAGTGAAAGCCTATAAATAGAACAGCACCCCCCCCTTTTCTCATTCCATCTCCTCTCCTCTCCTCCTCTCCTCTCCTCTCCTCTCCTCCGGCGAGTTTTCTCCTCTGGCGACGCTCCGACGATAATTTTTCCGGCGTGGTTCTTCCTCTTCGACGACTCAACTCCGGCTATATTCCCGATTACTCCAGTGAGGTAAATTTCTATTTTTTACCTTATTAAAATTATTTTCATTTAATTAATTAATTTCTACATATAATTTATTAATTAGTTTTAAATATTTCATTATTGTAATTATAATAAATTTTAGTGGTTAATTATTGTAATTAATAATTAATTAAATGCATAATTGTAATTAGTTGATAATTAATTAAATGAATAAATTTATTATTGTAAATATTTATTATTAGTCGATAATTAAATGAATAAATTTATTATTGTTATTAGTTCATAATTAATTAGTTGATAAATAATAATTTATTATTGTCATTATTTATTGTTTTACTTACTTGATAATTACGTGTATTTTCTAGTAAATTGCATGGTAGTACGTTTTCGATTTAAATTTAGTACATAGGCTTGGTTTATTAAGTCGCACTCTTTGGAATAGATGGCGCCTCTTTTCCTAGCTTATCTTCTTAACCCCTCGTGATGTGTGGATTTCATCACCGCACACCATAACCTAAGTGAAGTTATGGACACGAGGTTGAGGGCGGAGTTTGCAAAGGACTTGAGGGAGTGTAAATTTTCGAAAAATTGGCCGAATGTCGGACATGGTGTCTAGAAACGGGTTATGACTGGTGACAGGTTTTAGATCTAAGAAAGACGACACCAATAGGTGTTTTGTCGATATTAGTCCTGCCTCTCGCGTTATCTCTATCCCTAACTGGCCATGTTTTTCGATTGAACCAATGCTGATTATTTGAAAATTTACACTTTATCGTGCGGGTCGCACGTCCATTGAACGACCGAAAAAGCCAAGCTAGTGTACTCTATTTAAATCTTAACCGTACTTAATTAGCGTAAATTTTGCACTTGTAATTATTATGGTAAGTAGGTATTTTAACAACGTACTCCTAGGTTTAAATGGCTCCATCCTGCAAGAAGAAAGCCCAACAGGAGACAGAATATGCCATTCTCCGAATGTTGGCGGACTAAGTCGGTTGGGTTTAACAGGAGGGCAACGACGCCCTCAATCCGGACCCTTCATCTGGTTCGGAGGCGGCGCCTCTTGGGGAAATTCCCTCTGCCCCATTTATCTCCGGCGGTGATGACGTCGACCCTTTTTCAACTCCGACGCCCGGTACCGGTTCAACGGCAAGTACTCAGGCGTCCTCGACCGCTGAATCTATCATGTACAGCGCCCGCCGTAAGCAAAGGAGGGCCCCCACTGACCCGGAACCGAAAAGGACTCGGGGTCTCGTTAAAGGGGGCAAAGCGGAGAAAATTTGCAAGGCGACCGGGAAAAAGATCGACTTGCCCTACGACGAATTCACCGGTGGCCCTCCCACAGCTCAGCTAGCAAGTCTCTCGGCGCATAGCATAGGGTCAATCGTCCGTAGCCAGGTTCGTCTCACGGCCCCTACTTGGAAGGAGGCGCCGGATAATGAGAAGGCGAAAGTCTTTAAAGATCTTTCGGTACGTAATACGTCCAATTTTAGTTATTATATAATATTGTTAATATTAGTTATAATTTCATAATATATATATACGATTATAATTTTCTATTTATTTTTGATAGGAACAATTTGCGGTGGATCCGACACCGGCGATGTTGAGGCATATTAACCAAACCGCCAACTCCATCTACAAAGATTGGAAGTACAGGCTCCATTAGTACTTCCAAACTTACGGTCCCTCGCCTCCCCCCGTAGAGCTGCGTGGGGATAGAGAAGATGAGTGGGAGTGGTTGTGTAACCACTTTGCCGATGACTCCTTTAAGGTGTTAATTTACTTTTTTTATTTCAATTAAGATAATTGAATTATTTAAATTTTAGTTATTAATTTTTTAATGATTTAATTATGTTGTGTAACAGAAATTCTCCGGTGTCAACAAAGCCAACCGGGGGAAGAAGGACAAACACCATACTACCGGCGCCAAGCAGTTCATTCAAATAGCCAAGGAGCACAAGGATAAGGGCTTCAAATACCCTTATCTTGATGCAAGCATAAGCGCGTACGTGACTCCTGGGCTCGATAATGAAGCGAGTCAATGCGGCGTAAGTGATATATATATATATGTGTGTGCGCTTTTAATTATAGTAATTATTATTTAAATATTATTTCATTATAATAAATTAATTATGTGCTTGTAGGCAAGGGTGATAGAGCGTGCGCAGGAAGAGTTGGCTAACACTCAGCTTGCGTTCCCAGATGTGCCGCCTGAAGACTTGCCTCCTCTATCCTTAGAGAGCCAAATTGCAATCGCGGATGAGGTCTACGGTCGTAGAGCTGGCAAGGAGGTTAGGCACTTTGGGCCTAGGGTGGTACGAGATTTGTCGACGGCCTCCGACTCATCATCTACGGGAGGTTCGGGCCAGCGGAGAAGGACTACGGCTGCGGCCGTCGAAGAAGCCATTCAAGAGGCTCGACTGGCACGAGAGGAGAATCGACTGGCACGAGAGGAGAATCAATCCATGCGGCAAAGACTTGACGAACAACAAGCACAAATAGCCCAACTCATCGTCCTCATGCAACAAAATCGAGAAGTATGTCAACCTCCTCCTAACCCATAACGCGATGACGACGACCCGGCTGGAGGCGGGGGACGCGGCGGTGCATCTGCTCCTCCAGTGTGTTAATTAGCTTGTAGTTTTTTAATTATCTCGTTTCTTTTCCGCATTCCGAACAATATTTTTATTTTTATGGGTTTTTTGAATGTGTATGTACAAATTAGTTTTAATTATTTAATAATTAAGTAATATTAAATTAATTAGTTTATTTAATAAATTTTATTATTTTTCATTATTTAAATTCAATTAATAATAAATTAAATTTAATAATATTTAATACAATTTATTTTATTTTAAATTAAAAAACACTTGGACGACGGAGAACTGATCTCCGTCGTCCAGGTGATTACATGGGCCACGGAGATTGTCCGCGGTCCAAGTTAACTTGGACGACGGAGACCTTAATCTCCGTCATCCAAGTTCCTGGACGACAGCACTTAGAGCAAGTACCTTGGACGACGGAGATTCCGTCGTCTAAGAACATAGACGACGGAGAAACTCACTTAGACGACGGAAACGCTCCGTCGTCTAAGTTCTGTTTTCTTGTAGTGAAGGAGGATTCTGTTGAATGTTGTATTACCTACTAGTCCCATAACGTACAAGGGTCTCTTATGATTTTCAAGCCCAAACATAAGGTTTGATTCACTAAATATGATATACTCCATGCAACTAGCACAAACTCTTGGTGTAGTTATAGTGACTTCTGCCATTTCTTTTATGTACATTTCTAGGCTTGTCAAGGATGTGGTAAGTGCTTCCCGCAATTCTCTTGACATCTGTAATGCTTTGAATATAGTCAACATGATCGGGATGCGTTTCAAGTGAGCTAAGACATTATACTTGCATTTGTGAAGTGTCGTATTTCCTCCCTTTTTCGCTTTCTCAGGCTTTATAGTAGAGGTCTTCGCTGTATTGTCAATTGTTTCACCTTTGGCGGACTGTTCTTTCAATCCTTCATAGTTTCAGAAGGTATACTTGCCTTATGATCGACATTTGGAATGACCAACCCTAAGCGCAAAGTAAATTTTCCAACTTCACCTCTTTTCGAGTCTAAATCTTCGTCCTCTATTTCATAAACCGAATCTGTATCGCTTTCAGTGGTAACCATGCAACATTGCATCATCACTCCTTTAATCATATTAATTAGTTGTTACAGTCTTGCGAAGGGATGACTCGACCTTTATCTCATTGTTGTTAATTATCTCTTGGACCATGTCTTTGAAGATATAACAATCTTTCAGACTGTGGCCGAGAAGTCGATGATATCTTCAAGACTTAGGATCTTTGGTTTTGTTAGCCTCTTCAGGGCGCTTTCGCTCATGTAACTTTATGGATTTTTGAGAAAGAAGTGCCTCAAAAATGGAATCTACATCATCATGGTCAAATAAGTATTGGACTTGCTTTCTTTCTTTGAAAGCCACGCTTCGTGGGCACTCGTCTCTACCTCGGCTGACATTATTGTTGTCCTTCTTGTTCTTGATTTTTATAAATTAAAAATGGCCATGGTCTCACCTTTTTTTTACAGTGGGCTTCTTTATGTCATTCTTCCATTCACTTTACTTTGATTTAAGCACTATAGTCTTTTGGCCATTTCACACTTTTGACACTGAGGCATCAAATGATTGTGATTCGATCATACCAATGCGAGCCATTTGTCTCTCCACATTACATACTTTCGACACCAATGCATCAAAGGATTATGGATCAACTTTGCCGATGTATGTTGCAATCTCCGGAATAAGGTTATTATAACACATTTGGGCTGTTGATTGCTTTGATAGCTTCTCAGGACACTGGAGACTCAGGTTTCTCCATCTTGTGATAAATTTATTTGCACTTTCTCCAGCATTTTTTTGTGTGTATGCGAGATCCATGATTGAAATTTTCTTTTTAGAATTAACAAATTGTGAAAATATGCCTTTTTTCATCTCATCCTAGGTAATGATGGAGCCTGCTTCAATTTGAGTATACGAAGTGAATGTCGCTCATATGAGTGATTGAACAAATTGTCTCACTAATAAGGCATCTGACTGTGAGGTTTCTCCACATGCTGAGAAGAAGTGTGCTAGATGTTCTTAAGGAAAACCATTGATTCCGTCAAATTTGTCAAAAAGAAGTTTTTGATACCCCTTTGGAAAAGGTATAGCATCATAATTTGCTGGATATGATTTTTTGATACCCAATTATTGGAGTAACCATTGATGATTGGAAGATGCAGAACTATTCTACTATCATTGCTTTGACATCATCCGGAGTAAAAAAATTGTTACATGAGGTATTGGTATTGCCAGGCTGCTTCTTGTATTCGTATGAGGTATTCTGCTTGCCTTTTTCCTTATCGTTGGATATAATAGCCGAGCACGACATTAGCGTAGCTATTTCAACCTCTTTTTCCACCAATTTTCATGTTGTCTCGACTTCCATTTTTGCACGAACTATTGCTTCGACCTCTTGTTTCCTAGCAGTTTCGGCCTCAGATTGATCAACCCTATTTAGTAACTCTTGCAATTGTTCTTCAAGACTTTTTTGATTAGTGACCATTACTTGTGCATCGTAGGTTTCTTGTGTTCGGAAGGAATAACTATTAGTGTCTTCAAGGTTTTGCAAGTGATACATTAATGCTTGTGGTGCGTTTTGCTCTTGTGGTTCTTGATGCTCAGATATCAAATCTTGTGACCCACCACCTTCTTGTACAACATGGCCTTCAACCAAAGGGTTATCATGCCAAGTAACATTGTCGTCTTCAGATACACTGCCCATGGAAGATTCATTTTTTTATGAAGAGATTTCTTTGGCTCTATGTCAAGTGATCGGGCCAACATGGGAAATATCTTCTTGGCGAGGGTCTTGTTGAGTTTTGGATCCTCTTAGTCTTCCTTGAGTTCTTGTTTGAGTATCTAGTGCCTTGACAATGTTAGCAACAATCTGGCTAGGCTCTTGGCTGGCTGCATAACTTGAAGTTGAAACTGAATCATTTCTCACTCCATCTTTTTGAGGTACTTGATCTTCTTCTTCGTCATCAGCAAAAGTTACCAACACAATCTCCACTTCTGATAAATAAACTAGAATTGTGCCCACCGTGAAGTAAAATAGTTCTTGAACCTTTATGGTTGCTACAGGGCGGATAATCTCTTCAGAAATGACCTCAAGCTCTTTGCTAATGATCATTCCCTTTCTTTGGGCCCTTGCAAGTCTCTTTCAATGATTTCTCAAAGAATTTTTGGAGGGTGACTTGGCAGCATGTGTTTTTGTTATTTTTACCTCTTTTTGGACTCCATATGAGGTCTTTCTTGAACTTTGAGCAAGACGGGTGTTTCGGAGCACAAATAACTATTGATAATTTCTGCGTCGTTCATCATTGATAGTTGATGGTAGTTTGTAAAATAACACGGTGCCATTTGTACTGAATCCTGGTGCATATACGCAACTCATTAGTGACTTCATGAAGGGAGATGACAGGGAGAATGGCCCACTCCCACCGGGTATGCCAAAAACTATGTTGGATAAAATGTGAAAAGATATTTACTCAACATAATCTCACCCTATCTCATTGAAGGAAATAGAGTTTTATTATTTGAGTTCGAACCATTCAAGATAAAAAAGAATCTTTTAATTACGACTCTTAAATATTTAAGAGAAAACCTTTTGATTCCGAACATGAAGTAAACAAATTTGAAAATGTGGAATTTTGGTATATTTGTAACTGGACCCGAGGGATTTGACGGGCTACCTACGTACCCCCAGAAAGGATCAAGTCACTCATAGTTCAAAGAAAAATTAAGTGTAGACTTTCGATGGATGAATGACCCATCAAAAGACTTGGAATTTGACTTTTGGACTTGCGGTAGACTTTTGTGGTCATTTGGATCCGTTTGACATTTTTGTGGTGAAATTATTTCTGGTGATAATGGAATTTGGCTTTAAAAGTGTGGTTACGTCCAGAGTTTTACATCTAGACTGCCTACATACCCTTTGAAGGGATCGAACCAATGTAGTTCAGGATTTTACGAATTTTGGTCGGCTTGGCTTTTTGTGGTGCTATAGCTGTATGGCTAGAGATTCCCTTTTTAGGCTTGCCGAATTTGAGTGGTGGAATCATGAATTCAGTTTGAAATTGTGGTTGCATCTAGTAGGTTGCTAGATTGCCTACGTACCCTTTTAAAAGGGATCAAACCATCGTAGTTCTTAAAATTTGTTTAGGCTTTGTGTCATGAGAACTTTTGATTACAAATATGAGTTACATTTCTCCTTTCGAAACTTACAAATATTCACTTATAATTGGAAACGCTTGTCGGACTGATCTTTGTGACTCTGACTTCATGAATGATTTGGATTTTGTGTCGTGCTTGGGCTTGGGCTTTAGGTCTGACGTTGATACGTGATTACGCCAAAACTAAGTATTAAATTGAACACTTAATAATCAATCAAGACATTATGCAATTTATAACCCTTTTTTGTAAGATGTAGCATTGGTAAATAGATATTGTTCTTTAACCGGGGATTGGGGTGAATGCATGATTACGTCATGTTTATATGGGGGGTTTATGAGTTTGATTTTATATCCTACGAAATTAAAGACAAAACAATGGCATGCAAACATATTCTGAAACATTAATTCTATCACATTTCACTCATAGACAAGTAGAAAACAATCAAGAATAAACAATCCTAAACTTGCGTACTAGACCGAAATTAAAACATTAAACTAACATATATACATTTGATCGACACATTCTATCTTGAAAGGACCCAACCCCGATTTAGCTCCCTAAATCGGAATCAAACCCTTTCGAAAACACGAACCAACAAAAACTTTTCGAAATTTGGGCAGAGTTTCGTTACTAGCGTGGAATTACCATTACCTGCACGCGGAAAATACACTTCGTCCTATGCCACAAAAAGCAAACCGTGGGCACCAATCCCATCCGGATTTCTCAATATCTCAATAGTAAAGTAAACAATACAAAATTTAGTACTTTACTGGAATCCGGGTTTAAAACCGTATAACATATACAACAAGAAACTCAGAGCGACTTCTAATACATAATCATATATGTATACCACAGTAGGTAGAACAATAAACCTACTGGAAGAAACAAAGTAGCTCGAGCACTATGCCTCCGACCACGACGTGCGACACCAGAGTCTGAACTGCAAACTGGGCACGGAAACCGAAAAGCCCAGGGGAAAGGCAAATAAAACGATAAACGTTAGAGTGAGTGGACGAAAATAACGTATACCTTTCACCAGTTTATAAACATACTCAATATAAAACAATGCGAGTTCGGAAAACACAACACACATATATATATGGAGGTTGTCGGGCGAATCTCTCAAGCCCGACGTCAGGTGAATCGCTCAAACCTGACGGTGAAAGGCCAGGGGAATCTCTCAACCCCGGCGGCACTCAGGGGAATCCCTCAACCCTGCTTCAGAGGAATTTCTCAACTCTGGGCCAGAGGAATCTCTCAACTCTGGTAGCATCGATGCAATAAATGCCAATCACAATAATACATAACAATACCTCCGAAATAACATATAAATATCAATCATCGTATAAAATAAATACGGAAATCATAAATTCCATGAACTCGCAAATCAACAGTGAAAACAGAAACTTGTCCACTCACAGTCTGGCGTAACGCGATTCGCGTTAACCCGTGATCCGGCGGAATGTCCATCGCCAAGCAAACGATCACGAACCCCTGAATATTCACAAAATCCATATCTCAAACTCATATCTCGACAATACAATACAAATCACGAGAAACAGCCGTTCTCGGAAACACGTGATTCAAAGTCGACGAATCGTCGAAAATCCGTATATAACACCTCAATACCTCACTTTACATTCGGACGCTCATCTCGAAAAACGAACCTCCCTACTGCGATCGGGGCGCGATTTCGAGTCAAATGACATGCGACTTGTCGAAAGTCAAAAAGTCAACTCTGACCGTTGACCGCCGCCGTTGACCGCCGCCCACGGCGGCGCCACCGCCGACCGGAGAATTTCAAGGCGGAGCCACCCCTATTCCACTCCAAATCACCCACTGAGCAACTTCCATAACTGCACCGAAGTCCAATTCTCACTCTAACATGGTCAATTTCAAGCAAAACCGAATTGGTTCACAAATTTCAATCCCAAAATTCTCAATCCACAAATCGAATTAGAACACCATGTTTATATGGTTAGAATCACAATGAAGAGGGCTACAAAACCCAGTACCTCTTGAAGTTCATCTCGGCCCGAATAGAAAACCACCATTAACCCAAAATTCCTCCATTTTTGATCGGATTTTCCTCCCTCCTCCGTGAGCCACGCCGTGCGTGGTGGCCGGGGTTGAGTAGAGGACCCCGAGACGAAGAGAACGACACCATATACAAGCCGTGGGATGCCGGAAAACTCCTCACCGCCGGCGAGCCAAAGTCACCGTCGAACTCTCTCTCCTCACCACGGTCAAACGTGGTCAAACCAGGTCAACACTTCCAATTAAAGTCTTTGACTTTCCCTTTTAGGCAGGTCACTATTTATAGCTTTCCCGAATGGGAAACTCATAATTATCCATTTCGACGAACTTCAAACACGCGTAACTTCCTCGTCGTATATCCAATTCCGATAAATCTTGCGGCCACAAATTCGACTCGACATAATCTTCCATAATCACCCAAAGTCAAACACATTGGCCATACGGATAAAAAGTCAACCCTTGAAAGTAACACACATTAAATTAACTAAATAATCAACAAACGGCAAAATTCGCAACTAATTCCTCGTAACACCAAATCATGCTCCGGAAGTTCACACGAGCTCGAAATTAAATTCTGAACAACTTCTGTGAAGAAGCCGAACCCAAATTCTCGTCCGATAATTTAGTCGCGAGCAAACCTGCCAGTTAAATCCGTTTCCGTCGAAACTTCAAATATTCATAACTAATTCCTCGGTCGTCCAAATAACGATCCGGAACCGCCCACGAACTCGTAATCACACGTACAACGACTCTCGAGAAGAGACCCAGCTCCAATTCTCGGCCAATAATTTAGTCGTTAACGAGCCTGGCGATTCAATAACTGTCGAACAACTCTGCGACTACACACAAACTCATCAATCAAGCTGATCATACTGCTGATTCTGGTCCGGGTCGTCACAAATCCACCCCCCTTAGAAAAATTTCGACCTCGAAATTTCCGAGTCTGCCGACTACAAGGTAGGAGCACTGCCTCTGTATACTGCTCAACTCACCAACGGCAATCTCAAATAAACAACTCTGATCACAAACTCCACAATAGGAGATATTTCCGTACTGGAATCTCTGTACCCTCAAATCACAAATCTGAATTGGCTCACACAATCTCCAAGTGTTCCTACATAAGGAACAGACAGGGTACACCATGCGAAACCAACCTGAAACACAGTTCCGCCACACGGAACACAATACACATCTCACACACAAAAGCCAACACTATAGACGATGCCGAACCATACGGCATAACACAAACTCGCCTATGACCACATATGGATCAAAACATCAAGGCAAATCACAACTCAATCTGCACACATCAACATAACTCAAATATCGAATTCAAGCGTATATCGGCCTATTTCCGCTAATCTGACAGTTAGTGGTAGCACATCCCACAAAATCGGAAACAAACATCAACTCAAATTCAAACCAAACTCACTCTAACACAATGAAGTACAACATCATTCCTCAAAACGACGTCAAACAATAACAAAATCACAGTGGACAACAACCTGGTACTGCAAGCAATCTCGAACAGCTGAAACTGCTGGTCCCGAATCCTCCGGAACTGCAATACCGAGGTCCACAACATGCCCTCCAAGGTATAAATAATCCTCAAAGATCGCTCGTCAATCTGAGGACAAGGACCGGTACTAACTCGTAATCTGGTCCCTAATGCTCACTGCAAAGCTCGCCAACACACAGTCGTAGCTGATTACCTCGATCGGCGAACTGGGACAAAATACATCACGTAGAGGGACAACCTCCACCAAACACAGCCATAACAGCCTGCCACTGAAATTGTCTCCGAAGTACAAGAAAACGTACTAAATTCATCAATTGGTCCACAAAGACCTAACAACTTGTATCACGAACCAAAGTGTACAAACACACACAATCACAGCAGTAACCGTTACGTCCAACCGAAAATCTCGAATGGCTGATACATCGCGGCAAGTCTCCGTCTCCGAGCCATGGCCAGGTGACCAATGTGGCATCTGCACACACAAACTGCTACATTGCTCTTCCATGTTGCGCCACGAGTAGTAAACTCGAAGTGTCTGACACTTCTCCGCGTTACTAGCGCCAAACATGCGCAAAATCACGAGCCTTAACATCATCATACTCAACTCAGTTCTCGTAGCCCACACTCGGCTAACACGGAAACTCGAGCCACACATACACACATGCAATACTGAAACTCCTAACTCTCGACTGAACGCATCAACAACAACATCCCAAACGGATGGTCAGAATGCAGCCACTAGCCTTTCCTGAACAAGCTCAAAGGTGCAGCCATAGTCGATAGTCGACTCCCTCCATTTACACTGCCCCAAGCCCAAATCTGGCCGAGAATGCATGTGGATAAAACTCAGTGGTCAGTGCTCGTCCTACACTGCGCTGCACGCCATAGCAGTAGTGTCTCGAACTCTCCGATGCTAACAAAAAGACAGCTACACCCATATCATACACTGGATACGTAGCTACACAAAGTTTCACTGCCTGGAATCATGAGCCACCGCTCTGCTACACAGCATCAAAACATTGCCTAACCCAAATCTCGACGCATCACCATAACCCACGAACTCGTCGCGGTCGCCAAGTAAGGACAAAACCGAAGCAACGGTCAACCATCCTGCAGGAGTAAGTAACTCTCCTCGTGTGCATCGAACTACTCGAACTTGACGCCTTTTCGTCAATCCGGAAAAATCCTGCACAAGTCGTCAGTAATAGCCTGCCAAACCCAAGAGACTCCCGATCTCTGGTACAATAGTAGGGCAATCCCCAAATCAACACGACCTCTAACTGGTCAGGATCCACGCCGACTCCCTCGGCTAGCATCACATAACTCAAAATCTTCACGCTAATCGGCCAAAACTCACACTGGCTGAACTTCACAAACAGCTGACCACCTTGCGAAGTCCGCAAAACCACTCATAATTGTCTCAGGTGCTGGTCCACACTCTCGGAGTACATCAGGAAATTGCCAACGTACAAGACCGCAAATTCGTCCAGAAACCGTCTGAACACATGGTCCATCAAGTCCACACGATCTACGGAGCATTGGTCAACCAATAAAGTGACCAAGAACTCCAGATGCATACACCGAGATCCGAAAGCTAACATAGTCACATCTGACTCATCAAACCTCCACTGATGATATCCGGATCCGAAATCAATCCTCGAAAAGACTAAAGCTCTCGGAAGTTGATCAAACCACTCGTCAATCCGAAGCGGAGGATACTCACTCTTCTCTGAAGCGAATCAGGCTTCGGTAGTCAATACACCATCTCGTCGAACCAACCAATGTCCGTACACACAATGCAAGAGCACACCACACAAATACGCTAGGTCACATGAAATCTCCTGAAATCTCCTCCAGCAACTCCTGGAGTCGAAACTGTAGCTCCATCAGCTCCGCTGGCTCCGAACGACAAGATGCCGGTAAAATGAGTCCAGCGCCTGGTACAAGCTCAACGGTGTAGTCAGTCTCCCAAACTGGAGAAACATCTGGTAATTCCTCCGGAATACTCCTGGTAACTCGGAAACCACCTCAATGTCACTAATGTCGGACACAGCAACCAAAATATCCACAACATATGCTAAGCAAGCAAAACAACTCGTCTCCATCATCCGCTCGACCATCACCGCGAAACAGCATCTCGGGGAAAATTGGTCGTCGAAACACAACCTCCTTCTCAAGGTACTCGAACACAGCCAAATGCGTCGTCAGTAAGTCCATGCTCACAAACACACCAAATCCACAATATCCAGCTATAACAGATCCGCGGCTAAGTCATAACCTCCAACAAGGATCTCGCAACCTCCGGATGGATATAATACTCTCCAAAACCTCAGAAGTGGAGATGCAGGTACAATAGCCATGGATATCAAACAACAGTAACCTCGGAGAAAAGTCCTGTCCTCAAACAAGGTCCTGGCACGAACCCCAACATGCCCAACTAGTCGCCCACGTCACATGCGACTTGCTGAATAACTCGTCAAAAGGGTATATTGGCCAGACTACAGGAACAACATGAGGGTCTCCTCATAACTCTGATCTGTCGAACCGATACAACAGCTCGATGAGGCGCTCCCTCGCAACGTGACCCTCCTGGCCACCGAAACAACAACTAAAAGTGCTCCTCGAACACAAATCACCGCAACACCTGCTGCGTAAAAGGATCACCAATGATCGCCCAAACTCATGCTACAGGAGCAAGTCCGCTACTCTGTGATCTCCGCCATCGCCAAATGGATCAGTAAAGGATCCTCAACATAATCGAAAAGACCACAGCCTGATGAAGTCACTGATCCCGAAGTATCGGAACTCAACCTCATCAAAATCTCAACTAAATCCACTTTCCTCGAACCATCACATCGAAAACCAAATACATCTTTTCCTCATAATAGCCTCGCCACTGAGTGCAACACACTAAGCTCCTCACAGATGTCTCGAGGCATATCAATCAGAATCTCTCTGATGCTCAGGTTCAAACTCATCTCGAACCTCGTGCTCTACTTCCTCTGAAGCCACATAACTCGTGCACACCGAAAAAAAAACATGTGGACAATGCATCTCTGCCTCAGGTGGGTAAACACTCCACAAACAATTGCTGGATAGCCTGATAAAACAATTACCGTATAAACAACACCCTGAATGTAGGCCATGGAGTCACAACTGGGACTCGCACAACATCAGCCCACCAATACACAATTTGACTCAGGCAAACATCACTGCCATAAATCTCAGCTCTGAGGCAACATGTAGGCTCTCACACACACAACCAGGCAACCCGTGCCACACAGTTCACTGAACTCTGAATACTCATCCAAATCCACAATTCACTGGCAAATCACGCGTCGATTGATCCTCAACAGGATCCACAACCGTACCGACACGGAAAGCACGTCAGGAGGCATCCTAATGAATAAAACATCGTTCACAACAAGTGGAACGTAATCATGAAACCGCAGATATTTGAGGACACACAACACCCGAAGTATTGATGAGTACCGCTGGCCAGTCGGGTCATCACTCCAGTCATGCTGTATCAACTCAAATACCCTAAGCGTCACAACTACAAGAGTCTACAGAATCTGACAACCTAATGCTCTGATACCAAGCTGAAAGGACCCAACCCCGATTTAGCTCCCTAAATCGGAATCAAACCCTTTCGAAAACACGAACCAACAAAAACTTTTCGAAATTTGGGCAGAGTTTCGTTACTAGCGTGGAATTACCATTACCTGCACGCGGAAAATACACTTCGTCCTATGCCACAAAAAGCAAACTGTGGGCACCAATCCCATCCGGATTTCTCAATATCTCAATAGTAAAGTAAACAATACAAAATTTAGTACTTTACTGGAATCCGGGTTTAAAACCGTATAACATATACAACAAGAAACTCAGAGCGACTTCTAATACATAATCATATATGTATACCACAGTAGGTAGAACAATAAACCTACTGGAAGAAACAAAGTAGCTCGAGCACTATGCCTCCGACCACGACGTGCGACACCAGAGTCTGAACTGCAAACTGGGCACGGAAACCGAAAAGCCCAGGGGAAAGGCAAATAAAACGATAAACGTTAGAGTGAGTGGACGAAAATAACGTATACCTTTCACCAGTTTATAAACATACTCAATATAAAACAATGCGAGTTCGGAAAACACAACACACATATATATATGGAGGTTGTCGGGCGAATCTCTCAAGCCCGACGTCAGGTGAATCGCTCAAACCTGACGGTGAAAGGCCAGGGGAATCTCTCAACCCCGGCGGCACTCAGGGGAATCCCTCAACCCTGCTTCAGAGGAATTTCTCAACTCTGGGCCAGAGGAATCTCTCAACTCTGGTAGCATCGATGCAATAAATGCCAATCACAATAATACATAACAATACCTCCGAAATAACATATAAATATCAATCATCGTATAAAATAAATACGGAAATCATAAATTCCATGAACTCGCAAATCAACAGTGAAAACAGAAACTTGTCCACTCACAGTCTGGCGTAACGCGATTCGCGTTAACCCGTGATCCGGCGGAATGTCCATCGCCAAGCAAACGATCACGAACCCCTGAATATTCACAAAATCCATATCTCAAACTCATATCTCGACAATACAATACAAATCACGAGAAACAGCCGTTCTCGGAAACACGTGATTCAAAGTCGACGAATCGTCGAAAATCCGTATATAACACCTCAATACCTCACTTTACATTCGGACGCTCATCTCGAAAAACGAACCTCCCTACTGCGATCGGGGCGCGATTTCGAGTCAAATGACATGCGACTTGTCGAAAGTCAAAAAGTCAACTCTGACCGTTGACCGCCGCCGTTGACCGCCGCCCACGGCGGCGCCACCGCCGACCGGAGAATTTCAAGGCGGAGCCACCCCTATTCCACTCCAAATCACCCACTGAGCAACTTCCATAACTGCACCGAAGTCCAATTCTCACTCTAACATGGTCAATTTCAAGCAAAACCGAATTGGTTCACAAATTTCAATCCCAAAATTCTCAATCCACAAATCGAATTAGAACACCATGTTTATATGGTTAGAATCACAATGAAGAGGGCTACAAAACCCAGTACCTCTTGAAGTTCATCTCGGCCCGAATAGAAAACCACCATTAACCCAAAATTCCTCCATTTTTGATCGGATTTTCCTCCCTCCTCCGTGAGCCACGCCGTGCGTAGTGGCCGGGGTTGAGTAGAGGACCCCGAGACGAAGAGAACGACACCATATACAAGCCGTGGGATGCCGGAAAACTCCTCACCACCGGCGAGCCAAAGTCACCGTCGAACTCTCTCTCCTCACCACGGTCAAACGTGGTCAAACCAGGTCAACACTTCCAATTAAAGTCTTTGACTTTCCCTTTTAGGCAGGTCACTATTTATAGCTTTCCCGAATGGGAAACTCATAATTATCCATTTCGACGAACTTCAAACACGCGTAACTTCCTCGTCGTATATCCAATTCCGATAAATCTTGCGGCCACAAATTCGACTCGACATAATCTTCCATAATCACCCAAATTCAAACACATTGGCCATACGGATAAAAAGTCAACCCTTGAAAGTAACACACATTAAATTAACTAAATAATCAACAAACGGCAAAATTCGCAACTAATTCCTCGTAACACCAAATCATGCTCCGGAAGTTCACACGAGCTCGAAATTAAATTCTGAACAACTTCTGTGAAGAAGCCGAACCCAAATTCTCGTCCGATAATTTAGTCGCGAGCAAACCTGCCAGTTAAATCCGTTTCCGTCGAAACTTCAAATATTCATAACTAATTCCTCGGTCGTCCAAATAACGATCCGGAACCGCCCACGAACTCGTAATCACACGTACAACGACTCTCGAGAAGAGACCCAGCTCCAATTCTCGGCCAATAATTTAGTCGTTAACGAGCCTGGCGATTCAATAACTGTCGAACAACTCTGCGACTACACACAAACTCATCAATCAAGCTGATCATACTGCTGATTCTGGTCCGGGTCGTCACAATCTACCTAACCAATTCATGCTGATCTTTATTTAGTGTCAACGAAATTCTTAATCTTCAACCTAAAACACATATACATGCTTTTATATTGTAAATGAAGAGCGCAACAACTTGACCATCTAAAAATCATACAAAACATGCAAGAGAGGAACGAAGAGCATATCACGTAACATGTTAAGAAGCTTTAAGCATATAAACACACATGAATTAAAACTAAAAACTAAGAACACATGGAAGATACTAAAACAAATCTGAAACATAAAACCTTAAATCAAACAAATCTCCAATACATAAACCAAATTCTTTACAAAACAAAAGATGAAATAGAAGGTTTTTGGTTACACTTTTAGTTTTGTGAAAACGTCAAGTGGTGATTATCAAGTGTAAGACAAAGAGCGCTGATTGAACTTGATCTGTGAGGAAGGAAGCTTCGGTCTTGGAGAGAACTTTGGTCTTGGAAAAATGGAGAGGTGTTAAAGACACAGGTTTTGCTTCTATAATGTGTGATGATTCAATTTGAAGCATAGCCCTTGATTATATAGAGCTTTGAAACCTTGTTATATGTGAATAAGGATTGCCAACCCAGTTCTTGATTACTTCTTGCACAGTTTCACCAAAATAGAAAATCTGAGAGTTGTAGAGCCCCAAATTAGGTGATTATGGATCTCAAATGGAAGAGGACGTCGAGATCTTTTTAATGAGCTACCATTCGTATTTTTCTGAGTTCTGAATCATTCTGGCTAATCCAATGAAGTTCCAGGTGGAATCTTGATTTTTTTCTTGCCCACCAAGTCACTTGACTTTTATGATTTGTTTCATTTTCTTGGCCTCCAAGACATATTTTCTGGCCGAATTAAAACATTTGGGCTTCAATATTGGGCTTTATTTAGGCAAGCCTCGATCTCCTTTAATGGGCCTCACAAATTGCTTAATGGGCCGGACCATTTCTGATGGTTCAAAACACAAAACTCCCCCTTACTGCGTTTTTCACCTCTTTTCTCTTTCTTTCTTCATCTCATTTGTTAAAACACTAAAAACAACAAAATAAGTAAGAATAGAGAATACTAAAGTCAAAACAATGCTAAATGTAAAGAAAAATACGTTTAAGAATCAATGCGTTAATGACTTTATGCCATATTTGAGTGTAAAATCAGAACATGAGGAATGGCCGTAAAACTTTTCATGACCTCTTTGGATTTGTATTAATAAAGTCCAAGGCCCAACTCTTTTCTTTTTCTTTCTTCCTTTGTCATTGGGTCAAAACCCCACTTCTCTTCTTTTCTCTTTTATTTTCTAGGCAGGCCATGTTTTTCTTTTATTCTTCTCTTCCTTGACACGTGCAACACCTCATTTTCTCTTCTCCACTTCTTTCTTCTCAATTCCACCGCAACTCTCCCAATCTTATCCTCCTCCTCTATGTATACACAAAACTCTTAATTCTAAGATAATCTTTTTAGCATAGCAATTGAGTTTGGTTTGAAATGGGTATCAATATCCACAATCCCGTTCGGAGAAGGATTTTGAATGCCCCAAATTATAAAAGTGAGAAATTCAGCTTCCTTGCGCCATTTATTTCGAGTGAGCTAAAAAGTTTCTTTTACTTTGAGGACAATAATCGGTGGAGGTGTATCGGGCTACCCATTGCTTGGCCTAATTTGTTTGCAATAAATCATACATACCATTTGATCTCTCTATCTTTGCATCCTACATGGAGAAGTAAAGGCAGTAATCATTTTTATGTATTCTGATCATTTACAAGGCTGAGCTTTGTAAAGTATTCTTCTCTGTGTGTGCGACGGAAGAGGAATTCAGGGACTCTATCTTGTTATCGTTTGAGAGTGGATCGATGAGTACATCTATCACTTTGATTCAAATTTGTGAAACTGAAATGAATGCATGTATTTGTTGTCTCTTCAATCGTTCACAAACACTTGATGTCTGTCACTTCAACTCTGGGCATTTGAGATTTTAAAGTGAAGCCCTGTGTTTTTTTTTTTGCTTTGCTGTTTGAAATTTTTTCATGCAAATGTCATTTACACATGCTATTCAAAGTCACTAAATGTTGTTTGTGTACTGTTTGTGTATTCTCTTTATACAAATGAAGCTCACATACTAGTAAATATTCATTTGCTCTATTTTTAAAACCGAACAGTTTTTATAAAGCTTTATACAAAAAATTCCCTTCATGAAGATTTTGTATGTCAAGAAACTTGCGAGTCTCCTTGCATTTCTACCTTAACTTGAATGAACCATTCCTTTTGACTTGTCTAATGCTTCATTTGTTGTCTCTGTGCTCATAATAAACTGATCATCACTGGTACTTTTTCTTCCTTGTTCATAACTTTATTATCACTGGAACTTGACCCTCTGTCCATATGACTTGGTAATCTAACTGAGATATAAGAGCAATTGTCGTCATGTTTCCAAACATTAATTTGCTTTAGTTTAAAACAAAGTAACGATTGTAAACAATAACCTTGCTACCAACTTTGTATATGGCAAGGACAAGACTTTAAGGAACCAGTTTTTATTTTTCTATAAGGCGATCAGCATAATTTTTGACAAGGCAACCCATATGATTTTTAACGAAGTAACTCATATGATTTTCGACAAGGCAACTAGTATGAGGCAACAAAATATGTCCACAACTCTTTATCTGTCCTCCGTAGCTCTCCATGCTCTTTTGATATCAGCAATTTGTCTCTCTAATTTTGCCATCTTTAGTTTTTGTACTTGAATTCTTTGTAGTAGCTCATTGTTTCTCTATTTTGCAGGTAAACAACTAATTTCATGAAGCATCTCCAGGGGTTCAAGAAGTTGAAACTGTAAGGCTGCATAAAAGTCAACTATTGTCTCCTTCACGCTTGGTCCCTCTTTGCTTTTGTGTTGTCTTTGGTGCAGTGCTGCTATAGGTACAATTTGAACATATGGAAACTTCCACAAAGAATTTCAAAACTATTCAAACCTCTAACCATTCTTTCTTTCTTTCAAAAACTATACAACAACATCTGACCATCCTTCCTTTTCTTTCACTGTTTTGTGCAAAACTGAAATCAAAATTCTCCCCATGTAATACCTCTCATTACAAGGCTTCTCAAAGGTTAAATTCTCCCCATGTATTCCTCTTATTCCAAGGCTTGGATTTACCAAACTTGCTTGCATATATATTCTGCAAATTTTGTTAGCAAAAGAAATAAGGTAAACCGTGTATGTTTTTTTTTCTTTGGATGAGAGGGATGGCAAGAAGGCTATTTGAGATTTTCTAGATGTTTTGGTGTCAAAAATGATATTCTAGGATGTATTTTTTTTAGCAAGGAATCAAAAGGATTTCAAAAGCCGTAGAACCAGACCAAGAAAACAAAAAAAAGTTTTTTCTTTTCGGTTATAAACCAAGATCAAGAAAACATATTGGCACTTAGGAGTAGAATTTGTAACAAAAGTAAAATTTGTTTTTTTTTTCAGAACGAAATAGAAATGTGGGAGAAGACGTAAGAATCAAGAACCCAAAGTACGTGGTGATGAAGATCTGTAACTCTTAAACATCAAGGTGACACTCTTTACTTACCGAGAATTTCCTCTCAAAGTCTCTCTCTCTTCTCTCTTTCTCCCTCTCAATTCTAATGATGCTCGCTGTCTCTCTTTTTTTCCTTCAACTTTGAAGCTCCTCTTTATATAGAGGATGTGAGGCACCTTGAAGATGAGACTGTTAGGTCTTCTTAATTTAAATTCAAATTTCTGATAAAGAGAGAAGATTCTTCTTGTTGCTAGCTTCCGGATGAATTTTATTATTCTACCTCCTAATCTGTGGTCCAGTACCAATCCTTATAAACTGAGCTGCTATTTTTATTGAAAAATATCTTGTCAAAGCTCAGCTTTTTTCTTTTTTCTTGTAAAGACTTGGTCAAGTAGCCAACCACCTTATTATTCTCTTAATGAATATGCATGGGCACAAATCATTATTCTTGTATCCCTTCCTAATCAAGTAGTCACTTAGACATGTGTACCACATCCTACTAGATTATTTCAATCCATATAGTGAACGTCTCAATCTAATCACATTTGCACTCCATTTTTTAGAGTTACTTGAATTGGGTACGATAACTCATTCCAACACTCTCATGTATATCTCTTAATCAAGGTTTCCATAGAGATATGTTATAATCACATCCATCAGTAGCATGCTCAGTTTTTCAAACACTACCTAACTTACAAGGTAGCGGAAAGTAATGATGTTCATGACCAAAGAAGATGTCTCCTCATAATCAATGCCAGGGCATTGAGAGAATCTTTGAGCCATAAGTCTAGCTTTATACCACATAACTTCATTCTTCTCAATATACTTCCAAATAAAGACTCATTTATGTCATACCGGCTTAACATTCAGTGGGCATAACACTATCGAACAAAAACTTGCATTTTCTTTCAGAGAGTCATAGTTCAGCCTGCATTGTTTCCTTCCATTTTGGTCAACCCGCTCTCAACTAACAATAGAAACCGAAGTGAGGTTCCACTTCATCGTCGTCAATAATCTCCTGAGCAACGAAATCAGCAAAAGAATCAATAACTACCTTTGATAATCTATCCATAACAATGCACGCATAATTATTAGTTAGTGAGATTTCATTGTTCTCTAACATCAAATATGGGTCTCAAATGTCATCCAGAGATTCCATTTGTGGTTCTAGCACATAACTGCAGTCATGAACAATCTGATATGAAGGATTTAAAACGTTGATGATGAAATAATCATTTTGTTCCTGGATGGCTAGTTTTTTAACTGGCAGCTCATCTGTGGATTTTCTTGGTCTCCTCCTCTTCTTGGTGGGAGTCGAGGCCGACACTACTCCTTCCATATGGGAGGGAGGAACGTTTATGTGCTCTGGAGTAGCGTTAATCCGTTCTTGGGGACTTCTAACCTTGCAGGAACATCTGTAATAGGTATGTTTAATCTCTTCACTTTGGCAATATTAGGAAAGGAACCAAGCATCAAGTCTACTACCTTCTGAAGATCAAGAATATGTCATACTTCAATCTCACAATGAGATGTATGTGGATCTTCTTGAAACATAGTGGGAGTATACCACGTCAATTCTTCACGTTCAACCGGAATTGAGGCATTCCAATCTCCGCTAAACGTCGGGAAGTATATTTCATCAAAGTGACAATCTGCAAATCTTCCAGTAAAGAGATCTCATGTCGAAGGTGCTAAGTAACAGACTATTGTTGGAGATTCATAACTAACATAAATGCATAAACGACGTTGATGACCCTTTTAGTACATTGGTGAGGCATGATAGGCATATATACCGCGCAACCAATGATGCGTAGATGTGAAATGTCAAGCTCATACCCAGTTAACAACTGGTATGCATTGAATGATTAACGTGCTATAGGTCTCAAGCGAATAAGTATTACTGCATGTAATACTGCCTATCCCTAAGCAGATACCAACAAATTTGTATGCATTACCATTGCCCTGGCCACAAGTTGTAACCGCTTGATTTATGCCTCTACTAAACTATTCTGTGAATGAACATGAGGGACGGGATGTTCCACTTCAATCCAAATTGACATATAATGATCATCAAAAGTTTTTGATGAAACTCTCCTACATTATCCAATCTAATAGACTTGATTGGATTGTCCGGGGGGTGAGCCCGAAGATTAATAATCGAAGCTAGGAGTTTTGAAAACGCAAAATTCATTGTAGATAGCAAAACAACATGTGACCAACATGTTTATGCATCAACCAAAACCATAAAGTATTTAAATGGTCTGTATTTCAGTTTAATAGGTCTACAAATATCACCATGGATTCTTTATAAGAATGGTATATCTTCAATGTTATTGTGACGACCCGGAATAGAATCAGCAGTGTAATCGGCTTAATCAACGAGCTTGCGCGTAATCACAGTTTTCCGTAAATTGATTGTATCCAAATCGTGATTGTGATCCGTTTTGGACCGTTGATCGACCCGAACCGAAATTAGAATGGTTTCTCGACTTGATTTGCGAGTTTCACGATTAATCGCGATTTTGACGTAATCTATTAACATGGCGGCTTCGTTAGCGACTAAATTATCGGACAACAATTTGATTTCGGATTCTTCGTGGAAGTTGTAGAGAATTTAATTTCGAGCTCGTGGGAACTTCCGGAGGATTTTTCTGAGTTACGAGGAATAAGTTGTGAATATTTTCGTCTGTCGAATATTGTCGTATTTATCCGTTTGGGGTTCGATACGCATACGGTATAAATACGGAAGCGAGACATGCCGATTTGGGAAAGTTTCCAAAAATAGAAGGCTGGGTTGACTGGGTTGACCGGGTGGATCGACCCGTTTTGGCCGATTTGGGCACCGTGACTTTGCCTCGCCGTGGAGGACGATTCAGGCCATGGGTGGCCGGGGTCCCTTCACGGAATTTCTTGGGCTCGAGCTGCTCTTCGGTTTGAGAATTGGATCACCTCCTATGGTGGCCCGAGGAGGAAGAAATGTGGTGGCGAAATTGGGTGTTTTCCGGCGAGATTTCATTGGTTTCGGGTGACGGCTTGGAGGCCGAGATGGTGGTGCAACCTTGAGGGGTTTTTTTAGCCTCGAGATAAGGAAGCTATTGCAAGTGGTCTTGAGGGTTGCGGTTGCCGGAGGAAGGAGATAGACCGATTTGAAATTCCGATAAGGGTTTGGAACTTTGAGTTGATTTTTGGAGGTTTTCTGATCAAAATTGGCCTTAACTTTGAACTGGAAAGTTGTTGGAAACGTCGAGATCTACAAAACCATGTGTAGCATAAATTTTTCTGGGCAGATTGGATTTTCCGGCGGCCGGCGACTTTTCCGGCGACGTGTTTTTAGACGAGTTATATGTCGTTTCACTCGGAATCGCGCCCCGATCGCAGTGGTGAGGTTTGTTTTTCGAATTGAGCATCAAAAATTATAGCGAGGTTTTGTGGTGTGATGATCGGATTTCAACGATTTCGTCGATATTGAATAATATGTTTCCGGGAACAGTTGTTTCTCGTGATATGATTTGAGGTATCGAGTTATGATTTTGAGCAGTAGATTTTATGATTATCCAGGTGTTCGTGATCGTTCGTTTGGCGAGGGATTTTCCACCGGATCACGGGATTAACGCGTATCGCGTTACGCTCACCTGTGAGTGGACATTTTTATATTTTCACAGTCGTTGCGAGTTCGTGATTTTTCGTGATTTTCCGTATTTATTTTATACGATGTTGAGATTATTTATTATTTTTGGAGGTATTATTTTAAATTTTTTTATGGTGATGGCATTACTGCATCGATGCTTCGGCTACTCGGCTGATCACCGGTAGTCTGCCAGAGTTGAGAGATTCCTCTGGGCAGGGTTGAGAGATTCCCCTATTATGCCGCTATGGTTGAGAGATTCCCCTGGCCTATCATCGTCGGGCTTGAGAGATTCGCCTCATCGTCGGGCTTGAGAGATTCGCCTGGCAACCTCCATATATGTTTTTCGAACTCGCTATACTGTTTATTGTATATGAAATTGGTGAAAGGTATATGTTTATTTTCGTCCACTCACTCTAACGTTTTTATTTGCCTTTCCCCTGAGCTTTTCGGTTTCTGTGCCCAGTTTGTAGTTCGGACTCTGGTGTCGCACGTCGCAGTCGGAGGCATAGTGTTCAAGCTACCTTGTTTCTTCTAGTAGGTTTATTGTTCTGCCTGCTGTGGTATATTTATATAATTATACACTAAAGGTCACTCTGAGTATTATAATGTATACTTTTACACGATTTTCCCCGGATTTCTATAAAGTATAGTTTTATTGATTACTTTACATTACTGTTATGATATTGAGAAATCCGGATGGGATTGGTGCCTACGGTTAAATTTTTGTGGCATAGGACGAAGTGTATTTTCCGGGTGCAGGTAATGGCAATTTCGCGTTAGTAACGTTACTCTGCCAAAATTTTTATGGTTTTTGTTGAATCGTGTTTTCAGAAGGGGTTTAATTCCGGTTTAGGAAACTAAATCGGGGTTGGGTCCTTTCAGCTTAGTATCAGAGCATTAGGTTTTAGGTACAGCATGTCTGGAGTGATGACCCGATCGGCCGACAGATACTCATCAATACTCCGGGTGTTGTATGCTTTCAAATATTTAAGGTTCCATGATTACGTTCTACTTGTTGCGAACGATGTCTTATTCATTAGGATGCCTCCTTGACGTGCTTTCCGTGTCGGTACGGTTGTGGATCCAATTGAGGATCAATCGACGCGCGACTTGACAGAGAGTGTGGGTTTTGGAGGAGCAATTTGAATTCAGAGATTTGTGTGGTATGGTTTGCCTGGTTGTGCGTGTATGAGCGTCTACATGTTGCCTCAGAGCAGAGAATCGTGGTAGTTGATGTTTTGCCTGAGTTAGATCATTGCATTTGGTGGGTTGGTATTGTGTGAGTTCCTGCTGTGACTCCATGGCCTACATTTGGGGTATTGTTTATACGGTAATGGTTCAATGAAGCTACCCAACAACGGAAATATGGAGTATTTACCCACTTGAGGCAGAGATGTATCGTTCATATGTTTGTTTTCGTTTGCACGTGTTATGTGGCTTCAGAGGAAGCAGTGCACGAGGTTCGAGATGAGTTTGAACCTGAGCAACATAGAGATTTTGACTGTTATGCCTCGAGATAACCGTGAGGAGCTTGATGTGCTACACTCAGAGGCGAGGATATTGAGAAGGAAATGTATACGCGGTTTCCGACACGTCAGTTTGAGGAAGGTGAACTTAGTCGAGATATTTGATGAGGTTGAGTTCAGGCACCTCGGGATCTGTAGCTTCATCAGGCTGTGACCTTTTTGATTATGTTGGGGGTCATCAGATCAAAGCAGAGGATCCGTTTGGCAATGGTGGAGATCACAGAGTAGAGGATTTGTACCTGTGGCATGAGTTTGGGTGATCGTTGGTGATCCTTCCACACAGCAGGCGTCGCTGTGACTTGTGTTCGTGGAGCACTCTCAGTTGCTATTGTGGTGGCCAGGAGGGTCACGCTGCGAGGGAGCGTCCTCAGTCAGCTGTTTTAGCTGTTCGGCAGCTCAGAGTTCAGGAGGAGGTCAAGATGTCATTTCTGGAGTTTGACCAACGCAGACCTCTAGACGAGTCATTTAGCAAGTTGCAATCAACGTGGACGGCTAGTTGGGCATGCTGGAGTTCGTGCCACAACCTTGTATGAGGACGGAGTTTCTTTGAGGTTACCGTCGCTTGACATCCAAGGCTATTGTACCTGCATCTCCACTTCCGAGGTTTTGGAGAGTGTTGCATCCATCCGGAGGTTGCGGGATCTTTGTTGGAGGATATGGGTTAGCCGCGGATCTATTATAGCTGGATATCGTTGATTTTGATGTGATGTTGGGTATGGATTTCTTGACGACACATTGGGCTATGTTCGAGTGTCACGAGAAGGAGGTTGTGTTTCGACGACCAGGTTTCCCCGAGATATTGTTTCGCGGTGAGAAGAATATTTTATTGCCATGTGTGATTTCAGCGATGATGGTCGAGCAGATGGTGAAAAAGGGTTGTGTCATTTACTTAGTTCGTGTTGTGGATATTACGGCTGCTGTGCCAGACATTGGTGATATTGCGATGGTTCCAGAGGTTCCAGGTGTATTCCGGAGGAGTTACCAGGTATTCCTCTAGTTTGGGAGACTGACTACACCATTGAGCTTTTACCGTGAAAGGACCCAACCCCGATTTAGCTTCCTAAACCGGAATCAAACCCCTTCGAAAACACGAACCAACAAAAACTTTTCGAAATTTGGGCAGAGTTTCGTTACTAACGTGGAATTACCATTACCTGCACGCGGAAAATACACTTCATCGTATGCCACAAAAATCAAACCGTGGGCACCAATCCCATCCGGATTTCTCAATATATCAACAGTAAAGTAAATCAATAAATATATATATACTTTACTGAAATCCGGTATAAAATCGTATAACATATTCAATAGGAAACTCAGAGTGACTTCTAATACATAATCATATACGCATACCACAGTAGGTAGAACAATAAACCTACTGGATGAAACAAAGTAGCTCGAGTACTATGCCTCCGACCACGACGTGCGACACCAGAGCCTGAACTGCAAACTGGGCACGGAAACCGAAAAACCCAGGGGAAAGACATAAAACTCGTTAGAGTGAGTGGACGAAAATAAATGTATTTCACCAAGTAATAAATATATATTTAAAACATATGCGAGTCGAAAGTATAAATAATCAAATGGTACACGAGAGAGACTCTAACTCCTCACGCGTCCGAGTACACGAGGGAGACTCTAACTCCTCACGTATACGGAGCATGCAATAAAATCTCACGGGGCCACTCGTGGACACATCCGTGCTAGTACAGTCAGAACCACGGAGTCCCTGACTTCCACGTGATTCTAGCCGAAAATGGCCTCAGGTCAAAGGTCTGCCTCCCCCCGGTAAAGACCTCGGGTCAGGAGTCACAACCTCCCCTGGAATAAAGCCTACCATCGGGGATTAGCCGAGAGGCAAGTGTATCGATACAACAACGTAACCACGATTGTACTCTGTGTAAACCAAATCATAAACATTTCAATGCAAATGCATGAACAGCATATAAGTATATGTATACTCGTATACGTATATCCGTATAAGTATAATCGTGTAATCGTAAAACACATGCTCATGTAATCCGAAATCTCATATGCATGCTCAAGTTCATAAAACGTATATCAAGACTCGCAAATAATCCGTGGAAAGAAATGTCCACTCACAGACTGGCGTAACGCGTATCGCGTTAACCCGTGATCCGGCTGAATGTCCCTCGCCAAACAAACGATCACGAACCCCTGAATATTCACAATGTCCAATATTCAAAGTCATAATCCGACAATACAAATCAAACCACGAGAAACCACCGTTCTCGGAAATACACAATTCGAATACGACGAATCGTCGAAAATCCATATATACCACCGCAATACCTCGTTTTACGTTCGGACGCTCAACTCGAAAAACGAACCTCCCCACTGCGATCGGGGCGCGATTTCGAGTCAAATGACATGCAACTTGTCGAAAGTCCAAAAAGTCAAACTTTGACCGTTGACCGCCGTTGACCGCCGTCCACGGCGGCGCCACTGTTGACCGGAAGAATTCACGGCGGAGAAACCCCTATTCCATGTAAAACCACCCACTCAGCAACTTTGTCAACTGCACCGAAGTCCAATTCTCACTCTAACTTGGTCAATTTCATGAAAAACCGAATGAACACACAAATTTCAAATCCAAAATTCTCCTTGCACACATCGAATTGAAACACGAAACTTACAGGGGAGCATCAAGGGGATGAGAGCTTCAAAGCCCATTAAGAATTGCAGCTCGAATCGGCCTCAAACATAGAACCCGAATTCACAAAGTTCCTTCCAAAGTTTGGCCGGATTTTGCTCCTCCTCCGGCAAGCCTCGCCGTGCATGGAGGTCGGGAAGTTGAAGAAGGCATCATGGCGAGTAGAAAGAGCCACGGGCCAAGCCCGGAAGTGGCCAAAATCCCGTCGCCGCCGTGGAGGCCGACGCCACCGTCGTTACTCACCCTCCCAACTAGGTCAAACCGAGTTGACCAAGTCAACTCCCATTATGGTAAGTTTGACCTGCCCAAAACAGCAGGTTACTATAAATAGCCTTTCCCAAAACGGAAACTTCATCTTTATCCATTTCGACGAACTTCAAACGCGCACAACTTCCTCGTCGTAATTCCGATCCCAATAATTCTCGTGGCCACAAACTCGTCTCGACATATTCTTCAATAATCACCCGAAGTCAAACATATCGGCCAAACGGATAAAAAGTCAACTGTTCCAATCAACATATAATTAAATCAACCAAACAATCAACAATTGGCAAAATTCGCAACTTAAACTCCGTAACTCAAAATCGTTCTCCGGAAGTTCCTACGAACTCGAAATTAAATTCTGAACAACTTCCGTGAAGAAGCCGAAACCAAATTCTTGACCAGTAATTAAGTCACGAACAAACCTGCCATTTAAATCCGTTTCCGTCGAAACTTCAAATATTCATAACTAATTCCTCGGTCGTCCTAATAACGATCCGGAACCGCCCACGAACTCGTAATCACACGTACAACGACTCTCGAGAAGAGACCTAGGTCCAATTCTCGGCCAATAATTAAGTCGTTAACAAACCCGACCATTCCAAACAACCGTCAGATATCAGTGACTACGCGGTAACTCACGTACATAGCTGATCATACTGGTGATTCCGGTCCGGGTCGTCACAAATCCACCCCCCTTAGAAAAATTTCGACCTCGAAATTTCCAAGTCTGCTGGCTAAAAGTAGGAGCACTGCCTCTGCATACTGTTCAACTCTCCAGTGACAATGTCGACTGAACAACTCTGGTAACCGTCTCCATAATAGGAGACAACTCCGTGCTGAAATCCCTGTAACCACAAATCACAAATCTGTACTGGCTCCACACAAGCGCCAAGTGTTCCTGCATAAGGAACAGACAGGGTATACAACACGAAACCAACCTGAAACACAGTTCCGCCACACGGAACACAACTCGCACAAAAGCCAATGCTATAGGCGACGCCGAACTATACGGAATAACATAATCTCGCCTATGACCACATATGGGTCAAAACATCCTGGCAAATCACACTCAATTCACACATCAATATAACTCACACACTCATATCAGCATAGCTCAAACATCGAACTCGGGCAATAATCAACCCATTTCCGCTAATCTGACAGTCTGTGGTAACACACTCCACAAAATCAGAATAAAACATCAACTCAAACTCAGCCAAGCTCGCTCCAACACAATGGAGTAAAACAACATACCTCAAATCAACATCAAACAACCTCAAAATCATAGTAGTCAACAAACTGGTACTGCATGCAATCTCGAATAGCTGAAACTGCTGGTCCCAAATCCGCCGGAACTGCAATACCAAGGTCCACAACATGCCCTCCAAGGTCTGAATAGTCCTCAAAGATCGCCCACCAATCTGAGGACAATAACCAGTAATAACTTGTAATCTGATCCCCAATGCTCGCTGCAAAGCTCACCAACACTCAGTCGTAGCTGATTAACTCGATCAGCGAACTAGGACATAGGCACACCACATAAATGGCCAATCTCCGTCAAACACATCTATGCCAGTCTGCCACTGAAATCCTTTCCCGAAAAGTACAAGGAACTGTACTGAGTTCGTCAAATGGTCCACAATTGTCAAACAACTGGCACCACAAACCAAAGTGCATACAAGCATACACAAACACAGCAGTAATCACCACGTCAAACCGAAAATCTCAAATGGCTGATACTTCTCGGCAAGTCTCTGTCTCCTAGCCATCGCCAGTCGACAAATGTGGCATCTGCACAAACAAGCTGCTACATTGCTCTTCATGTTGCGTCACGAGTGGTAAACTCGGAGTATCTGATATATCTCTGCATCACTAGCGCCAACCGCGCACAAAACAATGAGCTTCAACGTCATCACATTCGAACTCAGTTCTCGTAGCCCATAACTCGGCTAACACGGAAACTCGTGCCACACACACATGAACCACTGAAACTCCCGACTCTCGACTGAATGCATCAGCAACAACATCCCAGACGGATGGTCAGAGTGCAATCTCAAGCCTTCTCAAACAAACTCTAATGTGCAGCCATAGTCGTCAGTCGACTCCATCCATCGACACTGCCTCAAGCTCAAATCTGACCGAAAATGCAAGTGGATGAAACTCAGTGGTCAGTGTACATCCTACACCACGCTGCACTCCATAGCAATAATATCTCCAACTCTCTGGTGCTAACACAAGGACAACTACACCCAAATCATACATAAGATACGTAACCTCATAAGGTTTCCACTGTCCGTAACCATGAGCCACCGCTCTGCTACACAGCATCAAAGTACAACCAGATTCAAACCTCGATACATCGCCATAACCCACGAACTTGTCGTGGTCATCAGGTAAGGTCAAAACCGAAGCAACGGTCAACCATCCGAAAGGAGTAAGTAACTCTCCTCGCGTGCATCGAACCACTCGAACTTGACGCCTTCTTTGTCAATCCGGAAAGTAGAGTGGCAATCTGGGAAAATCCTGCACAAGCCGTCAGTAATAGCCTGCCAAACCCAAGAGACTCCCGATCTCTGGTACAATGGTAGGTCAACCCCAAATCAACACGACTTCTAACTGGTCAGGATCTACGCCAACTCCCTCGGATAACATCACATAGCCTAACATCTTCACGCTAATCGACCAAAACTCACACTGGCTGAACTTCACAATAACTGATCGTCTCACGAAGTCTGTAAAACCACTCACAATCGTCTCAGGTGCTGGCCCACACTCCTGAAGTACATCAGGAAATTGCCAACGAACATGACCGCAACCTCGTCCAGGAACCGTCTGAACACCTGGTCCAACAAGTACACATGATCTACGGGGCATTAGTCAACCAACAGCGTGACCAAAAGCTCATGATGCCCGCACCGAGATCCGAAAGCCAACATAGCCACATCTGACTCACCGAACCACAACTGATGGTATCCGGATCCGAAATCAATCCTCGAAAAGACTAAAACTCTCGCAAGCTGATCAAACCAATCGTCAATCCGAAGCGGAGGATACTCACTCTCCTCTGAAGCGAATCAGGCTTCCGGTAGTCAATGCGCCACCTCATCGAACCATACAAAAAGTCGCACAATTGATGCAAGAGCACACCACGCAAATACGCGGGGTCGCATAAAATCTCCTGAAATCTCCTCCAGCAACTCCTGGAGTTGAAACTGTAGCTCCATCAGCTCCGCTGGCTCCGAACGACAAGATGCCGGTAAAATGAGTCCAGCGCCTGGTACAAGCTCAATGATGTAGTCAAACTCCCGAACTGGAGGAGCACCTGGTAACTCCTCCGAAACACACCTAGAAACTTGGGAACCACCTCAATGTCGCCAATGTCAGGTACAGCAACCGTAATATCCACAACATGAGCTAAGAAAACAACACCACCCGTCTCCATCATCCGCTCGATCATCACTAAGGAACAGCATCTCGGGAAAATCTGGTCGTCGAAACACAACCTCCTTCTCGAAGCACTCGAACACAACCAAATGCATCGTCAGTAAATCCATACTCACAACTACACCAAAACCACGATATCCAGCTATAACAGGTCCGCGGCTAACACATAACCTCCAACAAGGATCTCGCAACCTCCGGATGGATACAACACTCTCCAAAACCTCGGAAGTGGAGATGCAGGTACAGTAGCCATGGATATCAAACAACGGCAACCTCGGAGAAAAGTCTGTCATCAACAAGGTCATGGCACGAACTCCAACATGCCCAACTAGCTGCCCACATCAATTGCGACTTGCTGAATAACTCATCAAAAGAATACATTGATCAGACTTCAAGAACAACATGAGGATCTCCTCGTAAACTCTGAGCTATCGAACCGCTACAACAGCTGGCTGGGGGCGCTCCCTCATAACGTGACCCTCCTGGTCACCACAATGGCAACCGAAAGTACTCCACGAACACAAGTCACCGCAACACTTGCTGCGTGAAAGGATCACCAACGATCGCCTAAACTCATGCCATAGGAGCAAGTCCGCTACTTTGCGATCTCCGCCATTGTCAAACGGATCAGCAGAGGATCCTCAACATAATCGAAAAGGCGACAGTCTGATGACGTCACTGATCCCGAAGTGTCAGAACTCAACCTCATCAAAATCTCGACTAAATCCATTTTCCTCAAACCATCACATTGAAAACCGCGTACAACTTTCCCTCACAATAGCCTTGCCACTGAGTGCAACACACTAAGCTCCTCACGGATGTCTCGAGGCACAACAATCAGACTCTATCTGATGCCCAGGTTCAAACTCACCTCGAACCTCGTGCACCGCTTCCTCTGAAGCCACATAACACGTGCAAACGGAAACAAACATGTGGACAATGCATCTCTGCCTCAGGTGGGTAAACACTCCACATTCGAATGCTGGGCAGCCTGATCAAACCATTACCGTAAATACAACACCCTGAATGTAGGCCATGGAGTCACAGCCGGAACTCAGACAATATCAGCCCACCAAATACACTGATTTGACTCAGGCAAACATCACTGCCACAATCTCAGCTCTGAGGCAACATGTAGACGCTCATATACACATCCCCAGGCAAACCGTGCCACACAAATATCTGAACTCTGAATACTCATCCCAATCCACTGTTCTCTAGCAAATCGCGCGTCGATTGATCCTCAATAGGATCCATAACCGAAACGACACGGAAAACACGTCAGGAGGCATCCTAATGAATAAAATATCGTTCACAACAAGTGGAACGTAATCATGGAACTTCAAATATTTGAAAGCATACAACACCTGGAATTTGATGATTATCCGCCGGCCGGTCGGGTCACCATTCCAGACATGCTGTACATTCTCAAATATCCTTAGTAAACACGACTACAGAAGTCTACAGAACCTATAACCTAATGCTCTGATACCAAGCTGAAAGGACCCAACCCCGATTTAGCTTCCTAAATCGGAATCAAACCCCTTCGAAAACACGAACCAACAAAAACTTTTCGAAATTTGGGCAGAGTTTCGTTACTAACGTGGAATTACCATTACCTGCACGCGGAAAATACACTGCATCCTATGCCACAAAAATCAAACCGTGGGCACCAATCCCATCCGAATTTCTCAATATATCAACAGTAAAGTAAATCAATAAATATATATATACTTTACTGAAATCCGGTATAAAATCGTATAACATATTCAATAGGAAACTCAGAGCGACTTCTAATACATAATCATATACGCATACCACAGTAGGTAGAACAATAAACCTACTGGATGAAACAAAGTAGCTCGAGTACTATGCCTCCGACCACGACGTGCGACACCAGTGCCTGAACTGCAAACTGGGCACGGAAACCGAAAAACCCAGGGGAAAGACATAAAACTCGTTAGAGTGAGTGGACGAAAATAAATGTCTTTCACCAAGTAATAAATATATATTTAAAACATATGCGAGTCGAAAGTATAAATAATCAAATGGTACACGAGGGAGACTCTAACTCCTCACGCGTCCGAGTACACGAGGGAGACTCTAACTCCTCACGTATACGGAGCATGCAATAAAATCTCACGGGGCCACTCGTGGACACATCCGTGCTAGTACAGTCAAAACCACGGAGTCCCTGACTTCCACGTGATTCTAGCCGGAAATGGCCTCAGGTCAAAGGTCTGCCTCCCCCCGGTAAAGACCTCGGGTCAGGAGTCACAGCCTCCCCTGGAATAAAGCCTACCATCGGGGATCAGCCGAGAGGCAAGTGTATCGATACAACAACGTAACCACGACTGTACTCTGTGTAAACCAAATCATAAACATTTCAATGCAAATGCATGAACAGCATATAAGTATATGTATACTCGTATACGTATATCCGTATAAGTATAATCGTATAATCGTAAAACACATGCTCATGTAATCCGAAATCTCATATGCATGCTTAAGTTCATAAAACGTATATCAAGACTCGCAAATAATCCGTGAAAAGAAATGTCCACTCACAGACTGGCGTAACGCGTATCGCGTTAACCCGTGATCCGGCGGAATGTCCCTCGCCAAACAAACGATCATGAACCCCTAAATATTCACAATGTCCAATATTCAAAGTCATAATCCGACAATACAAATCAAACCACGAGAAACCACCGTTCTCGAAAATACACAATTCGAATACGACGAATCGTCGAAAATCCATATATACCACCTCAATACCTCGTTTTACGTTTGGACGCTCAACTCGAAAAACGAACCTCCCCACTGCGATCGGGGCGCGATTTCGAGTCAAATGACATGCAACTTGTCGAACGTCCAAAAAGTCAAACTTTGACCGTTGACCGCCGTTGACCGCCGTCCACGGCGGAGCCACTGTTGACCGGAAGAATTCATGGCGGAGAAACCCCTATTCCATGCAAAACCACCCACTGAGCAACTTTGTCAACTGCACCGAAGTCCAATTCTCACTCTAACATGGTCAATTTCATGAAAAACCGAATGAACACACAAATTTCAAATCCAAAATTCTCCTTGCACACATCGAATTGAAACACGAAACTTACAGGGGAGCATCAAGGGGATGAGAGCTTCAAAGCCCACTAAGAATTGCAGCTCGAATCTGCCTCAAACATAGAACCCGAATTCACAAAGTTCCTTCCAAAGTTTGGCCGGATTTTGCTCCTCCTCCGGCAAGCCTCGCCGTGCATGGAGGCCGGGAAGTTGAAGAAGGCATCATATCGGCCAAACGGATAAAAAGTCAACTGTTCCAATCAACATATAATTAAATCAACCAAACAATCAACAATTGGCAAAATTTGCAACTTAAACTCCGTAACTCAAAATCGTGCTCCGGAAGTTCCTACAAACTCGAAATTAAATTCTGAACAACTTCCGTGAAGAAGCCAAAACCAAATTCTCGATCGGTAATTAAGTCGTGAACAAACCTGCCATTTAAATCCGTTTCCGTCGAAACTTCAAATATTCATAACTAATTCCTCGGTCGTCCAAATAACGATCCGGAACCGCCCACGAACTCGTAATCACACGTACAACGACTCTCGAGAAGAGACCCAGCTCCAATTCTTGGCCAATAATTAAGTCGTTAACAAACCCGACCATTCCAAACAACCGTCGGATATCAGTGACTACGCGGTAACTCACGTAGATAGCTGATCATACTGGTGATTCCAGTCCGGGTCGTCACAACTGGGCGCTGGACTCATATCACTGGCATCTTGTCGTTCGGTGCCAGCGGAGCTGATAGAGCTACAGGTTCATCTTCAGGAGTTGCTGGAGGAGATTTCATGCGATCCAGTGTATCACCGTGAGGTGCTCTTGTACTATTTATTCGGAAGAAGGATGGTTCAACGAGGTGGTGCATTGACTACCGGAAGCTGAATCAGGCTTCAGAGAAGAGCAAGTATCTTCCACTTCGGATTGACGACTTGTTTGATCAGCTTATGGGAGCTTCAGTCTTTTCGAAGATTGATTTCGGGCCCGGATACTATTAGTTGAGGATCAGAGAGTCAGATGTGGCCAGGACAACTTTCGGATCACGGTGAGGGCGTTACGAGTTCTTGGTCATGCCGTTTGGGTTGACCAATGCCCCCGTAGCTTTTACGTACTTGATGGACCGGGTGTTCAAACGGTTTCTAGACAAGCTTGCGGTCGTGTTCATTGACAACATCTTGACTTACTCTTGAAGTGTGGGCTAGCACAAGAAGCAATTGCGAGCAGTTTTGCGGACTTTGCGAGATGATCAGTTGTTTGCGAAGTTCAGCAAGTGTGAGTTTTTGTTGATTAGCGTGAAGATTTTGGGCCACGTGATGTCAGCCGAGGGAGTCTGCGTAAATCCTGACCAGATAGAAGCCGTGATTGAATTGGAGTAGACATACCACCGTACCAGAGATCAGGAGTTTCTTGAGTTTGACAGGCTACTATCGGCGCTCTGTGCAGGATTTTTCTTGGATTGCCCCTCTACTTTCAGGATTGACGAAGAAAGGCATCAAGTTCGAGTGGTCCGATGCGTGTGAGGAGTGTTAGTTACTCCTGAAGGAAAAGTTGACCTTTGCAGCGGTTTTGACTTTACCTGACCACCGTGACGAGTTCGTGGTTTATAGCGATGCATCGAGATTTGGATTTGGTTATGTTTTGATGCAGCATAGCAGAGCGGTGGCTCATGGTTTTAGGCAGTGGAAACTTTATGAAGCTACGTATCCTATGTAAGATTTGGGTGTAGCTGTCTTTATGTTAGCATCGAAGAGTTTGAGACATTACTGCTACGGCGTGCAGCGCAGTGTAGGATGTACACTGATTACTTGAGTTTCATCTACTTGCATATTCAACCAGATTTGAGCTTGAGGCAGTGTAGATGTATGGGTCGATTAACGACTATGGCTGCACATTTGAGTTTATCCGAGAAAGGCTAGTAGTTGTACTTTGACTATCCATCTGGGATATTGTTGCTGATACATTCAATCGAAAATCGGGAGCTTCATTGTTGATTTTGGTGTGTCATTGGAGATGTCCGATTAGAAGTTGGAACTTGTCACTGTGGATTTTGGTGTGTCAGTACGCACTTCGGTTAATGATACTAGTTATCGGGCCATTGTGTACCATTTGATAAAGTCAATTCTTTTCCTTGTACTTTCGGGAAAGATTTCGGTGGCAAGTTGGTATAGCTGTGTTTGGTGGAGGTTGTCCATTTTCGTGGTGTACCTGTGTCCCAGATTGCTGATTGAGATAATCAGTTACAACTGATTGTTGGCAAGCGTTGAAGTAAGTATTGGGGACCAGATTACAGGTTAGTACTGTTTCTTATCCTCAGATTGGTAGGCGATCTTTGAGGACTATTCAGACCTCGGAGGGCATGTTGTGGTCCTCTATATTGCAGTTCCAAGGGATTTGGGACCAACAGTTTCAACTGTTCGAGATTGCTTGCAGTACCAGTTTGTAGACCACTATGATTATGAAGTTGCATGATGTCGTTTTTGAGAAACGATATTGTACTCCATTGTGCTGGAGCGAGTTTGGTGTGAGCTGACGTTTGATCTTGATTTAGTGGAATGTGCTACCACAGACCTTCGGATTAGCGAAAACAGGTTGATAATTGCTGGAGTTCGACAATGAAGTTATGTTGATGTGAGCAGGCTGAGTTGTGAATTTGCCACGTTATTTTGATCCGTATGTGATCATGGGGCGAATTTGTGTTGTGTCGTATAGTTTGGCATTGCCTATAGCGTTGGCCTTTGTGTTGTGGTATTCCGTGTGGTGGAACTACATTTCAGAGTTGTTACGTGTTTTGTACCCTATCAGTTCCTTATAAAGGAAGACTTGGCATTTGTGGAGGAGCCAGTTCTGATTCAGGATTCGAGGCTATGGAGATTTCAGCACAGAGATATTTTCCATTAACAGAGTCGTTCAGTTGAGGTTGCCACTTGGGAGTTGAACTGTATGTAGAGGCAGTGTTTCTACTTTTCAGTTGGTAGACTTGTAAATTTCGAGGTCGAAATTTTTTTAAGGGGGGTAGATTTGTGACGACCCGGAACTGAATCAACAGTGTAATCGGCTTAATCCACGAGCTTGCGCGTAATTGCAGTTTTCCGTAAATTGATTGTATTGCCGGTCTTGATCACGACTTAATTATTGGCCGAGAATTTGAGTTGAGTCTCTTCTCGAGAGTTGTTGTACGCGTGATTTCGAGTTCGTGGGCGATTTCGGATTATTATTTCGACGACCGAGGAATATAATATGAATATTTGAAATTTTGGAATATTGTCGAGTTTATCCGTTCGTGTTCAAGTCTATCCAAATCGTGATTGTGATACGTTTTGGACCGTTGATCAACCCGAACCGAAATTGGAATGGTTATCGACTTGATTTGCGAGTTACGTGATTAGTCGCGATTTTGACATAATCTGTTAACATGGCGGCTTCGTTAGCGACTAAATTATCGGACAACAATTTGATTTCAGATTCTTCGTGAAAGTTGTAGAGAACTTAATTTCGAGCTCGCGGGAACTTCCGGAAGATTTTTCCGAGTTACGAGGAATAAGTTGTGAATATTTTCGTCCGTCAAATATTGTCGTATTTATCCATTTGGGGTTCGATACACGTACGGTATAAATACGGAAGCGAAACATGCCGATTTGGGAAAGTTTCCAAAAATAGAAGGCTGGGTTGACTGGGTTGACCGGGTGGGTTGACCCGTTTTGGCCGATTTGGGCACCGTGACTTTGCCTCGCCGTGGAGGCCGATTCCGGCCATGGGTAGCCGAGGTCCCTTCACGGAATTTCTTGGGCTCGAGCTGCTCTTCGGTTGGAGAGTTGGATCACCTCCTATGGTGGCCGAAGGAGGAAGAAATGTGGCGGCGAAATTGGGTGTTTTCGGGAGAGATTTCATTGGTTTCGGGTGACGGCTTGGAGGCCAAGATGGTGGTGCAACCTTGAGGGGTTTTGTTAGCCTCGAGGTAAGGAAGCTATTGCAAGTGGTCTTGAGGGCTGCCGTGCCCGGAGGAAGGAGATCGACCGATTTGAAATTCCGGTAAGGGTTTGGAACTTTGAGTTGATTTTTGGAGGTTTTTTGATCAAAATTGACCTTAACTTTGAACTGGAAAGTTCTTGGAAACGTCGAGATCTTCAAAACCATGTGTAGCATGAATTTTTCTAGGCAGGTTGGATTTTTCGACAGCCGGCGGTGACTTTTCCGACGACGTGTTTTTCGACGAGTTATTTGTCGTTTCAATCGGAATCGCGCCCCGATCGCAGTGGAGAGGTTTGTTTTTAGAATTGAGCATCGGAAATTAAAGCGAGGTTTTTTGGTGTGATTATCGGATTTCGACGATTTCGTCGTTATTGAATTATATGTTTCGGGGAACGGTTGTTTCTCGTGATATGATTTGAGGTATCGAGTTATGATTTTGAGCAGTGGATTTTATGATTATCCAGGTGTTCGTGATCATTCGTTTGGCGAGGAATTTTCCGCCGGATCACGCGTATCACGTTACTCTCACCTGTGAGTGGACATTTTTATATTTTCACAGTTGTTGCGAGTTCTTGATTTTTCGTGATTTTCCGTATTTATTTTATACGATGTTGAGATTATTTATTATTTTCGGAGGTATTATTTTATATTTTTTTATGGTGATGGCATTACTGCATCGATGCTTCGGCTACTCGGCTGATCACCGGTAGTCTATCAGAGTTGAGAGATTCCTCTGGGCAAGGTTGAGAGATTCCCCTGTTATGTCGCTGGGGTTAAGAGATTCCCCTAGCCTATCACCGTCGGGCTTGAGAGATTCGCCTGACTGTCGGGCTTGAGAGATTAGCCTGGCAACCTCCATATATGTTTTCCGAACTCGCTATACTTATTTATTGTATATGAAATTGGTGAAAGGCATATGTTTATTTTCGCCCACTCACTCTAACGTTTTTATTTGCCTTTCCCCTGGGCTTTTCGGTTTCCGTGCCCAGTTTGCAGTTTGGACTCTGGTGTCGCACGTCGCAGTCGGAGGCATAGTGTTCGAGCTACCTTGTTTCTTCCAGTAGGTTTCTTGTTCTGCCTGCTGTGGTATATTTATATAATTATACACTAGAGGTCGCTCTGAGTATTCTGATGTATACTTTTATACGATTTTCCCCGGATTTCTGTAAAGTATAGTTTTATTTTTTACTTTACATTACTGTTATGATATTGAGAAATCTGGATGGGATTGGTGCCTACGGTTTGATTTTTGTGGCATAGGACGAAATGTATTTTCCGGGTGCAGGTAATGGCAATTGCGCGTTAGTAGCGTTACTCTGCCGAAATTTTTATGGTTTTTGTTAGTTCGTGTTTTCAGAAGGGGTTTGATTCCGGTTTAGGAAACTAAATTGGGGTTGGGTCCTTTCCGTTATCAACCGTAAAGGAAGGTACAGCTTGTAACTTTGCTAATGAACAAGCTTTGCAAAATGAGCGATGAGCATCAAAAATGGCCACGAATGAATCTTGTGGACCAATTCTTGGTGTCTTACTCATCTTGGAGATCGAGACCAGATGAAAATTGTTAATCTTGTTCACCCCATTTGTAAAGACCCGACCACGATTTAGTTGCCTAAACTGGGATTTGGCCCTAATAACCATTAGAACCTAAACAAGCTAGTTAAATAGAGAATCCGAAGGGAAAATGAATAATCCTGAATTCATAAGTTAAATGAGATTATTTCCCAATCTCGACTCTCAGCTGCCCAAAAGTAAAAATATAAAAATCATTAGAGTGAGTGGAAGAAAATAAAGTTTTGTAAGAAAAATCGTAAAACATATCTTTATATCTTTCACTGAATTCATATAAGAACAACATAGCCAGTTTAAGTAGAAAACATATATCATAAATGTGAGTAGAGGCGTGAACAACATAATCATGGGTTGGGTGTTTGTCCTAACCTTCTAATATACACATTTTATGCTCGATCCTTAACGTAATTCCCTTTACGTTTAGCTATTTTATAATCTTAGTATTTGTGTTTTTAACTTGGTTTATTATATTTAGGTCAATAACCGTGAAAAGTGCACTTCAGAGGTTTTTTTGCGTTTCTGGATAACGAAGATGGGTCGGCCCATTAAGCAATTCATTAGGCCCATTTATTAAAGTCCAAGTCAGCCAAGAAGGAAGCTCTAAGTCAATTATTTCGTCCAAAATGATAAGGCTAAGCAACTTAGTGATGCAAGTTGATGAATTATCTTACGTGACTAAGGACTAGCTGGTGACTAAGGAGGTGACTAAGGATGTGCAACTAGGTGGAAGGATAAGAGGAAGAGGTTTCCTTCCCTTCAAGGAAGAGGCAAAGGCTATCTCATTTGCCTATAAAAGGGGAGTTCAGCCATGAACATCAATATCTCACATTCCAATAGCAAAAGCTCTGCCTAAATCACCTCCTTGCATCCAAAAGAAGAAAGACTCCTCCCAAGGCCGAAACACCACCAAGCACCACCTCCTGGAAATCCCTCCTCCATCCATAAGTGTTCTTGGCTCGATTTGGCATTGGATATTTGTGTCCTCCATCCATCAAAGGAGCTGCTACATCAAGATTTGCGGTGCGATTTCACGGAATCAAAAGTGTAACATGACTCATTTGTATTTTTTTTCAGTTTTGTGTAGTTTTCTCTACTTTTGTATGATAAGACTAAGTTTTGATATAAGGCTATTTATTTCTGGTTTTTACTAAGTTTCTTCCATTTGTTTATAGTTTCGATTCGAATGCATGTGCTAGCTTATGTTGTTCTTAATGCTTGAAACTGTTTTTAGTAGATACTTGATTTGGTTCTTCTTTGAGCATGTTTCATGAACTAATAACAAAGATAAAATTGGATTAGATAGTTAGCTCGATTTGGTTGTCATCTTGTTCAATATAAGCATGTGTATGTGTTTTCATTAAAGCTATAGATTTCGTTGACACTTAGGATTAATCATATAAATATGCTAAGTTGTTAGCATGTGATGATCACTTGTATATATGTTAGTCTTAGATTTTATTTTTGGTTTAGAAAGCATGTTTAGGATTCTATGTTCTTATTTGTTTAGCTTGTCTATGAGTTGAAGCATGATAGAACTTAGGGTTTCTCTATGTGTTTTCTGCCATGTTTTGTCTTTATATTTCATAGATTAATAACTAAACTTTCAAACCCCCATACCTTTTATTTTATGTTTACAAACGTTGTCATGCTTAGTACCCTCAATCCTCGGTTAAGAACGATCTCTACTTATCAATGCTACATCTACAAAGAAGGGTTTTAAATTGCATACGTATGAACTATGTGTTGAGTGTCTACTTTGTGTTAATATTTGTTGCATGTTTTACGCATATCACCTTCCTATAGCACCTCAGTGATCAGTGGACATACCATATGCATCGATGCAACATACATGGACATAAAGTGCATAAAAATATGAAATCATATCATATGGGCCTCTGTGCATAAACATATCATATCATAGTATGTATATATTCTCATAAACGAAATCATTATAAGGGAAAAATACACTCGCTAACGACAGTGGAAAAGAAAGTGTTCACTCACTTGGATTGCCAAAAATGTAAGTCGATCCACTAGTTGGATAACCGTAATTAAGTGACACTACTCCACAACATTGTGAATTCAAATACATTCGTCAAGCCTTGACTCCCAAGATCTATAGGAATGTGAGCCTCGACTCGACACACGACGATCGACAGCGCCAAACGTGTCGAGATGATTAAACCCCTAAAAATGAGTCAAAAAGTTACACAAGTCTACCAAAAATCTATAGAACTACTCTAAAATCACTACAAATCAGTCAAGAGAACTCCCCTTGAAGAGTGGAACATTCTGGTCATCAGAGGTCCACCGCGCACGGCGGCCCGTGGGACCCACGCGCAACCATAGACGATGGTCAGAACCGACCACCACCAAAACCATCAATCCGCATATCAAAAAAAACATCTCAACAAGCCCAACAATATTGTAGTTCAACACAAAGTCAAAAACTTGCCAGAAAACAACGAAATCTACCTTTGAAAATCAAAACCCTCGTCGGAGATTCAAGCATACCGGCGCCAATAGGCCACAGCGAGGCTTGAGACAGGTCTTAATCGACTTCTTGGTTGATGGGCTTCAAAAAACCCATGGGCTTGCTGTCAGAGTCGGGCCAGAATTTTGTCACCGGCGACGACGAAATTCAGCTGAATCTAGGGCTTCAAGGCTTCGATTCGATCAACATAACTAGTGCATGGTAATTTTGTGGCTTTGAACTGGAAGAGGAGATTGAAATGATGGTTTTGACACCAAGTCTGACCACATTGGTGGACGGTTGATGGTGCTTCGCCGGCATTAATTGACACGGGGAGAGAGAGAAAGAGAATCAAAGAGAGAGAGGGAGAAGAGAGAAATGTTAGGCTTTTTACCCAACCCAGGTAAAATACTCACATTACCTTAATCAAATGGATGACCCAGAATAAATCTAAGGATGATCAAATGGTCCACAAAATTACCCTATAGTAGGTTTGCTATTTAATTTCTTTTGACTTGAAACTTCTAAAATTCATAATAATTAGCTCCGACTTCCGAAAAATCAAATAAAAATACGTACGAACTCGAAATAAGTTTCTCAACAACTTTTTTGAAGAAAGCTAGTCTAAATTCGTAATTTAGAAATAGACATAGATTATCTTTATTTTCACGCATACTCGATTATTATTTTTGTCCACTCACTCTAACGATTTTTATGTTTTTATATGCCTTTCCCTAGTCCCTTCGGTTTCAAATGCCCAGATTTGCAGATGTGCACGTAGATTGAGGCATAATGGTAACTGCCATAGGATATTTTGATGATCCTACGAGCAAGTAGTTGATTTAGTATAGCTATTTTAGTATGTCTAGTTGCTCTAATGTCCAGAATAGTCTCCGTATTCAATATTAAGAAATAGTTTCTTTGATTATTAATCTTCATTTAGAGTTTTGGGTTAGAATTTGTAGGCATTATTATGGCCTAATCTCGGTTTAGGCAACTAAATCGAGATCGGTTCCTTTCAATTAAAATTTGTCATAAGTTCGGAAAGCAAGATTGAGATTTAGGCATGACACTCAATCACGTCTTCAGATGTTTGAAGACGTGATTGAGTGTCTAGTAGATAATGGCACTACTCATACTGTCTTACGAAATAGGCAATTTTTTATGGATTTTGTGCCATAAACTTCATAAGTGACTACCAGGATTGGCTGAACACTGGTTATACAAGGGCATGGTTCAGCACAATTTTTGCTACCACATGGTACATGAATTTATATCTCTAATTCATTGCACGCGCCTAATACCAATCGAACCTTACTAAGTTTTAAGAACATTAGAGCCAATAGCTTACACTTGGAAACTCATTATGACAATGGTAAATAATTATTATGTATAACTATGAGAAGTGCATTAGAAAACGCATCTCAGAGAAATTAGTGACTATTTGTAGTGGTTTATATCTTACTACGGTTAGGATCATTGAATCCAATGCAGTCACTCTTACTACTACATAGGACTCGGCCTCTTATCAGCTTTGACATTTTAGACTGGCACATCTAGGTCGTGATATGATGATGAAAATATTGAAAAACTCTCATTGTCATCCATATTTCAAAGCTAAGAAGCATGTTGAAATACCCATCAGTTTTGATGGTGTAACGACCCAAACCTAGATTAGTTAGTTAATCATCGTTTGTCGCATTAATTAACAAGCTAAACATCATACGTCGCGTTTAAAGAGATTCATCGCAACTAAAATTGTTATACTTATAATAATATAAAAACAAAGAGAGCCAAAGATAAATTCTTGGTGTGCAAGTAAAGTGGAGGCATTGTCTAGTGACCTCTTATCCGAGACGATAACTATATGTGTATATCGCAAGGAGGGTCTGACTCGGACTGCGTGTTTACCAGGTTAGGGCCTCTGACCCATCCTAGAGCTCTCGGGGATCACCCAAGTAGCTAATGCATCGATGCAATAATGTAAAATATGCACACAAGCCTCAACACTAAAAACTGAAAACTAAACACTAAAAACTAAAACTTGCACAACAGTAAGTAAAATAATGACGACTTGCTACGACTGTAAAATAAAATGTGTCTAGGGCCTAGATAGCCTGAAAGGATCCAATCCCGATTCAGTTACCTAAACCGGAATCAAAACACTTCGGAAAATACGAACCAACAAAAAATTTTCAAAATTTCGGCAGAGTTTCGTTACTAGCGTGGAATTGCATAAACCTGCACCCTGAAAATAACACTTCATCCTATGCCACAAAAGCCAAACCGTGGGCATGATCTACGCATTTTATGCTTGATTCTTAACGTCTTTCTCTTTACATTTAGCTTTGTTTTGACCTTAGTACTATCATTTCTTACTTACTTTATGCTTTTAGGTAGAAATAAAAAGGAAAATAATAAAGGAGGTGTTTTGGAGCTAAAAGCGTGCTAAGGAGGAAGTTCCTAATTTCGGAGAAGAAATGGTCCGAGGAATGGTCTTCAAATGGTTACTAAAATGCTTTCCCACATGGTGTCAAGAATTGAAGACCAAATGCCAAAATAAATGGATACCAAAATGGTGGACAAAAAGATGAAGACATTTCTCCTGCGTGACCCAGGAAAGAGCAAATATGGTGGAATATATGGAGCATATAATGGACGAATTTTGGGAGGATATTCCATGAAGATAAATACCTTATTTGAGGGCCAAAATATGTGCAAGAATATGGTATATTCGGCCAAGAATTATTAGGGAATAAGGAATGCAAGATTTGAAGATATGAAGATTTCATTTTCCTTGAAGAAGAAGAAAACAGGGCAGCCAGGTCACTTGACTTCTAAAATCCGTAGATCCAATTCAATTCCAAATATGGCGTTCCTTATATGGATTTTATAGCCCTTTGAATAAGCTTTCCAATGAAACAAGAATCAGAATTTTCCAAGATCTGAAACTCCGGGAAAACGCGTTTGAAGATAGACTATCAGATTTACCCGAGTACATAAGGAAAGTCTTATTTTGGTAGGAAAAATCCTAATCTTCTTCTATAAATTGGGGAGCTCGACTCATTCATTACCATCTCTCATTCTAGTACTCAAAGCTCTGCCCAAAACACTACCTCTCCTCCCTTGCACCAAATCTGAAGAAGCCATCCCTCCAACGCCATAAACACCATCCTCCACCGAAATATTAGGGGAGTCCCGAAGTATTTCGCCATCTCCATTGAAGAGCAGCTTACACCAAGTAGTCTAGGGGAGTCCCGACAACAAAAAGTGTAACCATAACTCTTCTCTTATTTCTTTGTATTTTTGGCATTCTTTGGAGTGAAGTTGTAAAGGATTTTGGTTATATAATTCTAGTTAATTTTCTGCCATCTTCTAGTTCTTACGTTTTTGCTATACATGTTTATTCTATGCTTAATACTTAATCTGCCATCTTAATCTCCCTTGCTTAATACTTAATCAAACCCCCCTTTCAAACCATAGCGTAAATATGCATGCACCCTCAATCCCCGGTTAAGAACGATACCCTATTTACCAATGCTACATCTACACAAAAGGGTTTTAAATTGCATTTCGTCTAGATTGATTATTGAGTGTTAATTTAGTAGTCACTTTAGGCTTTATCAAGCTCTGCCCAAAACACTACCTCTCCTCCCTTGCACCAAATCTGAAGAAGCCATCCCTCCAACGCCATAAACACCATCCTCCACCGAAATATTAGGGGAGAATCCTATCCGGATTTCTCAACATCAATATATGAATCATAAACAATAAACAGTACTGTAGTATATATATATATATATCCGAGAAAATCCGTATAAACAAGTATCAGAATGTATCAGAGCGACCTCTAAAGTAAACCATATACAATATATACATAAGTAGGTGAACAAGAACCTACTGGAAAGCACAGGTAACTCTGATCACTAGCCTCCAAACCGCGACGTGAAAACACCAAAACCTGAACTGCAACTGGGCACGGAAACCGAAAAGCCCAGGGGAAAGACAATAAACACGTTAGAGTGAGTGGACGAAAATAAATGTCTTTCACCAGGTAATATATATATACCAATAAAATCATATGCGAGTCAAATGCATGAAAATCAAATAATACGTGAGGAGACTCTAGCTACCACTCACGTACTGAGCATGCAACGTAAACATATCGCGGAATCTCTCATGGACTACCACGCGATAGCACAGTCTGAATCACGAGATCCCAGACCCACACATGATTCCTAGCCAGAAAGGCCTCGGGTCAGGATATCTGTCCTTCCCGGAGCGTACTCGGGGATCAGCCGAGAAGCCAATGTGTATCGATGCCACAACATATACTGAGACTGTACTCTGTGTAAACCAAATCATAAATCTTTTCTATGCACCTGCTTAAAACATAATAAATATACATGTATACTCGTATACGTATAATCGTATATGCATAATCGTAAACACATGCTCGTAAAATCATAATCATTCTGCATGCTCAAGTTCCTAAATCATAAATAAAAGACTCGCAATCAATCCGTGAAAATAAGTTGTCCACTCACAGACTCGTGAAACGCGCACTCACGCTAAACTCGTGGTCCAGCGGAAGATCCCTCGCCTGAAGCACGATCACGATCCAGGTCTCGATCTCGATCTCCTGAATATTCACAAAAACATAACTGATCAAAATCATAATTCTCAACTCTGTACTGATACACGGAAATCAACTGTTCCCGGAAATATACAATGCGGTACAAAATGTATAACGAAAATTCCGAAATCCCCACTCGACTGAAAATCGGCTAATCAAATCAACCCAAAAACCTCTGTACGATAACCAGGGCGCGATTACGAGAAAAATGACATTAAAATTGTCAAAATCTGAAAAGTTGACTTTTCTCGCCGGAGCGCCGCCGTTGACCACCGTTGACCGCCACCGCCGCGCCGTCAACCGTGAAATCCCACGGCGAGATTCTCCAGATTTCAAGGTCTCAATGAGCTGAATCTGTTTCTCTTCTTCCACAAAGCCCAATTCTGAACGGAACCCCTTCAATTCTAGCCCGAAACAAATCGGAATATTCATTCCGGTGACCTAATTGGAGTACCCCAAAATCTCAACTACAGCCCAATTCATGCATACCAATAGACACAGAGGAGCCAGGGGAGTCGAACCCCCCTCACCACCGCCACCGTGGCTCGCCGGAACCACCCAAACCATCAACGACGATCAACCTGAATCGGCCCCAATTCGGACCCATAGAAAACCTAACCAATTTCAACAAACTCAAGTATGAATCAACTCGAAATTGAAAGGGGAAGCTAACCATACCCTTGCCGAAGTCGGAGGTGGTCGGAATCTAGGTCGTTGGACGGCACAGCTCAAGTAGGAAACTTTCCTCTTCGGTCAAACAGGTCACTTGCTATTTTTGGAAAGTCAACGGCCAGTCAACGCGAAACAGTATTTTTCGACAATTTACGACTATTTTCGATATTTATACTCGCGCCTCGGGTCAATCGACGGTCTAAAAAGAACATACGAAATGATTCGGATAAACTCGAAACAATCGGATAAACTCGTCGAATACCGAAACTTCAAATAATCATAAAATATTCCTCGGTTATCGGAAAAATCTTCTGAAACCGCCCACGTCGAAATCACGTACTCTACAACTTCCGTGAAGATACCCAACTCAAATTCTCGACCGAAAACATAGTCGTGAATCGAATCGACGAATCACATATACGACATAAAACCACGACTAAACTCAATCTCGAGAATCGTGCCGAATACGCAACAGATTCTGGTTCGGGTTGTCACATAGCCATAAAAGCATCCATCGATCCACTAGCTCACAAATCGTATTCGGAGCCCTTTAAATACGAAGATCTAACTAGATTAATAATTGTTCTACTGTGCAACTAACATAGATAAAAGAATCCAAGACAAAACAAAGATCAAAAACTCACATTTAATATTTCTCACTAAACGTGCCCTGCCACCGGGGTTATCCTCCAAGAGTCGTTGATACACGCGCTCACTAAGACCTCTCAATTCGACACAGGACGATGGTCTGCATCGATGTTTCGAACCGCCACTACTCCTGTGAGAGCTAAAAGGTTACGAAATATGTCAAATGATACAAATTTACACGAAAATAGTTACTAAATAGCTTAGAAAACTTTCTGTGACAATTTGGCTCTAAAGTCGCCAGAGCTCCGCCGTGCACGACAGCGTATGGCCACTGCATGTGGCCATGCGCTGCAGGATTTCGGCCAGTCTCAATCCTTGCAAACCACATAGCAAAACAAAGTGAAAGGACCCAACCCTAGTTTAGCTAGTAAACTAAGATTAAGCCCTAACAACTGACCAGAATCTAAGAAATTCTACGAGAATTTTTACCTCCCTTGAAACTGAGACAATCAAAAAACCTGCATGTAAATAATACTTCAGAGACTGAATCCCACAAACAAACTGTGGATCACCGATGTCCATCCGGATTTCTCAAGATAAATCATAAACAACACTATCACTCAACTCAGGAATATAGAACCATATTTACAAGGTACTGGTTATGAATACAAAGGAAAGTAACTTAATGACAACAAGAGTAGCTGACTCAGCTATTTACATGAACACCACTGGAAGTAACATAATACAAACAGTATTTAGAGCAACTTCTACTAGCATATACTACATATGATACAAACCGACAGTGAGCTGAGAAATACTGCAGAAAAGATAACTAGTGGACTCGAAACCTTCGACGGTAGCAAGCACACTAAGGATATATACGTCAACCTGGGAAACGGAAACTGAAGAGCCCAGGAAAAGGCATTAAAATATAAAAAATTTGCGTGAGTGGACAAAAATAATATAATTAGCATAAATCAATAAAACTGTTCTTTCATGCCTTTTCGCTGATTCCCGTGAAATAATGCGAGTTCACAATCGTGTAACTGAAATACAAAAAGAGGTGATTGCCCAGGCCACATAACCTGAGTCGACTAACTGTATAAAAATTTAGGTGATGGGTCAGACGAGGTGGTTGTCTTAACCTTCTATGATCGGTCAAAGGAGGTGTTTGTCTTAACCTCCCCTGATTGGACTATCCGGTGATCAACCGAACAGTCAGTGCATCGATGCAACTAACTAATGCCATCACAAAATAAAACTTCAAATTTAAATGCTCTGAAATATACTGTAAAACATACTGATAAAATATGAACTTGCTATCGACTTTGAAAAATAAAAGCCATTCACAGTTCTACAACTACTGCTGGGGTCCAGCAGAATTCTCCTCGATAAGGTCGTGATCACGATGTCCTATCCAAAATGATCACATAATATTAGAACAGATAAAACTATGGAAATCGGCTCCGAAAACAACCCCAAAAATTTCTTCACCAAACCCTATAACCTTCCTCGCTGAAGCTCCGCCTCGGATGGCTGTGTGTTGCCCTCACATAACTCCACAAGCGGCCGTGCGTAGGTCTCACGCGCCTCCAGCTAAAGTGCTCCGATGCTGGAGGTTAATACCTCGTTGGAAAGCTCTCAATTAGGCCAACCACATTTGTAACGGGCCCAAAGTCGAATTCAGCAATGTTTGACCGAAATTAGTGCAAATAGACCAGAAACCTAACTCCGACAACTGCCACCAACGACAATGATTCAGCCCCCAAATGCTCCTTTCCTCACGCCAAACAAAACCCATAAACCCAAGTGCTCCAATTTCTAACAAATTAATAGAAAAATTGTTTGAAATCAACTGGCCCTTGTCAGCGACCTTGTGACCTATCCAGAAAGACTCAGGAGGAGGAGAGGTTGAATGACAAGACCCAACCTAGATTACCATTGCTATCCAGAATAAGTCTTATGGGACTGACATTAGAGTATCTAGCACCACCTAATCAGTACCAGCTACCCTAGCACGAGCAACCCAAAAGTTTAACTGAGAACGTACCCTAAGTAAATAAAAGTTGTGGACTTTAATGCCTCGCACTCTGAATGGTCACGACTTCAACCAGCTAACCTACAATCTGAGCAATTTAAAACAAAGGGCCCAGGGAAAGGCATAAAAACATAAAACGTTAGAGTGAGTGGACAAAATAATATAATATGCGTAAACTAATAAAAATTGATATAACAGGCCTTTCCACTTATTTTCGTGAATTAAAACGAGTTGAAATCTAATAAACTATAATGCAATGGAGGTGGTCATTCAGGGTGTTTTGCCTAACCTGAAACGCTTGTATGTATGAAAAGTAAGGTGATAGGATCGTCTAGGGCATTTGTCTTAACCCCAGATTGTCTCTGACTTGCTATCTGGTGATCAGTCGAATATCTAAGGCATCGATGTGACTAAATAAAACCATCACAACAATAAAGCTCCAAATAAATGCTCTGAAAACATCGTAAAGCATAATGCATAAAAATATGAACACGCTATCAATTGTGAAAATAAAGGTCCACTCACAATACGGTGCTGTGATTTTCACCAAACTAAAGCCTGTCTATCGGCGTTTTAATACGTCTGTCACTGTCTACTAACACGTCATTCTGAAAAAATGATTAATATTTAATAGCTAATCGTCGAAAGTCATAATGAATCGCTAAGCTCGTTAATCAACAAGAAAAATCGCCGAGAACGTCACATTCTTGAATAAAGTGCTTCCTAAATTAATTGACAATCTTTAAATCAAATTTCCAATTCTAATTCTTGAATCCTTTTCAAAGTCACAACACATTCCTCAAACGTTACGCAACTCGAGGTTGAATCGAGTATCGACTCAACCGTTCGATATAATCGTAAAATTATTTAATTAATATTCGATTAACCACATGTCTTAATCATTAATATCTAAATAAATTTAACAACCTCTTCATTACTGCACCGGTGAAATTTCCTTGCCCGAGGCCCATTCCACTCCAAATCAGACAACAAACAACTTTCATAACTGCAATAAAGTCCAATTCTATATCTAATTCACCAAATCCCTAAGAATTTGAATTGATCGATTCTTCCTCAGCTTAATTCTTGAGTTAGCGCGTAATCGCAGTTCTCCGATAATTGATTGAATCGCCGGTCTTGATCACGACTTAATTATTGGCCGAGAATTTGAGTTGAGTCTCTTCTCGAGAGTTGTTGTACGCGTGATTTCGAGTTCGTGGGCGGTTCCGGATTATTATTTCGACGATCGAGGAATATAATATGAATATTTGAAATTTTAGAATATCGTCGAGTTTATCCGAATCGTGATTGTGATCCATTTTGGACCGTCGATAGACCCGAACCGAAATTGGAATCGTTATCGACTTGATTTGCGAGTTTCGCGATTAGTCGCGATTTCGACGTAATTGATTATTATGGCGGCTTCGTTAGCGACTAAATTATCGGGCAAGAATTTAATTTCGGATTCTTCGCGGAAGTTGTAGAGAATTTAAGTTCGAGCTCGTGGGAACTCTCGGATTATTATTTCGAGTTACGAGGATTAAGTTATGAATATTTTCGACTGTTGATCTTTTTATCGGATTTATCGAAGTTGTTTGACTTCAGGTGGAAATTGAAAAATTTGTCGAGATAAGTTTGTTGACGCGAGAATCGTTGAAAACGGAATTACGACGCGAAAGTTACATTTGTTCGAAGTTTGTCGTAAAGTAAATTTGGAAGTTACCAAAAATAGAAAGTATAAATAAGGGGTTTCCTTTTTGATAAAGTCAACTTGGACATTGGGGGAGTTGACCGAGTGAACTCAGGGTGGGAGGTGTGACGGCGGCGGTGAGTTGCCGTCCGGTCACCTATAACCTCGGGGTATACCTCTTTCGACTCGTCTCGATGTCCCCGACTTGTTCCCGGCCACCATCGACGGCAAGGACGCCAGAAAAGGGAGGTTTTTCTGGCCAAAATTTGGAAGAATTTGGGGGTTTCGGGTCGACATCTTGCCGGCCAAATCGAGCGGCGTAAAGCACTGGGCTTTGAAGCCCTCATCACCACGAAGTTACCTATGTATGTATGGCATTTCAAATCCACTTGTACATGGAGAATCGATCAATTGAAGTTTTTGTGAGAATTCAGTTTTGTATGAAATTGGACTAGTTAGAGTTAGAATTGGACTTTGGTGTAGATATGGAAGTTGTTTGTTGGATGATTTTGTGTGGAATAGCTGTTGGTTCGCCGGAAAATTTCTTGGTTGGCCTTGCGCCGCCGCCGCCGCCGGCGGTCAACGGCGGAGCTCCGGCGAGGGTTGACTTTTGGGGTTTTTGAAGAGTTATATGTCGTTTCGCTCGGAATCGCGCTCCGATCGCAGTGGTGAGGTTTATTTTTCGAATTGAGCATCAGAAATTATAGCGAGGTTTTGTGGTGTGATTATCAGATTTTCACGATTTCGTCGTTATTGAATTATATGTTTTCGGGAACGGTTGTTTCTCGTGATATGATTTGAGGTTTCGAGTTATGATTTTGAGCGGTGGATTTTATCATTATCCAGGGGTTCGTGATCGTTCGTTTGGCAAGGAATTTTCCGCCGGATCACGGGATTAACGCGTATCGCGTTACGCTCACATGTGAGTGGACATTTTATATTTTCACAGTTGTTGCGAGTTATTGATTTTCCGTATTTATTTTATACGATGTTGAGTTTATTTATTATTTTCGGAGGTATTATTTTATATTTTATGGTGATGACATTACTGCATCGATGCTTCGGCTATTCGGCTGATCACTGGTAGTCTGCCAGAGTTGAGAGATTCCTCCGGACCAGAGTTGAGAGATTCCTCTGGGTAGGGTTGAGAGATTCCCCTGTTATGCCGCCGGGGTTGAGAGATTCCCCTGGCCTATCACCGTGGGGCTTGAGAGATTCGCCTGGCAACCTCCATATATGTTTTCCGAACTCGCTATACTTGTTTATTGTATATGAAATTGGTGAAAAGCATATGTTTATTTTCGTCCACTCACTCTAACGTTTTTTTTTATTTGCCTTTCCTATGGCCTTTTTGGTTTCCGTGCCCAGTTTGCAGTTCGGATTCTGGTGTCCCACGTCGCAGTCGGAGGCATAGTGTTCGAGCTACCTTGTTTCTTCCAGTAGGTTTCTTGTTCTACCTGCTGTAGTACATTTAAATAATTATACAATATAGGTCGCTCTGAACATTCTGATGTTATATTTTTCATACAATTTTCCCCGGATTTTTGTAAAATATAGTTTTATTGATTACTTTACATTATTGTTATGATATTGAGAAATCCGGATGGGATTGGTGCCCACGGTTTGACTTTTGTGGCATAGGATGAAGTGTATTTTCCAGGTGCAGGTTAATAGCAATTCCGCGTTAGTAGCGTTACTCGGCCAAAATTTTTATGGTTTTTGTTGGTTCGTGTTTTCAGAAAGGATTTGATTCTGGTTTAGGAAACTAAATCGGGGTTGGGTCCTTTCAGCTTGGTATCAGAGCATTAGGTTTTAGGTTCTGTAGACTTCTGTAGTCGTGTTTACTAAGGATATTTGAGAATGTACAGCATGTCTGGAGTGATGACCCGACCGGCCGGCGGATACTCATCAATACTCCGGGTGTTGTATGCTTTCAAATATTTGAAGTTCCATGATTACGTTCTGCTTGTTGCGAACGATGTCTTATTCATTAGGATGCCTCCTTGACGTGTTTTCCGTGTCGGTACGGTTGTGGATCCTATTGAGGATCAATCGACGCGCAACTTGACAGTGAATTGTGGGTTTGGATGAGTATTCTGGATTCAGAGATATGTGTGGCATGGTTTACCTGGTTGTGCGTGTATGGGCGTCTACATGTTGCCTCAGAGAAAAGAATCGTGGCAGTTGATGTTTTTTCTGAGTCAGATCATTGCATTTGGTGGGTAGGTATTGTGTGAGTTCCTGTTGCGACTCCATGGCCTACATTCGGGGTATTGTTTATACGTTAATGGTTCAATCAGGCTACCCAGCAACGAAAATATGGAGTGTTTACCCACCTGAGGCAGAGATGTATCATTCATATGTTTGTTTCCGTTTGCACGTGTTATGTGGCTTCAGAGGAAGCAGTGCACGAGGTTCGAGATGAGTTTGAACCTGAGCATAAGAGGGATTTTGACTATTATGCCTCGAGACAACCATGAGGAGCTTGATGTGCTGCACTCAGAGGCGAGGATATTGAGAAGGAAAGATCTACGCGGTTTTCGATATGTTGGTTTGAGAAAGGTGAATTTAGTCGAGATATTTGATGAGGTTGAGTTCCGGCATCTTGGGATCAGTGACTTCATCAGGCTGTGGCCTTTTTGATTATGTTGGGGGTCATCAGCTTAAAGCAGAGGATCTGTTTTGTGATGGTGGAGATCACAGAGTAGAGGACTTTTACCTGTGGCATGAGTTTGGGTGATAGTTGGTGATCCTTCCACACAGCAGGCGTCGCTGTGATTTGTGTCTGTGAGGCACTCTCGGTTGCTATTGTGGTGGCCAGGAGGGTCACGTTGCGAGGGAGCAACCTCAGCAAGATGTTTTAGTGGTTCGACAGCTCGGAGTTCACGAGGAGCTCAAGATGTCATTTTTGGAGTTTGACCAACGCAGACTTCTAGACGAGTCATTCAGTAAGTCGTAATCGACGTGGACGGTTTGTTGGGCATGCCGGAGTTCATGCCACAACCTTGTATGAGGACAGAGTTTCTTTGAGGTTACCGTCGCTTGATATCCATGGCTATTGTACCTGCATATCCACTTCCGAGGTTTTGGAGAGTGTTGCATCCATCCGGAGGTTGCGGGATCTTTGTTGGAGGTTATGGGTTAGCCGCGGATCCATTATTGCTGGATATCGTCGATTTTGATGTGATTTTGGTTATGGACTTCTTGACGACGCATTGGGCTATGTTCAATGGTCACAAGAAGGAGGTTGCGTTTCGACGACCCGGATACCCCGAGATATTGTTTCGCGGTGAGAAGAATATTTTATCGCCATGTGTGATTTCAGCAATGAAGGGCGAGCGGATGATGAAAAGGGGTGTGTAGCATACTTAGCTCATGTCATGGATACTACGGCTGATGTGCCAGACATTGGTGATATTGAGGTGGTTCCAGAGGTTCCAGGTGTGTTCCGGAGGAGTTACCGGGTATTCCTCCAGTTCGGGAGACCGACTACACCATTGAGCTTTTACCGGGCGCTGGACTCATATTACCGGCATCTTGTCGTTCGGTGCCAGCGGAGCTGATGGAGCTACAGGTTCAACTTCAGGAGTTGTGGAGGAGATTTCATGCGACCCAGTTAACCGTGGCGTGCTCTTGCACTATTTGTGCAAATGTAGGATGGTTCGACGGGGTGGTGCATCGACTACCGGAAGCTGAATCAGGCTTCAGAGGAGAGCAAGTATCCTCCACTTCGGATTGACGACTTGTTTGATCAGCTTAAGGGAGCTTCAGTCTTTTCGAAGATTGATTTCGGGTCCGGATACCATCAGTTGTGGATCAGAGAGTCAGATGTGGCCAGGACAACATTCGGATCACGAGTTCTTGGTTTTGCCGTTTGAGTGGACCAATGCCCCGCAGCTTTTACGGACTTGATGGACCAAGTGTTCAGACGGTTTCTGGACAAGATTATGATCATGTTCATCGAAAACATCCTGATTTACTCCTGAAGTGTGGGCCAACACAAGAAGCAATTGCGAGCGGTTTTGCTGACTTTGCGAGATGATCAGTTGTTTGCGAAGTTCAGCAAAAGTGAGTTTTGGTTGATTAGCGTGAAGATTTTGGGCCACGTGATGTTAGCTGAGGGAGTCAGCGTGGATCCTGATCAGATAGAGCCGTGTTGATTTGGAGTAGACCTACCATTGTACCAGAGATCAAGAATTTCTTGGGTTTGGCAAGTTACTATCGGTGCTTTGTGCAAGATTTTTCTCGGATTGCCACTCCATTTTCCAGATTGACGAAGAAAGACGTCAAGTTTGAGTGGTCTGATGCGTATGAGATGAATTACTAACTTCTGAAGGAAAGTTGACCGTTGCACTGGTTTTGACTTTACCTGACGACCATGGCGAGTTCGTGGTTTATAGCGATGCATCCTGATTTGGATTTGGTTATGCTTTGATGCAGCATAGCAGAGCGGTGGCTCATGGTTTCAGGCAGTGGAAACTTTCTGAAGTTACGTAACCTATGTATGACTTGGGAGTTGCTGTCTTTATGTTAGCATCGAAGAGTTCGAGACACTACTGTTACGGGGTGCAGCGCAGTGTAGGATGTACACTGATCACTTGAGTTGCATCTACTTGCATATTCAGCCAAATTCGAGCTTGAGGCAGTGTAGATGTAGGGGGTCGATTAACGACTATGGCTGCACATTTGAGTTTATCCGAGAAAAGCTAGTGGTTGTACTTTGACTATCTTCTGGGATGTTGTTGTTGATGCATTCAGTCGGAAATCGGGAGCTTCATTGTTTCATATGTGTGTGGCTCGAGTTTCTGTGTTAGCCGAGTTGCGAGCTATGGGAGTTGAGTTCGAGTGTGATAGTGTTGATGCTCTTTGTTTTGCGTGCGTTATGCACTAGTGGTACGGAGATGTATCAAATATTTCGCGTTTACTACTCGTGATGCAACGTGAAGAGGAATATAACAGCTTGTGTAAGCAGATGCCACATTTGTCGACAGGAGATGGCTGGGAGGCAGAAACTTGTTGGGAAGTTACAGCCATTAGAGATTTCCGATTAGAAGTTGGAGCTTGTCACTGTGGATTTTGTTAGCCAGTACGCACTTCGGTTTGTGGTACCAGTTGTCGGGTCTTTGTGGACCATTTGATGAACTTAATTCTTTTCCTTGTACTTTCGGAAAAGATTTCGGTGGCAAGTTGGTATAGCTGTGTTTGGCGGAGGTTGTCCATTGTTGTGGGGTACCTGTGTCCCAGATTGCTGATCGAGATAATCAGTTATAACTGAGTGTTGGCGAGCGTTGCAGTGTGTATTGGGGACCAGATTACAGTTTAGTACAGTTTCTTATCCTCAGATTGGTGGGCAATCTTTGAGGACTATTCAATCTTTGGAGGGCATGTTGTGGTCCTCTGTATTACAGTTCCGGAGGATTTGAGGCTCGTAGTTTCATTTGTTCGAGTTTGACCTTCGGATTAGCATGAACAGGTTGATAATTGGTCGAGTTTGACAGTGCAGTTGTGTTGATGTGAGCAGGTTGAGTGAGTTGCCACGTTATTTTGATCCGTATATGATCATGGGGTGAGTTGGTGTTGTGTCGTATAGTTTGGCATTACCTATAACGTTGGCCTTTATGTGTGCTGTATTCTATGTGGTGGAATTACATTTCAGAGTTGTTGCGTGTTTTGTATCCTATCAGTTCCTTATGCAGGAAGACTTGGTATTTGTGAGGAGCCAGTTCAGATTCGAGATTTGAGGGTACAAAGATATTTTCCATTGACAGAGTTGTTCAGTTGAAGTTGCCACTTGGGAGTTGAACTGTATGCAGAGGCAGTGTTCCTACTTTTCAGTTGGCAGACTTCGAAATTTCGAGGTCGAATTTTTTTTTAAGGGGGGTAGATTTTTGACGACCCGGAACAGTGATATACGCATTTTATGCTCGTTTCTTAACGCATTTCCCTTTACGTTTAGCTATGTTATTATCTTAGTTTTTACGTTTTCCTTATTTAAATTGTTATTTTGAAGATCTTTACGGTGGAGATTAATAACGACGCAATTCGGAGGAATTTCGGCGATTTTGCGATTTTTGCGATTTTGGACCTCCGAAAATGGGCCGGGCCAAAAAGCAAATTGTGGGCCGAATTCTCAACTCTTATTTCGGCCCATTATCAAGCCCAAACCACATTAGCTCGGCTTGGATGCCTTTTGGTGAAGAGGAAAAGTCTTGTTTTGCAACCTTTGAAGAGGCAAAGTCAACAATATCAAGCTTTGTGACTCACCTTGGTGACTCTTGCTTGCATTAAATGAAAAGATGACTTGCCATGGTGACTTGCATGGTGACTAAGGGTGTGACTTGCCATATTGATCATTGCTTGCATTTAATGGAAGAGGCAAGGTGGAAGAGAGAAGGCAAACATCTTTGCCTATAAATACCAAGGGAGGCCGAACCATTCAAAGCATCACTCAAATTACTAGCCAAAGCTCTACACAAATACTCCTCCACCATAAACACTTGAAGGTTCACACACAAAGCCGAAGCATCCATCCCTTGCAAAGCCAAGCATCCTTCCCTTGCAAAGCCGAAGCATTCTCCATCCAAAGCCGAAGCATCCTCCATCCATCCAACACAATACGCTAAGTCCCTTGTGAAGGAAATCCATCTCCACCGTAGATCATCAAGCACTCAAGACAAAAAGTGTAACCATGATCTTCACTTTCATTTCTTTTGTTTTGTATTTGAACCTCTTGATGTATTGGAATACATTTATGTATCAAATGAAGAACAAGTTTAGATTTGTGTTTTATGCTCTTAAACCGATTTGTAATATGCATGTGTTTATGATTTCTAGCCTTTTATGCATGTTTGATACAATCTTAAAGCTTCGAATGCATGTGTTAGAAAATACGCTAAGTCCCTCTCTTTCGCATGTTCCGATGATCGTATGTTGTTTAGGATATTTATATGTGACGACCCGGACCAGAATCAGCAGTATGATCAGCTGTATACATGAATTACTGCGTAGCCGCAGATTGACGACAGAGTTTGAATCTCCAGGGATTGTAAACGACTAAATTATTGGCCGAGAATTGGAGCTGGGTCTCTTCTCGAGAGTCGTTGTACGTGTGAATACGAGTTCGTGGGCGGTTCCGGATCGTTATTTAGACGACCGAGGAGTTAGTTATGAATATTTGAAGTTCGGATTTAAATGGTGGGCTACTTAACGACTAAATTACCGGACGAGAATTTGGTTTCGGCTTCTTCATGGAAGTTGCTCAGAATTTAATTTCGAGTTCGTGGGAACTTCCGGAGCATGATTTGGAGTTACGAGGAATTAGTTGCAAATTTTGCCGTTAGTTGATTATTTAGTCGATTTAATGTGTATTGCTTTGAAGGGTTGACTTTTTATTCGGTTGGCCGATATGTTTGACTTCGGGTGATTATTGAAGAGTACGTCGAGACGAGTTTGTGGTCGCGAGAATTATTGGGATCGGAATTACGACGAGAAAGTTACGCGCGTTTGAAGTTTGTCGAAAAGGATAATTATGAAGTTTCCAAAAATGGAAAGTCTATAAATAGAAGTTGCTACTTTGGGCAGGTCAAACCTTTCCTCTTTGAGTGTTGACCGAGTTGACTCGGTCAACTCGGTGGAGAATGAGGATTCACGTCGGCCTATAGGTGGCTCACGGTGGTGCGACGATTCCGGCCACCCCAGAGGGTGGGGCTGGTCCCGTTCAACTCGTCTCGGTGCCCTCGACCCCGTACCGTCCTCCTCGCGTGGTGGAGCTCACGGTGGAGAGAGAAAACTTGAAGTAAAGTTTGTGAATTTTGGTGTTAATGGTGGTTTGTGATTCCGGCCGATTCGAGCTGCAATTCTTAGTGGGCTTTGAAGCTCTCATCCCCTTGATGCTTCCCTGTAAGTTTCGTGTTTCAATTCGATGTATACATGGAGAATTTTGGATTGGAAAATTTGTGTACAATTCGGGTTTCATTGAAATTGGATGTGTTAGAGTGAGAATTGGCCTTAACTTATAACTGGAAAGTTGTTGGGCTCGTTGAGATCTTTGAAACCATGTATGCCATGTATTTTTCTGGGCAGATTGGAGTTTTCCGGCGACTGTGGCAGCGGCGACGGCGACTTTTCGCCCGGCATGGTTTTCGATGAATTGCATGTCATTTGACTCGAAATCGCGCCCCGATCGCAGTGGGGAGGTTCGTTTTTCGAGTTGAGCATCCGAACGTAAAGCGAGGTATTGAGGTGGTATATATGGATTTTCGACGATTCGTCGTATTCGAATTGTGTGTTTTCGAGAACGGTGGTTTCTCGTGATTTGATTTGAATTGTCGGATTATGACTTTGAGTATTGGACATTGTGATTGTTCAGGTGTTCGTGATCGTTTGATTGGCGAGGGACATTCCGCCGGATCACGGGTTAACGCAATACGCGTTACGCCAGTCTGTGAGTGGACAATTTCTTTTCACGGAAATGATTGCGAGTCTTTTATATATATATGAATTACGAACTTGAGCATGCAGATTGATTATGGTTTTACGAGCATATGTTTTACGATTATACATATACGGATATGCGTATACGAGTATACATACATTGATATATTGATTCATGCATTTGCACCGAACTATTTATGATTTGGTTTTCACAGAGTACAGTCGTAGTTTATGAGGTTGTATCGATACACTGCATCCCGGCTGATCCTCGAGGATGTTACCAGCTAGGATCACGTGTGGGCTAGGGACCCCGTGGTTCTGGATCACATGTGGGCTAGGGACCCCGTGGTTCCGACTGTGCTGCTACAGCTAGGATCACGTGTGGGCTAGGGACCCCGTGGTTCTGACTGTGAGATTTTACTTGCATGCTCTGTTTACGAGTTGGAGTCAGCATCTCCTCGTATACTATTTGGTTTGATTTATTATATTTCGACTCGCATATGTTTTTATAGCATATATTACCTGGTGAAAGACATTTATTTTCGTCCACTCACTCTAACATGTTTATTGTCTTTCACCTGGGCTTTTCGGTTTCCGTGCCCAGTTTGCAGTTCAGGCTCTGGTGTCGCACGTCGTGGTCGGAGGCATAGTGCTCGAGCTACTTTGTTTCTTCCAGTAGGTTTATTGTTCTACCTACTGTGGTATACGTATATGATTATGTATTAGAAGTCGCTCTGAGCTTCCTGTTGAATATGCTATACGATTTTACACCGGATTTCAGTAAAGTGCATATATATTTACTACTTTACTTTACTGTTGATATATTGAGAAATCCGGATGGGGTTGGTGCCCAAGGTTTGCCTTTTTGTGGCATAGGATGAAGTGTATTTTCTGCGTGCAGGTTAAGGTAATTCCACGTTAGTAACGAAACTCTGCCCAGATTTCGAAAAGTTTTTGTTGGTTCGTGTTTTCGAAGGGGTTTGATTCCGATTTAGGAAGCTAAATCGGGGTTTGGTCCTTTCATTATACGCTAAGTTGCATTCCTACTCAATTATTAAGCATGTGTATTTAGTTAGAAGTTATGAATTTCGTAACTTACAAAAAGGTTTGATGCATGAAAAGGGTAGGCTAATAAGATGAGATGATCACATGTAATTAGTAGTGTAACTTCTTATTTTTTAGCAAGCATAATTAGACTTTAAGTTTCTTGATTGTTGAAACTTGTCTATGAGTAAAACATGTTAGATGCCTAAGAGTTTTAGTTGTGTTTGCATGTTTTTGTACTTTAATTTCGTAGATTAAACAACCAACTTCCAATCCCCCCAACATTTATATTTCCGCTTATTAACGAAACCATGCATGCGCCCTTAATTCCCCGGATAAAGAACGATCCCTACTCGCCAATATTACAAATGACAAAAGAAGGGTTTAAATTGCAATGCGCGTAATCTGTGTTTTTAAGTTAACGTGAATGCATGTTTTGCGCGTATCAATTTTTGGCGCCGTTGCCGGGGAGTTAGAATGTTTTTGTATGATTTCGTTGTACATTTGTGATTAAAAGCATGTCTAAATTTTCGAAGTACATACTTGTTCATTCTTGTTTATACTTAAAGAAATTTACATACATGTTTACAATGCATACTTTTACTTAGACGAATTTATTTATACTTAGTTTTTACACTTGCATAATTTATTTTCATGTTAAAGGATAGTCTTTGATTTAATTTAAGTACTAGCACTTAGTTATTAAATAAATCTCTATGGAATAGGTGGTGCCTCTTTTGTTTGTCTATCTCCTTAACCCTTCGTGATGTGTGGATTTCATCACCACACGCCATAACCTAAGTGAAGTTATGGACACGAGGTTGTGGGCGGAGTTTACAAACACTTGAGATTGTCTACTATCTTGTGAATTCGAGTAATAATTGGTTATGATGTCTAGAAGGGTTATGAATGGTGACGGGTTTTGAACTAAGAAAACAGAACACCAATGGAGTACATACTCTTACGAGTAAGCCTCGGGGTGTTTCTAAGAACAACAATGGAGTATATACTCTCACGAGTTAGCCTCAGGTTGTTCCCAGAAATTAGTTCTCACCTCTCGCGTTACATCTATCCCAACTGGTCATTTCCAACAATTACGAGGATTAACGATAGTTGGTATACATTTTCGCGCGGGCCGCACGGACAAGAGATTTATTCAATAACTAAGTCGTGTATTCCTTTTAAATCATAGGCGCAATCAAAACGTATACGTACTTAAATTGATTTACATTGAGTACGAGTATTGGTTATAAAGTTTCGTTCTATGGAATAGGTGGTGCCTCTTTTTCTGGTTTATCTCCTTAACCCTTCGTGATGTGTGGATTTCATCACCACACGCCATAACCTAAGTGAAGTTATGGGCACGAGGTTGTGGGCGGAGTTTACTAAGAACTTGAGATTATATACTATCTCACAAATTTGGCTGATTGTTGGATATGGTGAATGGGTTTATGATTGGTGCCGGGTTTCGGATCTAAGCAATAGAACACCTGATACACGCATTTGCAACCATTAAATTAACACTTAATAATCAACAAAAACGCATAAGCAATTAAAACCCTTGGTGTAGATGTAGCATTGGTAAATATGGTATCGTTCTTAACCGGGGATTGAGGGTGCATGCATATTTACGCTAGTTAAAAAGGGGGAATTTGGTTGGTTTTAACGAAAATAAAAGATAAAAACATGGCAAAGCAAACACATCGTTGGCTTCTAAGTTCTAACATGCTTAAACTCATAGACAAGCAAAACAAACAAGAACATAGAATCCTAAACATGCTTACTAAACCGAAAATAAAGTCTAATTACATATATACACGTTGATCAACTCATTCCATTCACCACGTCTTACTCTCCTAGTCATGTTATATGCAACCTATTAATCTCTAAGTCTTTAATCAAGTTAACATGTATGATCTTTATTAGTGCTCGGGAATTTGCCCTACGACACATACCAACTTGACAAGGAATTTGCCTTCGCCTAAATTGGTTTATTAAGTTTGACATGCTTGACTAAATTCTAAGATAATAATAAGTCACGAAAATAACACAAAGATGACAAGGAAGTGAACCGAAACAAACTTTATTTCAACCAAAATATCAAAAGTTTACAAGAATGAAAATAGAAGGGATCGAAATACACTTCGCTCGGGAATTTGCCCTACGTCGAGAGTGTGATCCGGCCTTCTAGGAGATGAGGAGCCTCTAAAGGAATTTGCCTTCTAGTCGACTCGGCGGAGGAGTTTGTTGATGAACGGAGGGGCGGCTTCTTGTAGAAATTTGGTATTGAGGTGGAGAGGAATGCTTGGAAGAGCTATTTGATGTCTAGAATGAGTGATGCTTGAGTTTGAGACCGAGCCCTCTTATTTATAGGTGAAGAAGTCCAACTTTCCTCTCCAAACTAGGGATTCCTAGTCCACCCGGGTAGAATTGACAGCCTGTCTTCAAACGTCTTTTCCGGGAGTTCTACAGCTCAGAAAATTATAATTTTGGATTCGTTGGAAAGCTTATTCAGAGAGCTATAAAATCCATATAATGAACGCCATATTTGGAGTTGATTTGCGACTTCGGTGGCCTCTTGAAGTTACAGGTCTGTACTGAGATTTTCTTTCCTTATTCCACTCTAGATATTCTTTCTTGATCTCCAAGGAATATATCCCTTGCCGAATTTCCTCTTGATATTCAAGATATTTGACCTTCAAATAGGGCAAGAATGATCTCCAATATTTCGGCCATATCTTCCTTTCCAAAAATGCTTGCCGAATTTCTTTCCTGGTTCACTTAGGAGAAATGCATTCGTTCTTCATTTGGGAAACCATTTGTGCGTACCATTTTAGTAACTTTTCCGAATACCATTTCTCAACCATTTTGCGCGTCTCGGACATTCCGGCACGTCATTCCTAGTTGATTTAGGAAACTTCATTTTTCAGCTCCGCGAAACTTTCCGAGTTGTCGAACCATTTGTATTCCTAACCCGAGTAGGAATCCTAGTCAAAGTAGGAAACACCATTTTCCTAAACGAATTAGGAAACCTCCATTTTCTGTGTTTTAAGCTCCATTTCTCCTCCTTTATTGTACTCCTTTATTTAAAACCTAAAAACAACAAAGTAAGTAAGAAATGATAGTACTAAGGTCAAACCAAAGCTAAATGTAAAGAGAAATACGTTAAGAATCAAGCATAAAATGCGTAGATCAAATTCCCCCACACTTAGACTTTGCTAGTCCCTAGCAAATACTAAATAAAAGAAAGACTAAAAATATAAACCAACGTTAGAGCTAACCTCCACGTTGAACAAATCCCATGGACTCAAATAAATAAAAACAACTCCTAAGCCCTTAGCAAAATTTGTCTCAGAAATTTTCTTAAGTATATGGCGATGGAGTCACAAGATTCCATAGTGAAAAGTTTAACAATTTTCGAGAGATAAGAGAAATATGATCATGTCATGAACAAGTAGGACTTGGAGAAAACAATGGTGAAGTTAAAGCTATGCATGTTTCGAAAAAGTTTAAATCAATCTCACATGGATGCACTCATCATATTTTCACTCATGAAAAGAGGTTCACTCAAAATGTATATGTATTGCATCGAAATACCTCATAATTACTTGCACAAATGAACCAAACCATATGCTTACTCATGTAACTTACTCAACCAATTGAAGGCTACTCATCTTAAGGATCATAAAGGACTTTAGAAAGGTTGTAATGGGGCTAAGGCTAAGGCATTCGAAATTTAGATAAGTGGTGGTGTAAAAACGTTCCAAAGACTTAGTTTAGCACTTAAAACTTCTCAAATTCGTGGCTCATCCTTTCTACACTTCTTCTTGTGTCAAACTTCAAGATCGGGGCCAATTTTCATCTTTTTGGGCCCTAACTTCATTCTAAACTTCACTTGCCCAAACTTTTACACTTAGAACTTTTGCCGGAGAGCTTTTACACATTTTTTTTTCTTTTGCTCTCGATTTTTTTCTTTTGTATTTTCGGCAATCAACTTTTGGACAAGTCTTCCCTTCTTTTGTATTCTTTCATCACTTTTTTTCGCCACTTTTATTGTGCTAGCTTTGAAATCCTTCACCAAGTCTTTAGAACAAGGGTAGGAACTCTACACTAGGCTAAGTGTTTAGATATAATGTGGTAATGAAAGAAAGGCTAAACGTGGGCTCAAAGGGGTTAATCTAGGGGTGTCGCAACTCGTGCGCACAATGGGACACATGGCCATTTGGTTTAAGTGGTGGTAACCTAATTTGCCTTTAATCATATCCAAAATCAGAGCATATATCAACTTAAAAGCGTTGTAAATCTACATGAGTAAGTTCTAGTAATCTCTAGTTCATTAAAATCTATGGCAAGTAATTAGATGAGGCATGTTTTGTTTTTGAAAACCATATGCACGGAATTTCACTCTAAAAGAATAATGTAGGCTCAAAAACTCACTTTAAGGTTCGTATAATCTAAACTTATTCTAACATGCGAAATCTATACCATGTTTAATCAAACCATATCCACTACATGTTATGACAATCAAAATATCTCACTGATCACAAGAAAATCAGTTTAGTGCTTATTCACCGCCATATGTATTCTTTTCGGTCCATTTTCATCATAGACTAACTAAGGGCATCCTAAAAACGAAAAAGACTCTTTAAAAACACTTAGTTAAACAAAAAGACACCAACAAAATTTTTTTTTAGGGCATCATCCACCGGAAAGTTCCATTGTCCGCCCGGTTTTAACAATTTATGACTCAAATAAGGTTGTAAACCCCTCCCCCACACTTAAACTCTACATTGTCCTCAATGTATTTAAGGGAATCATAGAATTTCGTGGGAGAAAGGAAGACTACGAAAAATAAAATAAAAAATGAAAAGGTACGAAAATTTAAAAGATAAGGGAAGAGAAAACAAATCCTTGGCGATTTCCTCCATTGGGTTGCCTCCCAACAAGCGCTTGTTGTTTAACGTCTTACAGCCTAGACGCGTTGCTTTCTTTTATGCTCAATGAACAGCCTGTCTTGGAGGTGCAACTCCTCCATTTTTGCCTTCCACTTTTCAGCTTCCATGTTCTGACCTTCGTGCCTTTGAGCTTTAATTCCCAACAATTTCGAAATCAGAAATTTGTGATCTTTATATGGATGGAAACTAGACGTCCATAGCTTTCCAACCCTATAAAGAACTCCATCTAACTCCAACCGAGCTGAAAGTTATGGCTTTTCGAATTTGACTGTTCTTTTTGGACCGAAGCTGCGAATTTATGAAAACACTTGGAGCACGTTCCTCCATCGTATCCTTCAAAACTCAACAAACATCAAATCCAATGGAAAAATGCATGAAATGTAATGATGAAGATGATGCATGATGATGCAACTATGTAATGAATGACATGATATGCAAAGATGTATATGCATCCTAAATATTACAAAAATCGAGCAGCCTGAGCATGACTCCTTGCATAATTTCTCTAGAATTAATTACATGTTGGAACTAATTAAAATTTTACGACTGTAAACTAGACACATATACAAACATGTCATAAAAGTTTCAAAATTTTCCGTGACATGAAACTATATCAGATAAATCACACAAAACAGCCTATTACCCAGCTCCGATTTGACTCTCTAAAAATAAAAATTAACATTATACAAAATATGAAATGGTTAGAGTATGGTTAGTCTTCTTTACAAAGTTCAATTTAGACATGTATGCACAAGTATTGTCTAAACTGAGTGCGCCAATGATTTAAAGAGAGTACACTAGCTTAATCTTTAGGTCGTTCAATGGACGTGCGACCCGCGCGATAAAGTATGAAATTTCAATCCAATGGCCTTGGTTCAATCGAAAAACATGGCCAGTTAGGGATAGAGATAACGCGAGAGGCAGGACTAATTTCGACAATACACCCCGAGGCTAACCGGGCCAATGGTATATACTCTATTGGTGTAAGTCTTTCTTAGATCCAGAACCTGTCACCAGTCATAACCCATTCTAGACACCATGTCCGACATTCAGCCAAAATCTCGAAAATTCACACTCCCTCAAGTCCTTTGTAGACTCCGCCCTCAACCTCATGTCCATAACTTCACTTAGGTTATGGTGTGCGGTGATGAAATCCACACATCATGAGGGGTTAAGGAGATAAACAAGGAAAAGAGGCGCCATCTATTCCAAAGAGTGCGACTTAATCAACCAAACTTATGTACTAAATTTAAATCAAAGACTTCCTTTAATATGTACCTATTTACATGGCTGCAAAACAAAAGGTTAGAATGCAACTTATTATGAACATGTATGAAAATTTCGACACTTTACATATATATATATATATATATACAGACTTATTTACACAGATTCACATATTTACAAGCATAAACACACATTTCTTTACAATCCCCGGCAACGGCGCCAAAATTGATACACGCATTTGCAACCATTAAATTAACACTTAATAATCAACAAAAACGCATAAGCAATTAAAACCCTTGGTGTAGATGTAGCATTGGTCAATAGGGTATCGTTCTTAACCGGGGATTGAGGGTGCATGCATATTTACGCTAGTTAAAAAGGGGGAATTTGGTTGGTTTTAACGAAAATAAAAGATAAAAACATGGCAAAGCAAACACATCGTTGGCTTCTAAGTTCTAACATGCTTAAACTCATAGACAAGCAAAACAAACAAGAACATAGAATCCTAAACATGCTTACTAAACCGAAAATAAAGTCTAATTACATATATACACGTTGATCAACTCATTCCATTCACCACGTCTTACTCTCCTAGTCATGTTATATGCAACCTATTAATCTCTAAGTCTTTAATCAAGTTAACATGTATGATCTTTATTAGTGCTCGGGAATTTGCCCTACGACACATACCAACTTGACAAGGAATTTGCCTTCGCCTAAATTGGTTTATTAAGTTTGACATGCTTGACTAAATTCTAAGATAATAATAAGTCACGAAAATAACACAAAGATGACAAGGAAGTGAACCGAAACAAACTTTATTTCAACCAAAATATCAAAAGTTTACAAGAATGAAAATAGAAGGGATCGAAATACACTTCGCTCGGGAATTTGCCCTACGTCGAGAGTGTGATCCGGCCTTCTAGGAGATGAGGAGCCTCTAAAGGAATTTGCCTTCTAGTCGACTCGGCGGAGGAGTTTGTTGATGAACGGAGGGGCGGCTTCTTGTAGAAATTTGGTATTGAGGTGGAGAGGAATGCTTGGCAGAGCTATTTGATGTCTAGAATGAGTGATGCTTGAGTTTGAGACCGAGCCCTCTTATTTATAGGTGAAGAAGTCCAACTTTCCTCTCCAAACTAGGGATTCCTAGTCCACCCGGGTAGAATTGACAGCCTGTCTTCAAACGTCTTTTCCGGGAGTTCTACAGCTCAGAAAATTATGATTTTGGATTCGTTGGAAAGCTTATTCAGAGAGCTATAAAATCCATATAATGAACGCCATATTTGGAGTTGATTTGCGACTTCGGTGGCCTCTTGAAGTTACAGGTCTGTACTGAGATTTTCTTTCCTTATTCCACTCTAGATATTCTTTCTTGATCTCCAAGGAATATATCCCTTGCCGAATTTCCTCTTGATATTCAAGATATTTGACCTTCAAATAGGGCAAGAATGATCTCCAATATTTCGACCATATCTTCCTTTCCAAAAATGCTTGCCGAATTTCTTTCCTGGTTCACTTAGGAGAAATGCATTCGTTCTTCATTTGGGAAACCATTTTTGCGTACCATTTTAGTAACTTTTCCGAATACCATTTCTCATCCATTTTGCGCGTCTCGGACATTCCGGCACGTCATTCCTAGTTGATTTAGGAAACTTCATTTTTCAGCTCCGCGAAACTTTCCGAGTTGTCGAACCATTTGTATTCCTAACCCGAGTAGGAATCCTAGTCAAAGTAGGAAACACCATTTTCCTAAACGAATTAGGAAACCTCCATTTTCTGTGTTTTAAGCTCCATTTCTCCTCCTTTATTGTACTCCTTTATTTAAAACCTAAAAACAACAAAGTAAGTAAGAAATGATAGTACTAAGGTCAAACCAAAGCTAAATGTAAAGAGAAATACGTTAAGAATCAAGCATAAAATGCGTAGATCAACACCATTGGAGTATATACCGTAACTGGTTAGCCTCGGGGTGTCTCTAGGAACAACATTGGAGTATATACTCTTACGAGTAAGCCTCGGGTTGTTCTAAATATTAGTCCTTACCTCTCGCGTTATCTCTATTCCTACTAACCATTTCTAAACGTAACTAAGCTGAATTGTAGTCGGTATATATTTTCGCGCGGGCCGCACGTCCAAGAAATTTACCGAATGATCATTTCGCGTACTCTCTGTAAATCATAAGTGCATACGAATACGGATAAATACGAACTTGATAAATACGACATAATCCTTTTAATAGATGGTATATCGGATTATGCATGCTTAGACCTCCTGGAATCAGACTTCATCTTCGGATGAACGAGACCCATTGCACAGTCGAGAGCCTCTGCACCACGTACCATCGGGGCCAAAGGAAATAAATAAAACTTAGTCAAATTTTTGTGTTTATATGTGCATTAAAAACTGTAAAGGACTAACAACCGTTACTTAGCTTGCATAACCTCTTTTTAGGCTTTATGATACTCAGATTTCACTACCGAGTACCCTAACCTAAGTGAAGTTAGGGACATAAGATCGAAGAAGAGGTCATTCTTTGCATTCATTTTTTTTAGCACGTAACTCGTGTGTTTTCTGCAGGTTCTAACGTTTTCTCTTATGCATGCACTCCATCTTTCACGTAGGATTGTTGTTTAATGCATTTTATTGAAAAAAAATGTGTGATGCATAAATTCAATGTGAATTATTGTTTGCTTGTATTTGAACCTTGTTTATATGTGTTCTAACTAAATTCTTAGGTTTAGCATTATATAGTGTTAATTTGCAGAAAACGTATGTTTTAAGTTTATTACATTCTTGTGCATAGCCCCTAAAATTGATTAATTCATTTGCATTACTTATTAAATTACACCTAGTGTCTTAACTATTATAAATTTTGTGTGTTTTAGTAGTTTTTAAGTATTTGTGAGTATTTATAGTATGTTTTGATAGTTTTACTATTTGTTATTGCTTTGTTTTCTAAATACGCCTTACGATTTTGGTTAGTATTTCTATATTCATCTCAAATTATTTGTTGATACTAACACTTGGTCTTTGGTGGATGCTCAGGCTAATGAATGTCCGATCAGAATTCTGGACCATCTAGAACAAACTTTGAGGAAATCGCAGAGAGAATAGCGAGACTTAAAGCTCAAACAGACATCCTGGATTTTCCCATCATCGAAGAAGTTTCCGAGTCTTCACATTCATCAACCGACCATAATTCAGCCTCATCAACCAACCATACTTCAGAACCGGAAGAACAACAAGTCAACATGGCCAATGCAGGACAATCTCTTCGCCAGCGTACCTGCTCAACCGAATGGAGCAGCGGGCCTTCGAGCATTGATTTTCCACTACCGGAGGAAAACATGAAGGATATCGAGCTCAAGAGTGGCTTCCTCCACCGACTACCCATTTTTCACGGACTTTCCAATGAAGATCCGAACAAGCATCTCAAACAATTCCAATTTGTTTGTAACAGCATGAAGCCATCCGATGCTGATACGGAGCTCTTCAAGCTGAAGGCATTCCCATTCACCCTAATCGACAGGGCCGAGTCTTGGCTTATGGAACTACCGCCGAACCATATCACTTCATGGAAGCAACTTGCGGACATGTTCCTAGCAAAGTACTTCCCGGCCTAAAAAATCACCGTCTTGAGAAAGCAAATCACTGGCATCACACAGAAACAAGACGAGACCTTCGGCCAATATTACGACCGATTCAAGGTTTTGTGTGCCACTTGCCCATCGCATGGATTTTCTGAGACCAATCTCATGAATTACTTTTACGATGGTCTCAAGCCGATCGATAGGGAATTGCTGGATGCAGCAGCCACCGGTGCATTCATGGACTTAACCGAAACCGAAGCTAGAGCTCTTCTAGAGAATCGGGCGAATAATGATGCACAATATGGAATGTCCAACAGACGAGCAGTCGGTGAAGCGAGTTCTACAACCGACGCGGACGAAAAATACGACAAACTAGCTCATATGCTAGAGAAGGTTTTAGAACTCGAGACGACAAGAGCAAAGGCAACTCAACGGCCTGTTTGTGGCATATGTCAAACACAAGGTCACCACAATGACCAATGCCCTCAAGCGCCAGAGCAGGCAAGCGAGCCGGAGCACGCTAACGCCATCGGCGGATATCAGGGAGGACAACGGTATAACAATTACAACAACTATGTCAACCGTGATCATCCGGGGTTTAGATGGAGCAGCAACGAGGGAACTTTGAACCCTCCAGCACCTCAACAAAGCTACCAACGCCCTCCATTTCAACCAAGGCCACCGATGCAGCAGGGTTCGTCTTCGCAATCCTTCACCAACCCGGATTACGACAAGATGTTGTCACAACTTTCGGCCTCAACTCAAGTTCTCCTCGAAGGACAATCGAAGACAAAGGAGACACTTGACTCACATGGCCGCGACATCACCGAAGTGAAGAAGCAGCTTGGCCAGCTTGTTGATTTCATGGGCCAAATCAAGGAAACCGGTCGGCTTCCACCTCAAACCACTCCTAATCAAAGAAACGTGAATGCTATAGTCACAAGGAGTGGGAAGATACTTGAGGAACCAAAGACCAAGCGATCTCATCTTGATGAAGTCACCATCGAGGACATCACCAACGAAGAAGAAGATGAGATCGATCCGGCTACTCAAGAGGCCGAGAAACAGAAGGTGACGCCTATTGTCACCAAGGCACAACCACCTCCACAACCTACCCCAATCAAAGGTAAAAACCATATTCCTTCAAATACGGTTATTACTAATTCTCCGTTTGCTGTTGCACCTTTCCCTAGCTGATTATCAAAATCGAAGAAGAAGGATGCTCAATATGAAGATATTTTGGACATCTTTCGAAAAGTGCAAGTGAATTTGCCCTTGATCGAGTGCATAAAACAAGTGCCAATATACGCAAAGTTTCTCAAAGAATTATGCACACAGAGGAGGCAAACTCGAGAGAAGGAGGTTGTGAAGGTGAACGCAACCGTTTCGGCGGTTTTGCAGCGTCGGCTACCCCCAAAACTGAAGGACCCAGGGAGGTTTGCAGTTCCTTGCGTAATCGGTGACACCCACTTCCAAGACGTGATGCTTGATCTCGGAGCTTCCATCAACGTCATGCCTTACTATCTATTCGAATCGATGGAGCTTGGAGATCTCAAGCAAGATGGTGTTGTCATCCAATTAGCCGATCGCACCCATAAGTATCCGAGGGGATACGTAGAAGACGTTCTCGTACAAGTCAACAACTTGATATTCCCTGCCGATTTCTATATAGTTGACATGGAAGAGAGTCCACTGAACACCACGCCGCTACTGCTTGGGCGACCTTTCATGCGGACTGCGAGAACGAAGATTGATGTGTTTCAAGGCACTTTCTCCATGGAGATTGATGGAGAAAGAATCGAGTTCGACATCCTGGACGGGATGAAGTTTCCAATGTCGAGCGTAGCTGCGATTTCGACATACGATCCTGTGGATACCTTAGCACAAGGCTACCTCGACACCATCAATGAGGATGAACTCGACATGGCCATTCAACTTGGGCATGACGGCCTTCTCGAGGCCTTACTAGAGCTTAAACCTCGAATTCAAGACATGGCCATGGCCCTAAATGCCGCACCACGAAAAGTAAGCTTTTCTCCTCCTTTACCAATTACTTTTGGTACTAATAAAATGGTTCCTTCCATCGTAGAAGCTCCAGTTTTAGAACTCAAGCTACTACCGGACCATCTGAAGTATGCGTACTTGGGCGAGAATGAAACCTTACCGGTCATTATTTCGTCCGCGCTAGAAGAGGAGCAGGAGGAGAAGCTCGTGAGTGTGCTCAAACGGTACAAACCCGCAATAGGCTGGACACTTGCGAACATCAAGGGAATAAATCCAGCAACCTGCGTGCATAGGATTTTCCTTGAAGAAGGCACCAAGCCTACGCGGGAAGCACAACGTCGGCTCCACCCTCCGATGATGGAGGTGGTAAAAAAGGAGGTAATTAAACTCATGGACTGTGGAGTTATTTACCCTATTTCTGATAGCCGTTGGGTTTCCCCAGTGCAGGTAGTACCTAAGAAATCGGGAATTACCGTCGTCGAGAATCTGGAAAATGAACTTGTGCCACAACGGACGATCACTGGACACCGAGTGTGCATTGATTACCGGAAGCTCAACGCCGTAACCCGCAAGGATCATTTTCCCTTACCATTCATCGACCAAATGCTGGAAAGATTAGCCGGCCATGCATTTTATTGTTTTCTCGACGGATACTCCGGCTACAACCAAATTAGCATTGCGGAGGAGGATCAAGAAAAGACAACGTTCACGTGCCCGTTCGGAACGTTTGCCTATCGCCGCATGCCATTTGGACTGTGTAATGCACCAGGTACATTTCAACGTTGCATGCTCTCAATTTTCTCCGAATACATTGAAAAAATTATTGAAGTATTCATGGACGACTTTAGTGTATTTGGGAGTGATTTTGATGCATGCTTAAACAATTTAGAAACAATTTTACAAAGATGCGTTGAAACGAACTTGGTGCTTAATTGGGAGAAGTGCCATTTCATGGTTACGCAAGGGATAGTGTTAGGTCATATTATTTCGGAAAAAGGGTTAGAAGTTGATAAATCTAAAGTAGATCTTATGCGTCACTTACCCTCTCCAACTTCGGTTAGAGAGATTCGTTCATTTCTTGGACACGCAGGATTTTATCGTAGGTTTATCAAGGACTTTTCCCACATCTCGCGCCCGTTGTGTAAACTGCTGCAAAAGGAGACCCCGTTCGTCTTTGATGAAGAATGCAACGCTGCCTTCAACAAGTTGAAGGAGCTTCTCACGAGCACTCCTATTTTGTGCAGCCTTGATTGGTCTCTGCCATTTGAACTCATGTGCGACGCCTCGGATTATGCCGTAGGAGCCGTCTTGGGTCAGCGGAAGGACAAGAAGCCTTGTGTAATCTATTACGCCTCTCGGACGCTTGATGAAGCGCAAAGAAATTATACTACCACCGAGAAGGAGTTTCTTGCCGTGGTTTTTGCTTTAGATAAATTTCGATCTTATTTACTTCAAACTAAAGTAACTGTGTTTACCGATCATGCAGCTTTGAAGTATCTAATGCTCAAGAAGGACGCAAAACCACGACTTATCAGATGGATACTTCTACTCCAAGAATTCAACATCGAAATCAAGGACAAGAAGGGAGTAGAAAACGTTGTCGCTGACCACCTATCACGTTTGATAGGTGACCATGAGCCTGTCGAGATTGAAGAAACTTTTCCGGATGAAAAACTCTTCGGAATTGAGGTAACTATTTCGGAAACTCCATGGTATGCAGATATCGTAAATTACTTAGTTACCGGTGAGTTTCCGTCTACCATGCATAAATTTCAACGTGACAAACTTAAGCATAATGCTAGAACCTTTATCTGGGATGAGCCTTATTTATGGAAACAATGCTCCGATTTAGTAATTAGGAGATGTATCCCGGATAGTGAGTTTAAGCCCATTCTAGACTTTTGTCACAATGAAGCATGTGGGGGACACTTTGGTTCTAGGAGGACAGCCCTTAAGATTTTAGATTGTGGTTTCTTTTGGCCTAGTTTATTTCGCGATGCTCATGCATATTGTGCTACATGTGATAAGTGCCAGAGATTCGGTAATTTAGGCCCTAGAGATCAAATGCCACAACACTACATATTTAATGTCGAAATTTTTGATGTGTGGGGTATTGATTTCATGGGACCATTTCCTCCTTCCAATGGTTTTACTTATATCTTACTCGCAGTAGATTATGTTTCTAAATGGGTGGAGGCAAAGGCCACCCGTACTAATGATTCGCGAGTTGTTGCAGATTTCCTACGAACTAACATTTTCAGTAGATTTGGAATGCCACGCGTTCTAATCAGCGATGGAGGAAGTCACTTTTGCAACCGCACGGTGGAAGCACTAATGAGGAAGTATGGCGTAAAACACAAGGTTTCCACACCATACCACCCCCAAACTAATGGAATGGCTGAAGTTTCCAACCGTGAGATCAAGAAGATTTTGGAGCGAACCGTCCGCCCAAACCGGAAAGATTGGAGTCAATGCTTAGACGATGCATTGTGGGCTTATAGGACTGCCTACAAGACCCCCATTGGTATGTCACCTTTCCGATTAATTTATGGGAAGGCATGCCATCTTCCGGTTGAATTGGAGCACAAGGCATGGTGGGCCGTGAAGAAATTCAACATCGATCGAGATGCCGCAGGCTTGCATCGGAAGCTACAACTATGTGAACTAGAAGAAATCAGAAATGATGCTTTCGACAATGCGTGGATTTACAAAGAGAAGACGAAAAAGATCCACGATCAGATGATTCGCGGGAAGAGTTTTGAACCTGGGCAGAAAGTATTGCTTTTCAATTCAAGACTTAAGCTCTTTCCGGGAAAGCTTCGCTCTCGATGGATGGGTCCATTCATAGTTTCTCAAGTTCTACCTCATGGAGCAGTTCTCATTCGATCTATCGACAAAGGTAGTGAGTTCAAAGTAAATGGCCATCGCTTGAAGCCCTATTTTGAGGCATTTGCGGAGCACACCGTGGAGGAGATGCAACTCCAAGAACCGGCCATTTCAAAAACAAAATGATACATCACGTCCAAAGCTAACGACGTAAAACAAGCGCTTGTTGGGAGGCAACCCAATAGGGAGACAACAGATTTGTTTTCTTCTCCCCAGTTAAATTAATTTAATGGCTTTTTGCGTATTACATTAGAATTTTTGTAGATCCTATACTTCATGCTTAAAATCTATACTTTTACTTTAGTACATTGAGGGCAATGTAGAGTTTAAGTGTGGGGGAAGGGTTTACAATTTAAGTGTGTCTAAATTAGTGTTTTTCAGAGTCTTTAGGATGCCCTTAACTAGTCGATGATGAAATTAGACCGATATGAACACATATGGCGTATGAATCACATGCATCGAATTCTTGTGCTAATTGAGATATTCTATATGTTTTTAACATGTAGTAGATATAAATTGCAAAACATGGTACAGAAATCGCATGCTTGAATAAGTTTTTAATCATATGAACCCTATGTGAGCTTTTGAGCTATCTGTTCTTTATTCGAGTGAATGTACATCCATTTCGTAGCTACTAGCTTATATATGCCTCATTTGATTGCTTGCCATAGATTTTAATGAATTAGAGAATGCTAGAACTTACTCATGTCAATTTGCAAAGCTTTTAAGTTGATACATACTTTGATTTTGGAAATGATTAAAGGCATTTAGGATTTTCCACCACATTGCCATATATCCATGTATCCCATTTGTACGCACAAGTTGCGACACCCCTAGATAAACCAATTGAGCCCACGTTAAGCTTTTCTTTCATCACCATATATACCTAAACATTTATCCTAGTATAGAATATCCTTACCTTTGTTCCGGAAACTTGGCGAGAATTTTTCGAAACTAGCACATAAGATTATGGTTGGTAGGAAAGATTAAAAGAGTTAATGTGAGTAAGGGGAAAGACTTGTCCAAATAGCTAAAAAAGTATGTGATTGCCAAAAAGAAAAGAAAAAAATTATATTTGAGAGAATGAAAAGAAAAAAAAATTATTATCTCTCATGGCAATATGTTGTGTTCTAAGAATAACCATTTGGATTAACGTCCCCCTTATTTACGGATTTGGAGTTTACGATAAATTGAAGGCCTAAAAATAGAACAAAATATGGCCTTTGTCCTGTCCGAAAAGCTAAAAGGGTAGCTTAGATTGAAGTATACATGGTAACATACAAATGGAGATGGAGGACTAATATGGTGCTAGACTAAGTCATTGGAACATTTTTATCACCACATATCTAAATTTCGAATGCCTTAGCCTTAACCCCATTACAACCTCACTAAAAGTCCTTTATGATCCTTAAAATGAGTAGCTTTCAATTAGTAGAGTAAGTTGCATGAGTAAGCTTATGGTTTTGGTTCATTTGTGCAAGCAATCAAACTTTACTCATGTGGTTTTCATTTAAATTCATATACACTTTAAGTGAACCATTTTCATGAGTGAAAAATATGATGAGTGCATCCTTGTGAGTTGATTAAACCTTTATTCAAAGCATGCACAGCTATAACATAACCATTGTTTTCTCTATGTCTTACTTGTTCATTACATAATTATATCGCAATTATCTCTTGAATTCGTTGTAGCATACAAGTTGAAATTCATGTGAGCCATCGCCATATACTTATGAAAATTCTGAGACAAATTTTAGCTAAGGGCTTAGTTATGTTCTTTCCTTTGTTTTAAATTCGTAGAAGAGTCTTAGTTTAACTTAGTGTTTGCTAAGGGACTAGCAAAGTCTAAGTGTGGGGGAATTTGATATACGCATTTTATGCTCGTTTCTTAACGCATTTCCCTTTACGTTTAGCTATGTTATTATCTTAGTTTTTACGTTTTCCTTATTTAAATTGTTATTTTGAAGATCTTTACGGTGGAGATTAATAACGACGCAATTCGGAGGAATTTCGGCGATTTTGCGATTTTTGCGATTTTGGACATCCGAAAATGGGCCGGGCCAAAAAGCAAATTGTGGGCCGAATTCTCAACTCTTGTTTCGGCCCATTATCAAGCCCAAACCACATTAGCTCGGCTTGGATGCCTTTTGGTGAAGAGGAAAACTCTTATTTTGCAACCTTTGAAGAGGCAAAGTCAACAATATCAAGCTTTGTGACTCACCTTGGTGACTCTTGCTTGCATTAAATGAAAAGATGACTTGCCATGGTGACTTGCATGGTGACTAAGGGTGTGACTTGCCATATTGATCATTGCTTGCATTTAATGGAAGAGGCAAGGTGGAAGAGAGAAGGCAAACATCTTTGCCTATAAATACCAAGGGAGGCCGAACCATTCAAAGCATCACTCAAATTACTAGCCAAAGCTCTACACAAATACTCCTCCACCATAAACACTTGAAGGTTCACACACAAAGCCGAAGCATCCATCCCTTGCAAAGCCAAGCATCCTTCCCTTGCAAAGCCGAAGCATTCTCCATCCAAAGCCGAAGCATCCTCCATCCATCCAACACAATACGCTAAGTCCCTTGTGAAGGAAATCCATCTCCACCGTAGATCATCAAGCACTCAAGACAAAAAGTGTAACCATGATCTTCACTTTCATTTCTTTTGTTTTGTATTTGAACCTCTTGATGTATTGGAATACATTTATGTATCAAATGAAGAACAAGTTTAGATTTGTGTTTTATGCTCTTAAACCGATTTGTAATATGCATGTGTTTATGGTTTCTAGCCTTTTATGCATGTTTGATACAATCTTAAAGCTTCGAATGCATGTGTTAGAAAATACGCTAAGTCCCTCTCTTTCGCATGTTTCGATGATCGTATGTTGTTTAGGATGTTTATACGCTAAGTTGCATTCCTACTCAATTATTAAGCATGTGTATTTAGTTAGAAGTTATGAATTTCGTAACTTACAAAAAGGTTTGATGCATGAAAAGGGTAGGCTAATAAGATGAGATGATCACATGTAATTAGTAGTGTAACTTCTTATTTTTTAGCAAGCATAATTAGACTTTAAGTTTCTTGATTGTTGAAACTTGTCTATGAGTAAAACATGTTAGATGCCTAAGAGTTTTAGTTGTGTTTGCATGTTTTTGTACTTTAATTTCGTAGATTAAACAACCAACTTCCAATCCCCCCAACATTTATATTTCCGCTTATTAACGAAACCATGCATGCGCCCTTAATTCCCCGGATAAAGAACGATCCCTACTCGCCAATATTACAAATGACAAAAGAAGGGTTTAAATTGCAATGCGCGTAATCTGTGTTTTTAAGTTAACGTGAATGCATGTTTTGCGCGTATCAAACAGAATCAGTAGTGTAATCAGCTTAATTCGTGAGTTAGCGCGTAAATGCAGTTCTCCGATAATTGATTGAATCGCCGGTCTTGATCACGACTTAATTATTGGCCGAGAATTTGAGTTGAGTCTCTTCTCGAGAGTTGTTGTACGCGTGATTTCGAGTTCGTACGCGGTTCCGGATTATTATTTCGACGATCGAGGAATATAATATGATTATTTGAAATTTTGGAATATCAAAATATCGTCGAGTTTATCCGTTTGCATTCGAGTTTATCCGAATCGTGATTGTGATCCATTTTGGACCGTCAATCGACCCGAACCGAAATTGGAATCGTTATCGACTTGATTTGCGAGTTTCGCGATTAGTCACGATTTCGACGTAATTGATTATTATGGCGGCTTCATTAGCGACTAAATTATCGGGCAAGAATTTAATTTCGCATTCTTCGTGGAAGTTGTAGAGAATTTAATTTCGAGCTCGTGGGAACTCTCGGATTATTATTTCGAGTTACGAGAATTAAGTTATGAATATTTTTGACCGTTGATCGTTTTATCGGATAAACTTGTGTTGCACTGAGTCGTTGACTTTTTATCGGATTTGTTGAAGTTGTTTGACTTCAGGTGGAAATTGAAGAATTTATCGAGATAAGTTTGTTGACGCGAGAATCGTTGAAAACGGAATTACGACGCGAAAGTTATATTTGTTCGAACTTTGTCGTAAAGTGTGACGACCCGAACCAGAATCTGATGCATGTTCGGCACGATTCTCGAGATTGAGTTTAGTCGCAGTTTTATGTCGTATAAGTGTTTTTCCGATTTGATTCGCGACTTTGTTTTCTGTCGAGAATTTGAGTTGAGTGTCTTCACGGAAATTGTAGAGTACGTGATTTCGAGCTCGAGGGCGGTTCCGGAAGATTTTTGCGATAACCGAGGAATATTTTATGATTATTCGAAGTTTCGGTGTTCGACGAGTTTATCCGAATCATTTCGTATATTCATTTTGGACCGTCAATCGACCCGATGCGCGAGTATAAATATCGGAATAGTCGAGAAATAGTCGAGAATTTCATTTCGGGCATTGACTGAGTTGACTTTCCATTTTGGGAAACTTTGACCGTTGACCCGTGGAAAAAAACTTTCCGTTTTCGGCTTCAACGTCCGATGACCAAATTTCGGCCACCTCCGGCCAAGTAAAAGGTAGGGATCGCTTCCTTGAATGATTTCGAGTGTGTTGGTATTTGATTTGGAAGAAAATGATGTTGTTTAAGTGGTACCTGAATCGGGTTGTTTCGCCGGATTTCGCCGGAGTTAGAAGGTGGTGCTCCGGCGAGATTTGAGAGTGGAATTGTTGGGGTTTTTACTCCCCTAGCTTAGATGATGCCCCTGGTATACTTGATTTTGGGTTTTGATGAGATTTGAGGGTCACCGGGTTAGTCACCGGAGGGGTTATTTCCGTTTGGGTTTGCTTGGATTTGGAGGGGTTCCGTTATGAATTGGTTTTCGGGGTAGAAGGGAAAGTGGTTTGCCTTGCTGTGAACTTGTGATCTGGAAGTTCTCCGCCGGTGAATCTCGCCGTTGACGGCGTGCCGCCGCCGCCGGCGGCGGTCAACGGTGGTCAACGGCGGAGGAGTTGACTTTTTCAGATTTTGATGTAATTAGTGTCGTTTTTCTCGAAATCACGCTCTGATTATCGTCCAGAGGTTTTCGGGTTGATTTGGTTAGCCGATTTTCAGTCGAGGTTTCGAGTGGGGATTTCGGAATTTCCGTTATTCATTTTGTACCGCATTGCATATTTCCGGGAACGGTTGGTTTTCGTGCTTCAGTACAGGGTTAAGAACTGATTCTCGAAATCACGCTCTGATTATCGTCCAGAGGTTTTCGGGTTGATTTGGTTAGCCGATTTTCAGTCGAGGTTTCGAGTGGGGATTTCGGAATTTTCGTTATTCATTTTGTACCGCATTGCATATTTCCGGGAACGGTTGGTTTTCGTGCTTCAGTACAGGGTTAAGAACTATGATGTTGATCAGTTATGTTTTTGTGAATATTCAGGAGATCGAGATCGAGATCGTGACCGTGCTTCTGGCGAGGGACCTTACGCCGGTCATCGAGATTAGCGCGAGTGCGCGTTTTTCTCATCTGTGAGTGGACAATTTCTTTTCACGGAAATCTTACGAGTCTTTTATATGATTTATGAACTTGAGCATGCATATGAGATTTCGGATTATATGAGCATGTGTTTTACGATTATACGATTATACTTATATGGATATACGTATACGAATATACATACACTTATATGTTGTTTCGTGCATTTGCATCGAAATGTTTATGATTTGGTTTACACAGAGTACAGTCGTGGTTACGTTGTTGTATAAATACACTCGCCTCTCGGCTGATCCCCGATGGTAGGCATTTTCCAGGGGAGGCTATGACTCCTGACCCGAGGCCTTTACCGGGGGGAGGCAGACCTTTGACCTAAGGCCATTTCCGGCTAGAATCACGTGTGGGCCAGGGACCCCCTGATTCTGACTGTACTAGCACGGATGTGTCCACGAGTGACCCCGTGAGATTTTTATGCATGCTCTGTACGCGTGAGGAGTTAGAGTCTCCCTCGTGTACCTTTTCTTTATTTATGCATCTGGACTCGCATATGATTTTTATGTTATATGTATATTGTTCGGCGAAAGACAAATATCTTTTCGTCCACTCACTCTAACAGTTTTCATGTCTTTCCCGTGGGCTTTTCGCTTTCCGTGTCCAGTTGCAATTCAGGTTTGGTGTTTTCACGTCGCGGTTTGGATGCTAGTGATCAGAGTTACCCGTGCTTTGCAGTAGGTTCTTGTTTCGCCTACTGATGTGTATAGTGTATATATTTTACTTTAGAGGTCGCTCTGATACATTCTGATACTTGTTTATACGGATTTTCTCGGATATATATATATACTACAGTAATGTTTACTGTTTATGATTCATATATTGATGTTGAGAAATCTGGATGGGATTGGTGCCCACGGTTTGGCTTTTGTGGCATAGGATGAAGTGTTGTTTTCTGGGTGCAGGTTATGGTAATTCCACGTTAGTAACGAAACTCTGCCGAAATTTCGAAAAAATTTTGTTGGTTCGTATTTTCAGAAGGGGTTCGGTTCCGGTTTAGGTAACTGAATCGGGATTGGGTCCTTTCATAAAGTAAATTTGGAAGTTACCAAAAATAGAAAGTATAAATAGTGGGTTTCCTTTTTGGGAAAGTCAACTTGGACATTGGGGGAGTTGCGACGGCGGGGTGGTTCGGCTCGCCGGCGGTGAGTTGCCGTCCGGTCACCTCTGACCTCGTGGTATACCTCTTTCGACTCGTCTCGATGTCCCCGACTTGTTCCTGGCCACCATCGACGGCAAGGACGCCGGAAAAGGGAGGTTTTTCAGGCCTAAATTTGGAAGAATTTGGGGGTTTCGGGTCGACATCTTGCCGGCCAAATCGAGCGGCGTAAAGCACTGGGCTTTGAAGCCCTCATCACCACGAAGCTACCTATGTATGTGTTTTATTTCAATTCCACTTGTACATGGAGAATTGATCAATTGAAGTTTTTGTGAGAATTCGGTTTTGTATGAAATTGGACTAGTTAGAGTTAGAATTGGACTTTAGTGTAGTTATGGAAGTTGTTTGTTGGATGATTTTGTGTGGAATAGGTGTTGGTTCGCCGGAAAATTTCTTGGTTGGCGTCGCGCCACCGCCGGCTGCGGCGTTCAACGGCGGAGCTCCGGCGAGGGTTGAGTTTTGGGGTTTTTGAAGAGTTATATATCGTTTCGCTCGGAATCGCGATCCGATCGCAGTGGTGAGGTTTGTTTTTCGAATTGAGCATCAGAAATTATAGCGAGGTTTTGTGGTGTGATTATCGGATTTTCACGATTTCGTTGTTATTGAATTATATGTTTCCGGGAAAGGTTATTTCTCGTGATATGATTTTAGGTTTCAAGTTATGATTTTGAGCGGTGGATTTTATGATTATCCAGGGGTTCGTGATCGTTCATTTGTCGAGGGATTTTCCGCCGGATCACGGGATTAACGCGTATCGCGTTACGCTCACCTGTGAGTGGACATTTTTATATTTTCACAGTTGATGCGAGTTTGTGATTTTCCATATTTATTTTATATGATGTTGAGTTTATTTATTATTTTCGGAGGTATTATTTTATATTTTATGGTGATGGCATTACTGCATCGATGCTTCGGCTACTCGGCTGATCACCGGTAGTCTGCCAGAGTTGAGAGATTCCTCCGGACCAGAGTTGAGAGATTACTCTGGGCAGGGTTGAGAGATTCCCCTGTTATGCCGCCGGGTTGAGAGATTCCCCTGGCCTATCACCGTGGGGCTTGAGAGATTCGCCTGGCAACCTCCGTATATGTTTTCCGAACTCACTATACTTGTTTATTGTATATGAAATTGGTGAAAGACATATGTTTATTTCCGTCCACTCACTCTAACATTTTTTTTTATTTGCCTTTCCCCTGGGCCTTTCGGTTTCCGTGCCCAGTTTGTAGTTCGGATTCTGGTGTCGCACGTCGCAGTCGGAGGCATAGTGTTGGAGCTACCTTGTTTCTTCCAGTAGGTTTCTTGTTCTACGTGTTGTGGTATATTTAAATAATTATACAATAGAGGTCGCTCTGAACATTCTGATGTTATATTTTTCATACAATTTTCCCCGGATTTCTGTAAAATATAGTTTTATTGATTACTTTACATTATTGTTATGATATTGAGAGAGAGATTCTGCAGGAAGAAAAAAAGCTTCAGATCAAAAACATAAAGTTTTGACTTTCCACTTTCGGAAAGTCATATTTATACTTGCAAGTTGTGACTAATCAATTCCGTAAAATCATACAAACTTTCGTTGACCAAAATTTCTTCATCGTAACTCCGATTGTAACATCCCGTCCCGAAAATTTCTCTTTTTATGATTTATTTTTGGTTAATCAAGAAAAGTAGTTAGTTTTATCACTATCGGTAAATATTGAGAGATTTTTAGTTGACTTGTTATCAGATTGTCAAAGTTGTTTGACTTTGGGTGAAAGTCATACAAATTGTCAAGACGAGTCTGTAGACGCGAAGAATGACGAAAACGGAGTTACTACAAGAAAGTTATGATCAATGAAAATTTATCAGAAATGTAATAGTCGTAAATGGACGAATATAAATAAGACTTTCTATTTCGAGAAATTATATTGAGCAAAGTTGTAGAGTTTATGGAGACGAGTTCGTAGCCACATCAAATGATAAAATCGGAATTACAACGAACAAATTACGGTCAGCAAAAGTTTTTAACGATTTACGATATTCGTTAGTCGCGAATATAAATACGGCTTTCCAAAAGTGGAAAGTCAAAAATCTTTTATTTTGAGCAGGGGTGGGTTGACCAGCTCCGGCGACAGAATCGCTGTCGAGCTCGGCTCCGACGAGAATCTACTCTTCGGCCACCGAACTGGACATTCCGAGTATGGAAATTATCACCTTGGAATCCTTTTTCTTTCCCCTATAGTCTCCGACATCGATTCAATCGGAGCTAGCTGGAATTTCAAGGAGAATAGCCGAAAAAATATAGGTTTCCCATTGATCACTTTCCGGCCAACTTGGACCTCGATTCAAGTATGATTGTGTTGCTCTTGATGTGTGGATTGTATTGGTGTATTTGATTGTTTATTGGAGATTAGATTGAGGTAAATTGACATGATTTTCGAAAAGAAATCACCGCCAGATTACCATCGATGGTGGGGCGGTTAACGGCGACGATAGGTGACGAGGGGTTAGGGGTTTTATAGCCCACCCTCGTGAAAGGACCCGACCCTGGATTAACTAGTAATCTGGAATCAAGCCCTAACGATTGACTCTAATCTACAAGTTTCTGTGAAAATTTTGACATAACTTCCCTTGTAAAAGGGACACCCAAAAACCTACAAGGAAAACTGACACTCCGCAGATAAACCCATAAACAATACTGTGGACCACCGATGTCCATCCGGATTTATCAACATAAAATGGAAATCAAAACTGACACATTAATCAGAATTTGAAAACATACTTCCAGTACCTACTTATTCACATATAAAGACACTTAACTTGACTACTATACGAGTGACAACCTATTAACTAGAGTCTTACTAAGACAATACTACTGAAACAGTATCCAGAGTGACATCAATAACACACGAAACATACTGACAGTGAGCTAGGACCTACTGCTGAAGGAATTGACTGGTGGACTCAACGCCCTCGACGACATCCAGCACCCTCATGATACACACTGCAACCTGGGCATCGATAAACTAAAGGGCCTAGGGAAAGACAAATAAAACGTAAAAACGTTAATGTGAGTGGACAAAAATAATATAATAATCTGCGTAAATCGCAAAACTGTAATTTCATGTCTTTCCGCTAATTTCTGGAAATAATGCGAGTTCAAAATAAATAAATAAGTTATATACAATGGAGGAATAGTCGTTATGAGCCTCTCACCAAGTATGACTATTAATAGAAAACACAAGTAAAATAAATGTGACGCGATCATTCCCAGACCACCTAACATGAGTCGATCTAATCAGACGACGCCACCTAACCTCCCCTAACTAATATATTCGGTGATCAGCCGAATAGCTAGAACATCAATGCAACTAATCAAACCATCACAAATAAACCTCCAAATAAAAAGCTCTAAAAAAATAATATACTGGAAAGCGTAACAAAATAATTGAACTCGCTACGACTATGAAAATATAATTCCACTCACTGATTTTGCAGGGATAATTACAAAGCTGAAACCTGTCGATCGGCACAATTATTCATCTGACACGCCCGCTAACTCAATATCCTGAAACCACGATTAAAATTAATATCCACTCCTCGGGGTGCATACTAAATAGCTATGATCGTCATCTGGTGAGTAATAACATTGAGAATCTCGTAAACTCGAATAACGTAATTTCTGTTTAATTCGTAACTCAACCAAAATCTGGATTCAATTCCCTGTAATCCTTCACTTTTAAGAGTCGCAAAAAAATCTCGAACATCAAATGACTCGCAATTAAACGGATAATCAAAGCATCCTTTAATATTGTCGTAAATTAAACTGATAATTGTCCGATTAAATACTTGCCCAAATTTATCAAGCTCATATCTGAATATAAACCTCACCATTGCGTTCGACACGATAAAACAAGCGAAACGACATAAAACTTTGTCAAAAATTCCACATTGCCTTAGATCCGCCGCCCAACAACTTTCACAACAGAGACAAATGGAAAAACTAACCAACGTGGCTGGAAAACACCCCAAAAGTGGATGAAAATTGGCCAAAAATCTCCCTCTATCGATCGGCGCCGTCGCTCATCCTCGGACCCCAAAACCATAGGGGTTCGACCCCTGGGACCGAACCCAGTTGAACCCACCCCACAACCTCACCGAAAAACGGCTGGAGCACTGCCATCCAACAACCCGGAAAACCGGCAGAAACAACGAATCAATTTGGGTCAAAAACTCCACAAAAACTCAACAATGCATATACCAATCAATAGAGGAGGAGGAGGGCTTTCAAACGGTACCTATGGCGTCGCCAGAAGTGGCCGGAATTCAAAACTCATTAAAAATAGCTTTCTTATCTAAAAAATTCCCCGAAAATTCACATGAGCTCGGAATTAAATACTCTACAATTCTCATGCAGGAAGTCAACAAAAATTCTCGACAGGTGAAATAGTTGTTAACAACCCCAATTACGCCACTAATCTGCGATAATGCATAACACAAATCGATAACTGCGTGATTACGATTTAGGTTGTAACACGTCGTGGGAGTTAAAAGTGACCTACCTCAAGCTCCAGAATGGCTCGACGGTGCCGGAATCAAGATAGAAAGTTTTCCGAAAATTTTTAGGCCCAAAAGGTTTTGGACCTGATTCTAGCCAAACGGGCCAGAATTAGGCATAGGTGTTTTCAAAGAAATGGTTAGGCTTGACTAGAGGAAGTTTTTGTTGTTCGGGTCGCCGGAAAAAGTCACGGCGCTGTTGGAATCGGCGGAGTTCCGCCGAAGATGAATTTCAACAAAAGTTTTATGTCATCTGACTTGTAATCGCGTACTAATCATAATGATGATGTTATTAAATTCTATGATGACCTAAACCAGAATCAGTATAGTAATCGGCTTAATCCACGAGTTAGCGAATAATCGCAGTTTGTCGTAAATTAATCCAATTGACGGTTCAGTTCACGACTTAATTATCGGGCGAGAATTTGAGTTGAGTCTCTTCACGAGACTTGTAGTACGCGTGATTTTGAGTTCGTGGGCAGTTCCGGATAATTGTTTCGACAACCAAGGAATATGTTATGAATATTTGAAATCACAAAATTTCGTCGTGTTTATCCGTTTGGATTTGAGTTATCGGATACATGATTGTGATTCATTTTGGACCGTCGATCGTATCGAGCCGTGAATATAAACATCAAAAATAGTCAAAAAATTGTCGAAAACACTGTTTTGGAAAGTTTCACCGACGTTGACCAGACTTGGAAGCGTTGACCCGCGTTGACCGAGGGAGGAATTTGCACCGACGGTTGACTCGCCGGCGACCTTTCGTTTCCGGCCACCTCCGGCCATGAAATTGGTATGAATATATTCCTCTCTTGATTTCCTATGCTTTGGAACTTGGATTTGTGAAAATTATTGAGGTTTTGAGGGAGAACGAGTGAGTTGAAGTTCATGGAAATCCAGCCGGAATCGGGTTTGATGGGGGCGGCACTCCTGTGACTTTCCGGTGAGGTTTTTGGGTGGAATCAACTGGGTTTTGCTCTAGGATGCTTTGCCCTTTGGTTTTGAGGGACGAGGTGGCGTGACGGCTCCGGAATCGGCCGGGAAAGTTTTCCTGCTATTCTCGGCCGTGAGCCTTTCGAGCTGATTTCCTGCGATTTGGGGAGGAATTGGAAGTTGTCACAGTTGAGAGATGTGTTGGGCTTGAGGAGGAGGAGCTATGGTGAGTTTGACCGCCGGGAAATTCCTTCGGTTGACGGCGCGCCGCCGCTGGCAGCGGCAGTTAACGGTGGAGCTCTGGCGACCCGTTGACTTTTTGGATTTTAATGAATTATATGTCGTTTTGCTCATAATCGCGCCCCGATCATCGCCTTAAGAATTTCGAGTTGATTTGGATGCCAGATTTTTAGTCGAGGCACTACTAGAAAAAGTATTTCAGACATCGGTTCAGAACCGATGTAAAAAATCATACCAGACCGATGTCTTAGTGGGTGATGTAAAAGATCATAAAAATGGGACATCGGTTAGGAACCGATGTCAAAGGTTACAATAGACATCGGTTGCTTATGTACATCTCACTATTCCAGTGTGTGTAGGTACTTTCAAACATTCATATTTAGAGTGAAAGACCCAATGAAATCGAAGTCTACATTACAATTTATTACCTTTACATCGATATTTCATTTATAACCGATGTAAGATGTATGTTTTGACATCAGATTTTGTTTTTGTACCTGATGTTAAATATCGTTTTTGACATCAGATGTTGAGTTTGTACCTGATGTTAAAAACTATATTTGACATCAGAATTTGGGTTGTTTTTGGTTTCCAGCTCTCATCTTATACATCAGATTTTGGCTTTGTACCTGATGTTGTAAATTTTATTTGACATCAGATTTTGGGTTGTTTTTGATGTCCAGTTCTCATCTTATGCATTAGTTATAACGATTTCTAATTCTCTCTAAGACAAATAGGAGGCACTAATTGGCTTAAATTAATGAGAATGATTCTCTCTTACAGCCCCAAATTCAAGTTACAGTACTGCCAAATTCAAGTTGTTTCAAAAGATGGATTACTATCCTATCCATCATCAAAATATTGGGACATATAACCATGCTAGCAATCCGATAGAAGTTCCCTAGCTATATAACTACTCCGGCGCCATATCCAACTCCTCATCAGAATCAATCGCTTCTTCATAATCATAATATGCTTTAACCTGCAATGGAAGCTCAATGTAAGCATTCTAAACCATTTGACAGAACGATTTAACTCCAACATGAAACCAAAAGCTCAATCAATATTTTTCTAGAATCTAACCATGAGTGTACTACCTGTGGTACCCCTTATTTCTATACCTCGTCTCAGTACCCTGCATGTGAGACATTACGATATCAAAATGTGATGAAACAAAGGATCTTTGTAATACTAACCTACTCTATGCAATGTCATTTTACAAACTATGAAGAGGCTACACTGCTACAGCTATGATGCCAGAGAAACCACAGTTCGAACCAGATTGAATCTCACGTATCAATAACTTAGTACTTTTATATAACTGAAACTTTCTGCAGAATCGTACCCCAAACAATTCCCCACATCATCTCAAAAAGGAACCAAACAGTCAAACAAATCAAACAGAAAACAAGCTAGATTATGTTGCTGCCAGAGATCACATAACACCACATGCTGATTTCAATAACAAGCATTGTAATTTATAAAATCTATCCTGCCAAATATAAATTATGCCAAGTATTATAACAATCAAATCTACTGCATTACTTTAGAGAAAGGTCTTGCACAATCAGTCAACATACCCTATAATTCAAAGAAAATGTCTCAAGCCCAGTTAAGCTCAGTGGCTCCTCAAGATTATTTTCATCAAGAACATTCCTGCTCTTTTCCTCGTCTTTAAGTGTCCATAGTTTTCTAAGCAAAGATGATGTCTCCTGACGCAAAACAAGAAGGAGATGTATTAATGCAAACTCTTATTTCAAGGTTTTCATATTGAAGCAACAGTTAGAGCTGTTTACCACACAACATGTCAAGTCCTCATGGCAGGGATCAGCTGCAGCTGCTGTGGTTCGCAAAGCAAGTTCTAGCAGAGACTATTCAACCAGAAAAAAAATAAGATTAAGTATCTCACTTATGTTCCTCAGCAAAAATTAGGAAACTATTTTGCTGATCATGCTTTAAATAAGTGGACAATACCTACTTGTAATTTCTCCACAGAAATGTCGTCAAGCTTTTTCATAAGTTCATCCCGAGAAATATCCATAAAATGAACTAAAAAGTCGCCCTGAAATATCATGGTTTTCTAATTAGTTCAAGATCATTGTACAAAAAAATTGAGAGAAAATATTCTGCTTAATACCACATGGTAGAATAAATTAGACATGCTCGTTATTGATGGAGATAATGCCCAGTTAAGTAGTTACAATCAAAGATTTGAGGAAGACTGGAAAAACACTGGTATGTACGTGTTGAAGAGCCCACACATGAAGAAACATACTATACTGGTATGTATAGTAAACATTGATAGAAACATAAAATGGAATGTTAAGTTAATATCGACCCCGCACCTAAGCTGATATAGATGATTCAACTTTCCAATCTCAACAGAAGATGAAGCATGGATATTCCTAAACTACAACATATTGCATAATTAATCTCCTTTCAACTTCACTGGTCATACACCAATATACCTGATCAAGAAGAAGGTAGTGCTTTATAGATCGTAGCTTTCCCATCAGATCATACTACAAACATTAAAAGTGCATATTAGTGAACAAGATATACAAATTGGTATGATGATCATGTATCATGAATCTAGTCAGCAAGGAACCAAAAAGGATGAAAATTGAAAACACATGCACCGAGAAAGCATTTATGAAGACTGAGTGAGGCTTTATGATCATGGTGACCACATTCACCATGACCACATTCACCAAAAAGGATGAAAATTGAAAACACATGCACCGAGAAAGCATTTATGATCATGGTGACCACATTCTCTCATGACATTTAGATACTTTCCAGTAATCAAAATAGTCCCAGCAATATTTGCGAGAAAGCTAGGAATTCCATCCTTGAGGCTGTAACGTTGCCTCCAATACTTGGCATCATAATCTTGAGTGAGGCTTTCCTGTAACACATTACACATAAGCCTCAATGAAATAACAATGAAAAATTCATAATTTTAAAGCTAGAAAAAACCTTTTGAAGAGATTTGTTCTCAGCAATGAAAAATTCACCATAAGGATCATCAATGACGCCTTCATAGACCCACCTAAGTTTCATGTCCACACATTGACATCAAACACAATGAGTAATTAAGTATTCTTTAAATATCGTAAAACGGGGAATCCAAGTTACAACAGCTTATAGGATTGAATACATGTAAAGAAGGGATATGATACGAAAGAAATAAGTTGACACTGGAGAAGAGTACCTCTCTAATATGCCAAGGTATCCATTGCTTGCACATTCAGCCATCTTTTCTAGCAATGACCTCACAGTAGTATCACCAGCCATGGCCTTTGCCTGGATGTTTCAAAAAGAAGCAAATGAACTAGTACTTGCTCAAAGTAGTAAAAAAGAAGAAGAAGAAGCCGGGGACAATTAACAAGTGGCAGCTATGCTTAAAGAAGCAACCAGAAGTTACATGATTACTATTATCCCAGCTTAAATATATTAACTAACCTGACTCTGCACAAGGTTAAGAACTGCAGAACCAGCAAAATTGTTGGCCGAAGCTTTCTGTATTACAGTGGATAGTGCTTGCATAGACCCCATCATTGGCTGCAACACACAGTAGCAAATTTATTTAGTTCTGGAATGAATAAAAGAAAATAAAAGAGAAAACCTTGATGGTGTTGAATGGTTAAATTAGTCTAAGAGAAGATCTCACCTGACAGTAATACCACAAGTCTTGTAGGGACAGTCTTCCTAGTCGAAATTGGTGTTCAAGCTGTGCCACCATGGCCTGGTAATCCTAATATAACAAAATCGGAAGGAAGTATTCAGTAATGAAAGTTGAGACGAAAAACAAGATCAAGTGTGGCGAAGAAGGTAAAGATTGTTACTAGGAGGAAAGCACGGAGAGCAGCAGCAAATGCATGATTAACTAATCCATTCTTGAACTGAGATCGCGACTCAACAAACTGATTGATGAGCATAAAGCTCTCACAGAGTGGGAATACACGTTTGGCCAATTCCTGAAGAAGAAGAATCAAAATGTGTCAGTTTGGGTGGTCAAAAAATGTGACAGAAAAACACAAGACAAGACAAGTTGACCTGAAGAGCTAAATCCATGGATGCATCAAGTTGGAAGGAGAAATGATCCTCCTTTCCCCGGGATCGTTTGATGGAAATGTAGCGACCTTGGATCCCAACCATGGCAGACAAGAGGTCATCGATCATCACCAGCTCCTACAATTAATTAATTCATTGTCAATACTCAATCAATGTTTGGTCATCTTTCGAATAAATTCAGATTCAGATTTCTTACCTGAACAGCAGCATTGTAGCAACCAATGGCAGTTTCGAATCCCCGACTGAACAACAAAATGACAAAATGGATTGGTCAGCCACCACCACAAGACTGAGACTCGAGAGACTCGAGAGACTTACGTTTGGTAATCAACGGCGAAGCGCGACGTCGTTTTGGTTTCCTGGAACACACACCGATGTCAGTTCCAATTTGAATTTCAAATGCCAAGTCGCGAGAGAGAGAGATGAACCTGATGGAAACGGCCGGTGAGGAAAGGCCTGTCGGAGTTCCAACGAGGAGTCGAAGGGCAACTACTACTCCGTTGAAGATGAAGATTCGATTCTCCGAAGGGTACCTGGCGTCTCTGAGGAGGAAGAGGACGTCGTGGAGTTGACCGTGGACGTCTCCGACGACGCCGACGGTGGTGTTTTGGCCGCAGTCGTCGATTCTGACGCAGTTGGGCTCTTTGTGGAGGATCTTAGAGGCGCGGAGGACTAAACTGTCGAAAACCGCGACGGGGAGTACGGACGGGAATTGGGTCGGGTCGAGATTCCGGGAAGACCAGTCGAAGACGGACATGAGGTGGTGGACCCACTCGAGGGTGAGGTGGCCGTCGGAGGAGAAGGAGAGCGGCGTCGGAGGAGGAGAGCGGCGTCGGAGGAGATGGAGGTGAGAGGAAATGAGAGAATGAGTGAGAGAGGAAGCCAGTGGTTTGTGAGAGAGAGAGAGAGGTCGAAAGAAACTAAGTAATAGAACCCTAAGTTTTGGGAAGGAATGAAAATTTTGTTTCCCTCCAACATAACCCGCCCGACACTTAGGTTTTTTTTTCGCGGTTTCAAAAACCAATAATGGGATACCTAACATCAGTCTGACTTAAAACCGATGTAAATTATACAAATGACATCGGTTTTTAAAAATCCGATGTCTAAAAACTTTTTTACATCAGGGGTTTTTCCAACCGATGTTAAAGGTGCGATGTCTAAAATACTTTTTCTAGTAGTGAGGGTTTACATGGAGATTTTGGGAGTTTGCGGCGATTATTTTGTATTGAGTTATATGTTTCCGAAAATGGTTGGTTTCCGAGGTGTGGTACAGAGTAATGAACATTGATTTTGATCAGTTATATTTTGTGATTATTCAGGGGATCGAGATCGTACGTTGGGCGAGGGATCTTCCGCCGAATCTCGTGGACCTTTTATTTACACTGTTGTAGCGAGTTCTTGATTTCAGTATTTATTTCTTGTACGATGTTGAGATTATTTATTGTTTTTGGAGGTATTGTTTTATATTTTATATGGTGATGATATTTACTTAGCATCGATGCATTGGCTACTCGGCTGATTACCGATAGTCCAGATCCAGGGTTGAGAGATTCCCTTGATGTGCCCACTAGGCTTGAGAGATTCGCCTAGTCTATCACCGTCGGGCTTGAGAGATTCGCCTGACACCTCCATTCATTTTATGAACTCGCTTTGTTTTATGATATATATAAATGGTGAAAGGCATATGATTATTTTCGTCCACTCACTCTAACGATTTTATTTGCCTTTTCCCTGGACTTTTCGGTTTTCATGCCCAATTTGCAGTTCGGATTCTGGTGTCTCACGTCACAGTCGGAGGCTTAGTGTTCGAGCTACCTTTCTTTTCCAGTAGGTTTCTTGTTTTGCCTACTGTTGTATATTTTGTATATATATACACTAGAGGTCGCTCTAATTACTCTGTCGTTATACTTTTATATGATTTTCCCCGGATTTTTGTAAAGTACATTTTTGATTATTACTTTACATTATTGTTATGATATTGAGAAATTCGGATGGGATTGGTGCCCACGGTTTGGCTTTTGTGGCATAGGATGAAGTGTGTTTTCAGGTGCAGGTTAATGGCAATTCCACGTCTTAACGAAACTCTGCCGAAATTTTTATGGTTTTTGCAAGTTCGTGTTTTCAGAAGGGGTTTGATTCTGGTTTAGGAAACTAAATCGGGGTTGGGTCCTTTCAATTCATTGACGTAGTTTGGTGTGAACTTAGTATTAATTGGACATTAATTCTTTTACAATTTTATTGTTCAGTCGAGTTATATGTCGATTCGACCTTAAATAACACAACGTTTGAGGAACATATTGTGACTTCCAAAGAGAATTATGGACACAAATTAGAATTAAAATTAAACTGGTAAGAAGTTTGGAAAGCACGTTATTCGAGAATGCGGTATTCTTGACGGCATTTCTCGTTTGGTGAACGAGCTTAGTTCTTCATTATTATTCTTGATGATTAGTTGTTAATTAATAATTATTGTTTCAGGACAACGTGTTAGCATCCAGTGACAGACATATAGAAACATCGATAAACATGCCCTGGATTGATGGAAATCACGGTACAGTAGAGTGAGTGAACACTTTTATTTTTATAGTTGATTAGCTAGTCTATTTATTATTTATTTCCAATTTAGTTTGAGATTTTAGTTTTCAGGAATATTTTGGAGGCTACTTTCAGTATCAGTTTCAGTTTGTTTGCATCAATGCATTGGTTACTCGGTTGATCCCCGAGTGGCTCCAAGGAAGAATCAGGACTTCCCCCTGGCATTCACGTCGTCTTTGTGTCAGGAGTCACCGAATGACTTTAGGTGGCCAGAGGTCAGAGGATCCTAGTTACCGCCTCCACTTAAGCACGATACTCGAGAAGGGTTAGGTGTCCCCCTCGACATATATTTTATATCTTTTTAGTCTTTTTGACTCACTTAGAATTTTATTATAAATGTCAGTGGGAGCACAATGTTGTTTAAGATTGAGTTTGGTATATTTTCGTCCACTCACTCTAACGTTTTAAATCTGTGTTTCCATGCGCCTTTCAATTTAAATTGCTCAATTTACAGAGTTTTTTCTGAGGTCAAGTGCACACGTAGATAGAGGCATATTGGTATCTACCATAGGATCTGAGGTAGATCTTACGAGTTAGTATTCTCATCATTAATGTAGTTAGTTTAGAATGTCTAGCTACTCTGATGTCACAAACAGTTTATAATTATTATTTACTGTTTATAGCTTTCAGTTAGGATGAAAAGAAAATAGTTCCTTCATTTATGGCTTTTGAGTTTAGGATCTCCAGTTCGATTCTTGTGCAATTTGAGTAGACACTTGAATTAGTAGAGTCATTAGGGCCTAATTCTGATTTATGCAAATAAATCGGGGTTGGGTCCTTTCAGTTGGTATCAGAGCATTAGGTTATAGGTACTGTAGACTGTACTTAATTTCTTCTATTGTCGTATTAGATTATGCTCAACACCTCCGGAGTGATGGCCCGACTGCAGCGGATCCCCATCGTATACTCACTTTTGTTGAACATCAACGAATACGTGACGAATGTGACTGAGTACTAACATCATCCCATGAGTCAGTGTGCCCTAGTCGCTATGCCTTGCGTGCGTCGACCTCAATTAGATATATAGAAGTGTTTAGGTATTTCTCCACGTTAAGCAGAACTTGATAAGACGATTAGGAATAATTGAGTTCCAAAAGAATGCAAGTTCATTGAGGAGATATATGCCAACGCTAGGATGAAATGGGGACTGTGGAGTCAAGTGTTTCATCAGTTTCCTCACGTTGTTTGAGTAGTATGGTGAACTCCTTGTATCCACTGCCCATCTCTTGCTTGTGTCCATGCAGTAATGGTACTAGCTAGATACTTCACCACTACGATTGCATACCACGTGTCTTCATTCATGTTTCAGATTTCTTTTTAGACGCGTGCGTAGAGAACTAGTATATATTGTCATCTGCGTTGTTATTTTTTTTAGTCTTGCAATTGCAACCTGAGCATTACTACGCACTTTCTATCGGGTCTATTGAGTGGCACTATGAGAATTCAGTGATACTAGTTAGTCTAATTATCGACCTGTAGCATCGACTCGAATGTTAGTCGAGATATGGGGTTGGTCTCTAGGGAAAAATACAATATTTAATAGTCTTATAATTGTTTTCCCTTAGTTATATATATGGTATCAACAATCCTTTTTCTTGTGCTTGTTTTGTCTTTTCCTTTATTCCAATTTTGTTTGGCTGATGTGAGTTATGTGTATTATTACTGTAGTAGATGAGGTATTTATGGTGATAACTACGGGAAGTAAGGTTTCCTTAGGAATGGACTTAGCGACCGGATTTCCCTCGATGGACATACTTCAGACCTCGGAGTCATTGACCCTCGAGTTGGTGATTTCATCGATTTTAGCGGCTTCAACATGAAGTGTTTTGGGTTGATGTATTTTCTTTTCGATCGGGAAAATATGCAATGCCACAGTTATGGATGATGCGAATAGAGTAGCAATGATATGGTGTAATCATGAAATTGAAGATGAAATTTATTGCAGATCTCAAGTTGATCCTCTGATAATTTTGGGAAACATGTGTTTTATCGAGAGTAAGTTTTATCTAACCCTATCTTTACTCTCTCACTTGATCTAACCTAACTGTCAAACCTCCCGTCATCTTTTCCGGCAAACCTCTATCAGTGTTTCAAATATTGTCCTGATGCTTCCTTCTCTTTATTCGATTTTGTTTGGGTTTGGTGCCTCCGAGTACTAGTATAAGAGATTCAAATAGTTTTCTCTCCATGTAGCTTTATCACTGGGTTCGGTGATGCGATTCGTGTTGTGGTTGACGCTGGAGGTAAGGAGTAACTATATTATGCCTTAGCCAGATTGTTACATGGAAATGTTATTGTAGATTATGTTACTGTCTCGTAACTTCACATTTGCATCGCAATCCGCAATGATTTCAGCCAGACAATATCACTAGAATGCATACTTATTTCATTTCAGATGTTCAATTTCTTTGTTAAATGCTTTTTCATGGAGCGAATATGTAGTGCTCAAGGTAGATAGTTGCCTCAGATTACGTGAAACTTGGTTAAATCACTATTGGTCACATCGACGTGTAGAGAGTTTCTAATCGACGTCAGCAGTGGAGACTCATTCACAAATTGTGGTTCTACTAATTTAGTCTTGTTAATCAAGATTAACCTTAAGTTTCTCTACACCAATCTCTTCATGTGAAGATCGTGTTCATTTTATGTCATGAACACACTTCTCTCTCTAAAGATGTCTTTAGTGAGGTGTAGCCAGGTGAGGAATATAATTCTTTTTGTTATGAATCACGAGGGTTCATGAGGATGAACACTTTGATATTAAGGTTCTGGATCAGAGTTGTGCATTTTATGCTTGTACACCTAGGATACACTAAGTTCAATAATCAGCAAGGAATTGTCTACATTATAAGCACGTGTTGAAATAAGAAAAATATGAGTATGACTTGATTTGATATTTATTGCACAATCTTCGGATTCATGCTAGACTGGATAGAAGAGCATCATGCAGGTAACCAAGTGTTCATCACTCGCAGGAACATATATGAGAATATTACATGAAAAATCAAATTTTCCACCCATTTTAGATTTGTGTTCAATGAAGATGTGGTTTATCAGCTTGATAGGATATAAGTCTTATCATTGATTTCTACCAAAGAGTTGTTATGTTTCTTAGACTTCACAGAATTCTCGTCCTCTAGTTAGTTTAATGAGAGTAGTGGCATCAATTCAGTTATTCAAATCAAGAGTGAGTCTGGGTATGTAAATTAGCGCCTCTTTGTTTACCAGCTCAAGTGGACACATATTTTAAGCAAAGGCGTATATCTATTTCCAATGAATTTTTTGACATTTGATAATACTCCATATATATGCTAAATGTGAGCCTTGTTATGAGCTAGTGATGCACAGCTTTCAGTGCGGGTTGGTTTATAGATTAAAATATTTGAGTCCTAATGATGATTACGATACGCTTCAACACTCAAGTTACACACTAACACTAATAGACGTATAGCTGGACATGATTAGCCTGACTTTAGAGGAAATGAGTTGTTAACTCCATATTAGAGTGTAATTGGAGAGTATAGTTAGACTCGTTGGAGTCCGCTCATATTATCGGGTATACCGGAAGCAAAGGTCAAGTGATCCCTTATGAGCCTCGTCTCATTATGGTTATCGTTACTGTGATTAGTCACTGTGTGTTTTGGGACTTAACTTACTCATCGCAGACATATGCATTGCTTGTCAGGATTACTCAGACCTGAGATGGGATACTGAGTTCATATCTTCATATTTGACAGTGAATTGAGTTCACATGACTTTGTGGAGTCCGCCTATAGTTTTCGGCGTATTTAAGGTAAGTTTTAGTGAATTATTTTGAGTCTCCCTACATTATAGTTAGTAGTTATTGATATTTAAGTTTGTCCTTACAGTGTATCGAATTGGTGATAATTGAAGCATGGAGATTTTTAGTATTGCGATCCTTGTAAATCATAATTTCGGATGGGTATTAATGGTTTTATGTTCAAAGTGTTGTTCATTTTGACTATGAGAAATCTGGATTGGAATAGGTGCCCAAGGTTTATTTGTGGGATTTTTTATTGGAAGTGTTCTCTTCATGTAGATTTTTGGCTTTCCTTTTAGTTTTAGGGGAACTATGCCAAATTTTTAGTAGAATTTTCAAGAATAAGGGAACTGAGTTAGATTAGAAGTTCACTTGCGATGGATGAAATGACAACTTATGTTATAGCTTTAGAATTGTCAGTCTGGGTCTTTAGCTTATTATCTTTGTGGCCACGAGAGTCACTTTATGTGTGAGTGTCCACGGAGGGACACCTCAAGTAGGCGTTCAGTGCAGGATTTTGGTGGTGATCAGGGAGCCACTTCAAAAGTTAGAGCCACACAACCACTCATATATTATTTTATCAGAACCACAACTGAAGGATGGACTGACAACATCATTATTAGCATTTGCCATTAGAGAGGCACAGATATCAGATGTTTTAGTTAACTATCATGTACCAGTCTAATAGTGAGTAGTTGTTTGAGACTCTCGATCAGAAGAACAAGACTTCATAACTAAGCAATACATGGTGAAGGTATTACGGATAACCCTCTCTTAGTAGTGAATATTACTTGAGAGTCCAACGAACTCAAATAGCAGTAGTACCCATTGGTGTTTTACTAGTATGTGCGTAAATTTCGAGGATGAAATTTTCTTAAAGGGAGTAGATTGTAGCATCCTGTCTCGAAAATTCTCCTTTTTATGATTTATTTAAGTTTAATCGAGAAAGGTAGTTAGTTTTGTCACTGTAGGTAAATATTGAGAGCTTTTTAGTTGACTTGTTATCAGATTGTTAAAGTTGTTTGACTTTTGGTGAAAGTCGTAGAAATTTTCAAGACGAGTCCATAGACGCGAAGAATTCCAAAAACGGACCTATGACAAGAAAGTTATGATCAGTGGAAATTTACAGGAAATGTAATAGTCGTAAATGGACGAGTATAAATAGGACTTTCTATTTTGGAAAATTAAATTGAGCAAAGTTGTAGAGTTTATCGAGAAGTGTTCATTAGCCATGTCAAATGTTAGAATCAGAATTAATACGAAGAAGTTACGGTCAGAGAAAGTTTTTAACGATTTATGATATTCGTTAGTCGCGAGTATAAATACGATTTTCCCCAAATAGAAAGTCAAAAATCTTCTATTTTGGACAGGGGCAGATTGACCTGCGTTGACTGGCTCTGGCGATGGAAATCGCCGTCGAGCTCGGCTTCAGTGAGTTTCCGCCGTCCAGCCACCAAACCGGATATTCCGGGTATGAAAATGATCAGCTCGTTCGACCGGAGCAAGCCAGAAGTTCAAGAAGAATAGCCAAAAACACTTAGGTTTCCCATCGATGACTTTCTGGCCAACTTGGACCTTAATTCAGGTATGATTAGGTTGCTCTTGATATATGGATTGTATTGGTATATGCGATTGATTTATTGTAGATTGGATTGAGGTAAATCGACGTGATTTCCGAACGGAAATCACTGCCGGAACGTCGTCGATGGTGGCGGCAGTTAATAGCGACGAAGGGTTAGGGGTTTTGTAGCCCATCCTCGTGGGAGTAAAACCCAATTTGCCTCGAGCTCTGACGTGGGTCAATGGCACCAGAATCAGGATACAAAGTTTTTCAACGATTTTTAAGGCCAAATATTTTCGAGCCTGATTCCTGCCAAACGGGCCGGAATTAGGCATAGCTATTTTGGTAGAAATGGTTACGCTTGACTAGAGTATGGTTTTGGTGTTCGGGTCTCTGGGAAAAGTCATCGGCACCGCCGGGCCCCCGGTGCTGGCGGTAGTTCACGGGGTGCTCCGGCAAAGATTAATTTCGACAAAAGTTTTATGTCGGTTTACTCATAATCGCATATTATTCGCAATGATGAGTTTATTAAATTCATTGGACGTAGTTTGGTGTGACCTTGGAATTAATTGGGTATTAATTAAATATTTTTACAATTTTATTGTTTAGTCTAGTAATACGTCGATTCGACCTTAAGTCACACAACGTTTGAGAAACATATTGTGAATTCCAAAGAGAATTAAGGACACAATTTAGAATTGAAATTAAACTGGTAAGAAGTTTGGAAAGCACATTATTCGAGAATGCGATGTTCTTGACGGTATTGCTCGTTAAGTAAACAAGTTTAGTTATTCAATATTATTCTGGACGATTAGTTTTTAAATAATAATTATTGTTTCAGGGTGACGTATTTTCAGCTAGTAACAGACGGATAGAAACATCGATTGACATGTCCTGGACTGATGGAAATCACGGCACATGTAACAACCCGAACCAAAATCTACGTATAAATCAGCACGAAATTGAATTATCACAGATAAGTCGCGTAATTGGGGTTGTTAACGACTTTTTCACCAGGCAAGAATTTGTGCTGACTTCCTTCATGAGAATTTTAGAGTATTTAATTTCGAAATCGTGGAAATTTTCGGGGAATTTTTCGAATAAGCGAGCAATATTTTATCGAGTTTTAAAGTCGGTAAGGGAAAATATATAAAAGTGTTGATTTAATTACTGATTTAATCGTGACCGTCCGATCTTGATCAGATTGAACCATAGCCATTGATTTGGGCTGTATGTGTATGGGTATATATACGGTAAAAATAAGAGACAATTTAGGAAAGTTTCCATTTTGGGATTACTAGATTTGACCCATTTTGTCACCGAAACTTCTCGCCGGCGGTGTGCCTTTTTCCAACCACCTTTGGCCGTGTTCTTTGGTGGGAAACGTTGGGCTTGAGCTCCTATTTATTTTGGTTGGTGGGTAGCTCACGTTGGTGGTCGGAGGAGGAGGATTCGACTCGATGAAAATGAGAGATTTCCGGCCAGAATCGGCAGCGTTGGTGGCGGCTCAAGATGGCGGCGTTGGAGGTCGACTTTATGGGGGTTTTGTAGCCCTTGGAATGATGAGTTGAACCCATGTGGTCTTGGCCCCTGTCGTGGCCGGTGGTGGCCGATCGGAGGAAATGAATTCCGGCGAGGTTTTTGAACTTCACGATGAGTTTTGGACATTTTTCACGTTGAGTTTTGGACATTTTTTGGTTAGAATTGGGCTTAGTATTGAACTACAATGTTGAGATCTTAAAATTGATGTATGGATTGAAGAATTCTGGATCAGTGGGATTCTGGCGGCGACGACGACGACGACTCCAGGCACCGCCATGCGCGGCGGAGCTCTGGCGAGGTGGAATTTTCAACAAATTTTATGTCATTTCACTCGTTTTCACGTGCCGAACACAATGGTGAGGTTTTTATTTGGATTTGAATTTGTTAAATTTGAGTGAGTATTTAATCAGACAATTATCAATTTAATTCATGACAATATTAAAGGACGCTTTGATTATCTGTTTATTTGCGAGTTGTTTAATATTTGAGATTGGTTTGCGACTCTTAAAAGTGAGGGATTACAGTGAATTGAATTCAAAATTTGGTTGAGTCAGTAATTAAACACAAGTTACATTATTTGAGTATATGAGATTCTCAATGTTATTAGTCACCAGATTATGATCTTGGCTATGCAGTGTGAACCCCGATGATCAGATATTAATTTTAATCGTGATTTCAGGATCATGAGTTAGCGGGCGTATCAGATGAATAATTGTGCCGATCGACAGGGTTTCAGCTTTATGTTTCTCCCGGCAACCTGTGAGTGGACATTTAATTTTCACTGATTGACGTGCAAGTCTTGATTATGCCTTTCATAATTATGCACGTACAAGTATGCATTTACGATTATGCATTTTGTGATTATATGTCGTACGAGTATGTGTTTATGATTATGCATGTGCATGAAAACAAATATGATTATTTTTACACATAGTACAGTCTCAGAAATAGTAATGGCATCGATGCATTGGCATGCTCGACTGATCCCTGAGATGCTCCGGGGGGGACAGATATCCTGACCCGAGGTCTTTCTGACTATTTAATCACATGTTGGTCTGAGATCCCGTGATTTAGACTGTACTATTGCGGATGTGTTCGAGAGGGACCCCGCAGTTTTTGACTTGCATCATGTTTAGTTTCAGACTTGCATTATTTTTATGCACATTATATATGAAAGTCATATTATTTACAGTTTCAGTTAAAAAGTGAAATGTTATCTTCATCCACTCACTCTAACAGTTTTTATGATTTTATATGCCTTTTTCTAGGGCTTTTTGGTTTTCTTTGCCGAGATTGCAGTGTGTATCATGAGTGTGCTGAAAGTCGTCGAGGGCGTCGAGTCCATCAGTATTTGCCTTTAGCAATAGATTCCAGCTCACTGTTAGTATGTCTCTTATGTTATTGAAGTCACCTTGGATACTAGTTCTGTAGTATCATCTTTGTGAGACTCTTGTGAATAGGTTGTCACTCGTATAGTTGTCGAGTTGAGTTTCTTTGTTTATGAATTAGTGTATTTACTGGAATTATGTTTTCCAATTTTGTATAATGTATCAGGTTTAATTACAGTCTTATGTTGAGAAATCCGGATGAACATCGGTGGTCCACGGTATTATTTGTGGGTTTATCTACGGAGTGTCAGTTTTCCTTGCAGGTTTTTGGTTGTCTCTTTTATAAGAGAAGTTATGTCAAAATTTTCACAGAAACTTGTAGATTAGGGTCAGTCGTTAGGGCTTGATTATAGATTACTAGTTAATCTAGGGTCGGGTCCTTTCAGCACAGTACTGTAAGTGGACACTTTTATTTCACAGTTGATTAGCGAGTCTATTTATTATTTATTTCCAGTTCAGTTTGAGATTTCAGTTTTCAGGTATATTTTGGAGGCTACTTTCAGTATCAGTTACAATTTATTTCCATACATGCAATTGTTTTCACAGAAACTTGTAGATTAGGGTTAGTCGTTAGGGCTTGATTCTAGATTACTAGTTAATCTAGGGTCGGGTCCTTTAAGCACAGTACTGTAAGTGGACACTTTTATTTCACAGTTGATTAGCGAGTCTATTTATTATTTATTTCCAGTTCAGTTTGAGATTTCAGTTTTCAGGTATATTTTGGAGGCTACTTTCATTATCAGATACAATTTATTTCCATAGATGCAATTGTTACTCGGCTGATCCCTGAGTGGCTCCAGGGAAGGATCAGCACTTTCCCTATGCATTCACGTCGTCTTTGTGTCAGGCGTCACCGGACGACTTTAGGTGGTCAGAGGTCAGACGACCCTAGTCACCGCCTCCACTTGAGTACGATACTCGAGAAGGGTTAGGTGTCCCCTCGATATATCTTTTATATCTTTTGTCTTTTCGACTCGCTTGGCATTTTATTATATATGTTAGTGGGAGCACAGTTTGGTTTCGGATTCAATTTACTATATTTTTATCCACTCACTCTAACATTTTAAATTTGTGTTTCCCTTGGCCTTTCGTTTTAAATTTCCCAGTTTGCAGAGTTTCTTTTGAGGTCGAGCGCACACGTGGATCTACGTACAGTGATATCTACCGTAGGATGTGAGATAGATCCTACGAGTTAGTATTCTCATCAGTGTAGTTAGTTTAAAATGTCTAACTGCTCTGATGTTGCAAACATTTTATGAGTACTATTTACTATTTATAGCTTTCAGTTAATATAAAAGAAAGTAGTTCCTTCCTTTATGGCTTTTGAGTTTTGGATCTCCAGTTCGATTCTTGTGAAATTTGAATAAATACTTGGATTAGTAGAGTCGTTATAGCCTAGTTCTAGTTTAGGCAACTAAATCGGGTCGGGTCCTTTCTCCGATTAACTCTTGATATGACCACAAACTATACTCGTCGGGGTTTAGGCAACTAATTCGGGGTCATGATAAATTCTATAACTTTCCTCAATATAATTTCTTAAAATAGAGAGTCCTATTATACTCGTCCATTTATGACTATTAGATTTCTGATAAACTTCCATTGATCATAATTTTCTTGTCATAATTCGGTTTTCTGCATTCTTCGCGCCAACGGACTCGTATCGACAATTTCTACGACTTCCACCCAAAAGTCAAACAACTTCGACAATCTAATAAAAAATAAGCTCACAATATTTATCAACGATAACAAAACTAACAACCTTTCTTGAATAACGTTAAATAAATCATAAAAAGAGAATTCTCGGGATGGGATGTCATATTCAATTCCCGTCAACTCTCGACCGCCAAATCTCTTCGGAGCGCCGCGGCCACCAGCGATGACTCCACGAAAAAAACTCTAATCGGTAACAACCTCGGTAGTGCGACTAATTTGCGATAAAACTTAATATGATTCAATAAGTGCGTAATTTCGATTCGGGTTGTCAAACAAAGTTCATTTTAAGCCCGACTCAATATATAACTACGCCTAAGTCTAAAACTGACAGGAACTTGAAATTTACCCTTGAGCACGGAAATCATGTTAGATTCTGATGTCGACAATTCACCGTCCTCCTGCCGAGATGCACTGTGAGAAGGGTGTCATTCAAATGTTGAACGGTGGGCTTAAAAAGCCCTAATGCCTCGCTACCCAACAATTGTCGGAACACCGCCTTCAACAACAACAGTTTCCCAGAAAAACCCCAAAACTTCTCGGGTTTGAATCACCTCTGAGCGATGATGCATGGCGAGTTTAAGGGTGAGGGAAGGTCGATTGAGAGTGTGACGACCCGGAACAGAATCAGTAGTATTAATCAGCTTAAGCCATGAGGTTATGCGTAATCGCAGATTTTCGATAGTTGATTGAATTGCCAGACTTGATCACGACTTAATTATTGGCCGAGAATTTGAGTTGAGTCTCTTCTCGAGAGTTGTTGTATGCGTGATTTCGAGTTCGTGGGCGGTTCCGGATCATTATTTGGGCGACCGAGGAATATAATATGAATATTTGAAATTTCAGAATATCGTCGAGTTTATCCGTTTGTATTCGAGTTTATCTGTTCGTATTCAAGTCTATCCGAATCGTGATTGTGATCCGTTTTGGACCGTTCATCGACCCGAATTGAAATTTGTATGGTTATTGACTTGATTTGCGAGTTTCGCGATTTGTCGTGATTTCGACATAATCAGTTAATATGGCGGCTTCATTAGTGACTAAATTACAGGACGAGAATTTGATTTGGGATCCTTCGTGAAAGTTGTAGAGAATTTAATTTCGAGCTTGTGGGAACTTCTGGATAATTTTTCCGAGTTACTAAGAATAAGTTGTGAATATTTTCGTCCGTCGAATATTGTCGTATTTATCTGATTGGGGTTCGATACGCGTACGGTATAAATACGGGAGAATACTTGCCAAAATTGGAAACTTTCCAAAACAGGAAACTGGGCCTTGACCCGCGTTGACCACGGGTCAAGGTGGGCGACCAGTTTTACCCCCAAAACTGCCGTTCGGTTTTCACAGTTTTTGGACCCTTTTCCGGCCACGATTGGCCGTGGTGTCTTCATGCAAGTTGTTGGGCTTGATCTCCTCTTTCTTTTGATAGGTCAATCGTTCAATTTGGTTGCCGGATGAAGAAGTTATGACGTTTTGAAGTTTGGTGTTTTCCGGTGAAACTTTGGGGTAATCGGAGGTGGCTTTTCCGGCCAAGTTGATGGTGGAGCTTTGAGGGCTTTTGTTAGCCTCGAGCCAAGGAAGATTTTCCAAGTGGTCTTGAGGGTTGCCGTGGCCGGAGGAGAGAGATCCGTCGAATTGAAATTCCGGTAAGGGTTTGGAACTTTGGGTTGAGTTTTGGAGGTTTTCCGATCAAAATTGGCCTTAACTTATAACTGGAAAGTTGTTGGAATCGTCGAGATCTTCAAAACCATGTGTGCCATGTATTTTTCTAGGCAGTTATGGATTTTCCGGTGGCGGGGCAGCGGCGACTTTTCGCCCGACGTGGTTTTCGACGAGTTATATGTCATTTCGCTCGAAATCGCGCCCCGATCGCAGTGGTGAGGTTTGTTTTTCGATTTGAGCATCGGATATTATAGCGAGGTATTGAGGTGTGATTATCGGATTTTTGACAATTCGTCGTAATTGAATTATGTGTTTCCGAGAACGGTTGTTTCTCGTGATTTGATTTGAGGTATCGAGATATGATTTTGAGAAATGGATTTTATGATTATTCAGAGGTCCGTGATCGTTCGTTTGGCGAGGGATTTTCCGCCGGATCACGGGATTAACGCGAACTGCGTTACGCTAGTCTGTAAGTGGACATTTCTTTTCACGGATTGATTGCGAGTCTTTATACACGTTTTACGAACTTGAGCATGCATACGAGATTATGTTTTACATGAGCATGTGTTATACGTTTATGCCTATACCAGTATATATTACGTATATGCATTTATATATTGTTTATTGCATTTGCATCGAACTATTTATGATTTGATTTACACAGAGTACAGTCTTAGTATATGTTGTTGTATCGATACACTCGCATCCCAGCTGATCCCCGAGGGTGCCTACCAGGGGGGAACTGTACCTTGTACCGATGTAGTTCCGGGTGGGTACAGATATCTGTTTCTTATGCCGATGTAGTTCCGGGTGGAAACAGATACCCTGACCTGAGGTCTTTCTGGCTAGAATCACGTGTGGGTCTAGGATCCCGTGATTCGGACTGTACTAGCACGGATGTGTCTACGAGTGACCCCGTGAGATTTTCCATGCATACTCTGTACGCGTGAGGAGTTAGAGTATCCCTCGTGTACCATTTGATTTTTATACATTCGACTCGCATATGTTTTTATAACATATATTATTTTGGCGAAAGACATTTATTTTCGTCCACTCACTCTAACGGTTTTCATGTCTTTCCCCTGGGCTTTTCGGTTTCCGTGCCCACTTTACAGTTCAGATTCTGGTGTCGCACGTCGTAGTCGGAGGCATAGTATTCGAGCGATGTTTCTTTTATGGTAGGTTCTTAGTTTGGCCTACTAATTGTATATCTATACTAGAAGTCGCTCTAAGTATTCTGATGTATATCTTTATACGATTTTCCCCGGATTTCTGTAAAGTATAGTTATATTTACTACTTTACATTATTGTTGATATATTGAGAAATCCAGATGAGATTGGTGCCCACGGTTTGATTTTTGTGGCATAGGATGAAGTGTATTTTCCGGGTGCAGGTAATGGCAATTCCGCGTTAGTAGCGTTACTCTGCCGAAATTTTGATGGTTTTTGTTGGTTCGTGTTTTCAGAAGGGGTTTGATTCCGGTTTAGGAAACTAAATCGGGGTTGGGTCCTTTCAGCTTGGTATCAGAGCATTAGGTTATAGGTTCTGTAGACTTCTGTAGTCGTGTATACTAAGGATATTTGAGAATGTACAGCATGTCTGGAGTGGTGACCCGACCAGCCGGCGGATACTCATCAATACTCCGGGTGTTGTATGCTTTCAAATATTTAAAGTTCCATGATTACGTTCTACTTGTTGCTAACGATGTCTTGTTCATTAGGATGCCTCCTTGACATGCTTTCCCTGTCGGTACGGTTGTGGATCGTATTGAGGATCAATCGACGCGCGATTTGCCAGTGAGTTATGGGTTTGGATGAGCATTCTGGGTTCAGAGATTTGTGTGGCACGGTTTGCCTAGTTGTGCGTGTATGAGCGTCTACATGTTGCCTCAGAACAGAGAAATTGGCAGTTGATATTTTTGCCTGAGTCAGATCATTGCATTTGGTGGGCTGGTATTGTGTGAGTTCCTGTTGTGACTCCATGGTCTACTTTCAGGGTATTGTTTATACGATAATGATTCAATCAGGCTACCCAACAGCGATATGTGGAGTGTTTACCCACCTGAGGTAGAGATGTATCGTTCACATGTTTGTCCCAGTTTACACGTGTTATGTGGCTTCAGAGGAAGCAGTGCACGATGTTCGAGATGAGTTTGAACATGAGCATCAGAGGGATTTTGACTGTTATGCCTCGAGACAACCATGATGAGTTTGATGTGCTGCACTCAGAGGCGAGGACCTCGAGAAGGAAAGGTTATACGCAGTTTCTGATGTGTTGGTTTGAGGACAGTGGACTTAGTCGAGATATTTTGATGAGGTTGAGTTCAGGCACCTCGGAATCAGTGACTTCATCAGGTTGTGGCATTTTTGATTATGTGAGGGTCATCAGATCAAAGTAGAGGATCCGTTTGGTGATGGTGGAGATCAAGGAGTAGCGGACTTGTTCCTGTGGCATGAGTCAGGGTGATCGTTGGTGATCCTTTCTCACAGCAGGTGTCGCTGTGACTTGTGTTTGTGGAGCACTTTCAGTTGCTGTTTCGGTGGCCAGGAGGGTCACGTTGCGAGGGAGCATCCTCAGTCAGCTGTTTTAGCAGTTCGGCATCTCAGAGTTCACGAGGAGGTCATGATGCTGTTTCTGGAGTGACCAATGCAGCCTTTTTGATGAGTTAATCAGCAAGTCGCAATTGATGTGGGCGGCTAGTTGGGCATGTTGGATTTCGTGCCATGACCTTGTATGAGGACATAATTTCATTAGGTTACCGTTGCTTAATATCCATGGCTATTGTACCTGCATCTCCACTTCCGAGGTTTTGGAGAGTGTTGTATCCATCTGGGAGGTTGTGAGATCTTTGTTGGAGGTTATGGGTTAGCCGCGGATCTATTATTGCTGGATATCGTCGATGTTGATGTGATGTTGGGTATGGACTTCTTGGCAACCCTTTGGGCTATGTTCGAGTGTCACGAGAAGGAGGGTGTGTTTCGACGACCAGATTTCCCCGAGATACTATTTCGCGGTGATGGTCAAGCGGATGGTGAAAACGAGTTGTGTTGTTGCTTAGCTTATGTTGTGGATATTTCGGTTGATGTGCCCGACATTGGCGACATTGAGGTGGTTCCCGAGTTTCCAGGTGTGTTCCGGAGGAGTTACCAGGTATTCCTCCAGTTCGGGAGACGGACTATACCATTGAGTTTTTACCGGGCGCTGGACTCATATCACCGGCAATTTGTCGTTCGGTGCCAGCTGAGCTGATGGAGCTACAAGTTCAACTTCAAGAGTTGCTAGAGGAGATTTTGTACGACCCAGTGTATCACTGTGGGGTGATCTTGCATTATTTGTGCGAATGTTGGATGGTTCGATGAGGTGGTGCATTGACTGTCGGATGCTGAATCAGGCTTCAGAGGAGGGCAAGTATCCTCCGCTTCGGATTGACGATTGGTTTGACCAGCTCAAGGGAGCTTCAGTCTTTTCGAAGATTGATTTCAGGTCCAGATACCATCAGTTGAGGATCAGCGAATTAGATGTGGCCAGGATAATTTTCGGATCACGATGCGGGCATCAGGAGTTCTTGGTCACGCCGTTTGGTTCCCTGTAGTTTTTATGGACTTGATGGACCAGGTGTTCAGACAATTCTGGACAAGGTTGCGTTCGTGTTCGTCGGCAACATCCTGGTTTACTCTAGTAGTGCTTTGTACAGGATTTTCTCGGATTGTCACTCCACTTTCCGGATTGACTGAGAAAGGCATCAAGTTCGAGTGGTTCGATGCACGCGAGGAGAGTTACTTACTCCTGAAGGATGGTTAACCGTTGCTTCGGTTTTGACCTTACCTGACGATCGTGGTGAGTTCGTGGGTTATGGCGATGCATCGAGATTTGGATTTGATTATGCTTTGATGCAGCATTGTAGTGTGGTGGTTCATGGATTTAGGCAGTGGAACTTTATGAAGCTACGTATCCTATGTATGATTTGGAAGTAGCTGTCCTTATGTTAGCATCGGAGAGTTGGAGACACTATTGCTACGGCGTGCAGTGCAGTGTAGGATGTACACTGATTAGTTGAGTTTCATCTACTTGCATATTCAGCCAGATTTGAGCTTGAGGCGACGTAGATGGATGGACTCGATTAACGACTATGGCTGTACATTTGAGTTTATTCGAGAGAATCTAGTGTTGTTGCTGATGCATTCAATCGGAAGTCAGGAGCTTCAGTGTTTCTTGTGTGTGTGGCTCGAGTTTCCGTGATAGCCGAGTTATGCACTACGGGAGCTGAGTTCGAGTGTGATGATGTTGAAGCTCATTGTTTTACGTGCGTTAGGCACTAGCGGTGTGGAGATGTATCTGATACTTCGAGTTTACTACTCGTGATGCAACCCGTAGAAGAATGTAGCAGCTTGTGTGAGCAGATGCCACATCTGTCGGCAGGCGATGGCTAGAAGGCAGAGACTTGCCGGAGAGTTACAGCTATTGGAGATTTACGATTAGAAGTTGGAGTTTGTCGCTGTGGTTTTGTGTGCCAGTACGCACTTTGGTTTGTGGTACCAGTTGTCAGGCCATTGTGGACCATTTGATGAACTTAGTCCGTTTCCTTGTACTTTCCGGAAAAGATTTCGATGGCAGGCTGACATAGCTGTGTTTGACGGAGGTTGTCCATTTTCGTGGTGTATCTGTGTCCCAGATCGCTGACCGAGATAATCAGTTACAACTGAGTGTTGGCAAGCGTTGCAGAGAGCATTGAGGACCAGATTACAGTTTAGTACAGTTTCTTATCCTCAGATTGGCGGGCGATCTTTGAGGACTATTCAGGCCTTGGAGGGCATGTTGTGGTCCTATGTATTGCAGTTCCGAGGAATTTGGAACCAACAATTTCAATTGTTCGAGATTGCTTGCAGTACCAGTTTGTAGACCACTATGATTTTGACGTTGCATGGTGTTGTTTTGAGGAACGATGTTGTACTCCATTATTGTGACGACTCGGAACAGAATTAGCAGTGTGATCAGCTTACTTCATGAGTTACTGCGTAATCGCAGATTTCCGACAGATGATTGAATCGCCAGACTTGATAACGACTAAATCATTGGCCGAGAATTGGAGCTGAGTCTCTTCTCGAGAGTCGTTGTATGTGTGATTTCGGGTTCGTGGGCGGTTCCAGATCGTTATTTGGACGATCGAGGAATAAATTATGAATATTTGAAGTTTCGATATAATCGGGTTAAATTAGTGGCTCTCTTAACGACTAAATTTTTGGACGAGAATTTGGTTTCGGATCTTTCACGGAAGATGTAGAGAATTTAATTTCGAGCTCGTGGGAACTTCTGGAGCATTATTCCGAGTTACGAAGATTAAGTTACGAATATTTTCGATTGTTGATCACTTAGTCGGTTAAAGTATGTGTTTGGGTGAACCTTTGACTTTTTATCCGATTTGTCAAAGTGTTTGACTTTGGGTGGTCATTGAAGAACATGTCAAGTCGAGTTTGTTGCCGCGAGAATTATTGGAATCGGAATTACGACGAGAAAGTTACGGGTATTTGAAGTTTGCTGAAAAGTGTGCTTGTTGGTTTCCATTTTGGGAAAGTATATATGTGGGTTGCCTGTTTGGGAAAGTCAACACCTTCATTTATTAGTTTGACCGAGTCAAACTCGGTGGAGGAGAGGGTCGCGACGGTGACCGGCGGTCCACGGCGGTGGCACGCCGTCCGGCCACCCCAGGGCTTGGCCCTTGGCTCGTTCGACTCGCCACGGTCCCCTCATGAAGACTCCGGCCACCGTTCACGGCGTGGGACGCCGGTGAGGGGTGAATTTTCCGGCCAAAATTGGTGGTTTTTAAGGGAATTCGGGTTGTGATTTTCCGGCCGATTCGAGCTACAATTTGTAGTGGGCTTTGAAGCTCTCCTCACCATGAAGCTACCATGTAAGTTTGGTGTCCCAATTCATCTTGTACATGGAGAATTTTGGAATTGAAATCTTGATTGGAATTTGGTTTTACATGAAATTGACATAGTTAGAGTGAGAATTGGCCTTTGATGCAGTTGAGAAAGTTGCTCAGTGGGTGATTTGGAGTGGAATAGTGGTTGCTCCACCATCACCAAACAGATCCACTGTTTGATTTGATGACTCTCAACATAATCGAAAAGGTCACAGCCTGATGAAGTCACTGATCCCGAAGTGTCGGAACTCAACCTCAAAATCTCGACTAAGTCCATTTTCCTCAAACCATCACATCGGAAACCGCGTACACCTTTCCTTCTCAATAGCCTCGCCACTGAGTGCAGCACACTAAGCTCCTCATGGCCATCTCGAGGCATAACAATCAGACTCTCTCTGATGCTCAGGTTCAAACTCATCTCGAACCTTGTGCACTCCTTCCTCTGAAGCCACATAACTCATGCACACAGGGACAAACATGTGAACAATGCATCTCTGTCTGAGGTGGGTAAACACTCCTCATTCGATTATTGGGTAGCCTGATAAAACCATTACCGTATAAACAAAATCCTGAATGTATGCCATGGAGTCGCAACCGAAACTCACACAATAACAGCCCACCAAATACAATGACTTGACTCGGGCAAACATCAACTGCCACATTTCTCAGCTCTGAGGCAACATGTAGACGCTCATACACACACAACCAGGCAAACCGTGCCACACAATTCTCTGAACTCGGAATACTCATCCAAACCCACAGTTCACTGGCAAATCGCACGTCGATTGATCCTCAATAAGATCCACAACCGTATCGACACGGAAAGCATGTCAAGGAGACAACCTAATGAATAAAACATTGTTCACAACAAGTGGAACGTAATCATGGAACTTCAAATATTTGAAAGTATACAACACTCGGAATATTGATGAGTATCCGCCGGCCGGTCGGGTCACCATTCCAGACATGCTGTACATTCTCAAATATCCTTAGTAAACACAACTACAGAAGTCTACAGAACCTATAACCTAATGCTATGATACCAAGCTGAAAGCACCCAACCCCGATTTAGCTCCCTAAACCGGAATCGAACCCCTTCTGAAAACACGAACTAACAAAAACCATTGAAATTTTGGCAGAGTTTCGTTACTAACGTAGAATTACCATTACCTGCACGCGGAAAATACACTTCATCCTATGCCACAAAAATCAAACCGTGGGCACCAATCTCATCCGGATTTCTCAATATATCAATAGTAAAGTAAAATAATAAATATATTTGTGCTTTACTGAAATCCGGAGTAAAATCGTATAAACATATACATCAGAATTCTCAGAGTGACCTCTAATGTATAATCATATAAGTATACCAGAGTAGGTAAAACAATAAACCTACTGGAAGAAACAAGGTAGCTCGAGTACTATGCCTCCGACCACGACGTGCGACACTAGAGTCCGAACTGCAAACTGGGCACGGAAACCGAAAAGCCCAGGGGAAAGACATGAAAACTGTTAGAGTGAGTGGACAAAAATAAATGTCTTTCACCGAATAATATATAAGTTATAAAATCATATGCGAGTCCAGATGCATAAATAAATAAAGAAATGGTACACGAGGGAGACTGTAACTCCTCACACATACAGAGCATGCATAAAAACCTCACAGTCAGAACCACGGGGTCCCTAGCCCACACGTGATTCTAGCCAGAAAGGCCTCAAGTCAGAGGTCTGCCTCCCCCCCGTAAAGGCCTCGGGTCAGGAGTCATAGCCTCCCCCGGTAAACATCCTCGGGGATCAGCCGGGATGCGGTGTATCGATACAACATATATAACGACTGTACTCTGTGTAAACCAAATCATAAATCATTTTCATGCACATGCCTAAAACATAATATATGTATGTATACTCGTATACGCATATCCGTATATGTATAATCGTAAAATACATGCTCGTAAAATCATAATCAAACTGCATGCTCAAGTTCGTAAATCATATATAAAAGACTCGCAATCAATCCGTGAAAAGAAATGTCCACTCAGAGACTAGCGTAACGCAGTTCGCATTAACCCGTGATCCGGCGGAAAGTCCCTCGCCAAAAGAACGACCACGAACCCATGAATAATCACAATGTCCATTACTCAAAGTCATAACTCGACAATTCAAAACAAATCACGAGAAACCACCGTTCTCGGAAACACGTAATTCAATGTCGACGAATAGTCGAAAATCCGATATTTACACCTCAATACCTCGCTATAAGTTTGGATGCTCAATTCGAAAAACGAACCTCCCTACTGCCATCGGGGCGCGATTTCGAGTGAAATGACATGCAACTTGTCGAAAATCCCAAAAAGTCAAAGTTTGACCGTTGACCGCCGCCGGCGGCGGCGCCACCACCAATCTGAACTTTTCCCGGCGGAGCAACCCCTATTCCATGCAAAATCACCCACTGAGCAACTTTGTCAACTGCATCGAAGGCCAATTCTCAATCTAACTAGTCCAATTTCATGTAAAACCGAATTGATACACAAATTTCAAATCCAAAATTCTTCATCCACAAGCAAAATTAGAACTCCATACTTACATGGTTAGAATCATGGTGAGGAGAGCTTCAAAGCCCACTACTTGATTAAGCTCAACACGACCGGAAAATGAATCAACCAAAAACCCCAAAATTTCCTAAACTTTGCCGGAAATTTCTCTCTCCACAAGCGGCCTCGCCGTGAGAGGTGATCGGAATTGAAACCGGGTGGCCGAGACGAAATGATTGGGACCGGAGTTGAGCAAGGAGGTGGCCGGACGGGCTTCGTCGCCGGCGAGCCGTACGGCGTCGCCACCGTCGCACACCACTCGGTCAAACCGAGTTGACTAGTCAAAGAAAGTAAATGAAGATGTTGACTTTCCCTTTATGGCAACTCCACTATTTATAGACCTTCTATTTTAGGAAACTTTCAAACACCCTTTTCGGTAAACTTCAAATGCACGTAACTCACACGTCGTAATTCCGATTTCAATAAATCTCGCGGCAACAAACTCGACTCAACATATTCTGCAATTATCACCCGAAGTCAAACACTTCGACAAATCGGATAAAAAGTCAACTGTTCAACCCAAACACAAGTTTATCCAATTAAATAATCAACAATCGGAAATATTCATAATTTAATCTTCGTAACTCGGAATAATACTCCGGAAGTTCCCACGAGCTCAAAATTAAATTCTCAACAACTTCCGTGAAGAAGCTGAAACCAAATTCTCGTCCGGTAATTAAGTCGCTAACAAATCCGACATATAAAACCGATTATATCAAAACTTCAAATATTCATAACTTATTCATCGGTCGTCCAAATAACGATCCGGAATTGCCCACGAACTCGAAATCACACGTACAACGACTCTCGAGAAGAGATCCAGCTCCAATTCTTGGCCAATGATTTAGTCGTGATCAAGTCCGGCGATCCAAACAACTGTCGGAAACCTACGATAACACGCGAGCTCGTAGATTAAGCTGATTTCTCATACTGATTCTGTTCTGGGTCATCACAAATCATTAATTAATAACTAATCGTCGAAAATCATATCAAATAACTAGGCTCGTAACTCATGAGCAACACCATCAAGAATATCGTATTCTCAACAAATGCTCTTCCCGAGATAATACCAGACTCCAAATTAAATTTCGATTTCCAATTTCTAAATTTTATGTCCTCTATTTAATTCTTATCCAATACCCTTAACCGTTACGTGGCTCGTGGTCGAATCGATAAATTATTCCACTAATTAATAATATCGTAAATACGTTTATTTATTTTCCGATTAACCACTCATCTTGACCAATTACGTCTAATTCAATTCAATAACTTCATCATTGAAATCGATGCGCGATTAGGAGTAAAATGACATAAAATTTACACCGAAAACAACCTCGCCGGAGCTCCGCCGTGATTCGCCACCAACGGCAGCGGCGCGGCGGCACCTCCCCTATTTTCCGGCAACCCAAACACCAACCTTTGCAAAATCAACCCAACAACAACTTTTATAACTACAGCAAAGTCCAAACCCAACTCTAACTAGTCCAATTTCACACAAAAAATGAAATCCCACAAAAATTTCAATTCTTCGATTCCCCACAAGTGGAATTGAATTACCATACCTATATGGTTAGCTTCATGGTGATGAGGGCTTCAAATCCCAGTGCTTCACGCCGGTCGATTTGGCCGGAAAAAGGACGACCTAAAACCCACAAATTTCGTCAACTTTCGATCAACATTCCTTCGAGATGAACGTTTTGACATATTGGATAGTCGGTTTGGTGGCCGTACGGCGTGGCTTCGCCGGAGCCGAGCTCGCCTGCGTTTTCCGCCGTGGAGAGCCGGTCAACGCGGGTTAACCCTGCTTGGCCCAAAATGGAAACTCCTATTTATACCCGTGATTTTGCGACAAAACGTTTTCTGATATTTTCGTAAAGTTTCCGTTGACCAAAACTTCTTCGTTATAACTCTGATTTCAACACTTGACGTGGCTACGGACTCGTATTGACAAACTTTACGACTTTTTGCAAAGAAAACCCTCGGGAAATATAATCGGTAAAATTCCAATAAATACCATCGATAATTACCGACGATAAAAATTAATTATCATCATCGATTAACAATAAAGAAATCATGAACCAAGAATTTTTGGAGCGGGTTATTACACTTAGCTACAAAACCCCCTTCGATTCAATGTAAGCTTGACCGAAGCTCCTTGAGTCATTTGGACTACAAGAAGGCTTCGCTCCATGCTCAACCCCAATGAAAACCAAACCTTAAGCCCATCTTCTCAAATGCAACCTAAGTCATGTTTACATGCTTATCTTCCTTAGGTGAGTAACTAGTTCATTTAGGTTCATTTTTAGCTTCCTTAAACATATCTCAGCTTAGTCATGGCTAAGACATGAATATGAAAACATTGAATCACGCCCAAATATGCAAACATACCACAATCACATCACAAGCTATCAAACTCATTCACAACATGTAGTACACTAAACCAAATTCAATTTCATAACTCAAAACATAGTTGTATGTACATCAAATTGGCTAAGGCTAAGCCTAGCCTTCCAAAAGGCAACTACTCACTAAGCATAATGAAATACAAGACTAGATACATGCTCAAAACAAGAAGAGGAATGAAATAATTAAGAGTCCCCTTAGCCAAAGCTCCACTAAATGACTCCAAGGCTTCTTGCTCCACTTCTTCACTCCAAATTAGCACCAAGTGTTCAAGAGGTGGTAAGGGTAGTCCTTGGGATTCCAAGGAGCCAAGAGGAAGAGGAATTACTTCCCATTCCTTTGAACTCTGAAGACCAAACCAAACCCTAGAGGCAAAGATGAGAGGAGGAACACCTAAATAGGCCAAAGTGATGGTGTGGTGGTGGAGAGGTTCTGCTCTACCCAAGAAAGGGAAGAGCTAGGTCTCTAATGATGGTAGTTATAGAGGTGTTTTGGCCTAGAAAGGGAGGAAAAGAGATAGAAGAGAGTGCTAGAGGGTTGGGATAAGGATAAAAGGTCTAGAGAGAGTGTAAAACTATAAAAAAAAAATATGAAAATGAGGTGAGTTCTGTGAGTGGGGAGAGGGGAGCTCGAATTTGGCTAAGTTGGGAGGCTCTATTTCGACCCTAGGATGATAATAAAAGAGGAGATGGAAGATTTAAGTGTTAGCTTTGAATTAGGGAGAACATGATCCACTATTTTAGGCTATGGTAGGCTAAGCTCCAAATTAGTGACATCATGTGGTCCAACTTTTTCTCTGTCTCTCCAAATCAGATTGGTAAGCATAAATAGGCTGAATGGGCCTCTATTGGGCTAGACTCCATATGATTGGGCTGGCCAACGTGGGCCGACTGGCTGTGGCAAATTCCTGCGGGTTCTAAGAAACTTCCGGCGACTTCCAATGAAGCTATTTTGTCATTTTCTCAAAGTTGCTCCAAATTCTCTCGCAACCTCGGAAATGTATACGTCTTCTCCAGTAAGTATCTAATTCTTTATATTTAATGTATTTTTGAGCAAACTCCACATTTCCTAGCAAGAACAGGAAACGTCATAAGAACAATGCTTTATTCATAGAAAACATGCTATAAACATAAAGTTAGGAGCGTAATAGGCACATAAATATGGTCCCAACAACGTTCAAGTCAATTATTCAATACTATCGTAAAATCATTCAATTAATATCTAATTAATCACACATCTTAATCAACTATGTCCAAATCAATTTAATAGCCTCTTCATACACTAGGCCCGTAATTATGAGCAAAATGGTATGAAATTTACATAGAAAATCCTCTGCCAGATGCGCCGCCGTAAACCACTAGGGTCAAAAATTAGACAAAATTGAGACAATAACTAGCCTTCGACATGTCGAGATGAAGTTTTGGTGCAATTTTTGTAAACGGAGGACAAAGTTTCGACAGGTCGCATGAAAACCAAGCAAACTTTTCGATGGGTCAAAAAAGTGCCAAAATCGATGTTGGGTGTTATCTTTGACTAGTCGAGAGAGAATCTAGATGGGTCAAAAATTCCCTATGATCAAACCATCCTTTCTTTTTGTCTCGTTTTTATGGTATTTTGGTGTCATGGTGCCATATGATATTGTATATTTCGGGCCATTCAAGCAATATGTATGAAAATAACTATTCTTAACACTTTCATATACCAAAAGGAAGAAATTTTATTACTTTGCCGACATCAAACTTACATCAAAAATTGTCTTATTCCAAAACCATGACTAAAAACAAAGTCAAAATAAATCTAAACTTGATTACATAGTAGAAATATGAGTCTAATACATAGACTACTCAAATTCCGTAGTCTCCAGATTTGCTTTTGTGTCATCTGATACAATAAGATTGGCTTACATATTTTGTAGGCATTCTAATCATCCTTTGGTGTACGACATTGTGAAAGGACCCAACCCCGATTTAGCTCCCTAAACCGGAGTCAAACCCCTTCAAAAACACGAACCAACAAAAACCGTAGAAATTTTGGCAGAGTTTCGCTACTAACGTGGAATTACCATTACCTGCACACGGAAAATACACTTCATCCTATGCCAAAAAAAGCAAACCGTGGGCACCAATCCCATCCGGATTTCTCAATATCTCAACAGTAAAGTAAAGCAAATAATATATCTATACTTTACTGAAATCCAGTGTAAAATCGTACAACGTAAACAACAGATTTCTCAGGGCGACCTCTAATGTATAAACATATAAGTATACCGCAGTAGGTAGAACAATAAACCTACTGGAAGAAATAAGGTAGCTCGAGCACTATGCCTCCGACCACGACGTGCGACACCAGAGCCTGAACTGCAAACTGGGCACGGAAACCGAAAAGCCCAGGGGAAAAACAATAAACACGTTAGAGTGAGTGGACGAAAATAAATGTCTTTCACCAGTTAATATATATGTATAGAATAACATATGCGAGTCCAGGTAAATAAAATAACAAGTACACGAGGTAAAACTCATACTCCTCCAGTGTACTGAGCATGCAAGTAAAATCCCACGGGGTCACTCATGGACACCTCCGTGCTAGTACAGTCTGAACCACGGAGTCCCTGACTTCCACGTGATTCTAAGCCAGAAATGTCCTCTGTTCTGGGGATACGCCCCTCACCGGTCTGGTTGGGGAAACGCCCCTCCAGGCGGCCCTTCGTCGGGGATCAGCCGACGAGGCAAGTGTATCGATACAACAATGTAACTGAGACTGTACTCTGTGAAAACCAAATCATAAACAGTTCGATGCAAATGCATGAAACAGCATATAAGTGTATGTATAGTCGTATACGTATATCCGTATAAATATAACCGTATAATCGTAAAACACATTCTCATAATAAACATAATCTCGTATGAAATCTCATGCTCGTAAAACCATAATCATGCTGCATGCTCAAGTTCGTAAAACGTATATAAAAGACTCGCAATCAATCCGTAAAAATAAATTGTCCACTCACAGACTAGTGTAACGCGATACGCGTTAACCCGTGATCCGGCGGAAAGTCCATCGCCAAACGAACGATACGAACCCCTGAATATTCACAATAACCATTTCTCAAAATCATAAATCGACAATTCAAATCAGATCACGAGAAACCACCGTTCTCGGAAACACATAATTCGAATACGACAAACTGTCGGAAATCCGGAAATCACACCTCAATACCTCGCTGTATTTTCGGATGCTCAAATCGAGAAACGAACCTCCCCACTGCAATTGGGGTGCGATTTCGAGTCAAATGACATGCGACTTGTCGAAAATCCAAAATGTCAAACCGTTGACCGTTGACCGCCGCCGTTGACCGCCATCCACGGCGGCGCCGCCACTGACAGGAGAATTTCACGGCGGAGCAACCCCTATTCCATGCAAAATCACCCACTGAGCAACTTTGTCAACTACAACAAAGGCCAATTCTCACTCTAACCATGTCAATTTCATGAAAAACCGAATGTTCACACAAATTTCAAATCCAAAATTCTCCTTCCGCAAATCGAATTAAAGCTTCATACTTATATGGTTAGAATCCTTGAGAGGAGAGCTTCAAAACCCAGTCCTTGGTTTAGCTCGAATCGGCCGGAATAGTGTAGTCCGATTTCCCCCAAAAACTCACAAACTTTGCCGGAAAAATTCTCTCTCCACCGTGAGTTTGCCCGTGAAGGAAGGCCGGAAACCGAACGGGAAGCTCACGGCGAAGAGGAAGAGACCAGCCCCACACCTTGGGGTGCCCAGACGGCGAGCCACCGCCATGGCCGCCGCTCCTCCGTCGCGTCCCACTCTCTCTCCCCGTGTTGACTAGTCAACACACCAGTCAACCCATAAATGCTTCAGTTGACTTTCCAATTATAGCAAGATCACTATTTATAGTTTCCCAAAAAGGAAACCCCCATAAATACATTTCGCGACAACTTTAAACTCCTGTAACTTCCACGTCGTAATTCTGATTCCGATAATTCTCGCGGCCACAAACTCATCACGACATGATCTTCAATAATCACCCAAAGTCAAACACATCGACCAATCAGGTAAAAAGTCAACCATTCAAACCAACACATATTTAATCGACTAAACAATCAACAATCGGAAATATTCGCAACTAAATATTCGTAACTCAAAATCATGCTCTGGAAGTTCCCACGAGCTCGAAATTAAATTTTGAACAACTTCCGTGAAGAAGCCAAAACCAAATTCCCGACCGGTAATTTAGTCGTTAAGAAGGCTGCCTTTAAAACCCGAACTTCAAATATTCACAATTAATTCCTCAGTCGTCCAAATAACGATCCGGAACCGCCCACGAACTCGAAATCACATGTACAACGACTCTCGAGAAGAGACCCAGCTCAAATTCTCGGCCAATGATTTAGTCGTTAACAAACCAGGCGATTTAAACATCAGTCGGAAATCTGCGATTACGCAGTAACTCACATATATAGGTGATCATACTGCTGATTCTGGTCCGGGTCGTCACAAATCCACCCCCCTTAAAAAATTTCGACCTCGAAATTTCCAAGTCTGCCGACTAAAGGTAGGAGCACTGCCTCTGCATACTGCTCAACTCTACAACGGCAACATCAACTGAACAACTCTGACAACAGACTCCACGATTGGAGATAACTTCGTGCTGAAATCCCTATACTCTCAAATCTTGAATCTGAACTGGCTCCACACACAATAGCCAAGTGTTCCTGCATAAGGAACAGATAGGGTACACAACCCGCAATAAATCTGAAACATAGTTCCGCCACACGGAACATAACACACATAAAAGCCAACACTATAGGCGATGCCGAACTATACGGCATAACACAAACTCGCCTATGACCACATACGGATCAAAACAACATGGCAAATCACAACTTAGTCTACACACATCAACACAACTCACACACTCATATCAACACAGCTCAAACATCGGACTCGGGCAATTAATCACCATTTCCGCTAATCTGAAATTCTGTGGTAACACATTTCACAAAATCAGAATCAAATGCCAACTCAAACTCAACCCAACTCACTCTAACACAATGGAGTACAGCATCGTCCTCAAAACGACATCATGCAACATCAAAATCATAACAGTCAACCAACTGATACTGTAAGCAATCTCAAACAAGTGAACCTGCTAGTCCCGAATCCTCCGGAACTGCAATACCGAAGTTCACAATATGCCCTTCAAGGCCTGAATAATCCTCGAAGATCGCTCGCCAATCTGAGGATAAGAACTGGTACTAACTCGTAATCTGGTCCACAATGCTCGCTACAAAGCTCGTCAACACATAGTTGTAGCTGATTGTCTCGATCAGCGAACTGGAACACAGGTACACCGCGGGAATGAACAACCTCCGTCAAACACAGCTATGCCAGCCTGCCACTGAAATCTGTTCCGAAAAGTACAAGGAAATGTACTGAGTTCATCAAATGGTCCACAAGGCCTAACAACTGGTACCACAAACCAAAGTGTACACATACACACACAATCACAGCAGCAACCGCCACGTCTAACCGGAAATCTCAAGTGACCGATACCGTTCGGCAAGTCTCCGCCTCCTAGCCATCGCCAATCGACAAATGTGGCATCTGCACACACAAACTGCTACATTGCTCTTCATGTTGCGTCACGAGTAGTAAACTCGAAGTATCAGACACGTCTCCGTACCACTAGCGCCAAACGCGCACAAAACCACGAGCCTCAACATCATCACACTCGAACTCAGCTCTCGTAGCCCATAACTCGGCTAACACGGAAACTCGAGCCACACTCACATGAAACACTGAAGCTCCCGTCTTCCGATTGAATGCATCAGCAACAACATCCCAGACGGATGGTCAAAGTACAATCGCTAGCCTTTTCCGAACAAGCTCAAAGGTGCAACCATAGTCGTGAGCCGACCCCATCCATCTACATTGCCTCAAGCCCAAATCTGGCCGAAAATGCAAGTGGATGAAACTCAAGTGATCGGTGTACATCCTACACCGCGCTGCACGCCATAACAATAGTATCTCCAACTCTCTGATGCTAACATAAGGACAGCTACACCTAAATCATACATAGGATGCGTAGCCTCATAAAGTTCCACTGCCTGAAATCATGAGCCACCGCTCTGCTACACAGCATCAATACACAACCAAATCCAAACCTCGATGCATCGCCATAACCCACGAACTCATCACGATCGTCAGGTAAGGACAAAACCGAAGCAACGGTCAACCGTCCTGCAGGAGTAAGTAACTCTCCTAGCGTGCATCAAACCACTCGAACTTGACGCCTTCTTCGTCAATCCAGAAAGTGAAGTGGCAATCCGGGAAAATCCTGCACAAGCCGTCGGTAAAAGCCTGCCAAACTTAAGAGACCTCCAATCTCTGGTAAAATGGTAGAGCAATTCCCCAAATCAACACGGCCTCTAACTGGTCAGGATCTACGTCAACTCCCTCGGATAACATCACGTGGCTCAAAATCTTCATGCTAAACAGCCAAAACTCACACTGGCTGAACTTCGCAAATAGTTGATCATCTCGCGAAGTTTGCAAAACCACTTGCAACCGCTTCAGGTACTGGCTCACACTCCTGGAGTACATCAGGATATTGCCAACGAACATGACCGCAAACTCATCCAGAAACCGTCTAAACACCTGGTCCATCAAGTCCACAAGATCAACGGGGCATTGGTCAACCAAACAGCGTGACCAAAAACTCGTAATGCCTGCACCATGATCTGAAAACTAACATAGCCACAACTGACTCATCAAACCTCAACTAATGGTATCCGGACCCGAAATCAATCTTCGAAAAGACTGAAGCTCTCACAGGCTGATCAAACTAATCGTCAATCCGAAGCGGAGGACACTCACTCTCCTTTGAAGCAAATCAAGCTTCGGTAGTCAATGCACCACCACGTCGAATCATCCAATATCCGTATAAACAATGGAAGAGCACATCACGCAAATACGCGGGGTCTTCTGAAATCTCCGGAAACCTCCTCCAACAACTCCTGGAGTCGAAACTATAGCTCCATCAGCTTCACTGGCTCCGAACGACAAGACGTGGGTAAAATGAGTCCAGCGCCTGGTACAAACTCGAAGGTGTAGTCAGTCTCTCGAACTGGAGGAACACCTGGTAACTCCTCTGAAACACACCTGGAAACTCGGGAATCACCTCAATGTCACCAATGTCGGGCACAGCAACTGTAGTATCTGCAACATGAGCTAAACAAACCATAATCCGTCTCCACCATCCGCTCGACCATCACCACGAAACAGTATCTCGGGGAAATCTGGTCGTCGAAACACAACCTCCTTCTCGAGGCACTCGAACACAGCCAAACGCGTCATCCGTAAGTTCATACTCATAATCACATCAAAACCACGATGTCCAGCTAAAACAGATCCGCGGCTAACACATAATCTCCAACAAGGATCTCGCGACCTCCGAATGGATGCAACATTCTCCAAAACCTCGGAAGTGGAGATGCAAGTATAATAACCATGGATATCAAGCAATAGTAACCTCGAAGAAAAGTATATCCTCAAACAAGGTCATGGCACGAACTCCAACATGCCCAACTAGCCGCCCACGTCAACTATGACTTGCTGATAACTCATCAAAAGGGTACATTGGTCAATTTCAGGAACAGCATCATGACCTCCTCGGGAACTCTGAGCTATCGAACCGCAAACACAACTGGCTGAGGGCGTTCCCTCTTAATGTGACCCTTCTGGCCACCACAATGGCAACTGGAAGTACTCCTCGAACACAAATCACCGCAACACCTCCTGCGTGAAAGGATTACCAACGATCACCCAAACTCATGCCACAGGAGCAAGTCTGCTACACTGTGATCTCCGCCATTGCTAAACGGATCCTCTGCTTGATCTGATGACCCTCAACATAATCGAAAAGGCCACAGCCTAACGAAATCACTGATCCCGAAGTGCTTGAACTCAACCTCATCACATATCTCGACAAAGTCCACTTCCTCAAACCATCACATCGGAAACCACGTACATCTTTCCTTCTCGATAGCCTCGCCACTGAGTGCAGCACACTAAGCCCTCACGGATAACTCGAGGCATAACAATCGGACTCTCTCTGATGCTTAGGTTCAAACACATCCCGAACCTCGTGCATAGCTCCCTCTAAGCCACATAACACGTGCAAACAGGGACAAACATATGAACAATGCATCTCAGCCTCAGGTGGGTAAACACTCCTCAGTCGAATGCTGGGTAGCCTGGTTAAACCATTACTGTATAAACAACACTCTGAATGTAGGCCATGGAGTTGCAACCGGAACTCACACAATATCAGCCTACCAAATACAATGATCTGACTCAGGCACACATCACTGCCACAATTCTCAGCTCTGAGGCAACATGCAGACACTCATACACACACAACCAGGCAAACCGTGCCACACAATTCACTGAACTCGGAATACTCATCCAAATCCACAGTCTCTGGCAAATCGCGCGTCGATTGATCATCAATAGGATCCACAACCGAAACGACACGGAAAGCACGTCAGGAGGCATCCTAATGAATACAATATCGTTCACAACAAGTGGAACGTAATCATGGAACTTCAAATATTTGAAAGTATACAACACCCGGAATATTGATGAGTATTCGCCGGCCGGTCGGGTCACCATTCCAGACATGTTGTACATTCTCAAATATCCTTAGTAAACACGACTACAGAAGTCTACAGAACCTATAAGCTAATGCTCTGATATCAAGCTGAAAGGACCCAACCCCGATTTAGCTCCCTAAACCGGAGTCAAACCCCTTCGAAAACACGAACCAACAAAAACCGTAGAAATTTTGGCAGAGTTTCGCTACTAACGTGGAATTACCATTACCTGCACGAGGAAAATACACTTCATTCTATGCCACAAAAAGCAAACCGTGGGCACCAATCCCATCCGGATTTCTCAATATCTCAACAGTAAAGTAAAGCAAATAATATATATATACTTTACTGAAATCCAGTGTAAAATCGTACAACGTAAACAACAGATTTCTCAGGGCGACCTCTAATGTATAAACATATAAGTATACCACAGTAGGTAGAACAATAAACCTACTGGAAGAAATAAGGTAGCTCGAGCACTATGCCTCCGACCACGACGTGCGACACCAGAGCCTGAACTACAAACTGGGCACGGAAACCGAAAAGCCTAGGGGAAAGACAATAAACACGTTAGAGTGAGTGGACGAAAATAAATGTCTTTCACCAGTTAATATATATGTATAGAATAACATATGCGAGTCCAGGTAAATAAAATAACAAGTACACGAGGTAAAACTCATACTCCTCCAGTGTACTGAGCATGCAAGTAAAATCCCACGGGGTCACTCATGGACACCTCCGTGCTAGTACAGTCTGAACCACGGAGTCCCTGACTTCCACTTGATTCTAAGCCAGAAATGGCCTCGGTTCCGGGGATACGCCCCTCACCGGTCTGGTGGGGAAACGCCCCTCCAGGCGGCCCTCCGTCGGGGATCAGCCGACGAGGCAAGTGTATCGATACAACAACGTAACTGAGACTGTACTCTGTGAAAACCAAATCATAAACAGTTCGATGCAAATGCATGAAACAGCATATAAGTGTATGTATAGTCGTATACGTATATCCATATAAATATAACCGTATAATCGTAAAACACATGCTCATAATAAACATAATCTCGTATGAAATCTCATGCTCGTAAAACCATAATCATGTTGCATGCTCAAGTTCGTAAAACGTATATAAAAGACTCGCAATCAATCCGTAAAAATAAATTGTACACTCACAGACTAGCGTAACGCGATACGTGTTAACCCGTGATCCGGCGAAAAGTCCATCGCCAAACGAACGATACGAACCCCTGAATATTCACAATAACCATTTCTCAAAATCATAACTCGACAATTCAAATCAGATCACGAGAAACCACCATTCTCGGAAACACATAATTCGAATACGACAAACTGTCGGAAATCCGAAAATCACACCTGAATACCTCGCTGTATTTTCGGATGCTCAAATCGAGAAACGAACCTCCCCACTACGATTGGGGCGCGATTTCGAGTCAAATGACATGCGACTTGTCAAAAATCCAAAATGTCACTTATAGGAAGATCACTATTTATAGTTTCCCAAAAAGGAAACCCCCATAAATACATTTCGCGACAACTTTAAACTCCCGTAACTTCCACGTCGTAATTCCGATTCCGATAATTCTCGCGGCCACAAACTTGTCTCGACATGATCTTCAATAATCACCCAAAGTCAAACACATCAACCAATCAGGTAAAAAGTCAACCATTCAAACCAACACATATTTAATCGACTAAACAATCAACAATCGGAAATATTCGCAACTATATCTTCGTAACTCAAAATCATGCTCCGGAAGTTCCCACGAGCTTGAAATTAAATTTTGAACAACTTCCGTGAAGAAGCCGAAACCAAATTCCCGACTGGTAATTTAGTCGTTAAGAAGGCTGCCTTTAAAACCCGAACATCAAATATTCATAATTAATTCCTCGGTCGTCCAAATAACGATCCGGAACCGCCCACGAACTCGAAATCACACGTACAACGACTCTCGAGAAGAGACCCAGCTCAAATTCTCGGCCAATGATTTAGTCGTTAACAAACCAGGCGATTCAAACATCAGTCGGAAATCTGCGATTACACAGTAACTCACATATATAGGTGATCATACTGCTGATTCTGGTCCGGGTCGTCACACATTGTTTGTGTATATGCTTGGTAGAACCACACCTATAGCAAGGTGACAAGCGAGAAGTAGAAGTAGAATTTGAAGAATTTCCACCATTCTTATGACCAGAATTGGATTCATTTTTATTGGAGTTGTTTTAGCTATTATCTTAGCGAATCCACTTTGTCCTCCTCTACCACGACCTTTGCTACGTCTTCCTCTACCACCACGAGTACTGTAAGGCTCAGAACGACCGTTCTTCTTTTGGTGACTAAAATTTGATACTTGAAAGGACCCAATCCCGATTCAGCTTCCTAAATCGAAATCAAATCCCTTCGAAAACACGAACCAACAAAAACTTTTCGAAATTTGGGCAGAGTTTCGTTACTAGCGTGGAATTACCATTACCTTCACGCGGAAAATACACTTCATCCTATGCCACAAAAAGCAAACCATGGGCACCAATCCCATCCGGATTTCTCAATATATCAACAGTAAAGTAAAGTAATAAATATATATGCACTTTACTGAAATCCAGTGTAAAATCGTATAACGTATTCAATAGGGAGCTCAGAGCGACATCTAATACATAATCGTATACGCATACCACAGTAGGTAGAACAATAAACCTACTGGATGAAACAAAGTAGCTCGAGCACTATGCCTCCGACCACGACGTGCGACACCAGAGCCTGAACTGCAAACTGGGCACGGAAACCGAAAAGCCCAGGGGAAAGACAACAAACACGTTAGAGTGAGTGGATGAAAATAAATGTCTTTCACCAGATAATATATATGTTATAAAAACATATGTGAGTCCAGGTAAATAAAAATATTATAGTACACGAGATAAAACTCATACTCCTCCAGTGTATTGAGCATGCAAGTAAAATCCCATGGGGTCACTCATGGACTCCTTCGTTCTAGTACAGTCTGAACCACGGAGTCCTTGACTACCATGTGATTCTAAGCCAGAAATGGCCTCGGTTCCGGGGAATACGCCCCTCACCGGTCTGGTTGGGGAAACGCCCCTCCAGGCGGCCCTCCGTCGGGGATCAGCCGACGAGGCAAGGTGTATCGATACAACAACGTAACTGAGACTGTACTCTGTGAAAACCAAATCATAAACAATTCGATGCAAATGCATGAAATAGCATATAAGTGTATGCATATTCGTATACGTATATCCGTATAAGTATAATCGTAATAATCGTAAAACACCTGCTTATAATAAACATAATCTCGTATGAAATCTCATGCTCGTAAAACCATAATCATGCTGCATGCTCAACTTCATAAAACGTATATAAAGGACTCGCAATAATTCCGTGAAAATAAACTGTCCACTCACAGACTGGCGTAACGCGTATCGCGTTAACCCGTGATCCGGCGGAAAGTCCATCGCCAAAACAACGATCACGAACCCCTGAATATTCACAATGTCCAATATTCAAAATCATAATCCGACAATACAAATCAAACCACGAGAAACCACCGTTCTCGGAAACACGAAATCCAAAGTCGACGAATCGTCGAAAATCCGTATATGTATACCACAATACCTCGCTTTACGTTCGGACGCTCAACTCGAAAAACGAACCTCCCCACTGCGATCGGAGCGCGATTTCGAGTCAAATGACATGCGACTTGTCGAAAGTCAAAAAGTCAACCCTGACCGTTGACCGCCGCCCACGGCGGCGCCGCTGCCGGCCGAAGCATTTCACGGCAGAGCAAACCTTGTTCCACTCAAAATCACCCACTGAGCAACTTCCATAACTGCATCGAAGTCCAATTCTCACTCTAACACATCCAATTTCAATGAAACCCGAATTGTACACAATTTTTCCAATCCAAAATTCTCCATGTATACATCAAATTGAAACACGAAACTTACAGGGAAGCATCATGGTGATGAGGGCTACAAAGCCCACCCCAAAGTTCAGCTCGAATCGGCCCGAGTCGGAAACCACCATTAACCTCCAAAACCTTCAAACTTTGGCCGGAATTTCTCCCTCCTCCGGCGTCCCACGCCGTGAGAGGAGACCGGGAAGGTGAAGAGGGGATCACAACGAGTTGAACAAGACCAAGAGGAGGCTCGGAGGTGGCCGGAATAGCCTGCCGTCGTGGAGCACCGTGGCTCACCGTTGAGCACCTCCCACAGCTCGGTCAAACATTAAATTTCAGGTTTTGACTTTCCCAAAGGGGAAAGTCCACAATTTATACTCTCCCAAAAAGGAAACCCCAAAATTACATTTTTCGACAAACTTTGAATATTCGTAACTCTCGCGTCGTAACTCCGATTCCGATAATTCTCGCGACCACAAACTTGACTCGACATGATCTTCAATAATCACCCAGAGTCAAACATATCGGCCAAACGGATAAAAAGTCAACCCTTAGAACCTACACACATTTAAATCGACTAAATAATCAACAATCGGCAAAATTCACAACTAATTCCTCGTAACTCCAAATCATGCTTCGGAAGTTCCCACGAAATCGAAATTAAATTCTGAACAACTTCCGTGAAGAAGCCGAGACCAAATTCCCTTCCGATAATTTAGTCGCGAGCAAACCTGCTATATAAATCCGTTTCCGTCGAAACTTCAAATATTCATAACTAATTCCTCGGTCGTCCAAATAACGATCCGGAACCGTCCACGAACTCGAAATCACATATACTACGACTCTCGAGAAGAGACTCAGCTCCAATTCTCGGCCAATAATTTAGTCGTTAACATCTCTGGCGATTCCAATAACTGTCGGACAGCTGCGACTACGCAGTAACTCATCAATCAAGCTGATCATTCTGCTGATTCTGGTCCGGGTCGTCACAAATCCACCCTCCTTAGAAAAAATTTCGACCTCGAAATTTCCAAGTCTGCTGGCTAAAAGTAGGAGTACTGCCTCTGCATACTGCTCAACTGCCCAGTAGCTACATCAACTGAACAACTCTGGCAACTGACTCCACAATAGGAGATAGCTCCGTGCTGAAATCTCTGTACCCTCAATTTACATATCTGGACTGGCTCCACACAATAGCCAAGTGTTCCCGCCTAAGGAACAGGTAGGGTACACAACATGTAGCAACCCTGAAACACAATTCCGACACACGGAACACAATACACATCTCACACACAAAAGCCAACACTATAGGCGATGCCGAACCATACGGCATAACACAAACTCGCCTATGACCACATATGGATCAAAACATCAAGGCAAATCACAACTCAGTTCACACATCAACATAACTCAGACACTCATATCAGCATAGTTCAAACATCGAACTCGAGCAATAACCAACCCATTTCCGCTAATCTGACAGTCTGTGGTAACACATTCCACAAAATCGGAAACAAACATCAACTCAAACTCAAACCAAACTCACTCCAACACAATGAAGTACAACATCGTTCCTCAAACGACGTTAAACAATATCAAAATCACAGTGGACAACAACCTGGTACTGCAAGCAACCTCGAACAGCTGAAACTGCTGGTCCCGAATCCTCCGGAACTGCAACACCGAGGTCCACAACATGCCCTCCAAGGTCTGAATAGTCCTCAAAGATCACCATCCAATCTGAGGATAAGAACCGGTACTAACTCGTAATCTAGTCCCCAATGCTCACTGCAAAGCTTGTTGACACTTGTCATAGCCGATTACCTCGACCAGCAAATTGGGACACAGGTACACCACGTAGACGGACAACCTCCGTCAATCACAGCTATACCAGCCAACCACTGGAATCATCACCGAAAGTACAAGAAACTGTACTGAGTTCGTCAAATGATCCACAAAGGCCCGACAACTGGTATCACAACCAAAGTGTACACATACACACACAATCACAGCAGCAACCGTCACGTCTAACCGGAAATCTCAAATGGCTAACACATCTCGGCAAGTCTCTGCCTCCTAGCCATCGCCAGTCGACGAATGTGGCATCTGCACACACACAAGCTGCTACATTGCTCCTCATATTGCGTCTCGAGTAGTAAACTCGGAGTATCTGACACATCTCCGCATCACTAGCGCCAAATGCGCGCAAAACCACGAGCCTCAACACCATCATACTCGAACTCAGCTCTCGTAGCCCATAACTCGACTAACACGGAAACTCGAGCCACACCCACACATGAAACACTGAAACTCCTAACTCTCGACTGAATGCATCAACAACAGCATCATCCCAAACGGATGGTCAAAGTACAACCTCTAACCTTCTCGAACAAACTCTAATGTGCAGCCATAGTCGTCAGTCGACTCCATCCATCGACACTGCCTCAATCCCAAATCTGGCCGAAAATGCAAGTGGATGAAACTCAATGGTCGGTGTACATCCTACACCACGCTGCACGCTGTAGCTGTAGAATCTCGAACTCTCTGATGCTAACAAAAGGACAGCTACACCCAAATCATACACAGGATATGTAGGTACATAAGGTTTCCACTGTCCGTAACCATGAGCCACCGCTCTGCTATACAGCATCAAAACATAACCAAACCTATACCTCGATGCATCGCCATAACCCACGAACTCATCACGATCGTCAGGTAAGGTCAAAACCGAAACAACGGTCAACAATCATGCAGGAGTAAGTAACTCTCCTCGCGTGCATCGAACCACAATTCGGAAAATGAAGTGGCAATCCGGGAAAATCCTGCACAAGCCGTCGGTAATAGCCTGCCAAACCCAAGAGACCCCCGACCTCTGGCACAGTAATAGGGCAAACTCCAAATCAACACGGCTTCGAACTGGTCAGGATCTACGCCAACTCCCTCGGCTAGCATCACACAGCTCAAAATCGTTACGCTAATCAGCCAAAACTCACACTGGCTGAACTTCACAAACAGCTAATCGTCTCGCGAAGTCCACAAAACTGTTCACAATTGCTTCAGGTATTGGTCCACACTCTCGGAGTACATCAGGATACTGCCAACGAACATGACCACAACTCGTCCAGAAACCGTCTGAACACATGGTCCATCAAGTCCACATGATCTACGGGGGCATTGGTCAACCAAACAACGTGACCAAAAACTCGTAATGCTTGCACCATGATCTGAAAACTAACATAACCACATCTGACTCATCAAACCTCAACTGATGGTATCCGGTACCAAAATCAACCTCCGACAGGACTGAAATTCTCGCGAGCTGAACGAACCACTCGCCAGTCCAAAACGAAGGATACTCACTCTCCTCTGAAGCAAATCAAGCTTCTGGTAGTCAATGTACCACCACATCGAACCATCCATCATCCGTACACATGATGCAAGAATACACCACGCAAATACACGGGGTCGCATGAAATCTCCTGAAATCTCCTCCAGCAACTCCTGGAGTCGAAACTGTAGCTCCATCAACTCCGTTGGCTCCGAACGACAAGATGTCGGTAAAATGAGTCCAGCATCCGGTACAAGCTCAATAATGTAGTCGATCTCCCGAACTAGAGGAACACCTGGTAACTCCTCCAAAACACACCTGGAAACTCGAGAACCACCTCAATGTCACCAATGTCAGGTACAGCAACCATAGTATCCACAACATGTGCTAAGCGAGCAACACAATCCATCTCCATCATCCGCTCGACCATCACCGCAAAACAGTATCTCGGAGAAATCTGGTCGTCGAAACACAACCTCCTCATCGAGGCACTCGAACACAACCAAATGCATCGTCAGACTCACAAACATACCGAAACCGCAATATCCAGCTATAACAGATCCGCGGCTAAGTCATAACCTCCAACAAGGATCTCACAACCTCCAGATGGATACAACACTCTCCAAAACCTCGGAAGTGGAGATGCAGGTACAATAGCCATGGATATCAAACAACAGTAACCTCGGAGGAGAATCTGTCCTCAAACAAGGTCATGGCACGAACTCCAACATGCCCAACTAGCCGCCCTCGTCAATGGCAACATAGCTGATTAACTCGTCAAAAGGGTACATTGATCAGACTGCAGGAACAACATGAGGATCTCCTCATAAACTCTGGGCTACCGTACCGCTACAACAGCTGGCTGAGGGCACTCCCTCGTAACGTGACCCTCCTGGCCACCGAAACAGCAACTGAAAGTGTACTACGAATACAAGTCACCACAACACCTGCTGCGTGAAAGGATCACCAACGATCACCCGAACTCATGCCTTAGGAGCAATTCCGCTACACTGTGATCTCCGCCATCGCCAAACGGATTCTCTGCTTGATCTGATGACCCTCAACAATATCGAAAAGGTCACAGCCTGATGAAATCTCTGATCCCAAGGTGTCGGAACTCAACCTCATCAAAATCTCGACTAAGTCCACTTTTCTCAAACCATCACATCGAATACCACATACGTCTTTCCTTCTTAATAGCCTCGCCATTGAGTGCAACATACTAAGCTCCTCACGGATAACTCGAGGCACATTAAACAGTCTCTCTCTGATGCTCAGGTTCAAACTCATCTCGAACCTCATGCACTGCTTCCTCTGAAGCCACATAACACGTGCAAACAGGAACAAACATGTGGACAATGCATCTCTGCCTCAGGTGGATAAACACACCACATTCGAATGCTGGGTAACCTGATAAACCATTACCGTATAAACAACACCCTGAATGTAGGCCATGGAGTCGCAACCGGAACTCACACAATATCATCCCACCAAACACAACAAACTGACTCAGGCACACATCACTGCCACAAATCTCAGCTCTGAGGCAACATACAGATACTCATATACACCTCCCCAGGCAGACCGTGCCACACAAATCTTGGAACTCCGAATATTCATCTGAATCCACTATTCTCTGGCAATTCACGCGTCGAATGATCCTCAACAGGATCCACAACCGAAATGACACGGAAAGCACGTCAGGAGGCATCCTAATGAATACAATATCGTTCACAACAAGTGGAACGTAATCATGGAACTTCAAATATTTGAAAGCATACAACACCCGAAATTTGATGATTATCCGCCGGCCGGTCGGGTCACCGTTCCAGACATGCTGTACATTCTCAAATACCCTTAGTAAACAGGACTACAGATGTCTACAGAACCTATAACCTAATGCTCTGATACCAAACTGAAAGGACCTAATCCCGATTCAGCTTCCTAAATCGGAATCAAATCCCTTCGAAAACACGAACCAACAAAAACTTTTCGAAATTTGGGCAGAGTTTCGTTACTAGCGTGGAATTACCATTACCTTCACGCGGAAAATACACTTCATCCTATGCCACAAAAAGCAAACCGTGGGTACCAATCCCATCCGGATTTCTCAATATATCAACAGTAAAGTAAAGTAATAAATATATATGCACTTTACTGAAATCCAGTGTAAAATCGTATAACGTATTCAATAGGGAGCTCAGAGCGACATCTAATACATAATCGTATACGCATACCACAGTAGGTAGAACAATAAACCTAGTGGATGAAACAAAGTAGCTCGAGCACTATGCCTCCGACCACGACGTGCGACACTAGAGCCTGAACTGCAAACTGGGCACGGAAACCGAAAAGCCCAGGGGAAAGACAACAAACATGTTAGAGTGAGTAGACAAAAATAAATGTCTTTCACCAGATAATATATATTTTATAAAAACATATGTGAGTCCAGGTAAATAAAAATATTATAGTACACGAGATAAAACTCATACTCCTCCAGTGTACTGAGCATGCAAGTAAAATCCCACGGGGTCACTCATGGACTCCTCCGTGCTAGTACAGTCTGAACCACGGAGTCCTTGACTACCACGTGATCCTAAGCCAGAAATGGCCTCGGTTCCGGGGAATACGCCCCTCACCGGTCTGGTTGGGGAAACGCCCCTCCAGGCGGCCCTCCGTCGGGGATCAGCCGACGAGGCAAGGTGTATCGATACAACAACGTAACTGAGACTGTACTCTGTGAAAACCAAATCATAAACAATTCGATCCAAATGCATGAAATAGCATATAAGTGTATGCATATTCGTATACGTATATCCGTATAAGTATAATCGTAATAATCGTAAAACACCTGCTTATAATAAACATAATCTCGTATGAAATCTCATGCTTGTAAAACCATAATCATGCTGCATGTTCAACTTCATAAAACGTATATAAAGGACTCGCAATAAGTCCGTGAAAATAAACTGTCCACTCACAGACTGGCGTAACGCGTATCGCGTTAACCCGTGATCCGGCGGAAAGTCCATCGCCAAAACAACGATCACGAACCCCTGAATATTCACAATGTCCAATATTCAAAATCATAATCCGACAATACAAATCAAACCACGAGAAACCACCGTTCTCGGAAACACGAAATCCAAAGTCGACGAATCGTCGAAAATCCGTATATGTATACCACAATACCTCGCTTTACGTTCGGACGCTCAACTCGAAAAACGAACCTCCCCATTGCGATCGGAGCGCGATTTCGAGTCAAATGACATGCGACTTGTCGAAAGTCAAAAAGTCAACCCTGACCGTTGATCGCCGCCGTTGACCGCCGCCCATGGCGGCGCCGCTGCCGGCCGAAGCATTTCACGGCGGAGCAAACCTTGTTCCACTCAAAATCACCCACTGAGCAACTTCCATAACTGCACCGAAGTCTAATTCTCACTCTAACACATCCAATTTCAATGAAACCCGAATTGTACACAATTTTTCCAATCCAAAATTCTCCATGTATACATCAAATTGAAACACGAAACTTACAGGGAAGCATCATGGTGATGAGGGCTACAAAGCCCACCCCAAAGTTCAGCTCGAATCGGCCCGAGTCGGAAACCACCATTAACCTCCAAAACCTTCAAACTTTGGCCGGAATTTCTCCCTCCTCCGGCGTCCCACGCCGTGAGAGGAGACCGGGAAGGTGAAGAGGGGATCACAACGAGTTGAACAAGACCAAGAGGAGGCTCGGAGGTGGCCGGAATAGCCTACCGTCGTAGAGCACCGTGGCTCTCCGTCGAGCACCTCCCACAGCTCGGTCAAACATTAAATTTCAGGTTTTGACTTTCCCAAAGGGGAAAGTCCACTATTTATACTCTCCCAAAAAGGAAACCCCAAAATTACATTTTTCGACAAACTTTGAATATCCGTAACTCTCGCGTCGTAACTCCGATTCCGATAATTCTCGCGACCACAAACTTGACTCGACATGATCTTCAATAATCACCCAGAGTCAAACATATTGGCCAAACGGATAAAAAGTCAACCCTTCGAACCTACACACATTTAAATCGACTAAATAATCAACAATCGGCAAAATTCGCAACTAATTCCTCGTAACTCCAAATCATGCTCCGGAAGTTCCCACGAACTCGAAATTAAATTCTGAACAACTTCCGTGAAGAAGCCAAGACCAAATTCCCGTCCGATAATTTAGTCGCGAGCAAACCTGCTATATAAATCCGTTTCCGTCGAAACTTCAAATATTCATAACTAATTCCTCGGTCGTCCAAATAACGATCCGGAACCGTCCACGAACTCGAAATCACATATACTACGACTCTCGAGAAGAGACTCAGCTCCAATTCTCGGCCAATAATTTAGTCGTTAACATCTCTGGCGATTCCAATAACTGTCGGACAGCTGCGACTACGCAGTAACTCATCAATCAAGCTGATCATTCTGCTGATTCTGGTCCGGGTCGTCACATACTCAAGAGGGATATTATATTTTTTGGAAAGCTCTACAAGTCTACTTTCTAACAAAATAGAAATCGTTGCAATCAGAGCTATGTACAGAAAGTTATGGTGAAAGTGCAACAACACGACGACATGATAGCTTCCATGAAATCATGAAGTGACATGTTGTATATGGCAATTCATAAAGGGTAATCCAACACTCAATGAGATGTGCACACGAATGAATGACCATCTTCATAAGCACGAATAGTAGAGGCTTCAGGATCATGACACCAACATCTCCAACAAACATCGGAAAGTTGAACATCAAACAGAAACATAACATATGGTTTAGGGGTAGAAATATTGTTTAACCAGTGACCAAAATCGTGTTTAACCATGCACAAAGTAATCCTCAAGACTCAAAAGAATGGCCAAAACCTGTAGTCTAGGGACAATCCGAAAAGAGAAGGAGAATTGCTAAAAACTCATCAAAGCATTAAACATGAGGACATTAATCGATATAGCAATCAAGCGAAGGCCCAAAGTAAAGTGTAAAGCGGTAGGTGATGTAAAACAGACAACTTGCTAGAGAAACCCTCAAGCATTCTTACCAAGCTTGGGGTTGTTAAGAGATTTATACCCTCAACATTTTGACTATGAATTAGTCCAAGGCTAAGTGTATTTCCCTTACCCGCAAGTATATGGGGTCAAGTAATATGATTTGTATAGAAGTCGAGTGTCGAACCCATAAGAATTGTCTAATCTGATTCCATAGTTTTTTTTGGGTTAAATCCTTTCAATGAGTGATACACAAACAATTGATGCAACAAAGAAACATGAAAGATGGAAATTTATCTTACAACATCAAGTCCTTTGGAGACTCAACATCGCAAGGGATGATTAGACTAATATGAGTGATTAAACGAAAGGTTGATTGATTGTTTACTACTAATGCAAGTTGGCAAATATAGATGATCACAAATTCAAGATAGAAGAATGGTTGGCTAGGGATGCCCCCCATTAACCATTTGATGCTCAAACAATGTCTAATTTTAGATCATGACTTGTTTAGTCCGATTTACATGCTCAAATGTCTTTTGGATCATAAGAACGAATCCTTTCATTGTCCAAATCAAGCCTTTTTGGTCCATGCTTGGTTATGGACCGAAACTCCTAGGTATTTTGGGATTCTAGAAGGTTTTGGTCCATTCATAAAGCGCAAAGTAAACCAAGATGAGGAGCTAGACTTTTGGTGCTAGACTCCTAATGTGTTTCACGCATAATGAGTTTGGTTGCAAACGCATGTGACAATTATGGATGGCTTCCATTTCCATACCTCTATTAGATTTCTTGGAAATGGGTTCTAATGAATCCTCCCAATTTGCACTTATTGGGTTACAAGTCGAAATAATCAACAATAGTTACAAAGCCTCTCGGTTCATTGTAAGCTTAACCAAAAACTCTTACATCATTTAGACCTCAAGAGTGTTCTTATTCATGCTCAAGCATAAGGAAACCACACCCTAAGCTTAACCTTTTTAGTCTAAGCCTAAATCATGTTGTATGTTCATCTATTTCCTAAGTGAATGGCTAGTTCCCTTAAGAGTCATTTCCTAGTTTCTTTAGGCAAAACCTAACTTAGTAAAAGCTAAGACATGCATAGGTAAAACTAATCAAAACATGCCATAATTACATCACACACACAAAAAAACTCATCCAATAGCATAGAACACTCAAAACATACATAAACACAAATCAAACATCATTATTTACATCAAATAGCTAGGGTTTGACCCCTACCCTCCCATAGAGGTACTACTCACTATACATGCTTAAAAACAAGTTTGAATACATCAATAGAGTGAGTAAGGTGAAGAAATAACCCAAGACTCTCCCCAAAGCAAGCCAAGCTTCTTCAAGTCCTCTCTTGTGTTTTTAGCTTCACCTTCTTTGCTTCCAATGAACCTAATTAGCTTGTAGAGGAGCTAAGGGAGACCTCTAGGACCCTAATAGGACAACGAGAAGAGGGATTACTTCTCACCTCTTTAAGCTCTAGAAACCTCACCAAACCCTAAGAGAAAAATAAGAGGAGGAAAGACTTGATTGCACAAAAAGAGGTGTACAATCAAGTGAGGATGAGGAGGAGGATAGAGAGAGGAACCTCAAGGAAAGCAAGGTAGCTCCACCTTAAGGGGCTGATTTGGTGATGGTAGAGAGAGTGTTTAAGGTGGAGGACAAAGCTAAGGTTAAGGGAGAGAATGAAGGCTATCTCTAGATGCAAAAACTATGAAAAAGATATCAAATGAAGTGTGTTCTGTTAATGGTTCATGGGGAGCTCGACCAAGATGGAATAAGAGGGGAAAATGAGGTGTTTTGTGAGCCCTTAAATGTGCTGAAGAGTGGCCCTAAAGTTTGATGTAAAGGTTACAAAGTAATATCCCCTTTTTAGGCTTTTAGGTTAAAGTCCAAACTCTGCCTAATACTTCCAAATTTCAAATGTGTGACTCCTCTTGCAAATCAGCTAGGGTTTGTGTCCTACGTGGTTTAGGCTTCCCTTAGGCCTAGCTAAAAAGTGTTTGAGCCTCACTTGGTGGTCCGCCTAGCCATGGACAAATCTAGCGATTTTCCGGCAGCTTTCGATAACTTCCGGCGACTACTTTTTGTCATTTTTTCCAAAGTTGCTCCAAATTCTCTCGTGACTTCAAAAATGTGCTCCGCTTCTCTAAAAAGTGATTAATTATCATCTTTAAAAATATTTTCGTGCCAACTCCCAATTCTCCAGCATAAAAAAGAAACGTTATAAAAATGATGTTTTATTCATAAAAGATAAGTAATAAGCATGAAGTTAGAGACATAATTAGCACATAATTATGAATCTAATAGGGACCCTTTAGTAAAACCTCAGGGTTTCTATCAAAGTATATAGAAACCTATAAAGGAGTTTTAGAATACTGTTATGGGATTTGTTGAAGTACTAGTATCCCAGAGATCAAGGTAGGCTTTTCGCAGAAAGTTGGGGGTGAAATTCAGAACTCAGAAAGTTGGGAGTAAACGTCCTAAAACTGGAGAATGCTTGAGGAGGACTAGAAAAAAAGCGTAAAGGGAAAGTGTTGAGTTTATACCACTACACCATAAAGGGCTTCAGACAATGGGCGATATAGGTCTGGGCTATTGTCTATTGAACTGAGGAGAGAAATTATATCAGACAATGGTACATAAACATTTTGTAGAATTTGTAGAATTTTCCCATTTTTCTTATGAATCGTTAGGATTTAATCTTGGTTTACTAGTTAAATCGGGGTTGGGTTCTTTTAGTTGGTATGAGAGTATTATGTTATATGTTCTCTAGACTTTTGCAGTTGTGTTGAAAGGACCCGACCCCGATTTAGTTTCCTAAACCAGAATCAGACCCCTTCTGAAAACCATGAACTTTCAAAAAAAACATAAAAATTTCGGCAGAGTTTCACTATATCGCGTAGTTACCATTAACCTGCAACGTAAAAATACACTTCATCTTATACCACAAAAGCCAAACCGTGGAAACCAATCCCATCCGGATTTCTCAAAAATATAACATAACGTAAAGCAATAAACAAAACTGTAGCTTTACAGAAATCCGGTAAAAATTCATGTGAGAATAAAAACATAATAGTATTCAAAGCGACCTCTAGTATTTACATATATACACAAAAGTAGGCCAAACTGGAAACCTACTGAGAAGGAAAAATAGCTCAAATACTAAGCCACCAACCTCGAAGTGCGACACCTGAATCCAAACTGCAAACTGGGCATTGAAAACAAAGAGCCCAGAGAAAGACATATAAACTGTTAGAGTGAGTGGACGAAAATAAATGTCTTTTGCCGAATACATATATATGTTTATAAAACATATGCGAGTTTAAATGCATAAAAATCATATGGTACATGAGTGAGACTCTAACTCCTCACGCGTATAGAGCATGCATCAGAAATCCCGCGGGGTCACTAGTGGACACATCCGCGATAGTACAACCTAAATCACGGGATCCCTGATCCTCACGTGATTCCACCCAGAAAGGGCCTCGGGTCAGGGTATCTGCTCCCCTCGGCAAAGACATCGGGTCAGGGTAACAGTCCTCCCAGATAAACATCATCGGTGATCAGCCAGGATGCTAAGTGTATCGATACAACTACTACTGAGATTGTACTCTGTGTAAACCAAATCATAAAGGTTTCCATGCAAATGCATAAAGCATAATGTAAAAGACTCTGAACCACACCTCGGAAACCAATCATTTCCGGAAACATATATATCGAATATCAACGAAATCGTCGAAAATCTCATAAATACTCTACTTATCTCTCGACACAAAATCCACTACCCAAATCAACTCAATAACCTCAAGACAACGATCGGGGCGCAATTACGAGAATTACGATATAAAACTTCCCAAAATTCCAAGAAGTCAACTCGCCGGAGCTCCGCTGTTGATCGCCACCGCCACCGCCACCGCCGGTGAGATTTTTCGGCGACCAAGACCCCCAAAGCTTCCTCTCATCAAGCCCAGTCCAGCTCTCTACTACACCAACACCCAAATTGGCCGGCAACCACCTCAAAAACCCACGGCCTGAAATCGTCGAAAAATTTCTCTGGCCAATTCCGGCGCCGTCGCTCCACCAAAGCCCCCCAAACCTTAGGGGTTCCCTTCCTTAGCTCAAACCCAAACCATTCCAACCCAAAAATCCACCGGAAAACCCCCCTCCGATAACCACGATTCTATTCACCTGAAAGGACCCAACCCCGATTTAGCTCCCTAAACCGGAATCAAACCCTTTCGAAAATACGAACCAACAAAAATCAACAAAATTTCGGCAGAGTTTCGTTACTAACGTGGAATTACCATTACCTGCACGCGGAAAATACACTTCATCCTATGCCACAAAAATCAAACCGTGGGCACCAATCCCATCCGGATTTCTCAATATATCAACAATAAAGTAAAGTAGTAAATATATCTGTACTTTACTGAAATTCGGAGTAAAATCGTATAATATATACAACAGAATACTCAGGGCGACCTCTAATGTATAATCATATAAATATACCACAGTAGGTAGAACAATAAACCTACTGGAAGAAACAAGGTAGCTCGAGCACTATGCCTCTGACCACGACGTGCGACACCAGAGTCCGAACTGCAAACTAGGCACGGAAACCGAAAAGCCCAGGGGAAAGACATGAAAACTGTTAGAGTGAGTGGACGAAAATAAATGTCTTTCACCGAATAATATATAAGTTATAAAAACATATGCGAGTCGAAAGTATAAATAATCAAATGGTACACGAGGGAGACTCTAACTCCTCACGCGTCCGAGTACACGACGGAGACTCTAACTCCTCACGCATACAGAGCATGCATAAAATCCCACGGGGTCGCTTGTGGACACATCTGTGCTAGTACAGTCCGAATCACGGGATCCCAGACCCACACGTGACTCTAGCCAGAAAGGCCTCAGGTCAAAGGTCTGCCTCCCCCCGGTAAAGGCCTCGGATCAGGAGTCACAGCCTCCCCTGGTAAATAGGCACCCTCGGGGATCAGCCGGGATGGGAGTGTATCGATACAACAACATATATAAACTGTACTCTGTGTAAACCAAATCATAAATCCTTTCCATGCACATGCATAAAACATAATATATATATATATGTATACTCGTATACGCATATCCGTATATGTATAATCGTAAAACATATGCTCATGTAAATCGAAATCTCATATGCATGCTCAAGTTCGTCAAACGTATATAAAGACTCGCAAACAATCCGTGAAAAGAAATTGTCCACAAACAGACTAGCGTAACGCAGTTCGCGTTAACCCGTGATCCGGCGGAAAGTCCCTCGCCAAAAGAACGATCACTAACCCCTGAATAATCACAAAATCCATTTCTCAAAATCATAATTCGACAATTCAAATCAAATCACGAGAAACCACCGTTCTCGGAAACACGTAATTCAATGTCGACGAATCGTCGAAAATCTAATATTTACACCTCAATACCTTGCTGTACTTTCGGATTCTCAAATCGAGACACGAACCTCCCCACTGCGATCGGGGCGCGATTTCGAGTGAAATGACATGCAACTTGTCGAAAACCCCAAAAAGTCAAAGTTGACCGTTGACCGCCACCGTTGACCGCTGCCGCCGCCGCCGCCACCACCAACTTGAAATTTTCCCGGCGGAGCAACCCTTATTCTACTCAAAATCACCCACTAAGCAACTTTGTCAACTGCAACGAAGGCCAATTCTCACCCTAACTAGGTCAATTCCATGTAAAACCGAATGCTCACACAAATTTCAATTCCAAAATTCTCCACACATAAGAAAAATTAGATCACCAAACTTACATGGTAGAATCAAGGTGATGAGAGCTACAAAACCCAGTCCTTTTTGCAGCTCGAATCGGCCGACCGGTCAACAAATTAATTGCTAGTTTGACTTTCCCATAGGGGAAACCCCCCAATAAATACTCATTTAATACTTTCCCAATTTGGAAACTTCCAAAATACATTTTGCGACAAACTTTAAACTCCCGTAACTTCCGCGTCGTAATTCCGATTTTGATAATTCTCGTGGCAACAAACTCGACTCGACATATTCTTCAATTATTACCCGAAGTCAAACACATCGACCAATCGGATAAAAAGTCAACTGTTCAAACCAACACATATTTAAACCGACTAAATAATCAACAATCGGAAATATTCTCAACATAATCCTCGTACCTCGGAATAATCCTCCGGAAGTTCCCACAAGCTCGAAATTAAATTCTCAACAATTTCAGTGAAGAAGCCGAAACCAAATTCTCCTCCGGTAATTTAGTCGCTAAAAGCATCACCATTAAAATCCGATGACGTCGAAACTTCAAATATTCATCATTTATTCCTCGGTCGTCCAAATAACGATCCGGAACCGCCCACGAACTCGAAATCTTGCATACTACGACTCTCGAGAAGAGACTCAGCTCCAATTCTCGGCCAATGATTTAGTCGTTAACAAATCTAGCGATTCAAACACTGTCGTAACTCTGCGACTACGCAGTAACCTCAAGAACCAAGCTGATCACATTGCTGATTCTGTTCTGGGTCGTCACATCACCTTCCCTTCCAAAATTCTCCAACTAAAACAATACCAAACAACACAATATACACATCAATCGAAAGCCCAATGGAAGAGCTTCAAATCCATACCTCAAACTCCGGCAACCGTGCCGTTTTCCGGTGACAACCTCGACGGCGAGTCACGGACTCAGTGGGTCAACACGGGTTGACTCGGTCAACTCGGTCCAAAGCTGGTCAACTCAGTCAATCAGCCCAATTTTCAACTTTTGCGACAACTTTACGACTATTTCGCTATTTATACGTCGTGAACCGACCCTATCCGCGATTCGGATAACTCAAACTCAAACAGATAAACACGACCAACTCGACGATAATTTCAAATATTCATTTTATATTTCTCAATTATCCGAAAAATCCTCAACCTCCTACGAACTTGAAATCAAATCTTCTACATTTTTCGCGAATGAACCCAAACCAATTCGTGTTCGATAATTAAGTCGTGAACAAGGTTATACGTGAAACTCACGAATTAAGCCGATTAACTACCATTTCCAGTTCGGGTTGTCACAAATCTACCCTCTTTACAAAGATTTCGACCTCGAAATTTACATACCTGCTAACTGAAACGATGAGGATACTCCTCCCGCATGTGCTGCTCGGTCTCCCAAGTGGTTTCCTCCACTGAATGATTATGCCATAAGACCTTCAAAAACATATAAACTCTATGCCTCAACTCCTGTACACGTCGATCAAGAATCTGCATTGGCTCCTCTACATAAGTCAAATCTTCCCGAATAGAAAGCTGAGATGGTGTTAAAACATGCGATGGATCCAAAATGTACTTCCGCAACATAGATACATGGAAGACATCATGCACTCTAGCCATCTCTGAAGGTAACTCCAACCTGTATGCCATAACACCAACTCTCTCTATGATCTCATAAGGACCAATATACCGTGGCCGAAGTTTACCACGCTTCTCGAAACGAACTACTCCCCTCCAAGGAGACAATTTTAGAAAGACCCAATCGCCAACCTTGAACTCAAGACTCTTCCTTCTCACATCTGCATAGCTCTTCTGTCGATCTTGAGCAGTCTTCAGTCTGTCTCTGATGATCTAAATATCCTCAGTGGTGCTCTTCACCAAATCAGGACCAATGAGCCAACACTCACCCACCTCATTCCAACACAATGGAGTAAGACACTGTTTCCCGTACAAAGCCTCATAAGGTGCCATATCGATGCTGGCCTGATAATTGTTATTGTATGCAAACTCGATCAAATGAAGCTGCTGGTCCCAATTCCCTCTAAACTGTAATACACAGGACCACAACATGTCCTCGAGGGTTTGAATGGTCCTCTCAGACTGCCCATCAGTCTGAGGATGGAAAGTTGTACTGAAATGTAGTCTGGTCCCCAAAGCTCGCTGCAATGCCTGCCAAAACTCTGAGGTGAACTGACTATCTTGGTCAGAAACGATGGATACAGGCACACCATGCAAACGAACAATCTCAGCCAAATATAGCTTCGCTAACCTGCCCACTGAAATCTTCCCTGGAAATGCAAGGAAATGAGCTGATTTCGTCAAACGGTCCACAATAACCCAAATACAAGTGTTACCAGCAGAAGTACGCGGTAACTGATCGAGTTTGCATACAATAACAATTATCAGGCCAGCATCGATATGGCACCTTATGAGTATGAGGATGGAAAGTTGTACTGAAATGTAGTCTGGTCCCCAAAGCTCGCTGCAATGCCTGCCAAAACTCTGAGGTGAACTGACTATCTTGGTCAGAAACGATGGATACAGGCACACCATGCAAACGAACAATCTCAGCCAAATATAGCTTCGCTAACCTGCCCACTGAAATCTTCCCTGGAAATGCAAGGAAATGAGCTGATTTCGTCAAACGGTCCACAATAACCCAAATACAAGTGTTACCAGCAGAAGTACGCGGTAACTGATATACGAAATCCATAGTGATATACTCCCACTTCCAAACTGGAATCTCTAAAGGCTGTAGCTATCCAGCCGGTTTCTATCTCTCTGCCTTCACTTGCTAAAAAATGAGGCATCTGCTCACATACGCTACAATTTCCCTCTTCATATTCCACCACCAATTGTAGGCTCTAAGTGTGCGAAACATCTTCGTACCGCCTGGATGCATAGCATAAGCAGAACAATGGGCTTCATCTAAGATCTCCTTCTTCAAGCCCTCGTCTCTGGGTACACAAAGTCTGCCTCTGAACAGCAATGTACCATCACTACTCAACTGAAACTCTGTTGGCACACCATTCCGAATCATGGTCTTCTTGTCCAACAGATAGGGATCCGTATCCTGATCTTCACGGACTTGATCAACCAATACTGGTCGAACTTGAAAACTAGCCAACAAGGCTCCATCATCATCCCACTCTAACTCAGCTCTCGTAGCCCGTAACTCTGCTAACATGGAAACTCTGGTCACACACACATGAAACAATGAAGCTCCAGATTTCCGACTGAGTGCATCAGCAACGACATTAGCCTTCCCTAGATGATACTCAAAGGTGCAATCATAATCATTGATCAACTCCATCCATCTGCGTTGTCTCATGTTCAGATCTGGCTGTGTGCGCAAATAAGTGAGACTCTTGTGATCTGTATATATCTTGCACGGAGCTCCATACAAGTAGTGTCTCTAACTCTTTAAGGCTAATACAATGGCAGCCAACTCCAAATCATGTGTAGGATAATTGACTTCAAGTGGTTTCAACTGCCTGGAACCATAAGCCACCACTCTGCCATGCTGCATCAAAACACAACCAATACCCAATTTCAATGTATCGCTGTAAACCACGAACTCTCCACTATCGTTAGGTAGAGTCAGAACCGGTGCAGTAGTCAACTTCTCCTTCAAGAGCAAGTAACTCTCCTCACAAGCATCAGACCACTCGAACTTGACGCCTTTCTTCGTCAATTTGGTAAGTGGAGTGGCAATCCGTGAAAAATCCTACACAAAGCACCGATAGTAACCTGCCAAGCCCAAGAAACTCCTGATCTCTGGTACAGTGGTAGGTCTACTCCAATTCAACATGGCTTCAATCTTGTCAGGATCTATAGTGACTCCCTCAGCAGATATCACGTGAAACAAAAACTTCACGCTGCTCAACCTGAACTCACACTTGTTAAACTTTGCAAACAACTGATTATCTCGCAAAGTCCGTAAAACAGCTCGCAAATGTTTCTTGTGTTAGCCCACACTCCTGGAGTAAATCAAGATGTCGTCGATGAATACAATCACAAACTTGTCCATGAATTGCCTGAACACCCTGTTCACCAAATCCATGAAAGCTGCAGGGGCATTGGTCAACCCAAACGGCATAACCAAGAACTCAGAATGCTCATACCGTGATATGAAAGCTGTCCTGGGCACATCTGACTCTCCGATCCTCAACTGATGGTATCCAGACCTTAGATCAATCTTCAGAAAGACTGAAGCTCCCTTGAGCTGATCAAACAAATCGTCAATCCGAGGTAACGGATACTTGTACTTCACCGTTATCTGATTCAGCTTCCAGTAGTCAATACACAACCGCATGGAACCATCTTTCTTCCTTACAAACAACACAGGAGCACCCTACAATGATACACTGGGTCGAATGAAACCTTTCTCCACTAACTCTTGAAATTGAATCTGTAACTCCTTCTACTCTGCTGGCGCCATACGATAAGGTGCCTGAGATATAGGTCCAGTGCCTGGTAAAGCTCAATGGTAAAATCAATTTCTCTGACTAGAGGAACACCTGGTAATTCCTCCGGAAATACATCTGAAAACTCAGAAATAACCTCAATATCACCAATGTCTGGTACATCAACCTTTGTATACACAACATAAGCTAAGTATGCCACAAACCCTTCTTCATCATCCGCGCGGCCTTCATCACTGAAATCACACATGGCAGGAAAGTATTCTTCTCACCGTGAAATAATATCTCTGGAAAACCTGGACGTCAAAAAATCACCTCCTTCTTGTGACAGTCGAACATAGCCCAATGTGTCTTTAAGAAGTCCATACCCAAAATCACTTCAAAATTGACAATATTCAGCAACAACAAATTCGCGACTAAACCATAACCTCCCACAAAGATCTCACAATCTCTATACACCCAACCAATACTCACAACCTCACCGGATGGATACAACACTCTCCATAACCCCGGAAGTGGAGATGCAGACATAGTAGCAAAAGGTGACAATCTAAATGATATGAATGAATGCGTGGCACCTGGATCTAATAAAGTAAGTATTGGATAGCCAAAAACACGCAACATACCAATGACAACCTCTGGTGAAGCTCTGCCCTCACGTAATGACATAGCATGAGCTCTGGCCTGTCCAGCTTGTCGTCCACACTGATTGCGACTCCGCTATCCGCCCTGTCCAGAGGACTGTACTGGTCGAGCTTCAGAAGTAGTACCTCGATCTCCTCCTGAACTCTGAGCTGCCTGACCACCAGCACCAGCAAACTGAAGACACTCCCTCGCAAAGTGACACTCCTGGCCACAACGATAACAAATGGTAGTGCCCCGCTGACAAGGACCAAAGTGATGCCTATTGCAGAAATTGCACAATGGATACTCCCTCGGTACAACAAAAGTGCCACCAGTACGTCGAGGATATCTAGATCCGCTAGAACTCCCACTGGACTGTGGTCTCTGTTGCTGACTCCTCCTTCATCTCTGCTGCTGCCTAGCCATACTAGCAGGATGTCTATAAGGTCCACTGCCAAATGATGATGCCGATCTAGAAGTGCCTGAACTCAGCCTCTTGGAAGGTCCCTGACTCGGTCTACCCTCCTCAGACTGGAATCGCATCTGCCTCTCCCTCTCTATGTCCTCGCCTCGGAGTGCAGTACTCACAAACTCATCAAAGTTGTTTCGAGGCATTGTAGTCAATGTTCCCTTGATATTCATGTTCAAACCCATCTCAAATCTCCTGCACTTGGCTTCCTCTAAAGCCACCATATCATGAGCAAATCGAGACAAACGAGTAAATTTATCCTGATACTCAAGTACTGACATGCTACTCTGTCTCAGGTTGGTGAACTCCTCATACTTCCTCTGCTGCGTAGCCTGGTTGAAATACCTCCGCATCAACAAATCTCTGAACAATGTCCATGGAGTATCAACCGAAACTCTGTCAGTGCTAACCCACCAAAAGTATGCATCTGACTCAAGCAAACCAACTGATGCTACTATCATCTGCTCAGGAGTGAAACGCAAACGCTCACAAACTCGTTCAACCTGAACCAACCAAGCCTCACATATCTCTGGATCAGCTGAACCCGAGAAAACAGTTGCTCCAACTGTTCGAGCTTTAACCACAGGATCAAAACGCTCCTCCAAACGCAATACTCGCATAAGCAAGTCATACGTCCGGCGATCCTCATCAGGATCCACATCCCTATTGACATGGGAACCACGTCTAGGAGGCATCCTAATGATTAAAGAAAAACATTAGTCACAATGCACAAGGAACGTAATCATGAAACTTCAGACATTTGAAAACATACAACACCCGAAGCATTGATGAGTAACCGCTAGCCAGTCGGGTCATCGCTTCAGACATGCTGTACATTCTCAAATACCCTTAGCATCACAATTACAAATTTCTACAGAACCTAAAACCTAATGCTCTGATACCAAGCTGAAAGGACCCGACCCCGATTTTGTTTCCTAAACCAATATCAGACCCCTTCTGAAAACATGAACATTAAAAAAAACATAAAAATTTCGGCAGATTTTCACTATATCACGTAGTTACCATTAACCTGTAGCGTAAAAATACACTTCATCCTATGCCACAAAAGTCAAAGCGTGGGCACAAATCCCATCCGGATTTCTCAAAAACATAACATAACGTAAAGCAATAAACAAAACTGTAGATTTACAGAAATCCGGGAAAAAATCATGTGAAAATATAAACATAATAATATTCAGAGCGACCTCTACTATTCACATATATACACAACAGTGGGCCAAACTAGAAGCCTACTGAGAAGGAAAAGTAGCTCGAATACTAAGCCTCCAACCTCGACGTGCGACACTTGAATCCAAACTGCAAAGTGGGCATTGAAAACAAAGACCCCAAGGAAAGACATATAAATCGTTAGAGTGAGTGGACGAAAATAAATATCTTTCGCCGAATACATATATATGTTTATAAAACATATGCGAGTTTAAATGCATAAAAATCATATGGTACACGAGGGAGACTCTAACTCCTCACCCGTACAGAGCATGCATCGGAAATCCCGCGGGGTCACTCATGGACACATCCACGATAATACAGTCTGAATCACGGGATCCTTGATTCTCACGTGAATCTAGCCAGAAAGGGCCTCGGGATAGGGTATCTGCTCCCCCCCCCCCCCCCCCGGTAAAGACCTCGGGTCAGGGTAACAGTCCCCCCCCGGTAAACATCCTCGGGGATCAGTCGGGATGCTAAACATCCTGAATAATCACAAATACCACTGATCAAAATCACAATTCAAAACTCTGAACCACACCTCGGCAACCAACCATTTCCGGAAACATATAACTCGAATATCAACGAAATCGCCGAAAATCCCATAAATACTCTACTTATCCCTCGACACAAAATCCACCACCCAAATCAACTCAATAACCTCAAGACTACGATCGGGACGCGATTACGAGTAATATGGTATAAAACTTCCCAAAACTCCAAAAAGCCAACTCGTCGGAGCTCCGCCGTTGACCGCCGCCAGCTCGACATCGCCGGTGAGATTTTCCCACGACCAAGACCCCCAAAGCTTCCTCTTATAAATCCCAGTCCAGTCTCTACTACACCAACACCCAAATCGGCCGGCAACCACCTCAAAAATCCCTCAAAAACCCACGGCCCGAAATCGCCGGAAAATTTCTCCGGCCGATTCCGGCGCCGTCGCTCCACCAAAGCCCCCCAAACCTTATGGGTTCCCTTCCTTAGCTCAAACCCAAACCGTTCCAACCAAAACTCCACTGGAAAACCCCCCTCCAATAACCCCGATTCTGTTCACCTTCCCTTCCAAAATTCTCCAACCAAAACAATACTAAACAACACAATATACACACTAATCGAAAGCTCAAGGGAAGAGCTTCAAATCCATACCTCAAACTCCGGCAACCGTGTCGTTTTCCGATGACAACCTCGATGGCAAGTCACGGACTCAGTGGGTCAACACGGGTTAACTCGGTCATTTTATGAACTCGCTTTGTTTTATGATATATATAAATGGTGAAAGGCATATGATTATTTTCGTCCACTCACTCTAACGATTTTATTTGCCTTTTCCCTGGGCTTTTCAGTTTTCGTGCCCAGTTTGCAGTTCGGATTCTGGTGTCTCACATCGCAGTCAGAGGCTTCGTGTTCAAGCTACCTTTCTTTTCCAGTAGGTTTCTTGTTTTGCCTACTGTTGTACATCTTGTATATATATACACTAGAGGTCGCTCTGATTACTCTGTTGTTATACTTTTATATGATTTTCCCCGGATTTCTGTAAAGTACAGTTTTGATTATTACTTTACATTATTGTTATGATATTGAGAAATCCGGATGGGATTGGTGCCCACGGTTTGGCTTTTGTGGCATAGGATGAAATGTGTTTTCGAGTGCAGGTTAATGGCAATTCCACGTCCTAGCGAAACTCTGCCAAAATTTTTGTGGTTTTTGCAAGTTCGTGTTTTCAGAAGGGGTTTGATTCTGGTTTAGGAAACTAAATCGGGGTTGGGTCCTTTAAGCATGGTATCAGAGCATTAGGTTTCAGGTTTTGTAGACTCTTGTAGTTGTAACACTAAGGGTATTTGAGTATGTACAGCATGTCTGGAGCGATGACCCGACTGGCCAGCGGTTACTCATCAATATGCTTCGGGTGTTGTATATGTTCAAATGTCTGAAGTCTCATGATTACGTTCCTTGTGCTTGTGACTAATGCTTTCCTTGTATCATTAGGATGCCTCCTATACGTGGTCCCCGTGTTAATAGGGATGTGGATCCTGATGAGGATCGCCAGACGCATGACTTGCTGATGCGAGTGTTGCGTTTGGAGGAGTGTTTTGAACCTGTGGTCAAAGCTCGAACTGCTGGAGCAACTGTCTTCTCGGGTTCAGTTGATCCAGAGATTTGTGAGGCATGGTTGGTTCAGGTTGAACGCGTTTGTGAGTATCTGCGTTTCACCCCTGAGCAGATGACAGTGGCAGCAGTTGGTTTACTTGAGTCAGATGCATACTTCTGGTGGGTTAGCACCGATAGAGTTCCGGTTCTTACTCCATGGACCTTGTTTCGGGATTTGTTTATGCGGAGATACTTCAACCAAGCTACACAGCAGCGGAAGTACGAGGAGTTCACTAATTTGAGACAAGGCAGTATGTCAGTGCTTGAGTACCGAGACAGATTTACCCTCTTATCTCGGTTTGCTCGTGACATGGTGGCTACAGAGGAAGCCAAGTGTCGTAGATTTGAGATGGCCTTGAACCTGAACATCAAGGGGACACTGACTACGATGCCTCGGAATAACTTTGATGAGTTCGTGAGTGCAGCACTTCGAGGCGAGGATATCGAGAAGGAAAGGCATATGAGATTCCAGTCTCGACAATATGAGGAGGGTGGACCGAGTCAGGGACATTCCAAGAGGCTGAGTTTTGATACTTCCGGATCGGCATTATCCTCGGGCAGTGGACCATATAGACCACTAGCTAGTTCAGCAAGACAGAGACAGAGATGGAGGGGGGATCGACCACAGAGACCATAGTCTAGTGGGGGTTCTAGCGGATTCAGTTATCCTCGGCGTACCGGTGGCACTTTTGTCGTACCAAGAGAGTATCCATTATGTAGTCTCTGCAGCAGGCATTATGTTGGTCCATGTCAGCAAGGCCCTGTCGTTTGTTATCGTTGTGGCCAAGAGGGTCACTATGCGAGGGAATGTTTTCAGCTTGCTGGTGCTGGTGGTGGGGCAGCCCAGAGTTCAAGAGGAGAGCGAGGTACCACTTCTGGGGCTTGACCAGTACAGTCTTCTGGCCAGGGCGGACAGCAGGGTCACCCTCAGCGTGGACGACCAGCCGGGCAGGCCAGGGTTCATGCCATGTCTTTGCATGAGGGCAGAGCTTCACCGGAGATTGTTATTGGTACGTTGCATGTCTTTGGTTATCTAGTACTTACATTGCTAGATCCAGGTGCTACGCATTCATTCATATCATATATATTATCATCTTTTAGCTATTATGCCTGCATCTCCACTTCCGGGGTTGTAGAGAGTTGTATTTGTTTGGTGAGGTTGTGAGTATTGGTTGGGTGTATAGGGATTGTGAGATTTTTATTGGAGGTCATGGTTTAGCCGCGGATTTGTTATTGCTGGATATCGTCGACTTTTATGTGATTTTGGGTATGGACTTCTTGGAGACACATTGGGCTATGTTCGATTGTCACAAGAAAGAGGTTGTGTTTCGACAACCAGGTTTTCTCGAGATACTGTTTCGCGGTGAGAAGAATACTTCATTGCCATGTGTGATTTCAGCGATGAAGGCTGATCGGATGATGAAGAAGGGTTGTGTTGCCTACTTAGCTCATGTGGTGGATACTACGGCTGCTGTACCAGACATTGGTGACATTGAGGTGGTTTCCGAGTTTCCAGATGTATTTCCGAAGGAGTTACCGGGTATTCCTCCAGTTCAGGAGATCTATTTTACCATTAAGCTTTTACCGGGCACTGGACCCATATCACAGGCACCTTATCGTATGGCGCCAGCGGAGTTGAAGGAGCTATAGATTCAACTTCAAGAGTTGCTAGAGAAAGGTTTCATACGACCCAGTGTATCACCGTGGGGTGCTCCTGTACTATTTGTGCGGAAGAAGGATGGTTCCATGCGGCTGTGTATTGATTACTGGAAGCTAAATCAGGTCACTGTGAAGAACAAGTATCCGTTACCGCGGATTGACGACTTGTTTGATCAGCTCAAGGGAGCTTCAGTCTTTTCGAAGATTGATCTCAGGTCCGGATACCATCAGTTGAGGATCAGAGAGTCAGATGTGGCCGTGACAACTTTCAGATCACGGTACGGACATTACGAGTTCTTGGTTATACTGTTTGGGTTAACCAATGCCCCCGCAGCTTTTATGGACTTAATGAACCGGGTGTTCAGACGATTTCTGGACAAGTTTGTGATCGTGTTCATCGACTACATCTTGATTTACTCCAGGAGTGTGGGCCAACACAAGAAGCATTTGCGAGCTGTTTTACGGACTTTGCGGGACAATCAGTTGTTTGCGAAGTTCAGCAAGTGTGAGTTTTGGTTGGATAGAGTGAAGTTTTTGGGTCACGTGATATCAGCTGAGAGAGTTAGAGTGGATCCTGACAAGATTGAAGCCGTGTTGAATTGGAGTAGACCTACCACCGTACCAGAGATCAGAAGTTTCTTGGGTTTGGCATGTTACTATCGGCGCTTTGTTTAGGATTTTTCACAGATTGTCATTCCACTTACCATATTGACGAAGAAAGGCATCAAGTTCGAGTGGTCCGATGCATGTGAGGAGAGTTACTTGCTCTTGAATGAAAAACTTGACTACTGCACTGGTTTTGACTCTACCTGACGACAATGGAGAGTTTGTGGTTTACAGCGATGCATCGAAGTTGGGACTTGGTTGTGTTCGGATGCATCATGGTAGAGTAGTGGCCTACGATTCCAGGCAGCTGAAACCACATGAAGTCAACTATCCTACCCATGATTTGAAGTTGGCTGCTATTGTATTAGCCTTGAAGAGTTGGAGACACTACTTGTACGGAGCTCAGTGTAAGATATACACCGATCACAAGAGTCTCACTTATTTGCGCACGCAGCCAGACTTGAATATGAGGCAGCGCAGATGGATGGAGTTGATTAATGATTATGATTGCACTTTTGAGTACCATCCAGGAAAGGCTAATGTCGTTGCTGATGCACTCAGTCGAAAATCTGGAACTTTATTGTTTCATGTGTGTGTGGCCAGAGTTTCTATGTTAGCCGAGTTACGGGCCACGGGAGCTGAGTTCGAGTGGGACGATGATGGAGCCTTGTTGGCTAGCTTCCAGGTTCGACTGGTGTTGGTTGATCAGGTTCGGGAAGCTCAGGATGCGGATTCCTATCTGTTGGATAAGAAGACCATGATTCGGAATGGTGTGCCAACAGAGTTTCGGTTGAGTGATGATGGTGCGTTATTCAGAGGCAGATTATGTGTACCTAGGGACGAGAGTTTGAAGAAAGAGATTTTAGACGAAGCTCATTGTTCGGCGTATGCAATGCATCCCGGTGGTACGAAGATGTTTCGTACACTTCGAGCTTACTACTGGTGGCTCAATATAAAGCGGGAGATTACCGCATATGTGAGCAGATGTTTGATTTGTCAGCAGGTTAAAGCGGAGAGGCAGAAGCCTGCGGGAAAGTTGCAGCCCTTGGAAATTCCAGTTTGGAAGTGGGAGCACATTACCATGGATTTCGTGTATCAGTTACCACGTACCTCGGCCAGTAATACTGGTATTTGGGTTATCGTAGATCGATTGACGAAATCCGCTCATTTTCTTGCACTTCCGGGGAAGATTTCAATGGGCAGATTGGCAAAGCTGTATTTGGCAGAGATCGTTCGTCTGCACGGTGTGCCTGTATCTGTTGTTTCTGACCGAGACAGTCAGTTTACTTCAGAGTTCTGGCAGGCATTGCAGCGAGCCTTGGGTACTAGATTACATTTCAGTACAGCTTTTCATCCTCAGACTGATGGGCAGTCTGAGAGGACTATTCAGACTCTCGAGGATATGTTATGGTCTTGTGTTTTGCAGTTTTAAGGAAATTGGGACCAGCAACTACATTTGATTGAGTTTGGTTACAACAACAGCTATCAGGCCAGTATTGATATGGCACCGTATGAGGCTCTATACGGGAGGTAGTGCTGCACTCCATTGTGTATGAGTGAGGTGGGTGAGCGATGGCTTATTGGCCCTGATCTGGTGAAGAGCACTATGGAGGACTTCAGATTATCCGGGACAGATTGAAGATTGCCCAGGATCGCCAGAAGAGTTATGCGAACGTGAGAAGAAAGAGTCTCGAGTTCGAGGTGGGCGATTGGGTCTTCCTGAAACTATCTCCTTGGAAAGGAGTTGTGCGTTTTGAGAAGCGTGGCAAGCTTCGACCACGGTACATTGGTCCGTACGAGATTACCGAGAGGGTTGGTGCCATGGCTTACAAATTAGAGTTACCTTCCGAGATGGCTCGTGTACACGATGTTTTTCATGTCTCGATGCTGCGGAAGTATATTCCAGATCCATTGATCAACGCATTTTATGCTAGATTCTTAACGTATTTCTATCTACATTTTACTTTATTTTAACCTTAGTATTCTCAGTTCTTACTTACTTTATTGTTTTTAGGTTTATAATAAAGAAGTACAATAAAGGAGGTGATTTGGAGCATAAAATGAGCTAAGTGGAGAAGTTTCCTAAATCAACTAGGAATGACGTAGCAAAATATGGATCTGAAATGGTCTTCTCAAGTTACTAAAATGACGCAAGGCAAAATTAAGACATTTCAAATGGTGGATCGAAAATCAGCAAGCATTTTGGGCAAAATCAAGCAAGGAGATATTACCGAATAGATGGAGGATCAAAAGTATTAAGTATATCTCAAAAGTGCCTTATTTAAAGATCAAAATATCCTACAATATATGGTAGGTTCGGCCAAAATGACTTGGAGCTCAAGAAATATAAGATATGGAAAGATCAAGATTTCCCTACTCCTAGTAGGAAGATGAAGATATGCCTGCCAGCTCATCAATCTTCAATGGATCATAGAATCTGCAATTCAACTCCAAATATAGTGACAATATATGTCTTCTTCAAGCCCTTGAGCTGATCTTTCCAACGAATCCAAAATCATAATTTTCTGAGCTCTAGAACTCCCGGAAAAGACGTTTCAAGACAGGCTGGCAGATTTACCCGGGTACACTAGGAATCCCTAGTTTGGAGAGGAAAGTTGGAATTCTTCACCTATAAATAGAAGAGCTCAGCCTCATTCTCAAGCATCACTCATTCTAGACGCCGAAGCTTAGCCTAAACACTACTTCCTCTCCAAAAACTCTAGACGTTCTCCACGAAGAAGTTTACACCATCTTTCCGCCACCAAACTGCCACCACGACATATAGGGCAATCCCGAGTGTCACTTCCACCAAAGAGAGCTGTGTGCACCATAATTCCATAGGGAAATCCCGAGGAACTAAAAAATGTAACTCGATTTCTCTTTATCTTGTAACTTCTCCTTGTATGAACTATTGTTTTTAAGGATTGGTCTTTAGTATTTCGGTTTTCTGCACTTGTTTTGATTTCAATTGTCTTCCATGTGTTCTAGTTTCTTAAAGTTCTATGATGCATGCTTATCTAATCGTAATGCTTTGGCTTAGATATAGGGCAATCCTGAGTCTAAATCAATGGTATGTGTATAGGGAAATCCCGAGCACTAAACTTAAGTATAACATGTGTTATGTGAAGTTAAGAAGTTAGGATTTCGATTGACATTGTTTAATTTGCTGGTTAGGAATGAGCAAGGGTAAGCTAGATGAGTCAATCACATGTAAATAATAACTTAGGTTTATTTTCGGTCTAGTAAGCATGTTTAGGATTTCTTTGTTCTTGTTTGTTTTCTACTTGTCTATGAGTGAAGCATGTTAGAACCTAGGATTTCTCTATGCGTTTACTAACTATTTCCTATCTTTAATTTCGTAGGAATTAGTAAAAAAACAACCTTTTAAATCCCCCCCCCATTTTAAACCTAGCGTAGTCACGCATACACCCTCAATCCCCGGATAAGAACGATACCCTATTTACCAATGCTACATCAATAAACAAGGGTTTTAATTTCTTATGCGTTTTTGTTGAGTGTTAAGTGTTTATTTAGTACTTAGTAAAAACCGTGTATCATCCATCATATGTGTTAGCACCACATCAGCTTCCTATCCGAGAGGATTTGACATATGTGGAGGAGCCCGTACAGATTCTCGATCGTCGTGAGCAGGAGTTGAGGCATCGTGTTATACTGCTTGTGAAGGTCTTGTGGCAGAATCATTCAGTTGAGGAGGCCACCTAGGAGACTGAGCAGCGTATGCAGGAACAGTATCCTCATCTGTTCACCTAGCAGGTACTTAAATTTTGAGGTTGAATTTTTTTTTAAGGGGGGTAGATTTGTGACGACCCGAACCAGAATCAGTATAGTAATCGGCTTAATCCACGAGTTAGCGAATAATCGCAGTTTATCGTAAATTAATCGAATTGACGGTTCAATTCACGACTTAATTATCGGGCAAGAATTTGAGTTGAGTCTCTTCATGAGAATTGTAGTACGTGTGATTTCGAGTTCGTGGGCGGTTCCGGATAATTGTTTCGACAACTGAGGAATATGTTATGAATATTTGAAATCGCGGAATTTCGTCATGTTTATCCGTTTGGATTTGAGTTATCCGAAACGTGATTGTGATTCATTTTGGACCGTCGATCGTATCGAGCTGCGAGTATAAATATCGAAAATAGTCGAAAAATTGTCGAAAACACGGTTTTGGGAAGTTTGACCAGCGTTGACCAGATTTGGAAGCGTTGACCGAGGGAGGAATTTGCACCGCCGTTTGACTCACCGGCGACCTTTCGTTTCTGGCCACCAAATTGGTATGAATAGATTCCTCTCTTGATTTCCTATGGTTTGGAACTTGGATTTGTGAAAATTAGTGAGGTTTTGAGGGAGAACGAGTGAGTTGAAGTTCATGGAAATCCGGCCGGAATCGGGTTTGATGGGGGCGGCGCTCCGGTGACTTTCCGGTGAGGTTTTTGGGTGGAATCAACTGGGTTTTGCTCTAGGATGCTTTGCCCTTTGGTTTTGAGGGACGAGGTGGCGTGACGGCGCCGAAATCGACCGGGAAAGTTTTTCGGCGATTCTCGGCCGTGAGCCTTTCGAGCTGATTTTCGGCGATTTGGGGCGGAATTGGAAGTTGTCACAATTGAGAGATGTGTTGGGCTTGAGGAGGAGGAGAAGCTACGGTGAGCTTGGCCACCGGGAAATTCCTCCGGTTGACTGCCCGCCGCCGCTGGTGGCAACGTTCAACGGCGGAGCTCCGGCGACCCGCTGACTTTTTGGATTTTAATGAATTATATGTCGTTTTGCTCGTAATCGCTTCCCGATCATCGTCTTGAGGTTTTCGAGTTGATTTGGATGCCGGATTTTTAGTCAAGGGTTTATGTGGAGATTTCGGGAGTTTGCGTCGATTATTTTGTATAAAGTTATATGTTTCCGGAAATGGTTGGTTTCCGCGGTGTGGTACAGAGTAATGAGCTGTGATTTTGATAAGTTATATTTTGTGATTATTCAGGGGATCGAGATCGTATGTTGGGCGAGGGATCTTCTGCCGGATCTCGTGATTAGCACGTTTGCGCGCTGTGCTATCTGTGAGTGGACCTTTTATTTACATCGTTGTAGCGAGTTCTTGATTTCAGTATTTAATTCTTGTACGATGTTGAGATTATTTATTGTTTTTGGAGGTATTGTTTTATATTTTATATGGTGATGGCATTTACTTAGCATCGATGCATTGGCTACTCGGCTGATCACCGGTAGTCCAGATCCAGGGTTGAGAGACTCCCCTGATGTGCCCACTAGGCTTAAGAGATTCGCCTAGTCTATCAACGTTGGGCTTGAGAGATTCGCCTAACACCTCCATTCATTTTATGAACTCGCTTTGTTTTATGATATATATAAATGGTGAAAGGCATATGATTATTTTCATCCACTCACTCTAACGATTATATTTTCCTTTTCCCTTGGCTTTTCGGTTTTCGTGCTCAGTTTACAGTTCGAATTCTGGTGTCTCACGTCACAGTCGGAGGCTTAGTGTTCGAGGTACCTTTCTTTTCCAGTAGGTTTCTTTTTTTGCCTACTGTTGTATATTTTGTATATATACACACTTGCTCTGATTACTCTGTCGTTATACTTTTATATGATTTTCCCCGAATTTCTGTAAAGTACAGTTTTGATTATTACTTTACATTATTGTTATGATATTGAGAAATCCGGATGGGATTGGTGCCCACAGTTTGGCTTTTGTGGCATAGGATGAAGTGTGTTTTCGGGTGCAGGTTAATGGCAATTCCACGTCCTAGCGAAACTCTGCTGAAATTTTTGTGGTTTTTGCAAGTTCGTGTTTTCAGAAGGGGTTTGATTCCGGTTTAGGAAACTAAATCGGGGTTGAGTCTTTTCAGGCAATCACTTCAATCCTCTTGTGCAGCGAGAATTTTCATTGTTTGGTAATTGTAATCTGCACCATCTGAGGTAGTGTCAACATGGCGCTTCATGTTGTTATGTTTGCGGCCGAGAGGGTCACTATGTGAGGGAGTGCCCACATAATGGAACTTATGGTAGTTCAGTAGCTTAGAGTACTGGTGGAGATCAGGGTGCAACTTCTGAAGCTCGTATGACTCAAGCTGCAGGATAGACTAATCAGTAGAATTGTAACTAGCAACCGACTGGACCGGTTTAAGTGCATGCCATGACCCTACGTGACGTAGAGCTTCCCCTGAGGTTATTATCGATATATTGCATGTTTTGGTTATTCTGTCCTTAATTTACTTGATCTGGGGCTACACATTCCTTTATGTCGTATAGATTGACATCATTGGTCACTATACCTGCCTCTCCCCTCCCGGGAATGTGGCGAGTGACTATCCATCCAATGAGGTAGTGAATGTCGGATGGGTGTATAACGACTGTGAGATATTCGCAGGAAGTTAGAGGTTAGCCGCATATTTGATGCTATTAGACATTATAGACTTTGACGCAATTCTGGAGATGGACTTCTTGGAGACTCATTGCGCAGTCTTTGATTGTCATAAGAAGAAGGTAGTCTTCAGAAATCTAGGAATGCCAAAGATCTTGTTTCATAGCGAAAGGAGTATTTTTTTCACCTTGTCTAGATTTCGGTAGTGAAAGGAGAGAAAATGTCAAGGAAAGGTTATGAGGCATACTTGGCATGTTCAGTCAACTCAAGTGTGTGTACGCCAGATATTGGGGATATTCTTGTGGTTTATGAGTATCCAGATGTATTTCTAGAGGATTTTCCTAGTCTTCCTCCAATTAGGGATATTGATTTCACTATTGAGTTAATTTCAGGTACATGTTCTATTTCCCAAGCACCCTATCAAATGACTCCAGCAGAGTTAAAGGAGTTGTAGGTTCAACTACAAGAGATGATCGATAAAGGCTTCATTCGGCCTAGTGTTTCACCTTGGGGTGCTCCGGTTTTGTTTGTGAGGAAAAAGGCTAGTTCAATGAGGTTGTGCATTGATTATCAGAAGCTGAATCAAATCACGGTAAAGAATAAGTACCCTTTGCCACAGATTGATGATTTATTCGATCAATTGAAAGGAGCTACAGTTTTTCCGAAGATTAATCCGAGGTAGGGATACCATCGGCTTCGGATTAGGGAATCAGATGTCCCTAAAACAGCATTTCGATCGCGTTACAAGCATTATGAGTTTCTTGTCATGCCTTTTGCCTTGACAAATGCCCTAGTAACATTTATAGACCTCATGAATGGAGTGGTCAAGCAATACCTGGATAAGTTTATCATTGTGTTCATCGACGACATTTTAATTTATTCCAAGGATGTGAGGCAGCACATGAAACATCTACATGCCATTTTTCTCAAACTTTGCGTGGTTCACAGCTCTATGCAATTTTTGGTTGGATAATGTGAAATTTTTGGGTAACGTAGTTTCAGCTGAAGGAGTTAGCGTTGATCCGCATAAAATAGAAGCAGTGTTGAATTAGGGTAGACCCACGAGTGTGAGTGATATCAGAAGTTTGTTGGGTCTAGCCGAGTATTATCGTAGATTTGTACAATTTTTTTTGTGAATTACAGCTCCAATTATCGGACTGACAAAGAAGGGGGTTAGATTTGAGTGGTCCAGTGCTTATGAAGAGAGTTTTCTGACATTGAAGGAAAGATTAACAACAACACCAATGCTGACTCTACCTGACGATATTGGAGAATATACTATCTATAGTGATGCTTCAAAATTGGGTCTTGGCTGCTTCTTAATGCAGCATGGCAAGGTTATTGCGTATGATTCTATTCAATTAAAGCCTCATGGCACACAATTCAACTGAAAGAAGAAAGTGTATTAAAAAGGGAAAAATAAAGAAATACAAAAAGAAACATGGAGTGTTGACCATGGAATTTTGCAAGCTTTGAATAGTACATGGTTGTTGTTCGGTCATGGGTGTTTGCGATCTGAAAGGAATTTTTGTCACATTGGTAAGTCAAGCACATCTCTAAGAAGGCGGATGAAGTCACCCGACTCGGGTAGAAAAATGAACATTACATTTTATCGTCATCATCAGAGTGCATTGGATTGGATTGGATTGGATTGTATGTTGATAGCAAGAATTACAATTTTTTGTTCTGTTTAGTCTCATAACAATTTGGCTCGCGAGCCGAAGCTCATGAAACTGGGGAGCAATGTTTGTACCTAATTTTACAAGTACAAGTAATGTCGTCAGTCGACCATGTATTTCGTTGGCCAAGGATAAAATGTAATTGTCAAGGTAGTTGATGATTGATGTGTGCATGTGACCGACGTCGGGTCATGTCACGTTCAATTATGACCCATTTGATGGCCAGCAAAAGCAACGTTTTTCTTATGTGGACCAAGTGCAACGTCTGACTTAGATAACTAGAAGTTTATCACTTAGACATGATGGGTCCAGACAGCCGGTATACAAGTGTTGGGCGACGAAAATGGGCCAAGCTCAAATGTGTGTTGGCTGGGTCACTTTCTTGGTTTCGACCGAGAATGAAGTTGGATTTGAGTCCACTGATATGAGTGCAATGGTTTTGATAAGGAAAGTTTTCAATGCGAAGATTCTGGTAACTAGTCAGATCAAGTTTTAATGGAAGGGTTGCCCTTAAATCAAGGAGTGATCGAGTTCAAAAAGGAATGCATCAAGGTGCTGTTCGAGATAAGGAAGGGTTTGCTCAGCTAAAATCAAGGAGTTGAAGTCCTTTTGAGATTCATTGGCTAGAGGGGCGAGTCAGTTAGGCTAGGGTTTTGTACAAGTTGTATATATAGAACTTTTTATAGCATATTGTAAAGGGTCCTGCACCAAATACTTGTCCAACTTACAAATTTTTTAGCTTTCATATCCATAGGTACTTTGCCTTGTTCATTCTTTACTTTGATAATAGATTCAATTTTCGTCATTTACATTCTTGTTCTTTACATTTTTGCAATTTATTTTATGTTATTATGTTCTTGCACTTCAATTCCTTGCACCTAGGAGTAGTTGGTTAGCATAGTATTCAGACTCATCGATCTCTTTCGGCCAGACCAGATTGGGTCGATGTGATTCGTTGTCTACACTCACATCACTTCCCAACGTTTCAACGACCGAGTCCATTTAACCTTCACCTTTACAGTGATCTGCGAGCACGTCAGCTTAGTTGATTTCTCGTTGGTCACATGCACTTTCGACTTCACTCAGAGCTTGAATGTGATTGAGAATTAAGATTAGTGCTTTGGTCAAGTTCATTCGTATAAGGCATTCAGACCAACTGCCGAGAGGGTTCATTCCTTGGCCATCAATCACTTGAATAGTCATATCTAATGCATGCCTATCAAACCTCGCTCAAAATGACACTCTTCCATAGAGGCTTTTCCAAACAACAAGCTATCATCTGCAAAGCAGAGGTGATCAATTTTTGGATCCCCTCGACAAACAGTTGTTCCCTTCAACCTGCCTTCCCTTGCACAAATCTCCAGTAAAGTCGTGAAAGCTTCTGTACCTAGGAGAAAGAAACAAGAAAGGCAACAGTGGATCACCTTGGCATAATCCTCTAGTCTGCCATTAATGAGAAAAGAGTACCGAACAGTTGAAACATATTGTATAACAAGTTTAACTCATCTATCCTCAGACCCGAGTTTGTGCAAAACAACATCCAATAAATTTCATCCCATCTTGTCGTAACTCATTAGATAGCTTCAAAGAAAACACTCATTTGAGACTGGAAGCATATTTTACCCTTCTTTATTTCTAATTTCATTTTGAGACAACAGAAAAGAGAGTAATTTCATTTTAAAAAATGCTCGATATCCAAAAAAAATTCTAAAAAAAATAGTACAAGATGATGTAGCAATTCGGTGTAAATATTTTATAATTATATATGAACAAATAAATTTATAACCATCTATATCTTTGGAATATAATGACAGGATAATTGAGGTTGTTCAAATATATAAAATATGAATTTCACATAATTAGTGGGACCGATTTGATGAAAACGCTTTACATAATAAATGGGTAGAAAACTAACGAAATGATAAATCTGATGTAAATTATAAATATTAAGGGTAAAATATTAAATTTTGAACCTTAAGAGAATCGATTGATGTTTGGAGCAAACTTATTGAGGGGCTAACTAAAATTTGTCAGAAAGAAAACCATAAAGATTTATAATTAGTGCAAAGATGCAAATTGAACATCTTCGAAGCTCCGAGTATTTTCCTTGATTTTCATTTCCTCAGTCCTCTTGTTCATAAGAAGAGACAGCAGCCAAGTTGCTGAAAGAGTTTTGGATTTGGCTCCATTGTTGTCACTGGTGCTATTCTGCGATTGAGTTCACAGAGCCTCGTACTGAAGAACTAGCCAGTAGCAGAAGAGTTGCATAAGAAGTTGCACAGAATCAAATCAAATCAAATGAAGTGAGAGAGAGAGAGAGAGAGAGAGAGAGAGAGAGAGAGAGAGAGAGAGAGAGATGGAGAACGGTTACGATTTGAATTTTGCAGAGAAATTCTCAGGGTTGGCGATTTCGAGCCCTATGCGTTCGTCGAACAACGATAGCAGCTTGTTTCAGGTCATGAAGGCCGTGGAAGCTGCGGAGGCCACCATCAAGCAACAGGTCGAGGAGAACATCCGATTGAGAACTGAGCTCCAGCATAAGAATCTTGAGCTCGATAGATTTGTAAGTTCCACAGTTTCAAATTCTCTCAAATTCGATTTCGGCGTAGCTTAACGAATATTAGCCACTGCTGATAATGATAGATTTGAAGTATTAATTACTACTTAAGCTCAGTAGTCTGCGATTGATAGGTTATCATTTCATACTGTTTATTGAGTCTTAGTCAAAGCTGGGGCAAGTAATAGCATGCACTTTTTGTAATCTTTTTAAAATTTTGAAATTTGGCAGAAACTAGATGAATCAGGGGGCACACAACGGCCACGCTCCCAAGATGAACCGTGGTCGGAGCGGCTCCGAGGATCTTATGAAGTTCATTCCCCCGCGGGAAGTCAAGAAGATAGAATTAGGAGTATGGTCAATACTTCTGTTGTTGATCCATCCGGCACATTAGTTCTACACCAAGAGAGTTTGAAGCCAAATGCTGATGCGTCTCCACAAAGTCATGGGGAAACTCACTTGGGGAGCAGCAAGGTCAACGGAACCATGAAGGAACTTCCAAGTAGTAGTCAGCCACCTGCCAATAATACCAGCTTCTCTCACTTATCTTCACCATCGACCAGCTCCTTCTCTCCCGGAAGGTATATCACCTCAAATGCTGATAAAGAATGTCTATTTGCTAGTTTTTTAAATAATTTAGTGGAACTAATATAGATGAGGTTTTTTGTTTCCCTTAGGTTTAACATGCAAAGAGAATATGATCCGAGATATAATTCTTCTGGACAAGGATTGATGCCTATAACTGAATCAAATCCCATAAGCCTCTGGAAGCAGGTACAGCCATCAAACTTTTCTCAATGTTAATTTTGAGGTATACTTTATTATGACCACACTGTACATTTTCTTAGGATCTTGTTGTCAAGGTTAATGAACACGAGGCCGAGATTATGCAATTACGGAAACACCTATCTGATTATTCCATAAAGGTAATATGTCACATTTTAACATTTATATGGCATTTTTAGGACTTTTTTATTTGTTCCAGACATACGTTCCATTTGAACTCATTGTTGATTGAAATGACTAATATATAGTACAATGAATCTTTAATAGGAAGCACAGATACGCAATGAAAAGTATGTTCTGGAGAAGCGCATTGCTTATATGCGTCTGGTAGGCAGAATCTTTCTTCTATAGTTTATTATAATTTTGCATTGCACCATTTCTTTTCCCCTCCACCTTTTCAGGGTCTGGGGAGCGTCAAATGCATGTGCTACCTGTAATATTCCTTTCTGTTTCTACTAGGCCTTTGATCAACAACAACAGGATCTTGTTGATGCTGCATCAAAAGCTCTATCTTACCGACAAGACATAATTGAGGAAAATATTCGCCTTACATATGCTTTGCAGGTGCTTTGCCATTTCTTTGTTGTTTGTGGTGCAGTGTCATAGAGTCGTTGTTCTCTTGTTTCTTGGTTGAGCTTAAGTGAAGATTTATTTGCATGTGTTTTGTTATGTCAGGATGCACAGCAAGAGAGATCGACATTTGTTTCATCTTTGCTGCCACTTCTTGCCGAGTACTCCTTGCAGCCATCAGTTCCTGATGCCCAATCAATTGTCAGCAATGTCAAGGTCAGACTGGCATGAATTCTAAATATTATGTTAAAAAAGATTCATGTCTTGGGAATGATTGACAAGAAAATATAGTGGGATCTGTAACTCATGTTAGATAGTTAAACGTAAATAAAATTGCCATAGATCTTATTGTGCTAGCCAGTAAATAAATCATTTTAGTTGCAGAATGAGTAGTTTATCCTGTCTGTTTTTAAAAGTCATAATTAGAAAAACATAAAGGAAAAAAATGGAGTTTAGAGCAAGTAAGGTTATTATTTTGAAATATTGGTCATGCAATTTAGTCTTGCATTTTCTGCTATATTGCAGGTCCTTTTTAAACATTTCCAAGAAAAGCTCCTTCTTACTGAGGTATGTAATAAATATTTGATAATGTTAAAGTCATGTGATTGATTAAGTTTTTAAAGTTGATATTTACGGGAAATGCTTGGTAAGTCGCATGATTTGTTTTCTCGTAAAATTGATTATTTGCGTTTCGTTTGTAACAGACAAAACTAAACGAGTCACAATATCATATACGGCCTTGGAACTCAGATTTGAATAACTCTAACATTCCCCCACAGTCACCATCTCAATCCCCTGGTGTAGCATCGACAACTACAGTATGTTAATTTCTTCTTGCTCTTTGTCTAGTATGTCATGAAATATTTGTTCTCATTATCTCATGCATTCCATCAGAACCAAAATGTGCTTCAACTGGTTCCTCAGCAAACATATTCCCAGGGAAAGGTACCTGTTTCTACTTCTCAGACTACCAGGGATTGGAATCCTTTGAGTCGTGAACAGAGTGGTATGGATGGTCTTGACACTGGCAATGTGGAACCCGATGATCTGGGGAGGTATTCACCTTTTGCAAGCAGGTGAGCCTGGTCAAATTGAGACTGCTTCTGTGAACTGAATACACATTACAACCATCTCCATTTGTTGGTGGGTTCCGATTTCATTGGATTTTAATGTTGGTTGGTCTTGTATGGACACTTTTTGTCTGACATACATCATACTAGGAGTGAATAAAAGCCTCTTCTTTTCGATCTAAATCCATCCTTGTTACTGGATGTTCATAGGTGATCATATAGTTTGGCTGTTACTTGGTAATTATTGGTGCTTAGTATGAAAGGCTCTTCTACAAGTCTATGCCCCATTGGAAAATGGTGTAAAGACCCATTGGAAAATGATGGTGTAAAGTCCCACCTAATTGTGGATTAACTTGCATTTTAGGAATAATTATGGAGCAGGGAATTTGGAGGGGAAATTATTTAACCTATTTTTTGCAAGGAGCTTATAACAACTCTATGATGGGAACTGATGTGAGGAGAGACTGAGAGAGTGAAGCTAGTTTACTTTGAGTGTCATGAATAAAAAGCTATGAATCCTTTTGACAACTAGTTTATGGTCCATACAGGGCCAAGCAGCACCAGGCGAACCAACTTTGCTTAAAACCATAGATGCTTTAAGATTTCATTCTCTGTCTTCACTTGCACAGACAATGTTGAAATATGAGTGAAATATCATTCTTGATATTTACCGAGTTGCTTTTTTTAATTGTTTTTTAGTACAGATATTTTAAAACAATCATAATGTTCTTTTTTCTCTTCTTTTGAAAAAGTGTATTCTTTTAAAATGGGATCCTTTCTCAAGTGTTTAAATTGCTTATTAGGAATTCTGCTGTGCATGATATACCTGCTCAGCTGGATGCCAGTCAAGGCCACGTGCCGGTAAATCGTTATAGTGAGGAACCCACCAATAAACAGGTCACATTTCGTGATCCTGTCAGGAACACGGAGATTGATGATCAAGATCCTGAAGGAAACCATAGTGAGAGAGAAATGTCATCCAATTGGAGTCCAGGAAATACTCCTTACACAACACCAGTCGATGACCCCGGCTCCTCCTATACTCATTTTCTTCCACCAGTTCTTGAAGAACCATCTTCTTCATTTTCTGAGGGTGATGACCCATTTTGACCTTGAACTTTATTTATTGGTCTATGCAAGCAACTGGCTGTTTTGTAATCTAATATGTTGCAATATGCAGCCGCAGATGATGATCCATTACCTGCTATCGAGAACCTCCAGATATCAGGAGAACCTTTTCCAGGGCGAGAACTTCAAGCATGCGGATACTCTATCAATGGAACAACCAGTTGCAATTTTGAGGTGATCATTTAAATATAAGTTCAAAGTTCTCAACACCTCCGTTACCTACCAAATTTCTAGTAATGTACAGACTATTGTCGTGAGACTTTGTGCTGGATTATACTAATTATTAATCTCTTTTATTTTTATGTATATATATTTATTATCTAGTGGGTACGCCATTTGGAAGATGGATCAGTTAATTATATCGATGGTACACATCTTTTCCTTTTTAATTAAATTTCTGATGTTGATTAATTTGTTTTCTCGTATTATCATGTCACTTCTGAGTCTGGCTGAGTTTCTGATCATAGGAGCAAAGCAACCAAATTATCTTATTACTGCTGATGATGTTGATACATACCTCGCTATTGAAGTCCAGCCTCTTGATAACAGGAAGCGTAAGGTACTAAGTCAACTATATTTACAAGATATGGTTGTCATGTTTGGTTTATGTGGTTTCTGCCCACCTCCTCCTCCTCCTTCCCTCCCTCTTCAGTTAGGTGGAGGGAGAAACTTTCTGTATGGCAAAGTGTGATGCTTGATATTAATCTAATATGCGATCACTGTGCATATACATTTTATTAGTTTTCTGAGCACAGTGGAATGATATTCAAAACCATTATAATGATATTCAAAACCATGTGACCTTTTTACAAATGCTCAAGGTCTGGTTATCATCGACACTCTCATTATATCCCCAAGATTCCCACTTTTCTTTTGGCTATAACTTGTACATTGTCCTCATCATACTGTATTATGATATTTTGGTTATCTTCCAGTGTGTTCAATCCTCTGCACTGTGCTATTACTATTGGATTTTGTTCAAAAATTAGTGAAATACATGCAGCATCCAAGTGACGCTGCTGTGTCTGTTAATTGTTGGTTGTTGAACAACTTCTTTTCTATTGTAGGGAGAGCTTGTAAAGGTATTTGCCAATGACAACAGAAAGATTACCTGCGGTAAGTATTTTGAAAAATACATCGTCGTTAGGTTGACCTTTTTCTTTTCTTTTCATAAATGATATCTTATTTGCTGGTTCTGTGATTTCATTTCTGTTAAAGATTTGGTTAGATGCTATACCTGATGAAGGGGTTCTTATCTACACCCTAAAGGACTTGCTTGGAAGTTCCATGAATCTACTACACATATTTAAGAACAAAAATCAAGTCTGTAGTGTATGCAAGGACGTCAGAGACACTCAGGACTTAGCTTACTGTTTGAATATGCATGTTAATAGTTCGAACCCTTGTATAATATCATGAGATATTGGCAATTCCACCAATGGTGCTTGGCCAGTTGCCTTGGAACAATGCTCTGATTGTAATATGGCGTACACCGAATCTGGCTCCACTTAAATAATACTGTTAAGTCCTGAACAAATCAGCCAAGATAGTCACCTAAATAATTTTTTCAATGAGAGTCCTCAAGAGGTAATACTTGATAACAGTCATGTTCTGGGGGTCAATTAACTAGGTGCTCAAATGTGCCCAACTACATTAGATCTGAATCAAATGGTTAAACACAGTGAAATAGTTAAACTAAATATACCCGACTCATTATTCTCCACCATTGGATTAAAATCTAAGGGCATTTGAGCACAATTGACCAGGAAGTTAATTAACTGCCAGAACACTACTCACTGATAATATAATGAGGTTATAAACAGCTTAGAACTCCTGAAGGTCGATTCTGCATTCTCCAACTCTACCAACTGGTTTCTCCTGGCTTTATCTATTGATCTGCGCATCACTTTTACTTCAAGTGTGAAAAGAAAGGTTGAGAACTGATCACCTTGCCTCAACCCCTTGAGGCACCAAACTTACCCTTGCCATTCCATTAATATTGTAGGAAGTATGACTGGTTTCAAACATCCCCTGATTCTTTCACCACCTTGTGTTGAACATTATCCACAACATATTATCTCCTTTTTTATTGTGTGAATTTCTTAGCTTTTCCTCATAAATATCAGTCAATCCCATGGATGTTTCCTCTTATTCGCAGATCCTGAAATGCAAGGTCAGATAGAAAAGATTCTTCATCAAGGTCATTCTTCATTTAAAATATATCAGTCGGTATGTTTATACAAGAAAGATCCTAATTCTTATTCTGAATATATATCCGTTAAGATAATTTATGATAGAGGTTTGTGTTTCTTTTCTCAAGTGCGTTTTGCTTTTTACAGACGGGATATCATGATATATGGGAACCTGCTATGTTGGTCATTAAGAAAGACAGTTACAGTATTAAGTGTACTGGGCCCAGTGGTGCTGTTTTTGCAGAAAAATTTTCATCAACAACTAGTGTAAGATGTCTAACTTGTTGATCTTTTGGAGATGTTACTAACTTAAGTTGCAGTATTTGTGGAGGGTGTTGGGTTAATGCTCACCACCATTGAAGACTGTTTTGCTGACTGTAAATATATATGAAATGCCTCTAATTCAGTGGAGGATTAGTATCTAGGTTTCGACATGGTTTTGTTGCATGTAAGTCCTTACTTTATTTCACCTGTTGATCTTTTATTTTATTATTAGGTTGCAATTCCTTATGGAAGTCCTACAGAGTTCATGCTCATTGATTGTAATGGTGGTCAGCATCTCTTGAAAACGGACAATGTCCCGACAGATAATAGCTGGTAAGCAATAAAGGTTTATGGGGAAACTGTGAAAATCTTTTACCCTTTTTTTTGTCTGTATACATAAAATTATATTCCTTTGAATTTAGACCAGAAAATGGTAGTGGTACACTAACCGGGGACTTTGTTTAGTCTTTAGTCATGTGTCGAAATTACAGCTGTAATTTTGATACATGGTGTTTGACTAGCTTTGTAGTCCTCGGTTTATTTTTATTTCTATTAGGACTTAGGAGTGATTTAAATTAATTAAATAGGTAACTCCCTGAAAGAAAGCAACAAAAATTATTCCCCTAGCTTCTGGTGGAAGATTTTTTTTTTATAATTTTTTTTGTTTATCTTTTTAATGGACAGAGCATGTGGAAAGCTGTGTGTTGTTTACCTGCTACTTGAATAACTCTGGGCTATAAATTTGTTTTATATGCCATTCTTCTCAGTTTGTAGGTGTTATATGAATTCTATTTTTCTTGTATAACTAATTATTGGCTCAAAAGGATGCTAAGTTAGTTGCTCATAGTAGTTTTGGTGGTTTGTCCAGTATATATATGTAGATCACGTGTTCTGTTATAATCATTGCTCTCTTATTGATGTGAATTGTTGTATTTATTTGCTTGTCTCCTCCTTGCAGTTCGAGAGATACAGTTGTGCTCATTTTGAGAATATTTATCATAAGGGTAAATCATTTCTATCCCCATCCATCTCTCTTTATTTGATTGACATGGAACTCTCTGGTCTCCTTTTGACATCTAAATTAGACATATCTTTGAAAAATGAATGAAACTTTGAAAAGTTGAAGTATTGACATGTGTACTCGCGACATCCATTGTGAGGCTGGAAAACTGTAGTACAGAGAGAATATGAACTAAAAGTAGCTTTCTCGTTGGTGGATGAAGAAATAGTGTCATAGTTGCCAGTAAAATTATGTCACGTAACTCTTGGTTGAAAGTCGGGGGGGGGGGGGGGGGTAAAGTCACTAAAATGCAATTAGGGAGGAGATCCACTATGAAAAAAGGACTGATATGAAAGAATACCTGTATTAAAAGTAAGTTGGATGAAATGATAGAAACAAAAAACTGCTTAGCATTAAGAAATAACGCAAAAAAAAAAAAAAAAAAACAAGCAACAGCTTTGTATGCATCTACATCATATCTTGTAGGTCCGCCAAATTTAATGGCACCTTCACTTTTTGATATTGTGTTCTTCTGTGAAAGCATACATTTAGTATCTTTTGGATACCTCAGATCCATACTGAGCAGACCATTAGTTGGAAGAGAACCAGACAGACATATGTGGTAACTGCATATGGGAAGATAATATTTTGGATCCGTTGTCAGATATGATGTATTGCTATGTAAGTATAGGTACACCCGAAGTTAGGGTACATGGTTTGTGATATTATAGTTACGATTGAACAATAACTGGATTTTAACATTAATGAGACAAGGTGAGGAACCACGTAATTATCTGAAAGCTAATATCTAAACATTAGTCAAGGTGAGAAACCAAGTAATTATTTTAACGTTGTCACTTTTTTCATGGTTTTGTGACTAATTATGCTGTTTTATTCTTCCTTGTTGTATGGAACTCTCAAAAGTTTGGAATCCAAGAAAGTCATTAAATTGCAGTTTGTTTTCATCATCTCCCTCGGCAACAGATTCACTCATCTCTTGGTTCCTGCAGGCTGGTGAGAGGAAAAAAAGGAAAAAGAGAGGACTTATTTTTTAACGAGTTGGACAGCTATCTCCTCCCCTTGTGGAGATATTTTTTTCCTTTGGTTATTAAGGGGGTGCATTATCTATAGGGTAATTCGGGCAGAATACGTCTTCCCTGAGAGCCTTGTGAGCTAAGTTCAGTATTCTTACAATAGGAGTGGGTTCAATGTTGTAATTTATTGTATGTGATCAACGGGGTAAATTATTCATTAATGCATATACAGAATTTCTTTCTGATGCGTTAAAATAAGAAAAGAACCATGAAATAGAGAAGAATCCCAGCTCGACTTGAAGCAAGTCCAAAGTTCTTATCATCAGTTTTAATAGGCACATATTTGTTAATCAGTTGGTGGCTCATTCCCTTCAACTGAACTTCATCTACTTCATACACGTCACCAGAATGATTTAGGCCTCATCATTTGACTTGACTCGCGGGCCTTTGAGGCCTATGGAAGTCTGCAAAGTCCGAGAAGTTTAAGTCCGGCCTGGTTCAAAAAAATCTGTAATAGGCTAGGCCCGTGGGTTGGGCTTGGGCTTAGTGTCTTGAGCCCAGTACGGCTCGAAACTCCGTCTTGTAGTTTAATTTTTAACATTTAATATATGGATTATAATTTAGACTTATATAAAAAAAAATTTGTAATAAAGAAACAATGTTGTAATCTCTTTACTAGTTCAATCTTCTCTTTATATAAGGAAACAAAACTAAGGAAATAAGTCTACAATAAATTACTAGTTTAATCTTTTCTTTGTATGTAGTTACTCTTTAAAGTGAGCTCAAGTATTTTTTTTTTCTTCATACTACACTTTTCTTGTTTACTTAAATTGTTGGATTTACTTTTAGATTCTCAATTTGCCTACTTGGCCTTGAAGAATAAATTTAGTTATATATACACAAAATATATTTTAATCTTTATTTTGAAAATACTATATGTGTTTTGATTTGATGTTTGAATATTGATATAATGTTTGCAACTACTACATTGAAAAAATATTTTTTATGCAAAAAATAGTTAGGCCCGGCTGAAAATTTATATAGATATCCGACCCGGCCTAGTTCCAAGGGTCAGACTTGAGCTTCACAATTGTGCTTAAAACTCGACCCAAAGCCAAGCCCACAGAAGTCCGGCCCGTTCCCGACCCCTAATATAGGGGTGGGGTGAGTAGCCATGCACCGAGCCATCCAGCTGTGGATTTGAACCCGTTTCCTTTTCATCCATCTCCCTCCAACTTGGGTACAGTTTGCTTCATGCGAATTAATAGTTGGCTCAATCAGTGTGGAGAGTAATTCGCCTACACCCATTTCCATCTGTTCATTTGTTCATTTCACTAGAGAATGCTAATTTGCGATGCCTCGGCAAGAATGACACCATGCTGTAAACATCGCGTCATAATAACTTGCAACTCAATTTTTTTGGAAGAAATAACTTGCGCAACTTATTAAAACATCATAGTATTACCTGTTGTTGGTTCCTATAAAAATAAGTATTCACATTCTCAATCACCACATGCCTAAACTAAATATCCGATGTCTTCATGGCTTTTACCTTTATACATCATTGAAGTATAGGACTAATACAATCACACTTTTTTTCTGGGTTACCTGAGCATGTCTCTACTGTATAATTGTGGCCCGCTCAGAGCTGGAGATATACTGAAAGTATTGCCGTCGCCATAAGATGAAGGGTGACCGAGAGGCATTGGTCTATCTGGAATTGGCGGCACGTCGACGTCCCCTTCCAACATCTTCAGTGCATCCAAAATGGTAGGCCGCAAAGCCACCATCACATGAGCACACAAGATCCCAACAAGCAAAAACCTCTCCATTATGCTCTTTGGATTTGAATTGACACCATCGTTATCTTTCAGCAGCGATCTGTCTAAAGCCTCTTCAACTTTCCCAGATTTCACTAATGACCAAGCCCAATCCGTGATCAAGAAAGCACGCGGGGATCCCAGGGAAGACAGATCAAGGGCTTTTCTCCCACACATGATCTCCAAGACAACAACTCCAAAGCTATAAACATCGCTCTTCTCAGTCAGCTGTCCATAGAGAGCGTACTCGGGGGCTAAGTACCCGTGCGTCCCTGCCACTCTAGTCGTGAGATGAGACTGGCCTTCCATGCTTTGCTTGGCAAGCCCGAAATCCGCCACTCTTGCTCTCATATCTGCATCTAGTAGTATGTTTGTTGCCTTAATATCTCTGTGATATATCGCCGGCTTCACTCCATAATGCAAATAAGCTAGCCCCTTGGCCACATCCAAGATAATGCCCTTTCTCTGAGGCCACAGCAAGGGTCTCCTCACAATTCCACTCCCATTACTACTAGACGTAGCAAGGAAAAGATGATCATCCAGATTGCCATTCGGCATGTAATCATACACAAGGTACCTATGACTCCCCCTCTCTTCGTAACTGTCCTCCCCCTCAACGACGCAACACCCTCTCAGCGGAACCAGATTCCGGTGCTTCAAATTGCTAATGATCTCCACCTCATTGCAAAACTCAGCGTCCCCTTGGAAATCAGACTCTATAACCTTCTTGACAGCAACTGTGGTTCCATCAGACAAAACACCCTTGTAAACAAGACCAAACCCTCCTCTGCCGATGAAATTCTTCTGCGAAAAGTTGCCCGTAGCCTTCTCCAGGTCCTGAATCTTGAACCAAATGGAACCCGTGTTGGGTCTGACTCTAATCCTCGACTCTCTCTCGTCCAAATCGAAACCCGAATCCATTCTCGACCTTACCATAGCAACCCTTCTCCTCTTCCTCCACCTCTTATCATACCAAAAATACAACCCCAGCAAGCTAGACATGACAAACACGGCGACCCCGGCTCCGGTGAGGCCGAATACGAGAGCGGTATTGCTCTTCTTGTGGGAATCGACCCGGGAATTCATAGACAGGCCGAAAATACAGGAGACGGCGCCGTTGCTCTCGGGTCCGAACTCGTTGACGACGCCGGCGGCGTAGAGAATGGTAAAATACCAGCAGTCTTTAGAGTGGGAGGTGTTGCCGTCGAGAGTGACGAGCTGCTGCTGAGTTCGGAGGCCGGCGGCGACGCAGGCGTCGCAGGCGGAGAGATCGGTGAGGTCGGGGCGGCAGGCGGAGTCGAGAGAGGTGGTGGCGGTGGTGCGGTTGAGCCAGTCTTGGGAGCTTTGGATGTGGGCGCAGAGGTCTGGGGCGGCGACGAATTGGGGAGGGGCAAAACAGAAATCGACGAGGTGGGAAGGGAGGGAGAGGGATGTGAGCTTGGACTGGAAGGATTGGAGGCAAGAAGATGAGGCGGAGAGAGTTGGGAGTTGGAAGAGAGTAGTTTGTTTGAGGTGTTGGGCGAGGGCGATGCCGAAGAGAGACAAGAGGACTTGGCAGCAGTCTCGAGAAGCGGTGGTGGTTTGTTGTTGACTACTACTACTACACGAGGAGGAGTTGAATGGGATTCGGAGGACGTAGCTCAGATCCATGGGGCATGTTGAGTTTGTTGATTCATCGCTGATGGAGATGACCATGGGAATTAGAGACAGACACGCCAACACATGCAGTTTCATCTTCATTTTCATCATCGCCGCGCTCTCCAAGGAGAAAGAAGATAGATTGATAGATAGTGGAATCTTTTTTGAGACGAGTTGGGAGTTGAATTTGGAAATCAAGTATGTGAGCTTGGTCAAAGTTGCGCGGCTGCTGAGCTGCAGGCCAAACATAAATTTTTACTGGTAGCCGGGCCCCATTTTATAGAAAATTAAATAAATACATATCAGATTTTAAGCATAATTGTAAAATTAAAGTTCCACCCATAGAATTAGATTGGGTATCTCTATATTTTTTGTGTCAGACTGGGTCTAATTGTTTTCTATTTGAAAAACAAGTCGAACTCATTAGTCGCAAATAAAAAATAAAAAATTTGACTAATTTATAACGTTTTCTTATTCTAATAGATACCATTCTATACTAAAGTCAAATATAATTTATGGTAAAATCGTTTGTCAAATTTAGTAAGAATGGAGAGAGAAATAAATAATAGTTAAACTTTTTCTCCAATATTTTTCTCTGTTTATAGTATTTTATTTTAATTTGACTTAGAAATATCTAGAACTATTGGAGCAAAAGTTAAAAATATGGTAGTTATATTTAGCTTTGTTATAAATTTGACTAGAAAATAAGACTATACTATTAGGGATGTTCTTAGATCAATACTCAAACATCAACTCAAAAATCATATAGCATTTTCAAAATAACGAATAAAGATTTTCTTTAAATAAAACTAAATTTATTCATTAATGCCAAGTAGCAAAATGAGAATTTAAGAGCAAATCCAACTATCAAACTAGGAATTTATTCATTAAGGTCGTAGTTTGTTTCCTTATCTTATTATAATTTTTTTTATATATAAGTATATATTATAATTCATATTAAATTTAAGAAATTAAAATACAAAACGGGCTTTCGAGCCAGGCTTTTTTGGGTTGGGCCAAATCTGAGACACTAAGCCCAAATCTGTCATAAGGCCCTACGGGCAAGGCCTATTGCGGTTTTTTTGGGCCGGGTCGGGTCGGACTTGGGCTTCTCGGGCTTTGCAGGTCTCCGCGGGTCTCGGAGGACCGCGGGCCAAATGATGAGGCCTACTTACCGGACCAAGAGCATCTCCAACAGATACTTTAAAATTAAAATTATCTTCATTTTAGAGTAAAAACACATATTTTATCTAGGAAGCACGAAAACTTCAAATTGGTCATGTTTCGCGCTTCGAAAGCGGATGCATTTTGGAAACGCTCGGAAGCGTTCAGAAGCGCGATTCTTAAAATCTTGATTTTGGAAGGGCGACGGAAGCGCAAGCTTCCATTTTTGGAAGCGTGATTCTAATAATATTCTTTTCTGGAAGCGTTTTAGAAGCGCGAAATTGAAAATAAAAGGTAATTTTCAAGGAAATTAAACATTTTTTTTATCTTAGTATTAGATTTTCTCTATGTATTCTAACATTTATGAACGTTTTCGTTCATAAACAATCAAATCGGAACTAAAATCTTATATTTTGATACTTAATTTTCTATATTTTTTTATATATCTATATGTAATCAATTTTTGTTAATTTATACACTTCCTTCGCGTACGTGCTTCCCCTAATTTTTTTTAAAAATCGCTTCCACGCTTCCGTACGCTTTGCTTCCGCATACCCGCACCTGTTTCTATGTAACCTAGTCTTTTATGCTCTAACAGTCTCTTTAAACATTCTCTATAATAGAGAAAGTGGATAGAGAGAGAGAGGGAATAAAAAACTCTATATTTATAGAAAAGTTAAAAACTCTAAACTCTACTAACAATCTCTAAAATTTAATGCACACTATATTTCTTCATTTTTTTCATTATTTTATTTTCTCTTTCCTAGTTTATCATTTAATCAAATATAAAAAGGTATTGGAAATATAAATTTATATTAGATTCAATAAATTATGAAGAGAAACATTAAATCATAGAGAAAATTTTAAAGAAACTGTTGGAGTTGAACACAATTTTTTATAGAGATTTCGGTTTTTGTTACTCCACAATAGAGAAATTATAAGGATGCTCTAACACTATTCTAAACATCATCAGCCAAACCAATTATTGCATCATATTTAACCGTCTTAGAGTGAAAAAAGATCATTTTTTTGGGAAATGATTTTAAAGCAAAAAACGCATTTAGTTTCTAAAAAAAATTAATTTATGACATCATAGTAAAAAAAGGAAAATTATTTACCACAAAGAAGTGCACTTGTGTTGTCATCATGACATCTTTTTACTGGCTATTGACTTATTGAGAACTAATGGTATTAAAAGCAGAAAAATAAAAAAAATAAAAATTTATTTCCAAGTTCGCTAAAATCAAAAATCAAATAAACACTTAACATTCAATTCAAAACGTCACAATTAAAACTCTTTCTTATAGATATAGCATTGATAAGTATGGATCGTTCAAACCGGGGATTGATGGTGCATGCATGCATGACTACACTAAGTTTGGGGGGGGGGGTTTGTAAGTTTGATTTATATCCTACGAAAATGAAATAACAAAACATGGCAGCAAAACACATAGAGAAACCTTAGAATTCTAACATGCTTAACTCATACAAAAGAAAACAATCAAGAACCCTAAAATCTCTAAACATGCTTATTATGTCGAAAATAAAAGCTATCTAATATATACATGTGATCAACCCATCCTTTTACCTAACTCTAACACCTTAGTCATATTATATGTAACCTATTAATATCTAAGTCTTTATCTAAACATGCGTTTATCATATTCATGCTTCGAGAATTTGACCTATGACATATCTATCAACCTAAACAAGGAATTTGCCTTAGTCCAAATTGATGCATTAAGTAAAACATGCTTAGCATAAAGAATTAAACAAATGATAGATTACACAAAACATTTAAAGTTGCAAAACTAAAATACTCCATAAAACCAATCTTTAAAAACCGAATATTCATACAAGAAGAAAAGAGTAGAAGGAATCATGTTACACTTTTTATTTCGGAAATTTTCCCTAATACAAAGCTTGGATGGTCTTCTATGGAGGTGAAAAACACTCAAAGAATTTTTCTTAGGGTGTTCACTGATAGAGAGGAATTTGTGGTGATGGAGGTGGCGGCCTTCTTGGAGAATTTAGGCTATGGGAGGAGAGGAAGAAAATTTGGGAAAAACTTTGGCTAGAGAATGAGATATGAACTTAATGAGAGCCCCAAGTCCTCTATTTATAGGCAAAAAAGAGAGCTATGCCTTTCTCTCTTTGTGTCTTCTCTTACAAATTTCTTTTTCTTGCTCACAAAGTAGTTTTTCTTGCCCACCAAGTAACTTGACTTTTTTGATTTTTTTTCTTCTTGTTGGACAAGGAAAACACTACAAATGACTATCTCATGTATCTTGGCCGAAATTATCCATGAAGCCTAGCCCAAATGCATTTTAAGTGTTCTCCTGAGCAGACTGACTCTTCTTCACTAAAACGAACATTTCAGGAGCTATAGACCTCCAAAAACTATGATCTTGGTCTCGTTGTAAAGAGGACTTCAAGAGCTTTCCAGAGAAATATAATATCACTATATTTGGTGTTGAATTGCATATTCGGTGATCTCTTGAAGTTAGTTGAGCTGACAGGCTGATCTTCCTTTTCCTACTAGAAGTAGGGTAATCCTCTTCTTGCTATATTTTGTATTCTTTCTTCTCCAAGTCTTTTAGGCCGATATACCATATCTTGTGCACATATTTTGGTATTAACATGATTGGCCTCCAATGCTTTGATCCATCCACATTCCTGCTCCATGTAGGAAAAATGCCTCCATCTTCATTTGTGCCATTTGGTACCGTTTTCATTTGTCATTTGGTTTCCAATTCTTGATATCATTTGGCTATGCATTTTAGAAACCATTTGGAGACCATTTCTTCTATGAAATTAGGAGCTTCCTCCTTAACGTGTTTTAAGCTCATTTCCGCTCCTTTTATGCGTCCTTTATTCTTCTTCCTAAAAACATAAAATAAGTTAGATATGGATTTACTAAGCTCATAACATAACAAAATGTAGAGAGAAATATGTTAAGAATCAAACATAAAATGCATAGACGGCACCTCTTTTCCTTATTTATCTCCTTAATCCCTAGTGATGTGTAGATTTCATCACCGCATACCATAACCTAAATGAAGTTATGGACATGAGGTTGATGGCGAAGTTTACAAAGGACTTAAAGGAGTGTGTCTTCTCTAGATGTTGGCTAAAAGGTGTCTAGATGGGTTATGACTAGTGACAGGTTTTGGATCTAAGAAAGAGAAACATCAACAGAGTATATACCATTGGCCCAGTTAGCCTCGGGGTGTTTCTTGAAATTAGTCCTGCCTCTCGTGTTATCTCTATCCCTACTGACCATGTTTTTCGATTGATCCAAGGTTGATTGATTGAGAATTCATACTTTATCGCACGCCCGTTGAACGACCAAAAGATCAAACTATTGTACTCTCTTTAAATCTTAGGCGCACTCAATTTAAACAATGCTTGTAAATAATACATCTCAAAATTGTGTGTTTGTGCATAAAAACTCTTAAAGGACTAACAAAACGTTGCATTAGCTTTGCATAACCTTCTAGCAGCCTTGTGATGCTCAGATTTCACCACCGGGTACCCTAACCTAAGTGAAGTTAGGGACATGAGGTCAAGAGCAAGGCCATGTTGCATTCCTTGATTTAGCACGTAACTTGTGTGTTTTCTGCAAGTTTCTAACATTTTCTCTTATGCATTCACTTCATTTTTCACTTATGTTCTTGTTTGATGCATTTAAATGACGATTTGAGTGTGTTATGCATGACTTCAATGTGATTATTGTGTGGTTGAATTTTTGACATGTATCAAAAATGCATTCCCAAATGGTATCAAGAATTGGAAACCAAATGACAAATGAAAATGGTACCAAATGACGCAAATGAAGATGAAGGCATTTTTTCTACTTAGAGCAGGAATGTGGATGGTTCAAAGCATTTGAGGTTGATCATGTTAAAACCAAAATATGTGCACAAGATATGGTATATTCGGACTAGAAGACTTGGACAAGAAGCAATATAAAATATAGCAAGAAGAGGATTTTCCTACTCCTAGTAAGAAGAGGAAGATCTGCCTCCCAGCTTAGCTAACTTCAAGATATCACAGAATATGCAATTCAAATCTACACATAGTGATGTTATATTTGTCTGGAAAGCTCTTGAATTATTCTTTACAATGAGATCAAGATCATAACTTTTGGAGGTCTGTAGCTCCTGGAATGATCATTTTAGTGAAGAAGGGTCAGTCTGAGCGGGAGAACACTTAAAATGCATTTGGGCTAGGCCTTATGGATAATTTCGGCCCAGATACTTGGGATAGAACTTTGTAGTATTTTCCTTGTCCAACAAGAAGAATGAAATTAGAAAATTCAAGCTACTTGGTGGGCAAGAAAAGTTACTTGGTGAGCAAGAAAAAGAAGCTTGTAAGAGAAGGCACAAAGAGAGCAAGGCATAGCTCTCTCTTTTGCCTATAAATAGAGGACTTGGGGATCTCATTCAGATCATCTCTCATTCTCTAGCCAAAGCTCTGCGCAAATACTCATCCTCTTCTCCCAAAGCCGAAATTCTCCAAGAAGGCTGCAACCTCCATCACCACAAATTCATCTCCATCCGTGAACACCCTAAGGCAAATTCCCTGAGTGTTTTCCATCTCCATAGAATATCATCCAAGCTTTGTATTAGGGAAAATTTTTGAAATAAAAAGCGTAACATGATTTCTTCTACTCTTTTCTTCTTGTATGAATATTCAGTTTTTAAAGGTTGGTTTTATGGAGTATTTTGGTTTTGCAATGTTAAATATTTTATGTGATCTACCATATGTTTAATTCTTTATGCTAAGAATGTTTTACTTAATGCATCAATTTAGACTATAGCAAGTTGCTCGTTTAGATTGATAGATATGTCATAGGGAAAATTCTCGAAGCAAGAATATGATAAATGCATGTTTAGCTAAAGACTTAGATATTAATAGGTTGCATATTATATGACTAAGTTGTTAGAGTTAGGACAAAGGATGAGATGATCACATGTATATATTAATAAGCTTTTATTTTCGGCATAATAAGCATGTTTAGAGATTTTAGGGTTCTTGATTGTTTTTTTGTCTATGAGTTAAGTATGTTAGAATTCTAAAGTTTTTCTATGTGTTTTGCTGCCAAGTTTTGCTATTTAATTTTCATAGGATATAAATCAAACTTGCAAACCCTCCTAAACTTAGCGTAGTCATGCATGCATCCTCAATCCTCGGTTTGAACAATCCCTACTTATCAATGCTATATCTACAAGAAAGGTTTTTAATTGTTACGTTTTGAATTGAATGTTAAATGTTTATTTGATGTTTGATTTTAGCGTTATTAGTTTCGAACAAGTCCTAAATCAATCTTACATGGATGCACTCATCATATTTTTACTCATGAAAAGGGTTCACTCAAAATATATATGAATTCAATCAAAAACCTCATGAATGGAATGAATTACTTGCACAAATGAACCTAAACCATATTCTTATTCATGCAACTCGCTCTACAGATTGAAAGCTACTCATCTAAAGGATAAAAAGAACTTTTAAGGGTGGTAATGGTGCTAAGGCTAAGACATTCAAAAATTTGGGTATGTGGTGGTCAAAAACGTTTTAAAGACTTAGTCTAGCACCAAAACTTGATCAATTCAAACTCCATCTTCTTCAAAATGTCACCATTGTCAAACTTTAAGTACGGAGGCCAGATTTCATCATGTTGGGCCCGAACTTCATTCTAAACTTCCCTTGAGCTTGCAAACAAGACAAAGGCTATATTTCTTCACTATTGGGTCTTCAATTCAATACACACTCCAAATCCACAAGTACGGAGAATATTAATCCAAACTTTGACACTTAGAACATATTTCCGGAGAGCATATTATTATTTTTTCCATTTTTTTATTTCTATTACACTCGGCAATCACACAATTTTTTCAATCTATTTGGACAAGTCTATCCCCATATACACATCTTCATCATCTTCACCCCATCTCCATGAATGTAGCTTCGAAGTTCTTCACCAAGTCTTCAGAACAAGGGTATGAAAATTCTACACTAGACTAAAGTGTTTAGATATGCATGACAATGAAAGAAAAGCTTATTGTGGGCTCAAAATGGCTATGTAAGGGTTTCGCAACTTGTGCCCACAAATGAGACACATGCCTTTTTGGCTAAGTGGTGAAAAATTCTAAATGTCTTTAATCATATCCAAAATTAGAGTATTTATCAACTATAAGCTTTGCAAATTGACATGAGTAAGTTCTAGCATTCTCTAGTTCATTAAGAGCTATGAAAAGTAATCAAATGAGACATATGCATATTTTGAGGTTAAAAATCGATGATGCACAAAATTCTCTCCAAACAAAGTGTTTTAGGCTCAAAAACTCACTTTAAGGCTCATATGATTCAAAAACTCATTCTAACATGCGAAATTCTATCCAAGAGAGGTAGGAATGATTTTCAAATTTGTCTTTTTTCACATCCAAAACTTGTCTTAGAAACCGTCCCCTTCTAAACACCGAATCATATCAGATATTTTTACTCAAAGAAATTTTCATCCACTTACACTAAATTAGACTCGAAATACACTACTTAAACCCAAAAGAATTTTTTTAGGGCATCATCCGCCGGAAAATTCCAATATCCGCCCAATTTTACAATTTTATGACTCAAATAAAGTTGTAATTCCCTCCCCCACACTTAAACTCTACCTTGTCCTAAATGTATCAAAGTAAGGAATAGAATTCGGCATGAAGTATAAGATTTATTAAAAATTTAACTAAGAAATTAAAATCTACGAAAATAAAAAAGAAAAGGGGAAGAGAGTGAAAATCTGATTTGTAGACTCCTCCATTGGGTTGCCTCCCTACAAGCACTTATTTTTTTAACATCTTACAACCTACACGTGATGCTTCTTCATGTGTTTGAAGTGCTATGCTTCTCAAGCTTTATTTCTTCAATGAATTTCTCCCTGATGGCCGAATGGTATGGCTTTGAATGATGGCCATTTACTTTGAACTCATTGCCGGTTGATGGATTCTTGATCTTGAGAGCTCCATGGGAAAATATCTCGGTGATAGTGAATGGACCAATCCACCTAGAGCGTATCTTGCCCAGAAATAGCTTAAGTCGAGAGTTAAAGAGGAGAACTCCTTTCTTCGGATCACCTTGTCATGAAATGCCTTCATTTTCTCCTTGTATAGCCAAGCATTGTCAAAAGCATCATTCCTTGTCTCCTCGAGCTCACAAAGTTGTAATTTTTGGTGTATACTAGCCTCATCTCGATCCATGTTGAATTTCTTTACTGCCCACCAAGCTTTATGCTCTAACACTACCAAAATGTGATAAGCTTTCCCATAAACCAAAGGTTAAGGTGACATGCCTATCAGAGTTTTGTAGGTTTTCTTATAAGCCCACAACGCATCATCTAAGCATTGGCTCTAATCTTTATGATTCGGTTTCATGATTCTCTAAAAGATCTTCTTTAGCTCACGGTTGGATACCTCAGCCATTCCATTGGTTTGAGAATGATAAGGCGTAGAGACTTTGTGATTGACGCCAAATTTCCTCAATAATGCTTCCACCTTCTTGTTGCAAAAATAACTCCCTCCATCGCTGATTAGAACGTGCGACATTCTTTCGTAAATATGTTAGCCTTAAGGAAATTTGCAACAACTCGCGAATCATTTGTTCGGGTGGCTTTTGCTTCTACCCATTTCGACACATAATAAACGACGAGTAAAATATAAGTGAAACCGTTAGACGAAGAAAAAGGTTCCATAAAATCAATGCCCTGCACATCACAAATTTCGATACTAATCACATAGTGTTACAACATTTGATCTCTATGTCCAAGATTACTGGATCTTTGACACCTATCGAACTTAGAACAAAATTCATGAGAATCAATAAATAAATTAGGCCAAAAGAATCCACAATCTAACACCTTAAGAGCCGTTTTCCTAGAACCAAAGTGACCATCACACGTACTATTATGACATAATAATATTACACCTCCTAATAACCAAATCAGAACATTATTTCCATAAGTAAGGTTCATCCCAAATAAAAGTCTTAGCATTACTCTTAAGCTTATCACGTTGAGATCTAGGCATGGAAGTTGGAAACTTACCAGTAACTAAATAGTTCACAATATCTGCATACCATGGAGTTTCAGAAGCACTTACCTAAATTCCGAAGAGTTGTTCATCCGGAATTATTTTCACAATAGCCACGGCCTCACTATCATGCAAAATCTATGACAAGTGCTCAGCCACCACATTTTCAACTCCCTTCTTATCCTTAATCTCAATGTTAAACTCTTGGACTAGAAGTATCCAACGAATGAGCCTTGGCTTTGCATCCTTCTTAGCCATCAAATACTTCAAAGTCGCATGATCCGTGTAAACAATAACCTTGCTTTGAAATAAATATGACCGAAACTTGTCAAGTGCAAACACCACCGCGAGCATCTCCTTCTCAGTTGTTGTATAATTGGCTTAAGCTTTATCAAGTGTCCGAGAGGCATAGTAAATGGCGTAGGGCTTCTTATCCTTCATTTGTCCCAAAACAACTCCAACGGCATAATCTGAGGCGTCACACATTAATTCATAGGGAAGAGACCAATCCGAAGCACAAAGTATATGAGCAATCGTGAGAAGCTCCTTTAGTATTTCAAATGCAGCTCTGCAATTATCATCAAACACAAAGGGAGTGTCCTTTTGGAGTAGCTTACACAAAGGGCGAGAGATGTAGGAAAAAATTCTTAATAAATCTTTGATAGAAGCCTGCATGATCAAGAAAAGAACGAAACTCTCTAACCGAAGTCGGAGAGGGTAAGTACCGCATAAGATCTATCTTAGCTTTATCAACTTCTATCCCCTTAGCCGAAACAATATGTCCTAAAATGATCCCTTGAGTAACCATAAAGTGACACTTCTCCCAATTAAGCACTAGATTAGTTTCAACGCATCTTTGCAAAATTAATTCTAAGTTCCCTAAGCATGCATTGAATTCCCTCCCAAAAACACTAAAATGATCCATAAATACTTCAATTATTTTCTCAATGTAATCAGAAAAGATAGAAAGCATGCAATGTTGAAACGTACTTAGTGCATTGCATAAACCAAAAGGCATCCGTCGATAACCAAACGTTTCAAAAGGGCAAGTAAACATTGTCTTCTCTTGATCCTCCTCCGTGATGCTTATTTGGTTGTACCCCGAATATCCATCAAGGAAGCAATAATATGAATGGTCGACCAATTTCTCAAGCATTTGGTCAAAGAATGGAAAAGAAAACTGATCATTTCGAGTGGTGACATTAAGCTTCCTCTAATCGATGCAAACTCTATGGCCGGTCACGATTCTTTATTGCACTATCTCATTCTCCGCATTCTTGACAAAGGTGATTCTAGACTTCTTTGGAACTACTTGCACTGGTGAGACCCAACGACTGTCCGAAATAGGATATATCATGCCACATTCCAAGAGTTTGACCCCCTTTTTCTTTACGATCTCCATCATTGGCGGATGGAGTCTTCTTTGAGCTTCCCTAGTTGGCTAAGCTTTTTCTTTTATCATGATCCGTATAAAAAATAACCTTGCTTTGAAGTAAATGTGACCAAAACTTGTCAAGTGCAAACACCACTCTAAGCATATTCTTCTCGGTTGTTGTATAATTAGCTTGAGCTTCATCAAGTGTCCGAGAGGCATAGTAAATGGCCTATGGCTTCTTATCCTTCCTTTGTTCCAAAATAGCTTCAACGGCATAATCCGAGGCGTCACACATTAATTCGAAGGGAAGAGACCAATCCGGAGCACAAAGTATAGGAACACTCGTGAGAAGCTCCTTTAGTCTTTCAAATGCAGCTGGACAATCATTATCAAACAAAAATGGAGTGCCCGGTTGGAGTAGCTTACACAAAGGGCGAGAGTGTGATGACCGAACCAGAATCTGATGCGTATTCGGCACGATTCTCGAGATTCTGCTTAATCGCAGTTTATGTCGTATATGTGGTTTGCCGATTCGATTTGCGACTATATTTTTGATCGAGAATTTGAGTTGAGAGTCTTCACGGAAATTGTAGAGTACGTGATTTCGAGCTCGTGGGCGGTTCCGGAAGATTTTTCCGATAACCGAGGAATATTTTATGATTATTTGAAGTTTCAATGTCCGACGAGTTTATCCGATTGTTTCGAGTTTATCCGAATCGTGATGGTTATCCATTTCGAATCGTCGATCGACCCGAGGCACGAGTATAAATATCGGAATTGTCGAGAAATAGTCGAAAATAACAGTTTTGAGCTTTGACCGCCTGTTGACTTTCCAAATTTGGAAAGTAGCCGTTGACCCGTAAGGAGAGTTAGCGACCCGGATCGGTTCGTCGGCGACCCGACTTCTCCGGCCACCTCCGGCCAGGCTGAGGGTATCCTCTGAATCCTCTTGAGTTCCTCTTTCATTTTTCACTTGAGTTTATTGGAATTGGTTGTGTTTATTGTGAGTTCGAATAAGGGCCGATTTGGTTTAGTCGCCGGTGATGGGTGGTAGGTTTCCGGTGAGGTTTTGGGGTTCGGTTGTTGGGGGTTATGCTCCCCACCCCTTGGTGATACTCCCTGGGTTAATGGTTTGGGACGAGGTTGTGTTTGAGGATGAACCCGATTAGGTTCCGATGTGGAATTCTGATGTGAACTTGGACGAAATTGACGGTGTTGGACTTCGAATTGAGGTTGGGTGTAGTTATGGAAGTGACTCAGCCTGTGATGGGCTTTAATCCTGGAAGTTCTCCGCCGAAAAATCTCGCCGTTGACGGCGTGCCGGCGGCAGCGGCGGCGGTCAACGGTGGTCAACGGCGGAGGAGTTGACTTTTTCAGATTTTGGTGAAATTAATGTCATTTTTCTCGAAATCGCGCCCTGATTATCGTCTAGAGGTTTTTGGGTTGATTTGGTTAGCCGATTTTCAGTCGAGGTTTCGAGTGGGGATTTCAGAATTTCCGTTATACATTTTGTACTGCATTGCATATTTCCGGGAACGGTTGGTTTCCGTGATTCAGTACAGGGTTGTGGACTAGGATTTTGATCAGTTATGTTTTTGTGAATATTCAGGAGATCGAGATCGAGATCGGGATCGTGATCGTGCTTCCGGAGAGGGAACTTCCGCCGGACCACGAGATTAGCGCGAGTTTGCGCTAGTTGATCTGTGAGTGGACAAGTTTCTATTTTCACTGTTGATTTTGCGAGTTCGTGGATTTATTGATTTCCGTATTTAAATTATACGATGATTGTGATATATGTTATTTTCGGAGGTATGTTATTATGTGTTATTGGTGATTGGCATTTATTGCATCGATGCTACCAGACTTGAGAGATTCCTCTGGCCCAGAGTTGAGAGATTCCTCTAAAGCAGGGTTGAGAGATTCCCCTGAGTGTCGCCGGGATCGAGAGATTCCCCTGGCCTGTCACCGTCGGGTTTGAGCGATTCACCCGACGTTGGGCTTGAGAGATTCGCCCGACAACCTCCGTATATATATATGTGTTGTGTTCCGAACTCGCATTGTTTTATATTGAGTATGTGTATATAACTGGTGAAAGGCATATGTTTATTTTCGTCGACTCACTATAACGTTTTATTTGCCTTTCCTTGGGCTTTTCGGTTTCCGTGCCCAGTTTGCAGTTCGGATTCTGGTGTTTCACGTCACGGGTTGGAGGCTAGTGTTCAGAGTTACCTGTGCTTTCCAGTAGGTTCTTGTTTTGCCTACTGATGTGTATATGTTGTATATATTTTATACTAGAGGTCGCTCTGATACATTCTGATACATGTTTATACGGATTTTCTCGGATATACATATATACTTAGTACAGTTTGTTTACGGTTATTGATTATATTGATGTTGAGAAATCCGGATGGGATTGGTGCCCACGGTTTGGCTTTTGTGGCATAGGATGAAGTGTTATTTTCTGGGTGCAGGTTATGGTAATTTCACGTTAGTAACGAAACTCTGCCGAAATTTTGAAATTTTTTTGTTGGTTCGTATTTTCAGAAGGGGTTCGGTTCCGGTTTAGGTAACTGAATCGGGATTGGGTCCTTTCAGCTTGGTATCAGAGCATTAGGTTGTCAGATTCTGTAGACTCTTGTAGTTTTGACGCTTAGGGTATTTGAGTTGATACAGCATGACTGGAGTGATGACCCGACTGGCCAGCGGTACTCATCAATACTTCGGGTGTTGTGTGTCCTCAAATATCTGCGGTTTCATGATTACGTTCTTTCTGCTTGTGCCTAATGCTTGTCTTGTATCAGTAGGATGCCTTCTCGACGTGGTCCCCGTGTTGATCGGGATGATGATCCAGATGAGGATCGCCGAACGCGCGACTTGCTGATGCGAGTGCTGCGTTTGGAAGAGCGTTTTGACCCTGTGGTCAAGGCTCGCACTGCGGGTGCTACTATGTTTTCGGGTTCAGTTGATCCAGAAATATGCGAGGCATGGTTGGTTTAGATTGAACGTGTTTGTGAGCGTCTGCAGTTTACTCCTGAGCAGATGTCAGTAGCCGCAGTTGGTTTACTTGAGGGTGATGCGTACTTTTGGTGGGTTAGCACCGACAGAGTTCCAGCTGACACACCGTGGACATTGTTTTATGATTTTTTTATGCGGAGGTACTTTAATCCGGCTACCCAGCAGCGCAAGTACGAGGATTTTACGAACTTGAGGCAGGGCAGTTTGTCTGTACTTGGGTATCGGGATCGGTTTACCCGTTTGTCTCGTTTTGCGCGGGATATGGTGGCTACAGAGGAAGCCAAGTGTCGTAGGTTTGAGCTGGGATTGAATCTGAGTATCAAGGCGACCTTGACTACGATGCCGCGGAACAACTTTGACGAGTTTGTCAGTGCAGCCCTCTGAGGTGAGGATATTGAGCATGAGAGACAGTAGAGGTACCCGCTGAGACGGTTTGAGGAAGGTGGACCGAGTCAGGGGCCTTCGAAGAGGCAGAGTTCTGATACTTCTGGTTCAGCTTCATCCTCAGGCAGTGGATCTTATCGTCCCCCAGTTGATGTACCGAGGCAGAGATCGAGATGGAGGAGAGACCGACCGCGGCGACCACAGGCTAGTGCTGGTTCCAGCGGTCCTAGTTATCCTCGACGTACTGGTGGCACTTTTGCTGTACCGAGGGAGTACCTGTTGTGTAGTCTCTGCAGCCGACATCATGTGGGTCCATGTAAGCGAGATCCTTTCACTTATTTCCGCTGTGGCCAGGTGGGTCACTATGCGAGGGAATGTTATCAGTATGATGTTACTGGTAGACAGGGATCCCAGAGTTCCGGAGTTGAGCGAGGCGCCACTTCGGGAGTTCGACCAGCCGGACAGGCGAGGGTTCATGCTATGACTCTACGTGAGGGCAGAGCATCACCAGAGGTCGTTATCGGTACGTTACATGTTTTTGGTATTCCTGTACTTGCATTGTTAGATCCGGGCGCTACACATTCATTCATATCATTTAGACTGTCATCATTGGCTACGGTGCTTGCATCTCCACTTCCGGGGTTGTGGAGAGTGTTGTATCCGTCAGGTGAGGTTGTGAGCATCGGTTGGGTTTACAGAGATTGTGAGGTGTTTATTGATGGCCATGGATTAGCCGCAGATCTGTTATTGCTTGATATTGTGGATTTTGATCTGATTTTGGGTATGGACTTTTTGGAGTCGCACTGGGCTATGTTTGACTGCCACAGGAAGAAGGTCGCGTTTCGACGACCAGGGTTACCTGAGATACTGTTCCGTGGCGAGAAGAACACTTCATTACCGTGTTTGATTTCCGCAATGAGGGCGGATCGGTTGATGAAGAAGGGTTGTGTTGCTTACTTAGCCCATGTTGTGGACACTACAGCTGCAGTGCCGGATCTTGGTAGTATTGAGGTTGTGTCTGAGTTCCCGGATGTGTTTCCAGCGGAGTTACCTAGTATACCCCCTATACGGGAGATTGATTTTACCATTGAGTTATTGCCGGGTACTGGACCGATTTCCCAGACACTGTACCAGATGGCGCCTACGGAGTTGAAGGAGTTACAGATTCAGCTCCAGGAGTTGTTAGAGAAGGGATTCATTCGACCGAGTGTTTCTCCGTGGGGTGCTCCAGTGTTGTTTGTGCGGAAGAAGGACGGGTCCATGCGGTTGTGCATCGACTATCGAAAGCTGAATCAGATTACAGTGAGGAACAAGTATCCGTTGCCGCGGATTGACGACTTGTTCGATCAGCTGAAGGGAGCAGCAGTCTTTTCAAAGATTGATCTTCGATCCGGATATCATCAGTTGAGGATCCGAGACTCTGACGTAGCCAGGACAGCATTCAGGACGCGGTATGGGCACTACGAGTTTTTGGTTATGCCGTTTAGGTTAACCAACGCCCCCGCAGCTTTCATGAACTTGATGAATCGAGTGTTCAGACGATTCCTGGACAAGTTCGTGATTGTATTCATTGACGATATCCTGATCTATTCCAGGAGTGTGGGCCAGCACAAGAAGCATCTGCGTGTAGTATTGCGGACTTTGCGGGACCATCAGTTGTTCGCGAAGTTTAGCAAGTGCGAGTTCTGGTTGGATAGTGTGAAGTTTCTAGGCCACGTGATTTTGGCCGAGGGAGTCAGTGTTGATCCTGACAAGATCGAGGCCGTGCTGAACTGGAGTAGACCCACTATTGTGCCGGAGATCCGTAGTTTCTTGGGGTTAGCAGGCTATTATCGACGGTTTGTACAGGATTTCTCCCGGATTGCTACACCACTGACCAGATTGACGAAGAAGGGCGTCAAGTTTGAGTGGTCTGATGCGTGCGAGGAGAGTTATTTGCTCCTGAAGGAGAGATTGACTACCGCACCTGTTTTGACACTCCCAGACGACAGTGATGAGTTTGTTGTATACAGTGACGCGTCAAAGTTGGGCCTTGGCTGTGTGTTGATGCAGCATGGTAGAGTCGTGGCATATGGTTCCAGACAGCTGAAACCGCACGAGGTCAACTATCCGACGCATGATTTGGAGTTAGCCGCTATCGTGTTAGCGTTGAAGAGTTGGAGACATTACCTGTACGGTGCTCAGTGTAAGATTTTCACTGACCACAAGAGTCTCACCTACTTGCGGACGCAGCCGGATCTGAACATGAGGCAGCGCCGATGGATGGAGTTGATCAACGATTACGATTGCACGTTTGAGTACCATCCAGGGAAGGCCAATGTTGTAGCAGATGCACTTAGCCGGAAATCTGGAGCCTCATTGTTTCACATGTGTGTGGCCAGAGTATCGATGTTAGCCGAGCTTCGGGCTACAGGTGCTGTGTTTGGGTATGATGATGATGATGGAGCTTTATTGGCCAGTTTTCAGGTTCGACCCGTACTGGTTGATCAGGTACGAGAGGCTCAGGATTCAGATTCTTACTTGCTGGGTAAGAAGACTATGATACGGAATAGTGTGCCTACAGAGTTCCGATTGAGCGATGATGGTACGTTGTTGTTCAGAGGCAGGCTATGTGTACCCAGAGACGAGCACTTGAAGAAGGAGATTCTGGACGAGGCCCACAGTTCAGCGTATACGATGCATCCCGGAGGTACGAAGATGTTTCGTACACTTCGAGCGTACTATTGGTGGCGCAACATGAAGCGGGAGATTGCCGCGTACGTCGATGTTTGATTTGTCAGCAGGTGAAGGCGGAGAGGCAGAAACCTGCAGGGAAACTACAGCTACTTGAGATTCCAGTTTGGAAGTGGGAGCATATCACGATGGATTTCGTCTATTAGTTGCCGCGTACTTCGGCGGGCAACACTGACATTTGGGTTATTGTTGACCGACTGACGAAATCCGCACATTTTCTTGCACTTCCGGGGAAGATTTCAGTGGGCAGATTGGCCAAGTTGTACTTATCAGAGATTGTTCGCTTACATGGTGTGCCTGTGTCCATTGTTTCTGACTGAGATAGTCAGTTCACCTCTGAGTTTTGGCAGGCGTTGCAACGAGCGTTGGGCACGAGGTTGCGATTTAGTACAGCTTTCCATCCTCAGACTGACGGGCAGTCCGAGCGGACCATTCAGACACTCGAGGATATGCTGAGATCATGTGTGTTGCAGTTTCGCGGAAACTGGGATCAGCAGTTGCACTTGATAGAGTTCGCCTACAACAACAGCTATCAGGCCAGTATTGAGATGGCACCATACGAGGCCCTGTACGGGAAGCAGTGTCGTACTCCATTGTGTTGGAGTGAGGTGGGCGAGCGTTGGCTTATTGGTCCTGATTTGGTGAAAACCACGATGGAAGACATACAGGTTATCCGGGATCGACTGAGGATCGCCTAGGATCGGCAGAAGAGTTACGCAGACGTGAGGAGAAAGAGTTTAGAGTTCGAGGTTGGTGATTGGGTCTTCCTGAAACTATCTCCGTGGAGGGGAGTTGTGCGTTTCGGGAAGCGTGGCAAGCTTCGACCGCGGTACATTGGCCCGTATGAGATTACATAGAGGGTTGGAGCTGTTGCTTACAGACTTGAGTTACCGACTGAGATGGCTCGTGTGCATGATGTCTTCCATGTTTCGATGTTGCGGAAGTACATCTTAGATCCTACACATGTGTTAGCCCCACAGCAGTTGCCGATCAGAGAGGATTTATCGTATGTTGAGGAGCCAGTGCAGATTCTCGATCGACGTGAGCAAGAGTTGAGGCACCGTGTGATTCCGCTGGTGAAGGTCTTGTGGCAGAACCACTCAGTTGAGGAGGCCACCTGGGAGACCGAGCAGCGTATGCGGGAGCAGTATCCTCATCTGTTCACCTGACAGGTACGTAAATTTCGAGGTCGAAATTTCTTTAAGGGGGGTAGATTTGTGACGACCCGAACCAGAATCAGATGCGTATTCGGCACGATTCTCGAGGTTCTGCTTAATCGCAGTTTATGTCGTATATATGGTTTGCCGATTCGATTTGCGACTATGTTTTTGATCGAGAATTTGAGTTGAGAGTCTTCACGGAAATTGTAGAGTACGTGATTTCGAGCTCGTGGGCGGTTCCGGAAGATTTTTCCGATAACCGAGGAATATTTTATGATTATTTGAAGTTTCAATGTCCGACGAGTTTATCCGATTGTTTCGAGTTTATCCGAATCGTGATGGTTATCCATTTCGAATCGTCGATCGACCCGAGGCACGAGTATAAATATCGGAATTGTCGAGAAATAGTCGAAAATAACAGTTTTGAGCTTTGACCGCCTGTTGACTTTCCAAATTTGGAAAGTAGCCGTTGACCCGTAAGGAGTGTTAGCGACCCGGATCGGTTCGTCGGCGACCCGACTTCTCCGGCCACCTCCGGCCAGGCTGAGGGTATCCTCTGAATCCTCTTGAGTTCCTCTTTCATTTTTCACTTGAGTTTATTGGAATTGGTTGTGTTTATTGTGAGTTCGAATAAGGGCCGATTTGGTTTAGTCGCCGGTGATGGGTGGTAGGTTTCCGGTGAGGTTTTGGGGTTCGGTTGTTGGGGGTTATGCTCCCCACCCCTTGGTGATACTCCCTGGGTTAATGGTTTGGGACGAGGTTGTGTTTGAGGATGAACCCGATTAGGTTCCGATGTGGAATTCTGATGTGAACTTGGACGAAATTGACGGTGTTGGACTTCGAATTGAGGTTGGGTGTAGTTATGGAAGTGACTCAGCCTGTGATGGGCTTTAATCCTGGAAGTTCTCCGCCGAAAAATCTCGCCGTTGACGGCGTGCCGGCGGCGGCGGCGGCGGTCAACGGTGGTCAACGGCGGAGGAGTTGACTTTTTCAGATTTTGGTGAAATTAATGTCATTTTTCTCGAAATCGCGCCCTGATTATCGTCTAGAGGTTTTTGGGTTGATTTGGTTAGCCGATTTTCAGTCGAGGTTTCGAGTGGGGATTTCAGAATTTCCGTTATACATTTTGTACTGCATTGCATATTTCCGGGAACGGTTGGTTTCCGTGATTCAGTACAGGGTTGTGGACTAGGATTTTGATCAGTTATGTTTTTGTGAATATTCAGGAGATCGAGATCGAGATCGGGATCGTGATCGTGCTTCCGGAGAGGGAACTTCCGCCGGACCACGAGATTAGCGCGAGTTTGCGCTAGTTGATCTGTGAGTGGACAAGTTTCTATTTTCACTGTTGATTTTGCGAGTTCGTGGATTTATTGATTTCCGTATTTAAATTATACGATGATTGTGATATATGTTATTTTCGGAGGTATGTTATTATGTGTTATTGGTGATTGGCATTTATTGCATCGATGCTACCAGACTTGAGAGATTCCTCTGGCCCAGAGTTGAGAGATTCCTCTAAAGCAGGGTTGAGAGATTCCCCTGAGTGTCGCCGGGATCGAGAGATTCCCCTGGCCTGTCACCGTCGGGTTTGAGCGATTCACCCGACGTTGGGCTTGAGAGATTCGCCCGACAACCTCCGTATATATATATGTGTTGTGTTCCGAACTCGCATTGTTTTATATTGAGTATGTGTATATAACTGGTGAAAGGCATATGTTTATTTTCGTCGACTCACTATAACGTTTTATTTGCCTTTCCTTGGGCTTTTCGGTTTCCGTGCCCAGTTTGCAGTTCGGATTCTGGTGTTTCACGTCACGGGTTGGAGGCTAGTGTTCAGAGTTACCTGTGCTTTCCAGTAGGTTCTTGTTTCGCCTACTGATGTGTATATGTTGTATATATTTTATACTAGAGGTCGCTCTGATACATTCTGATACATGTTTATACGGATTTTCTCGGATATACATATATACTTAGTACAGTTTGTTTACGGTTATTGATTATATTGATGTTGAGAAATCCGGATGGGATTGGTGCCCACGGTTTGGCTTTTGTGGCATAGGATGAAGTGTTATTTTCTGGGTGCAGGTTATGGTAATTTCACGTTAGTAACGAAACTCTGCCGAAATTTTGAAATTTTTTTGTTGGTTCGTATTTTCAGAAGGGGTTCGGTTCCGGTTTAGGTAACTGAATCGGGATTGGGTCCTTTCAGCTTGGTATCAGAGCATTAGGTTGTCAGATTCTGTAGACTCTTGTAGTTTTGACGCTTAGGGTATTTGAGTTGATACAGCATGACTGGAGTGATGACCCGACTGGCCAGCGGTACTCATCAATACTTCGGGTGTTGTGTGTCCTCAAATATCTGCGGTTTCATGATTACGTTCTTTCTGCTTGTGCCTAATGCTTGTCTTGTATCAGTAGGATGCCTTCTCGACGTGGTCCCCGTGTTGATCGGGATGATGATCCAGATGAGGATCGCCGAACGCGCGACTTGCTGATGCGAGTGCTGCGTTTGGAAGAGCGTTTTGACCCTGTGGTCAAGGCTCGCACTGCGGGTGCTACTATGTTTTCGGGTTCAGTTGATCCAGAAATATGCGAGGCATGGTTGGTTTAGATTGAACGTGTTTGTGAGCGTCTGCAGTTTACTCCTGAGCAGATGTCAGTAGCCGCAGTTGGTTTACTTGAGGGTGATGCGTACTTTTGGTGGGTTAGCACCGACAGAGTTCCAGCTGACACACCGTGGACATTGTTTTGTGATTTTTTTATGCGGAGGTACTTTAATCCGGCTACCCAGCAGCGCAAGTACGAGGATTTTACGAACTTGAGGCAGGGCAGTTTGTCTGTACTTGGGTATCGGGATCGGTTTACCCGTTTGTCTCGTTTTGCGCGGGATATGGTGGCTACAGAGGAAGCCAAGTGTCGTAGGTTTGAGCTGGGATTGAATCTGAGTATCAAGGCGACCTTGACTACGATGCCGCGGAACAACTTTGACGAGTTTGTCAGTGCAGCCCTCTGAGGTGAGGATATTGAGCATGAGAGACAGTAGAGGTACCCGCTGAGACGGTTTGAGGAAGGTGGACCGAGTCAGGGGCCTTCGAAGAGGCAGAGTTCTGATACTTCTGGTTCAGCTTCATCCTCAGGCAGTGGATCTTATCGTCCCCCAGTTGATGTACCGAGGCAGAGATCGAGATGGAGGAGAGACCGACCGCGGCGACCACAGGCTAGTGCTGGTTCCAGCGGTCCTAGTTATCCTCGACGTACTGGTGGCACTTTTGCTGTACCGAGGGAGTACCTGTTGTGTAGTCTCTGCAGCCGACATCATGTGGGTCCATGTAAGCGAGATCCTTTCACTTATTTCCGCTGTGGCCAGGTGGGTCACTATGCGAGGGAATGTTATCAGTATGATGTTACTGGTAGACAGGGATCCCAGAGTTCCGGAGTTGAGCGAGGCGCCACTTCGGGAGTTCGACCAGCCGGACAGGCGAGGGTTCATGCTATGACTCTACGTGAGGGCAGAGCATCACCAGAGGTCGTTATCGGTACGTTACATGTTTTTGGTATTCCTGTACTTGCATTGTTAGATCCGGGCGCTACACATTCATTCATATCATTTAGACTGTCATCATTGGCTACGGTGCTTGCATCTCCACTTCCGGGGTTGTGGAGAGTGTTGTATCCGTCAGGTGAGGTTGTGAGCATCGGTTGGGTTTACAGAGATTGTGAGGTGTTTATTGATGGCCATGGATTAGCCGCAGATCTGTTATTGCTTGATATTGTGGATTTTGATCTGATTTTGGGTATGGACTTTTTGGAGTCGCACTGGGCTATGTTTGACTGCCACAGGAAGAAGGTCGCGTTTCGACGACCAGGGTTACCTGAGATACTGTTCCGTGGCGAGAAGAACACTTCATTACCGTGTTTGATTTCCGCAATGAGGGCGGATCGGTTGATGAAGAAGGGTTGTGTTGCTTACTTAGCCCATGTTGTGGACACTACAGCTGCAGTGCCGGATCTTGGTAGTATTGAGGTTGTGTCTGAGTTCCCGGATGTGTTTCCAGCGGAGTTACCTAGTATACCCCCTATACGGGAGATTGATTTTACCATTGAGTTATTGCCGGGTACTGGACCGATTTCCCAGACACTGTACCAGATGGCGCCTACGGAGTTGAAGGAGTTACAGATTCAGCTCCAGGAGTTGTTAGAGAAGGGATTCATTCGACCGAGTGTTTCTCCGTGGGGTGCTCCAGTGTTGTTTGTGCGGAAGAAGGACGGGTCCATGCGGTTGTGCATCGACTATCGGAAGCTGAATCAGATTACAGTGAGGAACAAGTATCCGTTGCCGCGGATTGACGACTTGTTCGATCAGCTGAAGGGAGCAGCAGTCTTTTCAAAGATTGATCTTCGATCCGGATATCATCAGTTGAGGATCCGAGACTCTGACGTAGCCAGGACAGCATTCAGGACGCGGTATGGGCACTACGAGTTTTTGGTTATGCCGTTTAGGTTAACCAACGCCCCCGCAGCTTTCATGGACTTGATGAATCGAGTGTTCAGACGATTCCTGGACAAGTTCGTGATTGTATTCATTGACGATATCCTGATCTATTCCAGGAGTGTGGGCCAGCACAAGAAGCATCTGCGTGTAGTATTGCGGACTTTGCGGGACCATCAGTTGTTCGCGAAGTTTAGCAAGTGCGAGTTCTGGTTGGATAGTGTGAAGTTTCTAGGCCACGTGATTTCGGCCGAGGGAGTCAGTGTTGATCCTGACAAGATCGAGGCCGTGCTGAACTGGAGTAGACCCACTATTGTGCCGGAGATCCGTAGTTTCTTGGGGTTAGCAGGCTATTATCGACGGTTTGTACAGGATTTCTCCCGGATTGCTACACCACTGACCAGATTGACGAAGAAGGGCGTCAAGTTTGAGTGGTCTGATGCGTGCGAGGAGAGTTATTTGCTCCTGAAGGAGAGATTGACTACCGCACCTGTTTTGACACTCCCAGACGACAGTGATGAGTTTTTTGTATACAGTGACGCGTCAAAGTTGGGCCTTGGCTGTGTGTTGATGCAGCATGGTAGAGTCGTGGCATATGGTTCCAGACAGCTGAAACCGCACGAGGTCAACTATCCGACGCATGATTTGGAGTTAGCCGCTATCGTGTTAGCGTTGAAGAGTTGGAGACATTACCTGTACGGTGCTCAGTGTAAGATTTTCACTGACCACAAGAGTCTCACCTACTTGCGGACGCAGCCGGATCTGAACATGAGGCAGCGCCGATGGATGGAGTTGATCAACGATTACGATTGCACGTTTGAGTACCATCCAGGGAAGGCCAATGTTGTAGCAGATGCACTTAGCCGGAAATCTGGAGCCTCATTGTTTCACATGTGTGTGGCCAGAGTATCGATGTTAGCCGAGCTTCGGGCTACAGGTGCTGTGTTTGGGTATGATGATGATGATGGAGCTTTATTGGCCAGTTTTCAGGTTCGACCCGTACTGGTTGATCAGGTACGAGAGGCTCAGGATTCAGATTCTTACTTGCTGGGTAAGAAGACTATGATACGGAATAGTGTGCCTACAGAGTTCCGATTGAGCGATGATGGTACGTTGTTGTTCAGAGGCAGGCTATGTGTACCCAGAGACGAGCACTTGAAGAAGGAGATTCTGGACGAGGCCCACAGTTCAGCGTATACGATGCATCCCGGAGGTACGAAGATGTTTCGTACACTTCGAGCGTACTATTGGTGGCGCAACATGAAGCGGGAGATTGCCGCGTACGTCGATGTTTGATTTGTCAGCAGGTGAAGGCGGAGAGGCAGAAACCTGCAGGGAAACTACAGCTACTTGAGATTCCAGTTTGGAAGTGGGAGCATATCACGATGGATTTCGTCTATTAGTTGCCGCGTACTTCGGCGGGCAACACTGACATTTGGGTTATTGTTGACCGACTGACGAAATCCGCACATTTTCTTGCACTTCCGGGGAAGATTTCAGTGGGCAGATTGGCCAAGTTGTACTTATCAGAGATTGTTCGCTTACATGGTGTGCCTGTGTCCATTGTTTCTGACTGAGATAGTCAGTTCACCTCTGAGTTTTGGCAGGCGTTGCAACGAACGTTGGGCACGAGGTTGCGATTTAGTACAGCTTTCCATCCTCAGACTGACGGGCAGTCCGAGCGGACCATTCAGACACTCGAGGATATGCTGAGATCATGTGTGTTGCAGTTTCGCGGAAACTGGGATCAGCAGTTGCACTTGATAGAGTTCGCCTACAACAACAGCTATCAGGCCAGTATTGAGATGGCACCATACGAGGCCCTGTACGGGAAGCAGTGTCGTACTCCATTGTGTTGGAGTGAGGTGGGCGAGCGTTGGCTTATTGGTCCTGATTTGGTGAAAACCACGATGGAAGACATACAGGTTATCCGGGATCGACTGAGGATCGCCTAGGATCGGCAGAAGAGTTACGCAGACGTGAGGAGAAAGAGTTTAGAGTTCGAGGTTGGTGATTGGGTCTTCCTGAAACTATCTCCGTGGAGGGGAGTTGTGCATTTCGGGAAGCGTGGCAAGCTTCGACCGCGGTACATTGGCCCGTATGAGATTACATAGAGGGTTGGAGCTGTTGCTTACAGACTTGAGTTACCGACTGAGATGGCTCGTGTGCATGATGTCTTCCATGTTTCGATGTTGCGGAAGTACATCTTAGATCCTACACATGTGTTAGCCCCACAGCAGTTGCCGATCAGAGAGGATTTATCGTATGTTGAGGAGCCAGTGCAGATTCTCGATCGACGTGAGCAGGAGTTGAGGCACCGTGTGATTCCGCTGGTGAAGGTCTTGTGGCAGAACCACTCAGTTGAGGAGGCCACCTGGGAGACCGAGCAGCGTATGCGGGAGCAGTATCCTCATCTGTTCACCTGACAGGTACGTAAATTTCGAGGTCGAAATTTCTTTAAGGGGGGTAGATTTGTGACGACCCGAACCAGAATCAGATGCGTATTCGGCACGATTCTCGAGGTTCTGCTTAATCGCAGTTTATGTCGTATATATGGTTCTGCTTAATCGCAGTTTATGTCGTATATATGTTTGCCTTCTCTCTTCCACCTTGCCTCCTTCCATTAAATGCAAGCAATGATCAATATGGCAAGTCATACCCTTAGTCACCATGCAAGTCACCATTGATGAACCCTAAGCAAGAGTCACCATGCAAGTCACCATGGCAAGTCATCTTTTCATTTAATGCAAGCAAGAGTCACCAAGGTGAGTCACAAAGCTTGATATTGTTGACTTTGCCTCTTCAAAGGTTGCAAAACAAGACTTTTCCTCTTCACCAAAAGCCTTCCTAGCCGAACTAATGTGGTTTGGGCTTGATAATGGGCCGAAACAAGAGTTGAGAATTCGGCCCACAATTTGCTTATTGGCCCGGCTCATTTTCGGAGGTCCAAAATCGCAAAAATCGCCGAAATTCCTCCGAATTGCGTCGTTATTAATCTCCACTGTAAAGATCTTCAAAATAACAATTTAAATAAGGAAAACGTAAAAACTAAGATAATAACATAGCTAAACGTAAAGGGAAATGCGCTAAGAAACGAGCATAAAATGCGTATATCAAATTCCCCCACACTTAGACTTTGCTAGTCCCTTAGCAAACACTAAGTTAAACTAAGACTCTTCTACGAATTTAAAAAAAAGGAAAGAACATAACTAAGCCCTTAGCTAAAATTTGTCTCAGAATTTTCATAAGTATATGGCGATGGCTCACATGAATTTCAACTTGTATGCTCAACGAATTCAAGAGATAATTGCGATATAATTATGTAATGAACAAGTAAGACATAGAGAAAACAATGGTTATGTTATAGCTGTGCATGCTTTGAATAAAGGTTTAATCAACTCACAAGGATGCACTCATCATATTTTTCACTCATGAAAATGGTTCACTTAAAGTGTATATGAATTGAAATGAAAACCACATGAATAAAGTTTGATTACTTGCACAAATGAACCAAAACCATAAGCTTACTCATGCAACTTACTCTACTAATTGAAAGCTACTCATTTTAAGGATCATAAAGGACTTTTAGTGAGGTTGTAATGGGGTTAAGGCTAAGGCATTCGAAATTTAGATATGTGGTGATAAAAACGTTCCAATGACTTAGTCTAGCACCATATTAGTCCTCCATCTCCATTTGTATGTTACCATGTATACTTCAATCTAAGCTACCCTTTTAGCTTTTCGGACAGGACAAAGGCCATATTTTGTTCTATTTTTAGGCCTTCAATTTATCGTAAACTCCAAATCCGTAAATAAGGGGGACGTTAATCCAAATGGTTATTCTTAGAACACAACATATTGCCATGAGAGATAATAATTTTTTTTTTTCATTCTCTCAAATATAATTTTTTTTTTCTTTTTGGCAATCACATACTTTTTTAGCTATTTGGACAAGTCTTTCCCCTTACTCACATTAACTCTTTCAATCTTTCCTACCAAACCATAATCTTATGTGCTAGTTTCGAAAAATTCTCACCAAGTTTCCGGAACAAAGGTAAGGATATTCTATACTAGGATAAGTGTTTAGGTACATATGGTGATGAAAGAAAAGCTTAACGTGGGCTCAATTGGTTTATCTAGGGGTGTCGCAACTCATGCGTACAAATGGGATACATGGATATTTGGCGAAGTGGTGGAAAATCCTAAATGCCTTTAATCATTTCCAAAATCAAAGTATGTATCAACTTAAAAGCTTTGCAAATTGACATGAGTAAGTTCTAGTATTCTCTAGTTCATTAAAATCTATGGCAAGCAGTCAAATGAGGCATATATAAAGCTATAAACTACGAAATGATATGGATTGATCAGATCACTTAAGGAATAAAGAACAGATAGCTCAAAAGCTCACATAGGGTTCATATGATTAAAAACTTATTCAAGCATGCGATTTTCTGTACCATGTTTTGCAATTCATATCTACTACATGTTAAAAACATATAGAATATCTCAATTAGCACAAGAATTCGATACATGTGATTCATACGCCATATGTGTTGTATTGGTCAAATTTCATCATCGACTAGTTAAGGGCGTCCTAAAGACTCTGAAAAACACTAATTTAGACACAATTAACTTGTAAACCCTTCCCCCACACTTAAACTCTACATTGCCCTCAATGTACTTAAAGAAAACATAGAATTAAACATGGAGTATAGGATCTACGAAAAATTTTAATCTAATACGCAAAAAACCATTAAATTAATTAAAAGGGGAGAAGAAAAACAAATCTGTTGTCTCCCTATTGGGTTGCCTCCCAACAAGCGCTTGTTTTACGTCGTTAGCTTTGGACGTGATGCATCATTTTGTTTTTGAAATGGCCGGTTCTTGGAGTTGCATCTCCTCCACGGTGTGCTCCGCAAATGCCTCAAAATAGGGCTTCAAGCGATGGCCATTTACTTTGAACTCACTACCTTTGTCGATAGATCGAATGAGAACTGCTCCATGAGGTAGAACTTGAGAAACTATGAATGGACCCATCCATCGAGAGCGAAGCTTTCCCGGAAAGAGCTTAAGTCTTCAATTGAAAAGCAATACTTTCTGCCCAGGTTCAAAACTCTTCCCGTGAATCATCTGATCGTGGATCTTTTTCGTCTTCTCTTTGTAAATCCACGCATTGTCGAAAGCATCATTTCTGATTTCTTCTAGTTCACATAGTTGTAGCTTCCGATGCAAGCCTGCGGCATTTCGATCGATGTTGAATTTCTTCACGGCCTACCATGCCTTGTGCTCCAATTCAACCGGAAGATGGCATGCCTTCCCATAAATTAATCGGAAAGGTGACATACCAATGGGGGTCTTGTAGGCAGTCCTATAAGCCCACAATGCATCGTCTAAGCATTGACTCCAATCTTTCCGGTTTGGGCGGACGGTTCGCTCCAAAATCTTCTTGATCTCACGGTTGGAAACTTCAGCCATTCCATTAGTTTGAGGGTGGTATGGTGTGGAAACCTTGTGTTTTACGCCATACTTCCTCATTAGTGCTTCCACCGTGCGGTTGCAAAAGTGACTTCCTCCATCACTGATTAGAACGCGTGGCATTCCAAATCTACTGAAAATGTTAGTTCGTAGGAAATCTGCAACAACTCGCGAATCATTAGTACGGGTGGCCTTTGCCTCCACCCATTTAGAAACATAATCTACTGCGAGTAAGATATAAGTAAAACCATTGGAGGGAGGAAATGGTCCCATGAAATCAATACCCCACACATCAAAAATTTCAACATTAAATATGTAGTGTTGTGGCATTTGATCTCTAGGGCCTAAATTACCGAATCTCTGGCACTTATCACATGCAGCACAATATGCATGAGCATCGCGAAATAAACTAGGCCAAAAGAAACCGCAATCTAAAATCTTAAGGGCTGTCCTCCTAGAACCAAAGTGTCCCCCACATGCTTCATTGTGACAAAAGTCTAAAATAGGCTTAAATTCAGTATCCGGGACACATCTCCTAATTACTAAATCGGAGCATTGTTTCCATAAATAAGGCTCATCCCAGATAAAGGTTCTAGCATTATGCTTAAGTTTGTCACGTTGAAATTTATGCATGGTAGACGGAAACTCGCCGGTAACTAAGTAATTTACGATATCTGCATACCAAGGAGTTTCCGACATAGTTACCTCAATTCCGAAGAGTTTTTCATCCGGAAAAGTTTCTTCAATCTCGACAGGCTCATGGTCACCTATCAAACGTGATAGGTGGTCAGCGACGACATTTTCTACTCCCTTCTTATCCTTGATTTCGATGTTGAATTCTTGGAGTAGAAGTATCCATCTTATAAGCCGTGGTTTTGCGTCCTTTTTGAGCATTAGATACTTCAAAGCTACATGATCGGTAAACACAGTTACTTTAGTTTGAAGTAAATAAGATCGAAATTTATCTAAAGCGAAAACCACGGCAAGAAACTCCTTCTCGGTTGTAGTATAATTTCTTTGTGCTTCATCAAGTGTCCGAGAGGCGTAATAGATTACGCAAGGCTTCTTGTCCTTCCGCTGACCCAAGACGGCTCCTACGGCATAATCCGAGGCGTCGCACATGAGTTCAAATGGCAGAGACCAATCAGGGCTGCAGAAAATAGGAGCGCTCGTAAGAAGCTCCTTCAACTTGTTGAAGGCAGCGTTGCATTCTTCATCAAAGACGAACGGGGTCTCCTTCTGCAGCAGTTTACACAACGGGCGCGAGATGTGGGAAAAGTCCTTGATAAACCTACGATAAAATCCTGCGTGTCCAAGAAATGAACGAATCTCTCTAACCGAAGTTGGAGAGGGTAAGTGACGCACAAGATCTACTTTAGATTTATCAACTTCTAACCCTTTTTCGGAAATAATATGACCTAATACTATCCCTTGCGTAACCATGAAATGGCACTTCTCCCAATTAAGCACCAAGTTCGTTTCAACGCATCTTTGTAAAATAGTTTCTAAATTGTTTAAGCATGCATCGAAATCACTCCCAAATACACTAAAGTCGTCCATGAATACTTCAATAATTTTTTCAATGTACTCGGAGAAAATTGAGAGCATGCAACGTTGAAATGTACCTGGTGCATTACACAGTCCAAATGGCATTCGGCGGTATGCAAACGTTCCGAAAGGGCATGTGAACGTTGTCTTTTCTTGATCTTCCTCCGCAATGCTAATTTGGTTGTAGCCGGAGTATCCGTCGAGAAAACAATAAAATGCATGGCCGGCTAATCTTTCCAGCATTTGGTCGATGAATGGTAATGGAAAATGATCCTTGCGGGTTGCGGCGTTGAGCCTCCGGTAATCAATGCACACTCGGTGTCCAGTGATCGTCCTTTGTGGCACAAGTTCATTTTTCAGATTCTCGACGACGGTGATTCCCGATTTCTTAGGTACAACCTGCACTGGGGAAACCCAACGACTATCAGAAATAGGGTAAATAACTCCACAGTCCATGAGTTTAATTACCTCCTTTTTTACCACCTCCATCATCGGAGGGTGGAGCCGACGTTGCGCTTCCCGCGTAGGTTTGGTGCCTTCTTCAAGGAAAATCCTATGCACACAGGTTGCTGGATTTATTCCCTTGATGTCCGCGAGTGTCCAGCCTATTGCGGGTTTGTACCTCTTGAGCACACTCACGAGCTTCTCCTCCTGCTCCTCTTCTAGCGTGGACGAAATAATGACGGGTAAAGTGTCATTCTCGCCCAAGTACGCATACTTCAGATGGTCCGGTAGTAGCTTGAGTTCTAAAACTGGAGCTTCTACGATGGAAGGAACCATTTTATTAGTACCAAAAGTAATTGGTAAAGGAGGAGAAAAGCTTACTTTTCGTGGTGCCGCATTTAGGGCCATGGCCATGTCTTGAATACGAGGTTCAAGCTCTAGTAAGGCCTCGAGAAAGCCGTCATGCCCAAGTTGAATGGCCATGTCGAGTTCATCCTCATTGATGGTGTCGAGGTAGCCTTGTGCTAAGGTATCCACGGGATCGTATGTCGAAATGGCAGCTACGCTCGACATTGGAAACTTCATCCCGTCCAGGATGTTGAACTCGATTCTTTCTCCATCAATCTCCATGGAGAAAGTGCCTTGAAACACATCAATCTTCGTTCTCGCAGTCCGCATGAAAGGTCGCCCAAGTAGCAGCAGCGTGGTGTTCAGTGGACTCTCTTCCATGTCAACTATATAGAAATCGGCTGGGAATATCAAGTTGTTGACTTGCACGAGAACGTCTTCTACGTATCCCCTCGGATACTTGTGGGTGCGATCGGCTAACTGGATGACAACACCATCTTGCTTGAGATCTCCAAGCTCCATCGATTCGAAAAGATAGTAAGGCATGACGTTGATGGAAGCTCCGAGATCAAGCATCACGTCTTCGAAGTGGGTGTCACCGATTACGCAAGGAACTGCAAAGCTCCCTGGGTCCTTCAGTTTTGGGGGTAGCCGACGCTGCAAAACCGCCGAAACGGTTGCATTCACCTTCACAACCTCCTTCTCTCGAGTTTGCCTCCTCTGTGTGCATAATTCTTTCAGAAACTTTGCGTATATCGGCACCTGTTTTATGCACTCGATCAAGGGCAAATTCACTTGCACCTTTCGGAAGATGTCCAGGATATCTTCATATTGGGCATCCTTCTTCTTTGATTTTGACAATCTGCTAGGGAAAGGTGCAACAGCAAACGGAGAATTAGTAATAACCGTATTTGAAGGAATATGGTTTTTACCTTTGATTGGCGTAGGTTGTGGAGGTGATTATGCCTTGGTGACAATAGGCGTCACCTTCTGTTTCTCGGCCTCTTGAGTAGCCGGATCGATCTCATCTTCCTCTTCGTTGGTTATGTTCTCAATGGTGACTTCGTCGAGATGAGATCGCTTGGTCTTTGGTTCTTCAAGTATCTTCCCACTCCTTGTGACAATAGCATTCACGTTTCTTTGATTAGGAGTGGGTTGAGGTGGAAGCCGACCGGTTTCTTTGATTTGGCCCATGAAATCAACAAGTTGGCCAAGCTGCTTCTTCACTTCAGTGATGTCGCGGCCATGTGAATCCAGTGTCTCCTTTGTCTTCGATTGTCCTTCGAGGAGAACTTGAGTGGAGGCCGAAAGTTGCGACAACATCTTGTCGTAATCCGGGTTGGTGAAGGATTGAGATGACGAACCATGCTGCATCGGTGGCCTTTGTTGAAATGGAGGGCGTTGGTAGCTTTGTTGAGGTGCTGGAGGGTTCAAAGTTCCCTCGTTGCTGCTCCATCTAAAACCTGGATGATCACGGTTGACATAGTTGTTGTAATTGTTATACCGTTGTCCTCCTTGATATCCGCCGATGGCGTTAGCGTGCTCCGGCTCGCTAGCTTGCTCTGGCGCTTGAGGGCATTGGTCATTATGGTGACCTTGTACTTGACATATGCCACAAACAGGCCCACGAGTCGCTTTGGCTCTTGTCGTCTCGAGTTCTAAAACCTTCTCTAGCATATGAGCTAGTTTGTCGTATTTTTCGTCCGCATCGGGTTTAGAACTCGCTTCACCGACTGCTCGTCTGTTGGACATTCCATATTGTGCATCATTATTCGCCCGATTCTCTAGAAGAGCTCTAGCTTCGGTTTCGGTTAAGTCCTTGAATGCACCGGTGGCTGCTGCATCCAGCAATTCCCTATCAATCGGCTTGAGACCATCGTAAAAGTAATTCATGAGATTGGTCTCGGAAAATCCATGCGATGGGCAAGTGGCACACAAAACCTTGAATCGGTCGTAATATTGGCCGAAGGTCTCGTCCGGTTTCTGTGTGATGCCAGTAATTTGCTTTCTCAAGACGGTGATCTTTGAGGCCGGGAAGTACTTCGCTAGGAACATATCCGCAAGTTGCTTCCAAGAGGTTATATGGTTCGGCGGTAGTTCCATAAGCCAAGACTCGGCCCTGTCGATTAGGGTGAATGGGAATGCCTTCAGCTTGAAGAGCTCCGTATCAGCATCGGATGGCTTCATGCTGTTACAAACAAATTGGAATTGTTTGAGATGCTTGTTCGGATCTTCATTGGAAAGTCCATGAAAAATGGGTAGTCGGTGGAGGAAGCCACTCTTTAGCTCGATATCCTTCATGTTTTCCTCCGGTTGTGGAAAAGCAATGCTCGAAGGCCCACTGCTCCATTCGGTTGAGCAGGTGCGCTGGCGAAGAGATTGTCCTGCATTGGCCATGTTGACTTGTTGTGCTTCTGCTTCTGAATTGTGGTCGGTTGATGAGGCTAAAGTATGGTCGGTTGATGAATGTGAAGACTCGGAAACTTCCTCGATGATGGGATGATCCAGGATGTCAGTTTGAGCTTTAAGTCTCGCTATTCTCTCTGCGATCTCCTCAAAGTTTGTTCTAGATGGTCCAGGATTCTGATCGGACATTCATTAGCCTGAGCATCCACCAAAGACCAAGTGTTAGTATCAACAAATAATTTGAGATGAATATAGAAATACTAACCAAAATCGTAAGGCGTATTTAGAAAACAAAGCAATAACAAATAGTAAAACTATCAAAACATACTATAAATACTCACAAATACTTAAAAACTACTAAAACACACAAAATTTATAATAGTTAAGACACTAGGTGTAATTTACTAAGTAATGCAAATGAATTAATCAATTTTAGGGCTATGCAAAAGAATGTAATAAACTTAAAACATACGTTTTCTGCAAATTAACACTATATAATGCTAAACCTAAGAATTTAGTTAGAACACATATAAACAAGGTTCAAATACAAGCAAACAATAATTCACATTGAATTTATGCACCACACATTTTTTTTTCAATAAAATGCATAAAACAACAATCCTATGTGAAAGATGGAGTGCATGCATAAGAGAAAACGTTAGAACCTGCAGAAAACACACGAGTTACGTGCTAAGAAATGTGAATGCAACGAATGACCTCTTCTTCGGCCTTATGCCCTAACTTCACTTAGGTTAGGGTACTCGGTAGTGAAATCCGAGTATCATAAAACCTAAAAGAGGTTATGCAAGCTAAGTAACGGTTGTTAGTCCTTTGCAGTTTTTAATGCACAAATAAACACAAAAATTTGACTAAGTTTTATTTATTTCCTTTGGCCCGATGGTACGTGGTGCAGAGGCTCTCGACTGTGCAATGGGTCTCGTTCATCCGAAGATGAAGTCTGATTCCAGGAGGTCTAAGCATGCATAATCCGATATACCATCTTTTTAAAGGATTATGTCGTATTAATTTCATGTATTTATCCGTATTCATATGCACTTATGATTTACAGAGAGTACGCGAAATGATCATTCGGTAAATTTCTTGGACGTGCGGCCCGCGCGAAAATATATACCGACTACAATTCAGCTTAGTTACGTTTAGAAATGGTTAGTAGGAATAGAGATAACGCGAGAGGTAAGGACTAATATTTAGAACAACCCGAGGCTTACTCGTAAGAGTATATACTCCAATGTTGTTCCTAGAGACACCCCGAGGCTAACCAGTTACGGTATATACTCCAATGGTGTTCTATTGCTTAGATCCGAAACCCGGCACCAATCATAAACCCATTCACCATATCCAACAATCAGCCAAATTTGTGAGATAGTATATAATCTCAAGTTCTTAGTAAACTCCGCCCACAACCTCGTGCCCATAACTTCACTTAGGTTATGGCGTGTGGTGATAAAATCCACACATCACGAGGGGTTAAGGAGATAAACCAGAAAAAGAGGCACCACCTATTCCAAAGAACGAAACCTTATAACCAATACTCGTGCTCAATGTAAATCAATTTAAGTACGTCTACGTTTTGATTGCGCCTATGATTTAAAAGGAATACACGACTTAGTTATTGAATAAATCTCTTGTCCATGCGGCCCGCGCGAAAATGTATACCAACTATCGTTAATCCTCGTAATTGTTGGAAATGACCAGTTGGGATAGATGTAACGCGAGAGGTGAGAACTAATTTCTGGGAACAACCTGAGGCTAACTCGTAAGAGTATATACTCCATTGTTGTTCTTAGAAACACCCCGAGGCTTACTCGTAAGAGTATATACTCCAATGGTGTTCTGTTTTCTTAGTTCAAAACCCGTCACCATTCATAACCCTTCTAGACATCATAACCAACTCTTACTCGAATTCACAAGATAGTATACAATCTCAAGTGTTTGTAAACTCCGCCCACAACCTCGTGCCCATAACTTCACTTAGGTTATGGCGTGTGGTGATGAAATCCACACATCACGAAGGGTTAAGGAGATAGACAAACAAAAGAGGCACCACCTATTCCATAGAGATTTATTTAATAACTAAGTGCTAGTACTCAAATTAAATCAAAGACTATCCTTTAACATGAAAATAAATTATGCAAGTGTAAAAACTAAGTATAAATAAATTCGTCTAAGTAAAAGTATGCATTGTAAACATGTATGTAAATTTCTTTAAGTATAAACAAGAATGAACAAGTATGTACTTCGAAAATTTAGACATGCTTTTAATCACAAATGTACAACGAAATCATAAAAAAACATTCTAATTCCCCGGCAACGGCGCCAAAAATTGATACGCGCAAAACATGCATTCACGTTAACTTAAAAACACAGATTACGCGCATTGCAATTTAAACCCTTCTTTTGTCATTTGTAATATTGGCGAGTAGGGATCGTTCTTTATCCGGGGAATTAAGGGCGCATGCATGGTTTCGTTAATAAGCGGAAATATAAATGTTGGGGGGATTGGAAGTTGGTTGTTTAATCTACGAAATTAAAGTACAAAAACATGCAAACACAACTAAAACTCTTAGGCATCTAACATGTTTTACTCATAGACAAGTTTCAACAATCAAGAAACTTCAAGTCTAATTATGCTTGCTAAAAATAAGAAGTTACACTACTAATTACATGTGATCATCTCATCTTATTAACCTTACCCTTTTCATGCATCAAACATTTTTGTAAGTTACAAAATTCATAACTTCTAACTAAATATACATGCTTAATAATTGAGTAGGAATGCAACTTAGCGTATAAACATCCTAAACAACATACGATCATCGAAACATACGAAAGAGAGGGACTTAGCGTATTTTCTAACACATGCTTACGAAGCTTTAAGATTGTATCGAACATGCATAAAAGGCTAGAAATCATAAACACATGCAACTTATGAATCGGTTTAAACACATAAAACACAAATCTAAACTTGTTCTTCATTTGATACATAAATGTATTCCAATACATCAAAAGGTTCAAATACAAAGCAAAAGAAATGAAAGTGAAGATCATGGTTACACTTTTTGTCTTGAATGCTTGATGATCTACGGTGGAGATGGATTTCCTTCACAAGGGACTTAGCGTATTGTGTTGGATGGAGGAGGATTGCTTCGGCTTGGATGGAGGAGAACCCTAGAACCTTGCTTCGGCTTGGAATGGAGGAGATGTGCTTCGGCTTTGCTTGAGAAACCTTGATGTGTTTATGGTGGAAGAGTATTTGTGTAGAGCTTTGGCTAGTAATTTGAGTGATGCCTTGAATGGTTCGGCCTCCCTTGGTATTTATAGGCAAGGATGTTTGCCTTCTCTCTTCCACCTTGCCTCCTTCCATTAAATGCAAGCAATGATCAATATGGCAAGTCATACCCTTAGTCACCATGCAAGTCACCATTGATGAACCCTAAGCAAGAGTCACCATGCAAGTCACCATGGCAAGTCATCTTTTCATTTAATGCAAGCAAGAGTCACCAAGGTGAGTCACAAAGCTTGATATTGTTGACTTTGCCTCTTCAAAGGTTGCAAAACAAGACTTTTCCTCTTCACCAAAAGCCTTCCTAGCCGAACTAATGTGGTTTGGGCTTGATAATGGGCCGAAACAAGAGTTGAGAATTCGGCCCACAATTTGCTTATTGGCCCGGCCCATTTTCGGAGGTCCAAAATCGCAAAAATCGCAAAAATCGCCGAAATTCCTCCGAATTGCGTCGTTATTAATCTCCACCGTAAAGATCTTCAAAATAACAATTTAAATAAGGAAAACGTAAAAACTAAGATAATAACATAGCTAAACGTAAAGGGAAATGCGTTAAGAAACGAGCATAAAATGCGTATATCACAAGTTTGAGTGGTCTGATGCGTGCGAGGAGAGTTATTTGCTCCTGAAGGAGAGATTGACTACCGCACCTGTTTTGACACTCCCAGACGACAGTGATGAGTTTGTTGTATACAGTGACGCGTCAAAGTTGGGCCTTGGCTGTGTGTTGATGCAGCATGGTAGAGTCGTGGCATATGGTTCCAGACAGCTGAAACCGCACGAGGTCAACTATCTGACGCATGATTTGGAGTTAGCCGCTATCGTGTTAGCGTTGAAGAGTTGGAGACATTACCTGTACGGTGCTCAGTGTAAGATTTTCACTGACCACAAGAGTCTCACCTACTTGCGGACGCAGCCGGATCTGAACATGAGGCAGCGCCGATGGATGGAGTTGATCAACGATTACGATTGCACGTTTGAGTACCATCCAGGGAAGGCCAATGTTGTAGCAGATGCACTTAGCTGGAAATCTGGAGCCTCATTGTTTCACATGTGTGTGGCCAGAGTATCGATGTTAGCCGAGCTTCGGGCTACAGGTGCTATGGTTGGGTATGATGATGATGATGGAGCTTTATTGGCCAGTTTTCAGGTTCGACCCGTACTGGTTGATCAGGTACGAGAGGCTCAGGATTCAGATTCTTACTTGCTGGGCAAGAAGACCATGATACGGAATAGTGTGCCTACAGAGTTCCGATTGAGCGATGATGGTACGTTGTTGTTCAGAGGCAGGCTATGTGTACCCAGAGACGAGGACTTGAAGAAGGAGATTCTGGACGAGGCCCACAGTTCAGCGTATGCGATGCATCCCGGAGGTACGAAGATGTTTCGTACACTTCGAGCGTACTATTGGTGGCGTAACATGAAGCGGGAGATTGCCGCGTACGTCGATGTTTGATTTGTCAGCAGGTGAAGGCGGAGAGGCAGAAACCTGCAGGGAAACTACAGCTACTTGAGATTCCGGTTTGGAAGTGGGAGCATATCACGATGGATTTCGTCTATTAGTTGCCGCGTACTTCGGCGGGCAACACTGACATTTGGGTTATTGTTGACCGACTGACGAAATCCGCACATTTTCTTGCACTTTCGGGGAAGATTTCAGTGGGCAGATTGGCCAAGTTGTACTTATCAGAGATTGTTCGCTTGCATGGTGTGCCTGTGTCCATTGTTTCTGACTGAGATAGTCAGTTCACCTCTGAGTTTTGGCAGGCGTTGCAACGAGCGTTGGGCACGAGGTTGCGATTTAGTACAGCTTTCCATCCTCAGACTGACGGGCAGTCCGAGCGGACCATTCAGACACTCGAGGATATGCTGAGATCATGTGTGTTGCAGTTTCGCGGAAACTGGGATCAGCAGTTGCACTTGATTGAGTTCACCTACAACAACAGCTATCAGGCCAGTATTGAGATGGCACCATACGAGGCCCTGTACGGGAAGCAGTGTCGTACTCCATTGTGTTGGAGTGAGGTGGGCGAGCGTTGGCTTATTGGTCCTGATTTGGTGAAAACCACGATGGAAGACATACAGGTTATCCGGGATCGACTGAGGATCGCCTAGGATCGGCAGAAGAGTTACGCAGACGTGAGGAGAAAGAGTTTAGAGTTCGAGGTTGGTGATTGGGTCTTCCTGAAACTATCTCCGTGGAGGGGAGTTGTGCGTTTCGGGAAGCGTGGCAAGCTTCGACCGCGGTACATTGCCCCGTATGAGATTACATAGAGGGTTGGAGCTGTTGCTTACAGACTTGAGTTACCGACTGAGATGGCTCGTGTGCATGATGTCTTCCATGTTTCGATGTTGCGGAAGTACATCTTAGATCCTACACATGTGTTAGCCCCACAGCAGTTGCCGATCAGAGAGGATTTATCGTATGTTGAGGAGCCAGTGCAGATTCTCGATCGACGTGAGCAGGAGTTGAGGCACCGTGTGATTCTGCTGGTGAAGGTCTTGTGGCAGAACCACTCAGTTGAGGAGGCCACCTGGGAGACCGAGCAGCGTATGCGGGAGCAGTATCCTCATCTGTTCACCTGACAGGTACGTAAATTTCGAGGTCGAAATTTCTTTAAGGGGGGTAGATTTGTGACGACCCGAACCAGAATCTGATGCGTATTCGGCACGATTCTCGAGGTTCTGCTTAATCGCAGTTTATGTCGTATATGTGGTTTGCCGATTCGATTTGCGACTATGTTTTCGGTCGAAAATTTGAGTTGAGAGTCTTCACAGAAATGGTAGAGTACGTGATTTCGAGCTCGTGGGCAGTTCCAAAAGATTTTTCCGATAACCGAGGAATATTTTTTGATTATTTGAAGTTTCAGTGTCCGACGAGTTTATCCGAATCGTGATGATTATCCATTTCGAATCGTCGATCGACTCGAGGCACGAGTATAAATATCGAAATTGTCGAGAAATAGTCAAATATAGCAGTTTTGAGCTTTGACCGTGCGTTGACCGCCTGTTGACTTTCCAAATTTGGAAAGTAGCCGTTGACCCGTAAGGAGAGTGAGCGACCCGGTTCGGTTCGTCGGCGACCCGACTTCTCCGGCCACCTCCGGCCAGGCTGAGGGTATCCTCTGAATCCTCTTGAGTTCCTCTTTCATTTTGCACTTGAGTTTATTGGAATTGGTTGTGTTTATTGTGAGTTCGAATAAGGGCCGATTTGGTTTAGTCGCCGGTGATGGGTGGTAGGTTTCCGGTGAGGTTTTGGGGTTGGGTTGTTGGGGGTTATGCTCCCCACCCCTTGGTGATACTCCCTGGGTTAATGGTTTGGGACGAGGTTGTGTTTGAGGATGAACCCGATTAGGTTCCGATGTGAACTTGGACGAAATTGACGGTGTTGGACTTCGAATTGAGGTTGGGTGTAGTTATGGAAGTGACTCAGCATGTGATGGGCTTTAATCCTGGAAGTTCTCCGCCGGAAAATCTCGCCGTTGATGGCGCACCGTAGGCGGCGGCGGTGGTCAACGGCGGAGGAGTTGACTTTTTCAGATTTTGGTGAAATTAATGTCATTTTTCTCGAAATCGCGCCCTGATTATCGTCTAAAGGTTTTCGGGTTGATTTGGTTAGCCGATTTTCAGTCGAGGTTTCGAGTGGGGATTTCGGAATTTCCGTTATACATTTTGTACTGCATTGCATATTTTCGGGAACGGTTGTTTTTCGTGATTCAGTACAGGGTTGTGGACTACGATTTTGATCAGTTATGTTTTTGTGATTATTCAGGAGATCGAGATCGGGATCGTGATCGTGCTTTAGGCGAGGGAACTTCCTTTGGACCACGAGATTAGCGCGAGTTTGCGCTAGCTGATCTGTGAGTGGACAAGTTTCTATTTTCACTGTTGATTTTGCGAGTTCGTGGATTTATTGATTTCCGTATTTAAATTATACGATGATTGTGATATATGTTATTTTCGGAGGTATGTTATTATGTGTTATTGGTGATTGGCATTTATTGCATCGATGCTACCAGAGTTGAGAGATTCCTCTAAAGCAGGGTTGAGAGATTCCCCTGAGTGCCGTCGGGGTCGAGAGATTCCCCTGGCCTGTCACCGTCGGTTTGAGCGATTCACCCGACGTTGGGCTTGAGAGATTCGCCCGACAACCTCCGTATATATATATGTGTGTGTTGTGTTCCGAACTCGCATTGTTTTATATTGAGTATGTGTATATAACTGGTGAAAGGCATATGTTTATTTTCGTCCACTCACTATAACGTTTTATTTGCCTTTCCCCTGGGCTTTTCGGTTTCCGTGCCCAGTTTGCAGTTCGGATTCTGGTGTTTCACGTCGCGGTTTGGAGGCTAGTGTTCAGAGTTACCTGTGCTTTCCAGTAGGTTCTTGTTTCGCCTACTGATGTGTATATGTTGTATATATTTTATACTAGAGGTCGCTCTGATACATTCTGATACATGTTTATACGTATTTTCTTGGATATACATATATACTTAGTACAGTTTGTTTACAGTTATTGATTATATTGATGTTGAGAAATCCGGATGGGATTGGTGCCCACGGTTTGGCTTTTGTGGCATAGGATGAAGTGTTATTTTCTGGGTGCAGGTTATGGTAATTTCACGTTAGTAACGAAACTCTGCCGAAATTATGAAAAATTTTTGTTGGTTCGTATTTTCAGAAGGGGTTCGGTTCCGGTTTAGGTAACTGAATCGGGATTGGGTCCTTTCAGAGAGATATGGGAAAAGTTTTTGATAAATCTTCTGTAGAAACCTGCATGACCAAGAAAAGAACGAACCTCTCTAATTGAAGTCGGAGAGGGTAAGTACCCGACAAGATCTACCTTAGCTTTATGAACTTCTATCCCCATAGCCGAAACATATGTCCTAAAATGATCCCTTGGGTAACCATAAAGTGACACTTCTCCCAATTAAGCACTATATTAGTTTCAATGCATCTTTGCAAAATTAATTCTAAGTTCCCCAAGCATGCATTTAAATCCCTCCGAAAAACACTAAAATCATCCATAAATACTTCAATTATTTTCTCAATGTAATAGAAAAAAATAGAAAGCATGCAACATTGAAATGTACTTGGTGCGTTGCACAAACCAAAAGGCATTCATTGATAAGCAAACGTTCTTAAACGGCAAGTAAACGTTGTCTTCTCTTGATCCTCATCCGCGATGCTTATTTGGTTATACCCCGAATATCCATAAAGGAAGCAATAATATGAATGACCGACCAATCTCTTAAGTATTTGGTTAAAGAATGGCAATGGAAAATGATCATTTCTAGTGGTGATAGTAAGCTTCCTATAATCGATGCAAACTCTATGGCTGGCCATGATTCTTTGTGGCACTAACTCATTCTCCGCATTCTTGACAACGGTGATTCCAGACTTCTTAGGAACTATTTACACTGGTGAAACCTATCGGCTATCCGAAATAGGTTATATCACGCCACATGAAAGGACCCAACCCTAGATTAATTAGTAATCTAGGATCACGCCCTAACAACAAGAGTTAAACCACATATTTCTATAAAACTTTTGACATAGTTTCCTCTACGAAGTGGATTACCAGAAACCTACAAGAAATCACATTTCAGATTTCCCACAAACATTATGGACCACCGATGTCCATCCAGTTTTCTCAATGAAGTGCAGAAACGAAATTAATTAAAATACTGGAACAATAATAGAGGAACTGAAAACTTATAATCTAGTAATACTAACAATTCACAACCAACACTGAGAAATATTTACAACATTAGTCTTCAGAGCGACTTCTAAGAGTAGAATAAAATATATGAAAATACACTTCTAGTGGGCCAAAACCTAGAAAAAGATATGATAATCTGGTAGACTCAAAGCCTCTGGGGATCAAATCTTTTTACTAAAATACTAAATTAACCTTTATAGGGAATTTGCTCATTCTCCCTATGGGTGGAGTAGTTAAATTGATCTTTTTTGTCATTTTTTTACATGGTAAGACAAATATGAATCCCACAAGAATGCCTATGCGAAACGAGGTTTCAAATTATTTTTTACGTAGTGCCAAATGGTGTTTTATTCTAAAATTACCATAGGGTCACAACGATTCAACACACCGATCGATGTCAAAGTCAAGTCCAATGGTTATAAGTTTTTAATAGTGTACTTAGTGTACTATAATCATCTCATCCAACATCATTTTTGCGTAAAAAATTATTTGTCGGTGAAAATGATTTTGCGACGGCGATTCTTTTTCGTTGCAATAGATAAAACTTTTTGCGACGGTGTAAAAGTGCCGTCGCAATTGATGAATCTTTTGCAACGGTGTAAAAATACAGTCACAGTTGATGAAATCTATTGCGATAGTGTCGGTTTGCCATCGCAAAAATCCCTCACATTCGCGGCGATGATTTTGTCGTCGCAAAAAAATGTAGTGATATGAATTGATTCGAAAACCTCATGAATATGATGAATTACTTGCACAAATGAACCCAAACCATATGCTTACTCACGCGACTTACTCACATCCAAAACTTGTCCTAGCAACCGTCCCCTTCTAGACACCAATGCACATATGATCTTCTTACTAAATCAATAGTGGCTGGCTCCAATAGTGATTCTTCTTCCACGAGTTCCTCCTTGAGAGATGAATGATATGGCTTTAAATAGTGGCTATTAACTTTGAACTCATTCTCGATTGTTGGACTTTAGATTATCACATCTCCATGGGAAAAGATTATGATGATAATGAAAGGTCCAATCCATCTAGAGCATAGCTTGCCCAGAAAAACTTTAAGTCGAGAGTTGAAGAGTAACACTTGTTGGCCGATTTGAAACTCCTTTCTACGGATCATCTTGTCATGAAATGCCTTCGTTTTCTCCTTGTAGATCCATAAATTGTTGAAAGAATCATTCCTTATTTCCTCAAGATCACAAAGTTGTAGCTTTTGATGCACACCACCCTCATCTCAATCCATGTAGAATTTCTTGACCGGCCACCATGCCTTGTGTTCTAACTCCACCTGAAGATGACATGATTTGCCATAAACTAAATGATAAAGTGACATTCCAATGAGAGTTTTGTAGGAAGTCATATACACCCATAATGCATCATCTAAATGTTGGCTCTAATGTTTCTGGTTTGGCTTAACAGTTCTCTCCAAGATCTTCTTGATTTCACGGTTGGAAATTTTAGCCATTCCATTCGTTTGGGGATGATACAGTGTAGAAACCTTATGCGTGACACCATACTTCCTCAATAATGCTTCCACCGTCTTGTTACAAAAATGACTTCCTCCATTGTTGATTAGAACGCGCAACATTACAAACCTTGTGAAAATATTAGATTTGAGAAGATCTACAACAACTCGCGAATCATTAGTTCGGGTGGCTCTTGCTTCCACCAATTTTGAGACATAATCCACAACGAGCAAAATATAAGCAAAACCATTAGATGAAGGAAATGTCTCATAAAATCAAAGCCCCACACATCAAAAATGTCGACATTATGAATATAACTTTGTGGCATTTGATCTCTATGTCCTAAATTACCGGATCTTTGACACCTATCACATTTAAAACAAAAATCATGAGAATTATGAAATAAACTAGGCCAAAAGAATCCACAATATAACACTTTAAGAGCAGTTTCTTCAAACCAAAATGACCTCTGCATGCACCATTATGACAGAACTCAAGAATGGACTTAAATTCACTATCCAGAATGCACCTCCTAATAAGTAAATCAGAACATTGTTCCACAAGTAAGGTTCATCCCAAATAAAAGTCCTAGCATTATTCATAAGCTTTTGACGTTAAGTACTATGCATGCAAGATGGAAACTCATTGGTAACTAAGTAATTAAAAATATATGCATACCATGGAGTTTCAGAAACACTTACCTGAATTCCGAAGAGTTGTTCATCCGAAAAATTTTCCTCTATTGCAATAGCTTCTTTCTCATGTATATTTCTTGATAAATGGTCAGCCACCACGTTTTCTACTCCCTTTTTATCCTTTATTTTGACGTCAAATTCTTGAAGTAGAAGTATCCATTGAATGAGTTGTGGCTTGGCATCCTTCTTCGCCATCAAATACTTTAAGGCTGCGTGGTCCATGTAGACAATCACCTTACTATGCAGCAAGTATGATCAAAACTTGTCTAGTGCAAACACCACAGTGGACAACTCCTTCTTGGTTGTTGTATAATTTTCTTGGGCTTCATCAAGTGTCCGAGATGCATAATATATGGCGTATGGCTTCTTGTCCTTTTGCTAACCTAAAGCAGCTTCAATGGCATAGTCTAAGGTGTCACACATCAACTCAAAAGGAAGAGACTAATCTGGAGCACAAAGGATATGAGCACTCATGAGAAGCTCCTTTAGCTTATCAAATGCAACTCGACACTCATCATCAAACACAAAGGGAATGTCCTTTTAGAGTAGCTTGCACAAAGGGCAAGAGATGTGGGAAAAGTCCTTGATAAATCTTCTATAAAAACCTGCATGACCAAGATAAGAACGAACCTCTCCAATCGAAGTCGGAGAGGGTAAGAAGCGAACAAGATTTACTTTAGATTTATCAACTTCTATCCTCTTAGCCGAAACTATATGTCCTAAAATGATCCCACTACCAGAATAATGATTATAGTCAACAACAAAATGTCGTCGGTGTGTTAGAAGAAGTTGTCGGCTATAGTTAACCCCGACAACACTTCGTCGGCTTTAGCCTCATCGGGAGAAGGTCATCGGTGAAAGTATAGCCGACGAATTTTGTTGCTATTGTCGGCTATAGTTTAGACTATACCCGACGACAAAAATGTCATCAACTTTACGGTAAAAAAAATTTCGACGATAATGTTGTCAGAAAAACCTTCCCTGGTGGTCAAAATGGTTTACCCGAATAAGACTATAGCCAATGAGTCAAAAATCATTTTGTCGGCTATAGTATATGACCATCGTCGACTATAGTATGCAAATCGTTGGTTATAGTATGAAATTGTAATTTTTATTAAACACTTTATCGAACGAGTGAGACTAATGTCGTCGGCTATAGTTGGTGAGTTTTGAAGAAAAAAAAACTGCAGATTCTGGATTTCTATTCCCAGAACTTGCAATTGCACAATTTTCTTTACACAATAGCCAACAACACATATTCACCAACAAACACATCATCACCAACAAAACACATATTCACCCACATTACACCTACACTAAGGAGAAAGGACCCAACCCCGATTTAGCTTCCTAAATCGGAATCAAACCCCTTTGAAAACACGAACCAACAAAAACTTTTCGAAATTTGGGCAGAGTTTCGTTACTAGCGTGGAATTACCATTACCTGCACACGGAAAATACACTTCATCCTATGCCACAAAAAGCAAACCGTGGGCACCAATCCCATCCGGATTTCTCAATATATCAACAGTAAAGTAAAACAATAAATATATATATACTTTACTGAAATCCGGTATAAAATCGTATAACTTATACCACAGAAAGCTCAGAGCGACATCTAATATATAATCGTATACGCATACCACAGTAGGTAGAACAATAAACCTACTAGATGAAACAAGATTGCTCAAGCACTATGCCTCCGACCACGACGTGCGACACCAGAGCCTGAACTGCAAACGGGGCACGGAAATCGAAAAGCCCAGGGGAAAGACATGAAACACGTTAGAGTGAGTGGACGAAAATAAATGTCTTTCACCAAGTAATATATACGTATAAAAACATATGCGAGTCAAATGCACATAAAATCAAATGGTACACGAGGGAGACACTAACTCCTCACGCGTCCGAGTACACGAGGGAGACTCTAACTCCTCACGCGTACGGAGCATGCAACATAAAAATTGCGGAATCACTCATGCACTACCACGCGATAGCACAGTCTGAATCACGGGATCCCAGACCCACACGTGATTCCTAGCCAGAAAGGCCTCGGGTTAGGATATCTGTCCTTCCCGGACCGTACTCGGGGATCAGCCGAGAAGTCAATGTGTATCGATACCACAACATATACTGAGACTGTACTCTGTGTAAACCAAATCTTAAATCCTTCTATGCACATGTTTAAAACATAATATATACACATGTATACTCGTATACGTATATTCGTATATGCATAATCGTAAAAACACATGCTCGTAAAATCATAATCAATCTGCATGCTCAAGTTCGTAAATCATAAATAAAAGACTCGCAATCAATCCGTGAAAATAAAATGTCCACTCACAGACTGGCGTAACACGTATCGCGTTAACCCGTGATCCGGCGGAAAGTCCCTCGCCAAAAGAACGATCACGAATCCCTGAATATTCACAAAGTCCATTATTCAAAGTCATAATCCGACAATACAAATCAAATCACGAGAAACCACCGTTCTCGGAAACACAGAACTCAAAGTCGACGAATCGTCGAAAATCCATATATAACACCTCAATACCTCGTTTTACTTTCGGATGCTCAAATCGAGAAACGAACCTCCCCACTGCGATCGGAGCGCGATTTCGAGTCATATGACATGCAACTTGTCGAAAGTCCAAAAAGTCAAACTTTGACCGTTGACCGCCGTCCACGGCGGCGCCGCTGCCGGACGTGAAATTTCACGGCGGAGCTACACCTATTCCACTTAAAATCGTCCACTGAGCAACTTCCATAACTGCACCGAAGTCCAATTCAAACTCTAACTAGCTCAATTTCAAGTAAAACCGAAATGGAACACAAAATTCAAACCCAAAATTCTCCATGCTCAAATCGAATTAGAACACTATGTTTATATGGTTAGAATCACATTGAAGAGGGCTACAAAACCCAGTACCTCTTGGAGTTCAATTCGGCCAAAATCGGAGTTCACCATTAAACCCAAAAATCCCAAACTTTGGTCCATGATTTCTCTCTCCACCGTGGGACTTGCCGGAATATGAGGTCGGGAAAGTGACGAGGAGATAGAGGCGAGTCGGAAGACACCAACAACATGCTCGGAGGTGGCCGGAAATAGTACCGTCGCCGGTGAGCCGTCGTCCTCCTCATTCAAACTCGCGTTGACCGGTCAAGGAATAAATGACCAAAAGTTGATTTTCCCTAAAAGGCAACTCCAATATTTATACTCATTTAATACTTTCCCAATTTGGAAATCTCCAAAATACAATTTACGACAAACTTTAAACTCCCGTAACTTCCTCGTCGTAGTTCCGATCCCAATAATTCTCGCGGCCATAAACTCGTCTCGACATGTTCCTCAATAATCACCCGAAGTCAAACACATCGGCCAAATGGATAAAAAGTCAACCCTTCAAAGCAACACACATTAAATCGACTAAATAGTCAACAAACGGAAATAATCACAACTAAATCTTCGTAACTCAAAATAATGCTCCGGAAGTTCTCCCGAACTAGAAATTAAATTCTGAACAACTTCCGTGAAGAAGCCGAAACCAAATTCTCGACTGGTAATTTAGTCGCTAAGTAGCTCGCCATTATAATCCAATTCCGTCGAAACTTCAAATATTCATAATTAATTCCTCGGTCGTCCAAATAATGATCCGGAACCGCCTGCGAACTCAAAATCACACGTAGAACGACTCTCGAGAAGAGACACAGCTCTAATTCTCGGCCAATAATTTAGTCGTTAACACATCTGGCGATTCAAACAACTGTCAGAAATCTGCGATAACACGCGATCTCGTAAACTAATCTGATTTCACTGCTGATTCTGGTCCGGGTCATCACATAAGGGTTATCCAAATCTATATTATCAAAAATAGAGGCGTTACTACCAGAAGCTTGAGGATCCTCCCGTGGCTTTGGAGTAAGAAAAGGGAACGGAGGTGGGGTCGGGACTAGGATTCCAGAAACCTGAAGCTGTGTAGTCTAATCCTAAAACAAGGAACCCAACATAATCTATTTGGCTAATCTCGCCCGCTTTATCTCCTCCATCCATCTCCGAGTCTCTTCCATCTCCTTCCGATGATCTGTCGCCTGCCTCTGAAGCTGTTCCTGTAGCTGAGAAACCCTAGAAGTTCCTGACTTGCGTGAGAAACCGGGAGTGTTCATCAAGACCTCGTCATCCTTCTGTCCTAAACCCCTGCAGTACTAGATGTTCCCTCGTGGTGGGAAAGCGTGAGTCATGATCCTCGCCGCTGCCATCCGGTCATATTGATCAATCTGAGAGATGGCTCGGGATATGTCCTCATTCTAGGTCTCAGGCCATTGCTCTCTCATGATTTGAGTCCACACCTCCAGAGTCACCTCTTGCACTCTCGCTTAATTGACAAGGAAAATAAAATAACATATTAGTAAACATACGTAAATATTTTTAGAGAAAATACATATATAAGCAAATATGTTAATTAAGTTATAAGAGGATAAGACTTACAATATCTTCAAGGCACTGAGGATACGTTTTCTCTAACGTATACTCCAATGGGGGGACTTCAGGGTGTTGGGCGGCCTCTTCCATCCAACTCGTAAAGGATCTAGAACCGACATGATGGTTCTTCGTGTTTTTTTCCCAGTTCGCTGTGCTTATTGCAGAAATGGCCTTGTTAGATAAATATATACCAAAAAAATATTAATTAGGAAACTATCACAAATATGATGTTGCATACCTCAAATTTGGGTTGTTGAAGTGGACTAGAAGCCAGTGCCACTCGTACTCCCTATAAATAAACTCACTAGGGGTAACTGCATGGAGGTTGCCGTGGTTCTTCCAGTACTTTTTGAGCTCACTTTTCCACTCCTTGTACTTACAGCACCCGCACTGGCACTGCATGAGCAGCGCGGAAAAGGTGGGGCCGACCGGTCGGATAGCATGAGCAGCGAATAATCGATGTGCAACGGTGATGGAGGACGCCCGTGACCGCTCGTTGACGAGCTCGGCGAGCAGCTGCTCGAGCATTCGCTGCTCGCGCTGCAGATCGAGCAGCTTGGTGGGGCCCACACACGTGGGTGACGCCAGGCTGACTCATTTTTTTTACGACTGGTAACATCGCGCCAGTAAAAGTAATATTTAAAAAAATTAACGTCTAGTCAAATCGCGCCACGTGGACTTACAGACTGGGATTTACATCCCAACGGTCAAGAAGATCTGGACCGTCCATTTTGAATCCAGAATTCGATCTGACGGCCTAGATTAAACTAAATATATATATATTTTTTTAAATTAAAATTGACTAATAAACATCTGAAATTCACAATTAATAGTTCAAGTGTCCAAAAAATTATACGACAATTTTAATGAGCTTGCAATGAAATAGTCTACAACTCTCACGAAGAAAGTATAGTCATATTCATTTTTGAAAAATAGTCGATTTTAAAAGCTTGTATTTACGACAAATTTGTCATTATCACTAATCACGTAATGACGAAATTGACAAATATGTGTCATCTTATTGGAGTAGAAATTTATTATGAATTAAAAAAAATTAATTTATAAACAGTAATAGCATGTGACATTTTTTGGCACCGTTGGGCGAAAAACAGAAACTGCACCTCCTATTCGATGAACAGTGACTGCTCCACCTCAAATAGTGCTTGCTCCTCCTCAAATAGCACAAGGAATCTTGTTTTACCGGTGCGGGTGCTCTTATATTAATGCAACACAAATTTTAGAAATATAACTCGATATATAAAATATAACTCAGATCCCAACACCTTTTTCCTTGCACGTCATTTGCCCACGTGCATTTGAGCTCCTCCAGCACAATTAACCACACCTGCAAATGTATATATAAATAATAATATTTATATATTTATTCGCACTTAATTAATAAGGGTAAACATACATAATGAATATATAATTAACTTACCAACATTGCATTATTCACCACATCCTTCACACACTGTGACACAGAGGACTAGTCTGCCCACAGAACTAGGACTCTGTCACGTATGATACTTCCTACTTAACCAGAGTACCTACACCCATTCTTTTCCAAAATCACCGATCCATCCTGCCCGGTCTCTATGACCACTTTCTCACTATCATTGATCGTCCTCTCAAGTAGCTTGCCGGTGACGGGGCATCTAATCTTTATTTCGTTGCCTCCGTCATCTATTTCGGTTAAGACAATGTAAAAATATTAAAACATAAACACTCAATTTAATATACAAATTATTAATAACTTTGAAATTAAATAACCAAAATTGTTAATATTTATCCGATTCTGACGTCGATGTTTTTGATACCCTCGCACTATATAGAGGTGTATCAAACGGCACATAGATGTATGCTTCTTCTGGGGTAGTGAAACCAAGCTGTCTTGAAAAAGGCACTCCCTGATCATTGAAAGAAAGTATGGTATGTATCTCCTGGGGCAAGGAGAGGTGAGGCGACGAACCACGTATCCCTACCGAGGAACTACCTGAAGAACTAACATCAGCCTCAGAGAATGTGGAGACTGAGTCGTAGAGGGAGAAGACTCCGATCGGAGAATGTGTGGCATACATACACCCGAAGGAACGGGACATGTTGAGCCAGCTGGTGAGCGCCTGGAGGGCCCGTCTTCATTCTAGAGCTGGCTAGTGCTGGCGGGTCGGCGGGCCACTACATCCTACTGCGGCGTCTACTGAAGCAGTTGAAGGTGTCGAGAGGTCCTAGGGACGCTAAAAGTGTTGCAGATAGAGGCGGACAAGGAACTATTGCCACTAGACTTGTTTCCTTTCTTTGATCCCTTCAAATTATTCCGGCTTAACCAATTCATGATTCCTCAGAAGCTCCGCTGCTAGGTTAGAGTTCCTAGAAGTTGAAGTTCTTGACCCGGTAGAGTATTCCGAAGTGTTCTTCAATACTTCTTCGCCGGCCGAGCCCATTCCCCTGCAGTAGTAGGTATTCTTTCCAGTCCCGCACGCTTTTGCCATGATCTGACCCGCTATAGGGCGATCAAGCGGATCGATCTGAGAGGCATACTGGGTCACTTCTTCCTCCGAGCAGTCAGGATGGTTGTTTCGAGCTATATTCATGGTGACTTCTGTGATCGCCTCCTCCACTCTCGCCTAATTGAAAAGCGAATATGAATAACGTATTATTAAACAAAATAAATTAATAGAGAACAATAGTTTTATTAACACGTACATGCATATATGAAGTACAAAATAATGAGGCTAAAGACTTACCGCTTCTTCAGGGCACTGCGGATAGAACTTCTGATGAATAAACACCAACGGGTTGACTTCTTGTTGTTGCTGCGCCTTACTCGACCAACCCAAATAGTTGAGTGAACCTGCATGATGGGCCTTGGTGTTTTTCAATCTGTTCTCCCTGTTCGTCTTGGAAATCGCCTTGTTTAATAAACATATGTAAAAAAATTAGTAACTAACTATTTCAATGTGATATGATACATTAGGGTTGTAAAATATATTCAAGATGCATACCACTCGTACTCCCTAAACCGGAATTCGCTAGGGGTAGAACCTCGGCCTAGCTCCTTGTACTGTGTGTAATGTTTTGAAAGCTCGTTCTTCCACTCTTTATACCTATATTAACACCAGAAAAAAAAGTTAGAGATATTAAAACACTTGATAAACAAAAATCTAAATCGATATATACTCAAATAACTCGAATCACATTACCTGATATGTAGTTGACGCTCTACCCACGTGTGAATAAGGCATTCATCCACGTCAAACCACACCTGCAAGATGAATATATAAACGGTAAAATTATATATTTATTCGGACTTAATTAATAAATGTAAAATTTACGTAATGAAAATACGATTTAACTCACACTCAGTGCATTATGCACTTGCATCTTCACGTAGATAGGCACAGATTCCCAATCTGGCCAAAGCATTGGGACCTTGTCCCGCACGACGGCCCCGGCTATGCTGGCATTCTTTCGCGTGGTGTCAAATGTCACCTCACCATGCTCATTGGCCCTAATGAGCGTTTTCCTTCCCCCGGTGGCCTGCTCAAGATTCTTCCCGGTGCAGGGGCCTCTAGTCTTTCATTTTCCAGTGCCATTAACGAAATTGCATAATAATACAATATCAACAAATTGATATCATTAATTGAACCTATCGTAAGTCTTAAGTAATAATTAAGTAATCAATCATGTTAAATAAAATTTACCTGCATCGTCCGTTTGCTGGTTGGTGCACCTCGCACTCCAAAGATACACGGGGTCGAACGAGATGAAGTTGTACGCTTCCTCCACGCTCAGGAACTTCGGCCGTCCTTTAATATAAATAGGCATCCCCCTATCATCGAATTCAGGGATCACAGGAATCTCGTTGGGCAGGAAGAGACCGGACGGCGGAGATAGACGAGGCCTGGACGATGAGGCGCCAGCACCATCTGTCTCAGATGATTCCCGTGAAACGGGAGTAGGCACCGGGCCAATAGGGGGCATTCGGATGGAGGGAGTTTCTGATGCCCCCGTTGACTGTCGCTTGTCTGTGGGTCTGTTGACTGAGCGTCTGCTGACTGAGCGTCTGCTGACTGAGGCTCGAGGCTGGACTGGGGGTTGCACGGATCCGGATCGTGGAGCTTCCTCCTCTCCTCGCGCAGCTAGCAACATTTGTGTGCGAGCATTCATAATTGGGCCGCTGCGCATGTTGCTGATTGCGGTTGAGGAACCTTGACTGCTGCTCCCTCCACTGTTTCTAGTCCCTCTCCATTTGATGCCTTCAAGCCAATTTGCCGCAAAACCTCCTACACATCCAACAATTAGTCCTGGATTCGGTTCTATGAAAATTAAGGAACCGGAACCGGAACCGGAACCATTTGGAACCGGAACCAGAATCGATAACCGCTAGAACCGGAACCGGAACCGAACGGTTCCGGTTCGAAACAGTTCTGGTTCCAAACGGTTATCGGTTCCAACAATTAGTCTTGGTTTCGGTTCTATGAAAAACCGGAACCGTTTGGAACCGGAACCGTTGTGAACCGATAACCGCTAGAACTGGAACCGGAACCGAACGATTCCGGTTCCAAACGGTTCCGGTTAAAAACAGTTCCGGTTCCAAACGGTTCCGGTTCAAAACGATTCTGGTTCCAAACGGTCCCGGTTCCAAACGGTTCCAGTTTTTCATATAACCGAATCCAGGACTAATTGTTGGAACCGATAACCGTTTGGAACCGGAACCGTTTGGAACCGGAACCATTCGGAACCGGAACCGTTTGGAACCGTTTGCATCATATCAAACATTAAATTAAATTTCATAGGCCAAATGCTTATGATATCATATAAAACATTAAATTAAATTGCATCATATCATATCGATCACACCTGAATATAATTATTAAAATATCAATTAAATATTACCCAAATGCTTATTTAACCAATTAATTAAGTTAACAAATATATCTTAAATTATCAACTATATCAATTAATCCAAATCACTTTAATTTGCCCAACACCTTAAATTACCTTAAATTACCCATATCAATTAATCCAAATCACCTTAATTTGCCCATGCAACACCTAGCTTAAAAATACAATATAATTATCAACTATATCAATTAATCCAATTAAATCACCTTAAATTACCTAAATATTTTCTACATATATACATACATACACTTGCCTAATAATTATCAAAAATTAACTCAAAACCAAAAATTTAATTAATCAAGTTAATTAAAATGCATACAAATATAATTAAAATGCATATATATACACATAATTATAAAAAACAAAAATAGAGAGAGAGAGAGAGAGAGAGAGAGAGAGGGAGAGAGAGAGAGAGAGAGAGAGAGAGAGAGAGGACCTGTCATGGTGGAGCTCGGATTCCAGCGGCGGAGGTGAGGGGAGGAGGAGAGGAGGAGGGGAGGAGAGGTAGGGGAGATTTGGGGTTTTTGGGTTTAGGTATTTTTGTGTGGAGAGGGGAGAGGGGAGGAGAGATTTGAGGAGAGGAAGAAAGGTTAATTTGAGAGATTTGAGGTGAGGAAGAGATGGGGAGATTTTAGGGTTTTGAAGGAAAAAGGTGAAGAAATGAGGTAGAGAGCTCGAGCTGCCTGGGATATATCGAAGTATTGCCGGCGAGTTACGAGTTAACTCGTGGGCAATACTCACTACAAGAAAACAGCACTTAGACCACGGAAACGTAATTGTTCCGTGGTCCAAGTGACACCTGGACCACGGAAAAGACTCTGTGGTCCAAGTACCACCTGGACGACGGAGAATACCATCTCCATCGTCCAGGTGGTCACCTGGAGCATGGAATCTTTTCCGAGGTCCAGGTGATCACCTGGACGACGGATACGGTATTCTCCGTCGTCCATGTGATCACCTGGACCTCGGAGTCTTCTCCGTCCTCCAGGTGATCACCTGGACGACGGAGATGGTATTCTCCGTCGTCCAGGTGATTACCTGGACAACGGACCGACACGCCGTCGTCCGAGTACGTAACGTACTTCCACTTAGACGACGTACCAACACCTCTGTCGTCTAAGTGAAGCATTATATAAGCCCGATGCGAAACTGAATTCATTCATCGATCTCTTCATTCCATTTGAAGAAGAATTGAAGGAGAAGGGAGAAGGAGAAGGGAGCTAGCTAGCTAGAAGGCCGAGAAGAATCAGGATCGATAAGGGATCTCCGCTGACTAGCTAGCTAGCTTAATTAACGTACAGATATCGAGAAGGCCAGCAGGTACGTACGTACGCAGTTAAAATTTGCTTAATTAATATATATTTAGTGAAAACGTACGTACATACATGCAAGGATGTTAGCTATATATATATGTACAGATCGATTAAATTACGTACGTACGTAATTGATGGATCGATGTAGATCGAGTACGTATAATTAAGCGTAAATTAATGGACAAATATATATATGTAATAATTAATTAATTATAATATTTTGTAGCAGTATGGACAAGAGTTGGATGAAGTTGAAGAATAGATGTGATGTCCGGTATATGGATGGAATTAGCGAATTTGTGAATTTTGGTATAGAACATGGTCAGGGAAAGAAACGTTTCAGGTGTCCGTGTCAGAAATGTCTTAATTGTCAGTATGCGGAGGTTAATGTTTTGGTGCAACACCTGTACGAAAATGGTATGATGTGGAGTTACACTACATGGAGCGAGCATGGGGAAGCAGTAAAGTTCAGCGCAGCAGACTTCAGCTCAGGGTACAGTTACCATGGTGCCTCATCCAGCGGCAGTGGTGCCGGACCCCCAGCTTGCAACCCAACTGCAGATTTGGTCCATGATGCGTTTCCGGGATGTAGTCATAGTGGACACCAACACCAAGACAGAGGTTACAGTACCACTAATGAGCATGATGACACATTCCCCGCAGCTAGCTTGGCCACTGACACCAGTGAGATGGAAAAGTACAACCGGATGGTACTTGAAGCGCAGACCCCGGTGTTCCCTGGATGTCGAGAGAATGTGTTGCAATATGTGATGGAGCAAATGAAGATAAAAGTGAAGCACAAAATGTCAGTGAGTGCTTTTGACGAAATTCAGGAGCAAATATGTAAGTTGCTTCCTGATGATCACAATCTTCCTAAATCTCATTATAAGGTAAGAAATATCCTGAGAAGCCTCGGCCTAAAGTACAGGATAATTGACGCATGTTCGAATGATTGTGTGCTATTTTACAAAGAGTATAAAGAGTTGGACTATTGTCCCATATGTGGCCAGTGCAGATTCCAGTTGAATAGGAAAAGTTCGAAAAAGAGAATTCCTGTGAAATTTGTTCGATATTTTCCCTTGATTCCCAGATTGCAGCGCCTGTACATGTCTCTACACACAGCAGAGGCGATGCGATGGTACGCAGAAAAGCGAATAGATGACGATGTCCTGCGACACGCCGCGGATGGGGAGGGTTTCAAACATTTCGACAGAGAATTTGGAGACTTTGCTTCAGAGGTTAGAAATGTTAGACTCGACCTATCTACAGACGGATTCAATCCTTGGGGAAGTAATAGCTCCGTCGTTAGCACTTGGCCAGTTATTCTGATGCCGTACAACTTGCCTCCGTGGATGTGCATGAACAAGGAATTTAATTTCCTTACTGTACTAATTCAAGGTCCTAAATCTCCATCGAAGTGCTTTAGATGTCTACCTCAGACCTTTGATCGACGAGCTGAAACTGTTGTGGGAAAATGGAGTCCCAACTTATGACAAATTCACTGACACGATGTTCACGATGAGGGCTGCCGTAATGTGGACGATCAGCGATTTTCCAGCTTATGGGATGTTGGCAGCCTGCAGGACAAAAGGATATAATGGATGTCCTATATGTTTGGATGACGTGAACTCTAGTTGGCACGCGGGGAAGGTGTGTTACTTGGGTCACCGTAGATGGCTTCCTCAAGACCACCCGTGGCGACAGGATGAAGCTCATTTCGACGGTACGGTAGAGAACAATCCTAAACCCCGTAGTTGGTCGGGCGAAGAGATTTTAGAGAGGTTGAGCTATTTCGACTTTGGTGTGTTGAGCAATGACGCGGATGTAAAGAAATGCAATCCAATTCCTCCACATGATCTGAGCTATTGGGATCACAAGAGTATATTCTTTGAACTCCCTTACTGGTCGAAGTTGAAGCTGAGGAACAACTTGGACGCGATGCACATAGAAAAGAATGTGTGCGACAGCGTGGTGGGAACAATTCTCAGTATTAAGTTTAAGACTAAAGATACTCCCAAAGCGTGCAAAGATTTGGAATCAATGAATCTACGTCGTCCCTTGTGGTTGAGGAGGGATATGAAAGGAGTGTACAACAAGATGCCAGATGCACCTTACACAGTGAAGCCGACACTTAGACGTTCTGTATTTCACTGGTTTAAGGGCGTTCGTTATCCGGCTACGTATGCAGCTACTATAACTGGAGCAGTGGACGAGGTGCAACACAAGTTTGTTGGTCTAAAGACACATGACTATCACGTTATGCTGCAACGTCTGATTCCAGTGGTAATTCGACCATACTTGCCTCGGGACGTCGTAGAACCAATAGTAGCATTGTGCAGGTGGTGGCAGAGGTTATGCGCCAGAGAATTAAAGAAGTCAGATGTGGTGGAATTGCAACAACAAATTGTGCACATCATTTGCAAACTAGAGAGGATTTTCCCCCCTGCTTTCTTTGACATCATGATTCACCTAATGATCCACCTGCCCGAGCAGGTGCTCATTTCTGGTCCGGTCCAGTACACTTGGATGTATCCTTAAGAAAGGTACGTACAACTAATTAATTAATTTGTTCCACTGGAGATTATATATATACTAGCTAGCTATATGTAATTATGTAATGTGTACGTTTGATTTTGTAGACAGCTTGGACAGTATAAGTCATTCGTCAAAAACAGGTCGGCCCCGGATGGCTCCATAGCAGAGACATACCTAGTGCATGAGTGTGTTACTTACTGCAACAGGTACCTCAAAGATCCACCCCCTCCTACTGCCTCCGATCGCAGTGCCCGCATCAATCTTTCTGTCGTGAGAAATGTCGTCCGACCGTTTAGAGGAGTATTAAAGGAATCGTTAACACAGGAAGAACTTATTGAGGCACATTGGGTAGTGTTGCGAGACTGTGACGAAGTTGAGACGTACATGTTGTCATATAGGGAGAGGCTTCAGGCGTTAAATCAAAACAAGAGTTCGGCGTGGATTGAGAAAATGGTTAAGAAGAAGTTTCCCGATTATTTCTTCCAATGGGTACGTACATACGTCTCGGTATTAATTATTTAAATACATATAGCTCATGTTTGTAGAAAGTAAACCCTTATATTAATTTGCCCTTTTTCGCAGATGATTGATCTGCAAAAATCTGATGACCACGGAGGGTGGTGGTCATGGCCAAAGCACTTGCTAGCAGGGAAGCCGGTTAAACACTATATTTATCCCGGATGTTTTGTGAACGGTGTAAAGTTCCATTCATTGGCCCGAGACGAAGGAAGAAGAACACAAAACAGTGGGGTAGCGGTTGGGAAAGACAATGATCTATATTACGGGGCTATTGTATATGTGGTTCAGCTATGTTACGGGAATGATGTCAACGTTTTCCTATTCAAGTGCAGATGGTTCAAGCGTACAAAGGAAGACCTGGGACTATTATCAGTCGATACAAACTCGCACTGGTATGAGGATGAGCCTTTCGCTCTCGCCACCTTAGTTCGGCAGGTGTTCTATCTCGACGATCCGAAAGCCGGTGAAGGGTGGAAAATAGTGAACCATATCTCTCACCGAGGAATATGGAATACAGAGACAATTGAAGGGACACCGGCGACGATTGAAGATGCTGCTGAACCAGAAAGAGACATTCCTGCCTATCAAGAGCCTAATATTTCTATGGTCCGCTCCGATATAATGGACCTGGTTCAAGATGGTGAACGGTTACCCATGCCTGATGGTTGTACAGACCTAACTGAAGATGAGATTATCGATGAGGTAGATGAAGAAGACGAGCAGGAAGAGGACGCGGACGAGGACTCAGGTTATTTGTCGGACGATGTTGAGTACGATGACGAGGATGAGCCGTCGTCTAACGGGGATGAGGACGATGATGATTATGACGAAGAGTACGGTCATACGACGAGGGAGATTAATTGGTAATTAATTACTGTAATTATTGTAATATATATATGATCGATGCCGGTTTACGGTAAGAAATTAATCCGAATTATATATCCTGGACAACGGAGAAATTAATTGCAAGTTGTCGCCAAATCTCAATCTCATATAAAACCCTAGCTAAATCCTAGACCCTAAATCTAGCAGTTCGGATCGATCGATCAATTTTTTAATTATATTTCTGAATCAGAATAATTGAACGGACACATAAATGACCGGGGACGACCAAAACCGTAAACCCTGAGGCCCTAACCCCTGAAATCGGGGTTTAGAACTTGGACGACGGAGAATGGTCATTATCCGTCGTCCAGGTACATACTAGGACGACGGATATGGTCATTATCCGTCGTCCAAGTTCACAAACCCTAAACCCTAAACAGTAAGGCCCTAACCCCTGAATTCAGGGTCTATACACCTGGACGACGGAGAACGTCATTCTCCGTCGTCCAGGTTAGAACCTGGACGACGGATAACTTCATATCCGTCGTCCAGGTGATTACCTGAACGACGAAAACGCTTATTTCCGTCGTCCAGGTGCAGATATCGTAATTTTTTTAAGACAACAACCATCTAGACCTTCTTCCAATGCAAAGTCTTTTCATCAAGACTTTAGAGTAAACAATTCTTGGTGTGTGAGCTTCGACGGTTCGAAAATCGGAGTTGCGAAATGCCTTGTATCCACGTTTCCTGTTTGTGAAATTATCGGTTTTGCGGTTGACTGTGCCGATCAAACCCTTCCCGAACTTATTATTTTATGGTCCATTGAAGACAATTATATATTATGTTACGACGAACATATCCAACGGTTGTTTTGTCCAAATTCAATTTCGTTAATACTCTGCTGCAAATGAGCGTCTACTCATGAACACTTAAGTCGTAAAGATTAGTCGATACTTAACATGTTTCAATACGTAAAATTAATCGTCGGTTCAAATTTAACTGTTCATATATACGATGCGTTCTTCGATATTGTACGACTATTTCACTCAAATGATAGATCGCTAAATTCCTAGCGAATTATTTTTTAAATTTTTTTTATGTAATTTGAACCTGGACGACGGAGATTGTCATTTTCCGTCGTCCAGGTGTTAACCTGAACGACGGAGAATGACCATCTCCGTCGTCCAGGTTCAAAAACCATGGCCGTTCAAATTTATTTTTGTTTATTTTTTTCATGTAATTTTCACTTGGACGACGGAGACTGACCATCTCCGTCGTCCAAGTCCAATTTTTATGGCGGTTCAATTTACCGCTTCCGTTTTTGGGACCGCTTGAATTTTCACTTAGACGACGGAGAATTCATTCTCCGTCGTCTAAGTCCAACATAATGGCGGTTCAGAGCATCCCGCCGATTAATTGGCGCCTCTTGAATTTTTTTGAAACCGCCACCTAGACGACGGAAACACTGTTTCCGTCGTCCAAGTGGACTTAGACGACGGAGAATAGTTCTCCGTCGTCTAGGTGAAACTCTATAAATAGAGTTGCACCCCCCCTCATTTTGTCATCATTCCATCTCCTCCTCTCCTCTCTTCTCCTCTCCTCTCCTCCGGCGACGCTCCGACGACATTTTTTCCGGCGTGGTTCCTCCTCTCCGACGACTCAACTCCGGCGATATTCCCGAAAACTCCGATTCGGTAAATTTCTATTTTTCCCTTATTAAAATAATTTTCATTTAATTAATTAATTAAATTCTAAATATAATTTAGAAGTAGAATTTAATTGATTAATTAGTTTAAATATTTAATAAATGATTAATTATTGTTATTAATTTATTAAATCATAATTATTGTAATTATTTATTATTAGTTGCATGATTAAATGAATTTATTATTAAATTTATTAAATGAATAAATTATTATTCATAATTTATTAAATGAATCAATTTTTTATTAAATGCATGATAAATAAATATAAATTATTGCATCTAATTAAAAATTATTAATTAATATTTACGTTTATTTTCTAGTAAATTAATTTGTAGTACGTGTTCGATTTAAATTTAGTACATAGGCTTGGTTTATTAAGTCGCACTCTTTGGAATAGATGGCGCCTCTTTTCCTTGCTTATCTCCTTAACCCCTCGTGATGTGTGGATTTCATCACCGCACACCATAACCTAAGTGAAGTTATGGACACGAGGTTGAGGGCGGAGTTTGCAAAGGACTTGAGGGAGTGTAAATTTTCGAAAAATTGGCCGAATGTCGGACACGGTGTCTAGAAACGGGTTATGACTGGTGACAGGATTTAGACTAAGAAAAACTTTTGTCGAAATTAGTCCTGCCTCTCGCGTTATCTCTATCCCTAACTGGCCATGTTTTTTGATTTAACCAAGGCTGATTAATTGAAAATTTACACTTTATCGCGCGGGTCGCACGTCCATTGAACGACCGAAAATGCCAAGCTAGTGTACTCTATTTAAATCTTAAACGTACTTAATTAATTAGCGTAAATTTTTAAGTTGTAATTATTATGGTAAGTAGGTATTTTAACACCGTACTCTTAGGTTTAAATGGCTCCGCCAAAGACGACATCCGGCAGGAAGAAATCCCAACAGGAGGCAGAAGATGCCATGCTCCGAATGTTGGCGGCCCAAGTCAGTTGGGTTCAACAGGAGGGCAACGACGCTCTCAATCCGGACGGATCATCTGGTCCGTCTGTAGCGCCCTCTGGGGAAATTCCCGCTCCCCCATTCATCTCGAGCGGTGATGACGTCGACCCCTTCCAATCTCCGACGCCCGGTACCGGTTCAACGGGAAGTACTCAGGCGTCCTCGACTGCCGAATCAATCATGTACAGCGCCCACCGTAGGCAAAGGAGGGCCCCCACTGACCCGGAACCAAAAAGGACTCGGGGTCTCGTTAAAGGGGGCAAAGCGGAGCGTATTTGCAAGGCGACCGGTAAAAAGATCGACTTGCCGTACGACGAATTCACCGGTGGCCCTCTCACAGCTCAGCTAGCAAGTCTCTCGGCGCATGGGATAGGGTCAATCATCCGTAACCAGGTTCGTATCACTGCCCCTAGTTGGAAGGAGGCGCCGGATCATGAGAAGGCGAAAGTCTTCAAAGATCTTTCGGTACGTAATATGTCCAATTTAGTTATTATATAATATTGTTAATATTAGTTAAAATTTCATAATATATACGATTATAATTTTCTATTTATTTTTGATAGGAACAATTTGACGTGGATCCGACACCGGCTATGTTGAGGCATATCAACCAAACCGCCAACTCCATCTACAAAGATTGGAAGTACAAGCTCCATAAGTACTTCCAAGATGTCGGTCCCGTGCCTCCCCCGGTAGAGCTGCAAGGGGAGAGAGAAGATGAGTGGGAGTGGTTGTGTAACCACTTTGCCGATGAACAATTTAAGGTATTAATTTATTTATTTTATTTAAATTAAGATAATTAAATTATTTAAATTGTAGTTATTCATTTTTTAATGATTTAATTATGTTGTGTAACAGAAATTCTCCGGTGTCAACAAAGCCAACCGGGGGAAGAAGGAGAAACACCATACTACCGGCGCCAAGTAGTTCATTCAAATAGCCAAGGAGCACAAGGATAAGGGCTCCAAACACCCTTATCTTGATGCAAGCGTAAGCGCGTACGTGACGCCAGGGCTCGATAATGAAGCGAGTCAATGCGGCGTAAGTGATATATTAATTATGTGCTTTTAATTATAGTAATGATTATTTAAATATGATTTCATTATAATAAATTAATTATTCTTTTGTAGGCAAGGGTGATAGAGCGTGCGCATGAAGAGTTGGTTAACACTCAGCTTGCGTTCCCAGATGTGCCGCCGGAAGACCTGCCTCCTCTATCCTTAGAGAGCCAAATTGCAATCGCGGATGAGGTCTACGGTCGTAGAGCTAGCAAGGAGGTTAGGCACTTTGGGCCTAGGGTGGTACGAGATTTGTCGACGACCTCCGGCTCATCATCTACGGGAGGTTCGGGGCAGCGGAGAAGGAGTCAGGCAGCGGCCGTCGAAGCAGCCATTCAAGAGGCTCGACTGGCACGAGAGGAGAATGAGTCAATGCGGCAAAGACTTGACGAACAACAAGCATAAATAGCCCAACTCATCGCGCTCATGAACCAAAATCGAGAAGTATGTCAACCTCCTCCGAACCCATACCCCGACGACAACGACCCGGCTGGAGGCGGAGGACCCGGCGGCGCATCTGCTCCTCTAGTGTATTAGCTAGCTAGTTAATTATCGCGTTTCTTTATTTCCGAGTTCCGAACAATATTTTATAATTTTTGTGGGTTTTTAATTTGGATGTGTATGTACAAATTAATTAATTATTTAATATTAAAAATTTAGTTTAATTAATTATTTTCGACTATTTTTCATTATTTAAATTAAATTAATAATAAATTAAATTAATAATATTTAATTTCAATTTATTTTTTTAAAAAAATTAAATAGTCACTTGGACATTGCTCGTTTCTCCGTCGTCCAGGTGCAAAACCCTAAACCTAACCCTAAACCCCTAACCCCTAACCCCTAAACCCTAAACCCTAAACCCTGCCATTCTCCGTGGCCCACGTGTTCACCTGGACGACGGAGAATCAGTTCTCCGTCGTCCAGGTGAACACCTGGGCCACAGAGAAGTTAGCATTATCCGTGGCCCATGTATGCACTTGGACGACGGAAACGCTAATTCTCCGTCGTCCAGGTGAACACGTGGGCCACGGAGAAACGAGCAATGTCCGTGGCCCATGTAGTCACCTGGACGATGGAGAATTAGCGTTTCTGTCGTCCAGGTGCATACATGGGCCACGGATAATGTCCGCGGTCCAAGTGAACTTGAACGACGGAGAACTAATTCTCCGTCGTCCAGGTGCTTGGACGACAGTACTTGGAGCACGGACCTTGGACGACGGAGATTCCGTCGTCCAGGTACTTAGACGACGGAAATCGTTACCTAGACGACGGAAATGGTCCGTGGTCTAGGTGCAGTTTTCTTGTAGTGACTATTACCAACGAGTTAACTCGTTGGTAATAGTATTGCCCACGAGTTGGTAAGCAACTTGTTGGTAATACTATTACCAACGAGTTGATAACTCATGGGTAATACTATTATCAACGAGTTAACTCAAGTTGTTGGTAATGATAGTGATTCCCGACCAATTCCGACCAATTTACGACCAATTTCTGACCAATTTCCGACCATATATATAGCTAATTTCCGACCAATTCCCGGCCAATTTCCGGTCAATTTACGACTATAATTTTTGACTAGAATTTCCGACGTACTATAATTTTCGACTAGAATTTTCCACTAGAATTTCCGATTATATATAATTTACGACTATAATTTCCGACTATAATTTTCGACTATATATAATTTACGACTATAATTTTCGACTATAATTTTCGACTATAATTTCCGACGTTAATTTTCGACGTACTTTTCCGACTATAATTTTCGACTATAATTTACGACTAGAATTTTCGACTAGAATTTCTGACTTTAATTTACGACTACAATTTCCCACTAGAATTTCCGACTATATATAATTTACGACTATAAATACGTACATCATTAACGTACTAAGGATGATAATCATAATCATCTTCATCATTTGAGTCTGACTCGGTTTCATAGGTAACCTCTGGCAATATGTGCCGCTCCTCGTCATCTGAATCTGCGTCAACTTCATTTAGATTAACATCGAGAAGTTCTGCTCCAGTAATTTGAACCACACTCCCAGATCTCACATTATTAAGGCGAATCGTAGATGATTCCGGAATGTCAAAAGCGTTCGGCTCTTGGTATGCAGTAACTTCATCATCATCTGCGGTCTCACCAAGTGTGGCAGCACTGTATATGTTTCTATGAGCAACATGGTTAACCACCTTCCACGGGACTTTGTTGAGAAGATCGTCAAGGTAAAACACTTGTTTTACTGATGTAGCAAGAATGAAAGGGTCTTCTTTATACCAGCTTGTAGCAGTATTCACCGAAAATATTCCGTACTGATCGGTCCTTGTGTTCTCCGGGCTAGTATCAAACCATCTACACTTGAACAAGTGCACTTTCATGTGGTTCCCATAAATTAGTTCAACAACTGAATGAAGGACACTGTAATAATCAACGCCATCCTGCCCACTATGGACCATCACCTCACAATTCTGTGTTTTCAGTCGGTCGTCTCGATTTTCACATATAAATTTCACGCCATTGACCTGACACATCGAGTAAACTTTTGAAGCTATCGGTTTCATCGCCAAGACCCTCAATTCGTTTGACCACTTTGGGCAACCATCATTTCCTACATGGTTCATCTGAAAACGATAAGAAACCAGGTACACCATAAATTATGAACATAGAAAAAGAAAACCACGTACACACATGCTATATAAGGAGCTAAAATATAGATATATACACATATACCCTTACCCATTGACTAAAGTAGTTTGCAAATGTCCTGTTGTGGTAATCAACATTTCCGGTAATAACAGGGCAGTGAAGATGATAGTTTTTCCAATATTGTACTTCTGGACAGTTAATCAGTACCGACCAGTGGGCAATGGCTACCTCATTTCCATCCAACTTGTCCGACTTTGGCAAGCTTCCTTGTACTACCACGTCATTGGATATGATAGAAAGGTTGAACTGGGGTTCATTTATCGGCATCTGTTGTTGGGGGTACTCCAGCGCTCCCAAATACAAGTTGGTGTACGTTACACACTCGTGCGCAATATATGCTTCAGAGATACACCCTTCAGGTGCATATTTATTCTTCACATAGTCCTTGTAGGCTCCCAATTGTCTACAAGTTAACAAGTGCATGTTATGATACTTAAAAATAAGAATTTACATATAAAAACAGAGGCAAACCAAATGTATGAATCATTTGTACCTTTCCATGGGATACATCCAAATGTAGTGTACGGGACCGGTAAGTAACAATTGTTCGGGAAGATGGATCATCAGGTGAGGCATGATGTCGAAAAAATTTGGGGGAAATATCCTCTCAAGCTTGCACATGATAAAAATGATGTCATCTTGCATCTCCCTGAGATCTGATTTTTTAACTTCCCTGGTGCATAACTTCTGAAAGAATCTTGACAAGGCCACCAACGGCTCCACCACCTCTTTGGGTAGGTACCCACGAATGAAAATAGGGAAAAAGCGTTGAAGCAGTACATGGCAGTCATGACTCTTTAATCCGTACATCTTATTGTCCCGGAAGTTAATACACCTGCTTATATTTCCTGCATAGCCATAAGGATACCTGCATATATAGCCATAAGCAACAATTATATTTCTCGCATATAACCATATATAAGTAAAAATTATATTAATTTCCTGCATAGCCATAAGAATATATACCTGACATTACTCAGCCACCCAAAAATTTCATGCTTATGCTTCGGCTTGACGGTGTAAGGAGCTTGCGGCATTTTTTTCTTACCATCTCTTAACCACAAATGTTTCCGCAGTCCCATAGCTTTCAGATCAATGCATGCCTTAGGGATGTCTTTTGTTTTCCCCTCCAAATTAAGAACTGTGCCCACCACACTTTCACACACATTCTTCTCTATGTGCATGACATCTAGGTAGTGTTTGATAGGCAACCTGGGCCACTAGGGGAGTTCCCAGAATATGCTCTTGTGTGTCCAAAACTTATACCTTTCGGGCTTGTCTGGAATTGACGCCACTATCTCAGGATGTTTGCTCAGCTGGCCAAAATCATATTCATTCAACACTTCCAAAATTTCATCCCCTGTCCATCTCCTGGATGCCACACCTGTTTCCACAGTCCCATCAAAAGCGTCTTGATCCTGCCTAAATGGGTGATCATATGGAAGCCAACAACGGTGACGCATCTGAACAATTTTACTGCAATGAGGACTGCAACAATCAACCGTCATGCACTCTGAACAAGCCCTGTAACCCCTGGTAACGTTGCCTGACAACATACCGCGGGCAGGAAAATCACTGATGGTGCCAACAAGCATGGCATGCATCTGGAACATCTCATTTTTGAACCTATCGTAAGTGGGGTGGCCACACTCACTCAGGTACTTAAGCTCCTCAATCAAACGCCTCAAATACACATCGAGACACTTTCTTGGATAACCTGGGCCCGGAATTAATAGAGTCAGCATATTGTATTCCTTCTTCATGCACATCCATGGTGGAAGGTTGTACGGTACCAAAATAACTCGCCATATACTGTATTGAAGACTCATGTTGCCAAAAGGGTTGAATCCGTCAGATGAGAGCCCTAGCCAAACATTTCGGACCTCTGCTGCAAAATGATCAAACTCCCTGACCATGTGCTTTCAAGCCTCTCCGTCGGAAGGGTGTATAAGGGTGTCATCGTCAGGCAAATTCCTCTCAGCCCACCATCTCATAGCTTCGGCCGTGAAAGCACACATGAACAACCGCTCCAGCCTATCAATAAGCGGGAAATATCGAAGTATCTTCACAGCTTTCTTGTTGCCTGCAGGAGTCAACTTATACCTTTCTGTAAAACATACCGGGCAGGCTTCAAGGTCTTTAAGATCTTTTCCTCAGAAGAGAATACAATCATATCTGCATGCATGGATTTTGATGTAGGAAAGCCCAAGATCTTTCAGGATATGTCGCACCTTATGATGAGTGGTAGGAAGACGATGACCGGGTGGCAGTAGCGAAGCAATCCACTTCAGCCAAGAATCAACAGCTTTTGACAGACATTTTGTTCTCTATTTTGAGCTGCATCACTCCCATGAGACTTTCAAGAACAGTCTTACTACAACCGTCGTATAACGGAGTCTATTGCAATGCAATCAGGTTGTTGTACTTGTCCATACCGCTTGTGTTGACATGAGCTCCAGGTAATGGCTCGACTGGCTCAATATGGGGGTAACCCTCAACGATGGGAGGGACATTTGGTGCTTCATCAGCAAATACACGGTGAAACATATCATTGATTAACATCGATGTTGGATCATAGGATGGACTGCCCCTCTCAGCAAAATGTCCATGATCATATGATGGACTGGCCCTCTCACCAAATTGTCCATGATCATGCGGACCCGCTAACGATGTTTCACCGTGATAAATCCAACAAGTGTACTTATCCCAAAACCCGTATTTACTCAGGTGCTTCTGGACTTTATCAATGGGAAAACGAAATCGATCGCTGCGACACTTACGTTCTTTACACGGGCAATAATGAAGTGTAGTGTCTCCACAATTAGCCTTCACAAGATCCACAAAACTCATAATTCCATGGTGATATCTCACATCCCATCTTTCAAGGCTCATCCAACTCTTGTCCATCCTGAAAATTCTAACATTACGTACTACAAATATATATATATATACACACATTCACTACTAATTAATTAATAAATCATCATTAATTACATTCGAATTCATCCGATTAATTAACCAAAGTTGACCCATGCATGCATATAAATTAAAAAAATATATATACCAACAATTCACAATTACAAATTAACATGCCTGTATATATATAGACATATTAACAATTAATATTCACAAAATAATTTTATATCCATACATATATATATATATACACAAATTAACATATTTTCATCGAAATAATCTCAAATCAACTCAAAATCAACAGTCAATCACTCGAAATCAACAATATATCCACTCTATTTGCATATCAAACCAATAATCGATATCTCAACTCTATATCGATCTAATTAAATCAACACTCACATATATATACATATATACGTACGTACCTATATATAGCTACGTATATAGCTTCCCGAGCGGGTTTTCGACGCCTTTTCACAATACCCAAGGATTTCAGAGCGTTTTCCTTCTTTCGATTTCACCGGATTTTTCTCTATCCAAATGAATGAGCTGCTACGATCTGGATCTGATATAAGAGGTGTTGCCGGCGATTCATTAAATCGCCGGCAATGGAGTTATTGCCGGCGAAATTCCGGCCAAAAATTGCCGGAATTGGTGGAAGTTGTGACGACCCGGACAAGAATCAGCAATATGATCAGCTATATATGTGAGTTACTGCGTAGTCGCAGGGTTCCGACAGTAGTTGAACCGCCAGGTTTGATAACGACTAAATTATTGGCCGAGAATTGGAGCTGGGTCTCTTCTTGAGAGTCGTTGTACGTGTGATTTCAAGTTTGTGGGCGGTTCCGGATCGTTATTTGGACGACCGAGGAATTAATTATGAATATTTGAAGTTTCGGCATAAACGGATTAATATGGTAGATTTCTTAACGACTAAATTACCAGACAAGAATTTGGTTTCGGCCTCTTCACGGAAGTTGTTCAGAATTTAATTTTGAGCTCGTGGGAACTTCCGGAGCATTGTTCTGAGTTATGAAGATTAAGTTGTGATTATTTCCGATTGTTGGTTATTTTGTCGATTTAATATGTGTTGGTGTGAACCGTTGACTTTTTATCCGATTGGCCGATGTGTTTGACTTTGGGTGATTATTGAAGAATATACCGAGACGAGTTTGTGGCCGCGAGAATTATCGGGATCAGAATCACGACGAGAAAGTTATGTGGGTTTGATGTTCGTCGAAATGGATAAATATGGGAGTTTCCTTTTTGGGCAAGCTATAAATAGTAACTTACCTGTTTTGGAAAGTCAATGAGAGGCATTAATGGGTTGACTGATGGTTGACTCGGTCAAACTTGGAGGAGGAGAGTTCGACGGTGGCTCACGGCCTCCATGGCGGCGAGGGGTTTCCGGCCACCCCGTGGCTTGGTTCCTATCCCATTCTCCTCGGCTCAACCTCACGAGTCTGGTCCCGGCCTCATCTTCCGGCGTGGCTCACGGAGGAGGAAGAATTTCCGGCGAGAAAATGGAAGATTTTAGGTGAATTCGGGTTTGGTGATTCGGGCCGATTCGAGCTATGATTTGGACTGGGTTTTGTAGCTCTCCTCTCAAGGATTCTAACCATGTAAGTATGGAGTTCTAATTCGATTTGTGGATGGAGAATTTTGGATTTGAAATTTGTGTGTACATTCGGTTTTGAGAATTGGACTTTGTGTGTACATTCGGTTTTGTGCATGGAGTGGGGGTTGCTCCGCTGAGAAATCTCACGTTTGGTGGCGGCGGCGCCGTGGGCGGCGGTCAACGGCGGTCAACAGTTTGACTTTTTGGGTTTTCGACAAATTGCATGTCATTTCACTCGAAATCGCGCCCCGATCGCAGTAGGGAGGTTCGTTTCTCGATTTGAGCATCCGAAAGTATAGCGAGGTATTGTGGTGTACATATCGAATTTTCGACGATTCGTCATATTCGGATTATGTGTTTCCGAGAACGGTGGTTTCTCGTGATTTGTCTTGAATTGTCGAATTATGATTTTGAGAAATGGTTATTGTGATTATTCAGGGGTTCGTGATCATTCGTTTGGCGATGGACTTTCCGCCGGATCACGGGTTAACGGATATCGCGTTACGCTAGTCTGTGAGTGGACAATTTCTTTTCACGGAATTCTTGCGAGTCTTTTATATGATTTATGAACTTGAGCATGCGTATGAGATTTCGGATTACATGAGCATGTGTTTTTACGGTTATACGATTATATTTATATGAATATACGTATACGAATATGTATACACTTATATGTTGTTTCATGCATTTGCATCGAACTGTTTATGATTTGGTTTTCACAGAGTACAGTCTCATTTACGTTGTTGTATCGATACACTTGCCTCGTCGGCTGATCCCCGACGGAGGGCCGCCTGGAGGGGCGTTTCCCCAACCAGACCTGTGATGGGCGTATCCCCGGAACCGAGGCCATTTCTGGCTTAGAATCACGTGGAAGTCAGGGACTCCGTGGTTCAGACTGTACTAGCACGGAGGTGTCCATGAGTGACCCTGTGGGATTTTACTTCCATGCTCAGTACACTGGAGGAGTATGAGTTTTACCTCGTGTACTTGTTATTTTATTTACCTGGACTCGCATATGTTATTTTATATATATATCAACTGGTGAAAGACATTTATTTTCGTCCACTCACTCTAACAGTTTTCATGTCTTTCCCCTGGGCTTTTCGGTTTCCTTGCCCAGTTTGCAGTTCAGGCTCTGGTGTTGCACGTCATGGTCGGAGGCATAGTGCTCGAGCTACCTTGTTTCTTCCAGTAGGTTTATTGTTCTACCTACTATGGTATACTGATATGTTTATACATTAGAGGTCGCTCTGAGTAATCCGTTGTTTACGTTGTACGATTTTACTCCGGATTTCAGTAAAGTACTATTATATTTATTGTTTAACTTTACTGTTGATATATTGAGAAATCCGGATGGGATTGGTGCCCACGGTTTGATTTTTGTGGCATAGGATGAAGTGTATTTTCCGCGTGCAGGTAATGTTAATTCCACGTTAGTAACGAAACTCTGCTAAAATTTCTACGGTTTTTGTTGGTTCGTGTTTTCGAAGGGGTTTGATTCCGGTTTAGTTACCTAAACCGGGGTTGGGTCCTTTCAGAAATTTATTGTCGGCTACTTTCTCCGTCGCCGGCAATAATTTTTCACCATTGCCGGCGATTTTTTGGCCGGAATTTCGCCGACAATGGTGGAGAGATTATTGCCGGCGACGGAGAAGGTCGCCGACAATAATTTTGAGCATTGCCGGCGACTTTTTGGACTTTTTGCCGGCGACGGTGCAAGTCGCCGACAATGCTCATTATTGCCGGCGACTTGCTCCGTCGCCGGCCTTTTTTTTTCTTTCTCGCCGGCAATAGTGCAAAGTGTGGTAGTGTTGGGGCAAGATGAGGCGCGATCTGGGCTGTTCTGGAGTATAAACCTTAAAACTATAGCCAACGACTTAAAATGGTCGTCGACTATACTATAGCCGACGATCTTTATTTATAATATCGTCGACTATACTATAGCCAACGACACGTGTCACAATCGTCGACTATAGTAACTACAGTCGGCCACATCAGTCAAATGTCGTCAGGTATAGTGTGAAAAAATTGAAAAATTAGGCTCATGTGAAAACACGTTTCCCACAACTACTTGTTTAACTAATTAAACAACAGAAATGTAATCAAAATCGCTATTTTTAGAAATGTGAAAATACTTTACAAAAAAAAGATTCATGACCAGCAAACACGTTTAACACAAATTCATGTTTAACTAAGGCTCATAATAAGAATCATCACTTGAGTCTTCCTCGGTGTCTGTGCTAATTTAGGTTAATATGTGCCGCTCCACCGGAGTCTTCATTGTTTTCATTAGGATTAACATCAATAAGACTTACATCTGCTCGAGGAAGTCGAATCACACTACCCAGTCTCACATTATTAAGGCGAATTGTATAGGATTCAGGAATACCAATTGTGTTCGGTTCTTGGTATGCAGTAACTTCTTCATTTTCTGTAGCCTCACCAAGTGTAGCAACACTGTATATGTTTCTTGGAACAACATGGTTGACTACTTTCCACTTGCCTTTAAGCACAAGATCATCAAGATAAAACACTTGTTTTACCGCTGTGGCAAAAATAAAAGGGTCATCTTCATACCAGCTTATAGTAGTATTCACCAAAAATATTCCATATTGATCGGTCCTTGTGTTCTCTGGGTAAGTATCAAACCATCTACACTTAAACAAGTGCATTGTCATGCCTTCCCCATAAATTAGTTAAACCACTGAATGGAGAACATTGTAATAGTCAATGCCATTCTGCCCATCATGCACCATTACTCAAGAATTCTGTGTTCTCCATCCGTCGTCTCTATGTTGACATATAAATTGCACGCCATTGACCTTACATATTGGATACACTCTTGAAGTTATCTACTTCATCGCCAAAAGCCTCAATTCATGTGACCAGTATGGGTCACCATCACATTGTACATGGTTCATTTAAAAAAAAAATCGCAACCATTAACTTTAAATATGAACATTAAAATTAATTTATATATATAGAAGTAAATATATATATATAGAAGTACCCACCAGTCAAAATAGTTTACTAACTTCCTATTGTGGTACTCAAGATCACCAGCAACCGCAAGGCAGTAAAGATGGGATGTTTTTCCAATATTGAACTTCTAGACAGTTAATCAATACCTACCAGTGGGCAATGACTAGCTCATATGGTTCCAACGGGTACGACTTTGGCAACTGTTCATATACTTCAACATCATTGGAGAGGATAGAAAAATTGAACTGTGGTTCATCTACCGACATATGTTGTGGAGGGTCATCCAATGCTCCCAAATACAACTTCGTGTACGTTACGCACTCGTGTGCAAGATATGCTTCAGTTATATACCCTTCAGGTGCAGATTTATTAGCCACATAGTCTTTGTAGTCATCCAGTTGTCTATCAAATTGCAAAGTGCATGTGATGATTATTCAAAAATATAACTATATAAAAACAGACTAAAAATTCATATGTTGAATCGTACGTATATTTCTATGGGATACATCCAAGTGTAGTGTACTGGATTAGTAAGAAAAAATTATTCAAGAAGATGGATCATCAGATGAGGCATGATGAAAGGACCCAACCCGATTTAGTTTCCTAAACCAGAATCAAACCCCTTCTGAAAACATGAACCAACAAAAACCACAAAAATTTCGGCAGAGTAACGCTACTAACGCGGAATTGCCATTACCTGCACCTGGAAAATACACTTCATCATATGCCACAAAAACCAAACCGTGGGCACCAATCCCATCCGGATTTCTCAATATCATAACAGTAATGTAAAGTAATAAATATAACTATACTTTACAGAAATACAGGGAAAATCGTATGAAAATATACATCAGAATACTCAGAGCGACTTCTAATATAGATATACAAATAGTAGGCCAAACTAAGAACCTACCATAAAAGAAACATCGCTCGAATACTATGCCTCCAACCATGACGTGTGACACCAGAATCTGAACTTCAAATTGGGCACGGAAACTGAAAAGCCCAGGGGAAAGACATGAAAACCGTTAGAGTGAGTGGACGAAAATAAATGTCTTTCGCCGAATAATATATGTTATAAAAACATATGCGAGTCAAATGTATAAAAATCAAATGGTAGGCGAGGAGACGCTGACTCCAACTCTCGTACAGAGCATGCATGGAAAATCCCACGGGGTCGCTCATGGACACATCCGTGCTAGTACAGTCCAAATCACGGGATCCCAGACCCACACGTGATTCTAACCAGAAAGGCCTCGGTTCCGGGGTACTGCCCCTCCTGGTAGGCATCCATCGGGGATCAGCCGAGATGCAAATGTATCAATACAACAACATATACTGAGACTGTACTCTGTGTAAACCAAATCATAAATAGTTCGATGCAAATGCATAAAACAATATATAAATGCATATACCTAATATATACTGGTATATGCATAATCATATAACACATTCTCATATAAATCATAATCTCGTATGCATGCTCATGCTCGTAAAACGTATGTAATGACTCGCGATTAACAGTGAAAAGAAGTTGTCCACTCATAGATGAGCGTAACGCAGTTCGCGTTAATCCCGTGATCCAACAGAAAATCGCTCGCCAAACGAACGATCACGAATCCCTGAATAATCATAAAATCCATTTCTCAAAATCATAACTCGAATCCTCAAATCAAATCACGAGAAACAACCGTTCTCGGAAACACATAATTCAATAACGACGAATTGTCGAAAATCCGATAATCACACCATAAAACCTCGCTATAATTTCTGATGCTCAAATCGAAAAACATACCTCACCACTACGATCGGGGCGCAATTCCGAGTGAAACGACATATAACTCGTCGAAAACCCCGAAAAGTCAACTTTGACCAGAGGACCGCCGTTGACCACTGCCGGCTGCGGCGGTGCAACCCAACTTTGAATTTCTCCGGCGAACCAAAGCTTATTCCACTCAAAATCATCCAACAAACAACTTCCATAACTACACCGAAGATCAATTTTGACTCTAACCAGTCCAATTTTAAGCAAAACCGAATTATCACACAAATTTCAATCCATGAATTCTCCGTGTACAAAACGAATTGGAGCACCATACCTATATGGTTAGATTCGTGGTGAGGAGAGCTTCAAAGCCCAGTACTTCTTGTAGCTCAATTCGGCCGGAAAAGGATCGACCCAAAAACCCCAAAATTCACAAACTTTCCACCGGAAAAACTCCTTCCTCCGGTGACCCACGCCGTGAACGATGGCCGGGAAGGGGTCGAGAACGTCAAGGCGAGTTGATTGGGACCAACCCCGTGCCTTGGGGTAGCCGGACGGCAAACCATCGTCGACGAGCCGTGGTGCCCCGTCGCGCCTCCTCCCACATTCGAGTTGACTCGGTCAACACAAATGAATGCATGTTTTGACTTTCCAAATATAGAAGCCCAGTTTAAATACCTTCCCTTTTAGGAAACTTCCATAATTAATTTTACGACAAACTTCGAATACCCGTAACTTTCATATCGTAATTCCGTTTTCAACAATCCTCGCGGCAACAAACTCATCTCGACATGTTCTTCAATTTCCACCCGAAGTCAAACACTTCGACAAATCCGATAAAAAGTCAATGGTTCAAACCATCACAAGCTTACCCGATTAAATAATCAACGATCAAAAATATTCATAACATAATCCTCGTAACTCGGAAAAATCTTCCGGAAGTTCCCACGAGCTCGAAATTAAATTCTCTACAACTTCCACGAAGGATCCGAAATCAAATTCTCGCCGATAATTTAGTCGCTAACGAAGCTGCCATATTAACAGATTATGCCGAAATCACAACAAATCGCGAAACTCGCAAATCAAATCGATAATCATTCCATCTACGGTTCGGGTCGATCAACGGTCCAAAACGGATCACAATCACGATTCGGATAGACTCAAACTCGAACGGATAAACTCGACAATATTCCAAAATTTCAAATATTCATATTATATTCCGCGGTCATCCAAATAATAATCCAGAACCGCCCACGAACTCGAAATCACGCGTACAACAACTCTCGAGAAGAGACTCAACTCAAATTCTCGGCCAATCATTTAGTCGTGATCAAAGCTGGCGATTCAATCAATTATTAAAAATCTGCGATTACGCCCTGACTCACAAACTAAACCGATTACACTTCTGATTCTGTTCCGGGTCGTCACAAATCTACCCCCCTTAAAAAAATTTCGACCTCGAAATTTCCAAGTCTGCCAACTGAAAAGTAGGAACACTGCCTCCGTATATAGCTCAACTCTCCAGTGGTAACCTCAACTGAACGACTCTGTCAATGAAAAATATCTCTGTACCCTCAAATCTCGAATCTGAACTGGCTCCTCCACAAATGCCAAGTCTTCCTGCATAAGGAACTGATAGGGTACAAAACACGCAACAAATCTGAAAGGTAGTTCCACCACACGGAACACAACACACAGAAAAGCCCACGCTATAGGCAATGCCAAACTATACGGCACAACAGAAATTCGCCTATGATCACATACGTGGCAAATTCATAACTCAGCCTGCTCACATCAACATAACTCAAACGTCGAACTCGGGCAAGTATCAACCTGTTTCCGCTAATCTGAATGTCTGTGGTAGCACATTCCATTAAATCAGGATCCAACGTCAGCTCACACCAAACTCGCTCCAGCACAATGGAGTACAACATCGTTCCACAAAACGACATCATGCAACGTCAAAATCATAGTGGTCTACAAACTGGTACTATAAGCAATCTCGAACAATTGAAATTGGTGGTTCCAAATCCCTCGGAACCGCAATGCATAAGACCACAACATGCCCTCCAAGGTCTGAATAGTCCTCAAAGATCGCCCACCAATCTGAGGATAAGAACCGATACTAAACTGTAATCTGGTCCCCAATGCTCTCTGCAATGCTTGCCAACACTTGGTTGTAATTGAATATCTCGATCAGCGAATTGGGACATAGGCGCATCATGAAAATGAACAATCTCCACCAAACATAGCTATGCCAGTCTGCCACCGAAATCTTTTCCGAAAGTACAAGGAAACGTACTAAGTTCATCAAATGGTCCACAAAGACCCAATAACTGGTATCACAAACCGAAGTGCGTACTGGCACACAAAATCCACAGTGACAAGCTCCAACTTCTAATCAGAAATCTCCAACGGCTGTAACTTCCCGGCAAGTCTCTGCCTTCTAGCCAACGCCTACCGACAAATGTGGCATCTGCTCACACAAGCTGCTACACTCTTCTATAGGTTGCGTCACGAGTAGTAAACTCGAAGGATCTACCACATCTTCATACCACTAGTGCACAACGCACGCAAAACAATGAGCTTCATCATCATCACACTCTAACTCAGCTCCCATATAGCTCACAACTCGGCTAACACGGAAACTCGAGCCACACACACATGAAACACTGAAGCTCCCGACTTCTGACTGAATGCATCAGCAACAACAGTAGCCTCTCTCGGATAAACTCAAATGTGCAGCCATAGTCGTTAATCGAGCCCATCCATCTACGTCGCCTCAAGCTCAAATATGGCCAAAAATGCAAGTAGACGAAACTCAAGTAATCAGTGTACATCCTACACTGCACTGCATGCCATAACGAAACAGTAGTTTCTCGAACTTTTCGATGCTAACATAAATATAGCTACACCCAAATCATACATAGGATATGTAGCTTCATAAATTTTCCACTGCCTGAAAGCATGAGCCACCGCTCTACTATGCTGCATCAAAGCATAACCAAATCTAAACCTCGATGCATCGCCATAACCCACGAACTCACCACGATCGTCAGGTAGGATCAAAACCGAAGTAATGGTCGACCTTCCTTCAGGAGTAAGTAACTCTCCTCACACGCGTCGGACCGCTCGAACTTGACGCCTTCTTCGTCAATCCGGTAAGTAGAGTGGCAATCCGAGAAAATCCTGCACAAAGCACCAATAATAACCTGCTAAACTCAAGAGACTCCTGATCTCTGATACAATGGTAGGCCTACTCCAAACCAACATGGCTCTATCTGGTCAGGATTCACGTCGACTCCTTCGGCTGACATCACATAGCCCAAAATATTCACGCTAACCAACCAAAATTCACACTGGCTGAACTTTGCAAACAACTGATCATCTCGCGAAGTCCGCAAAACCCTCGCAATTGCTTCAGGTGCTGGCCCACACTCCTGGAGTACATCAGGATGTTGCCAACGAACACAACTGCAAACTCGTCAAGAATCGTCTGAACACCTGGTCCATCAAGTCCGTAAAAGATGCGGGGGCATTGGTCAACCCAAAAGGCATGACCAAGAACTCGTAGTGCTCGCACCGTGGTCCGAAAGTTGTCCTAGCCACATCTGACTCACTGATCCACAACTGATGGTATCCGGACCCGAAATCAATCTTCGAAAAGACTGAAGCTCTCGTGTGCTGATCAAACCAATCTTCAATCCAAAGCGGAGGATACCTGCTCTTTTCTGAAGCCTGATTCAGCTTCCGGTAGTCAATGCACCACCTCGTCGAACCACCCTTTATCCGCACAAACAATACCAGAGCACCCCACAGTGATACACTAGGTCGTACGAAATCTCCTCCAGCAACTTCTGAAGTTGAAATTGTAGCTCCATCAGCTCCGCTGGCACCGAACGACAAATTGCCGGTGATATGAGTACAGCGCCCGGTACAAGCTCAATGGTGTAGTCGGTCTCCCGAACTGGAGGAATACCTGGTAACTCCTCCGGAACACACCTGAAACCTCTGGAACCACCTCAATGTCGCCAATGTTGGGCACAACAACCGTAGTATCCACAACATGAGCTAAGCAAACAACACAACCCATTTCCACCATCCGCTCGACCATCACCGCGAAACAGTATCTTAGGGAAACCTGGTCGTCGAAACACAACCACCTTCTCGTGACCATCGAACATAACCCAATGCGTCGTCAAGAAGTCCATACTCATAATCACACCAAAATTGACGATATCCAACTATAACAGATCCGCGGCTAAGCCATATCCTCCAACAAGGATCTCGCAACCTCCGGATGGATGCAACACTCTCCAAAACCTCGGAAGTGGAGATGCAGGTACAATAGCCATGGATATAAAACAACAGTAACCTCGGAGAAAATTCTGTCCTCATACAAGGTCGTGGCAAGAACTCCAACAGGCCCAACTAGCCGCCCACGTCAATTGCGACTTGCTGATTAACTCGTCAAAAGACTACATTGGTCAAACTCCAGAAATAGAATCATGACCTCCTCGTGAACTCTGAGCTACCAAACCGCTAAAATAGCTGACTGAGGATGCTCCCTCGCAACGTGACCCTCCTGGCCACCACAATAGCAACTGAGAGTGCTCCACGAACACAAGTCACAGCGACACCTGCTGCGAGAAAGGATCACCAACGATCACCTAAACTCATGCCACAGGATCAAGTCCGCCACTCCGTGATCTCCACCATCACCAAATAGATCCTCTGCTTTGATCTGATGACCCTCAACATAATCGAAAAGGCCACAGCCTGATGAAGTCACTGATTCCGAGGTGCCTGAACTCAACCTCATCAAAATATCTCGACTAAGTCCACTTTCCCCAAACCAACACGTCGGAAACCGCGTACGCCTTTCCTTCTCAATAGCATCGCCTCAGAGTGTAGCACATCAAGCTCCTCATGGTTATCTCGAGGTATAACAGTCAAAATCCCTCTGATGCTCAGGTTCAAACTCATCTCGAACCTCGTGCACTGCTTCCTCTGAAGCCACATAACACGTGCAAATAGGGACAAACATGTAAGCAATACATCTCTGCCTCAGGAGGGTAAACACTCCATATTTCCATCGTTAGGTAGCCTGATTAAACCATTACCGTATAAACAACACCCTGGATGTAGGTCATGGAGTCGCAACAAGAACTCACATAATACTAGCCCACCAAATGCAATGATCAAACACAGACAAAACATCAACTACCATAATTCTCTGCTCTAAGGTAACATGAAGACGCTCATACATGCACAACTAGGCAAATCATGCCGTACAAATATCTGAACTCAGAATGCTCATCCAAACCCACAACTCACTGGCAAATCGCGTGTCGATTGATCCTCAATAGGATCCACAACCGTACCGACACGGAAAGCACGTCAAGGAGGCATCCTAATGAATAAAACATCATTCACAACAAGTAGAACGTAATCATGGAACTTTAAATATTTGAAAGTATACAACACCCGGAGTATTGATGAGTATCCGCCGGCCGGTCGGGTCACCACTCCAGACATGCTGTACATTCTCAAATATTCTTAATAAACACAACTACAGAAGTCTACAGAACCTATAACCTAATGCTCTGATACCAAGATGAAAGGACCCAACCTCGATTTAGTTTCCTAAACCAGAATCAAACCCCTTCTGAAAACACGAACCAACAAAAAGCACAAAAATTTCGGCAGATTAACGCTATTAACGCGAAATTGCCATTACCTGCACCCGGAAAATACACTTCATCCTATGCCACAAAAACTAAACCGTGGGCACCAATCCCATCCGGATTTCTCAATATCATAACAGTAATGTAAAGTAATAAATATAACTATACTTTACAGAAATCCGGGGAAAATCGTATGAAAATATACATCAGAATACTCAGAGCGACTTCTAATATAGATATACAAATAGTAGGCCAAACTAAGAACCTACCATAAAAGAAACATCGCTCGAATACTGTGACAACCCGGACCAGAATCAACAGTATGATCAGTTTGATTAATCAGTTACTGCGTAGTCGCAGTTTGTTGACAGTTATTTGAATCGCCAGGCTCGTTAACGACTAAATCATTGGCCGAGAATTGGAGCTGGGTCTCTTCTTGAGAGTCGTTTTACATGTGATTTCGAGTTCGTGGGCGGTTCCGGATCGTTATTTGGACGACCGAGGAATTAGTTATGAATATTTGAAGTTTCGACGGAAACGGATTTAAATGGCAGGTTTGTTCGCGACTAAATTACCGGACGAGAATTTGGTTTCGGCTTCTTCACGGAAGTTGTTCAGAATTTAATTTTGAGTTTGTGGGAACTTCCAGAGCATGATTTTGAGTTACGAAGAATTAGTTGCGAATATTTCCGTTTGTTGTTTGTTTAGTCGATTTAAATGTGTGTTTGGTTGAACAGTTGACTTTTTATCCGTTTGGCCGATGTGTTTGACTTTGGGTGATATTGGAAGTTTATGTCGAGATGATTTTGTGGCTGCAAGAATTATCGGGATCGGAATCACGACGAGAAAGTTACGTGGGTTTGAAGTTCGTCGAAATGGATAATTATGAGTTTCCATTTTGGGAAAGAGTATAAATAGTAACTTGCCATAAAAGGAAAGCCCATTTAATGAAGTTGACCGAGTTGACTGGGTCAACTCAGTGGAGGAGGAGAGGACTCGCGACGGCTCACGGTGCTTGCCGGCGTCGGATGCTTTTCCGGCCACCCCACGGCGTGCCTCTGGTCCCATTCGAAGCGCCTTGATGTCCTTGACCCCGTGCCGGCCTCCTCTCGTGGTGGAGCTCATGGTGGAGAGAGAAATGTGGAATCAAAGTTTGGGAAATTTTGAGGTATTCGGGTTCTTGGTTTCGGTCTGAATTGAGCTCAATCATGGACTGGGTTTTGTAGCCCTCCTCTCAAGGATTCTAACCATGTAAGTATGAAGTTCTAATTAGATTTGTGGATTGAGAATTTTGGGTTTGAAATTTGTGAACCAATTCGGTTTTACATGAAATTGACCTAGTTAGAGTGAGAATTGGACTTCGGTACAGTTGACAAAGTTGCTCAGTGCATGATTTTGAGTGGAATAGGTGCAGCTCCGCCTTGAAATTCTCTGTCTGGCAGCGGCGCCGCCGTGGACGGCGGTCAACGGTCAAACTTTGACGTTTTGGACTTTCGACAAGTCGCATGTCATTTGACTCGAAATCGCGCCCCGATCGCAGTGGGGAGGTTCGTTTCTTGATTTGAGCATCCGAATGTATAGCGAGGTATTGACGTGTACACATACGGATTTTTGACGATTCATCGACTTTGAATTTCGTGTTTCCGAGAAAGGCGGTTTCTCGTGGTTTGATTTGTATTGTCGGATTATGACTTTGAATATTGGACGGCGCCACAGTGGACGGCGGTCAACGGTCAAACTTTGACTTTTTGGACTTTCGACAAGTCGCATGTCATTTGACTCGAAATCGCGCCCCGATCGCAGTGGGGAGGTTCGTTTCTCGATTTGAGCATCCGAATGTATAGCGAGGTATTGAGGTGTACACATACGAATTTTCGACGATTCGTCGACTTTGAATTTCGTGTTTCTGAGAACGGTGGTTTCTCGTGGTTTGATTTGTATTGTTGGATTATGACTTTGAATATTGGACATTGTGAATATTCAGGGGTTCGTGATCGTTTGTTTGGCGAGGGACATTCTGCCGGATCACGGGTTAACGCGATACGCGTTACGCCAGTCTGTGAGTGGACAATTTCTTTTCACGGAATTCTTGCGAGTCTTTTATATGATTTATGAACTTGAGCATGCGTATGAGATTTCGGATTACATGAGCATATGTTTTACGATTATACATATACGGATATACGTATACGAATATACACACACTTATATGTTGTTTCATGCATTTGCATCGAAATGTTTGTGATTTAGTTTACACAGAGTACAGTCGTGGTTACGTTGTTGTGTCGATACACTTCCCTCTCGGCTGATCCCCGATGGTAGGCTTTATTCCAGGGGAGGCTGTGACTCCTGACCCGAGGTCTTTATCGGGGGGAGGCAGACCTTTGACCTGAGGCCATTTTCGGCTAGAATCACGTGTGGGTCTGGGATCCCGTGATTCTGACTGTACTAGCACGGTGTGTGTCCATGTGTGACCCCGTGTGATTTTTACTTGCATGCTCAGTACACTAGAGGAGTGTGAGTTTTACATCGTGTACTATGATGTCTTTATTTACTTAGACTCGCATATGTTATTTTAAACATATATATTAACTGGTGAAAGAAATTTATTTTCGTCCGCTCACTCTAACGTGGTTATTGTCTTTCCCCTGGGCTTTTCGGCTTCCGTGCCCAGTTAGCAGTTCAGGCTCTGGTGTCGCACGTCGTGGTCGGAGGCATAGTACTCGAGCTACTTTGTTTCATCCAGTAGGTTTATTGTTCGATGCAATACCAGTATATATTAGGTATATGCATTTATATATTGTTTTATGCATTTGCATCGAACTATTTATGATTTGGTTTACTGGATGAAACAAAGTAGCTCGAGCACTATGCCTCCGACCACGACGTGCGACACCAGAGCCTGAACTGCAAACTGGGCACGGAAACTGAAAAACCCAGGGGAAAGACATGAAACACGTTAGAGTGAGTGGACGAAAATAAATGTCTTTCACCAAGTAATATATATACATATAAAATCATATGCGAGTCAAATGCATGAAAATCATATGAAACGTGAGGAGACTCTGGCTACCACTCACGTACAGAGCATGCAACGTAAAACAAATCGCGGAGACTCTCGCGGGCTTCCACGCGATAGCACAGTCTGAATCACGGGATCCCAGACCCACACGTGATTCTAGCCAGAAAGTCCTCGGGTCAGGATATCTGTCCCCCCCGGAGCGTACTCGGGGATCAGCCGAGAAGCCAATGTGCATCGATACCACAACATATACTGAGACTGTACTCTGTGTAAACCAAATCATAAATCTTTTCTATGCACATGCTTAAAACATAATATATATATACATGTATACTCGTATACGTATATTCGTATATGCATAATCGTGAAACACATGCTCGTAAAATCGTAATCAATCTGCATGCTCAAGTTCGTAAATCTTAAATAAAAGACTCGCAATCAATCCGTGAAAATAAATGTCCACTCACAGACTGGCCTAACGCGTATCGCGTTAACCCGTGATCCGGCGGAAAGTCCCTCGCCAAACGAACGATCACGAACACCTGAATATTCACAAAATCCATATCTCAAAATCATATCTCGACAATGCAAGACAAATCACGAAAAACCACCGTTCCCGGAAACACATAATTCAAAGCCGACGAATCGTCGAAAATCCATATATAACACCTCAATACCTCGCTTTACTTTCGGATGCTCAAATCGAGAAACGAACCTCCCCACTGCGATCGGAGCGCGATTTCGAGTCAAACGACATGCAACTTGCCGAAAGTCCAAAAAGTCAAACCTGTTAACCGTTGACCGCCGCCGGACATGAAATTACATGGCGGAGCCACCCCTATTCCACTCTAAATCATCTACTGAGCAACTTTGTCAACTACACCGAAGTCCAATTCTCACTCTAACACATCCAATTTCATGATAAACCGAATTGTTCCACAAATTTCAAATCCAAAATTCTCCTTCCACAAATCGAATTAGAATTTCATACTTACATAGTTAGAATCCTTGAGTGGAGAGTTACAAAACCCAGTCCATGATTGAGTTCAACTCGGCCGAAATCACAAACCACCATTAAACCCCAAAACATCAAAACTTTGGCCGGAAAATCGAGCTCCTCCGGCGAGCCACGCCGTGGAGGGAGGTCGGCATCCACACGGGGCAGCCAAGCCGAGCAGAACTAGCCCTAGGCCGAGGCCTAGGGTGGCCGGAAGCCGTCGCGCCGTGAACCACCGTCAAATTCTCTCCCACCATGGTCAACCCGAGTTGACCAGGTCAACTCCCAAAACGGCAGATCTTCCCTTTCCCAAAATAGCAGGTTTCTATTTATAGCCTTTCCCAAAATGGAAACTTGTAATTATCCTTTTCGACGAACTTCAAACGCGCGTAACTTTCTCGTCGTAATTCCGATTCCGATAATTCTCGCGGCCACAAATTCGTCTCGATATATACTTCCAATATCACCTGAAGTCAAACACATCGGCCAAATGGATAAAAATTCAACCCTTCAAACCAACACATATTTAATCGACAAAATAACCAACAAACGGAAATATTCGCAACTAATTCTTCGTAACTCAAAATCATGCTCCAAAGTTCCCACAAACTCGAAATTAAATTCCGAACAACTTCCGTGAAGGAACTGAAACCAAATTCTCGTCCGGTAATTAGTCGCGAACAAACCTGCCATTTAAATTCGTTTCCGTCGAAACTTCAAATATTCATAACTAATTCCTCGGTCGTCCAAATAACGATCCGGAACCGCCCATGAACTCATAATTACACGTACAACGACTCTCGAGAAGAGGCCCAGCTCCAATTCTCGGCCAATAATTTAGTCGTTAACGAGCCTGGCGATTCAAATAACTGCCGACAAACTGCGACTATGCAGTAACTCATCAATCAAGCTGATCATACTGTTGATTCTGGTCCGGGTCGTCACAAATCTACCCCCCTTAGAAAAATTTCGACCTCGAAATTTCCTAGTCTACTGACTAAAGGTAGGAGCACTGCCTCTGCATACTGCTCAACTTTCCAACGGCAACCTCAACTGAACAACTCTGGTAATCGTTTCCACAATAGGAGATAACTCCGTGCTGGAATCCCTGTACTCTCAAATCACAAACCTAAACTAGCTCCACACAATAGCCAAGCGTTCTTGCATACGGAACAGATAGGGTACACAATGTATAGCAAACCAGAAACACAGTTCCGCCACACGGAACACAACACACATAAAAACCAACAATATAGGCGACGCCGAACTATACGGCACAACACAAATTCGACTATAACCACATACGGATCAAAACAACATGGCAAAACACAACTCAGTTTACACACATCAACATAATTCAAACATCGAACTGAAACAATTATCACCCATTTCCGCTAATCTAACAGTCTGTGGTAAAACACTCCACAAAATCAGAGTCAAACATAAACTCAAACTCAAACCAAACTCGCTTAGCACAATGGAGTACAACATCGTCCCTCAAAACGACATCAAACAATGTCAAAATTATAGTGGTCAATGAACTGATACCACAAACAATCTCAAACAAGTGAAACTGCTGGTCCCGAATCCTCCGGAACCGCAATACCGAGGTCCACAACATGCCTTCCAAGGCCTGAATAGTCCTCAAAGATCGCTCACCAATCTGGGGATAAGAACCGGTACTAACTCGTAATCTGGTCCCCAATGCTCGCTGCAAAGCTTGTCAACTCTCAGTTGTAGCTGATTACTTCGACCAACAAACTGGGACACAAGTACACACGTAAATGGCCAATCTCCGTGAAACACAGCTATGCTAGTCTGCCACTGAAATCCTTTCCCGAAAGTACAAGGGAATGTACCAAGTCCGTCAAATGGTCCACAATGGCTTGACAACTGGTATCACACATTAAAATGCGCACAAACACACACAAGGTCACAGCGACAAACGCCACATTCAACCGGAAATCTTAAATGGCTGATACTTCTCGGCAAGTCTCCGCCTCCGAGCCATGGCCAACTGACAAATGTGGCATCTGCACACACATGCTGCGCTCGCACAAGCTGCTATATTGCTCTTCATGTTGCTTCTCGAGTAGTAAACTCGAAGGGTCAGACACATCACCGCACCACTAGCACCAAAAGCGCGCGAAACCACGAGCCTCAACATCATCACACACTACTCAGCTTCCATAGCCTGCAACTCGGCTAACACGGAAACTCGAGTCACACACATGAAACATTGAAATTCCTGACTCTCGACTGAACGCACCAACATCAACATCCCAAATGAATAGTCAAAGTACGATCTCAAGCCTTTCTCGAACAAACTCAAAGATACAGCCATTGTCGTTAGTCGAGTCCATCCATCAACACTGCCTCAAGCCCAAATCTGGCCGAAAACGCAAGTGGATGAAACTCAAGTGATCAGTGTACGTCCTACACTGCGATGCACGCCATAACTTTAATGTCTCCAACTTTTCGATGCTAACATAAGGACAACTACACCTAATACCATACACAGGATACGTAGCTACATAAGGTTTCCACTGCCTGAACCATGAGCCACCGCTCTGCTACACAACATCAATACACAACCGAATCCAAATCTCGATGCATCACCGTAACCCACGTACTAGTCGCGATCGTCAGGTAAGGTCAAAACCGAAGCAACGGTCAACCATCCTGCAGGAGTAGGTAACTCTCCTCGCGTCCATCAAACCACTCGAACTTGACACCTTCTTCATCAATCCGGAAAGTAGAGTGGCAATCCGGAAAAATCCTGCACAAGCCGTCGGTAATAGCCTGCTAAACCCAAGAGACCTCTGATCTCTGGTATAATGGTAGGGCAATCCCCAAATCAACACGGCTTCTAACTGGTCAGGATCCACGTCAACTCCCTCGGATAACATCACACAGCCCAAAATCTTCACACTAATCAACCAAAACTCATACTGGCTGAACTTCGCAAACAACTGATCGTCTCGCGAAGTCCGCAAAACCACTCACAATTACTTCAGGTGCTGGTCCACACTCCTGGAGTGAATCAGGATACTGCCAATGAACATGACCGCAAACTCGTCCAGAAACTGTCTGAACACCTGGTCCATCAAGTCCACACGATCTACGGGGCATTGGTCAACCCAACAGCGTGACCAAGAACTCATGATGTCCGCACCGAGATCCGAAAACCAACATAGCCACATATGACTGATCAAACCTCCACTGATGGTATCCGGATCCGAAATCAATCTTCGAAAAGACTGAAGCTCTCACAAGCTGACCAAACCACTCGTCAATCCGAAGCGGAGGATACTCACTCTCCTCTGAAGCAAATCGAGCTTCCGGTAGTCAATGCACCTCCTCGTCAAATCGTCCAACATCTGTGTAAATAGTGCAAGAGCACACCACGCAAATACGTGGGGTCGAACGAAGTCTCCTGAAATCTCCTCCAGCATCTCCTGGGGTCAAAACTGTAGCTCCATCAGCTCCGCTGGCTCAGAATGAGAAGGTGTCGGTAAAATGAGTCTAGCGCCCGGTACAAACTCAATGGTGTAGTCAGTCTCCCGAACTGGAGGAACACCTGGTAACTCCTCCGGATTACACCTGGAACCTCTAGAACCAACACAATATCACCAATGTCAAACACAGCAACCACAGTATCCACAACATGAGCTAGGCAAATAACACAACTCGTCTCCATCATCCGCTCGACCATTACCCCGAAACAGCATCTCGGGAAAATCTGGTCGTCGAATCACAACCTCCTCCTCGAGGCACTCGAACATCGCCAAATGCGTCATCAGTAAGTCCATACTCACAAGCACACTAAAACCACAATGTCCAGCTATAACAGATCCGCGGCTAACCCATAACCTCAAACAAGGATCTCACGACCTCCGGATGGATGCAACACTCTCCAAGACCTCGGAAGTGGAGATGCAGGTACAATCGCCATGGATATCAAGCAACAGTAACCTCGGAGAAGAGTCTGTCCTCAAACAAGGTCATGGCACGGACTCCAACATGCCCAACTAGTCGCCCACGTCATATGCGACTTGCTGAAGGATCCGTCAAAAGGGTACATTGATCAGATTTCAGGAACAACATGAGGATCTCCTCGTAATCCTGAGCTACCAAACCGCTAGAACAGCTGGCTAAGGTGCACCCTCAATACGTGACCCTCCTGGCCACCGAAATAGCAACTAAGGGTACTCCTCGAACACAAATCGCCACAACACATGCTGCGTGAAAGGATCACCAACGATCGCTCAATTCATGCCACAGAAGCAAATCCGCTACACTTTGATCTCCGCCATCGTCAAACGGATCCTCTGCCTGATCTGATGGCCCTCAACAATATCAGAAGGACCACAGCCGGATGAAGTCACTGATCCCGAAGTATCTGAACTCAACCTCATCAAAATCTCAACTAAGTCCATTTTCCTCAAACCATCACATCGAAAACCGTACACATCTTACCCTCACAATAGCCTCGCCGCTGAGTGCAACACACTAAGCTCCTCACGGATATCTCGAGGCACATCAATCAGACTCTCTCTGATACTCAGGTTTAAACTCATCTCGAACCTCATACACAGCTCTCTCTGAAGCCACATAACTCGTGCAACGGGCACAAACAGATGAACACTGCATCTCTGCCTCAGGTGGGTAAACACTCCACATAACACTTGCTGGTTAGCCTGATAAAACCATTACCGTATACACAACACCCTGAATGTAGGCCATAGAGTCGCAACTGGAACTCACACAATATCAGCCCACCAAACACAACAATTTGACTCAGGCAAACATCACTGCCACAATTCTCAGCTCTGAGACAACACATAGATGCTCATATACACATCCCCAGGCAAACCGTGCCACACAATTCTCTGAACTCTGAATACTCATCTGAATCCACTGTTTTCTGGCAAATCGCGCGTCGATTGATCCTCAACAGGATCCACAACCGAAACGACACGGAAAACACGTCAGGAGGCATCCTAATGAATACAATATCGTTCACAACAAGTGGAACGTAATCATGGAACTTCAAATATTTGAAAGCATACAACACCCAGAATTTGATAATTATCCGCCGGCTGGTCGGGTCACCATTCCAGACATGCTGTACATTCTCAAATATCCTTAGTAAACACGACTACAGAAGTCTACAGAACCTATAACCTAATGCTCTGATACCAAGCTGAAAGGACCCAACCCCGATTTAGCTCCCTAAACCGGAATCAAACCCCTTCGAAAACACGAACCAACAAAAAAAATTTGAAATTTGGGCAAAGTTTCGTTACTAGCGTGAAATTACCATTACCTGCACGCGGAAAATACACTTTATCCTATGCCAAAAAAAGCAAACTATGGGCACCAATCCCAACTGGATTTCTCAATATATCAACAATAAAGTAAAATAGTAATTATATTTGTACTTTACGGAAAATCCGGAGTAAAATCGTATAACATATACAATAGGAAGCTCATAGCGACTTCTAATACATAACCATATACGTATACCACAGTAGGTAGAACAATAAACCTACTGGATGAAACAAAGTAGCTCGAGCACTATGCCTCCGACCACGACGTGCGACACCAGAGCCTGAACTGCAAATTGGGCACGGAAACCGAAAAACCCAGGGGAAAGACATGAAACACGTTAGAGTGAGTGGATGAAAATAAATGTCTTTCACCAAGTAATATATATACATATAAAATCATATGCGAGTCAAATGCATGAAAATCATATGAAACGTGAGGAGACTCATTCGAAAACACGAACCAACAAAAAAATTTTGAAATTTGGGCAGAGTTTCGTTACTAGCGTGAAATTACCTTAACCTGCACGCTGAAAATACACTTCATCCTATGCCACAAAAAGCAAACCGTGGACACCAATCTCATCCGGATTTCTCAACATATCAACAGTAAAGTAAATCAATAAATATATCTATACTTTACTGAAATCCGGAGTAAAATCGTATAATATATACAATAGGAAACTCAGAGCGACCTCTAATATGTAATCACATCAATATACCACAGTAGGTAGAACAATAAACCTACTGGAAGAAACAAGGTAGCTCGAGCACTATGCCTCCGACCACGACGTGCGACACCAGAGCCTGAACTGCAAACTGGGCACGGAAACCGAAAAGTCCAGGGGAAAGACATGAAACACGTTAGAGTGAGTGGACAAAAATAAATGTCTTTCACCAAGTAATATATACATATAAAAATCATATGCGAGTCAAATGCATGAAAATCAAATGGTACGTGAGGAGACGCTGGCTACCACTCACGTACAGAGCATGCAACGTAAATATATCGCGGAATCTCTCATGGACTACCACGCGATAGCATAGTTTGAATCACGGGATCCCAGACCCACACGTGATTCTTAGCCAGAAAGGCCTCGGGTCAGGATATCTGCCCCCCCCCCCCCCCCCGGAGCGTACTCGGGGATCAGCCGAGAAGCCAATGTGTATCGATACCACAAAATATACTGAGACTGTACTCTGTGTAAACCAAATCATAAATCTTTTCTATGCACATGCTTAAAACATAATATATATACATGTATACTCGTATACGTATATTCTTATATGCATAATCGTGAAACACATGCTCGTAAAATCGTAATCAATCTGCATGCTCAAGTTCGTAAATCATAAATAAAAGACTCGCAATCAATCCGTGAAAATAAATGTCCACTCACAGACTGGCGTAACGCGTATCGCGTATCGCGTTAACCCGTGATCCGGCGGAAAGTCCCTCGCCAAACGAACGATCACGAACACCTGAATATTCACAAAATCCATATCTCAAAATCATATCTCGATAATGCAAGACAAATCACGAGAGACCACCGTTCCCGGAAACATATAACTCAAAGCCGACGAATCGTCGAAAATCCATATATAACACCTCAATACCTCGCTTTACTTTCGGATGCTCAAATCGAGAAACGAACCTCCCCACTGCGATCGGAGCGCGATTTCGAGTCAAACGACATGCAACTTGCCGAAAGTCCAAAAAGTCAAACCTGTTGACCGTTGACCGCCGCCGCCGGACATGAAATTTCATGGCGGAGCCACCCCTACTCCATTCTAAATCATCTACTGAGCAACTTTGTCAACTACACCGAAGTCCAATTCTCACTCTAACACATCCAATTTCATGATAAACCGAATTGTTCCACAAATTTCAAAACCAAAATTCTCCTTCCACAAATCGAATTAGAACTTCATACTTACATGGTTAGAATCCTTGAGTGGAGAGCTACAAAACCCAGTCCATGATTGAGTTCAACTCGGCCGAAATCACAAACCACCATTAAACCCCAACACTTCAAAACTTTGGCCGGAAAATCGAGCTCCTCCGGCGAGCCACGCCGTGGAGGGAGGTCGGCATCCACACGGGGCAGCCAAGCCGAGCAGAACTAGCCCTAGGCCGAGGCCTAGGGTGGCCGGAAGCCGTCGCGCCGTGAACCACGATCAAATTCTCTCCCACCATGGTCAACCCGAGTTGACCAGGTCAACTCCCAAAACGGCAGATCTTCCCTTTCCCAAAATAGCAGGTTTCTATTTATAGCCTTTCCCAAAATGGAAACTTGTAATTATCCTTTTCGACGAACTTCAAACACGCGTAACTTTCTCGTCGTAATTCCGATTCTGATAATTCTTGCGGCCACAAATTTACCTCGACATATACTTCCAATATCACCCGAAGTCAAACAAATCGGGCAAATGAATAAAAAGTCAACCCTTCAAACCAACACATATTTAATCGACAAAATAACCAACAAACGGAAATATTCGTAACTAATTCTTCGTAACTCAAAATCATGCTCCGGAAGTTCCCACAAACTCGAAATTAAATTCCGAACAACTTCCGTGAGGGAACTGAAACCAAATTCTCGTCCGGTAATTTAGTCGCGAACAAACCTGCCATTTAAATCCGTTTCCGTCGAAACATCAAATATTCATAACTAATTCCTCGGTCGTCCAAATAACGATCCAGAACCGCCCATGAACTCATAATTACACGTACAGCGACTCTTGAGAAGAGACCCAGCTCCAATTCTCGGCCAATAATTTAGTCGTTAACGAGCCTGGCGATTCAAATAACTGCCGACAAACTGCGACTATGCAGTAACTCATCAATCAAGCTGATCATACTATTGATTCTGGTCCGGGTCGTCACACGTATTCATTCAGCACTTCCAAAATTCCATCCCCCGTTCATTTCCTGGGTTGCACATCAGTTTCTACAGTCCCATCAAATGCTTGGTCATCGTCCTGCCAAAGGTGATCAAGTCCAAGCCAACAACGGTGACGCATTTGCACAATCTTCCTGCAATGAAGTCTGCTGCAATCAATAATCATGCACTCTGAACAAGCCATGTATCCCTTGGTAAAGTTTCCCGATAACATTTCGCAGGTAAGAAAATCGCTGAAGGTGCCAACAAGCATGACATGCATCTATAACATCTTGTTTTTATACTTGTCATAAGTGGGATGACCAAAGTTACTCAAATAATTAAGCTCTTCAATAAAAGGTCTCAAATACACATCAAGACACTTTCCTGGATAACCCGGCCCTGGAATTAACACAGTCAGCATATTGTATTCCTTCTTCATGCACATCCATGGAGGAAGGTTTTACGGTACCAAAATAACTGGCCATATACTGTATTGAAGACTCATGTTATCAAAACGGTTAAATCCATTAGATGAGAGCCCGAACCAAACATTTCGAATCTCTGATGCACGATGAGAAAACTCCCTAATAAAGTGCTTCCAAGTTTCTCTGTCAGAAGGGTGTATAAGTATCATCGTTACGAAAATCCCTCTTAGCGTGCCATCTCATACCTTTGGCCATGAGTGGAGAAATGAACAACCGTTCCAGCCAATCAATCAACAGGAAATACCGAAGTACCTTTACAGCTTTCTTTATCCCTGCAAGAGTCAACTTATACCTATCCGTGTGACATACCAGACATGCATCAAGGGTTTCAAGATCTTCACCCCAGGAGAGAACGCAATCATATCTGCATGCATAGACTTTGATGTAGGTAAGGACAAGATGTTTCAGGATATGTCGCACTTTATGATGAGTGGTAGGGAGGCGATGACCAGGGGGCAGCATCGAAGCAGTCAATGCCAGATAATCATCAACAGTCTTGACACTCAATTTTTTCTCCACTTTGACCTTCATTACTCCCATGACACTTTCAAGAATAGTCTTATTATACTCGTTGTACAACGAGGCATGTTGGAAGGCAATCGGCTTGTTGTACTTATCAATAAGAGCAACATTGGCAGCTTTAGGTAATTGCTGGACTAGTTTAATAGGAGGGAAACCCTCAAAGGCAGGAGGGATATCTTAAAATACACCACTCTCATAAAGAAACACATCGTTGATCAACCTCGTTGTTGGATCATTGGATGTACTGACCTTCTCAAAAAATTACTCATGATCATGCTGACCCGCTGATGATGTTTCACCGTGATAAATCTAACATGTATTGTTATCCAAAAACTCATTTTTCTTTAGGTGCTCTCATATTATATCAATGGAAAAATAATACAAATCACTGCGACGCTGACATCTCGTACACGGGAAATAATGAATTGTATTGCCGTCAACACTAGCCTTCACATATTTCACAAAACTCCACATTCCAATGACATATCTTTGATCTCATTTTAGAAGGCAAATCCAACTCTTGTTCATCCTAAACATTTCAACTGTGTATATATACACACACACACATGCACCAATTAAAAATTCATCATTATATCTATATATATCGATCTTTAAACTACAAATTACATTAATTCTTCTACTCCTTAATTACAAATTAATACACATACATATATATATGCATACTATACTTATCAACAATTAACATATAATTATATATATATTTTAATTGAATTCAACTCAAAATCAAGTAAACTCAATTCAAAATATACAATCAACTCTAAATCAAAAATCAACACACATATATATATATATATGTATCTATATATATGTAGCGGGATATAGCTTCACGAACTCATTTTGGATAGCTTTCGACAACATCCAACGATTTGAGAGCGTTTTGTGTTTTTCTCACTGATTTTTTTTGAATGATTGAGCTGTTGCTCAGTTATGTAATAAAGAACTATAGCTTCCCAGATCGGCTATAGTTGAATATGTCATCGGTTTTAGTCAAAAAACTCGTCGACTTTAGTCAAACTGTTGCTGACTATTTTCCCTTGACAAAAACTAACCACTTTTTTTTTCATCGTCGGCTATAATACTATAGCTGACGAACCATTTTTGTCGTCAACTATACTATAGTATAACTGACGACAAAAAAAGTTGTCGGCCTGTTTTTCTTCATTTTGTCGGCTATAGCACTTATTTTGGTAGTGGATCCCTTGAGTAATGATCTACGCATTTTATGCTTGATTCTTAATGTCTTTCTCTTTACATTTAGCTTTGTTTAGAACTTAGTATCTTCGTTTCTTACTTATTTTATTGTTTTAGGTCCAAAATAAAGAGGAATGAATAAAGGAGGCAGAAATGAGCTCAAAACGCAATAAGGAGGAAGTTTCTAATTTTGGAGAAGAAATGGTCCGAATAATGGTCTTCACATGGTTACTAAAATATGTTTCCCAAATGGTGTCAAGAAATAACAACCCAGATGACAAATGAAAATGATGTCAAATAGTGCAAATGAAGATGAAGCATTTCTCTCGCTCGGGCCAAGAAAGAAGAAAAGTGGCAGATCAGGCAAGAAGAGATGACCAGATTATATGTATCAATTATATCTCATTTATGCCTGATATGAAGCACGAAATATATTGCAAGAATAAGGCAAGATTGGCCAAGATTTTCCTTGGAGAAAAAGAAGAACAAAATCAAGAAGGTGAATATCTCTCATGCAATAAGGAATGAATATCCAAGCTGCAGACCTGTAACTTCAAGGGATCACCGAATATGCAAATCAACTCCGAATTTAATGATCAGATATGTTATTTAATAGCCCTTGAAGTCTTCTTTCCAACGAATCAAGAATCATAATTTTCTTATGTCTACAACTTTGGAAAAACATGTTTGAAGACAGGCTGTCATATTTGCCCGGGTACACAAGGAAAGTCTTGTTTTGGTAGGAAAAACCCTAATCTTCTTCTATAAAAGCAAGGGCTCGGCTCATTCATCATCATCACCCATCTTAGAATCCAAATCCCTATCCATAAAAACGTTGTCTCCTCCAAACTCAAGAATTCATCAAGAAGCCGAAATCCTCCACAGTTCAACAAACACTATCCTCCATTAGAGTACCTTAGGCAATCCGAGGGTTTCTCTCCATCCACTAGAAGGCCATCTACACGATTTGCGACTGCAATCACGACACAAAAAGTGTAACATGTCACCTTCTATTTTCTTTTTGTATGAACAATTGATTTTTAAGGAAGAGTTTAAAGAAGAGTTTTGGTTATGTAATGAAAGGACCCAACCCCGATTTAGCACCCTAAATCGGAATCGAACCCCTTCGAAAACACGAACCAACAAAAACTTTTCGAAATTTGGGCAGAGTTTCATTACTAGCGTGGAATTACCATTACCTGCACGCGTAAATTACACTCCATCCTATGCCACAAAAAGCAAACCGTGGGCACCAACCCCATCCGGATTTCTCAATATATCAACAATAACGTAAAGTAGTAAATATATATACACTTAACTGAAATCCAGTGTAAAATCGTATAACATATTCAATAGGAAGCTCAGAGCGACATCTAATACATAATCATATACTCATACCACAGTAGGTAGAACAATAAACCTACTGGATGAAACAAAGTAGCTCGAGCACTATGCCTCCGACCACGACGTGCGACACCAGAGCCTGAACTGCAAACTGGGCACGGAAACCGAAAAGCCCAGGTGAAAGACAATAAACACGTTAGAGTGAGTGGACGAAAATAACTGTCTTTCACCAAGTAATATACGTTATAAAAACATATGCGAGTCGAAAGTATAAACAATAAATGGTACGCAAGGGAGACTCTAACTCCTCACGCGTCCGGGTACACGAGGGAGACTCTAACTCCTCACGTATACGTACAGGAGGGAGACTCTAACTCCTCACGTATACAGAGCATGTGTATAAATCACACGGGGCCACTCGTGGACATATAACAACATAAAAATATAATCACATAACACATGCTCAATATAAACATAATCTCGTTCGAAACTCATGCTCGTAAAACCATAATCATACTGCATGCTCAAGTTCATAAATCGTATATAAAAGACTCGCAATAATTCCGTGAAAATAAACTGTCCACTCACAGACTAGCGTAACGCGTATCGCGTTAACCCGTGATCCGGCGGAAAGTCCATCGCCAAACAAACGATCACGAACCCCTGAATAATCACAACGTCCAATATTCAAAGTCATAATCCGACAATTCGAATCAAACAACGAGAAACCACCGTTCTCGGAAATACAGAATTCGAATACGACGAATCGTCGAAAATCCATATATACCACCTCAATATCTCGTTTTACGTTCGGACGCTCAACTCGAAAAATGAACCTCCCCACTGCGATCGGAGCGCGATTTCGAGTCAAACGACATGCAACTTGCCGAAAGTCAAAAAGTCAACCCGTTGACCGTTGACCGCCGTTGACCGCCGTTGACCGCCGTCCACGGCGGCGCCGCCGCCGGCCGAAGAATTTTCCGACGGAGCCACCCTTGTTCCACTCCAAATCGCCCACTGAGCAACTTTGTCAACTGCATCAAGGGCCAATTCTCACTCTAACTCATCCAATTTCATGAAGAACCGAATTGTACACAAATTTTCCAATCCAAAATTCTCCAAATTCAAGCAAAATTAGAGCTTCAAATTCACACAGTAGCTTCAAGAGGATGAGAGCAACAAAGCCCACCCAAAATTTCAGTTCAAATCTTCCAAAAACATAGAACCCGAAATACCTCAATTTCTTCCCGTTTTGGCCGGAATATTCCTCTCTCTCCGGTGAGCTAGGCCGTGCGTGGTGGCCGGGGTTCGAACGAGGACAGCTAGGCGAGTTGATAGCCTCCTATCCCGAAGCCGGAAACGGCCGGAATCCAAGCACCACCGTGGAAGCCGTTGCCACCCACGTGAAAACCTCCTCCACCGAGTTGACTCGGTCAACTCGGTCAAACCCCAAAATAGAAAGTCTCTCCCCTGCCCAGAATAGCAGGTTGCTATATATAGCCTTTCCCAAAACGGAAACTTCATGTTTATCCATTTCGACGAACTTTAAACTCCCGAAATTTTCTCGTCGTAACTCCGATTCCGATAATTCTCGCGGCCACGAATTCGACTAGACATAATCTTTGATAATCACCCGAAGTCAAACATATCGGCCAATCGGATAAAAAGTCAACCCTTCAAAGCAACACACATTAAATCGACTAAATAATCAACAAACGGCAAAATTCGCAACCAATTCCTCGTAACTCCAAATCATGCTCCGGAAGTTCCCACAAACTCGAAATTAAATTCTGAACAACTTCCGTGAAGAAGCCGAGACCAAATTCTCGTCCGGTAATTTAGTCGCGAACAAACCCGCCATTTAAATCTGAACTTCAAATATTCATAACTAATTCCTCAGTCGTCCAAATAACGATCCGGAACCGCCCACAAACTCGTAATCACACGTACAACGACTCTCGAGAAGAGACCCAGCTCCAATTCTCGGCCAATAATTAAGTCGTTTACGAGTCTGGCGATACAAATAACTGCCGACAAACTGCGACTACGCAGTAACTCATCAATCAAGCTGATCATACTGCTGATTCTGGTCCGGGTCGTCACATGTAATTCTAGCATGTCTTTATGATTTATTTCGAATCTGAGTTCTTTGATATGCATGCATTTTCTATTCTTAATGCTTAACTTAAATTCGAGCAATCTTGGTTTAGGTTATGATGTGTCTAGAATTCGAGCAATCTTGTTTCAAAAACACTGTTATTTGAGAGATGCATGAAAAACGTAGTAAAGGCTTAGAGTTTAAATAGGTTGCATATAATATGTTTAGGTTATAAAGAGATATGGTGAGAGATGAGATGATCACTTGTAAATATGTTAAGTCTTAGATTTTATTTTCGGTTTAGAAAGCATGTTTAGGATTCTATGTTCTTGCTTGTTTAGCTTGTCTATAATTTTAAGCATGATAAAATTTAGGTTTTCTCTATGTGTTTTCTGCCATGTTTTGTCTTTATATTTCGTAGATTAATAACCAAACTTTCAAACCCCCCATACTTTTTATTTTCTGTTCATAAACGTTGTCATGCATTAGTACCCTCAATCCCCGGATAAGAATGATCCCTACTTATCAATGCTACATCTACAAAGAAGGGTTTTAAATTGCATACGTGTGAGATATGTGTTGAGTGTCTACTTTGTGTTAATATTTGATGCATGCTTTTACGAGTTATCAAGTAACCATGAAATGACATTTCTCCCAATTAAGCACTAAGTTCATTTCAACACATCTTTGCAAAATTAACTCAAAGGGCTGAGATCAATATGGTGTATACATGATAAGAGCATTCGTGAGAAGCTCCTTTAATTTATCAAATGTAGCTCGACAATCATCATTAAACACAAAGGAAGTGTCTTTTTGGAGCAGCTTACACAAAGGACGAGAGATGTGGGAGAAGTTCTTGATAAATCTTCGATAAAAACCTGCATAACCAAGAAAAGAACGAATCTCTCTAACTGAAGTCGGAGAGGGTAAGTAGCAAACAAGATCTACCTTAGATTTATCAACTTCTATCCCATTAGCCGAAACTATATGTCCTAAAACGATCCCTTGAGTAACTATAAAATGAAAATTTTCCCAATTAAGCACTAGGTTAGTTTCAACGCATCTTTGCAAAATGAATTCTAAGTTACACAAGCATGGATCGAAATCCCTCCCAAATACACTAAAATCATGCATAAAAACTTCAATAATTTTTTCAACGTAATTGGAAAAGATAGAAAGCGTGCAACGTTGAAACGTACCTGGTGTGTTGCATAAACCAAACAGCATTCTCCTATAGGCAAACGTTCCAAAAAGGCATGTAAACATTGTCTTCTCTTGATCTTCCTCTGCGATGCTTATTTGGTTGTAACTAGAATATCCATCGAGAAAGCAATAGTATGCGTGGCCAACCAATCTCTCATGCATTTGGTTGATGAACGACAATGGAAAATGGTCCTTGCGAGTGGCGGCGTTTAACTTCCTATAATTAATGCAAACTCGATATCCAGTCACTGTTCTTTGAGGGACAAGCTCATTCTCCGCATTCTTTACAACGGTGATTCCAGAATTTTTAGGAACAATTTGCACAGGTGAGACCCCTCGACTGTCCGAAATAGGATAAATGACTCCATAATCAAGGAGTTTGATCACCTCTTTCTTCACAACTTCCATCATTGGCGGATGGTGTCTTCTTTGAGCTTTCCTTGTAGGTTTGGCACCATCTTGAAGCAAAATCCGGCGCCTACATGTGGCCGGATCAATTCCTTTGATGTCTGCAAGCATCCAACCTATTGTTGTCTTATATTTCGAGAGCACTTTCACCAACTTCTCCAACGTTGATGAGATAATAACCGGCAAAGTTTCATTCTCTCCCAAGTAAGCATACTTCAAATGATCCGGTAACACCTTGAGCTCTAATTCTGGTACTTTGACAATGAAGGGAACTAATGGGTTAGTACCATACATAATGGGAATCGGTGGAGGATGACTTACAACCCGTGGTACTTCATTAAGTGCCATGGCCATTTCACGGATCCTTGGTTCTAAAATCTTGATCAATGCATAAAAAAAGGCTTCATCCCTGAGTTGAGTCAGCCCCACTCCCTCTCGAATGGCCATGTCGAGTTCATCCTCTCTAATGGTGTCTTAAGTGTTGCTATGCCATGTAATCCACAACATCAATTGAACAAATATCACTAACACTAGGCGTTGGATACTTCATAGCATCAAGAATGTTAAACTCGATTTTCTCTCCATCAATCTCTATGGAGAACTTTCTTTCAAACACATCTATCTTTGTTCTTGCAGTCCTCATGACAGGTCGTCCGAGTAGCAATGAAGTGGTGTTTAATTGACTCTCATGAAAGGACCCAACCCCGATTTAGTTTCCTAAACCTGAATCAAACACCTTCTGAAAACACGAACCAACAAAAATCATAAAAATTTCGGTAGAGTAACGCTACTAACGCGGAACTGCCTTAACCTGCACTCGGAAAATACACTTCATCCTATGCCACAAAAACCAAACCGTGGGCACCAATCCCATCCGGATTTCTCAATATCATAACAATAATAATAAACAGTAAACATAACTGTATAATATAGAAAATTCGGGAAAATCCACATAAAACATGTATCAGTATCGTATCAGAGCGACCTCTAGTGTATATATATTCAAAATATACAACAGTAGGCGAAACAAGGAACCTACTAGAAAAGACAGGTAGCTCGAACAACTAGCCTCCGACCGCGACGTGAGACACCAGAATCTAAATTGCAAACTGGGCACAGAAACCGAAAAGCCCAGGGGAAAGGCAATAAAACGTTAGAGTGAGTGGACGAAAATAAACATATGCCTTTCACCAATTTCATATACATAATCAATGTAAAACAATGCGAGTTTGGAAAGTATATATGGAGGTGCCAGGTGAATCTCTCAAGCCCGACGGTCAGGCGAATCGCTCAAGTCCGACGGTGACAGGCCAGGGGAATCTCTCAACCCCGGCGGCATAATAGGGGAATCTCTCAACCCTGCCAAGAGGAATCTCTCAACTCTGGTCCAGAGGAATCTCTCAACGCTGGTCAGACTACCGGAGATCAGCCGAGTAGCCGAAGCATCGATGCAAGTATGCCATCACCATAAAACATAAAATCATACCTCCAAAAATAACAAATAATCTCAACATCGTATATAAATAAATACGGAAAATAACGAACTCGCAACGACTGTGAAAATATAAAAGTGTCCACTCACAGATGAGCAAAACGCGCACTCGCGCTAATCTCGTGGTACGGCGGAAGATCCCTCGCCAGAAGCACGATCTCGATCCCCTAAATAATCATAAAATATATCTGATCAAAATCACAATTCAACACTGTACCACACCTCGGAAACCAACCGTTCCTGGAAATATATAAGACAGTGCAAAATAATCGACGAAATTCCTGAAATCTCCACTCAAAACCCTCGACTGAAAATCCGATACCCAAATCAACTTGAAAACCTCAAGGCGACGATCGGGGCGCGAATACAAGCGAAATGACATATAACTCAATACATTTTCATAAAAGTCAACGGTCGCTGGAGATCCGCCGTCAACCGGAGAGATTTTCCGGCGGCCAAGCTCACCGAAGCTTCATCTCAACGAGTACAGCACATCTCTCAACTATGAAAAGGATAAATTTTGGCGGGATTGGCCAGAAATCATCTTGATCCTCCACCGCCGATAGTCTCCAATATCCTCCGTTCTCCGTCCACGACGCACGGCAGCCTTCGAGACCACTCCCAAAAGAACCAACGTGGCCCCACGAGTAGAAACCCCCAACTCTCCGGCCACCACCGTGGCTGCAGCACCTCCGTCCACAAAGCCCAAAACCGGCCGAAATTCCACCGTTTTCAAATCAACATTTCTCCCTCAATTCTCAACCAAATCAAGAAATTCCAAGTTTTAAACAGCTTAGAATCACGAGGAGAACATTTTACCTTCCAAAGTCGTGGCCTGAAACGACAGGTCCCCTGGAGAATCCAAACGGTCCGAAAATTCTTCCATAGTCAACGGTCAACAGCTTGGTCAACGCCGGTCAAACTTCCCGAACAGTTTTTTTCGACAATTTTTGACTATTTTCGATATTTATACTCGCGTCTCGGGATGATCGACGGTCCAAAATGGATAACCATAACGATTCGGATAAACTCGATACAAACGGATAAACTCGACGATATTCCGAAACATCAAATATTCATATTATATTCCTCGGTCATCGAAATAATCATCCGGAACCGCCCACGAACTTGAAATCACGTGTATGAAAACTCTCGAGAAGAGACTCAACTCAAATTCTCGGCCGATAATTAAGTCGTGATTAAAACCGACAAATCAATCAATTATCGAAAAATTGCGATTACGCGCTAACTCGTGAATTAAGCCGATTACTCTACTGATTCTGTTCCGGGTTGTCACATCTCATTCATGTCAACAATGTAAAAGTCAGCTGGAAAAATGAGATTGTTGACCTGAACAAGAACATCTTCAACGTATCCTCTTGGATACTTTTGAGAACGATCAACTAGTTGTATAAAGACATTGTCATGCTTGAGCTCGCCAAGATCTATGGATGCATAAAGGTAGTATGACATGACATTGATTGATGCACCCAAGTCTAGCATGACATATTCAAACCTCTTGTCACCAATAACACAAGGAACTGAAAAAATCTCCGGATCCTTCAATTTTGGGGGTAGCCGACGGTGTAACACCGCTGAAATGGTTACATTTATCTTAACCTCATTCTCTCTCATTTTCTTCCTTTGGGTGCGTAGTTCTTTCAAATTTTTTGCATAGATAGGCACTTGCTTGATGCTCTCAATCAAGAGCAGATTCACTTGCACCTTCCGAAAGATATCAAAGATTTCTTCATATTGATCATCTTTCTTTGACTTCGAAAGCCTGCTTAGAAATGGTGCACGAGCAAACGAAGAATTAGTAATAATCATACTAGAAGGTAGGTGTTGTAGAAACCCACTTTTAAGCTCAATGTGCTTCTTATCTGCTTGTGGATCCGGAAATACAATGCATGATGGTCTGGTAATCCATTCGGTTGAGCAGGTGCATTAGCAAAGTGATTTACGTTCATTGTTTCTAGCCATTGGAGCTTCCTCTTATTCTACTTTAGAAAAATGTTTAGTGGAGTGATGGATGAATATGGAGTATCAAAACCTTCCTCAATCAGAGGTTGGTCGAGATCTTGCTCTCCTGGAACTACTTGAGACTTCAAACTTGTTATTTGGTCCGCCAGTGCTTGTAAGTTGGTACTAGAGGACACAAGATTCAGATCAGACATTCACAAGCCTGAGTATCCACCAAAGATAAAGTGTTAGTATAAAAAGAATACACAATGAATGCAAGATACTAGCCAAAAGGTTGAAAAACAAAAAAAAAACAACAAAAACACACCAAAAACAAAGCAAACAAAGTAAAACACACTAAAATCACACAAAAGACTCAAAAAGCTCTAAAACTCACTAAAATGACGTCTAGACACTAAATACAATGTAAACATAAATGCAATGACTCTAAACAACCTAAAATGTATACAAAGTGGTTAAAGCGCTCTAAAATGCTTATAACAATCTAAAACACTTATAAACAACCTTTTCTGCAAAATTAGGCCTATATACAATGCAAGACTTAGAATAAACATTAGAAACACATATATACATGTTAACCATGCAAGAAAACAATAAATCGCATCGAATTCATGCATAACACACTCAAATCGTCATCCAAATGCATCAAACAAGAATCTAAGGGAACTATGGAGTGAATGCATAAGAGAAAACGTTAGAAACCTGCAGAAAATACACAAGTTACTTGATAAATATATGAATGCAACGTGACCTTTCTCTTGGCCTCATGTCCCTAACTTCATTTAGGTCAGGATACCCGGTGGTGAAATTCGAGCATCACAAAACCGCCAGAAGGTTATGCAAGCTAAAATTCAATGTGGTTAATCCTTTACAAGTTTAAGAATGTAGAAACACATGAATTCTATAAGTATTATGCACAAGTATTGTTTAATTTAAGTGCGTCTTTGATTTAAAAAGAGTACACTAGCTTAATCTTTAGGTCTTTCAACGGATGTGCAATCTGCACAATAATGTATGTCAAACTTGAATTTTCAGCTTAGTAACGTTTAGAAATGGCCGTTTGGGATAGAAAGAATGCGAGAGGTAGAACTAATTTTGAGGAACACGCTGAGGCTAACTTAGCCAATGGTATATACTCTACTAGAGTTCTCTTTCTTAGATCCAAACCCTATCACCAGTCATAACCCTTCTAGACACCATGACCAACAATCAACCAAATATTCAAGGAAGACACACACCCTCAAGTCCTTTGCAAACTCTGCCCTCAACCTCATGTCCATAACTTCACTCAGGTTATGGTATGCGGTGATGAAATCTACACTTTACGAGGGGTTAAGGAGATGAGTAAGGAAAAGATGCGCCATCTATTCCAGAAGAGTGAGACTTAATCAACCAAGCTTATGTACTCAATGTAAATCATAGACTTCCTTTAACGTTTTAAACTATATGGCTCCAAAACAGATTGTTAATATAAACAAGTAAAATTTTCTATACTATTAACATGCTTTCCTATTATTTACACAATTTCACAAATGTATAAACGAAATCACACATATGCTTTTCAATCCCCAGCAACGGCGCCAAAAATTGATCATGTCAAAACTAGCTACTAAATTAAACACTTAATAATCTAAAAAGTTACAATAAAATTTAAAACTCTTTTGTGTTGATGTAGCAATGGTATATAGAGTATCGGTCTTAACCGGGGATTGATGGTGCATGCATAACTACGTTATGGTAAAGGAGGGAGTTTAAAAGTTGGTTTTCTATATCAAAATTTAAAGACAAAAATTTGCAAGCAAACATATTCGAAAATCCTAGATTCTATTATGCTTCACTCTTAGACAAGTAGAAAATAAACAAGAACAAAGAACCCTAAACATGCTTGCTAGACCGAAAACAAAACACTAACTAACATATATACACATGATCATCTCATTCATTCACCTAACTCTTTATAACCTCACAAATTATATGAAACCTATTAAGTTCTAAGTCATTAGCTATATTTTGCATGCATATTTCACAAAGAAGTGTGCTTCGGCATTGCCCTAACACATCAATGATACAAATCGGGATTTCCCTGCATTTAATCAATGCATTAAGCACAAAAGTACACGTTTTATAACTAATTTTAAAGAAGCAAAACAGATTACAAAAACTTGTTAAAATTATAAACCCAACAAAATCCCTTAAACCGATCAAAAACACAAGTATTCATACAAGAAAAGAGAGTAAGAAATCATTGTTAAACTTTTTGAACTCAGGATTGCCCTAATCTTCTCGGGTGTAGATGACTTCTTGGGTGGATGGTGGAGGCACTTAGGATTGCCTGGAATTCCTTTGTGGAGGATGTAGTTTTTGATGTTTGAAGGTGGCGGCTTCTTGGAGAGCTTGGAGTGTTTGGAGGGTAGGAAGTGTTTAAGGCAGAGCTTTGGCTACTAAAATGAAAGATATTGAATGAGGAGCCAAGCCATTTCTTTTATAGATAAAGAATTGAATCTTTCCTTTCCAAACTAGGGTTTTCTAGTGTACCCGGGTAAATATATATTAGCCTGTCTTCAAACGAGTATTCTAGGAGTCGTAGAGCTCAGAAAATTATGATCTTGTACTCGTAGGAAAGACGACTTCAAGAGCGTTCCAGAGAGGTATAACAACACTATGTTTGGAGTTGAATTGCATCTTCTGAGATTTATTGAAGTTGCAGATTTGTAGCTTGGATATTCTTTCCTTATTCCATGAGAAATCTTGACCTTCTTGATTTTGTTCTTCTTGCTCTCCAAGAAATATCTTGGCCAAAACTTGCTTTATTCTTGAGATATTTTGATCTTCAAATAAGGCACAATTGAGATACACTTGATATTCTTGATACATATTTTTCGGCCACAGATGCTTGCTTGATTCCACAACCATTTACTTTACTAGTCAGCATAGGAGAAATATCTTCATTTTTCCTTTGCACCATTTGTGATTATTTTCATTTGTCATTTGGGTTACTATTTTTTGACACCATTTGGGAAACCATTTTTGCGCACAATTTTAATAACTTTTGCAAAGACCATTTTTGAACCATTTTGCTCACTTTGAACATTCTGCCACGTCATTCCTAGTTGATTTAGGAAACTTCATTTTCAGCTCTTGCGAAACTTCTGGAATCTCGAACCATTTGCATTCCTAATTTGAATAGGAATCCTAGTCAATGTAGGAAAATACCATTTTTCCTAGTCCAAATAGGAAACCTCCATTTGCTGCGTTTTAAGCTCCTTTTCACCTCCTCTATTGATCTCCTTTATTAAAAACCTAAAAACAACAAAGTAAGTAAGAATATAGAATACTAAGGTCCAAACAAAGCTAACTGAAAAGAGAAAGACATTAAAAATCAAGCATAAAATGCGTAGATCAACATAAACGAGTTTGGTTCACAAAGTTATTCTTTGGAATGTAATTGGTCCAAATATATATGTGGGGAACCATTTTGGTCCATTATATCGTGCTAATTTGTTAATACTACAAAAAAAAGTATAAAAAAGAAAGTTTAAATTGATAAGAGCATATTCCCGCGAATGAAATGAGTTTTGTTTCACAAAGTTATTCATTGGAATGTAATTAGTAGATTAATATGCATGGAATCATTTTGGTGCATTAAATCGCGCTCATTTGTTAATACTATCAAAAGAATATAAAAAGTGAGTTCAAATTGATAAAAGAACATTCTGGCGATTGAAACAAGTTTTGCTTCACAAAGTGATTCTTTGACATGTCAGTATTCCCCATATATGTGGGGAATCATTTTAGTACATTATATCACGCTCATTTGTTAATACTAGCCTAAAACAACATTAAAAAAGGAGTTCAAATTGATAAAAGCACCTTTCGGACATGGAAACGAGTTTTGCTTCACTAAGTGATTCTATGGCATATAATAATACCTAGAAAAAGGTATAAATATAAAGTTCAAATTGATGCAGCCAAACTAGTAACAAGAAAAGAACCTACAACAACCATATTTGTGGCATGACATGCCTGGATTATCAAATTTGTTGTCGAATAATTTTCTACATGTTTGATTTTTTGTTAAACTACATAACTAGATAACTCTCTAGATATTTGTATCCAAATTTCAGATATGCATTTTAATACTTACAACACAAAATTTGAGTAGTTTTTGTGTTATATACTGCATTATAAAGTGCAAAAACACACATTTTAGTTTATAGGTTAATCCATAGATTCACTCATTGATCGATAACTGACTGGATAACTGTCTAGATAGTTGTTTAGGTATATATCTTTGGGTAGCTATCTAGTGATTCACTCATCTGGGTAGCTATCTTTCATTTATGAATTGTGTTTCAGTACTTATTATACACCCAAGTTTTAGTTGTTTATATGTTGTCTACTACATTATAAAGTGCAAAGATATCAGTCAAACGATTCATTGACTCATTGATTCATTGATTCTTTTCATCTATCAGTTTGATTATCTGTGAAGCTTGTTTCCCTCCAAGGTAGACCCCTCGAACAAATATCCATTCATACTTTTCAAAAACTTTCAACAATGTACCAAGAACGATCACTACAACAAAATACATTAATTATTGTACTACACTTTGCAGAAAAACAAGGGCCCTTATAAACCAAACAACACTTTCAATATGCACTGCTTCATTTCTTAAAATTTTTCTTTTATACCCATGATAGCTCGTGATCCATAAATGAATGCAACAGTTTAACATTGAACCGAGCCACATCATCACTATTCAAAATGTACTTTACTTAACCTTTCTTTTAGCTGATCTACTATGGCTTTTCTCAACTTCTCCTTCTAAATAAGAATTTCTGCTCTTAAATTTAACAATTATTTTTAATGAAAAATTGTAGAATGATTAACACAAACTAAAGATAGGTAGTTAGAAACATATCCAAACATATAGCTAAAAGTTAGAGATATAACACATTAAATATCATGTAAACAAAGAGAACACAAAAACAACAAGCACCAAAAGCCTATCAACACAAATACAAAATCACATATGATATGAGCAAATCGAATACAAAAACAAGCATTGAAAACAAGATAGTATAAAAAGGCGACTTCAAATTGATAAAAGTAAATTTCAGCGATTAAAAAAAGTTTTGCCTCACAAAGAGATTCTTTGGCATGTAATTGGTCCAACTATATGCGGGGAACAAGTGTAATGCATTATATCCCGCTTAATTGTTAATACTAGCCTGGAATAGTATAAAAAAATAGTTCAAATTGATAACAATACATTCGAGCGATTGAAATGAGTTTTGCTCCACAAAGTGATTCTTTGGGATGTAAATGGTTCAAATATATGTGGGGAATCATTTTAGTGCATTATATCATGCTCATTTGTTAATAATAGTGAAAAAGTATTAAAAAACGAGTTTGAATTGATAAAAGCACGTTCCGGTGATTGAAACGAGTTTTGCTTCACAAAGTTATTCTTTGGAATATAATTGGTCCAAATATATTCGGGGAACCATTAGAGTGGATTATATCGCGCTCATTCGTTAATACTAGCATGAACCAGTATAAAAAGAGAGTTCAAATTGATAAAAGTAAATTTCGGCGATTGAAAAAAGTTTTACTTCACAGAGGGATTCATTGGCATGTAATTGGTCCAAATATATTGGGTGAAACAATTGTAGTGCATATCGTGCTCAGTTGTTAATACTAGCCTAAATTGTATATAAAAATGAGTTCAAATTGATATAAGTACAGTCCAGCGATTGAAATGAGTTTTGCTCCACAAAGTTATTCTTTGGAATGTAATTGTTCCAAATATTTGTGGGAATCATTGTGGTGAATTTGTAACGACCCAAACCCAAATTAGCGACTTAATCGTCGTTATCTGAGTAATTATAAAACTAATCAGTATAAGTCACGTTTACCGTGGAGTTGTCGATAGTTGCGTTTTAATTATCAAAATTCTATAAGTTACAAGTTAAATTTTTCTTTCTTCATGAAGTTATAGAGTTTGTTAAGGTGAGTTCGTGGTCATGTCAAGCTTAAAAGTTGGAGTTACGAGATTTATCGTGATTTAAAAATTGACATTTTATAAGCTATGAATTTTGAAAGGACCCAATCCCGATTCAGTTACCTAAACCGGAATCAAACCCTTTCGAAAATACGAACCAACAAAAATTTTGCAAAATTTCGGCAGAGTTTCGTTACTAGCGTAGAATTACCATAACCTGCACCCAGAAATTAACACTTCGTCCTATGCCACAAAAAGCAAACCGTGGGCACCAACCCCATCCGGATTTCTCAACATCAATATAATCAACAACAGTAAATAAACTGTATAATGTATATATGTATATCCGTGAAAATCCGCACAAACATGTATCAGAACGTATCAGAGCGACCACTAGAGTAAAACATATACAATATGTACATCAGTAGGCGAAACAAGAACCTACTGGAAAACACAGGTGACTCTGATCACGAGCCTCCAAACCAAGACGTGAAACACCAAACCTGAACTGCAAACTGGGCACGAAAACCGAAAAGCCCAGGGGAAAGACAATAAAAACGTTAGAGTGAGTGGACGAAAATAAATGTCTTTCACCAAATAATATATGTTATAAAAACATATGCGAGTCGAATGAATAAATATAATAAAATACGCGAGGTAAACCATAATCCTCCAGCGTACAGAGCATGCAAGTAAAATCCCACGGGGCCACTCATGGACATGTCCGTGCTAGTACAGTCCGAATCACGGGATCCCAGACCCACACGTGATTCGAGCCAGAAAGGCCTCAGGTCAGGGTAACTGTTTCCACCCGGAAATACCTCGGCACAAGAAACAGATAATTGTACCTACCCAGAAATACATCGGCACAAGGCCCAGCGTCCCCCCTGGTAGGCACCCTCAATGATCAGCCGGGGATGCGTGTGTATCGATACAACAACATGAACTACGACTGTACTCTGTGAAAATCAAATCACAAATATCTCGATGCATGTACAGTAATCAGCATAAAAATGCATATGCGTAACATAATCGTATATAACACATGCTCATAATAATCATAATCTTGTAAACATGCTCATATCTGTTTATTCGTATATGCATATCCGTATATATATATAATTGTAAACACATGCTCATGTAATCCGAAATCTCATACGCATGCTCAAATTCGAAAATCTTATAAAAAGACTCGCAATCATTTCCGTGAAAAGAAATTGTCCACTCACAGATGAGAAAAACGCGTACACACGCTAATCTCGAGGACCGGCGGAAGATCCCTCGCCAGAAGCTCGATCACGATCTCGATCTCGACCTCCTGAATGTTCACAAAACATAACTGATCAATATCGTAATCCACAACACTGTACGGATGCACGGAAACCAATCGTTCCCGGAAATATGCAATACGGTACAAAATGTATAACGGAAATCCCGAAATCTCCACTCGAAATCTCGACTGACAAACGGCTAATCAAATCAATCCGAAAACCTCTGGACGACGATCAGGGTGCGATTACGAGAAAAATGACATTAAAATTGTCGAAATCTGAAAAGTTGACTTTTCTCGCCGGAGTACCACCGTTGACCGCCGCCGCCGACGGCGGCGAGATCCAGCGGCGGAGAAACTCCAGTTCCCAAGGTCTCTCTAAGGCGAATCACATCCATAACTACCATGAAGATCAATTCGGCCTCTAACCCAAACAATTTCAAATTAAGCAAATCGAAATTCCCAAACGGAACCCTAATCGGGTTCGCCACCAAACTCCACCTCGTTCCAAAACAAACACCTAGATAGCATCACCGAAGTGTGGGGGGCAAAACCCCCAACAAACCCACCTCCAAAACCCATCGGAACCACCGTGACCATTAACGGCGACAACCTCCCCCTCGGCCCGATTCGAACCCAGGATAAACACCACCAATTTCAATCAACTCACACATAAAATGAAAGAGAAACACGAGAGGATTCGAACTGTACCCTCAGACTAGCTGGAGGTGGCCGGAAAATTCGGGTCGCCGACGAACTGAATCGGGTCACTCGCTCACCGTACGGGTCAACGGCTACTTTCCAATTTTGGAAAGTCAACAGATGGTCAAAGTTTAGTCAAAGCCCAATTTGCCATTTTCGACGAATTTACGACTATTCCCGATATTTATACTCGCGCCTCGGGTCAATCGACGGTCCGAAATAAATATACGAAATGATTCGGATAAGCTCGAAACAATCGGATAAACTCGTCGAAACCCGAAACATCAAATAATCATAAAATATTCCTCGTTTATCAGAAAAATCTTCTGGAACCGCCCACGAGCTCGAAATCACGTACTCTACAATTCCTGTGAAGACACCCAACTCAAATTCTCAACCGAAAACAAAGTCGCGAATCGAATCGACAAACCACACAATATCGTAAAACCACGACTATAACCAAATCTCGAGAATCGTGCCAAACACACATCTGATTCTGGTTCGGGTCATCAAAATTTAGAGTCGCTTTCTACACAGAACTTGTACAAAATATTATTGTAAGCTTGTGTTTATTTTTATTGGATTTTTGAGAGGTCTAATCAGTTAGTTATAAATTTTTGAAGTTTGAAGTATTTATGTGATTAATTGGAAATCTACCATTGGTTAATTTTTCTTGACCGTTAGATTGAACAGTAGAATTAATCACAACCATTGATCCCAGTTTGGAATTTAGGTATAAATACCCCAAAGTCATCTAGGGTGATAAAATTGATCTGGTTGATCCGAATACCAGACTCGTATGCAGACCCGACCCGATTCACCGTCCGGCCACCTTAGCTCGTTGCTCCACCCCGATTCGAAAGCTCTTTTCCTCCCCGACCTCCACACGTCTTCAAAACCGCCATGCATTGCCACACGGGGGAGAATCGAAGCCGGAAAGATTCTTGAATCTTCCTGAATTTCTCATCATCAACGGCGATGATTCGTTTGGCGGTGAACTTCAAGACCTTGGGGGTTTTAATCCCCACCCTCGAAGGAGTCGTTTGACACTAGTCTTGGGTCATGACATACTCCTTCTAGGCCGGTCAGCCATTAGATTTTCTGGCGACATTCCGTGAGCTTTCGAGATAATTTTCGACCTATTCTGAGTTGTTTTTTTATTACGAGTTGTTTTAAAAAATTGTTGGGCTTGTTGAGATGAATTTTTTGTTATGCAGGTCGGAGGATTCTGGGTCAATCAGTTTTGGCCACCGCCGTACGCGGCGAAGCTCTTTCGACGCGAACACACTTTTGTTTGCGGGAAGTTTTTTACGATGATTTGTGGTAGTTTTCATGTAGTTTTGCGTTGTTCGATAATTTTGTAACGTTTTGGCTATGCACAGGATTCGGTGAGACTCGGCACGCAACTCAATCGTTCTTCGCGTGTTGAGTCGAAACATAATCTTGGATGAGGACAAACCTTGGAGCACGATAATTGGAATCGAGGCACGGCCATGAAGTACAGATGAGTCATGGTAGCGTGAGGTTATTACTGAAAAGAAATGTGAGTTTTCCAATTATCGAGTTGACTCGAGTTTCTCTATTTATGTTAGTTGTACGATAATTTAGATTTTTGATTCGCTTAAGGAGCACCGCTTATAAATTTCAAATTGGTGGATCAACGAATTACTTTAGCTGGCGATCCAGGTGAGTGGACTTTATTTTTCACTATTGCATTATGAGTCTATTTTATGCTTATGATTTATTTTATGATTATGACTAAATACGGTATGAGACCTTTAAGACACGACATTTTATTTGATTTATGATTATGATTGGAGGCATTGCATTATGTTTTACGATTTTTATGCACGACACGTATACGACTATGCACCGATGCATTGGTGACTCGGTTGATCACCGAGTATGCCCCTGGGAGGGTCATGAATTTCCTACCCGGTAATTCCTATGTTTTTGCCTCCACACCCTTGCATTCCTTTTAGTTAGACTCGTTGGATTTAATTTTATTTTTATTTGGAGAAAGGCATACGTTATTTCTTATGTTATATGAGATCTCTTTTTGTCCTCTCACTCTGATGATTTTCTATGATTTGTGCCTTTCCCCTGGCCCATTCGTTTTCAAATGCCCAGTTTGTAGAGTCTTCTTTGTTGTCGGACGCACATGAAGTTGAGGCATAGTGGTCTCCACCGTAGAATTGATTAATTCTATAAGTTAGTATTGCAGAATTCTTAGTCAGTTGAGAAGTTCAGTTTCTCTAGTGTCATAAACGATGTTAAGTTCTTGATATTGTGAACTTACAAGTTATGTCCTAGAAATTAGTTTGCCTAACTCATGATTTTCAAATCCTCGATTTTCCCTTCGGTTTTCTTTCAATTAGCATGTTTATGTTCTAATATTCATTAGGACTTGATCCCTGTTTAGACAGCTAAATGGGGGTCGGGTCCTCACAGGTATCGCGCTCATTTGTTAATAGTAGCCTAACAAAGTATAAAAAGTGACTTCAACTTAATAAAAGCAAATTCCTGCGACTAAAATGAGTTTAGCTTCACAAATTGATTCTTTAAAATGTAATTGGTCTAAATATATATAGAGAATCATTTTGGTGCATTATATAGATGAAAAGTAAGAACAAAAGTTTTTAAGATAGAATATAATACTTTCATTCACTCCAAAATTTGGTATATATACAACTTTACATGGCATATTCCTAATATGAATAGAATATCTACAATAAAGAATAAATCTATTTTAATCACAACATGAGTATAATATACTTGTCTACACTTTAATATACTTGTCAACACTCCCTTTCAAGTTGTAGAGTATATGTCAGTCATACCTGAAAGGACCCAACCCCGATTTAGTTTCCTAAACCGGAATCGAACCCCTTCTGAAAACATGAACTTACAAAAACCATAGAAATTTCGACAGAGTTTCACTATAACGAGGAATTGCCATTAACCTGCACCCGAAAACACACTTCATCCTATGCCACAAAAGCCAAACTGTGGGCACAATTCCCATCCGGATTTCTCAATATCATAACATAAAGTAAAGTAATAACAAAACTGTACTTTAAAGAAAATCCGGGAAAAAATCATATGAAAATATAACATCAGAGTATTCAGAGCGACCTCTAGTATATATATACATAAATACACAACAGTCGGCTAAACAAGAAACCTACTAGAAAAGAAAGGTAGCTCGGATACTAAGCCTCCGACTGCGACGTGCAACACCAGAATCCGAACTGCAAACTGGGCACGGAAACCGAAAAGTCTAGGGGAAAGGCAAATAAAATCGTTAGGGTGAGTGGACGAAAATAATCATATGCCTTTCACCATTTATATAACATAAAAACAATGCGAGTTCTTAAAATAAATGGAGGTGTCAGGCGAATCTCTCAAGCCCGACGGTGATAGTTTAGGCGAATCTCTCAAGCCTAGTGGGCACATCAGGGGAATCTCTCAACCCTGGAACTGAACTACCGGTGATCAGTCAAGTAGTCAATGCATCGATGCTAAATAAATGACATCACCATAAAACATAAAATAATACCTCCAAAACAATAAATAATCTCAATACTGTACTGGAAATAAATACTAAAATCAAGAACTCGCTACGACAGTGTAAATAAAAGTCCACTCACAGATAAGCACAGCGCGCAAACACGCTAATCCCGAAATCCGGCGGAAGATCCCTCGCCCAATGTACGATCTCGATCCCCTGAATAATCACAAAATATAACTGATCAAAATCACAATTCATTACTCTGTACCACATCTCGGAAACCAACCATTACCGAATACTCCACATAAACCCTCAACCTAAAATCCGGTATCCAAATCAACTCGAAAATCTCAAGGCTATGATCGGGGCGCGATTACAAGAAAAACGACATAAAACTTGTCAAATTCCAAAAAGTCAACGCGTCACCGGAGCTCCGCCATCACCGGAGGAATTTCCCAGTGACTAGAACCCCAAAATCTTCCTCTCCTCAAGCCAAGCCTCTTTCCTTAAAGGGTCACCACCGTCCAGCCACCACCGTGGCCGGAAATCGCCTCGAAAGCCGCTAAAGTTTCAAACCGGCCGAAAAATTTCTCTGGCGAAATCCTCCACTGTGAGGCCACCTCGGCCTCCCATCTTCAAGGGACTTCATGCCCAACACAAACCCAACCATTTCCACCTAAAATCCCCCTCGAAAAACCGCCGGAAAACACACCACCGTTAAACCTGATTCCGGCGAGTTCCAAGCTCAAAGTCGATCAACCAAACCTCAACCAAATCTCACAATATACACATCAATCGAAAGCCCAAACAACAAGCCTCAAAACCTTACCTTCCTTTCCGGCAACCGCTCCGTATTTCGGTGACCCTCTCGACGGCGAGTCACAGACTCACTGAGTCAGTCAGCCACGGGTTGACTCGGTCAACTCGGTCCAGAACAGTCAACTCGGTCAAACAGCTGATTTTAGCGTTTTTTCGACAACTTTACGACTAGTCGGCTATTTATACATCGCGACTCGGCTCTATCCACAATTCGTATAACTCAAACTCGAACGGATAAACACGACTAACTCGACGATAATTTTAAGTATTCATTTTATATTCCTCAATTATCTGAAAAATCCTCAGAAAACTCCCACGAACTCGAAATCAAATTCTCTACATTTTTCACGAACAAACCCAAATCAAATTCGTGCCCGAAAATTAAGTCGTGAACGAAGTTGCATATCCGATTAATTACGCTAAACCTCAATTACTTGTGAAACTCGTAGATTAAGCCAATTACTATACCCATTCCGGTTCGGGTCGTCACAATGCCCAACTTATCCAACTATTTAAGTGACAACCCTTTAGTAAGAACATTGGCTAACTGCTCCTCAGACGTCACAAAAGGGAACCGAATAATTTTCTTGTCAAGGTTATCTCTTATGAAATGTCTATCAACCTCCACATGCTTGGTTCTCTCATGTTGTACTGGATTATGAGCAATCTCAATAGCAACCGTATTATCACATTACTGATTCAACATTCTATTAGTATGATCAACATTCCAATCTGCATCAGTGTAGCCTGAAACATACATCTCACTAGTGTAGCCTAAAACACACAAATAAGACAACACCCATATATTTTACTCTAGGATTATGCATGAACTGACTCACCACACTGACACCATATGCAATATCAGGTCTAGTATGTGATCAATAAATCAGTCTCCTAACAAAAACTAGATACCTGCCCATGTTTGTTAAAACCTAATTTGGGAGAAGCTCTATCTTGTTATTCTTCTAAATAGGAGTATCAACACGCTTATAGTCCAACAATCCTGTCTCAACAAGAAGATCTAGAACATACTTTCTTTGGGACGATGTAATCCCTTCTTTAGACCTTGGAACTTCAATTTCTAAGAAGTATTTCAAGTCATCCAGATCTTTTCATATCAAACTCTTGGGACAATTGTTTCTGGAGACTTGCTATCTCGAATGGATCATCTCCTGTGACAACTATATCATCAATATAGAAAATCAATAAAGTAATCTTACCATCCTTCGGTTTGACAAAAAAAGTATGATCAGAGTTAGACTGACGATACCCAAATGTTTTCATTGCCGTGGAGAAGCATCCAAACCAAGCCCTTAGTGACTGCTTCAAACCATATAGATATTTCTTTAGAAAATACACCTTTGCCTCATTACTTGATTTGCAACTGATTCCCGGTGGAGTATCTATGTATACATCTTCTAACTCACCATTAAAAAAATAACTTTTCACATCAAACTGGTGTAAGATTCTATCATAACCGCCTGCAAGGGCATTGAGAATCCTTATAGTGTATATATTCACAGCAAAAGTCTCCTGGTAATTATGTGACAACCCGAAACATGATCAGTATTGTAATTGGCTTAATCCGCGAGTTAGCGAGTCATTACAGTTTTCCGTAAGTTAATTGAATTGGCGGTTTAGTTCACGACTTAATTATCGGGTGAGAATTTGAGTGGAGTCTCTTCACGAGAATTGTTGTACACGTGATTTTGAGTTCATGGGCAATTTCGGATAATTATTTCAACGACCGAGGAATATGTTATGAATATTTGAAATCGCAGAATTTCGTCGTGTTTATCCGTTTGAATTTGAGTTATCCGAAACGTGGATGTGATCCGTTTTGGACTATCGATCGTATCGAGCCGCGAGTATAAATATCGGAAATAGTCGAAAAACACTGTTTGGATGTTTGACCGGCGTTGACCGGTCTTGGAAGCGTTGACCCGCGTTGACCAAAGGAGAAAATCGGCCACCGTTAGACTCGTCGGCCACCGTTTGACTCGCCGGCGACCTTTCGTTTGGGTATGAATCGATTCGTCTCTTGATTTGCAACTGTTTAGAACTTGGAATGGTTTGAATTGGTTTCGATTTGAGGGAGAACGAGTGAGTTAAATTTTGTGTTTTTCCGGCAGGAATCGGGGTGGTTGGACAGCGGCGCTCCGGCCACGGGGGTGGCCCGAGATTAGAGGGGTTCGACTCATGGGGCCACGGTGGAGCCTTTCGGAGTGGCCTCGAGGGTTGTCGTGCGCCGTGGACGGAGATCGACGGAAAACAGGGGCTGCCGGCTGATCTGGTTTTTGATTTTCTCGAGTTGATTTCCGGCGATATAGGCCGGAATTGGAGGTTGTCACAGTTGAGAAATGTGTTGGGCTTGAGGAGGAGAAGCTACGGTAAGCTTGGCCACTGGGAAATTCCTCCGGTTGACGGCGCGGCGGCGGCGGCGGTCAACGTCGGAGTTTCGGCGACCCGTTGACTTTTTGGAATTTGATGATTTTTATGTCGTTTTACTTGTAATCGCGCCCCGATCATCGCCTTGAGATTTTCGAGTTGATTTGGATGCCGGATTTTTTGTCGAGGGTTTATGTGGAGAGTTTGGGGAATTTCGACGATTATTTTGTATCGAGTTATATGTTTCTAGAAATGGTTGGTTTCCGAGGTGTGGTACAGTGTGATGAATTGTGATTTTGATCAGTTAAATTTTGTGATTATTCAGGGGATCGAGATCGTTCGTTGGGCGAGAGATCTTCTGCAGGATCTCGTGATTAGCGCGTGTGCGCGCTGTGCTCATCTGTGAGTGGACACTTTTATTTATACTATCGTAGCGAGTTCTTGATTTCCGTATTTATTTACGATACGATGTTGAGATTATTTATTACTTTTGGAGGTATTATTTTATATTTTATATGGTGATGGCATTACTTAGCATCGATGCATTGACTACTCGGCTGATCACCAGTAGTCCAGATCCAGGGTTGAGAGAGTCCCCTAATGTGCCCACTAGGCTTGAGAGATTCGCCTAGTCTATCACCGTCGGGCTTGAGAGATTCGCCTGACCGTCGAGTTTGAGAGATTCGCCTGACACCTCCATTCATTTTCTGAACTCTTTTTGCTTTATTTTATGATATATGTTTGGTGAAAGGCAGACAATTATTTTTGTCCACTCACTCTAATGATTTTATTTGCCGTTCCCCTGGGCTTTTCAGTTTCCCTGCCAAGTTTGCAGTTCGGATTCTGGTGTCTCACGTCACGGTCGGAGGCTTAACGTTCGAGCTATCTTTCTTTTCCAGTAGGTTTCTTGTTTTGCCTACTGTTGTATATTTTTGTATATATACACTAGAGGTCACTCTGATTACTTTGTCGCTATAGTTTTATATGTTTTTCCCCGGATTTATGTAAAGTACAGTTTTTATTACTACTTTACATTATTGTTATGATATTGAGAAATTTGGATGGGATTGGTGCCCACGGTTTGGCTTTTGTGGCACAGGATGAAGTGTGTTTTCGGGTACAGGTTAATGGCAATTCCACGTTAGTAACGAAACTCTGCCGAAATTTTTGTGGTTTTTGCAAGTTTGTCTTTTCAGAAGGGGTTTGATTCCGGTTTAGGAAACTAAATCGGGGTTAGGTCTTTTCAGCTTGGTATCAGAGCATTAGGTTTCAGGTTCTGTAGACTTCTATAGTTGTGACACTAACGATATTTGAGTATCTACAGCATGTCTGGAGCGATGACCCGACTGGCCAGCGGTTACTCATGATTACGTTCCTTATGCTTGTGACTAATGCTTATCTTGTATCGGTAGGATGCCTCCTCGACGTGGTCCCTGTGTTAATCGGGATGAGGATCCTGATGAGGATCGCCAGACACATGACTTGCTGATGCGAGTATTGCGTTTGGAGGAGCATTTTGACCCAGTGGTCAAAGATCGTACTGCAGGAGCGACTGTCTTTTCGGGTTTAGCTGATCCAGAGATTTGTGAAGCATGGTTGGTTCAGGTTGAACGCGTTTGTGAGCATCTACGTTTTACCCCTGAGCAGATGACAGTGGCAGCAGTTGGCTTACTTGAGTCAGATGCATACTTCTGGTCGGTTAGCACCGATAAAGTTCCGATTGATACTGCGTGGACTTTGTTTCGAGATTTGTTTATGCGGAGATACTTTAACCAGGCTACACAACAGCAAAAGTATGAGGAGTTCACTAATTTGAGACAGGCAGTATGTCTGTGCTTGAGTACCGGGACAAATTTACCCACTTATCTCGGTTTGCTCGTGACATGGTGGCTATAGAGGAAGTCAAGTGCCGTACATTTGAGCTGGGCTTGAACTTGAGCATCAAGGGGACTCTGACTACGATGCCTCGGAACAACTTTAATGAGTTCGTGAGTGTAGCACTTCGAGGCGAGGATATCGAGAAGGAAAGGCAGATGAGATTCCAATATCGAAGATTTGAAGAGGGTGGACCGAGTCAGGGACCTTCTAAGAGGCTGAGTTCTGATACTTCCGGATCGGCATCATCCTCGGGCAGTAGACCATATAGACCACCAGCTAGTGCACCTAGACAGAGACAGAGATGGAGGAGGGATCGACCACAGCGGCCATAGTCTAGTAGGGGTTCTAGCGGCTCCAATTATCCTCGGTGTACCGGTGGTACTTTTGCCGTACCGAGGGAGTACCTATTGTGTAGTCTCTGCAGCAGGCATCATGTTGGTCCATGTCAGCGAGGTCCTGTCGTTTGTTATCGTTGTGCCCAGGAGGGTCACTATGCGAGGGAATGTTTCCAGCTTACTGGTGCCGGTGGAGAGGCAGCCCATAGTTCCGGAGGAGAGCGAAGTACCACTTCTGGGGCTCGACCAGTACAGTCTTCTAGTCAGGGCGGACAGCAGAGTAACCCTCAGCGTGGACGACCAGCCGGGCAGGCCAAGGTTCATGCCATGTCTTTGTGTGAGGGCAGTGCTTCACCGGAGGTTGTTATTGGTACGTTGCATATTTTTGGCTATCCAGTACTTACATTGCTAGATCCAGGTGCTACGCATTCATTCATATTATATAGATTATCATCTTTAGTTGCTATGCCTGCATCTCCACTTCCGGGGTTGTGGAGAGTGTTGTATCCATCCGGAGAGGTGGTGAGTATTGGTTGGGTGTATAGGGATTGTGAGATTTTTATTGGAGGTTATGGTTTGGCCGCGGATTTGTTATTGCTGGATATCATCGAATTTGATGTGATTTTGGGTATGGACTTCTTGGAGACACATTGGGCTATGTTCGATTATCACAAGAAGGAGGTTGTGTTTCGACGTCTAGGGTTCCCAGAGATATTGTTTCGCGGTGAGATGAATACCTCCTTGCCATGTGTGATTTCAGCGATGAAGGCCGAGCGGATGATGAAGAAGGGTTGTGTTGCTTACTTAGCTCATGTTGCGGATATTATGGCTGTTGTACCAGACATTGGTGATATTGAGGTGGTTTCCGAGTTTCCAGATGTATTTCCGGAGGAGTTACCGGGTATTCCTCCAATTCGGGAGATCGATTTCACAATTGAGATTTTACCGTGCACTGGACCCATATCACAGGCACCTTATCGTATGGCGCCAGCGGAGTTGAAAGAGCTACAGATTCAACTTCAAGATTTACTGGAGAAAGGTTTCATACGACCCAGTGTATCGTCGTGGGGTGCTCCTGTATTGTTTGTGCGGAAGAAGGATGGTTCCATGCGGTTGTGTATTGATTACCGGAAGCTAAATCAGGTTACCGTGTTGAACAAGTATCCGTTACCGCAGATTGATGACTTGTTTGATCAGCTCAAGGGAGCTTCAGTCTTTTCAAAGATTGATCTCAGGTCCAGATATCATCAGTTAAGGATCAGAGAGTCAGATATGGCCAGGACTGCTTTCAGATCACGGTATGGGCATTACGAGTTCTTGGTTATGCTGTTTGGGTTGACCAATGCCCCTGCAGCTTTTATGGACTTGATGAACCGGGTGTTCAGACTGTTTCTGGACAAGTTTGTGATTGTGTTCATTGACGACATCCTGATTTATTCCAGGAGTGTGAGCCAGCACAAGAAGCATTTACGAGCTGTTTTGCGGACTTTGCAGGACAATCAGTTATTTGCGAAGTTCAGCAAGTGTGAGTTTTGGTTGGATAGCGTGAAGTTTTTGGGTCACGTGATATCAGCTGAGGGAGTCAGCGTAGATCCTGACAAGATTGAAGCCGTGTTGAATTGGAGTAGACCTACCACACTACCAGAGATCCGGAGTTTCTTGGGTTTGACAGGCTACTATCTGCGCTTTTTACAGGATTTTTCACGGATTGCCACACCACTTACCAGATTGACGAAGAAAGGCGTCAAGTTCGAGTGGTCTGATGCATGTGAGGAGAGTTACTTACTCCTGAAGGAAAAGTTGACTACTGCACCGATTTTGACCCTTCCTGATGATAGTGGAGAGTTCGTGGTTTACGGCGATGCATCGAAGTTGGGACATAGTTGTTTTCTGATGCAGCATGGCAGGGTTGTGGCCTACAGTTCCAGGTAGCTGAAACCACATGAAGTCAACTATCCGACGCATGATTTGGAGTTGGCTGATATTGTATTAGCGTTGAAGAGTTGGAGACACTACTTGTACGGCGCTCAATGCGCACGCAGCCAGACTTGAATATGAGACAACGCAGATGGATGGAGTTGATCAACGACTATGATTGCACTTTCGAGTACCATCTAGGGAAGGCTAATGTCGTTGCTAATGCACTCAGTCAGAAATCCAGAGCTTCGTTGTTTCATGTGTGTGTGGCCAGAGTTTCCATGTTAGCCGAGCTTAAGGCTACGGGAGCTGAGTTCGAGTGGGACGATGATGGAGCTTTGTTAGCTAGCTTCCAGGTTCGACCAGTGTTGGTTGACCAGGTGCAGGAAGCTCAGGATGCAGATTCCTACCTGTTGGACAAGAAGACCATGATTCGGACTGGTGTGCCAACAGAGTTTCGGTTGAGTGATGATGGTACGTTGCTATTCAGAGGCAGATTATGTGTACCCAGGGACGAGAGTTTGAAGAAAGAGATTTTAGATGAAGCTCACTGTTCTGCTTATGCGATGCATCCCGGTGGTACGAAGATGTTTCGTACACTTCGAGCTTATTACTGGTGGCGCAATATGAAGCGGGAGATTACCGCATATGTGAGCAGATGTTTGATTTGTCAGCAAGTTAAAGCGGAGAGACAGAAGCCTGCGGGAAAGTTGTAGCCCTTGGAAATTCCGGTTTGGAAGTGGGAGCACATTACCATGGATTTCTTGTATCAGTTACCGCGTACTTCGGCTGGTAATACTGGTATCTAGGTTATTGTAAATCGATTGACGAAATCCGCACATTTTTTTGCACTTCCGGGGAAGATTTCTGTGGGCAGATTGGCAAAGCTGTATTTGGCGGAGATTGTTCGTCTGCACGGTGTACCTGTATCCATTATTTCTGACCGAGACAGTCAGTTTACTTCAGAGTTCTGGCAGGCATTGCAGCGAGCCATGGGTACTGGATGGCATTTTAGTACAGCTTTTCATCCTCAGACTGATGGGCAGTCTGAGAGGACTATTCAGACTCTCGAGGATATGTTGCGGTCTTGTTTTTTGCAATTTTGAGGAAATTGGGACCAACAACTGCATTTGATTGAGTTTGCTTACAACAACAGCTATCAGGCTAGTATTGAGATGACACCGTATAAGGCCCTATACGGATGGCAGTGCCGCACTCCATTGTTCTGTAGTGAGGTGGGCGAGCGATGGCTTATTGGCCCTGATCTGGTGAAGAGCACCATGGAGGAAATTCAGATTATCCGGGACAGACTGAAGATTGCCCAGGATTGCCAGAAGAGTTATGCAAACGTGAGAAGAAAGAGTCTCGAGTTCGAGGTGGGCGATTGGGTCTTCCTGAAACTATCTCCGTGGAGGGGAGTTGTGCGTTTCGGGAAGCGTGGTAAGCGTCGACCACGGTACATTGGTCCGTACGAGATTACCGAGAGGGTTGGAGCCGTGGCTTACAGAATTTGAGTTACCTTCTGAGATGGCTCGTGTACAAGATGTTTTCCATGTTTCGATGTTGCGGAAGTATATTCCAGATCCATCACATGTGTTAGCACCACATCAGCTACCTATCAGAGAGGATTTGACATATGTGGAGGAGCCGGTACAGATTCTCGATCGGCGTGAGCAGGAGTTGAGGCACCTTGTTATATCGCCGGTGAAGGTCTTGTGGCAGAATCATTCGGTTGAGGAGGCCACCTGGGAGACTGAGCAACGTATGCGGGAGCAGTATCCTCATCTGTTCACCTAGCAGGTATGTAAATTTCGAGGTCGAATTTTTTTTAAGGGGGGTAGATTTGTGACAACCCGAAACATGATCAGTATTGTAATCGACTTAATCCGCGAGTTAGCGAGTAATTACAGTTTTTCGTAAGTTAATTGAATTGGCGGTTCAGTTCACGACTTAATTATTGGGTAAGAATTTGAGTGGAGTCTCTTCACGAGAATTGTTGTACACGTGATTTTGAGTTCGTGGGCAGTTCCGAATAATTATTTCGACGACCGAGGAATAGGTTATGAATATTTGAAATCGCAGAATTTCGTCGTGTTTATCCGTTTGAATTTGAGTTATCCGGAACGTGGATGTGATCCGTTTTAGACCGTCGATCGTATCGAGCCGCGAGTATAAATATCGGAAATAGTCAAAAAATTGTCAAAAAACACTGTTTGGAAGTTTGACCGGCGTTGACCGATCTTGGAAGCGTTGACCCGCGTTGACCAAAGGAGAAAACCGGCCACCGTTTGACTCACCGGCGACCTGTCGTTTCTGGCCACCTCTGGCTCCGATTTGGGTATGAATCGATTCCTCTCTTGATTTGCAACTGTTTAGAACTTGGAATTGTTTGAATTGGTTTCGATTTGAGGGAGAACGAATGAGTTGAAGTTTGTGTTTTTCCGGCCGGAATCGGGGTGGTTGGACGGCGGCGCTCCGGCCACGGGGGTGGCCGGAGATTAGAGGGTTTTGACTCATGGGGCCACGACAGAGCCTTTGGGAGTGGCCTCGAGGGCCGCCGTGCGCCGGGGATGGAGATCGACGGAAAACAGGGGCTGCCGGCCGATTTGGATTTTGATTTTCTTGAGCTAATTTCCGGCGATTTGGGCCGGAATTAGAGGTTGTCACAGTTGAGAAATGTGTTGGGCTTGAGGAGGAGAAGCTACGGTGAGCTAGGCCGCCGGGAAATTCCTCTGGTTGAAGGCGCGCCGGCGGCAGTCAACGGCGGAGCTCTGGCGACCCGTTGATTTTTTAGAATTTAATGATTTTTATGTCGTTTTACTCGTAATCGCACCACGATCATCGCCTTGAGGTTTTTGAGTTGATTTGGATGCCGAATTTGTAGTCGAGGGTTTATGTGGAGACTTTGGGGAATTTCGACGATTATTTTTTATCGAGTTATATATTTCCGGAAATGGTTGGTTACTGAGGTGTGGTACAGTGTGATGAATTGTAATTTTCATCAGTTATATTTTGTGATTATTCAGGGGATCGAGATCGTACGTTGGGTGAGGGATCTTCCGTCGAATCTCGTGATTAACGCGTGTGCGCGTTGTGCTCATCTGTGAGTGGACACTTTTATTTATACTGTCGTAGCGAGTTCTTGATTTCCGTATTTATTTACGAAACGATGTTGAGATTATTTATTACTTTTGGAGGTATTATTTTATATTCTATATGGTGATGGCATTACTTAGCATCGATGCATTGGCTACTCAGCTGATCACCGGTAGTCCAGATCCTGAGTTGAGAGATTCCCCTGATGTGCCAACTAGGCTTGAGAGATTCGCCTGACACTTCCATCATTTTCTGAACTCGCTTTGCTTTATTTTATGATATATGTTTGGTGAAAGGCATACGATTATTTTTGTCCACTCACTCTAACGATTTTATTTGCCTTTCCCCTGGACTTTTCGGTTTTCGTACCCAGTTTGCAGTTCGGATTCTGGTGTCTCACATCGCGGTCGGAGGCTTAGCGTTCGAGCTATCTATATTTTAAAGGAATTAATTAATATAAGTAGACATACACAATGAATATCTAACTCACTGTCATTGCATTGTTCACTTGGTCTTTCATGGACTGAGCGATTGAGGACCACTCTGACCACAGAACAGGGACTTTATCCCGGATAATGGTTCTAACCATGTCAGAGTAGCTCCTACAAATGTTTCCCTCTCTCACTGATGCTTGCTCGTTGGTCTCTATGATCAGTGGCTCGTAGGCCTTGACGTCCTTTTGAAGTTGCTTCCCCACAACAGGGACTCTAGCCCTCACTTTTTTCTCCCCTCTGACGTCTATCACATAACACTACAAGAAAACAACACTTAGACCACGGAAACGTAATTGTTCCGTGGTCCAAGTGACACCTGGACCACGAAAAAGACTCCGTGGTCCAAGTGACACCTGGACCACGAAAAAGACTCCGTGGTCCAAGTACCACCTGGACGACGGAGAATACCATCTCCGTCGTCCAGGTGGTCACCTGGACCACGGATTCTTTTCCGTCGTCCAGGTGATCACCTGGATGACGGATACGGCATTATCCGTCGTCCAGGTGATCACCTGGACCTCGGAGTCTTCTCCGTCCTCCAGGTGATCACCTGGAGGACGGACCGACACGCCGTCGGCCGAGTACGTAATGTACTTCCACTTAGACGACGTACCGACACCTCCGTCGTCTAAGTGAAGCATTATATAAGCTCGATGCCAAACTGAATTCAATCCTCGATCTCTTCATTCCATTTGAAGAAGAATTGAAGGAGAAGGGAGAAGGAGAAGGGAGCTAGCTAGCTAGAAGGCCGAGAAGAATCAGGATCGATAAGGGATCTCCGCTGACTAGCTAGGTAGCTTAATTAACGTACAGATATCGAGAAGGCCAGCAGGTACGTACGTACACAGTTAAAATTTGCTTAATTAATATATATTTAGTGAAAACGTACGTACATAGGTATATATATATATATGTACAGATCGATTAAATTACGTACGTACGTACGTAATTGATGGATCGATGTAGATCGAGTACGTATAATTAAGCGTAAATTAATGGAAAAATATATATATATATATATGTAATAATTAATTAATTATAATATTTTGTAGCAGTATGGGCAATAGTTGGATGAAGTTGAAGAATAGATGTGATGTCCGGTATATGGATGGAATTAGCGAATTTGTGAATTTTGCGATAGAACATGGTCAGGGAAAGAAACGTTTCAGGTGTCCGTGTCAGAAATGTCTTAATTGTCAGTATGCGGAGGCTAATGTTATGGTGCAACACCTGTATGAAAATGGTATGATGTGGAGTTACACTACATGGAGCGAGCATGGTGAAGCAATAGAGTTCAGCGCAGCAGACTTCAGCTCAGGGTACAGTTACCATGGTGCCTCATCCAGCGGCAATGGTGCCGGACCCCCAGCTTGCAACCCAACTGCAGATTTGGTCCATGATGCGTTTCCGGGATGTAGTCATAGTGGACACCAACACCAAGACGGAGGTTACAGTACCACTAATGAGCATGATGACACATTCCCCGCAGCTAGCTTGGCCACTGACACCAGTGAGATGGAAAAGTACAACCGGATACTACTTGAAGTGCAGACCCCGGTGTTCCCTGGATGTCGAGAGAATGTGTTGCAATATGTGATGGAGCAAATGAAGATAAAAGTGAAGCACAAAATGTCAGTGAGTGCTTTTGACGAAATTCAGGAGCAAATATGTAAGTTGCTCCCTGATGATCACAATCTTCCTAAATCTCATTATAAGGTTAGAAATATCCTGAGCAGCCTCGGCCTAAAGTACAGGATAATTGACGCATGTCCGAATGATTGTGTGCTATTTTACAAAGAGTACGAAGAGTTGGACTATTGTCCCGTATGTGGCCAGTGCAGATTCCAGTTGAATAGGAAGAGTTCGAAAAAAAGAGAATTCCTGTGAAAGTTGTTCGATATTTTCCCTTGATTCCCAGATTGCAGCGCCTGTACATGTCTCTACACACAGCAGAGGCGATGCGATGGTACGCAGAAAAGCGAATAGATGATGATGTTCTGCGACACGCCGCAGATGGGGAGGGTTTCAAACATTTCGACAGAGAATTTGGAGACTTTGCTTCAGAGGTTAGAAATGTTAGACTCGGCCTATCTACAGACGGATTCAATCCTTGGGGAAGTAATGGCTCCGCCGTCAGCACTTGGCCAGTTATTCTGATGCCGTACAACTTGCCTCCGTGGATGTGCATGAACAAGGAATTTAATTTCCTTACCGTACTAATTCCAGGTCCTAAATCTCCATCGAAGTGCTTAGATGTCTACCTCAGACCTTTGATCGATGAGCTGAAACTGTTGTGGGAAAATGGAGTCTCAACTTATGACAAATTCACTGACACGATGTTCACGATGAGGGCTGCCGTAATGTGGACGATCAGCGATTTTCCAGCTTATGGGATGTTGGCAGCCTGCAGGACAAAAGGATATAATGGATGTCCTATATGTTTGGACGACGTGAACTCTAGTTGGCACGCGGGGAAGGTGTGTTACTTGGGTCACCGTAGATGGCTTCCTCACGACCACCCGTGGCGACAGGATGAAGCTCATTTCGACGGTACGGTAGAGAACAATCCTAAACCCCGTAGTTGGTCGGGCGAAGAGATTTTAGAGAGGTTGAGCTATTTCGACTTTGGTGTGTTGAGCAATGACGCGGATGTAAAGAAATGCAATCCAATTCCTCCACATGATCTGAGCTATTGGGATCACAAGAGTATATTCTTTGAACTCCCTTATTGGTCGAAGTTGAAGCTGAGGAACAACTTGGACGCGATGCACATAGAAAAGAATGTGTGCGACAGCGTGGTAGGAACAATTCTCGGTATTAAGTTCAAGACTAAAGATACTCCCAAAGCGCGCAAAGATTTGGAATCAATGAATCTACGTCGTCCCTTGTGGTTGAGGAGGGATAGGAAAGGAGTGTACAACAAGATGCCAGATGCACCTTACACAGTGAAGCCGACGCTTAGACGTTCTGTATTTCACTGGTTTAAGGGCGTTCGTTATCCGGCTACGTATGCAGCTACTATAACTGGAGCAGTGGACGAGGTGCAACACAAGTTTGTTGGTCTAAAGACACATGACTATCACGTTATGCTGCAATGTCTGATTCCAGTGGTAATTCGACCATACTTGCCTCGGGACGTCGTAGAACCAATAGTAGCATTGTGCAGGTGGTGGCAGAGGTTATGCGCCAGAGAATTAAAGAAGTCAGATGTGGTGGAATTGCAACAACAAATTGTGCACATCATTTGCAAACTAGAGAGGATTTTCCCCCCTGCTTTCTTTGACATCATGATTCACCTAATGATCCACCTGCCCGAGCAGGTGCTCATTTCTGGTCCGGTCCAGTACACTTGGATGTATCCTCAAGAAAGGTACGTACAACTAATTAATTAATTTGTTCCACTGGAGAGTATATATATACTAGCTAGCTATATGTACTTATGTAATGTGTACTTTTGATTTTGTAGACAGCTTGGACAGTATAAGTCATTCGTCAAAAACAGGTCGGCCCCGGATGGCTCCATAGCAGAGACATACCTAATGCATGAGTGTGTTACTTACTACAACAGGTACCTCAAAGATCCACCCCCTCCCACTGCCTCCGATCGCAGTGCCCGCATCAATCTTTCTGTCGTCACCAATGTCGTCCGACCGTTTAGAGGAGTATTAAAAGAATCGTTAACACGGGAAGAACTTATTGAGGCACATTGGGTAGTGTTGCGAGACTGTGATGAAGTTGAGCCGTACATGTTGTCATACAGGGAGAGGCTTCAGGCGTTAAATCAAAACAAGAGTTCGGCGTGGATTGAGAAAATGGTTAAGAAGAAGTTTCCTGATTATTTCTTCCAATGGGTACGTACGTACGACTCGGTATTAATTATTTAAATACATATCGCTCATGTTTGTACAAAGTAAACCCTTATATTAATTTGCCCTTTTTCGCAGATGATTGATCTGCAAAAATCTGATAACCACGGAGGGTGGTGGCCATGGCCAAAGCACTTGCTAGCAGGGAAGCCGGTTAAACACTATATTTATCCCGGATGTTTTGTGAACGGTGTAAAGTTCCATTCATTGGCCCGAGACGAAGGAAAAAGAACACAAAACAGTGGGGTAGCGGTTGGGAAAGACAATGATCTATATTACGGGGCTATTGTATACGTGGTTCAGCTATGTTACGGGAATGATGTCAACGTTTTCCTATTCAAGTGCAGATGGTTCAAGCGTACAAAGGAAGACCTGGGACTATTATCAGTCAATACAAACTCGCACTAGTATGAGGATGAGCCTTTCGCTCTCGCCACCTTAGTTCGGCAGGTGTTCTATCTCGACGATCCGAAAGCCGGTGAAGGGTGGAAAATAGTGAACCATATCTCTCGCCGAGGAATATGGAATACAGAGACAATTGAAGGGACACCGGCGACGACTGAAGATGCTGTTGAACCAGAAAGAGACATTCCTGCCTATCAAGAGCCTAATATTTCTATGGTCCGCTCCGATATAATGGACCTGGTTCAAGATGGTGAACGGTTACCCATGCCTGATGGTTGTACAGATCTAACTGAAGATGAGATTATCGACGAGGTAGATGAAGAAGACGAGCAGGAAGAGGACGCGGACGAGGACTCAGGTTATTCGTCGGACGATGTTGAGTACGATGACGAGGATGAGCCGTCGTCTAACGGGGATGAGGACGATGATGATTATGACGAAGAATACGGTCATACGACGAGGGAGATTAATTGGTAATTAATTACTGTAATTATTGTAATATATATATATGATGCCGGTTTACGGTAAGAAATTAATCCGAATTATATATCCTGGACAACGGAGAAATTAATTGCAGGTTGTCGCCAAATCTCAATCTCATATAAAACCCTAGCTAAATCCTGGACCCTAAATCTAGCAGTTCGGATCGATCGATCAATTTTTTAATTATATTTTTGAATCAGAATAATTGAACGGACACACAAATGACCGGGGACGACCTAAACCGTAAACCCTAAGGCCCTAACCCCTGAAATCGGGGTTTAGAACTTGGACGACGGAGAATGGTCATTATCCGTCGTCCAGGTACATACTAGGACGACGGATATGGTCATTGTCCGTCGTCTAAGTTCACAAACCCTAAACCCTAAACAGTAAGGCCCTAACCCCTGAATTCAAGGTCTATGCACCTGGACGACGGAGAACGTAATTCTCCGTCGTCCAGGTTAGAACCTGGACGACGGATAACGTCATATCCGTCGTCCAGGTGGTTACCTGAACGACGGAAACGCTCATTTGGACGACGGAGATGGTCATTCTCCGTCGTCCAAGTCCAAAATTATGGCGGTTCAATTTACCGCTTCCGTTTTTGGGACCGCTTGAATTTTCACATAGACGACGGAGAATTCATTCTCCGTCGTCTAAGTCCAAAATCATGGCGGTTCAAAACGTCCCGCCGATTAATTGGCGCCGCTTGAATTTTTTTGAAACCGCCACCTAGACGACGGAAAACACTGTTTCCGTCGTCCAGGTGGACTTAGACGACGGAGAATAGTTCTCCGTCGTCTAAGTGCAACTCTATAAATAGAGTTGCACCCCCCCTCATTTTCTCATCATTCCATCTCCTCCTCTCCCTCTCCTCTCCTCTCCTTTCCTCCGGCGATCCTCCTCCGGCGACGCTCCGACGACATTTTTTCCGGCGTGGTTCCTCCTCTCCGACGACTCAACTCCGGCGAAATTCCCGAAAATTCCGCTTCGGTACATTTCTATTTTTCCCTTATTAAAATAATTTTCATTTAATTAATTAATTAAATTCTAAATATAATTTAGAAGTAGAAATTAATTTATTAATTAGTTTAAATATTTAATAAATTATTAATTATTGTTATTAATTTATTAAATCATAATTATTGTAATTATTTATTATTAGTTGCATGATTAAATGAATTTATTATTAAATTTATTAAATGAATAAATTATTATTCATAAATTATTAAATGAATCAATTTTTTATTAAATGCATGATTAATAAATATAAATTATTGCATATAATTAAAAATTAGTAGACAATATTTATGTTTATTTTCTAGTAAATTAATTAGTAGTACGTGTTCGATTTAAATTTAGTACATAGGCTTGGTTTATTAAGTCGCACTCTTTGGAATAGATGGCGCCTCTTTTCCTTGCTTATCTCCTTAACCCCTCGTGATGTGTGGATTTCATCACCGCACATCATAACCTAAGTGAAGTTATGGACACGAGGTTGAGGGCGGAGTTTGCAAAGGACTTGAGGGAGTGTAAATTTTCAAAAAATTGGCCGAATGTCGGACATGGTGTCTAGAAACGGGTTATGACTGGTGACAGGATTTGGACTAAGAAAAACTTGTGTCGAAATTTGTCCTGCCTCTCGCGTTATCTCTATCCCTAACTGGCCATGTTTTTCTATTTAACCAAGGCTGATTAATTGAAAATTTACAATTTATCGCGCTGGTCGCACGTCCATTGAACGACCGAAAATGCCAAGGTAGTGTACTCTATTTAAATCTTAAACGTACTTAATTAATTAGCGTAAATTTTTAAGTTGTAAATATTATGGTAAGTAGGTATTTTAACACCGTACTCTTAAGTTTAAATGGCTCCGCCAAAGACGACATCCGGCAAGAAGAAAGCCCAACAGGAGGCAGAAGATGAGATGCTCCGAATGTTGGCGGCCCAAGTTGGTTGGGTTCAACAGGAGGGCAAAGACGCTCTCAATCCGGACGGATCATCTGGTCCGTCCGTAGCGCCCTCTGGGGAAATTCCCGCTCCCCCATTCATCTCGAGCGGTGATGACGTCGACCCCTTCCAATCTCCGACGCCCGGTACCGGTTCAACGGGAAGTACTCAGGCGTCTTCAACCGCCGAATCAATCATGTACAGCGCCCGCCGTAGGCAAAGGAGGGCCCCCACTGACCCGGAACCGAAAAGGACTCGGGGTCTCGTTAAAGGGGGCAAAGCGGAGCGTATTTGCAAGGCGACTGGTAAAAAGATCGACTTGTCGTACGATGAATTCACTGGTGGCCCTCCCACAGCTCAGCTAGCAAGTCTCTCGACGCATGGGATAGGGTCAATCATCTGTAACCGGGTTCGTATCACTGCCCCTACTTGGAAGGAGGCGCCGGATCATGAGAAGGCGAAAGTCTTCAAAGATCTTTCGGTACGTAATACGTCCAATTTAGTTATTATATAATATTGTTAATCTCGGCCTAAAATTTCATAATATATACGATTATAATTTTCTATTTATTTTTGATAGGAACAATTTGACGTGGATCCGACACCGGCTATGTTGAGGCATATCAACCAAACCGCCAACTCCATCTACAAAGATTGGAAGTACAAGCTCCATAAGTACTTCCAAGATGTCGGTCCCGTGCCTCCCCCGGTAGAGCTGCAAGGGGAGAGAGAAGATGAGTGGGAGTGGTTGTGTAACCACTTTGCCGATGAACAATTTAAGGTATTAATTTTTTTTTTATTTCAATTAAGATAATTGAATTATTTAAATTGTAGTTATTCATTTTTTAATGATTTAATTATGTTGTGTAACAGAAATTCTCCGGTGTCAACAAAGCCAACCGGGGGAAGAAGGAGAAACACCATACTACCGGCGCCAAGCAGTTCATTCAAATAGCCAAGGAGCACAAGGATAAGGGCTCCAAACACCCTTATCTTGATGCAAGCGTAAGCGCGTACGTGACGTCAGGGCTCGATAATGAAGCGAGTCAATGCGGCGTAAGTGATATATATATATATGTGCTTTTAATTATAGTAATTATTATTTAAATATGATTTCATTATAATAAATTAATTATTCTTTTGTAGGCAAGGGCGATAGAGCGTGCGCATGAAGAGTTGGCTAACACTCAGCTTGCGTTCCTATATGTGCCGCAGGAAGACCTGCCTCCTCTATCCTTAGAGAGCCAAATTGCAATCGCGGATGAGGTCTACGGTCGTAGAGCTGGCAAGGAGGTTAGGCACTTTGGGCCTAGGGTGGTACGAGATTTGTCGACGACCTCCGGCTCATCATCTACGGGAGGTTCGGGGCAGCGGAGAAGGAGTCAGGCTGCGGCCGTCGAAGCAGCCATTCAAGAGGCTCGACTGGCACGAGAGGAGAATGAGTCAATGCGGCAAAGACTTAACGAACAACAAGCATAAATAGCCCAACTCATCGCCCTCATGCAACAAAATCGAGAAGTATGTCAACCTCCTCCGAACCCACACCCCGACGACAACGACCCGGCTGGAGGCGGAGAACTCGGCGGCGCATCTGCTCCTCCAGTGTATTAGCTAGCTAGTAGTTTATTATCTCGTTTCTTTCCGCATTCCGAACAATATTTTAATTTTTAATTTATGGGTTTTTTCGATTATTCATGTATGTACAAATTAATTTTAATTATTTAATAATTAAGTAATATTCAAAATTTAGTTTATTTAATTAATTTTAGCATTTTTCATTATTTAAATTAAATTAATAATAAATTAAATTAATAATATTTAATTTAAATTTTTTTTTAAATTAAATATTCACTTGGACGACGGAGATTATGTTCTCCGTCGTCCAGGTGAAAAACCCTAAACCTAACCCTAAACCCCTAACCCCTAACCCCTAAACCCTAAACCCTGCCGTTCTCCGTGGCCCAGGTGTTCACCTGGACGACGGAGAATTAGTTATCCGTCGTCCAGGTCAACACCTGGGCCACGGAGAAACGAGCAATGTCCGTGGCCCATGTAGACACCTGGACGACGGAGACTTAGAGTTTCCGTCGTCCAGGTGTCTACATGGGCCACGGATAATGTCCGCGGTCCAAGTGAACTTGGACGACGGAGCACTAAATCTCCGTCGTCCAGGTTCTTGGGCGACAGCACTTGGAGCACGGACCTTAGACGACGGAGATTCCGTCGTCCAAGTACTTAGACGACGGAAAACTGCACCTAGACGACGGAAATGGTCCGTGGTCTAGGTGCAGTTTTCTTGTAGTGTAAGACAAAGAAAAAAAATTAAAACAGGATCACCCAATTTAATATACAAACTATTGGAAAGTTTGAAATTAAATAATGCATATATTTACTATTTACCCGATGATTCTGACGTCTATGCGTTTTCTATCCTCGCACCTTTCAGAGGTGTATCAAACGACTGAAAGACGTATGCTTCCTTTGGGTGGATGTGAATAAGGTGTCCCTCGTCATCGACAGCTGGTATAGAAACTGCGTCATTGACATCTGGCAGGGCAGGTACACTCTACAAGGGGAAATAAAGGTGAGAAGGGAAGACTCCTCCTTGTTGTCCAGACGACGATGTCCCTAAACCACCAGCATGACCGGGAGAAGGACCCGGAGTTGGCTCTAGCCGGTTCATTTCTAGCATACGAGAACCTGAAGGAGCATGACCCGTAAAGCTGGGAGTACCTGACACGTGGCTCATATCAGGCATATGGTGAAGTGAAGGGTTAGGGCCCGTAGAGCCGGGCGTAGATGTCTGGCTCCTATTAGAGAACAAAAGCTACCTCGCGCTCTGTGGTCGTTGGGGGTCGGCCACATCATCATGCATATCTCCTGGGTGTCTCCAAACAGTTACCAGCTATGATTATTGTACGGGTCATCATAAGGTTGGGGAGGCCAGTTGTTCGAGCCGGACCAGCAACTGACGTCGCTGGACCTGCTTTCTCGATTCTTAGATGTCGCATTCTTTCCTCTACCCGAAAATAAATGCATGATTCCTAAAATTCACATAATTTGAGCATCTTCAACATCAATAGTCAATCACATAATTTCATAACCTATTAGCACATCCTAACATCAATCACATAATTTCACAATCCCATAACCTAATCACAATTCCATAACCTATTAACCTAATCACTTTCGATCCATAATTTCACAAACCTAATCACCTAAATCACAATCACAATCACAATCATAATCACAATCATATAATTCACAATCACTACCTAATCACAATAAATTAATTGAGAGAGAGAGAGAGAGAGAGAGAGAGAGAAAGTTACTGAAATTTGGGAAAAGGAGAGAGAGGTGGCCGGGTGGCTGAGGCGGCAGCGAGTAGAAGTGGCGGCGGGCAGAGGTGAAGAGGAGAGTAAGGTTGGGTTTTTGGAGTTTGGGGTTTTTAAATGTTTAGGAGGAGGAGAGGAGAGGGAGGTTGGGTTTAGGGGTTAGGGTGATCGAATCCCAGCGGCAGCGATCAAATCAATGCGTCGGCGGCGGCTTGGGGGATTTTAAGTGTTTAGGAGAGAAATAGCTCGGGCTCAAGCGGTTTTTAGGTTAAAAGGATGTAGGATAGCCGACGACTTAAATGAATTATTATCGGATATACCATACCTGACGACGTGTCATATGAACGTCGTCTGCTATACTATACCCGACAAGAAATGGTAAAAATACCCGACAACAAACACATACAGTTAACAAACACATAAATTATGATCATCACCCTTCAATAAACATGTAAATTTAACACATTCATTTTTAACTAATCAAGGTGCATTATCAGAATCATCGCTTGAGTCTGATTCGGTCTCAGTGTTAATTTCTGGTAATATGTGCCGCTCCTTTTCACCGGAGTCTTTGTTATCTTCATTTGGATTGACATTAATAAGTTCTGCTCAAGGAAGTTGAACCACGCTACCCGAACTCACATTGTTAAGGCGAATTTTTGAGGAATCAGAAATATTAATTACATTCGACTCTTGATATGCAGTAACTTCTTCATTGTCTGCGGCATCATCAAGTGTAGCACCACTGTATATGTTTCTAGGAATAACATGGTTAACTACTATCCAGGCTCCTTGTGCACAAGATCATCAAGATAAAAAACTTATTTTACCACTGTGGCAAAAACAAAAGGGTCATCTTCATACCATGTTGTAGCAGTATTCACCGAAAATGTTCTGTAGTTATCAGTCCTTGTGTTCTGAGGGCTAGTATCAAACCATCTACACTTAAACAAGTGCATTGCCATGCCTTCCCCATAAATTAGTTCAACCATTGAATGGAGAACGCGGTAATAGTCAATACCATTTTGTTAACCATGCACCATTAACCCAGAGTTATGTGTTTTCCGTCTCGCGTCTCTATGTGCACATATAAATTACACGTCATTGACCTTACACATCGGATACACTCTTGAAGTTATCAGTTGCATTGCCAAAAGTCTCAATTCGTGTGACCAGTTTGGGTTACCATCATAATCTACGTGGTTCATCTGAAAAAATAATAACCAACATGTTAGATGACAAACGTCATGATATTAAATTATATATATATCAATCATTATATATATAGACATACCCAGCCGCCAAAATAGTTTGCAAACTCCCTATTGTGATAGTCAAGATCACTACCAACCTGAGGATAGTTTAGATGGATGATTTTCCAGTATTGCACTTCAGGACTGTTAATCAATACCTACTAGTGGGCAATGACTAGGTCATATTGCTCCAACTGGTACGACTTTGGCAAATTTCCACCAACTTCAACATCATATGAGAGGATAGAAAGATTGAACTATGGTTCATCTACCGGAATATGTTGTGGAGGGTCTTCAAACGCTCCTAAATACAACTTGGTGTATGTTACGCACTCGTACGCAAGATATGCTTCAGCTATACATCCTTCAGGTGCGGATTTATTAGCCACATAGTCTTTGTAGTCCCCCAGTTGTCTATCAAGTTTAAAAGTACATATTATGATTATTTCCAAATAATTTTAAAAAAAATTAGAGCCAAATTCATATGTTGAGTTGTACGTACCTTTCAATAGGATACATCCAAGTGTAGTTGAAAGGACCCAACTCTGATTTAGTTGCCTAAACTGAAATCAAACCCCTTCGAAAACATGACCTTAAAATTTTTTTGCCAGAGTTTACTTGAAATACGTGAGCCAAAATTAAAACATGCAAAGAAAATCACACTTCAAATATTCCACAAAAGCCAAACTGTGGGGCTCTGTTCCCCATCCGGATTTCTCAACATCATATATATAATAAATCACAAGGTTTACAAGAAATCCAGAAAACATTTAGGAGTAAACTCAACTGAAAACAAACATAAGTATTCAACACGACTCCTATATACATCATATATAACCAGTAGGTCGAACAAAGAGCCTACTCAAACTGAAGTGTGATCTGAACTCTACGCCTCCACCATCGACGTGCAACCCCGGAATTCAAGCAACAAACTGGGCAAAAGAAACTGAAAAGCCCAGGGGAAGACAAATGAAATCGTTAGGGTGAGTGGACGAAAATAATAGTATGCATTTCCCAACATATACGTATATATGCTCATAAAAACATAATGCGAGTCAATGCACATGAAAATCCCAACCAGGTACATTTTCCCTGATCCATAAAAAATGCACATAAAATCATGCGGGGTCAGTCACAGACTCCTCCGCATAGTACTGTTTAATCACGGGATCCTAGACCCCCTCGTGATTATAACTCAGAAAGACCCCGGGTCAGGATATCTGTCCTTCCTAGAGCATCTCAGAGATCAGCCGAGAAGCCAAAGCATCGATGCTACCTCTATATCTGAGACTGTACTCTGTGTAAACCAAATCATAAATACTTTCCATGCACATGCATAATCGTAAAATGAAATCATAAAATACATACTTGTATGTGCATAATTGTAAATGCTTACTAATACAATGCATAATCGTGAAGTGTATAATCATAAATCCATAACGTAAATGCATAATCAGGACTCGCAAATCAACTGTGAAAATAAAGTGTCCACTCACAGTATGAAACTAACTCTGAGGTCCGGCGGAAGATCCCTCACCAAACACTCGATCACGATCACTTGAATAACATGGATACGATAATTATATATTGAAACACAACGTACGGAGCTAATATGTCAAGAACCCTGCGTTCTCGAAAGACGTATCGCTCGAAATATCGACGAGGATAGCAAAATTTCCAAAATACACTCAAACAACCCTCGTCCCAAAAGAAAATACTCAAATCAACTCAAAAACCTCACGACTACGATCGGGACGCGATTACGAGCAAAACGGTATAAAAATCTCCCAAAATCCTAAAAAGTTAATCTCGCCGGAGCTCCGCCGTTAACCGCCGCCAGCGGTGGCGGTGCAGCGCCAACAGTGACATTCCTCGGTGACCCATACCTCAAACTTTTCCTTTCCTCAAACCCAACACTTTCCCTTCTACCATCAAGCCCAAAACAAAACACACTGGTCGGAATTTCGGTCGAAAGCCTCGCTGAATTTTCCTCTCTGGTCACCGCCACAAACTACCCCAAACCACCTCCAATTCTCAAACAAAATGCCCAGAACTCATCAATGGGTTGAGGGAAAGCTAACCCCCCACCACCGCGACACCAAATCTCGCCGGAATCCGCAACCCGATTCCGGCGAAATCCCTTAATTTCATCGAGTTTGTTCTACCTCAAACCTCAACCAAATCCCACAATTAAATACACAAATCAACAGTAGAATTCAAGAGCTTTCCAACCATACCAATATCGTCGCTAGAGGTGGCCGGAATCGAAGGGTCAAAATTGCCTAACTCGGTCAACGGGTCAACTCAGCCCCAACTCGGTCAACGGGTCAACTTAGCCTCAAGCCAGTTAACATACAATTTTCGGTTTGGGTCCTTACAGTAGTGTACCGGACCGGTAAACAACAATTGTTTAGAAAGATGGATCATCAGGTGAGGCATGATATCAAAAATATTTGGGGAAAATATCCTCTCAAATTTGCACATGATAAAAATGATGTCATGTTGTATTTTTCCCAAGTATGATTTTTTTCATTTCTCTAGTGCATAACTTCTGCAAGAATCTTGACAATGCCACTAACGGCTACACCACCTCTTTTGGCAGGTACCTTCGAATAAAAATAGGGAAGAGACGTTGAAGTAGTATATGACAGTCATGGCTCTTTAATCTGTACATCTTATTGTCCCGGAAGTTAACACACCGGCCTATTTTGCTTGTATAGCCTGAAAGATACCTGACTTTACCCATCCACCTAAAAATTTCATTCTTCTGGTTAGGCTTGATGGTGTTAGGAGCTTGAGGAATTTTTTTCTTCTCTTCTCTCAACCACAAATGTTTCCACAAATTCATTCTTTTCAGATCAATGTGTGCCTTAGGGCTGGCTTTAGTTTTCCCCTCTCAATTTAGCACTGTGCCCACCAGACTTTCGCACACATGCTCTATGTGCATGTCATCTAGGTAGTGCCTTATCGGCAACTTGGGCCAGTACGGAAGTTCCCAAAATATGCTTTTGTGTGTCAATAATTTATACATGTCGGGTTTGTCAGGTATTGACGCTACTACTTCAGGATGATTGCTCAGTTTCCCAAAATCGAATTCATTCAGCACTTCCGAAATTTCATCCCCCGTCCATCTCCTGGGTTGCACACCCTTTTCTACAATCCCATTAAAAGCCTCGGGATCTTGCCGCCATGGGTGATCATGTGGAAGCAAACAACGGTGACGCATCTGGACAATCTTCTTGCAATGAGGTCTGCAACACTCAACAATCATGCACTTTGAACAAGCCTTGTATCCCCTGGTAACATTGCCTGACAACATCCCATGGGCAGGAAAACCACTGATGGTGCCAACAACCATAGCATGCATCTGGAACATCTTGTTTTTGTACTTGTCATAAGTGGGATGACCAAATTCACTCAGGTACTTAAGCTCCTCAATCAAGGGTCTCAAATACACATCGGCGCCAATGGTGACATTCTTCGGTGACCCATACCTCAAACTCTTCGTCTCCTCAAGCCTAACACTTTTCCCTTCTACCATCAAGGCCAAAACAAAACACACCGGTCGGAATTTCGGCCGAAAGCCTCCTCGGATTTTCCTCTCCAATCACCGCCACAAACCACCCCAAACCACCTCCAATTCTCAAACAAAATGCCCAGAACTCATCAATGGGTTGAGGGAAAGCTAACCCCCCACCACCGCGACACCAAATCTCGCCGGAATCCGCAACCCAATTCCGGCGAAATCCCCAAATTTCATCGAGTTCGTTCAACCTTAAATCTCAACCAAATCCCACAATTAAAGACACAAATCAACAGTACAAGTCAAGAGCTTTCCAACCATACTAATATCGTCGCCAGAGGTGGCCGGAATCGACGGGTCAAAATCGCCCAACTCGGTCAACGGGTCAACTCAGCCCCAACTAGGTCAAACTCGGTCCAAATGTGACTTTTCGACAATTTTACAAATATTTGATATTTATACATCACGAACCGACCACATTCAAGATTCGGATAACTCAAACCCAAACGGATAAGTACGACTAACTCGACGATAATTTCAAATATCCATTTTATATTCTTCGATTACCAGAAAAATCCTCCGGAAGCTCATACGGACTCGAAATCAAATCCTCTACAATTCCCGCGAAAGAACTCAAATAAAATTCTTGCCCTATAATTAAGTCGTGAACAAACCCACCATATCAACCAATTACGACAAAACTGTGACTAATCATGAAATGCGCAAATCAAGCCAATTAACATACAATTTCCGGTTTGGGTCGTCATAGTAGTATACCGGACCGGTAAACAACAATTGTTTGGAAAAATGGATCATCAGGTGAGGTATGATATCAAAAATATTTGGGGGAAATATTCTCTCAAATTTGCACATGATAAAATTGATGTCCTGTTGCATTTTTCCCAGGTCTGATTTTTTTCATTTCTCTAGTGCATAACTTCTGAAAGAATCTTGACAACGCTACTAACAGCTACACCACCTCTTTTGGCAGGTACCTTCGAATAAAAATAGGGAAGAGACGTGGAAGTAGTATATGACAGTCATGGCTCTTTAATCTGTACATCTTATTGTCCCGGAAGTTAACACACCGGTCTATTTTGCTTGTATAGCCTGAAGGATACTTGACTTTACCTATCCACCTAAAAATTTCATTCTTCTGGTCAGGCTTGATGGTGTTAGAAGCTTGAGGAATTTTTTTCTTCTCTTCTCTCAACCACAAATGTTTCCACAAATTCATTCTTTTCAGATCAATGTGTGCCTTAGGGCTGGCTTTAGTTTTCCCCTCTCAATTTAGCACTGTGCCCACCACACTTTCGCACACATTCTCTATGTGCATGTCATCTAGGTAGTGCCTTATCGACATCTTGGGCCAGTACGGAAGTTCCCAAAATATGCTTTTGTGTGTCAAGAATTTATACCTGTCGGGTTTGTCAGGTATTGACGCTACTACTTCAGGATGATTGCTCAGTTTCCCAAAATCGTATTCATTCAGCACTTCCAAAATTTCATCCCCCGTCCATCTCCTGGGTTGTACACCCTTTTCTACAATTCCATCAAAAGCCTCGGGATCTTGCCGCCATGGGTGATCATGTGGAAGAAAACAACGGTGATACATCTGGACAATCTTCTTGCAATGAGGTCTACAACACTCAACATTCATACACTCTGAACAAGCCTTGTATCCCCTGGTAACGTTGCCTGACAACATCCCGTGGGCAGGAAAACCACTGATGGTGCCAACAACCATGCCATGCATCTGGAACATCTAGTTTTTGTACTTGTCATAAGTGGGATGGCCAAATTCCCTCAGGTACTTAAGCTCCTCAATCAAGGGTCTCAAATACACATCGGAGCCAACGGTGACATTCTTCGCCGACCCATACCTCAAACTCTGCCTCTCCTCAAGGCCAACACTTTTCCCTTCTACCATCAAGCCCAAAACAAAACACACCGGCCGGAATTTTGGCCGAAAGCCTCGCTGGATTTTCCTCTCCGGTCACCGCGACAAACCACCCCAAACCACCTCCAATTCTCAAACAAAATGCTCAGAACTCATCAATGGGTTGATGGAAAGCTAACCCCCCACCACCCACGACACCAAATCTCGCCGGAATCCGCCACCTGATTCCGGCGAAATCCCTAAATTTCATCGAGTTCGTTTTACCTCAAATCTCAACCAAATCCCACAATTAAATACACAAATCAATAATATAAGTCAAGAGCTTTTCAACCATACCAATATCGTCGCCGGAGTTGGCCGAAATCAACGGGTCAAACGGTGAACCAAAATGGGTCAAAATTGCCCAACTCGGTCAAACTCGGTCCAAATGTGACTTTACGACAATTTTACGACAATTTGATATTTATACATCGCGAACTGACCAAATTCACGATTCAGATAACTCAAACCCAAACGGATAAGTACGAATACTGGACGATAATTTCAAATATCCATTTTATACTCTCCGATTACCCGAAAAATCCTCCGAAACCTCCTACGGACTCGAAATCAAATCCTCTACAATTCCCGCAAAGGAACTGAAACCAAATTATTGCCCGAAATTTAAGTCGTGAACAAACCCACCATATTGACCAATTACGACAAAACGCGACTAATCGTGAAACGCGCCAATCAAGCCAATTAACATACAATTTCCGGTTCAGATCATTACAAATCTACCCCCCTAACAAAAATTTCGTCCTCAAAATTTACATACCTGCTAGTTGAAGAGGTAAGGATATTGTACACGCATGTGTTGCTCGGTCTCCCAAGTAGCCTCTTCAACTGAATGATTCCGCCACAATACCTTCACAAGAGGAATGGCTCTGTGTTGCAACTCCTGGACCTTCCGATCAAGAATCTGAACTGGTTCTTCTACATAGGTCAAGTCCTCCCGTATAGGAAGCTGATACGGTGTTAACACATGAGATGGATCGGAAATGTACTTCCGCAACATAGACACATGAAACACATCATGTACCCTGGTCATCTCAGATGGCAATGCCAACCTATACGCTACAACACCGACTTGCTCCGTGATCTCATACAGGCCAACATATCGCGGACGAAGTTTACCGCGTTTCCCAAAACGAACAACACCTTTCCAAGGAGAAAGTTTCAGGGAAACCCAATCACAACCTCAATCAGCATTTCTCACGTCAGCATAACTCTTTTGTTGATCCTGTGCAACCTGCAATCTGTCACCAAATCGGGACAAAGAAGCCATTTCTCACCAACTTCACTCCAACACAATGGAGTTCGGCACTATTTGCCATACAAAGCCTGACAAGGTGCCATACCAATGCTAGCCTAATAGCTGTTATTGTATGCAAACTCAATCAAATGAAGTTGCTGATCCCAATTCCCTTTGAACTGCAACACACAAGATCGCAACATATCCTCCAGAGTCTGAATAGTTGTGACGACCCGAACCAGAATCAGATGTGTGATTGGCACGATTCTCGAGATTTGGTTTTAGTCGCAGTTTTGCGATATTATGTGGTTTATCGATTCGATTCGCGACTTTGTTTTCGGTCGAGAATTTGAGTTGAGTGTTTTCACGGAATGGTAGAGTACATGATTTCGAACTCATGGACGGTTCCGGAACATTTTTCCGATAGCCGAGGAATATTTTATGATTATTTGAAGTTTCGGGTTCCGACGAGTTTATCCGATTGTTTCGAGTTTATCCGAATCGTGATGATTATCCATTTCGAATCGTCGATCGACCCGAGGGACGGGTATAAATATCGAAAAGTCGAAAAATAGTCGAGAAATAGTCGTAAAACACTGTTGGACCGTTGACCAAACTTTGACTTTCCATTTTTAGAAAGTTGACCGTTGACCCGTGGAGGGAGAGTTTCCCGTTTCGGCTTCACTTTCTGGCGACCTAATTCCGGCCACCTCCGACCACGAATCAGGTATGGTTAGATTCCTCTGTGAATTTCGAGCATGATGGTGGTTGGTTTGGAAGAAATTGGTGGGGTTTTAGTCGGGTTCAAACCGGGCCGATTTGGGTGATTTCGACGGTGACGGGGAGCTCGGCTCCGGCGAGGTTTGGAGGTGGGGGTTAGGGGGGAAAGACTCCCCTTGCATCTCTGAATCTCGTGATGTATTTAGTTCGACCTGAGATGGTGTTTTTAGGAAGCTCCGATTTGGTTCCGATTAGGTTTTCCCATTTGGATTTCGACGAAATTGAAGTGGTTAGGGGCTGAATTGGTCTTTGTGCTAGAAGAGGAAATGGTTCGCATGGTTGAGATGACGTGATCTGGAAACTTTGGCCTTGGAATTCCACCGTTGACGGCGCGCCGCCGCTGGCGGCGGCGGTCAACGGTGGTCAAAAAGTCAACTTTTCAGATTTCGATGTAATTAGTGTCATTTTTCTCGTAATCACGCCCTAGTTATCGTACGGAGGTTTCCGGGTTGATTTGAGTAGTCGATTTTCAGTTGAGGTTTCGAGTAGGGATTTCGGGATTTCCGTAATTCATTTTGTACCGCATTGCATATTTTCGGGAATGGTTGGTTTCCGTGCATCAGTACAGTGTTGTGGATTACGATATTGATCAGTTATGTTTTGTGAATATATTCAGGAGATCGAGATCGAGATCTGGATCGTGAGCGTGCTTCTGGCGAGGGATCTTCCGCCGGACCACGAGTTTAGCGCGTGTGCGCGTTTCGAGAGTTTGTGAGTGGATATTTCTTTTCACAGATTGATTGCGAGTCTTTTATAAATGATTTACGAACTTGAGCATGCGGTTTGATTATGATTTTACGAGCATGTGTTTTATGATTATGCTTATACGAATATACGTATACGAATATATACATATACGTACATATTATGTTTTAAGCATGTGCATAGAAAAGATTTATGATTTGGTTTACACAGAGTACAGTCTCAGTATATGTTGTGGTATCGATACGCACTGGCTTCTCGGCTGATCCCCGAGTACGCTCCGGGGGGGACAGATATCCTGACCCGAGGCCTTTCTGGCTAGGAATCACGTGTGGGTCTGGGATCCCGTGGTTCAGACTGTGCTATAGCGTGGTAGTCCATGAGAGATTCCGCGATACATTTACGTTGCATGCTCTGTATGTGAGTGGTAGCCGATGTCTCCTCACGTACCATTTGATTTTCGTGCATTTGACTCGCATATGATTTTATATGTATATATACTTGGTGAAAGACATTTATTTTCATCCACTCACTCTAACGTGTTTATTGTCTTTCACCTGGGCTTTTTGGTTTCCGTGCCCAGTTTGCAGTTCAGGTTTGGTGTTTCACGTCGCGGTTTGGAGGCTAGTGATCAGAGTCACCTGTATTTTCCAGTAGGTTCTTGTTTCGCCTACTGATGTACATGTTGTATATGTTTTACTCTAGAGGTCGCTCTGATACATTCTGATACATGATTGTGCAGATTTTCACGGATATACATATATACATTGTACAGTTTATTTACTGTTGTTGATTATATTGTTGTTGAGAAATCCGGATGGGATTGGTGCCCACGGTTTGCTTTTTGTGGCATAGGACGAAGTGTTAATTTCTGGGTGCAGGTTATGGTAATTCAACGCTAGTAACGAAACTCTGCTGAAATTTTGAAAAATTTTTGTTGGTTCGTGTTTTTGGAGGGGTTGGGTCCTTTCAGCTTGGTATCAGAGCATTCGGTTGTCAGATTCTGTAGACTCTTGTAGTTGTGACGCTTAGGGTATTTGAGTTGATACAGCATGACTGGAGTGATGACCCGACTGGCCAGCGGTACTCATCAATACTTTGGGTGTTGTATGTCCTCAAATATCTGCGGTTTCATGATTACGTTTCTTCTGCTTGTACCTAATGCTTGTCTTGTATCAGTAGGATGCCTCCTCGACGTGGTCCCCGTGTTGATCGGGATGATGATCCTGATGAGGATCGCCGAACGCGCGACTTACTGATGCGAGTGCTGCGTTTGGAAGAGCGTTTTGACCCTGTGGTCAAGGCTCGCACTGCGGGTGCTACTGTGTTTTCGAGTTCAGTTGATCCAGAGATATGCGAGGCATGGTTGGTACAGATTGAGCGTGTTTGTGAGCGTCTGCAGTTTACACCTGAGCAGATGACAGTAGCCGCAGTTGGTTTACTTAAGGGTGATGCATACTTTTGGTGAGTTAGCACTGACAGAGTTCCTGTGGATACTCCGTGGATATTGTTTCGTGATTTGTTTATGCGGAGGTATTTTAATCAGGCTACCCAGCGCAAGTACGAGGAGTTCACTAATTTGAGGCAGGGCAGTTTGTCTGTACTTGAGTATCGGGATCGGTTTACTCGATTGTCTCATTTTGCGCAGGATATGGTGGCTACAGAGGATGCCAAGTGTCGCAGGTTTGAGCTGGGATTAAATTTGAATATCAAGGCGACATTGACTACGATGCCGAGGAACAATTTTGATGAGTTTGTCACTGCAGCTCTCTGAGGCGAGGATATTGAGCAGGAGAGACAGCAGAGGTACCAGCCGAGGCGATTTGAGGAAGGTGGACCGAGTCAGGGGCCTTCAAAGAGGCTGAGTTCTGATACTTCTGGTTCAGCTTCATCCTCAGGTGGTGGATCATATCGACCACCAGCTAGTGTACCTAGGTGGAGGCAGAGATGGAGGAGAGATCGACCGCAGCGACCACAGGATAGTGGAGATTCCAGCGGTTCCAGTCATCCTCGACGATCATTTGGTACTCCTGCTACACCGAGGGAGGCTCCGTTGTGCAATCTGTGCAATAGGTATCATTTTGGATCGTGTCAGCGAGGCACCCTCAACTGTTATCATTGTGGCCAGGTGGGTCACTATGCGAGGGCGTGTCCTCAGTTGTATGGTGGAGATGGACAGGCGGCCCAGAGTTCCGGAGCAGAGCGAGGTGCTACTACGGGAACTCAACCAGCACAGTTTGTGGGCCAGGGCCGACAGCAGGGACAGCCCCAGCGAGGACGACCAGCCGGACAGGCGAGAGTTCATGCTATGACTATGCGTGAGGGTCGAGCATCACCGGAGGTCGTCATCGGTACGTTACATGTCTTTGGTATTCCTGTAGTTGCATTGCTAGATCCAGGTGCCACACATTCATTCATATCATTTAGACTGTCATCATTGGCTACGGTACCTGCATCTCCACTTCCGGGGTTGTGGAGAGTGCTGTATCCGTCAGGTGAGGTTGTGAGCATCGGTTGGGTTTACCGAGATTGTGAGGTGTTTATTGATGGCCATGGTTTAGCCGCTGATTTGTTGTTGCTAGATATTGTAAACTTTGACTTGATCTTGGGTATGGACTTCCTAGAGTCGCATTGGGCCATGTTTGACTGCCACAGGAAGGAGGTCGCGTTTCGACGACCAGGGTTACCCGAGATATTGTTTCGCGGCGAGAAGAACACTTCCCTACCGTGTTTGATTTCCGCAATAAGGGCGGATCGGTTGATGAAGAAGGGTTGTGTTGCTTACTTAGCCCATGTTGTGGACACTACAGCTGCAGTGCCAGATCTTGGTAGTATCGAGGTTGTGTCTGAGTTTCCGGATGTGTTTCCAGCGGAGTTACCTGGTATACCCCATGTGCGGGAGATTGACTTTACTATTGAGTTATTGCCGGGTACTGGACCGATTTCCCAGACACCGTACCGGATGGCGCCTGCAGAGTTGAGGGAGTTGCAGATTCAGCTTCAGGAGTTGTTAGAGAAGGGATTCATTCGACCGAGTGTTTCTCCGTGGGGTGCTCCAGTGTTGTTTGTGCGGAAGAAGGACGGGTCCATGCGTTTGTGCATCGACTATCGGAAGCTAATCAGATTACAGTGAGGAACAAGTATCCGTTGCCGCGGATTGACGACTTGTTCGATCAGCTGAAGGGAGAAGCAGTCTTTTCGAAGATTGATCTTCGATCCGGATATCATCAGTTGAGGATCCGGGATTCAGATGTTGCCAGGACAGCATTCAGGACGCGGTATGGGCATTATGAGTTTCTGGTTATGCCGTTTGGGTTAACCAACGCCCCCGCAGCTTTCATGGATTTGATGAATCGGGTGTTTCGACGATTCCTGGACAAGTTCGTGATAGTATTCATTGATGATATTCTGATATACTCGAGGAGTGTGGGCCAGCACAAGAAGCACTTACGAGCAGTGTTGCGGACCTTGCGGGATCATCAGCTGTTTGCAAAGTTTAGCAAGTGTGAGTTCTGGTTAGATAGCGTGAAGTTTCTGGGCCACGTGATTTCGGCCGAGGGAGTTAGTGTTGATCCTGACAAGGTCGAGGCCGTGCTGAATTGGAGTAGACCCACTACTGTGCCAGAGATTCGGAGTTTCTTGGGTTTAGCGGGCTACTACTGACGGTTTGTACAGGATTTCTCCCGGATTGCTACACCACTGACCAGATTGACGAAGAAGGGCGTCAAGTTTGAGTGGTCTGATGCGTGCAAGGAGAGTTATTTGCTCCTGAAGGAGAGATTGACTACCGCACCGGTTCTGACGTTGCCAGATGACAATGGTGAGTATGTTGTGTACAGCGACGCGTCGAAGTTGGGCCTTGGTTGTGTGCTGATGCAGCATGGTAGAGTCGTGGCATACGGTTCCAGACAGCTGAAACCGCACGAGGTCAATTATCCGACGCATGATTTAGAGTTAGCCGCTATTGTTTTAGCGTTGAAGAGTTGGAGACATTATCTGTATGGTGCTCAGTGTAAGATTTTCACTGACCATAAGAGTCTCACTTACCTGCGGACACAGCCGGATCTGAACATGAGGCAGCGCCGATGGATGGAGTTGATCAATGATTATGATTGTACGTTTGAGTACCATCCAGGGAAGGCCAACGTTGTAGCGGACGCACTTAGCCGGAAATCGGGAGCCTCGTTGTTTCACATGTGTGTGGCCAGAGTATCGATGTTAGCCGAGCTACGGGCTACGGGTGCTGTGTTTGAGTATGATGATGATGGAGCCTTGTTGGCCAGCTTTCAGGTTCGACCGGTACTGGTTGATCAGGTACGGGAAGCACAGGATTCAGATCCTTACGTGCTGGGCAAGAAGACCATGATTCAGAATGGTGTGCCTACAGAGTTCCGTTTGAGCGACGACGATACGTTGTTGTTCAGGGGCAGATTATGTGTACCCCGAGACGAGGACTTGAAGAAGGAGATTCTGGACGAGGCCCACAGTTCAGCGTATGCGAGGCATCCCGGGGGTACGAAGATGTTTCGTACACTTCGAGCGTACTATTGGTGGCGCAACATGAAGCGGGAGATTGCCGCGTACGTGAGTCGGTGTTTGATCTGTCAGCAGGTGAAGGCGGAGAGGCAGAAACCTGCAGGGAAACTACAGCCACTTGAGATTCCAGTTTGGAAGTGGGAGCATATTACGATGGATTTCGTTTATCAGTTGCCGCGTACTTCGGCGGGCAACACTGGCATTTGGGTTATTGTTGACCGACTGACGAAATCCGCACACTTTCTTGCACTTCCAGGGAAGGTATCAGTGGGCAGATTGGCTAAGTTGTAATTATCTGAGATTGTTCGCTTGCATGGTGTGCCTGTGTCGATTGTTTCTGACCGTGATAGTCAGTTCACTTCTGAGTTTTTGCAGGCTTTACAGTGAGCTTTGGGCACGAGGTTGCGGTTTAGTACATCTTTTCATCTTCAGACTGACGGGCAGTCCGAGCGGACCATTCAGACACTTGAGGATATGCTGAGATCGTGTGTGTTGCAGTTTCGGGGGAACTGGGATCAGCAGTTACACTTGATCGAGTTCGCCTACAACAACAGCTATCAGGCCAGTATTGAGATGGCACCGTACTTCGGCGGGCAACACTGGCATTTGGGTTATAGTTGACCGATTAACGAAATCCGCACACTTTCTTGCACTTCCAGGGAAGATTTCAGTGGGCAGATTGGCCAAGTTGTACTTATCCGAGATTGTTCGCTTGCATGGTGTGCCTGTATCGATTGTTTCTGACCGAGATAGTCAGTTCACTTCTGAGTTTTGGCAGGCTTTACAGCGAGCGTTGGGCACGAAGTTGCGATTTAGTACAGCTTTTCATCCTCAGACTGACGGGCAGTCCGAACGGACCATTCAGACTCTTGAGGATATGCTGAGATCATGTGTGTTGCAGTTTCGCGGAAACTGGGATCAGCAGTTGCACTTGATCGAGTTCGCCTACAACAACAGTTATCAGACTAGTATTGAGATGGCACCGTACGAGGCCCTGTACGGGAAGCAGTGTCGTACTCCATTGTGTTGGAGTGAGGTGGGCGAGCGTTGGCTCATTGGTCCTGATTTGGTGAAAACCACGATGGAGGACATTCAGATTATTCGAGATCGACTGAAGATTGCCCAGGATCTGCAGAAGAGTTACGCGGATATGAGGAGGAAGAGTTTAGAGTTCGAGGTTGGTGATTGGGTTTTCCTGAAACTATCTCCATGGAGGGGAGTTGTGCGTTTCGGGAAGCGTGGCAAGCTTCGACCGCGGTACATTGGTCCGTATGAGATTACGGAGAGGGTTGGAGCTGTTGCTTACAGACTTGAGTTACCGGCTGAGATGGCTCGTGTGCATGATGTCTTCCATGTTTCGATGTTGCGGAAGTACATCTCAGATCCTTCACATGTGATAGCCCCACAACAGTTGCCGATCAGGGAGAACTTATCGTATGTTGAGGAGCCAGTGCAGATTCTTGATCGTCGTGAACAGGAGTTGAGGCACCGTGTCATTCCGCTGGTGAAGGTCTTATGGCAGAACCATTCAGTGGAGGAGGCCACCTGGGAGACCGAGCAGCGTATGCGGGAGCAGTATCCTCAGCTGTTCACATGACAGGTACTTAAATTTCGAGGTCGAAATTTCTTTAAGGGGGGTAGATTTGTGACGACCCGAACCAGAATCAGATGTGTGATTGGCACGATTCTCGAGATTTGGTTTTAGTCGCAGTTTTGCGATATTATGTGGTTTATCGATTCGATTCGCGACTTTGTTTTCGGTCGAGAATTTGAGTTGAGTGTTTTCACGGAAATGGTAGAGTACGTGATTTCGAACTCATGGGCGGTTCCGGAACATTTTTCCGATAGCCGAGGAATATTTTATGATTATTTGAAGTTTCGGGTTCCGACGAGTTTATCCGATTGTTTCGAGTTTATCCGAATCGTGATGATTATCCATTTCGAATCGTCGATCGACCCGAGGGACGGGTATAAATATCGAAAAGTCGAAAAATAGTCGAGAAATAGTCGTAAAACACTGTTGGACCGTTGACCAAACTTTGACTTTCCATTTTTAGAAAGTTGACCGTTGACCCGTGGAGGGAGAGTTTCCCGTTTCGGCTTCACTTTCCGGCGACCTAATTCCGGCCACCTCCGACCACGAATCAGGTATGGTTAGATTCCTCTGTGAATTTCGAGCATGATGGTGCTTGGTTTGGAAGAAATTGGTGGGGTTTTAGTCGGGTTCGAACCGGGCCGATTTGGGTGATTTCGACGGTGACGGGGAGCTCGGCTCCGGCGAGGTTTGGAGGTGGGGGTTAGGGGGGAAAGACTCCCCTTGGTCCTCTGAATCTCGTGATGTATTTAGTTCGACCTGAGATGGTGTTTTTAGGAAGCTCCGATTTGGTTCCGATTAGGTTTTCCGATTTGGATTTCGACGAAATTGAAGTGGTTAGGGGCTGAATTGGTCTTTGTGCTAGAAGACGAAATGGTTCGCATGGTTGAGATGACGTGATCTGGAAACTTCGGTCTTGGAATTCCACCGTTGACGGCGCGCCGGCGGCGGTCAACGGTGGTCAAAAAGTCAACTTTTCAGATTTCGATGTAATTAGTGTCATTTTTCTCGTAATCACGCCCTAGTTATCGTACGGAGGTTTCCGGGTTGATTTGAGTAGTCGATTTTCAGTTGAGGTTTCGAGTCGGGATTTCGGGATTTCCGTAATTCATTTTGTACCGCATTGCATATTTTCGGGAACGGTTGGTTTCCGTGCATCAGTACAGTGTTGTGGATTACGATATTGATCAATTATGTTTTGTGAATATATTCAGGAGATCGAGATCGAGATCTGGATCGTGAGCGTGCTTCTGGCGAGGGATCTTCCGCCGGACCACGAGTTTAGCGCGTGTGCGCATTTCGAGAGTTTGTGAGTGGATATTTCTTTTCACAGATTGATTGCGAGTCGTTTATAAATGATTTACGAACTTGAGCATGCGGTTTGATTATGATTTTACGAGCATGTGTTTTATGATTATGCTTATACGAATATACGTATACGAATATATACATATACGTACATATTATGTTTTAAGCATGTGCATAGAAAAGATTTATGATTTGGTTTACACAGAGTACAGTCTCAGTATATGTTGTGGTATCGATACGCACTGGCTTCTCGGCTGATCCCCGAGTACGCTCCGGGGGGACAGATATCCTGACCCGAGGCCTTTCTGGCTAGGAATCACGTGTGGGTCTGGGATCCCGTGGTTCAGACTGTGCTATCGCGTGGTAGTCCATGAGAGATTCCATGATACATTTACGTTGCATGCTCTGTATGTGAGTGGTAGCCGATGTCTCCTCACGTACCATTTGATTTTCGTGTATTTGACTCGCATATGATTTTATATGTATATATACTTGGTGAAAGACATTTATTTTCGTCCACTCACTCTAACGTGTTTATTGTCTTTCACCTGGGCTTTTTGGTTTCCGTGCCCAGTTTGCAGTTCAGGTTTGGTGTTTCACGTCGCGGTTTGGAGGCTAGTGATCAAAGTCACCTGTATTTTCCAGTAGGTTCTTGTTTCGCCTACTGATGTACATGTCGTATATGTTTTACTCTAGAGGTCGCTCTGATACATTCTGATACATGATTGTGCGGATTTTCACGGATATACATATATACATTGTACAGTTTATTTACTGTTGTTGATTATATTGTTGTTGAGAAATCCGGATGGGATTGGTGCCCACGGTTTGCTTTTTGTGGCATAGGACGAAGTGTTAATTTCTGGGTGCAGGTTATGGTAATTCAACGCTAGTAACGAAACTCTGCTGAAATTTTGAAAAATTTTTGTTGGTTCGTGTTTTCGGAGGGGTTTGATTCCGATTTAGGAAGCTAAATCGGGGTTGGGTCCTTTCAATAGTCCTCTCTGACTGACCATTTGTTTGAGGATGAAAAGCTGTGCTAAACTGGAGTTTAGTTCCCATTGCTCTCTGTAATGCCTGCCAAAACTTTGAAATGAACTGACTATCTCGATCAGAAACTATAGACACAGGTACACCATGCAATCTCACAACCTCTTTCAAGTACAGCGTCGCTAATCTGCTCACGGGAAGCTTTCCTGGAAGTGCAAGGAAATGAGCTGACTTCGTAAGGCGATCCACAATCACCCAAATACAAGTACTACCACCAGAAGTATGAGGTAACTGATACACAAAATCCACGGTGATATGCTCCAATTTCCACACTGGAATCTCTAAAGTTTGTAATTTACCTACCAGTTTCTGACGTTCTGCCTTCACTTGCTGACAAATTAGCCATCTGCTCACTTACATTGTTATTTCCCTCTTCATGTTTCGCCAACAATAATGAGCTTTAAGTGTCCGGAACATCTTTGTACTACACGTATGCATAGCATATGTGGAACAATGGGCTTCATTGAGTATTTCCTTCTTCAAATACTAATCTCTGGGCACACATAATCTCCCTCAGAACATCAAACTGCCATCATTCCTCATCCGAAACTTTGTCGGTACATTATTCTGAATCAAATACTTCTTGGTCAGCAGATAAGCATCTGAATCTTGAGCTTCGCGAACTTGATTAAGTAATATCGGACGAACTTGGAAGCTGGCTAACAATGCGCCATCATCATTCCACTCCAACTCTGCTCCCGTTGCTTGCAACTCTGTCAATAGTTATACTCTAGCAACACGTACATAGAGGAGAGAAGCACCATGTTTCTGACTAAGAGCATCAACAACCACATTAGCTTTTCCTGGATGATACTCGAAAGTACACTCCTAATCATTAATCAGCTCCATCCATCTCCGCTGCCTCATATTCAAATTTGGCTGTGTACGCAGGTATGTAAGACTTTTATGATCGGTGTAAATCTTACACTGCGCTCCGTACAATTAATTTCTTCAACTCTTCAATGCTAACACAATGACAGCTAACTCCAGATCATGAGTAGGATAATTAACTTCGTGTGGTTTCAATTGTCTGGAAGCATATGCCACCACCTTTACATGTTGCATCAAGACATAACCCAGACCTAACTTTGAAGTATCACTGTACACAACATACTCACCGCTATAGTCAGATAAGGTCAACACTGGTGCAGTAGTCAACCTCTCCTTCAAAGTTAAGTAGCTTTCCTCACAAGCATTAGACCATTCAAACTTGACTCCTTTCTTCGTTAGACGGGTAAGTGGTGTCGCTATTCGTGAAAAGTCTTGTACGAATCAGCGATAGTAGCCTGCTAAGCCCAAGAAAATCTGTATCTCTGCCACGTTGGTAGGTCTGCTCCAATTCAGCACTGCATCAATCTTATCAGGATCCATGCTGACTTCCTCAGTTGATATAACGTGACCCAAAAACTGTACACTATCTAGCCAAAACTCACACTTGCTAAACTTGGGGTACAACTAAACGTCTCAAAAAGTTTGCAAAACGGCATGTAAATGCTTTTTGTGTTGCCCTACACTCCTAGAATAAATCAGGATGTTGTCGATGAACACAATGACGAACTTGTCCAGATAACGCCTGAAAATCCAATTCATCAAGTCCATAAAAGCAGATGGCACATTGGTCAACCCAAACGGCATAACAAGGAGCTTATAGTGCCCATAACGTGACCGAAACGTCGTCTTGTCCACATCGGACTCCCGAATCCGTAGCTGATGGTACCCAAACCTGAGATCAATCTTTAAGAAGACTGAAGCTCCTTTCAGCTGATCGAACAAATCATCAATCTGAAGGAGCAGATACTTGTTCTTTATCGTAACCTGATTCAACTTCCAATAGTCAATGCATAGCCTCATCGAACCATTCTTTTTCCTCACAAACAACACTGGAGCACCTCAAGGTGAAACACTAGGTCGAATGAAGCCTTTCTCAATAAATTCCTGAAGTTGAATCTGCAACTGCCTTAACTCTTCTGGTGCCATACGATAAGGTGTCTGCGCTATAGGTCTAGTACCTGGAAGTAATTCTATGGTGAAGTCAATCTCCCTGACTTGAGGAACACCGGGTAAGTCTTCGAGAAACACATCTGGATACTCACAAACCACCGCAATATCACCAATGTCTGGTAGACGAACACTCATATCAATCGCATGTGCTAGGTAAGCCACACAACCCTTCCTAAACATCAGCTCAGCCTTCATTGCTGAAATCAAACAAGGCAAAGAAGTATTATTTTCACCACGAAATAAGATTTTCGGCATGCCTAGACTCCTGAAAACAACCTCCTTCTTGTGACAGTCAAGAACAACCGAATGATTCTCCAAGAAATCTATGCCCAAAATCACGTCAAAATCTACAATATTCAGCAGAATCAAATCCGCAGCTAACCCATAAACTCCATTAAAAATCTCACAATCTCTATATACCCACCCAACACACACTACCTCGCCAGATGGATACAACACTCGCCACAAACTAGGGAGTGGAGATGCAGGTACAGTAGCCAATGATGCTAATCTATATGACATGAATGAATGCGTAGCCCCTGGATCTAGTAAAGTGAGAACTGAATAACCAAAAATGTACAATATACCGATCATAACCTCTGGGGAAGCTCTGCTTTCACGTAGAGACATGGCATGAACTCGAGCCTGTCTAGCTGGTCATCCATGCTGGCTGCGATTTTGCTGACCACCCTGTCCAGAAGACTATGTTGCATGATCACCGGAAGTAGTACCCTGATCCACAACACCACCAAAAGTGCCAAGCTAAGGACACTCCCTCACAAAGTGACCTACCTGGCCACAACAGTAACAAGTAGAGGTGCCATATTGACATTGACCAGAGTGATGTCTGTGTGACGACCCGGACTAGAATCAGAAGTATAATCAGCTTGATTCGTGAGTTACAGCGCAGTCGCGGATTTTCGACAAATATTGGAATCGCCAGAGTTCTTAACGACTAAATTATTGGCCGAGAATTGGAACTGGGTCTCTTCTCGAGAGTCGTTCTACGTGTGATTATGAGTTCATGGGCAGTTCCGGATCGTTATTTGGACGACCGAGGAATTAATTATGAATATTTGAAGTTCAGATTTAAATGGTTGGCTACTTAACGACTAAATTACCGGACGAGAATTTGGGTTCGGCTTCTTCACGGAAGTTGTTCGGAATTTAATTTCGAGTTCGTAGGAACTTCTGGAGCATGATTTGGAGTTACGAGGAATTAGTTGCGAATTTTGCCGATTGTTGATTGTTTGGTTGATTTAATTATATGTTGATCGGAACAGTTGACTTTTTATCCGTTTGGCCGATGTGTTTGACTTCAAGTGATTATTGAAGAGTACGTCGAGATGAGTTTGTGGCCACGAGAATTATCGGAATCGGATATACGACGAGAAAGTTACGCGCGTTTGAAGTTCGTCGAATTGGATAAACATGAAGTTTCCTTTTTGGGAAAGGCTATAAATAGAAATTTCCATACTGGGCAAGTCAATACTTACCATATTGGGTGTTGACCGAGTTGACCGAGTCAACTCGGTGAGTGAGAGGAGGAGGCCGACGGGACTCACGGTGGTACAAGGCGGCGCGATGTTTTCGGCCACCCCAAGGCTTGGGGAAGGGTCCGTTTGGTGCGCCTCGGCCTTCCCGTGGTGGTGCCGGCCACCGTTTGTGGCGTGGGTCGCCGGAAAAGAAGGAATTTCCGGCCCAAAATTGGAGAAAATTAGGTGTATTCGGGTTCATGGTTTTTGGCCGAATTGAGCTACAACTTTGAGTGGGCTTTGAAGCTCTCATCCCCTTGATGCTTCCCTGTAAGTTTCGTGTTTCAATTCGATGTGTACAAGGAGAATTTTGGATTTGAAATTTGTGTGTTCATTCGGTTTTTCATGAAATTGACCATGTTAGAGTGAGAATTGGACTTCGGTGCAGTTGACAAAGTTGCTCAGTGGGTGGTTTTGCATGGAATAGGGGTTGTTCCGCCGTGAAATTCTCTGGTCAACAGTGGCGCCGCCGTGGACGGCGGTCAACGGCGGTCAACGGTCAACGAGTTGACTTTTTGACTTTCGACAAGTCGCATGTCATTTGACTCGAAATCGCGCCCCGATCGCAGCGGGGAGGTTCGTTTTTTCGAGATGAGCGTCCGAACGTAAAGCGAGGTATTGAGGTGTTATATACGGATTTTCTACGATTCGTCGACTTTGGATTTCGTGTTTCCGAGAACGGTGGTTTCTCGTGGTTTGATTCGTATTGTCGGATTATGATTTTGAATATTGGACATTGTGAATATTCAGGGGTTCGTGATCGTTTGTTTGGCGATGGACTTTCCGCCGGATCACGGGTTAACGCGATACGCGTTACGCAAATCTGTGAGTGGACAATTTCTTTTCACGGAATGTTTTGCGAGTCTTTTATATGATTTTCGAACTTGAGCATGCGTATTGATATTACGGATTACATGAGCATGAGTTTTACGATTATACTTATACGAATATACGTATACGAGTATACATATACTTATATGCTGTTTCATGCATTTGCATCGAAATGTTTATGATTTGGTTTACACAGAGTACATTCGTGGTTACGTTGTTGTATCGATACACTTGCCTCTCGGCTGATCCCCGATGGTAGGCCATATATGCCAGGGGAGGCTGTGACTCCTGACCCGAGGTCTTTACCCGGGGGAGGCAGACCTTTGACCTGAGGCCATTTCTGGCTAGAATCACGTGTGGGTCTGGGATCCCGTGATTCTGACTGTACTAGCACGGTGTGTGTCCATGAGTGACCCCGTGGGATTTATACTTGCATGCTCTGTACACTGGAGGAGTATGAGTTTTACCTCGTGTACTTGTTATTTTATTTACCTGGACTCGCATATGTATTTTAACATATATATATCAACTGGTGAAAGACATTTATTTTCGTCCACTCACTCTAACGTATTTATTGTCTTTCCCCTGGGTTTTTCGGTTTCCGTGCCCAGTTTGCAGTTCAGGCTCTGGTGTTGCACGTCATGGCCGGAGGCATAGTGCTCGAGCTACTTTGTTTCATCCAGTAGGTTTATTGTTCTACCTACTGTGGTATGCGTATACGATTATGTATTAGTTGTCGCTCTGAGCTTCCTACTGAATACGTTATACGATTTTACACTGGATTTCAGTAAAGTGCATATATATTTACTACTTTACTTTACTATTGATATATTGAGAAATCCGGATGGGATTGGTGCCCACGGTTTGCTTTTTGTGGCATAGGATGAAGTGTATTTTCCGCGTGCAGGTTAAGGTAATTCCACGCTAGTAACGAAACTCTGCTCAAATTTCGAAAAGTTTTTGTTGGTTCGTGTTTTTGAAAGGGTTTGATTCCGATTTAGGGAGCTAAATTGGGGTTGGGTCTTTTCAGTCTGTGGCAGTTGTTGCACAATGGATATTCCCTCGGTGTAGCTAGTGTGCTGAAGATAGGTCGAGGATAACTCGATCCACCGGAACTCCCACTCGACTGCTACCTCTACGGTCGACTCCTCCTCCATCTATGACTCTGCCTAGTAGTTCTAGTAGGATATCTGTAAGGTCCACTACCAGAAGATGATGCTGATCCAGAAGTACTTGAACTCAGCCTCTTCGAAGCACCCTAGCTAGGTCTACCCTTTTCAAAGCGACGTGTCTGAAACCGCATCTGTATCTCCCTTTTAATGTCTTCACCTCTGAGTGCAGCACTAATAAACTCATCAAAGTAATCTCGAGGCATAGTGGTCAAAGTCCCCTTGATATTCAGATTCAAACCCAACTCAAACCTCCTGCACTTTGCTTCTTCTGATGCCACCATGTCACGTGCAAACCGAGACAAACGGGTGATCTTATCCCGATACTCAAGCACTATCATATTCCCTGCTTCAGATTAGTAAACTCCTCATATTTTCGCTGCTGAGTAGCTGGATTGAAATATCGACGCATGAACATCTCTTTGAACATCGGCCAAGGAGTATCAATAGGAACTCTGTCTGTACCAACCCACAAGAAGTAGGCATCTGACTCAAGCACCCCTTGCTGCTATAGTTTTCTGTTCAGGAGTAAAATGCAGGCACTCACAAACACGCTCAACCTAAACCACCCAAGCCCTGCACACCTCAGGATCAGGGGAACCAGAGAAGACAGTTACTCCTGTTGTCCTAGCCTTAGCTACAGGGTCAATACGTTCTTCCAAACGCAATACTCGTATAAGCAAGTCACGTGTACGTTGATCCTTATCAGGAACCCCAGTCTGTTCAGCACGCACTCCACGTCGAGGAGGCATCCTAAGGATAAAAGATATTAGTCACAGGACATAAATGATGTAATCATAAAACTTCAAACGTTTCAAAGCATACAACACTCTAGAGCATTGATGATTATCCGCCGGCCGGTCGGGTCATCGCTCCCAAAATATTGTACATTCTCAAATGTCTTTAGTAACACAACTACAAGAGTGTACAAAACCTAAAACCTAATGCTCCAATACCATCTGAAAGGACCCCCGACTCCGATTTAGTTGCCTAAACCGAAATCAAACCCCTTCGAAAACATGACCTTAAATTTTTTTTGCCAGAGTTTACTTGAAATACGTGAGCCAAAATTAGAACCTGCAAAGAGAATCACACTTCAAATATTCCACAAAATTGAAACCATGGGGCTCCGTTCCCCATTTGGATTTCTCAACATCATATATATAACAAACTACAAGGTTTACAAGAAATCCAGAAAATGTTCAGGAGTAAACTCAACTGAAAAAAAATTGAAGTATTCAGAGTGACTCCTATATACATCATATACAACCAGTAGGTCGAACAAAGAACCTACTCAAACTGAAGTGTGACCTGAACTCTACGCCTCCACCGTCAACGTGCAACCCTGGAATTCAAACTGCAAACTGGGCAAAAGAAACCGAAAATCCCAGGGGAAGTCAAATGAAATCGTTAGAGTGAGTGGACGAAAATAATAATATGCCTTTCCCAACATATAGGTATATATGCTCATAAAAGCATAATGCGAGTCAATTCACATGAAAATCCCGACCAGTTACATTTTCCCTGATCCATAAAGATGCACATAAAATCATGCGGGGTCACTCACGGACTCCTCCGCATAGTACAGTCTAATCACGGGATCGTAGACCTCCTCGTGATTATAAGTCTAAAAGACCACGGGTCAGGATATCTGTCCTTCCCGGAGCATCTCGGGGATCAGCCGAGAAGCCAACGGTGACATTCCCAAGTGACCCATACCTCAAACTCTTCCTCTCCTCAAGGCCAACACTTTTCCCTTCTACCATCAAGGCCAAAACAAAACACACCGGTCAGAATTTCGGCCGAAAGCCTCGCCGGATTTTCCTCTCCGGTCACCACCCCAAACCACCTCTAATTCTCAAACAAAATGCCTAGAAATCATCAATGGGTTGAGGGAAAGCTAACTCCTCACAACCGCGACACCAAATCTCGCCGGAATTCGCCACCCGATTCTGGCGAAATCCCCAAATTTCATCGAGTTTGTTTTACCTCAAATCTCAATCAAATCCCACAATTAAATACACAAATCAATAATGCAAGTCAAGAGCTTTCTAACCATACCAATATCGTCGCCAGAGGTGGCCGGAATCGACGGGTCAAACGGCGAACCAAAACGGGTCAAAATTGCCCAACTCGGTCAACGGGTCAACTCAGCCCCAACTCAGTCCAAATGTAACTTTTAGACAATTTTACGACAATTTGATATTTATACGTCGCAAACCGACCAAATTCACGATTCGAATAACTCAAACCCAAATGGATAAGTACGACTAACTGGATGATAATTTCAAATATCCATTTTATATTCTCCGATTACCCGAAAAATCCTCTGAAACCTCCTACAGACTTGAAATCAAATCCTCTACAATTCCCGCGAAGGAATTCAAACCAAATTCTTGCCCGATAATTAAGTCGTGAACAAACCCACCATATCGACCAATTACGACAAAACCGCGACTAATCGTGAAACGCGTCAATCAAGCCAATTAACATACAATTTTCGGTTCGGGTCGTTACAGTGGTGTACCAGACCCGTAAACAACAATTGTTCAGAAAGATGGATCATCAGGTGACGCATGATATCAAAAATATTTGGGGGAAATATCCTGTCAAATTTGCACATGATAAAAATGATGTCCTGTTGCATTTTTTCCAGGTCTGATATTTTCATTTCTCTAGTGCATAACTTCTGAAAGAATCTTGACAACGCAACTAACGGCTGCACCACCTCTTTTGGCAGGTACCTTCGAATGAAAATAGGGAAGAGACATTAAAGTAGTATATGGCAGTCATGGCTCTTTAATCTGTACATCTTATTGTCCCGGAAGTTAACACACCAGCATATTTTGCTTGTATAGCCTGAAGGATACCTGACATTACCCATCCACCTAAAAATTTCATTCTTCTGGTCAGGCTTGACGGTGTTAGGAGCTTAAGGAATTTTTTTCTTCTCTTCTCTCAACCACAAATGTTTCCACAAATTCATTCTTTTCGAATCAATGTGTGCCTTAGGGCTGGCTTTAGTTTTCCCCTCTCAATTTAGCACTGTGCCCACCACACTTTCGCACACATTCTTCTCTATGTGCATGTCATCTAGGTAGTGCCTTATCGGCAACTTGGGCCAGTATAGAAGTTCCCAAAATATGCTTTTGTGTGTCAAGATTTTATACCTGTCAGGTTTGTTAGGTATTGACGCCACTATTTCAGGATGATTGTTCAGTTGCCCAAAACCGTATTCATTCAGCACTTCCAAAATTTCATCCCCCGTCCATCTCCTGGGTTGCACACCCTTTTCTACAATCCCATCAAACGCCTCGGGATCTTGCCGCCATGGGTGATCATGTGGAAGCAAACAACGGTGACGCATATGGACAATCTTCTTGCAATGAGGTCTGCAGCACTCAACAATCATGCACTATGAACAAGCTCTGTATCCCCTGGTAACGTTGCCTGACAACATCCCGTGGGCATGAAAACCAATGATGGTGCCAACAACCATGGCATGCATCTGGAACATCTGGTTTTTGTACTTGTCATAAGTGGGATGGCCAAATTCACTCAAGTACTTAAGCTCCTCAATCAAGGGTCTCAAATACACATCGAGACACTTTCTTGGATAATCTGGCCCTGGAATTAACAGAGTGAGCACATTGTATTTTTTCTTCATGCACATCCATGGAGGAAGGTTGTACGGTATCAAAATAACTGGCCATATACTGTATTGAAGACTCATGTTGCCAAAAAAAGTTGAATCCGTCATATGAGTCCTAGCCATGTGCAAAATGAGAAAACTCCCCGACCTCTGATGCAAAATGAGAAAACTCCCCGACCATGTGCTTCCAAGCCTCTCCATCGGCAAAGTGTATAAGGTTATAATCGTCGGGAAAATTCCTCTCAACCCACCATCTTATAGCTTTAGCCATGTGTGCATACATGAAGAACTGTTCCAGCGTAGTAATCAGCGGGAAATACTGAAGTATCTTCACAACTTTCTTATTCCTTACAGAAGTCAACTTATACATATCCGTGTGACATACCGGGCAGACATCAATGCTCTCAAGATCATTCCCGTAAGCATCTTTACCCTAGAAGAGAACCCAATCATATTTGCATGCATAGATTTTTATGTAGGAAAGGCCAAGATGTTTAAGGAAATGTCGCACCTTACGATGAGTGGTAGGAAGACGATGACCGGGGGGCAGCATCAAAGCAGTCTACTTCAGCTAATCATCAATAGCCTTGACACTCATTTTGTTCTCCACTTTGAGCTTTATTATGCCCATGACACTTTCAAGAACAGTTTTATTACACCCGTTGTACAACGGGGTCTGTTGGAATGCAATCAGGTTGTTGTACTTGTCCATACCGGTAGTGTTGACAATTGTAGGTAACTGCTGAACTAGCTTAATATGAGGGAAGCCCGCAATGGCTAGATCATTATCTGGTGCTTGAGCTAATGTACTACTCTCATAAAAAAACACATCGTGGATCAACCTCGTTGTTGGATCATTGGATGTACTGGCTATCTGAGGATATTATCCATGATTATGCTAACCCGCTGATGATGTTTCACCGTAACAAATCCAACACGTGTACTTATCCCAAAACCAGTTTTTCTTCATGTGCTCCCATACTATATCAATGGTAAAACGATACATATCGCTCCGACACTGACAGTGTTTACACGGGCAATAATGAATATCAGTCACATTAGAATTAGCCTTCACATATTCCACAAAACTCTTCATTCCAATTTTATAATTTCGATCCCATCTTTGAAGCAAAATCCAACTCTTGTCCATCCTAAAAATTTCAACTTAATTTATATATACATTTTTAATTCGATCATCTACTAGCTAGCTAGGTACGTAATTACAAAGTTACACATATATATATGCATACTAGCTATATATCAACAATTAACATATAAACACACATACATATATATTTTAATCTAATTAAATAAACTCAATCTCCAAAATTTATATATATATATAACACATAAATCAACTCAATCTCCAAAATTCATATATATATATAACACATAAATCAACTCAATCTCCAAAATTTATACATATATATATATTTTCATCTAATTAAATCAACTCAAACTCCAAAATTTATACATATATATTTTCATCTAATTAAATAAACACAATCTACAAAATTCATATATATACGTACCTATATAGCGGGAAATTGCTTCACAAACTTATTTTGGACAACTACCGAAAACACCAAACAATTTGAGAGCGTTTTGAGTTTTCCTCTTCCAATTTTTTGAATGGTTGAGCTGCTGCCCGATCTGTTTAGATAAGAAACTATAGCCGACGACATAAGAAATGGTCGTCGGCTACAGTTGACCATGTCGTCAGTCTTTTGCCAAACTGGTCGTCGATAATTGTATAACTATAGCTGACAGTGACTTTTTACTATACCCGACAATCTATTTTTATACCATCGGCTATAGTATTTTTACCGACAATGTTTTTGTAACGTCGACTAAAGTGCAGTATAGCTGACGGTTTGAAATGTCGTCAGCCTGTTTTCCCTCTTTACGTCGGCTATAGTACTTATGCTAGTAGTGTCTCCCTTAAGGAAAGACTCTGAAACTCCCCCTGAGTATTATGGTTCAGATTCTCTAAAGAAGACATCAAGGGAGACATGAGTTTTCTTGGTGAGAGGATCATAACACCGATAACCTTTCTGAAAGTAAGCATAGCCAATGAAGACACACTTTAAAGCACAAATATCAAGTTTACCCTAGAGAAGCTTGTGAATATGAACATACACAATGCAATCAAACACTCTAGGCTCTAGATTAGGAAGGGAAACGACATTTTACATCTCTTGTAACTTCTAGTAGGGGCTCTGAAACTCAATGACATAAGAAGGAGTATGGTTGATCAAGTAAGCAACAAAAGTAACAGCCACACCCCAATAACACCGAGGCATATTCATGCCTACCAATGAAGCACGCACAACTTCTAGTAATTGCCTATTATTGAATTCTGCTAAGTCATTCTGTTGAGGAGTATACGTAATAGAGGTTTGGTGATGAATCCCATGAGAGGCTAGGTAAGTGGACATGGTGCCATTAACATATTCTCCTCCATTGTCAGATTGAAGAACTCGGATAGGTTGTTGCTATTGTGTAATCACCATCTTATGAAGCTCGGTGAAGCAAGAGAACAAATCACTCTAGTTATTTATCAACGAAAGCCATGTCATCTTAGTACATTCATTAATAAAAGTGACAAAATAACGAGCGCTAGTTGGTGTAGAAATTCTAACAAGACCCTAAACATCAGAATGAATTTTCATAAAATGAACTAAGCATTTATTCAAACTTGAAGAACAGGTAATACGGTGGCTCTTAGCCAGTTCACAAACATCACACTTAATTCAGACTCATCAACACCAAAAAACAGATGGGGTTGTAACTTTCTAAGATATCTAAAAGAAAGATGACCCAAATGATGATGCCATAACCAAATGGTTTCCTTGGCTTTATTCATACTCCTAACATTGTTGGTTTGACTAAATGCAGTCAATTTTTTTTCTCCACTGGATGTCAAATAGAGATAGTATAGCTTCCCCCTTCTAGTACCATAACCAATAGTTTCTTCACCAACAACAGAAGAAAGGGAACCATCAACAAGTGAGATACTAGATAAAGAAGAGGGATGAGTATCATGAACTAAGCTAGGAGTATTGTTCATATGATCATATGCACCCATGTCAATTATCTAAGCATTATTCCCAAAAAATGTAGCAAGAGATGCCTTATCAGCCACACCTGAATGGACTACATTTGCAGAAGCGGCGTAAGTGCTTGTAGACGCGCTGGTAGAAGCAAGAGTCTTGTGTGGGCGATTACTCACTAATCAGGATATCCAAGTTATCCTTGGAGTGTTCTTTATCCTTTCACAGGGGGCATACAGAATTTGCAAAGGGATTTGGAGGATGAACACCAACCCTAGAAGAATCAGAGGGGCGTGAGGAGGGTGGAGGCTGCCAGTGAGCCACGGCGGCCTGAGCATCTGAAGCCGACACCAGTGGAATTGGAGGTGGAGGTATGGTGGCAGTGTTTGTCATGATCGTTGGCTGAGCAAGAGCAACAGAGTGGGTAAGACGGTCGGTGTGAACATGAGCATATGTATTGTCAAGACTCAATAATTCCTCACGATGCCCCTCAAATTTTTTCAAACTCAGGATCTCAACCTCCCAAGAAAATTTTAACCTTGAGCATAGATTTGTAGGTGTTGAGATTTGTAGGTGTTGTTTTGGACTACTCCAGACACATTATTAGAGAAGGAGCCAAACAGTATCAAAAAGGGAGTTCAAATTGATAAAAGTGCATGCAGGCGATTCAAACGAGGTTTGCTTCACAAATTTATTCTTTGAATATAATTGGTCAAAATATATGTAGGTAATCATTTTAGTACATTATATCGCGCTTATTTTTATTATAAAGGGAGTTTAAATTGATAAAAGCACATTTGCATGATCCAAACAAGTTTTGCTTCACAAAGTTAGTCTTTGGAATATAATTGATCCAAATATACAAGGTGAACCATTTTAGTGCATTATATCGCGCTCATTTGTTAATACTATCCAAAAAAAAAGTATAAAAAGCAAGTTCAAATTGATAAAAGCAAATTCCGGCAACCAAACAAATTTTTTTTAACAAAGTGACTTTTTGGCATATAATTGGTCCAAATATATGCGGAGAACCATTAAAGTGCATTATATAATGATAATTCATTAATAATAGTAATAACCTGCATAAAAAAATTCAAACTGATAAAAGTACATTCCGGCGGTCGAAACGAGTTTTGCTTCACAAAGTGATTCTTCGGCATGTCGAAATATATGCAAGGAACAATTTTGGTACATTATATCACTTTGATTTTTTAATACTAGCCTAAAACTGTATAAGAAAGGGAGTTCAAATTGATAAAAGCACATTCTTTTTTTTTTGGAGAAAGATATGAAATTGCATTAACGCAATTAAGATAAGCACATCCCGGCGATTGAAACGAGTTTTACTTTACAAAGTTATTATTTGAAATATAATTGGTACACATATATGTGGGGAATCATTTTGGTACATTATATTGTGCTCATTAATTATAATAGCCTAAAACAGTATTAAAAAAGGAGTTTAAATTAATAAAAGCACATTCGGGCGATTCAAATGAGTTTTGCTTCAATCAGTTATTCTTTGGAATGTAATTGGTCCAAATATATGCGAGAAACTTTTTTGGTACATTATATCACGCTCATTCGTTAATACTATAAAAAAATAGTATAAAAAAAAAGTTCAAATTGATAAAAGCAAATTTCAGCGACCGAACAAGTTTTTCTTCACAATGTGATTCTTTGCCATATAATTGGTCCAAATATATGCAATGAACAATTTTAGTACATTATATCATGCTCATTCATTAATACTAGCCTAAACCAGTATAAATTGCGAGTTCAAATCGATAAAAGCACATTCCGGCGATTGAAACAAGTTTTGCTTCACAAAATTATTCTTTAGAATGTAATTGGTCCAAATATGTGGGAAACTATTTTGGTGCATTATATCGAGTTCATTTGTTTATACTCGGAAAAAAAATTGTAAAAAGTGAGTTCAAATTGATAAAAGCACGTTTCGGCAATTGAAATGATCGAGTTTTGTTTTATAATGTTATTGTTTGGAATGTAACTGGTCGAATAATATGAAGAGAACCATTTTGGTGCATTATAAGTGACAAGACGCGCCCTAGATTATTGTAGAAATCTAGGGTAAGTCTTGCGGCACCCGTATTAGAGTATCTAACACTGACTGATCAGTACCAGGTACTCTAGCATGAACAACCCTGAACTTCAACTGAGAATCTACACTGAGAAGTCGGAAACTGTGGACTATCATGCCTAGAACTCTGGATGATCATGACTTTAGCTGACTAACCTACAATCTGGGGATTTTAAAACAAAAGGCCCAGGGAAAGGCATATATAAAAGATTAGAGTGAGTAGACAAAATAACATAATCGTACGATATGCATAAAACTGAAGAAATAAATCTGTATGCCTTTCCACAATTTCTACTAAAACTGATGCGAGTTCAAATATTGTAGAACTAGATAAAAATGGAGGTGTCGTTCATGGTGTTTTCCCTAACCCAGAACAATTGTATATATGAAAAGTATATGTGATGAGACCGTCTAGGGTGTTTGTCTTAACCCGAGACAATCTGAATCTAGCAGGGTGTTTGTCCTAACCCAATCCGACCGGTTATCTAGTGATCAGTTGAATAGCCAAGACATCGATGCAATTAAATAAAACTATCACAAAGTAAACCTCCAAATTTAAACGCTCTGAAACATAACATAAAACATACTGCATAAACATATTATCAATGGACTCACAAGTAACTGTGAAAATAAAGGTCCACTCACAGTACAGTGCTGTGATTTCCATCGAGCCAAAGCACGTATGTTGGCGCAACTATGCATCTGTCACTGGCCGTGAACATTTCATCAAGAAACAACGATTATTACTTAATAACTAATCGTTGAAAATCAAAATGAATAACTTAACTCATTCACCGACAAGCATTATCGTCGAGAACCTCGTATTCTACAATAACGTATTTTTCAAACTAATGACGTGCTTTAATCTAATTCCAAATTCAAATTCCTGAATCGTTTTTAAAGTCGCAACACATTCCTCCAATGTTATGCGATTCGAAGTAGAATCGACTATCGACTCAACCATTCGATAGAATCTTAAAATCGTTTCATTAATATTCGATAGACCACACGTGTTAATCATCAACATCTAAATAAATTCAATAACATCTTCATTACAATCAATATGAAATTACGGGCAAAACGACATCAAATTCACATCAAAATACCCTTTGCCGGAGCGTTGCCGTGAACCACTGCTGGCAGCGCCAGTTACTTTTTTCGGCAACCCGAACACCAAACTGTACAAAATCAACCCAACAACAATTTTTATAACTACAGTAAAGTCCAATTCGAATTATAAACCACCCAATTGTATCTTTGAACTCAAGAACACAAATTTTCCCAAAAACATCTTTGAATTAGGACTTGATCTTGGTGTCTTTAGCTTCCTGGTGAGGAGAGTTTCTGAAAGGACCCAACCCCGATTTATTTTTCTAAACCTGAATCAAACCCTTTCTAGAAACGTGAACTTTAAAAAAACCAAAAATTTCGATAGAGTTTTCGCTATAACGCGTGATTATCATTACCCTACAACGGTAAATACACTTCATCCTAAGCCACAAAAGTCAAACCGTGGCACCAATCCAATTCAGATTTCTCAAAAACATAGCATAATGTAAAGCAACAAACAAAATTATAGCTTTACAAAGATCCGGGAAAATTATTTGAAAATATAAACATATCCAGTATTCAGAGCGACCTCGAGTAAATACATATATACAAATAGTAGGCCAAACTAGGAACCTACCATAAAAGAAATGTAGCTCGAATACTAAGCCTCAAACTGCGACGTGCGACACCTGAATCCAAACTTCAAACTGGGCATTGAAAATAAAGAGCCCAGGGAAAGACATATAAACCGTTAGAGTAAGTGGACGAAAATAAATGTCTTTCGCCGAATACGTATATATGTTTATAAAATATATGCGAGTCTAAATGCATGAAAATCAAATGGTACATGAGGGAGACTCTAACTCCTCACGCGTACAGAGCATACTTCGAAAATCTTGTGGGGTCACTCGTGGACACATCTGCGCTAGTAAAGTCTGAATCACAGAATCCCAGACCCTTACATGATTCTAGCCAGAAAGGCCTCAGGTCAGGGTATCTGTTCCCACCCGGAAAAGACCTCGGCACAAGGTAACAATCCCCATCGGTAAACATCCACGGGGATCAGTCGGGATGCTAACTGTATCGATACAACCACATATACTAAGACCGTATTCTGTGTAAACCAAATTATAAATAGTTTCCATGCAAATGTATAAAGCATAATGTAAATGCATATTCGTAATACATAATTATAAGAGCATAATCGTAGATGCATATTCGTAAATATATAATCGTAAAACATATGCTCGTATAAATCATAATCGCATATGCATGCTCATGCTCATAAAATGTATAATAAAGACTCGCAACCAATCAGTGAAAAGAAATGTGTCCACTCACAGACTAGCACAACACAAAACGCATTAATTCTGTGATCTGGTAGAAAATCTCTCGCCAAACAAACGATCACGATCTCCTGAATAATCAGAAATACCACTGTTCAAAATCACAATTCAAAACCCTGAACCACATCTTGAGAATCAACCATTCCCGAAAACATATAACTCGAATATCGACGAAATCGTCGAAAATCCAATAAACACACTATAAAACCTCGCCACAAATTCCAATACTCAATTAAAAATATAAACCTCACCACTGCGATCGGTGTGCGATTCCAAGAAAAACGACATAAAACTTGTCGAAAATCACCTCGGCCGGAAAACCGCTGCGCACGGCGGCGCTCCGGGCCACCGCCGCCGGCCGCCGGAAAATTCATCGGCCCAGAAAATTGTAACCTACACATGGATTTGAAGATCTCGACATTTCCAACAACTTTTTAGTTCAATGCTAAGCCCAATTTTGACCTGAAAATACCCAAAACTCACCTTGAAGTCGAAAACCCTCGCCAGAATTCATTAACTCCGATCAGCCACCACCGGCCATAGCAAGGTGCAAGACCACTTAGAATCAACTCACCTCTTCATGGGCTTCAAAACCCCTATAGGTTCAACCTCCAACTCGGCTGCCACCGCCGCCGAATCTCGCCTAAATTCTCCCAGCTTCAAAACGTTATAACTTCTTCATCCGGTAACCAAAATGAGTGATCCACCTATCAAAAGAAAGAGGAGCTCAAGCCTAACAACTTTCATGAAGACACCATGGCCAAAAGATGCCGGAATAAGGCACATCAAAGGCAACAAAAGCTCGGCCTGAAATGGGTCAGTTTTGACCCGTGGTCAACGCGGTCAACGACCCAGTTTCCCAAAATGGAAAGTTTCTAAAATCGACAAGTATTCAAGCCATATTTATACCGTACACGTATCGTCCAAATCGTATAGAATCCAAACGGATAAACACGACTAAATCCAATGGCCAAAAATATTCATAACTTATTTCACGTAACTCGAAATCACCCTCCGGAAACTCGCACAAACTCGAAATTAAGTTCTCTACAACTTTCGTGAAGGAACTCATCACAAATTCCTGCCCAATAATTTAGTCGTTAACAAGCCCACTATATCAACCAATTTCGACAAAATCGCGACTAATCACGAAACTCGCAAATCAAGCCGATTAACTACCATTTCTGGTTCAGGTTGTCACAAATCTACCCACTTACAAAAACTTCGACCTCGAAATTTCCAAGCCTACCAACTGAAAAGTAGGGATACTGCCTCAGCATACTGCTCAAACTCCCAAGTGGCTACTTCAACTGAATGACTCTGCCATCAGACTTTCACAATAGGAAATATTTCTGTGCTGTAATCCGTGCACCCTCAAATCTTGAATTTGAACTGGCTCCTCCATAAATGTCAAGTCTTCTAGTATAGGCAACTGATAGGGTGCTAAACATGCAATAAATCTGAAATGTAGTTCCACCACATAGAATACAACATACACACTGGCCAACGCTACATGCAATGCCAAACTATACGTCACAACAGTAACTCACCCCATGGTCATATACGGACCAAAATAACGTGGTAAACTCATGACTCAACCTACTCACATCTGCATAACTTCTCTGCCGATCACGAGCAATTATCAACTTGTCCTTGCTAATCTGAAGGTTAATAGTAGCGCATTTCATTAAAGCATGACCAAAGCCATCACATTCCTAACTCGCTCCAACACAATGGAGTGCAACACTGTTCCTTATATACAACTTCATACAATGTCATAACAATGCTGGTCTGCAAACTGATACTGCAAGCAATCACGAACAAATGAAACTGTTGGTCCCAAATCCTACTGATTTGCAAAACACAGGACCGCAACATGTCCTCCAAAGTCTGAACAGTCCTTTCAGATTGCCCACCAATCTGAGGATGAAAAACTGCACTAAACTGTAATCTGGTCCCCAATGCTCACTGCAATACCTGCTAAAACTTTGTTGTAACTGAATATCTCGATCAAGGACCCGGGACACAAGCACACCATGAAAATGGACAACCTCTGCCAAATACAACTATGCCAGCCTGCCCACTGAAATCTTTCCTGGAAGTACAAGGAAAATAACTGATTTCGTCAAACAGTCCACAATGACCCAAATACTAGTATTACCATCCGAAGTACGCGGTAACTGATACACGAAGTCCATAGTGATATGCTCCCATTTCTAATCGGGAATCTCCAATGATTGTAACTTCCCAGCAAGTTTCTGTCTCTCTACCTTCACCTGCCGAAAAATGAGGCATCTGCTCACATAGGCTGCTATTTCCCTCTTCAATTCGTCATCTCTGGGCCCACCTAGCCTCCCTCTGCGCAACGAAGTGCCAACATTCCTCAACTGATACTCTGCTGGAACACCATTATGAATCACATTCTTCTTGTCCAAGAAGTAGGAATCCGCATCCTGTACCTCACATACCTGATCAAGTAACACAGGTCGATCCTGGAACTAGCCAACAATGCTCCATCATCTCACTCTAACTCAGTTCCCGTAGCTCATAACTCAACTAACAATGAGATTCTTGCAACACGTACATGAAACATAGAAACTCCAAATTTTTGACTAAGTGCATCAGCAACAATACCCATGAATGATATTCAAAGTGCAACCACATTAGCCTTTCCCGGATGAACTCAAATGTGCATCCATTGTCGTTAATCAACCCCATCTATCTATGCCGCCTCATGCTCAAATCTGGCTGAATACACAAGTATATGAAACTCAAGTGATCAGTGTACGTCCTACACTGCGCTGCACGCCATAGTAGTAATATCTCCAACTCTTCGATGCTAACATAAAGACAGCTACTCCCAAATCATACATAGGATACGTAACTTCATAAAGCTTCCACTGCCTGGAACCATATACCATCATATTGCCATGCTGCATCCCAATACGACAAAAATCTAATTTCAAAACGTAACTATACATAACATACACTTCACCGACAACACATAATGGTGAATAATGGTGCAGTAATCAACCTCTTCTCTAACCACAACATGTAAATCTCTTCACAGGTACCTGACCATTTTAAACTCGACCCTCTGATCGAAACTGATGATACTCAAATATGAAATTAATCTCCGAAAAATGAAGCTCCAATAAGCTAATCAAACAAGCCATCAATCCTAAGTGGAGGATACTTCCTCTTCTCTGAAACCTAATTCAGCTTCTGGTAGTCGATGCACAACCTCATCGAACCATCCTACATCCTCATAAAACATACTGGAACACCCCAAGGTAAAACACTAAATCAAATGAAGTCTTCCTCAAACAATTCCTGAAGTTGAATATGCAACTCCATCCACTCTGATAAATTCTTTGAAAAACATCTGGATACTCACAGATAACCTCAATATCACGAACATCAGGTACAACAACCTCAACATCACGAACATGTGCCAAGTACGGCATACATCCTTGCTTCATCATCAGCTCAGCCTCATTGCTGAAACCTCACATAGTAGAGAAACATTTCTTTCACCTTTAAACAAGATCTTTGTCACGACTGGACGTTAAAGAACTACAACATTCTTGCGATGAACAACCACTCCGCAGCTAGTCCACAACCTCCTGCAAACCTCATAGTCTCAATACCCCACCTGATACACACAATCTCATCAAAATGGATACAGAATTCTCCACAAACCCACAAGTGAAGATGCAAGCATAATAGCCATGGATGTCAAGCAATGGTAACCTCAGGGAAACTTTGCCCTCACACAGGGTCGTGGCACAAACTCTGGCATGTCCAACTAATCGTCCACATTGATTGCGACTTTGCTGATTGACTTGTCTAGAAGTATGCGTTGGTCAAACTCCAGAAATGGTACATTGACCTCCTCCTGAACTCTGAGCTGCAGGACCACGAAAAGCAGCTAACTGAGGACATTCCTTCGTAACGTGATCCTCCTGGCCACCATAATAGCAACTGAGAGTGCCCCTTTGACACAAACCATACTGACGCCTGCTGTAAAAGTTGCATAATGGAAACTCCTGCTGTGTGGAAGGATCACCAACGACCACCCTGACTCAAACCACAAGAACTAGTCCACTACTCTGTGATCTCCTTCTCCACCAAACGGATCTTCCGCCTTGTCCAAATGACCCTCAACATAATCGAAAAGGCCACAGCTTGATGAAGCTACTGATCCTGAGGTGCCTGAACTCAACCTCATCAAAGTATCAAGACTAAGTTCACCTTCTTCAAACAAAAAAAATTGAAACCATATCTGACTTTCCTTCTAATGTCCTCGCCTCTGAGTGCAGTACATCAAACTTCTCACGGTTGTCTCGAGGCATAACAGTCAAAATCCCTTTAATCTTGAACCTTCTGCATTGCTTCCTCTGAAGCCACATAACAAGTACAAACTGAGACAAACAAGTGAACAAGAACTAACATACATCCCTGCCTCAGGTTGTTAAACACTCCATATTTTCGTTGTTGGGTAGTCTGATTGAATCATTACCGCATAAACAATACCCTAAATGTAGGTCATGGAGTCGCAACAGGAACTCACACAATACCAACCCACCAAATAAAATGATTTGACTCAAGCACACCATCAGCTACCACAATTCTCTGCTCTAAAGCAACATGTAGGCACTCATACACGCACAACCGGGCAAACCATGCCACACATGTTTCTGAATCCAGAATGCGCAGAACCCACAACTCATTTATCAAGTCGCGCGTCGACTGATCCTCAACAAGATCCACAACCTTACTGACACGGAAAACACGTCAAGGAAGCATCCTAATGAATAAGACATTATTCACAACAAACAGGACGTAATCATGGAACTTCAAACATTTGAAAGCATACAACACCCAGAGCATTGATGAGTATCTGCCGGCCAGTCCGGTCATCGCTCCAGACAGGCTGTACATTCTCAAATATCCTTAGTAAACACGACTACAGAAGTCTATATAACCAAAAACCTAATGCCCTGATACCAAGCTGAAAGGACCCAACCCCGATTTAGTTTCCTAAACTGAAATAAAACCCTTTCTAAAAACGTGAACTTTCAAAAAACCAAAAATTTCAACAGAGTTTCCTCTATAACGCGCGATTACCATTAACCTGCAGCAGAAAATACACTTCATCCTAAGCCATAAAAGCCAAACCGTGGGCATCAATCCCATCCGAATTTCTCAAAAACATAGCATAATGTAAAGCAATAAACAAAACTATTGGTTTACATAAATGTGGGAAAATCATTTGAAAATATAAACATATCCAGTATTCAGAGCGAAATCTAGTAAATACATATATAAAAATAGTAGGCCAAACTAGCAACCTACCATAAAAGAAATGTAGCTCAAATACTAAGCCTCCAACAGCGACGTGTGACACCTGAATCCAAACTGCAAACTGGGCATTGAAAACAAAGAGCCCAGGGAAAGACATATAAACCGTTAGAGTGAGTGGATGAAAATAAATGTCTTTCGCCGAATACGTATATATGTTTATAAAACATATGCGAGTCTAAATGCATGGAAATCAAATGGTACATGAGGGAGACTCTAACTCCTCACGTGTACAGATCATGTATCGAAAATTCCGCGGGATCACTCGTGGACACATCCACACTAGTACAGTCAGAATCACGGGATCCCAGACCCTCAAGTGATTCTAGCCAGAAAGGCCTTAGGTCAGGGTATATGTTCTAACCAAAAAAAAGACCTCGGTACAAGGTAACAGTCCCCCTTGGTAAACATCCACGGGGATCAGTCGGGATGCTAAGTGTATCGATATAACCACATATACTAAGACTGTACTCTATGTAAACCAAATCATAAATAGTTTCCATGCAAATGTATAAAGCATAATGTAAATGCATATTCGAAATACATAATTATAAGAGCATAATCGCAGATGCATATTCATAAATGCATAATCGTAAAACACATGCTCGTATAAATCATAATCGCATATGCAAGCTCATGCTTGTAAAACGTATAATAAAGACTCACAACCAATCAGTTAAAAGAAATGTGTCTACTCACAGATTAGCACAACGCAAAACACGTTAATCCTATGATCCGGCGGAAAATCCCTCGCTAAACGAACGATCACGATCTCCTGAATAATCATAAATACTGATATGCGTAAAACATGCATCAAATATTGACACAAAGTAGACACTCAACACATATCTCACACATATGCAATTTAAAACCCTTTTTTGTAGATGTAGCATTGGTAAATAGGGTATCGTGAAAGGACCCAACCCCAATTTAGCACCCAAAACCGGAATCGAACCCCTTCGAAAACATGAACCAACAAAAACTTTTCGAAATTTGGGCAGAGATTCGTTACTAGCGTGGAATTACCAATACCTGCACGCGGAAAATACACTCCATCCTATGCCACAAAAAGCAAACCGTGGGCACCAATCCCATCCGGATTTCTCAATATCTCAATAGTAAAGTAAACAATACATATAATAGTACTTTACTGAAATCCGGTGTGAAAATCGTATAACATATTCAACAGAAACTCAGAGCGACCTCTAATACATAATCATATAAGTATACCACAGTAGGTAGAACAATGAACCTACTGGAAGCAACAAGGTAGCTCGAGTACTATGCCTCCGACCACGACGTGCGACACCAGAGTCCGAACTGCAAACTGGGCACGGAAACCGAAAAACCCAGGGGAAAGGCAAATAAAACGTTAGAGTGAGTGGACGAAAATAACATATGCCTTTCACCAATTTATACACATACTCAATATAAAACAGTGCGAGTTCGGAAAACACAACAACACAACACATATATATATGGAGGTTGTCGGGCGAATCTCTCAAGCCCGACGTCAGGTGAATCGCTCAAACCTGACGGTGAAAGGCCAGGGGAATCTCTCAACCCCGGCGGCACTCAGGGGAATCTCTCAACCCTGCTTCAGAGGAATCTCTCAACTCTGGGCCAGAGGAATCTCTCAACTCTGGTAGCATCGATGCAATAAATGCCAATCACCAATAAACACATAACAACACCTCCGAAAATAACATATATCTCAATCATCGTATAATTTAAATACGGAAATCAATAAATCCACGAACTCGCAAAATCAACAGTGTAAATAGAAACTTGTCCACTCACACGCTTGCGTAACGCGGTTCGCGTTAACCCGTGATCCGGCGGAAAGTCCTTCGCCAAAACAACGATCACGAACACCTGAATATTCACAAAATCCATATCTCAAGCTCATAACTCGACAATACAAATCAAACCACGAGAAACCACCGTTCTCGGAAACAGATAATTCAAAGTCGACGAATCGTCGAAAATCCGTTTATACCACTTCAATACCTCGCTTTACGTTCGGACGCTCAACTCGAAAAACGAACCTCCCCACTGCGATCGGGGCGCGATTTTGAGTCAAATGACATGCGACTTGTCGAAAGTCAAAAAGTCAACTCTGACCGTTGACCGCCGCCGTTGACCGCCGTCCACGGCGGCGCTGCTGTTGACCGGAGAGTTTCACGGCGGAGCCACCCCTATTCCACTCAAAATCATCCACTGAGCAACTTTGTCAACTGCACCAAAGTCCAATTCTCACTCTAACATGGTCAATTTCAAGCAAAACCGAATTGGTTCACAAATTTCAATCCCAAAATTCTCAATCCACAAATCAAATTAGAACAAAATGTTTATATGGTTAGAATCACCTTCAAGAGAGCTACAAAACCCAGTATCTCTTGAAGTTCAACTCTACCCGAATCGAAAACCACCATTAACCCAAAATTTCACAAACTTTGGCTCACTATTTCTCTCTCCACCGTGCACCATGCCAGAAAACATGACCGGGGCTAGACTCGTGACCTCGAGACGAAGAGAACAAGACCGGAGGCAAGCCGTGGGATGCCAGAAAACTCCTCACCGCCGGCGAGCCAAAGTCACCGTCGAACTCTCTCTCCTCACCACGGTCAAACGTGGTCAAACCAGGTCAACACTTCCAATTAAAGTCTTTGACTTTCCCTTTTAGGCAGGTCACTATTTATAGCTTTCCCGAATAGGAAACTCATAATTATCCATTTCGACGAACTTCAAACCCACGTAACTTTCTCGTCGTATATCCGATTCCGATAATTCTCGCGGCCACGAACTCGACTCGACATAATCTTCCAACATCACCCAAAGTCAAACATATCGGCCAACCGAATAAAAAGTCAACCCTTGAAAGTAACACACATTAAATTGACTAAATAATCAACAAACGGCAAAATTCGCAACTAATTCCTCGTAACTCCAAATCATGTTCCAGAAGTTCACACGAGCTCGAAATTAAATTCTGAACAACTTGCGTGAAGAAGCCGAAACCAAATTCTCGTCCGGTAATTTAGTCGCGAGCAAACCTGCCAGTTAAATCCGTTTCCGTCGAAACTTCAAATATTCATAATTAATTCCTCGGTCGTCCAAATAACGATCCGGAACCGCCCACGAACTCGCGATCACACGTACAACGACTCTCGAGAAGAGACTCAGCTCCAATTCTCGGCCAATAATTTAGTCGTTAACGAGTTCGGCGATTCAAACAGCTATCATAAACCTGCGACTACGCAGTAACTCCTGTACATAGCTGATCATACTGGTGATTCTGGTCCGGGTCGTCACAAATCCACCCCCCTTAGAAAAATTTCGACCTCGAAATTTCCGAGTCTGCCGACAAAAGTAGGAGCACTGCCTCTGCATACTGCTCAACTCTCCAGCGACAACGTCGACTGAACAACTCTGATCTCAAACTCCACAATAGGAGATAACTCCGTGCTGGAATCTCTGTACCCTCAAATCTCGAATCTGAACTGACTCCACATAATCGCCAAGTGTTCCCGCATAAGGAACATGTAGGGTACACAACATATAACAACCCTGAAACACAGCTCCGCCACATGGAACACAACACAACTCACACGCCAAAAGTCAACACTATAGGCGATGCCGAACTATACGGCACAACACAAAATCGCCAATGACGACAACTGGATCAAAACAATATGACAAAGCACAACTCAGTTTACACACATCAACATAACTCACACACTCATAACAGCATAGCTCAACATCGTACTCGCGCAATAATCAACCCATTTCCGCTAATCTGACAATCTGTGGTAACACATTCCACAAAATCAGAATCAAACATCAACTCAACTCAAATCAAACTAAACTCACTCCAGCACAATGAAGTACAACATCGTCCACAAACGACAACATGCATCATCAAAAACCATAGTGGTCCACAAACTGGTACTGCAAGCAATCTCGAACAGCTGAAACTGCTGGTCCTGAATCCTCCGGAACTGCAATACCGAGGTCCACAATATGCTCTCCAAGGCCTGAATAGTCCTCCAAGATCGCTCACCAATCTGAGGATAAGAACCGATACTAATTTGTAATCTGGTCCCCAATGCTCGCTGCAAAGCTCACCAACACTTAGTCGTAGTGGATCACCTCGATCGGCGAACTGGGACACAGGTACACCACGTAGATGGACAACCTCCATCAAACACAGCTATACCAGCCAACCACTGGAATCATCTCCGAAAGTACAAAGAACTGTACTGAGTTCGTCAAATGATCCACAAAGGCCTAACAACTAGTATCACAAACCAAAGTGCATACAAACACACACACTCACAGCAACAAACGCCACATTTAACCGAAAAGATCAAATGGCTGACACATCTCGGCAAATCTCTGCCTCTTAGCCATCGCCAGTCGACAAATGTGGCATCTGCACAAACAAGCCGTTACATTCTTCTACAAGTTGCATCACGAGTAGACAACTCGGAGTATCTGACACATCTCCGCACCACTAGCGCCAATTGTGCGTGAAACCACGAGCCTCATCATCATCACACTCGTACTCAACTTCCATAGCTCGCAACTCGGCTAATACGGAAACTCGAGCCACACACACATGAAACACTGAAGCTCCTGGTTTTCGACTGAATGCATCAACAACAACATCATCCCAGACGGATGGTCAGAGTGCAACCTCAAGCCTTCTCGAATAAACTTCAAATGTGCAGCCATAATCAATAGTCAACTCCCTCCATCTACACTGCCTCAAGCCCAAATCTGGCCGAAAATGCAAGTGGATGAAAGTCAATGGTCGGTGTACATCCTACTCCGCGCTGCACGCCGTAGCTGTAGTGTCTCGAACTCTCTGATGCTAACATAAGGACAGCTACATCCAAATCATACACAGGATAAGCAACTACACAAAGTTCCACTGCCTGGAACCATGAGTCACCACTCTGCTACACAGCATTAAAACATAACCAAATCTATACCTCGATGCATCGCCATAACCCACGAACTCGTCACGATCGTCGGGTAAGGTCAACACCGAAGCAACGGTCAACCATCCTGCAGGAGTAAGTACTCTCCTCGCGTGCATCGAACCACAATTCGGAAAATGAAGTGGCAATCCGAGAAAATCCTGTACAAGCCGTCAGTAATAGCCTGCCAAACCCAAGAGAAACACCGGATCTCTGGTACAATGGTAGGTCAACCTCAAATCAAAACGGCTTCTAACTGTCAGGATCCACGCCAACTCCCTCGGCTAGCATCACATAACCCAAAATCTTCATGCTAATCAGCCAAAACTCATACTGGCTGAACTTCGCAAATAACTGATCACTTCGCGAAGTCCGCAAAATCGCTCGCAATTGCATCAGGTACTGGTCCACACTCCTGGAGTACATCAGGAAGTTGCCGACGAACATGGTCGCAACTCGTACAGAAACCGTCTGAACACCTGGTCCACCAAGTCCACACGATTTACGGGGCATTGGTCAACCAATGAAGTGACCAAGAACTCCTGATGCCCGCACCGAGATCCGAAAGCTAGCATAGCCATATCTGACCCATCGATCCTCAACTGATGGTATCCGGTCCCGAAATCAATCTTCGAAAAGACTGAAACTCTCGCGAGTCGATCAAACCAGTCATCAATCCGAAGCGGAGGATACTCGCTCTCCTCTGAAGCGAATCAGGCTTCCGGTAGTCAATGCACCACCACATCGAACCCTCTAACGTCTGCACAAACAATGCAAGAGCACCACGCAAATACGCGGGGTCGCATGAAATCTCCTGAAACCTCCTCCAGCAACTCCTGGAGTCGAACCAATAGCTCCATCAGCTCCGCTGGCTCCGAACGACAAGATGCCGATAACATGAGTCCAGCGCTCGACACAAGCCCAATGGTGTAGTCAGTCTCCCGATCTGGAGGAACATCTGATAACTCCTCCGGAACACGCCAGGAAACTCAGGAACCATCTCAATGTCACCTACACCAAGCACAGCAACCATAGTATCCACAACATGGGCTAAGCAGGCAACACAACTCGTCTCCATCATCCGCTCGACCATCACCGTGAAACAACATCTCGGGGAAATCTGGTCATCAAAACACAACCTCCTTCTCGAGGTAATCAAACACCGCCAAAATGCATCATCAGTAAGTTCATACCCACAAACACACCAAAACCACGATGTCCAGCTATAACAGATCCGCGGCTAAACCATATCCTCCAACAAGGACCTCGCAACCTCCGAATGGATGTAACACTCTCCAAAACCTCGGAAGTGGAGATACAGGTACAATAGCCATGGATATCAAACAATAGTAACCTCGGAGAAAAGTCTGTCCTCAAACAAGGTCCTGGCACGAACCCCAACATGCCCAACTAGTCGCCCATGTCACATGCGACTTGCTGAATAACTCGTCAAAAGGGTACATTGGCCATACTACAGGAACAACATGAGGGTCTCCTCGTAACTGATCTGTCGAACCGATACAACAGCTCGCTGAGGCGCTCCCTCCCAACGTGACCCTCCTGGCCACCGAAACAATAACTAAAAGTGCTCCTCGAACACAAATCACCGCAACACCTGCTGCGTGAAAGGATCACCAATGATCGCCCAAACTCATGCTACAGGAGCAAGTCCGCTACTCTGTGATCTCCGCCATCGCCAAATGGATCAGCAGAGGATCCTTAACACAATCGAAAAGACCACAGCCTGATGAAGTCACTGATCCCGAAGTGTCGGAACTCAACCTCATCAAAATCTCAACTAAATCCAGTTTCCTCGAACCATCACATCGAAAACCACATACATCTTTTCCTCATAATAGCCTCGCCACTGAGTGCAACACACTAAGCTCCTCACGGATGTCTCGAGGCACATCAATCAGACTCTCTCTGATGCTCAGGTTCAAACTCATCTCGAACCTCGTGCACTGCTTCCTTTGAAGCCACATAACACGTGCAAACAGGAACAAACATATGAACAATGCATCTCTGCCTCAGGAGGGTAAACACTCCACATTCGAATGTTAGGTAGCCTGATTAAACCATTACCGTATACACAACACTCTGAATGTAGGCCGTGGAGTCGCAACCGGAACTCACACAATATCAGCCCACCAAACACAACAATCTGACTCAGGCAAACGTCACTGCCATAAATCTCAGCTCTGAGGCAACATGTAGGCTCTCACACACACAACCAGGCAACCCGTGCCACACAGTTCACTGAACTCTGAATACCCATCCAAATCCACAATTCACTGGCAAATCATGCGTCGATTGATCCTCAACAGGATCCACAACCGTACCGACACGGAAAGCACGTCAGGAGGCATCCTAATGAATAAAACATCGTTCACAACAAGTGGAACGTAATCATGAAACCGCAGATATTTGAGGACACACAACACCCGAAGTATTGATGAGTACCGCTGGCCAGTCGGGTCATCACTCCAGTCATGCTGTATCAACTCAAATACCCCAAGTAAACACGACTACAGAAGTCTACATAACCTATAGCCTAATGCTCTGATACCAAGCTGAAAGGACCCAACCCCAATTTAGCACCCTAAACCGGAATCGAACCCCTTCGAAAACATGAACCAACAAAAACTTTTCGAAATTTGGGCAGAGATTCGTTACTAGCGTGGAATTACCAATACCTGCACGCGGAAAATACACTCCATCCTATGCCACAAAAAGCAAACCGTGGGCACCAATCCCATCCGGATTTCTCAATATCTCAATAGTAAAGTAAACAATACATATAATAGTACTTTACTGAAATCCGGTGTGAAAATCGTATAACATATTCAACAGAAACTCAGAGCGACCTCTAATACATAATCATATAAGTATACCACAGTAGGTAGAACAATGAACCTACTGGAAGCAACAAGGTAGCTCGAGTACTATGCCTCCGACCACGACGTGCGACACCAGAGTCCGAACTGCAAACTGGGCACGGAAACCGAAAAACCCAGGGGAAAGGCAAATAAAACGTTAGAGTGAGTGGACGAAAATAACATATGCCTTTCACCAATTTATACACATACTCAATATAAAACAGTGCGAGTTCGGAAAACACAACAACACAACACATATATATATGGAGGTTGTCGGGCGAATCTCTCAAGCCCGACGTCAGGTGAATCGCTCAAACCTGACGGTGAAAGGCCAGGGGAATCTCTCAACCCCGGCGGCACTCAGGGGAATCTCTCAACCCTGCTTCAGAGGAATCTCTCAACTCTGGGCCAGAGGAATCTCTCAACTCTGGTAGCATCGATGCAATAAATGCCAATCACCAATAAACACATAACAACACCTCCGAAAATAACATATATCTCAATCATCGTATAATTTAAATACGGAAATCAATAAATCCACGAACTCGCAAAATCAACAGTGTAAATAGAAACTTGTCCACTCACACGCTTGCAAGTGTTTAGAACTTGGTTTGGAGGAAATTGATTACGATTTGGGGGAGAATGAGGTCTGTGAAGTTCTTGGTTTTTGCCGGAATCGGGTGGCCATTTTCGGCCACTTTTGGGGTCAGAGGGGTTGGGAGTTTTGCTCCCCTCAACCCAAGGAAGCTTTTGGGAGAAGAGTTTTTGAAGTTGGTCGCCGTTTGGAGTTCGCCGAAAACCTCACCGGAATACATGGATTCCATGGGTTTTGAGGTGAATTCTGGCCGGTGGGCTTGGATTTTTGAGATCTGGAAAGTTTAGCCGTAATCCGTCACTGTTGACGCCGCGGCGGCGGCGGCGGCGACGGTCAACGGTGGCGCTCCGGCGAAGGGTTGACTTTTTAGATTTTTGTCAAGTTTTATGCCGTTTTACTCGTAATGGCGCCCCGATTGTAGCCTTGAGGTTTTCGAGTTGATTTGGATGCCGGATTTTAAGTCGATGGTTTATGTGGAGTATTTTGGGATTTTCGACAGGTTTTCTGTTATTCCAGTTATATGTTTCCGGAAATGGTTGGTTTCTGAGGTGTGGTTCAGTGTAATGAATTGTGATTTTGATCAGTGATATTTTGTGATTATTCAGGGGATCGAGATCGTACGTTGGGCGAGGGATCTTCTGTTGGATCTCAAGATTAGCGCGTCTGCGCGCTGTGCTTATCTGTGAGTGGACATTTATTTACACCGTCGTAGCGAGTTCTTGGTTTTAGTATTTATTTTCAGTAAACTATTGAGATTAATTATTGTTCTGGAGGTATTGTTTTATGTTTTATTGGTGATGGCATTTACTTAGCATCGATGCATTGACTACTCGGCTGATCACCGGTAGTCCAGTTCCAGGGTTGAGAGATTCCCCTGATGTGCCCACTAGGCTTGAGAGATTCGCCTAGTCTATCACCGTCAGGCTTGAGAGATTCGCCTGACACCTCCATTTATTTTAAGAGCTCGCATTATCTTTATGATTATGTAAATGGTGAAAGGCATATGTTTATTTTCGTCCACTCACTCTATCAATTTTATTTGCCTTTCCCCTGGACTTTTCGGTTTCAGTGCCCAGTTTGCAATTCGGATTCTGGTGTCGCACGTCGTTGTCGGAGGCTTAGTGTTCGAGCTACCTTTTTTTTCCAGTAGGTTTCTTAGTTAGCCTACCGCTGTGTATTTATGTATATATATACTAGAGGTCGCTCTGAATACTCTGATGTTCATATTTTCATATGATTTTCCCGAATTTCTGTAAAGATTACAGTTTTTGCTTATTGCTTTATATTATGATATGATTTTGAGAAATTCAGATGAGATTGGGACCCACGGTTTGGCTTTTGTGGCATAGGATGAAGTGTGTTTTTGGTTGCAGGTTAATGGAAATTCCACGATATAATGAAATTCTGCCGAAATTTCTTTGGTTTTTGAAAGTTCGTGTTTTCAGAAAGGCTTTGATTCCGGTTTAAGAAACTAAATCGGGGTTGGGTTCTTTCAGCTTGGTATCAGAGCATTAGGTTTTAGGTTCTGTAGACTTTTGTAGTTGTGATACTAAGGGTATTTGAGATTATACAGCATGTCTGGAGCGATGACCCGACTGGCCAGCCGTAACTCATCAATGCTTCGGGTGTTGTATGTTTTCAAATGTCCAAGGTTTCATGATTATGTTCCTTATGCCTTGTAACTAATACTTTTCTCTTATCATTAGGATGCCTCCTAGACGTGGTTCCCGTATCAATAGGGATGTAGATCCTGATGAGGATCGCCAGACGCATGACTTGCTTATGCGAGTATTGCGTTTGGAGGAGCATTTTGACCCTGTGGTCAAAGCTCGAACTGCTGGAGCAACTGTTTTCTCGGGTTCAGGTTATCCAGAGATATGTGAGGCTTGGTTGGTTCAGGTTGAACGAGTTTGCGAGCGTCTGCATTTCACTCCTAAGTAGATAACAGTGGCAGTAGTTTATTTACTTGAGTCTGATGCATAATTTTGGTGGGTTAGCACCGATAGAGTTCCGGTTGATACTCTATGGACTTTGTTCAGGGATTTGTTTATGCGGATGTATTTCAACCAGACTACTTAGCAGCGGAAGTATGTGGAGTTCACTAACTTGAGACAGGGTAGTATGTCAGTACTTGAGTACCGGGACAGATTTACTCGCTTATCTCGGTTTGCTCGTGACATGGTGGCTACAGAAGAAGCCAAGTGACGGAGATTTGAGTTGGGCTTGAACCTGAAAGGGAACACTGACTACAATGCCTCAGAATAACTTTGATGAGTTTCTAAGTGCTGTACTTTGAGGCGAGGATATGGAGAAGGAAAGGCAGATGAGAATCCAGTCTCGACGATTTGAGGAGGGTGGGCTGAGTCAGGGACCTTCCAAGAGGCTGAGTTCAGGCACTTTCGGATCGGCATCATCATCTGGCAGTGGACCATTTAGACCACCAGCTAGTACAGCTAGACAGAGATAGAGGTGGAGGAGGGATCGGCCACAGAGACCACAGTCCAATGGGAGTTCTAGCGGATCTAGCTATCCTCGACGTACCGGTGGCACTTTTGCTGTACCGAGGGAGTATTCATTATGCAATCTCTGCAATAGGCATCACTTTGATCCTTGTCAGCGAGGCCCTATCATTTGCTATCACTGTGGCCAGGAGTCACTATGCAAGGGAATGCTTCTAGTCTACTGGTGTTGGTGGACAGGCAGCTCAGAGTTCAGGAAGGGATCAAGGTACTACTTCTAGAGCTCGACCAGTACAGTCTTCTGGTCAGGGTGGACAGTAGAGTCTCCATCAACATGGATGACCAACTGGGCAGGCTAGGGTTCATACTATGTCACTGTGTGAGGGCAGAGCTTCACCAGAGGTTGTTATTGGTACGTTGCATGTTTTTGGATATCCAGTACTTACTTTGCTAGATCCAGGTGCTACGCATTCATTCATATCATATAGATTATCATCTTTAGCTACTATGCCTGCATCTCCACTTCCGGGGTTATGGAGAGTGTTGTATCCATCCAGTGAGGTTGTGAGCATTGGTTGGGTGTATAGAGATTGTGAGATCTTTGTTGGTGGTTATAGTTTGGCCGGGGATTTGTAATTGCTGGATATTGTCGATTTTGATGTGATTTTGGGTATTAACATCTTACAGACACATTGGGCCATGTTCGATTGTGACAAGAAGGAGGTTATGTTTCCACGTCCAGGTTTTCCAGAGATACTATTTCGCGGTGAGAAGAATACTTCATTGCCATGTGTGATTTCAGCAATGAAGGCCGAGCGGATGATGAAGAAGGGTTGTGTTGCATACTTAACTCATGTTGTGGATACACAGGCTGCTGTACCAGACATTGGTGATATTGAGGTGGTTTCCGAGTTTCCAGAGGTGTTTCCGGAGGAGTTACCAGGTGTCCCTCCAGTTCGAGAAATCGATTTCACCATTGAGCTTTTACCAAGCACTGGACCTATATCACAGGCACCTTATCATATGGCGCTAGTGGAGTTGAAAGAGTTACAGATTCAACTTCAAGAGTTGCTAGAGAAAGGTTTCATATGACCCAGTGTATCACCGTGGGGTGCTCCTGTACTATTTGTGCGGAAGAAGGATGGTTCCATGCGGTTATGTATTGATTATCGGAAGTTGAATCAAGTCACCGTGAAGAACAAGTATCCGTTGCCGCGGATTGATGATTTGTTTGATCAGCTCAAGGGAGCTTTAGTCTTTTTGAAGATTGATCTCAGGTCTGGATACCATCAGTTGAGGATCAGAGAATCAGATGTGGCCAGGATAACTTTTAGGTCACGGTACGGACATTATGAGTTCTTGGTTATGCCGTTTGGGTTGACCAATGCCCCTGCAGCTTTCATGGACTTGATGAACAGAGTGTTCAGGCGGTTTCTGGACAAGTTTGTGATCGTGTTTATCGACGACATCCTGATTTACTCTAGGAGTGTGGGCCAGCACAAGAAGCATTTACGAGCTGTTTTACAGACTTTGCAAGATAATCAACTGTTTGTAAAGTTTAGCAAGTGTGAGTTTTGGTTAATAGCGTGATCAGGAGTTTCTTGGGTTTGGCAGGTTACTATCTGCGCTTTGTGCAGGATTTTTCACATATTGCCGCTCCACTTACTAGATTGACGAAGAAAGGCATCAAGTTTGAGTGGTCTGATGCATGTGAAGAGAGTTACTTGCTCTTGGTTCTGACTCTACCTGACGACAGTGTGATATACGCATTTTATGCTCGATTCTTAACGCATTTCCCTTTACGTTTAGCTATGTTATAATCTTAGTTTTTACATTTTTTTTATTTAATTTGTTATTTTTAGGTTATTTACGGTGGAGATGAATAACGGCGCGATTTGATGGAATTTCGGCGATTTTGCGATTTTTGCGATTTCGGACCACCAGGAATGGGCCGGCCATAAAGCATTTTGTGGGCCCATTTGTCAAAGTTTGATTCGGCCCAAAATCAAGCCCAAGCCCATTAAATTCTGTAAGCAAGCCACTTGGTGAAGAGGAAAAGTCAAGTTTGGCAAGCTTTGTGACTAGGCTTGGTGACTAAGCTTGTGATCATCACAAAGGGTGACTAGGCTTGGTGACTAAGCTTGTGATCATCACAAAGGGTGACTAAGTGTGTGACTAGCCTAGGTGACTCTTGCTTGTGATGATCACAAATGGTGACTAAGGGTGTGACTTGCCATGGTGACTAAGGGTGCATTTAATGAAGAGGCAAGGTGGAAGAGAAAGGTAGGCAATTCCTTTGCCTATATATAAGAGAGAGGCCAGCCATAATACAGATCATCTCCCATTTTTACAAGCTTAAACTCTACACAAATACCTCTCCTCCATAAACACTTCAAAGGTCCTTTACAAGTCGAAGCAATCCATCCTCTGAAGCCATCGATCATTCACAATACGCTAAGTCCCTTGTGAATGAGAACCACCTTCAAGAAGTTGCATTCAAGACAAAAAGTGTAACCATGATCTTCAACTTCATGTCTTTTGCTTTGTATTTGTTTACTTTGATGTATTTAATGAAGAACAAGTTTGGATTTGAGTTATATGTTCTTAAGCCTTTTCGTAAATTGCATGTGTTTATGATTTCGAGCCTTTTATGCATGTTTGATACAATCTTAAAGCTTCGAAAGCATGTGTTAGATAATACGCTAAGTCCCTCTCTTTCGCATGGTTCGATGATCCTACTTTGTTTAGGGTGTTTAAACACTAAGTTGCATTCCTACTCAAATATCAAGCATGTATATTTAGTTGGAAGTTATAAATTTCGTAGATTACTTAGAGTATTGAGGCATGAAAAAGAGTAAGGTTAATAAGATGAGATGATCACTTGTAATTAGTAGTGTAGCTTCTTATTTTTAGTAAGCATAATTAGACTTTAAGGTTTCTTGATTGTTAAACTTGTCTATGAGTAAAACATGTTAGAAGTCTAGGAGTTCTTGTTGTGTTTGCATGTTTTTGTACTTTAATTTCGTAGATTAATTAACCAATTTCCAATCCCCCCAAACCTCTAGATTTCTGCTCATTAATGAAACCATGCATACGCCCTTTAATTCCCCGGATAGAACGATCCCTACTCGCCAATATTATAATGACAAAATAAGGGTTTTAAATTGCTTTACGTGTGAACTGTGTTTTTAGGGTCTACTTTGTGTTAACGTTAAACGCATGTTTTATGCGTATCACAGTGGAGAGTTTGTGGTTTATAGCGTTGCATCGTAATTGGCACTTGGTTGTGTTTTGATGGAGCGTGGCAGAGTGGTGGCGTACGGTTCCAGGCAGTTGAAACCACATGAAGTCAATTATCCTACGTATGATTTGGAGTTAGCTGCTATTGTTTTAGCTTTCAAAAGTTGGAGACATTACTTGTATGGAGCTTAGTGCAAGATATACACTGATCAAAAGAGTCTCACTTATTTGCGCACGCAGCCAGATTTGAATATGAGGCAGCGCAGATGGATGGAGTTGATCAATGACTAGGATTGCACCTTTGTGTACCATTTAGGGAAAGCCAATGTCATTGCTGATGCACTCAGTCAGAAATCAGGAGCTTCATTGTTTCATGTGTGTGTGACCAGGGTTTCCATGTTAACAGAGTTACGAGCTACGGGAGCTGAGTTAGAGTGGGATGATGATGGAGCCTTGTTGGCTAGCTTCCAGGTTCGACCGGTATTGGTTAATCAGGTTCGTGAAGCTCATGATGAGGATTCCTATCTGTTGGACAAGAAGACCTTGATTCGGAATGGTGTGCCAACAAAGTTTCGGTTGAGTGATGATGGTACATTGCTATTCAGAGGTAGATTATGTGTACCCAAGGACGAGGGTTTGAAGAAAGAGATTTTAGATGAAGTTCATTATTCTGCATACGCAATGCATCCCGGCGGTACGAAGATGTTTCGTACACTTCGAGCTTCTTACTGGTGGCGAAATATGAAGAGGGAGATCGCCGCATATGTGAGCAGATGTCTTATTTGCCAGCAGATTAAAGCATAGAGGCAGAAACCTGCAGGAAAATTACAGCCCTTGGAGATTCCAGTTTGGAAGTGGGAGCACATTACCATGGATTTCGTGTATCAGTTACCACGTACTTCGGCTGGTAACACGGGCATTTGGGTTATTGTTGACCGATTGACGAAATCAACCATGTCCTTGCAATTCCAGGGAAGAATTCTGTGGGCAGGTTAGCAAAGCTGTATTTGGCGGAGATCGTCCTCGTTTGCATTGCTTGCCTGTATCCATTGTTTCTGACCGAGACAGTCAGTTTACTTCAGAGTTCTGGTAGGCATTGCAGCGAGCCTTGGGGACTAGGTTGCATATCAGTATAGCTTTCCATCCTCAGACTGATGGGTAGTCTGAGAGGACTATTCAGACTATCCGAGATAGATTGAAGATTGCCCAAGATCGCTAAAAGAGTTATGCTGATGTGAGAAGAAAGAGAAGAAAGAGTCTCGAATTCGAGGTGGGCGATTGGGTCTCCTGAAATTGTCTCCTTGGCGAGGAGTTGCTTGTTTCGGGAAGTGTGGCAAGCTTCGACCATGGTATATCGGTCCGTTTGAGATCACGGAGAGAGTTGGTGCCGTGGGGTATTGGTTAAAGTTGCCTCCGGAGATGGCGAGGGTGCATGATGTTTTCCACGTTTCGATGTTGCGGAAATACATTCCTGATCCATCACATGTTTTGGCACCACACCAGCTTCCTATCCGGGAAGATTTGACATATGTGGAGGAGCCAGTACAGATTCTCAATCGGCGTGAGCAGGAGTTGAGACACAGAGTCATACCGCTTGTGAAGGTCTTATGGCAGAATTATTCAGTTGAGGAAGCAACCTGGGAGACTGAGCAGTATATGCGGGAGCAGTATCCTCCTCTGTGCACTTAGCACGTACGTAAATTTCGAGGTCAAAATTTTTCTATGGGAGGTAGATTTGTGACAACCCAAATCAGAATTAGTATGTTAATCAGCTTGGTTTGCATATGTTACGAGTAATCATTGTTTGTGGTAATTAAGCAGTTTTAGCGGCTTTATTCACGACTAATTTATCGGGCGAGAATTTGGTATGAGTCTCCTCACGAGAGTGGTAGTATGCATGATTTCGAGATAGTAGGTGGTTTCGGATAATTTTTTTGATAACTGAGGAATATGTTATGAATATTTGAAATCGCGTGATTTAATCGTGTTTATCCGTTTAAGTTTGAGTTCTCCGAAACGTGGATGTGATTTGATTTGGACCGTCAATCGTATCGAGCCGCGAGTATAAATATCGAAATAGTTGAAAAATTGTCGAAAATCACTGTTTTGGAAGTTTGACCGTCGTTTGACCAAGGAGAGACCGTTGACTCGCGTTGACCGAGGAAGAACCGCACCGCCGTCAGACTTGACGTTTCCGGCCACCTCCGGCCATGGTTTTGGTATGTTTAGCTTCTCCTTGTAATTTGCAAGTGTTTAGAACTTGGTTTGGAGGAAATTGATTATGATTTGGGGGAGAACGAGCTCGGTGAAGTTCTTGGTTTTTGCCGGAATCGGGTGGCCATTTCCGCCCACTTTTGGGGTCGGAGGTGTTGGGGGTTTTGCTCCTCTCAACCCAAGGAAGCTTTTGGGAGAAGAGTTTTTGAAGTTGGTCGCCGTTTGGAATTCACCGGAAACCTCACCGGAATCTATGGATTCTGTGGGTTTCGGGTGAATTCCGGCCGGTGGGCTTGGAATTGGGGCTTGGTGTAGAAAAGAGATGTGTTGGGCTTGAGGAGTACTTGTGATCTGGAGAGTTTGGCCGCAATCTGTCACTGTTGAAGCCGCGCCACCGTCGGCGGCGACGGTCAACGGCGGCTCTCCGGCGAAGGGTTGACTTTTTGGATTTTTGTCAAGTTTTATGCCGTTTTACTCGTAATGGCGTCCCGATCGTAGGCTTGAGGTTTTCGAGTTGATTTGGAAGCCGGATTTTAAGTCGAAGGTTTATGTGGAGTATTTTGGGATTTTCCACGGATTTTCTGTTATTCCAGTTATATATTTCCGAAAATGGTTGGTTTCCGAGGTGTGGTTCAGTGTAATGAATTGTGATTTTGATTAGTGATATTTTTTGATTATTCAAGGGATCGAGATTGTATGTTGGGCAAGGGATCTTCGGCCGGATCTCGGGATTAGCGCATCTGCGCGCTGTGCTTATCTGTGAGTGGACATTTATTTACACCGTCGTAGCGAGTTCTTGGTTTTAGTATATATTTTCAGTAAAGTATTGAGATTATTTATTGTTTTGGAGGTATTATTTTATGTTTTATTGGTGATGGCATTTACTTAGCATCGATGCATTGACTACTCGGCTGATCACTGGTAGTCCAGTTCCAGGGTTGAGAGATTCTCCTAGTCTATCACCGTTGGGCTTGAGAGATTTGCCTGACACCTCCATTTATTTTAAGAACTCGCATTATCTTTATGATTATGTAAATGGTGAAAGGCATATGTTTATTTTCGTCCACTCACTCTAACAATTTTATTTACCTTTCCCCTAGGCTTTTCGGTTTCCGTGCCCAAGTTGCAGTTCGGATTTTGGTGTGGCACGTCACTGTCGGAGGCTTAGTGTTCGAGCTACCTTTTTTTTCAGTAGGTTTCTTGTTTAGCCTACCGCTGTGTATTTATGTATATATATACTAGATGTCGATCTGAATACTCTGATGTTCATATTTTCATATGATTTTCCCGGATTTCTGTAAAGATTACAGTTTTTGCTAATTGCTTTATATTATGATATGATTTTGAGAAATCTGGATGGGATTGGTGCCCACGGTTTAGCTTTTGTGGCATAGGATGAAGTGTGTTTTGGGTGCAGGTTAATGGAAATTTCACGATGTAGTGAAACTCTGCTGAAATTTCTTTGGTTTTTGCAAGTTCGTGTTTTCAGAAAGGCTTTGATTCCAGTTTTATGACCATGAACAAGACACATATACAAATACGTCATAAAAGTTTCAGAATTTTCCGAGACATGGAACTACGTCAGATAAATCACACAAACAGCCTTTTACCCAGCTTCGATTTGACTCTCTAAAACTAAAAAAATTAACATTGTACAAAACATTAAATGTTTAGAGTGAGGTTAGTCCTCTTTACAAATTTCAATTTCAACATGTATGTACAAGTATTGTCCAAATTGAGTGCGCCAATGATTTAAAGGGAGTACACTAGCTTAATCTTTAGGTCGTACAATAGACGTGCGACACGCGCGATAAAGTATGAAATTTCAATCAAATGGCCTTGGTTCAATCAAAAAACATGGCCTGTTAGGGATAGAGATAACGCGAGAGGCAGGACTAATTTCGATGAAACACCCTGAGGCTAACCGGGCCAATGGTATATACTCTATTGGTGTTAGTCTTTCTTAGATCTAGAACCTGTCACAAGTCATAACCCATTCTAGACACCATGTCTGACATTCAGCCAAAATCTCAAAAATTTACACTCCCTCAAGTTCTTTGTAAACTTCGCCCTCAACCTCATGTCCATAACTTTACTTAGGTTATAGTGTGCGGTGATGAAATCCACACATCACGAGGGGTTAAGGAGATAAACAAAGAAAATAGGCGTCATCTATTCCAAAGAGTGCAACTTAATTATCTAAGCTTATGTACTAAATTTAAATCAAAGACTTCCTTTAACATTTTTATCTACATGGCTGCAAAACAGATTGTTAATATGAACAAGTATAAATTAAAAACAAGTGTGATAATTTTCGTGAGTATTATAAACATGCTCTGTATTTTTTTTGTCTGTTTATTTACACATTTTAACATATTTACAAGCATAATCACACAATTCTTTAAAATCCCCGGCAACGGCGCCAAAAATTGATATGCGTAAAATATGCATCAAATATTAACACAAAGTAGACACTCAACACATATTTCACACATATGCAATTTAAAACCCTTTTTTGTAGATGTAGCATTGGTAAATAGGGTATCGTTCTTAACCGAGGATTGAGGGTGCATGCCTGACTACGCTATGGTTTAATGGGAGGAGTTTATAGGTTGGTTTTTATTATCTACGAAAATTAAAGCGCAAAATATGGCAAATAAACACACATAGAATTCTGAAGTTCTAACATGCTTCACTCATAGACAAGTAAAAACAATTAGAGAACATAAAAGTCCTATATATGCTTACTAGACTGAAAATAAAATACTAGGCTAATATATGCAAGTGATCGACTCAATATAGGAACCTTTACTCATTCTTAACCTGCAAGTTAAACAATATTAATCGAAATCCTAACTTCTCAATTTTACAAAACACATGCTCATAATTTGTCGTGCTTGGGGTCGCCCTATACACATACCATTGATTTAGACTCTGGATCTCCCTATATCTAAGCCAAAGCATTAAGCATAGATGAACATGTATAATAAAAACTAAGAAACTAGAACACATGAAAAACAGTTGAAAACGAAACAAGTAAAGAAAAACCGAAATACTATAAACTACTTCACTAAACCAATAGTTCATACAAGGAGAAGCTACAAAGTAAAGAGGATTCATGTTACACATTTTAGTCTTCGGGATCGCCCTATAGAGCTAAGATATAACTGAATCTTCTTTGGTGGAGGAGATACTCGGGATCACCCTATATGTCAATGGAGGTTGTTGTGGTGGCGAACAGTGGTGTAGGCTGCTTCCTTGAAGAGTTTCTTAGCTTTGTGGAGAGGAGATAGTGTTTAGGCAGAGCTTTTGTGTCTAAAATGAGTGATGATTGAGAAGAGAGACGTCTACTTGTATTTATAGGCAAGGAATGAATCTTTTCATCTCCAAAGTAGGGATTCCTACTGTACCCGGGTAAATCTGTCAGCCTGTCTTGAAACGTCATTTTCGGCAGTTCTAGAGCTCAAAAAATTATGATTTTGGATTCGTTCGAAAGATCAGCTCGAGAGATTGAAGAAGACATATATGATCACTATATTTGGATTTGAATTGCAGATTTTGTGATCCGTTGAAGATTGATGAGCTGGCAGGCATATCTTCCTCTTCCTACTAAGAGTAAGGAAATCTTGATCTTTCCATATCATGTATTTCTTGAGCTCCAAGTCATTTTGGCCAAACCTACCATATATTCTTGGATATTTTGATCTTCAAATAAGGCACTTTTGAGATATACTTGATACCTTTGATCCTCCATCTATTCGGTAATATCTCCTTGCTTGATTTCGCCCAAAATGCATGCTGATTTTCGATCCACCATTTGAAATGTCTTCATTTTGCCTTGCGTCATTTTAGTAACTTGAGAAGACCATTTTGGATCCATATTTTGCCACATCATTCCTAGTTGATTTAGGAAACTTCATTTTTCAGCTCCGCGAAAGTTTTCGACATGTCGAACCATTTGCATTCATAACCAGAGTAGGAATCCTAGTCAAAGTAGGAAAGACCATTTTCCCTAAACGAATTAGGAAACCTCCAATTGCTACTTTTTAAGCTCCATTTCACCTCTTTTATTGATCTCCTTTATTCGAAACCTAAAAACAATAGAGTAAGAACCGAGAATACTGAAAGGACCGAATCCCGATTTAGTTACCTAAACCGGAACCAAAACCCTTTCGAAAATACGAACCAACAAAAAATTTTCAAAATTTCGGCAGAGTTTCGTTACTAGCGTGGAATTGCATAAACCTGCACCCTGAAACAACACTTCATCCTATGCCACAAAAGCCAAACCGTGGGCACCAATCCCATCCGGATTTCTCAACATCAATATAATCAATAACAGTAACAAACTGTACTATGTATATATATATATATCCGTGAAAATCCGTATAAACAAGTATCAGAATGTATCAGAGCGACCTCTAAAGTAAAACATATACAATATACACATCAGTAGGCGAAACAAGAACCTACTGGAAAGCACAGGTAACTCTGATCACTAGCCTCCAAACCGCGACGTGAAAACACCAAACCTGAACTGCAACTGGGCACGGAAACCGAAAAACCCAGGGGAAAGACAATAAACACGTTAGAGTGAGTGGACGAAAATAAATGTCTTTCACCAATTATATATATATATATATATTTTAAACAACATGTGCGAGTCCAGGTAATTAAATAAACGTAGTACACGAGGTAAAACTCACACTCCTCCAGTGTACTGAGCATGCAAGTAAAAATCCCACGGGGTCACTCATGGACACACACCGTGCTAGTACAGTACGAATCACGGGATCCCGGACCCACACGTGATTCTAAGCCAGAAAGGCCTCGGTTCTGGGGATACGCCCCTTGCCGGTCAGGTCGGGGTAACGCCCCGCCTGGGATGCCTACCATCGGGGATCAGCCGAGAGGCTAGTGTATCGATACAACAACGTAACCATGACTGTACTCTGTGTAAACCAAATCATAAACATTTCGATGCAAATGCATGAAACAATATATATAAGTGTATGCATATTCGTATACGTATATCCGTATAGGTATAATCGTATATTCGTAAAAACACATGCTCATGTAATCCGAAATCTCATACGCATGCTCAAGTTCGAAAATCATATAAAAGACTCGCAAGAATTTCCGTGAAAAGAAATTTTCCACTCACAGGTGAGCAAAACGCGCACTCGCGCTAATCTCGAGGACCGGCGGAAGATCCCTCGCCAGAAGCTCGATCACGATCTCGATCTCGATCTCCTGAATATCCACAAAACATAACTGATCAATATCGCAATCCACAACACTGTACTGATGCACGGAAACCAACCGTTCCCGGAAATACGAAATGCAGTACAAAATGAATTACGAAAATCCCGAAATCCCCACTCGAAATCTCGACTGAAAATCGGCTAATCAAATCGACCCAAAAACCTCTGTACGATAACCAGGGTGTGATTACGAGAAAAATGACATTAAAATTGTCGAAATCTGAAAAGTTGACTTTTCTCGCCGGAGACAGTGAGAGAAAAATGACATTAAAATTGTCGAAATCTGAAAAGTTAACTCTAATCATAAAATATTCCTCGGTTATCGGAAAAATCTTCCGGAACTGCCCACGAACTCGAAATCACGTACTCTACAATTTCCATGAAGACACCCAACTCAAATTCTCGACCGAAAACAAAGTCGCGAATCGAATCAGCAAACCACATTTATGACACAAAACTGCGACTAAACTCAAACTCGTGAATTGTGCCGAATACGCAACTGATTCTGGTTCGGGTCATCACAAATACTAAGGTCAAAACAAAGGTAAATGTAGAAAGAATGAGGTTAATAATCACGTATGAAATGAGTTGATCAAATACTACTATTCAAAATCACAATTCAAAACCCTGCATCACATCTTGAGAATCAACCATTCCCGAAAACATATAACTTGAATATCGACGAAATCCTCGAAAATCCAATAAACACACTATAAAACTTCGCTACAAATTCTGATGCTCAATTCAAAATATAAACCTCACAACTGAGATTGGTGCGCAATTCCGAGCAAAACAACATAGAAATTGTCGAAAATCACCTCGGTCGGAAAACTGCCGCGCACAGCGGCGCGCCGGGCCGCCTTCGCCGCCGGAAAAATCATCCGCCCAGAAAATTGTAACCTACACATGGATTTGAAGATCTCGGCATTTCTAAAAACTTTGTAGTTCAATGCTAAGCCCAATTTTGAACGGAAAACACCCAAAACTGACCTTGAAGTTGAAAACCCTCGCCGGAATTCATTAACTCCGATCGGTAAGGTGCAAGACCACTTGGGATCAACTCACCTCTCCATGGGCTTCAAAACCCTTATAGGGTTGACCTCCAACTCGGCCGCCACTGCCGCCTCCAACGCCGCCGAATCTCGCCGGAATTCTCCCAACTTCAAAATGTCATAACTTCTTCATCCGGTAACCAAAATGAGTGACCCACATATCAAAAGATAGAGGATTTCAAGCCCAACAATTTTCATGAAGACACCACGACCAAAAGGTGCCGGAATAAGGCACATCGAAGGCAACAAAAGCTCGTTCTAAAATGGGTCAGTTTTGACCCGTGGTCAATGCGGTCAACAACCCAGTTTCCCAAAATGGAAAGTTTCCAAAATCGTCACATATTCATGCCGTATTTATACCGTACACGTATCATCCAAATCGTATCGAAACCAAATGGATAAACACGACTAAATCCAATGGCCAAAAATATTCATAACATATTCCATGTAACTCGAAATCATCCTCCGGAAACTCCCACGAACTGGAAATTAAATTCTCTATAACTTTCGTGAAGGAACTCATCACAAATTACTGCTCAATAATTTAGTCGTTCACAAGCACGCCATATCAACCAATTTATACAAAATCGCGACTAATCACGAAACTCGCAAATAAAGCCGATTAACTACCATTTATGCTTTGGGTTGTCATAGCTTCCAAGCCCAGTAGGCAAGAACCATCAGCTCGAACTCGAAATAATCACCCCCAAAGGTTAGGGTTCGACAGCCCTTTGCTTGGACATTTCGGTTTTTATCCTTGAGAAATGGAGGTTAAGCAGTTGGGGGATTGCAAGCGGAGGTTGAGAAGCAACTTTTGACACCAAGACCACCAGATTTGGTGGGTGGCTAGTGGTTCATTGTCGGCGACAGTGAGAAGGATGAGACAGAGGGTCGCGGGGAGAGAGAGAGGAGGAGAAAGAATAAGTCTCACCCGAAAAAGGAAAGTCCGACCTTCTATTTTTGGAAATTCCAATATATACGTGCGAGTTGAGACTAACCAATTTCCGTAAAATCATATAAAATTTTCGTTGACCACAATTTCTTCATCGTAACTCCGATTTTAACACTTGACTACTACCACATTATAGGGCATTTGAAAGGACCCAACCCCGATTCAGCTCCCTAAACTGGAATCGAACCCCTTCGAAAACACGAACGAACAAAAACTTTTCGAAATTTGGGCAGAGTTTCGTTACTAGCGTGGAATTACCATTACCTGCACGCGGAAAATACACTTCATCCTATGCCACAAAAATCAAACCGTGGGAACCAATCCCATCCGGATTTCTCAATATATCAACAGTAAAGTAAAGTAGTAAGTATATATGCACTTTACTGAAATCCAGTGTAAAATCGTATAACGTATTCAATAGGAAGCTCAGAGCGACATCTAATACATAATCGTCAACGCATACCACAGTAGGTAGAACAATAAACCTACTGGATGAAACAAAGTAGCTCGAGCACTATGCCTCCGACCACGACGTGCGACACTAGAGCCTGAACTGCAAACTGGGCACGGAAACCGAAAAACCCAGGGGAAAGACATGAAACACGTTAGAGTGAGTGGACGAAAATAAATGTCTTTCACCAGTTAATATATGTTTAAAATAACATATGCGAGTCCAGGTAAATAAAATAACAAGTACACGAGGTAAAACTCATACTCCTCCAGTGTACTGAGCATGCAAGTAAAATCCCACGGGGTCACTCATGGACTCCTCCGTGCTAGTACAGTCTGAACCACGGAGTCCTTGACTACCACGTGATTCTAAGCCAGAAATGGCCTCGGTTCCGGGGAATACGCCCCTCACCGGTCTGGTTGGGGAAACGCCCCTCCAGGCGGCCCTCCGTCGGGGATCAGCCGACGAGGCAAGGTGTATCGATACAACAACGTAACTGAGACTGTACTCTGTGTAAACCAAATCATAAACAGTTCGATGCAAATGCATGAAACAGCATATAAGTATATGTATACTCGTATACGTATATTCATATAAGTGTAATCGTATAACACATGCTCGTAATAAATATAATCTCGTATGAAATCTCATGCTCGTAAAACCATAATCATGCTGCATGCTCAAGTTTGTAAAACGTATATAAAAGACTCGCAATCAATCCGTGAAAATAAAATTGTCCACTCACAGACTGGCATAACGCGTATCGCGTTAACTCGTGATCCGGCGGAAAGTCCCTCGCCAAACGAATGATCACGAACACCTGAATATTCACAACGTCCAATATTCAAAATCATAATCCGACAATACAATACAAATCTTGAGAAACAGCCGTTCTCGGAAACACGTGATTCAAAGTCGACGAATCGTCGAAAATCCATATATATCATCTCAATACCTCGCTTTACGTTCGGACGCTCAACTCGAAAAATGAACCTCCCCACTGCGATCGGGGCGCGATTTCGAGTCAAATGACATGCGACTTGCCGAAAGTCAAAAAGTCAACCCGTTAACCGTTGACCGCCGTCCACGGCGGCGCCACTGTTGACCGGAAGAATTCACGGCGGAGCAACCCCTATTCCATGCAAAACCACCCACTGAGCAACTTTGTCAACTACACCGAAGTCCAATTCGCACTCTAACATGGTCAATTTCATGAAAAATCGAATGAACACACAAATTTCAAATCCAAAATTCTCCTTGCACACATCGAATTGAAACACGAAACTTACAGGGGAGCATCAAGGGGATGAGAGCTTCAAAGTCCACTAAGAATTGCAGCTCGAATCGGCCTCAAACATAGAACCCGAATTCACAAAGTTCCTTCCAAAGTTTGGCCGGATTTCTCCTCCATTTCCGGCGAGCCTCGCCGTCAACGGTGACCATAGATGAGTAGAGGGAACCGAGGCGCGTCTAGTGGACCCAACCCCGAGCCTTGGGGTGGCCGGAATCCTCCACCGCCGTGAAGGCACCGTGGAGCACTTCTTCCTCCACCGAGTTGACTCGGTCAACTCGGTCAAACCCCAAAATGGCAGGTCTTTGACTTGCTCAAAATAGCAGGTTTCTATTTATAGCCTTTCCCAAAATGGAAACTTGTAATTATCCTTTTCGACGAACTTCAAACGCGCGTAACTTTCTCGTCGTAATTCCGATTCCGATAATTCTCGCGGCCACAAACTCGTCTCGACGTACTCTTCTATAATCACCCAAAGTCAAGCACATCGGCCAAACGGATAAAAAGTCAACCCTTCGAAGCAACACACATTAAATCGACTAAATAATCAACAAACGGCAAAATTCGCAACTAATTCCTCGTAACTCCAAATCATACTCCGGAAGTTCCCACGGACTCGAAATTAAATTCTAAACAACTTCCGTGAAGAAGCCGAAACCAAATTCTTGACCGGTAATTTAGTCGTTAAGTAGCCCACCATTTAAATCAGAACTTCAAATATTCATAACTTATTCCTCGGTCGTCCAACTAACGATCCGGAACCGCCCACGAACTCGCAATCACATGTAGAACGACTCTCGAGAAGAGACTCAGCTCCAATTCTCGGCCAATAATTAAGTCGTTAAGAAAACTGGCGGTTCAAATACTGTCGAAACTCTGCGACTACACAGTAGCTCACGTATATAGCTGATCATACCGCTGATTCTGGTCCGGGTCGTCACAAATCCACCCCCCTTAGAAAAATTTTGACATAGAAATTTCCAAGTCTGCCGACTACACATAAGAGCACTGCCTCTGCATACTGCTCAACTGCTCAGTGGTAATATCAACTGAACAACTCTGATAACTGACTCCACAATAGGAGATAGCTCCGTGCTGAAATCTCAGTACCCTCAAATCACAAATTTGAACTGGCTCCAAACAATAGCCAAGTGTTCCTGCATACAGAACGGATAGGGTACAAAATGCAAAACCAACCTGAAACACAGTTCCACCTCACGGAACACAACACACATAAAAGCCAACACTATAGGCGATGCCGAACCATACGGCACAACATACACTCGCCTATGACCACATTTGGATCAAAACAATATGGTAAGTTACAACTCAGTACACACACATCAACATATCTCACACATCAAACTCAAGCAATTACCAACCCATTTTCGCTAATCTGACAGTCTGTGGTAGCATATTCCACAAAATCAGAATCAAACATCAACTCAAATCAAATCAAACTCGCTCCAGCACAAGTGAGTACAACAACATACCTCAAATCAACATCAAACAACCTTAAAATCATAGTAGTCAACAAACCGGTACTGCAATACCGAGGTCCACAACATGCCCTCCAAGGCCTGAATAGTCCTAAAAGATCGCTCACCAATCTGAGGATAAGAACCAGCACTAACTCGTAATCTGGTCCCCAATGCACGCTGCAAAGCTCGCCAACACTTTGTCGTAGATGATTATCTCGATCAGCGAACCGGAACACAGGTACACCACGTAGATGGCTAATCTCCGTCAAACACAGCTATACCAGCCTGCCACTAAAATCGTCACCGAAAGTACAAGGAACTATACTGAGTTCGTCAAATGGTCCACAATGGTCAAACAACTGGCACCACAAACCAAAGTGCACACACACACACACAACAGTAATCGCCACGTCTAACCGGAAATCTCAAATGGCTGACACATCTCGGCAAATCTCTGCCTCCTAGCCATCGCCAGTCGACAAATGTGGCATCTGCACAAACAAGCTGCTAGATTGCTCTTCATGTTGCGTCATGAGTAATAAACTCGAAGTATCTGATACATCTCCGCATCACAAGTGCCAAATGCGCGCAAAACAACGAGCCTCAACATCATCACACTCGAACTCAGCTCTCGTAGCCCATAACTCGGCTAATACGGAAACTCGAGCCACACATACACACATGAAACACTGAAATCCCGACTCTCGACTGAATGCATCAGCAACAACATCCCAGACGGATGGTCAAGTACAATTTCTAGCCTTCCTCGAACAAACTTAAAGGTGCAGCCATAGTCGTTAATCAACTCCATCCATCAACACTGCCTCAAGCTCAAATCTGGCCGAAAATGCAAGTGGATGCAACTCAAGTAATCAGTATACATCCTACACCACGCTGCACGCCATAGCAGTAGTATCTCCAACTCTCTAGTGCTAGCACAAGGACAGCTACACCCAAATCATACATAGGATACGTAGCTATACAAAGTTCCACTGCCTGGAACCATGAGCCACCGCTCTGCTACACAGCATCAAAATACAACCAAATTCCAAACCTCGATGCATCGCCATAACCCATGAATTCATCACAATCGTCAGGTAAGGTCAAAACCGAAGCAACGGTTAACCACCTTGCAAGAGTCAGTAACTCTCCTCGCGTGCATCGAACTACTCGAACTTGACACCTTCTTCGTCAAGCCGGAAAGTGGAGTGGCAATCCAGGAAAATCCTGCACAAAGCCGTCGGTAATAGCTTGGCAAACCCAAGAGACCTCTGATCCCTGGTACCATGGTAGGTCAACCCCAAATCAACACGGCTTCGAACCGGTCAGGATCCACGCCCACTCCCTCGGATAGCATCACACAACTCAAAATCTTCATGCTAATCAGCCAAAACTCACACTGGCTGAACTTCGCAAATAGCTGATCATCTCGCGAAGTCCGCAAAATCGCTCGCAATTGCATCAGGTACTGGTCCACACTCCTGGAGTACATCAGGAAGTTGCCGACGAACATGGTCGCAACTCGTCCAGAAACCGTCTGAACACCTGGTCCATCAAGTCCACACGACCTACGGGGCATTGGTCAACCAATAGCGTGACCAAGAACTCCTGATATCCGCACCGAGATCTGAAAGCTAACATAGTCACGTCTGACTCATGGATCCACAACTGATGGTATCCGGATCCGAAATCAATCTTCAACAAGACTGAAGCTCTCGCGAGCTGATCAAACCACTCACCAATCCGAAACGGAGGATACTCACTCTCCTCTGAAGCAAATCAAGCTTCTGGTAGTCAATGCACCACCATGTCGAATCATCCAACAACCACACAAACAATGCAGGAGCACACCACGCAAATGCGCGGGGTCGCATGAAATCTCCTGAAACCTCCTCCAGCAACTCCTGGAGTCGAAACTGTAGCTCCACCAGCTCCGCTGGCTCAGAACGACAAGATGCCGGTAAATTGAGTCCAGCGCCTGGTACAAGCTCAATGGTGCAGTCGGTCTCTCGAACTGGAGGAACACCTGGTAACTCCTCCGAAACACACCTGGAAACTCGGGAACCACCTCAATGTCTTCAACATCGGGCACAGCAACCGTAGTATCCACAACATGAGCTAAGCAAACAACACAACTCGTCTCCACCATCCGCTCGACCATCACCACGAAACAGCATCTCGGGGAAATCTGATCGTCGAAACACAACCTCCTTCTCGAGGTACTCGAACACAGCCAATTGCGTCGTCAGTAAGTCCATGCTCACAAACACACCAAAACCACAATGTCCAGCTATAACAGATCCGCGGCTAACCCATATCCTTCAACAAGGATCTCGCAACCTCCGGATGGATGCAACACTCTCCAAAACCTCGGAAGTGAAAATGCAGGTGCAATAGCCATGGATATCAAGCAACAGTAACCTCGGAGAAAAGTCTGTCCTCAAACAAGGTCATGGCACAAACTCCAACATGCCCAACTAGTCGCCCACGTCATATGCGACTTACTGAAGGATCCGTCAAAAGGATACATTGATCAGACTGCAGGAACAACATAAGGATCTCCGTGTAAACTCTAAGCCGTCTAACCGCTACAACAGCTGGTTGAGGACGCTCCCTCGTAACGTGACCCTCCTGGCCATCGAAACAGCAACTGAAAGTTTACCACGAACACCAGTCACAGCGACATCTGCTGCGTGAAAGGATCACCAACGATCGCCCAAACTCATGCCACAGGAGCAAATCCACTACTCCGTGATCTCCGCCATCACCAAACGGATAAGCAGAGGATCCTCAACATAATCGAAAAGACCATAGCCTGATGAAATCATTGATCCCAAAATGTCGGAACTCAACCACATCAAAAACTCGACTAAGTCCACTTCCCTCAAACCATCACATCAAAAACCACGTACATCATTCCTTCTCAATAGCCTCGCCACTGAGTGCAGCACACAAAGCTCCTCATGGACATCCCGAGGCACATCAATCATACTCTCTCTGATACTCAGGTTCAGACTCATCTCGAACCTCGTGCAAAGCTCCCTCTGAAGCCACATAACACGTGCAAACAAGAACAAACATGTGAACAATGCATCTCTGCCTCAGGTGGGTAAACACTCCGCATTTGATTACTGGGTAGCCTGATAAACCATTACCGTATACACAACACTCTGAATGTAGGCCATGGAGTCGCAACCGAAACTCACACAATATCAGCCCACCAAACACAATGATCAGAATCAGGCAAACATCACTGCCAAAATTCTCAGCTCTGAGGCAACATGTAGACGCTCATATACACATCCCCAGGCAATCCGTGTCACACAATTCTCTGAACTCTGAATACTTATCCAATACCACTGTTCTCTGGAAAATCGCGCGTCGATTGATCCTCAACAGGATCCACAACCGAAACGACACGGAAAGCACGTCAGGAGGCATCCTAATGAATACAATATCGTTCACAACAAGTGGAACGTAATCATGGAACTTCAAATATTTGGAAGCATACAACACCCAGAATTTGATGATTATCCGCCGGCCGGTCGGGTCACCATTCCAGACATGCTGTACATTCTCAAATATCCTTAGTAAACACGACTACAGAAGTCTACAGAACCTATAACCAAATGCTCTGATACCAAGCTGAAAGGACCCAACCCCGATTCAGCTCCCTAAACAGGAATCGAACCCCTTCGAAAACACGAACGAACAAAAACTTTTCGAAATTTGGGCAGAGTTTCGTTACTAGCGTGGAATTACCATTACCTGCACGTGGAAAATACACTTCATCCTATGCCACAAAAAGCAAACCGTGGGCACCAATCCCATCCGGATTTCTCAATATATCAACAGTAAAGTAAAGTAGTAAATATATATGCACTTTACTGAAATCTAGTGTGACATCGTATAACGTATTCAATAGGAAGCTCAGAGCGACATCTAATACATAATCGTAAACGCATACCACAGTAGGTAGAACAATAAACCTACTGGATGAAACAAAGTAGCTCTAGCACAATGCCTCCGACCACGACGTGCGACACCAGAGCCTGAACTGCAAACTGGGCACGGAAACCGAAAAACCCAGGGGAAAGACATGAAACACGTTAGAGTGAGTGGACGAAAATAAATGTCTTTCACCAGTTAATATATATGTTTAAAATAACATATGCGAGTCCAGGTAAATAAAATAACAAGTACACGAGGTAAAACTCATACTCCTCCAGTGTACTGAGCATGCAAGTAAAATCCCACGGGGTCACTCATGGACTTCTCCGTGCTAGTACAGTCTGAACCACGGAGTCCTTGACTACCACGTGATTCTAAGCCAGAAATGGCCTCGGTTCCGGGGAATACGCCCCTCACCGGTCTGGTTGGGGAAACGCCCCTCCAGGCGTCCCTCCGTCGGGGATCAGCCGACGAGGCAAGGTGTATCGATACAACAACGTAACTGAGACTGTACTCTGTGTAAACCAAATCATAAACAGTTCGATGCAAATGCATGAAACAGCATATAAGTATATGTATACTCGTATACGTATATTCGTATAAGTGTAATCGTATAACACATGCTCGTAATAAATATAATCTCGTATGAAATCTCATGCTCGTAAAACCATAATCATGCTTCATGCTCAAGTTCGTAAAACGTATATAAAAGACTCGCAATCAATCCGTGAAAATAAAATTGTCCACTCACAGACTAGCGTAACGCGTATCGCGTTAACCCGTGATCCGGCGGAAAGTCCCTCGCCAAACGAACGATCACGAACACCTGAATATTCACAACGTCCAATATTCAAAGTCATAATCCGACAATACAATACAAATCTTGAGAAACAGCCGTTCTCGGAAACACGTGATTCAAAGTCGACGAATCGTCGAAAATCCATATATACCATCACAATACCTCGCTTTACGTTCGGACGCTCAACTCGAAAAACGAACCTCCCCACTGCGATCGGGGCGCGATTTCGAGTCAAATGACATGCGACTTGCCGAAAATCAAAAAGTCAACCCGTTGACCGTTGACCGCCGTCCACGGCGGCGCCACTGTTGACCGGAAGAATTCACGGCGGAGAAACCCCTATTCCATGCAAAACCACCCACTGAGCAACTTTGTCAACTACACCGAAGTCCAATTCGCACTCTAACATGGTCAATTTCATGAAAAACCGAATGAACACACAAATTTCAAATCCAAAATTCTCCTTGCACACATCGAATTGAAACACGAAACTTACAGGGGAGCATCAAGGGGATGAGAGCTTCAAAGCCCACTAAGAATTGCAGCTCGAATCAGCCTCAAACATAGAACCCGAATTCACATAGTTCCTTCCAAAGTTTGGCCGGATTTCTCCTCCATTTCCGGCGAGCCTCGCCGTCAACGGTGACCATAGATAAGTAGAGGGAACCGAGGCGCGTCTAGTAGACCCAACCCCGAGCCTTGGGGTGGCCGGAATCCTCCACCGCCGTGAAGGCACCGTGGAGCACTTCTTCCTCCACCGAGTTGACTCGGTCAACTCGGTCAAACCCCAAAATGGCAGGTCTTTGACCTGCTCAAAATAGCAGGTTTCTATTTATAGCCTTTCCCAAAATGGAAACTTGTAATTATCATTTTCGACGAACTTCAAACGCGCGTAACTTTCTCGTCGTAATTCCGATTCCGATAATTCTCGCGGCCACAAACTCGTCTCGACGTACTCTTCTATAATCACCCAAAGTCAAGCACATCGGCCAAACGGATAAAAAGTCAACCCTTCGAAGCAACACACATTAAATCGACTAAATAATCAACAAACGGCAAAATTCGCAACTAATTCCTCGTAACTCCAAATCATACTCTGGAATTTCCCACGGACTCGAAATTAAATTCTGAACAACTTCCGTGAAGAAGCCGAAACCAAATTCTTGACCGGTAATTTAGTCGTTAAGTAGCCCACCATTTAAATCCGAACTTCAAATATTCATAACTAATTCCTCGGTCGTCCAACTAACGATCCGGAACCGCCCACGAACTCGTAATCACATGTAGAACGACTCTCGAGAAGAGACTCAGCTCCAATTCTTGGCCAATAATTAAGTCGTTAAGAAAACTGGCGGTTCAAATACTGTCGAAACTCTGCGACTACACAGTAGCTCACGTATATAGCTGATCATACCGCTGATTCTGGTCCGGGTCGTCACAGCATTGCCGGCGAGGTCGCCGGCCTTTGTTTTTTTTTCGCCGGATATAACTATTACCGGCGACTTATTTTTCAAGTCGTCGGCAATGCTTAAGGGCATCACCGGCGACTCATGTCGCCGGTAATGCTCAAGGAATCAGCAGCGACTTGAGTCGCCGGCAATGACTCAAGTCCCCGGTGATTCCCTTAATCATTGTCGGCGACTCAAGTCACCGGTGATTCCTTGAGTATTGCCGGCGACTCAAATTACGGGAATTACCGACGACTTGAGTCGCCGGCAATGATTAAGGGAATTACCAGAGACTTGAGTCGCTGGCAATTTTGCGCCGCCGTGGCCGGAAATTGAGGGGTATTGTCGGCGACTTTGGTCCAAGTCGCCGGCAATACCCGGAGAAATTTGTCAAAAAAAAGCCGGTTCTGGATAGGGCCCAATTCCAGAACCTGCACTGCAAAACAGAAACCGTACAAATACAAGTGCAACAGTACACACATAATTGTCCAACGTACAGTACAAATAACAACAATACGAAAATAAACTACAACTACACGTCAGGGTCGAGGAACTCCCGCGTCAGGGTCGAAGAAATCCATGTAATCATTTGAACTCCGGTGGCTACCCTGGTCTTGCTGTGGCTGAAAGGACCCAATCCCGATTCAGATACCTAAACCGGAATCAAACCCTTTCGAAAAATACGAACCAACAAAAATTTTTCAAAATTTCGGCAGAGTTTCGTTACTAGCGTAAATCAAACCCATCCAGATTTCTCAACATCAATATAATCAACAACAGTAAATAAACTGTACTATGTATATATGTATATCCGTGAAAATCCGCACAAACATGTATCAGAACGTATCAGAGCGACTTCTAGAGTAAAACATATACAATATGTACATCAGTAGGCGAAACAAGAACCTACTGGAAAATACCGGTGACTCTGATCACTAGCCTCCAAACCGCGACGTGAAACACCAAACCTGAACTGTAAACTGGGCACGGAAACCGAAAATCCCAGGGGAAAGACAATAAACACGTTAGAGTGAGTGGACGAAAATAAATGTCTTTCACCAAGTAATATATACGTATAAAAATCATATGCGAGTCAAATGCATAAGTAAAGAAAAGGTACACGAGGGAGACTCCAACTCCTCACGCCGCGTCCGGGTACACGAGGGAGACTCCAACTCCTCACGCGTACAGAGCATGCAATATAAAATCGCGGAATCACTCATGGACTACCACGCGATAGCACAGTCTGAATCACGGGATCCCAGACCCACACGTGATTCCTAGCCAGAAAGGCCTCGGGTCAGGATATCTGTCCCCCCCGGAGCGTACTCGGGGATCAGCCGAGAAGCCAATGTGTATCGATACCACAACATATACTGAGACTGTACTCTGTGTAAACCAAATCATAAATATTTTCTATGCACATGCTTAAAACATAATATGTACGTATATGTATATATTCGTATACGTATATTCGTATAAGCATAATCATAAAACACATGCTCGTAAAATCATAATTAATCTGCATGCTCAAGTTCGTAAATCATAAATAAGGACTCACAATCAATCCGTGAAAATAAAGTGTCCACTCACAGACTCTCGAAACGCGCACACGCGCCACACTTGTGGTCCGGCGGAAGATCCCTCGCCTGAAGCACGATCACGATCCAGATCTCGATCTCGATCTCCTGAATATATTCATAAAACATAACCGATCAAAATCATAGTTCTCAACACTGTACTGATGCACGGAAACCAACCGTTCCCGGAAATACGAAATGCAGTGCAAAATGAATTACGGAAATCCCAAAATCCCAACTCGAAACCTCGACTGAAAATCGGCTAATCAAATCAACCCAAAAACCTCTGTACGATAACCAGGGCGTGATTACGAGAAAAACGACACTAATTTCATCAAAATCTGAAAATCGGCTAATCAAATCAACCCAAAAACCTCCGCCGTTGACCACTGTTGACCGCCGCCGCCGCCGGCGGCGCGCCGTTAACGGCGAAATTCACCGGCGGAGAACTTCCAGTTCTCAAGATCACGATCAGCCCGACACATTTCTTAACTGGCTCCCAGACCAATTCCCACTCCATCCTTACCAAAACCCCTCGAAACCAAACGGAATCCCATATTCCGGCCACCCATTCGGATCCAACAAAAACTCAACCCAAACCTTAATCGATCACATGGTTAGACTCCCCAGGACAAGGGGAGTCGAACCCCCTTATCCACCACCACCGTCGTCCACCGGAGGACCTCCTCCCGATACTGGCGACAATCCCAAATCGGCCCTACTTCAAAGCCCCCCAAAACGTGATTAATTCACACAAACTCAAACATGAAATGAAAGAGGAGCTCAACGTGAGTCGAAATGTACCCTCGGCCTAGCCGGAGATGGCCGGAAAAATCGGGTCAGCCGACAAGTGAAACGGGTCGTCCACCACCTTCACGGGTCAACAGTAGGTTTCCAAATTTGGAAAGTCAACCAAAAGTCAAAGCTTAGTCAAAGTTCACAATGAAGTTTCCGACTAATTCACGACTATTTTTCGACTTTTTGATATTTATACTCGTCCCTCGGGTCGATCGACGATTCGAAATAGATAACCCTCACGATTCGGATAAACACTAAACAATCGGATAAACTCGTCGGAAACCGAAACTTCAAATAATCATAAAATATTCCTCGGTTATCGGAAAAATCTTCCGGAACCGCCCACGAGCTCAAAATCACGTACTCTACAATTTCCGTGAAAACACCCAACTCAAATTCTAGAGAATTGGATCGACGAACCACAGAATATCGTAAAACTGCGACTATAACCAAATCTCGAGAATAGTGCCAAACACACATCTGATTCTGGTTCGGGTCGTCACAAATCTACCCCCCTTAAAGAAATTTCGACCTCGAAATTTATGTACCTGTTATGTGAACATATGAGGATACTGTTCCCGCATACGCTGCTCGGTCTCCCAGGTGGCCTCCTCAACTGAATGGTTCTGCCACAAGACCTTCACCAACGGAATCACGCGATGCCTCAACTCCTGCTCACGACGATCGAGAATCTGCACTGGCTCCTCAATATACGATAAGTCCTCCCTGATCGACAACTGCTGTGGAGCTATCACATGTGAAGGATCTGAGATGTACTTCCGCAACATCGAAACATGGAAGACATCATGAACACGAGCCATCTCAGCCGGTAACTCAAGTCCGAAGCTTGCCACGCTTCCCGAAACGCACTACTCCCCTCCACGGAGACAGTTTCAGGAAGACCCAATGAAATGACCCAATCCCGATTCAGTTACCTAAATCGGAATCAAACCCTTCCGGAAATACGAACCAACAAAAATTTTTCAAAATTTCGGCAGAGTTTCGTTACTAACGTGGAATTACCATAACCTGCACGCGGAAATTAACACTTCGTCCTATGCCACAAAAAGCAAACCGTGGGCACCAATCCCATCCGGATTTCCCAACATCAATATAATCAACAACAGTAAATAAATTGTACTATGTATATATGTATATCCGTGAAAATCCGCACAACATGTATCAGAATGTATCAGAGCGACCACTAGAGTAAAACATATACAATATGTACATCAGTAGGTGAAACAAGAACCTACTGGAAAACACAGATAACTCTGATCACTAGCCTCCAAACCGCGACGTGAAACACCAAACCTGAACTGCAAACTGGGCACGGAAACCGAAAAGCCCAGGTGAAAGACAATAAACACGTTAGAGTGAGTGGACGAAAATAAATGTCTTTCACCAAGTAATATATATGTTATAAAAACATATGCGAGTCCAGGTAAATAGAAACAATAAAGTACACGAGGTAAAACCATAATTCTCCAGCGTACTGAGCATGCAAGTAAAAATCCCACGGGGTCACTCATGGACACACACCGTGCTAGTACAGTCAGAACCACGGAGTCCCTGACTTCCACGTGATTCTAGCCAGAAATGGCCTCGGATCCGGGGAAACGCCCCTCACCGGTCAGTCGGGGATACGCCCCTCCTGGTATGGCCTACCATCGGGGATCAGCCGAGAGGCAAGTGCATCGATACAACAACATAACCAAGACTGTACTCTGTGTAAACCAAATCATAAACATTTCGATGCAAATGCAAATAACAGCATATAAATGTATGTATACTCGTATACGTATATTCGTATAAGTATATCGTATAATCGTAAAACACATGCTCATATATCCGAAATCTCATAGGCATGCTCAAGATCGTAAATCATATAAAAGACTCGCAAACAATCCGTGAAAAGAAATTGTCCACTCACAGGTGAGCAAAAAGCACACACGCACTAATCTCGAGGACCGGCGGAAGATCCCTCGCCAGAAGCACGATCACGATCTCCATCTCGATCTCCTGAATGTTCACAAAACACAACTGATCAATATCATAGTTCTCAACACTTTACGGATGCACGGAAACCAACCGTTCCCGGAAATACGAAATGCAGTGCAAAATGAATTACGGAAATCCCGAAATCCCCACTCGAAATCTCGACTGAAAATCGGCTAACCAACTCAACCCGAAAACCTCCGTACGATAACCAGGGCGTGATTACGAGAAAAATGACACTAATTACATCGACATCTGAAAAGTTGACTTTTTCCTCGCCGTTGACCGCCGCCGCCGGCGCGCCGTCAACGGTGGAATCACACGGCGGAAAGCTCCAGATCGGACCATCTCAACCTTGCGAACCTCTTTCCCTTCTATCAGTAAGACCAATTCAAATCACAACCACCTCAAAATCAAGCAAAACCGAACGAAAATCCTTAACCAAATCCCTAATCGGGTTGCATCAAAAACTCTTCCTTAACCTCAATTGATCACACCAATAGACTCAGAGAGACGAGGGGAGTCGAATCCCCCTAATCTCCCCTTCCAAAACTCGCCGGAGCCAAGCTCCCCGTCACCGGCGATATCAACCCGATCGGCCTAACTCGGGCACCCCAAAAACCTCATCAAATCTCACCAATTAAAACATCAACCAACTCGAAATCATCAAGGGAAGCTAACTGTACCTTTCAATCAACCAAAGGTGGCTGGAATACGGTGGTCGGACGGGCAACCAAATCGGGAAACTCTCCCCCTCGAGTCAACGCAGTCAAACTTTCCAAAATGGGAAAGTCAACGCAAGTCAATGCAAATTCGTGTTTTTACGACTATTTTCCGACTTTTCGATATTTATACTCGTCCCACGGGTCGATCAACGGTCCGGAATGAATATACGATGTGATTCGGATAAGCTCGAAACAATCGGATAAACTCGTCGAAACCAGAAACTTCAAATAACCATAAAATATTCCTCGGTTATCGGAAAAATCATCCGGAACCGCCTTTGAGCTCGAAATCACGTACTTTACAACTTTCGTGAAGACACTCAACTCAAATTCTCGACTGAAAACATAGTCGCGAATCGAATCGACAAACCACACAATATCGTAAAACTACGACTATATCCAAATCTCGAGAATCGTGCCAAACACACATCTGATTCTAGTTCGGGTCGTCACAAATCTACCCCCCTTAAAGAAATTTCGACCTCGAAATTTACGTACCTGTCATGTGAATAGATGAGGATACTGCTCCCGCATACGCTGCTCGGTCTCCCAGGTGGCCTCTTCAACTGAATGGTTCTGCCACAAGACTTTCACCAATGGAATCACACGGTGCCTCAACTCCTGCTCACGACGATCGAGAATCTGCACTGGCTCCTCAACATATGATAAATCCTCCCTGATCGCCAACTGCTGCGGGGCTAACACATGTGAAGGATCTGAGATATACTTCCGCAACATCGAAACATGGAAGACATCATGCACACGAGCCATCTCAGCCGGTAACTCAAGTCTATAAGCAACAGCTCCAACCCTCTATGTAATCTCATATGGACCAATGTACCGCGGTCGAAGCTTGCCACGCTTCCCGAAACGCACAACTCCCCTCCACGGAGATAGTTTCAGGAAGACCCAATCACCAACCTCAAACTCTAAACTCTTCCTCCTCACATCTGCGTAACTCTTCTGCCGATCCTGGGCGACCTTCAGGCGATCCCGAATAACCTGAATGTCCTCCATTGTGGTTTTCACCAAATCCGGGCCAATGAGCCAACGCTCGCCTACTTCACTCCAACACAATGGAGTGCGACACTGCTTCCCATACAGAGCCTCGTACGGTGCCATCTCAATACTGGCCTGATAGCTGTTGTTGTAGGCGAACTCGATCAAGTGTAACTGCTGATCCCAGTTCCCGCGAAACTGCAACACACACGATCTCAGCATATCCTCAAGTGTCTGAATGGTCCGCTCGGACTGCCCGTCAGTCTGAAGATGAAAAGATGTACTAAACCGCAGCCTCGTGCCCAAAGCTCGCTGTAAAGCCTGCCAAAACTCAGAAGTGAACTGACTATCACGGTCAGAAACAATCGACACAGGCACACCATGCAAGCGAACAATCTCAGATAATTACAACTTAGCCAATCTGCCCACTGATACCTTCCCTGGAAGTGCAAGAAAGTGTGCGGATTTCGTCAGTCGGTCAACAATAACCCAAATGCCAGTGTTGCCCGCCGAAGTACGCGGCAACTGATAGACGAAATCCATCGTAATATGCTCCCACTTCCAAACCGGAATCTCAAGTGGCTGTAACTTCCCTGCAGGTTTCTGCCTCTCCGCCTTCACCTGCTGACAAATCAAACACCAACTCACGTACTCGGCAATCTCCCGCTTCATGTTGCGCCACCAATAGTACGCTCGAAGTGTACGAAACATCTTCGTACCACCGGGATGCATCGCATACGCTGAATTGTGGGCCTCGTCCAAAATATCATTCTTCAAGTCCTCGTCCCTGGGTACACATAATCTGCCCCTGAACAACAACGTACCGTCGTCGCTCAAACGGAACTCTGTAGGCACACCATTCCGAATCATGGTCTTCTTGCCCAGCAAGTAAGGATCTGAATCCTGTGCTTCCCATACCTGATCAACCAGTACTGGTCGAACCTGAAAGCTGGCCAACAAGGCTCCATCATCATCATACCCAAACACAGCACCCGTAGCTCGAAGCTCGGCTAACATTGACACTCTGGCCACACACATGTGAAACAACGAAGCTCCAGATTTCCGGCTAAGTGCATCCGCTACAACGTTGGCCTTCCCTAGATGGTACTCAAACGTGCAATCGTAGTCGTTGATCAACTTCATCCATCGGCGCTTCCTCATGTTCAGATCCGGCTGCATCCGCAAGTAGGTGAGACTCTTGTGATCAGTGAAAATCTTACACTGAGCACCATACAAGTAATGTCTCCAACTCTTCAACGCTAACACTATAGCGGCCAACTCCAAATCATGCGTCGGATAGTTGACCTCGTGCGGTTTCAGCTGTTTGGAACCATACGCCACGACTCTACCATGCTGCATTAACACACGGCCAAGGCCCAACTTCGACGCATCACTGTATACAACAAACTCACCACTATCATCTGGCAACGTCAGAACCGGTACGGTAGTCAATCTCTCCTTCAGGAGCAAATAACTCTGCTCGCACGCATCATACCACTCAAACTTGACGCCCTTCTTCGTCAACCTAGTCAGTGGTGTAGCTATCCGGGAGAAATCCTGTACAAACCGTCGATAATAGCCTGCTAACCCCAAGAAACTCCGGATCTCTGGCACAGTAGTGGGTCGACTCCAATTCAGCACGGCCTCAATCTTGTCAGGATCAACACTAACTCCCTCGGCCGAAATCACGTAACCCAGAAACTTCACACTATCCAACAAGAACTCACACTTGCTAAACTTCGCGAACAGCTGATGGTCCCGCAAAGTCCGCAACACCGCCCGCAAGTGCTTCCTGTGCTGGCCCACACTCCTCGAGTATATCAAAATATCATCAATGAATACAATCACGAACTTGTCCAGGAATCGTCGAAACACCTGATTCATCAAGTCCATGAAAGCTGCGGGGGCGTTGGTCAACCCAAACGGCATAACCAGAAACTCATAGTGCCCATACCGCATCCTGAATGCTGTCCTGGCAACATCTGAATCCCGGATCCTCAACTGATGATATCCGGATCGAAGGTCAATCTTCGAAAAGACTGCCGCTCCCTTCAGCTGATCGAACAAGTGGTCAATCCGTGGCAACGGATACTTGTTCCTCACTGTAACCTGATTCAGCTTCCGGTAATCGATACACAAACGCATGGACCCATCCTTCTTCCGCACAAACAACTCTGGAGCACCCCACGGAGAAACACTCGGTCGAATGAATCCCTTCTCCACCAACTCCTGAAGCTAAATCTGCAACTCCCTCAACTCTGCAGGCGCCATCCGGTACGGTGTCTGGGAAATCGGTCCGGTACCCGGCAACAACTCAATGGTAAAATCAATCTCCCGCACAGGGGGTATACCAGGTAACTCCACTGGAAACACATCCGGAAACTCAGACACAACCTCAATACTACCAAGATCTGGCACTGCAGCTGTAGTGTCCACAACATGGGCTAAGTAAGCAACACAACCCTTCTTCATCAACCGATCCGCCCTCATCGCGGAAATCAAACACGGTAGGGAAGTGTTCTTCTCGCCACGAAACAGTATCTCAGGTAACCCGGGTCGTCGAAACGCGACCTCCTTCCTGTGGCAATTAAACATGGCCCAGTGCGACTCCAAAAAGTCCATACCCAATATCAGATCAAAATCCACAATATCAAGCTGTAACAGATCAGCGGCTAAACCATGGCCATCGATAAACACCTCACAATCTCGGTAAACCCAACCGATGCTCACAACCTCACCTGATGGATACAACACTCTCCACAACCCCAGAAGTGGAGATGCAGGTACCGTAGCCAATGATGACAGTCTAAATGATATGAATGAATGTGTGGCGCCTGGATCTAACAATGCAACTACTGGAATACCAAAAACATGTAACGTACCGATAACGACCTCCGGTGATGCTCTGCCCTCACGCATAGTCATAGCATGAACTCTCGCCTGTCCGGCTGGTCGTCCCCGCTAGGGCTGTCCCTACTGTCGGCCCTGACCTGCAAACTGTGCTGGTCGCGCTCCAGAAGTGGCACCTCGCTCTCCTCTGGAACTCTGAGCCGCATGTCCGTCACCGCCATATAACTGAGGACACTCCCTCGCATAGTGACCCACCTGGCCACAACGGAAACAAGTGACAGGACCTCGCTGACATGAACCCACATGATGTCGACTGCAGAGACTACACAACGGGTACTCTCTCGGTACAGCAAATGTGCCACCAGTACGCCGAGGATAACTAGAACCGCTAGAACCTGCACTAGCCTGTGGTCGCTGTGGTCTATCTCTCCTCCATCTCGGCCTCTGTCTCGGTACCCCAGCTGGTCCTCTATCAGAACTCTGCCTCTTTGAAGGCCCCTGACTCGGTTCACCTTCCTCAAACCGTCTCGGCTGGTACCTCTGCCGCTGTCTCTCCTGCTCAATGTCCTCGCCTCGGAGAGCTACACTGACAAACTCATCAAAGTTGTTCCTCGACATCGTAGTGAACGTCGCCTTGATGTTCAGATTCAATCCCATCTCAAACCTGCAACACTTGGCTTCCTCTGTAGCCACCATATCCCGCGCAAAACGAGATAAACAAGTAAACCGATCCCGATACTCAAGTACAGACAAACTGCCCTGCCTCAAGTTCGTAAACTCCTCGTACTTGCCCTGCTGGGTAGCCTGATTAAAATACCTCCGCATAAACAAATCATGAAACAATGTCCACGGAGTATCCATATGAACTCTGTCAGTGCTGACCCACCAAAAGTATGCATCACCCTCAAGTAAACCAACTGCGGCTACTGTCATCTGCTCAGGTGTAAACTGCAGACGCTCACAAACACGCTCAATCTGAACCAACCATGCCTCGCATATCTCTGGATCAACTGAACCCGAAAACACAGTAGCACCCGCAGTGCGAGCCTTGAATACAGGGTCAAAACGCTCTTCCAAACGCAGCACTCGCATCAGCAAGTCGCGCGTTCGGCGATCCTCATCAGGATCATCATCCCGATCAACACGGGGACCACGTCGAGGAGGCATCCTACTGATATAAGACAAGCATTAGGTACACGCAGAAAGAACGTAATCATGAAACCGCAGATATTTGAGGACATACAACACCCGAAGTATTGATGAGTACCGCTGGCCAGTCGGGTCATCACTCCAGTCATGCTGTATCAACTCAAATACCCTAAGCGTCACAACTACAAGAGTCTACAGAATCTGACAACCTAATGCTCTGATACCAAACCGAAAGGACCCAATCCCGATTCAGTTACCTAAATCGGAATCAAACCCTTCCGGAAATACGAACCAACAAAAATTTTTCAAAATTTCGGCAGAGTTTCGTTACTAACGTGTAATTACCATAACCTGCACGCGGAAATTAACACTTCGTCCTATGCCACAAAAAGCAAACCGTGGGCACCAATCCCATCCGGATTTCTCAACATCAATATAATCAACAACAGTAAATAAACTGTACTATGTATATATGTATATCCGTGAAAATCCGCACAACATGTATCAGAATGTATCAGAGCGACCACTAGAGTAAAACATATACAATATGTACATCAGTAGGCGAAACAAGAACCTACTGGAAAACACAGATAACTCTGATCACTAGCCTCCAAACTGCGACGTGAAACACCAAACCTGAACTGCAAACTGGGCACGGAAACCGAAAAGCCCAGGTGAAAGACAATAAACACGTTAGAGTGAGTGGACGAAAATAAATGTCTTTCACCAAGTAATATATATGTTATAAAAACATATACGAGTCCAGGTAAATAGAAACAATAAAGTACACGAGGTAAAACCATAATCCTCCAGCGTACTAAGCATGCAAGTAAAAATCCCACGGGGTCACTGATTGACACACACCATGCTAGTACAGTCAGAACCACGGAGTCCCTGACTTCCACGTGATTCTAGCCAGAAATGGCCTCGGATCCGGGGAAACGCCCCTCACCGGTCAGTCGGGGATACGCCCCTCCTGGTATGGCCTACCATCGGGGATCAGCCGAGAGGCAAGTGTATCGATACAACAACGTAACCAAGACTGTACTCTGTGTAAACCAAATCATAAACATTTCGATGCAAATGCAAATAACAGCATATAAATGTATGTATACTCGTATACGTATATTCGTATAAGTATATCGTATAATCGTAAAACACATGCTCATATATCCGAAATCTCATAGGCATGCTCAAGATCGTAAATCATATAAAAGACTCGCAAACAATCCGTGAAAAGAAATTGTCCACTCACAGGTGAGCAAAAAGCACACACGCACTAATCTCGAGGACCGGCGGAAGATCCCTCGCCAGAAGCACGATCACGATCTCGATCTCGATCTCCTGAATGTTCACAAAACACAACTGATCAATATCATAGTTCTCAACACTTTACGGATGCATGGAAACCAACCGTTCCCGGAAATACGAAATGCAGTGCAAAATGAATTACAGAAATCCCGAAATCCCCAATCGAAATCTCGACTGAAAATCGGCTAACCAAATCAACCCGAAAACCTCCGTACGATAACCAGGGCGTGATTACGAGAAAAATGACACTAATTACATCGAAATCTGAAAAGTTGACTTTGCGCCGTACGATAACCAGCGCCGTCAATGGTGGAATCACACGGCGGAAAGCTCCAGATCGGACCATCTCAACCTTGCGAACCTCTTTCCCTTCTATGACTAAGACCAATTCAAATCACAACCACCTCAAAATCAAGCAAAACCGAACAAAAATTCTTAACCAAATCCCTAATCGGGTTGCATCAAAAACTCTTCCTTAACCTCAATTGATCACACCAATAGACTCAGAGAGACGAGGGGAGTCGAATCCCCCTAATCTCCCCTTCCAAAACCCGATCGGCCTAACTCGGGCACCCCAAAAACCTCATCAAATCTCACCAATTAAAACATCAACCAACTCGAAATTATCAAGGGAAGCTAACTGTACCTTTCAATCAACCAAAGGTGGCCGGAATACGGTGGTCGGACGGGCAACCAAATCGGGAAACTCTCCCCCTCGAGTCAACGCAGTCAAACTTTCCAAAATGGGAAAGTCAACGCAAGTCAATGCAAATTCGTGTTTTTACGACTATTTTCTGACTTTTCGATATTTATACTCGTCCCACGGGTCGATCAACGGTCCGGAATGAATATACGATGTGATTCGGATAAGCTCGAAACAATCGGATAAACTCGTCGAAACCCGAAACTTCAAATAACCATAAAATATTCCTCGGATATCGGAAAAATCTTCCGGAACTGCCCTCGAGCTCGAAATCACGTACTCTACAGCTTCCGTGAAGACACTCAACTCAAATTCTCGACTGAAAACATAGTCGCGAATCGAATCGACAAACCACACAATATCATAAAACTACGACTATATCCAAATCTCGAGAATCGTGCCAAACACACATCTGATTCTGGTTCGGGTCGTCACACCCAATCACCGACCTCGAACTCCAAGCTCTTCCTCCTCACATCCGCGTAACTCTTCTGCCCATCCTGGGCAATCTTCAACTGATCTCGGATAACCTGTATGTCCTCCATCGTGGTTTTCACCAAATCAAGACCAATGAGCCAACGCTCGCCCACCTCACTCCAACACAATGGAGTGCGACACTGCTTCCCGTACAGAGCCTCGTACGGTGCCATCTCAATACTGGCCTAATAACTGTTGTTGTAGGCGAACTCAATCAAGTGCAACTGCTGATCCCAGTTACCACGAAACTGCAACACACATGATCTCAGCATATCCTCTAGTGTCTGAATGGTCCGCTCGGACTGCCCGTCAGTCTTAGGATAAAAAGCTGTACTAAATCGCAATTTCGTGCCCAACGCTCGCTGTAAGGCCTGCAAAAACTCAGAAGTGAACTGACTATCACGGTCAGAAACAATGGATACATGCACACCATGCAAGCGAACAATCTCGGATAAGTACAACTTAGCCAATCTGCCCACTGAAATCTTCCCTGGAAGTGCAAGAAAGTGTGCGGATTTCGTCAGTCGGTCAACAATAACCCAAATGCCAGTGTTGCCCGCCGAAGTACGCGGCAACTGATAGACAAAATCCATCGTAATGTGCTCCCACTTCCAAACCGGAATCTCAAGTGGCTGTAATTTTCCTGCAGGTTTCTGTCTCTCCGCCTTCACCTGCTGACAAATCAAACACCGACTCACGTACGCGGCAATCTCCCGCTTCATGTTGCGCCACCAATAGTACGCTCGAAGTGTACGAAACATCTTCGTACCTCCGGGATGCATCGCATACGCTGAACTGTGGGCCTCGTCCAGAATCTCCTTCTTCAAGTCCTCATCCCTGGGTACACATAACCTGCCCCTGAACAACAACGTACCGTCGTCGCTCAAACGGAACTCTGTAGGCACACCATTCCGAATCATGGTCTTCTTGCCCAGCAAGTAAGGATCTGAATCCTGTGCCTCCCGTACCTGATCAACCAGTACCGGTCGAACCTGAAAACTGGCCAACAAAGCTCCATCATTATCATACCCAAACACAACACCTGTAGCTCGAAGCTCGGCTAACATCGACACTCTGGCCACACACATGTGAAACAACGAAGCTCCAGATTTCCGGCTAAGTGCATCCGCTACAACGTTGGCCTTCCCTGGATGGTACTCAAACGTGCAATCATAATCATTGATCAACTCCATCCATCGGCGCTGCCTCATGTTCAGATCCGGCTGTGTCCGCAAGTAGGTGAGACTCTTGTGATCAGTGAAAATCTTACACTGAGCACCATACAAGTAATGTCTCCAACTCTTCAACGCTAACACAATAGCGGCTAACTCCAAATCATGCGTCGGGTAGTTGACCTCGTGCGGTTTCAGCTGTCTGGAACCATATGCCACGACTCTACCATGCTGCATCAACACACAGCCAAGGCCCAACTTCGACGCGTCGCTGTACACAACAAACTCACCACTGTCGTCTGGCAATGTCAGAACCGGTGCGGTAGTCAATCTCTCCTTCAGGAGCAAATAACTCTCCTCGCACGCATCAGACCACTCAAATTTGACGCCCTTCTTTGTCAATCTGGTCAGTGGTGTAGCTATCCGGGAGAAATCCTGTACAAATCGTCGATAATAACCTGCTAACCCCAAGAAACTCCGGATCTCCGGCACAGTCGTGGGTCGACTCCAATTCAGCACGGCCTCAATCTTCGCGAACAACTGATGGTCCCGCAAAGTCCGTAACACCGCTCGCAAGTGCTTCCTGTGCTGGCCCACACTCCTCGAGTATATCAAAATATCATCAATGAATACAATCACGAACTTGTCCAGGAACCGTCTAAACACCTGATTCATCAAGTCCATGAAAGCTGCGGGGGCGTTGGTCAACCCAAACGGCATAACCAGAAACTCATAGTGCCCATACCGCGTCCTGAATGCTGTCCTGGCAACATCTGAATCCCGGATCCTCAACTGATGATACCCGGATCGAAGGTCAATCTTCGAAAAGACTGCCGCTCCCTTCAGCTGATCGAACGAGTCATCAATCCACTGCAACGGATACTTGTTCCTCACTGTAATCTGATTCAGCTTCCGATAGTCGATGCACAAACGCATGGACCCGTCCTTCTTTCGCGCGAACAACACTGGAGCACCCCACGGAGAAACACTCGGTCGAATGAATCCCTTCTCTAACAACTCCTGAAGCTTAATCTGCAACTCCTTCAATTCCGCAGGTGCCATCCGGTACAGTGTCTGGGAAATCGGTCCAGTACCCGGCAACAACTCAATGGTAAAATCAATCTCCCGCACAGGGGGTATACCCGGTAACTCTGCTAGAAACACATCCGAAAACTCAGACACAACCTCAATACTACCAAGATCCGGCACTGCAGCTGTAGTATCCACAACATGGGCTAAATACGCAACACAACCCTTTTTCATCAACCGATCCGCCCTCATCGCGGAAATCAAACACGGTAGGGAAGTGTTCATCTCGCCACGAAACAATATCTCAGGCAAACCTGGTCGTCGGAACGCGACCTCCTTCCTGTGGCAATCAAACATAGCCCAGTGCGACTCCAAAAAGTCCATACCCAATATTAAATCAAAATCCACAATATCAAGCAACAACAGATCAGCGGCTAAACCATGGCCATCGATAAACACCTCACAATCTCGGTAAACCCAACCGATGCTCACAACCTCACCTGACGGATACAACACTCTCCACAACCCCGGAAGTGGAGATGCAGGCACCGTGGCTAATGATGACAGTCTAAATGATATGAATGAATGTGTGGCACCCGGATCTAACAATGCAACTACTGGAATACCAAAAACATGTAACGTACCGATAACGACCTCCGGTGATGCTCTACCCTCACGCATAGTCATAGCATGAACCCTCGCCTGTCCGGCTGGTCGTCCTCGCTGAGGCTAACCCTGCTGCCTACCCTGACCTGCAGACTGTGCTGGTCGAGCTCCCGAAGTGGCACCTCGCTCTCCTCCGGAACTCTGAGCCGCCTGTCCACTAGCACCATACGACTGAGGACACTCCCTCGAATAGTGACCCACCTGGCCACAATTGTAACAAGTGACAGTACCCCGCTGACATAAACCAACTTGATACCTATTGCACAAGTTGCACAACGGGTACTCCCTCGGTGTAGCAAAAGTGCCAAAAGGTCGTCGAGGATAACTAGAACCGCTGGAACCTCCACTAGCCTGTGGTCGCTGCGGTCGATCTCTCCTCCATCCCGGTCTCCGTCTAGGTACACTAGCTGGTGGTCGATATGACCCACCGCCCGAAGATGAAGCTGAACCGGAAGTATCGGAACTCTGCCTCTTTGAAGGCCCCTGACTCGGTTCACCTTCCTCAAACCGTCTCGGCCGATACCTCTGTTGTCTCTCCTGCTCAATATCCTCGCCTCGGAGTGCAGCACTAACAAACTCATCAAAGTTGTTCCTCGGCATCGTAGTCAACGTCGCCTTGATGTTCAGATTCAATCCCAGCTCAAACCTGCGACACTTGGCTTCCTCTGTAGCCACCATATCCCGCGCAAAACGAGACAATCGAGTAAACCGATCCCGATACTCAAGTACAGACAAACTGCCCTGCCTCAAGTTCGTGAACTCCTCGTACTTGCGCTGCTGGGTAGCCTGATTAAAATACCTCCGCATAAACAGATCACGAAACAATGTCCACGGAGTATCCACAGGAACTCTGTCAGTGCTGACCCACCAAAAGTATGCATCACCCTCAAGTAAACCAACTGCGGCTACTGTCATCTGCTCAGGTGTAAACTGCAGACGCTCACAAACACGCTCAATCTGGACCAACCATGCCTCGCATATCTTTGGATCAACTGAACCCGAAAACACAGTAGCACCTGCAGTGCGAGCCTTGACCACAGGGTCAAAACGCTTTTCCAAACGCAGCACTCGCATAAGCAAGTCGCGCGTTCGGCGATCCTCATCAGGATCATCATCCCGGTCAACACGGGGACCACGTCGAGGAGGCATTCTACTGATACAAGACAAGCATTAGGCACAAGCAGAAAGAACGTAATCATGAAACCGCAGATATTTGAGGACATACAACACCCGAAGTATTGATGAGTACCGCTGGCCAGTCGGGCATCACTCCAATCATGCTGTATCAACTGAAATACCCTAAGCGTCACAACTACAAGAGTCTACAGAATCTGACAACCTAATGCTCTGATACCAAGCTGAAAGGACCCAATCCCGATTCAGATACCTAAACCGGAATCAAACCCTTTCGAAAAATACGAACCAACAAAAAATTTTCAAAATTTCGGAAAAGTTTCGTTACTAGCGTGGAATTACCATAACCTGCACACGGAAATTAACACTTCGTCCTATGCCACAAAAAGCAAACCGTGGGCACCAATCCCATCCGGATTTCTCAACATCAATATAATCAACAACAGTAAATAAACTGTACTATGTATATATGTATATCCGTGAAAATCCGCACAAACATGTATCAGAACGTATCAGAGCGACTTCTAGAGTAAAACATATACAATATGTACATCAGTAGGTGAAACAAGAACCTACTGGAAAACACAGGTGACTCTGATCACTAGCCTCCAAACCGCGACGTGAAACACCAAACCTGAACTGCAAACTGGGCACAGAAACCGAAAATCCCGGGGGAAAGACAATAAACACGTTAGAGTGAGTGGACGAAAATAAATGTCTTTCACCAAGTAATATATACGTATAAAAATCATATGCGAGTCAAATGCATAAGTAAAGAAAAGGTACACGAGGGAGACTCCAACTCCTCAAGCGTACAGAGCATGCAATATAAATCGCGGAATCACTCATGGACTACCACGCGATAGCACACTCTGAATCACGGGATCCCAGACCCACACGTGATTCCTAGCCAGAAAGGCCTCGGGTCAGGATATCTGTCCCCCCCGGAGCGTACTCGGGGATCAGCCGAGAAGCCAATGTGTATCGATACCACAACATATACTGAGACTGTACTCTGTGTAAACCAAATCATAAATCTTTTCTATGCACATGCTTAAAACATAATATGTACGTATATGTATATATTCGTATACGTATATTCGTATAAGCATAATCATAAAATACATGCTCGTAAAATCATAATTAATCTGCATGCTCAAGTTCGTAAATCATAAATAAGGACTCGTAATCAATCCGTGAAAATAAAGTGTCCACTCACAGACTCTCGAAACGCGCACACGCGCTACACTCGTGGTCCGACGGAAGATCCCTCGCCTGAAGCACGATCACGATCCAGATCTCGATCTCGATCTCCTGAATATATTCATAAAACATAACCGATCAAAATCATAGTTCTCAACACTGTACTGATGCACGGAAAACAACCGTTCCCGGAAATACGAAATGCAGTGCAAAATGAATTACGGAAATCCCAAAATCCCAACTCGAAACCTCGACTGAAAATTGGCTAATCAAATCAACCCAAAAACCTCTGTACGATAACCAGGGCGTGATTACGAGAAAAACGACACTAATTTCATCAAAATCTGAAAAAGTCAACTCCTCCGCCATTGACCGCCGCCGCCGCCGCCGCCGCCGCGCCGTCAACGGCGAAACTCACTGGCGGAGAACTTCCAGTTCTCAAGATCACGATCAGCCCGACACATTTCTTAACTGGCTCCCAGACCAATTCCCACTCCATCCTTACCAAAACCCCTCGAAACCAAACGGAATCCCAGATTCCGGCCACCCATTCAGATCCAACAAAAACTCAACCCAAACCTTAATCGATCACATGGTTAGACTCCCCAGGATAAGGGGAGTCGAACCCCCACTACCAGAAATGGAGACATTACCGGCGACCTCCCGTCGCAGGCCTTGTCTATTTTTTTCGCCGGAAATCCCCCGCCGGTGTTAACATTGCCGGCGACGAGAAACGGCGTCGCCGGCAATGGCAGCGCCGCCGTGGCCGGAATCTCAGACATTGCCGGCGACTGAGGTCCATGTCGCCGGCAATTTCTGGAAAATTTTGAAAAAAAAACGCAGTTCTGGATTGGGCCCAATTCCAGAACCTGCATTGAAAGACATAAACCGTACAATCATACAAGTTCAACAGTACACATAAATGTCCAACGTACAGTACAAATAGCAACGACGATACGAAAATTAACTACAACTACAGGTTAGGGTCGAGGAACTTGCGGGTCAGGGTCGAAGTAATCCATGTACTCATTTGAATTCCGATGGCTTCCTTGGTCTTGCTCTGGCGTTGACTGGTGCGGTGGTTGTGGATAGCTAGGGAACGGATGGACCGGGACCGGGGGAGGTGTGGGGAACGGTTGTCCGGTAGTCTGAGCCTCGTACATCGTCCGCATCCATGTGTACATCTGAGCCTGCATCTGTGTCTGCTGCTGGACCATGTTTTGGTACTCGGCCATCTGCCTCTTTTGCTCCTCCAACTCCCTCTGCGTCCTATGAAGCTCCGCTACGAGGTTACGACTAGAAGTTAAACTTCTTGACCCGGTAGAGTATTGTGAAGTGGTTTTCAATACTCCTTCGCCCGCCGAGCCCATTCCCCTACAGTAGTATGTATTCTTTCCAGTCCCGCACGCTTTTGCCATGATCTGAGCCGCTATCGGGGGATCAAGCGGATCGATCTGAGAGGCATACTGGGTGACTTCTTCCTCAGAGCAGTCAGGATGGTTAGTCCGAGCTATACTCATGGTCACTTCTGCGGTCGCCTCCTCCACTCTCGCCTAATTGAAAAGCGAAAATGAACAACGTATTAACTAACAAAATCTATTAATATCAAAAACGTTTGTATTATTAACACATGGAGAGGCGAAAGACTTACCGCTTCGTCAGGGCACTGCGGATAGAACTTCTGATGAATATACACCAAGGGGTTCACTTCTTGTTGTTGCTGCGCCTTAGTCGACCAACCCATGTAGTTGAGTGAACCTGCATGATGGGCCCTGGTGTTTTTCAATCTATTCGCCCGGTTCGTCTTCGAAATCGCCTTGTTTGATAAACATATGGAAAAAAATTAGTAACTAACTATTTCAATCTGATACGATACATTAGGCTTGTATGATATATTAAGGATACATACCCGAGCTTTGGGGTGCTCGAAGTGGGCTATCAGCCACAGCCACTCGTACTCCCTAAACCGGAATTCGCTAGGGGTAGAACCTCGGCCTAGCTCCTTGTATACAGTGTAATGGGAAGAAAGCTCGTTCTTCCACTCTTTATACCTATATTAAAACAAGGAAAAAAAGTTAGAGATATTAAAACACTTGATAAACAAAAATCTAACTCGATATATATTCAAATAAGTCGAAGCACATCACCTCATATGTAGTTGACGCTCTACCCACGTGTGAATAAGAACTTCATCCACGTCAAACCACACCTGCAATATGAATATATAAAAGGTAAAATTATATATTTAAGTGGACTTAATTAATAAATGTAAAATTTACGTAATGAAAATACGATTTTACTCACACTGAGTGCATTATGCACTTGCATCTTCACGTAGATAGGCACAGATTCCCAATCTGGCCAAAGCATTGGGACCTTGTCCCGCACGATCGCACCGGCCATGCTGACATATTTGCGCGTGGTGTCGAATGCCTCGATCACCTCGCCATCCTCATTGGCCCTTATGGGCGTTTTCCTTCCGTCGGTGGCCTGCTCAAGTCTCTTCCCGGTGCAGGTGCCTCTAGCCCCTTTCCGTTTTCCAGTCCCATTAACAAAATTGCCTAATAATACAATGTCAACAAATTGATATCATTAATTGAACCTATTGCAAGTCTTAAGTAATAATTAAGTAATCAATCTGATGTTAAATAAAATTTACCTGCATCGTCCGTTTGTTGGTTGGTGCACCTCACACTCCAAAGATACACGGGGTCGAACGGGAGGAAGTTATACGCTTCCTCCACGGTCAGGAACTCCGGCCGTCCTTCAACATAAACAGGCATCCCCCTATCATCGAATTCAGGGATGACAGCAATCTCGTCGGGTAGGAAGAGACCGGACGGCGGAGATAGACGATGCCTGGACGATGAGGCGCCAGCACCACCATGTGCCTCAAATGATTCCCGTGAAACGGGAGTAGGCACCATACGAATATGGGGCATTCGGATTGAGGGAGTTTCTGATGCCCCCGTTGACTGTCGCTCGTCTGAGGCTCTGCCACCGGAGGGACGTCTGCTGATTGAGCGTCTAGAGACTGAGGCTCGAGCCTCGACTTCCGGTTCCACGGCTCTTGATCGTGCAGCTTCCTCCTCAGCTCGCGCCTCTAGCAAGGCTCTCGTGCGAGCAGTCATCATTGGCCCACTGGGCGTGTTGCTAACTGCGGGCGAGGAGGAAGCTTGACTACTGTTCCCTCCACTATTTCGGGAACCTCTCCGAAGCCAATTAGCCACAAAACCTCCTGGACACCGTAATAGTCATGGATTCGGTTCAATAACAAATCGGAACCGGAACGGTTTGGAACCGGAACCGTTAGAAATCGGAACTGTTTGTAACCGGAACTGTTTGTAACCGAAACCGTTTGTAACATAACGGGAAAGGTTACAAACAGTTCCGGTTCCGCGCGGTTCCGGTTTAAAACCGTTCTGGTTCTAAACCGTTCCGATCCCGATTTCCACCTTCATTTATACGATTAATTAACAACTATATCACCTAAATTAACATATATACATTTTCGATGTATATATATATACATCATGCATCTTAATTAAATTTAATTTTCACATATTCATCCAAATCACAAACCCTAATTAATTTTCCACATTTTTCACATATATATATCATGCATCTTAATTAGGTTTAATTTCCACATATATATACATCACATATTCATCCAAACCACATATATACATAATTTTCACATATATATACATCACTTAATTTTCACATACCTAAATATATATATACATCACATATATTTCCATTGCATATAAATTTAGAACTTATCACCCTAATTTCCAACTTAGCACCCTAATTAATTTACACATACACATACACATACACATACACATACACATACACGTACACAAAAATAATTAAAAATTGAGAGAGAGAGAGAGAGAGGGAGAGAGAGAGGATCGGACCTGCCATGGATTTCCACCTACAATGCTTTGCCGACTACAATGGTGAGGGGAGGAGAGGAGGGGAAGAGGGGAGGAGGATATTTTCGGAGGAGGAAAGGAGAGGGGATCGGTGGAGAGAAGGAGAGGGAGAGGAGGAGTAGAGGATAAGGAGGAGGAGTGGGAGAGGAGGAGGAGGAGGTGAGCTACTTTGAACTCACCGGACCGATTTGGGAGGAGGAGAGGGAGAGGAGAGGGAGAGGAGGAGAAATGAAAGGCTCGGGCTCGACTGGGTTTCTAACCAGAAAACATTGCCGGCGAGTTGCTTATAACTCGTTGGTAATGTCATTACCAACGACTTCAACTCGTTGGTAATGACATTACCAACGACGAGTTATCTCGTTGGTAATGTCATTACCAACGAGTTGCTTATAACTCGTTGGTAATGTCATTATTTCCCGAAGAATATCCGACTTTTCCGTCTACGATTTCCGGCTACATTTTCCGACTACAATTTCGATTATCAATTTCCGTATACGTATGATTAACAACTACAATTTCCGTCTACGATATCCGGCTACGTACATTTTCCGACTACAATTTCCATTATCAATTTCCGTCTACGATTAACGACTACAATTTCCGTCTACGATTTCCGGCTACATTTTCCGACTACAATTTCGATTATAAATTTCCGTCTACGTACGATTAACGACTACAATTTTCGTCTACACTTTCGACTACATTTTCCGACTACATCATATTTCCGACAACAATTTCCGACTACATCATTAACGTACTAAGGATGATAATCGTAATCATCGTCAACACTTGAGTCTGACTCGGTTTCATAGGTAACCTCTGGCAATATGTGCCGCTCCTCGTCATCTGAATCAGCGTCAACTTCATATGGATTAACATCGAGAAGTTCTGCTCCAGTAATTCGAACCACACTCCCAGATCTCACATTATTAAGGCGAATCGTACATGATTCCGGAATGTCAAAAGCGTTTGGCACTTGGTATGCAGTAACTTCCTCATCATCTGCGGTATCACCAAGTGTGGCAGCACTGTATATGTTTCTATGAGCAACATGGTTAACCACCTTCCACGGGACTTTGTTAAGAAGATCGTCCAAGTAAAACACTTGTTTTACTGATGAGGCAAGAACGAAATGGTCTTCTTCATACAAGGTAGTAGCAGTATTCACCGAAAATGTTCCGTGCTGATCGGTCCTTGTGTTCTCCGGGCTAGTATCAAACCATCTACACTTGAACAAGGGCACTTTCATGCGGTTCCCATAAATTAGTTCAACAACTGAATGAAGGACACCGTAATAGTCAACGCCATCCTGCCCACCATGGACCATCACCCCACAATTCTGTGTTTTCAGTCGGTCGTCTCTATTTTCACATATAAATTTCACGCCATTGACCTGACACATCGAGTAAACTTTTGAAGCTATCGGTTTCATCGCAAGGACCCTCAATTCGTTTGACAACTCTGGGTAACCATCATCTGCTACATGGTTCATCTGAAAATGATAAGAAACCACACAAGACATTATGAACATAGAAACCACAAAACCACGTACGTACACACATGCTATATAAGGAAAATGACAATAAAAAAAAGACATATACACATATACCCTTACCCATGGACCAAAGTAATTTGCAAACGTCCTGTTGTGGTAATCAACATTTCCGGCAATAGCAGGGCAGTGAAGATGATAGTTTTTCCAATATTGTACTTCTTCACAGTTAATCAGTACCGACCAGTGGGCAATGACTACCTCATTTTCATCCAACTTGTACGACTTTGGCAAGCTTCCCTGTACTACAACGTCATTGGAGATGATAGAAAGGTTGAACTGAGGTTCATCTATCGGCATCTGTTGTTGGGGGTCCTCAAGCGCTCCCAAATACACTTTGGTGTATGTGACACACTCGTGCGCAACATATGCTTCAGCGACACACCCTTCAGGTGCATATTTATTCTTCACATAGTCCTTGTAGGCTCCCAATTGTCTACAAGTTAACAAGTGCATGTTAAAAGGGGTAAAACTAAGACTTTACATATAAAAACAGAGGCAAACCAAATGTACCTTTCCATGGGATACATCCAAGTGTAGTGTACAGGACCGGTAAGCAACAATTGTTCGAGAAGATGGATCGTGAGGTGAGGCATGATGTCGAAAAAATTTGGCGGAAACATCCTCTCAAGCTTGCACATGATAAAAATGATGTCATCTTGCATCTCCCTGAGATCTGATTTTTTAACTTCCCTGGTGCATAACTTCTGAAAGAATCTTGACAAGGCCACCAACGGCTCCACCACCTCCTTGGGCAGGTACCCTCGAATGAAAATAGGGAAAAGGCGTTGAAGTAGTACATGGCAGTCATGACTCTTTAATCCGTACATCTTATTGTCCCGGTAGTTAAAACACCTGCTTATATTTCCTGCATAGCCATAAAGATACCTGCATGTATATATATATAAAGCCATAGGCAACAATTATATTTATCGCATATCACCATAATCCGGTAAAAATTAAAGGCAAACCAATTTCCGTACTGCATAGTCATATATAAGAATATTTACCTGACATTACTCAGCCACCGAAAAATTTCATGCTTATGCTTCGGCTTGACGGTATAAGGAGCTTGCGGCATTTTTCTCTTACCATCTCGTAACCACAAATGTTTCCGCAGTCCCATAGCTTTCAGATCAATACGTGCCTTAGGGATGTCTTTTGTTTTCCCCTCCAAGTTAAGAACTGTGCCCACCACACTTTCTGTGACGACCCGAACCAGAATCAGAGGTACGTTTGGCACGATTTTCAAGATTTGAGTTTAGTCGCAGTTTTGCGATATTAAGTGGTTTGCCGATTCGATTCGCGACTTTGTTTTCGGTCAAGAATTTGGGTTGAGTGTCTTCACGGAAATTCTAGAGTACGTGATTTCGAGCTCGTGGGCGGTTTCGGAAGATTTTTCCGATAACCGAGGAGTATTTTATGATTATTTGAAGTTTCGAGTTTCGACGAGTTTATCCGATTGTTTCGAGCTTATCTGAATCATATCGTATGTTCGTTTTGGACCGTCGATTTACCCGAGGCTCGAGTATAAATATCGAAAATAGCCGAGAATTAGTCGAAAACTTCATTTTGGGCGTTGACCAACCTGGAATTTCGTTGACTTTCCATATTTGGAAAGTGAGCCATCGGACCAAAAGGGAAAGTTGCCATTTTGGGAAGTCAACTTCCTGCGACCAGATTCCGGCGACCATCCACCACGGGACAGGTATAGATCGATTCCTCTTGTGATTTCGAGTTGGTTAGTATTTGATTTTGTGGAATTTGAGTGAGTTTCGAGTGAGTTCAAAGTTGGCCGAATTGATGGAGTTCGTCGGTGACGGGGAGCTGTGCTCCGGCGAGGTATGGTGGTGATGTGGTTGGGGCTTTTGCTCGCCTATCATCACTGATGCTTGTGGTGTGGGAGATTTGGTTCGAGAAGGTGTTTTCCGGTGAACCCGAATGGGTTGCCGGAGTTGGAATTTCGATCGGATTTTAGTGGGTTGAGGTAGTTCGGCTTGGAATTGGTTGGTGAGGTAGAAGGGAAACTTGCTCGCCTTGATGAGACCTAGGGATCTGGAAATTTTGGCCCCGGAATTCCACCGTTGACGGCGCGCCGCCGCCGCCGCCGGTGGTCAACGGCGGAGAAAAAGTCAACTTTTCAGATTTCGATGTAATTAGTGTCGTTTTTCTTGAAATCGCGTCCTGGTTATCGTACGGAGGTTTTCGGGTTGATTTGGTTAGCCGATTTTCAGTCGAGATTTCGAGTGGGGATTTTGGGATTTCCGTTATACATTTTGTACCGTATTTCGTATTTCCGGGAACGGTTGGTTTCCGTGCATCAGTACAGTGTTGTGGATTACGTTATTGATCGGTTACGTTTTTGTGGATATTTAGGAGATCGAGATCGGGATCGTGATCGTGTTTCTGGCGAGGGATCTTCCGTCGGTCCTCGAGATTAGCGCGAGTGCGCGTTTTGCTCATCTGTGAGTGGACAATTTATTTTCGCGGAAATCTTGCGAGTCTTTTATATATGATTTACGAACTTGAGCATGCAGCATGATTATGGTTTTACGAGCATGAGATTTCATACGAGATTATGATTATATAAGCATGTGTTTGCGATTATACGAATATGTTTATACGGATATACGTATACGAATATACATACACTTTTATGCTGTTTCATACATTTGCATCGAACTGTTTATGATTTGGTTTACACAGAGTACAGTCTCAGTTACGTTGTTGTATCGATACACCTTGCCTCGTCGGCTGATCCCCGACGGAGGGCCGCCTGGAGGGGCGTTTCCCCAACCAGACCGGTGAGGGGCGTATTCCCCGGAACCGAGGCCATTTCTGGCTTAGAATCACGTGGTAGTCAAGGACTCCGTGGTTCAGACTGTACTAGCACGGTGGAGTCCATGAGTGACCCCGTGGGATTTTACTTGCATGCTCAGTACATTGGAGGAGTATGAGTTTTACCTCGTGTACTTATTATTTTATATTCCTGGACTCGCATATGTATTTTAATCATATATATATTAACTGGTGAAAGACATTTGTTTTCGTCCACTCACTCTAACGTGTTATTGTCTTTCCCCTGGGCTTTTCGGTTTCCGTGCCCAGTGTGCAGTTCAGGTTTGGTGTTTTCACGTCGCGGTTTGGAGGCTAGTGATCAGAGTCACCTGTATTTTCCAGTAGGTTCCTGTTTCGCCTACTGATGTACATATTGTATATGTTTTACTTTAGAGGTCGCTCTGATACATTCTCATACATGTTGTGCGGATTTTCACGGATATACATATATACATAGTACAGTTTATTTACTGTTGTTGATTATATTGATGTTGAGAAATCCGGATGGGATTGGTGCCCACGGTTTGCTTTTTGTGGCATAGGACGAAGTGTTAATTTCTGGGTGCAGGTTATGGTAATTCAACGCTAGTAACGAAACTTTGCCCAAATTTCAAAAATTATTGTTGGTTCGTGTTTTCGAAAGGGTTTGATTCCGGTTTAGGTAACTGAATCGGGATTGGTTCCTTTCAGCTTAGTATCAGAGCATTAGGTTGTCAGGTTCTGTAGACTCTTGTAGTTGTGACGCTTAGGGTATTTGAGTTGATACAGCATGACTGGAGTGATGACCCGACTGGCCAGCGGTACTCATCAATACTTCGGGTGTTGTGTGTCCTCAAATATCTGCGGTCTCATGATTACGTTCTTTCTGCTTGTATCTAATGCTTGTCTTGTATCAGTAGGATGCCTCCTCGACGTGGTCCCCGTGTTGACCGGGATGATGATCCTGATGAGGATCGCCGAACGCGCGACTTGCTGATGCGAGTGCTGCGTTTGGAAGAGCGTTTTGACCCTGTGGTCAATGCTCGCACTGCGGGTGCTACCGTGTTTTCGGGTTCAGTTGATCCAGAGATATGCGAGGCATGGTTGGTTCAGATTGAGCGTGTTTGTGAGCGTCTGCAGTTTACACCTGAGCAGATGACAATAGCCGCAGTTGGTTTACTTGAGGGTGATGCATACTTTTGGTGGGTCAGCACTGACAGAGTTCCTGTGGATACTCCGTGGACATTGTTTCGTGATCTGTTTATGCGGAGGTATTTTAATCAGGCTACCCAGCAGCGCAAGTACGAGGAGTTCACGAACTTGAGGCAGGGCAGTTTGTCTGTACTTGAGTATCGGGATCGGTTTACTCGTTTGTCTCGTTTTGCGCGGGATATGGTGGCTACAGAGGAAGCCAAGTGTCGCAGGTTTGAGCTGGGATTGAATCTGAACATCAAGGCGACATTGACTACGATGCCGAGGAACAGCTTTGATGAGTTTGTTAGTGCTGCACTCCGAGGCGAAGATATTGAGCAGGAGAGACAGCAGAGGTACCAGCCGAGGCGATTCGAGGAGGGTGGACCGAGTCAGGGGCCTTCGAAGAGGCAGAGTTCTGATACTTCTGGTTCAGCTTCATCCTCAGGCGGTGGATCTTACCGCCCACCAGTTAGTACATCGAGGAGGAGACCGTTTTGGAGGAGAGATCGACCACAGCGGCCACAGGCTAGTGCGGGTTCCAGCGGTTCTAGTTATCCTCGGCGTACTGGTGGCACATTTGCAGTACCGAGGGAGTACCCGTTGTGTAGTCTCTGCAGTCGACATCATGTGGGTCCATGTCAGCGAGGTCCTGTCACTTATTTCCGCTGTGGCCAGGTGGGCCACTATGCGAAGGAGTGTCCTCAACTATATGGCGGTGACGGACAGGCAGCCCAGAGTTCCGGAGTTGAGCGAGGTGCCACTTCTAGAGTGCGACCGACACAGTTTGCAGACCAGGGCCGACAGCAGGGACAACCCCAGCGAGGACGACCAGCCGGACAGGCGAGGGTTCATGTTATGACTCTACGTGAGGGCAGAGCATCACCGGAGGTCGTTATCGGTACGTTACATGTTTTTGGTATTCCTGTACTTGCATTGTTAGATCCGGGCGCCACACATTCATTCATATCATTTAGACTGTCATCATTGGCTACGGTACCTGCATCTCCACTTTCGGGGTTGTGGAGAGTGTTGTATCCGTCAGGTGAGGTTGTGAGCATCGGTTGGGTTTACCGAGATTGTGAGGTGTTTACCGATGGCCATGGTTTAGTCGCTGATCTGTTACTGCTTGATATTGTGGATTTCGGTCTGATTTTGGGTATGGACTTTCTGGAGTCGCACTGGGCCATGTTTGATTGCCACAGGAAGGAGGTCGCGTTTCGTCGACCAGGGTTGCCCGAGATACTATTTCGTGGCGAGAAGAACACTTCCTTACCGTGTTTGATTTCCACGATGAGGGCGGATCGGTTGATGAAGAAGGGCTGTGTTGCGTACTTAGCCCATGTTGTGGATACTACAGCTGCAGTGCCGGATCTTGGTAGTATTGAGGTTGTGTCTGAGTTTCCAGATGTGTTTCCAGCGGAGTTACCTGGTATACCCCCTTTGAGGGAGATTGATTTTACCATTGAGTTATTACCGGGTACTGGACCGATTTCCCAGACACCGTACCGGATGGCGCCTGCAGAGTTAAGGGAGTTGCAGATTCAGCTTCAGGAGTTGTTGGAGAAGGGATTCATTCGACCGAGTGTTTCTCCGTGGGGTGCTCCAGTGTTGTTTTTGCGGAAGAAGGACGGGTCCATTCGTTTGTGCATCGACTATCGGAAGCTGAATCAGATTACAGTGAGGAACAAGTATCCGTTGCCACGGATTGACGACTTGTTCGATCAGCTGAAGGGAGCGGCAGTCTTTTCGAAGATTGACCTTCGATCCGGATATCACCAGTTGAGGATCCGAGACTCCGATGTTGCCAGGACAGCTTTCAGGACGCGGTATGGGCACTATGAGTTTTTGGTTATGCCATTTGGGTTGACCAACGGCCCCGCAGCTTTCATGGACTTGATGAATCGGGTGTTTCGACGGTTCCTGGACAAGTTTGTGATTGTATTCATTGATGATATCTTGATATACTCGAGGAGTGTGGGCCAGCACAGGAAGCACTTGCGAGCGGTGTTGCGGACTTTGCGTGACCATCAGCTGTTCGCGAAGTTTAGCAAATGTGAGTTCTGGTTGGATAGTGTGAAGTTTCTGGGCCACGTGATTTCGGCCGAGGGTGTTAGTGTTGATCCTGACAAGATCGAAGCCGTGCTGAATTGGAGTCGATCCACTACTGTACCGGAGATTCGTAGTTTCTTGGGGTTAGCAGGCTATTATCGACGGTTTGTACAGGATTTCTCCCGGATTCCTACACCACTGACCAGATTGACGAAGAAGGGCGTCAAGTTTGAGTGGACTGATGCGTGCGAGGAGAGTTATTTGCTCCTGAAGGAGAGATTGACTACCGCACCGGTTCTGACATTGCCAGACGACAGTGGTGAGTTTGTTGTGTACAGTGATGCGTCGAAGTTGGGCCTTGGCTGTGTGTTGATGCAGCATGGTAGAGTCGTGCATTATGGTTCCAGACAGCTGAAACCGCACGAGGTCAATTATCCGACGCATGATTTGGAGTTAGCCGCTATCGTGTTAGCGTTGAAAAGTTGGAGACATTATCTGTATGGTGCTCAGTGTAAGATTTTCACTGACCACAAGAGTCTCACCTACTTGCGGACACAGCCGGACCTGAACATGAGGCAGCGCTGATGGATGGAGTTGATCAATGATTATGATTGTACGTTCGAGTACCATCCGGGGAAGTCCAATGTTGTGGCAGATGCGCTTAGTCGGAAATCTGGAGCTTCGTTGTTTCACATGTGTGTGGCCAGAGTATCGATGTTAGCCGAGCTTCGAGCTACAGGTGCTGTGTTTGGGTATGATGATGATGGAGCTTTGTTGGCCAGCTTTCAAGTTCGACCATTACTGGTTGATCAGGTACGGGAGGCACAGGATTTAGATCCTTACTTGCTAGGCAAGAAGACCATGATTCGGAATGGTGTGCCTACAGAGTTCCGTTTGAGCGACGACAGTACGTTGTTGTTTAGGGGTAGATTATGTGTACCCAGGGACGAGGACTTGAAGAAAGAGATTCTGGATGAGGCCCACAGTTCAGCGTATGCGATGCATCCCGGAGGTACGAAGATGTTTCGTACACTTCGAGCGTACTATTGGTGGCGCAACATGCAGCGGGAGATTGTCGCGTACGTGAGTCGGTGTTTGATTTGTCAGCAGGTGAAGGTGAAAGGACCCAACCCCGATTTAGCACCCTAAATCGGAATCGAACCCCTTCGAAAACACGAACCAACAAAAACTTTTCGAAATTTGGGCAGAGTTTCGTTACTAGCGTGGAATTACCATTACCTGCACGCGTAAACACACTCCATCCTATGCCACAAAAAGCAAACCGTGGGCACCAATCCCATCCGGATTTCTCAATATATCAACAATAACGTAAAGTAGTAAATATATATACACTTTACTGAAATCCAGTGTAAAATCATATAACATATTCAATAGGAAGCTCAGAGCGACATCTAATACATAATCGTATACTCATACCACAGTAGGTAGAATAATAAACCTACTGGATGAAACAAAGTAGCTCGAGCACTATGCCTCCGACCACGACGTGCGACACCAGAGTCCGAACTGCAAACTGGGCACGGAAACCGAAAAGCCCAGGGGAAAGGCAAATAAAAACGATAAACGTTAGAGTGAGTGGACGAAAATAAACATATGCCTTTCACCAGTTTATATACATACTCAATGTAAAACAGTGCGAGTTCGGAAAACACAACAACCACAACAACACATATATATATGGAGGTTGTCGGGCGAATCTCTCAAACCCGACGTCAGGTGAATCGCTCAAACCTGACGGTGAAAGGCCAGGGGAATCTCTCAACCCCGGCGGCACTCAGGGGAATCTCTCAACCCTGCTTCAGAGGAATCTCTCAACTCTGGGCCAGAGGAATCTCTCAACTCTGGTAGCATCGATGCAATAAATGCCAATCACCAATAACACATAATAACATACCTCCGAAAATAACATATATCACAATCATCGTATAATTAAATACGGAAATCAATAAATCCACGAACTCGCAAAATTAACAGTAAAAATAGAAACTTGTCCACTCACAGTCTGGCGTAACGCGATTCGCGTTAACCCGTGATCCGGCGGAAAGTCCATCGCCAAACAAACGATCACGAACTCCTGAATATTCACAATGTCCAATACTCAAAGTCATAATCCGACAATTCAAATCAAATCACGAGAAACCACCGTTCTCGGAAATACACAATTCGATTCCGACGAATCGTCGAAAATCCATATATACCACCTCAAATACCTCGCTTTACGTTCGGACGCTCAACTCGAAAAACGAACCTCCCCACTGCGTTCGGAGCGCGATTTCGAGTCAAACGACATGCAACTTGCCGAAAGTCAAAAAGTCAACCCGTTGACCGTTGACCGCCGTTGACCGCCGTCCACGGCGGCGCCGCCACCGGCCGAAGAATTTTCCGGCGGAGCCACCCTTGTTCCACTCCAAATCGCCCACTGAGCAACTTTGTCAACTGCACCAAGGGCCAATTCTCACTCTAACTCATCCAATTTCATGAAGAACCGAATTGTACACAAATTTTCCAATCCAAAATTCTCCAAATTCAAGCAAAATTAGAGCTTCAAATTAACACAGTAGCTTCAAGAGGATGAGAGCAACAAAGCCCATCCAAAATTTCAGCTCGAATCGATCAAAATCATGAAACCCGAATTACCTCAAAATTCCTCAAGTTTTTGGCCGGAATTCCTCCATTTCCGGTGAGCCTCGCCGAGAGGGGTGGTCGGATTCCACAAGAGGGGACCAAGGCGAGTCGGAAGAGCTAAGGTTTAGGCCGTGGGGTGGCCGGTAAGGCAACCATCGCCGGCGAGCACCGTGAACCGTCGTGAGTCTCCTCCTCCTCCACCGAGTTGACTCAGTCAACTCGGTCAACTCATTGATGTCTCCTTTGACTTTCCAAAACAGGTAAGTTCACTATTTATAGCATTCCCAAAATGGAAACTTCGTAATTATCCGTTTAAACGAACTTCAAACGCGCGTAACTTTCTCGTCGTAATTCCGATTCCGATAATTCTCGCGGCCATGAACTCATCTCGACATACTCTTCAATAATCATCCAAAGTCAAAACACATCGGCCAATCGGATAAAAAGTCAACCCTTCAAAGCAACACACATTAAATCGACTAAATAATCAACAAACGGCAAAATTCGCAACCAATTCCTCGTAACTCCAAATCATGCTCCGGAAGTTCCCACAAACTCGAAATTAAATTCCGAACAACTTCCGTGAAGAAGCCGAACCCAAATTCTCGTCCGGTAATTTAGTCGATAAGTAGCCCACCATTTAAATCTGAACTTCAAATATTCATAACTAATTCTTCGGTCGTCCAAATAACGATCCGAAACCGCCCACAAACTCGTAATCACATGTACAACGACTCTCGAGAAGAGACCCTGCTCCAATTCTCGGCCAATAATCAAGTCGTTAACAAACTTCGGCGATTAAAACGACTGTCGCAAATCTGCGACTACGTGCAAGCACATCAATCAAGCTGATCATACTGCTGATTCTGGTCCGGGTCGTCACAGAAGGCGCAGAGACAGAAACCTGCAGGGAAACTAGAGCCAGTTGAGATTCCAGTTTGGAAGTGGGAGCATATCACGATGGATTTCGTCTATCAGTTGCCGCGTACTTCGGCGGGCAATACTGGCATTTGGGTTATCGTTGATCGATTGACGAAATCCGCACACTTTCTTGCACTTCCAGGAAAGATTTCAGTGGGCAGATTGGCTAAGTTGTACTTATCGGAGATTGTTCGCCTGCACGGAGTGCCTGTATCCATTGTTTCTGACCGTGATAGTCAGTTCACTTCTGAGTTTTGGCAAGCTTTAGAGCGAGCATTGGGCACGAGGTTACGGTTTAGTACAGCTTTTCATCCTCAGACTGACGGGCAGTCCGAGCGGACCATTCTGACTCTTGAGGATATGCTGAGATCGTGTGTGTTGCAGTTTCGTGGAAACTGGGATCAGCAGTTGCACTTGATTGAGTTCGCCTACAACAACAGCTATCAGGCCAGTATTGAGATGGCACCGTACGAGGCTCTGTACGGGAAGCAGTGTCGCACTCCATTGTGTTGGAGTGAGGTGGGCGAGCGTTGGCTCATTGGTCCTGATTTGGTGAAAACCACGATGGAGGACATACAGGTTATCCGGGATCGACTGAAGGTTGCCCAGGATCGGCAGAAGAGTTACGCTGATGTGAGGAGGAAGAGTTTGGAGTTCGAGGTTGGTGATTGGGTCTTCCTGAAACTATCTCCGTGGAGGGGAGTTGTGCGTTTCGGGAAGCGTGGCAAGCTTCGACCGCGGTATATTGGTCCGTATGAGATTACGGAGAGGGTTGGAGCTGTTGCTTATAGACTTGAGTTACCGGCTGAGATGGCTCGTGTGCATGATGTCTTCCATATTTCGATGTTGCGGAAGTACATCTCAGACCCTTCACATGTGATAGCCCCACAACAGTTGCCGATCAGAGAGGATTTATCGTATGTTGAGGAACCAGTGCAGATTCTTGATCGTCGTGAGCAGGAGTTGAGGCACCGTGTGATTCCGCTAGTGAAGGTCTTGTGGCAGAACCATTCAGTTGAGGAGGCCACTTGGGAGACCGAGCAGCGTATGCGGGAGAAGTATCCTCATCTGTTCACCTGACAGGTACGTAAATTTCGAGGTCGAAATTTGTGACGACCTGAACCAGAATCAGAGGTGCGTTTGGCACGATTTTCGAGATTTGAGTTTAGTCGCAGTTTTGCGATATTAAGTGGTTTGCCGATTCGATTCGCGACATTATTTTCGGTCGAGAATTTGGGTTGAGTGTCTTCACGGAAATTGTAGAGTACGTGATTTTGAGCTCGTGGGCAGTTTCGGAAGATTTTTCCGATAACCGAGGAATATTTTATGATTATTTGAAGTTTCGAGTTTCGACGAGTTTATCCAATTGTTTCGAGCTTATCCGAATCATATCGTATGTTCGTTTTGGACCGTCTATTTACCCGAGGCTCGAGTATAAATATCGAAAATAGCCGAGAATTAGTCGAAAACTTCATTTTGGGCGTTGACCAACCTGGAATTTCGTTGACTTTCCATATTTGGAAAGTGAGCCATCGGACCGAAAGGGAAAGCTGCCATTTTGGGAAGTCAACTTCCGGCGACCGGATTCCGGCGACCATCCACCACGGGACAGGTATAGATCGATTCCTCTTGTGATTTCGAGTTGGTTAGTGTTTGATTTTGTGGAATTTGAGTGAGTTTCGAGTGAGTTCAAAGTTGGCCGAATTGATAGAGTTCGTCGGTGACGGGGAGCTGTGCTCCGGCGAGGTATGGTGGTGATGTGGTTGGGGCTTTTGCTCGCCTATCATCACTGATGCTTGTGGTGTGGGAGATTTGGTTCGATGAGGTGTTTTCCGGTGAACCCGAATGGGTTGCCGGAGTTGGAATTTCGATCGGATTTTAGTGGGTTGAGGTAGTTCAGCTTGGAATTGGTTGGTGAGGTAGAAGGGAAACTTGCTCGCCTTCATGAGACCTAGGGATCTGGAAATTTTGGCCCCGGAATTCCACCGTTGACGGCGAGCCGCCGCCGCCGGCGGCGGTCAACGGCGGAGAAAAAGTCAACTTTTCAGATTTCGATGTAATTAGTGTCGTTTTTCTTGAAATCGCGTCCTGGTTATCGTACGAAGGTTTTCGGGTTGATTTGGTTAGCCGATTTTCAGTCGAGATTTCGAGTGGGGATTTTGGGATTTCCGTTATACATTTTGTACCGTATTTCGTATTTCCGGGAACGGTTGGTTTCCGTGCATCAGTACAGTGTTGTGGATTACGTTATTGATCAGTTACGTTTTTGTGGATATTCAGGAGATCGAGATCGGGATCGTGATCGTGTTTCTGGCGAGGGATCTTCCGCCGGTCCTCGAGATTAGCGCGAGTGCGCGTTTTGCTCATCTGTGAGTGGACAATTTATTTTCACGGAAATCTTGCGAGTCTTTTATATATGATTTACGAACTTGAGCATGCAGCATGATTATGGTTTTACGAGCATGAGATTTCATACGAGATTATGATTATATAAGCATGTGTTTGCGATTATACGAATATGTTTATACGGATATACGTATACGAATATACATACACTTTTATGCTGTTTCATGCATTTGCATCGAACTGTTTATGATTTGGTTTACACAGAGTACAGTCTCAGTTACGTTGTTGTATCGATACACCTTGCCTCGTTGGCTGATCCCCGACGGAGGGCCGCCTGGAGGGACGTTTCGCCAACCAGACCGGTGAGGGGCGTATTCCCCGGAACCGAGGCCATTTCTGGCTTAGAATCACGTGGTAGTCAAGGACTCCGTGGTTCAGACTGTACTAGCACGGTGGAGTCCATGAGTGACCCCGTGGGATTTTACTTGCATGCTCAGTACATTGGAGGAGTATGAGTTTTACCTCGTGTACTTATTATTTTATATTCCTGGACTCGCATATGTATTTTAATCATATATATATTAACTGGTGAAAGACATTTGTTTTCGTCCACTCACTCTAACGTGTTATTGTCTTTCCCCTGGGCTTTTCGGTTTCCGTGCCCAGTGTGCAGTTCAGGTTTGGTGTTTTCACGTCGCGGTTTGGAGGCTAGTGATCAGAGTCACCTGTATTTTCCAGTAGGTTCCTGTTTCGCCTACTGATGTGCATATTGTATATGTTTTACTTTAGAGGTCGCTCTGATACATTCTGATACATGTTGTGCGGATTTTCACGGATATACATATATACATAGTACAGTTTATTTACTGTTGTTGATTATATTGATGTTGAGAAATCCGGATGGGATTGGTGCCCACGGTTTGCTTTTTGTGGCATAGGACGAAGTGTTAATTTCTGGGTGCAGGTTATGGTAATTCAACGCTAGTAACGAAACTCTGCCCAAATTTCAAAATTTTTTGTTGGTTCGTGTTTTCGAAAGGGTTTGATTCCGGTTTAGGTAACTGAATCGGGATTGGGTCCTTTCACTTTCACACACATTCTTCTCTATGTGCATGACATCTAGGTAATGTCTGATAAGCAACCTGGGCCAGTAGGGGTGTTCCCAGAATATGCTCTTGTGTGTCCAAAACTTATACCTTTCGGGCTTGTCTGGAATTGACGTCACTATGTCAGGATGATTGCTCAGCTGGCCAAAATCATATTCATTCAACACTTCCAAAATTTCTTCCCCTGTCCATCGCCTGGGTGCCACACCTGTTTCCACAGTCCCATCAAACGCGTCTGGATCCTGCCTAAATGGGTGATCATATGGAAGCCAACAACGGTGACGCATCTGAACAATTTTACTACAATGAGGACTGCAATAATCAACCGTCATGCACTCTGAACAAGCCCGCTAACCCTTGGTTACGTTGCCCGACAACATACCACGGGTAGGAAAATCACTGATGCTGCCAACAAGCATGGCATGCATCTGGAACATCTCCTTTTTGAACCTATCGTAAGTGGGGTGGCCACACTCACTCAGGTACTTAAGCTCCTCAATCAAAGGCCTCAAATACACATCGAGACACTTTCCTGGATAACCCGGGCCCGGAATTAACAGAGTGAGCATATTGTATTCCTTCTTCATGCACATCCATGGTGGAAGGTTGTACGGTACCAAAATAACTGGCCATATACTGTATTGAAGACTCATGTTGCCAAAAGGGTTGAATCCGTCAGATGAGAGCCCTAGCCAAACATTTCGGACCTCTGCTGCAAAATGATCAAACTGTGACGACCCGAACCAGAATCAGTTGTGTGTTTGGCACGATTCTCGAGATTTGGTTATAGTCGCAGTTTTACGATATTGTGTGGTTTGCCGATTCGATTCGCGACTATGTTTTCGGTCAAGAATTTGAGTTGGGTGTCTTCACGGAAAGTGTAGAGTACGTGATTTCGAGTTCATGGGAGGTTTCGGAAGATTTTTCTGATAACCGAGGAATATTTTATGATTATTTGAAGTTTCTGGTTTCGACGAGTTCATCCGAATGTTTCGAGCTTATCCGAATCATTTCGTATTTTCATTTTGGACCGTTGATCGACCCGAGGGACGAGTATAAATATCGAAAAGTCGAGAAATAGTCGCAAAAACACGGAATTGCTTTGACCAGTCATTGACTTTCCCAAATTGGAAAGTTGACCTGCTGCCCGAAAGGGAAAGTTTCCATTTTCGGCTTTACTTTCCGGCGACCGGATTCCGGCCACCTTGGGCTTCGAGGAAGGTATGGTTAGAAACCTTAGGTGATTTCGAGTGGTTTTGCACTTTGAATTATGGAAATTGATCGAGGTTTGTGGATGAACGGTTAGGGCCGATTCGGTTTGATTCACCGGTGACGGGGGAGGTGATTCCGGTAGGTATTCGTGGCTGGGTTGATGGGGGTTTAGTTTCTTTCGTCCATAGGATGCTTTCCCTTGGTTTTAATTGGAGTTTTGTTGAGTTTTCCGGCGAACCCGTGGTGGTTGCCGGAAATGATTTCCGATTGGGTTTGCTTGATTTTGGAAAGGTTTCGTCATGAATTAGCTTTCAGGATAGAAGGGAAAGAGGTTGGTCTTGCTGTGATCTTGTTATCTGGAAATTTTGGCCGCAAAACTCCATCGTTGACGGCGCGCCGCCGCCGGCGGCAGCGATTAACGGCGAGAAAAGTCAACTTTTCAGATTTCGATGTAATTAGTGTCATTTTTCTCGTAATCACGCCCTGGTTATCGTACGGAGGTTTTCGGGTTGATGTGGTTAGCCGATTTTCAGTCGAGATTTCGAGTGGGGATTTCGGGATTTCCGTAATTCATTTTGCACTGCATTTCGTATTTCCGGGAACGGTTGGTTTCCGTGCATCCGTACAGTGTTGAGAACCATGTTATTGATTAGTTGTATTTTATGAATATATTCAGGGGATCGAGATCGAGATCTGGATCTGGATCGTGATCGTGCTTCAGGCGAGGGAACTTCCGCCGGACCACGAGTTTAGTGCGAGTTCGCGCTAGCTGATCTGTGAGTGGACAAGTTTCTATTTTCACTGTTGATTTGCGAGTTCGTGGATTTTATGATTTACGTATTTAAATTATACGATGATTGAGTTATATGTTATTTTTTTCGGAGGTATTATCATGTGTTATTGGGATTGGCATTTATTGCATCGATGCTACCAGAGTTGAGAGATTCCTCTGGCCCAGAGTTGAGAGATTCCTCTGAAGCAGGGTTGAGAGATTCCCCTGAGTGCCGCCGGGGTCGAGAGATTCCCCTGGCCTATCACAGTCGGGTTTGAGCGATTCACCCGACGTCGGGCTTGAGAGATTCGCCCGACAACCTCCCTATATATATGTGTTTGTGTTCCGAACTCGCATTGTTTATATTGATTGTTATTATATAACTAGTGAAAGGCATATACATTTATTTTCGTCCACTCACTCAACATTTTTATTTGCCTTTCCCCTGGGCTTTTCGGTTTCCGTGCCCAGTTTGCAGTTCGGATTCTGCTGTTTCACGTTGCGGTTTGGAGGCTAGTGATCAGAGTTACCTGTGTTTTCCAGTAGGTTCTTGTTTCGCCTACTGATGTACATATTGTATATGTTTTACTTTAGTGGTCGCTCTGATACATTCTGATACATGTTTACACGGATTTTCACGGATATACATATATACATAGTACAACTTATTTACTGTTGTTGATTATATTGATATTGAGAAATCCGGATGGGATTGGTGCCCACGGTTTGCTTTTTGTGGCATAGGACGAGGTGTGTTTTCCGCGTGCAGGTTATGGTAATTCCATGCTAGTAACGAAACTCTGCCCAAATTTTAAAAAAATTTTTGTTGGTTCGTATTTTCGAAAGGGTTTGATTCCGGTTTAGGTAACTGAATCGGGATTGGGTCCTTTCACAAACTCCCTGACCATGTGCTTCCAAGCCTCTCCATCGGAAGGGTGTATAAGGGTGTCATCGTCAGGCAAGTTCCTCTCAGCCCACCATCTCATTGCCTCGGCCGTGAAAGCACACATGAACAACCGCTCCAGCCTATCAATAAGCGGGAAATATCGAAGAATCTTCACAGCTTTCTTGTTGCCTGCAGGAGTCAACTTATACCTTTCTGTAAAACATACCGGGCAGGCTTCAAGGTCTTCGAGATCTTTTCCCCAGAAGAGAATACAATCATATCTGCATGCATGGATTTTGATGTAGGAAAGCCCAAGATCTTTCAGGATATGTCGCACCTTATGATGAGTGGTAGGAAGACGATGACCGGGTGGCAGTAGCGAAGCAGTCCACTTCAACCAAGAATCAGCAGCTTTAACAGACATTTTGTTCTCCATTTTGAGCTGCATCACTCCCATCACACTTTCAAGAACAGTCTTACTACAACCGTCGTACAACGGAGTCTGTTGCAATGCAATCAGGTTGTTGTACTTGTCCATACCGCTTGTGTTGACATGAGCTCCAGGTAATGGTTCGACTGGCTCGATATGGGGGAAACCCTCAACGACGGGAGGGACATTTGGTGCTTCATCAGCAAATACACCGCTCTCATGAGGAAACATATCATTGATTAACATCGATGTTGGATCATAGGATGAACTGCCCCTCTCAGCAAAATCTCCATGATCATAGCGTGGACTGGCCCTCTCACCAAATTGTCCATGATCATGCGGACCCGCTACCGATGTTTCACCGTGATAAATCCAACAAGTGTACTTATCCCAAAACCTGTATTTACTCAGGTGCCTCTGGACTTTATCAATGGGAAATCGAAATCGATCGCTGAAACACTTACATTCTTTACACGGGCAATAATGAAGTGTAGTATCTCCACAATTAGCCTTCACAAAATCCACAAAACTCCTAATTCCCTCGTGATATCTGACATCCCATCTTTCGAGGCTCATCCAACTCTTGTCCATCCTGAAAATTCTAACAATTTTACGTATTAATTATATATATACACACATTCACTACTAATAATCGACGTGATATCTCAATTCAACTCTAATTAAATCAACACATGCATGCATATATATATATATATATATCGATCTAATCTCTGAATTCGATTCAGTACTCGATGATAGTATTCTCCTTTTTTCAATTCAAAATGTATTTGACTGGGTAGGAGGCTCTGTTAAGCCTGGCTCCGATAACAATACGATAATACCAGTCATTGATTCAGACACAAGATTAACTACAAGCTGTTTTCTCGTTTCGGTGACCGTACATCAACAACATTTCATATATATCTCACGAATTGGATTTGATCAACACACACACGTATATATACCACATATACGTATATATACACCTACCTATATATATATATAGCTTCCCGAGTGATCGATTTTTCGACGCGCGCCTTAATTTTTACAATATACCGAATGATCGATTTCAGAGCGTACGTTTTCCTTCTTTCGATTTCTCTGGATTTTTTTCGATCAAAATGATTGAATGATCGAGCTGCCGCACCCGACATCTAATATAAGACACATTGCCGGCGACGGAGTAAGTCGCCGGAAATGAAGACATTACCGGCGACTTTACGCCGGAATCTCGCCGGTAATGTTCCAAAACATTACCGGCGACTCCAACCGTCGCCGGCAATGTCTAGCCACACATTTCCGGCAAAATTCTGGCCGGAAAATCGCCGGAAATGTTCGGCTTGACATTGCCGGCGACGGTTGGAGTCGCCGGTAATGTTTTGGAACATTACCGGCGAGATTCCGGCGACATTACCGGCGACGGAGTAAGTCGCCGGTAATGATGGACATTACCGGCGACTTTTCCGGTCGCCGGCCTTGTTGGCCGGAATCTCGTCGGTAATGTTTCATTTTCTTGTAGTGCCCCTTATCCACCACCACCATCATCCACCGGAGGACCTCCTCCCGATACCGGCGACAAACCCAAATCGGCCCTACTTCGAAGCCCCCCAAAACGTGATTAATTCACACAAACTCAAACATGAAATGAAAGAGGAGCTCAAGGTGAGTCGAAATGTACCCTCGGCCTAGCCGGAGATGGCCGGAAAAATCGGATCAGCCGGCGAGTCAAACGGGTCGTCCACCACCTTCACGGGTCAACAGTAGGTTTCCAAATTTGGAAAGTCAACCAAAAGTCAAAGCTTAGTCAAAGTTCACAATGAAGTTTCCGACTAATTCACGACTATTTTTCGACTTTTCGATATTTATACTCGTCCCTCGGGTCGATCGACGATTCGAAATGGATAACCCTCACGATTCGGATAAACACTAAACAATCGGATAAACTCGTCGGAAACCGAAACTTCAAATAATCATAAAATATTCCTCGGTTATCGGAAAAATCTTCCGGAACTGCCCACGAGCTCAAAATCACGTACTCTACAATTTCCGTGAAGACACCCAACTCAAATTCTCGACTGAAAACATAGTCGCGAATCGGATCGACGAATCACACAATATCGTAAAACTGTGACTATAACCAAATCTCGAGAATCGTGCCAAACACACATCTGATTCTGGTTCGGGTCGTCACAGTGGCGGTGACTGTTGCGGTGGTGGATCACTGTGGAACACAGGGACCGGGGGAGGTGTGGGGACCGGTTGTCCAGTAGTCTGGCACGCGTACATCGTCTGCATCCATGTGAACATTTGTGTCTGCTGCTAGACCATCATTCCGTGTTGCTCGACCAGCACCCGGTACTCGGCATCTCTGACTGCCTGCTGCTCGGCCAATTGCCGCATCTCCTCCATCTGCCTCCTTTGCTCCTCCAACTCCCTCTGCGTCCTCTGAAGCTCCGCTGCTAGGTTAGAGTTCCTAGAAGTTGAAGTTCTTAACCCGGTAGAGTATTCCGAAGTGTTGAAGTTGAAGTTAACTCGTTGGTAATAGTATTGCCCACGAGTTGATAAGCAATTCGTGGGTAATACTATTACCAACGAGTTATCAACTCGTTGGTAATGATAGTGATTCCCGGCCAAGAATTTCCGACTAGATTTCCCGACTAGAATTTCCGACTAGAATTTCCGACTATAATTTCGACTAGAATTGCCGACTATAATTTTCGACTAGAATTTCAGACTATAATTTCCGACTATAATTTCCGACAAGAATTTCTGACTATAATTCTCAACTAGAATTTCCGACTATAATTTCCGACTAGAATTTCCGACTATAATTTCCGACTATAATTTTCGACTATAATTTCCGACTAGAATTTTGCGACTAGAATTTCCGACTAGAATTTTCGACTAAAATTTTCTACTATAATTTCCGACTACAATTTCCGACTACTATTTCCGACTAGAATTTCCGACTATAATTTCCGACTATAATTTCCGACTATAATTTTCGACTAGAATTTCCAACTATAATTTCCGACTATAATTTTCGACTAGAATTTTCGACTATAATTTAAGACTAGAATTTCCGACTAGAATTTCAGACTATAATTTCCGAATATAATTTTCGACTACAATTTCCGACTACAATTTACGACTAGATTTTCCGACTAGAATTTCTGACTATAATTTCCGACTATAATTTACGACTATAATTTACGACTAGAATTTCCGACTATAATTTCCGACTATAATTTTCGACTAGAATTTCCGACTAGAATTTCCGACTAGAATTTCCGACTTAGTACGTACATCATTAACGTACTAAGAATGATAATCGTAATCATCTTCATCACTTGAGTCTGACTCGGTTTCATAGGTAACCTCTGCCAATATGTGCCGCTCCTCGTCATCTGAATCAGCGTCAACTTCATATGGATTAACATCGAGAAGTTCTGCTCCAGTAATTCGAACCACACTCCCAGCTCTCACATTATTAAGGCAAATCGTAGATGATTCCGGAATGTCAAAAGGGGTTTCGCAGATTTTCACATATAAATTTCACGCCATTGACCTGACACATCGAGTAAACTTTTGAAGCTATCGGTTTCATCGCCAGGACCCTCAATTCGTTTGACCACTATGAGCAACCATCATTTACTACATGGTTCATCTGAAAATGATAAGAAACCACACAAGAAATTATGAACATAGAAACCACAAAACCACGTACGTACACACATGCTATATAAGGATATATAAAAAATAGACATATACACATATACCCTTACCCATTGACCAAAGTAGTTTGCAAACGTCCTGTTGTGGTAATCAACATTTCCGGCAATAGCAGGGCAGTGAAGATGATAGTTTTTCCAATATTGTACTTCTTTACAGTTGATCAGTACCGACCAGTGGGCAATGGCTACCTTATTTCCATCCAACTTGTACGACTTTGGCAAGCTTCCCTGTACTACCACGTCATTGGAGATGATAGAAAGGTTGAAGTGGGGTTCATCTATCGGCATCTGTTGTTGGGGGTCCTCAAGCGCTCCCAAATACACTTTGGTGTACGTTACACACTCGTGCGCAACATATGCTTCAGCGATACACCCTTCAGGTGCATATTTATTCTTCACATAGTCCTTGTAGGCTCCCAATTGTCTACAAGTTAACAAGTGCATGTTAACTTACTTAAAAAATAAGAATTTACATATAAAAATAGAGGCAAACCAAATGTATGAATCATTTGTACCTTTCCATGGGATACATCCAAGTGTAGTGTACAGGACCGGTAAGCAACAATTGTTCGGGAAGATGGATTATCAGGTGAGGCATGATGTCAAAAAAATTTGGGGGAAATATCATCTCAAGCTTGCACATGATAAAAATGATGTCATCTTGCATCTCCCTGAGATCTGATTTTTTAACTTCCCTGGTGCATAACTTCTGAAAGAATCTTGACAAGGCCACCAACGGCTCCACCACCTCTTTGGGCAGGTACCCTCGAATGAAAATAGGGAAAAGGCGTTGAAGCAGTACATGGCAGTCATGACTCTTTAATCCGTACATCTTATTGTCCCGGAAGTTAATACACCTGCTTATATTTCCTACATAGCCATAAGGATACCTGCATATATAGCCATAAGCAATAATTATATTTCTTGCATATAACCATATATAAGTAAAAATTATATTAATTTCCTGCATAGCCATAAGAATATATACCTGACATTACTCAGCCACCCAAAAATTTCATGCTTATGCTTCGGCTTGACGATGTAAGGAGCTTGCGGCATTTTTTTCTTACCATCTCTTAACCACAAATGTTTCCGCAGTCCCATAGCTTTCAGATCAATGCGTGCCTTAGGGATGTCTTTTGTTTTCCCCTCCAAATTAAGAACTGTGTCCACCACACTTTCACACACATTCTTCTCTATGTGCATGACATCTAGGTAGTGTCTGATAGGCAACCTGGACCAGTAGGGGAGTTCCCAGAATATGCTCTTGTGTGTCAAAAACTTATACCTTTCGGGCTTGTCTGGAATTGACGCCACTATATCAGGATGATTGCTCAGCTGGCCAAAATCATATTCATTCAACACTTCCAAAATTTCATCCCCTGTCCATCGCCTGGGTGCCATACTTGTTTCCACAGTCCCATCAAAAGCATCTGGATCCTGCCTAAATGGATGATCATATGGAAGCCAACAACGGTGACGCATCTGAACAATTTTACTACAATGAGGACTGCAATAATCAACCGTCATGCACTCTGAACAAGCCCTGTAACCCTTGGTTACGTTGCCCGACAACATAACACGGGCAGGAAAATCACTGATGGTGCCAACAAGCATGGCATGCATCTGGAACATCTCATTTTTGAACCTATCGTAAGTGGGGTGGCCACACTCACTCAGGTACTTAAGCTCCTCAATCAAAGGCCTCAAATACACATCGAGACACTTTCCTGGATAACCCGGGTCCGGAATTAATAGAGTCAACATATTGTATTCCTTCTTCATGCACATCCATGGTGGAAGGTTGTACGGTACCAAAATAACTGGCCATATACTGTATTGAAGACTCATGTTGCCAAAAGGGTTGAATCCGTCAGAGGAGAGCCCTAGCTAAACATTTCGGACCTCTGCTGCAAAATGATCAAACTCCCTGACCATGTGCTTCCAGGCCTCTCCGTCGGAAGGGTGTATAAGGGTGTCATCGTCAGGCAAATTCCTCTCAGCCTACCATCTCATAGCTTCGGCCGTGAAAGCACACATGAACAACCGCTCCAGCCTATCAATAAACGGGAAATATCGAAGTATCTTCACAGCTTTCTTGTTGCCTGCAGGAGTCAACTTATACCTTTCTGTAAAACATACCGGGCAGGCTTCAAGGTCTTCAAGATCTTTTCCCCAGAAGAGAATACAATCATATCTGCATGCATGGATTTTGATGTAGGAAAGTTCAAGATCTTTCAGGATATGTCGCACCTTATGATGAGTGGTAGGAAGACGATGACCGGGTGGCAGTAGCGAAGTAGTCCACTTCAGCCAAGAATCAATAGCTTTGACAGACATTTTGTTCTCCTTTTTGAGCTGCATCACTCCCATGACAGTTTCAAGAACAGTCTTACTACAACCGTCATATAACGGAGTCTGTTGCAATGCAATCAGGTTGTTGTACTTGTTCATACCGCTTGTGTTGACATGAGCTCTAGGTAATTGCTCGACTGGCTCAATATGGGGGAAACCCTGCACGACGGGAGGGACATTTGGTGCTTGATCAGCAAATACACCGCTCTCATGAGGAAACATATCATTGATTAACATCGATGTTGGATCATAGGATGGACTGCCCCTCTCAGCAAAATGTTCATGATCATAGGATGGACTGGCCCTCTCACCAAATTGTCCATGATCATGCGGACCCGCTAACGATGTTTCACCGTGATAAATCCAACAAGTGTACTTATCCCAAAACCCGTATTTACTCAGGTGCTTCTGGACTTTATCAATGGGAAAACGAAATCGATCGCTGCGACACTTACATTCTTTACACGGGCAATAATGAAGTGTAGTGTCTCCACATTTAGCCTTCACAAAATCCACAAAACTCCTAATTCCCTGGTGATATCTCACATCTCATCTTTCGAGGCTCATCCAACTCTTGTCCATCCTGAAAATTCTAACAATATTACGTACTATAAATATATATATATATACACATTCACTACTAATTAATTAATAAATCATCATTAATGACATTCGAATTCATCCGATTAATTAACAAAAGTCGACCCATGCATGCATATAAATTAAAAAATATATATATATACCCACAATTCACAATTACAAATTAACATGCCTGTATATATATATATAGACATATTAATAATTAATATTCACAAAATAATTTTATATCCATACATATATATATACACAAATTAACATATTTTCATCGAAATAATCTCAAATCTACTCAAAATCAACAGTCAATCACTCGAAATCAACAATATATCCACTCTATTTGCGTATCAAACCAATAATCGATATCTCAACTCTAAATCAACACATGCATATATATATATATATATATCGATCTAATTAAATCAACACACATATATATACATACGTATATACGTACCTATATATAGCTACGTATATAGCTTCCCGAGCGGGTTTTCGACGCCTGGCCTTTTGACAATAATACCCAAGGATTTCAGAGCGTTTTCCTTCTTACGATTTCACCGGATTTTTTTTCTATCCAAATGAATGAGCTGCTGCGATCTGCATCTGATATAAGGGGTATTGCCGGCGATTTATTAAATCGCCGGCAATGGAGTTATTGCCGGCGAAATTCCGGCCAAAAATCACCGGAAATGCTTGAAACTTATTGCCGGCGACTTTCTCCGTCGCCGGCAATAATTTTTCACCATTGCCGGCGATTTTCCGGCCGGAATTTCGCCGGCAATGGTTGAGAGATTATTGCCGGCGACGGAGAAGGTCGCCGGCAATAATTTTGAGCATTGCCGGCGACTTGCCCGGTCGTTGGCCTTTTTTTTTGAAATATCGCCGGCAATGGTACTTAATGTGGTAGTGGACATTGCCACCAGCTCGTCTCGATAAACTTTACGACTTCCCTCAATAAAATGTCCCGAAATAGAAAGTCCTATTTACACTCATCCATTTGCAACTATTACATTTCTGATAAACTGTGACAACCCAAACCGGAAATGGTAGTTAACTGGCTTGATTTGCAAGTTTCACGATTAGTCGCGGTTTAGTCGAAATTGGATAATATGGCGGGTTAGATCACAATGATATTTTCGGTAATGAATTTGATATGAGTTCCTTCACGAGAGTTGTAGAATTTATGATTTCTGGCTCGTACGAGTTTTTCGAGGATTTTTTCGATGTCTAATGAATATGTTATGAATATTTCCGACCGTTGGATTTAATCGTGTTTATCCGATTGGTTTCTATCTGTTTTCGACCGTTGATCATTTTAGTCGCGAGTATAAATATCGAAATAGTTGTATAATTGTCGAAAAGTCACATTTGGGTCGAGTTGACAAAAATTGGACCGTTGACCAGGTGTTGACCCGTGTTGACCGAAGAGATTTTGTACCGCTGTTGACTCGCCGTCGACTTTCTGATTTCGGCCACTTCAGACCACAAGCTTGCAGATCGAGATCATACGGTTGGCGAGGGATCTTCCGCCGGATCACGGGATTAGCGCGTTTTTGCTTTGTGCTTGTCTGTGAGTGGACATTTCTTTTCACTATTGGTTGCGAGTCTTTTATATACATTTTACGAGCATGAGCATGCAATTATGATTAAGAATTATACGAGCATGTGTTTTATGATTATGGATTTACGAATATGCTTTTATAATTATGCATTACGAGTATGCTTTTACATTACGCTTTATGCATTTGCATGGAAACCTTTATGATTTGGTTTACACAGAGTACAGTCTCAGTAGTAGTTGTATCGATACACTTAGCATCTCGGCTGATCCCCGAGGATGTTTACCCGGGGGGGGGGGGGGGGGGGGGGGAGCAGATACCCTGAACCGAGGCCTTTCTGACTGAAATTACGTGAGGATCAGGGATCCCGTGATTCAGACTGTACTAGCGCGGATGTGTCCGTGTGTGATCCCGCGGGATTTTCGATGCATGCTCTGTACGCGTGAGGAGTTAGAGTCTCCCTCATGTACCATTTGATTTTTATGCATTTAGACTCGCATATGTTTTATAAACATATATGTGTATTCGGCGAAAGACATTTATTTTTGACCACTCACTCTAACAGTTTATATGTCTTTCCCTGGGCTCTTTGTTTTCAATTCCCAGTTTGCAGTTTGGATTCAGGTGTCACACGTCGAGGTTGGAGGCTTAGTATTCGAGCCACTTTTCCTTTATCAGTAGGTTTCTAGTTTGGCCTACTGTTGTGTATATATGTATATACTAGAGGTCGCTTTGATTACTATTATGTTTATATTTTCACATGATTTTCCCGGATTTCTGTAAAGTTACAGTTTTGTTTATTGCTTTACGTTATGATATGTTTTTGAGAAATTCAGATAGGATTGGTGCCCACGGTTTGGCTTTTGTGGCATAGGATGAAGTATATTTTCTGCTGTATGTTAATGGTAACTACGCGATACAGAGTAACTCTGCCAAAAAATTTATGATTTTTAAAAATTCATGTTTTTAGATGGGGTCTGATTCTGGTTTAGGAAACTAAATCGGGGTCGGGTCCTTTCAACTTGGTATCAGAGCATTAGGTTTTAGGTTCTGTAGACTTCTGTAGTTGTGTTACTAAGGGTATTTGAGAATATACAGCATGTCTGGAGCGATGACCCTACTGGCCAACGGTTACTCATCAAAACTTCAGGTGTTGTATGCTTTCAAATGTCTGAAGTTTCATGATTACGTTATGTGTGCTTTGTGACTAATGTATTTTTTTATCATTAGGATGCCTCCTAGACGTGGTTCTCGTGTCAATAGGGACGTAGATCCCGATGAGGATCACCGAACGCATTACTTGCTTATGCGAGTATTACATTTAGAGAAGCGTTTGGACCCTATGGTTAAAGCTAGAACAACTGGAGCAACTGTTTTCTTGGGTTCAGCTGATCCAGAGATATGTGAGGCTTGGTTGGTTCAGGTTGATCGAGTTTGTGAGCGCTGCATTTCACTCCTTAGCAGATGACAGTAGCAGCAGTTGATTTGCTTGAGTCTAATGCATACTTTTGGTGGGTTAGCACTGACAGAGTTCCAGTTGATTCTCCATAGATATTGTTCAGAGATTTTTTTGTGCGGAGGTATTTCAACCAGGCTACTCAGCAGAGGAAGTATGAGGAGTTCACCAACCTGAGATAGGGTAGCATGTCGGTACTTGAGTATCGAGATAAATTTACTCGTTTGTCCCGATTTGCTCGTGATATGGTGGCCTCAGAGGAAGTTAAGTGAAGGAGATTTGAGTTGGGCTTGAACCTGAATATCAAGGGAACATTGACTACGATGCCTCGAGATAACTTTGATGAGTTTGCGAGTGCTGCACTCCGAGGTGAAGACATAGAGAGGGATAGGCAGATGTGATTCCAGTCTCGACGATTCGAGGAAGGTGGACCGAGTTAGGGACCTTCCAAGAGGCTGAGTTCATGCACTTCCGAATTGGCATCATCATCTGGCAGTGGACCTTATAGACATCCTGCTAGTACAGCTAGGCAGAGTCAGAGATGGAGGAGGAATCAGCCACAGAGACCACAATCCAGTGGGAGTTCCAGTGGATCCAGCTATCCTCGATGTACTGGTGGCACCTTTGCTTGACCGAGGGAGTATCCATTGTGCAATTTCTGCAAAAGGCATCACTTTTGTCCTTATCAGTGGGGCACTACCATTTGTTATCGTTGCGGCCAGGAGGGTCATTTTGTGAGGGAGTGTCTTCAGTTTTCTGGTGTTTTTGGTCAGGCAGCTCAGACTTCAGGAGGAGATTGAGGTACTACTTCTGGAGCTCGACCAGTACAGTCTTCTGGATAGAGCGGACAACAGAGTCGTAATCAGTGTGGACGACCAGCTGGACAGGCCAGAGTTCATGCTATGTCATTGCATGAGGGTAGAGCTTCACCAGAGGTTGTCATTGGTACGTTGCATGTTTTTGGCTATCCAGTACTTACTTTGCTAGATCCAGGTGCTATGCATTCATTCATATCATTTAGATTGTCATCTTTTGCTACTATGCCTGCATCTCCACTTCCGGGGTTGTGAAGAGTGTTGTATCCATCCAGTGAGGTTGTGAGTATTGGTTGGGTGTATAAAGATTGTGAGATCTTTGTGGAATGTTATGGTTTAGCTGCGGATTTGTTGTTGTTGGATATTGTCGATTTTAATGTGATTTTGTGTATGGACTTCTTGGAGACACATTGGGCTATGTTCGACTGTCACAAGAAGGAGGTGGTTTTTCAACGTCTAGGTTTTCCAGAGATATTGTTTCTCGGTGAGAAGAATATTTCCCTGCCATGTGTGATTTCAGCGATGAAGGCCGAGCGGATGATGAAAAATGGTTGTGTGGCATACTTACCTCATGTTGTGGATACAAAGGTTGGTGTACCAGACATTGGTGATATTGAGGTTGTTTCTGAGTTTTCAGATGTATTTCCGGAGGAGTTACCAGGTGTTCCTCTAGTCAGAGAGATTGATTTCACCATTGAGCTTTTACCAGGCACTGGACCTATATCCCAGGCACCTTATCGTATGGTACTAGCGGAGTTGAAGGAGTTACAGATTCAACTTCAAGAGTTGATGGAGAAAGGTTTCATTCGACCTAGTGTTTCACTGTGGGGTGTTCCTGTGTTGTTTGTGAGGAAGAAGGATGGTTCCATGCGGTTGTGTATTGACTACCGGAAGCTGAATCAGGTTACGGTGAAGAACAAGTATCCATTATCGCGGATTGACGATTTATTTGATCAGCTCAAGGGAGCGCTTCAGTCTTTTCGAAGATTGATCTCAAGTCTGGATACATCAGTTGAGGATTAGAGAGTCAGATATGCCCAGAACAGCTTTCAGATCACGGTACGGGCATTATGAGTTCTTGGTTATGCCGTTTGGGTTGACCAATGCCCCTGCAGCTTTCATGGATTTGATGAACAGGGTGTTCAGGCGATTCCTGGACAAGTTTATGATCATATCATCGACAACATCCTGATTTACTCTAGGAGTGTGGGCCAGCACAAGAAACATTTGCGAGCTGTTTTGCGTACTTTGCGAGATAATCAATTGTTTGCAAAGTTCAGCAAGTGTGAGTTCTGGTTGAGCAGCGTGAAGTTTTTAGGTCACGTGATATCTGTTGAGGGAGTTAGCGTGGATCCTGACAAGATTGAAGCCGTATTGAATTGGAGTAGACCTACCACTGTACCAGAGATCAAGAGTTTCTTGGGTTTGGCAGGTTACTATCGGCGCTTTGTGTAACGACCCGGACCAGAATCAGCAGTATGATCAGCTTGATTGATGTGCTTGCACGTAGTCGCAGATTTGCGACAGTCGTTTTAATCGCCGAAGCTTGTTAACGACTTGATTATTGGCCGAGAATTGGAGCTGGGTCTCTTCTCGAGAGTCGTTGTACGTGTGATTACGAGTTTGTGGACGGTTCCGGATCGTTATTTGGACGACCGAGGAATTAGTTATGAATATTTGAAGTTCAGATTTAAATGGTGAGCTACTTAACGACTAAATTATCGGACGGGAATTTGGTTTCGGCTTTTTCACGGAAGTTGTTCAGAATTTAATTTCGAGTTCGTGGGAACTTCCGGAACATGATTTTGAGTTACGAAGAATTAGTTGCGAATATTTCCGATTGTTGGTTATTAGTCGATTTAAATGTATGTTTGGTTGAACAGTTGACTTTTTATCCGATTGGCCGATGTGTTTGACTTCGAGTGATTATTGAAGAATATGTCGAGACGAGTTTGTGGCCGCGAGAATTATCGGAATCGGAATTACAACGAGAAAGTTACGCGCGTTTAAGGTTCGTTGAAATGGATAAACATGAGTTTCCAAATCGGGAAAGGCTATAAATAGAAGTTGCTATTTTGGGCAAGTCAGAGACTTTCCATGTTGGGTGTTGACCGAGTTGACCGAGTCAACTCGGTGGTGAGAGAGAGAATGGCGACGGAGCCACGGTGCTACACGGTGGCGCGACGTTTCCGGCCACCTCCGGCCTTGGATCCGGTCTTGTTCGAAGCGTCCCGGCCTCCCGAGTCTACCCATGGTCACCACGTACGGCGAGGCTTGCCGGAGAAGGAGCTATTTCCGGCCAAACTTTGGAAGAAACTTTGTGAATTCGGGTTCCATGTTTGGGGCCGATTTGAGCTGCAATTTGGAGTGGGCTTTGAAGCTCTCATCACTAGGAAGCTACCATGTAAGTTTGGTGATCTAATTTTGCTTGAGCTTGGAGAATTTTGGATTGGAAAATTTGGTACCAATTCGGTTTATCATGAAATTGACCTAGTTAGAGTGAGAATTGGCCTTTGTTGTAGTTGACAAAGTTGCTCAGTGGGTGGTTTCGCATGGAATAGGGGTTGCTCCGCCGAGAAATCTTCCGGTCAGTGGCGGCGCTGCCGTGGGCGGCGGTCAACGGCGGTCAACGGTCAACGGGTTGACTTTTTGACTTTCGACAAGTTGCATGTCATTTGACTCGAAATCGCGCTCCGATCGCAGTGGGGAGGTTCGTTTTTCGAGTTGAGCGTCCGAACGTAAAACGAGGTATTGAGGTGGTATATACGGATTTTCGACGATTCGTCGACTTTGAATTACGTGTTTCCGAGAACGGTGGTTTCTCGTGATTCGACTTGTATTGTCGAGATATGATTTTGAGTTATGGATTTTGTGAATATTCAGGTGTTCGTGATCGTTCGTTTGGCGAGGGACTTTCCGCCGGATCACGGATTAACGCGTATCGCGTTACGCCAGTCTGTGAGTGGACATTTCTTTTCACGGATTGATTGCGAGTCTGTTTATAAATGATTTACGAACTTGAGCATGCAGATTGATTATGATTTTACGAGCATGTGCTTTATGATTATGCATATACGAATATACGTATACGATTATACATATGTACATATTATGTTTTATGCATGTGCATGGAAAAGGTTTATGATTTGGTTTACACAGAGTACAGTCTCAGTATATGTTGTGGTATCGATACACCTTGGCTTCTCGGCTGATCCCCGAGTACGCTCCGGGAAGGACAGATATCCTGACCCGAGGCCTTTCTGGCTAGGAATCACGTGTGGGTCTGGGATCCCGTGATTCAGACTGTGCTATCGCGTGGTAGTCCATGAGTGATTCCGCGATTTTTATGTTGCATGCTCCGTATACGTGAGGAGTTAGAGTCTCCCTCGTGTACTCGGACACGTGAGGAGTTAGAGTCTCCCTTGTGTACCATTTGATTATTTATGCTTCGACTCGCATATGTTTTTATTATATATATTACTTGGTGAAAGACATTTATTTTCGTCCACTCACTCTAACGTGTTTATTGTCTTTCCCCTGGGCTTTTCGGTTTCTGTGCCCAGTTTGCAGTTCAGGCTCTGGTGTCGCACGTCGTGGTCGGAGGCATAGTGCTCGAGCTACTTTGTTTCTTCCAGTAGGTTTATTGTTCTACCTACTGTGGTTTGAGTATACGATTATGTATTAGATGTCGCTCTGAGCTTCCTATTGAATATGTTATACGATTTTACACTGGATTTCAGTAAAGTGTATATATATTTACTACTTTACGTTATTGTTGATATGTTGAGAAATCCGGTTGGGGTTGGTGCCCACGGTTTGCTTTTTGTGGCATAGGATGAAGTGTATTTTACGCGTGCAGGTAATGGTAATTCCACGCTAGTAACGAAACTCTGCCCAAATTTTGAAAAGTTTTTGTTGGTTCGTGTTTTCGAAGGGGTTTGATTCCGATTTAGGGAGCTAAATCGGGGTTGGGTCCTTTCACTTTGTGCAGGATTTTTCACGGATTGCCACTCCACTTACCAAATTGACGAAGAAAGGCGTCAACTTCAAGTGGTGCGATACTTGTAAGGAGAGTTACTTGCTCTTGAAGGAGAAGTTGACTACTGCATGGGTTCTGGCTCTACCTGACGATAGTGGAGAGTATGTGGTTTACAGCGATGCATCGAAATTGGGTCTTGGTTGTGTTTTGATGTGCATGGCAGAGTGGTGGCTTATGATTCTAGGTAGTTGAAAGCACATGAAGTCAATTATCCTACGCATGATTTGGAGTTGGCTGCTATTGTGTTAGCCTTGAAAAGTTGGAGACACTACTTGTACGGAGCTCAGTGCAAGATATATACAGATCACAAGAGTCTCACTTATTTGCGCACACAGCCAGATCTAAACATGATACGGCGCAGATGGATGGAGTTGATCAATGACTATGATTGCACCTTTGAGTATCATCCAGGGAAGGCTAATGTCGTTGCTGATGCATTCAGTCGAAAATCTGGAGATTCATTATTTCATGTGCGTGTGGCCAGAGTTTCCATGTTAGCAGAGTTACGAGCTATGGGAGTTGAGTTAGAGTGGGATGATGATGGAGCCTTGTTGGCTAGCTTCCAGGTTCAACCAGTATTGGTTGATCAGGTTCGTGAAGCTCAAGATGCAGATTCCTATTTGTTGGACAAGAAGACCATAATTCGGAATGGTGTGCCAATAGAGTTTCAGTTGAGTAGTGACGGTACATTATTGTTCAAAGGCAGACTTTGTGTACCCAGAGACGAGGGCTTGAAGAAGGAGATCTTAGGTGAAGCCCATTGTTCTGCTTACGCTATGCATCCAGGCGGTACGAAGATGTTTCGCACACTTAGATCCTACTATTTGTGGCGGAATATGAAGAGGGAAATTGCAGCGTATGTAAGAAGATGCCTCATTTATCAGCAAGTGAAGACAGAGAGACACAAACCTGCTGGAAAGCTACAACCTCTAGAGATTCCAGTTTGGAAGTGGGAGCATATCACTATGGATTTCGTATAATTGTTATCGCATACTTCTACTGGTAACACTGGTATTTGGGTCATTGTGGACCGTTTGACAAAATCAGCTCATTTCCTTGCACTTCCAGGGAAGATTTCAGTGGGTAGGTTAGAGAAGCTGTATTTGGCTGAGATTGTTCGTTTGCATGGTATGCCTGTGTCCATCGTTTCTGACCGAGATAGTCAGTTCACTTCAGACTTTTGGCAGGCTTTGCAGCAAGCTTTGGAGACCATACTTCATTTTAGTATAGCTTTCCATCCTCAGACTGATGGGCAGTCTGAGAGGACCATTCAGACCCTAGAGGACATGTTGCGGTCATGTGTATTACAGTTTAGAGGGAATTGGGAACAGCAGCTTCATTTGATCGAGTTTGCCTACAAAAACATTTATCATACCAGCATCGATATAGCACCTTATGAGGCTTTTTACGGGAAGTAGTGTCGTACTCCATTGTGTTGGAGTGAGGTGGGTGAGCGTTGGCTCATTGGTCCTGATTTGGTGAAGAGCACCACTGAGGATTTTCAGATCATCAGAGATAGACTGAAGATTGCTCAAGATCGACAGAAGAGCTATGCAGATGTGAGGAGGAAGCGTCTTAAGTTCGACGTTGGCGATTGGGTCTTTCTGAAATTGTCTCCTTGGAGAGGTGTAGCTCGTTTCGGGAAGCGTGGCAAACTTCAGCCACGGTATATTGGTTCTTATTAGATCACAGAGAGAGTTGGTGCTGTGGCATACAGGTTGGAGTTACCTTCAGAGATGGGTAGAGTGCATGATTTCTTCCATGTATCTATGTTATGGAAGTACATTTCAGATCCATCGCATATTTTAGCACCATATTAGCTTCCTATACTGGAAAATTTGACCTACGTGGAGGAGCCAGTACAGATTCTTGATCGACGTGTACAAGAGTTGAGGCACAGAGTTATTCTACTTGTGAAGGTCTTATGGCAGAACCATTCAGTGGAGGAAGCCACTTGGGAGACCGAGCAGCACCTGCGAGAGCAGTATCCTCATCTTTTCAGTTAGCAAGTACGTAAATTTCGAGGTCGAAATTTTTGTAAGGGGGGTAGATTTGTGACAACCCGAACCGGAAATGGTAGTTAACTGGCTTGATTTGCAAGTTTCACGATTAGTCGCTGTTTAGTCGAAATTGGTTAATATGGCGGGTTAGTTCACGACGATATTTTCGGTAATGAATTTGATATGAGTTCCTTCACGAGAGTTGTAGAATTTATGATTTCGAGCTCGTAGGAGTTTTCCAAGGATTTTTCCGATGTCTGATGAATATGTTATGAATATTTCCGACCGTTGGATTTAATCGTGTTTATCTAGGATTAGCGCGTTTTCGTGTTGTGCTTGTCTGTGAGTGGACATTTCTTTTCACTGTTGGTTGCGAGTCTTTTATATACGTTTTACGAGCATGAGCATGCAGTTATGATTATGAATTATACGAGCATGTGTTTTATGATTATGCATTGACGAATATGCTTTTATAATTATGCATTACGAGTATGCTTTTACATTACACTTTATGCATTTGCATGGAAACCTTTATGTTTTGGTTTACACAGAGTATAGTCTCAGTAGTAGTTGTATCGATACACTTAGCATCTTGGCTGATCCCCGAGGATGTTTACCGGGGGGGACTGTTACCCTGACCCGAGGTCTTTACCGGGGGAGGGGGGGAGCAGATACCCTGACCCAAGGCTTTTCTGGCTGGAATCACGTGAGGATCAGGGATCCCATGATTCAGACTATACTAGTGCGGATGTGTCCGTGTGTGACCCCGCGGGATTTTTGATGCATGCTCTGTAAACGTGAGGAGTTAGAGTCTCCCTCGTGTACCATATGATATTTATGCATTTAGACTCGCATATGTTTTATAAACATATATGTGTATTCGGTGAAAGACATTTATTTTCGTCCACTCACTCTAACAGTTTATATGTCTTTCCCTGAACTCTTTGTTTTCAATGCTCAGTTTGCAGTTTGGATTCAGGTGTCGCATGTCGAGGTTGGAGGCTTAGTATTCAAGCCACTTTTCCTTTCTCAGTAGGTTTCTAATTTGGCCTACTGTTGTATATATATGTATATACTAGAGGTCGCTCTGACTATAATTATGTTTATATTTTCACATGATTTTTCCGGATTTCTGTAAAGCTACATTTTTTTTATTGCTTTACATTATGATATGTTTTTGAGAAATTCCGATAGGATTGGTGCCCACGGTTTGGCTTTTTTGGCATAGGATGAAGTGTATTTTCCGCTGCAGGTTAATGGTAACTACGCGATATAGAGTAACTCTGCCAAAAAATTTATGAATCTTAAAAGTCATGTTTTCAGATGAGGTCTGATTCTGGTTTAGGAAACTAAATGTGCGTCGGGTCCTTCCATAAACATCCGTTAATCATAACACTACCAGCATTTTCACTATAGCCGACGACATTAAAAAAAATAGGTCTACGCCATTTTAAATCGTCGACTATAGTAAACTATGGCCGACGACAACACAAAAATCGTCGGCTATACTTTTGTCGACACTTTTTAGCCTACAGGACTAGCCGACGAAAATCGTCGGCTATAGTATAGCCGACTATTTTTGGTGTTGTCGGCAAAAGTATAGCCGACGCTTTTTGTTGCAAAAATCGTCAGCTATAGTACTATAGCCGACGATTTTTTGGTGTTATCGTCGACTATAGTCTACTATAGCCGACGATTTAAAATATCGTTGGCTTTTTTTCTTTAATGTCGTCGGCTATAGTGAAAATGCTGGTAGTGTAACTTTCTTTTCGTAACTCCATTTTCGGCATTCTTTGTGTCTATGAACTTGTCTTGATAATTTCTACGATTTTCACTCGAGTCAACCAAATTTGAAATTCTGATAAAAAGTCATCTAAAAAGCTCTCAATATTAACTGATGGTGAAAAAACTAACTACCTTTCTTGATTAACCTTAAATAAATCATAAAACAAAAATTCTTGGGACGAGATATTAAAATAAGTGCTCATTTCTTAATACTATCAAAAAAAGTATAAAAAGCGAGTTCAATTTTATCAAAGCATATTCCCACGATTGAAAAAAGTTTTGCTTCACAAAGTGATTCTTTGACATGTAATTGATCCAAATATATATGGGGAACTATTTTGGTACAATATATCATGCTCATTTGTTAATACTAACCTAAAATAGTACAAAAAAGGGAGATCGAATTGACAAAGCACATTCCGACGATTGAAACGTGTTTTGCTTCATAAAGTTATTCTTTTGAATATAATTACTCCAAATATATGTGGGGGACCATTTTGCTGAATTATATCGTGTTAATTTATTAATACCAAAAAAAAAGTATAAAAAGCAAGCTTAAATTGATAAAAGCACATTTCCGGAGATTGAAATGAGATTTGTTTCACAAAATTATTCGTTGGATTGTAATTGGTCAAAATATATGCAACAAATCAATTTGGTGCATTATATAGCGCTTATTTGTTAATACTAGAAAAAAAAATAAAAAAAAATGAGTCTTAATTGATAAAAGAAAATTCTTGCGACATAAACATGTTTTTCTCTACAAAGTGATTCTTTTGCATGTAATTGGTCTAAATATATGCAAGGTACCATTTTGGTACATTATATTACGCTCATTTGTTAATACTAGCCTAAAACAATATTAAAAAAAGAGTTCAAATTGATAAAAGCACATTCCGGAGACGGAAACAAGTTTTCTTTACAAAGTGAATCTTTGGAATTTAATTGGTCGAAATATATGTGGGCAACAATTTTAGTGCATTATATCGTGCTCATTTGTTAATACTAGTCGAAAATAGTACAAAAAAGAGAGTTGAAATTAATAAAGGCACATTCTGGCGATTGGAACGAGTTTTGCTTTACTAAGTGATTCTTTGGCATATAATACTATTAAGAAAAAAAGTATAAAAAGAAAGTTCAAATTGATGTAGTCAAACTGGTCACAATAGAAGAACTTGCAACAACCATATTTGTGGAAACACATGTCTAGATTATCAAATTTGTTGTCGAATAACTTACCACAAGTTTTAATATATGTTAAGCTACATGACTGGATAGCTGTCGGGATATTTGTATCCAAATTTCATATCTGCATTTTGATACTTACAATACAAAATTTGAGATGTTTTTGTGTTGTATATTGCATTATAAAGTACAAAAACAAATATTTTAGTTCATAGGTTAATCCATTGATTCACTCGTTCATGGATAGCTAACTAGATAACTGTCTAGATAGCTATCTGGGTATCTATCTTTGGGTTGTTGTCCATTGGTTCACTCATCTGGGTAGCTGTCTTTTGTTTATGAACTAACTATACGTACACCTAATTTTTACTCGTTTATATGTTTTCTATTGCATTATAAAGTGCAAAGATACCATTAAAAAGATTCATTGACTCATTGATTCTTTTCATCTATCAGTCTGAATATCTGTGAAACTTGTTTCCCACTAACACAGACCACTACAACAAGACATCCATTAATATTTTTCAACAACTTTCAACAATGTACCAAGAAGGATCATTACAACAAAATACATTCATTACTACACTACACTTTGCAAAAAAAACAAGAGCCATTAACATTGAATGCAACAATGATAGCTCTTGATCCATATATGAATGCAACAATTTAACATTGAATCAAGCCACATCTCCACTATTCAAAATGTACTTTACTTAACCTTTCTTTTAGCTAATCTACTATGACTTTTCTCAACTTCACCGTCTAAATAAGAATTTTTGCTCTTAAATTTACCCATTATTTTCAATGAAAAATTGTAGAATGATCAACACAAACTAAAGACAGGTAGTTAGACGCATATCCAAACATATATAGTTAGAGACATAACACATTAAATATCAATTAAACAAAGAGAACACAAAAACAACAAGCACTAAAAGCTTATCAACACAAATACAAAATCACATATAATGTCAAAAAATCGAATACAAAAACAAGCACTGAAAACAATATAGTATAAAATTACTGAAAATCGTATGCATCCTCAGCTAATACTTGAGCAGAGGACAAAGTTAGTTGTCAGCCTACTGCAGAACCATGCCTATCGTTGGTGGATGAGCACCGTAAGGTGTTGCTACCTCGTGGGCCAAGATTAGCGATTTATGGAGGTATCGTTTTCCAGTAAGGCGGATGAGGAGAGGAACCAGGCAGAGTTCGTGAATCTGCGGCAAGGAAATTTCCCAGTTATGGTGTATCAAGACTACTTTTATTGCCATTCCGATTTGCATTCTATTCTGTCGAAACAGTGAGGGAGAAATGATGGATGTCTGAGCAAGGCTTGTGACTTGTAATTTCTTCATTTATGGCGAGCGCGCCATACACGGACTTCGATGAATATGTCTGTGCTGTGGGTTTAATGTGAGCTTTGACATCAATTTTTTTGGGGTTTTATTTAACGATTTGAGGGAGGTGGACCCCACTAGAGATATTCAACATGTAGAGGTTATAGTATAATTGGTTCCACATCATCTTCTGGCAGGAGATCTCATACCTAAGATCCTAGTGCCCTTCATTCGAGTTGTTTCCAAGATGGAAGAGGAGTCGACGCCAGAGATGAGAGTTTAGAATGAGTTTTGGTGGATCTGGATTTATTTCCCCAGCGCTCAGAGATTCTCTTTTATGTAACATTTTCCATAAATATCATTATGGGTAGTGTTCGTTGGGGATATCAGTATGTTACCACTGTGGTCAGGTAGACCTTTTTGCGTGGAAATGTCCTTAAAGGGACACCTTTGATGCATTTCTAGATCTAACTTCTAATGGCGATCATAGAATTACCTCGGGTGTCAGACTTACACCACCATTGGGACAGCTAGCATACCAGAACCAAGGTTAGAGTGATGGCCAACGAGACTGTCAAGCCAGACTCGCCTTCATCGGATGAGTCTGTGGGAGCCCCGAGCATCTTTGGAGGTCATTATTTGAATGTTGAATATTTTCGACTATGTTGTTTATATTTTGTTTGATTTGGTGGGTGACGCATACATTATAGCGGTAAGGCTAGCATATATAGTCAATGTACCTACCACATCTTTTCCAAAATTATGGTGAGTAAATTTATCCCTCTAATGAGGTGATGTTTGTTAAATTATTTTACGGAGTTGAAGAGTAACGTTGAGAGGTTTTGGTTTGTCTACCGATCTAACACTTCTGGATATATATAATAGAATTTGTGTTGATCTTAGGCATACACTTCTTGAGCCATCATCAGGCGTTGGTAGACCGTTATTGAGAAGTGGTGTTTTGAAGTCCGATTTGCCTGAGATTTTGTTTTGTGGTAAGGTAAACGTGTTATTTTGTGCCTGGGTTCGGCCATGAAGGCTATGATGATGTTGCGGGAGGAATGTACCGTATACTTAGTACATGTAGTAACACTTTGTGTCTCTACTTTCTGTACTGATTCGATTAAAGAAGTTAGTGTGTATCCGGATGTATTTTTCAAGAAGTTACCAGGTTTACCTATGGTTCGGGAGAAGTTTTATTGTTGAGTTATTATCGGGTACCGAATCCATAACTCAAGTCTCTTATTGGATGACTCCAGCTGAGTTGGAAGAATGACAGACCCAACATCAGGAATTAATCGATGAGAATTTTATCCATCCTAGTATTTCATCGTATGGAGCATCAATATTATTCACGAATGTGAAGGATCGTTCAACGAGGTTACGCATCGATTATTGGAAACTAAACCAAATTTTGGGATAGAACAAATGTCCAGTACCTGGGGACGATGATTTAGTTTATTTCTTCCAGCTTTATCAAATTCAAATTTCTAATGCTGCATGTTATAGAACTGTCGCATTTCTTGGATTTCGCACTACTCTGATCTTCTGATTAATTTTATAAGATGATGATCCAGTGTTAGAGGAATTATAATATCTACGATGGCACAGCATGGAAGGTTGCAGCAATTCAATTATTCAGTCGAGATGATACTCTGGTATGAGTTTGATGTCCCTATATTATATTATTTTCATTGGACTGATTATGTCGCCATACATGTATATGTATTGGTGGCCTATGCCTAATTTCTTAGAGTCTGTTGGCTCGTGTTAGCAGTAGTTATATTCTTGTGTGAGCCATTTGGGTGAATCATTAAGGTGCAGGTTGTTAGAAGCATAGTTTTCATTTCAAGTACTTGAGCTCCGGAAATGATAGAGCAAATGCAGGCTTTTAGGTTATGCATTAATATTTGTACAAACTACAAAAATATTAGATATTATTTTCTTAATAGTGGCGACTATTTACGAACTTCAGATGGAATGTCGAGTTATATCTCTGAATTTGTAGTAAATTGTGCTGTTAGTTTGACTCCCTCGTTCTTTCCATTAGAATTTGATGTCGTGTTCTTCATAATTGTTGTTGGGCTTGTTCGGCTGAATATTTTGGTATGCAGGTAGCTTGATTTGGTGTCGGTTAGAATTTCGGCCGCCGCTTGCAATGGTGCGTGGCCTCACTCGCCACCGTGCACGGCGGAGATCCGGTGAGGGGAATTTTAGGAAAAACTTTTATGTCGTTCCGTCCGTAATTTTGGATAATAATTAATTAATTTCAGGACATTATTAATGGGCGATCTGACTATCAATTTATATTTCGAGTCGATTGATATTTGAGTTTTATGTTGCGACTCTAAAATTTGATTTACAATGAAGGAATGCTGAAATGACCCAATCCCGATGTAGTTGCCTAAACCGGAATCGAACCCCTTCTGAAAATGTGAACCAACAAAAACCATTAAAATTTCGGCAGAGTAACAATACTAACGCGGAATTGCCATTACCTGCACCCAGAAAATAACACTTCATCCTATGCCACAAAAGCCAAACCGTGGGCACGAATCCCATCCAGATTTCTCAATATCATATCATTAATAATAAATAGTAAACATACTGTAATATATAATATATCCGGGAAAAACCGTGTATAACATGTATCAGAATGTATCAGAGTGACCTCTAGTGTAAATATATACAATATATACATCAGTAGGCGAAACAAGAAACTTACTGGAAAACACAGGTGGCTCGAACAACTAGCCTCCAACCATGATGTGAAACACTAGAACCAGAACTCCAAACTGGGCACGGAAACCGAAAAGCCCAGGGGAAAGACATGAAAACCGTTATAGTGAGTGGACGAAAATAAATGTCTTTCGCCAGTAATATATGTTATAAAAACATATGCGAGTCAAATGCATGAAAATCAAATGGTACACGAGGGAGACTCTAACTCCTCACGCGTACAGAGCATGCATGGAAAAACTCATGGGGTCGCTCGTAGACACAGCCGTGCTAGTACAGTCCGAATCACGGGATCGCAGTCCCACACGTGATTCTAGCCAGAAAGACCTCAGGTCAGGATATCTGTTTCCACCCGGAACTACATCGGCACAAGAAACAGTTCCCCCCTGGTAGGCACCCTCGGGGATCAGCCGGGATGCGAGTGTATCAATACAACAACGTATACTAAGACTGTACTCTGTGTAAACCAAATCATAAATAGTTCGATGCAAATGCGTAAAGCAATATATAAATGTATATACGTAATGTATAATGGTATAAGCATAATCGTATAACACATGCTCATAAAAATCATGATCTCGTATGCATGCTCAAGTTTGTAAAATGTGTATAAATGTGACGACCCGGACTAGAATCAGCCATATGATCAGCTATATTCGTGAGCTACGGCGTAGTCACAGAGTTGCGACAGTTGTTTTAATCGCCGAGCTTCTAAACGACTAAATTATTGGCCAAGAATTGGAGCTAGGTCTCTTCTCGAGAGTCGTTCTATATGTAATTACGAGTTCGTGGGCGGTTTCGGATCGTTATTTGGACGACCGAAGAATTAGTTATGAATATTTGAAGTTCAGGTTTAAATGGTGGGCTACTTAACGACTAAATTATCGGATGGGAATTTGGTCTCGGCTTCTTCATGGAAGTTGTTCAGAATTTAATTTCGAGTTCGTGGGAATTTCCGGAGCATGATTTGGAGTTACGAGGAATTAGTTGCGAATTTTGCCGTTTGTTGATTATTTAGTCGATTTAATGTGTGTTGCTTTCAAGGGTTGACTTTTTATTCGGTTGGCCGATATGTTTGACTTTGGGTGATGTTGGAAGATTATGTCGAGACGAGTTTGTGACCGCAAGAATTATCAGAATCGAAATCACGACGAGGAAGTTACGTGGGTTTGAAGTTCGTCGAAATGGATAAGTTTGAGTTTCTATTTTGGGAAGCTATAAATAGTGACTTACTAAAAGGGGAAAGTCAAAAATTGCATTCATTGTGGTTGACCTTGGTCAACTCGGTTTGACCGACATGGAGGAGGGGTGTTCGACGGCGTTCCACGGTGGTCGGCGGCGAGCCTAATCCGGCCACCTCCGGCCTTGGGGAAGGACCCCATCGATGCGTCTCGGTGTCCCCATCACGCCTCCGGCCACCATACACGGTGTAGCTCACCGGAAAAGGAGAAATTCCGACTTGAAAATGGGGAGTTTTTGGTGAATTCGGGTTCTTGGATTCGGGCCGAGTTGAACTTCAAGAGATACTGGGTTTTGTAGCTCTCTTCAAGGTGATTCTAACCATATAAACATTGTGTTCTAATTTGATTTGTGGATTGAGAATTTTGGGATTGAAATTTATGAACCAATTCGGTTTTACATGAAATTGACCTAGTTAGAGTGAGAATTGGACTTCGGTGCAGTGATGGAAGTTGCTCAGTGGGTGATTTGGAGTGGAATAGGGGTGGCTCCGCCTTGAAATTCTCCGGTCGGTGGTGGCGCCGCCGTGGGCGGCGGTCAACGGCGGCGGTCAACAGTCAGGGTTGACTTTTTGACTTTCGGCAAGTTGCATGTCATTTGACTCGAAATCGCGCCCCGATCGCAGTGGGGAGGTTCGTTTTTCGAGTTGAGCGTCCGAATGTAAAGCGAGGTATTGAGGTGTTATATACGTATTTTCGACGATTCGTCGACTTTGAATCACGTGTTTCCGAGAACGGCTGTTTCTCGTGATTTGTATTGTATTGTCGGATTATGACTTTGAATATTGGACGTTGTGATTATTCAGGGGTTCGTGATCGTTGTTTTGGCGAGGGATTTTCCGCCGGATCACGGGTTAACGCGAATCGCGTTACGCCAGACTGTGAGTGGACAAGTTTCTATTTTCACTGTTGATTTGCGAGTTCGTGGATTTTATAATTTTCGTATTTAATTATACGATGTTGTTTCCGGAGGTATTATTATATGTGTTTATTTGTGATGGCATTTAATACATCGATGTACCAGAGTTGAGAGATTCCTCTGGGTGGGGTTGAGTGGTCCCCTGCGTGCCACCAGGGTTGAGTGGTCCCCTGGCCTATCACTGTCAGGTTTGAGCGATTCACCTGACGTCGGGTTTGAGAGGTCGCCCGACAACCTCCGTGTATATATATATGTGTATTGTGTTTTCCGAACTCGCACTGATTTGTATTGAGTATGTTTATAAACTGGTGAAAGGCATATGTTTATTTTCGTCCACTCACTCTAACGTTTTATTTGCCTTTCCCCTGGGCTTTTCGGTTTCCGTGCCCAGTTTGCAGTTCGGACTCTGGTGTCGCACGTCGTGGTCGGAGGCATAGTGCTCGAGCTACTTTCTTTCTTCCAGTAGGTTTATTGTTCTACCTACTGTGGTATACATATATGATTATGTATTAGAAGTCGCTCTGAGCTTCCTATTGTATATGTTATACGATTTTACTCCGGATTTTCTGTAAAGTACATATATATTTACTACTTTACGTTATTGTTAATATATTGAGAAATCCGGATGGGATTGGTGCCCACGGTTTGCTTTTTGTGGCATAGGATGAAGTGTATTTTCCGCGTGCAGGTAATGGTAATTCAACGTTAGTAACGAAACTCTGCCCAAATTTCGAAAAGTTTTTGTTGGTTCGTGTTTTCGAAAGGGTTTGATTCCGATTTAGGGAGCTAAATCGGGGTTGGGTCCTTTCAGCTTGGTATCAGAGCATTAGGTTATAGGTTCTGTAGACTTCTGTAGTCGTGTTTACTTAGGGTATTTGAGTTGATACAGCATGACTGGAGTGATGACCCGACTGGCCAGCGGTACTCATCAATATTTCGGGTGTTGTGTGTCCTCAAATATCTGCGGTTTCATGATTACGTTCCACTTGTTGTGAACGATGTTTTATTCATTAGGATGCCTCCTGACGTGCTTTTCGTGTCGGTTCGGTTGTGGATCCTATTGAGGATCAATCGACGCGCGATTTGCCAGAGAACAGTGGTTTGGGATGGGTATTCAGAGTTCAGTGAATTGTGTGGCACGGTTTGCCTGGTTGTGTGTGTATGGGCGTCTACATGTTGCCTCAGAGCTGAGAATTTTGACAGTTGATGCTTGCCTGAGTCAGATCATTGTGTTTGGTGGGCTGTTATTGTGTGAGTTCCGGTTGCGACACCATGGCCTACATTCAGGGTGATGTTTACACGGTAATGGTTTAATCAGGTTATCCAGCGATCGAATGTGGAGTGGTTACCCACCTGAGGCAGAGATGCATTATCCACATGTTCGTTTCCGGTTGCACGTGTTATGTGGCTTCAGAGGAAGCAGTGCACGAGGTTCGAGATGAGTTTGAACCTGGGCATCAGAGAGAGTCTGATTGTTATGCCTCGAGATTGCCGTGAGGAGCTTAGTGTGTTGCACTCAGTGGCGATGCTATCGAGAAGGAAAGGTGTACGCGGTTTTCGATTTGATGATTTGAGGAAAGTGGACTTAGTCGAGATTTTGATGAGGTTGAATTCCGACACTTCGAGATCAGTGACTTCATCAGATTGTGACCTTTTCGATTATGTTGAGGATTCTCTGCTGGTCCGTTTGACGATGGTGGAGATCACAGAGTAGCGGAATTGCTCCTAAGGCATGAGTTCGAGTGATCGTTGGTGATCCTTTCACGCAGCAGGTGTTGCGGCGATTTGTGTTTGAGGAGTACCCTCAGTTGCTGATTCGGTGGCCAGGTGGGTCACGTTACGAGGGAGTGCCTCAACCAGCTGTACGTGTATGCAGTTCGACAGCTCAGAGTTTACGAGGAGATCCTCATGTTGTTCCTGCAGTTTGATCAATGTATCATTTTGATGAGTTATTCAGCAATGTCGCTATTGATGTGGGCGGCTAGATTGAGCATGTTGGAGTCCATGCCATAACCTTGTGTGAGGACAGACTTTTCTCCGAGGTTACTGTTGCTTGATATCCATGACTATTGTACCTGCATCTCCACTTTTGAGCTGTTGGAGAGTGTTGCATCCATTCGGAGGTGGCGAGATCTTTGTTGGAGGATATGGGTTAGCCGCGGATCTGTTATAGCTGGATATTGTGGTTTTGGTGTGCTTGTGAGTATAGACTTACTGACGACGCATTTGGCTGTGTTTGAGTGCCTCGAGGAGGAGGTTGTGTTTCGACGACCAGTTTTCCCCGAGATGTTGTTTCGCGGTGATGGTCGAGCGGATGGTGGAGATGAGTTATGTTGTTTGCTTAGCACATGTTGTGGATACTATGGTTGCTGTACCTGACATTGGTGATGTTGAGGTGGTTCCCGAGCTTCCAGGTGTATTCCGGAGGAGTTACCAGGTGTTCCTCCAGTTCGGGAGACTGACTACACCGTTGAGCTTGTACCAGACGCTGGACTCATTTTATCGGCATCTTGTCGTTCGGAGCCAGCGGAGCTGATGGAGCTACAAATTCGACTCCAGGAGTTGCTGGAGGAGATTTCAGGAGATTTCATGCGACCCCGCGTATTTGCGTGGTGTGCTCTTGCATTGATTGTGTAGACGTTAGAGGGTTCGATGTGGTGGTGCATTGACTACCGGAAGCCTGATTCGCTTCAGAGGAGAGAGGGTATCCTCCGTTTCGGATTGACGGTTGGTTGATCAGCTCGCGAGAGCTTCAGTCTTTTCGAGGATTGATTTCGGATCCGGATACCATCAGTTGAGGTTTGATGAGTCAGATGTGGTTATATCAGCTTTTGGATCTCGGTGCGGACATCAGGAGTTCTTGGTCACGCTGTTTGGTTGACCAATGCCCCGTAGATCGTGTGGACTTGATGGACCATGTGTTCAGACGGTTTCTGGACGAGTTGCGGTCATGTTTGTTGACAATGTCCTGATGTACTCCGAGAGTGTGGACCAGTACCTGGAGCAGTTGCGAGCGGTTTTGTGGACTTCGCGAGACGATTAGCTGATTATGAAGTTCAGCTAGTGTGAGTTTTGGCCGATTAGCGTGAAGATGTTGGGCTGTGTGATGCTAGCCGAGGGAGTCGGCGTGGATCCTTACCAGTTAGAGGCCGTGTCGATTTGGGGTTGCCCTACTATTGTACCAGAGATCAGGGGTCTCTTGGGTTTGGCAGGCTTTTACCGACGGCTTTGTGCAGGATTTTCCCGGATTGCCACTATACTTTCCGGATTGACGAAGAAGGCGTCAGATTCATGTGGTTCGATGCAAGCGAGGAGAGTTGCTTACTCCTGCAGGTTGGTAACCGTTACTGCGACTTTGACCTTACCTGACAATCGTGACGAGTTCGTGGGTTTTGGCGATGCATTGAGGTTTGGATTTGGTTGTGCTTTGATGCTGTGTAGCAGAGCGGTGGCTCATGATTCCAGGCAGTGGAACTTTGTGTAGCTACATATCCTATGTATGATTTGGGTGTAGCTGTCTTTGTGTTAGCATCAGTGAGTTCGAGACGCTACTACTATGGCATGCAGCGCGGTGTAGGATGTACACTAACCACTGAGTTTCATCCACTTGCATTCTCGGCCAGATTTGGGCTTGAGGCAGTGTAGATGGATGGGGTCAACTCACGACAAGGACTGCACCTTTGAGCTTGTTCGAGAAAGGCTAGTGGTCGTACTTTGACCATCTGTTTGGGATGATGTTGATGCTGATACATTCAGTTGAGAGTCAGGAGCTTCAGTATTTCGTGAATGTGTGGCTCGAGTTTCCGTATTAACCGAGTTATGAGCTACGAAGGCTGAGTTCGAGCGTGATGATGTTGAGGCTCATGGTTTTGCGCGCGTTTGGTGCTAGTGGTACAGAAATGTGTCTGATATTTCGAGTTACTACTCATGACGCAACATGAAGAGCGATATGGCAGCTTGTGCGAGCGCAGCAGCATGTGTGTACTGATGCCACATTCGTCGACTGGCGATGGCTAGGAGGCAGAGACATGCCGAGATGTGTTAGCCATTTGTGATTTCCGGTTAGACGTGGCGGTTACTACTGTGATATTGTGTGTGTTTGTATGCACTTTGGTTTGTAGTACCAGTTGTCAGGTCTTTGTGGATCGTTTGATGAATTTAGTACGTTCCTTGTACTTTCGAAGACGATTTCAGTGGCACGCTGTTATGGCTGTGTTTGATGGAGGTTGTTCCTCTACGTGGTGTATTTTGTCCCAGTTCGCCGATCGAGGTAATCAGCTACGACTATGTGTTGGCGAGCTTTACAGCGAGCATTGGGGACCAGATTACGAGTTAGTACTGGTTATTGTCCTCGAATTGACGAGCGATCTTTGAGGACTATTCAGACCTTGGAGGGCATGTTGTGGACCTCGGTATTGCAGTTCCGGAAGTTTCGGAACCAGCAGTTTCTCTTGTTCGAGGTTGCTTGCAGTACTAGGTTGTTGTCCACTGTGATTTTGATATTGTTTGACGTCGTTTTGAGGAACGATGTTGTACTTCATTGTGTTGGAGTGAGTTTGGTTTGAATTTGAGTTGATGTTTGTTTCCGATTTTGTGGAGTGTGTTACCACAGACTGTCAGATTAGTGGAAATGGGTTGATAATTGTTTGAGTCCGATGCTTCAGCTATGTTGATGTGAGTGTGTGAGTTATGTTGATGTGTGTAAACTGAGTTGTGCTTTGCCATATTGTTTTGATCCAGTTGTGGTCATTGGCGAGTTTGTGTTATACCGTATGGTTCGGCATCGCCTATAGTGTTGGTTTTTATGTGTGTTGAGTTCCGTGAGGCGGAACTGTGTTTCAGGTTGGTTTTGCATTGTGTACCCTGTCTGTTCCTTATGTGGGAACGCTTGGCGCTTGTGTGGAGCCAGTTAAGATTTGTGATTTGTGGGTACAGGGATTTTAGTTCGGAGCTATCTCCTATTGTGGAGTTTGTGATCAGAGTTGTTCAGTTGAGATTGCCGTTGGTGAGTTGAGCAGTATGCAGAGGCAGTGCTCCTACCTTGTAGCAGACCGACTCAGAAATTTCGAGGTCGAAATTTTTCTAAGGGGGGTGGATTTGTGATGACCCGGACCAGAATCAGCTGTATGATCAGCTATATTCGTGAGCTACAGCGTAGTCACAGAGTTGCGACAGTTGTTTTAATCGCCGAGCTTCTAAACGACTAAATTATTGGCCGAGAATTGGAGCTAGGTCTCTTCTCGAGAGTCGTTCTATATGTAATTACGAGTTCGTGGGCGGTTTCGGATCGTTATTTGGACGACCGAAGAATTAGTTATGAATATTTGAAGTTCAGATTTAAATGGTGGGCTACTTAACGACTAAATTATCGGACGAGAATTTGGTCTCGGCTTCTTCACGGAAGTTGTTCAGAATTTAATTTCGAGTTCATGGGAACTTCCGGAGCATGATTTGGAGCTACGAGGAATTAGTTGCGAATTTTGCCGTTTGTTGATTATTTAGTCGATTTAATGTGTGTTGCTTTCAAGGGTTGACTTTTTATTCGGTTGGCCGATATGTTTGACTTTGGGTGATGTTGGAAGATTATGTCGAGACGAGTTTGTGACCGCAAGAATTATCGGAATCGGAATCACGACGAGGAAGTTACGTGGGTTTGAAGTTCGTCGAAATGGATAAGTTTGAGTTTCTATTTTGGGAAGCTATAAATAGTGACTTACTAAAAGGGGAAAGTCAAAACTTGCATTCATTGTGGTTGACCTTGGTCAACTCGGTTTGACCGACATGGAGGAGGGGTGTTCGACGGCGTTCCACGGTGGTCGGCGGCGAGCCTAATCCGGCCACCTCCGGCCTTGGGGAAGGACCCCATCGATGCGTCTCGGTGTCCCCATCACGCCTCCGGCCACCATACACGGTGTAGCTCACCGGAAAAGGAGAAATTCCGACTTGAAAATGGGGAGTTTTTGGTGAATTCGGGTTCTTGGATTCGGGCCGAGTTGAACTTCAAGAGATACTGGGTTTTGTAGCTCTCTTCAAGGTGATTCTAACCATATAAACATTGTGTTCTAATTTGATTTGTGGATTGAGAATTTTGGGATTGAAATTTATGAACCAATTCGGTTTTACATGAAATTGACCTAGTTAGAGTGAGAATTGGACTTCGGTGCAGTGATGGAAGTTGCTCAGTGGGTGATTTGGAGTGGAATAGGGGTGGCTCCGCCTTGAAATTCTCCGGTCGGTGGTGGCGCCGCCGTGGGCGGCGGTCAACGGCGGCGGTCAACAGTCAGGGTTGACTTTTTGACTTTCGGCAAGTTGCATGTCATTTGACTCGAAATCGCGCCCCGATCGCAGTGGGGAGGTTCGTTTTTCGAGTTGAGCGTCCGAATGTAAAGCGAGGTATTGAGGTGTTATATACGGATTTTCGACGATTCGTCGACTTTGAATCACGTGTTTCCGAGAACGGCTGTTTCTCGTGATTTGTATTGTATTGTCGGATTATGACTTTGAATATTGGACGTTGTGATTATTCAGGGGTTCGTGATCGTTGTTTTGGCGAGGGATTTTCCGCCGGATCACGGGTTAACGCGAATCGCGTTACGCCAGACTGTGAGTGGACAAGTTTCTATTTTCACTGTTGATTTGCGAGTTCGTGGATTTTATAATTTCCGTATTTAATTATACGATGTTGTGATATATGTTGTTTCCGGAGGTATTATTATATGTGTTTATTTGTGATGGCATTTAATACATCGATGTACCAGAGTTGAGAGATTCCTCTGGGCGGGGTTGAGTGGTCCCCTGGCCTATCACTGTCAGGTTTGAGCGATTCACCTGACGTCGGGTTTGAGAGGTCGCCCGACAACCTCCGTGTATATATATATGTGTATTGTGTTTTCCGAACTCGCACTGATTTGTATTGAGTATGTTTATAAACTGGTGAAAGGCATATGTTTATTTTCGTCCACTCACTCTAACGTTTTATTTGCCTTTCCCCTGGGCTTTTCGGTTTCCGTGCCCAGTTTGCAGCTCGGACTCTGGTGTCGCACGTCGTGGTCGGAGGCATAGTGCTCGAGCTACTTTGTTTCTTCCAGTAGGTTTATTGTTCTACCTACTGTGGTATACATATATGATTATGTATTAGAAGTCGCTTTGAGCTTCCTATTGTATATGTTATACGATTTTACTCCGGATTTTCTGTAAAGTACATATATATTTACTACTTTACGTTATTGTTAATATATTGAGAAATCCGGATGGGATTGGTGCCCACAGTTTGCTTTTTGTGGCATAGGATGAAGTGTATTTTCCGCGTGCAGGTAATGGTAATTCAACATTAGTAACGAAACTCTGCCCAAATTTCGAAAAGTTTTTGTTGGTTCGTGTTTTCGAAAGGGTTTGATTCCGATTTAGGGAGCTAAATCGGGGTTGGGTCCTTTCAATAAAGACTCGCAATCATTCCGTGAAAAGAAATTGTCTACTCACAGGTGAGGGAAACGCGCACTCGCGCTAATCTCGTGTCCCAGTAGACGATCCCTCGCCCGAAGCACGATCTCGATCCCCTGAATAATCATAAAACACATCTGATCAAAACCATAGCCCACATCTGATCAAAACCACGGAAACCAACCGTTCCCGGAAACATATTAAACTGTATAAAACAATCGACTGAATTTCTGAAATTTCAACTGAAAACCCTCGACTTAAAATCCGATACTCAAATCAATTCGAAAACCTCAAGGTGATAATCGGGGCGCGATTACGAGAAAAATGACACTAAAATCATCGAAAACCAAAAAGTCAACTTTCTCGTCGAGCGCCGCCGTTGACCGCCGCCGCCAGCAGCGGCGCGCCGTCAACGGAGAGTTTCTCTGGCGAGGAATTTCCAGTTCTCAAGATCTCCCCAAGCCCAACACAATTTCCAACTACCATAAGACCCAATTCTAACCGGAACCTCTCCAAAACAGCTCGAAATCAAATCTGTGTTCAACTCCGGCAACCACCTCGGGTTCTCCCAAAACCTCAACCTCAACCAAATTCAACCTTATGGGGAGCATCACAGGGGCAAGGGGAGTCGAAACCCCCACTTTCCCGCCACCGTAGCTCGCCGGAGGACCACCTCCCGTCACCGGCGAATTCTGGCAACAAAACCCGAATCGGACTCACTCAAAACCTAACCAATTCTCATAAATTGAAACACAAAACAATTGAGGAGCTCAAGGGGAAGCCATCTGTACCCCCAACATGGCCGAAGGTGGCCGGAAAATCCGGGTCGGCCGGCGAGCCCAAACGGGTCAATTCTCCTTCACGGGTCAACGGGTCAAACTGCCCAAAATAGAAAGTCAACGCTGGTCAATGCTTCAAACAGTGTTTTCGACAATTTTTTGACTATTTCCAATATTTATACTCGCGTCTCTGGACGATCAACGGTCTAAAACGGATAACCATTACGATTCGGATAAATACCAAACGAACAGATAAACTCGTCGATAAACAGAAATTTCAAATAATCATATTATATTCCTCGGTTATCGGAAAAATCATCCGAAAACCACCCACGAGCTCGAAATCACGTGCTCAACAACTTCCGTGAAGAAACTCAATTCAAATTCTCAACCGATATTTAAGTCGCGAACTAATCCAGCAAATCATACAATTAACGATTAATTGCGATTTCGCACTAACACGTGAACCATACCGATTACACTACTGATTCTGGTTCGGGTCGTCACAATGCAAGGAATTGAATTCATTATTTTATTAAGTTCATAATTTTCAAAAAATACGTTATTCGAGAATATGAGATTCTTGACATTATTGCTCGTAGGCTTATGAGCTTAGCTATTCAATACCAACGAGTAGATATTAATTTTAATCGTGTTTTTACGATTACGAGTTAGCGGGTCGTATCGGATGATTATTGCGCCAATTAGCAGGTTATAGCTTTATAAATATCCTCACAATGTACGGTGTGTTGACGTTTATTAATTTTCATAGTTGCTGTGAGTTCATGTTTACGCAGATTTACAGTCTCCTGTATTTTATTACAGTCGAGTTTGGAGGTATGTTTGTGATGATTTTATTTTCAGCATCGATGCTTTGACTAGTCGGCTACTCACTGATTAATCGAGGCAGGCCGGGTTATGACAAACACCCTGCCGACCCAGATCGCCTCGGGTTAGGATAAAAACCCTGATTGCCAACCTCCATATTTTATTATAGTTTATTGTATTTGAACTCGCTTTATTCTATAGAAATTAGCAGAAAGGCATGTTATTATAGATTTATCGTTTTACATAGTATACGAGTTATTCGAAACGTGGATGTGATCATTTTTGGACCGTCAATCTTATCGAGCCGCGAGTATAAATATCGGAATGGTCAAAAAATTGTCGAAAAATCACTGTTTGGAAGTTTGATCGTCGTTTGACTATAAATTGACCGTTGTTGACTGGAGCTCCACCTTGGGTTGAGAACTGCCACCGTCCGACCTGGATTTTTCGGCCACTACCGGCCATGAAATTGGTATGGTTAGAATCCTCTCTTGATTTCCTATGGTTTAGAACTTGGATTTGTGTGATTTGATGAAGTTATGAGGGAGAACGAGCTCGAGGAAAAATTGTGATTTTTGCAGGATTCGGGTGGCCGGCTCCGGCCACTTTTGGGGTCGGGTGTTTTGGGGGGAAAGGTTCCCCTCATCCTTAGGAAGCTTGTGGGTGAAGGATGAAATGACCCAATCCCGATTCAGTTACCTAAACCGGAATCGAACCCCTTCTGAAAATACGAACCAACAAAAAAATTTCAAAATTTCGGCAGAGTTTCGTTACTAACGTGGAATTGCCATAACCTGCACCTAGAAAATAACACTTCATCCTATGCCACAAAAGCCAAACCGTGGGCACCAATCCCATCCGGATTTCTCAACATCAATATAATCAATAACAATAAACAAACTGTACTATGTATATATGTATATCCGAGAAAATCCGTATAAACAAGTATCAGAATGTATCAGAGCGACCTCTAAAGTAAAATATATACAATATACACATCAGTAGGCGAAACAAGAACCTACTGGAAAGCACAGGTAACTCTGATCACTAGCCTCCAAACCACGACGTGAAACACCAAACCTCAACAACAACTGGGCACGGAAACCGAAAAGCCCAGGGGAAAGACAATAAACACGTTAGAGTGAGTGGACGAAAATAAATGTCTTTCACCAGTTGATATATATGTTTAAAATAACATATGCGAGTCCAGGTAAATATAAATAACAAAGTACACGAGGTAAAACCATAATCCTCCAGCGTACTGAGCATGCAAGTAAAAATCCCACGGGGTCACTCATGGACACACACCGTGCTAGTACAGTCAGAACCACGGAGTCCCTGACTTCCACGTGATTCTAGCCAGAAATGGCCTCGGATTCGGGGAAACGCCCCTCACCGGTCAGTCGGGGATACGCCCTCCTGGTATGGCCTACCATCGGGGATCAGCCGAGAGGCAAGTGTATCTATACAACAACGTAACCAAGACTATACTCTGTGTAAACCAAATCATAAACATTTCGATGCAAATGCATGAAACAATATAAAAGTGTATGCATATTCGTATACATATATCCGTATAAGTATGATCGTATAATCGTAAACACATGCTCATGTAACCCGAAATCTCATACGCATGCTCAAGTTCATAAATCATATAAAAGACTCGCAAGATTTCCGTGAAAAGAAATTGTCCACTCACAGGTGAGCAAAACGCGCACTCGCGCTAATCTCGAGGACCGGGGGAAGATCCCTCGCCAGAAGCTCGATCACGATCCCGATCTCGATCTCCTGAATATTCACAAAAACATAACTGATCAAAATCATAGTTCTCAACCCTGTACTGAATCACGGAAACCAACCGTTCCCGGAAATATGCAATGCGGTACAAAATGTATAACGGAAATTTCGAAATCCCTACTCGAAACCTCGACTGAAAATCGGCTAATCAAATCAACCCGAAAACCTCTGCACGATAACCAGGGTGCGATTACGAGAAAAATGACATTAATTACGTCGAAATCTGAAAAGTTGACTTTTCCTCACCGGAGCGCCGCCGTTGACCACCGTTGACCGCGCCGTCAACGGTGAAATCCCACGGCGAGATTCTCCAGATTCCAAGGTCTCATCAAGGCGAATCACTTCCTCTTCTACCTCTCAAACCGATTCGAACCACAACTCCTCCAATTCCGGCAAAAACCAAACGGAAAAACCCACCGGAAAACCTAATCGGGTTTGAGCCAAACCACAACCAATCCCGAAATAAAACACATGGGAAGCTTCCTTGGGGTAAGGCGAGTCGAAGCCCTCACCCCTTCGCCACCAACGGTCACCAGAAAACCTCCCCCCATTTAGGACGAATTCCGGCAACCAAACCCAAATCGGGTTCACCCAAAATCAATCCAATACTCATCAAACCAAACATCACTCAACTCGAAATCATGCAAGGAATCTAACTATACCTGTCTCGTGGCCGGAGGTGGCCAGAAAGTTGGTCGTCGGAAGGTCAATACTCAAAAGGGAAACTTTCCTTTTTCGGTCAACAAGTCAACCTTCCGAAAATAGTAAGTCAACAGTCAGTCAGACTTTAACAGTGTTTTACGACTAATTCTCGACTATTCCGCTATTTATACTCGTGCCTCGGGTCGATCAACGATTCGAAATGGATAACCATCACGATTCGGATAAACTCGAAACAAACGGATTAACTCGTCGAAAACCGAAACTTCAAATAATCATAAAATATTCCTCGGTTATCGGAAAAATCTTCCGAAACCGCCCACGAGCTCGAAATCACGTACTCTACAATTTCTGTGAAAACACTCAACTCAAATTCTCGACCGAAAATATAGTCGCGAATCGAATCGGCAAACCACATACACGATATAAAACTGCGACTAAACTCAATCTCGAGAATCATGCCGAATACACAACAGATTCTGGTTCGGGTCGTCACAAATCTACCCCCCTAAAAGAAATTTCGACCTCGAAATTTACGTACCTGTCAAGTGAACAGATGAGGATACTGCTCCCGCATACGCTGCTCGGTCTCCCAGGTGGCCTCCTCAACTGAGTGGTTATGCCACAAGACCTTCACTAGCGGAATCACACAGTGCCTCAACTCCTGCTTACGACGATCGAGAATCTGCACTGGCTCCTCAACATACGATAAATCCTCTCTGATCGGCAACTGCTGTGGGGCTAACACAAGGATCTGAGATGTACTTCCGCAACATCGAAACATGGAAGACATCATGCACACGAGCCATCTCAGCCGGCAACTCAAGTCTGTAAGCAACAGCTCCAACCCTCTCCGTAATCTCGTACGGACCAATGTACCACGGTCAAAGCTTGCCACGCTTCCCGAAACGCATAACTCCCCTCCACGGAGATAGTTTTAGGAAGACCCAATCACCAACCTCGAACTCTAAACTCTTCCTCCTCACATCTGTGTAACTCTTCTGCCGATCCTAAGCAATCTTCAATCGATCTCGAATAACCTGTATGTCCTCCATTGTGGTTTTCACCAAATCAGGACCAATGAGCCAACGCTCGCCCGCCTCACTCCAACACAATGGAGTGCGACACTGCTTCCCGTACAGGGCCTCGTACGGTGCCATCTCAATACTGGCCTAATAGCTGTTGTTGTAGGCGAACTCGATCAAATGTAACTGTTGATCCCAGTTTCCTCGAAATTGCAACACACATGATCTCAGCATATCCTCAAGAGTCTGAATGGTCCGCTCGGACTGCCCGTCAGTCTGAGGATGAAAAGCTGTACTAAATCGCAACCTCGTGCCCAATGCTCGCTGTAAAGCCTGCCAAAACTCAGAAGTGAACTGACTATCTCGGTCAGAAACAATGGACACAGGCACACCATGCAAGCGAACAATCTCTGATAAGTACAACTTGGCCAATCTGCCCATTGACATCTTCCCTGGAAGTGCAAGAAAGTGTGAGGATTTCGTCAATCGGTCAACAATAACCCAAATGCCAGTGTTGCCCGCCAAAGTTCACGGCAACTGATAGACGAAATCCATCGTGATATGCTCCCACTTCGAAACCGGAATCTCAAGTGGTTGTAGTTTCCTTGCAGGTTTCTGCCTCTCCGCCTTCACCTGCTGACAAATCAAACATCGACTCACGTACACGGCAATCTCCCGCTTCATGTTGCGCCACCAATAGTACGCTCGAAGTGTACGAAACATCTTCGTACCTCCGGGATGCATCGCATACGCTGAACTGTGGGCCTCATCCATAATCTCCTTCTTCAAGTCCTCGTCTCGGGGTACACATAGCCTGCCTCTGAACAACAACGTACCGTCGTCGCTCAATCGGAACTCTGTAGGAACACCATTCTATATCATGGTCTTCGTACCCAACAGTTAAGAATCCGAATCCTGGGCCTCTCATACCTGATCAACCAGTACGGGTCAAACTTGAAAACTGGCCAACAAAGCTCCATCATCATCATACCCAAACACAGCACCCGTAGCTCGAAGCTCGGCTAATATCGATACTCTGGTCACACACATGTGAAACAACGAGGCTCCAGATTTCCGGCTAAGTGCATCTGCCACAACATTAGCCTTCCCCGGATGGTACTCGAACGTGCAATCGTAATCGTTGATCAACTCCATCCATCGGCGCTGCCTCATGTTCAGATCCGGCTGCATCCGCAAGTAGGTGAGACTCTTGTGATCAGTGAAAATCTTACACTGAGCACCATACAGATAATGTCTCCAACTTTTCAACGCTAACACGATAGCGGCTAACTCCAAATCATGCGTCAGATAGTTGACCTCATGCGGTTTCAACTGTCTGGAACCATATGCCACAACTCTACCATGCTGCATCAACACACAGCCAAGTCCTAACTTTGACGCATCGCTGTACACAACAAACTCACCACTGTCGTCTGGCAATGTCAGAACCGGTGCGGTAGTCAATCTCTCCTTCAGGAGCAAGTAACTCTCCTCGCACGCATCAGACCACTCAAACTTGACGCCTTTCTTCATCAATCCTGTACAAACCGTCGATAATAACCTGCTAACCCCAGGAAACTCTTAATCTCCGGCACAGTAGTGGGTCTACTCCAGTTCAGCACGGCCTCGATCTTGTCAGGATCAACACAAACTCCCTCGGCCGAAATCACATGGCCCAGAAACTTCACACTATCCAACCAGAACTCACACTTGGTAAACTTCGCGAACAACTGATGATCCCGCAAAGTCCGCAATACTGCACGGAGATGCTTCTTGTGCTGGCCCACACTCCTGGAATAGATCAGGATATCATTAATGAATACAATCACGTACTTGTCCAGGAACCGTCTAAACACTCGATTCATTAAGTCCATGAAAGTTGCGGGGGTGTTGGTCAACCCAAACGGCATAACCAAAAACTCATAATGCCCATACCGCGTCCTGAACGCCGTCCTGGCTACGTCAGAGTCTCGGATCCTCAACTGGTGATATCCGGATCGAAGGTCAATCTTCGAAAAAACTGCTGCTCCCTTCAGCTGATCGAACAAGTTATCAATCCGCGGCAACGGATACTTGTTCCTCACTGTAATCTGATTCAGCTTCCGATAGTCGATGCACAAACGCATAGACCCGTCCTTCTTCCGCAAAAACAACACTGGGGCACCCCACGGAGAAACACTCAGTCGAATGAATCCCTTCTCTAACAACTCCTGGAGCAGAATCTGCAACTCCTTCAACTCTGCAGGCGCCATCTGATACGGTGTCTGGGAAATCGGTCCAATACCTGGTAATAACTCAATGGTAAAATCAATCTCCCGTACAGGGGGTATACCAGGTAACTCCGCTAGAAACACATCCGAAAACTCAGACACTACCTCAATACTACCAAGATCCGACACTGCAGCTGTAGTGTCCACAACATGGGCTAAGTAAGCAACACAACCCTTCTTCATCAACCGATCCGCCCTCATCGCGGAAATCAAACACGGTAGTGAAGTGTTCTTCTCGCCACGGAACAGTATCTCAGGTAGCCCTGGTCGTCGAAACGCGACCTCCTTCCTGTAGCAATCAAGCATGGCCCAGTGCGACTCCAAAAAGTCCATACCCAATATCAAATCAAAATCCAGAATATCAAGCAGTAACAGATCTGCGGCTAACCCATGGCCATCAATAAACACCTCATAATCTCGGTAAACCCAACCGATGCTCACAACCTCACCTGACGGATACAACACTCTCCACAATCCCGGAAGTGGAGATGCAGGTACTGTAGCTAATGATGACAGTCTAAATGATATGAATGAATGTGTCGCGCCCGGATCTAACAATGCAAGTACAGGAATACCAAAAACATGTAACGTGCCGATAACGACCTCCGGTGATGCTCTGCCCTCACGTAGAGTCATAGCATGAACCCTCGCCTGTCCGGCTGGTCGTCCTCGCTGGGGCTGTCCCTGCTGCCTACCCTGGCCTGCAAACTGTGCTGGTCTCGCTCCAGAAGTGGCACCTCGCTCAACTCCGGAACTCTGGGCCGCCTGTCCATCACCGCCATACAACTGAGGACACCTGGCCACAGCGGAAACAAGTGACAGGACCTCGCTGACATGGACCCACATGATGTCGACTGCAGATACTACACAACGGGTACTCCCTCCGTATAGCAAATGTGCCACCAATACGCCGAGGATAGCTAGAACCGCTAGAACCTGCACTAGCCTGTGGTCACTGTGGTCTATCTCTCCTCCATCTCGGCCTCTGTCTCGGTACACCAGCTGGTGGTCGATATGATCCACCGCCTGAAGATGAAGCTGAACCGGAAGTATCGGAACTCCACCTCTTCGAAGGCCCCTGACTCAGTCCACCCTCCTCAAATCGTCTCGGCTGGTACCTCTGCTGTCTCTCCTGCTCAATGTCCTCGCCTCGGAGAGCTGCACTGACAAACTCATCAAAGTTGTTCCGCGGCATTGTAGTCAAGGTCGCCTTGATCTTCAGATTCAATCCCAGCTCAAACCTACGACACTTTGCTTCCTCTGTAGCCACCATATCCCGCGCAAAACGAGACAAACGGGTAAACCGATCCCGATACTCAAGTACAGACAAACTGCCCTGCCTCAACTTCGTGAACTCCTCGTACTTGCGCTGCTGGGTAGCCTGATTAAAATACCTCCGCATAAACAGATCACGGAACAATGTCCACTGAGTATCAACCGGAACCATGTCGGTGCTAACCCACCAAAAATATGCATCACCCTCAAGTAAACCAACTGCGGCTATTGACATCTACTCAGGAATAAACTGCAGACGCTCACAAACACGCTCAATCTGAACGAACCATGCCTCGCATATCTCTGGATCAACTGAACACGCAAACACAGTAGCACCAGCTGTACGAGCCTTGACCACAGGGTCAAAACGCTCTTCCAAACGCAGCACTCGCATCAGCAAGTCGCACGTTCGGCGATCCTCATCAGTTACCTAAACCGGAATCGAACCCCTTCTGAAAATACGAACCAACAAAAATTTTTCAAAATTTCGGCAGAGTTTCGTTACTAACGTGGAATTACCATAACCTGCACCCAGAAAATAACACTTCATCCTATGCCACAAAAGCCAAACCGTGGGCACCAATCCCATCCGGATTTCTCAACATCAATATAATCAATAACAGTAAACAAACTGTACTATGTATATATGTATATCCGAGAAAATCCATATAAACAAGTATCAGAATGTATCAGAGCGACCTCTAAAGTAAAATATATACAATATACACATCAGTAGGCGAAACAAGAACCTACTGGAAAGCACAGGTAACTCTGATCACTAGCCTCCAAACCACGAAGTGAAACACCAAACCTCAACAGCAACTGGGCATGGAAACCGAAAAGCCCAGGGGAAAGACAATAAACACGTTAGAGTGAGTGGACGAAAATAAATGTCTTTCACCAGTTGATATATATGTTTAAAATAACATATGCGAGTCCAGGTAAATATAAATTACAAAGTACACGAGGTAAAACCATAATCCTCCAGCGTACTGAGCATGCAAGTAAAAATCCCACGGGGTCACTCATGGACATACACCGTGCTAGTACAGTCAAAACCACGGAGTCCCTGACTTCCACGTGATTCTAGCCAGAAATGGCCTCGGATCCGGGGAAACGCCCCTCACCGGTCAATCGGGGATACGCCCTCCTGGTATGGCCTACCATCGGGGATCAGCCGAGAGGCAAGTGTATCGATACAACAACGTAACCAAGACTATACTCTGTGTAAACCTAATCATAAACATTTCGATGCAAATGCATGAAACAATATAAAAGTGTATGCATATTCGTATACATATATCCGTATAAGTATGATCGTATAATCGTAAACACATGCTCATGTAACCCGAAATCTCATACGCATGCTCAAGTTCATAAATCATATAAAAGACTCGCAAGATTTCCGTGAGAAGAAATTGTCCACTCACAGGTGAGCAAAACGCGCACTCGCGTTAATCTCGAGGACCGGCGGAAGATCCCTCGCCAGAAGCTCGATCACGATCCCGATCTCGATCTCCTGAATATTCAAAAAAACATAACTGATCAAAATCATAGTTCTCAACCCTGTACTGAATCACGGAAACCAACCGTTCCCGGAAATATGCAATGCGGTACAAAATGTATAACGGAAATTCCGAAATCCCTACTCGAAACCTCGACTGAAAATCGGCTAATCAAATCAACCCGAAAACCTCTGTACGATAACTAGGGTGCGATTACGAGAAAAATGACATTAATTACGTCGAAATCTGAAAAGTTGACTTTTCCTCGCCGGAGCGCCGCCGTTGAGCACCGTTGACCGCCGCCGCAACTGTGAAATCCCACGGCGAGATTCTCCAGATTCCAAGGTCTCATCAAGGTGAATCACTTCCTCTTCTACCTCTCAAACCGATTCGAACCACAACTCCTCCAATTCCGGCAAAAACCAAACGGAAAAACCCACCGGAAAACCTAATCGGGTTTGAGCCAAACCACAACCAATCCCGAAATAAAACACATGGGAAGCTTCCTTGGGGTAAGGCGAGTCGAAGCCCTCACCCCTCCGCCACCAACGGTCACCGGAAAACCTCCCCCCATTTAGGACGAATTCCGGCAACCAAACCCAAATCGGGTTCACCCAAAATCAATCCAATACTCATCAAACCAAACATCACTCAACTCGAAATAATGCAAGGAATCTAACTATACCTGTCTCGTGGCCGGAGGTGGCCGGAAAGTTGGTCGTCGGAAGGTCAATACTCAAAAGGGAAACTTTCCTTTTTTGGTCAACAAGTCAACCTTCCGAAAATAGTAAGTCAATAGTCAGTCAAACTTCAACAGTGTTTTACGACTAATTCTCGACTATTCCGCTATTTATACTCCTGCCTCGGGTCGATCGACTATTCGAAATGGATAACCATCACGATTCGGATAAACTCGAAACAAACGGATAAACTCGTCGGAAACCGAAACTTCAAATAATCATAAAATATTCCTCGGTTATCGGAAAAATCTTCCGGAACCGCTCACGAGCTCGAAATCACGTACTCTACAATTTTCGTGCAGACACTCAACTCAAATTCTCGACCGAAAACATAGTCGCGAATCGAATCGGCAAACCACATACACGATATAAAACTGCGACTAAACTCAATCTCGAGAATCGTGCCGAATACACAACAGATTCTGGTTCGGGTCGTCACAAAGGAATTGTGATTTGGTTGAGGTTTGAAACTCGCCGGAGGGCTTGGAATTGGGTCTCAGTGTTGAAGAGAAATGTGTTGGGCTTGAGGAGGACTTGTGATCTGGAAATTTTGGCCGAGATCCGTCACCGTTGATGCCGCGCCCCGATCATCGCCTTGAGGTTTTCGAGTGGATTTGGGTACCGGATTTTTAGTCGAGGGTTTGAGTTGAGACTTTAGGAGTTTACGTCGATTATTTTGTACCGCGTTATATGTTTCCGGGAACGGTTGGTTCCCGAGGTTTTGTACAGTGCTGTGAATTGTGATTTTGATCAGATATATTTTGTGATTATTCAGGGGATCGAGATCGTGCTTCGGGTGAGGGATCTTCCGCCGGACCACGTGATTAGCGCGAGTGCGCTCTTTGCTCACTTGTGAGTGGACTTTTATATTTTCACAGTTGTTGCGAGTTCGTGATTTTTCCGTATTTATTTATATACGATGTTGAGATTATTTATTACTTTTGGAGGTATTATTTTATATTTTTATGGTGATGGCATTACTTGCATCAATGCTTCGGCTACTGGGCTGATCACCGGTAGTCTTACCAGAGTTGAAAAATTCCTCTAGGGAGGGTTGAGAGATTCCCCTGTTATGCCGCTGGGGTTGAGAGATTCCCCTAGCCTATCACCGTCGGACTTGAGAGATTCGCCTGACCGTCGGGCTTGAGAGATTCGCCTGGCACCTCCAAATATATATTTTCCGAACTCGCTATACTTTACATTGTTTATTGTATATGAAATTGGTGAAAGGCATATGTTTATTTTCGTTCACTCACTATAACGTTTTATTGCCTTTCCCTTGGACTTTTCGGTTTCCGTGCCTAGTTTGCAGTTCGGATTCTTGTGTCTCACGTCGCGGTCGGAGGCTAGTCGTTCGAGCTACCTTTCTTTTCCAGTAGGTTTCTTGTGTTGCCTACTGTTGTATATTTTTGTATATATACACTAGAGGTCGCTCTGATACGTTACTGATACATGTTTTATGTTGTTTTCCCCGGATTTTCTATAAAGTATAGTAATGTTTACTGTTTTACTTTATTGATATGATATTGAGAAATCCGGATGGGATTGGTGCCCACGGTTTGACTTTTGTGGCATAGGATTAATTGTATTTTTCGGGTGCAGGTTAATGGAAATTCCGCGTTAGTAGCGTTATTCAGCCGAAATTATATGGGTTTTGTTGGTTCGTATTTTCAGAAGGGGTTTGATTCCGGTTTAGAAAACTAAATCGGGGTTGGGTCCTTTCAGCTTGGTATCAGAGCATTAGGTTGTCAGATTCTGTAGACTCTGGTAGTTGTGATGCTTAGGGTGTTTGAATTTGTACATCATGTCTGGAGTGATGACCCGACTGGCCAGCGATACTTATCAATGCTTCGGGTGTTGTGTGTTCTCAAATATCTGAGGTCTCATGATTACGTTCATTCTGCTTGTACCTAATGCTTGTCTTATATCAGTAGGATGCCTCCTCGACGTGGTCCCCGTGTGAATCGGGATGTGGATCCTGATGAGGATCGCCAGACGCACGACTTGCTGATGCGAGTGTTGCGTTTGGAGGAGCGTTTTGACCCTGTCGTCAAAGCTCGTACTGCTGGTGCGACTGTCTTTTCGGGTTCAGCTGATCCAGAGATTTGTGAAGCATGGTTGGTTCAGGTTGAACGCGTATGTGAGCGTCTGCGTTTTACCCCTGTGCAGATGACAGTGGCAACAGTCGGTTTACTTGAGTCAGATGCATACTTCTGGTGGGTTAGCACCGATAGAGTTCCAGTTGATACTCCGTGGACATTTTTCGAGATTTGTTCATGCGAAGATACTTCAACCAGGCTACCCAATAGCGAAAGTATGAGGAAGCCAAGTGCCGCAGATTTGAGCTGGGTCAGATTTGTATGGGCAGTTTGTCTGTGCTTGAGTACCGGGACAGATTTACTCGCTTATCTAGGTTTGCGCATGACATGGTGGCTACTGAGGAAGCCAAGTGCCGCAGATTTGAGCTGGGTTTGAATTTGAACATCAAGGGTACTCTGACTACGATGCCTCGGAACAACTTTGATGAGTTTGTGAGTGCAGCACTTTGAGGTGAGGATATCGAGAAGGAAAGGCAGATGAGATACCAGTCTCGACGGTTTGAGGAGGGTGGACCGAGTCAGGGACCTTCCAAGAGGCTGAGTTCTGATACTTCCGGATCGGCTTCATCCTCGAGCAGTGGACCATATCGACCACCAGCTAGTGCGCTGAGACAGAGGCAGAGATGGAGGAGAGATCAACCGCAGCGACCACAGTCTAGTGGGGGTTCCAGCGGTTCCAGTTAAGCTCGGCGTACCGGTGGTGCTTTCACCGTACCGAGGGAGTACCCATTATATAGTCTCTGCAGCAGGCATCATGTTGGTCCATGTCAGCGAAACCCTGTCACTTATTTTCGTTGTGGCCAGGTGGGTCACTATGCGAGAGAGTGTTTTCAGCTTGATGGTGCTGATGGACAAGTGGCCCAGAGTTCCGAAGGAGAGCGAGGTGCCACTTCTGGGGCTCGACCAGTACAGTCTTCTGGCCAGAGTGGACAGCAAGGACACCCTCAGCGTGGATGACCAACCGGGTAGGCCAGGGTTCATGCCATGACATTGCGCGAGGGCAGAGCCTCACCGGAGGTTGTTATCAGTACGTTGCATGTTTTTGGTTATCCAGTACTTACATTGTTAGATCCAGGTGCTACGCATTCATTCATGTTGTATAGACTATCATCTTTAGCTACTGTACCTGCGTCTCCACTTCCGGGGTTATGGAGAGTGTTGTATCCGTCCGGTGAGGTTGTGAGTATTGGCTGGGTGTACAGAGATTGTGAGATTTTTATTGGAGTCCATGGTTTAGCCGCGGATTTGTTGTTGCTGGATATCGTCGATTTTGATGTGATTTTGGGTATGGACTTCTTGGAGACACATTGGGCTATGTTCGATTGTCACAAGAAGGAGGTTGCGTTTCAACGACCAGGCTTTCTTGAGATATTGTTTCGTGGTGAGAAGAATACTTCATTGCCATGTGTGATTTCAGCGATGAAGGCTGACCGGATGAAGAAGGGCTGCGTTGCTTACTTAGCTCATGTTGTGGATATTACGGCTGCTGTGCCGGATATTGGTGACATTGAGGTTGTTTCCGAGTTTCCAGATGTGTTTCCGGAGGAGTTACCGGGTATAACTCCAGTTCGAGAGATCAATTTCACCATTGAGCTATTACCGGGCACTAGACCCATATCTCAGGCACCGTATCGTATGGCGCCAGCGGAGTTGAAAGAGCTACAAATTCAACTTCAGGAATTGCTGGAGAAGGGTTTCATTCGACCCATTGTTTCGCCGTGGGGTGCCCCAGTTTTGTTTGTGCGGAAGAAGGATGGTTCCATGCGGTTGTGCATCGATTACCGGAAGCTGAATCAGGTCACTGTGAAGAACAAGTATCCGTTGCCGCGGATTGACGACTTGTTTGATCAGCTCAAGGGAGCTTAAGTCTTTTCGAAGATTGATCTCAGGTCTGGATACCATCAATTGAGGATCAGAGAGTCAGATGTGGCCAGGACAGCTTTCAGATCACGGTACGGACATTACGAGTTCTTGGTTATGCCGTTTGGGTTAACCAGTGCCCCCGCAGCTTTTATAGACTTGATGAACCGGGTGTTGAGACGATTTCTGGACAAGTTTGTGATCGTGTTCATCCACGACATCCTGATTTATTCCAGGAGTGTGGGCCAGCACAAGAAGCATTTGCGAGCAGTTTTGTGGACTTTGCGAGACAATCAGTTGTTTGCGAAGTTCAGCAAGTGTGAGTTTTGGTTGGACAGCGTGAAGTTTCTGGGTCACGTGATATCAGCTGAGGGAGTTGAATTGGAGTAGACCTACCACCGTACCAGAGATTAGGAGTTTCTTGGGTTTGGCAGGCTATTATCGGCGCTTTGTGCAGGATTTTTCTCGGATTGCTACTCCACTGACCAGATTGACGAAGAAAGGCTTCAAGTTCGAGTGGTCTGATGCTTGCGAGGACAGTTACTTACTACTGAAGGAAAAGTTGACTACTGCACCGGTTTTGACTCTACCTGACGACAGCGGTGAGTTCGTGGTTTACAGCGATGCATCGAAGTTGGGACTTGGTTGTGTGCTGATGTAGCATGGCAGAGTTGTGGCCTACGGTTCCAGACAACTGAACCCACATGAAGTCAACTATCTGACCCATGATTTGGAGTTGGCCGCTCTTGTATTAGCGTTGAAGAGTTGGAGACACTACTTGGACGGAGTTCAATGCAAGATATACACTGATGTGACGACGCAGAACAGAATTAGCAGCGTAATCAGCTTAGTCCATGAGGTTATGTGTAATCACAGATTTCCGATAATTGTTTGAATCGCCAGACTTGATCACGACTAAATTATTGGCCGAGAATTTGAGCTGAGTCTCTTCTCGAGAGTCGTTGTACGCGTGATTTCGAGTTTGTGGGCGGTTCCGGATCATTATTTGGACTACCGAGGAATATACTATGAATATTTAAAGTTTTGACATAATCGATTTTAAATGACAGTTTCGTTAACGACTAAATTATCAGACGACAATTTGATTTCGGACTCTTCATGGAAGATGTAGAGAATTTAATTTCGAGCTTGTGGGAACTTTCGGAGGATTTTTCCGAGTTGTGAGGATTAAGTTACGAATATTTACGACCGTTGATTATTTAATCGAATAAGCATGAGTTGGTTTGAACCGTTGACTTTTTATCGAATTTGTCGAAGCGTTTGACTTCGGGTGGTAATTGAGGAACATGTCGAGATGAGTTTGTTGCCGCGAGAATTATCGAAATCGGATTTATGACGCGGAAGTTACGGGTGTTCAAAGTTTACCGAAATGTGTAATTAGAAGTTTCCAAAAATAGAAGGTCTATATATAGAAGTTTCCTGTTTGGGCAAGTCAACCATGTGCATTTATGTAGTTGACTAGTTCGACCGAGTCAAACTCAGTGGAGGAGAGGTTCTCGACGAGCAGCCACGGCCTGCCGGCGGCGAGCGCCGTCCGGCCACCCCAAGGCACGGGATAGGTCTTGTTCGATGCGCCTCGGTGCCCTCGTCTTCGTGTCGGCCACTATTCACGGCGAGGTAGACGGTGGAGAGAGAAAATTTCGGCCAAAAATGGAAGAAAATTGGGGATTTCGGGTTGTAAGATTCCGGCCGATTTGAGCTGTAAAAAGTACTGGGTTTTGAAGCTCTCATCACCTAGAAGCTACCATGTAAGTATGAAATTCTAATTTTGCTTGAGCTTGGAGAATTCATGATTTGAAATTTGGGTGATAATTCGGTTTTTCATGAAATTGACCTTGTTAGAGTGAGAATTGGACTTCGGTGTAGTTATGAAAGTTGCTTGTTGGGTGATTTTAAGTGGAATACGTGCTGCTCCGTCGAGAAATTTCACGGTTGGTGGCGCCGCCAGTGGTCAACGGCGGTCAACGGTGGTCAATGTTGACTTTTCGGGGTTTTCGACAAGTTGCATGTCGTTTCGCTCGGAATCGCGCCCCGATCGCAGTGGTGAGGTTTGTTTTTTCGAATTGAGTGTCCGAAATTATATCGAGGTTTTGAGGTGTGATTATTGGATTTTCGACGATTCGTCGTATTTGAATTATGTGTTTCCGAGAACGGTTGTTTCTCGTGATTTGATTCGAGGTACTGAATTATGATTTTGAGTACTGGATTTTGTGATTATTCAGGGGTTAGTGATCGTTCATTTGGCGATGGATTTTCTGTCGGATCACGGGATTAACGCGAACTGCGTTACGCTAGTCTGTGAGTGGACATTTCTTTTCACGGATTGATTGCGAGTCCTTATACACGTTTTACGAATTTGAGCATGCATACGAGATTATGTTTTACATGAGCATGTGTTATACGATTATGCCTATACCAGTTTACTTTACGTATATGCATTTATATATTGATTCATGCATTTGCATCGAACTATTTATGATTTGATTTACACAGAGTACAATCTCAGTTACGTTGTTGTATCAATACACTTGCCTCTCGGCTGATCCCCGATGGAGGCCTACCAGGAGGGGCAGTACCCCGACCTGACCGTCGAGGGGCAGTACCCCAGAACCGAGGCCTTTCTGGCTAGAATCACGTGTGGGTCTGGGATCCCGTGATTCGGACTGTACTACCATGAATGTGTCTACGAGCGACCCCGTGAGATTTTTATGCCTGCTCTGTACGCGTGAGGAGTTAGAGTCTCCCTCGTGTACCATTTGATTATTTATGCATTCCGACTTGCATATGTTTTTATATCATATATTAATTAGTGAAAGACATTTATTTTTGTCCACTCACTCTAACAGTTTTCATGTCTTTCCCCTGGGCTTTTCGGTTTCCGTGCCCAGTTTGCAGTTCGGATTCTGGTGTCGCACGTCGTGGTTGGAGATATAGTATTCGAGCGATGTTTCTTTTATGGTAGGTTCTTAGTTTGGCCTACTATTTGTATATGTATACTAGAAGTCTCTCTGAGTATTCTGATGTATATTCTTATAGGATTTTCCACGGATTTCTGTAAAGTATAATTATATTTACTACTTTACATTATTGTTGATATATTGAGAAATCAGGATGGGATTGGTGCCCACAGTTTGATTTTTGTGGCATAGGATGAAGTGTATTTTCCGGGTGCAGGTAATGGTAATTCCGCGTTAGTAACGAAACTCTGCCGAAATTTTGATGGTTTTTGTTGGTTCACGTTTTCAGAAGGGGTTCGATTCCGGTTTAGGCAACTAAATCGGGGTTGGGTCCTTTCAACTGATCACAAGAGTCTCACTTATTTGCGCACACAGCCAGACTTGAATATGAGGCAGCGCAGATGGATGGAGTTGATCAACGATTACGATTGCACTTTTGAGTACCATCCAGGGAAGGCTAATGTCGTTGCCGATGCACTCAGTTGGAAATCCGGAGCTTCGTTGTTTCATGTGTGTGTGACCAGAGTTTCTATGTTAGCCGAGCTTCGGGCTACGGGAGCTGAGTGCGAGTGGGACAATGATGGAGCTTTGTTGGCCAGTTTCCAGGTTCGACCCGTGTTGGTTGATCAGGTTAGGGAAGCTCAGAATTCGGATTCCTACCTGTTGGACAAGAAGACCATTATACAGAATGGTGTGCCAACAGAGTTTCGGTTGAGTGACAACGGTACGTTGCTATTAAGAGGCAGATTGTGCGTGCCCAGAGACGAGAGTCTAAAGAAAGAGATTTTAGACGAAGCTCATTATTCGGCGTATGCGATGCATCCCGGCAGTACGAAAATGTTTCGTACACTTCGAGTGTATTACTGGTGGCGCAACATAAAGCGGGAGATTGCCGCATATGTGAGCCGATGTTTGATTTGCCAGCAGGTCAAAGCGGAAAGGCAGAAGCCTGCGGGAAAGTTGCAGCCCTTGGAAATTCCGGTTTGGAAGTGGGAGAACATTACCATGGATTTCGTGTATCAGTTACCGCGTACTTCGGCCAGTAATACTGGTATTTGGGTTATCGTAGATCGATTGACAAAATCTGCTCATTTTCTTGCACTTCAGGGGAAGATTTCAGTGGGCAGATTGGCAAAGCTGTATTTGTCGAAGATCGTTCGACTGCAAGGTGTACCTGTATCTATTGTTTCTGACCGAGACAGTCAGTTTACTTCCAAGTTCTGGCAGGGATTGCAGCGAGCCATGGGCACTAGATTGCATTTCAGTACAGCTTTTCATCCTCAGACTGACGGGCAGTCTGAGCGGACTATACAAACTCTCGAGGATATGTTGTGGTCTTGTGTTTTGCAGTTTCGAGGAAATTGGGACCAGTAATTGCATTTGATAGAGTTCGCCTACAACAACAGCTATCAGGCAAGTATTGAGATGGCACCGTATGAGGCCCTATACAGGAGGCAGTGTTGCACTCCGTTGTATTGGAGTGAGGTGGGCGAGCGATGGATTATTGGCCCTGATCTGGTAAAGAGCACCATGGAGGACATCCAGATTATCCGGGATAGATTGAAGATCGCCCAGAATCGCCAGAAGAGTTATGCGGACGTGAGGAGAAAGAGTCTCGAGTTCGATATGGGCGATTGGGTCTTCCTGAAACTATCTCTGTGGAGGGGAGTTGTGCGTTTCGGGAAGCATGGCAAGCTTCGACCATGGTACATTGGTCCGTATGAGATTACCGATAGGGTTGGTGCCATAGCTTACAGACTTGAGTTGTCGTCCGAGATGGCTCGTGTACACGATGTTTTCCATGTTTCGATGTTGCGAAAGTATATTCTAGATCCATCACATGTGTTAGCGCCACATCAGCTACATATCCGAGAGGATTTGACGTATGTGGAGGAGCCGGTACAGATTCTTGATCGGCGTGAGCAGGAGTTGAGGCACCGTGTTATACCGTTGGTGAATGTCTTGTGGCAGAATCACTTGGTTGAGGAGGCCACCTGGGAGACTGAACAGCGTATACGAGAGCAGTATCCTCATTTGTTCACCTAGCAGGTACGTAAATTTCGAGGTTCAAATTTTTTTAAGGGGGTAGATTTGTGATGACTCGGAATAGAATCAGTAAAGTAATCAGCTTAATCCACGGTAGTCTGACCAGAGTTGAGATTATTTATTAGTTTTGGAGGTATTATTTTATATTTTTATGGTGATGGTACTACTTGCATCGATGCTTCGGCTACTCGGCTAATCACCGGTAGTCTGACCAGATTTGAGAGATTCCTCTGGGCAGGGTTGAGAGATTCCCCTGTTATGCCGCTGGGGTTGAGAGATTCCCCTAGCCTATCACCGTCGGGTTTGAGAGACCGTTGGGCTTGAGAGATTCGCCTGGCACCTCCATATATATATTTTTCGAACTCGCTATACTTTACATTGCTTATTGTATATGAAATTGGTGAAAGGCATATGTTTATTTTCGTCCACTCACTCTAACGTTTTATTGCCTTTCCCCTGGACTTTTCGGTTTCCGTGCCCAGTTTGCAGTTCGGATTCTGGTGTCTCACGTCGCGGTCGGAGGCTAGTCGTTCGAGTTACCTTTCTTTTCCAGTAGGTTTCTTGTTTTGCCTACTGTTGTATATTTTTATATATATACACTAGAGGTCGCTCTGATACGTTACTGATACATGTTTTATGTGGTTTTCCCCAGATTTTCTATAAAGTACGGTAATGTTTACTGTTTTACTTTATTGATATGATATTGAGAAATTCGGATGGGATTGGTGCCCACTGTTTGGCTTTTGTGGCATAGGATGAAGTGTATTTTCCGGGTGCAGGGTAATGGCAATTCCGCGTTAGTAGCGTTACTCTACCGAAATTTTTATGGTTTTTGTTGGTTCGTGTTTTCAGAATGGGTTTGATTCCGGTTTAGGAAACTAAATCAGGGTTGGGTCCTTTCAAAATGTCTTTCCCTAGGCCTTTCGATTTTCCGTGCCCAAGTTGAGTCTACCGGATTATCATACGTTTATGTAGGTTTCAGCTCATTAGCAGTGTATTTTCTTATGTTTTATTATACTCCTAGAAGTTGCTCTGGACGCTAGTGTTTGATTATGCCAAAACTAACTATTAAATGAAACACTTAATAATCAATCAAGACATTATGTAATTTATAACCCTTTTTTGTAAGATGTACCATTGGTAAATAGTGATCGTTCTTTAACCGGGGATTGGGGTGATTACATGATTACGTTATGTTTATATGGGAGGTTTATGAGTTTCATTTTATATCCTACGAAAAAAAAGACAAAATAATGGCAAGCAAACATATTAGAAACCTTAATTCTATCACGCTTTACTCATAGACAAGTAGAAAACAATCAAGAATAAAGAATCCTAAACTTGGTTACTAGACCGAAATTAAAACACTAAACTAACATATGTACATTAATTTGATCGACATATTCTATCCACCTAACCAATTCATGCTCATCTTTATTTAGTGTCCACGACATTCTTAATCTTCAACCTAAAACACATATACATGCTTTTAAATTGTAAACGAAGAGCGCAAAAACTTAACCATCTAAAAATCATACAAAACATGCCAGAGAGAAACAAAGACCGTATTCACCTAACATGTTAAGAAGTTTTAAGCATATAAGCATGCATATGAATTAAAACTGAAAACTAAGAACACATGGAAGATACTAAAACAAATCTGAAACATAAAACCTTATATCAAACAAATCTCCAATACATAAACCAAATTCTTTACAAAAACAAAAGATGAAATAGAAGGTTCATGGTTACGCTTTTAGTTTCGTGAATAGCACTGCAAATGTCAAGTGGTGATTCTCAAGTGCAAGACGAAGAACATTGATTGAACTTGATCCGTGAGGAAGGAAGCTTTGGTCTTGGACGAATGGAGAGGTGTTTAAGGCAGAGGTTTTGCTTCTATAATGTGTGATGATTCAATTTGAGGCGTAGCCCTTGCTTATATAGAGCTTTGAAACCTTGTCATATGTGAATAAAGATTGCAAACCCGGTTCTTGATTACTTCTTGCATAGTTTCACCAAAACGGAGATTCCGAGAGTTCTAGAGCCCCAAATTAGGTGATTCTTGATCTCAAATTGAAGAGGACGTCGAGATCTTTTTAATGAGAAATCATTCCATTTTTCTAAGTTCTGAATCATTCTACATGATCCAATGAAGTTCCAGGTCAAATCTTTATTTTCTTTCTTGCCCACCAAGTCACTTGACTTTTCTGATTTGTTTCATTTTTTTGGTCTCCAAGTCATATTTTCTAGCTGAATTAATGCATTTGGGCTTCAATATTGGGCTTTATTTAGGCCTGCCTTATCTTCTTTAAATGGGCCTCACGAATGCTTAAAGGGTAGGCCCATCTTTGATGGTCAAAAATACAAAACTCCCCCTTAGTGCGTTTTTCACCTCTTTTCTCTTCCTTTCTTCATCTCCTTTGTTAAAAACCTAAAAACAACAAAATAAGTACGAATAGAGAATACTAAAGTAAAAAAAAGTTAAATATAAAGAGAAAGACGTTAAGAATCAAGCATAAAATGTGTATATCAGTGTTATAAATGTTTTTCAGTGCTGGTTGTAAATTGTTAGTATTGCTGGATTATGAATTTTCAGTTCTTATATTATTATTCCATCATTTTAATTAATTTACTTTTCGCATTTTATTGAGAAATCTGGATGGACATTGGTGGTCCACCGTATTATTTGTGGGAAATATGAAGTGTGATTTTCTTGCAGGTTTCTGGTAGTCCACTTCGTCGAGGAAATCATGCCAAAGTTTTTATAGAAATCCGTAGTTTAAGTCTTCTCGTTAGGGCGTAATCCTAGATTACTAGTTAGTCTAGGGTTGGATTCTTTTAATAAGTGCTTAAACTTAACGCTTCGTACACACTTGAACAAGAACAAGAAATAGGAAGCACGCAAATAAAAGGAAACTTAAGTGCACAGAGTCCCCCATCGAAGAATGAGTGGGAAGTGTTCCCATGAGTAAACATAAAGGTAAATTATTTATTATCAAATTAAGTTAAGAAATAACTCTTGTCATAAATACATTTCCACTTTCAGCTTATATTCTGCATCTCAACTACATCTTGACTTAAGCATCAAACTGTATTTGGCAGGTCACCCCGCATTTTTTTCTGACGTTCGTTCTCAGTTTTAATAGCCTAGCCTCAACCAAGCAGAGTACTCCTTTTGGAAGGTTGTCATCTCTCCTTCTGGTGCCAACACGCTCAAAGCAACAATCATCTGACCTAGCACAGAAATCCTTACCACAGGTAAAATTCAACAACAAACAGTAGTAGGCAGTCACACCAATACCAACAACCCGCCTAACAAATCTTCACTGTGGCAAACACCACTTTGTGGAAATATTAGCCAAAAGAAAGGAACATATCAAGGCACCATCCCCTTCTCGGCGCAATGTCAAAATTCGTAACACAGGGTAAATGCATCTTTGTGGGACGAAAATGTATCGTACTCTTAGAAAGTTTTATTGGTGACAAAGCATGAAAAGGAAAATAGCAATTTATGTGAGCAAGTGCCTTATCTATCAGCAGGTGAAGGCAAAGCGATAGAGACCTTTGGGGAAATTGCAACCATTGGAGATTCCATTTTAGAAATGGGAACACATCACTATGAATTTCGTATGTGGGTTGCCACATTCAACTAGCGGTGATATGAGTATTTGGGTAATTGTTGATCGTATGACAAAATCTGCCAATTTCTTAACTATTCTGGGGAAATTCCCAGTGGGTAAGCTAATAAATTTATATATGAGGGAGATCGTGAAACTGCATGGAGTGCCTATCTATCATTTTTGATCGGGATTCCTTGTTTACTTCCGAGTTTTGGAAGGAACTACAGAGAGCTTTTGGGACCAGGTTGCAGTTCAGTACATCCTTCTACCCACAAACTGATGGACAGTCAGAAAGGACCATCCAGACTCTAGAGGACATGTTGTGATCTTATGTTCTTCAGTTTAAGGGCAATTGAGATGAGCAGTTACCTTTGATGGAGTTTTCTTATATTAATAGCTATCATGCTAGCATTGGTATGGTTCCATATGAAGCCTTGTATGACAAACAGTGTAGAACTCCCTTATGTTGAAATGAAGTGGGGGAGAAATGGCTCATTAGGCCTGACATAATGAAGAATACTGCGGAGAATGTTCAAATTATTCGAGACAGATTGAAAATTGCGCAAGATCGACAAAAGAGTTATGTAGACACCAGGAGGAGGGACCTTAAGTTTGAGATTAGTGACTAGGTATTATTGAAGTTGTCCTCATGGAAAGGTGTGGTACGGTTTGGGAGGCATGGCAAGCTTCGTCCATGCTATATTGGCCCTTATGAAATTATGGAACGTGTGGGTCCGGTTGCTTATCAATTATCACTACCGTCTGCGATGGCACGAGTTCATGAGGTGTTTCATGTATCCATATTACGTACGACAGTACATCTCCGACCCATTTCAAATTCTTGTACCCCAACAGCTTCCTATGAGCGAGGACGTGACATATGTGGAGGAACCAGTTCAAATTTTAGACCGAAGGGTATAGGAACTTCGTAACTAGCATGGGTCGGGTCCGTTCTCCATAAGTGAAGTATTCCTAAAAATCAGCCGTGAAAATTTTCATGAAGACATAGGTCGGGTCCATCCTCCATAAGTCCTTCAAGCGATGAGCCCGCTATTTTCAAAAATGACCAGTAATGCCAAAGTCAATGTAGATAGTCGCGCCCGCATGGAGGAGAACGTCGCATGTTAGTGGCTGAAAGGTAGGAATCATCACTCTTGCAAGTAAAACTTTGGAGGGTTTCTTAATGTCTGCCCGTCAATAGATGAACTTGTTGCGTGACTCAATCAAGGGACAGAGGATGCCTTTCATCAAACCAAATTGCGAACAAAGTGGTTTGGGCATGGAATTCAAAACAGAGGTTGACATCCAGGATGCGAAAGTCACGGTAGAAAATTTTCATAATGAAGACATTTCTCGCTGTGATTTTTTATTAGGGAGATAGAACGAACCCGCTGGTTAAATTAGCCAGATGCTGGCGGCTGGTGATGACTTCCATCATTTCCTGAGGAAACTTTGACATATTTAAGAAGTGACTGAAGCTCTCAAAGTAGCCCGGGGGAGTAAAACTCCCAGCGCTAACTAAAATCTTTCCCATTAGCTCTGTCTTCAAAACCTTTGAGTTCAAGGTTGCGACAATGAGGGAAGTAGGTCTGGAGCCATAACTCTAAAATCCAAAGTGATCCCACTACCTTATATTTGAAGGGGTCGGTTGATATCCATCCCAGGCTACGATAGAGAGAGCCAAGGACTGGTTGAGCTAGGCCAACTTTATGACCATTGTAGATAGCCTCTGACACCTTGGTCAAATTACCGACTTTATCTGCAACAACCCAGAAGATGTATTTGCAAAGCCAGAACTCAAGAAAAGTAATACCTCCTGACGTGCTATTATTAGGTTTGTAATGTGTGCGCCAAGAATCGTAGGATTTGTCGTAATGGCCTCGGTCAAGGCATGCTTGAGTTGAGATGGTTACTTCATCAAAGTCACCTTCTATATAAGGGTGGTCCAAAGTGGGTAGGTATCAGGTCACGATATCAAGCAGCGTGATGCTTATATCTCCACAGAGGAAATGAAAGAATTGCTGCTCAAGTTTCAGAAGCAAAATGCCGCAATGATCGGAGCCCTGTTGCCGCTAGCAGGAAGATTGAAGCCTAGGTCCAACGCTTCATCGACACCCACTTCCTCCCATTTGGCTGAATCAAGCGATGCCTGATCTTTATACAAGTTGGTATCTTCTATTTTGGAGGTGGGCCATTTGCCCAATTCAAGCTCTATCTCTTTGTGAACCCAGTTAAGCAGCTCGACGTCTTCTTGATGAACTATCAAAGGGGTGCAATGCACAAGTGAATCAAGAGCAGAAAGGAGTCGATTGCCGGCTACTGCAGGGCTCAAGACGGTTACTTTGAGAGTGGTATAAGGATTGAGGCTTTTTCTGTTCAACTGCTCTTGCATAAGTGCGACAAAGTCGACAACGGCTTCTTCAGTAAGTTCATCGCGAATCTTGTTCTTACGAGGAGCCATTTGTGATTTCGAAGATAAAATTTTGAGATTGGCAACTAGGTTCTTCAAAATTGAAGGGTTGCTAGACAGAGAGGAAATTGAAGTCAGAAGTTTTGTGGATAAGATGCAAGGGCTTCTGGTTGGGTATTAAGTAGTGGAAAGAATACTTGAAAAGCCTAACTGAGGTTAGTGTTACCGTTTGAGGAGAAAACGACACATCGCATTAGGAAAAACCTCTTCAATTGCACCTAGGATTTATCTCGAGATTTGGGAGGCAATGTTTGGGCCCTAAATAAATTCAACATGTATTTGGGTAATGGGCTAAGATTAAAATAGGCCAATTCCTGCAGCCTAACTTTTTATCCTGGTTTGGAAAGGAAATCCTAGATTTGACAAGAACCCTTGGAGAATAAAGAAAGCGGGATTGGTTGAATCTCACATCTAGATTCTTTCGGGAATTTAGATCTCTTGCCCGATTTGGGATATGGGGAGGTAGTCACTAACTATTATAAATAGATAAGTTCAAGACTAATGAGGGAGTTGTACACAAATGCAAATTTGCTCTCGGCAGACAAGAAAAATTGACAGCGGAAAATTTAAAGTTTTCACAAGATAGGGTGTGAAAAATTAAACTATTTATTCTTGTTAGACGACGGTGATCAAAGGAATATTCACTAGATAGGGCGAAGAGTTTTCAGCGGTTTACAAAGGCACCATCTACTAGTGTTCTCAACACTCGCCAAAAAAATTGCTTTGCTTTGTATCGGATAAGGTGTACAAAGTATCAATTTTCGTGGCTCTGCAGCGAGACATGAAATCTAAGTCTAAAAACACTTGGGCAAAAAGAACTCATCGAGCGAGGTTAGTGCTCTTCTCACTTCAATCACTTGTGAAGAAGCAAGATCAACAACGCTACGCACGTCAACATTCTGCCTTCGGCAGTCACACGCCAAACACGCAACATAAAAGGGACAGTTTGTGATTACCTAGTCACGGTTACCCAAAGATGCTGGGAAATTCGAGCCAAACACTCCCGCTTATGTTATGTTCATTTCCCTCATAATCCTATCAATATAAGCAAAACATTAACAAATTTTAAAGTTTAAAATAGACAAAATGAGCAAATTGAAACCTAAGTCCAAAAACACTTAGGCAAAAAGAACTCATCGAGCGAGGTTGGTGCTCTCCTTGCTCCAATCGCTTGTGAAGAAGCAAGATCAACGGCGCTACGCATGTCAACATTCTACTTTCGACAGTCGCACACCAATCACACAACATAAAAGGGACAGTTTCTGATTACCTAGTCATGGTTACCCAGACATGCTGGGAAATTCGAGCCAAACACTCCCGCTTATGTTATGTTCATTTCCTTCATAATCCTATCCATATAAGGAAAACATTGACAAATTTTAAAGTTTAAAATAGTTAAAATGACCAAATTGATAGATAAAATCAAAATTCAATGACATTTTTGATATTTTTTAAAATTTAATAATTAAATTATTAATTGTGACAAAATTCAGCAACCACAATACTAGAAGTGTGATTCCTATTTTTATGTATATTAACTTTGAATATAGATTCTTCAATTAATTTTAAGTAAACGACCAGATATAACAATTGCAAAGCTGGGCTCGTAATCATAGTATAAGGAAGGTTGTCCAATGCCAATCATTCATCATTTTGATTTTTACTAATCTACTTTATATATGAAGTGACTCTCAATATTTGACCACATAAAAAGAAGTAAAGAAGAGGTGACTGCTGTATCATGCATATAGTTTGAATTTCACAATCCCCTATATGACAGAGTTGGTCAACTGTTCAGCTGTAGGGATTTTGCTCTGTAAAATTTTCTCCCATCCAAATAAAAAGGACATTTTTTCTTTTTATCACAATTGATACGACAGTTTCACTACTTCGTCTGTTTGCCTGTTTCTATCATATAATATGTATTGGGATCACTCCTAATACCTGCAATATATGTAGTTTCATATCAGTTGTATATGTATGCTATTAATATAACCTATGTTTACCTCCGTTTTCATTCAAGTTGAACAGTTGCTCAGATTCAGTCAGTTTACATTTAATGATGTTGAAAGCATATACACTGTATATACTCAAACTTTGTGTTTTCTTTAATTATTGGTTTTAGTTGAGCCGAACTTGAGAGCTATGTTCTTTGCTGGTATCCCCTTAAATGGAAACAGAGAATCCTTCTTTGGTATGCATGTTAACGCCCAAACACCACTTAAGGAATTTGTTCCACGGTACGAAAAAGCTGTTGAACGACGTCGAGAAGAAGAATTAAAAGAAAACTTTAACTGCTCTATTTTGAATGCCTACTTGCAGACAAAAGAACCAGTAGAAGAACAATGTCGAAGGGTTTATACACTGAACATCTTCAGGATATCTCAGAAAGAACTTCTACAGTCCTATAGTTATCTAGGATTTAAGATTTATGAAGTAGCAGACATCGTAAGGTATTTGGTCCGCAAATGTGGAAATGGCAATGATGACAAAGCCACAGTCAGCTTTAATATGTCCAATGACAATTTGGGTTGTAGCTGCCAAATGTTTGAATTTGAAGGTGTACTCTGTAGGCATGTGTTGAGAGTTTTCCAAATTTTGGACATAAAGGAAGTTCCACCTCGCTGTATCTTACACCGCTGGAGGAAAAATGTTGAATATGGTCTGCCTTCTTATTCCGAATCAGGTGGAAGCCCTCAAGATCGTCATGCCTCGATGGTATGGAGTTTGAGGGAAGAAGCCTGGAAGTATATAGAGGCTGGGGCAACGTCTCTTGAAAAGCACAAACTTGCCTATGAAATTTTGCATGAAGGTAGATTAAAACTTGGTAGCCCCCAGAGGTAAAGTCTGGAACAAAGGTTAGTCGGTCCTATGGATAAATTTTGTAGTCCGAATTTGTTCATTTTACAGTTGGTCTATACTGTGTAATGAAAGATACTTAATTTTCCTTGGATAATCCTACATTTTGCTGTGGATATCAAACTATGTACATACTGTATTATGGAGATTATCATTTTATTTCCATAGTAATCTAATTTTATATTTCTTATGGGATGGAGAGCTTTAATTTTTCATTTACATAGTTGAATTCTTTATCTTATTCTGCTTAGTTTGTACTATTCCCCCAAACAAATCATGGCAATGTATGTCATTATTCTGTAATCAATATTACAGTGAGGAAAGGAAGAAAGATCAAGCTGCTAAATTGAAAGGGAAAGGAGATGACACTTTGCTCATAAGGTTCGGCAAAATGAAGATAAGAGACGGATCACAAGAGCTTGCAATTGTTTCTAGCTCAAGAAGCTTGAGATTGTGGGGCTTTGAAGATAGTATTATATGACTTGAGAGATAGAACGAGATTTACAGAAGAGTAAGGAAGAGGACTTGGGGTAAACTAGGTCCAATTCAGACTGATTCATGAAAGTAATGCTTGAGATGGACAAATCACAAGTGCTGTATACTGTGTACAAGTACAACCACTGCAAGGGTATCTTCCAGGTGATACTCTATGATACAACTCCAAATAACTTTACTCTCACCTTATCATTCAATGGGTAATTTGACTGATTTTAGAATCAATCTAAATAGTGAACAGTAAATTGTATCGTCTGTAGGGGATTGACATACTTGGAATTGAGACTGTTATCAACTATGATTGTCCCTCTCATGATACAAGGTAATGACTGAATACCTCACCATTCCTCCTTCGGCCTACATCCATTTCCTATTTTATTGTTATGTGTTTATAGTGTATGTTATGCATATGTTGTTTATCCTTTGGACTTATATCTTCTTTGTTTCTGGTGCAGTTATGTTCATCGAATGGGTCATACAACCAGAGCTGGCAGAAAAGGATATGCTGTTACTTTTGTGACAGAATATGATCGCTCTCTTTTAAAAGCCATTGTGAGCATTAGTATTTTGATTATTTTCCTTATATTCCTAGACCTCTCCCAGCCTATCTCTTCATTTCTTTAGCATCATTCAGCATACCTAATTTATCAATTAAGATCTAAGATTTATGCTCTCATATTTAGTTATTTACTGTACTTTTATCCAAGTACAATGTTTATCTTGATAGTAGTAAAAGTATGAAATTAATGTACCTGCTATTTTTGCGGGGTATTATTTTTGATAGGACATGAAACACGGAAACCGAAAAGCCCAGGGGAAAGACATGAAACACGTTAGAGTGAATGGACGAAAATAAATGTCTTTCACCAAGTAATATATACATATAAAAATCGAAAAGCCCAGGGGAAAGACATGAAACACGTTAGAGTGAATGGACGAAAATAAATGTCTTTCACCAAGTAATATATACATATAAAAATCATATGCGAGTCAAATGCATGAAAATCAAATGGTACGTGAGGAGACGCTGGCTACCACTCACGTACAGAGCATGCAACGTAAATATATCGCGGAATCTCTCATGGACTACCACGCGATAGCACAATCTGAATCACGGGATCCCAGACCCACACGTGATTCCAAGCCAGAAAGGCCTCGGGTCAGGATATCTGTCCCCCCCGGAGCGTACTCAGGGATCAGCCGAGAAGCCAATGTGTATCGATACCACAACATATACTGAGACTGTACTCTGTGTAAACCAAATCACAAATCTTTTCTATGCACATGCTTAAAACATAATATATACACATGTATACTCGTATACGTATATTCGTATATGCATTATCGTAAAACACATGCTCGTAAAATCATAATCAATCTGCATGCTCAAGTTCGTAAATCATAAGTAAAAGACTCGCAATCAATCCGTGAAAATAAATTGTCTACTCACAGACTAGCGTAACGCGATACGCGTTAACCCGTGATCCGGCGGAAAGTCCCTCGCCAAATGAACGATCACGAATACCTGAATATTCACAAAATCCATTTCTCAAAGTCATAACTCGACAATATAAGACAGATCACGAGAAACCACTGTTCTCGGAAACACATCATTCAATGTCGACGAATCGTCGAAAATCCATATATAACACCTCAATACCTTGCTTTACTTTCGAACGCTCAATTCGAAAAACGAACCTCCCCACTGCGATCGGGGTGCGATTTCGAGTCAAATGACATGCAATTTGTCGAAAATCCCAAAAAGTCAACATTGACCGCCGTTGACCGCTTCCCACAGCGGCGCCGCCACCAATCGTGAGATTTCCCGGCGGAGCAGCTCTTATTCCACTCCAAATCACCCACTGAGCAACTTTGTCAACTACAACAAAGGCCAATTCTCACTCTAACTAGGTCAATTTCAAGCAAAACCGAATTAGTACACAAATTTCAAATCCAAAATTCTCCATGTACACATCGAATTAAATCACCAAACTTACAGGGTAGCATCAAGGGGATGAGAGCTTCAAAGCCCACCCAAAATTGCAGCTCAATTCGGCCAAAAACGATGAACCCGAATTCACCAAAATTCCCTCAATTTCATGCCGGAAATTCCTCCACTTCCGGCGTCCCTTGCCGTGAAAGGAGCCCGGAAATAGAACAAGGAGATCGAGACGAAGAGAATGGGCCTAAGCTCGAGGCAGGAGGTGGCCGATCGGAACCTTGCCGCCGGCGAGCCACGGTGCACGTCGCACCACCCTCACACCACCGAGTTGACTCAGTCAAGTCGGTCAAACCAATAAATGAGCCAACTTTTGACTTTCCCTTTTCGGTAACCTGCTATTTATAGGCCTTCCCAAAAAGGAAACTTCCCCAATTAGTTGCGACAAACTTCGAATATCCATAACTCTCGCGTCGTAACTCTGATTCCGATAATTCTCGCGGCCACAAGCTCGTCTCAATGTACTCTTCAATTATCACTCGAAAGTCAAACACATCGACCAAACTGATAAAAATTCAACCATTCAACCCAAACACATAAATAATCCGACTAAACAATCAACAATCGGAAATAATCATAACTTAATCTCCGTAACTCAGAAAAATGCTCCGGAAGTTCCCTCGAACTCGAAATTAAATTCTGAACAACTTCTGTGAAGAAGCCGAAACCAAATTCTCGTCCGATAATTTAGTCATTAAGAAGGCCACAATTATAAATCGATCTTCAAATATTCATAATTAATTCCTCGGTCGTCCAAATAACGATCCGGAACCGCCCACGAACTCGAAATCACACGTACAAAGACCCTCGACAAGAGACCCGGCTCCAATTCTCGGCCAATAATTTTGTCGTTAACACATCAGGCGATTCAAACAACTGTCGGCAAACTGCGACTACGCGCAAGCTTATAGATCAAGCTGATTCCACTGCTGATTCTGTTCTGGGTCGTCACAAATCTACCCCCCTTAAAAAAATTTTGACCTTGAAATTTCCGAGTCTGCCAACGAAAAGTAGGAGCACTGCCTCTGCATACTGCTCAACTGCTCAGTGGCAACGTCAACTGAACGACTCTGATAACAGACTCTGCAATAGAAGATAGCTCCGTGCTGAAATCCATGTACTCTCAAATCACAAATCTGAACTGGCTCTACACAATCGCCAAGTGTTCCTGCATAAGGAACCGATAGGGTACACAACACATAACAAACTTGAAACATAGTTCCGCCACACGGAACACAACACACACAAGGCCAACACTATAGGCGATGCCGAACTATTCGGCACAACACAAACTCGCCTATGACCACATACGGATCAAAAAAATATGGCAAATCACAACTCAGTCTACACACATCAACATAACTCACACATTAAACTCGAGCAATTTTCAACCCATTTCCGCTAATCCGATAGTCTATTTAGCACATTCCACAAAATCAGAATCAAACATCAACTCAAACTCAAACCAAACTCTCTCCAGCACAATGGAGTACAACATCGTCCTCAAAACGACAACATGCATCATCAAAATCATAGTAGTCAACAAACCGGTACTGCATGCAATCTTGAACAACTAAAACTGCTGGTCCCAAGTCCTCTGGAACTGCAATACCGAGGTCCACAATATGCCCTCCAAGGTCTGAATAATCCTCAAAGATCGCCTACCAATCTGAGGATAAGAACCGGTACTAACTTATAATCTGGTCTCCAATGCTCGCTGCAAAGCTTGCCAACACATAGTCGTAGCTCATTATCTCGGTCAGCGAACTGGGACATAGGCACACCACGTAGATGGACAACCTCCGTCAAGCACAACTATGCCAGTCTGCCACTGAAATCGTCTCCGAAAGTACAAGTAAACGTACCAAGTTTATCAAACGGTCCACAATGGCCTGACAACTGGTACCACAAACCAGAGTGCATACAACATACATAAGATCATAACGACAAACGCCACGTCTAATCGGAATTCCCTCAATAGCTGTAACACTCCGACAAGTCTCTGCCTCCTAGCCATCGCCTGTCGACAAATGTGGCATCTGCACACACAAGCTACTATATTGCTCTTCATGTTGCGTCTTGAGTAGTAAACTCGGAGTATCAGACACATCACCGCACAACTAGTGCCAAATGCGCGTAAAACAATGAGCTTCACATCATCACACTCAAACACAGCTCCCATAGCTCATAACTCGGCTAACACGGAAACTCGAGCCACACTCATATGAAACACTGAAGCTCCTGACTTTTGACTGAATGCATCAGCAACAACATCCCAGACGGATGATCAAAGTACAACCTCTAGCCTTTCCCGAACAAACTCAAAGGTACAATCATAATCGTTAGTTGACCCCATCCATCTACACTGCCTCAAGCCCAAATCTGGCCGAAAATGCAAGTGGATGAAACTCAAGTGATCAGTGTACATTCTACACCGCGCTGCACGCCGTAGCTGTAGTGTCTCGAACTCTCTGATGCTAACATAAGGACAGCTACACCCAAATCATACACAGGATACGTAACTATATAAAGTTCCACTGCCTGGAACCATGAGCCACCGCTCTGCTACTCAGCATCAATACACAACCAAATCTAAACCTCGATGCATCGCCATAACCCACGAACACGAACTCACCACGATCGTCAGGGAAGGTCGAAACCGAAACAACAGTCAACCATCCTACAGGAGTAAGTAACTCTCCTCGCGTGCATCGAACCACACGAACTTGACGCCTTCTTCGTCAATCCAGAAAGTGAAGTGGCAATCCAGGAAAATCCTACACAAGCCGTCGGTAATAGGCTGCCAAAACCAAGAAACCTCCAATCTCTGGTACAATGGTAGGGCAATCCCCAAATCAACACGGCATCTAACTGGTCAGGATCCACGCCAACTCACTCAGATAACATCACACAGCCCAAAATCTTTACGCTAATTGGCCAAAACTACACTGGCTGAACTTTACAAATAGCTTATCACCTCGCGAAGTCCAAAAAACTGCTCACAATTGCTTTAGGTGCTGGCCCACACTCCTGGAGTGAATCAGGATATTGCCGACGAACATGACCGTAAACTCGTCCAGAAACCGTCTGAACATCTGGTCCATCAAGTCCACACGATCTACGGGGGCATTGGTCAACCAAACAGTGTGACCAAGAACTCCTGATGCACGCACCATGATCTGAAAGCTACCATAGCCATAACTGACTCATCGATCCTCAACTGATGGTATCCGGACCCGAAATCAATCTTCGAAAAGATTGAAGCTCTCGCGAGCTGATCAAACCACTCGTCAATCCGAAGCGGAGGATACTCACTCTCCTCTGAAGCAAATCAAGCTTCGATATTCAAAGCACCACCTCGTCGAACCATCCAACATCCGCACAACAATGCAAGAGCACACCACGCAAATACGCGGGGTCGCACAAAATCTCCTGAAATCTCCTCCAGCAACTCCTGGAGTCGAAACTGTAGCTCCATCAACTCTGCTAGCTCCGAACAACAAGATGCCGATAAAATGAGTTCAGCGCCCGGTACAAGCTCAATGGTGTAGTCAGTCTCCCGAACTGGAGGAACACCTGGTAACTCCTCCGGAACACACCTGGAAACTCGGGAACCATCTCAACCTCACCAATAACGGGTACAGCAACTATAGTATCCACATCATAAACTAAGTAACAACACAACTCGTCTCCACCATCCGCTCGACCATCACCGCGAAACAGTATCTCGGGGAAAGTCTGGTCGTCGAAACACAACCTCCTTCTCGAGGTACTTGAACACAACCAAATGCGTTGTCCGTAATTTCATACTTACAATCACATCAAAAACCACAATATCCAGCTATAACAGATCCGCGGCTAAGTCATAACCTTCAACAAGGATCTCGCAACCTCCGGATGGGTACAATACTCTCTAAGAGCTCGGAAGTGGAGATGCAGGTACAATTGCCATGGATATCAAGCAACAGTAACCTCAGAGAAAAGTCTGTCCTCAAACAAGGTCATGGCACGAACTCCAACATGCCCAACTAGTTGCCCGCGTCAATTGCGACTTGCTGAATAACTCATCAAAAGGGTACATTGATCAAATTTCAGGAACAACATGAGGATCTCCTCATAACTCTGAGCTACCGAACCGCTACAACAGCTGGCTAAGGGCGCTCCCTCGTAACGTGACCCTCCTGGCCACCGAAACAGCAACTGAAAGTGCCCCATGAACACAAGTCACCGCAACACCTGCTGCGTGAAAGGATCACCAACGATCGCCTAAACTCATGCCACAGGAGCAAATCCGCCACTCTGTGACCTCCGCCATCGTCAAACGGATCCTCTGCTTGATCTGATAACCCTCAACATAATCGAAAAGACCACAGCCTGATGACGTCACTGATCCCGAAGTGTCAGAACTCAATCTCATCAAAATTTCGACTAAGTTCACTTTCCTCAAACCATCACATCAAAAACCGTGTACACCTTTCCTTCTCGATAGCCTCGCCACTGAGTGCAACACACTAAACTCCTCACGGATGTCTCGAGGCACAACAATCAGACTTTCTCTGATACTCAGGTTCAAACTCATCTCGAACCTCGTGCACCGCTTCCTCTGAAGCCACATAACTCGTGTAAATAGGGACAAACATGTGAACAATGCATCTCTGCCTCAGGTGGGTAAACACTCCACATTCGATTGCTGAATAGCCTGATAAAACCATTACCGTATAAACAACACCCTGAATGTAGGCCATGGAGTCGCAACCGGAACTCACACAATAACAGCCCACCAAATACAACTATCTGACTCAGGCAAACATCAACTGCCACAAATCTCAACTCTGAGGCAACATGCAAACGCTCATACACACACCACCAGGCAAACCGTGCCACACAATTCACTGAACTCTGAATACACATCCAAATCCACAGTTCACTGGCAAATCGCGCGTCGATTGATCCTCAATAGGATCCACAACCGTACCGACACGGAAAGCACGTCAGGAGGCATCCTAATGAATAAAACATCGTTCACAACAAGTGGAACGTAATCATGGAACTTCAAATATTTGAAAGTATACAACACCCGGAATATTGATGATTATCCGCCGGCCGGTCGGGTCACCATTCCAGACATGCTGTACATTCTTAAATATCCTTAGTAAACACGACTACAGAAGTCTACAGAACCTATAACCTAATGCTCTGATACCAAGCTGAAAGGACCCAACCCCGATTTAGCTCCCTAAATCGGAATCAAACCCCTTCGAAAACACGAACCAACAAAAACTTTTCGAAATTTTGGCAGAGTTTCGTTACTAACGTAGAATTACCTTAACCTACACGCGGAAAATACACTTCATCCTATGCCACAAAAAGCAAACCGTGGACACCAATCTCATCCGGATTTCTCAACATATCAACAGTAAAGTAAATCAATAAATATATCTATACTTTACTGAAATCCGGAGTAAAATCGTATAATATATACAATAGGAAACTCAGAGCGACCTCTAATATGTAATCACATAAATATACCACAGTAGGTAGAACAATAAACCTACTGGAAGAAACAATGTAGCTCGAGCACTATGCCTCCGACCACGACGTGCGACACCAGAGCCTGAACTGCAAACTGGGCACGGAAACCGAAAAGCCCAGGGGAAAGACATGAAACACGTTAGAGTGAGTGGACAAAAATAAATGTCTTTCACCAAGTAATATATACATATAAAAATCATATGCGAGTCAAATGCATGAAAATCAAATGGTACGTGAGGAGACGCTGGCTACCACTCACGTACAGAGCATGCAACGTAAATATATCGCGGAATCTCTCATGGACTACCACGCGATAGCATAGTCTGAATCACGGGATCCCAGACCCACATGTGATTCTTAGCCAGAAAGGCATCGGGTCAGGATATCTGCCCCCCCCCCGGAGCGTACTCGGGGATCAGCCGAGAAGCCAATGTGTATCGATACCACAACATATACTGAGACTGTACTCTGTGTAAACCAAATCATAAATCTTTTCTATGCACATGCTTAAAACATAATATATATACACATGTATACTCGTATACGTATATTCGTATATGCATTATCGTAAAACACATTCTCGTAAAATCATAATCAATCTGCATGCTCAAGTTCGTAAATCATAAGTAAAAGACTCGTAATCAATCCGTGAAAATAAATTGTCCACTCACAGACTGGCGTAACGTGATACGCGTTAACCCGTGATCCGGCGGAAAGTCTCTCGCCAAACGAACGATCACGAACACCTGAATATTCACAAAATCCATTTCTCAAAGTCATAACTCGACAATACAAGACAGATCACGAGAAACCACCGTTCTCGGAAACACATAATTTAATGTCGACGAATCGTCGAAAATCCATATATAACACCTCAATACCTTGCTTTACTTTCAAACGCTCAATTCGAAAAACGAACCTCCCCACTGCGATCGGGGCGCGATTTCGAGTCAAATGACATGCAATTTGTCGAAAATCCCAAAAAGTCAACATTGACCGCCGTTGATCGCCGCCCACGGCGGCGCCGCCACCAATCGTGAGATTTCCCGGCGGAGCAGCTCCTATTCCACTCCAAATCACCCACTGAACAACTTTGTCAACTACAACAAAGGCCAATTCTCACTCTAACTAGGTCAATTTCAAGCAAAACCGAATTGGTACACAAATTTCAAATCCAAAATTCTCCATGTACACATCGAATTAAATCACCAAACTTACAGGGTAGCATCAAGGGGATGAGAGCTTCAAAGCCCACCCAAAATTGCATCTCAATTCGGCCAAAAACGATGAACCCGAATTCACCAAAATTCCCTCCATTTCATGCCGGAAATTCCTCCACTTCCGGCGTCCCTTGCCGTGAAAGGAGCCCGGAAATAGAACAAGGAGATCGAGACGAAGAGAACGGGCCTAAGCTCGAGGCCGGTGGTGGCCGATCGGAACCTCGCCGCCGGCGAGACACGGTGCACGTCGCACCACCCTCACACCATCGAGTTGACTCAGTCAACTCGGTCAAACCAATAAATGAGCCAACTTTTGACTTTCTCTTTTCAGTAACCTGCTATTTATAGCCCTTCCCAAAAAGGAAACTTCCCCAATTAGTTGCGACAAACTTCGAATATCCATAACTCTCGCGTCGTAACTCCGATTCCGATAATTCTGGCGGCCACAAGCTTGTCTCAATGTACTCTTCAATTATCACCAGAAGTCAAACACATCGACTAAACTGATAAAAAGTCAACCATTCAACCCAAACACATAAATAATCCGACTAAACAATCAACAATCGGAAATAATCATAACTTAATCTCCGTAACTCAGAAAAATGCTCCGGAAGTTCCCACGAGCTCGAAATTAAATTCTGAACAGCTTCTGTGAAGAAGCCGAAACCAAATTCTCGTCCGGTATTTTAGCCGTTAAGAATGCCACAATTATAAACCGATCTTCAAATATTCATAATTAATTCCTCGGTCGTCCAAATAACGATCCGGAACCGCCTACGAACTCGAAATCACACGTACAACGACTCTCGACAAGAGACCCGGCTCCAATTCTCGGCCAATAATTTAGTCGTTAACACATCAGGCGATTCAAACAATTGTCAGCAAACTGCGACTACGCGCAAGCTCGTAGATCAAGCTGATTCTGTTCTGGGTCGTCACATTAATTTCTTAACCACCTGCAATAGCAATAACCTTCAATAAATCACTATAACCTTAAAATAAATCACTATGGGTAAAATATATCTGTGTCCAGAAAAAATCTTTATTACCTCGACATGTCCATTCAGGCAGGCCCAATGTAGGGGTGTATTCATTTCTTCATTTGTAGCATTAAGATCCTTGCATAAAGTCCCACAAAGTTATAATAAGTTGGCAATAATAAGATATCAGAAGTAGAAGTAGAGGGCAGATGACAAAATATATGGTGTGTTCTAACACCAGCAGTACCCCATGAAGTGAGTGTCAGAAATTTCATTGTTGAATCCAAGAAAATAGATTTCACCAACACTTACATGAAGAAATTATAACCACTTAAATCACAACAAGGTAATAAATAAAGGTGACAACATCTGTCCCACTCATAAATTCATCTCCTAACCAACCTTAAGCAGCATTTTACAGATCTTTTATACAATCCAAAATTGCATTTGAGTGAATCGGAAAAAACATATTAGGTATGACAACAGTCTTAAACATATATGAAGGATTAACTTGCCTCACTAGCATACTTTACGAAGCTGTATAAGTTTAACATATTAAAACCAATTCTTAGTGATGAATCCTCCATGGTCTGCTTCAGTAAGGAAATGAGCACTCTATCCAGTAAACGTAGTCATATTATGTGGTACAAATTTATAAAGTATCATTAAAATTCCTAAGATATGAAAGCTTAAATGTCTTGATTATTGATTATAAATGTGATTACATGTCATCCAACAAATGGATTTCAGCAGTTGCAATCAATCAGAGACGTTGCATTAGAAAATATAAAGGCATAGAACTTACCACTCCTCTACTGATAAGATACTCCACAATGTCAAGATGACCATTAGCAGAAGCCATGTGTAGTGCAGCAATCAAATGTCAATTCAGCTAGCTCAAGCATAGTTTGATGCATTAGATCGTTAACATGTTGACCCTAGAAAAATAGTGTGTCATCACTGACTATTCTAAGGAACAATGAGCTTAAAATTTAAATCAGAAGCTTTAAGCTTACAAAAAGACTTTCATGTCAAGAAGTATCTGTTCCTATGTGCCTAACATATCTAAATGTTTATTTGGTTTCTGACTTTCAGGTCAAAAAGTATGTGTTCCTGTGTGCCTGACATATCTAAATGTTTATTTGGTTTCTGACTTTCTGTACACCTAAATTGTAATTGCCAGAAAAGCATCTTGATTCAGACTCAATAGCACGAGATTTTAAGGAGCCACACAAAGCAGGAATAATTCATATTCATGCAAAGCTATTCTGCTATACTTACCTAGAAATAAACTTTCATTTTGACTGGCAGTTTCAACCAGAATAGAAATCATAGGCATCTTGAATAATAGCATTAAAACTATATCAATCTAAGTTATACACAAATTTATACAAGTATAATCGCAATCATAGGCCAAAAAACTTGTTCACTGGGAAGGCCTACACTACCAATTATACACAATCCTCCTTCCTTTAGTAAGGGAAAAGTTCAGCTAAATCTTTTCAAAAACCGACAACGATTGAAATCATATTTGCCGAAGCTCTTTGAGTTATATCTACTCCCGACAGTAGTTCTTAGGATCAAGTGAGCCAAAATTGATAGTCGATCTTGACATAATTGGGTGACCATTTGACCCATTTTCCCCCAAATTTTACACATTTCTAAGTTTTCAAAAACAATTTGGTTGAGTGAAATTCGATTATAACCTGTTCGACCCTGGGAATCCTTAGAATCAAGGGAGACACCACCGGCTACTAAGGACATAATGTCGTCGATGTCATCATATCTCGCGGTCTGCCACATTAAATTTCCATAAAAAAAAGCATCTAGTGAACTAGACCAGAAAGACAAAAGGAGCATGTCTGATTGAAATTTGGAAAAAGAAGTTATCTACCTCCAGCAATGACTCCACTACGTCCAACGACGACGACACGGTTTCAACCGAATAATCTTCAACTGTAGTTCCCTCTTGTCCCATTTTCCCTACGAAAGAGAAGCCAAAGCCACCACCTAAGTACCTAAATTTGTTTCATCTCAAACTCAATGATTGCCAACTATAAACAAAATAAATTTCAAGAAACAAGTATAAGAATTTCAATGGTAACATGACAAACCCTAGTTAAAACCCCAAAATATCTGATACCAATCACAATTTCTTGATAGAACTAATTCAGCTAAACGCTCCATCTTGATACAAACTAAAAGGCTCTTACCTTAGTACTTGTCTGCTGAGAGAGAGAGAGAGAGAGAGATGGATGGACTACCAGGGTATCTAATCCCGTTCGCTCCCCATGCTTTCGCACTCCAGCGTCGAGATTCTGAAATTGCTGTGGAGGTTCTGAGTTGAGACTCTAATTTAAACGGCAGGTGCCCTTTCACGTTATAGAAGTTCGTAGGTTACTTTGCTATGACAAGTTTTGAAAATTAAGTAGGATGGAAATGACGGCGAAGCTTAGGCATCGGCGAGTGACGGCATTCAAGCGTTGGATGAAGCAAGAAGGCATCGACTGCAGCGACGCCTTGGACCTCACAGTCTCCAACTCCTCGCTCTCGATCAAGGCACTCCCCGACCTCAAGCGCGCGTGTCTCACCGTCGCCACCACCGCCGCGCGTGGCCTCATCGAGTCGGCGGGACTCGACGGCAGCCTGGGGCTGGCTGTGGCGCTGATGTACGAGAGGAGCCTCGGGGATCTGTCCCGTGGGCGGCGTACCTGGCGGTGCTGCCGGAGCAGGAGGCGGTTCCGCTGGTGTGAACGGCGGAGGAGGCAGTGGAGCTTCTGCAAGGGACGAAGCTGGAGGCGAATGTGAAGAACGATAGAAATGTCATGTGAGAGGACTGGAAACAGACCATTGAGCCGCTGCAGGATCAGATTGACGCCAAATTTTCGGGGTTTGAGCAGTACCTGGCGGCGAGGACTCTCATTGCTTCTAGGTCTTTCCAGGTTGATGGTCACTACCACGGAGTTGGAATGGTTCGTTTGGCTGACATGTAAGAAGTCTCAATTTCGAATACGAATGAATGACGTTTTCGGTGATTGAGTTATATAGCTTGATTGATTTTATTGATTGGTTCAGAATTTAATCACAAAACAGGAGCGGAGGATGTGCACCTGAACACCTCGGCATCAGGCCAGTCTGACAATGAGAGCGGTAGCAAAGAAGAGGGCAATGAATTGACTACTAGTACAACTTCTGGTGCTAGTCCCAGTCCATCTGCTGCGACTACTGATGATGATGTAGCTTCTGCAGCTGTTGATGAAGACGCAGATGGTGACGATGATGACGACAACGATGATTTTGAGATGGTGATGGTGAAAGATGTCAAAGCTGGAGCTGAGGTTAGTGACTAGCATTTTGAATTGAATGTCACTCACTCTCTTTAAGAAGTCTCAAAGCTTGTATGGTAATAATTCTATAGGAGACGGTTTTGAAGCACTGACGAGGTGTTCCTGTATACGAGATAAGAAGTTATACCATTCTTTGATGCTTTATATCAGTGAGAGGAAAATCCTTCAGAAGTTCAGAAGTTTTGCCACTTCCAGTTGAAACAGGTGAACAAGCCTCAAAGAGAGAGAAATTGAAACGAAGATGAGTCCATGAGATGCTTATAAGAATTCTGCATTTTTTTCTTCCTGCATTCCTTTCCAAGTCAGATGCGTCAACAAAATGTTGGCATGCTGCCATAAAATGACTGTTTGCTAAAAAGTGATGGAGCAAATGGTGGCATGTGGGCACTGTCTGCTCTTGGTTCTGATGTGCACAGTTGTTCGGCATGTCCAGCCAATCATGCAGCTCTCTTAATTTATTTTTTTCCCAATTTTTTTACCTTGATAGATTTTGGTTTTTAACAGTATTCATTGTTTTCTACAACAAGGAAGCAATCACACGAAACATTTTAAAAGTCAAGGATCCTTTTGGATTGAATGTCACATTCTATTTTCCATCTCGGCAAACTTTCTGCTTTCCTGTGTTTGCTTTCCTGAGTGTCAAGTTTCTACGGATTGTTTCCATAGCTTGTTTCTAGTTCTTCTCCACTCTCACTATTGTGCCCATTCATTATTTCTGAAAATAGTGTCTCACTTATTTGTTCTTTATCTCTATTCTAGGAGATATTGTAGCTCCTTTTGCATTAACAAGCTGCCGAGAGAAACCGAATAGCTGGAACGATGTAGGAGGAGCTTAGATTTAGATTGTACCCTTTAAGAATGGAAAGCTCAAAATGTAAGAACCTCAGGAAATGGTTGATTTACATGTCCATGAGACGATTCATTCTCTTACTCTGTTCTTTTGTGTACAAATCAATACCTATACATGAACGGAACTATGTACATGAAGTTATGGACTCTCCATTGAAAATGACTTTTTCTCATTTTAATCTACATGTATTTGGATTGGGCAGGTTTTGTTTCAGGAGTTACAGACGTATTTATGCATCTAAGAACTTCATGAGCGAGTTCTGCAATTCCTGATATTATCCTCCAGTTCATATTGCATGCATACTTCCGAATTCTTCAAACAAAACATTTGCTCATTCAACGCTGCAAACTCACAAGTTTGAAGTCCAAACCCCGAACTTGAATCGACTCACAAATGAGATGGCATTAAACAGGTCACCAACATAATGCACCATCAAGAGCTTGTTGCACCTAATCAACTGTCTTCATTTTGTCACTCTAGTGAGGCTTCATATTCGGGTAGAGACCCAAAATGTGCTCTGGCATGAAGTCATGCCGAGTCAGGATTCCGACGATTGGTGGTCTCTGCCATGTACAAAGAAGGACAACAGAATGTATATTAGAACTTGCTTGCAAAGTGTGATGAGCATTTGAGATCTTATTATTACCAACAGTGAAAGAAGGGATTTGCATATAAATAACGCAGATAAATACAACTCCTCAAAACTTAGAGCGAGCGCGGAGGTTTACCGCTTGACTCTTTGGCACCAAACACGTGTCTGAGACCTAGTTGCCGAAAGAGGATGGCAGCTTTGGCTAGTGACATTGTCTCAACCACTGTATATGGGGAAGCATTTGTAAATTGTAATATGGTGGAGATCCACATACATCTCCATCTCTTCCTCATCAATATCAAGATCCGTCACTTTGAGTCCTTTTTCCTGTTCCAACCTTGGCAAAATCAAATGCACCAAAACTGCGTAAGATCTCTTCTCCACAAGGAATTCTGTCCTTTGAAAACATCTTACTGTTGAGCAAAATAAGCAAATGCGACCTCAAAACAAGACCACACAACTCTGGAGTGTCTGAAAAAGGTGGTTCATCAATTACTGGAAACCCATTGTGTCCCGTAGTGTTCTCAAAGCATGCAATATATATCCAACCTTCTCAATACCAGAGAAGGTAACCAATGGACCAGAAACGACGTCACTTGTGCTCAAATGCCTCATGTAAGGTTCTGCATGAGCTTCCAAGTAAGGCAGTCCTTTTTTTTCATGATTTGGTCATAAATTCCCTTATTGAAGTTATCAGCCACAGATTTTGAAATCAGAAGGACCAACACTACCAGGGGGAGCAACAGCAAGTCATTGGTGAGTTCAAGCAGTATAACACATAAGAAAACTGTCATGCGCATAGTACCACCAAGGAATGAAGCAGCTCCAAGTAAGGCAAAGAGGCCTGTGTCAAGACTAGAGATTGTTTCAAACAACCTTCCAATAAGACCACCATAGCAAGCTCCGGCTAGAATGACAGGGATGAAAAATCCAGAGGGAATAGCAATGCCATACGTAATTATTCCAAGAACATAAACAGTAGCAAAGAAGATGAAAAGAGAGGAAATGTGAAACTCCTTTGTTGTGTCGGTGCTGAATAGATTACGAATAGCATCATCATTTGTGTTCAAAAATAGGGAGGCAATGTCATTGTAGTAGCCTGATGGGCAGTTAAAGTTTATGTAGTTGCCGGATTCTACACTAGGACAACTGACAGTAAGGTCAGTAGGGCATTTGATGCACGGTGCGACCCATGGCAAGCCATAAGCAACTGATGACGTCGAGAGGGAAATGATGATAACTAGAAAAAAATTTGGAGCAGCACCATGTCAGCAGATTAAGAAAAACCAGATAACTTAAACATAAATGGTAAGCATTTAAGCAACAAATGTTAACTTGTCAGCAACAAACTTGGAATACATATCCAAAAAGAATTAATAGATCTCAGAAACAGGATATGAGAACATACTCATGAATGATGCTATATGTTCGAATGACCTTGTCCACGAGATAGCTATAAATGCTTCCTAAAATTCCTCCACAAACTCCGAGGAGTATTACTTGAACTAGATCAGGGCCACTTTAGCATCGGCTGCACTGACGTCATACATAATCAGACCGCCTTCCCCAAATAGGCCACAGCTTCCTGAAGCACAATACTATACAAAACCTATTAAGACTACAGCAACTACGGTTGTTGTGAAAAATGTCCTCCAAAGAAGAGCACTACGCCACCTGACATATAAAAACACATTCTGAAAAACCCTTATGTTACACATTCTATCATAGACAGGTTGCTACACATTCTATCATAGACAGGTTGCTACAAAACCTACAGTGCAAACATATTTTCCCAGACTAATGGAAAACCATCTGTTTGTACAGGGACACAAGATATAGTATGCTTGGTTATTTTCACTGCGCTTTATCTTTCTATATACCATACCATGTTCAGAATGGCCATCACTCCTACCACTAATGTAAGAAATGCACAACTTTTTATGGCAAATTGAGAAAAAAAATCAGAAGAGTCTAAATTTCCAACAGGGTTCTTAAAATAGAATGTTATAGCGGAAGCAAATAAATGTAAGAACAAACACAGATTTAACGTGGTTCACTAACGTGAGTTAGCTACGTCCACGGCAGAAGGAGAACAGATTACTTTATCTTGGAGAACCAGATTACAAAGTATATCACACTAGGTTATGCCTAACCTAGGATTACAGAATACCTAATCTCTCTACCACGCTAGATTAAGCCTAATCTACAGGATAGAACCAGATATCACACACACCCTTATGGCTTATACCCTTGTATATATATAGCCAAATAGAGTCCTGAATACACGAGGAATCCTAGACACACACGTCTGAGGAAACCTAAACCAGAATGATTAAGGAAACCCAATTCCTTAATGCCTGAGGAATCCTAGTCCTAGCGAAATCCTGAGTAGAAGTCTTGCTCGCCAAGGACTTCTAACTCTCCTCGCCAAAGACTTTCGCCAAAGTCAACGCTCGCCAAAGACTCTCTCGCCAGAGATTCTTCCTTGCTCGCGTACCTCACGTATGCCAACGTGTCATGCGTATGCCAACGCGCCTCGTGTACGCCGACGCGACTCAAGATTCAAGGCATAGACTAACAAATCTCCACCTTGACTTGAATTCTCTCCCAAGTAATCAGATGTACCCGAAGTACCAGACTTCTCCTCTGCCCCAAATGTCATCCCTCCCAATGAAGGACCCGGATGTTCCCTTCTCCCAGAGAAGAACCCAGACGTTGCCTTCTCCCAGAGAAGCAACCCAGGTGTTGCCCCCAACGGGCAACTAACAACTTCTGACATTCAGCAAGTCCAAGCAATGTTGGAACTTGCTATGTGAAACCGGCTTTGTGAACATGTCTGCTGGATTATCATGATTTTTCACTGAGAATGACATATTTGCCACCTATCTCAAGTCAGTATGTTCTTGTCCTAGATACTTGTATATATTTGAAACTCGTTTCTTTTCGTTCTGTTATTTGAAAAAGACTTTTATTATGACATATTTGTTGTGACTTGGTGCCCAAGAAGATTTTCTGAAAGGAAGGTTCTTTTCTTTGAACCCGTGATTCCTCCTTGTTTTAGACTCAAAAGGTCTAGCTACTTTTCAGATGCTTTTTTCTTTATCCAGCTGGTCTCTATTTTCTGGATTCTAGAAAGTGTCTTTCCCTACTATGGTATAGCTTTTTCTAGAGTTAAAGGAAAAGCTGGTTGCTTTTGTCTTGAAATCAGGTTTACTTTTTGGCTGCTTTTGAAGCATGTCTCTCACCTGCCACTTCTTTCTCATTTGGACAAGAGCTATTGTCCAAAGCAGGCTCTGCTCCTTTGCTTATATGACAGCTCCCTTTGCAGCCTTTGTTTCGCTATTTAAGGAGAGCCAAAAGCTTGTGGCTCTTTGCTTGTCAAAATAGAGACTTGAGCCTTTTTCTAAAAAGAGTCCAGGGCTATATTGCTCTGTCATTTCTGGTTTTCTCGAAGCATTCCCTTCTATTGTATGTAAGCCTTAGAGTGCAGCTCAAAAGGTTTTATTATTCATGTTCATATGCATCTTGCACACCATTGAGATTGGTATGGTAGAGTAGCAACCCAAGAAGTGTTTCTTAAGAACCAGCTTTGTGATAGCTATGCTCTGGATATAAACCTTCAGATATCTACATAAGTAGGAACGAAGAAAGAAGACCGAGTGGATTTCAAGCTAGTATGGCAGACTAGTTGGGATAGCATCGTGTCTTGCGATCCTCAGAAAGGTTTGCATGTGTGAGCACTTAGAAACAAGAAAGATAGTACAATTCCTAGAGTAGTCTGAGAGACTAGAAAGCCGCGTTTAGTGCTATTAGCGGAGTTGTAATCTTATGAGAAGTGTCTTTGCATGTTTTCTGAAGGATCGATTGTAAGAAGCATTTCATGAAGAATCAGTTTATGAATAGCTAAGTTTTGAGATGAAGCTTCTGATAACCTTTCATTTGTAAACACTGAGAGACAAGAGAGAGTGTAGCTCTATTAGGACTAGTAGAGAGACTAGTTAGGATAGCATACAGGTTATGTATCCGTAGAGTACAAGAGTCTTGTAAGAAGTAGTTTTCACATAATTGAATGGTTTGTCCCTCGAGAGTTATGGGCAAGCAGTTTTCTCCCTTGTTGCAGGGGTTCAGCGTTAAAGAAAAAACATCTTCATGTTATTCTTTACTTATCGCTTTTGCTCTTTCATTATTTGTATTTTTGTTAATCGGGATAGTTCACTACTTAGCTATCCCTAGGACCATTAAGTGGTATCAGAGCAACCATTAGCTCTTGTTGGTGAGATCCTCTGAGGGCTTAGAATGGACCGTGATAGAGGCCCTACTTCCATTAATGTCTCTCGTTTCTTTGATGGGACTGATTATTCACAATGGAAGATTATGATGACCGCTTTCCAAGGTTCCCAAGATGATGAGTTACTGTAGACTATGGTCAATGATGGTTAGAAACATCCGAACAAATAGATGGCAGATGGGCTACTATCCTTGTTCAGAAGCTTAAGTCTGAATGGGATCAAACTGATAAAACTTTGGCCAGAGCTAACATTAAGGCTTTAAGCTATCTTTTCAATGCCTTATCTTACAGGGAATGCCAAAAGGATTATCCACTGCCCCACTGCAAAGGAAGCTTGGGATGTGCTAACCACTACTTATGAAGGTAATACTCGTGTTAAACAAGAAAAACTTCAACGTCTTATTTTTGATTTTGAAGGATTGTCCAAGGGTGATAATGAGTCAATTGATGATTTTTATGGACATGTTCTTAGCATTAAAAATTAGTGTCATAGTCTAGGAGAACCTATTGAAGGTAAGAAAATTGTTAGAAAGTTTATTTGTGCATTACCTCCTTGCTTTGATTCTATAATGAATGTCATCGAGGAAACTCATGATCTAGATACTTATCCTTTAGAGGAGCTAGTTCGTAATTTGAAAACTTATGAAGCCATCAAGAGAAAACCTAGGAAGGAAAAGTCGATTGCTTTGAATTCTAGATTTTGTAGAAGTAATGATTTTTCAAATAATGGGAATCACAAGTCAAAATCTTTTCACAATGATGATATGTGTCTTGAGTGTAATGGTGTGGGACATAGAGATGTTGACTGTGCAAACAAGATAAAAAAGTCCCACATGGTACTCAAGGATATCTGGAGTGATAGCGATCCCGAACAGTTTTCATATCTTAAAGAAGAAACTGTTGCTGATTACTCTACTGATTCTGTTCCGGGTCGTCACAGCTTATGAATCCAGCAGGATTTATAAGGAAAACACTAAAGCTTTTCATGACCAGAATATTAAGAGAAAATAATTTGTTGTTGGTCAGAAAGTTTTACTCGTCAGTAGTCGTCTACGCTTGTTTCCAGGTAAGCTAAAAAGTAGATGGACTGGACCTTATGTTATCACTAATGTTTTTCCTCATGGTGCTATAGAGATTGTGAATTCGAAAACAGGGAAGACATTTAAAGTGAATGGGCATCGACTCAAGCCCTTCTATAAGTTATTTGTAGAGCATGTCTTTGAGGATGCAAACCTCGAAAAGGCGGCTCCTTATGTGGAGTGATGAGCATTGTTGTGTGGCTGAAGACGTTAAACTTAGCGCTACTTGGGAGGCAACCCATGTTGATGGAAAAGCTGGAGACCAGATTTGATTTCTTATCCCTTCTCCTTTACTTTATTTTTCTCCATGTTTAGTATGAATTGTGATGTGCTATGTGTCTCATTCCATGCTTGTTTGATGTATTGTATGTTTTAGTTTGGTTTTACATTAAGAACTATGCAAATTTCAAGTGTGGGGTGGGGTTTATATCATATCCTTAGCGTCTATGTATAAATTTTTCGTTTTTAGGGTTTTTTTTTTCGGTACTGTGTAGTTTACTGTCTTGTACAATCTATTTTCCATAGCTAGAGGTCTCGTAAAATTCTGAAATTTTGTGGGAATATTTATAAATGGATCTAGTTTATGATCATAAAATTTCAGCTCATTCTGATGTGTGATTAATTATGTATAAATTATGAAAGTGGAGTTGCGCAGTACAGGGGACCTATTTCGACCCGTCGAGAAAATTTCTTAAGGAATTCTCGACCCGTCGAATTTTGGAAGATTTTTAGATAATAGCATGGCGTCGACCCGTCGAGGAATTCCTCGACCCATCAAATTCTGAGGGGGTCTTTTCCGACGACTAGTTCGTCATGGAAGGGTCTTTTCGCCCAGTTTTGATATTTTTGAGTTTTTCTTTGTTTTACTTGTGTGTTTTAGTGTCTTATATGAAAAAACAAATACAAAAGTAAAAAGTGAAAGAAAAAATACAAAAAGAGTTTCTTGTTTTGAGTCTTAGGTGCCCTTAACTAGTCCATGATGTGATTATATCTACCGGAATTGTGACTAAAAGATTATCATGTTATTTGAGTTTCTTTGGTTAATCTTGCTATATGTTGCATATGTGAATGTGCAGTGGATATAAAAATGAGTTAACATGGTACATATTTTTGTGCTTGCTTAAACTTTGTTGAGATTCATTTAACCTGTGAGCGATTGAGCCTATATGTGAATATACATGCTTTCTTTGTTGAGTGTCAATTGCTTGCCACAGATTAAGTTAATGGACTCTAGATACTACTGGAACTTGCTCTTGTGCATTTCAAAGCTTATAGTCAATATATGTTTTGATTGAGGAAGTGATAAAGGCATTTAGAGGACACCACCATAGCCATATAAGGTTGTGTCCTGACTTTGTGTACACAAATTGTACACCCCTTAGTTAACCACTTTGAGCATACATGTGAAACTTTATGTCATCACCCACATATCTTTAACCTTAAACTTTAGAATAGTTATATATTTACCCTTGTTCTAGGACTTGGTAGAGCTGTACATGAGACAAGTATGTGAAGACGACGACGATGTCGAAAGGTGATGCGAAGAAATAAGTGCAAGGTATCAAGCTAGTGTTTCAAAAAAAAGAAAGGAAAAAAAAAAGAGAAAAATGTGATGTTTAGCTTGATACCTAGGTTAACTGTTGATGCAAAGAATGATGTGAATGCCCAACAAGATGAAATTCGGCCATAAAAGTGAAAAAGTTCATGATTGTAAATTTTGAAGAAGTCTCTTATTTGGTGCTCCACTTGGTTCTAGAATTATATTTGAATTCTGTATCCATTTATTCTTTAACCTATGAGCCAAGCCCCATTACAACCTTTAGAAGTCCTTTTGATCCTCAAGATGGCAGCCTTTGGTCTGTGGAGATTTGTCACAAGAGTAAGCATATGATTTGGTCCATTTGGCAGGCAGTTGAGTTGAGTGAAAACCTTGGACATATTTTGAGTTCAACACTTTTGAGAGCATATCTATGTGAGGTTGAATCTTAACTTGTTTGTTGCATGCCGCAGCTCCTTCCACCATGATTATGTCTTCGTCCTACGTATTACATGTGTGTCGTATATTGAAATTAACTCTCAAAACTTTATGGAAGGTGAATGTAAAGTCGTACTAATCTTGGTGTTACAATTATGGTAGATTACTGAGACAACATGTTAAGGGCGTTAGAGTCATGTAGTTAGAGTTTTGTGAAGTTATTTTAAAAGTTTTGGTTTAGTGCATTGCTCGAGGACTAGCAATTCCTAATTGTGGGGTATTTTGATAGTTGCATATTTATGCGTTTATTCGGTATTTAATTTTTTCCCTATATTTAGTTTATTGTTATTAATTGAGTGATTTAATTATGTTTATTTTTTTAATAGGTTTTGTGGAGAAATAAAGGAAAAGGAAACAAAAGAAGGATTCCTAGCTCAATACGGAGAAAAGAAGAAGTTATGTGCAATTATAGAAGCCTATTCCAATGTGGACTCTAGGAGAGCAATGGGAGGAAGTATATAAACCCTAAACCCTTTAGAGAAGAATTTCGTGCATAGAAGAGAGCAGCCGCAGAGGAATTCAACCTGTCTCCATTTCGACCGGTCGAATATATCCTTGACCCGTCCAATTCTGGCTGGCCAGGACTCTTCTTCATCTTGTTTGTTTGTTTGAACTCTATGAATTGTTTTGATTCTTTAATTATGACTTTTAGTAGCTAAACTCATTGTTGAGGGGTTGCTTGAAGACTCATACATGAAATCTTTTTAATGCATACACTTTAACTTAGTATGCATGCTAGGATTCTAGTTTCATGAGATACGGGCGACTGAAGATAATTTCTTCCACCGGATTCTCTATAGTGATACACTGATTTTACCGTCAGGAGATTGAAATCCATAGGTCTAGCAGGACACACCTATAGTGCACATGTGAACCCTTGTAGCTTCTCAAACCTTTTCTAGAGTTTAATGCTTTCTTCTTTGTAAACCTTGGGGTCCATGACTATGGGTTCAATAGAGGGATAGATGTAGGGGAGGTCCATGACAAGCCTGCATAAACATAAGGATTAAGTAATAGGATGTCGTTGTAACGATCAACTCTTCTTGGGAACTTTCATTCATTGGATATGCACATTAGGTTAAGTATGTGTTAGGAAGATGGAATAACGGTGGTGGATTGCATTCCTCTTAACTCATTAATCATATAGTTTAAACTCATTTGCATTCATTAGCATTTTTACTTTCAGTATTTATTTTCTGCATTAGCTGTAGCTTAGCCGATTTAGTTTGGTACCCAAAACTACTCCGAATACCCTCAAATTTTGTGTGGTAGTCCGCCACTGTGTCTAGTTTGTTGTATCTAAGTTTCGTAGCATTTGAGTCTGTCTAGCTTAGGGTAGTAGTATCATTAGTGTACTGTAGTCGAGTCTGTCAGCATTTCAGTTTTGTGTTAGGATTTAGTGTCACCAACTCCTTGTGTTCGATAACCCTTATAAATAACTATTATAATGATATATCTTGGTTGAAAATAAGGTATCTTTGACTAGGTGTTTACCCGGCCTATCAGTCGTCTTCTTCTCATGCACTCGGTATTGACTGGGGATAGGAAGGCGAGCCTCTCCGAGCGAGGCCGTACTGTGTTAACTGGGGAGAGGAAGGCGGACTTGCTGACGAGAGTTTGGGAGATCTTGTTGGTGATGAAGTCGGACTTGCCGACGCCAGAGAAGAAGATGGTGCCAGAGGGTGGTGGTGAATTCTTGGAATAGGGAGAGAGAGAGGGAGAGAGAGAGAGAGAGAGAGAGAGAGAAGCTCTAAAATTTCTAAAGCATGAAGATTTTGGGAGTTGAAAGGAGTAGAACTCGGATATCATGTATGTCTTCTTTCTTTTTTTCTTTTTTGGATGAGAAATTGTCAATTTCAAGAGATTAGTAGGTCGAGACCATGGACATAACACTGATTTTCTAATCTTCTTTTTTTCGGTGAAATTGGTTTTTTTTTTTATGGAAAAATTTCACCAAAGGTGTCTCAACTTTGATTGTCAGGTTAGTTTGGTACCCGAACTTTAAAAGTTACCAATGTAGTATATGGACTTTCATAAGCATATCAACTAGGTACATGAGTCATGTTTTCCATCTCAACTCTGTTACTTTTGATGACATGTCACTAATGAGAATCAAAATGAAGACAAATAGTCCAAAACACCGTTGTAACCCCTTTACTTTTTATTTCACCAACCCAAAAAGTTATATCTTTATAATTTTTAATTTTTTGAAAGGAATTTTCCTAAAAACAATTATGAGAAGGGATATAATTTCTAATTACTCTCTCTCTCTTGTTCTAGTTCATTTCTTCTTTGTCTATTTCTTTGATAAATTTCTTTGGACGAGACTTCGCTGCCTAGGCATGGGCAGCCAGTGCTACCCTTTTGCAATTAAAATTTGACACGTGTCCAAACTAAAAAAAAGCTAAGCATACTCTATACTCTTCAGCTGGCAACCTCGGCGAACAACTCGACGATGAGCTCAACCCGGCCGAGTTCACGACCTTGCCAGCAAAGCCTTCTTTGACATTACTTCCCTGAACAAGGTTCCCATGCTTGTTGGCGGCTCTAACTCCCTCATCTACGCGCTTCTCATCAACCAGTTTGAGCCGAATATCGATGTGTTTCACAACGACATCGTGTTGGTGTCGGCCGAAAAAGGAGGCGACTAGGCGAGGAAGGCGGAAGAGGAGGAAGTCGAGGGGTGGTAGAGTCTGCGATTATGGTGGTTGGCGGAGTCGAAGGCGTGGAGGCAGGGAGGGGAGTGGGTGAGGAGATGGGATCGGTGACGATCGGCTTAGATTAGTTTTTTTTAATCCTAGGGAGTTTGGACACGTGTCGAAGTTTTATTGAAAACAGGTAGCACCGGCTGCCCATGTCTGGGCAGCGAAGTCTCGTCCAATTTCTTTTCCTATCATGATGTTCTTCATCGCCACTTCTCCGTGTTCTTACTCCAATGATTCACCAAATCAATTTACACTGAACTAGTCTAAGCTCAACCATGTACAAATTTTGTACCTTCTTATTCCCAACAATCGAATATTCAAAAAAATTATACTACTAGCTTCTATTAATCATCTCCACCAAAGGCATAAAATCAACATTTAAGAAATTTGGACTCGGTTCCCTTTTATTACAAATATGGATTTGGTTGGCTTCGGTTAGAGCATCGATTAGATGCCAAGTTTTCTTTTGACCATTTGGTATTTTTTAAGCTCAACTATATATGTTGATTGAATCTCCAGATTCAAAACTTCTCTAATTCTTCATACGTCTCCATGTCTCTTGGACACAATTTCACAACCAATATCTGATTATACATACCTCATACCTCACAGCCCAAGCATTAAGCTTACCCATGATACGCGCAAAACATGCATTCACGATAACACAAAGTCGACCCTAAAAACACCGATTACGCGCATTGCAATTTAAACCCTTCTTTTGTCATTTATAATATTGGCGAGTAGGGATCGTTCTTTATCCGGGGAATTAAGGGCGCATGCATGGTTTCGTTATTATGCGGAAATGTAAATATTTGGGGGGATTGGAAGTTGGTTATTTAATCTACGAATTTAAAGTACATAACATGCAAACACAACTAAAACTCTTAGGCATCTAACATGTTTTACTCATAGACAAGTTTCAACAATCAAGAAACTTAAAGTCTAATTATGCTTGCTAAAAATAAGAAGTTACACTATTAATTACATGTGATCAACTCATCTTATTAACCTACCCTTTTCATGCATCAAACCTTTGTGTAAGTTGCGAAATTCATAACTTATAACTAAGTACACATGCTTGATAATTGTGTAGGAATGCAACTTAGCGTATAAACATCCTAAACAACATACGATCATCGAAACATGCAAAAGAGAGGGACTTAGCGTATTTTCTAATACATGCATTCGAAGCTTTAAGATTGTATCAAACATGCATAAAAAGCTATAAATCATAAACACATGCATATTACAAATCGGTTTAGGCACATGAAACACAAATCTAAACTTGTTATTCATTTGATACACAAATCTAAACTTTCTAAACTTGTTATTCCAATACATCAAAAGATTCAAATACAAAGCTAAAGAAATGAGAGTGAAGATCATGGTTACACTTTTTGTCTTGAGTGCTTGATGAACTACGGTGGAGATGGACTTCCTTCACAAGGGACTTAGCGTATTGTGTTGGATGGAGGAGGCTTGATAGCTTCGGCTTGGAAGGAGTAACCTTGCTTGCTTCGGCTTGGAATGGTAAAGGATGTGCTTCGGCTTTGTAATGAACTTTGGAGTGTTTATGGTGGAAGAGTATTTGTGTAGAGCTTTGGCTTGTAAAATGAGAGATGATCCTTGAATGGTTCGGCCTCCTTGGTATTTATAGGGCAAGGATGTTGCTCTTCTCTCTTCCACCTCTCCTCCCACCATTTAATGCATGTAATGATCATTAAGGCAAGTCACACCCTTAGTCACACACTTAGTCACCATTTGGGAACCCTAAGCATGAATCACCATGTGTAGTCACCATGGCAAGTCATCTTTTCAATTAATGCAAGCCTTAGTCACCTTGTGTAGTCACCATTTGTGATCATTAGCTTGATTATGTTGACTTGCCCTTTCAAAACAAGACTTTTCCTCTTCACCAAAAGGCTTCCTTGCCGAATTGTTTGGGTTTGGGCTTGATAATGGGCCGAAACAAGAGTTGAGAATTCGGCCCACAATTTGCTTTGTGGCCCGGCCCATTTTCGGAGGTCCAAAATCGCAAAAATCGCAAAATCGCCGAAATTCCTCCGAATTGCGTCGATATTAATCTCCACCGTAATGAACTTCAAAATAACAATTTAAATAAGGAAAACATAAAACTAAGATAATAACATAGCTAAACGTAAAGGGAAATGCGTTAAGAAACGAGCATAAAATGCGTATATCAAATTCCCCCACACTTAGACTTTGCTAGTCCCTTAGCAAACACTAAGTTAAACTAAGACTCTCTAAGAATTTAAAACAAAAGAAAGAACAACTAAGCCCTTAGCTAAAATTTGTCTCAGAATTTTCATAAGTATATGGCGATGGCTCACATGAAATTCAACTTGTATGCTCAACGATTTCAAGAGATAATTGCGATATAATTATGTAATGAACAAGTAAGACATAGAGAAAACACTGGTTATGTTATAGCTGTGCATGCTTTGAATAAAGGTTTAATCAACTCACAAGGATGCACTCATCATATTTTTCACTCATGAAAATGGTTCACTTAAAGTGTATATGAATTGAAATGAAAACCACATGAATAAAGTTTGATTACTTGCACAAATGAACCAAAACCATAAGCTTACTCATGCAACTTACTCTACTAATTGAAAGCTACTCATTTTAAGGATCATAAAGGACTTTTAGTGAGGTTGTAATGGGGTTAAGGCTAAGGCATTCGAAATTTAGATATGTGGTGATAAAAACGTTCCAACGACTTAGTCTAGCACCATATTAGTCCTCCATCTCCATTTGTATGTTATCATGTATACTTCAAGCTAATCTACCCTTTGAGCTTTTCAGACAGGACAAAGACCATATTTTGTTCTATTTTTAGGCCTTCAATTTATCGTAAACTCCAAATCCGTAAATAAGGGGGACGTTAATCCAATTTGTTTCTACTTTGCAACATATTGCCATGAGAGATAATAATTTTTTTCTTTTCATTCTCTCAAATATAATTTTTTCTTTTCTTTTTGGCAATCTCATACTTTTTTTTTTTTTAGCTATTGGACAAGTCTTTCCCCTTACTCACATTAACTCTTTCAATCCTTCCTACCAAACCATAATCTTATGTGCTAGTTCGAAAAATTCTCACCAAGTTTCCGGAACACACACCCTTATGGCTTATACCCTTGTATATATATAGCCAAATAGAGTCCTGAATACACGAGGAATCCTAGACACACACGTCTGAGGAAACCTAAACCAGAATGATTAAGGAAACCCAATTCCTTAATGCCTGAGGAATCCTAGTCCTAGCGAAATCCTGAGTAGAAGTCTTGCTCGCCAAGGACTTCTAACTCTCCTCGCCAAAGACTTTCGCCAAAGTCAACGCTCGCCAAAGACTCTCTCGCCAGAGATTCTTCCTTGCTCGCGTACCTCACGTATGCCAACGTGTCATGCGTATGCCAACGCGCCTCGTGTACGCCGACGCGACTCAAGATTCAAGGCATAGACTAACAAATCTCCACCTTGACTTGAATTCTCTCCCAAGTAATCAGATGTACCCGAAGTACCAGACTTCTCCTCTGCCCCAAATGTCATCCCTCCCAATGAAGGACCCGGATGTTCCCTTCTCCCAGAGAAGAACCCAGACGTTGCCTTCTCCCAGAGAAGCAACCCAGGTGTTGCCCCCAACGGGCAACTAACAACTTCTGACATTCAGCAAGTCCAAGCAATGTTGGAACTTGCTATGTGAAACCGGCTTTGTGAACATGTCTGCTGGATTATCATGATTTTTCACTGAGAATGACATATTTGCCACCTATCTCAAGTCAGTATGTTCTTGTCCTAGATACTTGTATATATTTGAAACTCGTTTCTTTTCGTTCTGTTATTTGAAAAAGACTTTTATTATGACATATTTGTTGTGACTTGGTGCCCAAGAAGATTTTCTGAAAGGAAGGTTCTTTTCTTTGAACCCGTGATTCCTCCTTGTTTTAGACTCAAAAGGTCTAGCTACTTTTCAGATGCTTTTTTCTTTATCCAGCTGGTCTCTATTTTCTGGATTCTAGAAAGTGTCTTTCCCTACTATGGTATAGCTTTTTCTAGAGTTAAAGGAAAAGCTGGTTGCTTTTGTCTTGAAATCAGGTTTACTTTTTGGCTGCTTTTGAAGCATGTCTCTCACCTGCCACTTCTTTCTCATTTGGACAAGAGCTATTGTCCAAAGCAGGCTCTGCTCCTTTGCTTATATGACAGCTCCCTTTGCAGCCTTTGTTTCGCTATTTAAGGAGAGCCAAAAGCTTGTGGCTCTTTGCTTGTCAAAATAGAGACTTGAGCCTTTTTCTAAAAAGAGTCCAGGGCTATATTGCTCTGTCATTTCTGGTTTTCTCGAAGCATTCCCTTCTATTGTATGTAAGCCTTAGAGTGCAGCTCAAAAGGTTTTATTATTCATGTTCATATGCATCTTGCACACCATTGAGATTGGTATGGTAGAGTAGCAACCCAAGAAGTGTTTCTTAAGAACCAGCTTTGTGATAGCTATGCTCTGGATATAAACCTTCAGATATCTACATAAGTAGGAACGAAGAAAGAAGACCGAGTGGATTTCAAGCTAGTATGGCAGACTAGTTGGGATAGCATCGTGTCTTGCGATCCTCAGAAAGGTTTGCATGTGTGAGCACTTAGAAACAAGAAAGATAGTACAATTCCTAGAGTAGTCTGAGAGACTAGAAAGCCGCGTTTAGTGCTATTAGCGGAGTTGTAATCTTATGAGAAGTGTCTTTGCATGTTTTCTGAAGGATCGATTGTAAGAAGCATTTCATGAAGAATCAGTTTATGAATAGCTAAGTTTTGAGATGAAGCTTCTGATAACCTTTCATTTGTAAACACTGAGAGACAAGAGAGAGTGTAGCTCTATTAGGACTAGTAGAGAGACTAGTTAGGATAGCATACAGGTTATGTATCCGTAGAGTACAAGAGTCTTGTAAGAAGTAGTTTTCACATAATTGAATGGTTTGTCCCTCGAGAGTTATGGGCAAGCAGTTTTCTCCCTTGTTGCAGGGGTTCAGCGTTAAAGAAAAAACATCTTCATGTTATTCTTTACTTATCGCTTTTGCTCTTTCATTATTTGTATTTTTGTTAATCGGGATAGTTCACTACTTAGCTATCCCTAGGACCATTAAGTGGTATCAGAGCAACCATTAGCTCTTGTTGGTGAGATCCTCTGAGGGCTTAGAATGGACCGTGATAGAGGCCCTACTTCCATTAATGTCTCTCGTTTCTTTGATGGGACTGATTATTCACAATGGAAGATTATGATGACCGCTTTCCAAGGTTCCCAAGATGATGAGTTACTGTAGACTATGGTCAATGATGGTTAGAAACATCCGAACAAATAGATGGCAGATGGGCTACTATCCTTGTTCAGAAGCTTAAGTCTGAATGGGATCAAACTGATAAAACTTTGGCCAGAGCTAACATTAAGGCTTTAAGCTATCTTTTCAATGCCTTATCTTACAGGGAATGCCAAAAGGATTATCCACTGCCCCACTGCAAAGGAAGCTTGGGATGTGCTAACCACTACTTATGAAGGTAATACTCGTGTTAAACAAGAAAAACTTCAACGTCTTATTTTTGATTTTGAAGGATTGTCCAAGGGTGATAATGAGTCAATTGATGATTTTTATGGACATGTTCTTAGCATTAAAAATTAGTGTCATAGTCTAGGAGAACCTATTGAAGGTAAGAAAATTGTTAGAAAGTTTATTTGTGCATTACCTCCTTGCTTTGATTCTATAATGAATGTCATCGAGGAAACTCATGATCTAGATACTTATCCTTTAGAGGAGCTAGTTCGTAATTTGAAAACTTATGAAGCCATCAAGAGAAAACCTAGGAAGGAAAAGTCGATTGCTTTGAATTCTAGATTTTGTAGAAGTAATGATTTTTCAAATAATGGGAATCACAAGTCAAAATCTTTTCACAATGATGATATGTGTCTTGAGTGTAATGGTGTGGGACATAGAGATGTTGACTGTGCAAACAAGATAAAAAAGTCCCACATGGTACTCAAGGATATCTGGAGTGATAGCGATCCCGAACAGTTTTCATATCTTAAAGAAGAAACTGTTGCTGATTACTCTACTGATTCTGTTCCGGGTCGTCACAGCTTATGAATCCAGCAGGATTTATAAGGAAAACACTAAAGCTTTTCATGACCAGAATATTAAGAGAAAATAATTTGTTGTTGGTCAGAAAGTTTTACTCGTCAGTAGTCGTCTACGCTTGTTTCCAGGTAAGCTAAAAAGTAGATGGACTGGACCTTATGTTATCACTAATGTTTTTCCTCATGGTGCTATAGAGATTGTGAATTCGAAAACAGGGAAGACATTTAAAGTGAATGGGCATCGACTCAAGCCCTTCTATAAGTTATTTGTAGAGCATGTCTTTGAGGATGCAAACCTCGAAAAGGCGGCTCCTTATGTGGAGTGATGAGCATTGTTGTGTGGCTGAAGACGTTAAACTTAGCGCTACTTGGGAGGCAACCCATGTTGATGGAAAAGCTGGAGACCAGATTTGATTTCTTATCCCTTCTCCTTTACTTTATTTTTCTCCATGTTTAGTATGAATTGTGATGTGCTATGTGTCTCATTCCATGCTTGTTTGATGTATTGTATGTTTTAGTTTGGTTTTACATTAAGAACTATGCAAATTTCAAGTGTGGGGTGGGGTTTATATCATATCCTTAGCGTCTATGTATAAATTTTTCGTTTTTAGGGTTTTTTTTTTCGGTACTGTGTAGTTTACTGTCTTGTACAATCTATTTTCCATAGCTAGAGGTCTCGTAAAATTCTGAAATTTTGTGGGAATATTTATAAATGGATCTAGTTTATGATCATAAAATTTCAGCTCATTCTGATGTGTGATTAATTATGTATAAATTATGAAAGTGGAGTTGCGCAGTACAGGGGACCTATTTCGACCCGTCGAGAAAATTTCTTAAGGAATTCTCGACCCGTCGAATTTTGGAAGATTTTTAGATAATAGCATGGCGTCGACCCGTCGAGGAATTCCTCGACCCATCAAATTCTGAGGGGGTCTTTTCCGACGACTAGTTCGTCATGGAAGGGTCTTTTCGCCCAGTTTTGATATTTTTGAGTTTTTCTTTGTTTTACTTGTGTGTTTTAGTGTCTTATATGAAAAAACAAATACAAAAGTAAAAAGTGAAAGAAAAAATACAAAAAGAGTTTCTTGTTTTGAGTCTTAGGTGCCCTTAACTAGTCCATGATGTGATTATATCTACCGGAATTGTGACTAAAAGATTATCATGTTATTTGAGTTTCTTTGGTTAATCTTGCTATATGTTGCATATGTGAATGTGCAGTGGATATAAAAATGAGTTAACATGGTACATATTTTTGTGCTTGCTTAAACTTTGTTGAGATTCATTTAACCTGTGAGCGATTGAGCCTATATGTGAATATACATGCTTTCTTTGTTGAGTGTCAATTGCTTGCCACAGATTAAGTTAATGGACTCTAGATACTACTGGAACTTGCTCTTGTGCATTTCAAAGCTTATAGTCAATATATGTTTTGATTGAGGAAGTGATAAAGGCATTTAGAGGACACCACCATAGCCATATAAGGTTGTGTCCTGACTTTGTGTACACAAATTGTACACCCCTTAGTTAACCACTTTGAGCATACATGTGAAACTTTATGTCATCACCCACATATCTTTAACCTTAAACTTTAGAATAGTTATATATTTACCCTTGTTCTAGGACTTGGTAGAGCTGTACATGAGACAAGTATGTGAAGACGACGACGATGTCGAAAGGTGATGCGAAGAAATAAGTGCAAGGTATCAAGCTAGTGTTTCAAAAAAAAGAAAGGAAAAAAAAAAGAGAAAAATGTGATGTTTAGCTTGATACCTAGGTTAACTGTTGATGCAAAGAATGATGTGAATGCCCAACAAGATGAAATTCGGCCATAAAAGTGAAAAAGTTCATGATTGTAAATTTTGAAGAAGTCTCTTATTTGGTGCTCCACTTGGTTCTAGAATTATATTTGAATTCTGTATCCATTTATTCTTTAACCTATGAGCCAAGCCCCATTACAACCTTTAGAAGTCCTTTTGATCCTCAAGATGGCAGCCTTTGGTCTGTGGAGATTTGTCACAAGAGTAAGCATATGATTTGGTCCATTTGGCAGGCAGTTGAGTTGAGTGAAAACCTTGGACATATTTTGAGTTCAACACTTTTGAGAGCATATCTATGTGAGGTTGAATCTTAACTTGTTTGTTGCATGCCGCAGCTCCTTCCACCATGATTATGTCTTCGTCCTACGTATTACATGTGTGTCGTATATTGAAATTAACTCTCAAAACTTTATGGAAGGTGAATGTAAAGTCGTACTAATCTTGGTGTTACAATTATGGTAGATTACTGAGACAACATGTTAAGGGCGTTAGAGTCATGTAGTTAGAGTTTTGTGAAGTTATTTTAAAAGTTTTGGTTTAGTGCATTGCTCGAGGACTAGCAATTCCTAATTGTGGGGTATTTTGATAGTTGCATATTTATGCGTTTATTCGGTATTTAATTTTTTCCCTATATTTAGTTTATTGTTATTAATTGAGTGATTTAATTATGTTTATTTTTTTAATAGGTTTTGTGGAGAAATAAAGGAAAAGGAAACAAAAGAAGGATTCCTAGCTCAATACGGAGAAAAGAAGAAGTTATGTGCAATTATAGAAGCTTATTCCAATGTGGACTCTAGGAGAGCAATGGGAGGAAGTATATAAACCCTAAACCCTTTAGAGAAGAATTTCGTGCATAGAAGAGAGCAGCCGCAGAGGAATTCAACCTGTCTCCATTTCGACCGGTCGAATATATCCTTGACCCGTCCAATTCTGGCTGGCCAGGACTCTTCTTCATCTTGTTTGTTTGTTTGAACTCTATGAATTGTTTTGATTCTTTAATTATGACTTTTAGTAGCTAAACTCATTGTTGAGGGGTTGCTTGAAGACTCATACATGAAATCTTTTTAATGCATACACTTTAACTTAGTATGCATGCTAGGATTCTAGTTTCATGAGATACGGGCGACTGAAGATAATTTCTTCCACCGGATTCTCTATAGTGATACACTGATTTTACCGTCAGGAGATTGAAATCCATAGGTCTAGCAGGACACACCTATAGTGCACATGTGAACCCTTGTAGCTTCTCAAACCTTTTCTAGAGTTTAATGCTTTCTTCTTTGTAAACCTTGGGGTCCATGACTATGGGTTCAATAGAGGGATAGATGTAGGGGAGGTCCATGACAAGCCTGCATAAACATAAGGATTAAGTAATAGGATGTCGTTGTAACGATCAACTCTTCTTGGGAACTTTCATTCATTGGATATGCACATTAGGTTAAGTATGTGTTAGGAAGATGGAATAACGGTGGTGGATTGCATTCCTCTTAACTCATTAATCATATAGTTTAAACTCATTTGCATTCATTAGCATTTTTACTTTCAGTATTTATTTTCTGCATTAGCTGTAGCTTAGCCGATTTAGTTTGGTACCCAAAACTACTCCGAATACCCTCAAATTTTGTGTGGTAGTCCGCCACTGTGTCTAGTTTGTTGTATCTAAGTTTCGTAGCATTTGAGTCTGTCTAGCTTAGGGTAGTAGTATCATTAGTGTACTGTAGTCGAGTCTGTCAGCATTTCAGTTTTGTGTTAGGATTTAGTGTCACCAACTCCTTGTGTTCGATAACCCTTATAAATAACTATTATAATGATATATCTTGGTTGAAAATAAGGTATCTTTGACTAGGTGTTTACCCGGCCTATCAGTCGTCTTCTTCTCATGCACTCGGTATTGACTGGGGATAGGAAGGCGAGCCTCTCCGAGCGAGGCCGTACTGTGTTAACTGGGGAGAGGAAGGCGGACTTGCTGACGAGAGTTTGGGAGATCTTGTTGGTGATGAAGTCGGACTTGCCGACGCCAGAGAAGAAGATGGTGCCAGAGGGTGGTGGTGAATTCTTGGAATAGGGAGAGAGAGAGGGAGAGAGAGAGAGAGAGAGAGAGAGAGAGAAGCTCTAAAATTTCTAAAGCATGAAGATTTTGGGAGTTGAAAGGAGTAGAACTCGGATATCATGTATGTCTTCTTTCTTTTTTTCTTTTTTGGATGAGAAATTGTCAATTTCAAGAGATTAGTAGGTCGAGACCATGGACATAACACTGATTTTCTAATCTTCTTTTTTTCGGTGAAATTGGTTTTTTTTTTATGGAAAAATTTCACCAAAGGTGTCTCAACTTTGATTGTCAGGTTAGTTTGGTACCCGAACTTTAAAAGTTACCAATGTAGTATATGGACTTTCATAAGCATATCAACTAGGTACATGAGTCATGTTTTCCATCTCAACTCTGTTACTTTTGATGACATGTCACTAATGAGAATCAAAATGAAGACAAATAGTCCAAAACACCGTTGTAACCCCTTTACTTTTTATTTCACCAACCCAAAAAGTTATATCTTTATAATTTTTAATTTTTTGAAAGGAATTTTCCTAAAAACAATTATGAGAAGGGATATAATTTCTAATTACTCTCTCTCTCTTGTTCTAGTTCATTTCTTCTTTGTCTATTTCTTTGATAAATTTCTTTGGACGAGACTTCGCTGCCTAGGCATGGGCAGCCAGTGCTACCCTTTTGCAATTAAAATTTGACACGTGTCCAAACTAAAAAAAAGCTAAGCATACTCTATACTCTTCAGCTGGCAACCTCGGCGAACAACTCGACGATGAGCTCAACCCGGCCGAGTTCACGACCTTGCCAGCAAAGCCTTCTTTGACATTACTTCCCTGAACAAGGTTCCCATGCTTGTTGGCGGCTCTAACTCCCTCATCTACGCGCTTCTCATCAACCAGTTTGAGCCGAATATCGATGTGTTTCACAACGACATCGTGTTGGTGTCGGCCGAAAAAGGAGGCGACTAGGCGAGGAAGGCGGAAGAGGAGGAAGTCGAGGGGTGGTAGAGTCTGCGATTATGGTGGTTGGCGGAGTCGAAGGCGTGGAGGCAGGGAGGGGAGTGGGTGAGGAGATGGGATCGGTGACGATCGGCTTAGATTAGTTTTTTTTAATCCTAGGGAGTTTGGACACGTGTCGAAGTTTTATTGAAAACAGGTAGCACCGGCTGCCCATGTCTGGGCAGCGAAGTCTCGTCCAATTTCTTTTCCTATCATGATGTTCTTCATCGCCACTTCTCCGTGTTCTTACTCCAATGATTCACCAAATCAATTTACACTGAACTAGTCTAAGCTCAACCATGTACAAATTTTGTACCTTCTTATTCCCAACAGTCGAATATTCAAAAAAATTATACTACTAGCTTCTATTAATCATCTCCACCAAAGGCATAAAATCAACATTTAAGAAATTTGGACTCGGTTCCCTTTTATTACAAATATGGATTTGGTTGGCTTCGGTTAGAGCATCGATTAGATGCCAAGTTTTCTTTTGACCATTTGGTATTTTTTAAGCTCAACTATATATGTTGATTGAATCTCCAGATTCAAAACTTCTCTAATTCTTCATACGTCTCCATGTCTCTTGGACACAATTTCACAACCAATATCTGATTATACATACCTCATACCTCACAGCCCAAGCATTAAGCTTACCCATGATACGCGCAAAACATGCATTCACGATAACACAAAGTCGACCCTAAAAACACCGATTACGCGCATTGCAATTTAAACCCTTCTTTTGTCATTTATAATATTGGCGAGTAGGGATCGTTCTTTATCCGGGGAATTAAGGGCGCATGCATGGTTTCGTTATTATGCGGAAATGTAAATATTTGGGGGGATTGGAAGTTGGTTATTTAATCTACGAATTTAAAGTACATAACATGCAAACACAACTAAAACTCTTAGGCATCTAACATGTTTTACTCATAGACAAGTTTCAACAATCAAGAAACTTAAAGTCTAATTATGCTTGCTAAAAATAAGAAGTTACACTATTAATTACATGTGATCAACTCATCTTATTAACCTACCCTTTTCATGCATCAAACCTTTGTGTAAGTTGCGAAATTCATAACTTATAACTAAGTACACATGCTTGATAATTGTGTAGGAATGCAACTTAGCGTATAAACATCCTAAACAACATACGATCATCGAAACATGCAAAAGAGAGGGACTTAGCGTATTTTCTAATACATGCATTCGAAGCTTTAAGATTGTATCAAACATGCATAAAAAGCTATAAATCATAAACACATGCATATTACAAATCGGTTTAGGCACATGAAACACAAATCTAAACTTGTTATTCATTTGATACACAAATCTAAACTTTCTAAACTTGTTATTCCAATACATCAAAAGATTCAAATACAAAGCTAAAGAAATGAGAGTGAAGATCATGGTTACACTTTTTGTCTTGAGTGCTTGATGAACTACGGTGGAGATGGACTTCCTTCACAAGGGACTTAGCGTATTGTGTTGGATGGAGGAGGCTTGATAGCTTCGGCTTGGAAGGAGTAACCTTGCTTGCTTCGGCTTGGAATGGTAAAGGATGTGCTTCGGCTTTGTAATGAACTTTGGAGTGTTTATGGTGGAAGAGTATTTGTGTAGAGCTTTGGCTTGTAAAATGAGAGATGATCCTTGAATGGTTCGGCCTCCTTGGTATTTATAGGGCAAGGATGTTGCTCTTCTCTCTTCCACCTCTCCTCCCACCATTTAATGCATGTAATGATCATTAAGGCAAGTCACACCCTTAGTCACACACTTAGTCACCATTTGGGAACCCTAAGCATGAATCACCATGTGTAGTCACCATGGCAAGTCATCTTTTCAATTAATGCAAGCCTTAGTCACCTTGTGTAGTCACCATTTGTGATCATTAGCTTGATTATGTTGACTTGCCCTTTCAAAACAAGACTTTTCCTCTTCACCAAAAGGCTTCCTTGCCGAATTGTTTGGGTTTGGGCTTGATAATGGGCCGAAACAAGAGTTGAGAATTCGGCCCACAATTTGCTTTGTGGCCCGGCCCATTTTCGGAGGTCCAAAATCGCAAAAATCGCAAAATCGCCGAAATTCCTCCGAATTGCGTCGATATTAATCTCCACCGTAATGAACTTCAAAATAACAATTTAAATAAGGAAAACATAAAACTAAGATAATAACATAGCTAAACGTAAAGGGAAATGCGTTAAGAAACGAGCATAAAATGCGTATATCAAATTCCCCCACACTTAGACTTTGCTAGTCCCTTAGCAAACACTAAGTTAAACTAAGACTCTCTAAGAATTTAAAACAAAAGAAAGAACAACTAAGCCCTTAGCTAAAATTTGTCTCAGAATTTTCATAAGTATATGGCGATGGCTCACATGAAATTCAACTTGTATGCTCAACGATTTCAAGAGATAATTGCGATATAATTATGTAATGAACAAGTAAGACATAGAGAAAACACTGGTTATGTTATAGCTGTGCATGCTTTGAATAAAGGTTTAATCAACTCACAAGGATGCACTCATCATATTTTTCACTCATGAAAATGGTTCACTTAAAGTGTATATGAATTGAAATGAAAACCACATGAATAAAGTTTGATTACTTGCACAAATGAACCAAAACCATAAGCTTACTCATGCAACTTACTCTACTAATTGAAAGCTACTCATTTTAAGGATCATAAAGGACTTTTAGTGAGGTTGTAATGGGGTTAAGGCTAAGGCATTCGAAATTTAGATATGTGGTGATAAAAACGTTCCAACGACTTAGTCTAGCACCATATTAGTCCTCCATCTCCATTTGTATGTTATCATGTATACTTCAAGCTAATCTACCCTTTGAGCTTTTCAGACAGGACAAAGACCATATTTTGTTCTATTTTTAGGCCTTCAATTTATCGTAAACTCCAAATCCGTAAATAAGGGGGACGTTAATCCAATTTGTTTCTACTTTGCAACATATTGCCATGAGAGATAATAATTTTTTTCTTTTCATTCTCTCAAATATAATTTTTTCTTTTCTTTTTGGCAATCTCATACTTTTTTTTTTTTTAGCTATTGGACAAGTCTTTCCCCTTACTCACATTAACTCTTTCAATCCTTCCTACCAAACCATAATCTTATGTGCTAGTTCGAAAAATTCTCACCAAGTTTCCGGAACAAAGGTAAGGATATTCTATACTAGGAAAAGTGTTTAGGTATATATGGTGATGAAAGAAAAGCTTAACGTGGGCTCAATTGGTTTATCTAGGGGTGTCGCAACTTGTGCGTACAATTGGGATACATGGATATTTGGCGAAGTGGTGGAAAATCCTAAATGCCTTTAATCATTTCCAAAATCAAAGTATGTATCAACTTAAAAGCTTTGCAAATTGACATGAGTAAGTTCTAGCATTCTCTAGTTCATTAAAATCTATGGCAAGCAATTGAATGAGGCATATATAAGCTAGTAGCTACGAAATAGATGCATATTCACTCAAATAAAGAACAGATAGCTCAAAAGCTCACATAGGGTTCATATGATTAAAAACTTATTCAAGCATGCGATTTTCTGTACCATGTTTTGCAATTTATATCTACTACATGTTAAAAACATATAGAATATCTCAATTAGCACAAGAATTCGATGCATGTGATTCATACGCCATATGTGTTCGTATTGGTCAAATTTCATCATCGACTAGTTAAGGGCGTCCTAAAGACTCTGAAAAACACTAATTTAGACACAATTAAATTGTAAACCCTTCCCCCACACTTAAACTCTACATTGCCCTCAATGTACTAAAGTAACAGTATAGATTTAAACATGGAGTATAGGATCTACGAAAATTTTAATCTAATCCGAAAAAGCCATTAAATTAAGTAAAAGGGGAGAAGAAAACAAATCTGTTGTCTCCCTATTGGGTTGCCTCCCAACAAGCGCTCGTTTTACGTCGTTAGCTTTGGACGTGATGCATCAGTTTGGTTTTGAAATGGCCGGTTCTTGGAGTTGCATCTCCTCCACGGTGTGCTCCGCAAATGCCTCAAAATAGGGCTTCAAGCGATGGCCATTTACTTTGAACTCACTACCCTTGTCGATAGATCGAATGAGAACTGCTCCATGAGGTAGTACTTGAGAAACTACGAATGGCCCCATCCATCGAGAGCGAAGCTTTCCCGGAAAGAGCTTAAGTCTTGAATTGAAAAGCAATACTTTCTGCCCCGGTTCAAAACTCTTCCCGCGAATCATCTGATCGTGGATCTTTTTCGTCTTCTCTTTGTAAATCCACGCATTGTCGAAAGCATCATTTCTGATTTCTTCAAGTTCACAAAGTTGAAGCTTCCGATGTAAGCCTGCGGCATCTCGATCAATGTTGAATTTCTTCACGGCCCACCATGCCTTGTGCTCTAGTTCAACCGGAAGATGGCACGCCTTCCCATAAATTAATCGGAAAGGTGACATACCAATGGGGGTCTTGTAGGCAGTCCTGTAAGCCCACAATGCATCGTCTAAGCATTGACTCCAATCTTTCCGGTTGGGGCGGACGGTTCGCTCCAGAATCTTCTTTATCTCACGGTTGGAAACTTCAGCCATTCCATTGGTTTGAGGGTGGTATGGTGTGGAAACCTTGTGTTTTACGCCATACTTCCTCATTAGTGCTTCCACCGTGCGGTTGCAAAAGTGACTTCCTCCATCGCTGATTAGAACGCGTGGCATTCCAAATCTACTGAAAATGTTAGTTCGTAGGAAATCTGCAACAACTCGCGAATCATTAGTACGGGTGGCCTTTGCCTCCACCCATTTAGAAACATAATCTACTGCGAGTAAAATGTAAGTAAAACCATTGGAGGGAGGAAATGGTCCCATAAAATCAATACCCCACACATCAAAAATTTCAACATTAAATATATAGTGTTGTGGCATTTGATCTTTAGGCCCTAAATTACCGAATCTTTGGCACTTATCACATGTAGAGCAATATGCATGAGCATCGCGAAATAAACTAGGCCAAAAGAAACCGCAATCTAAAATTTTAAGGGCTGTCCTCCTAGAACCAAAGTGTCCCCCACATGCTTCATTGTGACAAAAGTCTAGAATGGGCTTAAACTCACTATCCGGGATACATCTCCTAATTACTAAATCGGAGCATTGTTTCCATAAATAAGGCTCATCCCAGATAAAGGTTCTAGCATTATGCTTAAGTTTGTCACGTTGAAATTTATGCATGGTAGACGGAAACTCACCGGTAACTAAGTAATTTACAATATCGGCATACCAAGGAGTTTCCGAAGTAGTTACCTCAATTCCGAAGAGTTTTTCATCCGGAAAAGTTTCTTCGATCTCGATAGGCTCATGGTCACCTATCAAACGTGATAGGTGGTCAGCGACGACGTTTTCTACTCCCTTCTTGTCCTTGATTTCGATGTTGAATTCTTGGAGTAGAAGTATCCATCTGATAAGCCGTGGTTTTGCGTCCTTTTTGAGCATTAGATACTTCAAAGCTGCATGATCGGTAAACACAGTTACTTTAGTTTGAAGTAGATAAGATCGAAATTTATCTAAAGCAAAAACCACGGCAAGAAACTCCTTCTCGGTTGTAGTATAATTTCTTTGTGCTTCATCAAGTGTCCGAGAGGCGTAATAGATTACGCAAGGCTTCTTGTCCTTCCGCTGACCCAAGACGGCTCCTACGGCATAATCCGAGGCGTCGCACATGAGTTCAAATGGCAGAGACCAATCAGGGCTGCATAAAATAGGAGCGCTCGTAAGAAGTTCCTTCAACTTGTTGAAGGCAGCGTTGCATTCTTCATCAAAGATGAACGGGGTCTCCTTTTGCAGCAGTTTACACAACGGGCGCGAGATGTGGGAAAAGTCTTTGATAAACCTACGATAAAATCCTGCGTGTCCAAGAAATGAACGAATCTCTCTAACCGAAGTTGGAGAGGGTAAGTGACGCACAAGATCTACTTTAGATTTATCTACTTCTAACCCTTTTTCCGAAATAATATGACCTAACACTATCCCTTGCGTAACCATGAAATGGCACTTCTCCCAATTAAGCACCAAGTTCGTTTCGACGCATCTTTGTAAAATAGTTTCTAAATTGTTTAAGCATGCATCGAAATCACTCCCAAATACACTAAAGTCGTCCATGAATACTTCAATAATTTTTTCAATGTACTCGGAGAAAATTGAGAGCATGCAACGTTGAAATGTACCTGGTGCATTACACAGTCCAAATGGCATTCGGCGGTATGCAAACGTTCCGAAAGGGCATGTGAACGTTGTCTTTTCTTGATCTTCCTCCGCAATGCTAATTTGGTTGTAGCCGGAGTATCCGTCGAGAAAACAATAAAATGCATGGCCGGCTAATCTTTCCAGCATTTGGTCGATGAATGGTAAGGGAAAATGATCCTTGCGGGTTGCAGCGTTTAGCTTCCGGTAATCAATGCACACTCGGTGTCCAGTGATCGTTCTTTGTGGCACAAGTTCATTTTCCAGATTCTCGACGACGGTAATTCCCGATTTCTTAGGTACTACCTGCACTGGGGAAACCCAACGGCTATCAGAAATAGGGTAAATAACTCCACAGTCCATGAGTTTAATTACCTCCTTTTTTACCACCTCCATCATCGGAGGGTGGAGCCGACGTTGTGCTTCCCGCGTAGGCTTGGTGCCTTCTTCAAGGAAAATCCTATGCACACAAGTTGCTGGATTTATTCCCTTGATGTCCGCAAGTGTCCAGCCTATTGCGGGTTTGTACCTCTTTAGTACACTCACGAGCTTCTCCTCCTGTTCCTCTTCTAGCGCGGACGAAATAATGACCGGTAAAGTTTCATTCTCGCCCAAGTACGCATACTTAAGATGGTCCGGTAGTAGCTTGAGTTCTAAAACGGGAGCTTCTACAATGGAAGGAACCATTTTATTAGTACCAAAAGTAATTGGTATAGGAGGAGAAAAGCTTACTTTTCGTGGTGCGGCATTTAGGGCCATGGCCATGTCTTGAATACGAGGTTCAAGCTCTAGTAAAGCCTCGAGAAGGCCGTCATGCCCAAGTTGAATGGCCATGTCGAGTTCATCCTCATTGATGGTGTCGAGGTAGCCTTGTGCTAAGGTATCCACGGGATCGTATGTCGAAATGGCAGCTACGCTCGACATTGGAAACTTCATCCCATCCAGGATGTTGAACTCGATTCTTTCTCCATCAATCTCCATGGAGAAAGTGCCTTGGAAAACATCAATCTTCGTCCTCGCAGTCCGCATGAAAGGTCGCCCAAGCAGTAGTGGCGTGGTGTTCAGTGGACTCTCTTCCATGTCAACTATGTAGAAGTCGGCTGGGAATATCAAGTTGTTGACTTGAACGAGAACGTCTTCTACGTATCCCCTTGGATACTTGTGTGTGCGATCGGCTAACTGGATGACAACACCATCTTGCTTGAGATCTCCAAGCTCCATCGATTTGAAAAGATAGTATGGCATGACGTTGATGGAGGCTCCAAGATCAAGCATCACATCTTGGAAATGGTTGTCACCGATTACGCAAGGAACTGCAAAGCTCCCTGGGTCCTTCAGTTTTGGGGGTAGCCGACGCTGCAAAACCGCCGAAACGGTTGCGTTCACCTTCACGACCTCCTTCTCTCGAGTTTGCCTCCTCTGAGTGCATAATTCTTTCAGAAACTTGGCGTATATAGGCACTTGCTTTATGCACTCGATCAAGGGCAAATTCACTTGCACCTTTCGGAAGATGTCCAGGATATCTTCATATTGGGCATCCTTCTTCTTTGATTTTGCTAATCTGCTTGGGAAAGGTGCAACAGCAAACGGAGAATTAGTAATCACCGTATTTGAAGGAATAGGGCTTTTACCTTTGATTGGGGTAGGTTGTGGAGGTGATTGTGCCTTGGTGACAGTAGGCGTCACCTTCTTTTTCTCGGCCTCTTGAATTGCCGGATCGATCTCATCTTCTTCTTCGTTGGTGATGTCCTCAATGGTGACTTCATCTAGATGAGATCGCTTGGTCTTTGGTTCCTCAAGTATCTTCCCACTCCTCGTGACTATAGCATTCACGTTTCTTTGATTAGGAGTGGTTTGAGGTGGAAGCCGACCGGTTTCCTTGATTTGGCCCATGAAATCAACAAGCTGGCCAAGCTGCTTCTTCACTTCGGTGATGTCGCGGCCATGTGAGTCAAGTGTCTCCTTTGTCTTCGATTGTCCGTCGAGGAGAACTTGAGTTGAGGCCGAAAGCTGCGACAACATCTTGTCGTAATCCGGATTGGTGAAGGGTTGTGATGACGAACCATGCTGCATCGGTGGTCGTGGTTGAAATGGAGGGCGTTGGTAGCTTTGTTGAGGTTGAGATGCTGGAGGGTTTAAAGTTCCCTCGTTGCTGCTCCATCTAAAACCTGGATGATCACGGTTGACATAGTTGTTGTAGTTGTTATACCTTTGTCCTCCCTGATATCCGCCGATGGCGTTAGCGTGCTCCGGCTCGCTTGCCTGCTCCTGCGCTTGAGGGCATTGGTCATTGTGGTGACCATGTGTTTGACATATGCCGCAAACAGGCCGTTGAGTTGCCTTCGCTCTTGTCGTCTCGAGTTCTAACACCTTCTCTAGCATATGAGCTAGTTTGTCGTACTTCTCGTCCGCGTCGGTTGTTGAACTCGCCTCACCGACTGCTCGTCTGTTGGACATTCCGTATTGTGCATCATTATTCGCCCGATTCTCTAGAAGAGCTCTAGCTTCGGTTTCTGTTAAGTCCATGAATGCACCGGTGGCTGCTGCATCCAGCAATTCCCTATCGATCGGCTTGAGACCATCGTAAAAGTAATTCATGAGATTGGTCTCGGAAAATCCATGCGATGGGCAAGTGGCACACAAAACTTTGAATCGGTCGTAGTATTGGCCGAAGGTCTCGTCCGGTTTCTGTGTGATGCCAGTGATTTGCTTTCTCAAGACGGTGATCTTTGAGGCCGGGAAGTACTTCGCTAGGAACATGTCCGCAAGTTGCTTCCATGAAGTGATATGGTTCGGCGGTAGTTCCATAAGCCAAGACTCGGCCCTGTCGACTAGGGTGAATGGGAATGCCTTCAGTTTAAAGAGCTCCGTATCAGCATCGGATGGCTTCATGCTGTTACAAACAAATTGGAATTGTTTGAGATGCTTGTTCGGATCTTCATTGGAAAGTCCATGAAAAATGGGTAGTCGGTGGAGGAAGCCACTCTTTAGCTCGATATCCTTCATGTTTTCCTCCGGTTGTGGAAAAGCAATGCTCGAAGGCCCGCTGCTCCATTCTGTTGAGCAGGTGCGCTGACGAAGAGATTGTCCTGCATTGGCCATGTTGATTTCTTGTGCTTCTGCTTCTGAATTGTGGTCGGTTGATGAATGTGAAGACTCGGAACCTTCCTCGATAATGGGTAAATCCAGGATGTTAGTTTGAGCTTTAAGTCTCGCTATTCTCTCTGCGATCTCCTCAAAGTTTGTTCTAGATGGTCCAGGATTCTGATCGGACATTCATTAGCCTGACATCCACCAAAGACCAAGTGTTAGTATCAACAAATAATTTGAAATATATAGAGGAATACTAACCAAAATTGTAAAGCATATTTAGAAAACAAAGGGATAACAAATAAAATAGTAAAACTATCAAAACATACTATAAATACACACAAATACTTAAAAACTACTAATACACAAAATTTATAATAGTTAAGACACTATATGTATTGTACTAAGTAATGCAATTGATTTAATCAATTTTAGGGCTATGCACATGAATGTAATAAACTTAAAACACACGTTTTCTGCAAATTAACACTATGTAATGCTAAACCTAAAAAAAAAATTTTGTTAGAACATGTATAAACAAGGTTCAAATACAAGTAAACCATAATTCACATTGAATTTATGCACCACACATTTTCTTGCAATAAAATGCATTTAAACAACAATCCTACGTGAAAGATGGAGTGAATGCATAAGAGAAAACGTTAGAACCTGCAGAAAACAAACGAGTTACGTGTTTAAACTATGAATGAAAAGAATGACCTCTTCTTCGATCTTATGCCCCTAACTTCACTTAGGTTAGGGTACTCGGTAGTGAAATCCGAGTATCATAAAACCTAAAAAGAGGTTATGCAAGCTAAGTAACGGTTGTTAGTCCTTTACAGTTTTTAATGCACATATAAACACACAAATTTGACTAAGTTTTATTTATTTCCTTTGGCCCCGATGGTACGTGGTGCAGAGGCTCTCGACTGTGCAATGGGTCTCGTTCATCCGAAGATGAAGTCTGATTCCGGGAGGTCTAAGCATGCTTAATCCGATATACCATCTATTTAAAGGATTATGTCGTATTAAGTTCATGTATTTATCCGTATTCGTATGCACTTATGATTTACAGAGAGTACGCGAATTGAGCATTAAGTAAAGTTCCTGGACGTGCGGCCCGTGCGAAAATGTATACCGACTACAATTCAGCTTAGTTACGTTTAGAAATGGTTAGTAGGAATAGAGATAACGCGAGAGGTAAGGACTAATATTTAGAACAACCCGAGGCTTACTCGTAAGAGTATATACTCCAATGTTGTTCCTAGAGACACCCCGAGGCTAACCAGTTACGGTATATACTCCAATGGTGTTCTATTGCTTAGATCCGAAACCCGGCACCAATCATAAACCCATTCACCATATCCAACAATCAGCCAAATTTGTGAGATAGTATATATTCTCAAGTCCTTAGTAAACTCCGCCCACAACCTCGTGCCCATAACTTCACTTAGGTTATGGCGTGTGGTGATGAAATCCACACATCACGAGGGGTTAAGGAGGTAAACTAGAAAAAGAGGCACCACCTATTCCGAAGAACTAAACTTAATAACCAATATTCGTAATCAATTCAAATCAATTTAAGTACGTCTACATTTTGATTGCGCCTATGGTTTAAAAGGAATACACGACTTAGTTATTGAATAAATCTCTTGTCCGTGCGGCCCGCGCGAAAATGTATACCAACTATCGTTAATCCTCGTAATTGTTGGAAATGACCAGTTGGGATAGATGTAACGCGAGAGGTGAGAACTAATTTCTGGGAACAACCCGAGGCTTACTCGTAAGAGTATATACTCCAATGTTGTTCTTAGAAACACCCCGAGGCTTACTCGTAAGAGTATGTACTCCATTGGTGTTCTGTTTTCTTAGTTCAAAACCCGTCACCAATCATAACCCTTCTAGACATCATAACCAACTCTTACTCGAATTTACAAGATAGTATACAATCTCAAGTGTTTGTAAACTCCGCCCACAACCTCGTGCCCATAACTTCACTTAGGTTATGGCGTGTGGTGATGAAATCCACACATCACGAAGGGTTAAGGAGATAGACAAACAAAAGAGGCACCACCTATTCCATAGAGATTTATTTAATAACTAAGTACTAGTACTCAAATTAAATAAAAGACTATCCTTTAACATGGAAATAAATTATGCAAGTGTAAAATAAACTAAGTATGAATAAATTCGGCTAAGTAAAAGTAGGCATGGTAAACATGTATGAAAATTTCTCTAAGTATAAACAAGAATGAACAAGTATGTACTTCGAAAATTTAGACATGCTTTTAATCACAAATGTACAACGAAATCATACAAAACATTCTAATTCCCCGGCAACGGCGCCAAAAATTGATACGCGCAAAACATGCATTCACGATAACACAAAGTCGACCCTAAAAACACCGATTACGCGCATTGCAATTTAAACCCTTCTTTTGTCATTTATAATATTGGCGAGTAGGGATCGTTCTTTATCCGGGGAATTAAGGGCGCATGCATGGTTTCGTTATTATGCGGAAATGTAAATATTTGGGGGGATTGGAAGTTGGTTATTTAATCTACGAATTTAAAGTACATAACATGCAAACACAACTAAAACTCTTAGGCATCTAACATGTTTTACTCATAGACAAGTTTCAACAATCAAGAAACTTAAAGTCTAATTATGCTTGCTAAAAATAAGAAGTTACACTATTAATTACATGTGATCAACTCATCTTATTAACCTACCCTTTTCATGCATCAAACCTTTGTGTAAGTTGCGAAATTCATAACTTATAACTAAGTACACATGCTTGATAATTGTGTAGGAATGCAACTTAGCGTATAAACATCCTAAACAACATACGATCATCGAAACATGCAAAAGAGAGGGACTTAGCGTATTTTCTAATACATGCATTCGAAGCTTTAAGATTGTATCAAACATGCATAAAAAGCTATAAATCATAAACACATGCATATTACAAATCGGTTTAGGCACATGAAACACAAATCTAAACTTGTTATTCATTTGATACACAAATCTAAACTTTCTAAACTTGTTATTCCAATACATCAAAAGATTCAAATACAAAGCTAAAGAAATGAGAGTGAAGATCATGGTTACACTTTTTGTCTTGAGTGCTTGATGAACTACGGTGGAGATGGACTTCCTTCACAAGGGACTTAGCGTATTGTGTTGGATGGAGGAGGCTTGATAGCTTCGGCTTGGAAGGAGTAACCTTGCTTGCTTCGGCTTGGAATGGTAAAGGATGTGCTTCGGCTTTGTAATGAACTTTGGAGTGTTTATGGTGGAAGAGTATTTGTGTAGAGCTTTGGCTTGTAAAATGAGAGATGATCCTTGAATGGTTCGGCCTCCTTGGTATTTATAGGGCAAGGATGTTGCTCTTCTCTCTTCCACCTCTCCTCCCACCATTTAATGCATGTAATGATCATTAAGGCAAGTCACACCCTTAGTCACACACTTAGTCACCATTTGGGAACCCTAAGCATGAATCACCATGTGTAGTCACCATGGCAAGTCATCTTTTCAATTAATGCAAGCCTTAGTCACCTTGTGTAGTCACCATTTGTGATCATTAGCTTGATTATGTTGACTTGCCCTTTCAAAACAAGACTTTTCCTCTTCACCAAAAGGCTTCCTTGCCGAATTGTTTGGGTTTGGGCTTGATAATGGGCCGAAACAAGAGTTGAGAATTCGGCCCACAATTTGCTTTGTGGCCCGGCCCATTTTCGGAGGTCCAAAATCGCAAAAATCGCAAAATCGCCGAAATTCCTCCGAATTGCGTCGATATTAATCTCCACCGTAATGAACTTCAAAATAACAATTTAAATAAGGAAAACATAAAACTAAGATAATAACATAGCTAAACGTAAAGGGAAATGCGTTAAGAAACGAGCATAAAATGCGTATATCAACCCAGAACACCTAATCCACACAATTAATTGATTTCTCCAACTCACTTCAGCTCCCCTGATTATGAAAACCCAATCTCAAATCACTAACTTATTTATACAAGCTCAATCCCATAACACAAATTCAATTTTCAAAATCGCTGCAAATTCAATCCTAGTACACAAGTTCTTTCGGTTTTCAATAGATGCAAAACGATTGGCACAAAGTAATCAGCTTCTGAAAGCGTGTTGTGGATCTGAATTTGGAGAGGCAGAGGAGCTTGAATTTGAGGAAGCGATGGTCATGTATTCGCTCTTAGCCAAAATAGTTAAAATGACAGGTTTACCCTCATAATTAATTGAGAGTTGAGACACAGGTACTCTAATGATACGATTTTAAAAGTTCAAGTATCAAATTGATAATTTTCAAAATTTGAGTATCAATTTGACCTGACAGCCAGCTAAAATTCAGACACCATCGATGAAATTTCTTTTTTTTTATCTTATGATCAGACTTGCTACCAACTACCAAGCACCAGTTTCCTAATATTTTACAAAATTATTATTTTTTGTCATCAAGAGAACACACAGTTCTCTTAAATGGATTCTAGATACAGAGACTAATCCATTCCAGAGGAATTTCCTATGTAGACGTTGCTTATCCAAATTGTCTTTAATTTTGTTTTTGCACGGGTTCTTATCCAAATCTTTTATTGACGGAGTTTTACTATTTAGCACTTCCAGTGGGAATATAATAAGTTATCCAAGTGGAAATATAATAAGTAATCAGAACATTAAAAATAAAAATACAAAAATGGACCACATTAGTCGCCAAGTTGGCACTGCTAAATCTCAAAAACAATTCAATCGAATCTAATAACTAATAAGCTGCCAGTTGGAGACATTTGTGACGACCAGGAACAGAAACAGTATGAGAAATCAGCTTAATCTACGAGTTTACGCGTAGTCGCAGTTTGCCGACAGTTGTTCGAATCGCCAGACTTGTTAACGACTTAATTATTGGCTGAAAATTGGAGCTGGGTCTCTTCTCGAGAGTCGTTGTACGTGTGATTTCGAGTTCGTGGGCGGTTCCGGATCGTTATTTGGATGACCGAGGAACAAGTTATGAATATTTGAAGTTTCGACGTAATCGGGTTAAATTGGCAACTTTCTTAACGACTAAATTACCGGACGAGAATTTGGTTTCGGCTTCTTCACGGAAGTTGTTGAGCATTTAATTTCGAGTTTGTGGGAACTTTCGGAGAATTATTTCGAGTTACGAAGATTATATTGTGAATATTTCCGTTTGTTGATTATTTAATCGGATAAGTTTGTGTTTGGGTTGAACGGTTGACTTTTTATCCGTGTGGTCGATGTGTTTGACTTCGGGTGATAATTGAAGAGTATGTTGAGTCGAGTTTGTGGCCGTGAGAATTATTGGAATCGGAATTACGACGAGGAAATTACGTGTGTTTGAAGTTTATCGAAATATGAATTATGGGGTTTCCATTTTGGGAAAGTGTATATATGTGGGTTTCCCCTTTGGGAAAGTCAAACATGCAATTATGTGGAGTTGACTCGATCAACTCGAGCTGTGGTGATGGTGGCGCGACGCCGTACGGCTCGCCGGCGACGGAGCACCGTCCGGCCACTTCCGGCCTTGGCTCCGGTCCCGTTCTCTTCGGCTCGGCCTCTCGAGTCCATCTCCGGCCTCCTTTCACGGCAAGGTTCGCCGGAGGAGGAGTTATATCCGGCCAAAATTCAAGAAAAAATGGTGAATTCGGGTTCAATGATTTTGACCGATTCGAGCTACAATTTGGAGTGGGCTTTGTAGCCCTCATCACCATGAAGCTACCATGTAAGTTTGGTGATCTAATTTCAATTGTGCTTGGAGAATTTTGGATGTGAAACTTTGGGAACAATTCGGTTTTGCTTGAAATTGGACTAGTTAGAGTGTGAATTGGCCTTTGTTGCAGTTATGAAAGTTGCTCAGTGGATGATTTTGAGTGGAATAGGGGTTGCTCCGCCGTGGAATTTTCCGTTCGGGTGGCGGCGCCGCCGCCGCTGGTGGTCAACGGCGGTCAACAGTTTGACTTTTGGGGTTTTCGACAAGTTGCATGTCATTTCACTCGAAATCGCGCCCCGATCGTAGTGGGGAGGTTCGTTTCTCGATTTGAGCATCCGAAAGTACAGCGAGGTATTGAGGTGTAAATATCGGATTTTTGACCATTCGTCGACATTGAATTACGTGTTTCCGAGAACGGTGGTTTCTCGTGATTTGATTTGAATGGTCGAGTTATGATTTTGAGAAATAGATTTTGTGTTTATTCAGGGGTTCGTGGTCGTTCGTTTGGCGAGGGACTTTCCGCCGGATCACGGGTTAACGCGAACTGCGTTACGCTAGTCTGTAAGTGGACATTTCTTTTCACGGATTGTTTGCGAGTCCTCTATATATGATTTACGAACTTGAGCATGCAGTTGATCATGGTTTTACGAGCATGAGATTTCATACGAGATTATGTTTATTATGAGCATGTGATATACGATTATGCTTGTACCAGTATATAGTACGTATATGCATATATATATATATATTGTTTCATGCATTTGCATCGAATTGTTTATGATTTGGTTTACACAGAGTACAGTCTAAGTTATGTTGTTGTATCGATACACTCGCATCACGGTTGATCCCCGAGGATGTGTACCGGGGGAGGCTGTGACTCCTGACCCGAGGCCTTTACCGGGGGGAGGCAGACCTCTGACCTGAGGCCTTTCTGGCTAGAGTCACGTGTGGGTCTGGGATCCCGTGATTCGGACTATACTATCACGGAGGTGTCCATGAGTGACCCCGTGGGATCTTTACTTGCATGCTCAGTACGCTGGAGGAGTATGAGTTTACCTCGTGTACTTTGTTATTTCTATTTACCTGGACTCGCATATGTTATTTTAAACATATATATCAACTGGTGAAAGACATTTATTTTCGTCCACTCACTCTAACGATTTTCATGTCTTTCCCCTGGGCTTTTCGGTTTCCGTGCCCAGTTTGCAGTTCAGACTCTGGTGTCGCACGTCGTGGTCGGAGGCATAGTACTCGAGCTACCTTGTTTCTTCCAGTAGGTTTATTGTTCTACCTACTATGGTATACGTATATGATTATACATTAGAGGTCGCTCTGAGTATTCTGTTGTATATACTATATGATTTTACACCGGATTTCTGTAAAGTATAGATATATTTGTTGTTTACTTTACTGTTGATATATTGAGAAATCCGGATGGGATTGGTGCCCACGGTTTGATTTTTGTGGCATAGGATGAAGTGTATTTTCCACGTGCAGGTAATGGTAATTCCACGTTAGTAACGAAACTCTGCCGAAATTTCTACGGTTTTTGTTGGTTCGTGTTTTCGAAAGGGTTTGATTCCGGTTTAGGGAGCTAAATCGGGGTTGAGTCCTTTCATAAACTAAAAGAATTTATTCTTTTAGGATGATAACTGCGGAAGCAACGACATGCAACTGGCCATCACTACAAGAAAAGGAATCATTACCGGCGAGATTCCGGCCAACAAGGCCGGCGACCGGAAAAGTCGCCGGTAATGTCGCCGGAATCTCGCCGGTAATGTTGCAAAACATTACCGGCGACTCCAACCGTCGCCGGCAATGTCTAGGCACACATTTCCGGCGAAATTCCGGCCGGAAAATCGCCGGAAATGTGTGCCTAGACATTGCCGGCGACGGTTGGAGTCGCCGGTAATGTTTTGCAACATTACCGGCGAGATTCCGGCGTAAAGTCGTCGGTAATGTCTTCATTTCCGGCGACTTACTCCGTCGCCGGAAATATGTCTTATATTAGATGCCGGATGGGGCAGCTTGATCATTCAATCATTTTGAGCGAAAAAAATCCAGAGAAATCGAAAGAAGGAAAATGTACGCTCTGAAATCGATAATTCGGTATATTGTCAAAATTAAGGCGCGCGTCGAAAACTCGATCACTCGGGAAGCTATATATATAGGTACGTAGGTGTATATATACGTATATGTGGTATATATATATATGTGTGTGTTGATCAAATCCAATTTGTGAGATATATATATATATATATATGAAATGTTGTTGATGTACGGTCACGGAAACGAGAAAACAGCTTGTAGTTAATCTTGTGTCTGAATCAATGACTGGTATTATCGTATTGTTATCGGATCGGAGCCAGGCTTAACAGAGCCTCCTACCCAGTCAAATACATTTTGAATTGAAAAACACCAGAATACTATCATCGAGTACTGAATCGAATTCAGAGATTAGATCGATGTGTATATATACATATGCATGCATGTGTTGATTTAATTAGAGTTGAATTGAGATATCACGTCGATTATTAGTAGTGAATGTGTGTATATATATATAATTAATACCTGGTAAAATTGTTAGAATTTTCAGGATGGACAAGAGTTGGATGAGCCTCGAAAGATGGGATGTCAGATATCACGAGGGAATTAGGAGTTTTGTGGATTTTGTGAAGGCTAATTGTGGAGACACTACATTTCATTATTGCCCGTGTAAAGAATGTAAGTGTTTCAGCGATCGATTTCGATTTCCCATTGATAAAGTCCAGAGGCACCTGAGTAAATACGGGTTTTGGGATAAGTACACTTGTTGGATTTATCACGGTGAAACATCGTTAGCGGGTCCGCATGATCATGGACAATTTGGTGAGAGGGCCAGTCCACGCTATGATCATGGAGATTTTGCTGAGAGGGGCAGTTCATCCTATGATCCAACATCGATGTTAATCAATGATATGTTTCCTCATGAGAGCGGTGTATTTGCTGATGAAGCACCAAATGTCCCTCCCGTCGTTGAGGGTTTCCCCCATATCGAGCCAGTCGAACCATTACCTGGAGGTCATGTCAACACAAGCGGTATGGACAAGTACAACAACCTGATTGCATTGCAACAAACTCCGTTGTACGACGGTTGTAGTAAGACTGTTCTTGAAAGTGTGATGGGAGTGATGCAGCTCAAAATGGAGAACAAAATGTCTGTCACAGCTGTTGATTCTTGGTTGAAGTGGACTGCTTCGCTACTGCCACCCGGTTATCGTCTTCCTACCACTCATCATAAGGTGCGACATATCCTGAAAGATCTTGGGCTTTCCTACATCAAAATCCATGCATGCAGATATGATTGTATTCTCTTCTGGGGAAAAGATCTCGAAGACCTTGAAGCCTGCCCGGTATGTTTTACAGAAAGGTATAAGTTGACTCCTGCAGGCAACAAGAAAGCTGTGAAGATACTTCGATATTTCCCGCTTATTGATAGGCTGGAGCGGTTGTTCATGTGTGCTTTCACGGGCGAGGCAATGAGATGGTGGGCTGAGAGGAACTTGCCTGACGATGACACCCTTATACACCCTTCCGACGGAGAGGCTTGGAAGCACATGGTCAGGGAGTTTGATCATTTTGCAGCAGAGGTCCGAAATGTTTGGCTAGGGCTCTCATTTGACGGATTCAACCCTTTTGGCAACATGAGTCTTCAATACAGTATATGGCCAGTTATTTTGGTACCGTACAACCTTCCACCATGGATGTGCATGAAGAAGGAATACAATATGCTCACTCTGTTAATTCCGGGCCCGGGTTATCCAGGAAAGTGTCTCGATGTGTATTTGAGGCCTTTGATTGAGGAGCTTAAGTACCTGAGTGAGTGTGGCCACCCCACTTACGATAGGTTCAAAAACGAGATGTTCCAGATGCATGCCATGCTTGTTGGCACCATCAGTGATTTTCCTGCCCGCGGTATGTTGTCGGGCAACGTTACCAGGGGTTACAGGGCTTGTTCAGAGTGCATGACGGTTGATTGTTGCAGTCCTCATTGCAGTAAAATTGTTCAGATGCGTCACCGTTGTTGGCTTCCATATGATCACCCATTTAGGCAGGATCCAGACGCGTTTGATGGGACTGTGGAAACAGGTGTGGCACCCAGGCGATGGACAGGGGAAGAAATTTTGGAAGTGTTGAATGAATATGATTTTGGCCAGTTGAGCAATCATCCTGACATAGTGGCGTCAATTCCAGAAAAGCCCGAAAGGTATAAGTTTTGGACACACAAGAGCATATTCTGGGAACTCCCCTACTGGCCCAGGTTGCCTATCAGACATTACCTAGATGTCATGCACATAGAGAAGAATGTGTGTGAAAGTGTGGTGGGCACAGTTCTTAACTTGGAGGGGAAAACAAAAGACATCCCTAAGGCACGCATTGATATGAAAGCAATGGGTCTGCGGAAACATTTGTGGTTAAGAGATGGTAAGAGAAAAATGCCGCAAGCTCCGTACACCGTAAAGCCGAAGCATAAGCATGAAATTTTTCGGTGGCTGAGTAATGTCAGGTATATATTGTTATGGCTATGTAGGAATTTGGCAGGAAATTTTTACCGGAGTATATATGGTTATATGCGAGAAATATAACGGTTGCATAATATATGCCTTGATCTATATATATGCAGGTATCCTTATGGCTATGCAGGAAATATAAGCAGGTGTGTTAACTTCCGGGACAATAAGATGTACGGATTAAAGAGTCATGACTGCCATGTACTGCTTCAACGCATTTTCCCTATTTTCATTCGAGGGTACATGCCCAAAGAGGTGGTGGAGCCGTTGGTGGCCTTGTCAAGATTCTTTCAGAAGTTATGCACCAGGGAAGTTAAAAAAGCAGACCTCAGGGAGATGCAAGATGACATCATTTTTATCATGTGCAAGCTTGAGAGGATATTTCCCCCAAATTTTTTCGACATAATGCCGCACCTGATGATCCATCTTCCCGAACAATTGTTGCTTACCGGTCCCGTACACTACACTTGGATGTATCCCATGGAAAGGTACAAATGATTCATAAATTTGGTTTGCCTATGTTTTTATATGTAAATTCTTGTGGTTAAGTAAGTTAACATGTACTTGTTAACTTGTAGACAATTGGGAGCCTACAAGGACTATGTGAAGAATAAATATGCACCTGAAGGGTGTATCGCTGAAGCATATGTTGCGCACGAGTGTGTAACGTACACCAAAATGTACCTCGAAAATGTAGAGGACCCCCAACAACATATGCCGATAGATGAACCCCAGTTCAACCTTTCTATCATCTCCAGTGACGTGGTAGTACAGGGAAGCTTGCCAAAGTCGTACAAGTTGGATGGAAATGAGGTAGCCATTGCCCACTGGTCGGTACTGATTAACTGTCAAGAAGTACAATATTGGAAAAACTATCATCTTCACTGCCCTGCTATTGCTGGAAATGTTGATTACCACAACAAGACGTTTGCAAACTACTTTGGTCAATGTGTAAGTATATGTGTATATGTATATTTTTATATATATCCTTATATAGCATGTACGTATGTACGTGGTTTCAAGATGACATAATTTCTTCTGTACGTATTAATATATGGACGTTTTCAGATGAACCATGTAGCAAATGATGGTTGCCCAGAGTGGTCAAACGAATTGAGGGTCCTGGCGATGAAACCGATTGCTTCAAAAGTTTACTCGATGTGTCAGGTCAATGGCGTGAAATTTATATGTGAAAATCGAGACGACCGACTGAAAACACAGAATTGTGGGATAATGGTCCATGGTGGGCAGGATGGCGTTGACTATTACGGTGTCCTTCATTCAGTTGTTGAACTAATTTATGGGAACCGCATGAAAGTGCACTTGTTCAAGTGTAGATGGTTTGATACTAGCCCGGAGAACACAAGGACCGATCAGTACGGAACATTTTCGGTGAATACTGCTACTACCTGGTATGAAGATGACCCTTTCGTTCTTGCCTCATCAGTAAAACAAGTGTTTTACCTAGACGATCTTCTTAACAAAGTCCCGTGGAAGGTGGTTAACCATGTTCCTCATAGAAACATATACAGTGCTGCCACACTTGGTGATACCGCAGATGATGAGGAAGTTACTGCATACCAAGAGCCAAACGCTTTTGACATTCCGGAATCATCTACGATTCGCCTTAATAATGTGAGATCTGGGAGTGTGGTTCGAATTACTGGAGCAGAACTTCTCGATGTTAATCCATATGAAGTTGACGCTGATTCAGATGACGAGGAGTGACACATATTGCCAGAGGTTACCTATGAAACCGAGTCAGACTCAAGTGATGAAGATGATTACGATTATCATCCTTAGTACGTTGGAAATTGTAATCCGAAATTGGAACCGTAGTCGGCAAATGTACGTAGTAAAATGTACGTAGTAAAATGTTTAAGGAAATTGTAGTCGGAAAATGTACTCAAAAATTGTATGTAGTCGGAACTGGAACCGTTGTCGGAAATTGAACGTAGTCGGAAATCGGAAATTGAACGTAGTCGGAAATCGGAACCGTAGTCGGAAATCGGAACCGTAGTCGGAAATTGAACGTAGTCGGAAATCGGAACCGTAGTCGGAAATTGAACGTAGTCGGAAATCGGAACCGTAGTCGGAAATTATACGTAGTCGGAAATTATGTAGTCGGAAAATGGTCGATCGGATAATAGTCGACAAATAATGACATTACCAACGAGTTAGCAACTCGTGGGTAATGTCATTACCAACGAGTTACTTATCAACTCGTTGGTAATGTCATTACCAACGAGTCAAGTCGTTGGTAATGACATTACCCACGACGTACGTCGTTGGTAATGTCATTACCCACGACGTTGACCTACCTCGCCGGACATGGTGGCGGTATAGGCAGCTCGAGCTCGATCTCCTCCTCCCCATTTCTCTTCGGCCTATTTCTCTTCTCTCTTCCCTCTTCCCTCCCTAAACCCGAAATTCTCACCTCTCCCCTCTCCTCAATCCTCTCTTCTCTCTTCCCTCTCCCCTCTCTTCCTCTCCTCCCCTCTCTCCTCCCCTCTCTACTCCTCCCCTCCTCCTCTTCCTCCTCCCCTCACCTCCGTCGCCGGCACGGTATAGCTCGAGCTCCACCATGCCAGGTTTGAGCTCTCTCTCTCCCTCTCTCTCTCTCTCATTCCACAATATTTTTTGTGTGTATTTTAATTAATTAATTTGTGATAATTGTGGGATGTATATATGTATGCATGTGAACATTATTTGTAAAATGTAATTAAGGTATGTATGAAAATTGTGGGAAAAAAAAGTGGATAATTGTGGGGTGAAGGAGCAATATATGTGATGTATATATGTGAAAAATTAATTAATATATATGGAATGTATATATATATACGTATGTTTGAAAAATGTGGAAAATTAATTAGCTAGGGTGAATTGGATTAATATGTGATGTATATATATATGTGTGAATTAAGGTGAAATTAAGATGCATGATCGATGTATACAAAGTGTATATTTGATGTATATATGTGTGAAAAGTTTAAAGCCGGAAATGATGTATGTATATATGTTAAGTTAGGTGATATAGTTGTTAATTTAACGTATAATAGCATGTATGTATTGGAACCATAACAAATCGGAACCGGAACGGTTTGAAACCGGAACTGTTTATAACCAGAAACCGAGTTGTTTTCAAACGGTTCCGGTTCGAAACCGTTCCGGTTCCGATTTGTTATAGAACCGAATTGGTTTGGAACCGGAACTGTTTGTAACCGGAACCGTTATGTTACAAACGGTTCCGGTTACAAACAGTTTCGGTTTCAAACGGTTCCGGTTATAAACAGTTCCGGTTTCAGACGGTTCCGGTTCTAAACCGTTCCGGTTCTGATTTGTTATAGAACCGAAACGGTTTGGAACCGGAACCGTTTCGAACCGGAACTGTTTGTAACCGGAACTGTTTGTAATATAACGGTTCCAGGTTCAAACGGTTCCTGTTCCAAACCGTTCCGGTTCCGATTTGTTATAGAACCCCAGTTTCCATGACTATTACGGTGTCCATGCCAGGAGGTTTTGCGGCTAATTGGCTTCTGAGAGGTTCCCGAAATAGTGGAGGGAACAGTAGTCAAGCTTCCTCCTCGCCCGCAGTTAGCAACACGCCCAGTGGGCCAATGATGAGTGCTCGCACGAGAGCCTTGCTAGAGGCGCGAGCTGAGGAGGAAGCTGCACGATCAAGAGCCGTGCAACCGGAAGTTGAGCCTCGAGCCTCAGTCTCCAGACGCTCAATCAGCAGACGTCCCTCCGGTGGCAGAGCCTCAGAAAAGCGACAGTCAACGGGGGCATCAGAAACTCCCTCAATCCGAATGCCCCATATTCGCCCGGTGCCTACTCCCGTTTCACGGGAATCATCTGAGACACATGGTGGTGCTGGCGCCTCATCGTCCAGGCCTCGTCTATCTCCGCCGTCCGGTCTCTTCCTACCCGACGAGATTCCTGTCATCCCTGAATTCGATGATAGGGGGATGCCTGTTTATATTGAAGGACGGCCGGAGTTCCTGAGCGTGGAGGAAGCGTATAACTTCCTCCCGTTCGACCCCGTGTATCTTTGGAGTGTGAGGTGCACCAACCAACAAACGGACGATGCAGGTAAATTTTATTTAACATCAGATTGATTACTTAATTATTACTTAAGACTTGCGATAGGTTCAATTAATGATATCAATTTGTTGACATTGTATTATTAGGCAATTTCGTTAATGGGACTGGAAAACGGAAAGGGGCTAGAGGCACCTGCACCGGGAAGAGACTTGAGCAGGCCACCGGCGGAAGGAAAATGCCCATAAGGGCCAATGAGGATGGCGAGGTGATCGAGGCATTCGACACCACGCGCAAATATGTCAGCATGGCCGGTGCGATCGTGCGGGACAAGGTCCCAATGCTTTGGCCAGATTGGGAATCTGTGCCTATCTACATGAAGATGCAAGTGCATAATGCACTCAGTGTGAGTAAAATCGTATTTTCATTACGTAAATTTTACATTTATTAATTAAGTCCGAATAAATATATAATTTTACCTTTTATATATTCATATTGCAGGTGTGGTTTGACGTGGATGAAGTTCTTATTCACACGTGGGTAGAGCGTCAACTACATATGAGGTGATGTGCTTCGACTTATTTGAATATATATCGAGTTAGATTTTTGTTTATCAAGTGTTTTAATATCTCTAACTTTTTTTCCTTGTTTTAATATAGGTATAAAGAGTGGAAGAACGAGCTTTCTTCCCATTACACTGTATACAAGGAGCTAGGCCGAGGTTCCACCCCTAGCGAATTCCGGTTTAGGGAGTACGAGTGGCTGTTGCTGATAGCCCACTTCGAGCACCCCAAAGCTCGGGTATGCATCCTTAATATATCTTTCAAGCATAATGTATCGTATCAGATTGAAATAGTTAGTTACTAATTTTTTTTCATATGTTTATCAAACAAGGCGATTTCGAAGACGAATCGGGCGAATAGATTGAAAAACACCAGGGCCCATCATGCAGGTTCACTCAACTACATGGGTTGGTCGACTAAGGCGCAGCAACAACAAGAGTTGAACCCGTTGGTGTATATTCATCAGAAGTTCTACCCGCAGTGCCCTGAAGAAGCGGTAAGTCTTTCGCCTCTCCATGTGTTAATAAAACTATTTTTCAAGATGGAAATAGATTTTGTTAGCTAATACGTTGTTCATTTTCCCTTTTCAATTAGTCGAGAGTGAAGGAGGCGACCGCAGAAGTGACCATGAGTATAGCTTGGACTAACCATCCTGACTGCTCCGAGGAAGAAGTCACCTAGTATGCCTCTCAGATCGATCCGCTTGATCCTCCGATAGCGGCTCGGATCATGGCAAAAGCGTGCGGGACTGGAAAGAATACCTACTACTGTAGGGGAATGGGCACGGCGGGTGAAGGACTATTGAAGAACACTTCAGAATACTCTACCGAGTCAAGAAGTTCAACTTCTAGTCGTAACCTCGCGGCGGAGCTTCATAGGACGCAGAGGGAGTTGGAGGAGCAAAAGAGGCAGATGGCCGAGTACCAAATGCAGCAGACACAGGTGCAGGCTCAGATGTACACATGGATGCGGACGATGTACGAGGCTCAGACTACCGGACAACCCTTCCCCACACCTCCCCCGGTCCCTCATATCCCTACCTATCCACCACCACCACCGCACCAGTCAACGCCAGAGCAAGACCAAGGTAGCCACCGGAATTCAAATGAGTACATGGATTACTTCAACCCTGATGACCCGCAAGTTCCTGGACCTGACCTGTAGTTGTAGTTAATTTTTTTATCGTCGTTGCTATTTGTAGTGTACGTTGGACATTTATGTTGAACTTGTATGACTGTCTTTGCTATGTGTACTGTTGAACTTGTATGATTGTACGGTTTATCCGGTTCAATGCAGGTTATGGAATTGGGCCCAATCCAGAACCGCATTTTTTTTTCAAAATTTTTCCCCACATTGCCGGCGACATGGACTCGAGTCGCCGGCAATGTCTCACATTCCGGCCACGGCGGCGCTGCCATTGCCGGCGACGGCGTTTCCCGTCGCCGGCAATGTCAACACCGGCGGGGGGATCTCCGGCGACGTCATTGCCGGCGACAAGTCGCCGGTAATGTCAATTCCGGCGAAAAAAAAGACAAGGCCGGCAACGGAAAGTCGCCGGTAATGTCTCCATTTCTGGTAGTGCATTCACTCCATTCAAATAATCTTGGGGTGAACACGGGACGGGCTGGGTTTATTTTTGTCCGTCTTTATTCTTATACCGAACGAAATGAGACGGGACAGAATTGAGTATTTTAAAAATTTGTCTCGAAATCCGAATAGAACGGGATGAGATGGGACGAGACGGGTTCAATTTCGGGTCCATTAAAAAAAATAAACATTTGATAAAGTATTGAACAAAAAAATTTAGAAGGAGATGAGATGAACAAAATTTTGGGTTCAATATAAAATAAATATTGTTTGATAAGATTTAAAAGTCTACAACTACACAAAATAATACCGTTTTACTTAATGGTTAATTAAAAGACGTAAAACTATTAACAATTTTATTTCATGTTTATTTGATATTATAAGAAGTGTAATATTTTGATTGTTAGATGGTAATTTAATTTTTTTTTGTTGAATAATGCTTTTGGTTTGATAATTTAATATGTCAACAATTAATAAAATAAATTATAAATAGACAAAACAAATTATTCGGGACGGGAATGGTTTAGCAGGATTTTAAAATCAAGACCTAATCCTGTCCCCAAAAAACGGAACAGGTCGGGACGGGACGGAATATTGAAAATTTATTTTTCGTCCCGTCCGGTCTTAAGCGGGATCGGGACAGGATCGGGTCGGGTTCGGGATTTGCAGGATTCATGTCCACCCCTAGATAATCCTAGGAAAGCTTATATAAAATTAAGGGAACAAGATAAATGTTTTAACCGAATTTCGGTAGGGAATATGGTAATAGACAGTGAGATGATTATGGGGATCGCTCCTGACTGATACACGTATTTTACTAAGTATTAAATAAACACTTAACACTCAACAAAAACGCATAAGCAATTAAAACCTTTTTTTGTAAGATGTAGCATTGGTAAGTAGGGTATCGTTCTTAACCGGGGATTGAGGGTGTATGCGTGACTATGCTAGGTTTAAAATGGGGGGATTTAAAAGGTTGTTTTTTAACTAATTCCTACGAAATTAAAGACAAGAAATGGTTAGTAAATGCATTGAGAATTCCTAGGTTCTAACATGCTTCACTCATATACAAGTAGAAAACAAGCAAGAACAAAGAAATCCTAAACATGCTTACTAGACCGAAAATAAACCTAAGTTATTATTTACATGTGACCGACCCATCTTATTCACCAACGTCTTACACTTAAGTCATATTATATGCTCCCTATTAATTATCTAAGTCTTTAGCCAATTACATGTATGATCATTTATTGTGCTTCGGGAATTTGCCCTATGACACGCCTATCAACTTGACAAGGAATTTGCCTTAGCCTAAATTGATGCATTAAGACTAACATGTTCGACTAAATCCTAAGACTCGAAACAAGTTACACATAATATTTCAAAACTGTAAACAAAGCACTGTTATTCAAAACAAAAATACAAACGTTTACAAGGATAAGTAGAAAGATTAGAGTTACACTTTAAGCTCGGGAATTTTCCCTACGCCTTTAATGCAGCCGTCCTTCAATGGAGATGGTGAATATCTAAGGGAATTTGCCGTATAGTCTACTCGGTGGAGGTAGGAAGCTCTTTGGTGGTGGAGTATGGTGGATCCTTGACAACCTTCGAACTTTGGGAGAGAAGAATAGTGTTTGCAGAGCTATTGGCTTCTAAGATGAGTGATGCTTGAGAATGAGGCCTAGATCTTGTATTTATAGGTGAAGAATTCTAACTTTCCTCTCCAAACTAGGTTTTCCTAGTGTACCCGGGTAGAATTGACAGCCTGTCTTGAAACGTCTTTTTCGGGAGTTCTATATCTCAAAAAATTGTGATTTTGGATTCGTTGGAAAGATCAGCTCGAGGGCTTGAAGAAGACATATATGATCACTATATTTGGAGTTGAATTGCAGATTCTGTGATCCGTTGAAGATTGATGAACTGGCAGGCATATCTTCCTCTTCCTACTAGGAGTAGGGAAATCTCGATCTTTCCATATCTTGTATTTCTTGAGCTCCAAGTCAATTTGGCCGAACCTAACATATATTGTAGGATATTTTGATCTTCAAATAAGGCACTTTTGAGATATACTTAATACTTTTGATCCTCCATCTATTCGGTAATATCTCCTTGCTTGATTTTGCCCAAAATGCTTGCTGATTTTCGATCCACCATTTGAAATGTCTTCATTTTGCCTTGCGTCATTTTAGTAACTTGAGAAGACCATTTCGGATCCATATTTTGCTACGTCATTCCTAGTTGATTTAGGAAACTTCTCCACTTAGCTCATTTTATGCTCCAAATCACCTCCTTTATTGTACTCCTTTATTCAAAACCTAAAAACAACAAAGTAAGTAAGAAATGAGAATACTAAGGTTAAAACAAAGTAAAATGTAGAGATAAATGCGTTAAGAATCTAGCATAAAATGCGTTGATCACTGATGGAGCTCTCTTTCCTCTTCACTACACCTATCAAACTGCAATTCACAAAGTGTGTCAAGAGTCGGCATAGGATGACCCACATTTGATACTCTGATGCTTAAGTCAGTGGATCAGAGTGTGATAACGTTAGCAAAGTATTAGCATGAGATGCGTTACCTTCTTCCCGCCATAAATGGGGCCTTAAATAGGCGGTTGGAGGTTGGTTGAGCATTTACTGTTTGATGTGGGATTAGCCTTCATTAGATTATCTGCAATGCTTGTCTGATCCGTTAGGTTTGGAAGGCACATGTTCCATCAGAAAGTGATCGGTTCTGGTAAACGTAGATAGCAAAGTTACTCCTTTTCAGGCGGTCCTTTTCCCTAGGATAATGAGATGTAAGTAGGTCTTTAGTGTTAATTATGTTTAATTAGGCATGTACAGTGTGATGTACGAATAAGTCCCCCAAGTTTCCGAGCCTAAGATACGGATCTTGGTTGGGGAGTTGCATTTGAGATTGCCTAGTTAAGCGTACTTAATGTTAGGTCCATAATTACGTTCTAAAAATGTGCCTAACATTATGCTTAATGCTTGCGTTCTTGGAATAAAGTATCGTTTTTGATACGTCTTCTTGTCATGCTAGGAAATTGTGATTTTGAGTGGAAACGAGCTTAAAGATGGAGAATAACCGTGTTTTGAAGATGTCAAGCAAGTTTCCTAAGCATTTGAAGAAGAATGACCAAAAATGGGAAGAAGACAAAAAGTCAACTGTCGGTCAACGGTCAACTCCAGCTAGTCTTCACCGGTCAATGACATGGTCAATATAGGATGGCCCAAAACTTCAAGGCCCAAGCCTACAAGAGCCCACATGAGAAGATATTTTGGTGTGGAGACATGCACATGCCACTCACATGACATGGGTAAGTCATTTTAGGACTATCACTTAAAGCCTAAAAATGTGGATCATGTCTAAGCTTCATTTTTGAACTATTTTCACCCAAAATATCTCTCCAAAGAGATAGGGTCGAGCTCCCCCTCCTACACACATAACTTACCTTATTTTCATATTTTTTTATAGTTTTACACTCTCTCTAAACCCCTTATCCTTATCCCAACCCTCTAGCACTCTCTTCTAACTCTTCTCCTCCCTTTCTAGGCCAAAACACCACCATAACCACTAACATTAGAGACCTAGCTCTTCCCTCTCTTAGGTAGAGCCGAACTCATCCACCTCCACACCATCACTTTGGCCTAGTTGGGTGTTCCTCCTCTCATATTTTCCTCTAGGATTTGGTTTGATCTTTAGACTTCAAAGGAGTGGGAAGTAATCCCTCTTTCCCTTGGCTCCTCGGAATCTTAAGATCTACCTTTACCTCTTCTTGAAGACTTGGTGCTAGATTGGAGTGAAGAATTGGAGGTAGAAGCCTTGGAGTCATTTGGTGGAGCTTTGGCTAAGGGGACTCTTGGTTATTTATTTCTTCTTTTGAGCATGTATCTCGTCTTGCTTTACATTATGATTAGTGAGTAGTTGCCTTTTGGTTGACCCTAGTCAATTTGATGTACATACAACTATGTTTTGAGTTATGGAATTGAATTTGGTTTAGTGTACTACATGTTGTGAATGAATTTGATAGCTTGTGATGTGATTATGGTATGTTTACATGTGTGAGCTTGACTCAATGTTTTCATATTCATGTCTTAGCCATGACTAAGTCGAGATATGTTTAAGGATGTTAAAAATGAACCTAAATGAACTAGTCACTCACCTAAGGAAGATAAGTATGTAAACATGACTTAGGTTGCATTTGAGAAGATGGGCTTAAGGTTTGGTTTTCATTGGGGTTGAGCATGGAGTGAAGCCTTCTTGTAGTGCAAATGACTCAAGAAGCTTCGGTCAATCTTACATTGACTCGAAGGGGTTTTGTAGCTAATTGTTACTTCTTCTAATTTATGTTCTAAAATGTATGAATTTGGAAAGTCATTAGAATATACTTTCATGTCCTCTAATAAGGACTTAGGAAGGAAAGTCATTCACATTCATCATAAGTGAATACATATTGAAAGGACCCAACCCCGATTTAGTTGCCTAAACCGGAATCGAACCCCTTTGAAAACACGAACCAACAAAAACCAACAAAATTTCGGCAGAGTTTCGTTACTAACGTGGAATTACCATTACCTGCACGCGGAAAATACACTTCATCCTATGCCACAAAAAGCAAACCGTGGGCACCAATCCCATCCGGATTTCTCAATATATCAGCAGTAAAGTAAAACAATAAATATATCTATACTTTACTGAAATCCGGAGTAAAATCGTATAATATATACAACAAAATACTTAGAGCGACCTCTAATGTATAATCATATAAGTATACCACAGTAGGTAGAATAATAAACTTATTGGAAGAAACAAGGTAGCTCGAGCACTATGCCTCCGACCACGACGTGCGACACCAGAGTCCGAACTGCAAACTGGGCATGGAAACCGAAAAGCCCAGGGGAAAGACATGAAAATTGTTAGAGTGAGTGGACGAAAATAAATGTCTTTCACCACGTAATATATATGTTATAAAAGTCGAAATATAAATAAATCAAATCAAATAGTATACGAGGAGAAGCTGACTCCAACTCGTAAACAGAGCATGCATGGAAAATCTCACGGGGTCACTCATGGACACATCCGTGCTAGTACAGTCAGAACCACGGGGTTCCTAGCCCACACGTGATTCTAGCCAGAAAGGCCTCAGGTCAGAGGTCTGTCTCCCCCCGGTAGAGGCCTCGGGTCAGGAGTCACAGCCTCCCCTGGTAAACATCACCGGGGATCAGCCGGGATCCAGGTGTATCGATACAACATATATAACGACTGTACTCTGTGAAAACCAAATCATAAATAGTTCAATGCAAATGCATGTATACTCGATCGTATACGCATATCCGTATATGTATAATCGTAAAACACATGCTCATGTAAATCGAAATCTCATATGCATGCTCAAGTTCGTAAAACGTGTATAAAGACTCGCAAACAATCCGTGAAAAAAAATGTCCACTCATAGACTACCGTAACGCAGTTCGCGTTAACCCGTGATCCGGCGGAAAGTCCCTCGCCAAACAAACGATCACGAACCCCTGAATAATCACAAAATCCATTTCTCAAAATCATAACTCGACAATTCAAATCAAATCACGAGAAACCACCGTTCTCGGAAACACGTAATCCGATAATGATAAACTGTCGGAAATCCGGAAATCACACCTCAATACCTCGTTGTAAGTTCGGATGCTCAATTCGAAAAACGAACCTCCCCACTGCGATCGGGGCGCAATTTTGAGTGAAATGACATGCAACTTGTCAAAAACCCCAAAAAGTCAAACTTTGACCGTTGATCGCCGTTGACCACCGCCAACGGCGCCGCCGCCACCGCCAACGGCGCCGCCGCCACCCGAACGGAAAATTCCACAGCGGAGAAACCTCTATTCCATGCAAAATCATCCACTGAGCAACTTTGTCAACTGCATCGAAGGCCAATTCAAACTCTAACTAGCTCAATTTCACGAAAAACCGAATGTTCACACAAATTTCAAATCCAAAATTCTCCATGTACAAGATGAATTGGATTACCAAACTTACATGGTAGCCTCATGGTGCTGAGGGCTACAAAACCCACTCCAAATTGCAGCTCAATTCAACCGAATTCAAACAACTCGAATTCACCAAAATTTCATCTTTTTGGGCTGGAAATATGTCCTCCTCCGGCGAGCCTCGCCATGCGTGGTGGCCGGGGATGTGATGGGGACGCCGAGGCGCATCGATGGGGTCCTTCCCAATGGCCGGACGTGGCCGGACAGGCTTCGTCGCCGGCGAGCCGTACGACGTCGCCACCGTTGCAAACCACTCGGTCAAACCGAGTTGACTAGTCAAAGAAAGTAAATGAAGATGTTGACTTTCCCTTTATGGCAGCTCCACTATTTATAGACCTTCTATTTTAGGAAACTTTCAAACACCCTTTTCAGTAATCTTCGAATATCTGTAACTTTCTCGTCGTAATTCCGATTCCGATAATTCTCACGGCAACAAACTCGACTCGACATGTTCTTCAATTATCACCTGAAGTCAAACACATCAACCAAACCGATAAAAAGTCAACGGTTCAAACCCACACATGTTTAACCGACTAAATAATCAACAATCGGAAATATTCACAACTTAATCTTCGTAACTCAGAATAATGCTCCGGAAGTTCCCACGAGCTCGAAATTAAATTCTAAACAACTTCCGTGAAGAAGCCAAAACCAAATTCTCGTCCGGTAATTTAGTCGTTAAGAAATCCAACATATAAAACCGATTATATCAAAACTTCAAATATTCATAATTTATTCCTCGGTCATCCAAATAACGATCCGGAACCGCCCACGAACTTGAAATCACACGTACAACGACCCTCGAGAAGAGGCCCAGCTCCAATTCTCGGCCAATGATTTAATCGTTAACAAGCCTGGCGATTCAAATAACTGTCGTAAATCTGCGACTACGTGATAACCTCATGAACTAAACTGATTTCACTGCTGATTCTGTTCTGGGTCGTCACAAATCCACCCCCCTTAAAAAAATTTCGACCTCGAAATTTCTGAGTCTGTCGGCTAAACATAGGAGCACTGCCTCTGCATATTGCTCAACTCTCCAGCGACAATGTCAACTGAACAACTCTGATAACAGACTCAACAATAGGAGATAGTTCTGTGCTGAAATCCCTATACCCTCAAATCACAAATCTGAACTGGCTCTACACAATCGCCAAATGTTCCTGCATAAGGAAAATGTAGGATACACTGTGACGACCCGAACCAGAATCTGATGCATAATCGGAACGATTCTCGAGATTGAGTTTTGTCGCAGTTTATGTCGTATATGTGGTTTGCCGATTCAGTTCGCGACTATATTTTCGGTCGAGAATTTGAGTTGAGTGTCTTCATGGAAATGGTAGAGTACCTGATTTCAAGTTCGTGGGCGGTTCCGGAAGATTTTTTCGATAACCGAGGAATATTTTATGATTATTTGAAGTTTCGGGTTTCGACGAGTTTATCCGATTGTTTCGTGGTTATCCGAATCATTTCGTATTTTCATTTCGGACCGTCGATCGACCCGAGGCTCGAGTATAAATATCGGAATAGTCGAGAAATAGTCGAGAATTTCATTTTGGGCATTGACTGAGTTGACTTTCCATTTTGGGAAACTTTGACCGTTGACCCGTGAGGAAAAACTTTCCGTTTTCGGCTTCAACTTCCGGCGACCGGATTCCGGCCACCTCCGACTTCGGCGAGGGTATGGTTCGAATCCTTGTTCAATTTCGAGTCTATTGGTGTATGAATTTGTGAGAATTTGTAAGATTTTCTTGGAACCCGAGTAAGGCCGAAATGGAGGAAATCGTCGCCGTCGGTTGGCCGTTTTCCGACGAGCTTCGGTGGTGGAGGATGGGGGGAAACGACTTCCCTTGCTCCTCTGAGTCTATTGGTGTTCTTAATTTGAGTTATGGTTGAGTTTTAAGTTGGGTCCGATTAGGTCACCGGAGGGGATTTTTCCGTTCGGTTTTTGCCGATTTTGGAAGGGTTCTGGTTTGAATTGGCTTGGGTGATAGAAGAGGATATGATTCGCCTTGACGAGACCATGAAATCTGGAGCTTTCCGGCGGTGGTCAACGGTGGTCAACGGCGGCGCTCCGGCGAGGAAAAGTCAATTTTTCAGATTTCGACAATTTTAATGTCGTTCAGAGGTTTTTGGGTCGATTTGGTTAGCCGATTTTCAGTCGAGGTTTCGAGTTGGGATTTCGGGAATTTCGTTTATCGTTTTGTACCGCATTTCATATTTTCGAGAACGGTTGGTTTCCGTGCATCAGTACAGTGTTGAGAACTATGATATTGATCAGTTGTGTTTTATGAATATATTCAGGGGATCGAGATCTAGATCGGGATCGTGACCGAGCTTCTGGCGAGGGATCTTCCGCCGGTCCTCGAGATTAGCGCGGGTGCGCGTTTTGCTCACCTGTGAGTGGACAATTTCTTTTCACGGAATTCTTGCGAGTCTTTTATATGATTTTCGAACGTGAGCATGCCTATTGAGATTACGGATTACATGAGCATATGTTTTACGATTATATGATTATACTTATACGAATATACATATACGAGTATACATACACTTATATGATGTTTCATGCATTTGCATCGAAATGTGTATGATTTGGTTTACACAGAGTACAGTCGTGGTTACGTTGTGGTATCGATACACTCGCCTCTCGGCTGATCCCCGATGGTAGGCATTTATCAGGGGAGGCTGTCACTCCTGACCCGAGGTCTTTACCGGGGGGAGGCAGACCTTTGACCTGAAGCCATTTCCGGCTAGAATCATGTGTGGGTCTGGGATCTCGTGATTCTGACTGTACTAGCATGGTGTGTGTCCATGAGTGACCCCATGGGATTTTACTTGCATGCTCAGTACACTGGAGGAGTATGAGTTTTACCTCGTGTACTATGTTGTTTTTATTTACCTGGACTCGCATATATTTTTATAACATATATATTATCTGGTGAAAGACATTTATTTTTGTCCACTCACTCTAACGTGTTTATTGTCTTTCCCCTGGGCTTTTCAGTTTCCATGCCCAGTTGCAGTTCAGGTTTTGGTGTTTTCACGTCGCGGTTTGGAGGCTAGTGATCAGAGTTACCTGTGCTTTCCAGTAGGTTCTTGTTTCGCCTACTGATGTGTATATTGTATATGTTTTACTTTAGAGGTCGCTCTGATACTTGTTTATATGGATTTTCTCGGATATTCATATATACATAGTACAGTTTGTTTACTGTTATTGATTATATTGATGTTGAGAATTCCGGATGGGATCGGTGGCCACGGTTTGGTTTTTGTGGCATATGATGAAGTGTTATTTTCTGGGTGCAGGTTATGGCAATTCCACGTTAGTAACGAAACTCTGCTGAAATTTTGAAAATTTTTTGTTGGTTTGTATTTTCGAAAGGGTTTGATTCCGGTTTAGGTAACTGAATCGGGATTGGGTCCTTTCAGCTTGGTATCAGAGCATTAGGTTGTCAGATTCTGTAGACTCTTGTAGTTGTGACGCTTAGGGTATTTGAGTTGATACAGCATGACTGGAGTGATGACCTGACTGGCCAGCGGTACTCATCAATACTTCAGGTGTTGCGTGTCCTCAAATATCTGCGGTTTCATGATTACGTTCTTTCTGCTTGTACCTAATGCTTGTCTTGTATCAGTAGGATGCCTCCTCGACGTGGTCCCCGTGTTGATCGGGATGATGATCCTGATGAGGTCCCCGTCTTGTACCTAATGCTTGTCTTGTATCAGTAGGATGCCTCCTTGACGTGGTCCCCGTGTTGTACCTAATGTTTGTCTTGTATCAGTAGCCATCGCCAGTCGACAAATGTGACATCTGCACACACAAGCTGCTACATTGCTCTTCATGTTGCGTCACGAGTAGTAAACTCAAAGTATCAGACACATCTCCGCACCACTAGCACCAACCGCACGCAAAACCATGAGCTTCAACGTTATCACACTCGAACTCAGTTCCCATAGCGCATAACTCGGCTAATACGGAAACTCGAGCCACACACATATGAAACACTGAAGCTCCTAACTCTCAACTGGATGCATCAGCAACAACATCCCTTATGGATAGTCAAAGTACAACCTCTAGCCTTTCCCGAACAAACTCAAAGGTGCAGCCATAGTCGTGAGTCGACCCCATCCATCTACACTGCCTCAAGCCCAAATCTGGACGAAAATGCAAGTGGATGAAACTCAAGTGATCAGTGTACATCCTACACTTCGTTGCACGCCATAGCTGTAGTGTCTCGAACTCTCTGATGCTAACATAAGGACAGCTACATCCAAATCATACATAGGATACATAGCTACATAAGGTTTCCCACTGTCTGAAACCATGAGCCACCGCTCTGCTACACAGCATCAAAACATAACTAAATCCAAATCTCGATGCATCGCCATAACTCACGACCACGAGCTCACCACGATCGTCAGGTAAGGTCAAAACCGAAGCAACGGTCAACCATGCCTCAGGAGTAAGTAACTCTCCTCGCGTGCATCGAACCACTCGAACTTGACGCCTTCTTCGTCAATCCAGAAAGTGAAGTGGCAATCCGGGAAAATCCTGCACAAGCCATCGGTAATAGCATGCCAAACCCAAGAGACTCCCGATCTCTGGTACCATGGTAGGTCAACCCCAAATTAACACGGCTTCTATCTGATCAGGATCCACGCCAACTCCCTCAGATAACATCACACAGCCCAAAATCTTCACGCTAATCAACCATAACTCACACTTACTGAGCTTTACCAACAACTGATCATCTCGTAAGGGCCGCAATACAGCTCGTAATTGCTTCAAGTACTGGCCCATACTCCCGGAGTACATCAGGACGTTGCCGACGAACATGACCGAAACTCGTCCAGAATCATCTGAACACATGGTCCATCAAGTCCATAAGATCTACGGGGGTATTGGTCAACCAATGGCGTGACCAAGAACTCCTGATGCCCGCACCGAGATCCGAAAATCTTCCAAGCCACATCTGATTCATCAAACATCAACTGATAGTATCCACCCAAGATCAATCTTCGAAAAGACTGAAGCTCCATTGAGTTGATCAAACCAACCATCAATCCGTTGCGGAGGATACTCACTCTCCTCTGAAGCGAATCAGGCTTCCGGTAGTCAATGCACCACCACGTCGAACCATCCAACACCCTTACACACATTACAGGAGCACACCACACAAATACGCGGGGTCGCATGAAATCTCCTGAAACCTCCTCCAGCAACTCCTGGAGTCGAAACTGTAGCTCCATCAGCTCCGCTGGCTCCGAACGACAAGACGTCGGTAAAATGAGTCCAGCGCCCGGTATAAGCTCAATGGTATAGTCGATCTCCCGAACTGGAGGAACACCTGGTAACTCCTCCGGAATACACCTAGAACCTCTGGAACCACCTCAACATCAACAATGTCGGGCACAGCAACCGTAGTATCCACATCATAAGCTAAGCAAGCAACACAATCCGTCTCCATCATCCGCTCGACCATCACCACGAAACAGTATCTCGGGGAAACCTGGTCGTCGAAACATAACCTCCTTCTCGAGGCACTCGAACACAGCCAAATGCGTCGCCAGTAAGTCCATACTAATAGTCACATCAAAACCACGATGTCCAGCTATAACAGATCCGCGGCTAACACATGACCTCCAACAAGGATCTCGCGACCTCCGGATGGATACAACACTCTCCAAAACCTCAGAAGTAGAGATGCAGGTACAATAGCCATGGATATCAAACAACAGTAACCTCGGAGAAATTTCTGTCCTCAAACAAGGTCATGGCACGAACTCCAACATGCCCAACTAGTCGCCCACGTCAATCGCGACTTGCTGAAAAACTCATATAAAAGGCTACATTGGTCAATTCCAGAAACAACATCATGAACTCCTCGTAAACTCTGAGCTGTCAAGCCGCAAACACAGCTGGCTGAGGGTGCTCCCTCGCAACGTGACCCTCCTGGTTACCACAATGGCAACTGAGAGTGCTCCACGAACACAAGTCACCGCAACACCTGCTGCGTGAAAGGGTCACCAACGATCCCTCAAACTCATGCCACAGGAACAAGTCCGCTACTCTGTGATCTCCACCACCACCAAACGGATCATCTGCTTGATCTGATGACCCTCAACATAATAAAAAAGACCCCAGCCTGATGAAGTCACTGATCCCGAAGTGTCGGAACTCAACCTCATCAAAATCTCGACTAAGTCCACTTTCCTCAAACTATCACATCGTAAACCGCATACACCTTTCCTTCTCAATAGCCTCGCCACTGAGTGCAGCACATTAAGCTCCTCACGGTTATCTGGAGGCACATCAATCAGGATCCCTCTGATGCTCAGATTCAAACTCATCTCCCACCTCGTACACTGCTTCTTCTGAAGCCACATAACACGTGCAAATGGAAACAAACATATAAACAACGCATCTCTGCCTCAGGTGGGTAAACACTCCTCATTCGAATGCTGGGTAGCCTGATTAAACCATTACCGTATAAACAACACCCTGAATGTAGGCCATGGAGTCGCAACCGGAACTCAAACAATATCAACCCACCAAATACAATGATCTGACTCAGGCAAACATCAACTGCCACAATTCTCAACTCTGAGGCAACATGCAGACACTCATACACACACAACCAGGCAAACCGTGCCACACAATTCTCTGAATTCAGAAAACTCATCCAAACCTACAATTCACTGGTGAATCGCGCGTCGATTGATCCTCAATAGGATCCACAACCGTACCGACACGGAAAACACATCAAGGAGGCATCCTAATGAATAAAACATCGTTCACAACAAGTGGAACATAATCATGGAACTTTAAATATTTGAAAGTATACAACACCCGGAATATTGATGAGTATCCGCCGGCCGGTCGGGTCACCATTTCAGACATGCTGTACATTCTCAAATATCCTTAGTAAACACGACTACAGAAGTCTACAGAACCTATAACCTAATTGTGACGACCCGAACCAGAATCAGTTGTGTGTTTGGCACGATTCTCGAGATTTGGTTATAGTCGCAGTTTTACGATATTGTGTAGTTTGCCGATTCGATTCGCGACTATATTTTCAGTCGAGAATTTGAGTTGAGTGTCTTCACGGAAGTTGTAGAGTACGTGATTTCGAGTTTGTGGGCGGTTCCGGAAGATTTTTCCGATAACCGAGGAATATTTTGTGATTATTTGAAGTTTCGGGTTCCGACGAGTTTATCCGATTGTTTCGAGCTTATCCGAATCATATCGTATATTCATTCCGGACCGTTGATTGACCCGAGGGACGAGTATAAATATCGAAAAGTCGAAAAATAGTCGTAAAAACACGAATTTTGCATTGACTTGCATTGACTTTCCTATTTTGGAAACTTTGACCGTTGACCGTGGAAGGAGAGTTTCCCGTTTCGGCTTTAACTTCCGGCGACCGGATTCCGGCCACCTCCGGCCACGGGACAGGTATGGTTAGCATCCTTGTTTGATTTCGAGTGGGTTAGGCTTTGGTTTGGAGTGAATTGGTTTCGTTTTGGGGAAGAACCATTGGAGGCCGAGTTGGAGATTTCGCCGGTGACGGGGAGCTTGGCTCCGGCGAGTTTTGGAAGGGGAGATTAGGGGGATTCGACTCCCCTCGTCTCTCTGAATCTATTGGTGTGGTCAATTGAGGTTAAGGAAGAGTTTTTGATGCAACCCGATTAGGGATTTGAGTTGGGAGGTTTGTTCGGTTTTGCTCGATTTTGGGGAGGTTTTGCTTTGAATTGGTTCTAGTGATAGAAGAGAAAAAGGTTCGCATGGTTGTGGGGATGAAAACTGGAGCTTTCCGCCGTGTGATTTCACCGTTGACGGCGCGCCGCCGCCGGCGGCGGCGGTCAACGGCGGAGAAAAAGTCAACTTTTCAGATTTCGATGTAATTAGTGTCATTTTTCTCGAAATCACGCCCTGATTATCGTACGGAGGTTTTCGGGTTGATTTGGTTAGCCGATTTTCAGTCGAGGTTTCGAGTGGGGATTTCGGGATTTCCGTAATTCATTTTGTACTGCATTTCGTATTTCCGGGAACGGTTGGTTTCCGTGCATCAGTACAGTGTTGTGGATTACGATATTGATCAGTTATGTTTTGTGAATATTCAGGAGATCGTGATCGAGATCTGGATCGTGATCGTGCATCTGGCGAGGGATCTTCCGCCGGACCACGTGATTAGCGCGAGTGTGCGCTACGCGAGTCTGTGAGTGGACAGTTTATTTTCACGGAATTATTGCGAGTCCTTTATATACGTTTTATGATCTTAAATATGCAGTATGATTATGGTTTTACGAATATGAGTTTTCGTACGAGATTATGTTTATTTTGAGCATGTGTTATGTGATTATACCTATTTGTTGTTATATGTCCACGTGTGACCCCGTGTGATTTATACACATGCTCTGTACGTGTGAGGAGTTAGAGTCTCCCTCGTGTACGTATACGTGAGGAGTTAGAGTCTCCCTCGTGTACCCGGACGCGTGAGGAGTTAAAGTCTCCCTTGCGTACCATTTGTTGTTTATACTTTCGACTCGCATATGTTTTTATAACATATATATATTACTTGGTGAAAGACATTTATTTTCGTCCACTCACTCTAACGTGTTTATTGTCTTTCCCCTGGGCTTTTCGGTTTCCGTGCCCAGTTTGCAGTTCAGGTTTGGTGTTTCACGTCGCTGTTTGGAGGCTAGTGATCAGAGTCACCTGTGTTTTTCCAGTAGGTTCTTGTTTCGCCTACTGATGTACATATTGTATATGTTTTACTTTAGAGGTCGCTCTGATACATTTTGATACATGTTGTGCGGATTTTCACGGATATACATATAAACATAGTACAGTTTATTTACTGTTGTTGATTATATTGATGTTGTGAAATCCGTTTGGGATTGGTGTCCACGGTTTGCTTTTTGTGGCATAGGACGAAGTGTTAATTTCCGCGTGCAGGTTATGGTAATTCCATGCTAGTAACGAAACTCTGCCGAAATTTTGAAAAATTTTGTTGGTTCGTATCTCCGGAAGGGTTTGATTCCGGTTTAGGAAACTGAATCGGGATTGGGTCCTTTCACTAATGCTCTGATACCAAGCTGAAAGGACCCAACCCCGATTTAGTTGCCTAAACCGGAATCGAACCCCTTCGAAAACACGAACCAACAAAAACCAACAAAATTTCGGCAGAGTTTCGTTACTAACGTGGAATTACCATTACCTGCACGCGGAAAATACACTTCATCCTATGCCACAAAAAGCAAACCGTGGGCACCAATCCCATCCGGATTTCTCAATATATCAACAGTAAAGTAAAACAATAAATATATCTATACTTTACTGAAATCTGGAGTAAAATCGTATAATATATACAATAGAATACTCAGAGCGACCTCTAATGTATAATCATATAAGTATACCCCAGTAGGTAGAAAAATAAACCTACTGGAAGAAACAAGGTAGCTCGAGCACTATGCCTCCGACCACGACGTGCGACACCAGAGTCCGAACTGCAAACTGGGTACGGAAACCGAAAATCCCAGGGGAAAGACATGAAAATTGTTAGAGTGAGTGGACGAAAATAAATGTCTTTCACCACGTAATATATATGTTATAAAACATATGCAAGTCAAAATATAAATAAATCAAATCAAATAGTATACGAGGAGACGCTGACTCCAACTCGTAAACAGAGCATGCATGGAAAATCTCACGGGGTCACTCATGGACACATCCGTGCTAGTACAGTCAGAACCACGGGGTCCCTAGCCCACACATGATTCTAGCTGAGGTAGCACAATCGGAACCACGGGTTCCCTAGGCCGCACGTGATTCACGTGATTCAGGACCACTGGGTCCCTAGCCCACACGTGATTCTAGCCAGAAAGGCCTCAGGTCAGGAGTCACAGCCTCCCCTGGTAAACATCATCGGGGATCAGCCGGGATCCAGGTGTATCGATACAACATATATAATGTCTGTACTCTGTGAAAACCAAATCATAAATAGTTCAATGCAAATGCATGAAACAACATATAAGTGTATGTATACTCGTATACGCATATCCGTATATGTATAATCGTAAAACACATGCTCATGTAAATCGAAATCTCATATGCATGCTCAAGTTCGTAAAACATGTATAAAGACTCGCAAAAAATCCGTGAAAAGAAATGTCCACTCACAGACTAGCGTAACGCAGTTCGCGTTAACCCGTGATCCGGCGGAAAGTCCCTCGCCAAACAAACGATCACGAACCCCTGAATAATCACAAAATCCATTTCTCAAAATCATAACTCGACAATTCAAATCAAATCACGAGAAACCACCGTTCTCGGAAACACGTAATCCGATTATGATAAACTGTCGGAAATCCGGAAATCACACCTCAATACCACGTCATAAGTTCGGATGCTCAATTCGAAAAACGAACCTCCCCACTGCGATTGGGGCGCAATTTCGAGTGAAATGACATGCAACTTGTCAAAAACCCCAAAAAGTCAAACTTTGACCGTTGGCCGCCGTTGACCACCGCCAACGGCGGCGCCGCCACCCGAACGGAAAATTCCACGGCGGAGAAACCTCTATTCCACGCAAAATCATCCACTAAGCAACTTTGTCAACTGCATCGAAGGCCAATTCAAACTCTAACTAGCTCAATTTCACGAAAAACCGAATGTTCACACAAATTTCAAATCCAAAATTCTCCATGTACAAGATGAATTGGATTACCAAACTTACATGGTAGCTTCATGGTGATGAGGGCTACAAAACCCACTCCAAATTGCAGCTCAATTCAACCGAATTCAAACAACCCAAATTCACCAAAATTTCTTCATTTTTGGCCGAAAATATCTCCTCCTCCGGCGAGCCTCGCCGTGCGTGGTGGCCGGGGATGTGATGGGGACGCCGAGGCACATCGATGGGGTCCTTCCCCAAGGCCGGAGGTGGCCGGACGGGCTTCGTCGTCGGCGAGTCGTACGGCGTCGCCACCGTCGCACACCACTCGGTCAAACCGAGTTGACTAGTCAAAAAAAGTAAATGAAGATGTTGACTTTCCCTTTAATGCAGCTCCACTATTTATAGACCTTCTATTTTAGGAAACTTTCAAACACCCTTTTCGGTAAACTTCGAATATCCGTAACTTTCTCGTCGTAATTCTGATTCCGATAATTCTCGCGACAACAAACTCGACTCGACATGTTCTTCAATTATCACCCGAAGTCAAACACATCAACCAAACCGATAAAAATTCAACGGTTCAAACCCACACATGTTTAACCGACTAAATAATCAACAATTGAAAATATTCACAACTTAATCTTCGTAACTCGGAATAATGCTCCGAAAGTTCCCACGAGCTCGAAAATAAATTCTAAACAACTTCCGTGAAGAAGCCGAAACCAAATTCTCGTCCGGTAATTTAGTCGTTAAGAAATCAAACATATAAAACCGATTATATCAAAACTTCAAATATTCATAATTTATTCCTCGGTCATCCAAATAACGATCCGGAACCGCCCAGGAACTCAAAATCACACGTACAACGACCCTCGAGAAGAGGCCCAGCTCCAATTCTCGGCCAATGATTTAGTCGTTAACAAGCCTGACGATTCAAATAACTGTCGTAAATCTGCGACTACGCGATAACCTCATGAACTAAACTGATTTCACTGCTGATTCTGTTATGGGTCGTCACACATATTGACCTTATTAGGCATGAGGTATGATTTAGATACGATTCGTAATTAAGTTGCATTCTAGTTTTGGTTTGGTTTATACTTGAATGTTGGATCGGAACATTTCTAGTGCCCTAATGACCTAGAAGATTCGGTTCACAACCAATGGTGTTTCAAAAATATCACGAATTGGACAATCATGTGTGAATTGGAATAATCTCATAACTTGGACATATATTGTTGGTACATTGAGTTGGCTAGTGGCGATATCTCTAGCCGACCAAACATTTACAATTTATTTTATTCTTACTTTATGTTTTCACTTATTTAGTTAGTAATAAACATTCAATCAACCTTTCGTTTAACCACTCATCGTAATTGAACCATTCCTTGTAATGCTAAGTCTCCAATGGACTTAGTATTATGAGATACACTTCCACTTCTTGCTTTTGTTTTAGTGTCATGTCTTGTGTCTAGTTAATCCGTGATTTCAAGTGCCTAATCGAGTCAAGCTAAGAAGTTTAAGTGGTCAATCTTTGTGGGTTCGACTCTCAACATCCTTACAAATACTATAACTTAACCCCGTATACTTGCGGGTAAGAAAAATTCACTTATCCTTCGACTAATCAATAGTCAAAAGGTTGGGGGGATAATTCTCACGAATAAGTTTTTGGCGCCGTTGCCGGGGATTGATTTCACTTTGATTTCTTAGCTTGGTTAGCCTTTGATTACAGAGTATCCAGACATGTGTGTGATATTTGTTTCTTATATTAGCTTGTAGTTTCCTTCGTTTTATCAATTAGAACTTTGTTTTCTTTGTCTTTGATCTCTAGGATACTTTGGTAGATACTTTGAGGTGAAATTGTGCTAGAATTTGTGCTTCTAACCTTTTTGCATGACAACTTTTCGATCCATCGAAAATTACCTTCGACCCATCGAAAACTGTTTGCAGAGAAGACCAGGGTACCTCCTTCGATCCATCGATAAATTTTCTCGATCCATTGAAAGGTGTTTGGTCATTTCTACCCTGGGCTTTGCTTTGATCCATCGAAGCCTATGTTTCGATCAATCGAAAATTGTGTTGTGCTTAAGGTTGTTTCACTTACTCTCTACCTCTTTTAACTTGAGTATTTATATTCTTGGGAGCATCTCTAAGTCGTGTCTTTATTTCAAGCAAAGTAGTTAGAGAGTCTAGATCTAGCAAACCTAATTTTCGCTACACCCTAGATTCTTAGGACTTTATTTAGCGATTCCGGTATATTGGATCACACATGCCTTTACCTTAGTTCACCTCAGTGTCCATAGTACAGTTAAATCCACTACGCCATTTACCGAAATCTCATTCGAACTCTTAGAGTGCTCATTGATGTTTCCTTGAAGGGGGGTGTCAAAGAAGCACTGTGGAAGTCCCTCAAGGCTTTGAGTACTTTAAGAGTTTGGAGATGAAAGGACCCAACCCCGATTTAGCTCCCTAAACCGGAATCAAACCCTTCCGAAAAATACGAACCAACAAAAACTTTTCGAAATTTGGGCAGAGTTTCGTTACTAGCGTGGAATTGCCATTACCTGCACGCAGAAAATACACTTCATCCTATGCCACAAAAAGCAAACCGTGGGCACCAATCCCATCCGGATTTCTCAATATAACAACAGTAAAGTAAATCAATAAATATATCTACACTTACTGAAATCCAGTGAAAAATCGTATAACGTATTCAACAGGAAGCTCAGAGCGACATCTAATACATAATCATATACGTATAACACAGTAGGTAGAACAATAAACCTACTGGAAGAAACAAGGTAGCTCGAACACTATGCCTCCGACCACAACGTGCGACACCAGAGACTGAACTGCAAACTGGGCACGGAAACCGAAAAGCCCAGGGGAAAGACAATAAACACGTTAGAGTGAGTGGACGAAAATAAATGTCTTTCACCAAGTAATATATACATATAAAAATCATGTGCGAGTCAAATGCACGAAAATCAAATGGTACGTGAGGAGACGCTGACTACCACTCACGTACAGAGCATGCAACGTAAAACATATCGCGGAGACTCTCGTGGGCTTCCACGCAATAGCACAGTCTGAATCACGGGATCCCAGACCCACACGTGATTCTAGCCAGAAAGGCCTCGGGTCAGGATATCTGTCACCCCCAGACCGTACTCGAGGATCAGCCGAGAAGCCAATGTGTATCGATACCACAACATATACTGAGACTGTACTTGGTGTAAACCAAATCATAAATCTTTTCTATGCACATGCTTAAAACATAATATGTACGTATATGTATATATTTGTATACGTATATTCGTATAAGCATAATCGTAAAACACATGCTCGTAAAATCATAATCAATCTGCATGCTCAAGTTCGTAAATCATTTATAAAAGACTCGCAATCAATCTGTGAAAAGAAATGTCCACTCACAGACTGGCATATCGAGTTAACCCGTGATCCGGCGGAAAGTCCCTCGCCAAACGAACGATCACGAACACCTGAATATTCACAAAATCCATATCTCAAACTCATATCTCGACAATACAAGACAAATCACGAGAAACCACCGTCCTCGGAAATACGAAATCCGAATACGACGAATCGTCGAAAAACCATATATACCACCTCAATACCTCGTTTTACGTTCGGACGCTCAACTCGAAAAACGAACCTCCCCACTGCGATCGGAGCGCGATTTCGAGTTAAATGACATGCGACTTGTCGAAAGTCAAAAAGTCAACCCGTTGACCGTTGACCGCCGTCCACGGCGGCGCCACTGTTGACCGGAAGAATTCACGGCGGAGTAACCCCTATTCCACTCAAAATCACCCACTGAGCAACTTCCATAACTGCACTGAAGTCCAATTCAAACTCTAACTCATCCAATTTCATGATAAACCGAATTGTACACAAATTTTCAATCCCAAAATTCTCCACACACAAATCAAATTGGAACACCATACCTATATGGTTGGAATCCTTGAGAGGAGGGCTTCAAGACCCAGTGCATGATTGAGTTCAATTCGGACCGAAACCAATAACCCGAATTCACTAAAATCCACAAATTTCTCGCCGGAATTTCTCCCTCCTCCGTGAGCCACGCCGTGCGTGGTGGCCGGGGGTAGGCTCGGGAGGTTGGGGCGAGCAGAACGGAATAAGCCCCAAGCCGTGGGGTTGCCGGAATCACAACATCGCCGGCATGCCGTGAGCCACCGTCGAGCACCTTCCTCCACTATGGTCAACCAAAGTCAAACAAGGTCAAACTTACTATTTCCATCTTTGACTTTCCCAAAGGGGAAACTGCTATAAATAGACTTTCCCAAAACAGAAACTCAAACTTATCCATTTCGATAAATTTCAAACGCGCGTAACTTTCTCGTCGTAATTCCGGTTTCGATAATTCTCGCGGTCACAGACTCGTCTCGACATGTTCTTCAATAATCACCCAAAGTCAAACACATCGACCAAATGGATAAAAAAGTCAACCCTTTGAACCAACACACATTTAAATCGACTAAACAGTCCACAATCAGAAATAATCATAACTAAATCTTCGTAACTCAAAATCATGCTCCGGAAGTTCCCACAAACTCGAAATTAAATTCTGAACAACTTCCGTGAAGAAACCAAAACCAAATTCTCGACTGGTAATTTAGTCGCGAACAAACCTGCCATTTAAATCCGTTTCCGTCGAAACTTCAAATATTCATAACTAATTCCTCGGTCGTCCAAATAACGATCCAGAACCGCCCACGAACTCGAAATCCCACGTACAACAACTCTCGAGAAGAGACCCAGCTCCAATTCTCGGCCAATAATTAAGTCGTTAACAACTCTGGCAATTCCAATATCAGTCGAAAATCCGCGACTACGCTGTAACTCACGAATCAAGCTGATTATACTTCTGATTCTGGTCCGGGTCGTCACAGGAGAACTAACATTTATTAATTTCTTGTGTGATTTTAGGTGTCATGTCTTCGAATCCTCTTTTTGAGGAAGAATTCATCATGGACAAGGACGTCACTGAAGCAAGACCTTTGAGGGATAGTGCGTTACCATCTTTGTCAAGGCATACCGGTTGTATTGTTCTTCAACCATTAGCGAGCGAATCCTTTGAGATCAAATATAATTTTCTCCAAACCTTACCAATCTTCTTGGGATATCCACATTCTGAACCCTATTCTCACTTGTTGGAGTTCGAGGAAGCATGTACAAGGTTTAACATCCGGAATATGGATCCGGGATAATTGAAGCTTCGGGTATTCCTTTCAAGTTTGCGGGATAAGGCAAAGATGTGGTTCAACAAACTTGCTCCTAACTCGATTCACTCATGAGAGACGATGCAACGCAAGTTCGTCACCAAGTATTTTTTACCGGGGAAGATCAATAAGCGAAGGACAAGGTTAATGACATTTTGTTAGGAACATGGGGAGTTGCTCTATGAGACATAGGAACGTTTCAAGGAGCTTGAGGTTGGGTTCCCTAACCAAGGTCAAAGACATGTTATTGTCTCGCTTCTACTAAGGATTGAGTATGGAGACGAGAAGGAACGTCAATAATGCAAGTGGTGGAGATTTCATGGAAAAAATCGCCGGGAGGCGTATGTTCTACTTGAAAATATGTCGGAGCGGTCTTCCTTATGGGATGTAAAGCCCAATGTTCGAAAGCAGGCAATATCAATGAGGGAAGCCACCTGAGCCAACCGGGAAAGTAGGAATGAAGTCAAGGGAGCTATGTATGTACAAGCGACTTAAAAAGAACATAAACAAGATATTTGACTTCTTGTTGAAGAAAACTCGGAATAGAGGCTATGTTAATCAAATTGCGGAGATTAGTGTGGCACCTTGCATGATTTGTAAGAGTGTGATGTATGAGGCTCCATGTTGCCCACATCAAGGAGACCATTTGGAGACAGTTCAAGAGTGGAAGCACATGTCATTGGGTGCACAAATGAGTAATCTGGGTTGGCATACAAATCCTATTTTCTCATGGGATTATCCTAGCCAAGCCAATCATTGTGGTCAAGCAAATGGTCAAGATTTTAAGCATGAAGTTACCAGAGTTACAAGGGCTAGAGGAGAGTATGTTAATGCATGCTATGGGAGGCAACTCTTGCCAACGATAAACATATTTCTCTCCAATACCACAACAAGCTCCGATGCAACAAGCACACCTCCACCTCGAGGGGAATTGTCAAAGTCTAATTTGGAGGAGTTGATGATCAAGCTATTTTCATAGTATGAGATGCTTCTTAAAAGTAAATTTGAAGCTCAACGAGTGAAAGACAAGAATATATACTTGGATATCTTTAAGAGCTTGATGGAAGAGAATAATGAGATCCGAAAGGAGAACGAATATGCACTTCCACTACTACATTTTTAACCATTGCCGGCGATTTAAAATCGCCGGCAATAGTTTTTAATCATTGCCGGCGATTTTTCCCCCAAAAATCGCCGGCAATACTTTTTTTTTTTATCATTGCCGGCGATTTTTCCGGCAAATCGCCGGCAATAGTCCGCCGGTAATTAAAAAAAAAAAAAAAACCATTGCCGGCGACTTAAATGCAAGTCGCCGACAATGATAAAAAAAAAAACTATTGCCGGCGACTTACATTTAAGTCACCGGCAATAGTTTTATTTTTTTTTAATTACCGGCGGACTATTGCCGGCGATTTGCCGGAAAAATCGCCGGCAATGATAAAAAAAAAAAAAGTATTGCCGGCGATTTTAAATTGCCGGCAATGGTTAAAAATGTAGTAGTGTTCAGAAGATGAAGGAACAATTAAGTCAATTTGCAAAGACACATTGAGTTGAACAAGGCGAAAGGACTGATGCATTTCCATCTTGCACAAAAAAGGATCAAAAGAATCAAGCTCAAGAAGTCAATGCAATGTTGGCTACCAAAAAAAGATGTGATGATTATGATGAGGCTCCCTTGGTAGAAAACGATTGTGAAAGTGATGATGAGGAGGATGTAGGCACATCGGGTGCACATAGCATACCTCCCGGATTTGACAATGAAGCTAAGCTTCCATGAGGGTATCAAGACCCAAGCCGAGACCAAGGTGAACCCAGATGAACATAGGTTCTTACCTTTTCCCCAACAAATGTTAAAGGAAGGATGCAAGCTATCATGAGCCGTCACGCAAAAGCCTTCAAATTATTCAATGAGGATCCTTCGATTCCGGCACTACAAGTCTATAGTATTGATGTTGTGGGAAGCAAGGTCAATGATGTTGAAGAAGTCAAGGCACCGGATAGGGGCATGAGCCGCAAAAAGAAAAGAAAAATTGAAGCCGAACAAACTTGAGAAGCCGGCATTGGTAGTTGGTAGTAAGGTCACTTTGAAAAGTTTTAATCCCTTGAAGAGTACTAATTACAAGTTTCTTATGCTATGTCCTTAAGGAGTCGTACATTTGATGAATTTAAAGAATGAGAGCACTTTCAAGCTCCACGAGACCCAAATTGAGGCTTTCGAGACAAACACAAAGTGGAGTGCATATGTCTATCACTTTAAGAACCCAACCATGATGGCTTGACCTACTCATCCCTTCATGGACCATGTTTACATCCTTAAACTACAACCTTTGATGGTCAGACACTATTGGTATGTTAGAAGAATAAGTGTGAGGTTGAAGGAGGATAGAATATTGTGGAATGGACAAGGAAGTCAAGAACTTGAAGAATGGCAAATTTTTTTGAAAATGCTGAAGTAGTGCGAACCAAGATACTTGCCTCGATGGATCGAAGGTTTTTCTCGATCCATCGAAACCTGTTGTCACTTGCTATCCAAGGGCTCTGCCTAGATGGATCGAAGGGTTTCCTTTGATCAATCAAAGGCCTTATGCACAATTTTCAAGCCTCTTCCAGAGTTCGAATGCCATGGCCTTGACCATAGACCCTTTTGAGCTTTCAAAAGCTATCAATTTCAATGTGAGGGCGTCATTTTATGGTTCTTACTTCACTCATGCAATCTTTGGATGACGAGGTCTAACTTGGCCTTCGTTGGTTAACATGTTCATAAATTTGGAGCTAGGAGTCGGTCCTCAAAGCGTTTGCACCCTCTTTCTCCCTACTCTCTCTTTAATTCTTAGCATGACATGTGTATAGTGAGCAATGATGCTTAGTGTATAGTTTGTGTAGTCTTAGCATGTGGTAGATTTGGTGTGATACATGTTGTGATACTTGGTACTATGACTTAAACGTATTTCTAAGTGTTAAAGTTCTAATTGTGAGGTCCCCTCATCTTACATGCTAGATTACAATGTGGTTTTCCTTTGAAATATGATTAGTATGCATGCCTTCATTGTGGTTGATAGGACTCTAATAACTTCATTATTTCTTAGAGACTATATGACCATTAAAGTGCAAATGCATGTTCATCACTATGCCTAAGAAAACATGTGTTGGGAAAATAAATTTGTGAAATGATGATACCTTGCTATCTTGTCTACACTTTAATTTGTTTCGTATGTGACTTCATGTAAATGGAGGACAATTTGGTTCTAAAGTGTGAGGTAGGCGGCTAAGTCATTATCACTCCTTATCCGAAAAATCTATAAAAATTGAAAAATGTGAGAAAATGTAATACAAAAATATGTGTGTTTTGGTATGTTTTGAGTCCCAATAACCACTCTCAATGATGAAATTAAAGTAATGGCCCGTAGATTGCATACATTTGAGCATGTTTAAAAAGAGAAATCAATGCATGTTTAATCGGTTTGAAAAATGTTTATGTCATTTAAAATGAGTTTAACGTGAGAAAAAGAAGGATTGATATGTTTTCAAAGCTTTGCATGCCCATGTGAGATTTTTGACCCTTATTGTGCATACATATCTACATTATGCACATATTCTTTCATGTGTGAAATCGATCAATCATAGTGTAATTTAGAACTTGCTTTAAACCATGCAAAATGTTTTACAAATCATGAGTTATTTTCAAAAATGATAGAGGCATTAGGATTACTACCATTGCCAAATTTCTTTTGAACACTATGATACATATATTCCATAGTGAGCCAATTTAACCCTTATATTATTTAGCCTTTTAATTCTTGAACACCGTAAATCCCTACCAAGCCTAAACACTTACTTCTACCCTCAACTAGGTAAGGAGCAAGCGATAATGAAGTACTATTAGGATATTTTTAGAGTTTGTACCTATTGTGAAGTTTAGCAAAATCTTAAGTGTGAGGTGGAAGAGGTCGTTATGATGTTCATTTGTGTTGTGTTTTGTTCGAAAAGAAAAGAAATGAAAAGAGAAAAAAATGATAAAAGAGTATCAAAGAAAAGAAAAAGAAAAATGGAAAGAAGAAAGGAGTTTCACAAAAAAAAAAATGAGTTGTACATTAAGAATAAGAGTTTTGGGAGGTAGCTTTATATAAAAAGAAAGTTAATGGCACCTAGATGTTTAGTAAGACACTTCGACATATGAATTGCTTGCTAGGTTGCTTGGTTCTCGAATTTCTATACCCTTTTTTCATTAAACTCCTTCCTTAAGCCCCGTTACAGACCGAATAAAAGTTTTCTTGATTTGAAATGTTTGTGCTTTTTGATTAATGGAGCATTTGGTTAAAAATCGAGTTTATGGAGGACATGTGATTGATGCGATTTATGAGTGCAAACATTAACCCTCAAACAATTGTGTGTATTGAGTAATATCTAGTGAGTTTGATGGTTTGGAAACATGTTAATTTGAATACATCTAATTTTGATGCATTTGACTTGGCATATAGTATAACCATTTCAGCTTATTACATATGCATTGATTTCATGTTTTAAAGTGTTGCTCCAAAGTAGTTCAATCCATCTTGCCATGGGTCTTTGAAGGGAAACCAATCATCCATTTGGGACACTTACATGCCTTGTATGTTTTTGTGCTTAAAGTCTAGCTTAGTTTCATTCTTTTCTTCTTAGTTTGCTTGAGGACAAACAAAGTTTAAGTGTGAGGTAGTTTGTTAGGTCAATAATTACGTTTTAATTATGTGTCTAACCTTATGCTTAATCCTTGCCTTCATGGAATAAAGTATCGTTTTTGATACGTTTCCTTATCATGCTAGGAAATGGTGAGTTTGCGTGGAAACGAGATTAAAGATGGAGGTTAACTACTTTTTGAAGAAGCCAATCAGTTTTCCTAAGCATTTGGAGAAGAATGACCAAAAACCCGGGAAGAAGACAAAAAGTCAACCGTCGGTCAACGGTCAACTCCGGCGAGTCTACACTGGTTAATGACATGGTCAAGATAGGTTGACATAAGTCATTCACATTCATCATAAGTGAACACATATTGAACTCATTAGGCATGTGGTATAAATAAGATACGATTCGTAATTGAGTTGCATTCTAGTTTCAATTTGCTTTATACTTAAATGTTGGACTGGAACACTTCTAGGGCCTTAATGACTTAGGAGATTCGGTTCACAACCAATGTTGACTCAAAAAGATCATGAATAGGACAATCACGTGTGAATAATCATTCATAACTTGGACATATATTGTTGGTACATTGAGTTGGCTAGTGGCGACATCTCTAGCCGACCAAACATTTACATTTTTTTTTGTTCTTACTTTATATTTTCACTTAATTAGTTAGTAGTAAACATTCAATCAACATTTCATTTAACTACTCATCGTAATTCAACCATCCCTTGCAATGCTAAGTCTCCAAAGGACTTAGTCTTATGAGATACACTTCCACATCTTGCTTTTACTTTAGTGCCATGTCTTGTGTCTAGTTAATCCGTGATTTCAAGTGCATAATCTAGTCAAGCTAAGGAGTTTAAGTAGCCAATCCTCGTGGGTTCGACACTCGAGTTTTTTTTACAAATGCTAAACTTAACCCCGTATACTTGCGGGTAAGAAAAATTCACTTAGCCTTCGACTAAACAATAGTCAAAAAGTTGGGGGGATAAATCTCATGAACACTTAACGCGTGGCGTTCCATCAATCCAACCCTATAGTCCCCCAACTGCACAAGTAAGATCTGGTGTCGTTGGCGAGATGCAACCTACACAAAATGTGAATGAAAAATGGCATTAGTAGTCAAGTCCCCGAGTGCATATATGGGTGATAATTCTCGTCTGCCGGGATGTGATACATTAGCCTTATGGTTGGATACACATCAGCAATTTGGTGGGATTAATCTTTGGTGTGATTTGCGTCTGGAGATTAATCCATTAGTGTTAGTGCTGAGCAATATCAGACACTATGCAATTGAAGCTGAACTAAACTTTGGTGTATTTTTCATATCAGGAGTTTAGTTCTGTTTGCCCAGTGGTGGGATTCGCATCAATCATTGGGTGGGATTAATCTCTAGTGTGATTTGTGTCAGGAGATTAATTCGTCAGTGTTAGTGTTGGGATCACATCAGACACAAAGCGACCCAAGCTGAACTAAACTCTGGTCTATTTTGTATATCATAAGTTTAGATGGCCTCATCTAACCCAGATCAAGTCAAGTTAGGTGGCTTCGTTTAACCAAGATTGACTCAGGTTAGGTGGCCTGGGGATGATCGAGTCAAGTTAGGTGACTCGTTTAACCAAGAACTCACCAAGATGTCGTGCCTTAGCAATGTCTGTAGGTTTACCGTTAGGTCCTCCACATGCGTTTCGGCCTTCATACTCTTGACTACGATATCGTCAACATACACTTCTATTGTCTTACCTATTTGGGGTCCAAAGAACTGGGTCATGAACCTTTGATAGGCTGAACCTGCGTTCTTCAATCTAAAACGCATGACGTTGTAGCAATACAACCCTTTGTCCATTACAAATGTTGTGGATTCCTGATCACTGGGCTCCATCAATATCTGATTGTACCTGGAGTATACGTCCATGACGGAGAACAACTCGTGGCCTTCAGTTGCGTCAACAAATTGATCTATCCTAGGTAGGGGTAAACTATCATTTGGACACACCTTGTTAACGTTGGTATGGTCGACACAAATTCTCCAAGTTTCGTTACTCTTTTGGACCATAACAGCATTTGAAATCTACCTGGGGTAATTGACTGGTCGAATGAAACCTATTTTGAGCAAACATTCTACTTCCGCATGCATGGCGACATAACGCTCTTTGTCATAAGCTCTTCGTTTCTACTTTACTGGCACTACGTCAGGGGCAAGGATGGGTTTGTGAGTGGTAAGTTCTTGGGATATTTCTGGCATATCCACATCAGACCATGTAAATATCACCTAATGGTCCCTCAAACACTTATAAGTCATGTTTTGAGGTCGTTACTCAGTTTACTCCCAATACGGACTGTTCACTCTGGGTGCTCGTCTGATATCTCGATCGTGGTGAAGGAATCTTTCCAGTTAACTGGCGTGACAGAACATGTTGTTTCACGAGGATCCTCTGACACGTCAGCCTTGGGAATGGTAACTGCAAGGACTTCCTTTATTGCTAATACTTCGTGGCATCTATTTTTCGTCAGAATTAGATGGAATGTCTTGGGTCTCGTACCCTTTAACGTGTCCGACTCCATCATCCGTTGGGAACTTGAGGAGGAGGATATGGTTAGCGATGATGATTTTCAGTTTGTTGATCGATGGTCATCCCAGGATAGCATTGTAAGCTGATGAACAGTCACAGATAATGAACTCTGTCCTGATCTTTTTATGTGGTGTTCCCGGTGTGCCCAACCCAAATGTCATCGCGTCACTTCCTAACGGACACAAACAGACCCCCGAGAAGCCCGTTAGAGGCTCGTGATCTTGCACTAACCTTCTGGCGGATCTCTCTAGAATCTTGTAAGCAGACAGATAGATTATGTTCACGGCTGATCCGTTATCAACAAGAATGCGTTCCATGTTCCATCTGTCTACCATGGCAATATTGACAAACGAAGTTTTGGTGGTCAACCATTTTCCTACTATTCTCTTCTTATGCTGAGAAGCTGATGGTACCTTAATCCTTGCATCTGACCTTAAGAGTGGTATCATGTCTGACCTTGCAAACCTGTCTCCCGCTTGGAGTCATTTCTCTCTGTCGTTTCGACTGTCCTCAAAATACTGTGTTGATCGTCCCCCTCGTTTTTATGGCTGCCACCTGACACAGTTCGTCAATTCTTTTGGGTTGCCTTTTCCTCTCAGTAGCTGGGATCTTCCCATCCTTACGCAAGTTATGTAGAATATCCTTTAACGCACTATAGTTGTCGGTGGTATGTGAACGCGACTCGTGGTATTGGCATATGTCACCCTCGGTGGGTCGCATTTGCGTTTGTTTGTGGTGCCTAGGGTAAGGGCCAGGTATAATGTCCCTATGTTGGCAATGGAAAACATTTCCGTCCGGGGGGGGGGTGGTTCCATTGGAAATTTTGATGGTTGTGTGGCTTATTATTGTGATGCTAAGGGCTCGCATTCTGATGGTGATTGTCATTTTTGTAAAATGATCGCTTGTTTTAGAGTTTGTTTTGTAGTGCTTGTTCCCTTGGATCCCTTGGACGTTTGTCTTTTTACTGGTGGTGTCAATTCTTCTTCAGGTTTAAGGGGGGGATGTGTTGTTGTGATTCTTCTCGTGATTGTTTTCTTGGCGGTTGTTGAATTTTTTCCAGTAGACGGTCTTTTTAGCTGCTGTTCTCTCTACCACCAGGTCCATCACTTCATTGTAACTGAGCCAATTCTTTTTGACTAACTTCTCCTTAAACAGGGATGGAAAAATTCCCTCTCTAAATGCTGACAGGGCCACATCTTTGTTCAAGTTTCGGCAAGCCTATGTCACTGCCATCCACCTGTTCATAAAGGTATGAAGCCTTTCTGTCTCTCCCTGCTTGATCTTAAACAAATTTTCTTTCACATCGTACTTCCCTTGTAACCTATATCATTTGAAGAAGCTTTCAATCATTTCAGCAAATGAATATATGGACCCCTTGGGCATTTAACAGAACCAGTCCCTAGCCTCTCCTGGAATAAATAGCATAAGGTTGTGTCTTTGTAGTTTTTGCCTACTGTAGCTGATTGGAATTCATCCGCATGCATTCTTGGATCTCCCCTCCCGTTAAACTTGTTATCTTTCAAAGTTTTCGCATGGCGGTCTCTGCCTGCTCTAAGTATCTCGACTGAGAATGGCCTTGCCCTTGACGTATACATATGCACCATATTCTGACCCTGGGTTTGCTTCCTCTGACGTGCTTCTATTGTTAAGGCGTCAATCCTTGCCAGAAGCTTTATCACTAAGTGGTTCACGTCAAGACATTCTTGAGCTCCCCGAGTTGGGTTGTTGGCTTTGGTGGTTTGGTAGACTTTCTCCCCAAGGTTCTGTCTGTCTAGGGTTGCATCAGTATGTCGTTCCTCCTCTCGGTCAGATAGGTCATCTCCATGCTCTAAGGGTTTTGGTGAGTAGTTGTCATCCTTCCTGACGCGTCTAGCCCCCAATTCCTCTTCAATTCTGATTCTAGCCTGACTCTCTTGATGCATCTCCTTTCTCACCAGCTCTAGCTGCTTCAATAATTGAGCGTTTATGGCGGACTCGTCAAAGTTAAAGAATAAGTTGGTCGTTGTCGAAACTGGGATGGCGGGAGTTTCGGCCAATCGCTGCTTCTCTGTTTGGGGTGTGATAAAGAGGCTTGCATCTAGCTCTGTCATGATGCGTATCGCTTTCTTGCTGATGTGGTAACGTGGTTTGCAATTGATGCACTTCCCACAGACCGTGCCAACTGTTTACAAAGGTAACATAACTAAACTCCTGATATGCAAAATACACCAGAGTTTAGTTCAGCTTTAGTCGCTTAGTGTCTGATGCGAGTCCCACTATTGGGCAAACGGAACTAAACTACTGATATGCAAAATACACCAGATTTTAGTTCAGCTTCAAGCGCTTAGTGTCTGATACAAATCCCAGCACTAATACTGACAGATTAATCTCCTGATGCAAATCACACCATAGATTAATCCCACCCAATGGCTGATGCGAATCCCACCATTGGGAAAAAACGAAACTAAACTCCTGATATGCAAAATACACCAGAGTTTAGTTCATCTTTAATTGCTTAGTGTCTGATGCGAATCTCAACACTAACACTGACGGATTAATCTCTTGAAGCAAATCACACCAGAGATTAATCTCACCGAATGGCTTATGCGAATCCCACCAGTGGGCAAATGAAACTAAACTCCTTGTATGAAAAATACACCAGAGTTTAGTTCAGCTTCAGTCGCTTAGTGTCTGATGTGATCCCAGCACTAACACTAATGGATTAATCTCCTGAAGCAAATCTCATCAGAGATTAATCTCACCCAATGGCTGATGCGAATCCCACTATTGAGCAAACATAACTAAACTTTTGATATGAAAAATACACCAGAGTTTAGTTTAGTTTTAGTCGTTTAGTGTTTGATGCGATCCTAGTACTAACACTGATGGATTAATCTCCTGACGCAAATCACACCAGAGATTAATCCCACCAAATGGCTTATGTGAATCCCACCATTGTGTAAACGGAATGAAACTTCTGATATGAAAAATACACCAGAGTTTAGTTCAGTTTTAGTCTCTTAGTGTCTGATGCGATCCCAGTACTAAAACTGATGGATTAATCTCCTGACGCAAATCACATCACAGATTAATCCCACCTAATGGTTGATGTGTATCCCACCATTGGGCTAATGTATCACATCCTGATAGACGATAATTATCACCCATATATGTACTTGGGGACTTTACTACTAATGCCATTTTTCATTCACATTCTGTGCAAGTTGCATCTCACCAACAACACCATATCTTACTTGTATAGTTGGGGGACAATGGGGTTGGATTTACGGAACGTCACGCGTTAAGTACGTTTAACTAGACAATCTCAAATGCAACTCCCCAACCAAGATCCATATTTTAGGCTCGGGGACTTAGGAAATTTGTTAGTACACCACATTGTACATGCCTAATTAAACATACTTAACGCTAAACACCTACTTACACCTCATAATCCTAGGAAATGAGTAAGTTTGTTGTCTACGTTTACCGGAACCGATCAGTTTCTGACGGAACACGCGCCCACCATACCTAACGAATCAGACAAGCATTGCAGATAATGTAATGAAGGCTAGTCCCACATCGAACAGTAAATGCTCAACTAACCTTCAACCGCCATAAATGAGGACTTAAATAGGCATCATTATATTATCTACAATGCTTGTCTGATCCGTTAGGTTTGGTAGGCGTGTGTTCGGTCAAAAATTAATCTGTTCCGGTAAACGTAGACAGCAAAGTTACTCCTTTTCAGGCGGTTCTTGTCTAGGATTATGAGGTGTAAGTAAGTGTTTAGCATTAAGTATGTTTAATTAGACATGTACAATATGGTGTACTAACAAGAGAGATGCCCAAGACAGAGACGCCCAAGACGTTCCTTCACTCCCTCACGGGGATGCTAATCAATATAATTAAACTCGAAAACCACAACTTGACTTTTCTGCAGACTAACTGTATAGTCTGTAAATGATGTTGCAGTTTCTTGAGTGTAAATACTTGATGAGAGTAGATTTCATAAACAGTATTTCAAAACAGTGCCACAAAATACGCTACAACTATTTTATTGCTTTGTGGCGCCTTCCAGACCTCCAGTGCAAGAGCAGCCAACCTCACTCAGCACAGTAAAAGGGAAAAAACTAAGCTATTTATTTCCCTATATACTTTCATTCAAAACCGCTAGATCTTTGATCTTCCATATAAAATTAGCAGCCTCGATTTAATAGAATCGCTCCAGGAAAACCTTGTTGCATATACTTTCGTCTACAAATCCCATATTTAAGTGTGCGAGAATTGCGGAAGAAAAAATAAATAAAAAGGAATATAACAGTACATAGTTTGTTTACCTATATTTTAGACAAAACTTCATTGAGGACCAGCACAATGTTCTGATAGCATCGACGAACACGTGATCCATCTTTGTCTCTCGCTGCATAATCAAGCTGCAATTCACGCAACAATAGTCAAGTTATTGGATGTGATTCTTACAATAAGTGAAATTGTTGACACAAGAAACAAAGTAAAAAATTAAAAGAAAATCACATTTCAAGAAGAAGAGAGTATATAGCAGAATCATAATCACTTGAAAGGAAAAATATATATATATATTAAAGACAGAACCACTTTTGATGTTGGTCTGAAGAGTAACAAGAAAAAGACAATATGCGCTTTAGAACAGAAAGTAGAAGCCTTATACTTTGGTTTATTTTAACTCAAATTTAAACTTCAAACTCAATCAATTAAATGCTCCAAAAACCTACCCCTAAGTACAGATTTATCTCTCTCTAAACAATAAAAGCTTTTCTTATTGCTCCAAAAATAATTCTTCTTCTCCCCTTTTCTTAGATTTTACTTTAGACAATACAGATACTGATATGAATCTAGATAACTATATCATTCAAGATCCTTAATTGTTGGAAAAATAGATATATGTTTTTTGGCGTAGCTATGAATATACCAGTGCAGAAAATTTATCGAATAAATTGATCCATTTAAGAAACGCTTCAATCAAACCTTTCATGAGAGATTTTTTTTTAAGGAAAATGATTGGAACAACACCGTTAGTGTAAATTACGGAGGAAACCCAAAATGACAATGTTAAAACAAATCAAAATCCCATCCAAAAATCTTTACACTAGTTCCCTTGAAGCATTCAGAAAAGACATTGCAACAACAATATCTGAGGTTAATGAGTAATCACACACTAGTGAATTAAAAATCAGTCACATGAGTATGGTCGTTAGTTGAAATTCAGTTGATCCATGTTTGCAGCTAGTCCAATCATTATTATCGAATCTATGTATCGTTTTGGGTGGAAATCGATTAAAAGATATGCACAACTTACTCGGGTAACGCTGTTGAAGAGACTGGAATAAAGTTTCCTCAACAGGGGCCTCTCACTTCCAGGTTTTTGTTGAATAATAGTATAAATGTCCTGCTTCAAAATTGGCGCGCTCTTTCGAACAGCTGTTTGTAACTCTCCCCATGACTCTGACTCTATCAGATCTTTCACTTGTAATAAATGTTTCGCATGTACGATGATTCCACTCTCAGCCTCTTCAATTGTCTGATCAGGTGCTACCAGTTGAAAGTCGAATGCACTTGCAAGTTTCGAAGAAATGAGATCATTTGCTAACAGTACCACACTTAATGCTGCTGTTCTTCTTTTGATATTGAAATCGAAATCCTTGAGCGGCTTTTCTCTAAAGTGAAAGGAAGTTCCCAGACAGCAGGAAAATGTAGGATTGAAGTTTAATGCTTTCATAATTGTAACAATGTATCCAAATGATATTTCTCTGCTGCAAAAGCCATACATTATCTACAAATTAAATTATTAGCTTAAAAAAGTAAAGTTTCGAGATAAGAAATAGTAGAACCTACCTCACAGTGAGGGTCTGAAAGAGACGCCACCTCGAGCGAGTGGAGACTGGAGACAGTGGAAGAGAAAGGAGAAGCGAGGTGGTAGGTGGTGTGCGTGCGTGCGATAAAGGAATTGAGGAAAGAGAGGATAAGTGAGCAACTACTGTGTAACTGGAGCCAGCACGGACGGAGGCGGCTGTGTAAGACACAACCATATTTTTGCACAACAATTTTCAAATTTATCAATTCTTATCGATTTTTCAATACATTTCTACTGGGTTTTTAATAGCGTTACTTGATACGCATAAAACATGCGTTTAACGTTAACACAAAATAAACCCTAAAAACACAGTTCACACGTAAAGCAATTTAAAACCCTTATTTTGTCATTATAATATTGGCGAGTGGGGATCGTTCTATCCGGGGAATTAAAGGGCGTATGCATGGTTTCGTTAATAAGCGGAAATCTAAAGGTTTGGGGGGATTGGAAATTGGTTAATTAATCTACGAAATTAAAGTACAAAAACATGTAAACACAACAAGAACTCCTAGACTTCTAACATGTTTTACTCATAGACAAGTTTAACAATCAAGAAACCTTAAAGTCTAATTATGCTTACTAAAAATAAGAAGCTACACTACTAATTACAAGTGATCATCTCATCTTATTAACCTTACTCTTTTTCATGCCTCAATACTCTAAGTAAGCTACGGAATTTATAACTTCCAACTAAATATACATGCTTGATATTTGAGTAGGAATGCAACTTAGCGTCTAAACACCCTAAACAAAGTACGATCATCGAAACATGCGAAAGAGAGGGATTTAGCGTATTATCTAACACATGCTTTCGAAGCTTTAAGATTGTATCAAACATGCATAAAAGACTTGAAATCATAAACACATGCAATTTACGAAAAGGCTTAAGAACATATAACTCAAATCCAAACTTGTTCTTCATTAAATACATCAAAGTGAACAAATACAAAGCAAAAGACATGAAGTTGAAGATCATGGTTACACTTTTTGTCTTGAATGCAAAGAATGACTTCTTGAAGGTGGTTTTCATTCACAAGGGACTTAGCGTATTGTGAATGATCGATGGCTTCGGAGGATGGATTGCTTCGGCTTGTAAAGGACCTTTGAAGTGTTTATGGAGGAGAGGTATTTGTGTAGAGCTTTGGCTTGTAAAAATGGGAGATAATCTGTATTATGGCTGGCCTCCCTCTTATATATAGGCAAAGGAATTGCCTACCTCTCTCTTCCACCTTGCCTCTTCATTAAATGCACCCTTAGTCACCATGGCAAGTCACCCTTTGTGATGATCACAAGCCTAGTCACCAAGCCTTGTCACAAAGCTTGCCAAACTTGACTTTTCCTCTTCCCCAAGTGGCTTCCATGCCGAAATTAATGGGTTTGGGCTGGTTTTTGGGCCGAAACAAACATTGAGAAATGGGCCCACAAAATGCCTTTTGGGCCGGCCCATTCCCGGTGGTCCGAAATCGCAAAAATCGCAAAATCGCCGAAATTCCTCTGAATTGCGCCGTTATTCATCTCCACCGTAATTAACCTCAAAATAACAAACTAAATAAGAAAAACATAAAAACTAAGATTATAACATAGCTAAACGTAAAGGGAAATGCGTTAAGAATCGAGCATAAAATGCGTATATCAAATTCCCCCACACTTAGACATTGCTAGTCCCTTAGCAAACACTAAGTTAAACTAAGACTCTCTACGAATTTAAAAAAAAAAAACACAACTAAGCCCTTAGCTAAAATTTGTCTCAGAATTTTCATAAGTATATGGCGATGGCTCACATGATTTTCAACTTTGTATGTTCAACGAATTCAAGAGATAATTGCGATATAATTATGTAATGAACAAGTAAGACATAGAGAAAACAATGGTTATGTTAAAGCTGTGCATGCTTTGAATAAAGGTTTAATCAACTCACAAGGATGCACTCATCATATTTTTCACTCATGAAAAGGGTTCACTTAAAGTGTATATGAATTTAAACGAAAATCTCATGAATGGAGTTAATTGCTTGCACAAATGAACCAAAACCATAAGCTTACTCATGCAACTTACTCTACCAATTGAAAGCTACTCATTTTAAGGATCATAGAGGACTTTTAGTGAGGTTATAATGGGCTAAGGCTAAGGCATTCAAAATTTAGATATGTGGTGATAAAAACGTTTCAACGACTTAGTCTAGCACTTTCGAATCTTTTTCGATTTCATCTTCCATCTACACTGGAATGTTACCATGTATACTTCAATCTGAACTACCCTTTGAGCTTTTCGGACAGGACAATGGCCATATTTGTTCTATTTTTGGGCCTTCAATTTGTCGTAATCTCCAAATCCACAAATAAGGGGGACATTAATCCAAAGGGTTTATGCTTAGAACACAACACATTGTCATGAGAGATTTATATAATTTTTTTCTTTTCATTCTTTCAAATATATATATATATATTTTTTTTCTTTTTGGCAATCTCATACTTTTTAAGTTATTTGGACAAGTCTTTCCCCTTACTCACATTAACTCTTTCAATCTTTCTTACCAAACCATCATATTATGTGCTAGTTTTGAAAAATTCTCACCAAGTTTCCGGAACAAAGGTAAGGATATTCTACACTAGGGTAAGTGTTTAGGTAAATATGGTGATGAATGAAAAGCTTAACGTGGGCTCAATTGGTTTATCTAGGGGTGTCGTGAAAGGACCCAATCCCGATTTAGTTACCTAAACCAGAACCGAACCCCTTCTGAAAATACGAACCAACAAATTTTTTTTTTAAAATTTCGGCAGAGTTTCGTTACTAACGTGGAATTGCCATAACCTGCACCCGGAAAATAACACTTCATCCTATGCCACAAAAGCCAAACCGTGGGCACCAATCCATTCCGGATTTCTCAACATCAATATAATCAATAACAGTAAACAAACTGTACTATGTATATATGTATATCCGAGAAAATCCGTATAAACAAGTATCAGAACGTATCAGAGCGACCTCTAAAGTAAAACATATACAATATACACATCAGTAGGCGAAACAAGAACCTACTGGAAAGCACAGGTAACTCTGATCACTAGCCTCCAAACCGCGACGTGAAAACACCAAAACCTGAACTGCAACTGGGCACGGAAACCGAAAAGCCCAGGGAAAAGACAATAAACACGTTAGAGTGAGTGGACGAAAATAAATGTCTTTCACCAGATAATATATATGTTATAAAATAATATGCGAGTCCAGGTAAATAAAAACAACATAGTACACGAGGTAAAACTCATACTCCTCCAGTGTATTGAGCATGCAAGTAAAATCCCACGGGGTCACTCATGGACACACACAGTGCTAGTACAGTCAGAATCACGGGATCCCAGACCCACACGTGATTCTAGCCGGAAATGGCTTCAGGTCAAAGGTCTGCCTCCCCCCGGTAAAGACCTCGGGTCAGGAGTCACAGCCTCCCCTGACAAATGCCTACCATTGGGGATCAGCCGAGAGGTGAGTGTATCGATACAACAACGTAACCACGACTGTACTCTGTGTAAACTAAATCATAAACATTTCGATGCAAATGCATGAAACAGCATATAAGTGTATGTATACTCGTATACGTATATTCGTAAAAGTATAATCGTATAATCGTAAAACATATGCTCATGTAATCCGTAATCTCAATACGCATGCTGAAGTTCAAAAATCATATAAAAGACTCGCAAGAATTCCGTGAAAAGAAATTGTCCACTCACAGGTAAGCAAAATGCGCACTCGCTCTAATCTCGAGGACCGGCGGAAGATCCCTCGCCAGAAACACGATCACGGTCCCGATCTCGATCTCCTGAATATTCACAAAAACATAACTGATCAACATCAAAGTCCACAACACTGTACTGATGCACGGAAACCAACCGTTCCCGGAAATGCGAAATGCTGTACAAAATGAATTACGGAAATTCTGAAATCCCAATTCGAAACCTCGACTGAAAATCGGCTAACCAAATCAACCCGAAAATCTCTGGACGATAACCAGGGCACGATTACGAGAAAAATGACATTAAAAACGTCGAAATCTGAAAAGTTGACTTTTCTCGCCATTGACCGCCGCCACCGGCGGCGGCACGCTGTCAACGGTGAAATCACACGGCGGAAAGCTCCAGAATTCATGGTCTCATCCAGGCGAACCATTTCCTCTTCTACCTCACAGACCAAATCCCACACTAACACCATCAATTTCATCAAAATCAATTCGGAAAACCCAATCGGGTTCACCATAAAACGTCACCTCGTCCCAAACCAGTTAACTAGGAAGCATCAACGAGGCGTGGGAAGCAAAACCCCCAACATCTCGACCCTCAACACTTGCCGGAACCACCTCCACCGTCACCGGCGAAATTCACCATTTCGGCCCTAATCGGGTTCCAAGAAATCCTCACAAATTCTCACAAACTTCAACATCAAACAACTCGAAATCTTACAAGGAAGTTAACCGTACCTTTCAATCAACCAAAGGTGGCCAGAAAAACAGTCGTCGGACGGCAAGCCCAATCGGGAAACTCTCCCCCCACGGGTCAACGGTCAACTTTCCCAAAATGGAAAGTCAAAGTCTGGTCAACGCCCGAAATGAAATTCTCGACTATTACTCGACTATTTTTCGACTTTTCAATATTTATACTCACGCCACGGGTCAATCGACGGTCCAAAATGAATATACGAAATGATTCGGATAAGCACGAAACAATCGGATAAACTCGTCGGAACCCAAAACTTCAAATAATCATAAAATATTCCTCGGTTATCGGAAAAATCTTCCGGAACCTCCCACGAGCTCAAAATCACGTGCTCTACAATTCCCATGAAGACACTCAACTTAAATTCTCGATTGAAAACAAAGTCGCGAATAAGGTCGACGAACCACATATACGACATAAAACTGCGGCTAAACACAAACTCAAGAATCGTGCCGAATACGCAACAGATTCTGGTTCGGGTCATCATAATCGCAACTCATGCGTACAAATGGGATACATGGATATTTGGCGAAGTGGTGGAAAATCCTAAATGCCTTTAATCATTTCCAAAATCAAAGTATGTATCAACTTAAAAGCTTTGCAAATTGACATGAGTAAGTTCTAGCATTCTCTAGTTCATTAAAATCTATGGCAAGCAATCAAATGAGGCATATATAAGCTAGTAGCTACGAAATGGATGTATATTCAATCGAATAAAGAACAGATAGCTCAAAAGCTCACATAGGGTTTCATATGATTAAAAACTTATTCAAGCATGCGATTTATGTACCATGTTTTGCAATTCATATCTACTACATGTTAAAAACATATAGAATATCTCAATTAGCACAAGAATTCGATGCATCTGATTCATACGCCATATGTGTTCGTATCGGTCCAATTTCATCATCGACTAGTTAAGGGCATCCTAAAGACTCTGAAAAACACTAATTTAGACACAATTAAATTGTAAACCCTTCCCCCACACTTAAACTCTACATTGCCCTCAATGTACTAAAGTAAAAGTATAGAATTTAAACATGGAGTATAGGATCTACGAAAATTCTAATTTAAAATGCAAAAGCCATTAAATTAATTAAAAGGAGGAGAAGAAAACAAATATGTTGCCGTCTTCTCCATTGGGTTACCTCCCAATGAGCGCTCATTTTACGTCTATAGCTTAGACGTGATGCATCATTTTGCTTTCGAGATGGCCGGTTCTTGGAGTTGCATCTCCTCCACGTTATGCTCCGCAAATGCCTCAAAATAGGGCTTCAAGCGATGGCCATTTACTTTGAACTCACTGCCCTTGTCTATTGATCGAATGAGAACTGCTCCATGAGGCATAATTTGAGCAACTATGAATGGCCCCATCCATCGAGAGCGAAGCTTTCCCGGAAAGAGCTTAAGTCTAGAATTGAAAAGCAATACTTTCTGCCCAACTTCAAAACTCTTCCCGCGAATCATCTTATCATGGATCTTTTTCGTCTTCTCTTTGTAAATCCACGCATTGTCGAAAGCATCATTTCTGATCTCTTCAAGTTCACAAAGTTGTAGCTTTTGATGCAAACCTGTTGCATCTCGATCGATGTTGAATTTCTTCACGGCCCACCATGCCTTGTGCTCCAATTCAACCGGAAGATGGCACGTTTTCCCATAAATTAATCAGAAAGGTGACATACCAATGGGGGTCTTGTAGGCAGTCCTGTAAGCCCACAATGCATCATCTAAGCACTGACTCCAATCTTTCTGGTTTGGGCGGACGGTTCGTTCCAAAATCTTCTTGATCTCACGGTTGGAAACTTCAACCATTCCATTTGTTTGAGGGTGGTATGGTGTGGAAACCTTGTGTTTTACACCATACTTCCTCATCAATGCTTCCACCGTGCGGTTGCAAAAATGACTTCCTCCATCGCTAATTAGAACTCGTGGCATTCCAAATCTACTAAAAATGTTAGTTCATAGGAAATCTGCAACAACTCGCGAATCATTAGTACGGGTGGCCTTTGCCTCCACCCATTTTGAAACATAATCTACTGCGAGTAAAATATATGTATAACCATTGGAGGGAGGAAATGGTTCCATAAAATCAATACCCCACACATCAAAAATCTCGACATTAAATATGTAGTGTTGTGGCATCTGATCTCTAGGTCCTAAATTACCGAATCTCTGGCACTTATCACATGCAGCACAAAATGCATGAGCATCGCGAAATAAACTAGGCCAAAAGAAACCGCAATCTAACATCTTAAGGGCTGTCCTCCTTGAACCAAAATGTCCCCCGCATGCTTCATTGTGACAAAAGTCTAGAATAGGCTTAAATTCACTATCTGGGATACATCTCCTAATCACTAAATCGGAGCATTGTTTCCATAAATAAGGCTCATCCCAGATAAAAGTTCTAGCATTATGTTTAAGTTTGTCATGCTGAAATTTATGCATGGTAGATGGAAACTCACCGGTAACTAAGTGATTAACGATATCTACATACCATGGAGTTTCCGAAACAGTTACCTCAATTCCGAAGAGTTTTTCATCCGGAAAAGTTTCCTCAATTTCAACAGTCTCATTCTCACCTATTAAGCGTGATAGGTGGTCAGCGACAACATTTTCTACTCCCTTCTTATCCTTGATTTCGATGTTGAATTCTTGGAGTAGAAGTATCCATCTAATAAGCCTTGGTTTTGCGTCCTTTTTTAGCATTAGGTACTTCAAAGCTGCATGATCAGTATACACAGTTACTTTAGTTTGAAGTAAATAAGACCGAAATTTATCTAAAGCAAAAACCACTGCAATAAACTCCTTTTCGGTGGTGGTATAATTTCTTTGAGCTTCATCAAGCGTCCGAGAGGCGTAATAAATTACAAAAGGCTTCTTGTCCTTCCGCTGACCCAAAACAGCTCCTACGGCATAATCCGAGGCGTCGCACATGAGTTCAAATGGTAGAGACCAATGAGGGCTGCTCAAAACAGGAGCGCTCATGAGAAGTTCCTTCAACTTGTTGAAGGCAGTGTTGCATTCCTCGTCAAATACGAACGGAGTCTCCTTTTGCAGCAATTTACAAAACGGGCGAGAGATGTGGTAAAAATCTTTGATAAACCTTCTATAAAATCCTGGTGCATTACATAATCCAAATGGCATACGGCGGTATGCAAACGTTCCGAAAGGGCATGTAAACGTTGTCTTTTCTTGATCTTCCTCTGCAATGCTAATTTGGTTGTAGCCGGAGTATCCGTCGAGAAAACAGTAAAATGCATGGCCGGCTAACCTTTCCAGCATTTGATCTATGAACGGTAATGGAAAATGATCCTTGCGAGTTGCGGCGTTGAGCCTCCTGTAATCAATGCACACACGGTGTCCAGTGATTGTCCTTTGTGGCACGAGTTCATTCTCCATATTTTCGACGACGGTGATTCCAGATTTCTTAGGTACAACCTGCACAGGGAAAACCCAACGGCTATCAGAAATAGGGTAAATAACTCCACAATCCATGAGTTTAATTACCTCCTTTTTTACCACCTCCATCATGGGAGGGTGGAGCCGACGTTGTGCTTCCCTTGTAGGCTTGGTGCCTTCTTCTAGGAAAATCTGATGCACACAGGTTGCTGGATTAATTCCCTTTATATCCGCAAGCGTCCAACCTATTGCGGTTTTGTACCTCTTGAGTACACTCACGAGTTTCTCCTCCTGCTCCTCCTCTAACGCAGACGAAATAATTACCGGCAAGGTTTCATGCTCGCCCAAGTACGCATACTTTAGATGATCCGGTAATAGCTTGAGTTCTAAAACTGGAGCTTCTACGATGGAGGGAACAATTTTGTTAATACCAAAAGTAATTGGTAAAGGGGGAGAAAAACTTACTTTTCGTGGTGCGTTAGTTAGAACCATGGCCATTTCTTGAATTCGAGACTTAAGCTCTATTAAGGCCTCTAAAAGGGCGTCATCCCCGAGTTGGATGGCCATGTCGAGTTCATCATCATTGATGGTGTCAAGGTGGCCTTGTGCTAAGGTATCTACGAGATCATATGTTGAGATGGAAGCCACACTTGACATCGGAAATTTCATCCCGTCTAATATGTTGAACTCGATTCTTTCTCCATCAATCTCCATGGAGAAAGTTCCCTGATAAACATCTATTTAATGAACTAAGACACACGTTTTCTGCAAATTAACACTATAATGTAAAAGCTACGAATTTAGTTAGAACATATATAAACATGGTTCAAATGCAAGCAAACAATAATTCACATTGAATTTATGCACAACACATTCTCATTAAATAAAATGCATCAAACAACAATCCTACGTGAAAAATGGAGTGAATGCATAAGAGAAATTGTTAGAACCTGCAGAAAACACACGAATTACGTGCTTAAAATATGAATGCAAAGAATGACCTCTTCTTCGGTCTTATGCCCCTAACTTCACTTAGGTTAGGGTACTCGGTAGTGAAATCCGAGCATCATAAAGCTTTAGAGAGGTTATGCAAGCTAAATGTAACGTTTTGTTAGTCCTTTACAGATTTTAATGCAAAAAGAAAAACACACAAATTTGACTAAGTATTATTTATTTTCCTTTGGCCCCGATGGTACGTGGTGCAGAGGCTCTCCACTGTGCAATGGGTCTCGTTCATCAAAAGATGAAGTCTGATTCCAAGAGGTGTAAGCATGCATAATCCTATATACCATCCTTTAAAGGATTATGTCGTATTAATTAAGTTCATGTATTATCTGTATTTAAATGCACTTATGATTTACAGAGAGTACTCAAAATGATCTTTCGGTAAATTTCTTGGACATGCGGCCCGCGCGAAAATGTATACTGACTCTCGCTAATTCAGCTTAGTTACGTTTAGAAATGGCAAGTAGGGATAGAGATAACGCGAGAGGTAAGGACTAATATTTAGAACAACCTGAGGCTAACTCATAAGAGTATATACTCCATTGTTGTTCTTAGAGACACCCCGAGGCTAACCAGTTATGGTATATACTCCAATGGTGTTCTATTGCTTAGATCCGAAACCCGGCACCAATCATAAACTCGCTCAACATATCCAACAATCAGCCAAATTTTTGAGATAGTATATAATCTCAAGTCCTTAGTAAACTCCGCCCACAACCTCATGCCCATAACTTCACTTAGGTTATGGCGTGTGGTGATGAAATCCACACTTCATGAGGGGTTAAGGAGATAAACCAGAAAAAGAGGCACCTCCCTATTCCAAAGAACGAAACTTAATAACCAATACTCGTACTCAATGTAAATCAATTTAAGTGCGTCTACGAATTGAGTGCGCCTAAGATTTAAAAGGAATACATGATTTAGTTATTGAGTAAATCTCTTGTCCGTGCGGCCCGCGCGAAAATGTATACTAACTATCGTTAATTCTCGTAATTGTTGGAAATGACAAGTTGGGATAGATGTAACGCAAGAGGTGAGAACTAATTTCTGGGAACAACCTGAGGCTAACTCGTTAGAGTATATACTCCATTGTTGTTCTTAGAAATACCCCGAGGCTTACTCGTAAGAGTATGTACTCCAATGGTGTTATGTTTTCTTAGTCCAAAACCAGTCACCATTCATAACCCTTCTAGACATCATGACCAATTATTACTCGAAATCACAAGATAGTATACAATCTCAAATGTTTGTAAACTCCGCCCACAACCTCATGCCCATAACTTCACTTAGGTTATGGTGTGTGGTGATGAAATCCACACTTAATGAAGGGTTAAGGAGATAGACAAACAAAAGAGGCACCTCCCTATTCCAAAGAGATTTATTTAATAACTAAGTGCTAGTACTCAAATTAAATCAAAGACTATCCTTTAACATGAAAATAAATTATGCAAGTGTAAATACGAAGTGTAAATAAATTCGTATAAGTAATAAGTATGAATTGTAAACATGTATGTAAATTTCTATAAGTATAAACAAGTATGTATTTCGAAAATTATAGACATGCTTTTAATTACATATGTACAACGAAATCATACAAAAACTTTATAATTCCCCGGCAACGGCGCCAAAAATTGATACGCGCAAAACATGTATTTAACGTTAACACAAAGTAGACCCTAAAAACACAGTTCACACGTAAAGCAATTTAAAACCCTTATTATGTCCTTATAATATTGGCGAGTAGGGATCGTTCTATCCGGGGAATTAAAGGGCGTATGCATGGTTTCGTTAATAAGCGGAAATCTAAAGGTTTGGGGGATTGGAAATTGGTTAATTAATCTACGAATTTAAAGTACAAAACATGCAACCACAACAAGAACTCCTAGACTTCTAACATGTTTTACTCATAGACAAGTTTAACAATCAAGAACCCTTAAAGTCTAATTATGCTTACTAAAAATAAGAAGCTACACTACTAATTACAAGTGATCATCTCATCTTATTAACCTTACTCTTTTTCGTGCCTCAATACTCTAAATACTCTAAGTAAGCTACGAAATTTATAACTTCCAACTAAATATACATGCTTGATATTTGAGTAGGAATGCAACTTAGCGTCTAAACACCCTAAACAAAGTACGATCATCGAAACATGCGAAAGAGAGGGACTTAGCGTATTATCTAACACATACTTTCGAAGCATTAAGATTGTATCAAACATGCATAAAATGCTTGAAATCATAAACACATGCAATTTACGAAAAGGCTTAAGAACATATAACTCAAATCCAAACTTGTTCTTCATTAAATACATCAAAGTGAACAAATACAAAGCAAAAGACATGAAGTTGAAGATCATGGTTACACTTTTTGTCTTGAATGCTTGATGACTTCTTGAAGGTGGTTCTCATTCACAAGGGACTTAGCGTATTGTGAATGATCGATGGCTTCGGAGGATGGATTGCTTCAGCTTTGTAAAAGACCTTTGAAGTGTTTATGGAGGAGAGGTATTTGTGTAGAGCTTTGGCTTGTAAAAATGGGAGATGATCTGGTTTATGGATGGCCTCCCTCTTATATATAGGCAAAGGAATTGCCTACCTCTCTCTTCCACCTTGCCTCTTCATTAAATGCACCCTTAGTCACCATGGCAAGTCACACCCTTAGTCACCATTTGTGATCATCACAACCAAGAGTCACCTAGGCTAGTCACACCCTTAGTCACCCTTGTGATGATCAAAAGCAAGAGTCACCAAGCCTTGTCACCCTTTGTGATGATCACAAAGCAAGAGTCACCAAGCCTAGTCACAAAGCTTGACAACTTTGACTTTTCCTCTTCCCCAAGTGGCTTCCTTGCCGAAATTAATGGGCATGGGCTGGTTTTTGGGTCGAAACAAACTTTGAGAAATGGGCCCACAAAATGCTTTTTGGGCCGGCCCATTTCCGGTGGTCCAAAATCGCAAAAATCGCAAAATCGCCGAAATTCCTCCGAATTGCGCCGTTATTCATCTCCACCGTAAATAACCTCAAAATAACAAACTAAATAAGAAAAACATAAAAACTAAGATTATAACATAGCTAAACGTAAAGGGAAATGCGTTAAGAATCGAGCATAAAATGCGTATATCACGAGAGCGAAAGGCTCATCCTCATACCAGCTTGAGTTTGTATCGACTGATAAAAGTCACAGGTCTTCCTTTGTACGATTGAACAATCTGCACTTGAATAGGAAAACGTTGACATCATTCCCGTAACATAGCTGAACCACATTTACAATAGCCCCGTAATATAGATCATTGTCTTTCCCAACCGCTACCCCACTGTTTTGTGTTCTTCTTCCTTCATCTCAGGCCAATGAACGGAATTTTACACCGTTCACAAAACAACCGGGATAAATATAGTGTTTAATCGGCTTCCCTGCTAGCAAGTGCTTTGGCCAGGACCACCACCCCTAGTGGTTTTCAGATTTTTGCAGATCAATCATCTGCGAAAATGGGCAAATATAAGGGTTTACTTTCTACAAACATGATCGATATGTATATAAATTACTAAATACCGAGACGTACGTACGTACCCATTGGAACAAATAATCGGGAAACTTCTTCTTAACCATTTTCTCAATCCACGCCGAACTCTTGTTTTGATTTAACGCCTGAAGCATCTCCCTGTATGACATCATGTACGGCTCAATTTCGTCACAGTCTCGCAACACTACCCAATGTGCCTCAATAAGTTCTTCCCGTGTTAACGATTCCTTTAATACTCCTCTAAATGGTCGGACGACATTGGTGACGACAGAAAGATTGATGCGGGCACTGGGATCGGAGGCAGTGGAAGGTGGTGGATCTTTGAGGTACCTGTTGCAGTAAGTAACACACTAATGCATTAGGTATGTCTCCGCTATGGATCCATCCGGGGCCGACCTGTTTTTGACGAATGACTTATACTGTCCAAGCTGTCTACAAAATCAAATGTACAATAAGAATAAGTACATCTAGCTAGTAATCTCCAGTGGAACAAATTATGAATCGAAAAACCTGTATAATTAATTAGTTGTACGTACCTTTCTTGAGGATACATCCAAGTGTACTGGACCGGACCAGAAATGAGCACCTGCTCGGGCAGGTGGATCATTAGGTGAATCATGATGTCAAAGAAAGCAGGGGGAAAAATCCTCTCTAGTTTGCAAATGATGTGCACAATTTGTTGTTGCAATTCCACCACATTTGACTTCTTTAATTCTCTGGCGCATAACCTCTGCCACCATCTGCACAATGCCACTATTGGTTCTACGATGTCACGAGGCAAATATGGTTAAATTACCACAGGAATCAGACGTTGCAGCATAACGTGATAGTCATGTGTCTTTAGACCAACAAACTTGTGTTGCACCTCGTCCACTGCTCCAATTATAGTAGCTGCATACATAGCCGGATAACGAACGCCCTTAAACCAGAGAAATACAGAACGTCTAAGTGTCGGCTTCACTGTGTAAGGTGCAGCTGGCATCTTATTGTACACTCCTTTCCTATCCCTCCTCAACCACAAGGGACGACATAGATTCATTGATTCCAAATCTTTGCGCGCTTTGGGAGTATCTTTAGTCTTGAACTTAATACCGAGAATTGTTCCCACCACGCTGTCGCAGACATTCTTTTCTATGTGCATCGCGTCCAAGTTATTCCTTAGTTTCAACTTCGACCAGTAAGGGAGTTCAAAGAATATACTCTTGTGATGCTAATAGCAGAGATCATGTGGAGGAATTGGATTGCATTTCTTTACATCCGCGTCATTGGTCAACACACCAAAGTCAAAATAACTCAACCTCTCTAAAATCTCTTCTCCCGACCAACTACGGGGTTTATGATTGTTCTCTACCGTCCCGTCGAAATGAGCTTCATCCTGTCGCCAGGGGTTGTCGTGAGGAAGCCGTCTACAGTGACCCAAGTAACACACCTTCCCCGCGTGCCAACTAGAGTTCACGTCGTCCAACACATATAGGACATCCATTATATCCTTTTGTCCTGCAGGCTGCCAACATCCTATACGCTGGAAAATCGCTGATCGTCCACATTACGGCAGCCCTCTTCGTGAACATCGTGTCAGTGAATTTGTCATAAGTTGGGACTCCATTTTCCCACAACAGTTTTAGCTCGTCGATCAAAGATCTGAGGTAGACATCTAAGCACTTCCCTGGAGATTTTGGACCTGGAATTAGTACAGTAAGGAAATTAAATTCCTTGTTCATGCACATCCACGGAGGCAAGTTGTACGGCATCAGAATAACTGGCCAAGTGCTGACGGCGGAGCTATTACTTCCCCAAGGATTGAATCCGTCTGTAGATAGGCCGAGTCTAACATTTCTAACCTCTGCAGCAAAGTCTCCAAATTCTCTGTCGAAATGTTTGAAACCCTCCCCATCCGCGGTGTGTCGCAGGACATCGTCATCTATTCGCTTTTCTGCGTACCATCGCATCGCCTCTGCTGTGTGTAGAGACATGTATAGGCGCTGCAATCTAGGAATCAAGGGAAAATATCGAACAAATTTCACAGAAATTCTCTTTTTCGAACTCTTCCTATTCAGCTCATATCTACACTGGCCACATACGGGACAATAGTCCAAATCTTTATACTCTTTGTAAAATAACACACAATCATTCAGACATGCGTCAATTATCCTGTACTTTAGGCTGAGGCTGCTCAAGATATTTCTAACCTTATAATGAGATTTAGGAAGATTGTGATCATCAGGAAGCAACTTACATATTTGCTCCTGAATTTCGTCAAACGCACTCATTGACATTTTGTGCTTCACTTTTATCTTCATTTGCTCCATCACATATTGCAACACATTCTCTCGACATCCAGAGAACACCGGGGTCTGCGCTTCAAGTAGCATCTGGTTGTACTTATCCATCTCATAAGTGTCAGTGGCCAAACTAGCAGCGGGGAATGTGTCATCATGCTCATGAGTGGTACTGTAACCTCCATCTTGGTGTTGGTGTCCACCATGATTAAATCCCAGAAACGCATCATGGACCAAATCTGCAGTTGGGTTGCAAGCTGGGGGGCCGACACCACTGCCGCTGGATGAGGCACCCTGGTAACTGTACCCTGAGCTGAAGTCTGCTGAGCTGAACTCTACTGCTTCACCATGCTCGCTCCATGTAGTGTAACTCCACATCATACCATTTTCATACAGGTGTTGCACCATAACATTAACCTCCACATACTGATAATTAAGACATTTTTGGCACGGACACCTAAAACGCTTCTTTCCCTGACCATGTTCTATCGCAAAATTCACAAATTCGCTAATTCCATCCATATACCGGACATCACATCTATTCTTCAACTTCATCCAACTCTTGTCCATACTGCTACAAAATATTATAATTAATTAATTATTACATATATATTAGTCCATTAATTAACTATTAATTATACGTACTCGATCTACATCGATCAATTACGTAATTTAATATGTGTAGCTAACATCCATGCATGTATGTATGTTTTAACTAAATATTAAGCAAATTTTAAAACATCCATACATATATACGTACTACATATGTATCTATAATTAACTAATTAATATATATATCGATCATCAATTTCCTAACTTAATATATTAATTATATATTAATTAGACGTACTAATTAATTAATTAATTATTAACAATGGGCATTTTAACAATCGTACATGCAATTAAATATATATATATAAACCTACGTTAATGGTGTTGGAAAATTAACTGCGTACGTACCTGCTGGCTTTCGATCTCCGATATATATATGGCGAATTAATCGATGGTCGGAGCCGAAAATCGATATATATAGTGCTATATATATCTAGCCAGCTAACTAGCTAAGACGTCGATCGTCGTTTGCATTGCGTGCACACGTGAGGCGCTAGCTGATCATGACAGAAAGAGATTAATTATGCTCGATCGATCCGTTAAGAGTGAGCGGAGATCCTTCTCCTTCTCCTTCTCCTTCTCCGGCCTTCTCCTTCTTCTTCTTCATTAATTAAACTTTCTCGGGAGAGGAAGAGAGTTTGGCATCGGGCTTATATAATGCTTCACTTAGACGACGGAGGTGTCGGTACGTCGTCTAAGTGGACATCACTCGGACCACGGCATGTCGGTCCGTTGTCCAGGTGAGAACCTGGACGACGGAGAATACTATCTCCGTCGTCCAGGTGGTACTTGGACAACGGAGAATATCTCTGTTGTCCAAGTCATCACTTAGACGACGGAAACACAATCTCCGTTGTCCAAGTATCACTTGATCGACGGAGAAGATCTCCGTCGTCTAAGTTCCACTTAGACCACGGAACATTAAAGTTTCTGTGGTCTAAGTGAAGTTTTCTTGTAGTGCTAGGAAGAGGAAGATATGCCTGCCAGCTCATCAATCTTCAACGGATCACAGAATCTGCAATTCAACTCCAAATATAGAGATCATATATGTCTTCTTCAAGCCCTCGAGCTGATCTTTCCAACGAATCCAAAATCACAATTTTCTGAGCTCTAGAACTCCCGAAAAAGACGTTTCAAGACAGGCTGTCATAGGCTGTCAATTCTACCCGGGTACACTAGGAAAACCTAGTTTGGAGAGGAAAGTTGGAATTCTTCACCTATAAATACAAGAGTTAGGCCTCAATCTCAAGCATCACTCATCTTAGAAGCCAATAGCTCTGCAAACACTATTCTCCTCTCCCAAAGTTTGAAGGTTGTCAAGGATTCACCATACTCCACCACCAAAAAGCTTCCTACCTCCACCGAGTAGACCATAGGGCAAATTCCCTCAGATATTCACCATCTCCATTGAAGGACGGCTGCATTAAAGGCGTAGGGCAAATTCTCGAGCTTAAAGTGTAACTCTAATCTTTCTACTTATCCTTGTAAACGTTTGTATTTTGGTTTTGAATAACAGTGCTTTGTTTACAGTTTTGAAATATTATGTGTAACTTGTTTCAAGTCTTAGGATTTAGTCGAACATGTTAGTCTTAATGCATCAATTTAGGCTAAGGCAAATTCCTTGTCAAGTTGATATGCGTGTCATAGGGCAAATTCCCGAAGCACAATAAATGATCATACATGTAATTGGCTAAAGACTTAGATAATTAATAGGGAGCATATAATATGACTTGAGTGTAAGACGTTGGTGAATAAGATGGTCGGTCACTTGTAAATATATAACTTAGGTTTATTTTTCGGTCTAGTAAACATGTTTAGGGTTCTTTGTTCTTGCTTGTTTTCTACTTGTCTATGAGTGAAGCATGTTAGAACCTAGGATTTCTCTATGCATTTACTAACCATTTTCTGTCTTTAATTTCGTAGGAATTAGATAACAACCTCTTAAAATCCCCCCATTAACCATAGAATAGTCATGCATGCACCATCAATCCCCGGTTAAGAACGATACCCTACTTATCAATGCTACATCTATAATAAAGGGTTTTAATTGCTTATGCGCTTTTGTTGAGTGTTAAGTGTTTATTTAGTACTTAGTAAAACCGTATATCAATTTTGGTGCCGTTGCCGGGGATTGTAAAGTAAGTGTGTGGTTTCGTTTGTACATGTGTGAAATTGTGTAAATATTACAAAAACATGTAAATAACTTTGAAATTTTTATACTTGTTTATAATTCTATACGTAACCAATACTTGTATGATACTAACAAATCTATTTTTGCAGCCATATAGATAATTACCACGTTAAAGGTGCCTCAAATTGAAGGAGTGGATCGGTTTGGTTTATTAGGTCGCACTCATTGGAATAGATGGAGCCTCTTTTTCATGCTTATCTCCTTAACCCCTCATGATGTGTGGATTTCATCACCGCACACCATAACCTAAGTGAAGTTATGGACATGAGGTTGAGGGCAGAGTTTGCTATGGACTTGAGGGAGTGTAAATTTTTGAAAGATTGGCTGAATGTCGGACATGGTGTCTAGCCCGGGTTATGACTGGTGACAGGTTTTGGATCTAAGAAAGACTTGCATCAATGGAGTATATACCAATGATCTGGTGAGTGGATTAACACTTATCTTTGAGTAAGAAATCTTTTGTGACTTGGTGTCTAGAAGGTGACGGTTTCTATGACGGGTTCTGGATCCGAGATCTCAAATCGGTTCTACCTCTCGTGGTCTCTCTTGCTAACTGGCCAAGCTCATTAAAAGTTGTCCAAAGATGATAAGGACTAAATCTACTTTCCATGATCGGTAAGCCTCGGGGTGCATTGTCAAAATTAGTCCTACCTCTCGCGTTATCTATATCCCTAACTGGCCATGTTTTTCGATTGAACCAAGGCCGATTGATTGAGAGTTTATACTTTATCGCGCGGGTCGCACGTCCAATGAACGACTGAAAGATCAAATCTGTTCATTTCCTTTGAAGAGAGACGAAAAACCCAATAAAAAAAAATACTTGTGCATATTACTATACATATTTCGTGTGTTTTGTATATACTTATACTTATATACTCATAAACTTGTAAAGGATTAACCACTTGCATTTGTAGATTGCATTAACCTTCTGGCGGCTTTGTGATGTGTGGATTTCATCACCACACATCATAACCTAAGTGAAGTTAGGGGCATGAGGCCAAAATGTAGGTCACGCTGCATTCATCATTTAGCACGTAACTTTTTGTGTTTTCTGCAGGTTTCTAACGTTTTTTCTTATGCATTCACTTCATATTTCACTTAGGTTCTTGTTTGATGCATTTGGATGATGATTTGAGTGTGTTATGCATGAATTCGATGTGAATATTATGTGCTTGCATTTTAACGTGTATATATGTGTTCTTAACATTAATTCTAAGTTTTGCATTATCTATATGCCTAATTTTGCAGAAGACGTGTATATTGTATCTTAGTTTGTCTTTAGATCATTGTTACCATTTTACATTCATTTTAGGGAGTCTAAAAATGTCATAACTTAGTGTTTTACTGTGACGACCTGGACCAGAATCAGCAGTATGATCAGTTGTATACATGAGTTACTGTGTAACCGCAGATTGACGACAGTGTTTGAACCACCAGGGATTGTTAACGACTAAATTATTGGCCGAGAATTAGAGCTGGGTCTCTTCTTGAGAGTCGTTGTACGTGTGATTTCGAATTCGTGGGCGGTTCCGGATCGTTATTTGGATGACCGAGGAATTAGTTATGGATATTTGAAGTTTCGACCGAAACGGATTTATATGGCAAGCTACTTAACGACTTAATTACCGGTCGAGAATTTGGCTTTGGCTTCTCTATGGAAGTTGTTCAGAATTTAATTTCGACTTAGTGGGAACTTCCGAATCATGATTTTGAGTTACGAAGATTTAGTTGTGATTATTTTCGTTTGTTGATTAATTAGTCGATTTAAATGTGTGTTGGTTCAAAGGGTTGACTTTTTATCCGTTGGCTGATGTATTTGACTTCGAGTGATTATTGAAGAGTATGTCGAGACGAGTTTGTGGCCGCGAGAATTATCGGAATCGAAATTACGACGAGAAAGTTACGCGCGTTTGAAGTTTGTCGAAAAGGATAAGTATGAGTTTCCATTTTGGGAAATCTTTAAATAGTGGACTTTCCCCTTTGGGAAAGTCAAACCTGAAATTAATTTGTTGACTTGGTTTGACTTGTTGCCGAGCTGTGGAGGGGTGACCGACGCCGTACGGTTCGCCGGCGGTGGAACTCCGTCCGACCACCATAGACCACGGCATGGATCTCTTTCGACGCGCCTCGGCCTCCCGAGCCTACCCCCGGCCACCACGCACGGCGTGGCTCACGGAGGAGGGTGAAATTCCAGTAAGAAAAATGGAGATTTTTGAGGTAATCGGGTTCATCAATTTCAGCCGAGTTGAATTACAAAATTGACTGGGTTTTGTAGCTCTTCCCTCCACGAATCTAACCACGTTGGTTTGGAGTTTCAATTTGATGTGTGTAGGGAGAATTCTTGATTTGAAAATTGTATGGACTTTCAGTTTTTCATGAAATTGGACAGGTTAGAGGTTGAATTGGCCTTTGGTGCAGTTGACAAAGTGGCTTAGTGGACGATTTTGAGTGGAATAGGTGCAGCTCCGCCATGAAATTTCACGTCTGACGGTCAACGGTCAACGGGTTGACTTATTGGACCTTCGACAATTTGCATGTCATTTGACTCGAAATCGCGCCCCGATCGTAGTGGGGAGGTTCGTTTTTCGATTTGAGCATCCGAAAGTAAAGCGAGGTATTGAGGTGTTATATACGGATTTTCGGCAGTTCGTCGACTTTGAGTTATGTGTTTCCGAGAACGGTGGTTTCTCGTGATTTGTCTTGTATTGTCGAGTTATGACCTTGAGAAATGGATTTTGTGATTATTCAGGAGTTCGTGATCGTTCGTTTGGCGAGGGATTTTCCGCCGGATCACGGGTTAACGCGATACGCGTTACGCCAGTCTGTGAGTGGACAATTTCTTTTCACGGAATTCTTGCGAGTCTTTTATATGATTTTCGAACTTGAGCATGCGTATTGAGATTACGGATTACATGAGCATGTGTTTTACGATTATACGATTACGGATATACGTATATGAATATACATACACTTATATGCTGTTTCATGCATTTGCATCGAAATGTTTATGATTTGGTTTACACAGAGTACAGTCGTAGTTACATTGTTGTATCGATACACTCGCCTCTCGGCTGATCCCCGATGGTAGGCATTTGTCAGGGGAGGCTGTGACTCCTTACCCGAGGTCTTTACCAGGGGGAGGCAGACCTTTGACCTGAAGCCATTTCCGGCTAGAATCACGTGTGGGTCTGGGATCCCGTGATTCTGACTGTGCTAGCACGGTGGGTCTGAGATTTGTGGCAGTGATGTTTGCCTGAGTCAGATCATTGTGTTTGGTGGGCTGGTATTGTGTGAGTTCCGGTTGCGACTCCATGGCCTACATTCAGGATGTTGTATTTATGGTAATGGTTTTGTCAGGCTATCCAGCAAGTGTTATGTGGAGTGTTTACCCACCTAAGGCAGAGATGCATTGTCCACATGATTGTTCCTATTTGCACGAGTTATGTGGCTTCAGAGGGAGCTGTGAACGAGGTTCGAGATGAGTTTGAACCTGAGTATCAGAGAGAGTCTGATTGTTGTGCCTCGAGATATCCATGAGGAGCTTAGTGTGCTGCACTCAGTGGCAAGGCTATTGTGAAGATAAGGTGTACGTGGTTTTCGATGTGACGGTTTGAGGAAAGTGGGTTAGGTCGAGTTGTTGATGAGGTTGAGTTCCGACACCCCGGGATCAGTGACTTCATCAGGCTGTGGTCTTTTTGATTATGTTGAGGATCATCAGATCAAGCAGAGGATCCATTTGGTGATGGCGGAGATCATAGAGTAGCGGACTTGTTCCTGTGGCATGAGTTTGGGTGATCCTTTCACGCAGCAGGTGTTGCGGTGACTTGTGTTCGTGGAGCACTTTTAGTTGCTGTTTCGGTGGCCAGGAGGGTCACGTTACGAGGGAGCGCCCTCAGCTAGCTGTGTTAGCGGTTCAACAGCTCGGTGTTTACGAGGAAATCATGATGCTGTTTCTGGAGCTTGATCAACCCAGATTTCTAGATGAGTTATTCAGCAAGTCGCAATTGTCGTGGGCGATTAGTTGGGCATGTTGGAGTTCATGCCACGACCTTGTTTGAGGATGGACTTTTCTCCGAGGTTATTATTGCTTGATATCCATGGCGATTGTACCTGTATCTCCACTTCCGAGGTTTTGGAGAGTGTTGCATCCATCCGGAGGTTATGAGATCCCTGTTGGAGGATATGGGTTAGCCGCGGATCTGTTATAGCTGGACATTGTGGTTTTGGTGTGTTTTAGAGTATGGACTTACTGACGATGCGTTTAGCTGTGTTTGAGTGCCTCGAGAAGGAGATTATGTTTCGACGACCAGGTTTTCCCCGAGATACTATTTCGAGGTGATGGTCGAGCAGATGATGGAGACAGATTGTGTTGCTTGCTTGCCATGATGTGGATACTTCGGTTGTTGTGTTCGACATTGGCGACATTGAGGTGGTTCCCGAGTTCCAGGTGTGTTTCGGAGGAGTTACCAGGTGTTCCTCCAGTTCGGGAGACCGACTACACCATTGAGCTTGTACCGGGAGCTGGACTCATTTTACCGACGTCTTGTCGTTCGGAGCCAGCGGAGCTGATGGAGGTACAGTTTCGACTCCAGGAGTTGCTGGAGGAGGTTTCAGGAGATTTCATGCGACCCCGCGTATTTACGTGGTGTGTTTTTGCATTGTTTGTACGGACGTTGGATGGTTAGTCGAGGTGATGCATTGACTACCAGAAGCCTGATTTGCTTCAGAGGAAAGTGAGTATCCTCCGCTTCGGATTGAGGATTGGTTTGATCAGCTCATGAGAGCTCCAGTCTTGTTGAAGATTGATTTCGGATCTGGATACCATCAGTTGTGGACCGATGACTCAGATGTGGCTAGGTTGGCTTTCAGATCGTGGTGCAGGCATTACGAGTTCTTGGTCACGCCATTGATTGACCAATGCCCCGTAGATCTTACGGACTTGATGGACCAGGTGTTCAGACGGTTTCTAGACGAGTTGCGGCTATGTTTGTCAGCAACATTTTGATTCACTCCAGGAGTGTGGATCAGTACTTGAGGCAGTTGCAAGCGGTTTTGCGGACATCGCGGGACGATTAGCTGTTTGTAAGTTCAGCCAGTGTGAATTTTGGTCGCTTAGCGTGAAGATTTTGGGCTATGTGATGTTAGCTGAGGGAGTTGGCGTGGATCCTGACCGGATAAAAGCCGTATTGATTTGGGGTTGACCTACCATTGTACCAGAGATCGGGAGTCTCTTGGGTTTAGCAGGCTACTACCGACGGCTTGTGCATGATTTTTCCGGATTGCCACTCTACTTTCCGGATTGAAGAAGAAGGCGTCAAGTTCGAGTGGTTCGATGCATGCGAGGAGAGTTACTTACTCCTGCAGGGTGATTGACCGTTGCTTCGGTTTTGACCCTACCTGATGACTGCGATGAATTCGTGGGTTACGGCGATGCATCGAGGTTTGGTTTTGGTTGTGTATTGATGTTGTGTAGCAGAGCGGTGGCTCATGGTTACCGGTAGTGGAAACCTTATGTAGCTACGTACCTTATGTATGATCTGGGTGTAGCTGTCCTTATGTTAGCATCAGAGAGTTGGAGACTCTATAGCTATGGCGTGCAACACAGTGTAGGACGTGCACTGATCACTTAAATTTCATCCACTTGCATTTCCGGTCAGATTTGGGCTTGAGGCAGTGTAGATGTATGGGGTCGATTCACGACTATGGCTGCACATTTGAGTTTGTTCGAGGAAGGCTAGAGGTTGTACTTTGACCATCCGTCTAGATGTTGTTGCTAATGTATTCAGTCGAGAGTCAGGATTTCAGTGTTTCATGTGTGTGTGTGTGACTCGAGTTTCTGTGTTAGCCAAGTTGCGAGCTACTGGAGCTGTGTTAGTGTGTGGTGATGTTGAGGCTTGTGGTTTTGCGTGTGTTATGCACTGTTGATGCGGAGATGTATCAGATACTCCGAGTTTACTACTCGAGACGCAACATGAAGAGCAATGTAGCAGCTTATGTGAACTGGTGCCCCATCTGTCGACTGGCGTCGGCTAGGAGGCAGTGACTTGCCGAGCAGTATCGGGCACTTGAGATTTCCGGTTAGACGTGACGGATGCTGTTATGATTGTGTGTGTTGGTACGCATTTTGGTTTGTAGTACCGTTGTTTAGCCATCTACGTGGTGTGCCTATGTCCCAGTTCGCTGATCGAGATAATCGGCTACAACTGTGTGTTGGCGAGCTTTCCAGCGAGCATTGGGGACCAGATTACGAGTTAGTACCAGTTCTTATCCTCGGATTGGCGAGCGATCTTTGAGGACTATACAGGCCTTGGAGGGCATGTTGTGGACCTCGGTATTGCAGTTCCGGAGGATTTGGGACCAGCAGTTTCAACTGTTCGAGATTGCATGCAGTACCAGTTTGTGGACCACTATGGTTTTGAGGTTGTTTGATGTTGATTTGAGATGTGATGCTGTACTCCATTGTGCTGGAGCGAGTTTAGTTTGAGTATGAGTTGATGTTTGATGCTGATTTTTTTGGAATGTGCTACCACAGACTGTCAGGTTAGCGAAAATGGGTTGATTATTGCCCGAGCTCGATGTTTGAGCTATGCTGATATGAGTATGTGAGTTGTATTGATGTGTGAACTGAGTTGTGAATTGACACGTTGTTTTGACTTGTATGTGGCCATAGGCGAGTTTGTGTTATGCCGTATGGTTCGGCATCGCCTATAGTGTTAGCTTTTATGTGTACTGTGTTCCGTGTGGCGGAACCGTGTTTCAGGTTAGTTTCGCATTGTGTACCCTACCGGTTCCTTATGTAGGAACACTTGGCTATTGTGTGGAGCTAGTTCAGATTTGTGATTTGAGGGTACATGGATTTTAGCACGGAGCTATCTCCTATTGTGGAGTCGGTTATCAGAGTCGTTCAGTTGAGATTACCACGGGGCAGTTGAGCAGTATGCAGAGACAGTGCTCCTACTTTTAGCCAGCAGACTCGGAAATTTCGAGGTCGAAATTTTTTAAGGGTGGTGGATTTGTGACGACCTGGACCAGAATCAGCAGTATGATCAGTTGTATACATGAGTTACTGCGTAGCCGCAGATTGACGACAGTGTTTGAACCGCCAGGGATTGTTAACGACTAAATTATTGGCCGAGAATTGGAGCTGGGGCTCTTCTCGAGAGTCGTTGTACGTGTGATTTCGAGTTCGCGGGCGGTTCCGGATCGTTATTTGGACGACCGAGGAATTAGTTATGAATATTTAAAGTTTCGACGGAAACGGATTTATATGGCAAGATACTTAACGACTTAATTACCGGTCGAGAATTTGGCTTTGGCTTCTTCACGGAAGTTGTTCAGAATTTAATTTCGAGTTCGTGGGAACTTCCGATTCATGATTTTGAGTTACAAAGATTTAGTTGTGATTATTTTCGTTTGTTGATTAATTAGTCGATTTAAATGTGTATTGGTTCAAAGGGTTGACTTTTTATCCGTTGGCCGATATGTTAGACTTTGGGTGATTATTGAAGAGTATGTCGAGACGAGTTTGTGGCCGCGAGAATTATCGGAATCGAAATTACGACGAGAAAGTTACGCGCGTTTGAAGTTTGTCGAAAATGATAAGTATGAGTTTCCATTTTGGGAAAGCTTTAAATAGTGGACTTTCCCCTTTGGGAAAGTCAAACCTGAAATTAATTTGTTGACTTGGTTTGACTTGTTGACCGAGCTGTGGAGGGGTGACCGACGCCGTACGGTTCGTCGGCGGTGGAACTCCGTCCGACCACCATAGACCACGGCGTGGATCTCTTTCGACGCGCCTCGGCCTCCCGAGCCTACCCCCGGCCACCACGCACGGCGTGGCTCACGGAGGAGGGTGAAATTCCAGTAAGAAAAATGGAGATTTTTGAGGTAATCGGGTTCATCAATTTCAGCCGAGTTGAATTACAAAATTGACTGGGTTTTGTAGCTCTTCCCTCCACGAATCTAACCACGTTGGTTTGGAGTTTCAATTTGATGTGTGTAGGGAGAATTCTTGATTTGAAAATTGTATGGACTTTCGGTTTTTCATGAAATTGGACAGGTTAGAGGTTGAATTGGCCTTTGGTGCAGTTGACAAAGTTGCTCAGTGGACGATTTTGAGTGGAATAGGTGCAGCTCCGCCATGAAATTTCACGTCTGGCGGTCAATGGTCAACGGGTTGACTTATTGGACCTTCGACAATTTGCATGTCATTTGACTCGAAATCGCGCCTCGATCGTAGTGGGGAGGTTCGTTTTTCGATTTGAGCATCCGAAAGTAAAGCGAGGTATTGAGGTGTTATATACGGATTTTCGGCAGTTCGTCGACTTTGAGTTATGTGTTTCCGAGAACGATGGTTTCTCGTGATTTGTCTTGTATTGTCGAGTTATGACCTTGAGAAATGGATTTTGTGATTATTCAGGAGTTCGTGATCGTTCGTTTGGCGAGGGATTTTCCGCCGGATCACGGGTTAACGCGATACGCGTTACGCCAGTCTGTGAGTGGACAATTTCTTTTCACGGAATTCTTGAGAGTCTTTTATATGATTTTCGAACTTGAGCATGCGTATTGAGATTATGGATTACATGACAATGTGTTTTACGATTATACAATTATACTTATACGGATATACGTATATGAATATACATACACTTATATGTTGTTTCATGCTTTTGCATCGAAATGTTTATGATTTGGTTTACACAGAGTACAGTCGTGGTTACGTTGTTGTATCGATACACTCGCCTCTCGGCTGATCCCCGATGATAGGCATTTGTCAGGGGAGGCTGTGACTCCTTACCCGAGGTCTTTACCGGGGGGAGGCAGACCTTTGACCTGAAGCCATTTCCGGCTAGAATCACATGTGGGTCTGGGATCCCGTGATTCTGACTGTACTAGCACGGTGTGTGTCCATGAGTGACCCCGTGGGATTTTTACATGCATGCTCAGTATGCTGGATGATTATGGTTTTACCTCGTGTACTTATTATTTTTATTTAGCTGGACTCGCATATGTTATTTTAAACATATATATTAACTGGTGAAAGACATTTATTTTCGTCCATTCACTCTAACGTGTTTCATGTCTTTCCCCTGGGCTTTTCGGTTTCCGTGCCCAGTTTGCAGTTCAGGCTCTGGTGTCGCACGTCGTGGTCGGAGGCATAGTGCTCGAGCTACTTTGTTTCATCTAGTAGGTTTATTGTTCTACCTACTGTGGTATGCGTATATGATTATGTATTAGAAGTCGCTCTGAGCTTCCTATTGTATATGTTATACGATTTTACTCCGGATTTTCAGTAAAGTACATATATATTTACTACTTTATGTTATTGTTGATATATTGAGAAATCCGGATGGGATTGGTGCCCACGGTTTGCTTTTTGTGGCATAGGATGAAGTGTATTTTCCGCGTGCAGGTAATGGTAATTCCACGCTAGTAACGAAACTCTGCCCAAATTTCGAAAAGTTTTTGTTGGTTCGTGTTTTCGAAGGGGTTTGATTCCGATTTAGGAAGCTAAATCGGGGTTGGGTCCTTTCATTTACAGCTTTTGTGTGTTTTTGGGTTGTTTTTCTTCGTGTGATTTGTTTTGGTGTGATTTTGTGTGTTTTTATTGCTTTCTTTTAATTTTCAACGTTTTTGGTTAGTATCTTGCATTACTTGTATATTCTTTTGATACAAACACTTGATCTTTGAGCAGTTTTCAAGGGCTAATCTTGAATGTCCAGCTCCCATTCAACTCCTAATATTGATATCCAAGCACTTACACATCGTCTAACTCGTTTGAGATCTCAAGTGGATCCTAGGGAGCAAGATCTCGACCAACCTATCATTGAGGAAGGCTTGGACTCTCCACACTCATCCCATCACTCCACCAAGCACTCACAAGAAGAAGAGCAAGAAATGGCACGTAACAACCCTCCTAACCCTCTCAATGTCAATCACAATGAGAGGCGATCTCTTCGCCAACGTACTTGCTCCACGGAATGGAGTAGTGGTCCTTCTTGCATTGCATTTCCGGAACCCCAAGCGGATAAGAAGGACATTGAGTTGAAGAGTGGCTTCCTACACCGTTTACCAATCTTCCATGGGCTGTCAAATGAAGATCCCAACATGCATCTCAAGCAATTTCAGTTCATTTGCATGAGTATGAAGCCTTCGGATGCTGATGAAGAACTTTTCAAACTCAAATCTTTTCCCTTTACCTTGACGGATAAAGCTCAAACTTGGCTGTTGGAACTACCGCCCAATCACATCACGAAATGGAAGCAACTTGCGGACCTGTTCTTGGCTAAGTACTTTCTGGCCTCAAAGATCACTGTTTTGAGGAAGAAGATTACGGGAATTACACAAGCATCGGATGAGTCTTTTGGCCAATATTATGATCAATTTAAAGTCTTATGTGCTACCTTCCCTTCCCATGGTTTTTCCGAGACAAACCTCATGAACTACTTCTATGATGGTTTGAAGCCAATTGATAGAGAGCTTCTTGATGCCGTTGCAACCGGAGCATTCATGGATCTAGATGAGACGGAAGCTCGAACTTTGTTGGAAAACCGAGCAAATAATGATGCTCAATATGGGATGGCTCCACGAAGACAAGTAAATGAAGCTAGTTCAACGCAAGTTAAGGACGAGAAGTATGACAAGCTAGCATCTATACTAGAGCAAGTGCTTGAACTCGAGACGAAAAGAGCCAAGGCAAACTTAGGACCTGTTTGTGGCGTTTGCAATATGCAAGGGCACTACAATGATGAATGTCCTAACATGAAGGAGCAAGGCCATGGAGATCCGGAGCAAGTTAATGCTATTGGAGGATATCAAGGAGGCCAACATTACAATAATTACAACAACAACAATTTTGGCAACTGAGATCATCTGGATTTCAAATGGAGTAGCAATGAGGGACGTTTAAACCCTCCGGCACCTCAACAAGGCTACCAACGTGCTCCATTTCAACCAAGGCAGCCAATGCAACAAGCTCCCATTCCAACGATGCAACCTATGCAACAATCTCCTCCAGTCCAACAACAATTTACAAATCTAGACTATGACAAGATGTTCACTCAATTGTCCGCTTCAATATAAGTTCTCTTGGAGGGACAAGCAAAAGCAAAGGAGACGTTGGAAACACATGGTCGAGACATCACTGAAATCAAAAAGTAAATGGGCCAACTCGTGGACTTCATAGGCCAATTCAGAGACTCCGGCTACCTTCCACCTCAACTGCAACCACCAAATCGGAATGTGAGTGCAATTGTTACTAGGAGTGGGAGAAATTTGGCATCTCCTTTGCCAACGAAAAGCAAGACACCTCCTCACGCCATTTATGAGGAGGAGGATTTAGAAGAAGATCCGGCCACTAAGGAAGCCGAGACAAAGAAGAGTGTGGCATCCAACGCCACTAAGGCACCTTCATCTACACAACCTGCCCCAACCAAAGGTATTAACCCTATCCCTTCAAGTTTGGTTAATACTAATGCTTCGTTTGCTCGTGCACCATTCCCCCATAGGTTGACAAAATCTAAGAAAGATGATCAATACGAAGACATCTTGGACATCTTTCGGAAAGTGCAAGTAAATCTACCCTTGATCGAGTGCATCAAGCAAGTGCCTATATATGCCAAGTTTCTAAAAGAAGTATGCACCAAAAGGAGGCAAACGAGAGGGAAGGAGGTTGTGAATGTGAATGCAATTGTTTCAGTGGTTTTACAGCGTCGGTTACCCCCCAAATTGAAGGATCCGGGGAGCTTTTCTGTTCCTTGTGTGATTGGTGACAACAAATTCAAAGATGCCATGCTAGACCTTGGTGCATTCATCAACGTAATGCCTTATTATTTATATGCATCTATGGATCTAGGCGAACTCAAGCAAGACAACGTCATCATTCAACTAGTCGACCGTTCACATAAGTATCCTAGGGGATACGTTGAAGATGTTCTTGTGCAAGTCAACAACCTGATTTTTCCCGTAGATTTTTACATAGTTGACATGGAAGAAAGTCCTTTGAACACCACACCACTACTCCGTGGACGACCTTTCATAAGGATTGTAAGAACGAAGATAGATGTCTTTGAGGGAATGTTTTCCATGGAGATTGATGGAGAAAAGGTTGAGTTTAACATCTTAGATGCCATGAAGGTTCCCACGGCAAGTGTAAATGCCATATTTTTGATGGACATGGTGGAAGAGCTCAATAACACTTAGACACTCTTGGAGATGATGAGCTAGACATTGTCATACAAGAAGGAGTGGGGTTGACTCGACTTGGGGATGACACCTCTTTGATGCACTAATCGACATATTGGAGCCAAGGATCCTTGAGATGGCTATGGCACTCAATGAGGCTCCACGGATTGTCAATAGGCCACCTCCTATTCCGTTAGCCTATGGAGAAAACAAGTTAGTTCCATCCGTGATCAAGGCACCGGAGTTAGAACTCAAAATGTTACCGGCTCATTTGAAGTATACTTACCTGGGAGAGAATGACACTTTGCCGGTTATCATTTCATCATCGTTAGAGGAAGAACAGGAAGGCAAGCTCATCAACATGCTTAAACGTCATAAAACAGCAATTAGATGGACCCTTGCCGACATCAAAGGCATCAATCCGGCCACTTGCGTGCATCGAATTCTAGTTGAAGATGGGGCTAAACCTTCGAGAGAAGCTCAAAGGAGACTCCATCCGCCTATGATGGAAGTTGTGAAGAAGGAAGTTATCAAACACTTGGATTGTGGCGTCATATATCCGATTTCGGATAGCCGATGGGTCTCACCCATGCAAGTTGTTCCTAAGAAGTCCGGAATCACCGTGGTAAAGAATGCGGAAAATGAATTAGTGCCACAAAGAACTGTAACCGGCCATAGAGTTTGTATTGACTATAGGAAGCTCAATGCCACCACTCGCAAGGACCACTTCCCCTTGCCCTTCATTGATCAAATGCTTGAGAGGTTGACAGGTCATGCTTATTATTGCTTCCTACACGGATATTTCGGTTACAACCAAATCAGCATCGCCGAAGAATATCAAGAGAAGACAACGTTCACATGCCCCTTTGGAACGTTTGCATATCGACGGATGCTATTTGGACTTTGCAACGCACCAGGTACATTTCAACGTTGCATGCTTTCAATTTTTTCGGATTACATCGAGAAAATCATAGAAGTTTTTATGGATGACTTTAGTGTATTTGGGAAGGATTTTGATGCATGCCTAGACAACGTAGAGTTAATTTTACAAAGGTGCGTTGAAACAAACCTAGTGCTTAATTGGGAGAAATGCCACTTCATGGTTACTCAAGGGATAGTTTTGGGTCACATAGTTTCGAAAAGGGGAATAGAAGTTGATAAAGCTAAGGTACATCTTGTGCGGTACTTACCCTCTCCGACTTCGGTTAGAGAGATACGTTCTTTTCTTGGCCATGCAGGTTTTTACAGGCGGTTTATCAAGGACTTTTCCCACATATCTCGTCCCTTGTGCAAGCTTCTGCAAAAAGAAACTCCCTTTGTGTTTGATGATGAATGCCGAGCTGCATTTGACAAATTGAAGGAGCTTCTCACGAGTGCTCTTATCCTTTGTACACCGGATTGGTCTCGACCGTTTGAACTTATGTGTGATGCTTCCGACTACGCCGTTGGAGCTGTTCTAGGGCAAAGGAAGGACAAGAAGCCCTACGCCATTTACTATGTTTCTCGAACATTATATGATGCTCAAAGCAATTATACAACAACCGAGAAGGAGATGCTTGCTGTAGTGTTTGCACTTGACAAGTTTCGATCATACTTGTTGTAAAGCAAGGTGATTGTCTACACGTACCACGCTGCATTGAAGTATCTCATGGTGAAAAAGGATGCCAAGCCACGACTCATTCGTTGGATACTTCTACTCCAAGAATTCGACATCGAAGTCAAGGACAAAAAGGGAGTAGAAAACGTGGTGGCTGACCATTTGTCTCGAATTGTACATGAACAAGAAGCGGTGGCAATAGAGGAAACATTTCCGGATGAACAACTCTTCAGAATTCAGGTAAGTGCTTCGGAAAGTCCTTGGTATGTGGATATAGTAAATTATTTAGTCACCGATAAGTTTCCATCTCACATGCATAGTGTCCAACGCCATAAACTTAGACTAAATGCTAAACATTTCATTTGGGATGAACCTTACTTATGGAAACAATGCTCTGACTTAGTAATTCGTAGGTGTGTCCCCGATAGTGAATTTGAGTCCATTCTTAAGTTTTGTCATAACGATGCATGTGGAGGTCACTTTGGTTCGAGAAAAACAGCTTTAAAAGTCTTAGATTGTGGTTTCTTTTGGCCTAAAATTTTTCGTGACTCTCATGAATTCTGTACTAAGTGTGATAGGTGCCGAAGGAGCGGCAACATTGGACCACGAGATCAAATGCCACAACACTATGTGATAAATGTCAAAATTTTTGATGTTTGGGGCATAGATTTTATGGGACCATTTCCTATGTCTAACGGTTATACTTATATTTTACTCGCTGTTGATTATGTTTCAAAATGGGTGGAAGCAAAAGCCACCCGTACTAATGATTCGCGAGTTGTTGCAGATTTCCTTAAGGCTAATATTTTTACAAGGTCTGGAATGCCACGCGTTCTAATCAGCGATGGAGGGAGTCATTTTTGCAACAAGACGGTGGAAGCATTATTGAGGAAGTATGGTGTCACACACAAGGTGTCTACGCCTTATCATCCTCAAACAAATGGAATGGCTGAAGTATCCAATCGTGAGATCAAGAAGATCTTGGAGAGAACTGTTAAGCCGAACCGGAAAGATTGGAGCCAATGCCTAGATGATGCATTATGGGCTTACCGAAATGCCTACAAAACTCCCATTGGAATGTCACCTTTTCGATTAGTTTATGGGAAAGCATGTCATCTTCCGGTGGAGCTCGAACACAAGGCATGGTGGGCTGTCAAGAAATTCAATATGGATCGCGATGAGGCTGGTTTGCATCGAAAGCTACAACTTTGTGAACTTGAGGAGATAAGGAATGATGCTTTCGACAATGCTTGGATCTACATGGAGAAAACAAAGCTATTCCATGATAAGATGATCCGACGCAAGAACTTCATCATTGGTCAACAAGTTCTTTTATTCAATTCTCGACTTAAGATATTTTCGGGAAAACTACACTCTAGATGGATTGGACCATTCATTGTTCTTGAAGTATTTTCCAATGGAGCAGTCCTTATCAAGAGCCCAATATCCGGCAATGAATTCAAGGTCAATGACCACCGTTTAAAGCCATATCATTCGATCATCGAGGAAGAAATTGTTGAAGACTCACGGCTTGAGGAACCAATATTGTCAAACACAACATGAAGATGCATCACGTCTAGGCTGGAAGACATTAAAAAACAAGCGCTCGTTGGGAGGCAACTCAATGGAGGAATCATCAAGGATTTGTTCTCTCCTCCCTTATCTTTTTAATTTCATTGTTTATTTACTTTCCTTAGCTAAAATTTTCGTGGGTCTCTCTCTTCATACTTAGTTCTATGTTTCCTTTAAATACATTGAGGACAATGTAGAGTTTAAGTGTGGGGGAGGGGTTAACAACTTTATTGGAGTCTTAAAATCATAAAACCGGGCGGACAATGGAACTTTCTGGCAGATGATGCCCTAAAAAAAATTGTGTCTTTCTATTTAACTTAGGGTTTTAAAGAGTATTTTTCATTTTTAGGATGCCCTTAGTTAGTCTATGATGAAAATGGACCGAAAAGGAATACATATGGCGTTGAATAAGCACCAAACTGATTTCTTGTGCTAAGTGAGATATTTTGATTGTCATGACATGTAGTGGATATGGTATGTTTAAACATGGTATAGATTTCGCATGTTAGAATGAGTTTTAAATCATACAAACCTTAAAAGTGAGTTTTTGAGCCTACATTATTCCCTTTGAGAGTGAATTTCGTGCATATGGTTTTCAAGAACAAAACATGCTTCATCTAATTACTTGCCATAGATTTTAATGAACTAGAGATTACTAGAACTTACTCATGAAGATTTACAACGCTTTTAATTTGATATATGCTTTGATTTTGGATATGATTAAAGGCAAATTAGGTTACCACCACTTAAACCAAATAGCCATGTGTTCTTTTGTGCGCATGAGTTACGACACCCTTAGAGTACCCATTTGTGCCTACGTTTAGCCTTTTCTTTCATTTACAACTTACATATCTAAACACTTAGCCTAGTGTAGAGTTTCCAACCTTGGTTCAAAGACTTGGTGAAGAGATTTCGAAGCTAGCACAAGAAGTGGCGGAAAAGTTATGAAAGAATACAAAAAGAGGGAAGACTTGTCCAAAAGCTTGAAGAAAAAAAAGAAAGTGTGATTGCCGAAAAGAAAAATAAAAAGAAGAAAGAAAATTTCGAGAGCATGAAAAGAAAAAGAAAAAGAAAGAAAGAAAAAAATAGTTAAGCTCTTCGGCAAATGTTCTAAGTGTAAAATTTTGGACAAGTGAAGTTCAGAATGAAGTTAGGGCCCAAAAAGATGAAATTTGACCCTAGGTTCTGAAGTTTGACACAAGAAGAAGTGTAGAAAGGATGAGCCACGAAATTTGAGAATTCTAAGTGCTAGACTAAGTTTTTGGAACGCGTTTTTAACCATCACTTATCTAAATTTTGAATGCCTTAGCCTTAGCCTCATTACAACCTTTCTAAAGACCTTTCTGATCCTTAAGATGAGTAGCCTTCAATTGGTTGAGTAAGTTACATGAGTAAGCATATGGTTTGGTTCATTTGTGCAAGTAGTTATGAGGTTTTCGATTCAATTTATACTTTTTGAGTGAACCCCTTTCATGAGTGAAAATATGATGAGTGCATCCATGTGAGCTTGATTTAACCTTATTCGAAACATGCATAGCTTTAAATTCACCATTGTTTTCTCCAAGTCCTACTTGTTCATAACATGATCATATTTCTCTTATCTCTCGAAATTTTTGAACTTTTCACTATGAAATCTTGTGACTCAATCGCCATATACTTAAAGAAATTTCTGAGATAAATTTAGCTAAGGGCCTAGTCATGTTTTTAGTTTTCAAACTTTTCAAGTCCTTAGAATTTTCCAACGTGTAGAGACTAGCTCCAACGTTGGTTTTGTGTGTTTTCTTATTTCTAGTCTTTCTTTTATTTAGTTTTTTTTGCTAGGGACTAGCAAAGTCCAAGTGGGGGGAAATTTGATCAGCGCATTTTATGCTAGATTCTTAACGCATTTCTCTCTACATTTTACTTTGTTTTGACCTAAGTATTCTCAGTTCTTACTTACTTTATTGTTTTTAGGTTTATAATAAAGAAGTACAATAAAGGAGGTGATTTGGAGCATAAAATGAGCTAAGTGGAGAAGTTTCCTAAATCAACTAGGAATGACGTAGCAAAATATGGATCCGAAATGGTCTTCTCAAGTTACTAAAATTATGCAAGGCAAAATGAAGACATTTCAAATGGTGGATCGAAAATCAGCAAGCATTTTGGGCAAAATCAAGCAAGGAGATATTACCGAATAGATGGAGGATCAAAGGTATAAAGTATATCTCAAAAGTGCCTTATTTGAAGATCAAAATATCCTACAATATATGGTAGGTTCGGCCAAAATGACTTGGAGCTCAAGAAATACAAGATATGGAAAGATCAAGATTTCCATACTCCTAGTAGGAAGAGGAAGATATGCCTGCCAGCTCATCAATCTTCAATGGATCACAGAATCTGCAATTCAACTCCAAATATAGTGATCATATATGTATTTTTCAAGCCCTCGAGCTGATCTTTCCAACGAATCCAAAATCACAATTTTCTGAGCTCTAGAACTCCCGAAAAAGACGTTTCAAGACAGGCTGTTACAGGCTGTCACAGGCTGTTAATTCTACCCGGGTACACTAGGAAAACCTAGTTTGGAGAGAAAAATTGGAATTCTTCACCTATAAATACAAGAGATAGGCCTCATTCTCAACCATCACTCATATTAGAAGCCAATAGCTCTGCAAACACTATTCTCCTCTCCCAAAGTTCGAAGGTTGTCAAGGATCCACCATACTCCGCCACCAAAAAGCTTCATACCTCCACCGAGTAGACTATAGGGCAAATTCCCTTAGATATTCACCATATCCATTGAAGAACGGCTGCATTAAAGGTGTAGGGAAAATTCCCGAGCTTAAAGTGTAACTCTAATCTTTCTACTTATCCTTGTAAACGTTTGTATTTTGGTTTTGAATAACAGTGCTTTGTTTACAGTTTTGAAATATTATGTGTAACTTGTTTCAAGTCTTAGGATTTAGTCGAACATGTTAGGAAAATTCCTTGTCAAGTTGATAGGCGTGTCATAGGTCAAATTCCCGAAGCACAATAAATGATCATACATGTAATTGGCTAAAGACTTAGATAATTAATAGGGAGCATATAATATGACTTAAGTGTAAAACGTTGGTGAATAAGATGGGTCGGTCACTTGTAAATATATAACTTAGGTTTATTTTCGGTCTAGTAAACATGTTTAGGGTTCTTTGTTCTTGCTTGTTTTCTACTTGTCTATGAGTGAAGCATGTTAGAACCTAGGATTTCTCTTTGCATTTACTAACCATTTTATGTCTTTAATTTCGTAGGAATTAGATAACAACCTCTTAAAATCCCCCCATTAATCATAGCGTAGTCATGCATGCACCATCAATCCCTGGTTAAGAACGATACCCTACTTATCAATGCTACATCTAAAAAAAAGGGTTTTAATTACTTATGCGTTTTTGTTGAGTGTTAAGTGTTTATTTAGTACTTAGTAAAACTGTGTATAAACTACTTGATTAGGAAGTAATACAAGTAGGGATCATCATGGGTTGGGCTGAGCCGGCCTCGGCCCTAAATTGAAGGCTTAGGGTTAGGTTGGGTTTGGTCAAAAGTCAAACAGAAGGAGGCCGGGTCCGGCCCGGCTGATGCCACAATTCGGAAGCCCTAGCCTACCCATTAAAGCTAGGCCAGTGAGGCTAAAGAGGCTGGGCCGGGCTAAGATAGACCTTAAATTGAAAAAAATAAAAATATCTAAAAGATTTGAGGTATTAGAATTATTGATTTTTGTGAAAATATGTTTGTAAGGAGAAAAGAGTGAGGAGATTAAAAGAAAAATTATGAAGAAAATAAGAAAATATGATAATAATCATATATTATATGTCTTTTTTTAAATAAAAAAAAGGGCAAAATGGATCAGGATATGCTTGGCCTCTAGGGCTAAAAAAGGTCGGGCCTATGGGCTGCGCTGACTTTCACGTATATGGCCCAAACCCTACCCTAATTTTAATGAGGGTAGGCCAACCCGCTCCAACATAAGGTCGGGCCGGGCTTTGGCCCATGGGTCGAGCAGACTAAAAAAAGGCTTGAGACTTTGAGGCCAAATGGTGACTCCTAGATACAAGAATGATGAGTTATGTACATGCATGTTTATTAAATGAACAAATTCAAGATTTTCCATTGTAGCAGTCTAAGTTGATAATATGAACATCATTGGGTCTCTTAATGAGATTAATGAGATAGTTGGCTACTTGAAATTCAACTTTGAAATGAAAGACCTTGGTAGGACTCAATTTTATCTCGGCTTAGAGTTGGAACATCAAGTTGGTGGAATCCTTATTCACTAGTTTGCTTATGTCCAAAACATGTCCAAGCGATTTAACATGGACAAAGCACACCCATTTAGCACACCAATGGTTGTTCGTAGTCTGAAACCCAATAAAGATTCATTTTTTTCCTAAAGATGATGATGAGGATCTCTTAGGAGTTGAGGTCCCATATCTCAGTGTTATTGGAACTTTGTTGTATTAAGTTCAGTGCACACGTCTAGACATTGCCTTCTTAGTGAACTTACTGGCTACATTTAGCTCTGTGCCTACGCAACATCATTGGAATGAAGTAAAACATATCTTCTAGGCCTTAAAAGGATCCACTAACTTGGGCTTATTCTTTCCCTGCAAAGAAGCAAGAGATAAACTTCAAATTCCAGAAAATGAATTATTGAAACGTAGCTTCTAATTTTGGGATTTTTGACCTGTCGAGAGCTTCTCTCGACCTATCGAAAGTAAGTCCTTGGATGGATCAGAGTATGTATCTTGACCCATCAAGTGAAACGTTTGACTTATCAAAGGGTCTTCCGGCTGCAAGGTATCATGGGTTGGCCCATCTCGACTTCTTTAACCACAAGTGACGGTGTATTTTCATACTCTGCAAATCTTGACATGCTTCAAGAGTGTCCTTATTCTTTTTATCAATACTATAAATCACTACCAGAAATGGAGACATTACCGGCGACCTCCCGTCGCCGGCCTTGTCTTTTTTTTTCGCCGGAATTGACATTACCGGCGACAAGTCGCCGGCAATGACGTCGTCGGAGATTCCCCGCCGGTGTTAACATTGCCAGTAATGTTAAGACATTGCCGGTAATGTCAAGACATTGCCGGCGACTCAAGTCGCCGGTGATGTCTCGGACATTACCGGCGATGGCGTCGCCGGCAATGGCAGCGCCGCCGTGGCCGGAATGTGAGACATTGCCGGCGACTGAGGTCCATGTCGCCGGCAATGTGTGGAAAAATTTTGAAAAAAAACGCGGTTCTAGATTGGGCCCAATTCCAGAACCTGCATTGAAAGACATAAACCGTACAATCATACAAGTTCAACAGTACACATAAATTGAAAGGACCCAACCCCGATTTAGCTCCCTAAACCGGAGTCAAACCCCTTCGAAAACACGAACCAACAAAAACTTTTCGAAATTTGGGCAGAGTTTCGTTACTAACGTGGAATTACCGTTACCTGCACGCGGAAAATACACTTCATCCTATGCCACAAAAAGCAAACCGTGGGCACCAATCCCATCCGGATTTCTCAATATATCAACAGTAAAGTAAACAATACATATAATATATACTTTACTGAAATCCGGGTAAAATCGTATAACATATTCAATAGGAAACTCAGAGCGACTTCTAATACATAATCATATACGCATACCACAGTAGGTAGAACAATAAACCTACTGGATGAAACAAAGTAGCTCGAGTACTATGCCTCCGACCACGACGTGCGACACCAGAGCCTGAACTGCAAACTGGGCACAGAAACTGAAAAGCCCAGGGGAAAGACATAAAACACGTTAGAGTGAGTGGACGAAAATAAATGTCTTTCACCAGTAATATATACGTATAAAATAATATGCGAGTCAAGTGCACATAAAATCAAATGGTACACGAGGGAGACTCTAACTGCTCACGCGTACAAAGCATGCAACGTAAAACATATCGCGGAGACTCTCGTGGGCTTCCACGCGATAACACAGTCTGAATCACGGGATCCCAGACCCACACGTGATTCCTAGCCAGAAAGGCCTCGGGTCAGGATATCTGTCCCCCCCGGAGCGTACTCGGGGATCAGCCGAGAAGCCAATGTGTATCGATACCACAACATATACTGAGACTGTACTCTGTGTAAACCAAATCATAAATCTTTTCCATGCACATGCATAAAACATAATATGTACATATATGTATATATTCGTATACGTATATTCGTATAAGCATAATCGTAAAACACATGCTCGTAAAATCATAATCAATCTGCATGCTCAAGTTCGTAAATCATTTATAAAGGACTCGCAATCAATCCGTGAAAAGAAAAGTCCACTCACAGACTTGCGTAACGCGATACGCGTTAACCCGTGATCCGGCGGAAAGTCCCTCGCCAAACAAACGATCACGAACTCCTGAATATTCACAAAGTTCATTATTCAAGGTCATAATCCGACAATACAAGACAAATCACGAGAAACCACCGTCATCGAAAACACGAAAACACGAAATCCGAATACGACAAATCGTCGAAAGTCCATATATAACACCTCAATACCTCGCTTTATGTTCGGACGCTCAACTCGAAAAACGAACCTCCCCACTGCGATCGGGGCGCGATTTCGAGTCAAATGACATGCAATTCGTCAAAAACTACTCCGGGCGAAAAATCGCCGCCCCCGTCGCCGCTGCCACCATCGCCGGAAAATCCAAACCTGCCCAGAAAATTTCGTGCTACACACGGTTTCAAAGATATCGACGATTCCAACAACTTTCCAGTTATAAGTTAAGGCCAATTTTGACCGGAAAACCTCCAAAAATCAACCCAAAGTTCCAAACCCTTACCGGAATTTCAATTCAACGGATCTCTCTCCTCCGGCCACGGCAACCCTCAAGACCACTTGGAAAAGCTTCCTTAGCTCAAGGCTAACAAAACCCCTCAAGGTAGAGCCACCAACTCGGCCTCCACGCCGCCACCCGAACACCACAAAACTCGCCGGAATTTCACTAACTTTGCCGATTCGATTCTCTCTCCTCCGGCCACCCCACGGGACGATCCACCTACCAATCCGAAGAGAAGCTCGAGCCCAACAAGTTTCATGAAGGAACCATACCCAAATATGGCCGGAATCGGCCTCAATTTCGGCGAACAAAATCGGCAACCTAAGGAACCAAAACGGGTCGACCCACTTTGGTCAACCCAGTCAACAGACCAAAATGGAAAGTGGACTTTCCCAAATGGGAAACTTGCTATTTATAGGCCTTCCCAAAAAGGAAACCACATAATTCACTTTTCGGCAAACTTCAAATACCCATAACTTTCTCGTCGTAATTCCGATTCCGATAATTCTCGCGGTCACAAACTCATCTCGACATGATCTTCAATTATCATCCAAAGTCAAACACATCGGCCAAATGGATAAAAAGTCAACCCTTCAACCAAATACATATTTAATCGACTAAATAACTAACAATCGGAAATAATCACAACTTAATCTTCGTAACTCAAAAAAATACTCCGGAAGTTTCCGCAAACTCGAAATTAAATTCTGAACAACTTCCGTGAAGAAGCCGAAACCAAATTCTCGTCCGGTAATTTAGTCGCTAAGTAACTCGCCATATTAATCCGTTTCCGTCGAAACTTCAAATATCCATAACTAATTCCTCGGTCGTCCAAATTACGATCCGGAACCGCTCACAAACTCGTAATCACACGTACAACGACTCTCGAGAAGAGACCCAGCTCCAATTCTCGGCCAATATTTTATTCGTTAACAAGCTTGGCGATTCAATCAACTCTCGGCAATCTGCGACTATGCGATTTCACTGCTGATTCTGGTCCGGGTCGTCACAAATCCACCCCCCTTAAAAAAATTTCGACCTCGAAATTTCCAAGTCTGCCAACTAAAAGGTAGGAGCACTGCCTCTGCATACTGCTCAATTGCTCAGTAATCACATCAACTGAACGACTCAGATAACCGACTCCACAATAGGAGATAGCTCCGTACTGAAATCCCTGTACCCTGAAATCACAAATCTGAACTGGCTCCACACAATAGCCAAGTGTTCCTTCATAAGGAACAGACAGGGTACACAATGCGAAACCAACCTGAAACACAGTTCCGCCACACGGAACACAACTCGCACAAAAACCAATTCTATAGGCGATGCCGAACCATATGGCACAACACACACTCGCCTATGATCACATACAGATCAAAACAACATGGCATTTCACAATTCAGTTCACACATCTCAACATAACACACACCCTCATATCAACATAGTTCAAACATCGGACTCGGGCAATTAACAACCCCATTTCTGCTAATCTGACAGTCTGTGATAGCACATTCCACTAAATCAGAATCAAACATCAACCCAAACTCAAATCAAACTCACTCCAACACAACGGAGTACAACAACATCCCTCAAAACGACATCACGCAACGTCAATATCAAAGTGGTCAACAAACTGGTACTGCAAGCAATCTCGAACAACTGAAACTGCTGGTCCCGAATCCTTCGGAACTGCAATACCGAGGTCCACAACAAGCCCTCCAAGGTCTGAGTAGTCCTCAAAGATCGCCCGCCAATCCGAGGATAAAAACTGGTACTAACTTGTAATCTGGTCCCCAATGCTCGCTGCAACTCTCGCCAACACTCTATCGTAGCTGATTGCTTCGACCAGCAAACTGGGACACAGGTACACCACGTAAATGACCAATCTCCGTGAAACACAGTTATGCCAGTCTGCCACTGAAATCGTCTCCGAAAGTACAAGGGAACGTACTAAATTCATCAAATGGTCCACAAAAGTCTGACAACTGGTACCACCAACCAAAGTGCATACAAACACACACAAATACAGCAACAGTCGCCACGTCTAACCGAAATCTCAAATGGCTGACACATCTTGGCAAATCTCTGCCTCCTAGCCATCGCCAGTCGACAAAAGTGGCATCTGCACACACACAAACCGCTACATTGCTCTTCATGTTGCGTCACAAGTAATAAACCCGGAGTATCAGACACATCTCCGCACCACTAGCGCCAATTGTGCGTAAAACAATGAGCTTCATATCATCACACTCGAACACAGCTCCCATAGCTCGCAGCTCGGCTAATATGGAAACTCGAACCACACCTACATGAAACACTGAAACTCCCGACTCTCAACTGAATGCATCAACAACAACATCCCAGACGGATGGTCAAAGTACAACCTCTAGCCTTTCCCGAAAAAACTCAAAGGTGCAGCCATAGTCGTGAGTCGACCCCATCCATCTACACTGCCTCAAGCCCAAATCTGGCCGAAAATGCAAGTGGATGAAACTCAAGTGATCAGTGCACGTCCTACACTGCGCTGCACGCCGTAGTAGTAGTGTCTCGGACTCTCTGATGCTATCACAAGGACAGCTACACCCAAATCATACACAGGATATGCAACCACATAAGGTTTCCACGGCCCCAAACCATGAGCCATCGCTCTGCTACACAACAACAAAACATAACCAACTCTAAATCTCGATGCATCGCCAAAACCCATGACCACGAACTCATCACGATCGTCAGGTAAGGTCAAAACCGAAGCAACGGTCAACCATCCTGCGGGAGTAAGTAACTCTCCTCGCGTGCATCGAACCACTCGAACTTGACGCCTTCTTCGTCAATCCGGGAAGTGAAGTGGCAATCCAAGAAAATCCTGTACAAGCCGTCGGTAATAGCCTGCCAAACCCAAGAGACCCCTGATCTCTGGCACAATGGTAGGGCAACCCCAAATCAACACGGCTTCAATCTGGTCAGGATCCACATCACTCACACGGATAGCATCACACAGCTCAAAATCTTCATACTAATCAGCCAAAACTCACACTAGCTGAACTTCGCAAACAGCTGATCATCTCGCGAAGTCCGCAAAATCGCTCGCAATTGCATCAGGTACTGGTCCACACTCCTGGAGTACATCAGGAAGTTGCCGACGAACATAGTCGCAACTCGTCCAGAAACCGTCTGAAAACCTGGTCCATCAAGTCCACACGACCTACGGAGCATTGGTCAACCAAACAGCGTGACCAAAAGCTCCTGATGCCCGTACCATGCTCCGAAAGTAGTCCTAGCCACAACTGACTCATCTAACCTCAACTGATGGTATCCGAACTCATAATCAATCTTCAACAAGACTGAAGCTCTCGCAAGCTGATCAAACCACTCGTTAATCCGAAGCGGAGGATACTCGCACTCCTCTGAAGCAAATCAGGCTTCTGGCAGTCAACGTACCACCATGTCTAACCATCCATCCTCCGTACACACAATGCAAAAGCACACCATGCAAACACGCGGGGTCGCATGAAATCCCCTCCAGCAACTCCTGGAGTCGAAATTATAGCTCCATCAGCTCTGCTGGCTCCAAATGACAAGATGTCGGTAAAATGAATCCAGCGCCTGGTACAAGCTCAATGGTGTAATCAGTCTCCCGAACTGGAGGAACACCTGGTAACTCCTCCGAAACACACCTGGAAACTCAGGAACCACCTCAACGTGACCAATGTCAGACACAGCAACCACAGCATCCACAACATGAGCTAAGCAAACCACACAACTCATCTTCACAAACCGCTCGACCATCACCAAGAAACAGCATTTCGGAAAATCTGGTCGTCGAACATAACCTCCTCCTTGAGGCTCTCGAACATCGCCAAATGCGTCAACTGTAAGTCCATACTCACAAGCACACCAAAACCACAATGTCCAGCTATTATAGATCCACGGCTAACACATAACCTCCAACAAGGATCTCACAACCTCCGGATGGATGCAACACCCTCCAAGACCTCGGACGTGGAGATGCAGGTACAATTGCCATGGATATCAAACAACAGTAACCTCGGATAAAAGTTTGTCCTCAAACAAGGTCATGGCACGAACTCCATCATGCCCAACTAGTCGTGCACGTCAAGTACGACTTGCTGAATAACTCGTCAAAGGGTACATTGATCAGACTACAGGAACAACATGAGGATCTCCTCGTAAACTCTGGGCTACCAAACCGCTAACAAAGCTGGCTGAGGGCGCTTCCTCGTAATGTGACCCTCCTGGCCACCACAATGGCAACTGAAAGTGTTCCACAAACACAAATAACCGCAACACCTGCTGCGGGAAAGGATCACCAACGATTGCCCAACTCATGCCACAGGAGCAAGTCCGCTACACTGTGATCTCCGCCATCGACAAACGGATCCTCTGCCTGATCTGATGGTCACAACAATATCGGAGAGGTCGCAGCCTGATGAAGTCACTGATCCCAATGTGTCGGAACCCAACCTCATCAAAATCTCGACTAAGTCCACTTCCTCAAACCATCACATCAGAAACCGTGTACATCATTCCTTCTCAATAGCCTCGCCACTGAGTGCAGCACACAAAGCTCCTCATGGACATCCTGAGGCACATCAATCATACTCTCTCTGATACTCAGGTTCAGACTTATCTCGAACCTCGTGCACAGCTCCCTCTGAAGCCACATAACACGTGCAAACAGGAACAAACATGTGAACAATGCATCTTTGCCTCAGGTGGATAAACACTCCACATTCGAATGCTGGGAAGCCTGATAAAACCATTACCGTATAAACAACACCCTGAATGTAGGCCATGGAGTCGCAACAGGAACTCACACAACACCAGCCCACCAAATACACTGATCTGACTCAGGCAAACATCAACTGCCACAATTCTCAGCTCTGAGGCAACATACAGACGCTCATACACACAAAACCAGGCAAACCGTGCCACACAGTTCACTGAACAATGAATACCCATCCAAATCCACAATCTCTGGCAAATCGCGCGTCGATTGATCCTCAATAGGATCCACAACCGAAACGACACGGAAAGCACGTCAGGAGGCATCCTAATGATTACAATATCGTTCACAACAAGTGGAACGTAATCATGGAACTTCAAATATTTGAAAGCATACAACACCCGGAATTTGATGATTATCCGCCGGCCGGTCGGGTCAACATTCCAGACATGCTGTACATTCTCAAATATCTTTAGTAGACACGACTACAGAAGTTTACAAAACCTATAACCTAATGCTCTGATACCAAGCTGAAAGGACCCAACCCCGATTTAGCTCCCTAAACCGGAGTCAAACCCCTTCGAAAACACGAACTAACAAAACCTTTTCGAAATTTGGGCAGAGTTTCGTTACTAACGTGGAATTACCGTTACCTGCACGCGGAAAATACACTTCATCCTATGCCACAAAAAGCAAACCGTGGGCACCAATCCCATCCGGATTTCTCAATATATCAACAGTAAAGTAAACAATACATATAATATATACTTTACTGAAATCCGGGTAAAATCGTATAACATATTCAATAGGAAACTCAGAGCGACTTCTAATACATAATCATATACGCATACCACAGGAGGTAGAACAATAAACCTACTGGATGAAACAAAGTAGCTCGAGTACTATGCCTCCGACCACGACGTGCGACACCAGAGCCTGAACTGCAAACTGGGCACAGAAACCGAAAAGCCCAGGGGAAAGACATAAAACACGTTAGAGTGAGTGGACGAAAATAAATGTCTTTCACCAGTAATATATACGTATAAAATAATATGCGAGTCAAGTGCACATAAAATCAAATGGTACACGAGGGAGACTCTAACTGCTCACGCGTACAAAGCATGCAACGTAAAACATATCGCGGAGACTCTCGTGGGCTTCCACGCGATAACACAGTCTGAATCACGGGATCCCAGACCCACACGTGATTCCTAGCAAGAAAGGCCTCGGGTCAGGATATCTGTCCCCCCCGGAGCGTACTCGGGGATCAGCCGAGAAGCCAATGTGTATCGATACCACAACATATACTGAGACTGTACTCTGTGTAAACCAAATCATAAATCTTTTCCATGCACATGCATAAAACATAATATGTACATATATGTATATATTCGTATACGTATATTCGTATAAGCATAATCGTAAAACACATGCTCGTAAAATCATAATCAATCTGCATGCTCAAGTTCATAAATCATTTATAAAGGACTCGCAATCAATCCGTGAAAAGAAAAGTCCACTCACAGACTTGCGTAACGCGATACGCGTTAACCCGTGATCCGGCGGAAAGTCCCTCGCCAAACAAACGATCACGAACTCCTGAATATTCACAAAGTTCATTATTCAAGGTCATAATCCGACAATACAAGACAAATCACGAGAAACCACGAACTCCTGAATATTCACAAACAAACAAACGATCCGGCGGAAAGTCCCTCGCCAAACAAACGATCACGAACTCCTGAATATTCACAAAGTTCATTATTCAAGGTCATAATCCGACAATACAAGACAAATCACGAGAAACCACCGTCCTCGAAAACACGAAATCCGAATACGACAAATCGTCGAAAATCCATATATAACACCTCAATACCTCACTTTATGTTCGGACACTCAACTCGAAAAACGAACCTCCCCACTGCGATCGGGGAGTGATTTCGAGTCAAATGACATGCAATTCGTCAAAAACTACTCCGGGCGAAAAATCGCCGCCGCCGTCGCCGCTGTCACCATCGCCGGAAAATCCAAACCTGCCCAGAAAATTTCGTGCTACACACGGTTTCAAAGATCTCGACGATTCCAACAACTTTCCAGTTATAAGTTAAGGCCAATTTTGACCGGAAAACCTCCAAAAATCAACCCAAAGTTCCAAACCCTTACCGGAATTTCAATTCAACGGATCTCTCTCCTCCGGCCACGGCAACCCTCAAGACCACTTGGAAAAGCTTCCTTAGCTCAAGGCTAACAAAACCCCTCAAGGTAGAGCCACCAACTCGGCCTCCACGCCGCCACCCGAACACCACAAAACTCGCCGGAATTTCACTAACTTTGCCGATTCGATTCTCTCTCCTCCGGCCACTCCACGGGACGATCCACCTACCAATCCGAAGAGGAGCTCGAGCCCAACAAGTTTCGTGAAGGAACCATACCCAAATATGGCCGGAATCGGCCTCAATTTCGGCGAACAAAATCGGCAACCTAAGGAACCAAAACGGGTCGACCCACTTTGGTCAACCTTGTCAACAGACCAAAATGGAAAGTGGACTTTCCCAAATGGGAAACTTGCTATTTATAGGCCTTCCCAAAATGGAAACCACATAATTCACTTTTCGGCAAACTTCAAATACCCATAACTTTCTCGTCGTAATTCCGATTCCGATAATTCTCGCGGTCACAAACTCGTCTCGATATGATCTTCAATTATCATCCAAAGTCAAACACATCGGCCAAATGGATAAAAAGTCAACCCTTCAACCAAATACATATTTAATCGACTAAATAACTAACAATCGGAAATAATCACAACTTAATCTTCGTAACTCAGAAAAATGCTCCGAAAGTTCCCACAAACTCGAAATTAAATTCTGAACAACTTCCATGAAGAAGCCGAAACCAAATTCTCGTCCGGTAATTTAGTCGCTAAGTAGCTCGCCATATTAATCCGTTTCCGTCGAAACTTCAAATATCCATAACTAATTCCTCGGTCGTCCAAATAACGATCCGGAACCGCCCACAAACTCGTAATCACACGTACAACGACTCTCGAGAAGAGACCCACCTCCAATTTTTGGCCAATATTTTAGTCATTAACAAGCTTGGCGATTCAATCAAGTCTCGGCAATCTGCGACTATGCGATTTCACTGCTGATTCTGGTCCGGGTCGTCACATAAATGTCCAACGTTACAGTACAAATAGCAACGACGATACGAAAATTAACTACAACTACAGGTCAGGTCGAGGAACTTCCGGGTCAGGGTCGAAGTAATCCATATACTCATTTGAATTCCGGTGGCTACCTTGGTCTTGCTCTGGCGTTGACTGGTGCGGTGGTGGTGGTGGATAGCTAGGGATATAAGGGAGCGGGGGAGGTGTGGGGAACGGTTGTCCGGTAGTCTGAGCCTTGTAAATCGTCCGCATCCATGTGTACATCTGAGCCTGTACCTGTGTCTGCTGCATTTGGTACTCGGCCATCTGCCTCTTTTGCTCCTCCAACTCCCTCTGCGTCCTGTGAAGCTCCCCTGCGAGGTTACGACTAGAAGTTGAACTTCTTGACCCGGTAGAGTATGCTGAAGTGTTCTTCAATAGTCCTTCGCCCGCCGTGCCCATTCCCCTACAGTAGTAGGTATTCTTTCCAGTCCCGCACGCTTTTGCCATGATCTGAGCCGCTATAGGGCGATCAAGCGGATCGATCTGAGAGGCATACTGGGTAACTTCTTCCTCGAAGCAGTCATGATGGTTAGTCCGAGCTATATTCATGGTCACTTCCACGGTCGCCTTCTCCACTCTCGCCTAATTGAAAAGCGAAAATGAATAACGTATTAGCTAAGAATATAAATTAATATCGAAAAATAGTTTTATTAACACATGGAGAGGCGAAATACTTACCGCTTCGTCAGGGCACTGTGGATAGAACTTCTGATGAATATACACCGAGGGGTTCACTTCTTGTTGTTGCTGCGCCTTAGTCGACCAACCCATGTAGTTGAGTGAACCTGCTTGATGGGCCCTGGTGTTTTTCAATCTATTCGCCCGGTTCGTCTTCGAAATCGCCTTGTTTGATAAACATATGGAAAAAAATTAGTAACTAACTATTTCAATCTGATACGATACATTAGGCTTGTATGATATATTAAGGATGCATACCCAAGCTTTGGGGTGCTTGAAGTGGGCTATCAGCCACATCCACTCGTACTCCCTAAACCGGAATTCGCTAGGGGTAGAACCTCGGCCTAGCTCCTTGTATACAGTGTAATGGGAAGAAAGCTCGTTCTTCCACTCTTTATACCTATATCAAAACAAGGAAAAAAAGTTAGAGATATTAAAACACTTGATAAACAAAAATCTAACTCGATATATATTCAAATAAGTCGAAGCACATCACCTCATATGTAGTTGACGCTCTACCCATGTGTGAATAAGAACTTTATCCATGTCAAACCACACCTGCAATATGAATATATAAAAGGTAAAATTATATATTTATTCGTACTTAATTAATAAATGTAAAATTTACGTAATTAAAATACGATTTTACTCACACTGAGTGCATTATGCACTTGCATCTTCACGTAGATAGGCACAGATTCCCAATCTGGCCAAAGCATTGGGACCGTGTCCCGCACGATCGCACCGGCCATGCTGACATATTTGCGCGTGGTGTTTAATGCCTCGATCACCTCGCCATCCTCATTGGCCCTTATGGGCGTTTTCCTTCCGCCGGTGGCCTGCTCAAGTCTCTTCCCGGTGCAGGTGCCTCTAGCCCCTTTCCGTTTTCCAGTCCCATTAACGAAATTGCCTAATAATACAATGTCAACAAATGGATATCATTAATTGAACCTATCGCAAGTCTTAAGTAATAATTAAGTAATCAATCTGATGTTAAATAAAATTTACCTGCATCGTCCATTTGTTGGTTGGTGCACCTCACACTCCAAAGATACACGGGGTCGAACGGGAGGAAGTTATACGCTTCCTCCACGCTCAGGAACTCCGGCCGTCCTTCAACATAAACAGGCATCCCCCTATCATCGAATTCAGGGATGACAGGAATCTCGTCGGGTAGGAAGAGACCGGATGGTGGAGATAGACGAGGCCTGGACGATGAGGCGCCAGCACCACCATGTGTCTCAGATGATTCCCGTGAAACGGGAGTAGGCACCGGGCGAATATGGGGCATTCGGACTGAGTGAGTTTCTGATGCCCCCGTTGGCTGTCGCTCGTCTGAGGCTCTGCCACCGGAGGGACGTCTGCTGTTTGAGCGTCTGGAGACTGAGGCTCGAGCCTCGACTTCCGGTTCCACGGCTCTTGATCGTGCAGCTTCCTCCTCAGCTCGCGCCTCTAGCAAGGCTCTCGTGCGAGCAGTCATCATTGGCCCACTGGGCGTGTTGCTAACTGCGGGCGAGGAGGAAGCTTGACTACTGTTCCCTCCACTATTTCGGGAACCACTCCGAAGCCAATTAGCCGCAAAACCTCCTGGCATGGACACCGTAATAGTCATGGAAACTGGGGTTCTATAACAAATCGGAACCGGAACGGTTTGGAACCGGAACGGTTTGAAACCGGAACTGTTTGTAACCGGAACCGTTTGTAACATAACAGTTCCGGTTACAAACAGTTCCGGTTCCAAACCGTTTCGGTTCTATAACAAATCGGAACTGGAACGGTTTGGAACCAGAACCGTTTGAAATCGGAACCGTTTGTAACATAACGGTTCCGGTTACAAACAGTTCCGGTTCCAAACCGTTTCGGTTCTATAACAAATCGGAACCGGAACGGTTTGGAACCGGAACCGTTTGAAACCGGAACCGTTTGAAACCGGAACCGTTTGTAACATAACGGTTCCGGTTACAAACAGTTCCGGTTCCAAACCATTCCGGTTCCAAACTGGGGTTCTATAACAAATAGGAACCGGAACGGTTTGAAACCGGAACTGTTTGTAACCGGAACCGTTTGTAACATAACGGTTACTGTTACAAACAGTTCCGGTTCCAAACCGTTTCGGTTCTATAACAAATCGGAACCGGAACGGTTTGGAACCGGAACCGTTTGAAACCGGAACCGTTTGTTTTCAAACGGTTCCGGTTATAAACAGTTCCGGTTTCAAACCGTTCCGGTTCCGATTTGTTATGGTTCCAATATCACCTATTATACGTTAAATTAACAACTATATCACCTAACTTAACATATATACATACATCATTTCCGGCTTTAAACTTTTCACATATATATACATCAAATATACACTTTGTGTACATCGATCATGCATCTTAATTTCACCTTAATTCACACACATATATATACATCACATATTAATCCAATTCACCCTAGCTAATTAATTTTCCACATTTTTCAAACATACGTATATATATACATTCCATATATACTAATTCATTTTTCACATATATACATCGTGGAATATATTTCTCCTTCACCCCACAATTATCCACATTATTTTCCCACAATTTTCAAACATACCTTAATTACATTTTACAAATATTTTCCACATGCATACATATATACATCCAACAATTATCAAAAATTAATTAATCAAAATACACAAAAAAAAATGTGGAATGAGAGAGAGAGAGGGAGAGAGAGTGAGCTATTACCTGCCATGGTGGAGCTCGACCCAACTGAAAACGTTCGGCGACGGAGGTGAGGGAAGGAGGAAGAGGAGGAGGGGAGGAGAGGAACCTAATTAGAGAGGATTGAGGAAAGGGAGGAGAGGAGAGAATTTCGGTGTAAGAGAGGGAAGAGGGAAGAGAGATTCGGCCGAAGAGAAATGGGGAGGAGGAGAGAGGGGAGGAAAGCTCGAGCTGTGGTGGTAATACCGCCACCATTGCCGGCGAGTTACGTCAACTCGTTGGTAATGTCATTATTTCTCGAAGATTATCCGATCGACCAATTTCCGACCAATTTCCGACTAAATAATTTCCGACAACATTTCCGACCATTTATAACTACAATTTCCGACTACAATTTCCGACTACGATTTCCGACTACAATTTCCGACTACATTTTCCGAGTACAATTTCCGACTACGATTTCCGACTACATTTTCCAAGTACAATTTTTTCGAGTACTTTTTCCGAGTACAATTTCCGAGTACATTTTCCGAGTACATTTTCCGAGTACATTTTCCGAGTACATTTTCCGACTACAATTTTCAACGTACTAAGGATGATAATCGTAATCATCTTCATCACTTGAGTCTGACTCGGTTTCATAGGTAACCTCTGGCAATATGTGCCGCTCCTCGTCATCTGAATCAGCGTGAACTTCATATGGATTAACATCCAGAAGTTCTGCTCCAGTAATTCGAACCACACTCCCAGATCTCACATTATTAAGGCGAATCGTAGATGATTCCGGAATGTCAAAAGCGTTCGGCTCTTGGTATGCAGTAACTTCCTCATCATCTGCGGTATCACCAAGTGTGGCAGCACTGTATATGTTTCTATGAGCAACATGGTTAACCACCTTCCACGGGACTTTGTTAAGAAGATCGTCCAGGTAAAACACTTGTTTTACTGATGAGGCAAGAACGAAAGGGTCATCTTCATACCAGGTAGTAGCAGTATTCACCGAAAATGTTCCGTACTGATCGGTCCTTGTGTTCTCCGGGCTAGTATCAAACCATCTACACTTGAACAAGTGCACTTTCATGCGGTTCCCATAAATTAGTTCAACAACTGAATGAAGGACACCGTAATAGTCAACGCCATCCTGCCCACCATGGACCATCACCCCACAATTCTGTGTTTTCAGTCGGTCGTCTCGATTTTCACATATAAATTTCACGCCATTGACCTGACACATCGAGTAAACTTTTGAAGCTATCGGTTTCATCGCCAGGACCCTCAATTCGTTTGACCACTCTGGGCAACCATCATCTGCTACATGGTTCATCTGAAAACGTCTAGTAATACGTACAGAAGAAATTATGTCATCTTGAAACCACAAAACCACGTACATACATACATGCTATATAAGGATATATATAAAAATAGACATATACACATATACCCTTACCCATTGACCAAAGTAGTTTGCAAACGTCCTGTTGTGGTAATCAACATTTCCGGCAATAGCAGGGCAGTGAAGATGATAGTTTTTCCAATATTGTACTTCTTCACAGTTAATCAGTACCTACCAGTGGGCAATGGCTACCTCATTTCCATCCAACTTGTACGACTTTGGCAAGCTTCCCTGTACTACCACGTCACTGGAGATGATAGAAAGGTTGAACTGGGTTTCATCTATCGGCATCTGTTGTTGGGGGTCCTCAAGCGCTCCCAAGTACACTTTGGTGTACGTTACACACTCGTGCGCAAGATATGCTTCAGCGATACACCCTTCAGGTGCATATTTATTCTTCACATAGTCCTTGTAGGTTCCCAATTGTCTACAAGTTAACAAGTGCATGTTAACTTACTTAAAAAATAAGAATTTTTACATATAAAAACATAGGCAAACCAAATGTATGAATCATTTGTACTTTTCCATGGGATACATCCAAGTGTAGTGTACGGGACCGGTAAGCAACAATTGTTCGGGAAGATGGATCATCAGGTGAGGCATTATGTCGAAAAAATTTGGGGGAAATATCCTCTCAAGCTTGCACATGATAAAAATGATGTCATCTTGCATCTCCCTGAGGTCTGATTTTTTAACTTCCCTGGTGCATAACTTCTGAAAGAATCTTGACAAGGCCACCAACGGCTCCACCACCTCTTTGGGCAGGTACCCTCGAATGAAAATAGGGAAAAGGCGTTGAAGCAGTACATGGCAGTCATGACTCTTTAATCCGTACATCTTATTGTCCCGGAAGTTAACACACCTGCTTATATTTCCTGCATACCCATAAGGATACCTGCACATATATATATATCCATAGGCAACAATTATATTTCTCGCATATAACCATAATCCGGTAAAAATTTAAGGCCAAATTCCTGCGTAGCCATAAGAATATATACCTGACATTACTTAGCCACCGAAAAATTTCATGCTTATGCTTCGGCTTTATGGTGTAAGGAGCTTGCGGCATTTTTCTCTTACCATCTCTTAACCACAAATGTTTCCGCAAACCCATTGCTTTCAGATCAATGCGTGCCTTAGGGATGTCTTTTGTTTTCCCCTCCAAGTTAAGAACTGTGCCCACAACACTTTCACACACATTCTTCTCTATGTGCATGACATCTAGGTAGTGTCTGATAGGCAACCTGGGCCAGTATTAGAGTTCCCAGAATATGCTCTTGTGTGTCTAAAACTTATACCTTTCGGGCTTGTCTGGAATTGACGCGACTATGTCAGGATGATTGCTCAGTTGGCCAAAATCATATTCATTCAACACTTCCAAAATTTCTTCCCCTGTCCATCGCCTGGGTGCCACACCTGTTTCCACAGTCCCATCAAACGCGTCTGGATCCTGCCTAAATGGGTGATCATATGGAAGCCAACAACGATGACGCATCTGAACAATTTTACTGCAATGAGGACTGCAACAATCAACCATCATGCACTCTGAACAAGCCCTGTAACCCCTGGTAACGTTGCCCGACAACATACCGCGGGCAGGAAAATCACTGATGGTGCCAACAAGCATGGCATGCATCTGGCACATCTCCTTTTTGAACCTATCGTAAGTGGGGTGGCCACACTCACTCAGGTACTTAAGCACCTCAATCAAAGGCCTCAAATACACATCGAGACACTTGCCTGGATAACCCGGGCCCGGAATTAACAGAGTGAGCATATTGTATTCCTTCTTCATGCACATCCATGGTGGAAGGTTGTACGGTACCAAAATAACTGGCCATATACTGTATTGAAGACTCATGTTGCCAAAAGGGTTGAATCCGTCAGATGAGAGCCCTAGCCAAACATTTCGGACATCTGCTGCAAAATGATCAAACTCCCTGACCATGTGCTTCCAAGCCTCTCCGTCGGAAGGGTGTATAAGGGTGTCATCGTCAGGCAAGTTCATCTCAGCCCACCATCTCATTGCCTCGGCCGTGAAAGCACACATGAACAACCGCTCCAGCCTATCAATAAGCGGGAAATATCGAGTTATCTTCACAGCTTTCTTGTTGCCTGCAGGAGTCAAATTATACCTTTCTGTAAAACATACAAGGCAGGCTTCAAGGTCTTCGAGATCTTTTCCCCAGAAGAGAATACAATCATATATGCCTGCATGGATTTTGATGTAGGAAAGCCCAAGAACTTTCAGGATATGTCGCACCTTATGATGAGTGGTAGGAAGACGATGACCGGGTGGCAGTAGCGAAGCAGTCCACTTCAACCAAGAATCAACAGCTTTGACAGACATTTTGTTCTCCATTTTGAGCTGCATCACTCCCATCACACTTTCAAGAACAGTCTTACTACAACCGTCGTACAATAGAGTCTGTTGCAATGCAATCAGGTTGTTGTACTTGTCCATACCGCTTGTGTTGACATGAGCTCCAGGTAATGGCTCGACTGGCTCGATATGGGGGAAACCCTCAACGACGGGAGGGACATTTGGTGCTTCATCAGCAAATACACCGCTCTCATGAGGAAACATATCATTGATTAACATCGCTGTTGGATCATAGGATGAACTGCCCCTCTCAGCAAAATCTCCATGATCATAGCGTGGACTAGCCCTCTCACCAAATTGTCCATGATCATGCGGACCCGCTAACGATGTTTCACCGTGATAAATCCAACAAGTGTACTTATCCCAAAACCCGTATTTACTCAGGTGCCTCTGGACTTTATCAATGGGAAAACAAAATCGATCGCTGAAACACTTACATTCTTTACACGGGCAATAATGAAGTGTAGTGTCTCCACAATTAGCCTTCACAAAATCCACAAAACTCCTAATTCCCTGGTGATATCTGACATCCCATCTTTCGAGGCTCATCCAACTCTTGTCCATCCTGAAAATTCTAACAATTTTACGTATTAATTATATATATATACACACATTCACTACTAATAATCGACGCGATATCTCAATTCAATTCACACATTCTCTGAATTCAATTCAGTACTCGATGATGGTACGTATTCTTCTTTTTTCAATTCAAAACGTATTTGACTATGTAGGAGGCTCTGTTAAGCCTGGCTCCGATAACACTACGATAATACTAGTCGTTGATTCAGACACAAGATAAGATTAACTACAAGCAGTTTTCTCGTTACGGTGACATCAACAACATTTCATATATATCTCACGAATTGGATTTGATCAACACACACACATATATATATACATACACATATACGTATATATACACATACCTATATATATACCTTCCTGAGTGATCGAGTTTTCGACGCTCGCCTTAATTTTCACAATATATCGAAGGATCGATTTCAGAGCGTACGTTTTCCTTCTTTCGATTTCTCTGGATTTTTTTCGATCAAAATGAAAGAATGATCGAGCTGGGATGCAATCTTCGTCTAATATAGACATTGCCGGCGACAGAGTAAGTCACCGGAAATGAAGACATTACCGGCGACTTTACGCCGGAAAATCGCCGGTAATGTTCCAAAACATTACCGGCGACTCCAACCGTCGCCGGCAATGTCGAGCCACACATTTTCGGCGAAATTCCGGCCGGAAAATCGCCGGAAATGTTCGGCTTGACATTGCCGGCGACGGTTGGAGTCGCCGGTAATGTTTTGGAACATTACTGGCGATTTTCCGGAGACATTACCGGCGACGGAGTAAGTCGCCGGTAATGTTGAACATTACCGGCGACTTTTCCGGTCGCCGGCCTTGTCTCCGGTGATCTCGCCTGTAATGGCAACAAATGTGGTAGTGAATTTTTCCCACCATATTTTTGAATACATTCTTGTCAATGTGCATGATGTGGTTGTTCCTGAGTTTCAACTTCAACCAGCGAGGCAGTTTAAAGAAAATACTCATATGACTCTAATATTTAAGATCGTTGTCAACCACAAGATTGTTGACCGTCACAAATGGACACTTGCTCAACACCAAAAATCAACGCTATACAACCTCTGGAAAATCTCATCACCAGACCACTCTCAGGGTTTTAGACTAGTCACTACCATCTCGTCGAAACTTGCCTTATCTGATCTCCATTGGTGATCCTCAAGTAGCCATTTATGGTGACCTTTCTCGCGTGATAGCTAGAGTTGACATTGTCTAAGCAAATATGACAAGCCTTATAACCTTTAGTTCTACAAGATGCCAACATCTCATAAGCATGAAAATCGCTAATGGTCCACATCATTGTTATTCTCATGATGAATGAAGTTTTAGTGTAGTTGTTCCAAATTTGTATGCCAAATTCCCATACATATTTCAACTTGTCAATCAATGGTCTAATAAACACATCAAAACACTTTACGCGAGTAAGGACCCGAAATTAATAGAGTAAGGAAATTAAATTCCTTTCTCATAGATAGTAAGGGAGGCAGGTTGTACTGCATGACAATAACAGGTCAAGTGTTGTACATGCAATCATTATAAAGATTGATCCCATATGTAGAAAGTCCTAGTCTGACATTTCAAACTTCTGATGCAATGGTTGTAAACGTCATGTCAAAAGATTTAAAAGCCTCCCAATCTGCAAGCTAGGTGTCAAAGCATATTGTCATCTCTCCTCTTTTCCCCGTGTCATCTCATTGTGTGATACCCCGACCTTTTTATATAATTCTACTATTTATGGAAAATTCGACTTTGATTTAGTTGTTGCGGTAAAAGAATTTTACAGTCGATAAATATTGAGAGTTTTAGAGTTAACTTTTTATCTGATTGTCAAAGTTGGTCGACGTCGGTTGAAAATTATAAGTAATGTCGAGATGAGTTCGTAGAAGCGAGAAATATGAAAATGGAGTTACATCGAGAAAGTTATGATCAATGGAAGTTTATCGAAAATGTAATAGTCGTAAATGGAGAAGTATAAATAGGAGTTTCCACTTTTGAAAAATCAAACTTACCATTTCGGGCCGACCAGCGTTAACCATGTCTGACGACCCCAAAATCTTCGTGAATCTATTCGTTGATGGCACGGTGCCATTTGGCTACCTCTAACCTTGAAATTGGTTAGAGGTTCGATAGGGGTCGGCCTATTTCTGGTCTTAATTTTTGCGATGAAGGCTCAAGGAAAGAGATTTGAGGTGAGAGAATTCTAGGGTTTCTGGTGGTTTTCCGTTGTCGACGACTCCTCCGGCCACGTTATAGGTATAATTGGATACCCCTTAATGTCCTAAGCATATGGTTTTTGAGAATTTTTGGGTTGCATGTGATTGGAGTGAGATTTGAATCAGAACCAATTCGGATCGTCGCCGTCGTCGCTGCGACGGTTGCCGGCGATGGTGGTCATCATGTATATAAGGGTTTTGCTCCCATCTATCTCCTGAATTGATTGAGACAATGAAAGGACCCAACCCCGATTCAGTTACCTAAATCGGAATCGAACCCCTTCTGAAAATACGAACCAACAAAAAATTTTCAAAATTTCGGCAGAGTTTCGTTACTAACGTAGAATTGCATAACCTGCACCCTGAAAATAACACTTCGTCCTATGCCACAAAAGCCAAACCGTGGGCACCAATCCCATCCGGATTTCTCAACATCAATATATGAATCATAAACAGTAAACAGTACTGTAGTATATATATATATCCGAGAAAATCTGTATAAACAAGTATCAGAATGTATCAGAGTGACCTCTAGAGTAAAATATATACAATATACACATCAGTAGGCGAAATAAGAACCTACTGGAAAGCACAGGTAGCTCAGATCACTAGCCTCCAAACCGCGACGTGAAACACCAAACCTGAACTGCAACTGGGCACGGAAAACGAAAAGCCCAGGGGAAAGACAATAAAACACGTTAGAGTGAGTGGACGAAAATAAATGTCTTTCACCAAGTAATATATACGTATAAAATCATATGCGAGTCAAATGCATGAAAATCAAATGGTACGTGAGGAGACGCTGACTACCACCCACGTACAAAGCATGGAACGTAAAACATATCGCGGAGACTCTCGTGGGCTTCCACGCGATAGCACAGTCTGAATCACGGGATCCCAGACCCACACGTGATTCCTAGCCAGAAAGGCCTCGGGTCAGGATATTTGTCCCCCCTGGAGCGTACTCGGGGATCAGCCGAGAAGCCAATGTGTATCAATACCACAACATATACTGAGACTGTACTCTGTGTAAACCAAATCATAAATCCTTTCCATGCACATGCATAAAAAACAATATGTACGTATATGTATATATTCGTATACATATATTCGTATAAGCATAATCGTAAAACACATGCTCGTAAAATCATAATCAATCCACATGCTCAAGTTCGTAAATCATTTATAAAAGACTTGCAATCAATCGGTGAAAAGAAATGTCCACTCACAGACTCCCGTAATGCGCACTCGCGCTAAACTCGTGGTCCAGCGGAAGATCCCTCGCCTGAAGCACGATCACGATCCAGATCTCGATCTCGATCTCCTGAATATTCACAAAACATAACTGATCAAAAACATAGTCCACAACCCTGTACTGAACCACGGAAACCAACCGTTCCCGAAAATATGCAATGCAGTACAAAATGAATAACGGAAATTCCGAAATCCCCACTCAAAACCTCGACTGAAAATCGGCTAACCAAATCAACCCGAAAACCTCTGGACGATAATCAGGGCGCGATTTCGAGAAAAATGACATTAAAAACGTCGAAATCTGAAAAGTCAACTTTTGGCCGGAGCTCCGCCATTGACCGCCACCGGCGGCGGCGCACCGTCAACGGTGGAATTCCACGGCCAAAACTTCTAGAACTCAAATTTAAACCAAGAAAAACCCTTTTCTCTTCTATCACGAAAGCCAATTCACACCGGAAACCCTCCAAATCATCACGAACCCGAACGGAATTTCAAGCTCCGGTGACCTAACCGGTGACCCTCGAAACCTCATCAAATCCAAAAATAAAACACCCTAGCAGCATCACCTAGGCTAGGGGAAGAAAACCCCCCTAACCACCACCACCGTGGCTCAACGGAAAGTGGCCAACGAACTCCGGCAAAATTCAAATTCACAACCCGATTCGGGTTAGCTCAAAACTCAACCAATTTCCTTCAATCCAAGCACAGACCTACTCGAAATCAAGATAGGAAGAAGAAAACAGGTTGTCGGACGGCAAGCCAAAACGGGAAAGTCTCTCTCTCTCTGGTCAACGGTCAACAGCTTCCCAAAACGGAAAGTCAACTCTGGTCAACACTAAACAGTGTTTTTCGACGATTTTACGACTATTCTCGATATTTATACTCGCTCCTCGGGTCGATCGACGGTCCAAAACGAATATACGAAATGATTCGGATAAGCTGGAAACAATCGGATAAACTCGTCAGAAACTGAAACTTCGAATAATCATAAAATATTCCTCGGTTATCGGAAAAATCTTCCGGAACCGCCCTCGAGCTCGAAATCACGTACTCTACAGTTTCAGTGAAGAGACTCAACTCAAATTCTCGACCGAAAACATAGTCGCGAATATAGTCAACGAACCACACAATATCGTAAAATTGCGACTATGACCAAATCTTGAGAATCGTGCCGAATACGCAATTGATTCTGGTTCGGGTCGTCACAGACAAACCTCGAGCTCTAAAATGGCTCGACGGCAGAGATCGGTGCCGGATGTTATTTTCGGCCGGATTGCTTTCGAGGCCGATTCCGGCCAAATGTGTCAGAATCTGCTTAAGCTCCTTTGAGACAGATTATTAGGCACTTTGAGAGGTTTCTTTTGATGGTTCAATCGACGCCACCGTCGGTGGTCACTAGTGGTGGTGCATGGGCGGCACGCGCCACTGCCTGTAGCAGCGCGTGACCATAAATTTAATTTCTGAAACTGATCGTGTTGTATTTTTTTAGGTTCATATTGACGATACGAACATATTCGTGAGGTTTATTTCATGTTTAGTCTTCATCGACCCAGTAGGTGGGGGGTGGTGACGGGGTTTCCACTAGTGGCAATGGCACTGATGAAGGAATTAGGATTGTAACATATCGTTACGACAGTTTCGTCATAACAAGTTTGTCAAATATGTTCTTCCACTAAATTGGGCAAAATTATTTCTTCGTTACGACTGTTTCGTCTTAACAAGTTTGTCATATATGTTTTTCAACTAAATTATTCGAAATTATTTCTGGATCGAATACTTCCTCAATTTACCTACTTATTAATCATTTTGACGATTTTTGACTAGGGTCGGTGAAAGGACCCAACCCCGATTTAGCTTCCTAAATCGGAATCAAACCCTTTCGAAAACACGAACCAACAAAAACTTTTTGAAATTTGGGCAGAGTTTCGTTAATAGCGTGGAATTACCATTACCTGCACGCGGAAAATACACTTCATCCTATGCCACAAAAAGCAAACCGTGGGCACCAAATCCCACAGGGTCACTCATGGACTCCTCCGTGCTAGTACAGTCTGAATCACGGAGTCCCTGACTACCACGTGATTCTAAGGCAGAAATGGCCTCGGTTCCGGGGAATACGCCCCTCACCGGTCTGGTTGGGGAAACGCCCCTCCAGGCGGCCCTCCGTCGGGGATCAACCGACGAGGCAAGGAGTATCGATACAAAAACATAACTGAGACTGTACTCTGTAAAAACCAAATCATAAACAATTCGATGCAAATGCATGAAAGTGTCCACTCACAGACTGGTGTAACGCGTATCGCGTTAACCCGTGATCCGGCGGAAAGTCCCTCGCCAAAAGAACGATCACGAACCCTTGAATATTCACAAAATCCATATCTCATAATCATAACTCGACATTTCAAAACAAATAACGAGAAACCACCGTTCTCGGAAACACGTAATCCAATCACGACAAATCGTCGAAAATCCATATATAACACCTCAATACCTCGCTTTACGTTCGGACGCTCAACTCGAAAAACGAACCTCCCCACTGCGATCGGAGCGCGATTTCGAGTCAAATGACATGCAACTTGTCAAAAATCCAAAAAGTCAAACCGTTGACCGTTGACCGCCGTCCACGGCGGCGCCGCTGCCGGACGGAGAATTTCAAGGCGGAGCTGCATCTATTCCACTCAAAATCATGCACTGAGCAACTTTGTCAACTGCCCCGAAGTCCAATTCTCACTCTAACACATCCAATTTCAAGCAAAACTGAATTAGAACACAAAATTCAAACCCAAAATTCTCCATCTACAAATCGAATTAGAACACCATGTTTATATGGTTAAAATCACATTGAAGAGGGCTACAAAACCCAGTACCTCTTGAAGTTCAATTCGGCCGAAATCAGAGTTCACCATTAAACCCAAAAATCCCAAACTTTGGTCCATGATTTCTCTCTCCACCGTGGAACTTGCCGGAATATGAGGTCGGGAATAGACTCGTGAGGTTGGGCCGAGGAGAACGAGATAGGAACCAAGCCACGGGGTGGCCGGAAAGTCACCGTCACCGGCGAGGCCGTGGAAGTCCGTCGTGAGCCATCTACCACCGAGTTTGACTCGGTCAAACTAGTCAACCTCATTAATGCCACTAATTGACTTTCCCAATATGGTAAGTTTGCTATTTATAGCCTTTCCCAAAGAGGAAACTTCATACTTATCCTTTTCGACGAACTTTAAACACGCATAACTTTCTCGTCGTATATCCGATTCCGATAATTCTCGCGGCCACAAACTCATCTCGACATACTCTTCAATAATCACCCAAAGTCAAACACATCGACCAAACGGATGAAAAGTCAACCATTCAAAGCAAACACATATTTAGTCGACTAAACAAACCACAAACGGAAATATTCACAACTTAATCTCTGTAACTCAGAATAATGCTCCAGTAGTTCCCACAAACTCGAAATTAAATTCTGAACAACTTCCGTGAAGAAGCCGAAACCAAATTCTCGTCCGGTAATTTAGTCGCTAACAAACCTGCCATTTAAATCCGTTTCCGTCGAAACTTCAAATATTCATAACTAATTCCTCGGTTGTCCAAATAACGATCCGGAACTGCCCACGAACTCGTAATCACATATAGAACGACTCTTGAGAAGAGACCCAGCTCCAATTCTTGGCCAATAATTTAGTCGTTAAGAAAGCTAGCGGTTTCAACACTGTCGTGACTCTGCGACTATGCGACTTAACTGCTGATTCTGTTTCGGGTCGTCACAAATCCACCCCCCTTAGAAAAATTTCGACCTCGAAATTTCTGAGTCTGTCGACTAAAGGTAGGAGCACTGCCCCTTCATACTGCTAAACTCACCAGCAACAACGTGAACTGAACAACTCTGATCTCAAACTCCACAATAGGAGATAACTCCATGCTGGAATCCCTGTACCCTCAAATCACAAATCTGAACTGGCTCACACAATCGCCAAGTGTTCCTACATAAGGAATAGATAAGGTACACAACATATAGCAACCTGAAACACAGTTCCGCCACTCGGAACACAACTCACATAAAAGCCAACACTATAGGCGATGCCGAACCATACGGCATAACACAAACTCGCCTATGGCCACATACAAATCAAAACAACGTGTCAATTTACAACTCCGTTCACACACATCAATACAACTCACATACTCATATCAGCATAGCTCAAACATCGAACTCGAGCAATAATCAACCTATTTCCGCTAACCTGACATTCTGTGGTCACATTCCACAAAATCGGAATCAAACATCAACTCATACTCAAACCAAACTCACTCCAGCACAATGGAGTACAACGTCGTCCTCAAAACGACAACATGCAACATCACAATCATAGTAGTCATCAAACCGGTACCGCATGCAATCTCTAACAACTGAAGATGCTGGTCCCAAGTCTTCCGGAACTGCAATACCAAGGTCCACAACATGCCCTCCAAGGCCTGAATAATCCTCAAAGATTGCCCACCAATCCGAGGATAAAAACTGATACCAAACCGTAATCTGGTCCCCAATGCTCGCTGCAAAGCTCGCCAACACTTAGTTGTAGCTGATTACCTCGATCGGTGAACTGGGACACAGGTACACCACGTAGATGGACAACCTCCATCAAACACAGCCATGACTTCCTGCCACTAAAATCATCACCGAAAGTACAAGGAATGTACCAAGTTCATCAAACGGTCCACAAAGGCCTGACAACTGGTATCACAAACCAAAGTGTACAAACACACACAAGATCACAACGACAAACGCCACGTCCAACCGAAAATCTCTAATGGCTGATACATCTCGGCAAGTCTTTGCCTCCTAGCCATCGCCTGTCGACAAATGTGGCATCAGTACACACTCAAGCTGCTACATTGCTCTGTGGATTGCGTCACGACTGGTAAACTCGAAGTATTCGTTATATCTCCGTACCACTAGCGCCAAACGCGCGCAAAATCACGAGTCTCAACATCATCACACTCAAACATAGCTCTCGTAGCCCACACTCGGCTAATACGGAAACTCGAGCCACACACACATGAAACACTGAAATCTCGACTCTCGACTGAATGCATCAGCAACAACATCCCAGATGGATGGTCAAAGTACAACCTCTAGCCTTTCCTGCAGAAGCTCAAAAGTGTAGCCATAGTCGTCAATCGACCCCATACATCTACACTGCCTCAAGCCCAAATCTGGCCAAAAATACAAGTGGATGAAACTCAAGTGATCAGTGTACGTCCTACACCACGCTGCACACCATAGCTGTAGTGTCTCGAACTCTTCGATGCTAACATAAGGACAGCTACACCCAAATCATACATAGGATACGTAGCTATACAAAGTTCCACTGCCTGAAATAATGAGCCACCGCTCTGCTATACAGCATCAAAACATTACCAAATCCAAATCTCGATGCACCGCCATAACCCACGAACTCATCATGATCGTCAGGTAAGGTCAAAACTGAAACAACGGTCAACCATCCTGCAGGAGTAAGTAACTCTCCTCGCGTGCATCGAACCACTCAAACTTGACACCTTTTTCGTCAATCCGGAAGGTAGAGTGGCAATCCGGGTAAATCTTGCACAACCCGTCGATAATAGCCTGCCAACTCGAGAGACCTCTGATCTCTGGTACACTGGTAGGTCAACCCCAAATTAGCACGGCTTCAATCTGGTCAGGATCCACACCAACTTCCTCGGCTAACATCACACAGCTCAAAATCGTCATGCTAATCAGTTAAAACTCATACTGACTGAACTTCACAAACACTAGATCGTCTCGCAAAGTCCGCGAAACCACACACAATTGCTTCAGGTGCTGGTCCACACTCCTGGAATACATCAAGATATTGTCACTAACATGACCGCAACTCATCCAGAATCGTCTGAACACATGGTCCATCAAATCCACACGATCTACAGGGGCATTGGTCAGCCAAACAGCGTGACCAAGAACTTCTGATGCCCGCACCGAGATCCGAAAACTAACATAGCCACAACTGACTCATCAAACCTCAACTGATAATATCCAGTCCCGAAATCCATCTTCGAAAGGAGTGAAACTCTCACAAGCTGATCAAACCTAACGTTAATCCAAAGTGGAGGATACTCACTCTCCTCTGAAGCAAATCAAGCTTCCGGTAGTGAATACACCACCACGTCGAATCATCCAACCTCCGTACCCACAACGTAAAAGCACACCACACAGATACGCGGGGTCGCATGAAATCTCTTGAAACTTCCTCCAGCAACTCCTGGGGTCGAAACTATAGCCCCATCAGCTCCGCTGGCTCCGAACAACAAGATGCTGGTAAAATGAGTCCAGCGTCTGGTACAAGCTCAATAGTGTAGTCGGTCTCCCGAACTGGAGGAACACCTGGTAATTCCTCCGGAACACACCTGAAAACTTGGGAATCACTTCAATGTCACCAATGTCGGACACAACAACCACAGTATCCACAACAAGAGCTAAGCGAGCCACATAACTCGTCTCCACCATCATCACCACGAAACAGCATCTCAGGAAAATCTGGTCGTCGAATCACAACCTCCTCCTCGAGGCACTCGAACATCGCCAAATGCGTCGTCAGTAAGTCCATACTCACAAGCACACTAAAACCACAATGTCCAGCTATAACAAATCCACGGCTAAACCATATCCTCCAACAGGGATCTCGCAACCTCCGGATGGATGCAACACTTTCCAAAACCTCGGAAGTGGAGATACAGGTACAATCGCCCTGGATATCATACTTCAGGAATAGCCTCATGACCTCCCCGTGAACTCTGAGCTGTCGAACCGCTACAACAGCTGGCTGGGGGCGTTCCTCGTAACGTGACCCTCCTGGCCACCGAAACAGCAACTGAACATACTCCACAAACACAAATCACCGCAACACCTGCTGCGTGAAAGGATCACCAACGATCACCCAAACTCATGCCATAGGAGCAAGTTCGCTACACTGTGATCTCCGCCATCGTCAAACGGATTCTCTGCTTAATCTGATGGCCCACAAACAATATTGGAAAGACTACAGCCTGATGAAGTCACTGATCCCGAAGTGCCAGAACTCAACCTCATCAAAATCTCGACTAAATCCATTTCCCCAAACTAACACATCGAAAACCGCACACATCTTTTCCTCAAATCATCACATCGAAAACTGCGTACAACTTTCCTTCTCAATAGCCTCGCCACTGAGTACAGCACACTAAGCTCCTCATGGATATCTCGAGGCACATCAATCAGAATCTCTCTGATGCTCAGGTTCAAACTCATCCCGAACCTCGTACACAGCTCCCTCTGAAACCACATAACTCGTGCAAATAAGGACAAACATGTGAACAATGCATCTCTGCCTCAGGTGGGTAAACACTCCACAGTCGAATGTTGGGTAGCCTGATGGAACCGTTACCGTATACACAACACCCTGAATGTAGGCCATGGAGTCGCAACCGGAACTCACACAACATCAGCCCACCCAAATACAATGATCTGACTCAGGCAAACATCACTGCCATAATTCTCAGCTCTGAGGTAACATATAGACGCTCATATACACATCCCCAGGCAAACCATGCCACACAATTCTCTGAACTCTGAATACTCATCCAAATCCATTGTTCTCTGGTAACTCGGGCGTCGATTGATCCTCAATAGGATCCACAACCGAAATGACACGGAAAGCACGTCAGGAGGCATCCTAATGAATACAATATCATTCACAACAAGTGGAACGTAATCATGGAACTTCAAATATTTGAAAGTATACAACACCCGGAATTTGATGATTATCCGCCGGCCGGTCGGGTCACCATTCCAGACATGTTGTACATTCTCAAGTATTCTTAGTAAACACGACTACAGAAGTCTACAGAACCTATAACCTATGCTCTGATACCAAGCTGAAAGGACCCAACCCCGATTTAGCTTCCTAAATCGGAATCAAACCCTTTCGAAAACACGAACCAACAAAAACTTTTCAAAATTTGGGCAGAGTTTCGTTAATAGCGTGGAATTACCATTACCTGCACGCGGAAAATACACTTCATCCTATGCCACAAAAAGCAAATCGTGGGCACCAATCCCATCCGGATTTCTCAATATATCAACAATAACGTAAAGTAGTAATATATATGCACTTTACTGAAATCCGGGTTAAAAATCATATAACATCAACAACGGATTACTCAGAGCGACCACAACATATAAACATATATATATACCACAGTAGGTAGAACAATAAACCTACTGGAAGAAATAAGACCGCTCGAGTACTATGCCTCCGACCACGACGTGCGACTCCAGAGTCCGAACTGCAAACTGGGCACAGAAACCGAAAAACCCAGGGGAAAGACAATAAACACGTTAGAGTGAGTGGACGAAAATAAATGTCTTTCACCAGTTAATATATATGTTTAAAATACATATGCGAGTCCAGGAATATAAAATAATAAGTACACGAGGTAAAACTCATACTCCTCCAGTGTACTGAGCATGCAAGTAAAAATCCCACAGGGTCACTCATGGACTCCTCCGTGCTAGTACAGTCTGAATCACGGAGTCCCTGACTACCACGTGATTCTAAGGCAGAAATGGCCTCGGTTCCGGGGAATACGCCCCTCACCGGTCTGGTTGGGAAACGCCCCTCCAGGCGGCCCTCCGTCGGGGATCAATCGACGAGGCAAGGTGTATTGATACAACAAAATAACTGAGACTGTACTCTGTGAAAACCAAATCATAAACAATTCGATGCAAATGCATGAAATAGCATATAAGTGTATGCATATTCGTATATGTATATCCGTATAAGTATAATCGTATAATCGTAAAACACATGCTTATAATGAAAGGACCCAACCCCGATTTAGCTTCCTAAATCGGAATCAAACCCCTTCGAAAACACGAACCAACAAAAACTTTTCAAAATTTGGGCAGAGTTTCGCTACTAACGTAGAATTGCCATTACCTGCACGCGGAAAATACACTTCATCCTATGCCACAAAAATCAAACCGTGGGCACCAATTCCATCCAGATTTCTCAATATATCAACAGTAAAGTAAAGTAGCAAATATATATACACTTTACCGAAATCCAGAGTAAAATCGTATAACGTATTCAACAGGAAGCTCAGAGCGACATCTAATACATAATCGTATACGCATACCACAGTAGGTAGAACAATAAACCTACTGGATGAAACAAAGTAGCTCGAGCACTATGCCTCCGACCACGACATGCGACACTAGAGCCTGAACTGCAAACTGGGCACGAAAACCGAAAAGCCCAGGGGAAAGACAATAAAACACGTTAGAGTGAGTGGACGAAAATAAATGTCTTTCTCCAGTTAATACATATATTATAAAAACATATGCGAGTCCAGGTAAATAAAAACAACATAGTACACGAGGTAAAACCATAATCCTCCAGCGTACTGAGCATGCAAGTAAAAATCCCACGGGGTCACTCATGGACACACACCGTGCTAGTACAGTCAGAACCACGGAGTCCCTGACTTCCACGTGATTCTAGCCGGAAATGGCCTCAGGTCAAATGTCTGCCTCCCCCCGGTAAAGACCTCAGGTCAGGAGTCACAGCCTCCCCTGGAATAAAGCCTACCATCGGGGATCAGCCGAGAGGCAAGTGTATCGATACAACAACGTAACCACGACTGTACTCTGTGTAAACTAAATCACAAACATTTCGATGCAAATGCATGAAACAGCATATAAATATATGTATACTCGTATACGTATATTCGTATATTCGTATAAATATAATCGTATAATCGTAAATCACATGCTCATGCAAATCCGAAATCTCATACGCATGCTCAAGTTCATAAAACGTATTTCAAGACTCGCAAATAATCCGTGAAAAGAAATTGTCCACTCACAGACTGGTGTAACGCGTATCGCGTTAACCCGTGATCTGGCGGAATACCCCTCGCCAAACGAATGATCACGAACCCTGAATATACACAATGTCCAATATTCAAAATCATAATCCGACAATACAAATCAAACCACGAGAAACCACCGTTCTCGAAAACAGATAATTCAAAGTCGACGAATCGTCGAAAATCCATATATACCACCTCAATACCTCGCTTTACGTTCGGACGCTCAACTCGAAAAACAAACCTCCCCACTGCGATCGGGGCGCGATTTCGAGTCAAACGACATGCGACTTGTTGAAAGTCAAAAAGTCAACCCGTTGACCGTTGACCGCCGTTGACTGCCGTCCACGGCGGCGCCACTGTTGACCGGAGAATTTCACGGCGGAGCTACCCTTGTTCCATTCCAAATCACCCACTGAGCAACTTTGTCAACTGCACCAAAGTCCAATTCTCACTCTAACACATCCAATTTCATGATAAACCAAAATAGAACACAAAATTCAAATCAAGAATTCTCCAAACACAAACCGAATTGAAACTCCAAACCTATGTGGTTAGATTCGTGGAGTGAAGAGCTTCAAAGCCCAGTAAGAATTGCAGCTCGAATCGGCCAATTTCATACCACCCGAATTCACCCAAAAACTACCTATTTTTTGCCGAAAAATCAAGCTCCTCCGGCGAGCCACGCCATGGAGGAAGGTCGGAGTCGGACTAGGGAGACCGAGGCGAGGCTAAAGGTCTAAATCCCATGGCCTAGGGTGGCCGGACGGCGAGCCACCACCCAAGGCCGCCGGTCACCGTCGCAAGTTCTCTCACCACCACGGTCAACCCGTGTTGACCTGGTCAACCCTCATGAATGAATGTTTGACTTGCCATAAATGGAAACCCCACTATTTAAACCTTCCCAAAAAGGAAACTCATGCTTATCCATTTCGGCAAACTTCAAACGCGCGTAACTTTCTCGTCGTAATTCTGATTCCGATAATTCTCGCAGCCACAAACTCGTCTCGACATATTCTTCAATAATCACTCAAAGTCAAATACATCGGCCAACCGAATAAAAAGTCAACCCTTCAAAGCAACACACATTAAATCGACTAAATAATCAACAAACGGCAAAATTCGCAACTAATTCCTCGTAACTCCAAATCATGCTCCGGAAGTTCCCACGAACTCGAAATTAAATTCTGAACAACTTCCGTGAAGAAGCCGAAACCAAATTCTTGTCCAGTAATTTAGTCGTTAAGTAGCCCACCATTTAAATCTGAACTTCAAATATTCATAATTAATTCCTCGGTCGTCCAAATAACGATCCGGAACCGCCCACGAACTCGTAATCACATGTAGAACGACTCTCGAGAAGAGATCCAGCTCCAATTCTCGGCCAATAATTTAGTCGTTAACAGAACCCTGGCGAGTAAATTCGTTATCGGAAATCCACATCGAAATGCTAACTCGCGAATTGAGCTGATTCCACTACTGATTCTGTTCTGGGTCGTCACAAATCCACCCCCTTAAAAAAATTTCGACCTCGAAATTTCCGAGTCTGCCGACTACAAGGTAGGAGCACTGCCTCTGCATACTGCTCAACTCACCAACGACAATCTCAACTGAACAACTCTGATCACAAGCTCCACAATAGGAGATAATTCCGTGCTGGAATCCCTGTACCCTCAAATCACAAATCTGAACTGGCCCACACAATCGCCAAGTGTTCCTACATAAGGAACAAATAGGGTACACAACACATAGCAAACCTGAAACACAGTTCCGCCTCACAGAACACAACACACATAAAAGCCAACACTATATGCGATGCCGAACCATACGACATAGCACAAACTCGTCTATGGCCACATATGGATCAAAACATCAAGGCAAATCACAACACGACCTGCTCATACCAACGAAACCCAAGCATCGAACTCAAACAATTATCAACCCATTTCCACTAATCTGACCGTCTGTGGTAACACACTCCACAAAATCGGAAAAAACATCAACTCAAATTCAAACCAAACTCACTCCAACACAATGGAGTACAACAACATATCTCAAATCAACATCAAACAACCTCAAACCACAGTGGTCCACAAACTGGTACTGCAAGCAAACTCAAACCGCTGAAACTGCTGGTCCCGAATCCTCCGGAACTGCAATACCAAGGTTCACAACATGCCATCCAAGGTCTGAATAGTCCTCAAAGATCACCATCCAATCTGAGGATAAGAACCGGTACTAACTCGTAATCTGGTCCCCAATGCTCGCTGTAAAGCTCGCCAACACTTTTTTGTAGCTGAATATCTCAGCCAACGATCTGGGACACAGGTACACCACGTAGATGGACAACTTCCATCAAACACAGCCACGACAGCCTGCCACTGAAATCGTCTCCGAAAGTACAAGGAAACGTACTGAGTACGTCAGACGACCTACAAAGGCCCAACAACTGGTATCACCAACCAAAATGCAAACAACATACACAAACACAGCAACAATCGCCACGTCTAATCGGAAATCTTCATTGGCTGACACTTCTCGGCAAGTCTCTGCCTCCTAGCCATCGCCAATCGACAAATGTGACATCTGCACACACAAGCTACTACATTGCTCTTCATGTTGCGTCACGAGTAGTAAACTCAAAGTATCTGACACTTCTCCGTACCACTAGCGCCAAACACGCGCAAAATCATGAGCCTCAGTATCATCACACACTAACTCAGCTTCCGTAGCGCACAACTCGGCTAACATGGAAACTCGAGCCACACTCACATGAAACACTGAAGCTCCCGATTCTCAACTGAATGCATCAGCAACAACATCCCAAACAGATGGTCAAAGTACAACCTCTAACCTTCTCGAACACACTCTAATGTGCAGCCATAGTCATCAGTCAACTCCATCCATCAACACTGCCTCAAGCTCAAATCTGGCCGAAAATGCAAGTGGATGAAACTCAATGGTCGGTGTACATCCTACACCTCGCTGCCCGCTACAGCAATAGTGTCTCGAACTCCTTAATGCTAACATAAAAACAGCTACACCCAAACCAAACTCCGGATACATAGCTTCATAAAGTTCCACTACCTGGAATCATGAGCCACCGCTCTGCTACACAACATCAAAACACAACCCAAATCTATACCTCGATGCATCGCCATAACCCACGAACTCGTCACGATCGTCAAGTAAGGTCAAAACCGAAGCAACGGTCAACCATCCTGCAGGAGTAAGCAACTCTCCTCGCGTGCATCGAACCACAAGAACTTGACGCCTTCTTCGTCAATCCAGAAAGTAGAGTAGCAATCCGGGAAAATCCTGCACAAAGCCATCGGTAAAAGCTTGCCAAACCCAAGAGACCCCTGATCTCTGGTACAATAGTAGGGCAACTCCAAATCCACACGGCTTCGAACCGGTCAGGATTCACACCGACTCCCTCAGCTAGCATAACACAGCCCAACATCTTCATGCTAATCGGCCAAAACTCACACTGGCTGAATCTCGCAAACAGCTGATCATGTCGCGAAATCCGCAACACCGCTTGCAACTATTTCAGGTACTGGTCCTCACTCCTTGAGTACATCAGGATGTCACCAACGAACATGACCGCAACTCGTCCAGAAACCGTCTGAACACCTGGTCCACCAAGTCCACACGATTTACGGAGCATTGGTCAACCCAACAGCATGACCAAGAACTCATGAAGTCCGCACCGAGATTCGAAAGCCAATATAGCCACATCTGACTCATCAAACCTCCACTGATGGTATCCGGATCCGAAATCAATCCTCGAAAAGACTGAAGCTCCCTTGAGCTGATCAAACCAATCGTCAATCTGAAGCGGAGGATACTCACTCTCCTCTGAAGCGAATCAGGCTTCGGTACTCAATGCACCATCTCGTCGAACCATCCATCATCCGTACAAACAATACAAGAGCACACCACGCAAATACGCGGGGTCACATGAAATCTCTTGAAACCTCCTCCAGCAACTCCTGGAGTCGAAACTGTAGCTCTATCAGCTCCACTGGCTCCGAATGACAAGATGCCGGTAAAATGAGTCCAGCGCCTGGTACAAGCTCAATGGTGTAGTCGATCTCCCGAACTAGAGGAACACCTGGTAACTCCTCCAAAATACACCTGGAAACTCGGAAATCACCTCAATGTCACCAATATCAGGTACAGCAACCATAGTACCCACAACATGTGCTAAGCAAACAACATAACTCGTCTCCACCATCAGCTCGACCATCACCGCGAAACAGCATCTCGGGGAAATCTGGTCGTCGAAACACAACCTCCTTCTCGAGGTACTCGAACACAGTCAATTGCATCGTCAGTAAGTCTATACTCACAATCACAACAAAACCACAATGTCCAGCTACAACATATCCGCGGCTAACCTATATCCTCCGACAAGGATCTCGCAACCTCCGGATGGATGCAACACTCTCCAAAACCTCGGAAGTGGAGATGCAGGTACAATAGCCATGGATATCAAACAATAGTAACCTCGGAGAAAAGTCTGTCCTCAAACAAGGTCATGGCACGAACTCCAACATGCCCAACTAGTCGCCAACGTCAATTGCGACTTGCTGAATAACTCGTCAAAAGGGTACATTGATCAGACTGCAGGAACAACATGAGGATCTCCTCGTGAACTCTAAGCTACCGAACCGCTACAACAGCTGACTGAGGGCGCTTCCTCGTAACGTGACCCTCCTGGCCACCGAAACAGCAACTGAAAGTGTACCACGAACACCAGTCACAGCGACACCTGCTGCGTGAAAGGATCACCAATGATCGCCCAAACTCATGCCACAGGAGCGAGTCCGCTACACTATGATCTCCGCCATCGTCAAACGGATCCTGATCTGAAGGCCCTCAACAATATCGAAGAGACCACAGCCTGATGAAGGCACTGATCCCGAAGTATCATAACTCAACCTCATCACAACATCTCTACTGAATCCACTTCTCTCAAACCGTCACATCGAAAACCGTATACATCTTTCCCTCACACTAGCCTCGCCACTGAGTGCAGCACACTAAGCTCCTCACGGATATCTCGAGGCACATCAATCAGACTCTCTCTGATACTCAGGTTCAAACTCATCTCGAATCTCGTGCACTGCTTCCTCTGAAGCCACATAACTCGTGCAAATAAGGACAAACATGTGAACAATGCATCTCTGCCTCAGGTGGGTAAACACTCCACAGTCGAATGTTGGGTAGCCTGATGGAACCGTTACCGTATACACAACACCCTGAATGTAGGCCATGGAGTCGCAACAGGAACTCACACAATATCAGCCCACAAAACACAATAATCTGACTTAGGCACACATCACTGCTACAAATCTCAGCTCTGAGGAAACATGTAGACGCTCATATACACATCCCCAGGTAAACCGTGCCACACAATTCTCTGAACTCTGAATACTCATCTGAATCCACTGTTCACTGGCAAATCACGCGTCGTATGATCCTCAACAGGATCCACAACCGAAACGACACGGAAAGCACGTCAGGAGGCATCCTAATGAATACAATATCGTTCACAACAAGTGGAACGTAATCATGGAACTTCAAATATTTGAAAGCATACAACACCCGGAATTTGATGATTATCCGCCGGCCGGTTGGGTCACCATTCCAGACATGCTGTACATTCTCAAATATCCTTAGTAAACACGACTACAGAACTCTACAGAACCTATAACCTAATGCTCTGATACCAAGCTGAAAGGACCCAACCCCGATTTAGCTTCCTAAATCGGAATCAAACCCCTTCGAAAACACGAACCAACAAAAACTTTTCAAAATTTGGGCAGAGTTTCGCTACTAACGTAGAATTGCCATTACCTGCACGCGGAAAATACACTTCATCCTATGCCACAAAAATCAAACCGTGGGCACCAATCCCATCCGGATTTCTCAATATATCAACAGTAAAGTAAAGTAGTAAATATATATACACTTTACCGAAATCCAGAGTAAAATCGTATAACGTATTCAACAGGAAGCTCAGAGCGACATCTAATACATAATCGTATACGCATACCACAGTAGGTAGAACAATAAACCTACTGGATGAAACAAAGTAGCTCGAGCACTATGCCTCCGACCACGACGTGCGACACCAGAGCCTGAACTGCAAACTGGGCACGGAAACCGAAAAGCCCAGGGGAAAGACAATAAAACACGTTAGAGTGAGTGGACGAAAATAAATGTCTTTCTCCAGTTAATACATATATTATAAAAACATATGCGAGTCCAGGTAAATAAAAACAACATAGTACATGAGGTAAAACCATAATCCTCCAGCGTACTGAGCATGCAAGTAAAAATCCCACGGGGTCACTCATGGACACACACCGTGCTAGTACAGTCAGAACTACGGAGTCCCAGACTTCCACGTGATTCTAGCCGGAAATGGCCTCAGGTCAAAGGTCTGCCTCCCCCCGGTAAAGACCTCGGGTCAGGAGTCACAGCCTCCCCTGGAATAAAGCATACCATCGGGGATCAGCCGAGAGGTGATATACGCATTTTATGCTCGTTTCTTAACGCATTTCCCTTTACGTTTAGCTATGTTATTATCTTAGTTTTATGTTTTCCTTATTTAAATTGTTATTTTGAAGTTTATTACGGTGGAGATTAATATCGACGCAATTCGGAGGAATTTCGGCGATTTTGCGATTTTTGCGATTTTGGACCTCCGAAAATGGGCCGGGCCACAAAGCAAATTGTGGGCCGAATTCTCAACTCTTGTTTCGGCCCATTATCAAGTCCATTACCATCTAGTTCGGCTAGGAAGCAAAGTGGGGAAGAGGAAAAGTCAACAATATCAAGCCATGACTCACTTTGGTGACTCTTGCTTGCATTTAATGAAAAGATGACTAAGGGAGTGACTTGCCATGGTGACTCTTGCTTAGGGTTCACAAATGATCATCACACATGGTGACTTGCATGGTGACTTGCCTTAATGATCATTGCTTGCATTTAATGAAGCAAGGCAAGGTGGAAGAGAGAAGAGCAACATCCTTGCCCTATAAATACAAGGAGGCCGGCCTCATTCATTCCCATCTCTCATTTTACAAGCCAAAGCTCTACACAAATACTCTTCCACCATAAACACTCCAAAGTTCATTACAAAGCCGAAGCACATCCTTTACCATTCCAAGCCGAAGCAAGCAAGGTTACTCCTTCCAAGCCGAAGCTATCAAGCCTCCTCCATCCAACACAATACGCTAAGTCCCTTGTGAAGGAAGTCCATCTCCACCGTAGTTCATCAAGCACTCAAGACAAAAAGTGTAACCATGATCTTCACTCTCATTTCTTTAGCTTTGTATTTGAATCTTTTGATGTATTGGAATAACAAGTTTAGAAAGTTTAGATTTGTGTATCAAATGAATAACAAGTTTAGATTTGTGTTTCATGTGCCTAAACCGATTTGTAATATGCATGTGTTTGTGATTTATAGCTTTTTATGCATGTTTGATACAATCTTAAAGCTTCGAATGCATGTGGTAGAAAATACGCTAAGTCCCTCTCTTTCGCATGTTTCGATGATCACACTTTGTTTAGGGTGTTTATACGCTAAGTTGCATTCCTACTCAATTATCAAGCATGTATATTTAAGTAGAAGTTATGAATTTCGCAACTTACAAAAAGGTTTGATGCATGAAAAGGGTAAGGTTAATAAGATGAGATGATCACTTGTAATTAGTAGTGTAACTTCTTATTTTTAGTAAGCATAATTAGACTTTAAAGTTTCTTGATTGTTAACACTTGTCTATGAGTAAAACATGTTAGATGCCTAAGAGTTTTAGTTGTGTTTGCATGTTTTTGTACTTTAATTTCGTAGATTAAACAACCAACTTCCAATCCCCCCAAACATTTATATTTCCGCTTATTAACGAAACCATGCATGCGCCCTTAATTCCCCGGATAAAGAACGATCCCTACTCGCCAATATTACAAATGACAAAAGAAGGGTTTAAATTTCAATGCGCGTAATCGGTGTTTTTAAGGTCTACTGATCATTAACTTTAAATGCATGTTTTGCGCGTATCAATTTTTGGCGCCGTTGCCGGGGAATTAGAATGTTTTGTATGATTTCGTTGTACATTTGTAGTTAAAAGCATGTCTATAATTTTCGAAATACATACTTGTTTATACTTATAGAAATTTACATTTTTTTGTTTATACTTAAACAAATTTATATACATGTTTACAATGCATACTTTTACTTATACGAATTTATTTATACTTAGTTTTTACACTTGCATAATTTATTTTCATGTTAAAGGATAGTCTTAGATTTAAATTGAGTACTTAGTTTGTCTATCTCCTTAACCCTTCGTGAAATGTGTGGATTTAATCACCACACGCCATAACCTAAGTGAAGTTATGGGCACGAGGTTGTGGGCGGAGTCTACAAACATTTGAGAGTGTATACTATCTTGTGATTTCGAGTAAGAGTTGGTTTTGATGTCTAGAAGGGTTATGAATGGTGACAGGTTTTGAACTAAGAAAACAGAAATACCATTGGAGTATATACTCTCACGAGTAAGCCTCGGGGTATTTCTAAGAACAACATTGGAGTATATACCTTAACTGGTTAGCCTCGGGTTGTTCCCAGAAATTAGTTCTCACCTCTTGCGTTACATCTATCCCAACTGGTCATTTCCAACAATTACGAGAAAAAAACAATAGTTAGTATACTCTTTTGTGCGGGCCGCAGGACGAAGAGATTTACTCGTAACTAAATCATGTATTCCTTTTAAATCTTAGGCGTAATCAAAACGTAGACGTACTTAAATTGATTTACATTGATTACGAGTATTGGTTATTAAGTTTAGTTCTTCGGAATAGGTGGTGCCTCTTTTTCTGGTTTACCTCCTTAACCCCTCGTGAAGTGTGGATTTCATCACCACACGCCATAACCTAAGTGAAGTTATGGGCACGAGGTTGTGGGCGGAGTTTACTAAGAACTTGAGAATATATACTATCTCACAAATTTGGCTGATTGTTGGATATGGTGAATGGGTTTATGATTGGTGCCGGGTTTCGGATCTAAGCAATAGAACACCATTGGAGTATATACCGTAACTGGTTAGCCTCGGGGTGTCTCTAGGAACAACATTGGAGTATATACTCTTACGAGTAAGCCTCGGGTTGTTCTAAATATTAGTCCTTACCTCTCGCGTTATCTCTATTCCTACTAACCATTTCTAAACGTAACTAAGCTGAATTGTAGTCGGTATATATTTTCGCGCGGGCCGCACGTCCAGGAACTTTACTTAATGCTCAATTCGCGTACTCTCTGTAAATCATAAGTACATACGAATACGGATAAATATACGAACCCAATAAATACGACATAATCCTTTAAATAGATGGTATATCGGATTATGCATGCTTAGACCTCCTGGAATCAGACTTCATCTTCGGATGAACGAGACCCATTGCACAGTCGAGAGCCTCTGCACCACGTACCATCGGGACCAAAGGAAATAAATAAAACTTAGTCAAATTTTTGTGTTTATTTGTGCATTAAAAACTGTAAAGGACTAACAACCGTTACTTAGCTTGCATAACCTCTCTAAGGTTTTATGATACTCGGATTTCACTACCGAGTACCCTAACCTAAGTGAAGTTAGGGGCATAAGATCGAAGAAGAGGTCATTCTTTTCATTCATAGTTTAAACACGTAACTCGTTTGTTTTCTGCAGGTTCTAACGTTTTCTCTTATGCATTCACTCCATCTTTCACGTAGGATTGTTGTTTAATACATTTTATTGCAAGAAAATGTGTGGTGCATAAATTCAATGTGAATTATGGTTTGCTTGTGTTTGAACCTTGTTTATACATGTTCTAACTAAATTTTTTAGGTTTAGCATTATATAGTGTTAATTTGCAGAAAACGTTTGTTTTAAGTTTTTTACATTCTTGTGCATAGCCCCTAAAATCAATTAAATCAATTGCATTACTTAGTAAAATACATATAGTGTCTTAACTATTATAAATTTTGTGTATTAGTAGTTTTTAAGTATTTGTGTGTATTTATAGTATGCTTTGATAGTTTTACTATTTTATTTGTTATCCCTTTGTTTTCTAAATATGCTTTACAATTTTTGGTTAGTATTCCTCTATACATCTAAAAATTATTTGTTGATACTAACACTTGGTCTTTGGTGGATGTCAGGCTAATGAATGTCCGATCAGAATCCAGGACCATCTAGAACCACGTTTGAGGAACTCACAGAAAGACTAGCGAGACTTAGAGCTGACATCCTGGATCATCCCATCCTCGAAGAAGTTTCCGAGTCTTCACATTCATCATTCGAACATACTTTAGCCTCATCAACCGACCACAACTCAGAAGCAGAAGCACAAGAAGTCAACATGGCCAATGCAGGACAATCTCTTCGCCAGCGCACCTGCTCAACCGAATGGAGCAGCGGGCCTTCGAGCATTGCTTTTCCACAACCGGAGGAAAACATGAAGGATATCGAGCTAAAGAGTGGCTTCCTCCACCGACTACCCATTTTCCACGGACATTCCAATGAAGATCCGAACAAGCATCTCAAACAATTCCAATTTGTTTGCAACAGCATGAAGCCATCTGATGCTGATACGGAGCTCTTCAAGCTGAAGGCATTCCCATTCACCCTAATCGACAGGGCCGAGTCTTGGCTTATGGAACTACCGCCAAACCATATTACCTCTTGGAAGCAACTTGCGGATATGTTCCTAGCGAAGTACTTCCCGGCCTCCAAGATCACCGTCTTGAGAAAGCAAATTACTGGCATTACACAGAAATTGGACGAGACCTTCGGCCAATATTACGACCGATTCAAGGTTTTGTGTGCCACTTGCCCATCGCATGGATTCTCCGAGACCAATCTGATGAATTACTTTTACGATGGTCTCAAGCCGATCGATAGGGAATTGCTGGATGCAGCAGCCACCGGTGCATTCATGGACTTAACCGAAACCGAAGCTAGAGCTCTTCTAGAGAATCGGGCGAATAATGATGCACAATACGGAATGTCCAACAGACGAGCAGTCGGTGAGGCGAGTTCAACAACCGACGCGGACGAGAAGTACGACAAACTAGCTCATATGCTAGAGAAGGTGTTAGAACTCGAGACGACAAGAGCGAAGGCAACTCAACGGCCTGTTTGCGGCATATGTCAAACACACGGTCACCACAATGACCAATGCCCTCAAGCGCAGGAGCAGGCAAGCGAGCCGGAGCACGCTAACGCCATCGGCGGATATCAGGGAGGACAAAGGTATAACAACTACAACAACTATGTCAACCGTGATCATCCAGGTTTTAGATGGAGCAGCAACGAGGGAACTTTGAACCCTCCAGCATCTCAACCTCAACAAAGCTACCAACGCCCTCCATTTCAACCACGACCACCGATGCAGCATGGTTCGTCATCACAACCCTTCACCAATCCGGATTACGACAAGATGTTGTCGCAACTTTCGGCCTCAACTCAAGTTCTCCTTGACGGACAATCGAAGACAAAGGAGACACTTGACTCACATGGCCGCGACATCACCGAAGTGAAGAAGCAGCTTGGCCAGCTTGTTGATTTCATGGGCCAAATCAAGGAAACCGGTCGGCTTCCACCTCAAACCACTCCTAATCAAAGAAACGTGAATGCTATAGTCACAAGGAGTGGGAAGATACTTGAGGAACCAAAGACCAAGCGATCTCATCTTGATGAAGTCACCATTGAGGACATCACCAACGAAGAAGAAGATGAGATCGATCCGGCTACTCAAGAGGCCGAGAAAAAGAAGGTGACGCCTACTGTCACCAAGGCACAATCACCTCCACAACCTACCCCAATCAAAGGTAAAAGCCCTATTCCTTCAAATACGGTGATTACTAATTCTCCGTTTGCTGTTGCACCTTTCCCAAGCAGATTAGCAAAATCAAAGAAGAAGGATGCCCAATATGAAGATATCCTGGACATCTTCCGAAAGGTGCAAGTGAATTTGCCCTTGATCGAGTGCATAAAGCAAGTGCCTATATACGCCAAGTTTCTGAAAGAATTATGCACTCAGAGGAGGCAAACTCGAGAGAAGGAGGTCGTGAAGGTGAACGCAACCGTTTCGGCGGTTTTGCAGCGTCGGCTACCCCCAAAACTGAAGGACCCAGGGAGCTTTGCAGTTCCTTGCGTAATCGGTGACAACCACTTCGAAGACGTGATGCTTGATCTCGGAGCTTCCATCAACGTCATGCCTTACTATCTTTACGAATCGATGGAGCTTGGAGATCTCAAGCAAGATGGTGTTGTCATCCAATTAGCCGATTGCACACACAAGTATCCGAGGGGATACGTAGAAGACGTTCTTGTACAAGTCAACAACTTGATATTCCCAGCCGATTTCTACATAGTTGACATGGAAGAGAGTCCACTGAACACCACGCCATTGCTACTTGGGCGACCTTTCATGCGGACTGCGAGGACGAAGATTGATGTTTTCCAAGGCACTTTCTCCATGGAGATTGATGGAGAAACAATCGAGTTCAACATCCTAGACGGGATGAAGTTTCCAATGTCGAGCGTAGCTGCCATTTCGACATACGATCCTGTGGATACCTTAGCACAAGGTTACCTCGACACCATCAACGAGGATGAACTCGACATGGCCATTCAACTTGGACATGACGGCCTTCTCGAGGCCTTACTAGAGCTTGAACCTCGAATCCAAGACATGGCCATGGCCCTAAATGCCGCACCACGGAAAGTAAGCTTTTCTCCTCCTATACCAATTACTTTTGGTACTAATAAAATGGTTCCTTCCATTGTAGAAGCTCCCGTTTTAGAACTCAAGCTACTACCGGACCATCTTAAGTATGCGTACTTGGGCGAGAATGAAACTTTACCGGTCATTATTTCGTCCGCGCTAGAAGAGGAACAGGAGGAGAAGCTCGTGAGTGTGCTCAAACGGTACAAACCCGCAATAGGCTGGACACTTGCGGACATCAAGGGAATAAATCCAGCAACATGTGTGCATAGGACTTTCCTTGAAGAAGGCACCAAGCCTACGCGGGAAGCACAACGTCGGCTCCACCCTCCGATGATGGAGGTGGTAAAAAAGGAGGTAATTAAACTCATGGACTGTGGAGTTATTTACCCTATATCTGATAGCCGTTGGGTTTCCCCAGTGCAGGTAGTACCCAAGAAATCGGGAATAACCGTCGTCGAGAATTTGGAAAATGAACTTGTGCCACAACGGACGATCACTGGACACCGCGTGTGCATTGATTACCGGAAGCTCAACGCTGCAACCCGCAAGGATCATTTTCCCTTACCATTCATCGACCAAATGCTGGAAAGATTAGCCGGCCATGCATTTTATTGTTTCCTCGACGGATACTCCGGCTACAACCAAATTAGCATTGCGGAGGAAGATCAAGAAAAGACGACGTTCACATGCCCGTTCGGAACGTTTGCCTATCGCCGCATGCCATTTGGATTGTGTAATGCACCAGGTACATTTCAACGTTGCATGCTCTCAATTTTTTCCGAATACATTGAAAACATTATTGAAGTATTCATGGACGACTTTAGTGTATTTGGGAATGATTTTGATGCATGCTTAAACAATCTAGAAACTATTTTAAAAAGATGCGTTGAAACGAACTTGGTGCTTAATTGGGAGAAGTGTCATTTCATGGTTACGCAAGGGATAGTGTTAGGTCATATTATCTCTGAAAAAGGGCTAGAAGTAGATAAAGCTAAAGTAGATCTTGTGCGTCACTTACCCTCTCCAACTTCGGTTAGAGAGATTCGTTCATTTCTTGGACACGCAGGATTTTATCGTAGGTTTATCAAGGACTTTTCCCACATCTCGCGCCCCTTGTGTAAACTGCTGCAAAAGGAGACTCCATTCGTCTTTGACGAGGAATGCAATGCTGCCTTCAACAAGTTGAAGGAACTTCTTACGAGTGCTCCTATTTTATGCAGCCCTGATTGGTCTCTGCCATTTGAACTCATGTGCGACGCCTCGGATTATGCCGTAGGAGCCGTCTTGGGTCAGCGGAAGGACAAGAAGCCTTGCGTAATCTATTACGCCTCTCGGACACTTGATGAAGCACAAAGAAATTATACTACAACCGAGAAGGAGTTTCTTGCCGTGGTTTTCGCTTTAGATAAATTTCGATCTTATTTACTTCAAACTAAAGTAACTGTGTTTACCGACCATGCAGCTTTGAAGTATCTAATGCTCAAGAAGGACGCAAAACCACGGCTTATCAGATGGATACTTCTACTCCAAGAATTCAACATAGAAATCAAGGATAAGAAGGGAGTAGAAAACGTCGTCGCTGACCACCTATCCCGTTTGATAGGTGACCATGAGCCTCTCGAGATCGAAGAAACTTTTCCGGATGAAAAACTCTTCGGAATTGAGGTAACTACTTCGGAAACTCCTTGGTATGCCGATATTGTAAATTACTTAGTTACCGGTGAGTTTCCGTCTACCATGCATAAATTTCAACGTGACAAACTTAAGCATAATGCTAGAACCTTTATCTGGGATGAGCCTTACTTGTGGAAACAATGCTCCGATTTAGTAATTAGGAGATGTATCCCGGATAGTGAGTTTAAGCCCATTCTAGACTTTTGTCACAATGAAGCATGTGGGGGACACTTTGGTTCTAGGAGGACAGCCCTTAAAATTTTAGATTGCGGTTTCTTTTGGCCTAGTTTATTTCGCGATGCTCATGCATATTGCTCTACATGTGATAAGTGCCAAAGATTCGGTAATTTAGGGCCTAAAGATCAAATGCCACAACACTATATATTTAATGTTGAAATTTTTGATGTGTGGGGTATTGATTTTATGGGACCATTTCCTCCCTCCAATGGTTTTACTTACATCTTACTCGCAGTAGATTATGTTTCTAAATGGGTGGAGGCAAAGGCCACCCGTACTAATGATTCGCGAGTTGTTGCAGACTTCCTACGAACTAACATTTTCAGTAGATTTGGAATGCCACGCGTTCTAATCAGCGATGGAGGAAGTCACTTTTGCAACCGCACGGTGGAAGCACTAATGAGGAAGTATGGCGTCAAACACAAGGTTTCCACACCATACCACCCTCAAACCAATGGAATGGCTGAAGTTTCCAACCGTGAGATAAAGAAGATTTTGGAGCGAACCGTCCGCCCCAACCGGAAAGATTGGAGTCAATGCTTAGACGATGCATTGTGGGCTTACAGGACTGCCTACAAGACCCCCATCGGTATGTCCCCTTTCCGATTAATTTATGGAAAGGCGTGCCATCTTCCGGTTGAATTGGAGCACAAGGCATGGTGGGCCGTGAAGAAATTCAACATCGATCGAGATGCCGCAGGCTTGCATCGGAAGCTACAACTTAATGAACTAGAAGAAATCAGAAATGATGCTTTCGACAATGCGTGGATTTACAAAGAGAAGACGAAAAAGATCCACGATCAGATGATTCGCGGGAAGAGTTTTGAACCTGGGCAGAAAGTATTGCTTTTCAATTCAAGACTTAAGCTCTTTCCAGGAAAGCTTCGCTCTCGATGGATGGGGCCATTCGTAGTTTCTCAAGTTCTACCTCATGGAGCAGTTCTCATTCGATCTATCGACAAAGGTAGTGAGTTCAAAGTAAATGGCCATCGCTTGAAGCCCTATTTTGAGGCATTTGCGGAGCACACCGTGGAGGAGATGCAACTCCAAGAACCGGCCATTTCAAAAACAAAATGATGCATCACGTCCAAAGCTAACGACGTAAAACAAGCGCTCATTGGGAGGCAACCCAATAGGGAGACAACAGATTTGTTTTCTTCTCCCCTTTTACTTAATTTAATGGCTTTTTGCGTATTAGATTAAAAGTTTCGTAGATCCTATACTCCATGTTTAATTCTATACATTTACTTTAAGTACATTGAGGGCAATGTAAAGTTTAAGTGTGGGGGAAGGGTTTACAATTTAATTGTGTCTAAATTAGTGTTTTTCAGAGTCTTTAGGATGCCCTTAACTAGTCAATGATGAAATTGGATCAATACGAACACATATGGCGTATGAATCACATGCATCGAATTCTTGTGCTAATTGAGATATTCTATATGTTTTTAACATGTAGTAGATATGAATTGCAAAACATGGTACAGAAATCGCATGCTTGAATAAGTTTTTAATCATATGAACCCTATGTGAGCTTTTGAGCTATCTATTCTTTATTCGAGTGAATATGCATCCATTTCGTAGCTACTAGCTTATATATGCCTCATTTAATTGCTTGCCATAGATTTTAATGAACTAGAGAATACTAGAACTTACTCATGTCAATTTGCAAAGCTTTTAAGTTGATACATACTTTGATTTCGGAAATGATTAAAGGCATTTAGGATTTTCCACCACATTGCCATATATCCATGTATCCCATTTGTACGCACAAGTTGCGACACCCCTAGATAAACCAATTGAGCCCACGTTAAGCTTTTCTTTTATCACCATATATACCTAAACACTTACCCTAGTATAGAATATCCTTACCTTTGTTCCGGAAACTTGGTGAGAATTTTTCGAAACTAGCACATAAGATTATGGTTTGGTAGGAAAGATTGGAAGAGTTAATGTGAGTAAGGGGAAAGACTTGTCCAAATAGCTAAAAAAAGTATGTGATTGCCAAAAAGAAAAGAAAAAAATATATTCGAGAGAATGAAAAGAAAAAATTATTATCTCTCATGGCAATATGTTGTGTTCTAAAATAGAAACCAATTGGATTAACGTCCCCCTTATTTGCGGATTTGGAGTTTACGATAAATTGAAGGCCTAAAAATAGAACAAAATATGGCATTTGTCCTGTCCGAAAAGCTCAAAGGGTAGATTAGCTTGAAATATACATGGTAACATTCAAATGGAGATGGAGGACTGATTATGGTGCTAGACTAAGTCGTTGGAACGTTTTTATCACCACATATCTAAATTTCGAATGCCTTAGCCTTAACCCCATTACAACCTCACTAAAAGTCCTTTATGATCCTTAAAATGAGTAGCTTTCAATTAGTAGAGTAAGTTGCATGAGTAAGCTTATGGTTTTGGTTCATTTGTGCAAGCAATCAAACTTTATTCATGTGGTTTTCATTTCAATTCATATACACTCTAAGTGAACCATTTTCATGAGTGAAAAATATGATGAGTGCATCCTTGTGAGTTGATTAAACCTTTATTCAAAGCATGCACAGCTATAACATAACCATTGTTTTCTCTATGTCTTACTTGTTCATTACATAATTATATCGCAATTATCTCTTGAATTCGTTGAGCATGCAAAGTTGAAAATCATGTGAGACATCGCCATATACTTATGAAAATTCTGAGACAAATTTTAGCTAAGGGCTTAGTTGTGTTCTTTCTTTTAAATTTTTAGAGTGTCTTAGTTTAACTTAGTGTTTGCTAAGGGACTAGCAAAGTCTAAGTGTGGGGGAATTTGATATACGCATTTTATGCTCGTTTCTTAACGCATTTCCCTTTACGTTTAGCTATGTTATTATCTTAGTTTTATGTTTTCCTTATTTAAATTGTTATTTTGAAGTTTATTACGGTGGAGATTAATATCGACGCAATTCGGAGGAATTTCGGCGATTTTGCGATTTTTGCGATTTTGGACCTCCGAAAATGGGCCGGGCCACAAAGCAAATTGTGGGCCGAATTCTCAACTCTTGTTTCGGCCCATTATCGCCCATTACCATCTAGTTCGGCTAGGAAGCAAAGTGGGGAAGAGGAAAAGTCAACAATATCAAGCCATGACTCACTTTGGTGACTCTTGCTTGCATTTAATGAAAAGATGACTAAGGGAGTGACTTGCCATGGTGACTCTTGCTTAGGGTTCACAAATGATCATCACACATGGTGACTTGCATGGTGACTTGCCTTAATGATCATTGCTTGCATTTAATGAAGCAAGGCAAGGTGGAAGAGAGAAGAGCAACATCCTTGCCCTATAAATACAAGGAGGCCGGCCTCATTCATTCCCATCTCTCATTTTACAAGCCAAAGCTCTACACAAATACTCTTCCACCATAAACACTCCAAAGTTCATTACAAAGCCGAAGCACATCCTTTACCATTCCAAGCCGAAGCAAGCAAGGTTACTCCTTCCAAGCCGAAGCTATCAAGCCTCCTCCATCCAACACAATACGCTAAGTCCCTTGTGAAGGAAGTCCATCTCCACCGTAGTTCATCAAGCACTCAAGACAAAAAGTGTAACCATGATCTTCACTCTCATTTCTTTAGCTTTGTATTTGAATCTTTTGATGTATTGGAATAACAAGTTTAGAAAGTTTAGATTTGTGTATCAAATGAATAACAAGTTTAGATTTGTGTTTCATGTGCCTAAACCGATTTGTAATATGCATGTGTTTGTGATTTATAGCTTTTTATGCATGTTTGATACAATCTTAAAGCTTCGAATGCATGTGGTAGAAAATACGCTAAGTCCCTCTCTTTCGCATGTTTCGATGATCACACTTTGTTTAGGGTGTTTATACGCTAAGTTGCATTCCTACTCAATTATCAAGCATGTATATTTAAGTAGAAGTTATGAATTTCGCAACTTACAAAAAGGTTTGATGCATGAAAAGGGTAAGGTTAATAAGATGAGATGATCACTTGTAATTAGTAGTGTAACTTCTTATTTTTAGTAAGCATAATTAGACTTTAAAGTTTCTTGATTGTTAACACTTGTCTATGAGTAAAACATGTTAGATGCCTAAGAGTTTTAGTTGTGTTTGCATGTTTTTGTACTTTAATTTCGTAGATTAAACAACCAACTTCCAATCCCCCCAAACATTTATATTTCCGCTTATTAACGAAACCATGCATGCGCCCTTAATTCCCCGGATAAAGAACGATCCCTACTCGCCAATATTACAAATGACAAAAGAAGGGTTTAAATTTCAATGCGCGTAATCGGTGTTTTTAAGGTCTACTGATCATTAACTTTAAATGCATGTTTTGCGCGTATCAAGAGGCAAGTGTATCGATACAACAACGTAACCACGACTGTACTCTGTGTAAACTAAATCACAAACATTTCGATGCAAATGCATGAAACAGCATATAAATATATGTATACTCGTATACGTATATTCGTATAAATATAATCATATAATCGTAAATCACATGCTTATGCAAATCCGAAATCTCATACGCATGCTCAAGTTCATAAAACGTATTTCAAGACTCGCAAATAATCCGTGAAAAGAAATTGTCCACTCACAGACTGGTGTAACGCGTATCGCGTTAACCCGTGATCCGGCGGAATGCCCCTCGCCAAACGAATGATCACGAACACTGAATATACACAATGTCCAATATTCAAAATCATAATCCGACAATACAAATCAAACCACGAGAAACCACCGTTCTCGGAAACAGATAATTCAAAGTCGACGAATAGTCGAAAATCCATATATACCACCTCAATACCTCGCTTTACGTTCGGACGCTCAACTCGAAAAACGAACCTCCCCACTGCGATCGGGGCGTGATTTCGAGTCAAACGACATGCGACTTGTCGAAAGTCAAAAAGTCAACCCGTTGACCGTTGACCGCCGTCCACGGTGGCGCCACTGTTGACCGGAGAATTTCACGGCGGAGCTACCCTTCTTCCACTCCAAATCACCCACTGAGCAACTTTGTCAACTGCACCGAAGTCCAATTCTCACTCTAACACATCCAATTTCATGATAAACCAAAATAGAACACAAAATTCAAATCAAGAATTCTCCAAACACAAACCGAATTGAAACTCCAAACCTATGTGGTTAGATTCGTGGAGTGAAGAGCTTCAAAGCCCAGTAAGAATTGCAGCTCGAATCGGCCAATTTCATACCACCCGAATTCACCCAAAAACTACCTATTTTTTGCCGGAAAATCAAGCTCCTCCAGCGAGCCACGCCATGGAGGAAGGTCGGAGTCGGACTAGGGAGACCGAGGCGAGGCTAAAGGTCTAAATCCCATGGCCTAGGGTGGCCGGACGGCGAGCCACCGCCTAAGGCCGCCGGTCACCGTCGCGAGTTCTCTCACCACCACGGTCAACCCGTGTTGACCTGGTCAACCCTCATGAATGAATGTTTGACTTGCCATAAATGGAAACCCCACTATTTAAACCTTCCCAAAAAGGAAACTCATGCTTATCCATTTCGACAAACTTCAAACGCGCGTAACTTTCTCGTCGTAATTCCGATTCCGATAATTCTCGCGGCCACAAACTCGTCTCGACATATTCTTCAATAATCACTCAAAGTCAAATACATCGGCCAACCGAATAAAAAGTCAACCCTTCAAAGCAACACACATTAAATCGACTAAATAATCAACAAACGGCAAAATTCGCAACTAATTCCTCGTAACTCCAAATCATGCTCCGGAAGTTCCCACGAGTTCGAAATTAAATTCTGAACAACTTCCGTGAAGAAGCCGAAACCAAATTCTCGTCCGGTAATTTAGTCGTTAAGTAGCCCACCATTTAAATCTGAACTTCAAATATTCATAATTAATTCCTTGGTCGTCCAAATAACGATCCGGAACCGCCCACGAACTCGTAATCACATGTAGAACGACTCTCGAGAAGAATTCCAGCTCCAATTCTCGGCCAATAATTTAGTCGTTAACAGAACCCTGGCGAGTAAATTCGTTATCGGAAATCCACGTCGAAATGCTAACTCGCGAATTGAGCTGATTCCACTACTGATTCTGTTCTTGGTCGTCAAATATAATAAACATAATCTCGTATGAAATCTCATGCTCGTAAAACCATAATCATGCTGCATGCTCAACTTCATAAAAAGTATATAAAGGACTCGCAATAATTCCGTGAAAATAAACTGTCCACTCACAAACTGGCGTAACACGTATAGCGTTAACCCGTGATCCGGCAGAAAGTCCCTCGCCAAAAGAACGACCACGAACCCCTGAATATTCACAAAATCCATATCTCATAATCATAACTCGACATTTCAAAACAAATCACGAGAAACCACCGTTCTCGGAAACACGTAATCCAATCACGACAAATCGTCGAAAATCCATATATAACACCTCAATACCTCGCTTTACGTTCGGAAGCTCAACTCGAAAAATGAACCTCCCCACTGCGATCGTAGCGCGATTTCGAGTCAAATGACATGCAACTTGTCAAAAATCCAAAAAGTCAAACCGTTGACCGTTGACCGCCGTCTACGGCGGCGCCGCTGCCGAACGGAGAATTTCAAGGCGGAGCTGCACCTATTCCACTCAAAATCATGCACTGAGCAACTTTGTCAACTGCCCCGAAGTCCAATTCTCACTCTAACAAATCCAATTTCAAGCAAAACCGAATTAGAACACAAAATTCAAACCCAAAATTCTCCATCTACAAATCGAATTAGAACACCATGTTTATATGGTTAGAATCACATTGAAGATGGCTACAAAACCCAGTACCTCTTGAAGTTCAATTCGGCCGAAATCGGAGTTCACCATTAAACCCAAAAATCCCAAACTTTGGTCCATGATTTCTCTCTCCACCGTGGAACTTGCCGGAATATGAGGTCGGGAATAGACTCGTGAGGTTGGGCCGAGGAGAACGAGATAGGAACCAAGCCACGGGGTGGCCGGAAAGTCACCGTCACCGGCGAGGCCGTGGAAGTCCGTCGTGAGCCATCTACCACCGAGTTTGACTCGGTCAAACTAGTCAACCTCAATAATGCCACTAATTGACTTTCCCAATATGGTAAGTTTGCTATTTATAGCCTTTCCCAAAGAGGAAACTTCATACTTATCCTTTTCGACGAACTTTAAACACGCATAACTTTCTCGTCGTATATCCGATTCCGATAATTCTCGCGGCCACAAACTCGTCTCGACATACTCTTCAATAATCATCCGAAGTCAAACACATCGACCAAACGGATGAAAAGTCAACCATTCAAAGCAAACACATATTTTATCGACTAAACAAACCACAAACGGAAATATTCACAACTTAATCTCTGTAACTCAGAATAATGCTCCAGTAGTTCCCACAAACTCGAAATTAAATTCTGAACAACTTCCGTGAAGAAGCCGAAACCAAATTCTCGTCCGGTAATTTAGTCGTTAAGTAGCCCACCATTTAAATCTGAACTTCAAATATTCATAATTAATTCCTCGGTCGTCCAAATAACGATCCGGAACCGCCCACGAACTCGTAATCACATGTAGAACGACTCTCGAGAAGAGATCCAGCTCCAATTCTCGGCCAATAATTTAGTCGTTAACAGAACCCTGGCGAGTAAATTCGTTATCGGAAATCCACGTCGAAATGCTAACTCGCGAATTGAGCTGATTCCACTACTGATTCTGTTCTGGGTCGTCACATATAATAAACATAATCTCGTATGAAATCTCATGCTCGTAAAACCATAATCATGCTGCATGCTCAACTTCATAAAACGTATATAAAGGACTCGCAATAATTCCTTGAAAATAAACTGTCCACTCACAAACTGGCGTAACACGTATAGCGTTAACCCGTGATCCGGCAGAAAGTCCCTCGCCAAAAGAACGACCACGAACCCCTGAATATTCACAAAATCCATATCTCATAATCATAACTCGACATTTCAAAACAAATCACGAGAAACCACCGTTCTCGGAAACACGTAATCCAATCACGACAAATCGTCGAAAATCCATATATAACACCTCAATACCTCGCTTTACGTTTGGACGCTCAACTCGAAAAATGAACCTCCCCACTGCGATCGTAACGCGATTTCGAGTCAAATGACATGCAACTTGTCAAAAATCCAAAAAGTCAAACCGTTGACCGTTGACCGCCGTCCACGGCGGCGCCGCTGCCGGACGGAGAATTTCAAGGCGGAGCTGCACCTATTCCACTCAAAATCATGCACTGAGCAACTTTGTCAACTGCCCCGAAGTCCAATTCTCACTCTAACAAATCCAATTTCAAGCAAAACCGAATTAGAACACAAAATTCAAACCCAAAATTCTCCATCTACAAATCGAATTAGAACACCATGTTTATATGGTTAGAATCACATTGAAGAGGGCTACAAAACCCAGTACCTCTTGAAGTTCAATTCGGCCGAAATCGGAGTTCACCATTAAACCCAAAAATCCCAAACTTTGGTCCATGATTTCTCTCTCCACCGTGGAACTTGCCGGAATATGAGGTCGGGAATAGACTCGTGAGGTTGGGCCGAGGAGAACGAGATAGGAACCAAGCCACGGGGTGGCCGGAAAGTCACCGTCACCGGCGAGGCCGTGGAAGTCCGTCGTGAGCCATCTACCACCGAGTTTGACTCGGTCAAACTAGTCAACCTCAATAATGCCACTAATTGACTTTCCCAATATGGTAAGTTTGCTATTTATAGCCTTTCCCAAAGAGGAAACTTCATACTTATCCTTTTCGACGAACTTTAAACACGCATAACTTTCTCGTCGTATATCCGATTCCGATAATTCTCGCGGCCACAAACTCGTCTCGACATACTCTTCAATAATCATCCGAAGTCAAACACATCGACCAAACGGATGAAAAGTCAACCATTCAAAGCAAACACATATTTAATCGACTAAACAAACCACAAACGGAAATATTCACAACTTAATCTCTGTAACTCAGAATAATGCTCCAGTAGTTCCCACAAACTCGAAATTAAATTCTGAACAACTTTCGTGAAGAAGCCAAAACCAAATTTGTGACGACCCGAACCAAAATCAGCAATACGACCAGCTATGTACGTGAGTTACCGCGTAGTCACTGGTATCCGACGGTTGTTTGGAATCGCCGAGCTTGTTAACGACTTAATTATTGGCCGAGAATTGGAGCTGGGTCTCTTCTCGAGAGTCATTGTACGTGTGATTATGAGTTCGTGGGCGGTTCCGGATCGTTATTTGGACGACCGAGGAATTAGTTATGAATATTTGAAGTTTCGACGGAAACGGATTTAAATGACGGGTTTGTTCGCGACTAAATTACCGGACGAGAATTTGGTTTCGGCTTCTTCACGGAAGTTGTTCAGAATTTAATTTCGAGTTCGTGGGAACTTCCGGAGCATGATTTGAAGTTACGAGGAATTAGTTGCAAATTTTGCCGTTTGTTGATTATTTAGTCGATTTAATGTGTGTTGCTTTGAAAGGTTGAATTTTTATTCGGTTGGCTGATATGTTTGACTTCGGGTGATTATTGAAGAGTACGTCGAGACGAGTTTGTGGTCGCAAGAATTATTGGGATCGGAATTACGACGAAGAAGTTACGCGCGTTTGAAGTTCGACGAAAAGGATAAACATGGAGTTTCCGTTTTGGGAAAGCTATAAATAGTAACTTGCTCTTTTGGGAAAGTGTTGACTGAAATTAATGGGTTGACTTTGGGTCAACTCGGTTTGACCGAGTTGAGGGAGAGCTCACGGTGGTGGCGGTGGCTCCACGCCGGCGACCGGATTCCGGCGACCCCGTGGCTTGGGGCTTACTTCGTTCTGCTCGCCCCGACCTCCCGAGCCTTCCTCCGGCCACCACGCAAGGCGTGGCTCACGGAGGAGAGAGGAAAATCCGATCAAAAATGGAGGAATTTTGGGTTAATGGTGGTTTTCGATTCGGGCCGAGATGAACTTCAAGAGGTACTGGGTTTTGTAGCCCTCTTCATTGTGATTCTAACCATATAAACATGGTGTTCTAATTCGATTTGTGGATTGAGAATTTTGAGATTGAAATTTGTGAACCAATTCGGTTTTACATGAAATTGACCTAGTTAGAGTGAGAATTGGACTTCGGTGCAGTTATGGAAGTTGCTCAGTGGGTGATTTGGAGTGGAATAGGGGTGGCTCCGCCTTGAAATTCTCCGGTCAACAGTGGCGCCGCCGTGGACGGCGGTCAACGGCGGCGGTCAACGGTCAGAGTTGACTTTTTGACTTTCGACAAGTTGCATGTCATTTGACTCGAAATCGCGCTCCGATCGCAGTGGGGAGGTTCGTTTTTCGAGTTGAGCGTCCGAACGTAAAGCGAGGTATTGAGGTGGTATATATGGTTTTTCGACGATTCGTCGTATTCGAATTGTGTAGTTCCGAGAACGGTGGTTTCTCGTGGTTTGATTTGTATTGTCGGATTATGATTTTGAATATTGGACATTGTGAATATTCAGGGGTTCGTGATCGTTGTTTTGGCGAGGGACTTTCCGCCGGATCACGGGTTAACGCGATACGCGTTACGCCAGTCTGTGAGTGGATATTTCTTTTCACGGATTATTTGCGAGTCTTGATATACGTTTTATGAACTTGAGCATGCATATGAGATTTCGGATTACATGAGCATGTGTTTTACGATTATACGATTATACTTATACGAATATATGTATACGAGTATACATATACTTATATGATGTTTCACCCATTTTCATCGAAATGTTTATGATTTGGTTTACACACAGTACAGTCGTGGTTACCTTGTTGTATCGATACACTCGCCTCTCGGCTGATCCCCGATGGTAGGCATATGTCAGGGGAGGCTGTGACTCCTGACCCGAGGTCTTTACCGGGGGGAGGCAGACCTTTGACCTGAGGCCATTTCCGGCTAGAATCACGTGGAAGTCAGGGACTCCGTGGTTCTGACTGTACTAGCACGGGTGTGTCCACGAGTGACCCCGTGGGATTTTATGCATGCTCCGTATACGTGAGGAGTTAGAGTCTCCCTCGTGTACTCGGACGCGTGAGGAGTTAGAGTCTCCCTCGTGTACCATTTGGTTATTTATGCTTTCGACTCGCATATGTTTTTATTGTAATTATTACTTGGTGAAAGACATTTATTTTCGTCCACTCACTCTAACGTGTTTATTGTCTTTCACCTGGGCTTTTCGGTTTCCGTGCCCAGTTTGCAGTTCAGGCTCTGGTGTCGCACGTCGTGGTCGGAGGCATAGTGCTCGAGCTACTTTGTTTCATCCAGTAGGTTTATTATTCTACCTACTGTGGTATGCGTATACGATTATGTATTAGATGTCGCTCTGAGCTTCCTGTTGAATACGTTATACGATTTTACACTGGATTTCAGTAAAGTGCATATATATTTACTACTTTACTTTACTGTTGATATATTGAGAAATCCGGATGGGATTGGTGCCCACGGTTTGATTTTTGTGGCATAGGATGGAGTGTATTTTCCGCGTGCAGGTAATGGCAATTCTACGTTAGTAGCGAAACTCTGCCCAAATTTCGAAAAGTTTTTGTTGGTTCGTGTTTTCGAAGGGGTTTGATTCCGATTTAGGAAGCTAAATCGGGGTTGGGTCCTTTCAGCTTGGTATCAAAGCATTAGGTTATAGGTTCTGTAGACTTCTGTAGTCGTGTTTACTAAGGGTATTTGAGAATGTACAGCATGACTGGAATGGTGACCCGACCGGCCGGCGGATAATCATCAAATTTCGGGTGTTGTATACTTTCAAATATTTGAAGTTCCATGATTACGTTCCACTTGTTGTGAACGATATTGTATTCATTAGGATGCCTCCTGACGTGCTTTCCGTGTCGTTTCGGTTGTGGATCCTGTTGAGGATCATACGACGCGTGATTTGCCAGTGAACAGTGGATTCAGATGAGTATTCAGAGTTCAGAGAATTGTGTGACACGGTTTATCTGGGGATGTGTATATGAGCATTTACATGTTGCCTCAGAGCTGAGATTTGTGGCAATGATGTTTGCCTGAGTCAGATTGTTGTGTTTGGTGGGCTGATATTGTGTGAGTTCCGGTTGCGACTCCATGGCCTACATTCAGGGTGTTGTGTATACGGTAATGGTTTAGTAGGCTATCCAGCAATCATATGTGGAGTGTTTACCTACCTGAGGCAGAGATGCTTTGTCCACGTGTTTGTTCTTGTTTGCACGTGTTATGTGGCTTCAGAGGGAGCTATGCACGAGGTTAGAGATGAGTTTGAACTTGAGTATCAGAGAGAGATTCTGATTGATGTGCCTCGGGATGTCCATGAGGAGCTTTGTGTGTTGCACTCAGTGGCGAGGCTATTGAGAAGGAATGATGTACGCGGTTTTTGATGTGATGGTTTGAGGGAAGTGGACTTAGTCGAGTTTTTGATGTGGTTAAGTTCCGACATTTTGGGATCAGTGATTTCATCAGGCTGTGGTCTTTTCGATTATGTTGAGGATCCTCTGCTTATCCGTTTGGTGATGGCGGAGATCACAGAGTTACGGATTTGCTCCTGTGGCATGAGTTTGGGTGATCGTTGGTGATCCTTTTTCACAGCAGGTGTTGCTGTGACTTGTGTTCGTGGAGAACTTTCTGTTGCCATTGTGGTGGCCAAGAGGATCACGTTACGAGGGAGCGCCCTTTGTCAGCTGTTGTAGCGGTTCGGCAGCTCAGAGTTTACGAGGAGATCCTCATGTTGTTCCTGCGGTCTGACCAATGTACCCTTTTGACGAGTTAGTCAGCAAGTCGCAGTTGATGTGTGTGGCCAGTTGGACATGTTGGAGTTCGTGCCTTGACCTTTTTTGAGAACAGATTTTTCTCCGAGGTTACCATTGTTTGATGTTCATGGCTATTGTACCTGCATCTCCACTTCCGAGGTTTTGGAGAGTATTGTATCCATCCGGAGGTTGCGAGATCCTTGTTGGAGGTTATGACTTAGCTGCGGATCTGTTATAGCTGGATATTACGGTTTCGGTATGTTTGAGAGTCTGACGACGCATTTGGTTGTGTTCGAGTGCCTCGATGAGGAGGTTGTGTTTCGACGACCAGATTTCCCCGAGATACTGTTTCGCGGTGTGGGTCGAGCGGATGATGGAGACGGATTGTGTTGCTCGCTTAGCACATGTTGTGGATACTATGGTTGCTATGTCCGACATTGGTGACATTGAGGTGGTTCCTGAGTTTCCTGGCGTGTTCCGGAGGAGTTATCAGATGTTCCTCCAGTTCGGGAGACTGACTACACCATTGAGCTTGTACCAGGCGCTGGACTCATTTTACCGACACCTTGTCGTTCTGAGCCAGCGGAGCTGATGGAGCTACAGTTTTGACTCCAGGAGTTGCTGGAGGAGGTTTCAGGAGATTTCATGTGACCCAGCGTATTTGCGTGGTGTACTTTTGCATTGTGTGTACTGATGATGGATGGTTCGACGAGATGGTGCATTGAGTACCAAAGCCTGATTCGCTTCAGAGGAGAGTGAGCATCCTCCGCTTCAGGTTGACGATTGGTTTGATCAGCTCAAGGGAGCTTCAGTCTTTTCGAGAATTGATTTCGGATCCGGATACCATCAGTGGAGGTTTGATGAGTCAATTGTGGCTATGTTGGCTTTCGGATCTCGGTGCGGACTTCATGAGTTCTTGGTCACGCTGTTGGGTTGACCAATGCTCCGTAAATCGTGTGGACTTGGTGGACCAGGTGTTCAGACGGTTTCTGGACGAGTTGCGGTCATGTTCGTTGGTGACATCCTGATGTACTCAAGGAGTGAGGACCAGTACCTGAAATAGTTGCAAGCGGTGTTGCGGATTTCGCGACATGATCAGCTGTTTGCGAGATTCAGCCAGTGTGAGTTTTGGCCGATTAGCGTGAAGATGTTGGGCTATGTGATGCTAGCCGAGGGAGTCGGCGTGGGTCCTGACCGGTTCGAAGCCGTGTGGATTTGGAGTTGCCCTACTACTGTACCAGAGATCAGGGGTCTCTTGGGTTTGGCAAGCTTTTACCGACGGCTTTGTGCAGGATTTTCCCGGATTGCTACTCTACTTTCCGGATTGATGAAGAAGGCGTCAAGTTCATGTGGTTCGATGCACGCGAGGAGAGTTGCTTACTCCTGCAGGTTGGTGACCGTTACTGCGGTTTTGACCTTACCTGACGATCGTGACGAGTTCATGGATTATGGCGATGCTTTGAGGTATAGATTTGGGTATGTTTGATGCTGTGTAGCAGAGCGGTGGCTCATGATTCCAGGCAGTGGAACTTTGTATAGCTACATATCCTATGTATGATTTGGGTGTAGCTGTCCTTGTGTTAGCACCAGAGAGTTGGAGATACTATTGCTATGGCGTGCAGCGTGGTGTAGGGTGTACACTGACCACTGAGTTTTATCCACTTGCATTTTCGGCCAGATTTGAGCTTGAGGTAGTGTCGATAGATGGAGTCGACTGACGACTATGGCTGCACCTTTGAGTTGTTCGAGAAAGGCTAGTGGTTGTACTTTGACCATCCGTTTGGGATGATGTAGTTGCTGATGCATTCAGTCGAGAGTCGAGATTTCATGTGTGTGTGACTCGAGTTTTTGTATTAGTCGAGTGTGGGCTACGAGAGCGGTGTTTGAGTGTGGTGATGTTGAGACTCGTGATTTTACGCGCGTTTGACGCTAGTGGTACAAAATTGTGTCTGATACTTCGAGTTTATTACTCGTGACGCAACATGAAGAGCAATGTAGCAGCTTGTGTGTGCTGATGCCACATTCGTCGACTGGCGATGGCTAGGAGGCAGAGACATGCCGAGATGTGTTAGCCATTTGAGATTTCCGGTTAGACGTGGCGGTTGCTGCGGTGATTGTGTGTGTTTGTACACTTTAGTTGGTGATACCAGTTGTTGGACCTTTGTAGGTCGTCTGAAGTACTCAGTACAGTTCTTTGTATTTTCGGTGACGATTTCAGTGGTTGGCTGGCATAGCTGTGTTTGACGGAGATTGGCTATTTACGTGGTGTACCTGTGTCCCAGTTCGCCGATCGAGGTGATCAGCTACGACTAAGTGTTGGCGAGCTTTGTAGCGAGCATTGGGGACCAGATTACGAGTTAGTACCGGTTCTTATCCTCAGATTGGTGAGCGATCTTTGAGGATTATTCAGGCCTTGGAGGGCATGTTGTGGACCTCGGTGTTGCAGTTCCGGAGGATTCGGAACCAGCAGTTTCAGCGGTTTGAGTTTGCTTGCAGTACCAGTTTGAGAACCACTGTGGTTTTGAGGTTGTTTGATGTTGATTTGAGATTGTCAGTTTAGCGGAAATGGGTTGATAATTGCCCGAGTCCGATGTTTGAGTTGTGATTTGCCTTGATGTTTTGATCCATATGTGGTCATAGACGAGTTTGTGTTATGCTGTATAGTTCGGCATCGCCTATAGTGTTGGCTTTTATGTGTGTTGGGTTCCGCGTGGCGGAACTATGTTTCAGGTTTGCTACGTGTTGTGTACCCTGTCTGTTCCTTATGTAGGAACGCTTGGCGCTTGTGTGGAGCCAGTTCAGATTTGTGATTTGTGGGTACAGAGATTCCAGCACAGAGCTGTCTCCTATTGTGGAGTCAGTTGCCAAAGTTGTTCAGTTAATGTAGCCACTGGGCAGTTGAGCACTATACAGAGGCAGTGTTCCTACTTTTAGCCAGCAGACTTGGAAATTTCGAGGTCGAAATTTTTCTAAGGGGGGTGGATTTGTGACGACCCGAACCAGAATCAGCAATACGACCAGCTATGTACGTGAGTTACCGCGTAGTCACTGGTATCCGACGGTTATTTGGAATCGCCGAGCTTGTTAACGACTTAATTATTGGCCGAGAATTGGAGCTGGGTCTCTTCTCGAGAGTCGTTGTACGTGTGATTATGAGTTCGTGGGCGGTTCCGGATCCTTATTTGGACGACCGAGGAATTAGTTATGAATATTTGAAGTTTCGACGGAAACGGATTTAAATGACGGGTTTGTTCGCGACTAAATTACCGGACGAGAATTTGGTTTCAGCTTCTTCACGGAAGTTGTTCAGAATTTAATTTCGAGTTCGTGGGAACTTCCGGAGCATGATTTGGAGTTACGAGGAATTAGTTGCAAATTTTGCCGTTTGTTGATTATTTAGTCGATTTAATGTGTGTTGCTTTGAAAGGTTGACTTTTTATTCGGTTGGCCGATATGTTTGACTTTGGGTGATTATTGAAGAGTACGTCGAGACGAGTTTGTGGTCGCGAGAATTATTGGGATCGGAATTACGACGAAGAAGTTACGCGCGTTTGAAGTTCCACGAAAAGGATAAACATGGAGTTTCCGTTTTGGGAAAGCTATAAATAGTAACTTGCTCTTTTGGGAAAGTGTTGACTGAAATTAATGGGTTGACTTTGGGTCAACTCGGTTTGACCGAGTTGAAGGAGAGCTCACGGTGGTGGCGGTGGCTCCACGCCGGCGACCGGATTCCGGCGACCCCGTGGCTTGGGGCTTACTTCGTTCTGCTCGCCCCGACCTCCCGAGCCTTCCTCCGGCCACCACGCACGGCGTGGCCCACGGAGGAGAGAGGAAAATCCGATCAAAAATGGAGGAATTTCGGGTTAATGGTGGTTTTCGATTCGGGCTGAGATGAACTTCAAGAGGTACTGGGTTTTGTAGCCCTCTTCATTGTGATTCTAACCATATAAACATGGTGTTCTAATTCGATTTGTGGATTGAGAATTTTGAGATTGAAATTTGTGAACCAATTCGGTTTTACATGAAATTGACCTAGTTAGAGTGAGAATTGGACTTCGGTGCAGTTATGAAAGTTGCTCAGTGGGTGATTTGGAGTGGAATAGGGGTGGCTCCGCCTTGAAATTCTCCGGTCAACAGTGGCGCCGCCGTGGACGGCGGTCAACGGTCAGAGTTGACTTTTTGAATTTCGACAAGTTGCATGTCATTTGACTCGAAATCGCGCTCCGATCGCAGTGGGGAGGTTCGTTTTTCAAGTTGAGCGTCCGAACGTAAAGCGAGGTATTGAGGTGGTATATATGGTTTTTCGACGATTCGTCGTATTCGAATTGTGTAGTTCCGAGAACGGTGGTTTCTCGTGGTTTGATTTGTATTGTCGGATTATGATTTTGGATATTGGACATTGTGAATATTCAGGGGTTCGTGATCGTTGTTTTGGCGAAGGACTTTCCGCCGGATCACGGGTTAACGCGATACGCGTTACGCCAGTCTGTGAGTTGACATTTCTTTTCACGGATTATTTGCGAGTCTTGGTATACGTTTTATGAACTTGAGCATGCATATGAGATTTCGGATTACATGAGCATGTGTTTTACGATTATACGATTATACTTATACGAATATACGTATACGAGTATACATATACTTATATGATGTTTCACGCATTTGCATCGAAATGTTTATGATTTGGTTTACACAGAGTACAGTCGTGGTTACCTTGTTGTATCGATACACTCACCTCTCGGCTGATCCCCGATGGTAGGCATATGTCAGGGGAGGCTGTGACTCCTGACCCGAGGTCTTTACCGGGGGGAGGCAGACCTTTGACCTGAGGCCATTTCCGGCTAGAATCACGTGGAAGTCAGAGACTCCGTGGTTCTGACTGTACTAGCACGGGTGTGTCCACGAGTGACCCCGTGGGATTTTATGCATGCTCCGTATATGTGAGGAGTTAGAGTCTCCCTCGTGTACTCGGACGCGTGAGGAGTTAGAGTCTCCCTCGTGTACCATTTTATTATTTATGCTTTCGACTCGCATATGTTTTTATTGTAATTATTACTTGGTGAAAGACATTTATTTTCGTCCACTCACTCTAACGTGTTTATTGTCTTTCACCTGAGCTTTTCGGTTTTCGTGCCCAGTTTGCAGTTCAGGCTCTGGTGTCGCACGTCGTGGTCGGAGGCATAGTGCTCGAGCTATTTTGTTTCATCCAGTAGGTTTATTGTTCTACCTACTGTGGTATGCGTATACGATTATGTATTAGATGTCGCTCTGAGCTTCCTGTTGAATACGTTATACGATTTTACACTGGATTTCAGTAAAGTGCATATATATTTACTACTTTACTTTACTGTTGATATATTGAGAAATCCGGATGGGATTGGTGCCCACGGTTTGATTTTTGTGGCATAGGATGGAGTGTATTTTCCGCGTGCAGGTAATGACAATTCTACGTTAGTAGCAAAACTCTGCCCAAATTTCGAAAAGTTTTTGTTGGTTCGTGTTTTCGAAGGGGTTTGATTCCGATTTAGGAAGCTAAATCGGGGTTGGGTCCTTTCAAAATTCTCGTCCGGTAATTTAGTCGCTAACAAACCTGCCATTTAAATCCGTTTCCGTCGAAACTTCAAAAATTCATAGCTAATTCCTCGGTTGTCCAAATAACGATCCGGAACCGCCCACGAACTCGTAATCACATATAGAACGACTCTCGAGAAGAGACCCAGCCCCAATTCTTGGCCAATAATTTAGTCGTTAAGAAAGCTAGCGGTTTCAACACTGTCGTGACTCTGCGACTATGCGACTTAACTGCTGATTCTGTTTCGGGTCGTCACTGTCGGGTTGTCACAAATTGTATCAGAGAGGGGTTCAACCCTCAGACTTTGCTTTTATTGAGTTTCGAGTTCTAGAGTTAGTCGTGAAAGTACGTATAAGTTTAAAGTTTTTGTAACTGTGTTCCTGCGAACATCGCGAAGACAGAGTTTGGTTGTTATGGATTAGAAGCGGTTACGCATTGTCATTGTGGGACCTGAGGATACACAGTTCTGTACTTCTCGTTGTTGATACACAATTTAGTTATCGATATTCATTTATCGATAAATTTTATTAATATTCGTTTATCGATATTCATTTATCTATACATTTTGATTTATGTTACCGATATATTTTTGATATTATATTGATATGTACATTGAGTTACAACGAATGATATTTGAAACACAAAAATCAAGACCGTTACAAAGTGGTAACGGAATGACAACATTGGTTGTCAAACGAATAAGAAATCTGGTATTATAACGAACAACGAAAATGGAAAGTGTTCTATTTTATTTAACTAGTGATTATTTGTACAATTTGTACAAGTATACGGATTTGACTTGGCATATTTGCATATCGATGCAAATATATGATTGACAATTCATTTCACTTAATTAGAATTCAACGGGATTCATCAGAAATTACAAAATAGAAACTGTTACGATTACAATTACAATTATAAACGAGAATTACTATACAAGAAATGGACAAGCTGACTATATATATATATGATTATATTTAGATATATGGATAGGTTGTCATATGTCAATAAGCTACCAAAGATTGATAGGGCCGCCAGGCTGCGGCGCTCGTTTAAAATCTTGGTTGGGGCCAGTTTACGGGCATATTGGCAGCAAACAAAGTTCAGAAATTCTAGACTTCTAACATGCTTCAACTCATAGGCAAACAAAACAATCAAGAACACTAGAACTCTAAACGTGCTTGAGCCAAAAATAAAATCTAACTACTATATACATGTGATCATCTCATTCTTTTACCTAACTCTAACAATTAAGTCAGATTATATGCAACCTATTAGTGTCTAAGTCTTTAGCCGAGTTAACATGCATAATCTTATGTAGTGCTTCAGGAATTTGCCCTATGACACATCTATCCATTTGATAAGGAATTTTCCTTAGCCTCAATTGATGCATTACGCTTAACATGCTCAAAATAAATTTTAAGACACAAACAAATTACAAGTAATACTTCCAAGATGTAAACCAAAATACTTTATTAATCCAAAACAATCAACCAAATATTCAACAAGAATTATTACACTTTTGCTCGGAAATTTTCCCTATACTTTAGTGTAGCCGACCTTCTATGGAGATGGAGAGTCCCTAAAGGAATTTTCCTTATAGTGAATTTTGTGGAAGATGGTGTGTATGGCTTGTGGAGGAGATGGCTTACTAGGAGAATTTCTGGCTCTTGGAGCGAAAATGAGTATTTTGGCAGAGTGTAGGCTATAGAATGAGTGATGATGAAGAATATGCTCAGCACTTCCTTATATAGATGAATAAATAGAGTTTTCCTGTCAAAACTAGGTTTTCTTAGTCCACCTGGGTATCTTCAAATGAGCATTTCGGGAATTGTAAAGCTCAAAAAATTATATGATCTTGTACTTGTTGGAAATATAACTTCAACAGCTTTCCTGAGAAGTAGAACCACTATGTTTGGAGTTGTTTGCATCCTTGGTGATTTCTAGAAGTTATAGGTCTGCAGCTTTGATTTTCTTTCCGTATTGCAATGAGAAGATAATCACTTTCTAGATTTTGTTCTTCTTGATCTCCAAGGAATATCTAGGCCAATCTTTCCTTATTTCTAGCAATATATTTTGATCTTCAAATCAGAAATTTTTGAGATACATTTGATACTCAAGTTGCATTCCTAATTCGAGTAGGAATCCTAGTCAAAGTAGTAAAAAACCATTTTTCCATGTCGAAATAGGAAACCTTCTTTTGCTGCGTTTTCAGCTCATTTCTACCTCCTTTATTCATCTCCTTTATTAAAAACCTAAAAACAACAAAGTAAGTGTTTGGCATCAGTTTTACTCCAGCCAGGCTGCTACGAGTGAGAATACAGTAAACTGTCTTTTTTGATCTGTTGATGTAGTGTTATGTGCATGGCTTGCCACTACCTAGGGAAGAATGTTGTTGTGAAGAGTACTTTGTCTGTATATTGCTTCTTGTTCAACTGATTTAAGCAAGGAGAGGACCAACCTCGCTCGTTGAGTCCTACTTGTCTTGATATATTATAAGACGTGAGCTTTGTATATCTCTGCCGAGCCACAAAGAATCAATATTTTATATTGTGTGCAAGTACAAAGCAGAGCAATCCTAAGGACAAAGTCTCGAGCACAATGGATAGGTTGACTTCGTAGATCTTTAGAATCCCCACGCTCTGTCGGGTGGCCTGGACTCCTCTGATTGTCGTCGACAGTGGTGTAGCTTGAGTGAATCATTGAATCCCCATGCTCTGTTGGTTGGCCTAGATCCTGAATTCGTTGTCACTAATTATTTACTCGCTAAGGGAGTAAGTACTTGCTCATGCACACATTTGTACGTATGTGTGGATGTCCTGAATTTTTTTGACAAACCTCTTATATATAGAGGTTGGTGCTATCCATTTCATGGCTCGACAAGGGAATTTTGATGTTTTGGAAAGAATAGATATCAGATTACTCCAGATTTACCTAAAGTATCTAGGAATCACATCCACGTATTTCTTTCCTGATTCTTAGAGCTTTATTTTGGGCCACATGTGGTCAGCCTGCTTTTTTTCTTAGGCCCAAGGTACTTGATAAAATACTTAAGAGTATTTTGGGCCCAAACATTGCCCCCAGACCTTGAAATTAACCCATGGACAATTGAAGAGGTCTTTTTGAAGCATTTGTATGCGATGTGTCACCTTCTCAAGCAACGGCTATGATAGCCTCGCATAGGCTAATTGAATGACGGTGAATTTCACCATCTATGTCTCGCAGCTGGAAAGCTCCCTTACCTATAATTCTGTCAATGATGAAGGGTCCTTCCCACTTTGCGGACCATTTACCACGTGCTTCTTTCTTTTCTCCCAAAGGCAATACCGTTTTTATAACTAGCTCTTCTTCTACAAAGCTATGTCCACGGGTACGCCGAGCATAACAGCGAGAAACATTCTGCTTTTCTGCGAGCAGGTTAGTCAATATGTTGATGCGCTTTTCGTCTAAGTCTTCCACCTCCTACCACATTGCTTGTACATAATCTTCTCCAATCAGTTGGTGTTGATCCATGACCCGCAGCGATTCAACATTGATCTCCAATGGCAGAACTGTGTCGTGCCCAAACATTAGTGCGGATGGAATAGTTCCGGTTGGACTACGCTGAGAAGTCATGTATGCCCACAACATGCTGAATAATTTCTCATGCCAAAGTCTTGGATTGTCTGTAAGCATGTGCTTGAATATATGGAGGATCAATTTGTTGCTTGCTTCAGCTTGGCCGTTGAACTACGCATAGTATAATGAAGAATGAAAAAAAAAATTCCCAAAATCTGTCATACTTCTACCTTCATTATCCGTTCATGGACACCATCAAGAAGCTTCATCCTCATAGCAAGCTGAGCCAAGTCGTTCACTATATAATTCTCTCCTCGTGGGATGTGAACCAAGGATACATCTGTGAATAATTTCAGAAACTTGCTAGGTCTTTTCACATATGGTTCTAGGATTATTCTTTTTTTGGAACGTAGCTTGGAGCTATCTGATCACAAGCAGCGAGTCTCCCTAAACCTGTATATCAGTAGCACCAAGGTCCAATAACAGCTCCAGTCCAATTATTAGGGCTTCGTACTCAGCTACATTGTTGGAATAGTTGCACTCTAGTGGGAAGGAATAGGAAAATGTTTCACCTTGAGGATTTACTAATGTTATCCCTGCTCCTACGAAAGCACTCGTGCTAGAACCATCGAAGTAGAGTTTCCAAGGAGCCAGTGATATGTGTGACAACTCTAACTCCTTTTGCTCTGGGATTTCCTCCATATGGTGAGGTGCGAGGAAATCGACCACTGCTTGGCCTTTTACTGCATTTTGTGGGACTTATTGTAATGAAAACTCGAACAGTGCAAGAATCCACTTCCATATCCATCCTCAAAGTATAGATTGGGCTAGCATATACCGGATTAAATCTATTTGCGCTATGATGCACGTTGTGAAGGAAAGCATATAATGCCTCAACTTGCAACCTGAGAAGTAAATAGCAAGCCACAGTTTTTTCATTGGTGTGTATCTACTTTCGCAGTCCGTGAGAGTCGTGCTTAGGTAGAATGTTGCTCTTTCTGCCTTCACCTCATCGTCTTGTGCTAATAAGCTTCCTATGGATGACTCTGTTGCTGAAATATAGAGCTTAAGTGGCACTCCTTTTTTTGGTGGCACCACTATAGGTGGATTAATCAGGTATTGTTTGATCTTGTCAAATGCTTCTTAGTGAATCGGCTCCCACACAAACTCTTTCTCCCCTTGCAATTTAAGTAGAGGAGCAAAAGGTTTAGTCTTTCCTGTAGCATTTGCGATGAATCTTCTCAAGAAGTTGATCTTCCCAAGTAACAGCTGAAACTCTCGTTTGTTCTTTAGAGGAGGAGCTTTAATAACTGCCTCTTTCTTGTCATTCGGTACTTCTATGCCTCACTGATGTACTAAGAAACCTAGGAAGTCCTCTGCTTGCACCTCAAAAATGCACTTGGCAGGATTCATTTTAAGCTGATGTTTTCTCATTCGTATGAATACCTGTTGCGGATCCTCCACATCGCTTGACCCCTTCTTTGATTTGACCACAATATAATCAATATGGACTTCCATGTGTCTCCTGCTAGGTCCTGGAAGATATAGTGCATGGCTCGCTGATACGTTGCTCCTGCATTCTTCAATCCAAATGACATGTTTACGTACTCAAATACCCTCGAGCATCTAAATGCAGTTTTGTGCCTGTCTTCCTCAGCAACTGAGATTTGATGATATCCCGCTGTGTCATCCATGAACGACAGCATCTCATGTCTTACCATTGCATCAATGAGCAAATCAGCTACTGGCATAAGGTAAGCATCCTTTGGAGTAGCTTGATTCAAGTCTCTATAGTCCACACAGACTTTAATCTTCCCATTCTTCTTTTGTACTAGGACTATGTTGGATATCCATTCTGTGTATTTAGCTACTTAGTTGACTCCGAACTTCAACATTTTCTTGATCTCTTCCTTGACCAATGTCCCCATCTCCGGATTCATCCTTCACATTTGTTGTTGTACTGGCTTTTTCCCCTTTGCGATTGGAAGTTTGTGGATGACAAGTTCTGGTGAAAGTCTAGGCATATCTTCAAACTTCTCTGCTGAACAATCCTTGTATACGAACAATAAGTCAACGAGCCTTTTTCTTTTATCAGGCTCTAAAAAGGTACTAATAGCCACTTCCATTGGCTCATCCAGTGTTCCTAGATTGATTTTTTTCAATGGGATCTCTTACTTTAGGTGGTGTGTCATCCAAGGTTGTAGGTGCAAGCTAGATGATATCCTCGTCAATCATATCCTGTTGCACATCTTAATTGATACCTTTTGCTGTTGCGATGGTTGGTAGACAATCATAGGCTTGTGACTTTATCAGATAGGTTTGCAATCTCGCACATAGAGAAGCACAAGTCTCCGCTTCCTCGTCCTTTGACAGTCGTATTATTGATGGCTTATGGAGGCTAGCTCGAGCAAGTATGGTCGTGCTTTGTCTTCTTTTGCTTGCACTATTCCCCATTGAGCAAGTTTTGAAGCCGTGAGTCTAACAGGTCGGTCCTTCTTATCGACTTTGCACACTTCCAATGGTCAGAGGTTTCCATTGTAGTAATCGGCATCCAATGCAATTGTAGAGACTGAGTAAGGTCTTACGTCTGTGTTGACTATATGCGATTTTGATGTTACCATGTCCCAGATAAGGAGTTGTTGAAGAAGAGATGAAGGTACACAGTAACTTCTGTGGATCTAATCTCTGTCTAGTATTACACTGAAGGGTGAATTGTACTCAATGACAAAGAAAGTGTGAATCCCTATTGCTGGTCCAACTTTTACTTCTATGAACAACAATCTTAGTGTTTTCGAGACTGTCCATGTGAAGTTCCCGATTGTCATGGATGTCACTTGAATGGATGACCTTGGAATACTCAATAATGTCATTGCTCGAGTAGTTAAGACATTCACGGCTGCTCTGGTATCTACCATGACCTTGCTAAGTTGGATGCCCCCCATGCTCGCATTAATGTACAATGGCCTCATCAACAATAACATTGTGGCTGCTGGCTTAAAAAACATCATGTAGGACTTTCACATAATGGGATCCATAACTAGTCCCCGTTCCTCTAGATCTTCTAGTTCTGCCAGAATTTCTCCCTTAACTACTTTGCTTATGACAGCCACCTGCTTTGCCTTAACTGGTTTGGCTAATTTTGCTGGTAACATGTACACCATGCCTACATGCATGTCTTTGGTGTAGACCTCCTCTATGTCCTCACTGTCTTCCCCATAGTTGACCATCTGCTCATCCTCATTGTTACCTGCTTCAGTCTCAACCAATAGTTGTTCATGTTGACAGTCCTCAATGAGAGGGTTCTGTCGCTTTTCTATGTAACCTTCTGATTTAGGTCTTTTTGATAGGTTTACCTTTGCTGTGGGTTCTGATTCACTAGCCGTTACTTCCTTGACACTGAAGCTAGAAGAAGTGTTAGCAAGCTTCTTTTGTTATTCAATTACCAAAGGTTTTGGTCTCCATCGCAACACCGGTTTCTTGCTTGGCTCACCGACTGGTTCTGCCTTTGATTCTATGCGTTTGAAGACTGATTTCCACACCAGTTTATTTTTTGACTCAACCGCCTTTCGAGCTTTCTTCGGTGTTTGTTGTGCCTCTACAATAGACTCTGCTTTGTCTATCCTAGAAAACACACTTGGTCTGGCGGCTCATATGTTTGGCATGTTGGAATTTTTGTCATACATAATCACCGGGGTAGCTGCAAGGCTATTCATTCTCCTCTGAATTTGTTCTGGTGACTCCACTAACTGGTCTAGTTTTATCAACCCTTTGTCTAGGGCTTCCAAAGTCCTCTTCATTGCTCTGAACTGACGTTGTAGCTTCCCTTTTCTCGTGGGGGTAATCTCCACGGTCTTTCCTCCTGATTTTACATACCATACATCTTCTTTGATCACAGATCGGCTTGCTGGAGGGATGTAAGGTTTGTCTAATTCTGCTCATTGCCTCACTCTCCTATCCTTCATGACTAGGAAGGAGGAGAGGATGAACGGTACGTCACAGCTCTGGGTACAATCGATGATGATTGGAAACAACAAATTATCACATATTTGAAAGATCCTAGCTCTACAGTAGATAAGAGGATCAGGTACTTTCCTCCAAACTACATTCTATGGGGAGATGAATTGTCCAGACATGGAGAAGAAGGAGTGGACATGGTTTGTGTATTTGAAATAGAGGCCAAATGATTACTGTGAGAAGTACATCTTGGATTCTGCGGAGCTCACCAATCTGGCCCAAAGATGAGATGGTTGTTACGGAAACACGGATATTTCTGGTCTTCGATGTTAAAAAATTGTATAACTTTTGCGAAAGGGTGCGAGGATTGTCAAGCTCACGGATCAGTCAACCATATTCCTAATATCCCTATGCAGCCAATCATCAAACCATTGCTAGCTTGAGGATGGGCATTAGATCTAATCAGTTTAATCCATCATCATTCTTCCATGCAGTACAAGTTTATCATCGTCTCTACAGATTTCTTCACCAAGTGGGTAGAAGCAAGGCCTTTAAAAGTGGCATCTGTCGCTACGATTAGGCAGTTCCTATATGAGGAAATTATCTGCCGCTTTGGAATCTCGGAGTGTTTTGTTTCAGACAGAGGAACGGCGTTCATGTCTGGAGAGGTAGAGGAGCCACTCGGGGATCAGCCGAGTAACCAATACAACGATGCAATATTGAATGTATGTATATATCTAGCCTCCAAAATTGAAAATGAAACTGTAACTGAAAACTGAGATGAATATAAATAATAAATAGACTCGCTAGTAAACTGTGAAAATAAAAGTGTTCACTTACAACACTGTGCCGTACTATCCAAAAAACCAAAGCATGTCAGTCGGCGTTTCTATACATCTGCCACTGGCTCCTAATACATCGTCATGAAATAACGATTATTAATTAGCAACTAATCGTCGAGAATAATATTGAATAACTAAGTTCGTTCACCTAACGAGCAATACCGTCGAGAACATCATATTCTCGAATAACGTGATTTCTGTACTTCTCAATCTTCCAACTCGGTCTTCAATCGTCATAATTGATGCCATTAATCAAAAGACCACATTGAGACCTTTCATTTTCCCCCAATTTCATGGCCGGAGGTGACCAAAATCCGCCGCTCTATCGACGATATTTGGGCCACTGGAGCTCGGTCAAAGCAGGTCAAACCCGGTTGCCCGAAATGGTAAGCTTTTTTTACTTTTCTATTTGAAAAAATTATATTTATACTCGCGACTAACGAACTCCATAATTCATTAAAAACTTTTTGTTGACTGTTATTTCTCTATCATAACTCCGATTTAAACACTTGACGTGGCTACGAAATCGTCTCGATAAACTTTACGAATTTTTTCAATTTAACTTTCTGAAATGGAAAGTCCTATTTGTACTTATCCATTCACGACTATTACATTTCCGATAAACTTTTGTTGATCATAACTTTCTTGTCGTAACTCCGTTTTTGACAATCTTCGCATCTACGGACTCGTCTTGACAATTTCTACGACTTCCACCCGAAGTCAACCAACTTTGATAATCCGATAAAAAGTCAACTAAAAAGCTCAATAATTACCGACGGTGACAAAACTAACTACCTTTCTCGATTAATCTTAATTAAATCATAAAAAGAGAACTTTCGGGACAAGGTGTTACATGCACTTCTCCCAATTGAGCACTAAATTTTTGTAAAAACATATTTCAAACACTATCTCAAGGTGATGTAGGCACTCATCAAAACTATCTACAAAGAGTGTAAAAAATCATCTATGAAGACTTCTACAAATTCCCCAATCATCCAAGAGAAAATGGCTGGCATACATTGTTGAAAGGTGGTCGGTGCATTGCATAACCTAAATGGCATTCTTTGAAAACAAAAACCCCATGAGGTCAAGTGCAATCTATTTTATTTGATGCTCTAGGTTGATAGCTATTTGATTGTATCCACTATAACCATCCAAGAAACAATAGAAAACATGCCCATCTAATTTCTCAAACATTTGGTCAATAAAGGGCAAAAGAAAATAATCCTTATGGGTGACCACATTTAGCTTTCTATAATCAATACAAAATCTACAACTATTAACAATTCGTTGAGGGCTAAGCTCACCACTAACATTAGGAACCACGGTCATACCACCCTTCTTTGGTACTACTTGAGTAGGAGAGATCCAAGGACTATCCAAAATAGCATAGATGATCCTATTAACTTTGAGCTTCAACACCTCCTTCTTTACTACTTTTTCCATATTGGGGTTGAGCAGCCTTTGAGCTTGTCTAATCGGCTTGGCATCCATAATGGTGTAGATTTGATGTTCACAAATAGTTGGGCTTATCCCCTTGGTATAATTCAACGTCCACCCAATGGCTCCTTGTATCTCCTCAATACTTCAACCAACCGGCTCTCTTGGTCCTCATCTAGTAGGGATGATATAATCACCAACTTGTTGCACCTCTCCTCCAAGAATACATACTTGAGTGTTGTAGGTAATTGCTTGAGCTCAAGGTCAGAAAGTATTGGTCCATATTGGATGGTAAGCATAGTATCATGCGCATTCACTCTATCTATGGAGTTCCTTGAATAGAAGTTCTACTCAAGTGACCTTGGCCCAAAACCGGTGAATAGGAGTGGCTTGAAGAAGATCCTTGGCCGATATATAGCTTGTGAAGTCATGATACAATTCAAATATGCATGCCCTGAAATAGTAGATTGTCACAAGGATTCTTCATAGCTCACTACTAATGCCACATCAACCGCCTTGTCAGACCTTCCCTCAACATAAACTTGATTGGCCATGTCTTCCATTTCCACTTCCTCATCAATCTCCTTCTCAACAACTTTGATGACAAATGCTTGCAATTGAGGAATGGGGTTTGCATCATGGAAGATTTTGAATGTCTCGGTCCATTGGAAGACCGTCATGGTGAGTATCTCGACCTTTACATCTATCTTTGTGTCGGTCGTAGCCATGAATGCCCTTCCGAAAAATAATTGGAAGATCCTTATAACCCCTTATTTCTTCCATGTCTAGGATGACAAAATCCGCCGGTATCACTAGTGCAGCAATGCTAACCAACATATCTTCCCTACCTGAGATACTGTTTCGTGGCAAGAAGAACACTTCCCTACCATGTTTGATTTCTGCGATGAGGGTGGATCGGTTGATGAAGAAGGGTTGTGTTGCTTACTTAGCCCATGTTGTGGATACTACAGCTGCAGTGCCGGATCTTGGTAGTATTGAGGTTGTGTCTGAGTTTCCGGATGTGTTTCCAGCGGAGTTACCTGGTATACCCCCTGTGCGGGAGATTGATTTTACCATTGAGTTGTTGCCGGGTACCGGACCGATTTCCCAGACACCGTATCGGATGGCGCCTGCAGAGTTGAGGGAGTTGCAGATTCAGCTTCAGGAGTTGTTGGAGAAGGGATTCATTCGACCGAGTGTTTCTCCGTGGGGTGCTCCAGTATTGTTTGTGCGGAAGAAGGATGGGTCCATGCGTTTGTGTATCGATTACCGGAAGCTGAATCAGGTTACAGTGAGGAACAAGTATCCGTTGCCACGGATTGACGACTTGTTCGATGAGCTGAAGGGAGCGGCAGTCTTTTCGAAGATTGACCTTCGATCCGGATATCATCAGTTGAGGATCCGAGATTTAGATGTTGCCAGGACAGCATTCAGGACGCTGTATGGGCACTATGAGTTTCTGGTTATGCCGTTTGGGTTGACCAACGCCCCCGCAGCTTTCATGGACTTGATGAATCGGGTGTTTCGACGATTCCTGGACAAGTTCGTGATTGTATTCATTGATGATATTTTGATATACTCGAGGAGTGTGGGCCAGCACAGGAAGCACTTACGAGAGGTGTTGCGGACTTTGCGGGACCATCAGCTGTTCGCGAAGTTTAGCAAGTGTGAGTTCTGGTTGGATAGTGTGAAGTTTCTGGGTCACGTGATTTCGGCCGAGGGAGTTAGTGTTGATCCTGACAAGATTGAGGCCGTGCTGAATTAGAGTTGATCCACTACTATGCCGGAGATCCGGAGTTTCTTGGGATTAGCAGGCTATTATCGACGGTTTGTACAGTATTTCTCCCGGATAGCTACACCACTGACTAGGTTGACGAAGAAGGGCGTCAAATTTGAGTGGTTTGATGCGTGCGAGGAGAGTTATTTGCTCCTGAAGGAGAGATTGACTACCGCACCGGTTCTGACGTTGCCAGATGATAGTGGTGAGTTTGTTGTATACAGTGATGCGTCGAAGTTGGGCCTTGGTTGTGTGTTGATGCAGCATGGTAGAGTCGTGGCGTATGGTTCCAGACAGCTGAAACCGCACGAGGTCAACTATCCGACGCATGATTTGGAGTTGGCCGCTATAGTGTTAGCGTTGAAGAGTTGGAGACATTACTTGTATGATGCTCAGTGTAAGATTTTCACTGATCACAAGAGTCTCACCTACTTGCGGACGCAGCCGGATCTGAACATGAGGCAGCGCCGATGGATGGAGTTGATCAACGACTACGATTGCACGTTTGAGTACCATCCAGGGAAGGCCAACGTTGTAGCCGATGCACTTAGCCGGAAATCTGGAGCTTCGTTGTTTCACATGTGTGTGGCTAGAGTGTCGATGTTAGCCGAGCTTCGAGCTACGGGTGCTGTGTTTGGGTATGATGATGATGGAGCCTTGTTGGCCAGCTTTCAGGTTCGACCGGTACTGGTTGATCAGGTACGGGAAGCATAGGATTCAGATCCGTACTTGCTGGGCAAGAAGACCATGATTCGGAATGGTGTGCCTACAGAGTTCCGTTTGAGCGACGACGGTACGTTGTTGTTCAGGGGCAGATTATGTGTACCTAGGGACGAGGACTTGAAGAAGGAGATTTTGGACGAGGCCCACAGTTCAGCGTATGCGATGCATCCCGGTGGTACGAAGATGTTTCGTACACTTCGAGCGTACTATTGGTGGCGCAACATGAAGCGGGAGATTGCCGAGTACGTGAGTCGGTGTTTGATTTGTCAGCAGGTGCAGGCGGAGAGGCAGAAACCTGCAGGGAAGTTACAGCCACTTGAGATTCCGGTTTGGAAGTGGGAGCATATTACGATGGATTTCGTCTATTAGTTGCTGCGTACTTCGGCGGGCAACACTGGCATTTGGGTTATTGTTGACCGACTGACGAAATCCGCACACTTTCTTGCACTTCCAGGGAAGGTATCAGTGGGCAGATTGGCTAAGTTGTACTTATCTGAGATTGTTCGCTTACATGGTGTGCCTGTGTCGATTGTTTCTGACCGTGATAGTCAGTTCACTTCTGAGTTTTGGCAGGCTTTACAGCGAGCTTTGGGCACGAGGTTGCGGTTTAGTACAGCTTTTCATCCTCAGACTGACGGGAAGTCCGAGCGGACCATTCAGACACTTGAGGATATGCTGAGATCGTGTGTGTTGCAGTTTCGCGGGAACTGGGATCAGCAGTTACACTTGATCGAGTTCGCCTACAACAACAGCTATCAGGCCAGTATTGAGATGGCACCGTACGAGGCTCTGTACGGGAAGCAGTGTCGCACTCCATTGTGTTGGAGTGAAGTAGGCGAGCATTGGCTCATTGGCCCGGATTTGGTGAAAACCACGATGGAGGACATTCAGGTTATTTGGGATCGCCTGAAGGTTGCCCAGGATCGGCAGAAGAGTTACGCAGATGTGAGGAGGAAGAGTTTAGAGTTTGAGGTTGGTGATTGGGTCTTCCTGAAACTATCTCCGTGGAGGGGAGTTGTGCGTTTCGCGAAGCGTGGCAAGCTTCGACCGCGGTACATTGGTCCGTACGAGATTACGGAGAGGGTTGAAGCTGTTGCTTATAACAGGTACCTGGGAGACCACCTGGGAGACCGAGCAGCGTATGCAGGAGCAGTATCCTCATTTGTTCACATGACAGGTACGTAAATTTCGAGGTCAAAATTTCTTTAAGGGGGGTAGATTTGTGACGACCCGAACCAGAATCAGATGTGTGTTTGGCACGATTCTCAAGATTTGGATATAGTCGTAGTTTTACGATATTGTGTGGTTTGTCGATTCGATTCGCGACTATGTTTTCAGTCGAGAATTTGAGTTGAGTGTCTTCACGGAAGTTGTAGAGTACGTGATTTCGAGCTCGTGGGCGGTTCCGGAAGATTTTTCCGATAACCGAGGAATATTTTATGATTATTTGAAGTTTTGGGTTTCGACGAGTTTATCCGATTGTTTCGAGCTTATCCGAATCACATCGTATATTCATTCCGGACCGTTGATCGACCAGTGGGACGAGTCTAAATATCGAAAAGTCAGAAAATAGTCGTAAAAACACGAATTTGCATTGACTTGCGTTGACTTTCCCATTTTGGAAAGTTTGACTGCGTTGACTCGAGGGGGAGAGTTTCCCGATTTGGTTGCCCATCCGACCACCGTATTCCGGCCACCTTTGGTTGATTGAAAGGTACAGTTAGCTTCCCTTGATGATTTCGAGTTGGTTGATGTTTTAATTGGTGAGATTTGATGAGGTTTTTGGGGTGCCCGAGTTAGGCCGATCGGGTTGAACTCGCCGGTGACGGGGAGCTTGGCTCCGGCGAGTTTTGGAAGGGGAGATTAGGGGGATTCGACTCCTCTCGTCTCTCTGAGTCTATTGGTGTGATCAATTGAGGTTAAGGAAGAGTTTTTGATGCAACCCGATTAGGGATTTGGTTAAGGATTTTCGTTCGGTTTTGCTTGATTTTGAGGTGGTTGTGATTTGAATTGGTCTTAGTGATAGAAGGGAAAGAGGTTCGCAAGGTTGAGATGATCCGATCTGGAGCTTTCCGCCGTGTTATTCCACCGTTGACGGCGCGCCGGCGGCGGCGGCGGCGGTCAACGACGAGGAAAAAGTCAACTTTTCAGATTTCGATGTAATTAGTGTCATTTTTCTCGTAATCACACCCTGGTTATCATACGGAGATTTTCGAGTTGGTTTGGTTAGCCGATTTTCAGTCGAGATTTCGAGTGGGGATTTCGGGATTTCCGTAATTCATTTTGCACTACATTTTGTATTTCCGGGAACGGTTGGTTTCCGTGCATCCGTAAAGTGTTGAGAACTATGATATTAATCAGTTGTGTTTTGTGAACATTCAGGAGATCGAGATCGAGATCGTGATCGTGCTTCTGGCGAGGGATCTTCCGCCGGTCCTCGAGATTAGTGCGTGTGTGCTTTTTGCTCACCTGTGAGTGGACAATTTCTTTTCACGGATTGTTTGCGAGTCTTTTATATGATTTACGATCTTGAGCATGCCTATGAGATTTCGGATATATGAGCATGTGTTTTACGATTATACGATATACTTATACGAATATACGTATACGAGTATACATACATTTATATGCTGTTATTTGCATTTGCATCGAAATGTTTATGATTTGGTTTACACAGAGTACAGTCTTGGTTACGTTGTTGTATCGATACACTTGCCTCTCGGCTGATCCCCGATGGTAGGCCATACCAGGAGGGGCGTATCCCCGACTGACCGGTGAGGGGCGTTTCCCAGGATCCGAGGCCATTTCTGGCTAGAATCACGTGGAAGTCAGGGACTCCGTGGTTCTGACTGTACTAGCACGGTGTGTGTCCATGAGTGACCCCGTGAGATTTTTACTTGCATGCTCAGTATGCTGGAGGATTATGGTTTTACCTCGTGTACTTTATTGTTTCTATTTACCTGGACTCGCATATGTTTTTATAACATATATATTACTTAGTGAAAGACATTTATTTTCGTCCACTCACTCTAACGTGTTTATTGTCTTTCACCTGGGCTTTTCGGTTTCCGTGCCCAGTTTGCAGTTCAGGTTTGGTGTTTCACGTCGCGGTTTGGAGGCTAGTGATCAGAGTTATCTGTGTTTTCCAGTAGGTTCTTGTTTCGCCTACTGATGTACATATTGTATATGTTTTACTCTAGTGGTCGCTCTGATACATTCTGATACATGTTGTGCGGATTTTCACGGATATACATATATACATAGTACAGTTTATTTACTGTTGTTGATTATATTGATGTTGAGAAATCCGGATGGGATTGGTGCCCACGGTTTGCTTTTTGTGGCATAGGACGAAGTGTTAATTTCTGCGTGCAGGTTATGGTAATTCCACGTTAGTAACGAAACTCTGCCGAAATTTTGAAAAATTTTTGTTGGTTCGTATTTCCGGAAGGGTTTGATTCCGATTTAGGTAACTGAATCGGGATTGGGTCCTTTCAGCTTGAGAGATTCGCCTAGCCTATCACTGTCGGGCTTGAGAGATTCGCCTTACCGTCGGGTTTGAGAGATTCGCCTGACACCTCCATTTATTTTCCGAACTCGCTTTGCTTGATTTTATGATATATATAAATGGTGAAAGGCATATGTTGATTTTCGTGCACTCACTCTAACGATTTTATTGCCTTTCCCCTGGGATTTTCGTGTCTTACGTCGCGGTTGGAGGCTTAGCGTTCGAGCTACCTTTCTTTTCCAGTAGGTTTCTTGTTTTGCCTACAGTTGTATATTTTTATATATGTACACTAGAGGTCGCTCTGATACACTACTGATATATTTTTCATATGTTTTTCCCGGATTTCTGTAAATTAAAGTATAGTTTTTATTACTGCTTTACTTTATTGTTATAATATTGAGAAATCCGGATGGGATTGGTGCCGACGGTTTGGCTTTTGTGGTATATGATGAAGCGTTATTTTCCGGGTGTAGGTTAATGGTAATTCTGCGTTAGTAACGAAACTCTGCTGAAATTTTTGTGGTTTTTGCAAGTTCGTGTTTTAAGAAGGGGTTTGATTCCGGTTTAGAAAACTAAATCGGGGTTGGCTCCTTTCAAGTATATTTCAGATCATTTAAATTTTGATGTTTACTTTGTGGTGGCATTAGTTAGTTGCATCGATTCACTGACTGTGTTGTTGATTACCGGATAGTCCGGTCAGGGGAGGTTAGGACAAACACCTCGTCTGACCCATCACCTTTATTTTCATACAGATAGTCGACTCAGGTTAGGTGGCGTTGGCAATCACCTTCATTTGTATTTTAGTTATATGATTCTAAACTCGCATTATTTCACGAAAATCAACGGAAAGGCATGATAGATCAGTTTTATTGATTTACGCTAATTATATTATTTTTGTCCACTCACGTTAATGTTTTATATTTTAAATGTCTTTCTCTGGGCTCTTCGGTTTCCATCGCCTAGTTTGTAGTATATATCGTGAGAGTACTTGGTATCGTCGAAGGCTTCGAGTCCACCGGTCATCTTTTTAGCAATATGTCTCAGTTCACTGTCGATTTGTATCATATGAAGTATATGCTAGTAGAAGTCTCTCTGAATATTGTTTGTATCATGTTGCTTCCAGTGGTGTTTATGTAAATAGCTGAGTCAGCTACTCTTGTTGTCGTTCAGTTACTTTCCTTTGTTATTCATAACCAGTACCTTATAAATATGCATCTAAATTCTTGAGTTGAGTGCTAGTGTTGTTTATGATTTATTTTGAGAAATCCAGATGGACATCGGTGGTCCACGGTTTTTTTGTGGGATTTAGTCTCTGAAGTGTTATTTTCATGCAGGTTTTTGGTTGTCTCAGTTTCAGGGGAGGTTAATTATGTCAAAATTTTCGTAGAATTTCCTAGATTATGGTAATTCGTTAGGGTTTAATCTTTGTTTACTAGCTAAATTAGGTGGGTTCCTTTCAGATGAGGCTAGCACCATTTGTAATTGAGCCGAAGTCCAATTCGACGGTGTTTTGGCTGAAATACCTAAAATAGACCAGGAAACTTATTTTTGCGGCAATTGACCCCTCAAAACCTTCCTCTCCTTGAGCCCAACCAAACCCCTAACCTCACGCACCCTAACTCTCCGCCAATTCGCCAGAATTGGCTCGAACCTCACGGCCCGAAATTGGCCAAAAAATTTGAATCCTTGAAACCCCGTCGTCGAGCCACGCTAGAGCTCGAGACCGCTCCCAATCAACTCAGAGGCGGGAGAGCTCCACAACCCTCTAACCCCGACCTTTAAAACAAGTCGGAGAACCACTGAGCCCATCGTTGATTCTCCGTGGGTTAACTCGATCCGGGTTACACTGAAATCCCTACAAATCTGACAAATAATCACAACCACGCATCATAGAAGCCTCAGGCTTCAAAACCCTACATGTTTTGACATCAAAGATGGCCAGAAAATGGCAGTCCGAATGCGTTGGGTCAACGGCGGCGCGCAGTCAAGTTCTGGACAAAACGTGACGAGCACGATATATTTTCTGATTTGGGCTTTTCGAAAAATTCCTATTTATACCCCTAAGCTCCTCAATAGATAAATGGCCCAGAATTGATCTAATGAAGATCGGATGATCGATATTAAACCCACTAAAATAAATTCAATTTTAATAATTTCTCACGCCAACTTCCAATAATTATAAAATTTATCTCACTTATCCAAGAAATTCCCCAAAAATTCCTACAATCTCGAAATAAAATACTTTACAACTCTCATGAAGAAAGTCAATTCCAATTCTCGCCTGGTGAAAAATTTGTTAATAACCTCGATAGTGCGACTATTCCGCGATAAAGCAGAATATGATTCGATAAGTGCATAATTTTTGTTCGGGTACACAGGGCATCAGAAATGTCCTTGCCTTTTCCGGAAAGTGTAAACCGTTTGTTCCTTACAAGAATGGAAAATACAATAAGAGTGATATTTTATTCATGAATAACAAGCAATAAGTGTGAACTTAGGGGTGTAATTAGATGTAACGACCAAACCCAAATTAGCGACATAATTTTTGTAAGTCGAGTCAATTATCGAGATTATCACTTAATAATATATTTATCGATATTCATCGCGACTAAAAATGAATTTTTTATAAGTCATAATTTAGGATTCACCTTCTTCACGGAAGTTGTAGGGAAATTATTATGAGTTCATGTATATTTTTATTGGATTTTTTGAAGGTACGAGCTAATTGTTATGAATCTTTGAAGTTTGTAGTATACAAGTGATTATTTGGAAGTCTACCAATGGTTAGTTATTCTGAACCGTCAGATTTGTCAAGGGTGAAATCTGGGTCATTGAGCATTTTATCCACCATGAGTATAAATTAGAAATCTCTACCCGGATGGGTAGATCTCATATCGCTTGATTTGATCTCTTACCCGACGGCGGACCCACCCCGATTCACAGACTCGGTTAGATTCTCACCATCCGACCACCTCGGCTCGCCGCTCCACCCCAAATCGAAAGCTCTTTCTCTCCTCGACCTTCCGATGCTTTCTAACCCACCCTACAGCGCCGCGCATAGGAGAAATGAAGCCGAGAAGATTTCTGGGCTTTCCCAGATTTCACGTCTTCGGCAGCGATGATTCTTTCAGCGAAGGATGATGAAACCATGGGGATTTTTATCTCCATCAGTCCTGGAGTCAAACGCCACTAGTCTCGTGGCACAACTTGACCAGTGGACGGAGCACGATCAATGCCAGATTCTGGCGAGGGATGGTAAAACCATGGGGGTTTTGATCTCCATCGGTTCTAGATTCGAACACCACTAGTCTCATGGCGCAACTCGGCCAGTGGACGATGGACGATCAATGCCAGATTCCGGCGAGATTCTAAACTTTCTAGGTAATTTCCAGCTTAACCCTTTCGAATCGGACCTTGTTTTGTTCATAAAAGTTGTTGGGCTTTCATGATCTTTAAATTGATATGTAGGCTGACAGAATCAGAGAAGGTTGGTTTCGGCTGCCGCCAGTAGGGGCATGTGGGCCCCACGCACCACCGTTTGAGGAAGAGCTCTAGTAATCAGAAGCCTAATTTTCTAACGGGAAGTTTCCTAGAACTCTTCGTAACCATTTTTGTGTAATGTCATATCGTTTGATCCTTTTTGTAATAATTCGGCTCATTTTCAAGAGTTAAGTAGACTCGACACCTTCGGCGTGGTCGATCATCATGTGTCAAGTCGAGATTAACTTTGCTATGGAACTTGGAAGTCACAGCAAGATGACTGTGATTGAATTCACGACGTGGTGGAGTAACGACGCTTAGCTATCGAAAATGGAATGTGAGTATTTGATGTAAGAATCATCTCGGGTTCTCAATATACTTTAGTAGTATGATTGGAATATTGTATTAATTAAACTAGATCTTTGATTGGCTCAGGATCACCCAGTACATTCCTCAAGTTGTGGATCAATGATTACTTTTCTTGCGATCTAGGTGAGTGGGCAATTTACTTTCACTGATTGTACCGAGTCTAGGAACATGATTAAGCATTTATTTTTTGTAAAGCTTTATGATTTAATGATTATGTTTATGTTTATGCACTGAGGCACCCTTATTTTATGTTTCACGATTTATGCACACGTTATGTCTATGATAATGCATCGATGCATAGGCCATCTGGCTAATCACCGAGAGCGGCCCCGGCAGAATACTTCACGTCCTAGATCAAGCTATGAGTACGAGTACGATATGACGACCTCCACACATATGCTATTTTATCTCTTAGACTCGATGTGTTTTGATTTTTGTTTATTTTTGGAGGAAGGCATAAATACTATGTTTCTCGTTACTTTGAGATTACTATTTCGGTCTACTCACTCAAACGATTTTCTGTTTTTATATGCCTTTCCCCTGGGCTCTCCGGTTTGAATTGCCCAGGTTGTAGAGTTTCAGTTGTGGCCAAGCATGCACGTAGTTTGAGGCATAACATTATCCACCGTAGGATCCTAAAATGATCATATGGGTTAGTATTCTAGTTAGCATTGTATGTATAGAATATCTGGTTGCTCTGATGTTGCAAATATGTTTTCCCTTTTAAGTGTATATGAAAGGACCCGACCCTAAATTAACTAATAATCTAGAATCAAGCCCTAACGACCGACCCTAATCTACCACTTTTTCTGAAAATTTTGACATAACTTTCTTTATAAAAGAGACATCCAAAAACCTGCAAAGAAAACTGACACTCCGCAGATAAACCCACAAACAATACCATGGACCACCGATGTCCATCCGGATTTCTCAACATAAGACTGGAATCAAACCTAATACATTAATCAGAATTTTAAAAACGGAATTCCAGTATGTACTTATTCACATACAAAGAAATTCAACTCGACTACTACACGAGTGACAACCTAATCACAAGAGTCTCACTAAGACAATACTACTAAACCAGTATCCAAAGTGACTTTAATAACATAAGAGACATACTGATAGTAAGTTGGAACCTACTGCTGAAGGAATTTGACTGGTGGACTCAATGCCCTCGACGACATCCAGTACCCTCATGATACACACTGTAATCTGGGCATCGATAAACCGAAGCGCCCAAGGAAAGACAAATAAAACGTAAAAACGTTAGCGTGGCATGAGTAGACAAAAATAAATTAATAATCTGTATAAATCGCTAAACTGTAATTTCATGTCTTTCCGCAATTTCCTGTAAAATAACGTGAGTTTAAAATACATAACTAATATGCAATGGAGGGATAATTGTTCTGAGCCTATCACCCGGTACAACTATTAATAGAAAACACAAGTAAAATAAATGTGACGGGATCGTTCCCAGGCTACTTATATTAACCTGAGTCGATATGAATTAGATGAGGCCACCTAACCTCCTCTTACTGGCCGAATAGCTAGAGCATTGATGCACCTAATCAAACCATCACAAATAAACCTCCTATTTAAAAGCTCTAAAATAAACAGTAGAGTATGCTGATAAAATAAAAACTCGCTACGACTGTGAAAAATATAAGTTCACTCAAAGGATTTTGTCGGGATAATTTGTAACGACCTGAACAGTGGATTAATCGTACTCGTGGCTGAAAGGACCCAACCCCGATTTAGCTCCATAAACCGGAATCAAACCCTTTCGAAAACGCGAACCAACAAAAACCGTAGAAATTTTGGCAGAGTTTCGTTACTAACGTGGAATTACCATTACCTGCACGCGGAAAATACACTTCATCCTATGCCACAAAAATCAAACCGTGGGCACCAATCCCATCCGGATTTTTCAATATATCAACAGTAAAGTAAAACAATAAATATATCAGTACTTTACTGAAATCCGGTGTAAAATCATATAGTATATACAACAGAATACTCAGAGCGACCTCTAATGTATAATCATATACGTATACCACAGTAGGTAGAATAATAAACCTAATGGAAGAAACAAGGTAGCTCGAGCACTATGCCTCCGACCACGACGTGCGACACCAGAGTCCGAACTGCAAACTAGGCACGGAAACCGAAAAGCCCAGGGGAAAGACATGAAAACTGTTAGAGTGAGTGGACAAAAATAAATGTCTTTCACCGAATAATATATATGTTATAAAAACATATGTGAGTCGAATGTATAAATAAGAAATGGTACACGAGGGAGACTCTAACTCCTCACGCGTCCGGGTACACGAGGGAGACTCTAACTCCTCACGCATACAAACACGAGGGAGACTCTAACTCCTCACGCGTATAGAGCATGCATAAAAATTTCACGGGGCCACACGTGGACACATAACAACATATAAGTTTATATACATAATATATATATTGGTATAAGCATAATCGTATAACACATGCTCATAATAAACATAATCTCGTATGAAATCTCATGCTCGCAAAACCATGATCATACTGCATGCTCAAGTTCGTAAAACGTATATAAAAGACTCGCAAACAATCCGTGAAAAGAAATTGTCTACTCACAGACTAGTGTAACGCAGTTCGCGTTAACCCGTGATCTGGCAGAAAGTCCCTCGCCAAACAGACGATCACGAACCCCTGAATAATCACAAAATCCATTTCTCAAAGTCATAACTCGACAATTCAAGACAAATCACGAGAAACCACCGTTCTCGGAAACACGTAATTCGATTACGACAAACTGTCGAAAATCCGAAAATCACACCTCAATACCTCGTTGTACTTTCAGATACTCAACTTGAAAAACGAACCTCCCCACTGCGATCAGGGCGCGATTTCGAGTGAAATGACATGCAACTTGTCTAAAATCTCAAAAAGTCAAACTTTGACCGCCGTTGACCACCGCCAACGGCGGCGCCGCCGCCAAACTGAAATTTTTCCGGCGGAGCAACCATCATTCCATGTAAAATCACCCACTGAGCAACTTTGTCAACTACAACAAAGGCCAATTCTCACTCTAACTTGTCCAATTTCACGAAAAACTGAATGTTCATACAAATTTCAAATCCAAAATTCTCCAAGCACAAATCGAATTAGAACTCCATACTTACATGGTTAGAATCATGGAGATGAGAGCTACAAAACCCAGTCCTTCTTTGAGCTCAACTCGGCCGGAATTGAAAACCACCATTAACCCCAAAAATCCCAAACTTTGGTTCAAAGTTTCTCTCTCCTGTGACGACCCGGACCAGAATCAGCAGTATGATCAGCTTGATTGATGAGTCACTGCATAGTCGCAGTTTGTCAGCAGTTATTTGAATCGCCAGGCTCGTTAACGACTAAATTATTGGCTGAGAATTGGAGCTGGGTCTCTTCTCGAGAGTTGTTGTACGTGTAATTATGAGTTCATGGGCGGTTCCGGATCATTATTTGGACGACCGAGGAATTAATTATGAATATTTGAAGTTTCGGCGGAAATGGGTTTAAATGGCGAGTTTGTTCGCGACTTAATTACCGGACAAGATTTTGGCTTCGGATCCTACACAGAAGTTGTTCAGAATTTAATTTCGAGTTCGTAGGAACTTCCGGAGCAGGATTTTGAGTTACGAAAATTTAATTGTGAATATTGCCGTTTGTTGATTAATTAGTCGATTTAAATGTGTGTTGGTTCAAAGGGTTGACTTTTTATCCGTTTGGCCGATGTGTTTGACTTTGGGTGATTATTGAAGAGTACGTCGAGACGTGTTTGTAGCCGCAAGAATTATCGGGATTGGAATCATGACGAGAAAGTTACGTGGATTTGAAGTTCGTCGAAACGGATAATTACAAGTTTCTATTTCGGGTAAGTCTATATATGGAAGTTTCCTTATTGGGCAGGTCAAACCTTGCCATTTAGGGAGTTGACCCGGTCAACTCGTGTTGACCGAGTGGTGGAGGAGCTCACGACGGTGGCTCACGGCTTCCATGGTGGCGATGGATTCCGGCCACCCAGTGGGACGGGGTTGGTCCCATTCGATGCGTCTTGGTCCCGTGATGGTGACTCCGGCCTCCTTTCACGGCAAGGCTCGCCGGAGAGTGAGAGAAATCCGGCTAAAAATGGAGGAAAACTTTGTGATTCGGGTTCTTGGATTCGGACCGATTCGAGCTGAATTTTTTAGTGGGCTTTGTAGCTCTCATCCTCTTGAAGCTACCATGTAAGTTTGAAGCTCTAATTTTGCTTGAGTTTGGAGAATTTTGGGATTGAAAATATGTGTACAATTCGGTTTATCATGAAATTGGATGTGTTAGAGTGAGAATTGGACTTCGGTGCAGTTGACAAAGTTGCTCAGTGGACGATTTGGAGTGGAATTGGGGTGGCTCCACCATGAAATTTTATGTCCGGCAGCGGCACCGCCGTGGACGGCGGTCAACGGCGACGGTCAACAAGTTTGACTTTTTGGCCTTTCGGCAAGTTGCATGTCGTTTGACTCGAAATCGCGCTCCGATCGCAGTGGGGAGGTTCGTTTCTCGATTTGAGCATCCGAAAGTAAAGCGAGGTATTGAGGTGTTATATATGGATTTTCGACGATTCGTCGGCTTTGAGTTATGTGTTTCCGAGAACGGTGGTTTCTCGTGAATCGATTTGAATTGTCGGATTATGACTTTGAATAATGGATTTTGTGAATATTCAGGTCGTTTGTTTGGCGAGGGACATTCCGCCGGATCACGGGTTAACGCGATACGCGTTACGCAAGTCTGTGAGTGGACATTTCTTTTCACGGATTATTTGCGAGTCTTGATATACGTTTTATGAACTTGAGCATGCATATGAGATTTCGGATTACATGAGCATGTGTTTTACGAATATACGAGATTATATTATATATGAACATGTGTTTACGATTATACATATACGGATATACGTATACGAATATGCATACACTTATATGTTGTTTCATGCATTTGCATCGAACTGTTATGATTTGGTTTTCACAGAGTACAGTCTTGGTTACGTTGTTATATCGATACACTTGCCTCTCGGTTGATCCCCGATGGTAGGCCATCCAGGAGGGGCGTCGTTATCCCTACCTGACCGGTGAGGGGCGTTTCCCCGGAATCGAGGCCATTTCCGGCTTAGAATCACGGGGACTAAGGATCTCGTGATTCGGACTGTACTAGCACGGTGTGTGTCCATGAGTGACCCCGTGGGATTTATACTTGCATGCTCAGTACGCTGGAGGATTATGGTTTTACCTCGTGTACTTGTTGTTTTTATTTACCTGGACTCGCATATGTTATTTTAAACATATATATTAACTGGTGAAAGACATTTATTTTCGTCCACTCACTCTAATGTGTTTCATGTCTTTCCCCTGGGCTTTTCGGTTTCCGTGCCCAGTTTGCAGTTCAGGCTCTAGTGTCGCACGTCGTGTCGGAGGCATAGTGCTCGAGCTACTTTGTTTCATCCAATAGGTTTATTGTTCTACCTACTGTGGTATACGTATATGGTTATGTATTAGAAGTCGCTCTGAGCTTCATATTGTATATGTTATACGATTTTACTCCGGATTTTCCGTAAAGTACATATATATTTACTGTTTTACGTTATTGTTGATATATTGAGAAATCCGGATGGGATTGGTGCTCACGGTTTGCTTTTTGTGGCATAGGATGAAGTGTATTTTCCGCGTGCAGGTAATGGTAATTCCACGCTAGTAACGAAACTCTGCCAAATTTCGAAATTTTTTTGTTGGTTCGTGTTTTCGAAGGGGTTTGATTCCGATTTAGGAAGCTAAATCGGGGTTGGGTCCTTTCAGCTTGGTATCAGAGCATTAGGATATAGGTTATGTAGACTTCTGTAGTCGTGTCTACTAAGGGTATTTGAGAATGTACAGCATGTCTGGAATGGTGACCCGACCGGCCGGCAGATAATCATCAAATTCTGGGTGTTGTATGCTTTCAAATATTTCAAGTTCCATGATTACGTTCCACTTGTTGTGAACGATATTGTATTTCTTAGGATGCCTCCTGACGTGCTTTCCGTGTCGTTTCGGTTGTAGATCCTGTTGAGGATCAATCGACGCGCGAATTGCCAGAGAACAGTGGATTTGGATGAGTATTCAGAGTTCAGAGAATTGTGTGGCACGGTTTGCCTGGGGATGTGTATATGAGCGTGTTCATGTTGCCTCAGAGCTGAGATTTGTGGCAGTGATGTTTGTCTGAGTCAGATTGTTGTGTTTGGTGGGCTGATATTGTGTGAGTTTCGGTTGCGACTCCACGGCCTACATTCAGAGTGTTGTGTATACGGTAATGGTTTATCAGGCTATCCAGTAATTGACTGAGGGGTGTTTACCCACCTGAGGCAGAGATGCATGGTTCACATGTTTATCTTATTTGCACGAGTTATGTGGCTTCAGAGGAAGCGGTGCACGAGGTTCGTGATGTGTTTGAACTTGAGCATCAGAGAGAGTCTGATTGATATGCCTCGAGACATCCGTGAGGAGCTTAGTGTGTAGCACTCAGTGGCGAGGCTATTGTGAGGGAAAGATGTACACGGTTTCCGATGTGAAGGTTTGAGGAAAGTGGATTTAGTCGAGATTTTGATGAGGTTGAGTTCTGGCACTTCGAGATCAATGACTTCATCAGGCTGTGGTCTTTCCGATATTGTTGAGGGCTATCAGATCTAGTAGAGGATCCGTTTGACGATGGCGGAGATCACAGAGTAGCGGATTTGTTCCTGTGGCATGAGTTTGGGTGATCGTTGGCGATCCTTTCACGCAACAGGTGTTGCGGTGACGTATGTTCATGGTACACTTTCAGTTACTGTTTCGGTGACCAGGAGGGTCACGTTACGAGGGAGCGCTTCAGTCAGCTATGTTAGCGGTTTGGTAGCTCAGAGTTTACGAGGAGATCCTCATGTTGTTCCTGAAGTCTGATCAATGTAGCCTTTTTTGATGAGTTATTCAGCAAGTCGCATTTGACGTGGGCGGCTAGTTGGGCATGTTGGAGATAATGCCTTGACCTTGTTTGAGGACAGACTTTTCTTCGAGGTTACCGTTGCTTGATATCCATGGCTATTGTACCTGCATCTCCACTTCCGAGGTTTTGGAGAGTGTTGCATCCATCCGGAGGTCGCGAGATCCTTGCTGGAGGATATGGCTTAGCCGTGGATCTGTTATAGCTGGACATTGTGGTTTTGGTATGATTGTGAGTATGGACTTAATGACGACGCATTTGGTGATGTTCGAGTGCCTCGAGAAGGAGGTTGTGTTTCGACGACCAGATTTTCCCCGAGATGTTGTTTCACGGTGATGGTCGAGCAGATGATGGAGATGAGTTGTGTTATTTGCCTAGCTCTTGTTGTGGATACTGTGGTTACTGTGTCCAACATTGGTTACATTGAGGTGGTTCCCGAGTTTCCAGGTGTGTCCCGGAGGAGTTACCAGGTGTTCCCCCAGTTCGGGAGACTGACTACACCATTGAGCTTGTATCAGGCGCTGGACTCGTGTTACCGGCATCTTGTCGTTTGGAGCCAGCAGAGCTGATGGAGCTATTGATTCGACTCCAGGAGATGCTGGAGCAGGTTTCAGGAGACATCGTGCGACCCCGCGTATTTGCGTGGTGCACTCCTGCATTGTTTGTACAGACGTTGGATGGTTCGATGTGGTTATGCATTGACTACCGAAGCTCGATTTGCTTCAGAGGAGTGCGAGTATCCTCCGCTTCGGATTGACGACTGGTTGATCAGTTTGCGAGAGCTTCAATCATGTTGAAGATTGATTTTGGGTCTGGATACCATCAGTTGAGGTTTGATGAGTCAGATGTGGTTTGAATAGCTTTCGGATCTCGGTGCGGGCATCAGGAGTTCTTGGTCACGCTGTTTGGTTGACTAATGCCCCGTAGATCGTGTGGATTTTATGGACCAGGTGTTCAGACGGTTTCTGGACGAGTTTGCGATCGTGTTTGTTGATAACGTCCTGATGTATTCCAGGAGTGTGGACCAGCACCTGAAGCAAATGTGAGCGGGTTCGCGGATTTTGCGAGACGACCTGGTGGTTACGGAGTTCAGCCAGTGTGAGTCTTGGCCGATTAGCGTGAAGATGTTGGGCTATGTGATGTTATCCGAGGGAGTTGGCGTGGATCCTGACCAGGTTGAAGCCGAGTTGATTTGGGGATTGCCCTACCATTGTACCAGAGATCGGGAGTCTTTTGAGTTTGGCAGGCTAATACTATCGGCTTGCGCAGGATTTTCCCGAATTACCACTTTATTTTCCGGATTGACGAAGAAGGCGTCAAGTTCGAGTGGTTCGATGCACGCGAGGAGAGTTACTTACTCCTGCAGGATGGTTGACCGTTACTTCGGCTTTGACCTTACCTGACGACTGCGACGAGTTCGCAAGTTATGGCGATGCATTGAGGTTTGGTTTTGGTTGTGTTTGATGCTGTGTAGCAGAGCGGTGGCTCATGGTTACAGACAGAGGAACTTTATGTAGCTACATATCCGGAGTTTGATTTGGGGTAGTTGTCTTGTGTTAGCATCAGAGAGTTTTAGACACCACAGCTATGGCGTGCAACACAGTGTAGGACGTACACTGATCACTTGAGTTTCATCCACTTGCATTTTCGGCCAGATTTGGGCTTGAGGCAGTGGTGATGGATGAGGTCGACTCATGACTATGGCTGTACCTTTGAGTTGTTCGAGAAGGCTAGAGGTTGTACTTTGATCATCCATCTGGGATGATGCTGCTGATGCATTCAGATGAAAGTCAGGAGCTTCAGTATTGCATGTGTGTATGTGTGGTTCGATTTTCCGTGTTAGCCGAGTTGCGAGCTATGGGAGCTGAGTTCAAGTGTGATGATGTTGAGGCTCGTTGTTTTGCGCGCGTTTGGCACTTGTGATGCGGAGATGTATCAGATACTTCGAGTTTATTACTCGTTACGCAACATGAAGAGCAATGTAGCAGCTTGTGTGTACTGATGCCACAATCGTCGACTGGTGATGGCTAGGAGGCAGAGACTTGCCGAGATGTGTCAGCCATTTGAAATTTCCGATTAGACGTGGCGTTTATCGCTGTGATCTTGTGTGTGTTTGTACGCACTTCGGTTTGTGGTACTAGTTGTCAGGCCCTTGTGGATCATTTGATGAACTTAGTACGTTTCCTTGTATTTTCGGAGACGATTTCAGTGACAGGCTATCATGGCTGTGTTTGATGGAGGTTGTCCATCTACGTGGTGTACCTGTGTCCTAGTTCGCCGATCGAGGTAATCAGCTATGACTGTGTGTTGGCAAGCTTTGCAGCGAGCTTTGGGGACCAGATTACGAGTTAGTACCGGTTCTTATCCTCAGATTGACAGGCGATCTTTGTGGACTATTCAGACCTTGGAGGGCATGTTGTGGACCTCGGTATTGCAGTTCCGGAGGATTTGGGACGAGCAGTTTCAGTTGTTTGAGATTGCATGCAGTACCGGTTTGTTGACCCCTATGATTTTGATGTTGCATGATGTCGTTTTGAGGAACAATGTTGTACTCCATTGTGTTGGAGCGAGTTTGGTTTGAGTATGAGTTGATGTTTGATTCTGATTTTGTGGAATGTGTTACCACAGACTGTCAGGTTAGCGGAAATAGGTTGATTATTGCTCGAGTTCGATGTTTGAGCTATGCTAATATGAGTATGTGAGTTGTATTGATGTGTGTGAACGGAGTTGTGAATTGACACGTTGTTTTGATCTGTATGTGGCCATAGGCGAGTTTGTGTTATGCCGTATGGTTCGGCATCGCCTATAGTGTTGGCTTTTATGTGAGTTGTGTTCCGTGTGGCGGAACTGTGTTTCAGGTTGGTTTCGCATTGTGTTGAAAGGACCCAACCCCGATTTAGCTTCCTAAATCGGAATCAAACCCCTTCCAAAACACGAACCAACAAAAACTTTTTGAAATTTGGGCAGAGTTTCGTTACTAGCGTGGAATTACCATTACCTGCACGCGGAAAATACACTTCATCCTATGCCACAAAAAGCAAACTGTGGGCACCAATCCCATCCGGATTTCTCAATATATCAATAGTAAAGTAAAGTAGTAAATATATATGCACTTTACTGAAATCCAGTGTAAAATCATATAACGTATTCAATAGGAAGCTCAGAGCGACATCTAATACATAATCGTATACGCATACCACAGTAGGTAGAACAATAAACCTACTGGATGAAACAAAGTAGCTCGAGCACTATGCCTCCGACCACGACGTGCGACACCAGAGCCTGAAGTGCAAACTGGGCACGGAAACCGAAAAGCCCAGGGGAAAGACATGAAAATCGTTAGAGTGAGTGGACGAAAATAAATGTCTTTCACCAGTTAATATATATGTTTAAAACAACATATGCGAGTCCAGGTAAATAAAAACAACATAGTACACGAGGTAAAACTCATACTCCTCCAGTGTACTGAGCATGCAAGTAAAACTCTCACGGGGTCACTCATGGACTCCTCCGTGCTAGTACAGTCTGAACCACGGAGTCCCTGACTACCACGTGATTCTAAGCCAGAAATGGCCTCGGTTCCAGGGAATACGCCCCTCACCGGTCTGGTTGGGGATCAGCCGACGAGGCAAGGTGTATCGATACAACAATGTAACCAAGACTGTACTCTGTGTAAACCAAATCATAAACATTTCGATGCAAATGCATGAAACAGCACATAAGTATATGTATACTCGTATACGTATATTCGTATATGTATATTCATATAACCGTAAAACACATGCTCATATTAAACATATTCTCGTATGAAATCTCATGCTCATAAAACCATAATCATGTTGCATGCTCAAGTTCATAAATCATATAAAAGACTCGCAAACAATCCGTGAAAAGAAATTGTCCACTCACAGACTAGCGTAACGCATATCACGTTAACCCGTGATCCGGCGGAAAGTCCCTCGCCAAAAGAACGATCACGAACACCTGAATGTTCACAAAATACCATTTCTCAAAATCCTAGCTCGACAATACAAGTCAAATCACGAGAAACCACCGTTCTCGGAAACACGTAATTCAAAGTCGACGAATCGTCGAAAATCCGTATATATTCGCTATACATTCGGATGCTCAAATCGAGAAACGAACCTCCCCACTGCGATCGGGGCGCGATTTCGAGTCAAATGACATGCGACTTGTCGAAAATCTAAAAAGTCAAACCTGTTGACCGTTGACCGCCGCGTTGACCGCCGTCTACAGCGGCGCCGCTTCCGGACGGAGAATTTCAAGGCGGAGCTGCACCTATTCCACTCAAAATTATGCACTGAGCAACTTTGTCAACTGCACCGAAGTCCAATTCTCACTTTAACACACCCAATTTCAAGCAAAACCGAAATGAAACACAAAATTCAAACCCAAAATTCTCCATGCTCAAATCAAATTAGAACACCATGTTTATATGGTTAGAATCACATTGAAGAGGGCTACAAAACCCAGTACCTCTTGAAGTTCAACTCGGCCAAAATCGGGATTCACCATTAAACCCAAAAATCCCAAACTTTGGCCCATGATTTCTCTCTCCACCGTGGAACTTGCCGGAATATGAGGTCGGGAAAGTGATGAGGAGATAGAGGCGAGTCGGAAGACACCAATAACATGCTCGGAGGTGGCAAGCCGAAGTCGCCGTCGAACTAGCTCCTCCCCCCTCCGGTCAAACCGGTCAAACAAGGTCAACCCATTAATTGAAGTCTTTGACTTTCCCAAAACAGTAAGCCCACTATTTATACTTTCCCAAAAAGGAAACTTCATGTTTATCCAATTCGACGAACTTTAAACACCCGTAACTTTCACGTCGTAACTCTGATTCCGATAATTCTCACGGCCACGAACTCGTCTCAACGTACTCTTCAATAATCACCCATAGTCAAACATATCGGCCAAACGGATAAAAAGTCAACCCTTCAAAGCAACACACATTAAATCAACTAAATAACCAATAATCGGAAATATTCACAACTTAAACTCCGTAACTCAAAATCATGCTCCGGAAGTTCTCACAAACTCGAAATTAAATTCTGAACAACTTCCGTGAAGAAGCCGAAACCAAATTCTCGTCCGGTAATTTAGTCGCGAACAAACCTGCCACTTAAATCTGTTTCCGTCGAAACTTCAAATATTCATAACTAATTCCTCGGTCGTCCAAATAACGATCCGGAACTGCCCACGAACTTGTAATCAAACGTACAACGACTCTCGAGAAGAGACTCAGCTGTAATTCTCGGCCAATAATTAAGTCGTTAACAAATCCGGTAATCCAAACGACTGTCGGAAACCTGCGACAACGCAGTAACTCACGTATACAGCTGACCAAACTGCTAATTCTGGTCCGGGTCGTCACATGTGTACCCTGTCTGTTCCTTATGTAGGAACACTCGGCGATTGTGTGAACCAGTTCAGATTTGTGATTTGAGGGTACATGGATTCCAGCACGGAGTTATCTCCTATTGTGGAGTCTGTTATCAGAATTTTTCAGTTGACGTTACCACTGAGCAGTTGAGCAGTATGCAGAGGCAGTGCTCCTATGTGTAGTCGGCAGACTTGGAAATTTCGAGGTCGAAATTTTTCTAAGGGGGGTGGATTTGTGACGACCCGGACCAGAATCAGCATTATGATCAGCTTGATTGATGAGTTACTGCATAGTCGCAGTTTGTCTTTGTTAACGACTAAATTATTGGACTAGAATTTGGCTTGAGTTCCTTTGCGGGAATTGTAGAGGATTTCATTTCCAGATCGTGGGAATTTTTGGAGAATTTTTCGGATAAGTGAGCAATGTTTTATCGAGTTTTGAAGTCGGTTGGTGAATGTGGATTTAATCGTGACCATCCGATTTAGATCAGATTGAATTATAGCCGTTGATTTGGAGATGGTATGTGTACGGTATGTATACGGTATAAATACGAAATAAATTGGGAAACTTTCTATCTTTTGAAATACCTGTTGACCCACGTTAACCCACGGGTTAAAACTGACCCGTTTGGGCCTTGAGCTTCTCAGCATCGGTGTGGCTTATTCCGACATTATTTGGCTGTGGTTCCTTCATGAAAGGTGTTGGGCTTGAGCTCCTCTTTCTTTTCATAGGTGGATCACTCAATTTGGTTGCTGGATGAAGAAGATATGACGTGTCAAAGTTTGGGGAATTCTGGCCGAATTCGCTGGCGGCGGAGATGGAAGTCAAACTTGTGGGGGTTTTGTATCCCATGGAGAGGTGAGTCTATTCCAAATGGTTTCCGCCCTTGCCGTGCCCGGTGGTGGCGGATCGGAGAAATTGAATTCCGGCGAGGTTTTCGAACTTTACGGTGAGTTTTGGACTTTTTCCGGTTAAAATTGGGCTTAGCTTTAAACTACAAAGTTATTGGAAATGTCGAGATCTTCAAACTGATGTATAGGTCGAAGATTTCTGGGTTGGTGCATTTTTCGGCGACCGGCGGCGGCAGCCCCACGCGCCGCCGTATGCGGCGGAGCTCCGGCGAGGTGAGATTTTTTGTAAGTTTTATATTATTTCGCTTGTTTTCGCGTGCCAAACTTAATGGTGAGGTTTTTGAGTCGAGTTGAATGTTCTAATTTGGGACGAGGGTTGTTTAGGTGTATTTTAGGAATTTTGCTATCCTCGTCGATATTTCGAGCGATACGTCTTTCAAGAACGCGGGATTCTTGACATATTAGCTTCGTATGATGTGTTTCAATATGTTTGATCATATCCCTATTATTCAGGTGATCAGGATCGAGTGTTTAGCGACAGATCTTCCGCCGGACCTCAGAGTTAGCTTCGTACTGTGAGTAGACATTTATTTACACTATCGTAGTAAGTTCTTGGTTTCAGTATTTGTTTCCAGTACACTGTTCAGATTATTTATCGTTTTGAAGGTATTGTATATTTTATTGGTGATGGAATTTATTTATTTAGCATCGATGCATTGGCTACGCGGCTGATCACCGGTAGTCCATCTATCAGGCTTGAGAGATTCGCTTGATATGCTGACTAGGCTTGAGAGATTCGCGTAGTCTATCACCGTCGGGCTTGAGAGATTCGCCCGACCTGCTACTCTGGCAGGGAAATCCGTCGGAGTGGCGACCTTCATTTATTTAAAGAACTCGCATTATTTTTGTGAATATATAAATGGTGAAAGGCATATTATTATTTTCGTCCACTTACTCTAACGATTTTATTTGCCTTTCCCTGGGCTTTTCAGTTTCTTTTGCCCAGTTTACAGTTTGAATTCCAGGGTTGCACGTCGACGGTGGAGGCGTAGAGTTTAGGTCACACTTCAGTTCCTGTAGGTTCTTTGTTCGACATACTGAATGTATATGATGTATATAGGAGTCGCTCTGAATACTTATGTTATGTTTTCAGTTGAGTTTATTCCTGAATGTTTTTTGAATTTTTTGTAAACCTTGTGGTTTATTGTTATATGATATTGAGAAATCCAGATGGGGAACGGAGCCCCACGGTTTGGCTTTTGTGGAATATTCGAAGTGTGATTCTTTTTGCAAGTTCTAATGTTGGCTTACTTATTTCAAAGTAAACTCTGGCAAAAAAAAATTAAGGTCATGTTTTCGAAGGGGTTTGACTTCGATTTAGGCAACTAAATCAGGATCGGGTCCTTTCATAATTATTAAGCTGAAACCTCCCAAACGGCACAATTATTCATCTGGCATGCCCGCTAACTCAATATCCTAAAACCACGATTAAAATAATATCCAATCATCGGGGTTTAACCTGAATAGCTAAGATCGTAATCTGTTGAGTAATAACGTCGAGAATCTTGTATATACTCGAATAACGTATTTTCTGTTTAATTACAACTCAACCAAATTTAAAATTCAATTTCCTGCATTCCCTCACATTTAAGAGTCGCAATCAAATCTCGAATATCAAACGACTCATAATTAAACGGATAATCAAAGCGTCCTTTAATATTGTCGGGAATTAAACTGATTATTATTTGATTAAATACTCGCCCAAATTTATCAAGCTCATAATCGAATATGGACCTCACCATTGCGTTTGGCACGCAAAAATGACCCAAACGACATAAAACTTCGTCAAAAATTTCACATTGTCGGAGCTCCGCCGTGCACGACGGCGCGTAGGGCAGCGGACCGCCGAAATCCCACCGTCACCAATTTAAGCAACCTATACATGAAAATGTTCATCTCAACAAGCCCAACAACATTGTAATACAACAAAAACCTAAAATTAAACCAGAATACCTCCAATTTGCCAGAAACCGAAATACTTACCAGTATTTCATTTCCTCCGATTGCTGGAATCCGGCCACAGCAAGGGGCCAAGACCACACGGGTTCGACTCACCATCCCTTGGGCTTCAAAACCCCTATGGATACGACCCTCAACACCGCCGTTTGCGTCGCCCCCAACTCGACCAAAAAACCACCGATTTCGGCCAGTGTTCATCGCGTTCCATCGTTGTCCTTTGGCCACTAGCATCGGTGATCCACCAACCAAAAGAAAGAGGCGGTTGAGCCCAACTATTTGATACCAACCTCACGATCGGATGTGGCTGGAATAAAGCTCACTGTCGGCGAGAAGTTCTGTGGCTAAAACGGGTCCAGAATGTATACGTGTCGATCTGTATACATACGTATTTTCTCCAAAAAATATAAACTTTCCAAGAATAGCTCATATTTATATCCGTATACATACACAACTCAAATCAACGGTTCAAATCTAATCTGATCAAGATTAGACGGTCACGATTAAATCAGCAATTAAATTAATACTTTAAATATTTTTACCTACCGACTTCAAAATTCGATAAAACATATCTCGCTTATCCGAAAAATTCTCCGAAAATTCACACAAGCTCAAAATTAAATATTCCACAATTCTCGTGAAGGAAGTCAACCCAAATTCTCGTCTGGTGAAAAAGTTGTTAACAATCCCAATGCGTAAGACAAACTAATAACTGCGTGATTACGATTCGGGTTGTAACAATCCACTCCCCTTACAAAAATTTCGTCCTCGAAATTTACATATCTGCTAGGAGGACGAAGCTACTGCTCACACAAACTGTTCTGGCTGCTACACGGGTACATTTACTGCATGATTTCTGTACAGCACTAACACTAACCAAGTATTCTTGTTCCGTCAAATCTACTGTCGATAGTTAAGAAAATCCATCAGTTCCACAACATGAACTGAAACTGTCTGCAACGGAATTTTTCAAAGGTACGCTAACATCAAAGGATTAGAAATATACATCCATAACCACGATATGTAAAATACGTTATATACATATGCCAGCCCTGATAATATTTCTCAAATGGTAACCCATAACGCCCATATCCTTACTAATCTCATGTGGTTCTATGAACCGTGACAACAACTTGTCGCGCCAACAAATATACATAACTCATTTCCATGGCAATAGCTAGAGGGATACTCAACTACCATTGTATACTCTGACTGATATTTGTGCAATCTTTTCTGATAATCTGACAATTTTAGTCCGTTAAGAAAATCTGCATGTTATCTGTCATCTCTGACACACTAATTGGATTGATAACGCTTCCTTACTAACTTTATATCAACATAGCCGAATACTACATGACTTACCATAAAATGCATTATAAAGTGGTATCTTGATATTCAAATGAAAACTGTAATCGTAGACGAATTCCGCCCAAAGGCTGAAACTTCATAAGAAAATGTAATACACAAAATCTTAGCATACCACCACAAGCTTAGTAGGTTCTCATGAACTGATACGCCACCAGAGATAAAAACTATGTTCTGCATCTGATATACAACGCTGCCATTTATTTACTTCCGCATAAATAACTGAGCCAACTTATTCACGAAAGGTTTCTCTGCGACTGAACTAAATTGAGAAATCTTCGTAAGATGATTCATAGTTAGCTGAATGCCTGTATGCTCTTGACAATACGTGAAAGTTATAGACAAACAATAATAACCTGCTTCCACCTCTCACACACTGCTACAAGTCTGAAAATTCCTGACATTCGGCATTAACCTGTTGACAAATGGTGCATTGACTTACATAGATGGAAATTTTCGGCTGTAAGTTCAGCTACCTGTAAGACTGCTTCAAGGTTCGATACATTTTATATATACTTTAGAATGCCAAACCAAAATCGAGCAACAAGCCTCACCGGGAATCTTCTATTTTTGACTAATCTTTAACTGATACACAGAATCTGCTTTTATATAACAACATCTCACCTCATATCTGCAAGAAATCAGGAAATCCACCAACATACAATTTACTGAAGAAACATCACAGTTCTGAAGTTCAAGAACTCGATAAGAAGAAACTGGTCGAACTAGGAATTAGCAACAAAACCTCTGGCTCAATAACTGCGATATGAAAGAAAACACTCCTAACATGCATCTCTGATTGAAGTAGTATTCGCGATTCCTGAATACACAATAATGTAACACCAGATTTCTAGCTAAATACATTAGTAATAAAATTAACTTTACCGCAAACTCCAACAAGGTCAGTACTGGAGCTGAAATTAACTTTTTCTTCGAACTATCTTGTTAAACCAAAACCATTTAATCGAATTCTTTTTCTTAACAATGAAGTCAGTAACACCGTAATACATAAAAAGTCTAATACAAATTGACGACAAAAACAAACTAAACACAGAAAGCTCCGAATAACTGCTACGTTAATAAGTTTACTTCGGATCCACACATCTTCAACCTTATCCGAGTCCAAACTGACATACCCTGGTGATAACATATGGCCCACGAATTTAACACTGTTAACTTAAAAACTTATGCTTACTGAACCTGATATACAACTAAAAAATTTCCCAGTTTCTGATCAATTAAACTTAACTCTCTTCCACAGAAGTTTACATGAAAATCCTGTATCAATCGGCAATTGCAACCAGCTCAAACCCAGAAAGCTTCTAATATTTATTACGGTCACTGATCTACTTTGGTTCAACACCACTTCAATCTTATATGGGTCAACACCAACATGCTTTACTAATAATTCATGGTCGAGAAATCTAGCACCACAAACCAGAACCTGTACCTACTAAATCTGATATACAACTAGAGTTCTCACAAGGCCATCGATAATGAATCTGATATCTCACCTCCTGCTGTACATCCCTGGAAATAAACAAAAATGTCGGCAATACAGTCGATAACGAATTCAACTGAATATGCTCAGTACACACGATTCATTATACTCATATAGTAACATATGCATTCAGTAAAAAAAATTGCATCACCCAAAATTTACATCGACTGAAACATTATCGAAAATCAAATTTAAGCAACACTGAAGCTCCTTTCGAATTATCTAACCAACCATCACATCAAAATGGTGGATAATTGCTCTTCACAAATAAACTCAGTTCAGCTACCGACATACATCATACATCATACACTCAGTTCAGCTACCGACATACATCATACACACTACAAGAAAAAGTGACTTAGACGACGGAGAATTTCCGTCGTCTAAGTGCCTATCTCCGTCGTCTAAGTACTTGGACGACGGAAAATCCGTCGTCCAAGGTACGTGCTCCAAGTGCTGTCGTCTAAGTACTTAGACGACGGAGACATTAATCTCCGTCGTCCAAGTTCACTTGGACCGCGGAGAACGTCCGTGGCCCATGTAGGGACTTAGACGACGGAGATTAATGTCTCCGTCGTCTAAGTCACCACCTGGGCCACGGAGATTGTTAGCTTCTCCGTGGCCCAGGTGGTGACTTAGACGACGGAGACATTAATCTCCGTCGTCTAAGTCCCTACATGGGCCACGGAGATTGTTAGCTTCTCCGTGGCCCAGGTGGTTACCTAGACGACGGAGATTAATGTCTCCGTCGTCTAAGTCACCACCTGGGCCACGGAGATTGTTAGCTTCTCCGTGGCCCATGTAGGGACTTAGACGACGGAGACATTAATCTCCGTCGTCTAAGTGAAAAATTAATTTAAAAAAAAAATTAAATTCAAAAATATTATTAATATTAATTGAAAAAAAATTAATTAAATTAATTAAATACACTAAATTAATAAAATAATTAAAATTAATTTGTACATACATAATCGAAAAAACCTATAATTAAAAATGAAAATATTGTTCGTAATGCGGAAATTAAGAAACGAAATAATGAACTACTAGCTAGCTAAAACACTGGAGGAGCAGATGCGCCGCCTCGTCCTCCGCCTCCAGCCGGGTCGTCGTCGTCGGGGAATGGGTTCGGAGGAGGTTGACATTGTCTTTGAGCTTGTTGCATAAGGGCGATGAGTTGGGCTATTCGCTCGTCTTGCTGGTCCATTCTTTGGCGCATGGCAATATTCTCCTCCCGTGCGATTCGAGCCTCTTCATAGGCTGCCGCAGCTTGAGAACTTCTCCGCCGCCCCGAACCTCCCGTAGATGATGACTCAGAGGTCGACAAATCTCGAACCACCTTAGGCCCGAAGTGCCTAACCTCCTTGCCAGCTCTACGACCGTAGACCTCATCCGCAATTGCTATTTGGCTCTCCACAGATAGAGGAGGCAGGTCTTCTAGCGGCACATCTGGGAACGCAAGCTGAGTGTTAGCCAATTCTTCCTGCGCACGCTCTATCACTCTTGCCTACAAAAGAATAATAAATTTATTATAATGAAATAATATTTAAATAATAATTACTATAATTATTAGCGCACACACATATATATATATGACTTACGCCGCGTTGACTCGCTTCATTATCGAGCCCAGGCGTCACGTACGCGCTTACGCTTGCATCGAGATAAGGGTGTTTGGAGCCCTTATCCCTGTGCTCCTTGGCAATTTGAATGAGTTGCTTGGCGCCGGAAGTATGGTGCTTGTCCTTCTTCCCCCGGTTGGCTTTGTTGACACCGGAGAATTTCTGTTACACAACATAATGAAATCATTAAAAAATTTATAAGTAACTAAAATTTAGAGTATTCAATTATCTTAATTGAAATAAAAAAAGTAAATTAACACCTGAAATTGCTCATCGGCAAAGTGGTTACACAACCACTCCCACTCATCTTCTCTATCCCCACGCAGCTCTTCGGGGGGAGGCACAGGACCGTTAATTCGGAAGTACTGATGGAGCCTGTACTTCCAATCTTTGAAGATGTTGTTGGCGGTTTGGTTGATATGCCTCAACATCGCCGGATCCGGATCCACCGCAAATTGTTCCTATCAGAAATAAATTGGAAATTATAATCGTATATATTATAAAATTATATATAACTAATATTAAAAATAGTATATAATAACTAAAATTGTACGTATTACGTACCGAAAGATCCTTAAAGACTTTCGCCTTCTCCGAATCCGGCACCTCCCTCCAAGTAGGGGCAGTGATACGAACCCGGTTACGAACAATCGACCCAATGCTATGAGCCGAGAGACTTGCTAGGTGAGGTGTGGGAGGGCCACCGGTGAATTCGTCGTAAGGCAAGGCGATCTTGCTCCCGGTCGCCTTGCAAATTTTCTCCGCCTTTCCACCTTTAACGAGACCCCGAGTCTTTTTCGGTTGGGGGTCAGTGGGGGCCCTCCTTTGCTTACGGCGGGCGCTGTACATGATAGACTCGGCCGTCGAAGACGCCTGAGTACTTCCCGTTGAAGCGGTACCGGGCGTCGGAGTTGAAAAGGGGTCGACGTCATCACCGCTTGAGAGAAATGGGGCAGAGGGAATTTCCCCAGAAGGCCCCGGATTGAGGGCGTCTACCTGCGGTTGAACCCAACCGACTTGGGCCGCCAACATTTGGAGCATCTCATCTTCTGACTCCTGTTGGGCTTTCTTCTTCCCGGATGTGATCTTTGGCGGAGCCATTTAAACCTAAGAGTACGTACGGTGTTAAAATACCTACTTACCATAATAATTACAACGACGGAGAATTTACGCTAATTAATTAAGTACGTTTAAGATTTAAATAGAGTACACTAGCTTGGCATTTTCGGTCGTTCAATGGACGTGCGACCCGCGCGATAAAGTGTAAATTTTCAATTAATCAGCCTTGGTTAAATCGAAAAACATGGCCAGTTAGGGATAGAGATAACGCGAGAGGCAGGACTAATTTCGACAAAAGTCTTTCTTAGTCCAAATCCTGTCACCAGTCATAACCCGTTTCTAGACACCATGTCCGACATTCGGCCAATTTTTCGAAAATTTACACTCCCTCAAGTCCTTTGCAAACTCCGCCCTCAACCTCGTGTCCATAACTTCACTTAGGTTGTGGTGTGCGGTGATGAAATCCACACATCACGAGGGGTTAAGGAGATAAGCAAGGAAAAGAGGCGCCATCTATTCCAAAGAGTGCGACTTAATTACACCAAGCCTATGTACTAAATTTAAATCGAACACGTACTACCATGCAATTTACTAGAAAATACATATAATTATCAATTAATTATTATTTATCATGCATTTAATAATAATTATTCATTTACCAATATAATCAATTATTATTATTACTATTATTTAATTTTAACTAATAATTATTCATTACCAAATAATTAACAACTAATAATGATTACTAAATAATAATAATAACAAGAAAATAATTATTATAATTACAACTATTTATTATTTAAAACTAATAAATTAAAAGTATTTAGAATTTAAATAATTAAACAAATAAAAAAATTGTTAAAGAGTTAAAATTTCGAATTATTACCTCGTCGGAATTTCGCCGGAATATTGGAAGAGTAGAGTCGTCGGAGAGGGGGAACCACGCCGGAAAATTGGTCGTCGGAGCGTCGCCGGAGGAGGATCGCCGGAGTGAGAGAGAGAGGAGAGGAGAGTATAGATCGAGGAGGAGATGGAATGATGAGAAAATGAGGGGGGGTGCTCCTCCTTATATAGAGTTTCACCTAGACGACGGAGAACTATTCTCCGTCGTCTAAGTGCACTTAGACGACGGAAACAGTGTTGTCCGTCGTCTAAGTGAAGGGTCAAATTTTTTCGAACCGGCGCCAAATAAATGGGCGGGCCGTTTCACCGCCATAAATGTTGACTTAGACGATGGAGACAGTGTTTTCCGTCGTCTAAGTGGAATTTCAAGCGGTGCCGAAAATTGAGGCGGCAAATCGAACCGCCATGTTATTTCGACTTGGACGACGGATATGTAGTTTTCCGTCGTCCAAGTGAACACTTGGACGACGGAAAACGACATATCCGTCGTCCAAGTCAATATTTACATCGAAAAAATAATAAAAAATTATTCGAACCGCCATGGTAATTTGAACCTAGACGACGGATACGGTAATTTTCCGTCGTCCAGGTGAACACTTGGACGACGGAAAATGACCGTATCCGTCGTCTAGGTTCAAATTATGCAAAAAAAATATTTAAATTAATTCGCTAGGAATTTAGCGATCTATCATTCGAGTGAAATAGTCGTACAATATCGATGAACGCATCGTATATATAAACAGATAAATTTGAACCGCCGAATAATTTTACGTTTTGAAAGTTGTTAAGTATCGACTAATCTTTAAGACTTTAGTGTTCATGAGTAGTTGCTGATTTGCAGCAGAGTACTAACGAAATTGAATTTGGACAAAACAACCGTTGGATATGTTCGTCGTAACATAATATATAATTACTATAAAGGACCAGGAAATAATAAGTTCGGGAAGGGTTTCATCGGCACAGTCAACCGCAAAACCGAGAATTTCACAAACCGGAAACGTGGATACAGGACATTTCGCAACTCCGATTTTCGAACCGTCGAAGCTCACACACCAAGAATATACTACTCTAAAGTCTTGACGAAAAGAATACGCATTCGAAGATGGTCTAGATGGTCGTTGTCTTAGAAAAAATTACGAAATTTACACCTGGACGACGGATACGACATTCTCCGTCGTCCAAGTAGACACCTGGACGACGGAGACGCTAATATCCGTCGTCCAGGTGTCTACTTGGACGACGGAGAATGTCGTATCCGTCGTCCAGGTGAATATACCCTGAATTCAGGGGTTAGGGGTCCTTAGGGCTTAGGGTATAGGGTTTGTCACTTGGACGACGGAGAATGACTGTCTCCGTCGTCCAAGTGTGTACCTAGACGACGGATAATGCCTGTCTCCGTCGTCCAAGTGTAAAAACCCCGAATTCAGGGGTTAGGGCCTTAGGGTTTACGGTTTAGGTCGTCCCCGGTCATTTGTGTGTGCGTTCAATTATTCTGATTCAAAAATATAATTAAAAAATTGATCGATCGATCCGAACTGCTAGATTTAGGGTCCAAGATTTAGCTAGGGTTTTATATGAGATTGAGATTTGGCGCCAAAGGTGAATCTGCAATTAATTTCTCCGTTCTCGGTTAGGGGTCCTTAGGTTTAGGGTATAGGGTTTAGGGTGAATATACCCTGAATTCAGGGGTTAGGGGTCCTTAGGTTTAGGGTATATATACGACTGTCTCCGTCGTCCAGGTGAATATACCCTGAATTCAGGGGTTAGGGGTCCTTAGGGTTTAGGGTATCGGGTTTGTCATCTGGACGACGGAGACGACATTCTCCGTCGTCCTAGTGTGTACCTAGACGACGGAGAATGACTGTATCCGTCGTCCAAGTGTAAAAACCCTGAATTCAGGGGTTAGGGCCGTATGGTTTAGGGTTTAGGTCGTCCCCGGTCATTTGTATGTTCGTTCAATTATTCTCATTCAAGAATATAACTAAAAAAATGATCGATCGATCCGATCTGCTACATTTAGGGTCTAGGATTTAGGGTTTGAAGGGCTGCGTGAGCGAAATGTAGAGCAGCTTCAGCTTACTTTTAATAAGATCAGAGAATACACCGATGAAGTTGAAAGCAAAGAGAGGGGCCGGGACTAGAAAAACAGTCCAAAGACATTCAATTGAAACAGAGAGAAGTCGACTTAAAATCTGAGGAAGTTAAGCTGGCGGAGATCGATGTTAGTCCAGGTACAAACAACTTTTATATATATATACTACAATATTTGTGCTCTCAATAATACTATCACAAGTCAATATATATAATCATATATAGGGACCCATAATTAATCCAATTTATACATAAATAGTATTTAAAAACAATAAAACCAACCAAAGCTGGACGAGGAATCTTAAAGTCTCGACATAATAGAAATCTTTCACCTTTTTACGATGCATCGATCGATCATATATATATTACAATAATAAATTAGGGTTTACCAAGTAATGATCCTCGTCGTGTGACCGTACTCTTCGTCATAATCGTCATCATCATCATCACCGTTATCCGATTGCTCATCCTCCTCATCGTACTCAACATCGTCCGAGGAATAACCAGAGTCGTCGTCATCGTCCTCATCCTGCACGTCTTCTTCATCTACCTCAATGATCTCTTCTTCAGTTAGATCTGTACAACCATCAGGCATGGGTAACCGTTCACCGTCTTGAACCAGGTCCATTATGTCGGAGCGGATGACAGAAATATTAGGCTCTTGATAGGCAGGAATGTCTCTGTCTGGTTCAGCAGCATCTTCAGTCGTCGCCGGTGTCCCTTCAATTGTCTCTGTATTCCAAACTCCTCGATGAGAGATCTGGTTCACTATTTTCCACCCGTCACCAGCTTTCGGATCGTCGAGATAGAACACCTGCCTAACTAAGGTGGCGAGAGCGAAAGGCTCATCCTCATACCAGCTTGAGTTTGTATCGACTGATAAAAGTCCCAGGTCTTCCTTTGTACGCTTGAACCATCTGCACTTGAATAGGAAAACGTTGACATCATTCCCGTAACATAGCTGAACCACATATACGATCATTCCGTAATATAGATCAGGGTCTTTCCCAACCGCTATCCCACTGTTTTGTGTTCTTCTTCCTTCATCTCGCGCCAATGAATGGAACTTCACACCGTTCACAAAACATCCCGGATAAATATAGTGTTTAATCGGCTTCCCTGCTAGCAAGTGCTTTGGCCAAGACCACCACCCCCCGTGGTTTTCGGATTTTTGCAGATCAATCATCTGCGAAAATGGAAAAATTTAAGGGTTTACTTTCTACAAATTAAACATGCATGATCTCAATATGTATATAAATCACTAAATACGTACCCATTGGAAGAAATAATCGGGGAACTTTTTCTTAACCATTTTCTCAATCCACGCCGAACTCTTGTCTGGATATAACGCCTGAAGCCTCTCCCTGTATGACATCATGTACGGCTCAACTTCGTCACAGTCTCGTAACACTACCCAATGTGCCTCAATAAGTTCTTCCTGTGTTAACGTTTCCTTTAATACTCCTCTAAACGGTCGGACGACATTGGTGACGACAGAAAGATTGATGCGGGCACTGGGATCGGAGGCAGTTGGAGGTGGTGGATCTTTGAGGTACCTGTTGCAGTAAGTAACGCACTCATGCATTAGGTATGTCTCTGCTATGGAGCCATCCGGAGCCGACCTGTTTTTGACGAATGACTTATACTGTCCAAGCTGTCTACAAAATTAATCAAACGTACAATAAAAATAAGTACATGCATATAGCTAGCTAGTAATCTCCAGTGGAACAAATTATGAATCGAAAAACCTGTATAATTAATTAGTTGTACGTACCTTTCTTGAGGATACATCCAAGTGTACTGGACCGGACCAGAAATGAGAACCTGCTCGGGCAGGTGGATCATTAGGTGAATCATTATGTCGAAGAAAGCAGGAGGAAAAATCCTCTCTAGTTTGCAAATGATGTGCACAATTTGTTGTTGCAATTCCACGACATCTGACTTCTTTAATTCTCTGGCGCATAACCTCTGCCACCATCTGCACAATGCCACTATTGGTTCTACGACGTCGCGAGGCAAATATGGTCGAATTACCACTGGAATCAGACGTTGCAGCATAACGTGATAGTCATGTGTCTTTAGACCAACAAACTTGTGTTGCACCTCGTCCACTGCTCCAGTTATAGTAGCTGCATACGTGGCCGGATAACGAACGCCCTTAAACCAGTGAAATACAGAACGTCTAAGTGTCGGCTTCACTGTGTACGGTGCAGCTGGCATCTTGTTGTACACTCCTTTCCTATCCCTCCTCAACCACAAGGGACGACGTAGATTCATTGATTCCAAATCTTTGCGCGCTTTGGGAGTATCTTTAGTCTTGAACTTAATACCGAGAATTGTTCCCACCACGCTGTCGCACACATTCTTTTCTATGTGCATCGCGTCCAAGTTGTTCCTCAGCTTCAACTTCGACCAGTAAGGGAGTTCAAAGAATATACTCTTGTGATCCCAATAGCTCAGATCATGTGGAGGAATTGGATTGCATTTCTTTACATCCGCGTCGTTAGTCAACACACCAAAGTCGAAATAGCTCAACCTCTCTAAAATCTCTTCGCCCGACCAACTACGGGGTTTAGGATTGTTCTCTACCGTCCCGTCGAAATGAGCTTCATCCTGTCGCCAAGGGTGGTCGTGAGGGAGCCATCTACGGTGACCCAAGTAACACACCTTCCCTGCGTGCCAACTAGAGTTCACGTCGTCCAAACATATAGGACATCCATTATATCCTTTTGTCCTGCACGCTGCCAACATCCCATACGCTGGAAAATCGCTGATCGTCCACATTACGGCAGCCCTCATCGTGAACATCGTGTCAGTGAATTTGTCATAAGTTGGGACTCCATTTTCCCACAACAGTTTCAGCTCGTCGATCAAAGGTCTGAGGTAGACATCTAAGCACTTCCCTGGAGATTTAGGACCTGGAATTAGTACAGTAAGGAAATTAAATTCCTTGTTCATGCACATCCACGGAGGCAGGTTGTACGGCATCAGAATTACTGGCCAAGTGCTTACGGCGGAGCTATTACTTCCCCAAGGATTGAATCCGTCTGTAGATAGGCCGAGTCTAACATTTCTAACCTCTGCAGCAAAGTTTCCGAATTCTCTGTCGAAATGTTTGAAACCCTCCCCATCCGCGGCGTGTCGCAGGACATCGTCATCTATTCGCTTTTCTGCGTACCATCGCATCGCCTCTGCTGTGTGTAGAGACATGTACAGGCGCTGCAATCTGGGAATCAAGGGAAAATATCGAACAACTTTCACAGGAATTCTCTTTTTCGAACTCTTCCTATTCACCTGGACTCTGCACTGGCCACATACGGGACAATAGTCCAAATCTTTATACTCTTTGTAAAATAGCACACAATCATTCGGACATGCGTCAATTATCCTGTACTTTAGGCCGAGGCTGCTCAAGATATTTCTAACCTTATAATGAGATTTAGGAAGATTGTGATCATCAGGAAGCAACTTACATATTTGCTCCTGAATTTCGTCAAAAGCACTGACTGACATTTTGTGCTTCACTTTTATCTTCATTTGCTCCATCACATATTGCAACACATTCTCTCGACATCCAGGGAACACCGGGGTCTGCGCTTCAAGTAGCATCCGGTTGTACTTATCCATCTCACTGGTGTCAGTGGCCAAGCTAGCAGCGGGGAATGTGTCATCATGCTCATGAGTGGTACTGTAACCTCCGTCTTGGTGTTGGTGTCCACTATGACTAAATCCCGGAAACGCATCATGGACCAAATCTACAGTTGGATTGCAAGCTGGGGGTCCGGCACCACTGCCGCTGGATGAGGCACCATGGTAACTGTACCCTGAGCTGAAGTCTGCTGCGCTGAACTCTACTGCTTCACCATGCTCGCTCCATGTAGTGTAACTCCACATCATACCATTTTCGTACAGGTGTTGCACCATAACATTAACCTCCGCATACTGACAATTAAGACATTTCTGGCACGGACACCTGAAACGCTTCTTTCCATGACCATGTTCTATCGCAAAATTCACAAATTCGCTAATTCCATCCATATACCGGACATCACATCTATTCTTTAACTTCATCCAACTCTTGTCCATACTGCTACAAAATATGCAAAAAAAAATAATTATTACATATATATATATTAGTCCATTAATTTACCATTAATTATACGTACTCGATCTACATCGATCCATCAAATTACGTACGTAATTTAATCTGTATATATAGCTAATTAACATTCATGCATGTATGTACGCACGTACGGTTTCCCTAAATATATATATATTTAATCATGCAAATTTTAACTGCCTACGTACGTACCTGCTGGCCTTCTCGATATCTGCAGTTAATTAAGCTAGCTAGTGATCGAACACCGGAGATCCGATCCTTTAATTAATTTCTAGCCCCGGCCTAGCCTAATCCGGCCTTCTCCTTCTCCTTCGATCTCAAAAATTCCCCACGGGAGAAAATATAATGGAATGATCGAAGCTAAGAGAGTTTGGCATGGCCTATATATATAATGCTTCACTTAGACGACGGAGGTGTCGGTACGTCGTTTAAGTGGAACTTACACCACGACGTGTCAGTCCGTTGTCCAGGTGATCACTTCTCCGTGGTCCAAGTCACACTTAGACGACGGAGATGTAATTCTCCGTCGTCTAAGTGTTACTTGGACCACGGAGAAATCTCCGAGGTCCAAGTAACACTTAGACGACGGATTTGTAATTCTCCGTCGTCCAGGTGATAACCTGGACCACGGAGAAGTCTCCGAGGTCCAGGTTCTTACCTAGACGACGGAGAAATTTCACATCCGTCGTCTAAGTTTTACTTGGACCTCGGAGATTTCTCCGTGGTCCAAGTAACACTTAGACGACGGAGAATTACATCTCCGTCGTCTAAGTGTGACTTGGACCACGGAGAAATCTCCGAGGTCTAAGTGTAACTTAGACGACGGAACTAATACTGTTCCGTCGTCTAAGTCCTCTTTTCTTGTAGTGACACTCAGTTCAGCTACCGACATACATTATACACTCAAATAAACTCATCTGGTACAACGCCTATGCAATGAGACATATACCTGGAAAAGCTCATACATGTCAACAATTACTCGTAATGGAGGAAGACCTAATAATTCTTCAGAATAGACATCAGGATATTCCCTGACTATTGCAATCTCTTCAAGATTAAGAGGAAAACACAAGTATTTATACCATTCGCTAAATATGAAGAACATTATTACACAGTATTCCACTGTTTAATAGTGACGATCACTGATAGAAATATTCCACCCTTCCAAAAGCTATATAATGCTATCGGCTTAACTAGTCTGTCCAATCTTCACAATCTCTGATCCTGCTAAACTGACATATTGCCTTGTCTCAGATTGGTGAACTCTTCATATTTTCGCTGTTGAGTAGCTTGATTAAAATATCGGCGCATGAAAAATTCTCTGAATGTAGGCCATTGGGTGTCAACAGGAACCCTCTTAGTGCTGGCCCACCAGAAGTAAGCATGTGACTCAAGTAACCCAATGCTGCTACTATTTTTTGCTCTGGAGTGAAGTGAAGTCGTTCACATACACGCTCCAACTGGACTATCCATGCCTCACAAATTTCAGGATCTGTGGAACCGGAAAAAGTAGTTGCTCCAGCTGTTCTTGCCTTTGCTATAGGATCAAAACACTCCTCTAATTGTAAAACTCGCACAAGCAAGTCACGCGTTCACTGATCCTCATCACGATCCTCGGCCCTATTAGCACAGGTTCCACGTCTAGGAGGCATCTCCTATGGATGAGAAAACACATTAGTCAACAGACACGAAGGATACAGTAATGAAACATCAAACATTTAAAAACACACAACACTGTGAGCATTGATGGGGATCCGCCGGCTGGTTGGGCCATCGCTCTGAAAGTACTGTGTATTCCTAAATGTCCTTAGTAACACAACTGTACAAGTCTACAAAACCTATAACCTAATGCTCTGATACCAACTGAAAGGACACAATACCTATATAGTTGTCATAACCAGAAATAAGCCCTAACGACACCTGAGTCAACAAAAAATTTTGCCTGAGTTTCTTCTAGAATCAAGAAACCCAAAAACCTGCAGGGAAAACAAACTTCTAAAATGTCCACAAAAACAAACTGTGGGCACCAAATCCCATCTAGATTTCTCAAATCAACCAAATTTTAAATTTACTATAAATAAATACTGTTTACAAAATGTGATCAGAAATTCAAGAACTATATGGAAAATAATACACAATAGAGTCAAACTCTACACAGTATTCAGAGCGACTTCTAATATACATATTATACAAGACTAGCAGGTTAAGCTAGGAACCTACTAGATGAGTACAATAACACAAACTCTATGCCTCCGTCTCCGACGTGTAATCACAGGATAACAACTGCAAACTAGGCGGAGAAAATCGAAAAGCCCAGGAAAGGCATATAAAATAATAACCGTTAGAGTGAGTGGACGATAATAACTTCAAAATGTATAATGTAAAATATACTTTATGCCTTTTTGTAAATAAAATCATCAACTCTGATAGCGAGTCAAGAATACTGAAAATGTACAATCAAGATACGTCGAGGGGGACACCTAACCCTTCTCAAGTATCGTGCTCAGGTGGAGATAGTGACTAGGGTTCTCTGACCTCGAGCCACTAAAGTTGTCCGGTGATTCCTAACACAAAGACGACTTGAATGCCAGGGGGTAAGTGCTGCTACTTCCCTGGAGTCACTCGGCGATCAGCCGAGTAACCAATGCATCAATGCACAACTAATTGAAACAAGCCTCCAAAAATATATACTGAATACTGAAAGGACAAACTGAACTGAAACTGAATATAATAATAAATAGATTCGCTAATCAACTGTAAAAATAAAGGGCCCACTCACAGTACAAAGCTAGCTCTGTGGTCCGGTTGAAATTCCCTCGCCAAAATCTCAATCACGATCTCCTGAATAAATAAGGCAAACATTTAATACTGGAATTCGATAAAACGTTCGAAAATCAATTCAGAAACTACCCCGAAAATCCCCCGGACAATTTATGAATTTTACCTCGCTAGAGCCCCGCCGTGGCCGACGGCGCGTGAGCCACACGCAGCCCCCGGCCGGACAGCTCCTTTTAGAGCGTTCGACCCTTCATTCTCTTCCTCTTTCCAAACCCTACATCTTTCCCTTCTATGGCCACATCAAATTCTGGCGTATTTCGCCGGAATTCCTTTCGAAAGCTGACGGGTCCAAAACCTGGCCAGAATTTTCTCGACGTTAATACTCCGGCTACAGGGCATGGCAACCCATGAGATTAAGGGGTTTTGACTCCTGGGACAAAACTCGGTCAAACCCACTCCACGCCGTCACCGGAGAATGGCCGTCACCCACGCCGTCCATGGGTACCGTCCCAAAAACCCGTTTGGCTTGCTCCAAATCATACCTAAAAGTCCCAAATAATTACACCAAGCCACTCATGGGAAAGAGGAGAAGAAGATCCATACCTCAATCGCCTGAAGAGGTGGCCGGACGGTGAAGTTTCCGGCGGGTCAAGGAAACGGGTTGGCAAACCAGGTAGGGTCAATGGTGGGTCAACACCAGGTCAACACCCAAATTGACTTTCTAACTCAGGTAACCCGACCAATTTCAGAAACTTGCTATTTATAGGGGAAGCTCCTCAATCGATCGACGACTATTATTCGACTATATCACGATCGTACGATCACTAATTAACCGATAAAAACAAGTTTTGTGCTGATTTATACTTGAACTTTGTTTCGGGTTGTTATAGTCCGTGAAAATACTTGTGGCATATGTCATAAAAGAAAAATCTCTGCATACAGAAGAATAATTTAATAACTGCTAATTTCACTAACACTAGCGTCTGACCTTCACCATCAGAGTCAACTCTTCCCAATTCTGAAAATGACTCGGACAACATACACTGGAAGTAGGAATGTGAGCTTCCACGACTGAAGAAATATTACAAACTGAAATACTCAAATTTTCTACACTGCATGAGAACTCTGACGCAGTACACTACCATCAAATCATTGAGTTTCTCCTCACACAGATTGACGACTAACCTTGTATCAAACTGCAATACTGGCAATTATTTAAAACAACGCTTATTACATCTGATAGATATAGAGTGACATCAGACTGCAAACACTGCTCAAAACCTCAACGCTTCACTTTCACTCTCCTGTTGGGATTTGGTGACAACTCAGGCCAAGCAGGTGAAATGATCTCGATACTCAAACCACTGAGTGAAAGCTTTATTCTTTGCAATACCCTACCACTGGCAAAACTGCATAGTCCAACAACAGACCAGCAACTACTACAATTTTCTGCTCAGAAATTAACTGAGATCGTAATCGATCAAACTCGACCAATTCCACTACCCAACATTCGCTAGCCACAGGGTTATGCGAGTATGTAAAAGAAACTATGCCTACTATAATAATTTTACTAATTAATTCTCAAAATCCACTCATAATACTGGCATCATACATGGAATCAAATTACGCACATGCAAACTAGGGTTTGTGTATCATACAGATAAGCTAGGTGTCGAGGCATACCGATTGACTGACTACCGAGTCCAAAACTGACAGCTCACTAGAAGAAGTCACAAAATAAATAAACTAGGAGACTCTAGACATTTGACAAAGAACAACACTTGGAATAATGAGCATCTGTCAGCCGGTCGGACTATCCTTCCAGAGGTGTCATACGTTCTCAAATGCCTATACTAACCTGACCAGAAGAGTCTACAGAATCTGTAGCCTAATGCTCTGATACCAAACTAAAAGGACCCGACCCTAGATTAACTAGTAATCTAGAATCAAGCCCTAACAACCGACCATAATCTACCAGTTTTTGTGAAAATTTTGACATAACTTCCCTTATAAAAGAGACATCCAAAAACTTACAAGGAAAACTGACACTCCGCAGATAAACCCACAAACAATACTATGGACCACCGATGTCCATACCGATTTCTCAACATAAGACTAGAATCAAACCTGATACATTAATCAGAATTTTGAAAACATAATTCTAGTATATACTGATTCACATACACAGAAATTCAACTCGACTACTACAAGAGTGACAACCTAATCACAAGAGTCTCACTAAGACAATACTACTAAACCAGTATCCAAAGTGACTTCAATAACATAAGAGATATACTAACAGTGAATTGGAACCTACTGCTGAAGGAATTTGACTGGTGGACTCAATGTCCTCGATGACATCTAGTACCCTCATGATACACACTGCAATTTGGGCATCGATAAACCGAAGCACCCAGGAAAAGACAAATAAAACGTAAAAACGTTAGCGTGGCATGAGTGGACAAAAATAAAATAATTGAAAGGACCCAACCCCGATTTAGCTTCCTAAATCGGAATCAAACCCATTCGAAAACACGAACCAACAAAAACTTTTCGAAATTTGGGCAGAGTTTCGTTACTAGCGTGGAATTACCATTGCCTGCACGCGGAAAATACACTTCATCCTATGCCACAAAAAGCAAACCGTGGGCACCAATCCCATCCGGATTTCTCAATATCTTAACAGTAAAGTAAACAATACATATAATAGTACTTCACTGAAATCCGGGTTTAAAATCGTATAACATATTCAACAGAAAACTCAGAGCGACCTCAAATACATAATCATATAAGTATACCACAGTAGGTAGAACAATAAACCTACTGGAAGAAATAAGGTAGCTCGAGCACTATGCCTCCGACCACGACGTGCGACACCAGAGCCTGAACTGCAAACTGGGCACGGAAACCGAAAAGCCCAGGGGAAAGACATGAAAACTGTTAGAGTGAGTGGACGAAAATAAATGTCTTTCACCAAATAATATATGTTATAAAACATATGCGAGTCAAAATATAATAAATCTAACCAAATAGTATACGAGGAGACGCTGACTCTAACTCGTAAACAGAGCATGCAAGTAAAATCTCACAGTCAGAACCACGGGGTCCCTAGCCCACACGTGATCCTAGCTGGTAACATCCTCGGGGATCAGCCGGGATGCAGTGTATCGATACAACCTCATAAACTACGACTGTACTCTGTGAAAACCAAATCATAAACAGTTCGGTGCAAATGCATGAAACAATATATCAGTGTATGTATACTCGTATACGCATATCCATATATGTATAATCGTAAAACACATGCTCGTAAAACCATAATCAATCTGCATGCTCAAGTTCGTAAATCATATATATAAAAGACTCGCAATCATTTCCGTGAAAAGAAATTGTCCACTCACAGTCTGGCGTAACGCGTATCGCGTTAACCAGTGATCCGGCGGAAAGTCCCTAGCCAAACAAGCGATCACGAACCCCTGAATATTCACAAAGTCCATTATTCAAAGTCATAACTCGACAATACAAATCAAATCACGAGAAACCACCGTTCTCGGAAACACGTAATTCAAATACGACGAATCGTCGAAAATCCATATATAACACCTCAATACCTCGCTTTACGTTCGGACGCTCAAATCGAAAAATGAACCTCCCCACTGCGATCAGAGCTCGATTTCGTGTCAAATGACATGTAACTTGCCGAAAGTCCAAAAAAAAAGTCAAACTTTGACCGTTGACCGCCCTCCACGGCGGAGCAACCCCTATTCCACTCAAAATCGTCCACTGAGCAACTTTGTCAACTGCACCGAAGTCCAATTCTCACTCTAACACATCCAATTTAAAGTAAAAATGAATTGAAACACAAATTTCAATCCCAAAATTCTCCACACACAAATCAAATTGGAACACCATACCTATATGGTTAGAATCATGGAGATGAGGGCTACAAAACCCAGTCCTTGTTTGAGCTCAACTCGACCCGAAACGGAAGTCACCATTAAACCCAAAATTCACAAACTTTGGTTCAAGCTTTCTCTCTCCACCGTCCACCTCGCCGTGAACGGTGGCCGGCATCCACACGGGGCAGCCAAGACGAATCCAAAGAGGTAAAGCTCAAGCCCGGAGGTGGCCGGAGCAACATCACCGCCGTGGAGCAACAAACTTGCCGTCGGCCTCCTCCTCCCACTCGGTCAAACCCAGTTGACCGGGTCAACAAATTAATGAAACTGTTGACTTACCTGTTAAGGAAACCTTTCTATTTATATACATGACCAATATGGAAACTTTCTCAAAATGGAAACCCCAAAATTACATATTTTGACAAACTTTAAACTCCCGTAACTTCCTTGTCGTAATTCCGATTCCAATAATTCTCACGGCCACAAACTCGTCTCGATGTACTCTTCAATAATCACCCGAAGTCAAACACATCAGCCAAATGGATAAAAAGTCAACCCTTTGAACCAACACACATTTAATTAATCAACAAACGAAAATAATCACAACTAAATCTTCGTAACTCAAAATCATGCTCCGGAAGTTCCCACGAACTCGAAATTAAATTCTGAACAACTTCCATGAAGAAGCCGAAACCAAATTCTTGTCCGGTAATTTAGTCGCAAACAAACCTGTCATTTAAATTCGTTTCTATCGAAACTTCAAATATTCATAACTAATTCCTCGGTCGTCCAAATAATGATCCGGAACCGCCTACGAACTCATAATCACACGTACAACGACTCTCGAGAAGAGACCCAGCTCCAATTCTTGGCCAATAATTAAGTCGTTAAGAACTCTGGCGATTCCAATAACTGTCGAAAATCCGTGACTAGCTGTAACTCACGAATCAAGCTGATTATAGTTATGATTCTGGTCCGGGTCGTCACAATAATAATCTGTATAAATCGCTAAACTGTAATTTCATGTCTTTCTGCAATATCTTGTAAAATAACGCGAGTTTAAAATAAATAACTAATATGTAATGGAGGAATAGTCGTTCTGAGTGTCTCACCCGGTAAAACTATCAATAGAAAACACAAGTAAAATAAATATGACGGGATCGTTCCCAGACCACCTTACCTGAGTCGATCTGGATTAGACAAGGCCACCTAACCTCTCATAACCGGCTATTCAGTGATAAGCCGAATAGCTAGAGCATCGATGCACCTAATCAAACCATCACAAATAATCTCCTATTTAAAAGCTCTAAAATAAACTATAGAGTATGCTGATAAAATAAGAACTCACTACGACTGTGAAAAATAAAAGTCCACTCTTAGGATTTTGTCGGGATAATTACAAAGTTGAAACCTGCCAAACAACACAATTATTCATCTGACACGCCCCTTAACTCAATATCCTGAAACCACAATTAAAATAGTATCTAATCATCGGGTTTCAAACTGAATAGCTAAGATCGTGATCTGGTGAGTAATAATATCGAGAATCGTGATCTGGTGAGTAATAATATCGAGAATCTCGTAAACTAGAATCACGTATTTTTTGTTTAATTACAACTCAACAAAATTCAGAATTCAATTTCCTGCATTCCCTCACATTTAAGAGTCACAAACAAATCTCGAATATCAAACGACTCGCAATTAAACGAATAATCAAAGCGTCCTTTAATATTGTCGTGAATTAAACTGATTATTGTCTGATTAAATACTCGCCCAAATTTACCAAGCTCATAATTGAATATGAACCTCACCATTGCGTTTAGTATGCAAAAACAAGTGAAACAACATAACACTTCGTTGAAAATTCCACATTGTCGGAGCTCCACCACGCACGGCGGCGCGTGGGGCTACGGGCATCCACCGCCGGAATCCCACGACACCAATTTGAGCAACCTATACATGAAAATGTTCATCTCAACAAGCCCAACAATATTATAGTACAACATAAAACCAAAATCAAACTGGAAAACCTCCAATTTTTCAGAAAACCGAAATACCCACCGGAATTTCATTTCCTCCGATCACCGGAATCCAGCTACGGCAAGGGCCAAGACCACATGGGTTTAACTAACCATCCTATGGGTTTCAAAACCCCTATGGATACGACCCTCAACACCACCGTTTGCGCCTCCACCAACTCCGCCGAAAAACCACCGATTTTTACTTGTGTTCATCATGTTCCATCGTTGTTCTCAGGTCACTAGCGCCGGTGATCCACCAACCAAAAGAAATAGGTGGTTGAGTGCAAATTTTTGATACCAACCTCACGAGTGGAGGTGGCCGGAATAAAGCTCACCGCCGGTGAGAAGTTTCGTGGCTAAAATGGGTCAAGGATATATACGGGTCAATTCGTATACATACGTATTTTCTCCCAAAAATAGAAACTTTCCAAAAATAGCTCGTATTTATACCCATATACATACATAACTCAAATCAACAGTTTAGATCTAATCTGATCAACATCAGACGGTCACGATTAAATCAGCAATTAAATTATTACTTTTAAATATTTTCACCTACCGACTTCAAAATTCGATAAAACATAGCTCACTTATCCAAAAAAATTTCCCGAAAATTCACACGAGCTTGAAATTAAATACTCCACAATTCTCATGAAGGAAGTCAACAAAAATTCTCACCTGGTGAAAAAGTCGCTAACAATCCCAATTACGCGACTAATCCGCGATAATGCGTCACACAAACTGATAACTGCGTGATTACGATTCGGGTTGTAACAGTATAGTTGTGAGTTGACATCAGTAAACGTTTCTTTGACTTATGAGTTTAGAGTTTTGGAATTCCACTTTGAGTTCTAATTAATTTATATTTAGTATGGTCGTTAAGGCCTAATTCTTGTTTAGACAACTAAATCGGGATCGGGTCCTTTCATTAGAACATAATTATAGACCTAATAGTTATCTCAAATAATCTTGAAGAATCTAGAAACCTCTCTAATGTTCGTAGAGGAGGTGCCGTAATCCCTATGTACGATGGAAGGAAGGAGATAAGAATTTAGAAAGGATGGGGGATTCCTTGTAATCGTCGAGGAATAAAGATGATTGATCTAAGATCTAGAACACCTAAAGAACTTATGGTAATCAGGAAATCTGGTTAGCCTTTGAAAGGAAGATCTATTCCTCACTAGATTCGTCTTATCTTAAAGTATGTAGTCTTATCCTAATGCAGGCTATGCTTACACGTAGCACGATCTCTATATATAGAAGGTCATACTGGCGTGGCAAAGATAATGTATTCTTGAAAGGACCCAATCCCGATTTAGTTTCCTAAACCGGAATCAAACCCCTTCTGAACACACGAACCAACAAAAAGCTTAAAAATTTCGGCAGAGTAATGCTACTAACGCGGAATTGCCTTTACCTACACCCGGAAAATAACACTTCATCCTATGCCACAAAAGCCAAACCGTGGGCACCAATCCCATCTGGATTTCTCAATATCATATCAATAGCATAAAGCAGTAAACATAACTGTACTTTATAAAAAATCCAGGGTAAATCACATAAAAACATGTATCAGTAACGTATCAGAGTGACCTCTAGTGTATATATACAAAATATACAATAGTAGGCAACACAAGAAACCTACTGGAAATGAAAGGTAGCTCGAACAACTAGCCTCTGACCGCGACGTGAGACACCAGAATCCGAACTGCAAACTGGGCACGGAAAACCGAAAAGCCCAGGGGAAAGGCAAATAAACGTTAGAGTGAGTGGACAAAAGCAAACATATGCCTTTCACCAATTTCATATACATAAAAAAATGTAAATATAGCGAGTTCGGATAATATATATGGAGGTGCCAGGCGAATCTCTCAAGCCCGACGGTCAGGCAAATCTCTCAAGCCCGACGATGATAGGCCAGGGGAATCTATCAACCCTAGCGGCATAACAGGGGAATCTCTTAACCCTGCCCAAAGGAATCTCTCAACTCTGGTCAGACTACCGGTGATCAGCCGAGTAGCCGAAGCATCGATGCAAGTAATGCCATCACCATAAAATATAAAATAATGCCTCCAAAAGTAATAAATAATCTCAATATCCTATATAAATAAATATGAAAAATCACGAAGAAATCACGAACTCTCAACGACAGTGAAAATATAAAAATCCACTCACAGGTGATCAAAGCGCGCACTCGCGCTAATCACGTGGTCTGGCGGAAGATCCCTCGTCCGAAGCACGATCTCGATCCCCTGAATAATCACAAAATATATTTGATCAAAATAACAATTCACAACACTGTACCACAGCTCGGAAACCAACCGTTCCCGAAAACTTATAACTGATACAAAAATAATCAACGAAATCCCCAAAATCTCCACTCAAACCCTCGACTGAAAATCCGGTACCCAAATCAACTCGAAAACCTCAAGCCGATGATCAGGGCGCGATTACGAGGAAAATGATATATAACTCGACAAATTTCAAAAAAGTCGACGGTCGTCGAAGCTCCACTGTTGACCGCCGCCGGCGCGCTGTCAACCGGAAAGATTTTCCGACGGCCAAGCTCACCGAAGCTTCTCCTCACCGAGCCCAACACATCTCTCAACTCTTGCTAAGTTCAATTCCGGCCACACACGCCGGAAATCGGCTCAAAAGTCCAAAATCCCTAACCGGCCGGAAAAAGCTCCTCTGCCAAAATTCGTCGCCGTGAGGCCATCCCGGCCTCCCAACCGCAAGGGTGCTCCTACCTACTTCAAACCCAACAATTTCCAACACAAACCCCTCTCGGAAAGTCGTCGGAACACTTTCCTCTGCCGAGCCCGATTCCGGTAAGTTTTCCCAAATTTCAAATCGATCGTTCTCACTCAATTTCAAATCAATTTCTACAATTCCAAGTTCCAATCAACAGCAAATCAAACAAGGATTCGAAATATACCAACAGCAAGGCCGGAGGTGGCCGGAAATGGAGAATCGCCGGCGAGTCAAGCGACGGTGGAGTTTTCCTTCACTGGTCAACGCGGGTCAATGCCTCAGAATGGGTCAATGCCGGTCAAACTTCCAACAATGCTTTTTCGACAATTTTTGGACTATTTCTGATATTTATACTGGCGGCTCGGGACGATCGACGGTCCAAAATGGATAACCATCACGATTCGGATAAACTCGATACGAACGGATAAACTCGACAAGATTCCGCAATTTCAAATATTCATATTATATTCCTCAGTCGTCGAAATAATAATCCGGAACCGCTCACGAACTTGAAATCATGTGTACAACAACTCTCGAGAAGAGACTCAACTCAAATTCTCGGCCGATAATTAAGTCGCAATCAAAACCGGCAAATCAATTAATTATTGGAAAACAGGGATTATGCGCTAACTCGTGAATTAAGCTGATTACTCTACTGATTCTGTTCCGGGTCATCACAATTCTAGCCTACAAAACTTCTGAGCTTTTGTTCAACATCGATTAACTTAGGCATTGGAAGGTCAAAGCACGATATCACCCGTGCTCTGACTTGCTGTGCAGGTTCACGAGAGACACATCCACCATCCTTCTAGAGAGATAAAACACCATTACATCATCAAATTAATCGATCTCTTTGATCTTGGGACCAATATTGTTGCCACCAAAAGCAAGAACATCTTCATCCACTGGGATACTTTAAATGCCTTTACATTAAAGATGAACTATATCAATATACTTTTCCAGCACCACTTTTTATAAACTAAATATGCAATGAAACTATCTCCCAGATGAATCCCCTAGATTCAAATAGGTCGCATTGATTGAAATTGATGCAATAACACCGATATAAGTTGATTAAGTTATGATACTTATGACCAAAGAAATTGAAATATATAAGAATTCAAAGGGAACAAGTGTTCCATAGCTTACAAACAACATTGATTGTAAATGAGTTCATCTCCCATGTTCAAGTGAAGCTTTACTTTTTAGGCTCTATAATATTCTTCAATCCGTATTCTTGCAGCAATTTTACTCACTATGAGTAAAGCATTACAACCTTGGCAATTCGAGAAGTGACGTGGACTAATTTTCCCGGCCATTCACGAATCACAAATCCAAACCATACATACCCTATGACAACCCGAACCAGAAATGGTATGTTTATTAGCTTGATTTGCGAGTTTCATGATTAGTCGCGATTTTGTCGTAACTGATCGATATGGTGGCCTCGTTAACGACTAAATTATCGGGTAAGAATTTAATTTGAGTGAGCTCTTGGGAACTTCCAGAGGCTTATTTCGAGTTACGAGGAATAAGTTATGAATATTTTCGGCCGTTGGATTTTGTCGTATTTATCCGTTTGGGTTTCGATATGGGTACGGTATAAATACGGGCGAATACGTGACGAATTGGGAAAGTTTTCAAAATGGGAAAGCTGGTGTTGACCCGCGTTGATCGCAGGTGGGTTTCAACCCGTTTGTGGCCGAACGGTTCTCGTCGTTGTGGAGCTCGATTCCGGCCACGGTTGGCCGTGGTCTCTTGAAGGAAAATGTTGGGCTCATGCTCCTCTTCAGATTGGTAGGTGGATCGTCCTCTATGGTGGCCGGAGGAGAGAGAATCGGCGCGGCAAAGATCAAGGATTTCCGGCGAGTTTCGGTGGCCTTGGGTGGTGGCGATGGCGGCCGAGATGGTGGTTGTACCTATAAGGGTTTTGAAGCCCATGGAGAGGTGAGTGGAACCCAAGTGGTCTTGCACCTTTCCGTGGCCGGGAGGAGGGAGACCGGAGGTGGAGAATTTCGGCGAGGGTTTTTGTCTTCAAGGTGAGATTTGGACCTTTTCCGGTCAAAATTAGGCTTAACTTTGAACTAGAAAGTTGTTGGAAATGTCGAGATCTTCAAATCCATGTGTAGGTCAAAGTTTTCTAGGCCGATGACATTTTCTGGCAGCGGTGGCGGTTTTCCAGCTGAGATGTTTTTAGACAAGTTTTATGTCATTTTACTCGGAATCGCGCACCGATCACAGTTGTGAGGTTTATATTTTGAATCGAGCATCAAAATTTGTAGCGAGGTTTTATGGTGTGTTTTTTGGATTTTTGACGATTTCGTCGATATTGAGTTATATGTTTCCGGGAATGGTTGGTTCTCGAGATGTGGTTCAAGGTTTTGAATTATGATTTTGAGCAGCGGAATTTATGATTATTGAGGAGATCGTGATCGTTCGTTTGGCGAGGGATTTTCCCCCGGATCTTGGGATTAGCACGTTTGCGCGCTGTACTTATCTGTGAGTGGAGTTTTATTTACACTGTCGTAGCGAGTTCTTGATTTCAGTATTTATTTCCAGTACACTATTGAGATTATTTATTGTTTTTGGAGGTATTATTTTATGTTTTATATGGTGATGGCATTTCCTTAGCATCGATGCATTGGCTACTCGGCTGATCACCGGTAGTCCAGATCCAAGGTTGAGAGATTCGCGTAGTCTATCACTGTCGGGTTTGAGAGATTCGCCTGACACCTCCATTTATTTTAAGAACTAGTTTGTTTTATGATATATATATATATATGGTGAAAGGCATATGTTTATTTTCGTCCACTCACTCTAACGATTTTATTTGCCTTTCCCCTAGGCTTTTCGGTTTCCATGCCCAGTTTGCAGTTCGGATTCTGGTGTCGCACGTCGCAGTTGGAGGCATAGTATTCGAGTCACTCTTCCTTTTTCAGTAGGTATCTAGTTTGGCCTACTGTTGTATATTTATGTATATATTAGAGGTCTCTCTGAATACTCTGATGTTTATATTTTCATGTGTTTTTCCCAGATTTCTTTAAAGTACAGTTTTGCTTATTATTTTACATTATTGTTATGATATTGAGAAATCCGGATGGGATTGGTGCCCACGGTTTGGCTTTTATGGCATAGGATGAAGTGTATTTTTCGGGTGCAGGTTAATGGCAACCGCGCGTTATAGAGGAAACTATGTCGAAATTTTCGGTTTTTGAAAGTTCACGTTTTTAGAAAGGGTTTGATTCCGGTTTAGGAAACTAAATCGGGGTTGGGTCCTTTCAGCTTGGTATCAGAGCATTATGTTTTAGGTTTTGTAGACTTATGTAGTCGTGTTTACTAAGGATATTTGAGAATGCACAGCATGTTTGGAGCGATGACCCGACCGGTCGGCGGATGCTCATCAATGCTCTGGGTGTTGTATGCTTTCAAATGTTTAAAGTTCCATGATTTTGTCTTGTTTGTTGTGAATAATGTCGTATTCATTAGGATGCCTCCTTGACGTGCTTTCCGTATCAGTAAGGTTGTGGATCCTGTTGAGGATCAGTCGACGCGCGACTTGATAATATGAGTTGTGGGTTTGGATAAGCATTCTAGATTCAGAGATATGTGTGGCATGGTTTGCCCGATTGTGCGTGTATGGGACACATGTTGCTTCAGAGCAGAGCATTGTGGTAGTTTATGGTTTGCTTGAGTAAGATCATTACATTTGGTGGGTTGGTATTGTGTGAGCTCCTGTTGAGACTCCATGACCTACATCCAGGGTATTGTTTATATGGTAATGGTTCAATCAGGCTACCTAACAACGAAAATATGGAGTGTTTACCAACCTGAGGCAGGGATGTATTGTTCACATGTTTGTTCCAGTTTGCACGTGTTATGTGGCTTCAGAGGAAGCAATGCAAGAGGTTCGAGATGAGTTTGAACCTGAGCATCAAAGGGATTTTGATTGTTATGTCTCGAGACAACCATGAGGAGTTTGTTGTGTTGCACTCAGAGGCGAGGACATTGAGAAGAAATGGCATACGCGGTTTCAGACATGTCGGTTTGAGGAAGGTGAACTTAATCGAGATATTTTGATGAGTTTGAGTTCAGGCACCTTGGGATCAGTATCCTCATCAGGCTGTGGCTTTTTCGATTATGTTGAGGGTCATTTTGGACAAGGCAGAAGATCCGTTTGGTGGAGAAGGAGATCACAGAGTAGTGGACTAGTTCCTGTGGCATGAGTCAGAGTGGTCGCTAGTGATCCTTCCACACAGCAGGAGTTTCCATTGTGCAATCTTTACAGTAGACATCACTGTGGTTTGTGTCAGAGGGGCATTCTCAGTTGCTATTGTGGCGGCCATGAGGGTCACGTTACGAGGAAATGTCCTCAGTTAGCTGCTTTTAGTGGTTCTGCAGCTCAGAGTTCAGGAGGAGGTCAAGGTACCATTTTTGGAGTTTGACCAACGCAGACTTCTAGACAAGTCAATCAGCAAGTCGTAATTAACGTGGACGGTTAGTTGGACATGCCAGAGTTCGTGCCACGACCCTGTGTGAGGACAGAGTTTCACTGAGGTTACCGTTGCTTGACATCCATGGCTATTATGCTTGCATCTTCACTTCCGGGTTTGTGGAGAGTGCTTTATCCAGTTGATGAGATTGTGAGTATCAGGTGGGGTATCGAGATTATGAGGTTTGCAGGAGGTTGTGGACTAGCTGCAGAGTGATTGTTCGTCGCAAGAATGTTGTAATCCTGTGAAGATCAATCGTGTCAGAGATCTTGTTTTGAGGTGAAAGAGATGCTTCTTTACTATGTCTGGTTTCAACAATGTGGCTGAGCTGATGATGAAGCAAGGATGTATGCCGTACTTGGCACATGTTCGTGATGTTGAGGTTGTTATATCTTATGTTCGTAATGTTGAGGTTATATATGAGTATCCATATGTTTTTTAGAGAATTTATCAGAGTTGAGGGAGTTGTAGATTCAACTTCAGAAACTGTTTGAAGAAGGTTTCATTTGATTCAGTGTTTTACCTTGAGGTGTTCCAGTATGTTTTATGAGGATAAAGGATTATTCGATAAGGTTGTGCATCGACTACCGGAAGCTGAATCAGGTTTCAGAGAAGAGCAAGTATCCTCCACTTCGAATTGATAGCTAGTTTGATCAGCTTATTGGAGCTTTAGTTTTCGGAGATTGATTTCAGATTTGAGTATCATCAGTTTCGATCAGAGGGTTGAGTTTGAAATGGTTAGATACCTATGATGAGAGTTACATGTGGTGGTTAGATGAGAGGTTGATAACTGCACCATTATTCACCATTATGTGATGTCAGTGAGGAGTATGTTATGTATAGTGATGTTTCGAAACTAGATTTTGGTCGTGCTGGGATGCAGCAGAGCAATATGATGGTATATGGTTCAAGGCAGTGGAAACTTTATGAAGTTACGTATCCTATGTATGATTTGGGAGTAGCTTTCTTTGTGTTGGCATCGAAGAGTTGGAGACACTACTGTTACGGCGTGCAGCGCAGTGTAGGATATACACTGATCACTTGAGTTTCATCTACTTGCGTATTCAACTAGATTTGAGCATGAGGTGGTGTAGATGGATGAGGTTGATTAACGACTATGGCCGCACATTTGAGTTCATCTGGGAAAGGCTAATGTGGTTACACTTTGAATATAATTTAGGGGAGACCAACATTGTTGCTGATGCACTCAGTCGGAAATCCGGAACCTCATTGTTTCACGTGTGTGTGGCCAGAGTTTCCATGTTAGCCGGGTTATGGGCTACGGGAGCTGAGTTTGTGTAGGACGATGACAGAGCCTTATTGGCTAGCTTCCAGGTTTGACCAGTGTTGGTTGATCAGGTTCGGGAAACTCTGGATGCGGATTCCTATATGTTGGACAAGAAGACCATGATTTGGAATGACGTGCCAACAGAGTTTCGGTTGAGTAAGGATGGTACATTGCTATTTAGAGGCAGATAATGTGTACCCAGGGGCGAGGGTTTGAAGAAAGAAATTTTAGACGAAACTCATTGTTCTATGTATGTTATGCACTGGTGGTACGAAGATGTATCAGATACTTAAGAGTTTACTACTCGTGGAGCAATATGAAGAGGGAAATAGCAGCTTATGTGAGCAGATGCCACATTTGTCGGCAGGTGAGGGCAGAGAGACAGAAACTTGCTGGGAAGTTATAGTCATTGGAGATTTCCGATTAGAAGTGGAAGCATGTCACTGTGGATTTCATGTATCAGTTACCGCGTACTTCGGACAGTAATACTAGTTATTGGGTCATTGTGGACCGTTTGACGAAATCAGTTCTTTTCCTTGTACTTCCAGGAAAGATTTCAGTGGGCAGACTGGCATAGCTGTATTTGGCAGAGGTTGTCCATTTTCATGGTGTGCCTGTGTCCCTGGTCTCTGATCGAGATGATCAGTTGCAATAGAGTTTTGGCATGTATTGCAGTGAGCATTCGGGACCAGATTACAAATTAGTGCAGTTTTTCATCCTCAGATTGGTGGGCAATCTGAGAGGATTATTCAGATTTTGGAGAACATGTTGTGGTCCTGTGTATTGCAGTTCAGATGGATTTGGGATCAGCAGTTTCATTTGTTCGAGATTGCTTGCAATATCCGTTTGTAGACCAGTATTGTTATGGCATTATATGAAGTTGTATATGAGAAACAATGTTGCACTCCATTGTGTTGGAGCGAGTTAGAGATGAGATGGCTTTTGATCCTGATTTAGTGGAATACGCTACTATAGACCTTCGGATTAGCAGGGACAGGTTGATAATTGCTCAAGTTCAATAATGAAGTTATGTTGATGTGAGTAGGTTGAGTCATGAATTTACTACGTTATTTTGGGCCGTATGTGATCATGGGGCGAGTTAGTGTTGTGACGTATAGTTTGGCATTCTCTGTAGCGTTGGTCAGTATGTATGTTGTATTCCATGTGGTGGAACTACATTTCAGATTTATTGCATGTTTAGCACCCTATCAGTTCCCTATACAGGAAGACTTAACATTTGTGGAGGAGCCAGTTCAGATTCTGGATTTGAGGGTGCAGGGATTACAGCACAGAGATATTTCCTATTGTGAAAGTCTGATGGCAGAGTCATTCAGTTGAACTAGTCACTTGGGAAGTTGAGTAGTATGCAGAAACGGTGTCCCTACTTTTCGTTTGGCAGGATTGGAAATTTCGAGGTCGAAATTTTTGTAAAGGGGGTAGATTTGTGACAACCTGAACCGGAAATGGTATGTTTATTGGCTTGATTTGCGAGTTTCGCGATTAGTCGCGATTTTGTCGTAACTGATCGATATGGCGGCCTCGTTTATGACTAAATTATCGAGCAAGAATTTGATTTGAGATCCTTCACGAAAGTTGTAGAGAATTTAATTTCGAGCTCGTGGGAACTTCCGGAGGATTATTTCGAGTTACGAGGAATAAGTTATGAATATTTTCGGCCGTTGGATTTTGTCGTATTTATCCGTTTGGGTTTCGATACGGATACAGTATAAATACGGGCGAATACGTGACGAATTGGGAAAGTTTCCAAAATGGGAAAGCTGGTGTTGACCCACGTTGACCGCGGGTGGGTTTCGACCCGTTTGTGGCCGAACGGTTCTCGCCGTCGTGGAGCCCTATTCCGGCCACGGTTGGCCGTGGTCTCTTGACGGAAAATGTTGGGCTCGTGCGCTTCTTCAGATTGGTAGGTGGATCATCCTCTATGGTGGTCGGAGGAGAGAGAATCGGCGCGGCAAAGATCAAGGATTTCCAACGAGTTTCGGTGGCCTTGGGTGGCGGCGATGGCGGCCGAGATGGTGGTTGTACCTATGGGCGTTTTGAAGCCCATGGAGAGGTGAGTGGAACCCAAGTGGTCTTGCACCTTTCCGTGGCCGGAGGAGGGAGATCGGAGGTGGAGAATTCCGGCGAGGGTTTTTGTCTTCAACGTGAGATTTGGACATTTTCCGGTCAAAATTGGGCTTAACTTTGAACTAGAAAGTTGTTGGAAATGTTGAGATCTTCAAATCCAGGTGTATGTCGAATTTTTCTGGGCCGATGACATTTTCCGGCGGCGGCGGTTTTCTGGCCGAGGTATTTTTCGACAAGTTTTTTGTCGTTTTGCTCGGAATCGCGCACCGACCGCAGTAGTGAGGTTTATATTTTGAATTCAGCATCAGAATTTTTAGCGAGGTTTTATGGTGTGTTTATTGGATTTTTGACGATTTCATCGATATTGAATTATATGTTTCCGAAAATGGTTGGTTCTCGAGATGTGGTTCAAGGTTTTCAATTATGATTTTCAGCAGTGGAATTTATGTTTATTCAGCAGATCGTGATTGTTCGTTTGGCGAGGGATTTTCCGCCGGATCTTGGGATTAGCACGTTTGCGCGCTGTACTAATCTGTGAGTGGACTTTTATTTACACTGTCGTAGCGAGTTCTTGATTTCAGTATTTATTTCCAGTACACTATTGAGATTATTTATTGTTTTTAGAGGTATTGTTTTATGTTTTATATGGTGATGGCATTTACTTAGCATCGATGCATTGGCTACTCGGCTGATCAGCGGTAGTCCAGATCTAGGGTTGATAGATTCCCCTGATGTGCCCACTAGGCTTGAGTGATCCGCCCAGTCTATCACCGTCAGGCTTGAGAAATTCGCCTGACCGTCGGGCTTGAGAGATTCGCCTGACACCTCCATTTATTTTAAGAACTCGCTTGTTTTATGATATATATATATATATGGTGAAAGGCGTATGTTTATTTTCGTCCACTCACTCTAACTATTTTATTTTCCTTTCCCCTGGGCTTTTCGGTTTTTGTGCCCAGTTTGCAGTTCGGATTCAGGTGTAGCACGTCGCAGTTGGAGGCATAGTATTCGAGTCACTCTTCCTTTTTCAGTAGGTATCTAGTTTGTCCTACTGTTGTATATTTATGTATATACTAGAGGTCGCTCTGAATACTCCGATGTTTATATTTTCATGTGTTTTTTCCGGATTTCTGTAAAGTATAGTTTTGCATATTACTTTACATTATTGTTATGATATTGAGAAATCTAGATGGGATTGGTGCCCACGGTTTGGCTTTTTTGGCATAGGATGAAGTGTATTTTTCGGGTGCAGGTTAATGGCAACCGCGCGTTATAGAGGAAACTCTGTCGAAATTTTCGGTTTTTGAAAGTTCACGTTTTTAGAAAAGGTTTGATTCCGGTTTAGGAAACTAAATCGGGGTTGGGTCCTTTCATACCCTAACATCTATTTTTCATTTGTTAATCACAAACTAAATACAAACATATAATCAAGTACTCATACACCAAACAAATATAAAATAAATGTTTCGATATAGTACATAAAAAATTAAACTTACAATATTCAAACATAGTACATAAAATAAAACAAAGTTTTATAACCATCATTATAAATAAATAAATAATAAAAAACAATCATCTGGTCATAAATTTCTTCCTCAAAAACATCACAAGTTACTTGCATGTTACCGTCTCATATTTTTTCTATGTTTTTTCTATGCATATTTTTTTCTATGTACATTTTAAAAAAAATTGGTCACACCGCGGAGGCATAGATACCACCCGTCATCTGAATTTTTAATCATCGTTGTTATGATCGGTAGATGACAGTTAGTTTGGTGATTTCACTATCGTCTAAATCAGACGACGTTGTAATAAACGTCAGTTATAATGGCCATTAGACGACACTCCTGAGCCGTTGTCTGAAGTAATCTGTGTAGTAGTGCCAAAATTTTGGTGCATGAGGCAGCCACCAGCTTTGCCTCATCTCAGTTATAAACCTTCCAATAGGAGATAAAAACTGGAATGGGATGCTCCCTCCTAACTTGTTTTAGAAGAATCTGCTTGACTTCATTGTTGTTACTTTTTGTTGTTCTTACGTTTTTAACTTGTATAAGCCTAACAAGTTTTCCCACCACCTTTTTATCATAGTTTCAGGCTACTCCGACATTTTCTTCTCCACTAAGCTTCCCCTCAGGTAGAAAAGCTTCACGTTACTAGTAACTATAGATGCATAACAACTTTCTTCAGCATTGTCCAAATGTTGATCTAGGTAACCAAATATATTGTCAACATTTATGTGTTCCTCGTCCTTCTTGAAGATGGTGCTCAACAAATACTACTTGCTAAATACCTAAGATCGTTTTATCAACAAACTTAACAGGACTCTCGAGAATAAGAAATTTAGTAAATAGATCGAATACAAAACTACTAATATGCAAATACGTGATTATAGTACAACCGAAAAACCTTGATAGCGTTAAGATGCAAAAAAAATCCCAATATAAGTTCGTAGTTTCTGACTACAGGACCCTACTAGAATATCGTAAAATCAACTAATATTTACATATATTTAGTAATTAATTGATCCGGATTAAACTCTATCGAATCGAGTCAAAAACATTTTTGACTAACTTGTTACGATGATACGGTCGTAACTATAAAAGACACACTTAACTATTCCATTGACTGCACCGCCACTGGCAGCAACACATGTCACCACCACCCACCCACTGGGTCGATGAAATCTAAACTTTAGTTAAACCTGACGAATAGACTCGCAACGGCATTACAAATCTAACAATATATGACACAACTAGTTTCATAAACGTTTACTGGTCAGACTCGCCACCACAGACAGCGGTGCGTGCAGCCACACGCTACCACCGGTGACCACTTCTCGGGGCGGAGATTAACAAACCAAATGAAAGATATTTTCAAGCCCATTATTCTATCTAACTACATCGAGGGAAAATTCGGCCAGAAATTGGTGAAAATCTACCGCGATAGGGGGCGATCCCGAAATCCCCGAAAAACTTTCAGGTGTGATTACGACACCATCGAGCAACACTGAGACTCGAGGCCGGTCGAAAAAGACTCACAAGAACAAGGCCTACAAAAGTCCTAACCTTTAGTCACTAATCCTCACCGTCAACTGCCACTACGACAGCGGCGAGCTGGCTGTGATTTTCGATTGAGAAATCACGTCAGCTCTCTCATATACTATATATGCAGGCAACAAATTCCAAGCATGAATAGATAGAGGAGGTTGAGAGGAATTGGACCTTACACACCCAAATCGGCCGGCAACACACCGAATCTTATGTTTTCTCGACACTTCCTCTCAAAATTTCGGCTTCCTCTGGCATACAGCGGAGACCATAATGGAAAGAGAGAGTGTCCCGAGCGAATCATTTCTCTACCAGTTTGTCTAGTTTGGTGGTTGAACGGCGGAGCATCGCCGGAGCTGAGCTTGGTGGCGTTTTTCATAGCCAGAGCCCGATCAACATGGCTTAACGACAAATGACCCAAACTGGAAAGTTTCCCCTCTCCTTTTCTGGAAACTAGTACTAATACTTGCGATATTATCGATTCGTAAATTTCGTCAAACTTTTGTTGACCATAATTTCTTTGTCGTAACTATATTCTTGACATTCTACATCTGTGCGGACTCGCCTTGACGAATACCACGACTTTCGTCAACTAAATCAATCCATATAATCAATCTATTAAAAAGTCGATTGGAGACCGATCAATAGTAACCGACGGTAAAACATTTACCGCACCCGCTTAATCAAATCCAGAAATATCCGTAAATATTAAAAATTAAATTAAAAGGTCGGGATACTACAATCTACCCCCATTAAAATAATTTCATCTTTAAAATTACAACATATAGGTCGTGAAAACCTTTAAATATGTCTACAGAAAATTGGGCAGAGTTTTCCTTATAATTAGAAAAACACTTCAATAACAAAACTTTCAACTCATCCAGATTTCTCAATTATAACAGAATTTAGAACAATATAAAATGCAACATATCGTCGATATTTATCCACATATCATAAAATTTACTACTACGACGACATATCTAACAACATATCATCCTCGAAATCAAACATCTGAGATTACGAGAATAGCATAATCTTCAAAATATTAAATGTTATAATCATACAATTCATAATCACATATTCATCGATAAAATTGATAATCATAGTTCCGAGATCCAAATATCACGTCATCGTGAAAACACGAATAATCACATAGTCACATATTCATTCCCATTTCACGAATTCACATACACTGAAACAATAACACACTACTAGAATTATGCTCATAGACAACTGTCCCATAACTGATATCTAATAAAAATCAAACCAATGTCTTAGTGGGTGTTGTCTAATGTCAAAAAATATAGACATCGTTTTATAATTGATGCCTATGTCACACTAAGACCTTAGTTTTTGCTTACAAACTGATGTCTATGTTAATCTTAGATATCGGTCCTTGAGCAAAAGACATTCATTTTCAACCGATGTCTATGTAACACTTGGACATCGGTTTTTTTCTTACGAAACTGAGGTTTATGTTATCTTAGACATCTATCCTTAAGCAAAATATTTTAATTTTTCTTATAAAATTAATGTCTATGATAACCTTAGACATCGATAATTTTTTTTATAATCGGATGTGCAATGCTTTTATCTACATCAAATTTTGTTTGTATAGTCCTTTTCAGCTAAGGACATCCGCACCGTGCAGATTTTTCTATTTTACCTCACTTAGACATCAAATCTTAACAACTCATGCTATAAATACTACTTCAACTAAGTCACCTACAAAATTTGAGTCCAATCGAAGATCTTTTGGCCATTTGATTTCCTATTTATATACTGTAAGAATTTATCCGACACTCCTTATTTGTTCGTAATGTTTCACCATTTTAGATGACCAAACAATTACTAAATTGGCTGAAATTTTATAGGCCTACTCCTTAAAGGGATATTTATAACATCAATGGTTAATGTTATTGAAATCAAAAGTGAGATGATCAAAATAATTAAATCCTTACCATATGCATCATGCTGACGTCTGCATTTGAAAATCTCTCTTTGTTTGTAACCTGATGTATTTTGTTATTCTTGACATACATGTATAATTTCATGACAACAATTTCCACATAGAAACAATTAAGCCATAACCAAGACCACTTCAAATAAAACCAAAATATTAGGTACAAGATGTATTGCTAATATGATAACCATAAAACTACAGTAGCAAAATTTAGTTAAAAAACGGAAACTGTCAAGTTTAGTGCAATCCTCTACATTACATTTCATCATCATGGCTGCATTGTCACACCTATGTCGATGAGTACCACTTTATCCTCTATTTGATCTCCATAGAAACTTGAGAGTGAAGAGGCTACACAAATCAAGGTCTCAGGTAAAAAGAGATATCCCTGACTGGAAAACTAGATCTTATCGCCTCTATTAGAACTCATAGAATTGGCAAAACCAATATCTTTCACCCCACAAATGGTAATCAGTCTCCTATAACGAAGAAAAAAAATGTAAGGAGAACTGACATGCCTTTAGATCCTTGTTGTTGATGCATAAGAAGTATAGTCCTTATTCACATGTACGTATACGAATAAATCAATTCTAGTTGATATCAAGAATCATAGCCAATAGAATTTATTATCGAATCATAATTGATAAATTACATACCTTTGCACATTGAGTTATCTCATGTCATTCCAATCTCATGAACTCATCACATTCATTCTTTTTTGATGTTCACGAACTGGTATGATTGACAACTCAAAACATACCCTTTATCAATCTCACGAGCCCCGTGCTCGTATCACAGCTGCTTCCAAGGTCATCAATCTTTTTATATCCATTTCTTTTTGTCTTCACCATCATCAGTTAGATCTGATATCCATGCCCAACCACTGGGCCCCGATGAGGTTTTGGGTCTCTTCACCCGAGGGAGGCATAATCCCTACTTCACATGCTTGTTCCAAATGATCCCCCCAATCAGGTTTTGGGTCTCTACACCGTAGGGAGTCATAATCCCTACTTAATGGATTTCTAGCATCTAACAGAATCGGGATCCAACATTCTGCTGTACATCAGAACAATAGAATCAGTCAAAGACAATAATTCAATCAAATTAACTCAGGTATGTATCATACCGGTATTTAAGGCCTGCCGCCACTGTTCCAATGAAATAGCCGAAAGAACTCATGTAGATTTTAGATTTTCGATTTTATAAAGTATTTTACAAGAAGAAACTGCAATAACATTCTCATGTATACGAATAAACTACTATCTGAATTCATATTCGATAAATCATATAGCACATAATGCATATAGTACAAATAATTTACCACTATTGAAGGATAAGCAAAATTGCAATAGATGTAGACTGCAACTATATCTTTATTCATTGATAGTTGGCCTTAAATACAGGCATTACAATCAATTACAATCAGTAACCTGGTAAATCAGAAATTGCTAGAATCTCTATGTCTAATCTAATTAGGAAAAGACACACACTGAAAGATCACGAATAAATTTCCTTAAACACTCCCCCTTTCTATCGAGCTCCTACTGGATGATGCATAACTTGTTGCCTCACTAAAAACCTTACAAAGCAAACAAAAACCTCATGGGAAAAACAAAAAATTAGTTAAAGGGAAAAGGAGTACAACACATCAACTACAATAGATACTCCATATGATGTGGAATCTCCCTAATGTCTACCAAAATGTGACTCTCCATTATTTGTGGCATCAACCAAAACCTTAAAAAACTAATGTGCAAACAACATCTAATGTCCACATTCAGGTTTTAATGGTCTACAAATATCTCCTTGGATTCGTTGTAAGAATGGTATATTCTTAATTTTTATAACTTTGTTAATTAACAAGCTTTTAAAAACAAATTGTGTGCATTAGATATTGTCATAAAAGATATCTGGTGGGATAACGCATGGCGCCTTAGCAATATGTCATCGATATTATGTTACACTCATCTTCGAGACCTATCCTGGACTAAGAGAAGTAATCTTAGTCCCTCCATCTAATTCGATGGTTTTGGTTATTCCCATATGCTTCTTTTCTCAGAAGAACACATGACGAGGATAATTTTCTCAATAACATGATCATCATAATGTCAAAGCTTATATGAGGCATAGTCACACACAGTAGTATAAGTGATAGTCACACACAGTAGTATGAGTGACTGCATTGGATTCAATGATCTGAATTGTAGTAAGATATAAACCATAATGAATGCTCATAAACTTCTCTAGAATGCGCTTATAGGCCACATTTCACGGAGATTACACACAAGAATTTTGTTTCATTCTCACAACATATTTCCAAGTATAAACCATTTGCGTGAATGTCCTTGAAACTTAGCAAAGTTCGATTAGAGTGTTGCTCAAATAAATGGCACACAAAAAAAACTTATGTAAAACAACATCTTGACATGACACCACTGAATTGGGTGGAAGGGTCGTAAGTATGCTCAACGGGTCGAGATTAGGCGAAAAACGATCCAGGGTATCAATCTCGATGGGACGAGACATACCTTCGACGGGTCGAAAGAGCCAAAGTACATGTGCAGGTACCATCTTCAATGGGTCAAAGAAAACATTGCAACAATTTTGATGGGTCGAAAACATGCCAAAAATGATCCAGGGCGTATGTCTCGACGAGTCAAGATGCCTGGGATAAGAACAAGAAAGCACCCAACCCCGATTTAATTTCCTAAACCGGAATCAAACCCCTTCTGAAAACACGAACCAACAAAAACCATAAAAATTTCGGCAGAGTAACGCTACTAACGCGGAATTGCCATAACCTGCACCCGGAAAATACACTTCATCCTATGCCATAAAAATCAAACTGTGGGCACTAATCCCATCCGGATTTCTCAATATCATAACAGTAATGTAAAGTAATTAATAAAACTATACTTTACAGAAATCCAGGGAAAATCGTACAAAAAATACAACATCAGAATGTTCAGAGCGACCTCTAGTGTATAATTATATAAATATACAACAGCAGGTAGAACAAGAAACCTACTGGAAGAAACAAGGTAGCTCGAATACTATGCCTCCGACTGCGACGTGCGACACCAGAATCTGAACTACAAACTGGGCACGGAAACTGAAAAGCCCAGGGGAAAGACATAAAAACCGTTAGAGTGAGTGGACGAAAATAAATGTCTTTCGCCGAATAATATATGTTATAAAAACATAGGCGAGTCTAAATAAATGAATATAACATAGTACACTAAGGAGACTCAAATTCCTCACGCGTACGGAGCATGCAGCGTAAAACTCTGCGGGGTCACTCATGGACACGTCCGCGCTAGTACAGTCCGAATCACGGGATCCCAGACCCACACGTGATTCTAGCCAGAAAGGCCTCGGGTTAGGGGTCACAGCCTCCCCCGGTAAACATCCTTGGGGATCAGCCGGGATGCAAGTATAGCAATACAACAACATATACTGTGACTGTACTCTGTGTAAACCAAATCATAAATAGTTTGATGCAAATGTATAAAGCAATATGTAAATGCATATACGTAATGTATAATTGTATAGGCAAAATCGTATAACACATGCTCATATAAATCATAGTCTCATATGCATGCTCATGCTCGTAAAACATGTATAAAGACTCGCGATTATCAGTGAAAAGAAATTGTCCACTCACAGATGAGCGTAACACAATACGCGTTAATCCCGTGATCCGGCGGAAAATCCCTCGCCAAATGAACGATCAAAAACCCCTGAATAATCATAAAATCCACCGCTCAAAATCATAACTCGAAACCTCATATCATATCACGAGAAACAACCGTTCCCGGAAACATATAATTCAATAACGACGAAATCGTGAAAATCCGATAATGACACCACAAAACCTCGCTATAATTTCCGATGCTCAATTGGAAAAACAAACCTCACCATTGTGATCGGGGCGCGATTCCGAGCGAAACGACATATAACTCATCCAAAAACACGTCGTCTGAAAAATCGGCGTCGTAGATGGCGGCGCCGCCGGCAGCCGGAAATTCCAACTTGCCCAGAAAATTTCATGCTACACATGGTTTTGAAGATCTAGACGTTCCAACAACTTTTCAGTTCAAAGTTCAGGGCAATTTTGATCGAAAAACCTCCAAAAATCAACTCAAAGTTGCAAACCCTTACCAAAATTTCAAATCGACCGATCTCCTTCCTCCGACCACGGTAACCCTGAAGACCACTTGCAATAGCTTCCTTAGCTCGAGGCTAACAAAACCCCTCAAGGTTGCACCACCATCTCGGCCGGAAAAGCCACCTCCGACCACCGCGAATTCTTGCCGGAAATCACCGAATTTCGTCGAGCCATAACTTCCTCCTCCGGCCACCATAGGAGGTGATCCAACTCCAAAACCAAAGAGCAGCTCGAGCCCAAGAAATTCCGTGAAGGGACCCCGGCCAACCATGGCCGGAATCGGCCTCCACGGCGTGGCAAAGTCTGCCCAAATCGGCCAAAACGGGTCGACCCGCCCGGTCAACCCAGTCAACCCAGCCTTCTATTTTTGGAAACTTTCCCGAATCGGCATGTATCGCTTCCGTATTTATACCGTACGCGTATCGAACCCCACACGGATAAATACGACAATATTCGACGGACGAAAATATTCACAACTTATTCCCCGTAACTCGGGATAATCCTCTGGAAGTTCCCACGAGATCAAAATTAAATTCTCTACAACTTCCACGAAGAATCCGAAATCAAATTGTGGTCCAATAATTTAGTCGCTAACGAAGCTGCCATATTAACAGATTACGTCGAAATCGCGACTAATCGCGAAACTCGCAAATTAAGTCGATAATCATTCCATTTACGGTTCAGGTCGATCAACGGTTCAAAACGGATCACAATCACAATTCGGAGAGACTCGAACACGAACGGATAAACTCGACAATATTCTGAAATTTCAAATATTCATATTATATTCCTCGGTCGTCGAAATAATAATCCGGAACCGCCCACGAACTCGAAATCACGCGTACAACAACTCTCGAGAAGAGGCTCAACTCAAATTCTCTGCCAATAATTAAGTCGTGATCAAAGCCGGCAATTGAATCAATTATCGGAGAACTGCGATTACGCGCTAACTCACGAATTAAGCTGACTACACTACTGATTCTGTTCCGGGTCGTCACAAATCTACCCCCCTTAAAAAAATTTCGACCTCGAAATTTCCAAGTCTGCCAACTGAAAAGTAGAAACACTGCATGCCTCTGCATACAGTTCAACTCCCAAGTGGTAACTTCAACTAAACGATTCTGTTAATGGAAAATATCTCTGTGCTGAAATCTCTGTACCCTCGAATCCTGAATCTGAACTGGCTCCTCCACAAATGCCAAGTCTTCCTGTATAAGGAACTGATAGGGTACAAAACACGTAACAACTTTGAAATGTAAATTCCACCATATGGAATACAACCCACCCAAAGGCCAACGCTATAAGCAATGCCAAACTATATGGCACAACACAAATTCGCCCCATGATCACATACGGATCAAAATAACGTGGCAAATTCACAACTCAACTTGCTCACATCAACATAACTTCATTGTCGAACTTGAGCAATTAACATCCTGTTTCCGCTAATCCGAAGGTCTGTGGTAGCACATTCCACTAAATCAGGATCAAACGTCAGCTCAAACCAAACTCGCTCCACCACAAAGTGGTAGTACAACATCGTTTCTCATAAACGACTTCATGCAACGTCATAATCATAGTAGTCTACAAACTGGTACTGTAAGCAATCCCGAACAGTTGAAACTGCTGGTCCCGAATCCCTCGGAACTGCAATACATAGGACCACAACATGCCTTCTAAAGACTGACTAGTCCTCTCAGATTGCCCACCAATCTGAGGATAAGAAACTGTACTAAACTGTAATCTGGTCCCCAATGCTCACTGCAATGTTTGCCAACACTCTGTTGTAGCTGGTTATCTCGATCAGTAAACTGGGACACAGGCGCATCACGAAAAATGGACAACCTCTGCTAAATATAGCTATGTCAGCAAGCCCACTGAAATCTTTTCCGGAAGTACAAGGAAAAGAACTAACTTTATCGAATGGTCCACAATGACCCGATAACTAGTATCACTAATCGAAGTGCGTACTTACACACCAATATCCACAGTGACAAGCTCCAACTTCTAATCGGAAATCTCAATGGCTGTAACTTCCCAACAAATCTCTGTCTCTTAGCCATCACTGGCCGATATATGTGGCATCTGCACACACAAGCTGCTATATTCCTCTTCATGTTGCGTTACGAGTAGTAAACTCGAAGTATCTGATACGTCTCCGTACAACTAGTGCATAACGCACGCAAAACAATGAGCTTCACATCATTATACTCTAACTCAGCTCTCGTATCATGCAACTCGGCTAACACGGAAACTCGAGCCATACACATATGAAACAATGAAGCTCCCAATTTCTGATTGAATGCATCAACAACAACACTAGTTTCTGTCGGATAAACTCAAATGTGTAGCCATAGTCGTCAATTGACCCCATCCATCTACGTTGCCTCAAGCTCAAACTTGGCTGAATATGCAAGTAGATGAAACTCAAGTAATCAGTGTACATCCTACACTGTGCTGCACGCCATAGCAGTAATGTGTCGAACTCTTCGATGCTAACATAAAGGCAGCAATCCCCAAATCATACATAGGATACGTAACTTCATAAAGTTTCTACTGCCTAAAACCATGAGCCACCGCTCTGCTATGCTGCATCAAGCATAATCAAATCCGAATCTCGATGCATCGCTATAAACCATGAACTCGTCACGGTCATCAGGTAAAGTCAAAACCGAAGCAACGGTCAACTTTCCTTCAGGAGTAAGTAATTCATCTCATACGTATCAGACCACTCGAACTTGACGCCTTTCTTCGTCAATCCGAAAAGTGAAATGGCAATCCGAGAAAAATCCTGCACAAAGCGCCGATAGTAGCCTGCCAAACCCAAGAAACTCCTGACCCCTGGTATAATGGTAGATCAACTCTAAATCAACACGGCTTGTATCTGGTCAGGATCCACGCCAACTTCTTCGGGTAACATCACGTGGCCCAAAATCTTCAACCTAATCAACCAAAACACACACTTGCTGAACTTCGCAAACAACTGATCATCTCGCAAAGTCCGTAAAAACTGCGGGGGCATTGGTCAACCCAAACGGCATGACCAAGAACTCGTAGTGCTCGCACCGTGATCCGAAAGTTGTCCTGCCCACAACTGACTCTATGATCTGCAACTAATGGTATCCGAACCCGAAATCAATCTTCGAAAAGACTGAAGCTCCCGTGAGCTGATCAAACAAGTCGGCAATCCGAAGTAAAGGGTACTTGCTCTTCTTTGAAGCCTGATTCAGCTTCCGGTAATCGATACACAATCTCGTCGAACCATCCTTTATCCGCACAAACAATACAAGAGCACCACACTGTGATACACTGGATCGTATGAAATCTCCTCCAACAACTCTCAAAGTTGAACCTGTAGCTCCATCAGCTCCGCTGGCACCGAACGACAAGATGCCGGTGATATGAGTCCAATGCCCGGTAAAAGCTCAAGGGTAAAGTCGATCTCCCAAACTGGAAGAATAACCGGTAACTCCTCCAGAAACACATCTGGGAACTTGGGAACCACCTCAACATCACCAATGTCGAGCACAGCAGCTGTAGTATCCACAACATGAGCTAAGTATGTAGCACAACCCTTTTCCATCATCCGCTCGGCCTTCATCGCTGAAATCACACATGGCAATAAAGTATTCTTCTCACAGCAAAACAATATCTCGGGGGAACTCGGGTTGTCGAAACACAACCTCCTTCTTGTGACCATCGAACATAGCCCAATGCGTAGTCAAGAAGTCCATAACTAAAACCACATCAAAATCGATGATATCCAGCAATAACAGATCCACGGCTAACCCATAACCTCTAACAAAGATCCTACAACCTCTCCGGATGGATACAACACTCTCCATAACCCCGGATATGGAGATGCAGGTACAATAGCCATGGATATCAAGTGACGGTAACCTCAAAGAAACTCTGTCCTCATACAAGGTCGTGGTACGAACTCTGGCATGCCCAACTAGCCGTCCACGTCGATTTCGACTTGCTGATTGACTAGTCTAGAAATCTGCGTTGGTCAAACTCCAGAATAGCATCTTGACCTCCTCCTAAACTCTAAGCTGTCGAACCACTAAAACAGCTAGCTGAGGATGCTCCCTCGCAACGTGACCCCCCTGGCCACCATAATAGCAACTGCAAGTGCTCCATGAACACAAGTCACAACAACGCCTGCTGTGAAGAAGGATCACCAACGATCACCCAAACTCATGCCACAAGAACAAGTCCGCTACTCTGTGATCTCCACCACCACCAAACGGATCCTCTGCTTGATCTGATGACCCTCAACATAATCGAAAAGGCCACAACCTGATGAATTCACTGATCCTGAGGTGCCTGAACTCAACCTCATCAAAATATTTCGACTAAGTTCACCTTTCTCAAACCAACATATCGGACACCGCGTATACCTTTCCTTATCAATATCCTCGCCTCTGAGTGCAGCACATCAAGCTCCTCACGGTTGTCTCGAGGCATAACAATCAAAATCTCTTTGATGCTCAGGTTCAAACACATCTCGAACCTCGTGCGTTGCTTCTACTGAAGCCACATAACACGTGCAAACTGGGACAAACATGTGCACGATATATCTCTGCCTCAGGTGGGTAAACACTCCATATTCCATTGTTAGGTAGCCTGATTGAACCATTACCGTATAAACAACACCCCGAATATAGGTCATGGAGTCGCAACAGGAACTCACACAATACTAACCCACCAAACACAATGATCTGACTAAGGCACACCATCAACTACCCCAATTCTCTGCTCAAATGCAACATGTAGGCCCCCAAATACGCACAACCGGGCAAACCATGCCACACATAACGCTGAATCCAAAATGCTCAACCAAACCCACAACTCACTGTCAAATCGCGCGTCGACTGATCCTCAATAGGATCCACAACCATACAGACACGGAAAGCACGTCAAGGAGGCATCCTAATGAATAAGACATCATTCGCAATAAGTAGAACGTAATCATGGAACTTCAAATATTTGAAAGCATACAACACCCGGAGTATTGATAAGTATCCGCCGGCCGGTCGGGTCATCACTCTAGACATGCTATACATTCTCAAATATCCTTAGTAAACACGACTACAGAAGTCTACAAAACCTAAAACCTAATGCTCTGATACCAAGCTGAAAGGACCCAACCTCGATTTAGTTTCCTAAACCAGAATCAAACCCCTTCTGAAAACACGAACCAACAAAAACCATAAAAATTTCGGCAGAGTAACCCTACTAACGTGGAATTGCCATAACCTGCACCCGGAAAATACACTTCAACCTATGCCACAAAAATCAAACTGTGGGCACTAATCCCATCCGGATTTCTCAATATCATAACAGTAATGTAAAGTAATTAATAAAACTATACTTTACAGAAATCCAGGGAAAATCGTATAAAAAATAAAACATCAGAATGTTCAGAGCGACCTCTAGTGTATAATTATATAAATATACCACAGCAGGTAGAACAAGAAACCTACTGGAAGAAACAAGGTAGCTCGAACACTATGCCACCGACTGTGACGTGCGACACCAGAATCCGAACTGCAAACTGGGCACGGAAACCGAAAAGCCCAGAGGAAAGACATATAAACCGTTAGAGTGAGTGGACGAAAATAAATGTCTTTCGCCGAATAATATATGTTATAAAAACATAGGCGAGTCTAAACAAATAAATATAACATAATACACGAAGGAGACTCAAATTCCTCACACGTATGGAGCATGCAGCGTAACTCTGCGGGGTCACTCATGGACACGTCCGCGCTAGTACAGTCCGAATCACGGGATCCCAGACCCACACGTGATTCTAGCCAGAAAGGCCTCGGGTCAGGGGTCACAGCCTCCCCCGGTAAACATCCTTGGGGATCAGCCGGGATGCAAGTATAGCAATACAACAACATATACTGTGACTGTACTCTGTGTAAACCAAATCATAAATAGTTTTATGCAAATGTATGAAGCACTATTTAAATGCATATACATAATGTACAATTGTATAGGCAAAATCGTATAACACATGCTCATATAAATCATAGTCTCATATGCATGCTCATGCTCGTAAAACGTGTATAAAGACTCGCAATTATCAGTGAAAATAAATTGTCCACTCACAGGTGAGTGTAACGCAATACGCGTTAATCCCGTGATCCGGCGGAAAATCCCTCGCCAAACGAACGATTACGAACCCCTGAATAATCATAAAATCCACCGCTCAAAATCATAACTTGAAACCTCATATCATATCATGAGAAACAACCGTTCCCGGAAACATATAATTCAATAACGACGAAATCGTGAAAATATGATAATCACACCACAAAATCTCGCTATAATTTCTGATGCTCAATTCGAAAAACAAACCTCACCACTGCGATCGGGGCGCGATTCCGATCGAAAGGACTTATAACTCGTCGAAAAACACGTCGTATGAAAATCGCCGCAGTCGCAAGCCGCCGGAAATTCCAACCTGCCCAGAAAATTTCATGCTACGCATGGTTTTGAAGATCTCGACGTTTCCAGTTCAAAGTTAAGGCCAATTTTGATCGGAAAACCTCCAAAAATCAACTCAAAGTTCCAAACCCTTACCAGAATTTCAAATCGACCGATCTCCTTCCTCCGGCCACGGTAATCCTCATGACCACTTGCAATAGTGATCTACGCATTTTATGCTTGATTCTTAACGTCTTTCTCTTTGCATTTAGCTTTTTTTGACCTTAGTACTATCATTTCTTACTTACTTTATGCTTTTAGGTAGAAATAAAGGAGAAAATAATAAAGGAGGCATTTTGGAGCTAAAAGCGGGCTAAGGAGAAAAGTTCTCAATTCCGGAGAAGAAATGGTCCGAGGAATGGTCTTCAAATGGTTACTAAAATGCTTTCCCACATGGTGTCAAGAATTGAAGACCAAATGCCAAAAGAAATGGATACCAAAATGGTGGACAAAAAGATGAAGACATTTCTCCTGCGCGACCCAGGAAAGAGCAAATATGGCGGAATATATGGAGCATATAATGGACGAATTTTGGAGGATATTCCATGAAGATAAATACCTGATTTGAGGGCCAAAATATGTTAAAATATATGGTATATTCGGCCAAGGAAGCTTAGAGGAAAAGGAATGCAAAATTTGAAGATATCAAGATTTCCTACTCCTTGTAGAAGAAGAAAATCTGGGCTGCCAGGTCACCCAACTTCAAAGGATCACCGAATATTCAAATCAACTCCGAATTTAATGATCAGATATGATATTTTATAGCCCTTGAAGTCTTCTTTCCAACGAATCAAGAATCGTAATTTTCTGATCTCTACAGCTCCGGGAAAACGCGTTTGAAGTTATACTGTCAGATTTGCCCGGGTACATAAGAAAAGTCTTGTTTTGGTAGGAAAAACCCTACTCTTCTCCTATATAAAGGGGAGCTCGACTCTTTCATTCTTATGACTCATTCTAGACGCCAAAGCTCTGCCTCTAAATACCTCCACACGTCCAAAATCTCTCCAAGAAATACCAAGAAGCCGTTCACACCAAAATCCATCATCTACCTTCCTCCATCGAGACTTTCATGGAAATCCTAACTGTCTCCTCCATTCATTGAAGGCGTGGCTTACATCAAGTAGACTAGGGCAATCCCGACATCAAAAAGTGTAACCATGACTTCTACTCTTTACTTCTTGTATTATTTCTTGGTCTATATGGACAAATTTGTGGAAGTGTTTTTGGTTTGTAATTTTATCAAGTTCACGTGAACCTTCCACGTTTTAGTCTTTGGTTTTCATGCTATATTTTGTGCTTAACGCTTTGATTTATTGCATGGCAATCCTACCTTAAATCAATGGAAGTGTCAGGGCAATCCCTACACTTTACTTTCGAGAGATATGCATGAAATTAGTCGCTAAAGACTTAGAACTAATAGGTTGCATGTAATTTGGTAGGTTCTAAAGAGTTAGGTGAAAGATGAGTCGATCCTTGTAAATATATTAGCTTAGGACGTTTTACCTTAAAATTTGTAGGAACTTAGACAACAAACTTTGCACCCCCCATACTTTTTATTTTATGTTTACAAACGTTGTCATGCATTAGTACCCTCAATCCCCGGTTAAGAACGATCCCTACTTATCAATGCTACATCTACAAAGAAGGGTTTTAAATTGCATACATGTGAGATATGTGTTCAGTGTCTACATTGTGTTAATATTTGATGCATGTTTTACGCGTTACCAAATAGCTTCCTTAGCTCGAGGCTAACAAAACCCGTCAAGGTTGCATCACCATCTCGGCCGGAAAAGCCACCTCCGACCGCCGCGAATTCTTGCCGGAAATCACCGAATTTCGTCGAGCCATAACTTCCTCCTCCGGCCACCATAGGAGGTGATCCAACTCCCAAACCAAAGAGCAGCTCGAGCCCAAGAAATTCCGTGACGGGACCCCAGCCAACCATGGCCGGAATCGGCCTCCACTCCGAGGCAAAGTCTGCCCAAATCGGCCAAAATGGGTCGACCCGCCCGGCCAACCCAGTCAACCCAGCCTTCTATTTTTGGAAACTTTCCCGAATTGGCATGTATCGTTTCCGTTTTTATACCGTACGCGTATCGAACCCCAAACGGATAAATACGACAATATTCGATGGACGAAAATATTCACAACTTATTCCTTGTAACTCGGGATAATCCTCCGGAAGTTCCCACGAGCTCGAAATTAAATTCTCTACAACTTCCACGAAGAATCCGAAATCAAATTGGTGTCCGATAATTTAGTCGCTAACGAAGCCGCCATATTAACAGATTACGTCGAAATCGCGACTAATCGCGAAACTCGCAAATTAAGTCGATAATCATTCAATTTACAGTTCGGGTCGATCAACGGTTCAAAACGGATCACAATCATTCCATTTACGGTTCGAGTCTCAAGGTTCTTCTTCTTGTCATCTGCTACAATGAGATTCACATTATAATCTTCTTCTATCTCATGGTCTCCCCCAGCAAAATCAGCCTCTTGTGCCAAGTATTGCTTGTGCCTCTGGTAGATATATTTGATTTCCTTGCTTGCACAACATTGCTTGTACATATGCTTAGTAGAGCCACACTTTAAAACAAGTGTATTGTCTAAATTAAGCAGAGTGAAGAATTTTCTTCATGCTTGGAACCTGAACCTGACTGATTCTTGTTCAAATTACCGGGGTTGGTATCCTGACGTTGCTAAGTCAAATTTTGACTTTGACCTCTGTCGTGGCTTCCTCTCCCACCATTGTTGTAAGGCTTGGAACAGTTGTTCTTTTTCTTACATGCCTTCCCACTAGTGTTGTAATTCTCAGGAGTCTTCTTGGTCCCAGTGGGCCTAGAGTTATTGTTGAGAATTTTCTCATGATGTCTTTCCTTCTTTTCTAGGATATTCATGAGATCACTGAAGGTTTTGATTCACACTTGCTCATACACAATTCGGCACTGATGAACCAAAATACTCATTGAAGAAAGGAAGGTGTTCAACGAATTCTCGATCATATCTTGATCAGTCTAGTCAACCCCGCAGACACTAAGCTCTGATTGTAGCTCAAACATAGCTTGGTTGTATGCATCAACCTTTAGATATTTCAATAAACGAATGTTTTGATATCTCTCTGTGAATTCTGGAAGCTGTGCATCATCCACTTTGTTGAATCATTGTTTCAAAACGTCCCATAAATCCTCGGGATCATCTTAAAGGACTCGACCCCGATTTAGCTAACTAAACTAGGATTAGGCTCTGATGACCATACTAACATAGGTCATACACGTCATCGAATTGGAAATCTAAAACTTTAAAGTCATAAAACAAAGAAACTTATTCTGTAACTCACAATGATAAATAGATAAGGAATACTGTTTATAACATCAGAGTAGCTAGACATTCTAAACTAACAACATTGATGGAAATATTTACTCGTAGGATCGACCTTGTATCCTACGAGGGATACCGTTATGCCTTGATCTGCATGTGCATCTGACCTCAGCTTAAAAATCTACAACCTGCATAGTAGTAACTGAAGGGCCCAGGGGAAAGGCATATAAAACATGAAAATTGTTAGAGTGAGTGGACGAAAACTATAGTCGATCCATTAACTCGTAAGTCGTACTCAATGCTCCTAGGGCAAATCGAAATCTAAATCGATTCACACGTTGTTTCGATCGTGCGGTTAAAGTAGAGAGAGGAAACCAAGATGATCGAGAACTCACATTCAAATATCATTAATCGTGTTTCCTTGCCAAAATGTATTCAAAAACAAGATCGAAGAAATGTTGCAACAGGCCTTGCTACTCTAGTGTTGGTGACAGTGAGCCTCGACTCGACACGTGACCGCGTCGACGTGTCGAGTCGCCTCAAATCCTGTGCACAAGTTGATATGTGAAAAAAATTGTTGAACTACACGAAACTACATGATAAATATGGCGAACGAGCTTAGGAAACTTTCCATGAAAAAGTTGACCTTCTGGTCATCGAAGCTCCTCGGCGCACAGCACAGGCGACTGCTAGAACCACAGTTCTCTGATTCCCTCAACCTGAAAAACTCAGGGAATCTCGCCGAAAATGAAAATGGTCGGCGGGACTCGTCGGACCATGTCGCGAACCAAGACTAGCGGCAGTCGACTCCTGTAGTGACAGGATTCAAAAGCCCCATGGTTGTGCGAACCATCGTCGATCAAAGGTCCGTCATCAGTGACAAAATCATGTTATTTTGTTAATGCATTGATGAAATTATAGTATAGGAGGGAAGAGGGAAGTGAAAGGACCCAACCCCAATTTAGTTTCCTAAATCGGAATCAAACCCCTTCTGAAAACACGAACCAACAAAAACCACAAAAATTTCGGCAGAGTTTCGTTACTAACGCGGAATTGCCATTAACCTGCACCCAGAAAATACACTTCATCCTATGCCACAAAAATAAAACCGTGGGCACCAATCCCATCCGTATTTCTCAATATCATAACAGTAATGTAAAGTAATAAATAAAACTGTACTTTACAGAAATCCGGGGAAATATCGTATGAAAGTACAACATCAAAATGCTCAGAGCGACCTCTAGTGTATAAATACATAAATATACCACAGCAGGCAGAACAAGAAACCTACTGGAAAAACAAGGTAGCTCGAACAGTAAATTGGGCACGGAAACCGAAAAGCCCAGGGGAAAGGCAAATAAAAACGTTAGAGTGAGTGGACAAAAATAAACATATGCCTTTCACCAATTTCATATACATAAAACGATCTAAAACAAAGCGAGTTCGGAAAATATATGGAGGTGCCAGGCGAATCTCTCAAGCCCGACGGTGATAGGCTAAGGGAATCTCTCAACCCCAGCGGCATAACAGGGGAATCTCTCGACCCTGCCCAGGGGAATCTCTCAACCCTGGTCCAGAGGAAGCTCTCAACTCTGGTCAGACTACCGGTGATCAGCCGAGTAGCCGAAGCATCGATGCAAGTAATGCCATCACCATAAAATATAAAATAATACCTCCAAAAGGAATAAATAATAATGCCATCGTATATAAACAAATACGGAAATCATGAACTCGCAACGACATTGAAAATATAAAAGTCCACTCACAGATGAGCATAACGCAATACGCGTTAATCCAGTGATCCGACGGAAAATCCCTCGCCAAACGAACGGTCATGATCCCCTCAATAATCATAAAATCCACTGCTCAAAATCATAACTCAAAACCTCGAATCACATCACGTGAAACAACTGTTCCCGGAAACATATAATTCAATATCGACGAAATCGTTAAAATTCGATATTCACACCATAAAATCTCGCTATAATTTCTGATGCTCAATTCGAAAAATAAACCTCACCACTGCGATGGGTGCGCGATTCCGAGCGAAACGACATACAACTTGTCGAAAAACACGTTGGACGGAAATTGCCGCCGCGCACGGTGGCGCCGCTGGCCACTGGAATACCTCACCGGCCCAGAAAAATGCAACATACACATGGATTTGAAGATCTCGACATTTCCAACAACTTTCCAGTTCAAAGTTAAGGCCAATTTTGAACGGAAAAGGTCCAAAACTAACCTCAAATGTGCATACCCTCACCGAAAATTCAATTCCACTGATCTCCTTCCTCCGGCCACAGCAACCCTTGAAACCACTTCCAATAGCTTCCTCTCCTCAAGGCTAACAAAACCCCTCAACTCGGCCGAAACGCCACCACCCGAAGCCGTCAAAATCTCGCCGGAAAATGCCGAAATTCACCACGTCGTTTCTCTCTCCTCCGGCACCCGAAGGGTCAATCCACCTCTGAAAACGAAGAGGAGCACGAGCCCAAAAAATTTCATCAAGGGACCCCGGCCAACCGTGGCCGGAATCGGGCTCCACGGTGGCACAAAGATCACGGCCAAACGGTGCAAAACGGGTCACCCTTGACCCGTGGTCAACGCGCGTCAAGGCCCAATTTACTATTTTGGAAAGTTTCCAAAATCGGCATGTATTCTCCCGTATTTATACCGTACGCGTATCGAATCCCAAATGAATAATTACGATAATATCCGACGGCCGAAAATATTCACAACTTATTCCTCGTAACTCGGAATAATCCTCCAGAAGTTCCCACGGGCTCGAAATTAAATTTTCTACAACTTTCGTGTAGAATCCCAAATCAAATTCTTGCCCAATAATTTAGTCGTTAACGAAGCCGCCACATTTATCTCAAGTTTACTTATATTTATTAGTGTCACTTATATACATGCAACCGACAACCCAACACACTAAAGCTGTCGACATAACATATTATAACCACTCCTCAGCCGAGAATTCAGATCACCTAATCTCATAACAAGGTCTCTCTAATGACTTAGATAGAAGTTCCAAAGGAAGGCTACGGTTGATTTCCTTTGTAACACTACACTACGGGTAAACTAACCACTAAAAGACCTTCGTTTGTCATCCCCAACTACTCCAAATCCAACAGATTTGGAAAGAATTATCATCCTGATACCCATGACTGCCCCGCGATCCTACCATGTCACGAAAATCCTCAGAATATAAGATAATATAATATTCTGGAACTGTCTCGTATACTATTGACGACAGGTTTTGCTGAAGTCATCGATCACGTCAATGAGGCATGGCATTAGAGACCGAAGAAACTCACTATCATTTGAGACACACCTAGAAGATTATCTTATACCAGTAGTGATCTATATACCCGAAGGCATATGATGGGATCCAATGCAGTCAAACCATCGCACTTTAAGAATCACTAAGAATATAAGATAATAGACAGGATCTGAAAGGACCCAACCCCGATTTAGTTTCCTAAACCGGAATCAAACCCCTTCTGAAAACACGAACTTGCAAAAACCAAAAAAGTTTCGGCAGAGTTTCGTTACTAACGCGGAATTGCCATTAACCTGTACCCGAAAAATAACACTTCATCCTATGCCAAAAAAGCCAAACTGTGGGCACCAATCCCATCCGGATTTCTCAATTTCATAACAATAAAGTAAATCAGTAATCAAAACTGTACTTTACAGAAATCCGGGAAAAACATATGAAAAATATATCAGTAGTGTATCAGAGCGACCTCCAGTGTACATATATAAAAATATACAACAGTAGGCAAAACAAGAAACCTACTGGAAAAGAAAGGTAGCTCGAACGCTAAGCCTCCAACCGCGACGTGAGACACCAGAATCCGAACTACAAACTGGGCACGGAAATCGAAAAGCCCAGGGGAAAGGCAATAAAATCGTTAGAGTGAGTGGACGAAAATAAACATATGCCTTTCACCATTTATATATATCATAAAATCAAGAAAAGCGAGTTCGGAAAATAAATGGAGGTGCCAGGCGAATCTCTCAAGCTCGATGATCAGGCGAATCTCTCAAACCTGACGGTGATAGGCTAGGCGAATCTCTCAAGCCTAGCGGCATAACAGGGGAATCTCTCAACCCTGGATCTAACTACCGGTGATCAGCTGAGTAGCCAATGCATCGATGCTAAATAAATGCTATCACCATAAAAAGATATAAAACAATACCTCCAAAAGCAATAAATAATCTCAACATCGTATATAAATAAATACGGAAATCACGAACTCGCAACAACAGTGAAAATAGAAAAGTCCACTCACAAGTGAGCACAGCGCGCACACGCGCTAATCACGAGATCCGGCGGAAGATCCCTCGCCCAACGTACGATCTCGATCCCAGCAAAACGACATATAACTCGACAAATTTCAAAAAGTCAACGGGTCGCCGGCGGCGGCGCGCAATCAACCGAAGATATTTCCCGGCAGCCAAGCTCACCCAAGCTTCTCCTCATCAAGCCCAACACTTCTCCCAACTGAGGCTACCTCCAATTCTGGCCCAAATTGCCGGAAAACAGCTCGAAAATCCTAGAATTCAAAATCGTCGGCAAAGCTGTTCACCATCGATCCTCCGTCCACGGCGCCCAAAGGCTCCAAAGGCTCCATCGTGGCCCCACAGTTTGATACCCCCTAATCTCCGGCCACCACTGTGACCGGAGCATCGCCGTCCAACTAACCCAATTCTGGCCGGAAAATCCCAAATTTCAACTCATAATTTCTCCCTCAAATCAACATCAATTCAAACAATTCCAAGTGCTAAACAGTTGCAAATCACGAGGAGAATCTTTTACCTTCCAAAGTCGTGGCCGGAAACGGCAAGTCCGCGCGGTGGATTCAAACGGTCAAAAGTTCCTCCATGGGTCAACGGTCAACGCTGGTCAAACTTCCCAAACAATGTTTTCGACAATTTTTTGACTATTTCCGATATTTATACTCGCGGCTCGATACGATCAATGGTTCAAAACGGATCTCATCCATGTTTCGGATAACTCCAATACGAACGGATAAACTCGACGAAATTCCACAATTTCAAATATTCATAACATATTCCCTGGTTGTCGAAATAATTATCCCGAACCACCCACTAACTGGAAATCACGCGTATAACAACTCTCAAGAAGAGACTCAACTCAAATTTTCGCCCGATAATTAAGTCGTGATCAAAACCGGCAATTCAATCAATTTACGGAAAACTGCGATTACGCGTAAACTCGTGGATTAAACAGATTACTGTATTGATTCTGTTTCGAGTCGTCACAAATCTACCCCCCTTAAAAAAAATTCGACCTCGAAATTTACGTACTTGTTAGATGAACAGATGAGGATACTGCTCCCGCATACGCTGCTTAGTCTCCCAGGTGCCCTCCTCAATCGAGTGATTCTGCCACAAGACATTCACCAGCGGTATAACACGGTGCCTCAACTCCTGCTCACGCCGATCAAGAATTTGTACCGGCTCCTCCACATATGTCAAATCCTCTCGGATAGGTAGCTTATGTGGTGCTAACACATGTGATGGATCTGGAATATACTTCCGCAACATCGAAATATGGAAAACATCGTGTAGACGAGCCATCTCAGAAGGCAACTCAAGTCTGTAAGCCACGACACCAACCCTCTCGGTAATCTCATATGGACCAATGTACCGTGGTAGACGCTTGCCACGCTTCCCGAAACGCACAACTCCCCTCCACGGACGGCGGAGTTGTCTGACGGTGGTGTTTAGCGGCGATGATACTTTCTCCAAGTTTTAGGATTTTTCTATCAACTCTGGGAGTCGTGCTGATAACGTGTTGTAGGAGAAAGTAGAAGAGACATAAAGTAGTTACTCTTCTCATTGATAAAATGCCTTAAATATGGGCTGATGCAATCTGTTATAATAACTATCCCAACATAACAAAGATTCTCTGTATCTACCTAATTAATATCTGTATCTAACTAGGACAAGACACACACCAGGATTAATGGAGAATAAATCTCCTTAAACAAATTCAAGAATTTGGAAAATTCAATAAAAAAGAAGAATGAATCAATGAACTGAGGATCGATCTTCTTGAATTTGCACGGAAAAAAAAAGGAAGAAGAAAAAAGAAAAAGGAGAGAGACTGTGATTTCAAGTCAACCTAAAATTCAGATTGTTTTCGATTATGAGATATATATATGTGTATGTATATATATATATATAGAGTTTTCATCAAGTGCGAAGCTTCGCATTGAAACTTTGGTGTAAAGTTGTATTTTACACAAAATCGACAACGTAATTCAATCATTAAAGTCAATCATCTTCTTGATACGTATGCAATGATCGTGCATGCCAAATTTCAGCTCAATCGGAGATATTTTAACCATTTGATCACCACATTCAAGTTTTGAACTAAATCGAACAATCTGCATGCATTGTTAAACAATACGACGATCATATGGTTAAAACATATCCGATTGAGATACATCGAAATGAAAGATCATGGCAAAAGTGTCGAGTCGCATCCTAGTCCTATACATACATCGAAACATTACTCAAGTTCCCAAAACCTATTAAACTAAAAAAAAATTATACGAAATTAGTTAAGAAACTTCTCGTGAAGAAAAGAGTATTCTGGTCGCCAGAGCTCCGCCACGCATGGCGGCGTGTAGGGTCCACACCACCACAGGCAGCGGCCAGAATCCGACTGGCTATCAAAATGTTCATCAAGATAAACCCAACAACATTGTAGAAAACCTCGAGGTCAAATACTTGCCGAAAGTCGTCGAAATATCACATTGAAGGTTTGGAACCCTTGCCAGATTTTGAACCGATCGGACGGTGACCTCAGGCCACGGCTGGGCCTGAGGCTTGAGGCATGTCACATTTGACTCCTGTACACATGGGCCGCTTCAAAAGCTCCATAGGATTACTACCCATCGTGGGTCGTACCACCATTTGCGAACGAACGAAATACAGCCGGAAAACCCCGAATTCGCATTTCCTCCAATCTCTCGAATTAGAGCTTCCATGCCTCACAAGTATTTTAGAAAGGGTAGAGGAGTCAGAGAGCTTTGCCGGACGGCGGTGATGCCTCCGATGTCGTACAAGGATACGGCGAGGTGAGACTTGGGCCGAGTTACGATGGAGACGAGAAAGAGAGCGGGAATTGATTTTAACTAACCCAATCCATTAACAATCAATGGCCCAGATTTAATTGTAGAAAAATCAACGGCACACAATATTTTATAATGGTAGATTTTCTAATAAAATTTCTTTTTTTACCACGAATTTTTCCAAAATTTTTATCAATTAGTTCGAACTTCCGAAAAATTCTAACAAAAATTTGCACGAGTTCGTTATAACTTTCTCTGCATTTTTCGTGAAGAAAGAGAATTCAAAATCTTAACTTGTAAAAATTCCATATTATTCACGACGAATCTTGATGAACGTGACATATAATGCTTAACTTGTTGGTAACGCGACTAACAATGATTAACTCACTAATTTAGGTTTGGGTCGTTGCACGTAGTTGGAATTTGACTTCGACTTGCCAAGACACAGGCCCTAGTAACTCCAACAAGAATCCATTCAGTTTCGGTTCAAGGAATAACACTATTCGACAAGTATCGATGCTTCAAGTGTGGCTCTACTAAACAAATGGACAAGCAATGCCATGCAAGCAAGGACATCCATAATATCTATAAGAGGCACAAGCAATGTTTGGCACAAGAGGCTAATTTTGCTGGCGGAAACTATGAGATGGACGTAGACAATAAAGTCAACCTCATTGTAGCAGAAAAAAAGAAAGAAAACCTTGAGACTCTATATTTTAATTAGTCTATGTATTAGGATGTTATTTCTGCTATGTAATCAAGTTTAATTTTATTTCTGGCTTGTTTTGGTCATGTTTTGAGACTTTATTTTTACTCGGTTTTGGAATATGACACCTTTGATGTAATTTGTGTTGGCAAAGTAATATAATTTCTCTATTTTTAGTATGAAAGTGTTGAGAATTTTATTTTACTTTATAATGCATGAACGGTTCAAAATATACAATATTTCATGGCACTATGACACCAAACACTAGGGAAAACGAAATAAAATAGGGTACGTTTTGATCCCAGGTGTCTTGATTCGTCGAGATTCCCTCTCGACCCGTCGAAACATACATCCTGCATTGTTTTTGGCATGTTTTCGACTAGTCAAAATTTGTGCCATGTTTTATTCGCCCCGTCGAAGATAATACCCTAGAGTCATACTCAGGCTCTCTAAACCCATCGAAGGGTAGGTCTCGACCAGTCGAGACAAATACCCTGGATTTTTTTTCAAACACATTTCGACCCATCGTGAAGTATACTCGATCCATGGAAGCTAAACCCTAGACTCGACCTTGAGCACTCTCTACCTATCAAGAGAAAGTGTCAACCCGTTGAGACTAGTACCCTGGATATGATTCTGAACAGTTTCTACTCGTTGAAGCTTCCTTTGACCCATCGAGGTTCGTGACCAGAATCAGTGTTGTTTTGATATTATTTCTACATCTATTTTGTCATATCATGTCAAACACTCTATAAAGGTCACCAAACCTTTGAAAATCTTTAAGTATTCATTTAAAGTATATGCCATGTCTTAAGTTGAAAGACTGATAGATTTACATTTTTTGTAGATGTCTGAAAGCAAGATTGAGTGTTTAGCAAATAATGGTATTACCCATACTATTTTATGGAATAGGCAATTGTTTGTGGATCTTAATTATGTTATATAGTTCCTCAGTGACTACCATGATTGGTTTAGTGTCGGTTATACAAGGGTGTGGTCCAGCACAATTTTTGCTACCACATGGTACAAGAATTTATGTCACTGATGCCTTATACGTGCCAAAGACAATCAAACCTTGTTGAGTTTTAAGGACATTAGAGCCAACGGTTACACTTGGAAACATATTGTAAGAATGGAAAAAAAAATTTATGTGTTACCTCCATAGAATGCGGCAGAAAGCACATTTTGGAGAAGTTTATAAGCATTCCTAGTAGTTTATATCTTACTATATTTTGGATCATTGAGTCCAATGTAGTCTCTTATACTACTATGTGTGACTCTAACTCATATAAGCTTTGGCATTATCGTCTAGGTCACCCAGGTCGAGATATAATGATCAAGATATTGAAAAATTCACATAGTCATCCATTTTTTAGAGCAAAGAAGCATGTAGGAATATCCAAAACCATCAGTTTAGATTGAGGGGCTGAGATTACTCCTCTTAGTTCAGGCTCAGTCTTCAAGACGAGTGCAACACAATCCTGACGACGTACTATTGAGGCACCGGGTGTTATCCCACTAGATTTCTTCGTGGCAATCTCATATGCATACCGCTTGTTTTGCAAAGCTTGTTCATTAGAAAAGTTATAGGAATGGCCTTCTTTTGTTGTTGATATACTAAAAACAAACCATTCTTGCAAAGAATCCATGGTTATATTTGTGGACCTATCAAACCTAAATGTGGACAATTTAAATACTTTATGGTTTTGGTGGATGCATCAACGCGTTGGTCACACGCTGCTTTGCTATCCACAAGGAATGATGTATTTGCAAAACTCTTAGCACCGATCATTAAGCTCCGAGCTCACCACTCAAACCATCAAATCAAGTCTATTTGATTGGATAATGCGGAAGAGTTTACATCAAAATATTTTGATAATTACTGCATGTCACATGGGATTGATGTTGAACATCTTATTCCCCATGTTTATTCAAAGAACGGTCTTGTAGTAGCACAAATTAAGAGGTTAAGCTTATGGCTAGGGCTTTGGTAATGTACACCAATTTGCATGTATTTACTTATGTTATGTAGTGTTACATATAGCTATGCTTATTCATTTCATACCTATTGCACGCCAACCATTAAGTGTGTACCAGTTGTTATTGGATATGAGCTTGACATTTCACATCTACACATTTTTTATTACGTGGTATATATGCCTATTACGCCTCCACTGCATTCAAAAATGGGTCCTCACTGACGATTAAGAATCTATGTTAGTTATGAATCTCTAACGATTGCCCATCTATCCTTTGACAGGAGATCTCTTTACTGCTAGATTTGTGGATTGTCACTTTGATGAGACATACTTCCCGCCATTAAGGGGATGTTAGTACGTCATGTACTAACCACTAAAACACACCTTACTTAGCTTCCTAGAGAACCAAGTGTTAAAAAGATCTAGGGGCATCTAGGTAAGTCCACACGCGGGACGCGCGCAGCACCCGCCTGACCCTACATGGCGTCACGCGCATCAGGCGGCCTGCGTTAGGAGTAGATTACCTAAAGACCAAAACACCCTTCTTTGCACAAAAGAGAAATGCTTGCATCAGTCCTATATCGAGGACCATAAGGTGTTGTCACCCTCAACTACCCATATAAGGTATTTATGTCAAGACAAAGGTAACGAACCTTTGAATCACTGTTCACTTATGCTTTCTGTCATAACAGGTACAGATTTAAGCATCAGAGCATTGAATGTGGGTCAATCCCGTTTCAACTTCCTAACGGTTGTTAATTGTTTTGTAGTTAAGCAGAGTACTCGAGGTAAGTCACCTGGGTGCTCAGGAGTGATCCCTGACAATATATGTTGCTCTTCTACCATATTCCCTCCCGAATTTTGGTAGAACAGGGGAGATATGAATGGTTCTATTCTAGTTGAATGTCATGAGTTGACAATTGACATCTCTGCGGGATGCCTCAGAGCCCTATGTGATGTCAGAGAATTAATAAGGAAATCTCACTAAGTAACAGTGATGGGCATGTTATTATGAAAAGATCTTCCATGTTCATTAATGATGCAATTACTTCTTCCGTCACTCAAGAGATTGTTGACGAAGATGAAGTGGAACCTCGCTCTTTCGCTGAATGTCGATGTAGTGCAGATTGGCCGAAATGGAAAGATGGAATCCAGACTGAACTAGACTTTCTTAAGAAAAGACAAGTTTTTGGCTGGATAGTGTTATATCCACTGAATGTTAAGCCAGTTGAACATAAATGGGTCTTTATTCAGAAGCGCAATAAGAAGAATGAAGTCTTTGTTAGGATATGTATTCTCTGGTCATGGACATCATTACTTTCCACTACCTAATCAGTTTGGTAGTGTCCGAAAAACTGAGTATGTAACTTATGGATGTGGTTACAATATATCTCTATAGAGATCTTGATTTTGAGATATACATGAAAGTGCTAAAAGGCATAGTTGTACCCAATTCAAGTAACTCTAAACCACAAAGTGCTCATGTGATAAGATTGAGATGTTTACTATATGTATTAAAGAATTCCGGTCGGATGTGGTACACACATCTAAGTGACCACTAGATTGGGAAGGGGTACAAGAATTATGATTTATGCCCATGCATGTTCATTAAATGAACAAATTCATGATTTTTCATTGTAGCAGTCTATGTAGATGATAAGAACACTTTTGGGTCTCTTGATGAGATTAATGAGATATTTGGCTACTTGAAATTTGAGTTTGAGATGAAAGGCCTTGGTAGCACTTGATGTTGTCTCGGTTTAGAGCTAGAACATTGAGTTGGTGGAATCCTTATTCACCAGTCTGCTTATGTCCAAAAGATGCTCAAGCGATTTAACATGGACAAAACATACCCTTTTAGCACACCAATGGTTGTTCGTAGTCTGGAACCCAAGAAAGATCTATTTTCCTAAAGATGGTGATAAGGAACTCTTAGAAGCTGAGGTTCCATATCTCAGTGTTATTGGAGTTTTGTTATACACATCCAAACATTGCATTCTCAGTGAACTTACTAGCTACGTTAGCATTGTGCCTATGCAACGTCATTGGAATGGAGTAAATCATATCTTCAGGTACTTGAAGAGATCCATTGACTTGGGATTATTCTTTTCCTATAAAGAAGCAAGACATAAACTTGAAATTTTGAAAAAAAAAAAAGGAATGGTTGAAACGCAGCTTCTGATTCTAGAATTTTTGACTCATCAAGAGCTTCTCTCGACCCATCAAAAGTAAGTCCATGGATGGATCAAAGTATGTCTATTATGACCCGAACCGGAATTACGCACTTATCGAATCGTATTAAACTTTATCACGGAATTAGTCGCACTATCGATGTTATTAACAACTTTTTCAGTGAGCAAGAATTTAACTTGACTTTCTTCACGAGAGTTGTAGAGTATTTTATTTCGAGATTATAGGAATTTTCGATGAATTTTTCAGATAAGCAAGCAATTTCTTATGTTTATCAGAAGTTGGCGTGAGAAATAATTAAAAAGGAAATTAGTTTTGATCGGTTTGATCTCGACCATTGGATGTTGATCAGATCAATTCTGGGCCGTTGATCTTTTCAGGACCTTAAGAGTGCAAATAGCATTTTTCAGATCATTTCTGAGCCGTTAACCCGACCCATCCTGATTTTCGTTTTCCAGCCATCACCGACATCGATTAAGGTAAGGAATAGAAGCTTGAGGCTTCCTTGATTGTTTGTTGTTTGAATTTTGGGAGATTTTATAGGTTTTGTGGAGATCCGAATCAGGTTAATCCAGGGAGAATCGTAGTCAGGCTCGGTGGTCCTCCAGCGTGTTTTAGGGTCGGGGTTAGAAGGTCGTGGAGCTCTCCCTCCTCTCCAGCTCGTGAGGATTGTCTCGAGCTTCGTCGTGGCTAAACGACGAAGTTTCGATGATTTTGAAATTCTGACCAATTTTGGGGTCGTAGCTTTTGATGCCGATTCCAGCGAGTTAGAGGGCATAAGTATAGGGGGTTTGGTTAGACTCGAGGAGAGGAAGATTTTGAGGGGTTAATCGCCCTTGTTGGTGGCGGCCACCGAAAATAGGTTTTCCGGTCTGTTTTTGTAAATTCTAGCCAAACGTCGTTATATTGGATCTCGACCTAGTTATAAAAGTTGTAGGCCTCGTTGAGAGCTTTCCAAAGAGGGGTCGAACGTCCTCATCGAAGTACTTTCGTTGGAAACCCATGAGACCCACGGGCAAGTCTCGCCCCAGATTACTGTAGTAATCCAGGATAAGTTTTGCGGGACCCGTATTAGAGTATCTAGCACTGACTAATCGGTACCAGCTAGCTTAGGACGAGCGACCCTAAACTTCAACTGAGAACCCAAACTGAGAAGACAGAAGCTGTGGATTTTCATGCCTCGTACTCTAGACGATCATGACTTCAACAACTAACCTACAATCTAGGCAATTTTAAAACAAAGGGGCCAACAAAAGGCATAAAAACATAAACTATCAGAGTGAGTGAAAAAAAATTATAATTGTACAATATACGTAAAACTATAAAATAAAAAAAACTGTAACTATATGCCTTTTCTCCGTTTAAGATAAAACTTATGCGAGTTTGAAATATCGTAAAACTAAAAGAATATGGAGGTGGTCGCTTAGGTGTTTTCCCTAACCTTAGTCGACACTAAATAAAATAACAAAGGTGATGGGATCATTCAAGGGGTTTATCCTAACCTTAGACGATTCAGGGTCAGACGAGGTGTTTGTCCTAACTTCCCCTTACCGGACTATCCGGTGATCAGCCGAATAGTCAAAGCATCGATGTAACAAACTCAAACCATCATGAAGTAAACCTCCCAATTAAAAATCACTAAAACATACCATAAAGTATAATGCGTAAACATATAATTAATGAACTCGCAAGAGACTGTGAAAAAAATAAAGGTCCACTCAAAGTACTATGAATGATTTCCATCAAGCCAAAAACCGTATGTTGGCGTTTCTAAACATCTATCACTAGATACTAACACGTCGTCATGAAAAAATAATTATTATTTAATAACTAATCATCGAAAATTATAATGAATAGCTAACCTCGTTTAGCAGCGAGCATTATCATTGAGAACCTCACATTCTCGAATAACGTGCTTCCCGAACTAATGACGAGCTTTAATCAAATTCCAAATTCTAATTCTTGAATTCTTTTTAAAGTTGCAACATATTCCTTAAACGTACGCGACTTGAAGTCGAATCGACAATGAATTCGATAGTTTAATACTCTCGTAAAATCATTTAATTAATATCCGATTAACCACACAGGTTAATCAATGCAACAATGTCCAAATCAATTCAATAATCTATTAATAAATTCGGTATGTAATTACGAGTAAAACAACATAAAATTTATGCCGAAATTCCCTTCTATGAAGAGCTGTCGTGGACCGCCACCGCCAGTGACTTTTTCTAGTGACTCGAACCTGAAAACACTTAAAATCTAGCAAGGAACAATTCTGTCAATCATACCAAAGTCCAATTCAAGCTCTAACTAGTCCAATTTATCTTGAAACCTATATCCCCCCAAAACTTCAATTCTTTGATTCTCCTTGCTCCGATAGAATTAGAATGTGTTATAGGTGTCCCTAGCTTCGAGGTAAGGAGAGCTTCAAAACCCAATAGGTTTCGCCGGTCGATTTAGCCAAAAAATCATCGACTCGAAACCCTAAAGTTTCTTGGTTTTTCTTCTTGAAATTCCGGCTATCTCTAGTCGAATTGGTGTTGGAGACCATAGTGGAAAAGAAGTGATAACGCGTAAAACATGCATTAAATATTAACAAAAATAGACACTCAATACATATCTTACACATATGCATTTTTAAAATACTTCTTTGTAGATGTAGCATTAATAAGTAGAGATCGTTCTAACCTGGAATTAAGGGTACTAATGCATGATAACGTTTTCAAACTAAAAATAAAATGTATGAGGGGTTTGAAAAGTGATTCTAACATTCTAAAATTGAAAGCCATGGAATTAAAGCAACCTAAACTAATATATACATGTGATCATCTAATCTTATTAACCTAGCCTTTTTCATGCCTTTAACTACTCTAATATCAATGAAATTCTTAGCTCTAATCGAGATACATACACATTATTTTATCAAATAAGAATGCGACAAAGAACGCCTACATCTTAATACAATTTCACCTTTAGTTAGATCATACGAGACATGTAAAAGAGAGGAATGAAGAGCATATCATCCTAAACATGGCATTGAAGCATTAAGTAAATAAGCAAGCACAAGCATCCAAATCAGAAACTAAAAACACATGGAAGATATCAAAGCAAATCCAAAACATAAAGCCTTTTGTCAAACTGAAATCCAATCATGTTTAAACCAAAATCAATACAAAGAAAAACATGAAGTAGAAGGTTCATGGTTATACTTTTGGAGTGTGTAAAGAGCACTACAATGTAAAAGTGGTGATTCTAAAGAACAAGAAGGAATAGCACCTTTGTACTTGATCCGTGGAGGATGATGCTTCGGCCTTGGAGAGATTTTTAGCTAGGGACGAGGGGAGATGTGTTTGGGGCAGAGCTTTGGCTTCTAAGATGAGAGATACTTGGCTTCTGGTCAAGCTCCTCCTTATATAGAGATATGGAAAACCCTAGTCCATTCCCACTTAGGAAACAAATTAACTACATATGGGTAGATTGACCTTTATTCACGAAATTAGTAATTCACGGAGTTGTAGAAGTCCTAATTAAGTGATTATTATGGTGCTAGAAACTAGACATCTAGAGTTTTTCGGGGACATACTATTCATACCCTAATTCAGCCTGAGACGTTTTCGGTGGCCTGTTGAAGTGGGCTTATCTGCACAGGCAGATTTCCTTATTTCTAGCTTTTAATCCACCTTCTTCTTTTGGGCTTCTTTGTGGCCAATATTGACATGATGTTGGACCTTCTTGGACTCATGAACATGGTTTTGACCCAGCTTGATAAATATTGATCCAATCTTTATAAAGCATGGCCCATTCTTCACCATTTTTCCTCCTCATTTTAGGAATTTCCACCTTAACACGTTTTGTGCTCATTTCTGACTCCTTTACTCCATCCTCTTTATTTAGAACCTAAAAAGAAAAACATAAGTCAAAAATAAAAATACTAAGGTCATAACTATGCTAAATGTAGAGAGAAAGTTAAAATCAAGCATAAATTGCGTATATTAAATTCCCCCACACTTAGACTTTGCTAGTCCCTAACAAATACTAAATAAAAGAAATACTAAAAAAGAAAACACACAAAAAGCTAAAGTTGAAAATCCTACAAAGATCATAGACTCAATTACTTAAACACTTCAACGTTTCAAAGCCGCAGATCATCATGCTATCATGTTTAAAACGCTGAAAAACTCTAAGTTGACAAAAACATATCTAAGCTCTTTGCTAAAATTGTCTCAAGAATTTTTCTGAGTATATGGCTATGAAATCACAAGATTTCAAAGCGAATGCTCAATGAATTCAAGAGATGATAGAGATATGATCATGTCATGAACAAGTAATACTTGGAGAAAAAAATGGTGGTGTTAAAGCTATGCATGTTTCGAACAACGTTTAAATTAATCTCACAAAAATGCACTCATCATATATTCATTTATGAAAATGTTTCACTTAAAGTATATATGATGTAATGACCCCAACCGAAAATGGTATGTTAATTGGCTTGATTTGCGAGTTTCGTGATTAGTCGCAGTTTGTCGTAATTGGTCGATATGGCGGGTTTGTTTATGACTAAATTATCAGGCAAGAATTTGGTATGGGTTCCTTCACGAGAGTCGTAGTGTACGTAATTTCGAGCTCGTGAAAGTTTTCAGACGATTTTTTCGAGCTACGTGAAATAAGTTATGAATATTTCTGGTCGTTGGATTTAGTCGTGTTTATCCCTTTTGTTTCGATTCTTTTTGGACCGTTGATCATCTTGGGTCGCACGTATAAATATGAGAATAGTCATAAAATTTTTGAAAAGTTACATTTGGGCCGTTTGACCTGCGTTGACCACTGTTGCCACGTTGACCACGTTGACTGAGCACCATCGTGACCCGTTTCGGGTTCGTCATCTGACCCGAAAATTCTGGCCACCTCCGGCCACAATTTTGGTATGGTTAGAATCCTCTCATGATTCTCTATTGATTTAAGCTTGATTTTGTGAGAATTGGTTGAGAATTGAGGTAGTTTGGGTGTGTTGAAGTTTTGGGATTTCGCTGCCGTCAGGGTCGGTGCTCCGGCGAGCTATGGTGTCGCGGATGATGGGGGTTAGGTTCCCCTCATTCCATATATAAGTTCTAGGTGGTTTGAATTGAGTAAGGGTGAGTTTTGGTGGTCGCCGTGGTGGTGACCGGAGAGGAGAAATCCGGCGAGGTTTCGGGCTCAATTCCGGCCGGTATGGATGGAATTTGCCTTGATGGTAGAAGGAAAAGATGTTGGGCTTGAGGAGAAGATGAGTTCTGGGCTTTCTCCGCCAGAGTTGGTCACTGTTGACGCCGCGCCGGCGGCAGTGGCGGTCAACGACGGAGCTCCGGCGAGGGTTGACTTTTTGAGATTTTGGAGATTTTGATACCATTTTGCTCGTAATCGCATCCCGATCGTAGTCGTGAGGTTTTTAAGTTGAATTGAGTATTCTATTTTGGGACGAGGGTTAATTGTGTATATTTTGGGAATTTTGTTATTCTCGTCGATATTTCGAGCGATACGTCTTTCGAGAACGCGGAGTTCTTAACGTATTAGCTCTAAATGATGTGTTTCAATATGTATTGATCGTATCCCTGTTATTCAGGTGATCGTGATCGAGCGTTTGGCGAGGGATCTTCCGCCGGACCTCAGAGTTAGCCTTGTTCTGTGAGTGGAGATTTATTTACACTCTCGTAGCGAGTTGTTGGTTTCAATATTTGTTTCTAGTACAATGTTCAGATTATTTATCGTTTTGAAAGTATTGTATATTCTATTGGTGATGGCATTTATTTATTTAGCATCGATGCATTGGCTATGCGACTGATCACCAGTAGTCTATGTATCAGGCTTGAGAGATTCGCTTGATATGTCAACTAAGCTTGAGAGATTCGCCTAGTCTATCACCGTCGGGCTTGAGAGATTCGCCCGACATGCTACTCTGGCAGGGAAATCCGCCGAAGTGGCGACCTTCGTTTATTTAAGAACTCGCATTATTTTTATGATAATATACATGGTGAAAGATATATGATTATTTTCGTCCACTCATTCTAATGATTTTATTTGCCTTTCCCCTGGGCTTTTCGGTTTCCTTTGCCCAGTTTACAGTTTTAATTCCGGGGTTGCACGTCGATGGTGTAGGCATAGAGTTCGAATCATACTTCAGTTCGAGTAGCTTCCTTGTTCGACCTACCTATTGTATATGATGTTTATAGGCGTCGCTCTGAATGTTTATGTTGTGTTTTCAGTTGAGTTTACCCCTGAATATTTCTAGATTTCTTGTAAATATTTTGGTTTATTATATATATGCTGTTTAGAAATCCGGATGGGGAACGAATGAAAGGACCCAACCCCAGCGGCATAACAGGGGAATTTCACAACCCTGCCTAGAGGAATCTCTCAACGCTGGTCCAGAGGAATCTCTCAACTCTGGTCAGACTACCAGTGATCAGCCGAGTAGCCGAAGCATCGATGCAAGTATGCCATCACAATAAAAATAAAAAATAATACCTCCGAAAATAATAAATAATCTCAACATCGTATATAAATAAATACGGAAAATCACGAACTCGCAACGACTGTGAAAATATAAAAGTCCACTCACAGGTGAGCAAAGCGCGCACTCGCGCTAATCACGTGGTCTAGCGGAAGATCCCTCGCCCGAAGCACGATCTCGATCCCCTGAATAATCACAAAATATATCTGATCAAAATTACAATTCACAACACTGTACCACACCTCGAAAACCAACCGTTTCCGGAAACGTATAACTGATACAAAAATAATCAACAAAATTCCCGAAATCTCCACTCAAACCCTCGACTGAAAATCCGGTACTCAAATCAACTCGAAAACTGCGATGACCCGAACTAGAATCAATAGAGTAAACAGCGTAATTCTCGAGTTATCACGTAATCGCGGTGTATCGATAATTGTGTGGTTTGCCGGTTTTGTTTGCGACTTAATTATCGGCTGAGAATTTGAGTTGAGTCTCTTCTCGAGAGTTGAAGTACACGTGATTTCGAGTTCGTGGGCGGTTCCGGATGATTTTTCTGATGACCGAGGAATATAGTATGATTATTTGAAGTTTTGGAATATCGACGAGTTTATCCGTTCGTATCGAGTTTATCCGAATCGTAATGGTTATCCGTTTTGTACCGTCAATCGTCCCGAGGCGCGAGTATAAATATCGGAAATAGTCGAAAAATTGTCGAAAATCACTATTCGGGAACTTTGACCGACGTTTGACCACCTCTGACGCGTTGACCCGCGTTAACCAGAGAGAGAAAACCGGCCACCGTTTAACTCACCGGCGACCTTCATTTTCAGGCCTCTTCCGGCTGGACTTTGGTATATTTCGATTCCTTTCTTGATTTGCTACTGATTAGAACTTGGAATTTTTGAATTTGAGTTGAAATTGAGGGAGAAATGTCGATTTGAAATTTGGTGAAAACTCGCCGGAATCTGCTTCGACGGTGGACGATGTTCCGGCGACTTTCCGAGAGGGGTTTGTGATGGAAAATGTTGGGCTTGAGGTAGGCAGGTGACCCCTTGAGTTTGGGAGGCCGTGATGGCCTTACGGTGACGGAATTGGGCGGCGGAGCAATTTCCGGCCGGTTTGGGATTATGGACTTTCGAGCTGGATTCCGGCCACGGTGGTGGTTGGATGGTGGTGGTCCCTTTGTTAAAGTTGTTCGCCTTGCTGAGAAGATTAGTTTGGCAGCTCGGTCGCCGGGAAAACTCTCCGGTTGACGGCGCGCCGCGACCCGTTGACTTTTTGGAATTCGATGTTTTTAATGTCGTTTTTCTCGTATTCGCGCCCCGATCTTCGCCTTGAGGTTTTCGAGTTGACTTGGGTATCGGATTTTCAGTCGAGGGTTTCGTGTGGAGATTTCGGGAATTTCGTCGATTATTTTGCACAGTATTCTATGTTTCCGGGAACGGTTGGCTTTTGAGGTGTGGTACAGTGTTGTGGATTATGATTTTGATCAGATATATTTTATGACTATTCAGGGGATCGAGATCGTGCTTCGGGCAAGGGATCTTCTGCCGGGCCACGTGATTAGCGCGAGTGCGCGTTTTGCTCACCTGTGAGTGGACAATTTCTTTTCACTGATAATCGTGAGTCTTTATACACGTTTTACGAGCATGAGCATGCATATGAGATTATGGTTTATATGAGCATGTGTTATACGATTATGCATATACCAGTATATATTACATATATGCATTTATTTATTGCGTTATACATTTGCATCGAACTATTTATGATTTGGTTTACACAGAGTACAATCTCAGTATATGTTGTTGTATCGATACACTTGCATCCCGACTGATCCCCGAGGATGTTTACCGGGGGAGGCTGTGACCCCTGACCCGAGGCCTTTACCGGGGGGGGGGGGGGGGCAGACCTCTGACCTAAAGCCTTTCTGGCTAGAATCACGTGTGGGTCTGGGATCCCGTGATTCGGACTGTATTAGCACGGATGTGTCCATGAGCGACCCCGTGAGATTTTTACATGCATACTCAGTACGCTGGAGGAGTATGAGTTCACCTCGTGTACTTTATTATATTTATTCATCTTGACTCGCATATGTTATTATAACATATATCATCTGGCGAAAGACATTTATTTTCGTCCACTCACTCTAACGGTTTTCATGTCTTTCCCCTGGGCTTTTCAGTTTCCGTGCCCAGTTTGCAGTTCAGATTCTGGAGTCTCACTTTGTGGTTGGAGACTAGTTGTTCGAGCTACCTGTGTTTTCCAGTAGGTTTCTTGTTTCGCCTACTATTGTATATTTTGTATATATATACACTAGAGGTCGCTCTGATATGTTCTGATACATGTTTTATACAGTTTTCCCCAGATATACTATATATTACAGTTATATTTACTGTTTATTGTTATTGATATAATATTGAGAAATCCGGATGGGATTGGTGCCCACGGTTTGGCTTTTGTGGCATAGGATGAAGTGTTATTTTCCGGGTGCAGGTAATGGCAATTCCGCGTTGGTAGCGTTATGTGACGACCCAGAACAGAATCAGCAGTGTGATCAGCTCACTTCATGTGTTACTGCGTAGTCGCAGACATCCGATAGTGTTTTAATCGTCAGATTTGATAACGACTAAATTATTGGCCGAGAATTGGAGCAGAGTCTCTTCTCGAGAGTCGTTGTACGTGTGATTTCGAGTTCGTGGGCGGTTTCGGATCGTTATTTGGATGACCGAGGAATTAATTATGAATAATTGAAGTTTCGGCATAATCGGATTATAATGATGGATCTCTTAACGACTAAATTACCGGACAAGAATTTGGTTTCGGCTTCTTCACAGAAGTTGTTCAGAATTTAATTTCGAGTTCGTGGGAACTTCCGGAGTATCATTTCGAGTTACAAAGATTAAGTTGTGAATATTTACGATTGTTGATTATTTAGTCGATTAAATATGTGTTGGTTTGAATGGTTGACTTTTTATCGGTTTGGTCGATATGTTTGACTTCGAGTGATAATTGAAGAATATGTCGAGACGAGTTTGTGACCGCGAGAATTATCGGAATCGGAATTACGACGAGAAAGTTACGGATATTCGATGTTTGTCGAAGAGATAATTACGAAGTTTCCAAAAATGGAAGGCCTATAAATAGAAACCTGCTGTTTTGGGAAAGTCAAAACTTGCCATAAATGGGTTTGACCGAGTTGACCGAGTCAACTCGGTGGAGAGAGGGAGAGTTCGACGGTGGCTCACGGTGGCGATGGATTCCTGCCACCTCCGAGCTCGGGCCTAGTCCTGTTCGGTGCGCCTTGAAGTCCTCGACCCCGTGCTGGCCTCCTCTCAAGGTGGAGCTCACGGTGGAGAGAGAAATTTGGAACCAAAGTTTGGGAAATTTTGGGTGATTCGGGTTGCTCAAGTTTTGGCCGAATTGAACTACAAGATGTAGTGGGCTTTGAAGCTCTCCTCTCCATGATTCTAACCATGTAAGTATGGAGTTCTAATTCGATTTGTGGATGAAGAATTTTGGATTTGAAAATTGTGTACTAATTCGGTTTTGCTTGAAATTGACCTAGTTAGAGTGAGAATTGGCCTTCGATGCAGTTGACAAAGTTACTCAGTGGGTGATTTTGCATGGAATAGGGGTTGCTCCGCCGGAAAATTTTCAAATTGGTGGCGGCGCCGCCGTGGGCGGCGGTCAACGGCGGTCAAACTTTGACTTTTTGGGATTTTCGACAAGTTGCATGTCATTTCACTCGAAATCGCGCCCCGATAGCAGTGGGGAGGTTCATTTTTCAATTTGAGCGTCCGAAAGTATAGCGAGGTATTGATGTGTGATTTCCGGATTTTCGACAGTTTGTCGTGATCAGATTATGTGTTTCCGAGAACGGTGGTTTCTCATTATTTGTCTTGTATTGTCAAGTGATGACTTTGAGAAATGGATTTTGTGAATATTCAGGTGTTCGTGATCGTTCGTTTGGCGAGGGACTTTCCGCCGGATCACGGGTTAACGTAAACAGCGTTACGCTAGTCTGTGAGTGGACAAGTTTCTATTTTCACTGTTGATTTTGCGAGTTCGTGGATTTTATGATTTTCGTATTTATTTTATACGATGATTGAGATATATGTTATTTTCGGAGGTATGTTATGTGTTTATTGGTGATGGCATTTATTGCATCGATGCTACCAGAGTTGAGAGATTCCTCTGGCCCAGAGTTGAGAGATTCCTCGTATTTATTTTATACGATTTTACTCCGGATTTCAGTAAAGTATAGATATATTTATTGATTTACTTTACTGTTGATATATTGAGAAATCCGGATGGGATTGGTGCCCACGGTTTGATTTTTGTGGCATAGGATGAAGTGTATTTTCCGCGTGCAGGTAATGGTAATTCAACGTTAGTAACGAAACTCTGCAAAATTTCTACGGTTTTTGTTGGTTCGCGTTTTCGATGGGGTTTGATTTCGGTTTAGGGAGCTAAATCGGGATTGAGTCCTTTCAGCTTGGTATCAGAGCATTAGGTTATAGGTTCTGTAGACTTCTGTAGTCGTGTTTACTAAGGATATTTGAGAATGTACAGCATGTCTGGAATGGTGACCCGACCGGCCGGCGGATAATTATCAATATTCCGGGTGTTGTATGCTTTCAAATATTTAAAGTTCCATGATTACGTTCCACTTGTTGTGAACGATGTTTTATTCATTAGGATGCCTCCCTGACGTGCTTTCCGTGTCGTTTCGGTTGTGGATCCTATTGAGGATCAATCGACGCGCGATTTGCCAGAGAACTGTGGATTTGGATGAGTATTCTGGGTTCAGAGATTTGTGTGGCACGGTTTGCCTGGTTGTGTGTGTATGAGCATCTGCATGTTGCCTCAGAGCTAAGAATGGTGGCAGTGATGTTTTCCTGAGTCAGATTGTTGTTTTTGGTGGGCTGATGTTGTGTGAGTTCCTGTTGTGACTCCATGGCCTACATTCAGAGTGTTGTTTATACGGTAAAGGTTTATCAGGCTATCCAGCAATAGAATGTGGTGTGTTTATCCACCTGAAGCAGAGATGCATTGTCCACATGTTTGTCCATGTTGTTATGGGTTATGTGGCTTCAGAGGAAGTAGTGTACGAGGTTCGAGATGAGTTTGAACCTGAGTATCAGAGAGGGTCTGATTGTTGTGCCTCGAGATAGCCATGAGGAGCTTAGTGTGCTGCACTCAGTGGCGAGGCTATTGTGAAGGAAAGGTGTACCCGGTTTCCGATGTGATGGTTTGGGTAAAGTGGACTTAGTCGAGATTTTGTTGAGGTTGAGCTCCGACACCTCGGGATCAGTGACCTCATCAGGTTGTGACCTTATCGGTTATGTTGTGGGCCATCAGGTTAAAGCAGAGAGTCTGTTGACGTTGGCGGAGATCGCAGAGTAGCGGACTTGTTCTTGTGGCATGGGTTTAGGCGATCGTTGGTGATTCTTTCTCGCAGCAGGTGTTGCGGCGACTTGTGTTCGCAGAGCACTCTCAGTTGCAATTGTAGTGGCCAGGTGGGTCACGTTGCGAGGGAGCGCCCCCAGCCAGCTGTTGTAGCGGTTCGGTAGCTTAGAGTTTACGAGGAGATCCTCATGTTGTTCCTGAAGTTTGATCAATGTACCCTTTTGATGAGTTATTTAGCAAGTCGCAATTGACGTGGGCGACTAGTTGGGCATGTTTGAGTTCGTGCCATGACCTTGTTTGAGGAAAGACTTTTCTCCAAGGTTACTGTTGTTTGATATCCATGGCTATTGTACCTGCATCTCCACTTCCGAGGTTTTGGAGAGTGTTGCATCCATCCGAAGGTTGCGAGATCCTTGTTGGAGGATATGGCTTAGCGACGGATCTGTTATAGCTGGACATCGTAGTTTTGTTGTGACTATGAGCACGGATTTACAGACGACGCATTTGGCTGTGTTCGAGTGTCTCGAGGAGGATGTTGTGCTCGACGACCAGGTTTCCCCGAGATACTGTTTCGTGGTGATGGTCGAGCGGATGGTAGAGACGAGTTGTGTTGTTTGTTTAGCTTATGATATGGATACTTCAGTTGCTGTGCTCGACATTGGCGATATTAAGGTGGTTCCCGAGTTTCCAGGTGTGTTCCGGAGGAATTACCAGGTGTCCCTCCAGTTCGGGAGACCGACTACACTATTGAGCTTGTACCAGGCGCTGGACTCATTTTACCGATGTCTTGTCGTTCGGAGCCAGCGGAGCTGATTGAGCTATTGTTTCGACTCCAGGAATTGCTGGAGGAGGTTTGAGGAGATTTCATGCGACCTCACGTATTTGCGTAGTGTGCTCTTGCATTGTTTGTGCGGATGATGGATGGTTCGATATGGTGGTGCGTTGACTACCGGAAATCTTATTCACTTCAGAGGAGAGTGAGTATTCTCCGCTTCGGGTTGACGATTGGTTTGATCAGCTCGCGAGAGCTTCAGTCTTTTCGAAGAATGATTTCGGGTTCGGGTACTACCAACTGAGGATTGATGTGTCAGATGTGGTTTGGACAGCTTTCGGATCTTAGTGCAGGCATCATGAGTTTTTGGTCACGCCATTGGTTGACCAATGTCCTGTAGTTTTGCGGACTTGATGGACCAGGTGTTTAGACGGTTTCTGGACGAGTTTGCGGTCATGTTCGTTGGCAATATCCTGATTCACTCCAAGAGTGTGGGCCAGCACCTGAAGCAATTGAGAGCAGTTTTGTGGACTTCGCGAGATGATTAGTTGTTTGCGAAGTTCAGCCAGGGTGAGTTTTGGCTGATTAGCGTGAAGATTTTGGGCTGTGTGATGTTAGCCGAGGGAGTTGGCGTGGATCCTGACCAGATAGAAGCCGTGTTGATTTGGGGATTGCCCTACCATTGTACCAGAGATCGGGAGTCTCTTGGGTTCGGCAGGCTATTACCGACGGCTTGTACAGGATATTCCCGGATTGCCACTTCACTTCCCGGATTGACGAAGAAGGCGTCAAGTTTGAGTGGTTCGATGCACGCGAAAAGAGTTACTTACTCTTGCAGGATTGTTGACCGTTGTTTCGGTTTTGATCTTACCTGACAACCGCGACGAGTTCGTGGGTTATGGCGGTGCATCGAGGTTTAGATTTGGAGGTGTATTGATGCTATATAGCAGAGCGGTGGCTCATGGTTTAGGCAGTGGGAAAATTTATATAGCTACGTATCCTACGTATGATTTGGGTGTAGCTATTCTTATGTTAGCATCAGAGAATTCGAGACACTACTGCTATGGTGTGCAGCGCGGTGTAGGACGTGCACTGATCATTTGAGTTTCATCCACTTGCATTTTCGGCCAGATTCGGGCTTGAGGCAGTGTAGATGGAGGGAGTCGACTATCGACTATGGCTACACCTTTGAGTTTATTCGAGAAAGGCTAGAGGTTATACTTTGACCATCCGTTTGGGATGTTGTTGCTGATGCATTCAGTCGAGAGTCGAGATTTCAATGTTTCATATATGTGGGTGTGGCTTGAGTTTCCTTGTTAGCCAAGTTATGGGCTACGAGAGTTGAGTTCGAGTGTGATGATGTTAAGCTCATTGTTTTACGCGCATTTGGCGCTAGTGATGCAGAGATGTATCAGATACTTCGAGTTTATTACTCGTGATGCAACATGAAGAGCAATGTAGCGGTTTGCGTGTGCGGATGCCACATTTGTCGACAGGCGATGGCTAGAAGGCAGAGAGACTTGCCGAGAAGTGTCAGCCATTAGAGATTTCTGGTTAAACGTGGCGATTGTTGCTGTGATTGTGTGTGTTCGTATGCACTTTGGTTTGTGATACCAGTTGTTAGGCCATTGTGGACCATTTGATGAACTCAGTACATTTCCTTGTACATGCGGAGATGATTTCAGTGGAAGGCTAGCATAGCTGTGTTTGGTGGAAATTGTCCATTTCGTGATGTGCCTATGTCCCAGTTCGCTGATCGAGATAATCAGCTACGACAAAGTGTTGACAAGCTTTGCAGTGAGCATTGTGGAACAGATTACGAGTTAGTACCGGTTCTTGTTCTCAGATTGGTAGGCGATCTTTGAGGACTATTCAGACCTTGGAGGGCATGTTGTGGACCTCGGTATTGCAGTTCCGGAGGATTTGGGACCAGCAGTTTCAGTTATTTGAGATTGCTTGCTGTATCAGTTTGTTGATCCCTATGAATTAATGTTGTTTGATGTCGATTTGAGGAACGATGTTGTACTCCATTGTGTTGGAGCGAGTTTGGGTTGAGTTTGAGTTGACATTTGATTCGGACTTTGTGGAATGTGTTACCACAGACTGTCAGATTAGCGGAAATGGGTTGATAATTGCCCGAGTCCGATGTTTGAGCTATGTTGTTAAGAGTGTGTGAGTTATGTGGATGTGTGTAAACTGAGTGGTGATTTGCCATGTTGTTTTGATCCAGATGTGATTATAGGCGAGTTTGTGATGTGCCGTATAGTTCGGCGTCGCCTATAGCATTGGCTTTTGTGGGTGTTGTGTTCCGTGTGGCGGAACTATGTTTCAGGTTTGTTATGTGTTGTGTACCCTATATGTTCCTTATGTAGGAACACTTGGCTATTGTGTGGGGCCAGTTCAGAATTGTGATTTCAGCACGGAGCTATCTCCAATTGTGGAGTCAGTTGTCAGAGTTGTTCAGTTGACGTTGTCACTGGAGTGTTAAGCAGCATTCAGAGGCAGTGCTCCTATGTTTAGCCGACAGACTTGGAAATTTCAATGTCGAAATTTTTTAAGGGGGGTGGATTTGTGACGACCCAGAACAGAATCAGCTGTGTGATCAGCTAACTTCATGTGTTACTGCGTAGTCGCAGAGTTCCGATAGTGTTTTAATCGTCAGATTTGATAACGACTAAATTATTGGCCAAGAATTGGAGCTGAGTCTCTTCTCGAGAGTCGTTGTACGTGTGATTTCGAGTACGTGGGCGGTTCCAGATCGTTATTTGGACGACCGAGGAATTAATTATGAATAATTGAAGTTTCGGCATAATCGGATTATAATGATGGATCTCTTAACGACTAAATTATTGGATGAGATTTTGGTCTCGGCTTCTTCACAGAAGTTGTTCAGAATTTAATTTCGAGTTCGTGGGAACTTCCGGAGCATCATTCTGAGTTACGAAGATTAAGTTGTGAATATTTCCGATTGTTGATTATTTAGTCGATTAAATATGTGTTGGTTTGAATGGTTGACTTTTTATCGGTTTGGTCGATTTGTTTGACTTCGAGTGATAATTGAAGAATATGTCGAGACGAGTTTGTGACCGCGAGAATTATCGGAATCGGAATTACGACGAGAAAGTTACGGATATTCGATGTTTGTCGAAGAGATAATTACGAAGTTTCCAAAAATGGAAGGCCTATAAATAGAAACCTGCTGTTTTGGGAAAGTCAAAACTTGCCATAAATGGGTTTGACCGAGTTGACCGAGTCAACTCGGTGGAGAGAGGGAGAGTTCGACGGTGGCTCACGGTGCTCCACGGTGGCGATGGATTCCGGCCACCTCCGAGCTCTGGCCTAGTCCCGTTCGGTGCACCTTGAAGTCCTCGACCCCGTGCCGGCCTCCTCTCATGGTGGAGCTCACGGTGGAGAGAGAAATTTGGAACCAAAGTTTGGGAAATTTTGGGTGATTCGGGTTGCTCGATTTTTGGCCGAATTGAACTACAAGATGTAGTGGGCTTTGAAGCTCTCCTCTCCATGATTCTAACCATGTAAGTATGGAGTTCTAATTCGATTTGTGGATGAAAAATTTTGGATTTGAAAATTGTGTACCAATTCGGTTTTGCTTGAAATTGACCTAGTTAGAGTGAGAATTGGCCTTCGATGCAGTTGACAAAGTTGCTCAGTGGGTGATTTTGCATGGAATAGGGGTTGCTCCGCCGAAAAATTTTCAAGTTCGTGGCGGCGCCGCCGTGGGCGACGGTCAACGGTCAACGGCGTTCAAACTTTGACTTTTTGGGATTTTCGACAAGTTGCATGTCATTTCACTCGAAATCGTGCCCCGATCGCAGTGGGGAGGTTCATTTTTCAAGTTGAGCGTCCGAAAGTATAACGAGGTATTGAGGTGTGATTTCAGGATTTCCGACAGTTTGTCGTGATCAGATTATGTGTTTCCGAGAACGGTGGTTTCTCATGATTTGTCTTGTATTGTCGAGTGATGACTTTGAGAAATGGATTTTGTGAATATTCAGGTGTTCGTGATCGTTCGTTTGGCGAGGGACTTTCCGCCGGATCACGGGTTAACGCAAACAGCGTTACGCTAGTCTGTGAGTGGACAAGTTTCTATTTTCACTGTTGATTTTGCGAGTTCGTGGATTTTATGATTTTTGTATTTATTTTATACGATGATTGAGATATATTTTATTTTCGGAGGTATGTTATGTGTTTATTGGTGATGGCATTTATTGCATCGATGCTACCAGAGTTGAGAGATTCCTCTGGCCCAGAGTTGAGAGATTCCTCTGAAGTAGGGTTGAGAGATTCCCCTGAGTGCCACCGGGGTTGAGAGATTCCCCTGGCCTTTCACCGTCGGGTTGAGCGATTCACCTGACGTCGGGCTTGAGAGATTCGCCCGACAACCTCCATATATATATATGTGTTGTGTTCCGAACTCGCATTGTTTTATATTGAGTATGTTTATAAACTGGTGAAAGGCATATGTTATTTTCGTCCACTCACTCTAACGTTTTTATTTGCCTTTCCCCTGGGCTTTTCGATTTCCGTGCCCAGTTTGCAGTTTGGACTCTGGAGTCGCACGTCGTGGTCGGAGGCATAGTGCTTGAGCTACCTTGTTTCTTCCAGTAGGTTTATTGTTCTACCTACTGTGGTATATTTATGTGATTACACATTAGAGGTCGCTCTGAGTTTCCTATTGAATATATTATACGATTTTACTCCGGATTTCAGTAAAGTATAGATATATTTATTGATTTACTTTACTGTTGATATATTGAGAAATCCGGATGGGATTGGTGCCCACGGTTTGATTTTTGTGGCATAGGATGAAGTGTATTTTCCGCGTGCAGGTAATGGTAATTCAACGTTAGTAACGAAACTCTGCCAAAATTTCTACGGTTTTTGTTGGTTCGCGTTTTCGAAGGGGTTTGATTCCGGTTTAGGGAGCTAAATCGGGGTTGGGTCCTTTCACGTTACTCTGCCGAAATTTTAATGGTTTTTGTTGGTTCACGTTTTCAGAAGGAGTTTGATTCTGGTTTAGGAAACTAAATCGGGGTTGGGTCCTTTCAGCTTGGTATCAGAGCATTAGGTTGTCAGATTCTGTAAACTCTTGTAGTTGTGATGCTTAGGGTATTTGAGTTTGTACAGCATGACTGGAATGATGACCCGACTGGCCAGCGGTACTCATCAATACTTCGGGTGTTGTGTATTCTCAAATATCTGAGGTCTCATGATTACGTTCCTTCTGCTTGTACCTAATGCTTGTCTTGTATCAGTAGGATGCCTCCTCAACATGGTCCTCGTGTTGATCGGGAAGCGAATCCTGATGAGGAACGCCACACGCACGACTTGCTGATGCGTTTTGACCCTGTTGTCAAAGCTCGTACTGCTGGTGCGACTGTCTTTTCGGGTTCAGCTGATCCAGAGATTTGTGAGGCATGGTTGGTTCAGGTTGAACGTGTATGTGAGCGTCTGCATTTTACCCTTGAGCACATGACAGTGGCAGCAGTCAGATTACTTGAGTCAGATGCATACTTCTGGTGGGTTAGCACCGATAGAGTTCCAGTTGATACTCCGTGGACTTTGTTCCGAGATTTGTTTATGCGGAGATACTTCAACCAGGCTACCCAGCAGCGTAAGTATGAGGAGTTCACAAACTTGAGACAGGGCAGTTTGTCTGTGCTTGAGTACCGGGACAGGTTTACCTGCTTATCTTGTTTTACGCGGGACATGGTGGCTACTAAGGAAGCCAAGTGCCGTAGATTTAAGCTGGGTTTGAACTTGAACATGAAGGGGACTCTGACTACGATGCCTCAGAACAACTTCGATGAGTTTGTCAGTGCAGCACTCCGAGGTGAGGACATCGAGAAGGAGAGGCAGATGAGGTGGGTGGACCGAGTCAGTGGCCATCTAAGAGGCAGAGTTCTAATTCTTCCGGTTCAGCTTCATCCTCGGGCAGTGGACCTTATCGACCACCAGCTAGTGCACCGAGACAGAGACCGAGATGGAGGAGAGATCGACCGCAGCGACCACAAGCTAGTGGAGGTTCTAGCAGTTCTAGTTATCCTTGGCGTACCGGTGGCACGTTTGTTGTACCGAGAGAGTATCCATTATGCAGCTTCTGCAACAAACATCACTATGGTCCATGTCAGTGAGGCCCTGTCACTTGTTTTCGTTGTGGACATGTGGGTCACTATGCGAGAGAGTGTTTCCAGCTTGATGGTGCTAATGGACAGAGTTCCAGAGCTGAGCGAGGTGACACTTCGGGAGCTCGACCAGTACAGTATGCGGTCCAGGGCAGACAGCAGGGACAGCGTCAGCGTGGACGACCAACAGGGCAGGCGAGGGTTCATGCCATGACTTTGCGAGAGGGCAGAGCTTCACCGGAGGTCGTTATCGGTACGTTCCATATCTTTGGTATTCCAGTACTTCATTGTTAGATCCAGGTGCCACGCATTCATTCATGTCATATAGGCTATCATCTTTAGCTACGGGACATGCGTCTCCACTTCCGGGGTTGTGAAGAGTGTTGTATCCGTCCGGTGAGATTGTGAGTATTGGCTGGGTGTACGGAGACTGTGAGATTCCGTCGTGAGGCCATTGTTGTTGCTTGATATCGTTGATTATGATCTGATCATGGGTATTGACTTCTTGGAGACGCATTGGGCCATGTTTGACTGTCACAAGAAGGAGGTCGCGTTCGACGACCAGGCTTTCCCGAGATATTGTTTCGTGGCGAGAAGAACACTTCATTACCATGTTTGATTTCCGCGATGAAGGCGGATCGGTTGATGAAGAAGGGTTGTGTTGCTTACTTAGCTCATGCGGTGGATACTACGGCTGCTATGCCGGACCTTAGTGGTATTGACGTTGTTTCTGAGTTTCCGAATGTATTTCCGGAGGAGTTACCGGGTATACCTCCTGTTCGGGAGATTCACCTTACTATTGAGCTGTTACCGGGTACAGGACCCATTTCTCAGGCATCGTATCGTATGGCGCCAGCGGAGTTCAAAGAGTTACAGGTTCAGCTCCAGGAGTTGCTGGAGAAGGGCTTTATTCGATCCAGTGTTTCGCCATGGGGTGCCCCAGTTTTGTTTGTACGGAAGAAAGATGGATCTATGCGGTTGTTCATCGACTACCGGAAGCTGAATCAGGTTACAGTGAAGAACAAGTATCCGTTACCTCGGATTGATGATTTGTTCGATCAACTCAAGGGAGCCTCAGTCTTTTCAAAGATTGATCTTCGATTTGGATATCACCAGTTGAGGATCCGAGAGTCAGATGTGGCCAGGACAGCTTTCAGGTCGCGGTATGGGTATTACGAGTTTTTGGTTATGCCGTTTGGGTTGACCAACGCCCCAGCAGCTTTCATGGACTTGATGAATCGAGTGTTCAGACGGTTTCTGGACAAGTTCGTGATTGTGTTCATTGATGATATTTTGATCTATTCCAGGAGTGTGGGCCAGCATAAAAAGCATTTGTGAGCCGTGTTGCGGACTTTGCAGGAACATCAGCTGTTTGCGAAGTTCAGCAAGTTCGAGTTTTGGCTAGACAGTGCGAAGTTTTTGGGCCACGTGATATCGGCTGAGGGGGTCAGTGTTGATCCTAACAAGATCGAGGTCGTCCTGAATTGGAATGGACCTACCACTGTACCAGAGACCCGGAGTTTCTTGGGTTTGGCAGGCTACTACCGGCGGTTTGTACATGAATTTTCTCGGATTGCTACTCCACTGACCAGATTGACGAAGAAGGGCATCAAGTTTGAGTGGTCCGATGCATGTGAGGAAAGTTATTTGCTCCTGAAGGAGAAGTTGACTACTGCACCGGTTCTGACATTACCAGACGACAGTGATGAGTTTGTGGTGTATAGTGATGCATCGAAGATGGGGCTTGGTTGTGTACTGATGCAGCATGGTAGTGTTGTAGCCTACAGTTCCAGACAGTTGAAACCACACGAAATCAATTATCCGACCCATGATTTGGAGTTGGCCGCCATTGTGCTAGCGTTGAAGAGTTGGAGATATTATTTGTACGGGGCATAGTGTAAGATCTACACTGACTACAAGAGTCTTACCTACTTGCGGACGCAGCCAGATTTGAACATGAGGCAACGCCGGTGGATGGAGTTGATCAACGACTACGACTGCACTTTCGAGTACCATCCATGGAAGGCCAATGTTGTGGCTGATGAACTTAGCCGAAAATCTAGAGCTTCATTGTTTCATGTGTGTGTGGCTAGAGTGTCTATGTTAGCTGAGCTTCGGGCTACGGGAGCCAAGTTTGAGTAGGATGATGAGGGAGCCTTGTTAGCTAGTTTCCAGGTTCGACCCGTGTTGGTTGATCAGGTGCAGGAGGCTCAGGATTCAGATTCCTATCTGTTGGGCAAGAAGACCATGATACAGAATGGTGTGCCTACAGACAATACGTTGTTGTTTAGAGGCAGATTGTGTGTGCCCAGAGACGAGAGCCTGAAGAAGGAGATTCTGGATGAGGCCAATTGTTCGGCGTATCCGATGCATCCTGGAGGTACGAAGATGTTCCGTACACTTCGAGCGTATTACTAGTGGCGCAACATGAAGCGGGAGATTGCCACATATGTGAGCCGATGTTTGGTCTGACAGCAGGTTAAAGCGGAGAGGCAGAAACCTGCAGGGAAGTTACAGCTCCGGTTTGGAAGTTGGAGCACATTACTATGGATTTCGTTTATCAGTTGCCGCGTACTTCGGCTGGCAACACTGGTATTTGGGTTATTGTGGATCAACTGACGAAATCCGCTCATTTTCTCGTACTTCTGGGGAAGATATCAGTGGGCAGATTGGCCAAGCTGTATTTGTCACGGAGTGCCTGTATCTATTGTTTCTGACCGAGACAGTCAGTTCACTTCCGAGTTCTGGCAGGCATTGTAGCGAGCCATGGGCACTAGGTTGCGTTTCAGTACAGCTTTTTATCCTCAGACTGACGGGCAGTCTGAGCGGACAATACAGACTCTTGAGGATATGTTGCGGTCTTGCGTTCTACAGTTTCGAGGAAATTGGGACCAGCAACTGCATTTAATAGAGTTCGCCTACAACAATAGCTATCAGGCCAGTATCGAGATAGCACAGTACGAGGCCCTATACGGGAGGCAGTGCTACACTCCGTTGTTGTGATGACCTAAACCAGAATCTGTTGCGTATTCGGCACGATTCTTGAGATTGAGTTTAGTCGCAGTTTTTCGATATAAATGTGGTTCGTCGACTTTATTCGCGACTATGTTTTCGGTCGATAATTTGAGTTGAGTGTCTTCACGAAAGTTGTAGAGTACGTGATTTCGAGCTCGTGGGCGGTTCCGGAAGATTTTTCTGATAACCAAGGAATATTTTACGATTATTTGAAGATTCAGTTTCCGACGAGTTTATCCGATTGTTTCGAGCTTATCCGAATCATTTCGAATATTCATTTCGGACCGTCGATTGACCCGAGGCGCGAGTATAAATATCGAGAATAGTCGTAAAATCGTCAAAAAATCACTGTTTGAGTTTGACCAGCCTTGACTTTCCCGTTTCAGAAAGTTGACCAGTTGACCGAAGAGGAAAGGTTTCTCGTTTTGGCTTGCCGTCCGACGACCCTTTTTTCCGGCCACCTCCGACTTCGGAAAGGGTATGGTTAGCTTCCCCTTTCAATTTCGAGTTGTTTGGTACTTGAATTTGTTGAAATTAGTTACGTTTGGTTGGACCCGAAACAGGTCGGTTTCATGGATTCCGTCGAAGTTCGTTGGCCATTTTCCGGCGAGTTTTGGTGGTGGTGGTTAGGGGGGTTAGACTCCCCTTGCCTTGGTGAGTCTCCCGATGTGCTTGATTTGGGTTGAGGATGAGTTTTTGGGGTGCTCCGATTAGGTCACCGGAAAGTTTGAATTCCAAACTGTTTTGAGTAAATTGGACGGGTTCCGGTGGGATTTGGATTTCGTGGTAGAAGAGAAAAGGGTTAGGCTTGGTTTGAACTTGAATTCTGGAAGTTTTGGCCGTGGAATTTCACGGTTGACGGCGCGTCACCGCCACTGGCGGCGGTCAACGGCGGAGCTCCGGCCAAAAGTTGACTTTTTGGATTTCGACGTTTTTAATGTCGTTTTTCTCATAATCGTGCCCTGATTATCGTCCAGAGGTTTTCGGGTTGATTTGGTTAGCCGATTTTCAGTCGAGGGTTTCGAGTGAAGATTTCGGGAATTCCGTTAATCGTTTTGCATTGCATTGTTTATTTTCGGGAACGGTTGGTTTCCATGATTCAGTACAGGGTTGTGGACTATGATTTTTATCAATTATGTTTTTGTGAATATTCAGGAGATCGAGATCGAGATCGTGACCGTGCTTCAGGCGAGGGATCTTCCGCCGGTCCTCGAGATTAGCGCGAGTGCGCGTTTTGCTCACCTGTGAGTGGACAATTTCTTTTCACGGATTGTTTGCGGGTCTTTTTATACGATTTTCGAACTTGAGCATGCGTACGAGATTACGATTTATACGAGCATGTGCTATATGATTATGCTTATATCATTATACAATACGTATATGCATTTATATGTTGTTTATTGCATTTGCATCGAAATGTTTATGATTTGGTTTACACAGAGTACAGTCGTTATATGTTGTTGTATCGATACACTCGCATCCCGGCTGATCCCCGAGGATATGTACCGGGGGAGGCTGTGACTCCTGACCCGAGGCCTTTATTGGGGGGAGACAGACCTCTGACCTGAGGCCTTTCTAGCTAGAATTGCGTGGAAGTCTGGGACTCCGTGATTCTGACTGTACTAGCACGGATGTGTCCATGAGTGACCCCGTGGGATATTTACTTGCATGCTCAGTACGCTGGAGGATTATGGTTTTACCTCGTGTACTTGTTATTTTTATTTACCTGGACTCGCATATGTTATTTTAAACATATATATCAACAGGTGAAAGAAATTTATTTTCGTCCACTCACTCTAACGAGTTTATTGTCTTTCCCCTGGGCTTTTCGATTTCCATGCCCAGTGCAGTTCAGGTTTGGTGTTTCACATCGCGGTTTGGAGGCTAGTGATTTGAGCTACCTGTGTTTTCCAGTAGGTTCTTGTTTCGCCTACTGATGTCTATGTTGTATATATTTTATACTAGAAGTCGCTCTGATACCAAGCTGAAAGGACTCAACCCCGATTCAGTTACCTAAATCGGAATCCAACCCCTTTTGAAAATACGAACCAACAAAAATTTTTCAAAATTTCGGCAGAGTTTCGTTACTAACGTGGAATTGCATAAACCTGCACCCTGAAAATAATACTTCGTCCTATGCCACAAAAACCAAACCGTGGGCACCAATCCCATCCGGATTTCTCAACATCATAATATAAACAATAACAGTAAACATACTGTACTATATATAGTATATCCGTGAAAATCCGTATAAACACGTATAAGAAAGAATGTAATCATGAAACCGCAGATATTTGAGAACACACAACACCCGAAGTATTGATGAGTACCGCTGGCCAGTCAGGTCATCACTCCAGTCATGCTGTATAAACAAAATATCCTAAGCGTCACAACTACAAGAGTCTACAGAATCCGACAACCTAATGCTCATCTTGTATCAGTAGGATGTCTCCTCGACGTGGTCCCCGTGTTGATCGGGATGAGGATCCTGATGAGGATCGCCGAACGCGCGACTTGCTGATGCGAGTGCTGCGTTTGGAAGAGCGTTTTGAGCCTGTGGTCAAGGCTCGCACTGCGGGTGCTACTGTGTTTTCGGGTTCAGTTGATCCAGAGATATGCGAGGCATGGTTGGTTCAGATTGAACGTGTTTGTGAGCGTCTGCAATTTACTTCTGAGCAGATGTCAGTAGCCGCAGTTGGTTTACTTGAGGGTGATGCATACTTTTGGTGGGTTAGCACCGACTGAGTTCCAGCTGACACTCCGTGGACCTTGTTCCGTGATCTGTTTATGCGGAGGTACTTTAATCAGGCTACCCAGCAGCGCAAGTATGAGGAGTTTACGAACTTGAGGCAGGGCAATTTGTCTGTACTTGAGTATCGGGATCTGGTTACCCGTTTGTCTCGTTTTGCGCGGGATATGGTGGCTACAGAGGAAGCCAAGTGTCGCAGGTTTGAGCTGGGATTGAATATGAACATCAAGGCGACTTTGACTACTATGCCCCGGAACAACTTTGATGAGTTTGTTAGTGCTGCACTCCGAGGCGAGGATATTGAGCAGGAGAGATTGACTACCGCACCGGTTCTGACATTGCCAGACGACAGTGGTGAGCTTGTTGTGTACAGCGATGCGTCGAAGTTGGGACTTGGCTGTGTGTTGATGCAGCATGGTAGAGTTGTGGCATATGGTTCCAGGCAGCTGAAACCACATGAGGCCAACTATCCGACGCATGATTTGGAGTTAGCCGCTATCGTGTTAGCGTTGAGGAGTTGGAGACATTACCTGTATGGTGCTCAGTGTAAGATTTACATTGATCACAAGAGTCTCACCTACTTGCGGACGCAGCCGGACCTGAACATGAGGCAGCGCCGATGGATGGAGTTGATCAACGATTACGATTGCACTTTTGAGTACCATCTGGGGAAGGCCAACGTTGTGGCAGATGCACTTAGCCGGAAATCCGGAGCCTCGTTGTTTCACATGTGTGTGGCCAGAGTGTCGATGTTAGCCGAGCTTCAAGCTACTGGTGCTGTGTTTGGGTATGATGATGATGGAGCTTTGTTGGCCAGTTTTCAGGTTCGACCCGTACTGGTTGATCAGGTACGAGAGGCTCAGGATTCGGATTCTTATCTTTTGGGCAAGAAGACCATGATACAGAATGGTGTGCCTACAGAGTTTCGGTTGAGCGACGACGGCACGTTGTTGTTCAGAGGCAGGTTATGTGTGCCTAGAGACGAGGACTTGAAGAAGGAGATTCTGGATGAGGCCCACAGTTCAGCGTATGCAATGCATCCCGGAGATACGAAGATGTTTCGTACACTTCTAGAGTACTATTGGTGGCGCAACATGAAGCGGGAGATTGCCGCGTACGTGAGTCGATGTTTGATCTGTCAGCAGGTGAAGGCGGAGAGGCAGAGGCCTGCAGGGAAACTACAGCCACTTGAGATTCCAGTTTGGAAGTGGGAGCACATTACGATGGATTTCGTCTATCAGTTGTCGCGTACTTCGGCAGGCAACACTGGCATTTGGGTTATTGTTGACCGACTGACGAAATCCGCACACTTTCTTGCACTTCCAGGGAAGATATCAGTGGGTAGATTGGCCAAGTTGTACTTATCTGAGATTGTTCACTTGCATGGCGTGCCTGTGTCCATTGTTTCTGACCGAGATAGTCAGTTTACTTCTGAGTTTTGGCAGGCGTTGCAGCGAGCTTTGGGCACAAGGTTGCGATTTAGTACAGCTTTTCATCCTCAGACTGACGGGCAGTCCGAGCGGACTATTTAGACTCTTGAGGATATGCTGAGATCTTGTGTGTTGCAGTTTCGTGGAAACTAGGATCAGCAGTTACACTTGATAGTGTTCGCCTACAACAACAGCTATCAGGCCAGCATTGAGATGGCACCGTACGAGGCTCTGTACGGGAACCAGTGTCGCACTCCGTTGTGTTGGAGTGAGGTACATTGGTCTTGATTTGGTGAAAACCACGATGGAGGACATACAGGTTATCCGGGATCGATTGAAGATCGCCCAGGATCGGCAGAAGAGTTACGCGGACGTGAGGAGGAAGAGTTTAGAGTTCGAGGTTGGTGATTGGGTCTTCCTGAAACTATCTCCATGGAGGGGAGTTGTGCGTTTCGGGAAGCGTGGCAAGCTTCGACCGCGGTACATTGGTCCGTATGAGATTTCGGAGAGGGTTGGAGCTGTTGCATACAGACTTGAGTTACCAGCTGAGATGGCTCGTGTGCATGATGTCTTCCATGTTTCGATGTTGTGGAAGTACATCTCAGATCCTTCACATGTGATAGCCCCACAGCAGTTACCGATCAGGGAGGATTTGACGTACGCAGAGGAGCCAGTGCAGATTCTCGATCGTCGTGAGCAGGAGTTGAGACACCGTGTGATCCCGCTAGTGAAGGTCTTGTGGCAGAACCACTCAGTTGAGGAGGCCACCTGGGAGACTGAGCAGCGTATGCGGGAGCAGTATCCTCATCTGTTCACTTGATAGGTACGTAAATTTCGAGGTCGAAATTTCTTTAAGGGGGTAGATTTGTGACGACCCGAACCAGAATCTGTTGCATATTCGGCACGATTCTTGAGATTGAGTTTAGTCGCAGTTTTTCGATATAAATGTGGTTCGTCGACTTTATTCGCGACTATGTTTTCGGTCGATAATTTGAGTTGAGTGTCTTCATGGAAGTTGTAGAGTACATGATTTCGAGCTCGCGGGCGATTCCGGAAGATTTTGCCGATAACCAAGGAATATTTTACGATTATTTGAAGTTTCAGTTTCCGACGAGTTTATCCGATTGTTTCGAGCTTATCCGAATCATTTCGAATATTCATTTCGGACCGTCGATTGACCCGAAGCGCGAGTATAAATATCGAGAATAGTCGTAAAATCGTCGAAAAATCACTGTTTGAGTTTGACAAGCCTTGACTTTCCCGTTTTGGAAAGTTGACCAGTTGACCGAAGAGGAAAGGTTTCCCGTTTCGGCTTGCCGTCCGACGACCCATTTTTTCGGCCACCTCCGACTTCGGCAAGGGTATGGTTAGCTTCCGCTTTCAATTTCGAGTTGTTTGGTACTTGAATTTGTTGAAATTAGTTACGTTTTGGTAGGACCCGAATCGGGTCGGTTTCATGTATTCCGTCGAAGTTCGTTGGCCGTTTTCCGGAGAGTTTTGGTGGTGGTGGTTAGGGGGGTTAGACTCCCCTTGCCTTGGTGAGTCTCCCCATGTGCTTGATTTGGGTTGAGGATGAGTTTTTGGGGTGCTCCGATTAGGTCACCAGAAAGTTTGAATTCCGACCTGTTTTGAGTAAATTGGACGGGTTCCAGTGGGATTTGGACTTTGTGGTAGAAGAGAAAACGGTTAGGCTTGGTTTGAACTTTAATTCTGGAAGTTTTTGCCGTGGAATTTCACGGTTGACGGTGCACCGCCGCCGCCGGCGGCGGACAACTGCGGAGCTCAGGCCAAAAGTTGACTTTTTGGATTTCGACGTTTTTATTGTCGTTTTTCTCGTAATCGTGCCCTGATTATCGTCCAGAGGTTTTCGGGTTGATTTGGTTAGCCCATTTTTAGTCGAGGGTTTCGAGTGAAGATTTCGGGAATTCCGTTAATCGTTTTGCATTGCATTGTTTATTTTCTGGAACGGTTGGTTTCCGTGATTCAATACAGGGTTGTGGACTATGATTTTGATCAGTTATGTTTTTGTGAATATTTAGGAGATCGAGATCGAGATCGTGACCGTGCTTCAGGCGAGGGATCTTTCGCCGGTCCTCGAGATTAGCGCGAGTGCGCGTTTTGCTCACCTGTGAGTGGACAATTTCTTTCCACGGATTATTTGCGGGTCTTTTTATACGATTTTCGAACTTGAGCATGCGTACAAGATTACGATTTATACGAGCATGTGCTAGATGATTATGCTTATATCATTATACAATACGTATATGCATTTATATGCTGTTTATTGCATTTGCATCGAAATGTTTATGATATTGTTTACACAGAGTACAGTCGTTATATGTTGTTGTATCGATACACTCGCATCCCGGCTGATCCCCGAGGATGTGTACCGGGGGAGGTTGTGACTCCTGACCCGAGGCCTTTACTGGGGGGAGGCAGACCTCTGACTTGAGGCCTTTCTGGCTAGAATTGCGTGGAAGTCTGGGACTCCGTGATTCTGACTGTACTAGCACGGATGTGTCCATGAGTAACCCCGTGGGATTTTTACTTGCATGCTCAGTACACTGGAGGATTATGGTTTTACCTCATGTACTTGTTATTTTTATTTACCTGGACTCGCATATGTTATTTTAAACATATATATAAACTGGTGAAAGACATTTATTTTCGTCCACTTACTCTAATGAGTTTATTGTCTTTCCCCTGGGCTTTTCGGTTTCTATGCCCAGTGCAGTTCAGGTTTGGTGTTTCACGCCGCGGTTTGGAGGCTCGTGATCTGAGCTACCTGTGTTTTCCAGTAGGTTCTTATTTCGCCTACTGATGTCTATGTTGTATATATTTTATACTAGAAGTCGCTCTGATACATTCTGATACGTGTTTATACGGATTTTCACGGATATACTATATATAGTACAGTATGTTTACTGTTATTGTTTATATTATGATGTTGAGAAATCCGGATGGGATTGGTGCCCACGGTTTGGTTTTTGTGGCATAGGACGAAGTGTTATTTTCAGGGTGCAGGTTTATGCAATTCCACGTTAGTAACGAAACTCTGCCGAAATTTTGAAAAATTTTTGTTGGTTCATATTTTCTGAAGGAGTTTGATTCCGATTTAGGTAACTGAATCGGGGTTGGGTCCTTTCAGTTGTGTTGGAGTGAGGTGGGCGAGCGATGGCTTATTGGCCCTGATTTGGTGAAGAGCATCATGGAGGACGTCCAGATTATCCGAGACAGATTGAAGATCACCCAGGATCGTCAGAAGAGTTATGCGGACGTGAGGAGGAAGAGTCTTGAGTTTGAGGTAGGCGATTGGGTCTTTTTGAAACTATCTCCTTGGAGGGGTGTTGTGCGTTTCGGGAAGCGTGACAAGCTTCGACCATGGTACATTGGTCCGTACGAGATCACCGAAAGGGTTGGAGTTGTGGCTTACAAACTTGAGTTACCGGCTGAGATGGCTCGTGTTCATGATGTTTTCCACGTTTCGATGTTGCGAAAATATATCTCAAATCCGTCACATGTCTTAGCCCCACAGCAGTTACCGATTCGGGAGGATTTGACGTACGTAGATGAGACGGTACAGATTCTCGATCATCGTGAGCAGGAGTTGAGGCACCGTGTAATACCGCTGGTGAAGGTCTTGTGGCAGAATCACTCGGTTGAGGAGGCCACCTGGGAGACTGAGCAGCATATGCGGGAGCAGTATCCTCATCTGTTCACTTGACAGGTACGTAAATTTCGAGGTCGAAATTTTTTTAAGGGGGGTAGATTTGTGACGACCCGAACCAAAATCAGTAGAGTAAACAGCGTAATTCTCGAGTTATCACGTAATCGCGGTTTATCGATAATTGTGTGGTTTGCCGGTTTTGTTTCCGACTTAATTATCGGCCGAGAATTTGAGTTGAGTCTCTTCTCGAGAGTTGAAGTACACGTGATTTCGAGTACGTGGGCGGTTCCGGATGATTTTTCCAAAGACCGAGGAATATAGTATGATTATTTAAAGTTTCGGAATATCGAGTTTATCCGTTCGTATCGAGTTTATCCGAATCATAATGGTTATCCGTTTTGGACCGTCAATCGTCCCGAGGCGCGAGTATAAATATCGGAAATAGTCGAAAATCACAATTCGGGAAGTTTGACCGACGTTTGACCACCTCTGACGCGTTGACCCGCGTTGACCAGAGAGAGAAAACCGGCCACCGTTTGACTCGTCGACGACCTTCATTTTCCGGCCACTTCCGGCTTGGACTTTCGTATATTTCGATTCCTCTCTTGATTTGCTATTGATTAGAACTAGGAATTTTTGAATTTGAGTTGAAATTGAGGGAGAAATGTCGATTTGAAATTTGGGGAAAACTCGCTGGAATCGGCTTCGACGGTGGACGGTGTTCCGGCGACTTTCCGAGAGGGGTTTGTGATGGAAAATGTTGGGCTTGAGGTAGGTAGGTGACCCCATGAGTTTGGGAGGCCGTGATGGCCTCACGGTGACGAAATTGGGTGGCGGAGCAATTTCCAGCCGGTTTGGGTTTATGGACTTTCGAGCTGGATTCCGGCCACGGTAGTGGTTGGATGGTGGTGGTCCCTTTGTTAAAGTTGTTCGCCTTGTTGAGGAGATTAGTTTGGCAGCTCAGTCGCCGGGAAAACTCTCCAGTTGACGGAGCGACGCCGCCGCCAGCGGCGGTCAACGCCGGAGCTCCGGCGACCAGTTGACTTTTTGGAATTCGATGTTTATAATGTCGTTTTTCTCGTATTCGCACCCCGATCGTCGCCTTAAGGTTTTCGAGTTGATTTGGGTATCGGATTTTCAATCGAGGGTTTCGTGTGGAGATTTCGGGAATTTCGTCGATTATTTTACACAGTATTATATGTTTCCGGGAACGGTTGGTTTCCGAGGTGTGGTACAGTGTTGTGGATTATGATTTTGATCATATATATTTTATGACTATTCAGGGGATCGAGATCGTGCTTCGGGGGAGGGATCTTCCGCCGGGCCACGTGATTACCGCGAGTGCGCATTTTGCTCACCTGTGAGTGGACAATTTCTTTTCACTGATAATCACCAGTATTTATACACGTTTTACGAGCATGAGCATGCATATGAGATTATGGTTTATATGAGCAAGTGTTATACGATTATGCATATACCAGTATATATTACGTATATGCATTTATTTATTGTGTTATACATTTGCATCGAACTATTTATGATTTGGTTTACACAGAGTACAGTCTCAGTATATGTTGTTGTATCGATACACTTGCATCTCGGTTGATCCCCGAGGATGTTTACCGGGGGAGGCTGTGACCCCTGACCCGAGGCCTTTACCGGGGGGGAGGGGGGGGCAGACCTCTGACCTGAAGCCTTTCTGGCTAGAATCACGTATGGATCTGGGATCCTGTGATTCGGACTGTACTAGCACGGATGTGTCTATGAGCGACCCTGTGGAATTTTTACATGCATGCTCAGTACGCTGGAGGAGTACGAGTTCACTTCGTGTACTTTATTAGATTTATTCATCTTGACTCGCATATGTTATTATAACATATATCATCTGGCGAAAGACATTTATTTTCGTCCACTCACTCTAACGGTTTTCATGTCTTTCCCCTGGGCTTTTCGATTTCCGTGCCCAGTTTGCAGTTCAGATTCTGGAGTCTCACTTCGTGGTTGGAGGCTAGTTGTTCAAGCTACCTGTGTTTTCCAGTAGGTTTCTTGTTTCGCCTACTGTTGTATATTTTGTATATATAAACACTAGAGGTCGCTCTGATACGTTCTGATACATGTTTTATACAGTTTTCCCCGGATATACTATATATTACAGTTATGTTTACTGTTTATTGTTATTGATATAATATTGAGAAATCCGGATGGGATTGGTGCCCACAGTTTGGCTTTTGTGGCATAGGATGAAGTGTTATTTTCCAGGTGTAGGTAATGGCAATTCCGCGTTAGTAGCATTACTCTGCCGAAACTTTAATGGTTTTTGTTGGTTCACGTTTTCAGAAGGGGTTTGATTCCAGTTTTAGAAACTAAATCGGGGTTGGGTCCTTTCAAAAACCTCAAGGCGATGATCGGGGCGCGAATACGAGCAAAACAACATATAACTCGACACATTTCAAAAAAAAGTCAACGGTCGCCAGAGCTCCGCCGCCGCCGTCGCCGATGCGCCGTCAATCGGAGAGATTCTTCGGCGGCCAAGCTCACGGAAACTTCATCTCAACGAGCCCAACACATCTCTCAACTGTGGCTAAGTCCAATTCCGGCCACACACGCCGAAAATCAGCTCGAAATCAGCTCGAAACCAACGGCGTCAACGGTCCAAATTTCTCCACGGTCCGATATTTATACTCGTGGCTCGGGGCGATCGACGGTCCAAGATGGATAACAATCATGATTCGGATAAACTCGATACGAACGGATAAACTCGACGAATTTCTGCAACTTCAAATATTCATATTATATTCCTCGGTCGTCGAAATAATCATCCGGAACCGCCCACGAACTCGAAATCACGTGTATAACAACTCTCGAAAAGAGACTCAACTCAAATTTTCGGCCGATAATTAAGTCGCGATCAAAACCGGTAAATCAACCAATTATCAGAAAAACTGCGATTACGCGCTAAGTCGAGAATTAAGTCGATTACTCTACTGATTCTGTTCCGGGTCGTCACAATGGAGCCCCACGGTTTGGCTTTTGTGGAATATTCGAAGTGTGTTTCTTTGCTGGTTCTAATGATGCACTACCACATTTTGACTCATTGCCGGCGATTTAAAAATCGCCGGCAATGTTTTTTAACATTACCGGTGATTTTTGCCAGAAAAATCGCCGGTAATGTCTTTTTTTTTTTTTAACATTACCGGCGACATAAATATATGTCGCCGGCAATGTCTCGATGGTAATGTAAAAAAAAAAAAAAAGACATTGCCGGCGACTTCATTTATTATGTCGCCGGTAATGTTAAAAAAAATGACATTACCGGCGATTTTTCCGGCAAAAATCGCTGGTAATGTTAAAAAATATTGCCGGTGATTTAAAAATCGCCGGCAATGAGTCAAAATGTGGTAGTGATGGTTCACCTGTTTCAAAGTAAACTCTGCCAAAAAAAATTTTAAGGTCGTGTTTTCGAAGGGGTTTGATTTCAGTTTAGGCAACTAAATTAGAGTCGGGTCCTTTCATATGAATTCAATCAAAATGTCATGAATTGAATGAACTACTTTCACAAATGAACCTAAACCATATGCTTACTCATGCAACTTACTCCACAGATTAAAAGCTACTCATCTTAAGGATCAAAAAGGACTTTTAAGGGTTGTAATGAGGCTAAGGCTAAGGCATTCAAAAATTTGGGTATGTGGTGGTCAAAAACATTCCAAAGATTTAGTCTAGCACCAAAACTTGATCAATTAAAACTCCATCTTCTTCAAAACATCACCATGGTCAAACTTTAAGTACGTGTGACAGATTTCATCATGTTGGGCCCCTATAAACATATTTATACCAATGAACATATTTACACAAATGAAATTACACAATAGATATTTCAATCCCTGACAACGGTGCCAAAAATTGATAACGCATAAAACATGCATCAAATATTAACGCAAAGTAGACACTCAACACATATCTCACACATATGCAATTTTAAACCCTTCTTTGTAGATGTAGCATTGATAAGTAGGGATCGTTCTAACTGGAGATTGGGGCTACTCATATGCAATTTTAAAACCCTTCTTTGTAGATGTAGCATTGATAAGTATGGATCGTTCTAACTGGAGATTGGGGCTACTAATGCATGATAACGTTTTCAAACTAAAAATAAAATGTATGAGGGGTTTGAAAAGTGATTCTAACATTCTAAAATTGAAAGCCACGGAATTAAAGCAACCTAAACTAATATATACATGTGATCATCTCATCTTATTAACCTAGTCTTTTTCATGCTTTTAACTACTCTAATGAAAGGACCTGACTCAAGATTAACTAGTAATCAAGAATCAAGCCGTAACAACTGACCATAATCTACGAGTTTCTGTGAAAATTTTGACATAACTTCTCTTATAAAAGAGACAACCAAAAACTTGCAAGGAAAACTGACACTCCGCAGATAAACCCACAAATAATATCGTGGACCACCAATGTCCATCCAAATTTCTCAACATAAAACGGAAATCAAACCTCATACATTATTCAGAATTTAAAAACACAACTCCAGTAAATACCCTAATTTATAAACAAACAAACTCAACTCGACAACTATTCGAGTGATAACCTATTCACAAGTGAAAGGACCCAACCCCGATTTGGTTACCTAAACCGGAATTAAACCCCTTCTGAAAACAAGAACCAACAAAAACCATTAAAATTTCGGCAGAGTAACGCTACTAACGCGGAATTGCCTTTACCTGCACCCCGAAAATAACACTTCATCCTATGCCACAAAAGCCAAACCGTGGGCACCAATCCCATCCGGATTTCTCAATATCATAACAATAGCAATAAACAGTAAACATAACTGTAATATATAGTAAATCCGGGAAAATCCGTATAAAACATGTATCAGTGATGTATCAGAGCGACCTCTAGTGTATATATATACAAAATATACAACAGTAGGCGAAACAAGAAACCTACTGGAAAACACAGGTAGGTCGAACAACTAGCCTCCGACCACGACGTGAAACACCAGAATCCAAACTGCAAACTGGGCATGGAAACTGAAAATCCCAGGGGAAAGACATGAAAACCGTTATAGTGAGTGAACGAAAATAAATATCTTTCGTCGAATAATATATGTTATAATAACATATGCGAGTCAAAATGAATAAATATGATAAAGTACACGAGGTGAACTCAAACTTCTCCAGCGTACAGAGCATGCATAGAAAAATCTCACGGGATCACTCATGAACACATCCGTGCTAGTACAGTCCGAATCACGGGATCCCAGACCCACACGTGATTCTAGCCAGATAGGCCTCCAGGTCAGGGTATCTGTTCCCACCCAGAAATACATCGGCACAAGGTACAGTTCCCCCCTGGTAGGCATCCTCGGGGATCATCCGGGATGCAAGTGTATTGATACAACAACATAAAATGTGACTGTACTCTGTGTAAATCAAATCATAAATAGTTTCATGCATACGTATAAGTAAAGCACATGCTCGTATAGGTCATAATAACAAATGTATACTCATGCTCGTAAAATATAATGTAAAGACTCGCAATCGATCAGTGAAAAGAAATGTCAACTCACAGACGAGCAACGCGCGCACTCGCGCTAATCACGTGGCCCGGCGGAAGATCCCTCGCCCGAAGCATGATCTCGATCCCCTGAATAATCATAAAATATATCTGATCAAAATCACAATCCACAACACTGTACCACACCTCGGAAATCAACCGTTCTCAGAAATATATAACACAGTGCAAAATAATCGAAGAAATTCCCAAAATCTCCACTCAAAACCCTCGACTGAAAATCCGATACCCGAATCAATTCGAAAACCCCAAGGCGATGATCGGGGCGCGAATACAAGTAAAACGACATTAAAATCACTAAATTCCTAAAAGTCAACGGGTCACCAGAGCTCCGGCGTTGACCGCCACCGCGCCTTCAACCGATGAGATCTCCAGGCGACCGAGCTCACCATAGCTTCTCATCCTCAAGCCCAACACATCTCTCAACTGTGGCTAAGTCCAATTCTAACTCAGTTCACCGGAAATCAGCTCGAAAGTTAAGAAATCCAATTCTGGCCGGCGAAGCTGTTCCTCCGTCGATCTCCGTCCACGGCACATGGCGGCCCTCGAGGCCACTCCCAAAGGCTCCACCGTGGGCCCCTGAGTCAAATCCCCCCAATCCCCGGCCACCCCCGTGGCAGGAGTGCCGCAGTCGAACCTCCCTGAATCCGGCTGGAAAACCTCAAATTTCAACTCGTAATTTCTCCCTCAATTCAACCTCAAATTCCAAAATTCCAAGTTCTAAACAGTAGGAAATCAAACAAGGATTCGAAATATACCAACAATAAGGCCAGAGGTGGTCGGATAATGAAGGTCGCCGGCGAGTCAAACGGTGGCCTGTTTCTCCCTTCGGTCAACGCGCGTTAACGCCTCTTCCTTGGTCAAACTTCGGTCAAACTTCCCGAAAAGTGATTTTCGACAATTTTCGACAATTTCTGATATTTATACTCGTGTATCGGAACGATCGACGGTCTAAAACGGATAACCATAACGATTCGGATAAACTCGATACGAACGGATAAACTCGTCGATATTCTGAAACTTCAAATAATCATATTATATTCCTCGGTCATCGGGAAAATCATCCAGAACCGCCCACGAACTCGAAATCACGTGTACCACAATTCTCGAGAAGAGACTCAACTCAAATTCTCGGCCGATAATTAAGTCGCAAACAAAACCGACAAACCACACGATTATCGATAACCGCGATTACGTGATAACTCGAGAATTACGTTGTTTACTCTACTGATTCTTGTTCGGGTCGTCACAAATCTACCCCCCTTCAAAAAAAATTTGACCTCGAAATTTACGTACCTGTCAAGTGAACAGATAAGGATACTGCTCCTGCATACGCTGCTCAGTCTCCCAGGTGGCCTCCTCAACCGAGTGATTCTGCCACAAGACCTTCACCAGCGGTATCACATGGTGCCTCAACTCCTACTCACGACGATCGAGAATCTGTACCGGCTCCTCAACATACGTCAAATCCTCACAGATCAGTAGCTGCTGTGGCGCTAACACATGTGATGGATCTGAGATGTACTTCCGCAACATCGAAACGTGGAAGACATCATGAACACGAGCCATCTCAGCTGGCAACTCAAGTCGGTAAGCCACAGCTCTAACCCTCTCATTGATCTCGTACGGACCAATGTACCGTGGTCGAAGCTTGCCACGCTTCCTGAAATGCACAACTCCCCTCCACGGAGATAGTTTCAGGAAGACTCAGTCACCTACATCAAACTCAAGACTCTTCCTCCTCACATCCGCATAACTCTTCTTACGATCCTGGGCGATCTTCAATCTGTCCCGGATAATCTGGACGTCCTCCATGGTGCTCTTCACAAGATCAGGGCCAATAAGCCATCGCTCGCCCACCTCACTCCAACACAACGGAGTACGGCACTGCCTCCCGTACAGAGCCTCATACGGTGCCATCTCGATACTGGCCTGGTAGCTGTTGTTATAGGCGAACTCAATCAAATGTAGTTGCTAGTCCCAATTTCCTCGAAACTACAAAACGCAAGACCGCAACATATCCTCAAGAGTCTGTATAGTCCGCCCAGACTGCCCGTCAGTCTGAGGATGAAAAGCTGTACTGAAACGCAACTTCGTTCCCATGGCTCGCTGCAACGCCTGCCAAAACACAGAAGTAAACTGACTGTCTCGGTCAAAAATAATAGATACAGGCATACCGTGTAGACGAACAATCTCCGACAAATACAGCTTGGCCAATCTGCCCACTGATATCTTCCCCAGAAGTGCGAGAAAATGAGCGGATTTCGTCACTGGATCCACAATAACCCAAATACCAGTGTTGTCAGCCGAAGTACGCGGCAACTGATAAACGAAATCCATGGTAATGTGCTCCCACTTCCAAACCGGAATCTCCAGTGGTTGTAATTTCCCAGCAGGTTTCTGCCTCTCCGCTTTAACTTGGTGACAGATCAAACATCGACTCACATATGCGGCAATCTCCCGTTTCATGTTGCGCCACCAGTAATACGCTCGAAGTGTATAAAACATCTTCGTACCACCAGGATGCATCGCATAAGCCGAACAATGGGCCTCGCCCAGAATCTCCTTCTTCAAGCTCTCGTCTCTGGGTACGCACAACCTGCCTCTAAAAAGCAACATACCGTCGTCACTCAACCGAAACTCTGTAGGCACACCATTCTGTATCATGGTCTTCTTGCCCAACAGATAAGAATCTGAATCCTGAGCCTCCCGAACCTGATCAACCAATACGGGTCGAACCTGGAAACTGGCTAACAAGGCTCCATCATCACCCCACTCGAACTCGGCTCCCGTAGCCCGAAGCTCGGCTAATATAGACACTCTAGTCACACACACATGGAATAACGAAGCTCCGGATTTCCGGCTATGTGCATCAGCCACAACATTGGCCTTTCCTGGATGGTACTCGAAAGTGCAATCGTAGTCTTTGATCAACTCCATCCACCGGCGTTGCCTCATGTTCAAGTCTGGCTGCGTCCGCAAGTAGGTGAGACTCTTATGATCAGTGTAAATCTTACACTGGGCTCCGTACAAGTAATGTCTCCAACTCATCAACGCTAGCACAATAGCGGCCAACTCCAAATCATGGGTCAGATAGTTGACTTCGTGTAGTTTCAGCCGCCTGGAACCGTAGGATTCAACTCTGCCATGCTGCATCAGCACACAACAAAGTCCCATCTTCGACGCGTCACTATATACCACAAATTCACCGCTGTCGTCTGGTAATGTCAGAACCGGTACAGTAGTCAAGTTTTCCTTCAGGAGTAAGTAACTTTCCTCGCATGCATCAGACCACTCAAACTTGACGCCCTTCTTCGTCAGTCTGGTCACTGGAGTAGCAATCCGAGAAAAATCCTGTATAAATCGTCGGTAGTAGCCTGCCAAACCCAAGAAACTCCGGATCTCCGGCACAGTAGTAGGTCTACTCCAATTCAACACGGCCTCGATCTTGTCAGGATCAACACTGATTCCCTCAGCCGATATCACGTGGCCCAGAAACTTCACACTGTCCAGCCAAAACTCGCACTTGCTGAACAAAACCGGGGCACCCCATGGCGAAACACTGGGTCAAATAAAACCCTTCTCCAGCAACTCCTGGAGCTGAACCTGTAACTCTTTCAACTCTACTGGCGCGATACGATACGGTGTCTGAGAAATGGGTCATGTACCCGGTAACAGCTCAATAGTGAAGTCAATCTCCCGAATTGGAGGTATACTGGGTAACTCCTCCGGAAACACATCCGGAAACTCGGAAACAACCTCAATACTGCCAAGGTCCGGCACAGCCGCCGTAGTGTCTACCACATGAGCTAAGTAAGCAACACAGCCCTTCTTCATCAACCGATCCACCTTGATCGCGGAAATCAAACACGGTAATGAAGTGTTCTTCTCGCCGCGAAACAATATCTTGGGAAAGCCTGGTCGTCGAAATGCAACCTCCTTCTTGTGACAATCAAACATGGCCCAATGCGTCTCCAAGAAGTCCATACCCAAGATCAAATCAAAGTCGACGATATCAAGCAACAAAAAATCTGCGGCTAAGCTATAGCCTCCAATAAAAATCTCACAGTCTCGGTATACCCAGCCAATACTCACAATCTCACCGGACGGATACAATACTATCCAGAACCCCGGAAGTGGAGACACAGGTACCGTAGCTAAAGATGATAGTCTATATGATATGAATGAATGCGTGGCACCTGGATCTAACAATGTAAGTACTAGAATACCAAAGATATGCAACGTACTGATAACGACCTCCGGTAAAGCTCTGCCCTCTCGCAAAGTCATGGCATGAACCCTAAACCGGAATTAAACCCCTTCGGAAAACACGAACCAACAAAAACCATTAAATTTTCGGCAGAGTAACGCTACTAACGCGAAATTGCCATTACCTGCACCCAGAAAATAACACTTCATCCTATGCCACAAAAGCCAAACCGGGGCACCAATCCCATCCGCATTTCTCAATATCATAACAATAGCAATAAACAGTAAACATAACTGTAATATATAGTAAATCCAGGAAAATCCGTATAAAACATGTATCAGTAACGTATCAGAGTGACCTCTAGTGTATATATATACAAAATATACAACAGTAGGCAAAACAAGAAACTTACTGGAAAACACAGGTAGCTCGAACAACTAGCCTCCGACCACGACGTGAAACACCAGAATCCAAACTGCAAACTGGGCACGGAATCCAAACTTGCTTGTTGATATATTGAGAAATCCGGATGGGATTGGTGCCCACGGTTTGATTTTTGTGGCATAGGATGAAGTGTATTTTCTGGGTGCAGGTAATGGTAATTCCGCGTTAGTAACGAAACTCTGCCGAAATTTTGATGGTTTTTGTTGGTTCGTATTTCCAGAAGGGGTTTGATTCTGGTTTAGACAACTAAATCGGGGTTGGGTCCGGCCTTTCAGATAACATTAAATATAAAATGCCTTTCACAATATATGCAAATAAACATGATGCAGGTCTAAAACCGCGGGGTCCCTCTCGGACACATCCGCAACAGTACAGTGTAAATCACGGGATCCCAGACCCACACGTGATTAAATAGTCAGAAAGACCTCGGGTTAGGACTTTGTTCCTCCCCCGGAGTATCTTTGGGATCAGCCGAGCATGCCAACGCATCAATGCTTCTACCTCTGAGATTGTACTCTGTGTAAAACAAATCATATTTGTTTCCATGCACATGCATACTTGTACAATCCATAATCCTAAAATGCATAAATCAAGACTTGCAGGTCAACAGTGAAAATAAAATGTCCACTCACAGATTTTTCCTGGATAATTATAAAGCTGAAACCTGTCAATCGGCACAATTATTCATCTAACACGCCCGCTAACTCAATATCTTGTAACCACGATTAAAATTAATATCTGATTATCGAGTTCATGCTGAATAGCAAAGATCGTATTCTGCTGAGTAATAACATCAGGAATCTCATATACTCGAATAACGTATTTTCTGTTTAATTACTGACTCAACCAAATTCTAAATTCATTTCCCTGTAATCCGGCCCTCACTTTTAAGAGTCGCAAACAAATCTCAAATATCAACATTTCCAACAACTTTGTAGTTCAATGCTAAACCCAATTCTAACCTGATAATGTCCAAAACTCACCGTGAAGTTCAAAAACCTCGCCAAAATTCATTTCCTCCGATCCACCACCACCGGCCACGGCAAGGCCCAAGACCACTTGGAATAGACTCACAATCTCAAGGGCTACAAAATTCCTATGGTTTCATCCCCCAAAGCCACCGTCTCTGCCTCCTCCGTCATCGGCGAAATCCGGCCGGAAAACCCCCATTTTCTTCGAGTCGGTTTCTCCTCCTCCAGCCACCAACGTGAGCGATCCACCTATCAAAACAAAGAGGGAACCAAGCCCAACAACTTTCATCAAGGAATCATGGCCAAAGATGGCTGGAAAATAGCTCAACGCCGACAACAATTTCACGGTGCAAACGGGTCGGCTTGACCCATGGTCAACGCGGGTCAACCCAATAATCCCAAAATGAAAACTTTTCATTAATATCTCGTATTTAGACCGTATTCATACCATACACATACTAGCCCAAATCAACGGTTCAAAACAAATCTGATCAAGATCAGACGGTCACGATTAAATCAGTAATTAAATCAATACATTTTAAATACTTTCACCAACCGACTTCAAAATTCGATAAAACATTGCTCGCTGAACCGAAAAATTCCCCAAAAATTCCCACGATCTCGAAATTAAATACTCTACAATTCTTGTGAAGGAAGTCAACATAAATTCTTGCCTGATGAAAAAGTCGTTAACAACCCATGCGATACCACTAATTTGATATAATTCTATTTTGTGCTGATTAATATGTAGATTTTGGTTCGCGTTGTTACATCTAATATCAATAAAATTCTTAGCTCTAATCGAGATACATACACATGCTTTTATCAAATAAGAATGCAGCGAATAACGCCTACATCTTAATACAATTTCACCTTTAGTTAGATCATATGAGACATGTAAAAGAGAGGAACGAAGAGCGTATCATCCTACATATGGCATCGAAGCATTAAGTAAATACGAAAACACATGCATCGAATCATAAACTAAAAATACATGGAAGATATCAAAGGAAATCCAAAACATAAAGCCTTTTGTCGAACTGAAATCCAATCATGTTTAAACAGAAATCAGTACAAGGAAAAATATGAAGTAGAAGGTTCGTTGTTACACTTTTGGAGTCTATGAAGAGCATTAAAATGCCTAAGTGGTGATTCTCAAGAACAAGAATGAAGAGCGTCTTTGAACTTGATCCGTAGAGGATGATGCTTCGTCCTTGGAGAGATTTTTGGCTAGGGATGAGAGGAGAGGTGTTTGGCGTAGACCTTTGGCTTCTAAGATGAGAGATACTTGGTTGCTGGTCGAACTCCTTATATAGGGATATAGAAAACCCTAGTCCATTCCCACTTAGGAAACAAATTAACTCCACCCGGGTATATTGACCTTTTCTCACAAAATGAGTAATTCGTGGAGTTGTAGAAGTCTGAATTGAGTAATTATTACGGCACTAGAAATTAGACTTCTAGTAATTTCCAGGGACATATTATTCGTACCCTAATTCGTGCGGAGCCATTTTTGGTGTCCCGTTGAAGTGGGCTTATATGTACAACTAGATTTCCTGATTTCTAGTTTTTAATCAACCTTCTTCTTTTAGGCTTCTTTATGGCCAATATTGACATGATCTTGGACCTTCTTGGACTCATGCACATGGTTTTGACCTAGCTTGATGAATATTGATCCAATCTTTATAAAGCATGGCCCATTCTTCACCATTTTTTCTCCTCATTTTAGAAACTTCCTCCTTGGCACGTTTGAGCTCATTTATGCCTCATTGACTCCATCTTCTTTATTTAAGACCTAAAAATAATAAAATAAGTTAGAAATAAGAATAATAAGGTCATAACTAAGCAAAATGTAGAGAGAAACACGTTAAAAATTAAGCATAAAATGCGTAGATCAAGAAGAGGGAGGAGAGACGAAAATATTGACACCGGCCTTACCAGTTTTTGTGGCCGAAGCACGGCGCTGCCATTTCGGTAGCCCCAAGGTCAGAAAGAGGAGAGAGAGTGACACAGAAAGAAGAGAGAGTAAGGGTCTGACCAAAATGCAAAGTCTTTGACTTTCCATTTTCAGAAAGTCGTATAAATACTTGCAAGTTGTTACTAATTTAAATTTGTAAAAACATACAAAACTTTCGCTTACCATAACTTCTTCATCGTATTTTCGATTTTAACACTTGAAGTGGCCACGAACTCGTCTCGATAAACTCTACGATTTTCCTCAACAAAATTTCTCGAAAAATTTAACGAATAAAATTCTGATAAAAAGAGTCATCATTAATTAACAACAGTAAAAGTTACCATCAACGATTAACACTTGATCAGAATCTAAGAGGTTAATTTTGGGTCGGGATGTTACAACCTTCTCCCGCTCCCCGTTCCCCCCTCCCCCCAAAGAAAAATTCCTCCTCTAAATTTATGCATCTACTAGCAAAAGACCAACGCATACAGCTCTCACATGAGTTCATACGGTCTGCAAGTAACATTCACAACTAAGAGGGGTTATTCGTAAGACTTTCACCATGTATCGCTTTATTATGAAGTTTTATGCTTCAGATCGAGTGTCTCAAACTACTAATTATAAGCATGGTACATGAATTGTAACATAAATACCTAATAATATCATATACTCATGCCAACTTTATTGGCAAGTTCTACTAATGATGTCAGCGTGTCCGGTCCGTCTAGGCTTCAGCTACGGTCCTGATATGCCAACTATCTAGATGGCGGTTCGGCTCCACCTTCTAAAGTGGCTCCTGATCACCACTTGAACCATGCACCATACGTGTACCAGAGGTGTCCCTCCTCACTCTCACATAAAAGTGTCTCACGTGGTCACAAAGAAAACAAGTTGAAAACTCATACTGGTCATTCTAAAACCGTAGCATAAGTGGGCATCTAACCGATCTCAAGGAATGTTCTGACCCCACTCAATTATCTTATTCCTAAAAATTCTACTGAAAAATTTGACATAATTTCCAGTAGAACTCAAGGAAACCCAAATACCTGCATAAGGAGAACACTTCGAATAACCAAATCCTAAAAACAAACTATGGGCACCGAATCCCATCCAGATTTCTCATAATCCAAATATCACAATAAATCAATTAACTCTCTTTCAATACACTAATTGGACAAGCTCAAATATCAAAATTAATACTTATAATGTAACGAGGCTCATAAGAAATCACTGAAATTTGCCTCAAATATGCCCAAAACTACGAGGGGACTCCAAATTGTCAAACTGTGATCTCCAATCCCACTCTAATATGGTGATAACAACTTTGCATTTCCTCTAAAGCCCGACTAATCATGTTAGTTGTGCATCTATCAATAATTAAAAATAATTCTGGTGCAAAACTTGAGTCTCGAAACTCATTATTAGCAGTCTCATGACTCACATACCACAATCTGCATAATGAACATCACACTCATATCTAAGCATCAATATCTCACACATATAGAACTCACATATAAACGTATCAATTACTATCTAACAGCAAAATATTCATTAGAAATAGACATAGGCTTCTAGTTACACATAAATGTATGCCTACAATATCTGCCCACTTGAAGTGGTACAACACTAAGGTGCTAATTTACTTATCCAGACCCATTGTCGAACTGAATAAACTGAATCGCTGCAACATTCCTCGCTATATTACCATAAACCTTCCTAATTCCCTTAACATTGAATGCCTACCCAACGATAAGTAATTCAAAGAATTAGACTGCTACGAAGTTCAAGAATCGGGACAATTCCTTGTAGTAATCAATAATAAGATTATCTCATCTGAGGCCTAAGTAATCCTGACAAGCTATGCATTTGGCTGTAATGCATAGGTTGAATCCCAGAACTCACTGTGACTATTTGCATAACTCAAGTACCTTAGTCATAAACAATTAATACCATACTAGATCCGAGTACCCCATAGTGCAGAATAGTTGATTCTGCTACTATTCAACGCTAAAAGGTTCATTGAGACTTATCCGGGAAATCTATTTAACTTGTGGAGACTAATTCACGACTCAAACAATTCCACGGAAAGCATAACAAAATGAACTTGAGTGATAGGTCTTGTACCCAAAAGAAACTATCTCCCTTAACGAAGGGCAACCCAGTAACTTCTCGAGAAACTAGCATGATTCCCCACGAACCACAATTTACATACGCCGTAGTGAAAAATACCAAATTGTCTTTTTACATTCCCTCTACATTTCAGCTACGCTACTTTGATAAATGATCCTCTACACAAAGATGGCTTGCATTGTCTAAATGATACTCCTTCATCTATTCTAAAAGGGATCCTGAAATCACGCATCACCTACTAGATCAAGGACACATTTCTCTCTACTCTTAAGCATACTCGTAAACAATCCTATTTCTCAACGATTATCGCGCTTTAAAAAAATTTCTTTTAAGGAATGTAGTATGCATAACTAAAGCCCGCACATAATGCATTCTCTCTAGTGAGTTCTCATGATTCCTAACTGAACAGGAGAAATTATAATCTCAGGCTCGTTGCTCCACGCTTGTGATATCTTTCAAGTGAGAAGAATGTTAGCGATATTCAACAAGCGATAATTTACTCCTGTGACGAAAAGAAGTTAACGTCCAAATCTAAGAGTCATTTTCTTGAAAAACAAAACTGAATAGGTTAACTCACACATGGATGGATGAACTTATATCATCGACAGTAAATTGAAATTTACCAAAAGTTAAAGCAGCTACATTGCCGATCTTATGGAACTTCATGATGTGGTTAGATAAAGAACGATGCAAATCGACTACTATGTACCCACTCTATATTATATAGTCAACCAAACTGATTGAACTCGTGGAATGAAATAAGATGCACTTACTACAATAGTGTGTCTAGCTGAAATCTTCATGATTTGCGATGCAAATATAAAGTTCTAAGCTAGTGACACAATCCACGATAAAGGACAAAGAGTTCACAAAGCTAAGCTAACTAAGGGTACATACCTAAGAAACTACTACATTTGTCGCATAACTTAGTTATTCAATTCTGGTTGCATAATATACTGAAAAATAGTTAGTCTTACTCATAACATCCATAACCGGCCGGAGCACCAAAGAATAAGATGGTAGTGGTCCCCAGAGAAAATCTGTTCAATTCACTCTCTGTGGTACCCAAACAAAAAACCAAATGAAAAAGGAATTAGGAGCTAGAAAATTTCTAGATGTTACTTTGAATGCCAACAATGGTGGCCGACAGAGAAAAATGGTATCGGATCAGATAGTCGAGTCAAGTCAAATGATAAGAGTGAAGCCAAAGAATACATATGTGGCTCAAAACAACATACCCTCTATGAAACACGTGATCTCAAAACTATCAAAAGATCATACATATCGGCCTTCACTATGGGACAACACCATTTTCCAACGAAAATAGAAATAACTTAACCCTCAACTCTAACATGTTGAAGGCGCAAGATTCATTAACTCTAGGATCAATGACCTAGAAGTTTATACATTGAGGACAACTTGATAACTAAATTCATTCCCAATGAAACCTTACTTCTCGTAGTTTTCATCACAAACATCTGATCTACGTCAGTACTCATGCCCATGACTCATATCGGCAAACAAGTAACGAATGTAGGAACAAACGAAACAAGTACTGAAAAAGGATACATTGATACACACTTAACTGAGGAAAACTATTATAAGATTGCTAACTGTTATATGGCTCCTCTAAAGCCTCGACACTTACTGATAATAAGATATAAGTTTTCTTAATTCATCATGTATCTCCCCTTTCTCGTTAATCGAGATTTTCTGGTAGCTTGAATGGATCTTAAAAAAAAACATGCATAAACATCACACTGGGATACATGCGGGTGTACTTAGCTCCTTGTTTGAACACGAACTAAGATTCTGCATATCACACACTAAGGGTTCTTGAAGAAAATCGTGAAACGTGTGAAATGTTAAGGGTTGACGTACATAATTTTTGAGTGACCTGCTTAACAACATCAACAAAAATCTTCACCAGAAGCATCCTCGTGTGCTTGATTAACAAATGTATCAACATCAATAATCGATAATCGATAATTAAACAACTACCAGCATCGAAATCTTATAATACCCTCATCATCAATTCAAGAAAAAGTACACAATGATGCTCACTTGACGCTGCCCTTCTGTGACACGTACGATGGCAATGACCTCTTCACATCCCCAAAATAAATTAAAATATCTATCTCAAGTTTACTTATATTTATTAGTGTCCCTGCCTCAAATTAGTGAACTCCTCATACTTTTGCTGTTGTGTAGCCTGGTTGAAGTATCTCCGCATAAACAAATCTTGAAACAAAGTCCACGGAGTATCAACCTGTGACGACCTGAACCAGAGTCAGTTATGTATTCGGCACGATTCACGAGATTGGGTATAGTCGCGGTTTTTACGAGATATGTGTGGATTGTTGATCTTATTCATGACTATATTATCGGTCGAGAATTTGAGTTGAGTGTTTTCACGGAAATTGTAAAGTACGTGATTTCGAGCTCGTGGGCGGTTCCGGATGATTTTTCTGATAAACGAGGAATATATTGTGATTATTTGAAGTTTCAGTTTTCGACGAGTTTATCCGATTGTTTCGTGTTTATCCGAATCGTGATGGTTATCCATTTCAAATCGTCAATCGACCCGAGGCGCGAGTATAAATATCGAAAATAGTCATAAAATAGTCGCAAAATACTGTTTGACGTTGACCGAGCTTTGACTTTCCAAATTGGGAAAGTTGACCGTTGACCCGAGGGGAGAAAGTTTCCCGTTTGGTTTTGCCGGCCGATTTTCATTTTCCGGCCACCTCCGGCCAAGTGAAAGGTATGATTCGCTTCCCCATGTGATTTTGAGTTGTTTGGTGTTTGGTTTGGAGAGAATTGGTGGAGTTTTGTTGGAACCCGAATCGGGTTGTGATGTCGGAGTTCGCCTGAGTTGGGAGGTGGTGCTCCGGCGAGTTGTGGGGGTGGATTTGATGGGGTTTCAGTTCCCCTAGCCTAGGTAAAGCTTCCTGGGTGGTTTATTTTGGGATTTGATGTGGTTTTGAGGCAACCCGATTAGGTCACCGGAGTTTGAATTCCGAGTTGTTTCGAGGGGAAATTGATATAGTTCCGGCTTGAATTGGACTTCGTGCCAGTTATAAGAATGGATGGACTTGTGATGAGCTTCATTTCTGGAGCTTCCTCGCTGTGAAACTTCACCATTGATGGCGCGCCGCCGCCGGCGGCGGCGGTCAACGGTGGTGCTCCGGCGAGGAGTTGACTTTTTGGTTTTCTATGAAATTAATGTCATTTTTCTCGTAATCGCGCCCTGATTATCATCCAGAGGTTTTCAGATTGATTTGGGTAGCGGATTTTCAGTCGAGGGTTTTGAGTGGAGATTTCGGGAATTCCGTTAATCATTTTGTACTGCATTGTATATTTTCGGGAACAGTTGGTTTCCATGGTTAAGTACAGAGTTGTGGGTTATGTTTTTGATCAGTTGTGTTGTATGAATACTCAGGAGATCGAGATCGAGATCGAGATCGCGATCGTGGTTCAGGCGAGGGATCTTCCGCTGGACCACGAGATTAGCGCGAGTGCGCGTTACGCGATTCAGTGAGTGGACAATTTCTTTTCACGGATTGATTGCGAGTCTTTTATATATGATATACGAACTTGAGCATGCAGTTTGATCATGATTTTATGAGCATGTGTTTTATGATTATACATATACGGATATGCGTATACGAGTATACATACATATATATATATATTATGTTTTATGCATGTGCATGAAAAGGATTTATGATTTGGTTTACACAGAGTACAGTCTCGGTTACGTTGTTGTATCGATACACATTGGCTTCTCGGCTGATCCCCGAGTACGCTCCGGGGGGGACAGATATCCTGACCCGAGGCATTTCTGGCTTGGAATCACGTGTGGGTCTGGGATCCCGTGATTCAGACTGTGCTATCGCGTGGTAGTCCATGAGAGACTCCGCGATATATTTACGATGCATGCTCTGTATGCGTGAGGAGTTAGAGTCTCCCTCGTGTACCATTTCTTTATTTGTGCATTTAGACTCGCATATGTTTTATAATATATATATTATTCGGCCAAAGACATTTATTTTCGTCCACTCACTCTAACGATTTTCATGTCTTTCCCCTGGACTTTTCGGTTTCCGTGCCCAGTTGCAGTTCAGGTTCTTGTGTTTCACGTCGTGGTTGGAGGCTAGTGATCTGAGCTATCTGTGCTTTCTAGTAGGTTCTTGTTTCGCCTACTGATGTGTATTTTGTATATATTTACACTAGAGGTCGCTCTGATACATTCGGATACGTGTTTTATATGGATTTTCTCGAATATATTATATTATACAGATATGTTTTCTGTTATTTGATATTGTTATGATGTTGAGAAATCCGGATGGGATTGGTGCCCACAGTTTGGCTTTTGTGGCATATGACGAAGTGTTATTTTCAGGGTGCAGGTTTATGCAATTCCACGTTAGTAACGAAACGCTGCCGAAATTTTGAATGGTTTTTGTTGGTTCGTGTTTTCAGAAGGGGTTCGATTTCGGTTTAGGCAACTGAATCGGGGTTGGGTCCTTTCAGCTTGAGCATTAGGTTGTCAGATTCTGTAGTCTCTTGTAGTTGTGACGCTTAGGGTATTTGAGTTTATACAGCATGACTGGAGTGATGACCCGACTGGCCAGCGGTACTCATCAATACTTCGGGTGTTGTGTGTTCTCAAATATCTGCGGTTTCATGATTACGTTCTTTCTGCTTGTACCTAATGCTAGTCTTGTATTAGTAGGATGCCTCCTCGATGTGGTCCCCGTGTTGATCGGGAAGCGGATCCTGATGAGGATCGCCAAACGCGCGACTTGTTGATGCGAGTGCTGCGTTTGGAAGAGCGTTTTGACCCTGTGGTCAAGGCTCGTACTGCTGGTGCTACTGCATTTTCGGGTTCAGTTGATCCAGAGATATGTGAGGCTTGGGTGGTTCAGGTTGAACGTGTTTGTGAGCGTCTGTAGTTTACTCCTGAGCAGATGACAGTGGCAGCAGTCGGATTACTTGAGGGTGATGCATACTTTTGGTAGGTTAGTACTGACAGAGTTCCAGCTGATACTCTGTGGACTTTGTTCCGTGATTTGTTTATGCGGAGGTACTTTAATCAGGCTATTCAGCAGTGTAAGTATGAGGAATTTACAAACTTGAGGCAGGGCAGTTTGTCTGTACTTGAGTATCGGGACAGGTTTACCCGCTTATCTCGTTTTGCGCGTGATATGGTGGCTACTGAGGAAGCCAAGTGTCGCAGGTTTGAGCTGGGGTTGAATCTGAATATCAAGGCGACTCTGACTACGATGCCTCGGAACAACTTCGATGAGTTTGTCAGTGCAGCACTCCGAGGCGAGGATATTGAGCAGGAGAGGCAGCAGAGGTACCAGCCGAGATGGTTTGAGGAAGGTGGACCGAGTCAGGGGCCTTCAAAGAGGCAGAGCTCTGATACTTTCGGTTCAGCTTCATCCTCAGGCGGTGGATCATATCGACCACCAGCTAGTGTACCTAGATAGAGGCCGAGATGGAGGAGAGATCGACCGCGGCGACTACAGGCTAGTGGGGATTCCAGCGGTTCCAGTTACCCTCGACGACCTTTTGGCACTTTTGCTACACCGAGGGAGTATCCGTTGTGCAACTTGTGCAATAGGTATCATGTTGGTTCATGTCAGCGGGGTACCATCATTTGTTATCGATGTGGCTAGGTGGGTCACTATTCGAGAGAGTGTCCTCAGTCGTATGGTACTGATGGACATGCGACCCAGAGTTCCGGAGCTGAGCGAGGTGCCACTTCAGGAGCTCGACCAGCACAGTTTGCAGGTCAGGGTAGACAGCAGGGACAACCTCAATGAGGACGACTAGCCGGACAGGCGAGGGTTCATGCTATGACGCTAATAGAGGGCAGAGCTTCACCGGAGGTCGTTATCGGTACGTTACATGTCTTTGGTATTCCAGTACTTACATTGTTAGATCCGGGTGCCACACATTCATTCATATCATATAGATTGTCATCATTAGCTACGGTACCTGCATCTCCACTTCCGGGGTTGTGGAGAGTGTTATATCCGTCAGGTGAGGTTGTGAGCATCAGTTGGGTTTACAGAGACTGTGAGGTGTTTATTGGTGGTCATGGATTAGCCACAGATCTGTTATTACTTGATATTGTGGATTTTGATCTGATTTTGGGTATGGACTTCTTGGAGACACACTTGGCCATGTTTGACTGTCACAAGAAGGAGGTTGCGTTTCGACGACCAGGGTTACCCGAGATACTGTTCCGTGGCGAGAAGAACACTTCACTACCGTGTTTGATTTCCGCGATGAGGGCAGATCGGTTGATGAAGAAGGGTTGTGTTGCTTATTTAGCCCATGTTGTGGACACTACAGCAGCTGTACCAGACCTTGGTAGGATTGAGGTTGTTTCTGAGTTTCCGGATGTGTTTCCAGCGGAGTTACCTGGTATACCCCCTGTGCGGGAGATTGACTTCACTATTGAGTTGTTGCCGGGTACAGGGCCGATTTCACAGACACCATATCGGATGGCGCCAGCGGAGTTGAAGGAGTTGCAGATTCAGCTCCAGGAGTTGCTGGAGAAGGGTTTTATTCGACCTAGTGTTTCTCCGTGGGGTGCTCCGATTTTGTTTGTACGGAAGAAGGATGGGTCCATGCGGTTGTGCATCGACTATCGGAAACTGAATCAGGTTACGGTGAAGAACAAGTATCCGTTGTCGCGGATTGATGATTTGTTCGATCAGCTCAAGGGAGCAGCAGTATTTTCGAAGATTGACCTTCGATCCGGTTATCACCAGTTGAGGATTCGGGATTCGGATGTGGCCAAGACAGCTTTCAGGTCGCGGTATGGGCATTACGAGTTTTTTGTTATGCCGTTTGGGTCGACCAACGCCCCCGCAGCTTTCATGGACTTGATGAATCGGGTATTCAGACGGTTTCTGGACAAGTTCGTGATTGTATTCATTGACGATATTTTGATCTATTCCAGGAGTGTGGGCCAGCACAAGAAGCATTTGCAAGCAGTGTTACGGACTTTGCGGGACCATCAGTTGTTCGCGAAGTTTAGCAAGTGCGAGTTCTGGTTGGATAGTGTGAAGTTTCTGGGCCACGTGATTTTGGTCGAGGGAGTCAGTGTTGATCCTGACAAGATTGAGGCCATGCTGAACTGGAATACACCTACTACTGTACCGGAGATCTGGAGTTTCTTGGGGTTAGCAGGCTATTACCGACGGTTTGTACAGGATTTCTCCCGGATTGCTACACCACTGACCAGGTTGACAAAGAAGGGCGTCAAGTTTGAGGGGTCTGATGCGTGCGAGGAGAGTTATTTGCTCCTGAAGGAGAGATTGAGTACCGCACCGGTTCTGACATTGCCAGATGACAGCGGTGAGTTTGTAGTGTACAGCGATGCGTCGAAGTTGGGGCTTGCTGTGTGTTGATGCAGCATGGTTGAGTTGTGGCCTATGGTTCCAGGCAGCTGAAACCACATGAGGTCAACTATCCGACGCATGATTTGGAGTTAGCCGCTATCGTGTTAGCGTTGAAGAGTTGGAGACATTACCTGTATGGAGCTCAGTGTAAGATCTTCACCGACCATAAAAGTCTCACTTACTTGCAAACGCAGCCAGATCTGAATATGAGGCAACGCCGGTGGATGGAGTTGATCAGCGATTACGATTGCACGTTTGAGTACCATCCAGGGAAGGCCAACGTTGTGGCTGATGCACTTAGCCGGAAGTCTGGAGCCTCGTTGTTTCATATGTGTGTGGCCAGAGTGTCGATGTTAGCCGAGCTTCGGGCTATGGGTGCCGAGTTCGAGTGGAATGACGAGGGAACTTTGTTGGCCAGTTTTCAGGTTCGACCCGTATTGGTTGATCAAGTACGAGAGGCTCAGGATTCAGATTCCTACTTGTTGGGCAAGAAGACCATGATACGGAATGGTGTGCCTACAGAGTTCCGATTGAGCGACGACGGTACGTTGTTGTTCAGAGGCAGGTTATGTGTACCCAGAGACGAGAGCCTGGAGAAGGAGATACTGGATGAGGCCCATAGTTCAGCGTATGCGATGCATCCCGGAGGTACGAAGATGTTTCATACAGTTCGAGCGTATTACTGGTGGCGCAACATGAAGCGGGAGATTGCCGATGTTTGATCTGTTAGCAGGTGAAGGCGTAGAGGTAGAAACCTGCAGGGAAACTACAGCCACTTGAGATTCCAGTTTGGAAGTGGGAGCACATTACGATGGATTTCGTCTATCAGTTGCTGTGTACTTCGGCTGGCAACACTGGCATTTGGGTTATTGTGGATCGACTGACGAAATCCGCTCACTTTCTTGCACTTCCGGGGAAGATATCCGTGGGAAGATTGGCCAAGTTGTATTTATCAGAGATTGTTCGCTTGCATGGTGTGCCTGTGTCTATTGTTTCTGACCGAGATAGTCAGTTCACCTCTGAGTTTTGGCAGGCATTGCAGCGAGCCTTGGGCACGAGATTGCGATTTAGTACAGCCTTTCATCCTTAGACTGACGGGCAGTCCGAGAGGACCATTCAGACTCTTGAGGATATGCTGTGATCATGTGTGTTGCAGTTTCGCGGGAACTGGGATCAGCAGTTACATTTGATAGGATTTGACGTACATCAGTTGTTGCGGAAGTACATCTCAGATCCTTCACATGTGTTAGCCCCACATCAGTTGCCGATCAGAGAGGATTTGACGTACGTGGAGGAGCCTGCGCAGATTCTCGATCGTCGTGAGTAGGAGTTGAGGCACCGTGTGATCCCGCTAGTGAAAGTCTTGTGGCAGAACCATTCAGTCGAGGAGGCCACCTGGGAGACTGAGCAACGGATGCGGGAGCAGTATCCTCATCTGTTCACTTGACAGGTACGTAAATTTCGAGGTCAAATTTTTTTTAAGGGGGATAGATTTGTGACGACCCGAACTAGAGTCAGTTGTGTATTCGGCACGATTCACGAGATTGGGTATAGTCGCGGTTTTTACGAGATATGTGTGGATTGTTGATCCTATTCGCGACTATATTATTGGTCTAGAATTTGAGTTGAGTGTCTTCATGGAAATTGTAGAGTACGTGATTTCGAGCTCGTGGGCGGTTCCGGATGATTTTTCCGATAACCGAGGAATATATTGTGATTATTTGAAGTTTTGGTTTTCGACGAGTTTATCCGATTGTTTCGTGTTTATCCGAATCGTGATGGTTATCCATTTCGAATCATCGATCGACCCGAGGAGCGAGTATAAATATCAGAAATAGTCGTAAAATAGTCGCAAAACACTGTTTGACGTTGACCGAGCTTTGACTTTCCAAATTGGGAAAGTTGACCGTTGACCCAAGGGGAGAAAGTTTCCTGTTTGGTTTTGCCGGCCGATTTTCATTTTCCGGCCACCTCCGGCCAAGTGAAAGGTATGATTCGCTTCCCCATGTGATTTCGAGTTGTTTGGTGTTTGGTTTGGAGAGAATTGGTGGAGTTTTGTTGGAACCCGAATCGGGTTGTGATGCCGGAGTTCGCCGGAGTTGGGAGGTGGTGCTCCGGCGAGTTGTGGGGGTGGATTTGATGGGGTTTCAGTTCCCCTAGCCTAGGTAAAGCTTCCTGGGTGGTTTATTTTGGGATTTGATGTGGTTTTGAGGCAACCCGATTAGGTCACCGGAGTTTGAATTCCGAGTTGTTTCGAGTGGAAATTGATATGGTTCCGGCTTGAATTGGACTTCGTGCCAGTTATAAGAATGGATGGACATGTGATGAGCTTCATTTTTTGAGCTTCCTCGCCGTGAAACTTCACCGTTAACGGCGCGCCGCCGCCGCCGCCGGCGGTCAACGGTGGTGCTCCGGCGAGCAGTTGACTTTTTGGTTTTCGATGAAATTAATGTCATTTTTCTCGTAATCGCGCCCTGATTATCGTCCAGAGGTTTTCAGATTGATTTGGGTAGCGGATTTTCAGTCGAGGGTTTCGAGTGGAGATTTCGGGAATTCCGTTAATCATTTTGTACTGCATTGTATATTTCCGGGAACAGTTTGTTTCCGTGGTTAAGTACAGAGTTGTGGTTTATGTTTTTGATCAGTTGTGTTGTATGAATATTCAGGAGATCGAGATCGAGATCGAGATCGCGATCGTGGTTCAGGCGAGGGATCTTCCGCTGGACCACGAGATTAGGGCGAGTGCGCGTTACGCGAGTCAGTGAGTGGACAATTTCTTTTCACGGATTGATTGCGAGTCTTTTATATATGATATACGAACTTGAGCGTGCAGTTTGATCATGATTTTATGAGCATGTGTTTTATGATTATACATATACGGATATGCGTATACGAGTATACATACATATATATATATATATATATTATGTTTCATGCATGTGCATGAAAAGGATTTATGATTTGGTTTACACAGAGTACAGTCTCGGTTACGTTGTTGTATCGATACACATTGGCTTCTCGGCTGATCCCCGAGTACGCTCCGGGGGGGACAGATATCCTGACCCGAGGCCTTTCTCGCTTGGAATCACGTGTGGGTCTGGGATCCCGTGTTTCAGACTTTGCTATCGCGTGGTAGTCCATGAGAGACTCCGCGATATATTTACAATGCATGCTCTGTATGCGTGAGGAGTTAGAGTCTCCCTCGTGTACCATTTCTTTATTTGTGCATTTAGACTCGCATATGTTTTATAATATATATATTATTCGGCGAAAGACATTCATTTTTGTCCACTCACTCTAAAGATTTTCATGTCTTTCCCCCGGGCTTTTTGGTTTCCGTGCCCAGTTGCAGTTCAGGTTCTGGTGTTTCACGTCGTGGTTGGAGGCTAGTGATCTGAGCTACCTGTGCTTTCCAGTAGGTTCTTGTTTCGCCTACTGATGTGTATTTTGTATATATTTACACTAGAGGTCGCTCTGATACATTCGGATACGTGTTTTATATGGATTTTCTCGGATATATTATATTATACTGATATGTTTTCTGTGATTTGATATTGTTATGATGTTGAGAAATCCGGATGGGATTGGTGCCCACGGTTTGGCTTTTGTGGCATAGGACGAAGTGTTATTTTCAGGGTGCAGGTTTATGCAATTCCACGTTAGTAACGAAACTCTGCCGAAATTTTGAATGGTTTTTGTTGGTTCGTGTTTTCAGAAGGGGTTCGATTCCGGTTTAGGCAACTGAATCGGGGTTGGGTCCTTTCACAACCGGAACTCTATCGGTGCTAACCTACTAGAAGTATGCATCTGACTCAAGTAAACCGACTGCTGCCATTGTCATCTGCTCAGGGGTAAAACGCAGACGCTCACAAACGCGTTCAACCTAAACCAACCATGCCTCACAAATCTCTGGATCAGCTGAACCCGAAAAGACAGTCGCACCAGCAGTACGAGCTTTGACCACAGGGTCAAAACGCTTCTCCAAACGCAACACTCGCATCAGCAAGTCATGCGTCTAGCGATACTCATCAGAATCCACATCCTGATTAACACGTGGACCACGTCGAGGAGGCATCCTACTGATACAAGATAAGCATTAATCAAAAGCGCTAGGAACATAATCATGAGACCTCAGATATTTGAACATATATAGCTGAAAGGACCCAACCCCGGTTTAGTTGCCTAAACCGGAATTAAACCCCCTTCGAAAACACGAACCAACAAAAACCGTAGAAATTTTGGCAAAGTTTCGTTACTAACGTGGAATTACCATTACCTGCACGCGGAAAATACACTTCGTCCTATGCCACAAAAATCAAACCGTGGGCACCAATCCCATCCGGATTTCTCAATATATCAACAGTAAAGTAAAACAATAAATATATCTGTACTTTACTGAAATCCGGTGTAAAATCATATAGTATATACAACAAATTACTCAGAGCGACCTCTAATGTATAATCATATAAGTATACCATAGTAGGTAGAACAATAAACCTATTGGATGAAACAAGGTAGCTCGAGCACTATGCCTCCGTCCACGACGTGCGATACTAGAATCCGAACTGCAAACTGGGCACCGAAACCGAAAAGCCCAGGGGAAAGACATGAAAACTGTTAGAGTGAGTGGACGAAAATAAATGTCTTCCACCAGTTGATATATATGTTTAAAATAACATATGCGAGTCCAGGTAAATAAAAATAACAAAGTACACGAGGTAAAATCATACTCTTCCAGTGTACCGAGCATGCAAGTAAAAATCCCACGGGGTCACTCATGGACACATCCGTGCTAGTACAGTCAGAATCACGGAGTCCCAGACTTCCACGCAATTCTAGCCAGAAAGGCCTCAGGTCAGAGGTCTGCCTCCCCCCGGTAAAGGCCTCGGGTCAGGAGTCACAGCCTCCCCCGGTATACATCCTCGGGGATCAGCCGGGATACGAGTGTATCGATACAACAACATATAACGACTGTACTCTGTGTAAACTAAATCTTAAATCCTTTTCATGTACATGCTTAAAACATAATATGTACGTATGTATACTCGTATACGCATATCCGTATATGTATAATCGTAAAACACATGCTCATGTAAATCGAAATCTCGTATGCATGCTCAAGTTTATAAAACGTGTAATAGGACTCACAAACAATCCGTGAAAAGAAATTGTCCACTCACAGACTAGCGTAACGCTGTTCGCGTTAACCCGTGATCCGGCGGAAACGAACGATCACGAACCCCTGAATATTCACAAAGTCCATTACGCAAAATCATAACTCGACAATTCAAAACAAATCACGAGAAACCACCGTTCTCGGAAACACTAAATCCGAATACGACGAATCATCGAAAATCCGATAATCAATACCTCGTTGTACTTTCGGATGCTCAAATCGAGAAACAAACCTCCCCACTGCGATCGAGGCGCGATTTCGAGTGAAATGACATGCAACTTGTCGAAAATCCCAAAAAGTCAAACTTTGACCGCCGTTGACCGTTGACCGCCGCGTTAACCGCCGCCACCAACCTGAAAATTTCTCGGCGGAGCAACCCCTATTCTACTCAAAATCATCCACTGAGCAACTTTGTCAACTGCATCGAAGGCCAATTCAAACTCTAACTATCTCAATTTCATGCAAAACCGAATTGGTACACAAATTTCAAATCCAAAATTCTCCATCCACAAATCGAATTAGAACTCCATACTTACATGGTTAGAATCATGGTGAGGAGAGCTTCAAAACCCAGTGCTTGATTAAGCTCAATTCGGCCGGAATTGATGAACCCGAATTCACCAAAACATCCCCATTTTTGGCCGGAAAATTCCTCCTCTTTCGGCGAGCCTCGCCGTGCGTGGTGGCTGGAAACGGGATCGGGATGTCGAGGCGCACCGAATGGAACAAGTCCCACGCCTTGGGGTGGCCGGAATCGTCGCGCCGCCGTGGAGCACCGTGGCTCCCGTCGCCAACTTCCTCCTCCACCGAGTTGACTCGGTCAACTCGGTCAACGTCATTTATGCCACATGTTGACTTTCCAAAACAGGAAACCTCCCTATTTATAGCTTCCCAAAATGGAAATTCCCAAAATTACGTATTTCGACAACTTTAAACATCCGTAACTCTCGCGTCGTAACTCAGATTCCGATAATTCTCGCGGCAGCAAACTCGTCTCGACATACTCTTCAATTATCACCCGAAGTCAAACACATCGACCAATCGGATAAAAAGTCAACCATTCAACCCAAACACATGCATAATCCGACTACACAATCAACAAACGGAAATATTCACAACTTAATCTTCGTAACTCAAAATAATGCTCCGGAAGTTCCCACGAACTCGAAATTAAATTCTCAACAACTTCCGTGAAGAAGCCGAAACCAAATTCTTAACCGATAATTTAGTCGCTAAGAGCACCACCATTTAAATCCGAACTTCAAATATTCATAATTAATTCCTCGGTCGTCCAAATAACGATCTGGAACCGCCCACGAACTCGAAATCACACATACAACGACTCTCGAGAAGAGACTCAGCTCCAATTCTCGGCCAATGATTAAGTCGTTAACAAGCCTGGCGATTCAATCATCAATCGGAAATCTGCGATTACGCAGTAACTCACGAATCAAGCTGATTATACTTCTTATTCTGTTCTGGGTCGTCACAAATCCACCCCCCTTAGAAAAATTTCAACCTCGAAATTTCCGAGTCTATCGACTGAAAGGTAGGAGCACTGCTTTCGCATACTGCTCAACTATCCAGTGGCTACGTCAACTGAACAACTCTGACGACAGACCCCACAATAGGAGATAGCTTCGTGCGGAAATCCATGTACCCCCAAATCTCAAATCTGAACTGGCTCCACACAATTGCCAAGTGTTCCTGCATAAGGAACCGGTAGGGTACATAACACGTAACAAACCTGAAACATAGTTCCGCCACACGGAACACAACACACACAAAAGCCAATATTATAGGCGACGCCGAACTATACGGCACAACACAAACTCGCCTATGATCACACACGGATCAAAACAACGTGGCAATTCATAACTCAACACACTCATATCAACATAGCCCAAACATCGAACTCGAGCAATAATCAACCTATTTTCGCTAATCCGAAAGTCTGTGGTAACACATTCCACAAAATCAGGATCAAACATCAAGTCAAACCAAACTCGCTCCAGCACAATGGAGTACAACATCGTCCTCAAAACGACATCATGCAACCTCAAAACCATAGTGATCCACAAACTGGTACTCGATGCAATCTCAAACAAGTGAAACTGCTGGTCCTAAATCCTCCGGAACTGCAATACCGAGGTCCACAATATGCCCTCCAAGGTCTGAATAGTCCTCAAAGATCGCCCGCCAATCTGAGGATAAGAACCGGTACTAACTCGTAATCTGGTCCCCAATGCTTGCTGCAAAGCTCGCCAACACTTTGTTGTAGCTGATAACCTCGACCAGCAAACTGGGACACAGGCGCACCACGTAAATGGACAATCTCCGTCAAACACAGCTATGCCAGTCTACCACTGAAATCCTTTCCCGAAAGTACAAGAAAATGTACCAAGTCCGTCAAATGGTCCACAAAGGCCTGACAATTGGTACCACAAACCAAAGTGCATACTAGCACACAAAACCACAGTGACAAGCGCCACGTCCAACCGGAAATCTCTAATGGCTGTAGCTCTCTGGCAAGTCTCCGCCTCCTAGCCATCGCCTGTCGACAAATGTGGCATCTGCACACACAAGCTGCTATATTGCTTTTCATGTTGCGTCACGAGTAGTAAACTCGAAGTATCTGATACATCTCCGTACCACTAGCGCCAAACGCGCACAAAACCACGAGTCTCAACATCATCACACTCGAACTCAGCTCCCGAAGCTCGCAACTTGGCTAACACGGAAACACGAATCACACACACATGAAACACTGAAGCTCCCAACTTCCGACTGAATGCATCAGCAACAACATCCCAAATGGATAGTCAAAGTACAACCTTTAGCCTTTCTCGAACAAACTTAAAGGTGCAGCCATAGTCGTTAGTCGACCCCATCCATCTACATTGCCTCAAGCCCAAATCTGGCCGAAAATGCAAGTGGATGAAACTTAAGTGATCAGTGTACGTCCTACACTGCGTGCACGCCATAGCAGTAGTATCTCCAACTCTCTGATGCTAACACAAGAACAGCTACACCCAATACCATACACAGGATACGTAGCTACATAAGGTTCCCACTGCCTGAAACCATGAGCCATTGCTCTGCTACACAGCATCAATACACAACCAAATCCAAACCTCGATGCATCGCCATAACTGACGAACTCATCACGATCGTCAGGTAAGGTCAAAACCGAAACAATGGTTAACCATCCTTCAGGAGTAAGTAACTCTCCTCGCGTGCATCAAACCACTCGAACTTGACGCCTTCTTCGTCTATCCGGAAAGTAAAGTGGAAATCCGGGAAAATCCTGCACAAGCCGTCGGCAAAAGCCTGCCAAACCCAAGAGACTCCTGATCTCTGGTACCATGGTAGGTCACCCCAAATCAACACAGCTTCTAACTGGTCACCCCAAATCAACACAGCTCAAAATCTTCATGCTAATCAGCAAAAACTCACACTGGTTGAACTTCACAATTAGCTGATCATCTTGCGAAGTCCACAAAACCGCTCACAATTGCTTCAGGTGCTGGCCCACACTCCTAGAATACATGAGGATGTTGCCAACGAACATGACCGCAAACTCGTCCAGAAACCGTCTGAACACCTGGTCCATCAAGTCCGTAGGATCTACGCGGCATTGGTCAACCAAACAGCGTGACCAAAAACTCCTGATGTCCGCACCGAAATCCGAAAGCTGTCCAAACCACATCTAACTCATCAAACCTCAACTGATGGTATCCGGACCCGAAATTAATCTTTGAAAAGAGTGAAGCTCTCGCGAGCTGATCAAACCATTCGTCAATCCAATACGGAAGATACTTGCTCTCTTCTGAAGCGAATCAGGCTTCCGGTAGTCAATGCACCACCTCATCGAACCAACCAACATCTGTATACACAATACAAGAGCACACCACGCACATACGCAGAGTCGCATGAAATCTCCTGAAATCGGGGTTGAAACTGTAGCTCTAGCAGCTCTGCTGGCTCCGAACGACAAGATGCCGGTAAAATGAGTCCAGCGCTCAGTACAAACTCAATGGTGTAGTCAATCTCCCGAACTGGAGGAACACCTGGTAACTCCTCCGAAACACACCTGGAAACCTGGGAATCACCTCAATGTCGTCAATGTCGAGCACAGCAACCGTAGTATCCATAACATGAGCTAAGCAAACAACACAACTCGTCTCTACTATCCGCTCGACCATCACCGCGAAATAGTATCTCGGGGAAATCTGGTAGTCGAAACACAACCTCCTTCTCGAGGCACTCGAACACAGCCAAAATGTGTCGCCAACAGTCCATAGTCATAGTCACATCAAAACCACGATGTCCAGTTATAGCAGATCCGCGGCTAAGTCATATCCTCCAACAAGGATCTCGCAACCTCCGGATGGATACAACACTCTCCAAAACCTCGGAAGTGGAAATGCAGGTACAATAGCCATGGATATCAAACAACAGTAACCTCGGAGAAAAGTCTGTCCTCAAACAAGGTCATGGCACAAACTCCAACATGCCCAACTAGCCGCCCACATCAATAGCAACATTGCTGATTAACTCATCAAAAGGCTACATTGGTCAAACCTCAGGTACACCATGAGGATCTCCTCGCGAACTCTGAGCTGTCGAACCGCTAAATCAGCTGGCTAAGAGCGCTCCCTCGTAACGTGACCCTCCTGGCCACCACAATATCAACTGAAAGTGCTCCACGAACACAAGTCACAGCGACACCTGCTGTGAGGAAGGATCACCAACGATCGCCCACACTCATGCCACAGGAACAAATCCGCAACTCTGTTATCACCACCATCACCAAACAGATCCTCTGCTTGATCTGATGACTCTCAACATAATCGAAAAGACCACAGCCTGATGAAGTCACTGATCCCGAAGTGTCGGAACTCAACCTCATCAAAATCTCGACTAAGTCCACTTTCCTCAAACCATCACATCGAAAACAGCGTACAACTTTCCTTCTCGACAGCCTCGCCATTGAGTGCAGCACACTAAGCTCCTCACGGCTATCTCGAGGCACATCAATCAGACTCTATCTGATGCTCAGGTTCAAACTCATCTCGAACCTCATGCATAGCTCCCTCTGAAGCCACATAACTCGTGCAAACAGGGACAAACATGTGAGCAATGCATCTCTGCCTTAAGTGGGTAAACACTCTACATTTGATTTGCTGGGTAGCCTGATAAAACCATTACCGTATAAACAACACCCTGAATGTAGGCCATGGTGTCGTAACCAGAACTCACACAATACCAGCCCACCAAATACAACATTCTGACTCAGGCAAACATTAACTGCCACAATTCCTCAGCTCTGAGGCAACATGTAGACGTTCATATAAACACAACCAGGCAAACCGTGCCACACAAATCCCTGAACTCCGAATACTCATCCAAACCCACAGTTCTCTGGCAAATCGCGCGTCGACTGATCCTTAATAAGATCCACAACCTAAACGACACGGAAAGCACGTCAGGAGGCATCCTAATGAATAAAACATCGTTCACAACAAGTGGAACGTAATCATGGAACTTCAAATATTTGAAAGCATACAACACCCGGAATATTGATAAGTATCCGCCGGCCGGTCGGGTCACCAATCTAGACATGTTGTACATTCTCAAATATCGTTAGTAAACACAACTACAGAAGTCTACAGAACCTATAACCTAATGCTCTGATACCAAGCTGAAAGGACCCAACCCCAGTTTAGTTGCCTAAACCAGAATCAAACCCCTTCGAAAACACGAACGAACAAAAACCGTTTTGGCAGAGTTTCGTTACTAACGTGGAATTACCATTACCTGCACGCGTAAAATACACTTCATCCTATGCCACAAAAATCAAACCGTGGGCACCAATCCCATCTGGATTTCTCAATATATCAACAGTAAAGTAAAACAATAAATATATCTGTACTTTACTGAAATCCGGTGTAAAATCATATAGTATATACAACAAATTACTCAGAGCGGCCTCTAATGTATAATCATATAAGTATACCACAGTAGGTAGAACAATCAACCTACTGGATGAAATAAGGTAGCTCGAGCACTATGCCTCCGACCACGACGTGCGACACCAGAATCCGAACTGCAAACTGGGCACCGAAACCGAAAAGCCCAGGGGTAAGACATGAAAACTGTTATAGTGAGTGGACGAAAATAAATGTCTTCCACCAGTTGATATATATGTTTAAAATAACATATGCGAGTCCAGGTAAATAAAAATAACAAAGTACACGAGGTAAAATCATACTCCTCCAGCGTACTGAGCATACAAGTAAAAATCCCACGGGGTCACTCATGGACACATCCGTGCTAGTACAGTCAGAATCACGGAGTCCCAGACTTCCACGCAATTCTAGCCAGAAAGGCCTCAGGTCAGAGGTCTGCCTCCCCCCGGTAAAGGCCTCGGGTCAGGAGTCACAGCCTCCCCCGGTATACATCCTCGGGGATCAGCCGGGATGCGAGTGTATCGATACAACAACATATAACGACTGTACTCTGTGTAAACTAAATCATAAATCCTTTTCATCTACATGCATAAAACATAATATGTACGTATGTATACTCGTATACGCATATCCGTATATGTATAATCGTAAAACACACGCTCATGTAAATCGAAATCTCGTATGCATGCTCAAGTTGAACTTCAAATATTCATAATTAATTCCTCGGTCGTCCAAATAACGATCCGGAACCACCCACGAACTCGAAATCACACATACAACGACTCTCGAGAAGAGACTCAGCTCCAATTCTCGGCCAATGACTAAGTCGTTAACAATCATGAGTCGGAAATCTGCGATTACACAGTAACTCACGAATCAAGCTGATTATACTTCTGATTCTGTTCTGGGTCGTCACAATAACACCCGAAGCATTGATGAGTAACCGCTGGCCAGTCAGTTCATCGCTCCAGACATGCTGTACATACTCAAATACCCTAAGTGTCACAACTACAAGAGTCTACAGAACCTGACAACCTAATGCTCTGATACCAAGTTGAAAGGACCCAACCCCGATTTAGTTTCCTAAACTGGAATCAAACCCCTTCTGAAAACACGAACTTCCAAAAACCACAAAAATTTCGACAGAGTTTCGTTACTAACGCGGAATTGCCATTAACCTACACCCGGAAAATAACACTTCATCCTATGTCACAAAAGCCAAACCGTGGGCACCAATCCCATCCGGATTTCTCAATTTCATAACAATAAAGTAAAGCAGTAATCAAAACTGTACTTTACAGAAATTCGGAAAAAACATATGAAAAATACATCAGTAATGTATCAGAGCGACCTCTAGTATACATATATAAAAATATACAACAGTAGGCAAAACAAGAAACCTAATGGAAAAGAAAGGTAGCACGAACGCTAAGCCTCTAACCGCGACGTGAGACACCAGAATCCGAGCTGCAAACTGGGCACGGAAACCGAAAAGCCCAGGGGAATCGTTAGAGTGAGTGGACAAAAATAAACATATGCATTTCACCATTTATATATATCATAAAATCAAGCAAAGCGAGTTCGGAAAATAAATGGAGGTGCCAGGCGAATCTCTCAAGCCCGACGGAAAGGCGAATCTCTCAAACCCGACGGTGATAGGCTAGGCGAATCTCTCAAGCCTAGCGGCATAACAGGGGAATCTCTCAACCCTGGATCTGACTACCGATGATTAGCCGAGTAGCCAATGCATCGATGCTAAATAAATGTCATCACCATATAAAATATAAAACAATACCTCCAAAAGCAATAAATAATCTCAACATCGTATATAAATAAATACGGAAATCACGAACTCACTACAACAGTGAAAATAGAAAAGTCCACTCACAGGTGAGCACAGCGCGCACACGCTCTAATCACGAGATCCGGCAGAAGATCCCTCGCCCAGCGTACGATCTCGATCCCCTGAATAATCACAAAATATAACGGATCAAAATCATAGTTCATCACACTGTACTACACCTCGGAAACCAACCGTTCCCGGAAACATATAACTCGGTATAAAATAATCGATGAAATCTCCCGAAATCTCCACATAAACCCTCGACTAAAAATCCGGTACCCAAATCAACTCGAAAACCTCAAGGCGATGATCGGGGCACGAATAGGAGCAATTGACATATAACTCGACAAATTTCAAAAAGTCAACAGGTCGCCGGAGCTCCTCCGTTGACCGCCGCCGCCGGTGGCGGCGCGCCGTCAACCAGAGAGATTTCTCGGCAGCCAAGCTCACCCAAGCTTCTCTTCATCAAGCCCAACACTTCTCCCAACTGAGGCTACCTCCAATTCCGGCCCAAATTGCCAGAAAACAGCTCGAAAATCCCGGAATTCAAAATCGTCGGCGAAGCTGTTCACCGTCGATCCTCCGTCCACGGCGCACGGCGGCCCTCGAGACCACTCCCAAAGGCTCCGCCGTGGCCCCACAATTCGAAACCCCCTAATCTTCGGCCACCACCGTGACCAGAGCACCGCCGTCCAACTAACCCGAATCTGGCCGGAAAATCCCAAATTTCAACTCATAATTTCTCCCTCAAATCAACATCAATTCAAACAATTCCAAGTGCTAAACAGTTGCAAATCACGAGGAGAATATTTTACCTACCAAAGTAGTGGCCAGAAACGGCAAGTCCACCGGTGGATTCAAACGGTCAAAAGTTCCTCCACGGGTCAACGGTCAACTCCATGGTCAACGCCGGTCAAACTTCCCAAACAGTGTTTTCGACAATTTTTCGACTATTTCCGATATTTATACTCGCGGCTCGATACGATCGACAGTTCAAAAAGGATCTCATCCACGTTTCGGATAACTTCAATACTAACGCATAAATTCCGCAATTTCAAATATTCATAACATATTCCCTGGTCGTCAAAATAATTATCTGGAACCACCTACTAACTGGAAATCACGCGTACAACAACTCTCGAGAAGAGACTCAACTCAAATTCTCGCCCGGTAATTAAGTCGTGATCAAAACCGGCAATTCAATTAATTTACGGAAAACTGCGATTACGCGTAAACTCGTGGATTAAAACGATTACTGTACTGATTCTGTTTCAGGTTTTCACAGGATCATGAAACCAAATGCTCTGATACCAATTGACAAGACCCTCCCCAGCTTACTGTAGTAATCCAGGGTAAGTCATGCGGGACGTATATAGAGTATCTAAAACTAACTAATCGCCACCAGCTATCCTAGCACGAGCAACCCTAAACTTCAACTGAGAATCTACACTGAGAAGACAGAAGCCGTGGATTTTCATGCCTCGTACTGCAAACGATCATGACTTCAACCGATTAACCTGCAATCTAGGCGATTTAAAAACAAAAGTGCCCAGGGAAAGGCATAAAAACATAAACCGTTAGAGTGAGTGGACAAAAATCATAATTGTACGATATACATAAAACTATAAAAAAATTGTAACTATATGCCTTTCCTCCCTTTCTGATAAAACTTATGCGAGTTCGAAATATCGTAAAACTAAAAGAATATGGAGGTGGTCGCCCAGGTGTTTTCCCTAACTTGAGTTGACAACAAATAAAATAAAAAAGGTGATGTGATAGTCCAAGGGGTTTATCCTAACCTTAGACGATTCAGGGTCAGACGAGGTGTTTGTCCTAACCTCCCCTGACCAGACTATCCGGTGATCAGCCGAATAATCAAAGCATTGATGCAACTAACTCATACCATCACGAAGTAAACCTCCCAACTAAAAATCACTCAAACATACCATAAAGTATACTACATAAACATATAATCAATAAACTTGCAAACGACTGTGAAAAAAATAAAGGTCCACTCACAGTACTGTGTCGTGATTTCCATCAGGCCAAAACTCACATGTTGGCATTTCTAAACATGTGTCATTGGATACTAACATGTCATCATAAAATAACAATCTTTATTTAATAACTAATCGTCGAAAATTATAATGAATAGCTAAGCTCGTTTACATACGAGCATTATCGTCGAGAATCTCGTATTCTCGAATAACATGCTTCCCGAAATAATGACGAGCTTGAATCAAATTCTAATTCTTGAATCATTTTTAAAGTCGCAACATATTCCTCAAACATACGCGACTTGAAGTCGAATCAGTAATGGATTCGACAGTTTAATAATATCATAAATTTTTTTAATTAATATCCGATTAACCACACGACAAATCAATTCAATAACCTCTTAAATACATTCGGTACATCATTACGAGTAAAACAACACGTAATTTATGCCGAAATTCCCTTCACCGTAGTGCCAGCGAAGGCAACGCATCAATGTCGATGACTTTTATGGAATCCGAACCTGAAAACAGTCAAAATCTTGCAAGCAACAATTCTCTCAATTACACCAAAGTCCAATTCAACCTCTAACTAGTCCAATTTACCTTGAAACCGAATTCCCCAAAAACTTCAATCTTTCGATTCTCCTTTCTCTGGTCGAATTAGAACATGTTCTTGGTGTCCTTAGCTTCATGGTGAGGAGAGCTTCAAAGCCCAGTAAGTTTCGCCAGTCGATTTGGCCGGACAATCATCGACCCTAAACCAAAATTTTCTCAGTTTTTCTTCTTAAAATTTCGGCTATCTCTGGTCGAATTGGTGGTGGATACCATAGAGGAAAGGAATAGGGAAGAGAGATGAAAAAGATTGACACCGACCTTGCCAATTTTTGTGGCTGGAGCATGGCCCTGCCACTCTGGCAGCCCCAAGGTCGGGGGGACCAGAAATGCCTAACCCGTTGACTTATCCATTTCGCCTTCACACGCTTGAACTACTTTTATTTAAACTCGCTCAATTTTATTTTATATTATTGGCAAAAGGCATAAGATTACGCTATATGATTTCTTCAAATTGTTTATTTTTCGTCCACTTCCAGGTTTTATATGCCTTTCCCTTAGGCTCTTTGATTTCAAATTTCCAGGTTTGCAGAGTTAAAGGAACAAGTTGATCATACGAGCTATTATTTCAGTTAGCTTAGTTAGTCTAACTGGTCCTGTAGCTCTAATGTCATAAACGTCTTCTTGAATTCTCTACTTTGTGTGACCCAATAGCAAAAGATTTACATTGTTGTATGACTTTAGAGTTTTGAGATTTTACTTCCTTCTATTTTTTAGTTGAATATGAGTTTAATCTCATGTTAATTTGGTTGTTAAGGCCTAATTTGATTTAGGCAACTAAATCGGGGTCAGGTCCTCATAGTTGGTATTAGAGCTTTAGGTTATAGGTTTTGTAGACCGTACTAAGCCGTTATCATTTTCGTGTTTGATTATGCTCAACATCTCCCGAGTGATGGCTCAATCGGCCGACAGATCCCCATCGAATACTCAACACTACCGGAAGAAGTACTATATCCGACGAGGTCCTCAAAGAACGACCGACGAGAAGGGATCTCGTCGGTTATAGTTTTTTGACCGTCGAGATTTTCTTGTCGTCGGTTATAGTCGCCGGAAACTCCTCGGTCATAGTTTTGGACTATGTCCGACGATTTTTTTTTGACTATTACCAACGATTTTTTCATATCGTCGGTTATAGTTTCTTATTTCAGATCTGGGCAGCGGCTCGATCTGTCATTCAAAAAACTTTCCATTTTTTATGAAAATGCTCTGAAATCGATCTTTGGGTGATGTCGAGAATGAGTTCGTGATGATTCATGCGCATTATATATATAGGTACGTCGTGCTTAATTAATATATATATATGTGTTGTGCATGCATGTATTAATGCTTAATTTCTTGAATATATAGATCGATCGATATTAATTGATTTTGAATATATATATATATATTGATCGATCGATCGAGTTAATTAATTGATTCTTGAGTTTGAGTAATTGATCGATGGTTGATTTTGAGTACGTACGCGTGATTGATCATAAATATATATTAATTGTTGTTAATTTTAATTTGATTATTGTGAATATATATATAGCAATAACTAGCTAGCTAGCTAGGGTGATTAATTTATTTAATTAATATATTGCATTATATATTGTGATTATTATATATATAGGATTAAATGTACACTAGCTAGCTAGCTAGTACGTACGTGTACGTATGTGCATGGTTAACGTTATATATATATATTTAGATTTTTGTGATCGATTATATATATATATATATAGTTAGGGTGTACGTGTGTGTATATATATATATTAAAATTATGGGAATTAAAATAATAAATATTTATATCTAGCTATGAAATTTGAATTAATAAGATCATGGGTATATATACATGCAGTTATAATTTTCAGGATGGACAAGAGTTGGATATGTCTTCTAAGATGGGATGTAAGATATCACCGTGGAATTAGAAGTTTTGTAGAATATGTGAAGGTTAATTGTGGATGGATGACAATTCATTATTGTCCGTGTACGAAATGTCAGTGTCGCAGCGAGCGATATCGTTTTCACATCGATAAAGTATTGGAGCACTTGAAGAAAAACGGGTTTTGGGATAAGTACACATGTTGGATTTATCATGGTGAGAGCTCAACAGTTGGTCAACATGATCACGGACAATTTTTTGAGAGTGGCAGTACATCCAATGATCCAACAACAAGGTTGACCAACGATATGTTTCCTCATGAGAGCGGTATATTTGCTCAAGCACCGGATATCGATATCCCTCCCGCCGTTGGAGACTTCCCTCATATTGAGCCAGTCCAGCAATTACCTACAGCTGTCAACACTGCTTGTATGGACAAGTACAACAACCTCATTGCCTTCCAACAGACCCCGTTGTACAATGGGTGTAATAAGATTGTTCTCGAAAGTGTTATGGGAGTAATGAAGCTCAAAGTGGAGAACAAAATGAGTGTGAAGGCTGTTGATGATTGGCTGAAGTGGTCTGGTTCGTTGTTGCCCCCCGGTCATCGTCTTCCTACCACTCATCGTAAGGTGCGACAGATCCTTAAACATCTTGGCATTTCCTACATCAAAATCAATGCTTGTAGATATGATTGTGTTCTCTTCTGGGGTGAAGATGCTTATGGGAATGATCTTGAATCCCTTGATGAATGCCCGGTATGTGGTACAGATAGGTATAAGTTGACTCCTGCCGGAAACAAGAAAGCTGTGAAGATACTTCGGTATTTTCCCCCGATAGATAGGCTAGAACGGTTGTTCATGTCTGCACACACGGCTGAAGCTATGAGATGGTGGGCCGAGAGGAATTTGCACGACGGTGATACGCTTATACACCCTGCTGACGGAGAGGCTTGGAAGCACATGGTGAAGGAGTTTTCTTATTTTGCATCAGAGGTTCGAAATGTTTGGCTGGGGCTTTCATCTGACGGATTCAACCCTTTTGGCAACATGAGTCTTCAATACAGTATATGGCCAGTTATTTTGGTACCGTACAACCTTCCTCCATGGATGTGCATGAAGAAAGAATACAATATGCTCACTATGATCATTCCAGGGCCGGGTTATCCAGGAAAGTGTCTCGATGTGTATCTGAGACCCTTGATTGAGGAGCTTAAGTACTTGAGTTAGCATGGTCATCCCACTTATGACAAGTTCAAAAATGAGATGTTCCAGATGCATGCCATGCTTGTTGGCACCATTAGCGATTTTCCTGCACGCGGGATGTTGTCGGGCAACGTTACCAGGGGATACAGGGCTTGTCCAGAGTGCATGACGGTTGAGTGTTGCAGACCTCATTGCAGGAAGATCGTACAGATGCGACATCGTTGTTGGCTTCCACATGATCACCCATTTCGGGAGGATATAGAGGCATTTGATGGGACTGTGGAAATAGTTGAGCAGCCGAGGAGATGGATGGGGGATGAAATCTTAGAAGTGCTAAATGAATACGATTTTGGGCAGCTAAGCAATCATCCTGAGATAGTGGCGTCAATTCCTGACAAACCCGACAGGTATAAATTCTGGACACACAAAAGTATTTTTTGGGAACTTCCTTATTGGTCCAAGTTGTTGATCAGACACTACTTAGATGTCATGCACATAGAGAAAAATGTGTGCGAGAGTGTGGTCGGCACAATGTTGAATTGGGAGGGAAAAACTAAAGACGGCCCGAAGGTACGCATTGATCTTAAAAGGATGGGACTGCAAAAACATTTGTGGTTGAGAGATGGGAAGAAAAAAATGCCACAAGCTCCTTATACCGTGAAGCCTGCCCAGAAGAGTGAAATTTTTGGCTGGATGGGTAATGTCAGGTATCCTTCAGGCTATGCCGGAAATATAAGTCGATGTGTTAACTTCAAAGACAACAAGATGTACGGACTAAAGAGTCATGACTGTCATATACTGCTCCAACGCCTCTTCCCTGTTTTCATTCGAGGGTACCTGCCCAAAGAGGTGGTGGAGCCGTTAGTGGCTTTGTCAAGATTCTTTCAGAAGTTATGCACGAGAGAAGTGAAGAAATCGGACTTGTTGGAAATGCAACAGGACATCATTTTTATCATGTGCAAATTCGAAATGATATTTCCTCCAAACTTTTTCGACATCATGCCTCACCTGATGCTCCATCTTCCGGAACAATTGTTGTTTTCTGGTCCAGTACACTACACATGGATGTATCCTATGGAAAGGTACGTAATGCATCTCTGAATCTGGCTATATATATGTCGATCTTTAATATTATTTATTCACTTATATATTGTTGCAATAAGCATAACATGCTCGATCTGTAATTACCAATTTACAGAAAATTAGGGGACTACAAAGACTATGTGATGAACAAATCTGCACCCGAAGGGTGTATCGCTGAAGCATATATTGCGCATGAGTGCGTAACGTACACCAAGTTGTATTTGGGAGCGTTGGAGGACCCTCCACAACATATGCCCGTAGATGGAGGGCAGTTCAACCTTTCGATCATCTCCGATGATGTTAAAGTTTCTGGAAAGTTGCCCAACTCGTACAAGTTGGAACCTTATGAGCTAGTCATTGCCCATTGGTCGGTATTGATTAACTGTCCAGAAGTTCAATATTGGAAAAATTTGCACCTTTACTGCCCTGCTATTTCCAGTGATGTTAAGTACCACAACAAGACGTTCGCAAACTATTTTGGCAACTGGGTAAGTTGATACTTAAATTGACCTGTATATGATCGATGTTAAGTGCATGTCTCGCATCCTATTTATAGTTAAGTTAATAAATGATTATTTTCAGATGAATCATGTACAAGATGATGGTATCCCTCAGTGGTCACACGAATTGAGGCTCTTGGCGCAGAAACCGGTAACTTCCAGAGTTTATCCTATGTGTAAGGTAAATGGCGTGCTATTTATTTGTGAACATAGAGATGTCAGACGAAAAACACAGAATTCTGGGGTAATGGTGCATGGTGGGCAGAATGGAGTTGACTATTACGGTGTTCTCCATTCAGTTGTCGAATTAATATATGGGGAAGGCATGACCGTGCACTTGTTTAAGTGTAGATGGTTTGATACCGACCCTCAGAACACAAGGACCGATCAATACGGGATTTTTTCGGTGAATACTGCCACAAGCTGGTATGAAGATGATCCGTTTGTGTTGGCCACGGCGGTGAAACAATTGTTCTATCTTGATGATCTTGTGCATAAAGGCGCGTGGAAAGTGGTTAACCATGTTCTTTCACGAAACATATACAGTGCCTCAACCCTTGGTACTGTGACCTCGGATAATGAAGAAGTCAGTGCATACCAAGAGGCGAACGCAACTGGTATTCCTGAAACCTCAACAATTCGCCTTAATAATGTGAGACAGGGCAGTGTGGTACGAATTCCTCAACCGAATCTTCTTTATGTTAATCAAAATGAAGACAATGAAGACTCAAGTGACGAGGACATACACATCTTACCTGAAATTAACTCGGAAACAGAGTCAGACTCAAGCGATGATTCTGATTACGCGCCTTAATTAGTGTATATATATATATGTATGTTATTTCGACTTAGAACGTGCAATGTAAAATGAATTTTATTCATATTATGGACAAAATTGTGTCGATCGATGAAATTGCTATATATATATATATCGATCCCCATCATAAATGAGAGAGATCGAGAGATCGATCGGAAAAAAAATACAACTGATCGATTAATAATATCGTATTATTAAATAATAATTTTAATATTTCGTATTAACTATTAATAATTTCGTATTACTATTAATAAATATATATATTAATACAATACATATTTAATTAGTTTACCGGCATAAATGAAAAATAAATAGCAGAACTATATCCGACGATATGCATAAGTAATATCGTCGGATATAGTTGAACCGAAACTATATCCGACGACATGCATATGGAATCTCGTCGGATATAGTTTCGGTTCAACTATATCCGACGAGATTACTTATCTCGTCGGATATAGTTCTGTTTAATTGACGGATCTGGGTACGTTTTGGGGCAGAAACGAAACTGCCCCAAACCGGAACAGCCGCCTCCGATCGAAAATCTTCGTTTCCTTCGTGCTACAAGCAACCAATCGAAGCTCAAGTGGTATTCCATCAATCCTCAAGCCAAATCCCTCGTCGATTAGTGAAAAAACAGGTTTGAAATCCCTAATTTCAAATTTTCGAATTTTTTTAATTTAGGTTAGATTTGAAGTTGTGGAATGTGTTGATCGATAATGTGGATGCATGTATATGTATAGTTGTGGAATTTGTTAATTTTATGAATGTATTGATATATATTAGAATTTTGAATTTTAGGTTGAATTTCGGTTAAATTTAGGTTAAATTTGGATTTGGAATTTTTTGATCAATTATATTGGATTATATTGGATTTTTGATGGAATATATTGGACTTTTTGTTAAATTGGTTAAATTTGGATTTAGAATTTTTTTGTTAAATTTGATTAAATTTTTGGTTAATTGGATTTGGAATTATTGTTGAATTTGGATTATTGGAATTATTGATATATATATATATTGGAATATATATAGTTAAATTATTGGATTATATATATATGTATTGGATGAATTATATTGGATTATATATATATTGTAATTATTGTGGATTATATATATATATTGTAATTATTGTGGATTTTATGGAATTATTGTTGATTTTTGTGGAATATTTATATATTGGAATATATATTGGATTATTTTTGGATGAATTAGGAATTATTTTGAATTTTTATAATTTTATAGCAACGATGAATTGGTTTAATTGCGGACCTTCCCGAGGGGCCGGGTCGAGTTCGAGGGGGAGGTCCAGAGGGAGAGGGAGATCGGGACGTGGGGATGAGGGTTCGGGACCTAGGGATGAGGGCACCGGAAGTCGGTCCGCATCAGGATCCACCAGCGTCCCCAACACTTACAGTCTTCCGCAGACCTCTCGACATCGTACACTGATGGGCGCGGGACAACCTCAGCAGCATCAGCTCGAGCCTGCTCGATCCTCAGGCGCGAGGAGGGTTCATCAGGTCAGTCGCACGCCGAAAACGGATAGTGCGACTCAATCCTCGGTCCGAATGCCGGACATTCATCGTGAGGACCCTTCCCCCGTCATCCACCAGACAGCTCCTCATTCTTCCGAGGAGGCTGGTGGATCCACTCAGTCCTCGGCGAGGATGCGACTATGCCCGCCGCCTACATTATTCTTACCGTTGGAAATCCCGAAGATACCTCACGTCGATTCCGACGGGATGCCTATTCCGGGACAGCTAGGGTTCATTACCCCGGAGCAGGCATATGCGTATATACCCTTCCCGGCACCTCTCTGGAGTGCGAGGATTCCGGGACAACGCACCGACGAATCAGGTAAATATTAATTAGTGATATATTTTTACTCCCTAATATTTAAATTCAATTAGGTGTTGATGTTTAAAAAATCTTCTACATATATATGTGATAGGCGAGATCGTGCCCGGTGCCAAACAGAAGAGAACCAGAGGCCCCGTCATCGGCAAGTTACTGGACGAAGCCATTCAGGCTAGCGGTGGTGGCCAACATATGATTCCGACCGGGGATAGAGGGCAGGTGATCGAGGGAAAGGTCACTCGAAAGTACGCGGGGATGGCGGGCAGCCTCATACGGGATAGAGTCCCAATGTTGTGGCAAGATTGGAATTCAGTGCCGCAAGCCGTCAAACATCAGCTGAATAATGCGTTGTCGGTGAGTTGAATTGTATATTCATTATGAAAATTTTCAATAATAAATTTTTAATATTATTGATATATATATAAATATATGCATTGCAGAGGTGGTTCCGCGTGGATGAAGACATTAGACCCATGTGGGCGGATGAAGTGCATGGGAGCAGGTTTGCAGACGGCCATTTGTTTCAATTTTTTCGTTTCTTTTGATTATGTTCATACAATGTTGTTAGTTACTAACGCTTGATTTTATGGGTATATATAGGTATAAGGAGTGGAAGGCCGAGCCGAAGAAGCATTGGAAAAAGTACGGGGACGATCGTGAGGGTACCCCTAGCGAGTTTCGTTATAGGGAGTACGAGTGGTGATGGCTTGTGGTTCACTTCAACAACCCGAAATTGAAGGTACGCAACCTTCAATCCATTTAATTTTTGTTTTATCGTACTTCCCTTAAATTATTTGGCTAATGAGTGTTTTTTTTATGTTGAATTAATCGCGCAGGCTCTTTCTGAAGTCAACACAAGGAACCGGGCCAAAAACACCAAAAATCATCATGCCGGTACCAGATCATACTCGGGTTGGATCGAGGAGGCGGCCAACCACCCAGAAGAGGATCCCCTTGTCTATACGATGCAGCATGCGTATCCGCAGTCCCCCGAATATGCTGTAAGTGTCCTTATAACAAAATAAACTTATTTCTTATTTATTTAGATTGTTTTTTTAATTAATATTTTATTGTTCTTTGTCAATTAGGCGAGAATTCAGGAGGCGATTCCGGAGGTGTTGACTCAAGTGGCGAGAGAGCTCTATCCCAACACCCCCGATGCGGAACTCCCGATTGATCAGATTGATCGATCTGATCCGATCGTCAGGGCCAGGATTATGTCAACTGTGATCCCTCCAGGGAAGAACACATTCTACTGCAGGGGTTCTGGAAAATGGGGTCAAGGGCTGCTGAAGCATACCCCTGAATTCTCTTGCGGATCGGGATCATCATCATCTTCGAGGACTAATGAGCTACACGACCAGCTTCATAGGCAATCAATTGAGATGGAAGCTCAACGGCGTCGGATAGAGGAGATGGAGCAAGCGCAAGCTGCAGAGCAGAATCGGTTGGCCGAACAGCAGCAGCAAATGGGGACATGGATGCAGCATTGTTATGCACAGTTGCAAGCATCTGGAATCCAGATAGCTCCCCCGCCCATTTTCGGTGCGCCACAGCCTCAGCCTCAGCCTCAGCCGCAGCCTCAGCCAGACCAGGACCAACCAACTTTCTCCAATCCGTTTGACCACATAGACTTAGGACCAGGACCCCCCTAGGTGTTGAACAATTGTCGGTTTAATTTTTATTTTCATTATTTACTACGCATATGTATACAAATTTGAACGATTTCGGTTTTAATTTATTAATTTATTTATTTACTACGTACTATAGTTTCAATGGTTGTTGATTTTCAATTTGAACAATATATAGATAGCGTGATTTTTTGTGAATGCAGGTTTTGGGATAAAACCCAAAACCTGCAAAAAAAATTAAATATTTTTAACTATAACCGACGATATGTGTCAACATCGTCGGTTATAGTTTTCTCCACAGTCAACCATTTTGACCATGGAGAAAACTTTATCCGATGATGACATCGTCGGTTATAGTTTAAACTATGACCGACGATAAACCATCGTCGGATTTAGTGTCTCTATTTTCCAATGATAACCCTAAATCATCGTCAGATATAGTATTACTGACGGTTTATTACCGACGATACTATATCCGACGATGTGTCGTCGGATATAGGTATGACCGACGATAAACGGAAACAGACCGACGACACCAAGTCGTCAGTCATAGTAATTCTTCCGGTAGTGCAAGGTGTTGAACGTCGTCGAATACATGGCGAATGTGACATAATACCAACCCTACCCTGTGAGTCAGCCTGCCTCTGTAGCTATGCCTCGTGTGCGCCAATCTCAATCTCTTTTCTAGTAAGTATAAGGTAAAAGTTTTTCACATTAAGTTTGTAGTACTTCCGAGTTTGCATACATGTAATCTTTGTATTTTTTATGCTTTTGCCTTACTACGTTAAAATATGAAAGAATGATGACAATTTTACAAGTAACAGAGTATGTGTCAGATAAAGGACATGTATTGATTAGTAAGATCTAGTTTGTTATGTGAATTGTCAGTGGACTGCCACATTTCGATAAGTAGAATTTAGATGTGTATCGATCTCCATAAGGTAAAAGAGGTTATTACGACATTTAGCGAATTATCGTGGTAATATTACGAAATTACAATCCAAAATGGTTTTAGACGTAGAAACTTTTGCGACTTGAGGACCCGACCCCGATTTACAATTGCGATTGAGATGTAATCTTTGAAATGTAATCTCCCTACAGATTTTGGTTGATTTTAAGTTTATGGGGACGTTATGTAAAATTTTTGATTAATTGTCTAAGCTATGTCTAGTCGTGTATGATAAGAAGTGTCACCACGAGTCCGTAAGCGATTAGTGTTTGGCGATTGAATCAATACCTCACAGACCATGGTGAACATTTAGTTAGTAAATTACTAGCTATGTCGAAGAATCAAGTGCGCAAACTTCTCTCTTTCACCATGTCTAATTTTTGCAATCTCCTTACACAAGTTCCACAAAAGCTTCCAGTGTTTGGTTTAGCTTTACGGTCTTCTCTTTCATGTTTAACCTCCCAGATTTATTGAAAGGACCCAACCCCGGTTTAGTTGCCTAAACCGGAATCAAGCCCCTTCGAAAACACGAACCAACAAAAACCGTAGAAATTTTGGCAGAGTTTCGTTACTAGCGTGGAATTACCATTACCTGCACGCGGAAAATACACTTCATCCTATGCCACAAAAAGCAAACCGTGGGCACCAATCCCATCCGGATTTCTCAATATATCAACAGTAATGTAATACAATAAATATAACTGTACTTTACTGAAATCCGGAGTAAAATCGTATAACATAATCAACATATTACTCAGAGCGACCTCTAATGTATAAACATATAAGTATACCACAGTAGGTAGAACAATAAACCTACTGGAAGAAACAAGGTAGCTCGAGCACTATACCTCCGACCACGACGTGCGACATCAGAGTCTGAACTGCAAACTGGGCACGGAAACCGAAAAGCCCAGGGGAAAGGCAAGTAAAAACGTTAGAGTGAGTGGACGAAAATAAACATATGCATTTCACCAGTTGTTATATATGTTTAAAATAACATATGCGAGTCCAGGCAAATGAAAACAACATAGTACACGAGGTAAAACTCACACTCCTCCAGTGTACTGAGCATGCAAGTAAAAATCCCACGGGGTCACTCATGAACACCTCCGTGCTAGTACAGTTCGAATCACGGGATCCCAGACCCACACGTGACTCTAGCCAGAAAGGCCTCAGGTCAGAGGTCTGCCTCCCCCCGGTAAAGACCTCGGGTCAGGAGTCACAGCCTCCCCTGGCATACATCATCGGGGATCAGCCGGGATGCAAGTGTATCGATACAACATCATATACAAACTGTACTCTCTGTAAACCAAATCATGAAAAGTTCGATGCAAATGCATTAAACAGCATATAAATGTATGTATACTCGTATACGTATATCCGTATATGTATAATCGTATAATCGTAAAAACTCATGCTCATGTAATCCATAATCTCAATATGCATGCTCAAGTTCGTAAACCATATAAAAGACTCGCAAGAATTCCGTGAAAAGAAATTGTCCACTCACACGCTTGCGTAACGCAGTTCGCGTTAACCCGTGATCCGGCGGAAAGTCCCTCGCCAAACGAACGATCACGAACATCTGAATATTCACAAAATCCATTTCTCAAAGTCATAACTCGACAATACAAGACAAATCACGAGAAACCACCGTTCTCGGAAACACATAATCTGATCACGACAAACTATCGGAAATCCGGAAATCACACCTCAATACCTCGCTCAACTCGAAAAATGAACCTCCCCACTGCGATCGGGGCGCGATTTCGAGTGAAATGACATGCAACTTGTCGAAAACTCCAAAAAGTCAAAGTTTGACCGCCGCCCACGGCGGCGCCACCACCAATCTGAAAATTTTCCGGCGGAGCAACCCCTATTCCACTCAAAATCATCCACTGAGCAACTTTGTCAACTACAACAAAGGCCAATTCTCACTCTAACTCATCCAATTTCAATCAAAACCGAATTGTTCCCAAAATTTCAAATCCAAAATTCTCCAAACACAAATCGAATTAGAACACCATACCTATATGGTTAGAATCATGGAGAAGAGGGCTACAAAACCCAGTGCTTGATTGAGCTCGAATCGGCCGGAATCGGAATTCACCATTAAACCCAAAAATCCCAAACTTTGATCCATAGTTTCTCTCTCCACCGTGATATATGCCGGAAAATGAGACCGGAAATGGGTAAAGGGCGTCGGGGCGAGTCGATTGGCACCTCCCCCGTGGCCGGACGACCACTTGCCGTCAACCACCGTGGCCACCGTCGCACACACCTCCACCAAGCTCGAGTTGACCAAAGTTGACCGGTCAAGGTACATTAATGAAATGTTGACTTTTCTGATTTGGCAAGTTTGCTATTTATAGCCTTTCCCAAAGAGGAAACCCCCATAAATACATTTCGCGACAAACTTTATACTCTCGTAACTTTCTCGTCGTAATTCTGATCCCGATAATTCTCGTGGCCACAAACTCGACTCGACATATTCTTCAATTATCACCCGAAGTCAAACACATCGACCAAACCAATAAAAAGTGAACTGTTCAGCCCAAACACATATTTAAACCAACTAAATAATCAACAATCGGAAATATTCACGACTAAATTTTCGTAACTCAGAATAATGTTCCGGGAGTTCCCACGAACTCGAAATTAAACTCTGAACAACTTCCGTGAAGAAGCCGAAACCAAATTCTCGTCCGGTAATTTAGTCGTTAAGTACGCCACCATTTAAATCCGAACTTCAAATATTCATAATTAATTCCTCGGTCGTCCAAATAACGATCCGGAACCGCCCACGAACTCGAAATCACACGTACAACGACTCTCGAGAAGAGACTCTGCTCCAATTCTCAGCCAATAATTAAGTCGTTATCAAACCTGGCGATTCAATCATCAGTCGGAAACCTGCGATTATGCAGTAACTCCCGAATCAAGCTGATCATACTGGTGATTCTGGTCCGGGTTGTCACAAATCCACCCCCCCTTAAAAAAATTTCGACCTCGAAATTTCCGAGTCTGCCGACCAAAGATAGGAGCACTGCCTCTGTATACTGCTCAACTGCCCAGTGGCTACGTCAACTGAACAACTCTAATAACGGACTCCACAATAGGAGATAGCTCCGTGCTGAAATCCCTGTACCCTCAATCTCGAATCTGAACTGGCTCCACACAATTGCCAAGTGTTCCTGCATAAGGAACAGATAGGGTACACAACACGTAACAAACCTGAAACATAGTTCCACCACACGGAACACATCACACATAAAAGCCAACGATATAGGCGATGTCGAACTTTACGGCAAAACACACACTCGCCTACGATCACACACGGATCAAAATAACGTGGCAAATCACTACTCAGTCTGCTTACATCAACACAACTCACACACTCATATCAACACAACTCAAACATCGGACTCGGGCAATTATCAACCCATTTCCGCTAATCTGACAGTCTGTGGTAACACATTCCACAAAGTCCGAATCAAATGTCAACTCAAATTCAAACCAAACTCGCTCCAGCATAGTGGAGTACAACATCGTCCTCAAAACGACATCAAGCAACGTCAAAATCACAGTGGTCAACAAACTGGTACTACAAGCAATTTCGAATAAGTGAAACTGCGAGTTCCAAATCCTCCGGAACAGCAATACTGAGGTCCACAATATGCCCTCCAAGGTCTGAATAGTCCTCAAAGATCGCTCGCCAATCTGAGGACAAGAATCAGTACTAACTCGTAATCTGGTCCCCAATGCTCGCTGCAAAGCTCGTCAACACTTTGTTGTAGCTGATTACCTCGACCAGCAAACTGGAACACAGGTACACCACGTAGATGGCCAATCTCCGTCAAACACAGCTATGCCAGCCTACCACTGAAATCTTTTCCCGATAGTACAAGGAAGGGTGCTAAGTTCGTCAAATGATCCACAATGGCCTGACAACTGGTATCACTAACCAAAGTGCATACAAACACACACAATCACAACAACAATCGCCACGTCTAACCGGAAATCTCAAATGGCTGACACTCCTCGGAAAGTCTCTGCCTCCTAGCCATCACCAGTCGACAAATGTGGCATCTGCACACACAAACTGCTACATTGCTCTACATGTTGAGTCACGAGTAGTAAACTCGAAGTATCAGACATATCTCCGCACCACAAGCGCCAAACGCGCGCAAAACAGTGAGCTTCAACATCATCATACTCAAACTCAGTTCTCATAGCTCGTAACTCGGCTAACACGGACACTCAAACCCCACACACACAATGAAACACTGAAACTCCCGACTTTCGACTGAATGCATCAGTAGCAACATCCCAGACGGATGGTCAAGTACAATCTCTAGCCTTTCCCGAACAAACTCAAAGGTGCAGCCATAGTCGTTAGTCGACCCCATCCATCTACACTGTTTTAAGCCCAAATCTGGTCGAAAATGCAAGTGGATGAAACTCAAGTGATCAGTGTACGTCCTACACCTCGCTGCACGCCATAGTTGTAGTGTCTCGAACTCTCTGATGCTAACATAAGGACAGCTACACTCAAATCGTACACAGGATACGTAGCCCCATAAGGTTCCACTGCAGAAACCATGAGCCACCACTCTGCTATACAGCATCAAAGCAGAACCAAATCCAAACCTCGATGCATCGCCATAACCCACGAACTCGTCGCAGTCGTCAGGTAAGGTCAAAACCGAAGCAACAGTCAACCATCCTGCAGGAGTAAGTAACTCTCCTCGCGTGCATCGAACCACTCGAACTTGACGCCTTCTTCGTCAATCTGGAAAGTAGAGTGGCAATCCAGGAAAATCCTGCCCACGCCGTCGGTAATAGCCTGCCAAACCCAAGAGATTCCCGATCTTTGGTACCATGGTAGGTCAACCCCAAATCAACACGGCCTCTAACTGATCAGGATCCATGCCAACTCCCTCGGCTAACATCACACAGCCTAAAATCTTCATGCTAATCGTCCAAAACTCACACTGGCTGAACTTCGCAAATAGCTGATCATCTCGCGAAGTCCGTAACACCGCTTGCAACTACTTCAGGTACTGGTCTACACTCCCGGAGTACATCAGGACATTGCCAACGAACATGACCGTAACTCATCCAGAAACCGTCTGAACACCTGGTCCATCAAGTCCACACGATCTACGGGGGCATTGGTCAACCAATGGCGTGACCAAGAACTCCTGATGCCAGCACCGAGATCCGAAAGCTGTCCAAACCACATCTAATTCATCAATCCTCAACTAATAGTATCCGGACCCGAAATCAATCTTCGAAAAGACTAAAGCTCTCGCGAGCTGATCAAACCAATCATCAATCCTAAGCAGAGGATACTCTCTCTCCTCTGAAGCAAATCAGGTTTTTGGTAGTCAATGCACCACCACGTCGAACCATCCAACATCCGTACAAACAATACAAGAGCACACCACGCAAATACGCGGGGTCGCATTAAATCTCCTGAAACCTCCTCCAGCAACTCCTGGAGTCGAAACTGTAGCTCAATCAGCTCCGCTGGCTCCGAATGACAAGACGTCGGTAAAATGAGTCCAGCGTCTGGTACAAGCTCAATGGTGTAGTCAATCTCCCGAACTGGAGGAACACCTGGTATCTCCTCCGGAACACACCTGGAAACTCGGGAACCATCTCAATGTCACCAATGTCGGGCACAGCAACCATAGTATCCACAACATGAGCTAATCAAACAACACAACTCGTCTCCACCATCCGCTCGACCATCACCTCGAAACAGTATCTCGGGAAAATCTGGTCGACGAAACACAACCTCCTCCTCGAGGCACACAAACACAGCCAAATGCATCGTCAGTAAGCCCATACTCACAATCACACCCAAAACCACAATGTCCAGCTATAACAGATCCGCAGCTAACCCATATCCTCCAACAAGGATCTCGCGACCTCCGGATGGATGCAACACTCTCCAAACCCTCGGAAGTGGAGATGCAGGTACAATAGCCATGGATATCAAACAACAGTAACCTCGGAGAAAAGTCTGTCCTCAAACAAGGTCATGGCACGAACTCCAACATACCCAATCTAGCCGCTCACATCAATTGCGACTTGCTGAATAACTCATCAAAAGGGTACATTGATCAGACTTCAGGAACAACATGAGGGTCTCCTTGTAAACTCTGAGCTATCAAACCGCTAGAACAGCTGGCTAAGGGCGCTCCCTCGTAACGTGACCCTCCTGGCCACCACAATGGCATCTGAGAGTGCTCCTCGAACACAAATCACCGCAACACCTGCTGCGTGATAGGATCACCAACGATCGCCCAAACTCATGCCACATGAGCAAATCCGCTACTCTGTGATCTCCGCCATCGTCAAACGGATCCTCTGCTTGATCTGATGACCCTCAACATAATCAAAAAGGCCACAGCCGGATGAAGTCACTGATTCCGAGGTGTCGAAACTCAACCTCATCACAATCTCGACTAAGTCCACTTTCCTCAAACCATCACATCAAAAACCGCGTACACCTTTCCTTCTCAATAGCCTCACCTCGGAGTGCAGCACACTAAGCTCCTCACGGTTATCTCGAGGCACAACAATCAGACTCTCTCTGATACTCAAGTTCAAACTCATTTCGAACCTCGTGCACCGCTTCCTCTGAAGCCACATAACTCGTGCAAACAGGGATAAACATGTGAACAATGCATCTCTGCCTCAGGTGGGTATACACTCCACATTCGATTGCTGGGTAGCCAGATAAAACCATTACCATATAAACACCCTAAATGTAGGCCATGGAGTCGCAACAGGAACTCACACAATATCAGCCCACCAAATACAATAATCTGACTCAGGCAAACATCAACTGCCACAATTCTCAACTCTGAGGCAACATGTAGACGCTCATACACACACAACCAGGCAAACCGTGCCACACAACTCTCTGAACTCAGAATACTCATCCAAATCCACAGTTCTCTGGCAAATCGCGCGTCGAATGATCCTCAATAGGATCCACAACCGAAACGACACGGAAAGCACGTCAGGAGGCATCCTAATGAATAAAATATCGTTCACAACAAGTGCAACGTAATCATGGAACTTCAAATATTTGAAAATATACAACACTCGGAATATTGATGAGTATCCGCCGGCCGGTCGGATCACCATTCCAGACATGCTGTACATTCTCAAATATCCTTAGTAAACACGACTACAGAAGTCTACAGAACCTATAACCTAATGCTCTGATACCAAACTGAAAGGACCTAACCCCGATTTAGTTGCCTAAACCGGAATCAAGCCCCTTCGAAAACACGAACCAACAAAAACCGTAGAAATTTTGGCAGAGTTTCGTTACTAGCGTGGAATTACCATTACATGCACGCGGAAAATACACTTCATCCTATGCCACAAAAAGCAAACCGTGGGCACCAATCCCATCCGGATTTCTCAATATATCAACAGTAATGTAATACAATAAATATAACTGTACTTTACTGAAATCCGGAGTAAAATCGTATAAAATAATCAACAGATTACCCAGAGCGACCTCTAATGTATAAACATATAAGTATACCACAGTAGGTAGAACAATAAACCTACTGGAAGAAACAAGGTAGCTCGAGCACTATGCCTCCGACCACGACGTGCGACACCAGAGTCCGAACTGCAAACTGGGCACGGAAACCAAAAAGCGTAGGGGAAAGGCAAGTAAAAACGTTAGAGTGAGTGGACGAAAATAAACATATGCCTTTCACCAGTTGTTATATATGTTTAAAATAACATATGCGAGTCCAGGCAAATGAAAACAACATAGTACACGAGGTAAAACTCACACTCCTCTAGTGTACGGAGCATGCAAGTAAATATCCCACGGGGTCACTCATGGACACCTCCGTGCTAGTACAGTCCGAATCACGGGATCCCAGACTCACACGTGACTCTAGCCAGAAATGCCTCAGGTCAGAGGTCTGCCTCCCCCCGGTAAAGACCTCGAGTCAGGAGTCACAGCCTCCCCTGGCATACATCCTTGGGGATCAGCCGGGATGCAAGTGTATCGATACAACATCATATACAAACTGTACTCTGTGTAAACCAAATTATGAACAGTTCGATGCAAATGCATGAAACAGCATATAAATGTATGTATACTCGTATACGTATATCCGTATATGTATAATCGTATAATCGTAAAAACACCTGCTCATGTAATCCATAATCTCAATACGCATGCTCAAGTTCGTAAACCATATAAAAGACTCACAAGAATTCCGTGAAAAGAAATTGTCCACTCACACGCTTGCGTAACGCAGTTCGCGTTAACCCGTGATCCGGCGGAAAGTCCCTCGCCAAATGAACGATCACGAACACCTGAATATTCACAAAATCCATTTCTCAAAGTCATAACTCGACAATACAAGACAAATCACGAGAAACCACCGTTCTCGGAAACACATAATCTGATCACGACAAACTGTCGGAAATCCGGAAATCACACCTCAATACCTCGCTATACTTTCGGACGCTCAACTCGAAAAACGAACGTCCCCACTGCGATCGGGGCACGATTTCAAGTGAAATGACATGCAACTTGTCGAAAACTCCAAAAAGTCAAAGTTTGACCGCCGTTGACCGTTGACCGCTGCGTTGACCGCCGCCCACGGCAGCGCCACCACCAATCTGAAAATTTTCCGGTGTAGCAACCCCTATTCCACTCAAAATCATCCACTGAGCAACTTTGTCAACTACAACAAAGGCCAATTCTCACTCTAACTCATCCAATTTCAAGCAAAACCGAATTGTTCCCAAAATTTCAAATCCAAAATTCTCCAAACACAAATCGAATTAGAACACCATACCTATATGGTTAGAATCATGGAGAAGATGGCTACAAAACCAAGTGCTTGATTGAGCTTGAATCGGCCGGAATCAGAATTCACCATTAAACCCAAAAATCCCAAACTTTGATCCATAGTTTCTCTCTCTACCGTGATATATGCCGGAAAATGAGACCGGAAATGGGTAAAGGGCGTCGGGGCGAGTCGATTGCCACCCCCCCCCCCCCCCCCCGTGGCTGGAGACGGCCGGACACTACCACAAATTGAAACATTACCGGCGAGATTCTGGCCAACAAGGCCGGCGACCGGAGAATTCGCCGGTAATGTCGCCGGAAACTCGCCGGTAATGTTTTGGAACATTACCGGCGACTCCAACCGTCGCCGGCAATGTCAAGCCGAACATTTCCGGCGATTTTCCGGCCGGAATTTCGCCGGAAATGTGTGGCTAGACATTGCCGGCGACGGTTGGAGTCGCCGGTAATGTTTTGGAATATTACCGGTGATTTTTCGGCATAAAGTCGCCGGTAATGTCTTCATTTCCGGTGACTTACTCCGTCACCGGCAATGTGTCTTATATTAGATGCCAGATGCGACAGCTCGATCATTCAATCATTTTGATTGAAAAAAATCCAGAGAAATCGGAAGAAGGAAAACATACGCTCTGAAATCGATCATTCGGTATATTGTCAAAATTAAGGCGCGCGTCGAAAACTCGATCACTCGGGAAGCTATATATATAGGTAGGTGTATATATACGTATATTTGTATGTATATATATATGTGTGTGTGTGTTGATCAAATCCAATTCGTGAGATATATATGAAATGTTGTTGATGTCACCGAAACGAGAAAACAGTTTGTAGTTAATCTTGTGTCTGAATCAACGACTGGTATTATCGTATTGTTATCGGAGCCAGGCTTAACAGAGCCTCCTACCCAGTCAAATACGTTTTGAATTGAAAAAAGGAGAATATCATCATCGAGTACTGAATCGAATTCAGAGATTAGATCGATATATATATATATATATATGCATGCATGTGTTGATTTACTTAGAGTTGAATAGAGATATCGCGTCGATTATTAGTAGTGAATGTGTGTATATATATATATAATTAATACGTAAAATTGTTAGAATTTTCAGGATGGACAAGAGTTGGATGAGCCTCGAAAGATGGGATGTAAGATATCACGAGGGAATTAGAAGTTTTGTGGATTTTGTGAAGGCTAATTTTGGAGACACTACACTTCATTATTGCCCGTGTAAAGAATGTAAGTGTTTCAGCGATCGATTTCGATTTTTCATTGATAAAGTCCAGAGGCACCTGAGTAAATACGGGTTTTGGGATAAGTACAATTGTTGGATTTATCAAGGTGAAACATCGGTAGCGGGTCCGCATGATCATGGACAATTTGGTGAGAGGGCCAGTCCACGCTATGATCATGGAGATTTTGCTGAGAGGGGCAGTTCATCCTATGATCCAACATCGATGTTAATCAATGATATGTTTCCTCATGAGAGCGGTGTATTTGCTGATGAAGCACCAAATGTCCCTCCCGTCGTTGAGGGTTTCCCCCATATCGAGCCAGTCGAACCATTACCTGGAGCTCATGTCAACACAAGCGGTATGGACAAGTACAACAACCTGATTGCATTGCAACAGACTCCGTTGTACGACGGTTGTAGTAAGACTGTTCTTGAAAGTGTGATGGGAGTGATGCAACTCAAAATGGAGAACAAAATGTCTGTCAAAGTTGTTGATTCTTGGTTGAAGTGGACTGCTTCGCTACTGCCACCCGGTCATCGTCTTCCTACCACTCATCATAAGGTGCGACATATCCTGAAAGATCTTGGGCTTTCCTACATCAAAATCCATGCATGCAGATATGATTGTATTCTCTTATGGGGAAAAGATCTCGAAGACCTTGAAGCCTGCCCGGTATGTTTTACAGAAAGGTATAAGTTGACTCCTGCAGGCAACAAGAAAGCTGTGAAAATACTTCGATATTTCCCGCTTATTAATAGGCTGGAGCGGTTTTTCATGTGTGCTTTCACGGCCGAGGCAATGAGATGGTGGGCTGAGAGGAACTTGCCTGACGATGACACCCTTATACACCCTTCCGACGGAGAGGCTTGGAAGCACATGGTCAGGGAGTTTGATCATTTTGCAGCAGAGGTCCGAAATGTTTGGCTAGGGCTCTCATCTGACGGATTCAACCCTTTTGGCAACATGAGTCTTCAATACAGTATATGGCAAGTTATTTTGGTACCGTACAACCTTCCACCATGGATGTGCATGAAGAAGGAATACAATATGCTGACTCTGTTAATTCCGGGCCCGAGTTATCCAAGAAAGTGTCTCGATGTGTATTTGAGGCCTTTGATTGAGGAGCTTAAGTACCTGAGTGAGTGTGGCCACCCCACTTACGATTGGTTCAAAAAGGAGATGTTCCAGATGCATGCCATGCTTGTTAGCACCATCAGTGATTTTCCTGCCCGCGGTATGTTGTCGGGCAACGTTACTAGGGGTTACAAGGCTTGTTCAGAGTGCATGACGGTTGATTGTTGCAGTCCTCATTGCAGTAAAATTGTTTAGATGCGTCACTGTTGTTGGCTTCCATATGATCACCCATTTAGGCAGGATCCAGACGCGTTTGATGGGACTGTGGAAACAGGTGTGGCACCCAGGCGATGGACATGGGAAGAAATTTTGGAAGTGTTGAATGAATATGATTTTGGCCAGCTGAGCAATCATCCTGACATAGTGGCGTCAATTCCAGACAAGCCCGAAAGGTATAAGTTTTGGACACACAAGAGCATATTCTGGGAACTCCCCTACTGGCCCAGGTTGCCTATCAGACATTACCTAGATGTCATGCACATAGAGAAGAATGTGTGTGAAAGTGTGGTGGGCACAGTTCTTAACTTGGAGGGGAAAACAAAAGACATCCCTAAGGCACGTATTGATCTGAAAGTTATGGGACTGCGGAAACATTTGTGGTTACGAGATGGTAAGAGAAAAATGCCGCAAGCTCCTTACACCGTCAAGCCGAAGCATAAGCATGAAATTTTTCGGTGGCTGAGTAATGTCAGGTAAATATTCTTATATATGACTATGCTATTGCCGAAATTGGTTTGCCTTTAATTTTTACCGGATTATGGTGATATGCGAGAAATATAATTGTTGCCTATGGCTATATATATATATATATATACATGCAGGTATCCTTATGGCTATGCAGGAAATATAAGCAGGTGTGTTAACTACCGGGACAATAAGATGTACGGATTAAAGAGTCATAACTGCCATGTACTGCTTCAACGCCTTTTCCCTATTTTCATTCGAGGGTACCTACCTAAGGAGGTGGTGGAGCCGTTGGTGGCCTTGTCAAGATTCTTTCAGAAGTTATGCACCAGGGAAGTTAAAAAATCAGATATCAGGGAGATGCAAGATGACATCATTTTTATCATGTGCAAGCTTGAGAGGATATTTCCTCCAAATTTTTTCGACATCATGCCTCACCTAACGATCCATCTTCCCGAACAATTGTTGCTTACCAGTCCCGTACACTACACTTGGATGTATCCCATGGAAAGGTACATTTGGTTTGCCTCTGTTTTTATATGTAAAGTCTTAGTTTTACCCCTTTTAACATGCACTTGTTAACTTGTACACAATTGGGAGCCTACAAGGACTATGTGAAGAATAAATATGCACCTGAAGGGTGTATCGCTGAAGCATATGTTGCGCACGAGTGTGTCACGTACACCAAAGTGTATTTGGGAGCGCTTGAGGACCCCCAACAACAGATGCCGATAGATGAACCTCAGTTCAACCTTTCTATCATCTCCAATGACGTTGTAGTACAGGGAAGCTTGCCAAAGTCATACAAGTTGGATGAAAATGAGGTAGTCATTGCCCACTGGTCGGTACTGATTAACTGTGAAGAAGTACAATATTGGAAAAATTATCATCTTCACTGCCCTGCTATTGCCGGAAATGTTGATTACCACAACAGGACGTTTGCAAACTACTTTGGTCCATGGGTAAGGGTATATGTGTATGTCTTTTTTTTTATTGCCATTTTCCTTATATAGCATGTGTGTACGTACGTGGTTTTGTGGTTTCTATGTTCATAATGTCTTATGTGGTTTCTTATCGTTTTCAGATGAAACATGTAGCAGATGATGGTTACCCAGAGTGGTCAAACGAATTGAGGGTCCTTGCGATGAAACCGATAGCTTCAAAAGTTTACTCGATGTGTCAGGTCAATGGCGTGAAATTTATATGTGAAAATAGAGACGACCGACTGAAAACACAGAATTGTGGGGTGATGGTCCATGGTGGGCAGGATGGCGTTGACTATTACGGTGTCCTTCATTCAGTTGTTGAACTAATTTATGGGAACCGCATGAAAGTGCACTTGTTCAAGTGTAGATGGTTTGATACTAGCCCGGAGAACACAAGGACCGATCAGCACGGAACATTTTCGGTGAATACTGCTACTACCTGGTATGAAGAATACCCTTTCGTTCTTGCCTCATCAGTAAAACAAGTGTTTTACCTCGACGATCTTCTTAACAAAGTCCCGTGAAAGGTGGTTAACCATGTTGCTCATAGAAACATATACAGTGCTGCCACACTTGGTGATACCGCAGATGATGAGGAAGTTACTGCATACCAAGAGCCGAACGCTTTTGACATTCCGAAATCATCTACGATTCGCCTTAATAATGTGAGATCTGGGAGTGTGGTTCGAATTACTGGAGCAGAACTTCTCGATGTTAATCAATATGAAGTTCACGCTGATTCAGATGACGAGGAAAGGCACATATTGCCAGAGGTTACCTATGAAACTGAGTCAGACTCAAGTGATGACGATGATTACGATTATCATCCTTAGTACGTTAATGATGTAGTCGGAAATTGTAGACGGAAATAGTAGACGGAAATTGTAGTCGTTAATCGTAGACGGAAATTGATAATGAAAATTGTAGTCGGAAATCGTAGACGGAAATTGATAATGGAAATTGTAGTCGGAAATCGTAGACGGAAATAGTAGAGGGAAATTGTAGTCGTTAATCGTAGACGGAAATTGATAATGAAAATTGTAGTCGGAAATCGTAGACGGAAATTGATAATGGAAATTGTAGTCGGAAATCGTAGACGGAAATAGTAGACGGAAATTGTAGTCGTTAATGGTAGACCGAAATTGATAATGAAAATTGTAGTCGCAAATTGTAGACGGAAATTGATAATGGAAATTGTAGTCGGAAATCGTAGACGGAAATAGTAGAGGGAAATTGTAGTCGTTAATCGTAGACGAAAATTGATAATGAAAATTGTAGTCGGAAATCGTAGACGGAAATTGATAATGGAAATTGTAGTCGGAAATCGTAGACGGAAATAGTAGACGGAAATTGTAGTCGTTAATCGTAGACGGAAATTGATAATAAAAATTGTAGTCGGAAAATGTAGCCGGAAATCGTTGACGGAAAATGTTGTCGGATATTCTTCGGGAAATAATGACATTACCAACGAGTACCTTCAACTCGTTGGTAATGTCATTACCAACGAGTTGAAGTCGTTGGTAATGTCATTACTAATGACTTATAAGCATGTCGCCGGCAATGTCTTCTGGATAGAAACCCCCCAGCTCGACCCCGAGCTGTATTTCTCAAAATCCTCTCCTTCTCCCCTCCTCCCCTCCTCTCCTCCTCCCAAATCGGTCCGGCTTCACCTCTAGCTCACCTCTAGCTCACCTCCTCCTCCTCCTCTCCCTCTCCTCCTCCTTATCCTCTCCCTCTCATCCTCCGAAAATCTCTTCCTCCCCTCCTCTCTTCCCCTCACAATTGTAGTAGGCAAAGCATTGTAGTGGTTAACCATGGCAAGTCCTCTCTCTCTCTCCCTCTCTCTCTCTCTCAATTTTTAATTATTTTTTTGTATGTGTATGTGTATGTGTATGTGTAAATTAATTGTGTATGTGTATGTGTATGTGTATGTGTATGTGTATGTGTAAATTAATTAGGGTGCTAACTTGGAAATTAGGGTGATAAGTTGTAAATTTATATGCAATGTATATATATGTGATGTATATATATGTGAAAATTAAACCTAATGAAGATGCATGATGTATATATATATATGTGTGAAAAATGTGAAAAATTAATTAGGGTTTGTGATTTGGATGAATATGTGAAAATTAAATTTAATTAAGATGCATGATGTATATATATATATACATCGAAAATGTATATATGTTAATTTAGGTGATATAGTTTTTAATTAATCGTATAAATTAAGGTGGAAATCGGGATCGGAACGGTTTAGAACCAAAACGGTTTTAAACCGGAACCGCGCGGAACCGGAACCCTTTGGAACCGGAAAAGTTTGTAACCGGAACCGTTTGAAACATAACGGTCCCAGTTCCAAATGGTTCCGGTTCCGCCCGGTTCCGGTTCCGATTTGTTATAAAACCGTGTCCTTATGACTATTACGGTATCCAGGAGGTAATTTTACGGCAAATTGGCTTGGAGCCAAATTACGGAAAGGTACCCGAAATAGTGGAGGGAGCAGTAGTCAAGCTTCCTCCTCACCCGCAGTTAGCAACACGCCCAGTGGGCCAATGATGAGTGGTCGCACGAGAGCCTTGCTACAGGCGCGAGCTGAGGAGGAAGCTGCACGATCAAGAGTCGTGCAACCGGAAGTCGAGGCTCGACCCTCAGTCTCCAGACGCTCATTCAGCAGACGTCCCTCCGGTGGCAGAGCCTCCGTCGAGCGACAATCAACGGGGGCATCAGAAACTCCCTCAATCCGAATGCCCCATATTCGCCTTGTGGCTACTCCCGTTTCACGGGAATCATCTGAGGCAGATGGTGGTGCTGGCGCCTCATCGTCCAGGCCTCGTCTATCTCCGCCGTCCGGTCTCTTCCTACCCGACGAGATTCCTGTGATCCCTGAATTCGATGATAGGGGGATGCCTGTTTATATTGAAGGACGGCCGGAGTTCCTGAGCGTGGAGGAAGCGTACAACTTCATCCCGTTCGACCCCGTCTATCTTTGGAGTGTGAGGTGCACCAACCAACAAACGGACGATGCAGGTAAAACCCATTTATCATGTGCAAGATTGATGACTTAATTATTACTTAAGATTTACGATAGGTTCAATTAATAATATCAATTTGTTGACATTGTATTATTAGGCAATTTCGTTAATGGGACTGGAAAACGGAAAGGGGCTAGAGGCACCTGCACCGAGAAGAGACTTGAGCAGGCCACCGGGGGAAGGAAAACGCCCATAAGGGCCAATGAGGATGGTGAGGTGATCGAGGCATTCGACACCACGCGCAAATATGTCAGCATGGCCGGTGCGATCGTGCGGGACAAGGTCCCAATGCTTTGGCCAGATTGGGAATCTGTGCCTATCTATGTGAAGATGCAAGTGCATAATGCACTCAGTGTGAGTAAAATCGTATTTTCATTACGTAAATTTTACATTTATTAATTAAGTCCGAATAAATATATAATTTTACCTTTTATATATTCATATTGCAGGTGTGGTTTGACGTGGATGAAGTTCTTATTCACACGTGGGTAGAGCGTCAACTACATATGAGGTGATGTGCTTCCACTTATTTGAATATATATCGACTTAGATTTTTGTTTATCAAGTGTTTTAATATCTCTAACTTTTTTTCCTTGTTTTAATATAGGTATAATGAGTGGAAGGACGAGCTTTCTTCCCATTACACTGTATACAAGGAGCTAGGCCGAGGTTCTACCCCTAGCGAATTCCGGTTTAGGGAGTACGAGTGGCTGTGGCTGATAGCCCACTTCGAGCACCCGAAAGCGAAGGTATGCATCCTGAATATATCTTACAAGCCTAATGTATCGTATCAGATTGAAATAGTTAGTTACTAATTTTTTCCATATGTTTATCAAACAAGGCGATTTCGAAGACGAACCGGGCAAATAGATTGAAAAACACCAGGGCCCATCATGCAGGTTCACTCAACTACATGGGTTGGTCGACTAAGGCGCAGTAACAAGAAGAAGTGAATCCCTTGGTGTATATTCATCAGAAGTTCTATCCGCAGTGCCCTGACGAAGCGGTAAGTCTTTCGCCTCTCCATGTGTTAATAAAACTATTTTTCGATATTAATTTATTTTGTTAGCTAATACGTTATTCATTTTTGCTTTTCAATTAGGCGAGAGTGGAGGAGGCGACCGCAGAAGTGACCATGAATATAGCTCGGACTAACCATCCTGACTGCTCCAAAGAAGAAGTCACCCAGTATGCCTCTCAGATCGATCCGCTTGATCGCCCAATAGCGGCTCAGATCATGGCAAAAGCGTGCGGGACAGGAAAGAATACCCACTACTGTAGGGGAATGGGCACGGCGGGCGAAGGAGTATTGAAGAACACTTCAGAATACTCTACCGGGTCAAGAAGTTCAACTTCTAGTCGTAACCTCGCAGCGGAGCTTCATAGGATGCAGAGGGAGTTGAAGGAGCAAAAGAGGCAGATGGTCGAGTACCAAAACATGGTCCAGCAGCAGACACAGATGCAGGCTCAGATGTACACATGGATGCAGACGATGTACGAGGCTCAGACTACCGGACAACCGTTCCCCACACCTCCCCCGGTCCTGGTCCCTCCGTTCCCTAGCTATCCACCACCACCACCGCACCAGTCAACGCCAGAGCAAGACCAAGGTAGCCACCGGAATTCAAATGAATACATGGATTACTTCGACCCTGACCCGCAAGTTCCTCGACCCTGACCTGTAGTTGTAGTTAATTTTCGTATCGTCGTTGCTATTTGTACTGTACGTTGGACATTTATGTGTACTGTTGAACTTGTATGATTGTACGGTTTATGTCTTTCAATGCAGGTTCTGGAATTGGGCCCAATCCAGAACCGCGTTTTTTTTTCAAAATTTTTCCAGACATTGCCGGCGACATGGACCTCAGTCGCCGACAATGTCTCACATTCCGGCCACGGCGGCGCTGCCATTGCCGGCGACGGCGTCGTCAGTAATGTCCGAGACATCACCGGCGACTTGCGTCGCCGGTAATGTCTTGACATTGCCAGCGACTCAAGTCGCCGGTGATGTCTCGAACATTACCGGCGACGCCGTTTCCCGTCGCCGGGAATGTTAACACCGGCGGGGGATTTCCGGCGACGTCATTGCCGGCGACAAGTCGCCGGTAATGACAATTCCGGCGAAAAAAATAGACAAGGCCGGGGACGGGAGGTCGCCGGTAATGTCTCCATTTCTGGTAGTGGGACGACCACTTGCCGTCAACCACCGTGGCCACCGTCGCACACACCTCCACGAAGCTCGAGTTGACCAAAGTTGACCGGTCAAGGTACATTAATGAAATGTTGACTTTCCTGATTTGGCAAGTTTGCTATTTATAGCATTTCCCAAAGAGGAAACCCCCATAAATACATTTCGCGACAAACTTTAAACTCTCGTAACTTTCTCGTCGTAATTCCGATCCCGATAATTCTCGTGGCCACAATCTCATCTCGACATGTTCTTCAATTATCACTCAAAGTCAAACACATCGACCAAACCAATAAAAAGTCAACTGTTCAGCCCAAACACATATTTAAACCAACTAAATAATCAACAATCGGAAATATTCACAACTAAATCTTCGTAACTCAGAATAATGCTCCGGGAGTTCCCACGAACTCGAAATTAAATTCTGAACAACTTCCGTGAAGAAGCCGAAACCAAATTCTCGTCCGGTAATTTAGTCGTTAAGTACGCCACCATTTAAATCCGAACTTCAAATATTCATAATTAATTCCTCGGTCATCCAAATAACGATCCGGAACCGCCCACGAACTCAAAATCACGCGTACAACGACTCTTGAGAAGAGACTCTGCTCTAATTCTCAGCCAATAATTAAATCGTTATCAAACCTGGCGATTCAATCATCAGTCGGAAACCTGCGATTACGCAGTAACTCCCGAATCAAGCTGATCATACTGGTGATTATGGTCCGGGTCGTCACATTTATGCTTAATGTTTAGTTACCATATAGGGATTATAAATTTCTTGGACGTGGAATCGCTTTATGTGTTGTTGCATAGTAAAATAAAAATGTTGTGACCGGTTCGTTGCTAATCGCATGAACACTTTAAGAGCCTCGGTACAACAGGAAATCTAGAAGTTGATACTAATATCAGTGAGTCATGCTTCTTGTGTCTCGTTTGAGGAACTATTTGGAGTATTTTGTTGTTGTGGGGTCCCTTATGGGACATCCAATAAAATTGGGAGGATACAGAGAAGATTAGTATGGCCTTTACGCTTGGACGACACCCATATGTAGAGGATTTGAAGTCACTCGATGTACAATATAATTGATAATACTACTTGGAATGTCATAGATATTGATGGTGTGCCACCTTGCATCCTTAGAAAAGAATATATGTGTTGTTCTCGTTCCATTCAGTTCCAATATGTTCTACTATTATTAATTCGTTTCACCCTCCCATGTTGTAATCGTTCGAGTTTACGTCAATTCGTTTTGTCATGTTGTACCCTCGACAATGTACATCTTGAACATTACTTATTGATGTTACCGATTTCGAGTGTATCATTGTCTGAGATGACAAGATCCATTGTCATTTCTTTCCAACTACACTGAGACCCAAGAATAACTTTGGGAACATCGCCTACAAATTACCTGATGAAATCATCGAGTATAGCTTCGGCTAACTTTGTTTCACTTTCTCTGATGTTCACTCCATTTATTAGTTTCAATCTGCTCCTTCAGTTTGGTTTCGTAACGTTTCTCGATTTTGTCAGTCGAGAAGGTTGTTCATCTGTCTTAACTGGAATGCTTATTCTCAAATTTTGTCATTTCAATTTCGCATAAGCTTACTTTACAGATGGTGTATTTCTTGATTCATGATATACGAAGTGTAGCAAAGTCAGATAGGTAATTATTTCTGATCCATTATCACCATGGTTGTTGTTCCTAGCTTTAACCGTTTCCAAATTTCATCTAATTGATGGACCTGTCTTTTTCTTATGTCGGCATTTCTTCTTTCGGTTAACTCATTTTGTGGGCATCAATTCAATTATTCAAGATTAGGGTGAACTGACACTTATGTGGTCACTCATTTATGTGGGAATTATGAGCAAATGAGGTTGTTATTACCACTATGTAATATATCAGACTTGTTATGCTCTGATGGATTATTCTAGACAATTGAATTTTTGTTGTTGTGGACTTTGCTGGTATTGTATTGGAGAAAAGTGTCGGATTTGTAGATATTGGGTTCGACCATAAACGAATGGGTCATGCCGGACTTTCGGTAGAATTCTCTTGATTTAGGGTGATCAAAATGACTTCCTTCGTGTTGTACGAATAAATGTGGAATTATCTTTGGAATACGGCGCATGATCACTAATTAACAACTAACAGATGTGTATTATGGTAAAATTTTACAAGGTTGTACGCGGATCTTTCGTTGACCCCATTGAGGTGGGGAGCACTCTTAGGACGATAACGTGTTGGTAAGGCCAATGGGATTCCAGGTACGTCGTATTTCTCTCGCGGGTATTGGAGATCGATTAGTGTTCAATAAGTAACTTTCTGCAAGATTTTTATATTTGGTTACATTTGAGTGACCTATGTTTAGGTAAGTTCTATAAGATGTACTTTGAATGCCGCTTTGCTTAGGCAGTGCTATTGAAATTTTCATGTACTTGATATGTCACTTGCGTGTACTTAAGCTCGGGGTTTCCTATGGTGTCAACATCTTGTGGAGACATTGGCTATTTTTTAAGTGAGCTTTGGGGCTTGGTATCTCAATGTTTATAGGTGCAGTGATTTTGTAATTTGAATTCTATGTCGTTCATCGAGTTTCCTTGTACTCGATATCTTGTGTGAATATGCAGAAATCATGATTGAGAAAATTTGCTTAGGTAGCTGCAGTTTGGTGTTTCGACGTTTTCCTTCATACGAGAATGGTATATTTCTTAAAACATTGAGGAATTATGGAAAATTGTGTTTCGGTTATCATGAATATCGGGATATCAATCCTCTTGCACGGAGTTATGAAGTTTCTGAACTATTCTAAACATGGTGAGCTATTTCTGTCAAAAAACTCAATGTTAAATCCTTGCAACCGATCACATCGCATGTTTTGTTAGGAATGAAGAAATAAGGTGTACCAGATGTTTTTCGGAGAATCTTAAGCAGTGATTATGGCATTTCGTTCTCACTGCATGGACCTTTCGTGATGAAAATTTAAAGAAGGAATTTTTAATAGGGGGTAGATTGTGACGACCTGGATCTAAACTAGTGACTTAATAATCATTAATTGCTCTAGTTAATGAGTTAAGCATCATATGTCACATTTATCGGAATTTGTTGCGACTAAAAATTGACTTTTTATATATTAGTGATCGACGCCTCTTCCCCCAAGAGGAGAAAACTAAACGTTGAGGATGGTATGCTAGTCTCCTATCCTGCTTCCCGAGTTCATGGAAACTGCGAGCCTCAACCAAAATCCTCATTGGTTATTTTCAAAGGCTCATCACTTGTTATTGCAAAGCCCACTCATTCAAGAGATTATGATTGAGACCATCCTATGCAAAGGACACATATGTTCTCATTATATAGAATATAAGGTAATTCTATGGAACGATTCAACCAACTATGATGTTTTGTGGTGTTTGTTATAATGCAGACACACTGGTCACGTGTCGTGTCATCGTCCACTTGTAATGCTGCTCAAACTTTTAGCTTAGATCATATGACTGCGAGCTCACTACTCGAATCATCCCATTGTGACAACCCAGAACAGAATCAGCAGTGGAATCAGCTTAACCTACGAGCTTGCGCGTAGTCGCAGATTTTCGATAGTGTTTGAATCGCCAGATTTGTTAACGACTAAATCATTGGTCGAGAATTGGAGCTAGGTCACTTCTCGAGAGTCGTTGTACGTGTGATTTCGAGTTCGTGGGTGGTTCCGGATCGTAATTTGGACGACCGAGGAATAAGTTGTGAATATTTGAAGTTTCGACGGAATTGGGTTAAATTAGTGGATTTCTTAACGACTAAACTACCGGACGAGAATCTGGTTTCGGCTTCTTCATGGAAGTTGTTGAGAATTTAATTTTGAGCTCGTGGGAACTTCCGGAGCATTATTCCGAGTTACGAGGATTATGTTGTGAATATTTCCGATTGTTGATTATTTAGTTGGTTAATGTATGTGTTTGGGTTGAACAGTTGACTTTTATTGGTTTGATCGATGTGTTTGACTTCGGGTGATAATTGAAGAATATGTCGAGTCGAGTTTGTTGCCGCGAGAATTATCGAAATCGGAATTACGACGAGGAAGTTACGGATATTCGAAGTTTGCCGAAAAGTGAATTATGGGGTTTCCATTTTGGGAAAGTGTATATATGTGGGTTTCCCCTTTGGGAAAGTCAAAGATGAGTTATTATTGTTGACTGGAGTTGACTTGGTCAACTCGGCCTTTGGTGGGGTGGCGCGACGCCGTACGGCTCGCCGGCGGTGATCCTTCATCCGGCCACCTCCGAGCCCAACTCCGGTCCCAAACGACTCGCCCTAGCCTCCTCGTCCCATCCCCGGCCACCATCCACGGCAAGACTCGTCGAAGGAGGAGATAAATCCGGCCAAAGTTCAAGGTTTTTTCGTGAATTCGGGTTTCACTTTTCCGGCCAATTCGAGCTGCAAAAAGGACTGGGTTTTGTAGCCCTCATCACTAGGAAGCTATCATGTAAGTTTTGTGATCTAATTTTGATTGTGCTTGGAGAATTTTTGATTTGAAATTTTGGGGACAATTCGGTTTTGCTTGAAATTGACATGGTTAGAGTGAGAATTGGCCTTTGATGCAGTTGAGAAAGTTGCTCAGTGGGTGATTTGGAGTGGAATAGAGGTTGCTCCGCCGAGGAATGTTCAAGTTGGTGGTGGCGCCGCCGGCGGCGGCGGTCAACGGTCAAACTTTGACTTTTTGGGATTTTTGACAAGTTGCATGTCATTTCACTCGAAATCACGCCCCGATCGCAGTGGGGAGGTTCGTTTCTCGATTTGAGCATCCGAAAGTACAGCGAGGTATTGGGGTGTAAATATCGGATTTTCGACGATTCGTCGACTTTGAATTACGTGTTTCCGAGAACGGTGGTTTCTCGTGATTTGTCTTGTATTGTCGAGTTATGATTTTGAGAAATGGACTTTGTGAATATTCAGGTGTTCGTGATCGTTTGTTTGGCGAGGGACTTTCCGCCGGATCACGGGTTAACGCGAACTGCGTTACGCTAGTCTGTGAGTGGACAATTTCTTTTCACGGATTGATTGCGAGTCTTTTATATATGTTTTACAAACTTGAGCATGCAGTATGATCATAGCTTTACGAGCATGAGATTTCATACGAGATTACGATTTATACGAGCATGTGTTAGACGATTATGCTTATATCATTATACATTACGTATATGCATTTATATGCTGTTTATTGCATTTGTATTGAACTACTTATGATTTGGTTTACACAGAGTACAGTCGTTATATATGTTGTTGTATCGATACACTCACATCCCGGCTGATCCCCGAGGATGTGTACCGGGGGAGGCTGTGACTCTTGACCCGAGGCCTTTACCGGGGGGAGGCAGACCTCTGACCTGAGGCATTTCTTGCTAGAATTGCGTGGAAGTCTGGGACTCCGTGATTCTGACTGTACTAGCAAAGATGTGTCCATGAGTGACCCCGTGAGATTTTCCATGCATGCTCTGTTTACGAGTTGGAGTCAGCGTCTCCTCGTATACTATTTGATTTGGTTTATTTATATTTCAACTCGCATATATTTTTATAACATATATTACTCGGTGAAAGACATTTATTTTCGTCCACTCACTCTAACAGTTTTCATGTCTTTCCCCTGGGCTTTTCGGTTTCCATGCCCAGTTTGCAATTCGGACTCTGGTGTCGCACGTCGTGGTCGGAGGCATAGTGCTCGAGCTACCTTGTTTCTTCCAGTAGGTTTATTGTTCTACCTACTGTGGTATACGTATATGATTATACATTAGAGGTCGCTCTAAGTATTCTGTTGTATATATTATACGATTTTACTCCGGATTTCAGTAAAGTACAGATATATTTATTATCTTATATTACTGTTGATATATTGAGAAATCCGGATGGGATTGGTGCCCATGGTTTGATTTTTGTGGCATAGGATGAAGTGTATTTTCCGCGTGCAGGTAATGGTAATTCCATGTTAGTAACGAAACTCTGCCAAAATTTTGTTGGTTTTTGTTGGTTCGTGTTTTCGAAGGGGTTCGATTCCGGTTTAGGCAGCTAAATCGGGGTTGGGTCCTTTCAGCTTGGTATCAGAGCATTAGGTTATAGGTTCTGTAGACTTCTGTAGTCGTGTTTACTATGGATATTTGAGAATGTACAGCATGTCTGGAGTGGTGACCCGACCGGCCGGCGGATACTCATCAATATTCCGGGTGTTGTATACTTTCAAATATTTAAAGTTCCATGATTATGTTCTACTTGTTGTGAACGATGTTTTATTCATTAGGATGCCTCCTTGACGTGCTTTCCGTGTCGGTATGGTTGTGGATCCTATTGAGGATCAATCGACGCACGATTTGCCAGAGAACTGTGGGTTTGGATGAGTATTCTGTGTTCAGAGATTGTGTGGCACGGTTTGCCTGGTTATGTGTGTATGAGCGTCTACATGTTGCCTCATAGCTGAGAATTATGGCAGTTGATGTTTGCCTGAGTCAGATTATTGTATTTTGTGGGCTGATATTGTGTAAGTTCCTGTTGCGACCCCATGGCCTACATCCAGGGTGTTGTTTATACGGTAATGGTTTTACCAGGCTACCCAGCATTCGAATGTGGAGTGTTTACCTACCTGAGGCAGTGATGCATTGTCCACATGTTTGTCCCTGTTTGCACGTGTATTGTGGCTTCAGAGGAAGTAGTGCACGAGGTTCGAGATGAGTTTGAACCTAAGCATCAGAGAGAGTCTGATTGATGTGCCTCGAGATAACTGTGAGGAGCTTAGTGTGCTGGACTCAGTGGCGAGGCTATTGAGAAGGAAAGACGTACGCGGTTTTCGATATGATGGTTTGAGGAAAGTGGACTTAGTCGAGATTTTGATGAGGTTGAGTTCCGACACTTCCGGATCAATGACTTCATCAGACTGTGGCCTTTTCGATTATGTTTGGGGTCATCAGATCAAAACAAAGAATTCGTTTGTCGATGGCGGAGATCACGGAGTAGCAGACTTGTTCCTGCGGCATGAGTTTGGGCGATCGTTGGTGATCCTTTCTCGCAGCAGGTGTTGCGGTGATTAGTGTTTGTGGAGCACTTTCAGTTGCTGTTTCGGTGGCCAGGAGGGTCACGTTGCGAGGGAGCGCCCTCAGCCAGCTGTGTTAGCAGTTCGACAGTTCAGAGTTCACGAGGAGATCATGATGCTGTTTCTGGAGTAACCAACGCAGCCTTTTACATGAGTTATTCAGCAAGTCACAATTGATGTGGGCGGCTAGTTGGACATGTTGGAGTTCGTCCCATGACCTTGTTTGAGGACAGACTCTTCTCCGAGGTTACTGTTGCTTGATATCCATGGCTATTGTACCTGCATCTCCACTTCCGAGGTCTTGGAGAGTGTTGCATCCATTCGGAGGTTGCGAGATCCTTGTTGGAGGATATGGGTTAGTCGCGGATCTGTTATAGCTGGACATTGTGGTTTTGGTGTGATTGTGAGTATGGACTTACTGATGACGCATTTGGTTGTGTTCGAGTGCCTCGAGAAGGAGGTTGTGATTCGACGACCAGTTTTCCTCGAGATACTATTTCGTGGTGATGGTCGAGCGGATGGTGGAAACGAGTTATGTTGTTTGCTTAGCTCATGATGTGGATACTAAGGTTGCTGTGCCCGACATTGGCGACATTGAGGTGGTTCCAGAGGTTCCAGGTGTGTTCCGGAGGAGTTACCAGGTGTTCCTTCAGCTCGGAAGACCGACTACACCATTGAGTTTGTACCGGGCACTGGACTCATTTTACCGGCATCTTGTCGTTCGGAGCTAGCGGAGCTGATGGAGCTACAGTTTCGACTCCAGGAGTTGCTGGAGGAGGTTTCAAGAGATTTTGTGCGACCCCGCGTATTTGCGTGGTGAGCTCTTGCATTATTTGTGCGGATGTTGGTTGGTTCGATGAGGTGGTGCATTAACTACCGAAAGCCTGATTCACTTCAGAGGAGAGTGAGTATCCTCCGCATCGGATTGATGATTGGTTTGATCAGCTTGTGAGAGCTTCAGTCTTTTCGAAGATTGATTTCGGGTCCGGATACCATCAGTTGAGGTTTGATGAGTCAGATGTGGTTTGGACAGCTATCGGATCTCGGTGTGAGCACTAGGAGTTCTTAGTCACGCTGTTGGGTTGACTATTGCCCCCGTAGATCTTGCAGACTTAATGGACCAGGTGTTCAGACGATTCTGGACGAGTTGTGGTCATGTTCGTTGGCAACTTCCTGATTTACTCCAGGAGTGTGGGCCAGCACCTGAAACAATTGTGAGCGATTTTGCGGATTTCGCGAGATAATCTACTGTTTGCGAAGTTCAACCAGTATGAGTTTTGGTTAGTTGCGTGAAGATTTTGGGCCACGCGATGTCAGCAGAGGGAGTTGGCGTGGATCCTGATCAGTTAGAAGCCGTGTTGATTTGGGGATTGACCTACCATTATACCAGAGATCGGGAGTCTCTTGGGTTTGGCAAGCTATTACCGACGGCTTGTGCAAGATTTTTTCGGATTACCATTTCACTTTCTGGATTGACGAAGAAGGCGTCAAGTTCGAGTGGTTCGATGCACGCGAGGAGAGTTACTTACTCCTGCAGGATGGTTGACCGTTGCTTCGGTTTTGACCTTACCTGACGATCGTGGTGAGTTCATGGGTTATGGCGATGCATCGAGGTTTGGATTTGGTTATGTTTTGATGCTGTGTAGCAGAGCGGTGGCTCATGGTTTCGGGCAGTGGAAACTTTATGTAGTTGCATATCCTGTGTATGATTTGGGTGTAGTTGTCCTTATGTTAGCATCAGAGAGTTGGAGATACTACTGCTACAGCGTGCAGCGTGGTGTAGGACGTACACTGATCACTTGAGTTTCATCCACTTGCATTTTCAGCCAGATTTGGGCTTGAAGCAGTGTAGATGGATGGGGGTCGACTAAGGACTATGGCTGCACCTTTGAGCTTGTTCGGGAAAGGCTAGAGGTTGTACTTTGACTACCCGTCTAGGATGTTGTGGCTGATGCATTCAGTTGGAAGTCGGGAACTTCAGTGTTTCATGTGTGTATGGCTCGAGTTTCCGTGTTAGCCGAGTTGCGGGCTATGAGAGTTGAGTTAGAGTGTGATGACGTTGAAGCTCATGGTTTTGCGCGCGATTGGCGCTAGTGGTGCGGAGATGTATCTGATACTTCGAGTTTATTACTCGTGACGCAACATGAAGAGCAATATAGTAGCTTGTGTGTGCAGATGCCACATTTGTCGACAGGCGATGGCTAGGAGGCAGAGACTTGCCAGAGAGTTACAGCCATTGAAGATTTCCGGTTAAACGTGGCGTTTGTCGCTGTGATCTTGTGTGCCAGTACGCACTTCGGTTTGTGATACCAGTTGTCAGGCCATTGTGGAGCATTTGACGAACTTAGTACATTTCTTTGTACTTTCGGGAAAGGATTTCGATGGCAGGCTGACATAGCTGTGTTTGACGGAGATTGGCCATTCACGTGGAGTACCTGTGTCCCAGTTTGCTGATCGAGACAATCAGCTACGACTGAGTGTTGGCGAGCTTTGCAGCGAGCATTAGGGACCAGATTACAAGTTAGTACCGGTTCTTATCCTCTGATTGGTTGGCGATCTTTGAGGACTATTCAGACCTTGGAGGGCATATTGTGGACCTCGGTATTGCAGTTCCGGAAGATTTGGGACCAGCAGTTTCACTTGTTCGAGATTGCATGCAATACCAGTTTGTTGATCACTATGATTTATGACGTTGCATGATATCGTTTTGAGGAATGATGTTGTACTCCATTGTGCTGGAGAGAGTTTGGTTTGAGTTTGAGTTGACATTTGATTCGGATTTTGTGGAATGTGCTACCACAGACTGTCAGATTAGCGGAAATGGGTTGATAATTCCCGAGTCCGATGTTTGAGCTATGTTGATATGAGTGTGTGAGTTATGTTGATGTGTGTAAACTGAGTTGTGATTTGCCACGTTGTTTTGATCCGTATGTGGTCATAGGCGAGTTTGTGTTGTGCCGTATGGTTCGGCGTCGCCTATATCGTTGGCTTTTGTGTGTGTTGTGTTCCGTGTGGCGGAACTATGTTTCAGGTTTGTTACGTGTTGTGTACCTTACCGGTTCCGTATGCAGGAACACTTGGATAGTGTGTGGAGCCAGTTCGGATTCGAGATTGAGGGTACAAGGATTACAGTACAGAGTTATCTCCTATTGTGGAGTCTGTTGTCAGAATTGTTCAGTTCATATTGTCGCTGGAGAGTTGAGCAGTATGCAGAGGCAGTGCTCCTACTTTTAGCCGACAGACTTGAAAATTTCGAGGTCAAAATTTTTTTAAGGGGGGTGGATTTGTGACGACCCAGAATAGAATCAGCAGTGGAATCAGCTTAACCTACGAACTTGCGCGTAGTCGCAGATTTTCGACAGTGTTTGAATCGCCAGATTTGTTAACGATTAAATCATTGGTCGAGAATTTGAGCTGGGTCTCTTCTCGAGAGTCGTTGTACGTGTGATTTCGAGTTCGTGGGCAGTTCCGGATCGTTATTTGGACGACCGAGGAATAAGTTGCGAATATTTGAAGTTTCGACGGAATTGGGTTAAATTAGCGGATTTCTTAACGACTAAACTACCGGACGAGAATTTGGTTTCGGCTTCTTCACGGAAGTTGTTGAGAATTTAATTTCGAGCTCGTGAGAACTTCCGGAGCATTATTCTGAGTTACGAGGATTATGTTGTGAATATTTCTGATTGTTGATTATTTAGTTGGTTAATGTATGTGTTTGGGTTGAACAGTTGACTTTTATTGGTTTGATCGATGTGTTTGACTTCGGTTGATAATTGAAGAATATGTCGAGTCGAGTTTGTTGCCGCGAGAATTATCGAAATCGGAATTACGACGAGGAAGTTACGGATATTCGAAGTTTGCCGAAAAGTGAATTATGGGGTTTCCATTTTGGGAAAGTGTATATATGTGGGTTTCCCCTTTGGGAAAGTCAAAGATGAGTTATTATTATTGACTGGAGTTGACTTGGTCAACTCGGCCTTTGGTGGGGTGGCGCGACGTCGTACGGCTCGCCGGCGGTGGTCCTTCATTCGGCCACCTCCGAGCCGAACTCCGGTCCCAAACGACTCGCCCCGGCCTCCTCGTCCCATCCCCGGCCAGCATCCACGGCAAGACTCGCCGGAGGACGAGATAAATCCGACCAAAGTTCAAGGTTTTTTGGTGAATTCGGGTTTCACTTTTCCGGCCAATTCGAGCTGCAAAAAGGACCGGGTTTTGTAGCCCTCATCACTAGGAAGGTACCATGTAAGTTTGGTGATCTAATTTTGATTGTGCTTGGAGAATTTTGGATTTGAAATTTTGGGGACAATTCGGTTTTGCTTGAAATTGACATGGTTAGAGTGAGAATTGGCCTTTGAAGCAGTTGAGAAAGTTGCTCAGTGGGTGATTTGGAGTGGAATAGAGGTTGCTCTGCCGAGGAATGTTCAAGTTTGTGGTGGCCCCGGCGGCGGCGGTCAACGGTCAAACTTTGACTTTTTGGGATTTTCGATAAGTTGCATGTCATTTCACTCGAAATCGCACCTCGACCGCAGTGGGGAGGTTCGTTTCTCGATTTGAGCATCCGAAAGTACAGCGAGATATTGGGGTGTAAATATCGGATTTTCGACGTTCGTCGACTGTGAATTACGTGTTTCCGAGAACGGTGGTTTCTCGTGATTTGTCTTGTATTGTCGAGTTATGATTTTGAGAAATGGACTTTGTGAATATTCAGGTGTTCGTGATCATTTGTTTGGCGAGGAACTTTCCGCCGGATCACGGGTTAACGCGAACTGCGTTACGCTAGTCTATGAGTGGACAATTTCTTTTCACGGATTGATTGCGAGTCTTTTATATACGTTTTACGAACTTGAGCATGCAGTATGATCATAGCTTTACGAGCATGAGATTTCATACGAGATTACGATTTATACGAGCATGTGTTAGACGATTATGCTTATATCATTATACATTACGTATATGCATTTATATGCTGTTTATTGCATTTGCATTGAACTATTTATGATTTGGTTTACACAGAGTACAGTCGTTATATATGTTGTTGTATCGATACACTCGCATCTCGGCTGATCCCCGAGGATGTGTACCGGGGGAGGCTGTGACTCCTGACCCGAGGCCTTTACCGGGGGGAGGCAGACCTCTGACCTGAGGCCTTTCTGGCTAGAATTGCGTGGAAGTCTGGGACTCCGTGATTCTGACTGTACTAGCACGGATGTGTCCATGAGTGACCCCGTGAGATTTTCCATGCATTCTCTGTTTACGAGTTAGAGTCAGCGTCTCCTCGTATACTATTTGATTTGGTTTATTTATATTTCGACTCGCATATGTTTTTATAACATATATTACTCGGTGAAAGACATTTATTTTCGTCCACTCACTCTAACAGTTTTCATGTCTTTCCCCTGGGCTTTTCGGTTTCCGTGCCCAGTTTGCAGTTCGGACTCTGGTGTCGCACGTCGTGGTCGGAGGCATAGTGCTCGAGCTACCTTGTTTCTTCCAGTAGGTTTATTGACTACCTACTGTGGTATACGTATATGATTATACATTAGAGGTCGCTCTGAGTATTCTGTTGTATATATTATACGATTTTACTCCGGATTTCAGTAAAGTACAGATATATTTATTATCTTATATTACTGTTGATATATTGAGAAATCCGGATGGGATTGGTGCCCACGGTTTGATTTTTGTGGCATAGGATAAAGTGTATTTTCCGCGTGCAGCTAATGGTAATTCCACGTTAGTAACGAAACTCTGCCGAAATTTTGTTGGTTCTTGTTTTCGAAGGGGTTCGATTCCGGTTTAGGCAGCTAAATCGGGGTTGGGTCCTTTCACCCATTGATAGTGTATTCGACTTAATAATGCTAGAAAGTTTACATAGAAGAGTTTCGATGACTTATATTGCACATTATTGAGATTTGATAATTGTGTCATACTCTCAGGAACAAACCCAAATGGTCTCGCAGAAAACTACTATTTAGCGACTACGATAGTAGTCTGAGCATTGGTAATGCGCACCAATAATTTCTGCTTAGGGTTATGCAATATCGCATGCAACCATACTTCATCGCCTACGATCCACCATCACACAATCTTGTTTTGCGCAGTTAGTGACTGTGTGCGAAGATAATATATCGCACTTACGCATATATGTGCCAAAAATTGCTCTGCCACAACACATTATGATGGGTCAATCGAGATAGATAAATACATATGTTGGACATGAGTCTTCAACTAGAATCCACTATAAGAACCTTAACAGGCGATCCCTTTACCACTAGTTTTGCGGATGTCACTTTGATGTGACAGTCTTCCCTTCGTTATGGGGAGATAAGAACAAACATGTTCAAATAGGACGACATGAAGGGTCGTGTTCTCACTATATTTCATCATGATCCCCAAATGATAGAGCATAATAAATTCGATGCCTAGTACGTTTTCTAGTATCGTGAAAGTGACGAGATCACATATACTTGCTGCAAACATGCTTGTAAGGATTTATGTCCCTTTGAGAGGACATGGCGCCATCAAAAAGAGTTGGTTATGGCGCTGCCACCATCGAATGTGGCATAGTGACGTCACTAATTGGTATAGTTTCGTCACAAGCCATGGGTTCCTCTAGAGAGCGTAGGAGACCTGATACGCGCAAAACATGCATTCACGTTAACTTAAAAACACAGATTACGCGCATTGCAATTTAAACCCTTCTTTTGTCATTTATAATATTGGCGAGTAAGGATCGTTCTTTATCCGGGGAATTAAGGGCGCATGCATGGTTTCGTTAATAAGCGGAAATGTGAATGTTTGGGGGGATTGGAAATTGGTTGTTTTAATCTACGAAATTAAAGTACATAACATGCAAACACAACTAAACTCTTAGGCATCTAACATGTTTTACTCATAGACAAGTTTCAACAATCAAGAAACTTAAAGTCTAATTATGCTTGCTAAAAATAAGAAGTTACACTACTAATTACATGTGATCATCTCATCTTATTAACCTACCCTTTTCATGCATCAAACCTTTTTGTAAGTTACGAAATTCATAACTTCTAACTAAATACACATGCTTAATAATTGAGTAGGAATGCAACTTAGCGTATAAACATCCTAAACAACTTACGATCATCGAAACATGCGAAAGAGAGGGACTTAGCGTATTTTCTAACACATGCATTCGAAGCTTTAAGATTGTATCAAACATGCATAAAAGGCTAGAAATCATAAACACATGCATATTACAAATCGGTTTAAACACATAAAACACAAATCTAAACTTGTTCTTCATTTGATACACAAATCTAAACTTGTTATTCCAATACATCAAAAGATTCAAATACAAAGCTAAAGAAATGAAAGTGAAGATCATGGTTACACTTTTTGTCTTGAGTGCTTGATGAACTACGGTGGAGATGGCTTTCCTTCACAAGGGACTTAGCGTATTGTGAGGGATGGAGGATGATAGCTTCGGCTTGGAGGAGGAGATGGATGCTTCGGTTTGGAATGGAGGAGGAGATGCTTCGGCTTGGAATGGAGGAGATGGATGCTTCGGCTTTGTGTGAACCTTCAAGTGTTTAATGGTGGAGGAGTATTTGTGTAGAGCTTTGGCTTAGTAAAATGAGTGATGCTTTGAATGGTTCGGCCTCCCTTGGTATTTATAGGCAAGGATGTTTGCCTTCTCTCTTCCACCTTGCCTCCTTCCATTAAATGCAAGCAATGATCAATATGGCAAGTCACACACTTAGTCACCATGTGTGATCATCACAAAGCAAGAGTCACCATGTGTAGTCACCATTTGGGAACCCTAAGCAAGAGTCACCATGCTAGTCACCATGGCAAGTCATCTTTTCATTTAATGCAAGCAAGAGTCACCAAAATGAGTCACTAGCTTGATATTGTTGACTTTTCCTCTTCCCCACTTTGCTTCCTAGCCGAATTGAATGTGTTTGGGCCATATAATGGGCCGAAATAAAAGTTGAGAATTCGGCCCACAATTTGCTTTTTGGGCCGGCCCATTTTCGGAGGTCCAAAATCGCAAAAATCGCAAAATCGCCGAAATTCCTCCGAATTGCGTCGTTATTAATCTCCACCGTAAATATCTTCAAAATAACATATTAATTAAGAAAAACATAAAAACTAAGATTATAACATAGCTAAACGAAAAGGGAAATGCGTTAAGAAACGAGCATAAAATGCGTATATCAAATTCCCCCACACTTAGACTTTGCTAGTCCCTTAGCAAACACTAAGTTTAAACTAAGACTCCCTAAGAATTTAAAACAAAGGAAAGAACACAACTAAGCCCTTAGCTAAAATTTGTCTCAGAATTTGCATAAGTATATGGCGATGGCTCACATGAATTTCAACTTGTATGCTCAACGAATTCAAGAGATAATTGCGATATAATTATGTAATGAACAAGTAAGACATAAAGAAAACAACGGTTATGTTTATAGCTGTGCATGCTTTGAATAAAGGTTTAATCAGCTCACAAGGATGCACTCATCATATTTTTCACTCCTGATAAGGGTTCACTTTAAGATGTATATGAATTGAAATGAAAACCACATGAATGAAGTTAATTACTTGCACAAATGAACCAAAACCATAAGCTTACTCATGCAACTTACTCTACTAATTGAAAGCTACTCATTTTAAGGATCATAAAGGACTTTTAGTGAGGTTGTAATGGGGTTAAGGCTAAGGCATTCGAAATTTAGATATGTGGTGATTAAAACGTTCCAACGACTTAGTCTAGCACCATATTCAGTCCTCCATCTCCATTTGAATGTTACCATGTATACTTCAATGCACTAATCTACCCTTTGAGCTTTTCGGACAGGACAAAGGCCATATTTTGTTCTATTTTTTAGGCCTTCAATTTATCGTAAACTCCAAATCCGCAAATAAGGGGGACGTTAATCCAAATGGTTTATTCTTAGAACACAACATATTGCCATGAGAGATAATAATTTTTTTTTTTTTTTTTTTTCTTTTCATTCTCTCAAATATTTTTTCTTTTCTTTTTGGCAATTTCATACTTTTTAAGTTATTTGGACAAGTCTTTCCCCTTACTCACATTAACTCTTTCAATCTTTCCTACCAAACAATAATCTTATGTGCTAGTTTCGAAAAATTCTCACCAAGTTTCCGGAACAAAGGTAAGGATATTCTATACTAGGGTAAGTGTTTAGGTATATATGGTGATGAAAGAAAAGCTTAACGTGGGCTCAATTGGTTTATCTAGGGGTGTCGCAACTTGTGCGTACAAAATGGGATACATGGATATTTGGCGAAGTGGTGGAAAATCCTAAATGCCTTTAATCATTTCCGAAATCAAAGTATGTATCAACTTAAAAGCTTTGCAAATTGACATGAGTAAGTTCTAGCATTCTCTAGTTCATTAAAATCTATGGCAAGCAATCAAATGAGGCATATATAAGCTAGTAGCTACGAAATGGATGCATATTCACTCGAATAAAGAACAGATAGCTCAAAAGCTCACATAGGGTTCATATGATTAAAAACTTATTCAAGCATGCGATTTCTGTACCATGTTTTGCAATTCATATCTACTACATGTTAAAAACATATAGAATATCTCAATTAGCACAAGAATTCGATGCATGTGATTCATACGCCAAATGTGTTCGTATCGGTCTAATTTCATCATTGACTAGTTAAGGGCATCCTAAAGACTCTAAAAAACACTAATTTAGACACAATTAAATTGTAAACCCTTCCCCCACACTTAAACTCTACATTGCCCTCAATGTACTAAAGTAAAAGTATAGAATTAAACATGGAGTATAGGATCTACGAAAATTCTAATTTAAAATGCAAAAGCCATTAAATTAAGTAAAAGGGGAGAAGAAAACAAATCTGTTGTCTCCCTATTGGGTTGCCTCCCAACAAGCGCTTGTTTTACGTCGTTAGCTTTGGACGTGATGCATCATTTTGTTTTTGAAATGGCCGGTTCTTGGAGTTGCATCTCCTCCACGGTGTGCTCCGCAAATGCCTCAAAATATGGCTTCAAGCGATGGCCATTTACTTTGAACTCACTACCTTTGTCGATAGATCGAATGAGAACTGCTCCATGAGGTAGAACTTGAGAAACTATGAATGGCCCCATCCATCGAGAGCGAAGCTTTCCCGGAAAGAGCTTAAGTCTTGAATTGAAAAGGAATACTTTCTGCCCAGGTTCAAAACTCTTCCCGCGAATCATCTGATCGTGGATCTTTTTCGTCTTCTCTTTGTAAATCCACGCATTGTCGAAAGCATCATTTCTGATTTCTTCTAGTTCACATAGTTGTAGCTTCCGATGCAAGCCTGCGGCATCTCGATCGATGTTGAATTTCTTCACAGCCCACCATGCCTTGTGCTCCAATTCAACCGGAAGATGGCACGTCTTCCCATAAATTAATCGGAAAGGTGACATACCAATGGGGGTCTTGTAGGCAGTCCTGTAAGCCCACAATGCATCGTCTAAGCATTGACTCCAATCTTTCCAGTTTGGGCGGACGGTTCGCTCCAAAATCTTCTTGATTTCACGGTTGGAAACTTCAGCCATTCCATTGGTTTGAGGGTGGTATGGTGTGGAAACCTTGTGTTTTACGCCATACTTCCTCATTAGTGCTTCCACCGTGCGGTTGCAAAAGTGACTTCCTCCATTGCTGATTAGAACGCGTGGCATTCCAAATCTACTGAAAATGTTAGTTCGTAGGAAATCTGCAACAACTCGCGAATCATTAGTACGGGTGGCCTTTGCCTCCACCCATTTAGAAACATAATCTACTGCGAGTAAGATATAAGTAAAACCATTGGAGGGAGGAAATGGTCCCATGAAATCAATACCCCACACATCAAAAATTTCAACATTAAATATGTAGTGCTGTGGCATTTGATCTCTAGGGCCTAAATTACCGAATCTCTGGCACTTATCACATGCAGCACAATATGCATGAGCATCGCGAAATAAACTAGGCCAAAAGAAACCGCAATCTAAAATCTTAAAGGCTGTCCTCCTAGAACCAAAGTGTCCCCCACATGCTTCATTGTGACAAAAGACTAAAATAGGCTTAAACTCACTATCCGGGATACATCTCCTAATTACTAAATCGGAGCATTGTTTCCATAAATAAGGCTCATCCCAGATAAAGGTTCTAGCATTATGCTTAAGTTTGTCACGTTGAAATTTATGCATGGTAGATGGAAACTCACCGGTAACTAAGTAATTTACGATATCTGCATACCAAGGAGTTTCCGAAGTAGTTACCTCAATTCCGAAGAGTTTTTCATCTGGAAAAGTTTCTTCAATCTCGACAGGCTCATGGTCACCTATTAAACGTGATAGGTGGTCAGCGACGACGTTTTCTACTCCCTTCTTGTCCTTGATTTCGATGTTGAATTCTTGGAGTAGAAGTATCCATCTGATAAGTCGTGGTTTTGCGTCCTTCTTGAGCATTAGATACTTCAAAGCTGCATGATCGGTAAACACAGTTACTTTAGTTTGAAGTAAATAAGATCGAAATTTATCTAAAGCAAAAACCACGGCAAGAAACTCCTTCTCGGTGGTAGTATAATTTCTTTGCGCTTCATCAAGCGTCCGAGAGGCGTAATAGATTACGCAAGGCTTCTTGTCCTTCCGCTGACCCAAGACGGCTCCTACGGCATAATCCGAGGCGTCGCACATGAGTTCAAATGGAAGAGACCAATCAGGGCTGCATAAAATAGGAGCGCTCGTGAGAAGCTCCTTCAACTTGTTGAAGGCAGCGTTGCATTCTTCATCAAAGACGAACGGGGTCTCCTTTTGCAGCAGTTTACACAAAGGGCGCGAGATGTGGGAAAAGTCTTTGATAAACCTGCGATAAAATCCTGCGTGTCCAAGAAATGAACGAATCTCTCTAACCGAAGTTGGAGAGGGTAAGTGACGCACAAGATCTACTTTAGATTTATCAACTTCTAACCCTTTTTCAGAAATAATATGACCTAACACTATCCCTTGCGTAACCATAAAATGGCACTTCTCCCAATTAAGCACCAAGTTCGTTTCAACGCATCTTTGTAAAATTGTTTCTAAATTGTTTAAGCATGCATCAAAATCACTCCCAAATACACTAAAGTCGTCCATGAATACTTCAATAATTTTTTCAATGTATTCAGAGAAAATTGAGAGCATGCAACGTTGAAATGTACCTGGTGCATTACACAGTCCAAATGGCATGCGGCGATAGGCAAACGTTCCGAAAGGGCACGTGAACGTTGTCTTTTCTTGATCCTCCTCCGCAATGCTAATTTGGTTGTAGCCGGAATATCCGTCGAGAAAACAATAAAATGCATGGCCGGCTAATCTTTCCAGCATTTGGTCGATGAATGGTAAGGGAAAATGATCCTTGCGGGTTGCAGCGTTTAGCTTCCGGTAATCAATGCACACTCGGTGTCCAGTGATCGTCCGTTGTGGCACAAGTTCATTTTCCAGATTCTCGACGACGGTAATTCCTGATTTCTTAGGTACTACCTGCACTGGGGAAACCCAACGGCTATCAGAAATAGGGTAAATAACTCCACAGTCCATGAGTTTAATTACCTCCTTTTTTACCACCTCCATCATCGGAGGGTGGAGCCGACGTTGCGCTTCCCGCGTAGGCTTGGTGCCTTCTTCAAGGAAAATCCTATGCACACATGTTGCTGGATTTATTCCCTTGATGTCCGCAAGTGTCCAGCCTATTGCGGGTTTGTATCGTTTGAGCACACTTACGAGCTTCTCCTCCTGTTCCACTTCTAGCGCGGACGAAATAATGACAGGTAAAGTTTCATTCTCGCCCAAGTACGCATACTTCAAATGGTCCGGTAGTAGCTTGAGTTCTAAAACTGGAGCTTCTACGATGGAAGGAACCATTTTATTAGTACCAAAAGTAATTGGTAAAGGAGGAGAAAAGCTTACTTTTCGTGGTGCCGCATTTAGGGCCATGGCCATGTCTTGAATACGAGGTTCAAGCTCTAGTAAGGCTTCGAGAAGGCCGTCATGCCCAAGTTGAATGGCCATGTCGAGTTCATCCTCATTGATGGTGTCGAGGTAGCCTTGTGCTAAGGTATCCACGGGATCGTATGTCGAAATGGCAGCTACGCTCGACATTGGAAACTTCATCCCGTCCAGGATGTTGAACTCGATTCTTTCTCCATCAATCTCCATGGAGAAAGTGCCTTGAAACACATCAATCTTCGTTCTCGCAGTCCGCATGAAAGGTCGCCCAAGCAGTAGCGGCGTGGTGTTCAGTGGACTCTCTTCCATGTCAACTATATAGAAATCGGCAGGGAATATCAAGTTGTTGACTTGCACGAGAACGTCTTCTACGTATCCCCTCGGATACTTGTGTGTGCGATCGGCTAATTGGATGACAACACCATCTTGCTTGAGATCTCCAAGCTCCATCGATTCGAATAGATAGTAAGGCATGACGTTGATGGAAGCTCCGAGATCAAGCATCACGTCTTGGAAGTGGGTGTCACCGATTACGCAAGGAACTGCAAAGCTCCCTGGGTCCTTCAGTTTTGGGGGTAGCCGACGCTGCAAAACCGCCGAAACGGTTGCGTTCACCTTCACAACCTCCTTCTCTCGAGTTTGCCTCCTCTGTGTGCATAATTCTTTGAGAAACTTCGCGTATATCGGCACCTGTTTTATGCACTCGATCAAGGGCAAATTCACTTGTACTTTTCGGAAGATGTCCAGGATATCTTCATATTGGGCATCCTTCTTCTTCGATTTTGATAATCTGCTAGGGAAAGGTGCAACAGCAAACGGAGAATTAGTAATAACCGTATTTGAAGGAATATGGTTTTTACCTTTGATTGGGGTAGGTTGTGGAGGTGATTGTGCCTTGGTGACATTAGGCGTCACCTTCTGTTTCTCGGCCTCTTGAATTGCCGGATCGATCTCATCTTCTTCTTCGTTGGTGATGTCCTCGATGGTGACTTCATCAAGATGAGATCGCTTGGTCTTTGGTTCCTCAAGTATCTTCCCACTCCTTGTGACTATAGCATTCACGTTTCTTTGATTTGGAGTGGTTTGAGGTGGAAGCCGACCGGTTTCCTTGATTTGGCCCATGAAATCAACAAGCTGGCCAAGCTGCTTCTTCACTTCGGTGATGTCGCGGCCATGTGAGTCAAGTGTCTCCTTTGTCTTCGATTGTCCGTCGAGGAGAACTTGAGTGGAGGCCGAAAGTTGCGACAACATCTTGTCGTAATCCGGGTTGGTGAAGGATTGCGAAGACGAACCCTGCTGCATCGGTGGCCTTGGTTGAAATGGAGGGCGTTGGTAGCTTTGTTGAGGTGCTGGAGGGTTCAAAGTTCCCTCGTTGCTGCTCCATCTAAAACCCGGATGATCACGGTTAACATAGTTGTTATAATTGTTATACCGTTGTCCTCCCTGATATCCGCCGATGGCGTTAGCGTGCTCCGGCTCGCTTGCTTGTTCCGGCACTTGAGGGCACTGGTCGTTGTGGTGACCTTGTGTTTGACATATGCCACAAACAGGCCGTTGAGTTGCCTTCGCTCTTGTCGTCTCGAGTTCTAAAACCTTCTCTAGCATATGAGCTAGTTTGTCGTACTTTTCGTCCGCGTCGGTTGTAGAACTCGCTTCACCGACTGCTCGTCTGTTGGACATTCCATATTGTGCATCATTATTGGCCCGATTCTCTAGAAGAGCTCTAGCTTCGGTTTCGGTTAAGTCCATGAATGCACCGGTGGCTGCTGCATCCAGCAATTCCCTATCGATCGGCTTGAGACCATCGTAAAAGTAATTCATGAGATTGGTCTCGGAAAATCCATGTGATGGGCAAGTGGCACACAAAACTTTGAATCAGTCGTAATATTGGCCGAAGGTCTCGTCCGGTTTCTGTGTGATGCCAGTGATTTGCTTTCTCAAGACGGTGATCTTTGAGGCCGGGAAGTACTTTGCTAGGAACATGTCCGCAAGTTGCTTCCATGAGGTAATATGGTTCGGCGGTAGTTCCATAAGCCAAGACTCGGCCCTGTCGACTAGGGTGAATGGGAATTGTTTGAGATGCTTGTTCGGATCTTCATTGGAAAGTCCGTGAAAAATGGGTAGTCGGTGGAGGAAGCCACTCTTTAGCTCGATATCCTTCATGTTTTCCTCCGGTTGTGGAAAAGCAATGCTCGAAGGCCCGCTGCTCCATTCTGTTGAGCAGGTGCGCTGACGAAGAGATTGTCCTGCATTGGCCATGTTGATTTCTTGTGCTTCTGCTTCTGAATTGTGGTCGGTTGATGAGGCTAAAGTATGGTCGGTTGATAAATGTGAAGACTCGGAACCTTCCTCGATGATGGGATGATCCAGGATGTCTGTTTGAGCTTTAAGTCTCGCTATTCTCTCTGCGATCTCCTCAAAGTTTGTTCTAGATGGTCCAGGATTCTGATCGGACATTCATTAGCCTGAGCATCCACCAAAGACCAAGTGTTAGTATCAACAAATAATTTGAGATGAATATAGAAATACTAACCAAAATCGTAAGGCGTATTTAGAAAACAAAGCAATAACAAATAGTAAAACTATCAAAACATACTATAAATACTCACAAACACTTAAAAACTACTAAAACACACAAAATTTATAATAGTTTAAGACACTAGGTGTAATTTACTAAGTAATGCAAATGAATTAATCAATTTTAGGGCTATGCAAAAGAATGTAATAAACTTAAAACATACGTTTTCTGCAAATTAACATTATATAATGCTAAACCCAAGAATTTAGTTAGAACATATATAAACAAAGTTCAAATACAAGCAAACAATAATTCACATCGAATTTATGCACCACACACATTTTTTTTTTCAATAAAATGCATTAAACAACAATCCTACGTGAAAGATGGAGTGCATGCATAAGAGAAAACGTTAGAACCTGCAGAAAACACACGAGTTACGTGCTAAAAAAAATGAATGCAAAGAATGACCTCTTCTTCGATCTTATGTCCCTAACTTCACTTAGGTTAGGGTACTCGGTAGTGAAATCCGAGTATCATAAAGCCTAAAAAGAGGTTATGCAAGCTAAGTAACGGTTGTTAGTCCTTTACAGTTTTTAATGCACATATAAACACAAAAATTTGACTAAGTTTTATTTATTTCCTTTGGCCCCGATGGTACGTGGTGCAGAGGCTCTCGACTGTGCAATGGGTCTCGTTCATCCGAAGATGAAGTCTGATTCCAGGAGGTCTAAGCATGCATAATCCGATATACCATCTATTTAAAGGATTATGTCGTATTTATTGGGTTCGTATATTTATCCGTATTCGTATGTACTTATGATTTACAGAGAGTACGCGAAATGATCATTCGGTAAATTTCTTGGACGTGCGGCCCGCGCGAAAATATATACCGACTACAATTCAGCTTAGTTACGTTTAGAAATGGTTAGTAGGAATAGAGATAACGCGAGAGGTAAGGACTAATATTTAGAACAACCCGAGGCTTACTCGTAAGAGTATATACTCCAATGTTGTTCCTAGAGACACCCCGAGGCTAACCAGTTACGGTATATACTCCAATGGTGTTCTATTGCTTAGATCCGAAACCCGGCACCAATCATAAACCCATTCACCATATCCAACAATCAGCCAAATTTGTGAGATAGTATATAATCTCAAGTTCTTAGTAAACTCCGCCCACAACCTCGTGCTCATAACTTCACTTAGGTTATGGCGTATGGTGATGAAATCCACACATCACGAAGGGTTAAGGAGATAAACCAGAAAAAGAGGCACCACCTATTCCAAAGAACGAAACCTTATAACCAATACTCGTGCTCAATGTAAATCAATTTAAGTACGTCTACGTTTTGATTGCGCCTATTATTTAAAAGGAATACACGACTTAGTTATTGAATAAATCTCTTGTCCGTGCGGCCCGCGCGAAAATGTATACCAACTATCGTTAATCCTCGTAATTGTTGGAAATGACCAGTTGGGATAGATGTAACGCGAGAGGTGAGAACTAATTTCTGGGAACAACCTGAGGCTAACTCGTAAGAGTATATACTCCAATGTTGTTCTTAGAAACACCCCGAGGCTTACTCATAAGAGTATGTACTCCATTGGTGTTCTGTTTTCTTAGTTCAAAACCCGTCACCAATCATAACCCTTCTAGACATCATAACCAACTCTTACTCGAAATCACAAGATAGTATACAATCTCAAGTGTTTGTAAACTCCGCCCACAACCTCGTGCCCATAACTTCACTTAGGTTATGGCGTGTGGTGATGAAATCCACACATCACGAAGGGTTAAAGAGATAGACAAACAAAAGAGGCACCACCTATTCCATAGAGATTTATTTAATATCTAAGTACTAGTACTCAAATTAAATCAAAGACTATCCTTTAACATGAAAATAAATTATGCAAGTGTAAAATAAACTAAGTATGAATAAATTCGTATAAGTAAAAGTATGCATTGTAAACATGTATGTAAATTTCTTTAAGTATAAACAAGAATGAACAAGTATGTACTTCGAAAATTTAGACATGCTTTTAATCACAAATGTACAACGAAATCATACAAAAACATTCTAACTCCCCGGCAGCGGCGCCAAAAATTGATACGCGCAAAACATGCATTCACGTTAACTTAAAAACACAGATTACGCGCATTGCAATTTAAACCCTTCTTTTGTCATTTATAATATTGGCGAGTAGGGATCGTTCTTTATCCGGGGAATTAAGGGCGCATGCATGGTTTCGTTAATAAGCGGAAATGTAAATGTTTGGGGGGATTGGAAATTGGTTGTTTTAATCTACGAAATTAAAGTACATAACATGCAAACACAACTAAACTCTTAGGCATCTAACATGTTTTACTCATAGACAAGTTTCAACAATCAAGAAACTTAAAGTCTAATTATGCTTGCTAAAAATAAGAAGTTACACTACTAATTACATGTGATCATCTCATCTTATTAACCTACCCTTTTCATGCATCAAACCTTTTTGTAAGTTACGAAATTCATAACTTCTAACTAAATACACATGCTTAATAATTGAGTAGGAATGCAACTTAGCGTATAAACATCCTAAACAACTTACGATCATCGAAACATGCGAAAAAGAGGGACTTAGCGTATTTTCTAACACATGCATTCGAAGCTTTAAGATTGTATCAAACATGCATAAAAGGCTAGAAATCATAAACACATGCATATTACAAATCGGTTTAAACACATAAAACACAAATCTAAACTTGTTCTTCATTTGATACACAAATCTAAACTTGTTATTCCAATACATCAAAAGATTCAAATACAAAGCTAAAGAAATGAAAGTGAAGATCATGGTTACACTTTTTGTCTTGAGTGCTTGATGAACTACGGTGGAGATGGCTTTCCTTCACAAGGGACTTAGCGTATTGTGAGGGATGGAGGATGATAGCTTCGGCTTGGAGGAGGAGATGGATGCTTCGGTTTGGAATGGAGGAGGAGATGCTTCGGCTTGGAATGGAGGAGATGGATGCTTCGGCTTTGTGTGAACCTTCAAGTGTTTAATGGTGGAGGAGTATTTGTGTAGAGCTTTGGCTTAGTAAAATGAGTGATGCTTTGAATGGTTCGGCCTCCCTTGGTATTTATAGGCAAGGATGTTTGCCTTCTCTCTTCCACCTTGCCTCCTTCCATTAAATGCAAGCAATGATCAATATGGCAAGTCACACACTTAGTCACCATGTGTGATCATCACAAAGCAAGAGTCACCATGTGTAGTCACCATTTGGGAACCCTAAGCAAGAGTCACCATGCTAGTCACCATGGCAAGTCATCTTTTCATTTAATGCAAGCAAGAGTCACCAAAATGAGTCACTAGCTTGATATTGTTGACTTTTCCTCTTCCCCACTTTTCTTCCTAGCCGAATTGAATGTGTTTGGGCCATATAATGGGCCGAAATAAAAGTTGAGAATTCGGCCCACAATTTGCTTTTTGGGCCGGCCCATTTTCGGAGGTCCAAAATCGCAAAATTCGCAAAATCGCCGAAATTCCTCCGAATTGCGTCGTTATTAATCTCCACCGTAAATATCTTCAAAATAACATATTAATTAAGAAAAACATAAAAACTAAGATTATAACATAGCTAAACGAAAAGGGAAATGCGTTAAGAAACGAGCATAAAATGCTTATATCAAGACCCAAATTGTGACGACCCAGAACAGAATCAGCAGTGAAATCAGCTTAATCTACGAGCTTGCACGTAGTCGCAGATTTCAGACAGTTGTTTGAATCGCCGGAATTGATAACGACTAAATTATTAGCCGAGAATTTGAGCTGGGTCTCTTGTCGAGAGTCGTTGTACGTGTGATTTCGAGTTCGTGGGTGGTTCCGGATCATTATTTGGACGACTGATGAATAAAATATGAATATTTGAAGTTTCGATATAATCGAGTTTAAAAGGCAGTCTTCTTAACGACTAAATTACCGGACGAGAATTTGGTTTTGGCTTCTTCACGAAAGATGTTGAGAATTTAATTTCGAGCTCGTGGGAACTTTCGGAGCATTATTCCGAGTTACGAGGATTAAGTTGTGAATATTTTTGATTGTTGATTATTTAGTCGGTTAAAGTATGTGTTTGGGTTGAACCGTTGACTTTTTATTGGTTTGGTCGATGTGTTTGACTTCGAGTGATAATTGAAGAATACGTCGAGTCGAGTTTGTTGCCGCGAGAATTATCGGAATCAGAATTACGACGAGGAAGTTACGTGTGTTTAAAGTTTGTCGTAAAGTGTATTTGAAGTTTCTATTTTTGGCAAATATATATATAACTGGGTTACCATAATTGGAAAGTCAATATGGTTCATTAAATTGGTTGACCAGTCAACGCATGGAGGAGGGGGTGGCGCGACGTCCTCCACGGCCACCGGCGGTGATCCTCCGTCCGGCCACCTCCGGGCATGGTTTTGGTATCTTCCGACTCGCCTAGACTTCCTCTTCACCTTCCCGGCCTCTTTTCACGGCAAGGTTGCCGGAGGAGAGCAAATTCTGGCCAAAATTGGGGATTTTTGGGGTTAATGGTTGGTTTTGATTCCGGCCGAGTTGAGCTTAAACAAGTACTGGGTTTTGTAGCCCTCATCACCATGAAGCTACCATGTAAGTTTGGTGTTCCAATTCATCTTGTACATGGAGAATTTTGGAATTGAAATCTTGTTTGGAATTCGGTTTTACATGAAATTGACATGGTTAGAGTGAGAATTGGCGTTTGATGCAGTTGTGAAAGTTGCTCAGTGGGTGATTTAGAGTGGAATAGTGGTTGCTCCGCCGAGAAATTTCCCGTTCGGGTGGCGCCGCCGCCGCCGGCGGTGGTCAACGACGATCAACGGTCAACAGTTTGACTTTTTGGGGTTTTCGACAAGTTGCATGTCATTTCACTCAAAATCGCGCCCCGATCGCAGTGGGGAGGTTCATTTTTCGAATTGAACGACCGAATGTACAGCGAGGTATTGAGGTGTGATTTTTGGATTTTCGACAGTTTGTCGTAATCGGATTTCCTGTTTCCGAGAACGGTGGTTTCTCGTTATTTGTCTTGAATTGTCGAGTTATGACTTTGAGAAATGAACTTTGTGAATATTCAGGGGTTCGTGATCGTTTGTTTGGCGAGGGACTTTCCGCCGGATCACGGGTTAACGCGAACTGCGTTACGCTAGTCTGTGAGTGAACAATTTCTTTTCACGGATTGATTGCGAGTCTTTTATATACGTTTTACGAACTTGAGCATGCAGTATGATTATGGTTTTACGAGCATGAGATTACATACGAGATTATGTTTATTATGAGCATGTGTTATACGATTATGCTTATATCAGTATATATTACGTACATGCATTTATATATACTGCTTTATGCATTTGCATCGACTTGTTTACGATTTGGTTTACACAGAGTACAGTCTCAGTTACGTTGTTGTATCGATACACTTGACTCTCGGTTGATCCCCTATGGAAGCCTACCAGGAGGGGCAGTACCCCGACCTGACCGGCGAGGGGCAGTACCCCAGAACCGAGGCCTTTCTGGCTAGAATCACGTGTGGGTCTGGGATCCCGTGAATCGGACTGTACTAGCACGGACGTGTCCATGAGCGACCCATTGAGATTTCCCATGCATGCTCTGTACGTGGGTTGGAGTCAGCGTATCCTCACATACCATTTGATTTTCATGCATTTGACTCGCATATATTTTTTTTATACGTGTATATTACTTGGTGAAAGACATTTATTTTCGTCCACTCACTCTAACAGTTTTCATGTCTTTCCCCTGGGCTTTTCGGTTTCTGTGCCCAGTTTACAGTTTGGACTCTGGTGTCGCACGTCGTGGTGGGAGGCATAGTGCTCGAGCTACCTTGTTTCTTCCAGTAGGTTTATTGTTCTACCTACTGTGGTATACTTATATGATTATACATTAGAGGTCGCTCTGAGTATTCTGTTGTATATTTTATACGATTTTACTCCGGATTGTAGTAAAGTACAGATATATTTATTATTTTACATGACTGTTGATATATTGAGAAATCCGGATGGGATTGGTGCCCACGGTTTGGCTTTTGTGGCATAGGATGAAGTTTTGTTTATAGGGTGCAGGTTAATGCAATTCCACGTTAGTAACGAAACTCTGCCGAAATTTTATTGGTTTTTGTTGGTTCTCGTTTTCAGAAGGGGTTCGATTCTGATTTGGGCAACTGAATCGGGGATGGGTCCTTTCAGCTTGGTATCAGAGCATTAGGTTATAGGTTATGTAGACTTCTGTAGTTGTGTTTACTAAGGATATTTGAGATTGTACAGCATGTCTGGAATGGTGACCCAACCGGCCGGCGGATACTCATCAATATTCCGGGTGTTGTATACTTTCAAATATTTGAAGTTCCATGATTACGTTCTACTTGTTGTGAACGATGTTTTATTCATTAGGATGCCTCCTTGACGTGCTTTCCGTGTCGGTACGGTTGTGGATCTTATTGAGGATCAATCGACGCGTGATTTGCTAGTTAATTGTGGGTTTGGATGAGTATTCTGAGTTCAGATATTTGTGTGGCACGGTTTGCCTGGTTGTGTGTGTATAAGCGTCTATATGTTGCCTCAGAGCTGAGAATTATGGTAGTTGATGTGTTGCCTGAGTCAGATTGTTGTATTTGGTAGGCTGTTATTGTGTGAGTTCCTGTTGCGACTTCATGGCCTACATTCAGGGTGTTGTTTATACGTTAATGGTTTAAATAGGCTACCCAGCATTCGAATGGGGAGTGTTTAACCACCTGAGGAAGAGATGCATTGTTCACATGATTGTCCCTGTTTGCACGTGTTATGTGGCTTCAGAGGAAGCAGTGCACGAGGTTCGAAATGAGTTTGAACCTGAGCATCAAAGAGAGTCTGATTGTTATGCCTCGACATAACCGTGAGGAGCTTAGTGTGCTGCACTCAGAGGCGAGGCTATTGAGATGGAAATGTGTACGCGGTTTTCGATGTGATAGTTTGAGGAAAGTGGACTTAGTCGAGATTTTGATGAGGTTGAGTTCAGGCACTTCGGGTTCAGTGACTCCATCAGGCTGTAGCCTTTTCGATTATGTTGAGGGTCATCAGATCAAGCAGAAGATCCGTTTGGTGGTGATGGAGATCACAGAGTAGCGGATTTGTTCCTGTGGCATGAGTTTGGGTGATCGTTGGTGATCCTTTCACGCAGCAGGTGTCGTTGTGACTTGTGTTTGTGGAGCACTTTCAGTTGCTGTTTCGGTGGCCAGGAGGGTCACGTTGCGAGGGAGCACCCTCAGCCAGCTGTTTTAGCAGTTCGGCAGCTCAGAGTTCACGAGGAGGTCATGATGCTATTCCTGGAGTTTAATCAATGCAGCCTTTTTGACGAGTTAATCAACAAGTCGCGATTGATGTGGGCGGCTAGTTGGGTATGTTGGAGTTCGTGCCATGACCTTGTATGAGGTTAGAGTTTCTCCGAGGTTACTGTTGCTTGACATCCATGGCTCTTATACCTGCATCTCCACTTCCAAGGTTTTGGAGAGTGTTGTATCCATCCGGAGGTCGCGAGATCCTTGTTGGAGGTCATGTGTTAGCCGCGGATCTGTTATAGCTGGACATCGTGGTTTTGATGTGACTATGAGTATGGACTTACTGACGACGCATTTGGCTGTGTTCGAGTGCCTCGAGAAGGAGGTTGTGTTTCGACGACCAGATTTCCCCCAGATACTGTTTCGCGGTGATGGTCGAGTGGATGGTGGAAACGGGTTGTGTTGTTTGCTTTGCTCATGCTGTGGATACTACGGTTGTTGTGCCCGACATTGGTGACATGAGGTGGTTCCCGAGTTTCCAGGTGTGTTCCGGAGGAGTTACCAAGTATTCCTCCATATCGGGAGACCGACTACACCATTGAGCTTGTACCGGGCGCTGGACTCATTTTACCGGCATCTTGTCTTTCGGTGCCCGCGGAGCTGATGGAGCTACAGTTTCGACTCCAGGAGTTGCTGGAGGAGGTTTCAGGAGGTTTCATGCGATCCCGCGTATTTGCGTGGTGTGCTCTTGCATTGTTTGTATGGATGATGAATGGTTCATCGAGGTGGTGCATTGAATACCGAAGCCTGATTCGCTTCAGAGGAGAGTGAGTATCCTCCGCTTCGGATTGACGACTTGGTTGATCAGCTCACGGGAGCTTCAGTCTTTTCGAAGATTGATTTCGGGTCCGCACACTGTCAGTTGAGTATCGATGAGTCAGATGTGGCTAGGTTGGCTTTCAGATTACGGTGCATGCATCAGGAGTTCTCAGTCACGCCGTTTAGTTGACCAATGCCTCCGTAGTTCTTATGGACTTGATGGACCAAGTGTTCAGACGGTTTCTGGACAAGGTTGCGGTCGTGTTCGTTGACAATATGCTGGTATACTCCAGGAGTTTGGGCCAGCACCTGAAGCAATTGCGAGCGGTTTTGCGGACTTCGTGAGATGATCAGTTGTTGGCACAGTTCAGCAAGTGTGAGTTATGGCTGATTAGCATGAAGATTTTGGGCCACGTGATGTTAGCCGAGGGAGTTGGCATGGATTCGAGTGTTGGTGAGCTTTGCAGCGAGCATTGGGGACCATATTACAAGTTAGTATCGGTTCTTATCCTCAGATTGGCGGGCGATCTTTGAGGACTATTCAGACCTTGGAGGGCATATTGTGGACCTCGGTATTGCAGTTCCGGAGGATTTGGGACCAGCAGTTTCACTTGTTCGAGATTGCTTGCAGTACCAGTTTGTTTACCACTGTGATATTGACGTTGCTTGATGTCGTTTTGAGGAACGATGTTGTACTCCATTGTGTTGGAGCGAGTTCGATGTGAGTTGACGTTTGATTCGGATTTTGTGGAATGTGCTACCACAGACTGTTAGATTAGCGGAAACAGGTTGATAATTGCCCGAGTCCGATATTTGAGCTATGTTGATGTAAGCAGGTTGAATTGTGATTTGCTACGTTATTTTGATCCGTATATGATCATGGGCGAGTTTTTGTTATGCCGTATAGTTCGGCGTCGCCTATATCGTTGGCTTTTGTGTGTGTTTTGTTCCGTGTGGCGGAACTATGTTTCAGGTTTGTTACGTGTTGTGTACCCTATATGTTCCTTATGCAGGAACACTTGGCGATCATGTAGAACCAGTTCAGATTCGAGATTTGAGGGTACAGAGATTTCAGCACGGAGCTATCTCCTATTGTGGAGTCTGTTGTCAGAGTTGTTCAGTTGACGTAGCCACTGGAGAATTGAGCAGTATGCAGAGGCAATGCTCCTACTTTGAGTCGACAGATTTGAAATTTTGAGGTCGAAATGTTTTTCAGGGGGGTGGATTTGTGACGACCCAGAACAGAATCAGCAGTAGAATCAGCTTAATCTACGAGCTTGCGCGTAGTCGCAGATTTCCGACAGTTGTTTGAATCGCCGGAATTGATAACGACTAAATTATTAGCCGAGAATTTGAGCTGGGTCTCTTCTCGAGAGTCGTTGTACGTGTGATTTCGAGTTCGTGAGCGGTTCCGGATCATTATTTGGACGACTGATGAATAAAATATGAATATTTGAAGTTTCGATATAATCGGGCTTAAATGGCAGTCTTCTTAACGACTAAATTACCGGAGGAGAATTTGGTTTCGGTTTCTTCACAGAAGATGTTGAGAATTTAATTTCGAGCTCGTGGGAACTTTCGGAGCATTATTCCGAGTTACGAGGATTAAGTTGTGAATATTTCCGATTGTTGATTATTTAGTCAGTTAAAGTATGTGTTTGGGTTGAACCGTTGACTTTTTATCGGTTTGGTCGATGTGTTTGACTTCAGGTGATAATTGAAGAATACGTCGAGTCGAGTTTGTTGCCGTGAGAATTATCGAAATCGGAATTACGACGAGGAAGTTACGTGTGTTTAAATTTGTCGTAAAGTGTATTTGAAGTTTCTATTTTTGGCAAGTATATATATATAACTGTGTTACCATAATTGGAAAGTCAATATGGTTCATTAAATTGGTTGACCAGTCAACGCATGGAGGAGGGGGTGGCGCGACGTCCTCCACGGCCACTGGCGGTGATCCTCCGTCCGGCCAACTCCGGGCATGGTTTTGGTATCTTCCGACTCGCCTAGACTTCCTCTTCACCTTCCCGGCCTCTTTTCACGGCAAGATTGCCGGAGGAGAGAGCAAATTCCGGCCAAAATTGGGGATTTTGGGGGTTAATGGTTGGTTTTGATTCCGGCCGAGTTGAGCTTAAACAAGTACTGGGTTTTGTAGCCCTCATCACCATGAAGCTACCATGTAAGTTGTGTGTTCCAATTCATCTTGTACATGGAGAATTTTGGAATTGAAATCTTGTTTGGAATTCGGTTTTACATGAAATTGACATGGTTAGAGTGAGAATTGGCGTTTGATGCAGTTGTAAAAGTTGCTCAGTGGGTGATTTAGAGTGGAATAGTGGTTACTCCGCCGAGAAATTTCCCGTTCGGGTGGCGCCGCCGCCGCCGGCGGTGGTCAACGACGGTCAACGGTCAACTGTTTGACTTTTTGGGGTTTTCGACAAGTTGCATATCATTTCACTCAAAATCGCGCCCCGATCGCAGTGGGGAGGTTCATTTTTCGAATTGAGCGACCGAATGTACAGCGAGGTATTGAGGTGTGATTTTCGGATTTTCGACAGTTTATCGTAATCGGATTTCCTGTTTCCGAGAACGGTGGTTTCTCGTGATTTGTCTTGAATTGTCGAGTTATGACTTTGAGAAATGAACTTTGTGAATATTCAGGGGTTCGTGATCGTTTGTTTGGCGAGGGACTTTCTGCCGGATCATGGGTTAACGCGAACTGCGTTACGCTAGTCTGTGAGTGGACAATTTCTTTTCACGGATTGATTGCGAGTCTTTTATATATGTTTTACAAACTTGAGCATGCAGTATGATTATGGTTTTACGAGCATGAGATTACATACGAGATTATGTTTATTATGAGCATGTGTTATACGATTATGCTTATATCAGTATATATTACGTACATGCATTTATATATACTGCTTTATGCATTTGCATCGACTTGTTTACGATTTGGTTTACACAGAGTATAGTCTCAGTTACGTTGTTGTATCGATACACTTGCCTCTCGGCTGATCCCCGATGGAGGCTTACCAGGAGGGGCAGTACCCCCACCTGACCGGCGAGGGGCAATACCCCGGAACCGAGGCCTTTCTGGCTAGAATCACGTGTGGGTCTGGGATCCCGTGATTCGGACTGTACTAGCACGGACGTGTCCATGAGCGACCCCGTGAGATTTCCCATGCATGCTCTGTACGTGGGTTGGAGTCAGCGTCTCCTCACATACCATTTGATTTTCATGCATTTGACTCGCATATGCTTTTTTTATACGTGTATATTACTTGGTGAAAGACATTTATTTTCGTCCACTCACTCTAACAGTTTTCATGTCTTTCCCCTAGGCTTTTCGGTTTCTGTGCCCAGTTTGCAGTTTGGACTCTGGTGTCGCACGTCATGGTGGGAGGCATAGTGTTCGAGCTACCTTATTTCTTCCAGTAGGTTTATTGTTCTACCTACTGTGGTATACTTATATGATTATACATTAGAGGTCGCTTTGAGTATTCTGTTGTATATTTTATACGATTTTACTCCGGATTTCAGTAAAGTACAGATATATTTATTATTTTACATGACTGTTGATATATTGAGAAATTCGGATGGGATTGGTGCCCACGGTTTGGCTTTTGTGGCATAGGATGAAGTGTTGTTTATAGGGTGCAGGTTAATGCAATTCCACGTTAGTAACGAAACTCTGCCGAAATTTTATTGGTTTTTGTTGGTTCTCGTTTTCAGAAGGGGTTCAATTCTGATTTGGGCAACTGAATCGAGGTTGGGTCATTTCACAAATGTTCGATAAATACTCATCCAAGGAAGGGAGCGAGTTTGGCACACTATGATCAATTGATCATTGATACTCTATTCCGTCTCATGAGAATATATTTGGATTATGGTTATCATTAAGGGACGCCTTAATGTTAAAACCAGTTCCTCAAAATATAGAGATCTCTACAAACTACACTAATGTACATGAGATTATGGAATTTTGAGACTTATCGAACATATCTACGTTGAAACTCCCACACGTAGTAGCAATTGGCCTACATGGAAAGAAATGATCCAGATTGAATTATGTTCACTAAAACAAAAAGGTCTTTGGGTTGGTGATGCCAACACACCCAAGTGTAAAGCCTATCGAAATGGGTCTTTATTAGAAAGCATGATGAGATTAAAGAGATTACACTCGCCTCATAGTGCAAGGCTTCTCACAACGCTCTGGAATCGACTACAATGAGATAAATTCTCTCATAATGGATGTCATTACACTCCACTACCTTGTTAGTTTGGTAGTTTCTGAAACACTTGACATGCAGCTCATGGATGTGGTTACTGCATATCCCTATGGGGATCTAGATTTATAGATATACATGAGAGTCCTTAATGGATTCGAATTACCCAAGTCAAGTAGCTCTAAACCACGGAGCACATTCTCTATAAGATTGAGAAGGTCACTGTATGGATTGAAGCAATCCGGATGTATGTGGTTCAACCGCCTAAGTGAATACTTGATTGGGAAGGGATATGTGAATAACGAGCTATGCCCTTGCGTGTTCATAAAGAGAACAAGTTTCAAATTTGCAATAGTAGCAGTCTATGTCGATGACATGAATCTCATCAGAACTCTTGATGAGTTAAAGGATACTGCGAAGTACTTAAAATCCAAGTTTGAGATGAAGGACCTTGGGAAGACACTATTTTGTCTAAGCCTTGAGCTAGAACACCGTAGTAGTGGTAGTGTCCACCAGGCAGCTTATGTTCGCAAGATGATGAGAAGGTTCAACGTGTATAAAGTACATCCTGTTAGCACCCCCATGGTAGTCCGCAGCCTAGATCCAGAGAAGGATCCCTTCCGTCCCAAGGGATGATGACGATGAACTCTTAGGCCTTGAAGTGCCTTACCTAAGTATAATAGGTGCATTACTGTACTTAATTCAATGCACAAGACCGAACATCTCATTTCCTGTGAACTTGTTAGCTAGATTTAGCTCAGCGCCCACGCAACATCATTGGACAGGCATTAAGAATATCTTCAGGTACTTGAAGGGTACGATAGATATGGGCTTGTTTTATCCCTACAGAGAGGCAAGACGGAAAGCCATCGTCTCAAATGGACATGTCATTGAAGATGGTGACGCCACTCCCTTTACCCCCTATACCAACAATCCTTGTGATGTGTTGACAGGTTTTGCTGATGCTGGATTTCTCTCTGATCCACATAAAGGTCGTTCCCAGACAAGATATGTCTTCACTATGGAAAACACCGCGATATCTTGGAGGTCTATAAAGCAGACCCTAGTCGCTACATATACGAATCATTCTGAGATTATTGCTCTTCATGAGGCAATTAAGGAGTGTATATGGCTGAAGTCCATCATTACACATATTCGTGAGACTTGTGGATTGGAATTCACTACTGACTCTTGAAGTCTAGAGAGTAGACTCTTGTCGCTACTTCTTCGAACCATGTTAAGATTATTGATCTAACATGAAGTTGTTATGGTGTGCATATGGTTGAGATCCATAAATGCACATATCGAAGATCAAGTGGTTTATGAATCACCACTGATGAACCTACATGCATTATGAGGATAATGTTACTTGCATCTAGCTAGGTGATGAAGCTAGATTATATGTAGGGCGACAACACCAAATATATATCGCATAAGTTATTCTATAGTCAGCAAACAATAGCAATTCCTCAAGGTTATGGTTGACCAAGTTTGATTTGAGGATAATGTGGCAGACTTTATAAGTCATTGGCCAAATTCCATATTTGAGAAGCATGTGTAGAGCATAGGGTTCCTCAGCTTACTCAAGCTACCCTTGATGTTGATATCAGGGGGAGATGCAGACTTCAGGGGGAGTCTGGCATGCACATGAGCGTTTCTGGATATGAAGGACACGTTGTACTCTTTTTCCTTGACTAAGGTTGTTTTTATCTCATTGGGTTTTTATTACTTAGCAAGGTTTTAATGAGGCAACATAGTTATGTGGCATATCATTGTCTACGACGATCTGCACTCTTTTTACTTGGCGAGACTGATTTTTTCTTGCAAAGATTTTTTGCTCGGCAAGGTTTTTGATTAGGCATCAATGAAGCAAATGAAGAAGCGTCACCACCATACACCGGCACAAGGGGGAGTCTTGTAGGATATTTGATGTTCCTAGTTATGGTGGAGATCACAAGATATGGCAGTGTGTCTTATCCAGAGATGTAATAGGATTACTTTCATGTTTGTACCTCTTGTATTCTCTTATATATAGGAGTTGCTAGCTCCTTCATTAATAAAGTTACACAATTTATTGCTTCACACTATTCTCTCTACGTTTACGATTCCTAAAACAGATGATTATTTGTTCATACATAAGCAGAGGATCATGCGTGACAATTGCAGCCTTAAATGGCATGGTGTTGATGATGGGGATTTCTTATGTCTTCAAGGAGACTATTTGCCGCACTTGATATATATATATATATATATATATATATTTATAGATCATCGATCACTTGCTAATTTATTAGGCTAGGAAAGTACGTTCAACTTGGTGCATGCTCGATCTAGAGGTAGTTTACAGTAGAATTACCAATGCTACAATGCATAATATTAATAAGAAAGGATTGCATATTTACGGTATCGTTATCATACCTATTTGCAGTTGCAACTATTTATTAAATCTGTAATGCATTTTACTGCATGTGCTAATGTTGTTAGCTAGCTGGCTAGCTTGAACAATCTCAAGTGTGAGTTATATATAGATCACTCTTTTCTTTCTGTTAAGTTTATATATACAGCTTCATGAATCGATGTATAGCGCGCTTTTAGCTGAAGATTATGTGCTAGCTCATAGACCATGCATTGTTTATATATCCATGTAATCTGCAATTCTTAACATAATTAAACGTAGCTACGTACAATTGCACATTCACCGGCCACATTACGTACTCATGGATATTGATGGCGCCATTGATCCGAATTTTCTTTAACAGGAAATCGCCAGGAATACATCATATATACTGCAGATCAAAATCTGACCTGAACATCTCAATACAAAAAGAAAAGATCGATCAGATGGGGGTGTGTACGTTGTGTTTCATTTTCTTCATGCATGTAGCTACATCCTTAATTTTATGCATGTCGATCAATATTGGCAGGGAAGCTAGCTAGCCAGCTAGGGGTGCGTACGTGCGGTGAGTAACTGATGAGAGAGGTGAAGGTGGAGGTGGAGGATGAGCCATCTTGTTCATCAATGAAATTGAAGAAGATGTAGATATGAGAGCCATCTTGGACTCCAAAATCCCATCAACCCCGCCGCCGTTGTTGATGGTACAGCTACCGTGATGATCAGCATCAAGAATAATCAAGATGAGACGGTCATAAGGTAGCTTCTGCTGTGTATCAATCTCCCTCTTGAGATCACCAACCGTGGCATCGTTGCCCAATTGAACATGGAATAGAGTTCCTGTCAGATTCTCCACAACAACCTTCATGTAATTCTCTTCAAGCTAGGCAAGGAAACCTGTTCTACACTAGTACATGAATATCGAGTCTCATAGGGAGAGAGAGAGAGAGAGAGAGAGAGAGAGAGAGAGTTAACATAGGTGTTCATGTATGCTGCATTCTCGCTAATTAGTTTGTTGAATTGCATAGCACTGCTATGCATTCGTCACAGGAAATGGGCTGTAACATTAGTAGCTACAAAACTGGCTAAACTTAAAAAACAAACAAGTGTAACGATCTAGACTATAATTTCCAATCAGTATATCTCTATCAATTTCTTTCTTGAAAAGAAAGAAAGAAAAGAAAAACGATAACAAAACCAATGATCCACACGTTGCATTGATAATTAACAGAGTTTTCTAATCTAGTTTGATTGGCTGTAGCTATCAAAGTCGTGTGGATCTTCAAGCAAAACAGACAAACAAACAAACTATTGATCACCCCACACGAAAACAGATTACCAACATAATATCAACGTACATCCAGTTAATTACACTGGCCAGTATAAACTCGACCTACAACATAATATCCCTGGCTATTCACTCAACGATGGTGGTGTCCGTCCAGGTTATTGAAGGTTGAGAAGTAGCTCTGACAGGTACTATGGCCGTGCTCATGAAACAGCAACAGATTCTGAATGACAGAATGAAATGCAGACATGAAAAATAGAAACATACTGTTATATATATGTGTGTGTGGGCGCAGTGCTGGGGAGTTGCTCATTTCAAGTGATATATATGATTAGAGTTTTTTTTTAGTAGAACGGCGCTGCTAGGGTTTTCTTCCTTGAGCACGATCATAGCACAGTGCCAGTAATGGAGATACTAGCGTGGAATTGTCGTGGGGCGGGCAACAATGCTTCGGTTGAGGCATTGAAAACCCTCATACGACAGAACAAACCTTCTTTGATCTTCCTTTCGGAGACCAAGGTATCGGATCCGACCTGCATGGAGAATCTACGGCGTCGGATAGGTTTTCTAAACCGTGAATCGGTTTATAGTGATGATCAGGCCAGTAACCCTGGATAGTCGGGAGGGGTTGCTTTGTTCTGGAGCGATGAGGTTAATGTAGAATTTTTGACAAAATTAAAACATCATATCGATGTGATCATCCATCCCATGGAAGGTCTAGCGAGATGGAGACTTACTGGCTTCTATGGTCATCTTACTACTTCAGAATGTCATCGCACTTGGGATCTCCTCAAATCCTTGAGTGACGTTTCTTCTCTTCTGTGGGTTATTATAGGAGACTTCAATGAAATCTTTCACAATGATGAGAAGGATGGAGCTGCAGATCGTAGTGAGGGATAGATGCAGCTCTTTAGGGATACTCTAACTTATGGTGAGTTGGTTGACTTAGAGTTTTTGGGGCAGCCTACGACTTGGGGAGGCGGAGGAGTTCGAAGCAAGTTGGATAGGGCAGTTGCATCTTGCTCTTGGATCGATCTCTTTCCACTTACAACAATGCAACATCTTCTTCCTGTTCATGGAGATCATATTCTACTTTTACTCGGAGTACACCAATTGGAGATCCCCATTATCTCTAGACAGAGGAGAAGATTCAAATTCGAGATCTTTTGGTCATACCATGTGCTATGTGCCTCGACTGTACAACAAGGTTGGCATCGATCCAAAGTAGGATCTCCAATGCATGAGGCTGTGCAGTGCATACAGAACTCAAGGTTTGCCGGCCTCAACAAATGGCAGAAGCAAACATTTGGGAATTGGCATGGGGAGATGGAAGGGATTTGTTCTCGGTTGAACACTCTTATTGGACTGCCACTTACTGACCAGTTTCGGATTGAGTATAAAACCCTCTCGGATGAAGGCAATCAACATCCCTCTCCTGTTGGCTTAGAGAAAGTGGTGATTGATTACTTTGCAGATATGTACAAGGCAGGAGACATGTCCTATTCCTCTCTTGAGGTCATTCAACGTAAGGTAACTCCAACAATGAATGATGAGGAGGAGGTGAAGAAAGCACTCTTTCAAATGTATCCCACGAAGAGTCCAGGTCCAGATGGAAGGCCTCCTTTATTTTTCTAGAAGTATTGGGATACTATTGGTCCGGAAGTCACAAAGGTGGTAAGAAGCTTCTTAGAAACAGGTATCCTGCTTGGTAAGGTGAATTATACTCATATCTGTCTCGTACCAAAAGTTCCCAAGCCTTCAAGAATGTCGGACCTTCGGCCTATTGCTCTGTGTAATGTTCTTTACAAAATTTTCTCTAAAGTCATTGTGAACATATTAAAGAAGATTTTGAATCAAGTGATATCTTTGTTCCAGAGTGCATTTGTACTAGGTCGTCTTATATCTGATAACACTCTGATAGTTAATGAGGTGTCTCAGTGCCTCCATAATTTTCAATCACGGACTGAAGGAGTATTTTCTTTGAAACTTGACATGAGCACGGCGTATGATCGGCTTGAATGGGGGTTTCTTGAAGCTGTTCTTCGTCGGTTAGGGTTTGAAATATGTTGGATTAAGATGGTTATGCAGTGTGTTACCACGGTTCGATACTCTTTTCTGGTCAATGGGCAACCGAAAGGGTATTTAGCTCCGACAAGAGGTATCCGACAGGGAGATCCTCTCTCTCCATTCTTATTCTTACTTGGAACTGAAGCTTTTTCGACTCGTTTGGAAGCTCGAGCAGCGGAAGGAAGATTACATGGTGTCATTATAGCTTCTGGAGCACCAACAATTCACCACCTTCTCTTTGCAGATGATAGTTTACTTTTTGGTAAAGCATTTATTAGAGAGATCCATCAAATTCAACAGATCTTGGAAGAATATGAATCTATGTCAGGGAAAAAAGTCAATTTTGAAAAGAGCAGTATTTGTTTCAGTAAGGGGGTCAAGATCGAATTACAATAGGAAATGGCAGCTATCTTAGGAGTCAAAGTTGTGGAGAAGCATGACAAGTATCTGGGACTTCCTACGTACATTGGTAGGAAGAAGGTGGCGTCTTTCACTTTCATCAAAGAGAACCTAAGTAAAAAACTTGAAGGTTGGCAAGGTAAAACTTTGGGTAGTGCTGGAAAAGATCTTCTGATTCGTGTAGTAGCGCAATCCCTTCCTACTTATGCTATGAGTTGTTTCCTTTTACCAACAAAATTCTATATATGAATCTTTGCAGCAGATGTGTGCTAAATTTTGGAGGCGAAGCACTCCGGAGAACAGAAAGATTCACTGGTTATCGTGGGATAAAATGTGTCTGCCTCGAGAAAATGGCGGATTAGGATTTAAGAATTTGCATCTTCACAACCTCGCGCTCCTAGCGAAACAGTGGTGGCACCTAACACGCAACCCAAACTCTGGTATGTACACTTCTTAAGTCTAAATATTTCCCCGGGTCTTCTTTTTGGGATGCCTCACTCTCGGGTGCTATATCCTCTTGCTGGCGTAGTATTTTGGAAGCTCGTAAACTCCTTGTTAAAGGGTTAATTTGGAATGTTGGTTCGGGTAAGTCCATCAGTGTTCGTCAGGATCGTTGGATTCCTATACAAGGTTGGTTTAAAACTCTTTCTTCATCAGTTTTACCGAACAAGGTTAGTGATCTTATGTCTTGTCCTGTTTCCTGGAATAATAATTTGGTGTGTTCCCTATTTGCCCCAGAGGAGGCTGACGCCATCTTAGCTATCCCACTTAGTTCTAGAGCAGGTGATGACAAACTTGCTTGGTTCTATGACAACAGAGGGAGGTTCTCAACAAAATCGGCTTATGCCTTAGGGCTTCAATCTTTGATATGTACCGAAGCTGTTCCTAGTAGTTCGGTGTCCCCAAGTTCTTCTTGGTCGGTATTATGGAAGCTTCCTTCGTAGACAAAAGTAAAAGTTCATCTTTGGCGTGCCTAGCCTGTAAAGCTATACTCCCAACTTCGGTCACGATAGCTAAGAAAAATGTACTAATTTCTACCTTATGTTGCTTGTGTGAGAATGATGAGGAAACTATTGAGCATATTAGCAAAGATTGCGGATATGTCAAGGAAATTATGAAACTATCACCCTCGTTGATAGGTTTCTTTCCTTCCCATGCATCTTCTGGTTTTGCTTGTTGGCTTGGTGGTTGTTTGGAGATTTTACAGAAATCTAATGCAGCTTGGCTGGGTTATCTCTTATGGTCCATTTGGAAAGAGCTCAATCGTCGAATTTGGTCTAACAAAGCTCGTCCTCCTCACAGAGTATTCTACCAAGCAAGTATAACGTTTCAGACTTACTGTTCGGTAAAGCATGCACCAACTGTTAAGCTCAAACGTACGACCCAGGCCTGGTCTTGGCCTCCTCTAGGGTGGTTTAAAATCAACTGTGATGGGGCATGGAAAGCAAGCTCCAAAGAAGGGGGTATTGGTGTGATTTGGAGAGATGACTTGGGTACAGTTTTGGGAGGAGTTAGCATGCAGGCTTCCAATGTGAGCTCTCCTTTATTTGTTAAAGCTTTGGCTCTCCGCAAAGCTTGTGAAAAAGCTGTCGAACTCGGGTTCTTTCCTGCTTTGTTTGAAACGGACTGTCAAGTCCTGGTATCACGACTAGAAGAAGTGGAGGATGACGACTCGCCACTGTGTCGAGTATTGGAAGACATTGGTATGCTCCTAAACTTGTTACCTGGCTCAAAAATTGACCATGTCTACAGGGAAGCCAATACAATAGCTCATACTTTGGGACAGATAGCTTTATTCGAAAACTGTAATGTAGAATGGCAAGGTTCTCTTCCTGCCAATGTGAGGGATCACATCCTCCCACTTTGTACGCAGCTTTTGCTTTCAATGCTAACATCAATTTCTCAACAAACAAAAAAAAAAGAGTGATAATTGCCCAGAGCATCAGAGTTCACTTTCACTATATTCACTATTTTCAACCTCATTTAATGTTCTGATGACTTCAAATTTGAGAGTATCACAATCTCGGCCTTGTGCATACTAAAAGCAGACACCAAACCTTTCACCTCCATGAACTGACCATCAAGTTGCGCAGAGAAGTCAAAAGAAACTTTGGTGGCCCATTTTGGTGTATATGAAAGTTGATGGGATCTATACACCATTACCAAGTGATCTGAATGATGATCCTTGATCACCTGAAGCCCAGCTCAATCGGCTCTTACTATATTTCTTTCAAGAAGATGACACACATCCTCACGTGTACAACCTACTGCACTTGCCAGGCTCAGTACTTTGTTCGAGGATAATTTCCCAACCCATTTCTTGTATCACATCATGCATCCAAAAACGCTTGTTCTTGATTGATATGAGAGACATATCACTGAGAATACTAATTCCACTATCAGTAAATAACCACATGCGTCTAATATACCCTTTTCGCTTCATCTATTCTCGCCTCTTTATAGAAACAGGATATATCAAGAAATATTTCCCTCTCATTTTTTTTCTAAAACATCATAACTTACTCGATACACATTCTGAAGTTCTTTGTTGGGAAATCTTTTCATTTTCTTCCATAAATCTTCCAGTTCTTTTCTTGTCTGGCATCGAAGGAATAAGGAATGCCAAATTTTAAGGGCTAGTGGAATGCCAGCAGCAGAACCTACCACCCTTGCCAAAAATTCTTTAGAACAAGCATCTCTTGAAGTATTCGAATAAAAAAGCTCGAGAGATTCATCACCATCACTCTTCAACCTTGTATATTGTAACATCATGGTCAGCACCTTTCCTCAAGACTTGCATTTCCCTACCACGTTGCATATCACGAGTTGTTATGATGATTATACCTCCTGGGCCAAACGGAAGTTGAAGAAAGTTATAGCCAGACTAGAAGCTGAAGATGATATATGTTGTTCATTGATTCATTTAAGAATTACAAGGCAGTATATATATATATATATATTACAATGGGAGAGAGAACCTAACGAATATAAGTCGTTCTAGAACCATTACAACCCAATGGAGCCGACAGAGAAGAAAGCAGAACTCAGATGGGTACAACAGAGACCAAGAGTAGACAATATAAGTCAACTGGTCTTGGGATACACAATCTCAGACAGACCCACGAGCACTTCGCCAGGCGTAAGAAGCACCTCATGTGTAGCTCACGTGATACACGCGAGACCTCGACAAGAGAAGTAGGAAGAGGTCTTCTCACGAGAAGAGTGCTCGCGAAGAGGACGCATGCGAGCACGCATCACATGGTCAATGCTTGTAAGTATCTTCCACACTCCCCCTCAAGCTTGTATCAAGAGAAGATCTTGATCCAAGCTTGCCTAACAACCTGTCAAACTGAGCAGTAGGAAGTACTTTGGTAAACAGGTCTGCAAGTTGATCACAGGAATGAACATACACAGTTCGAATCACTTTGGATTGCACTTGATGGCGAACAAAATGGCAGTCGACCTCAATATGTTTTGTGCGTTCATGGAACACAGGATTTACTGCTATGTGCATTGCAACTTGATTGTCACAATGGAGAGTGATAGGCTTTGAACTCTGAATCCCCAGGTCAAGCAAGAGAGCTTTTAACCAGATGAGCTCGCATGCCGTGGATGCCATGGCAAGATATTCTGCTTCTGCACTTGATCGTGCCACCACCGTTTGTTTTTTACTCTTCCAGGTGACTAGGTTGCCGCCAACAAAGGTGCAATATCCAGTTGTTGACTTGCGATCAAGAGAATTACCTGCCCAATCCGAGTCAGAAAAACCCTCAAGAGCAAAATGGCCATTATTACTCATGAAAATGCCTCGTGTGATGGAACCCTTGAGGTATCTAAGAATTCTCTCCACTAATTGAAGATGATCAGGGGTTGAAGCATGCATAAACTGACTTGCAATGCTTACTGTGTATGCAATGTCAGGTCTTGTTATGGTGAGGTAGATGAGTTTTCCAACCAGTCTTTGATACACAGTGATGTCTTGCATGATATGGCCATCATGTTCTAGTTTGAGATGACTAGGGAGATGGGACTTCACTGTGCTACAAGTTTGCATGTTGGCTTCTTCTAATAAGTCCAACACATACTTTCGCTGATTCAGGAACAAGCCTTTAGTTGAGTAATCTAACTCAATGCCAAGAAAGTACCTGAGTTGGCCAAGATCCTTGATTGCAAAAGTTTGATGAAGAGAGAGCTTGAGAGACTGAATTTCTTCAATGTTATCTCCTGTGATGATCAGGTCGTCAACGTACACCAACACAACCAGCCTTCCAAGCTTTCCATTTCGAGTGAACATTGATGAATCAGCATTACTGCACTTAAAACCTGACTTGCACAACACAGCGCTCAGCTTGGCATACCAAGCTCGAGGTGACTGTTTGAGGCCATATATGGCCTTGTGTAACTTGCAGACCATACCAGGTTCATTTTCTTGAGGATGACCTTGAGGGATCTTCATGAACACATCTTCCTCGAGGTCCCCATGGAGAAAGGCATTTTTTACATCCATTTGAAAAAGGGACCAGTCATGATTTATGGCCACAGATAATAAGACTCGCACTGTGTTCATCTTAGCAACAGGTGCGAATGTTTCTTTGTAGTCTACTCCGAAGGTTTGAGTAAATCCACGCGCCACCAATCTCGCCTTGTGCCGCTCAATGCTCCCATCTGAATGATACTTTGTCTTATAGATCCACCTGGAGCCAACAACCTTTCTCCCTTTGGGCAGAGGCACCACACTCCAAGTGCCATTATCATCCAAAGCTTGAAGTTCATCCCTCATGGCTTGATTCCAAGTTTGTGAGCAGCTTGCTTCTTCAAATGTCTTATGGTCGATTTGCTCACTGAGCTTGGTAAGAAACACATAATGAGCTGGTGAGATTTTTTTTGGATAAACAGCATTGCAACTAGGGTGCTTATGAGTATACATCTTGAATCCCTCATATTTTGAGGGCAGTTTTCTAGCACGACTAGGATATCTAGATTCTGAAGCTTCTCTCCTTTCTTGATGAGTTTGAGACTGAAAATTGTCTCCCACCACTTCCTCTTCATGATCCACAGCTTCTTCATGAGTGATATGATCACTTACATTTTCTCTGTGCTTATGATTTTGCTCAGTGACATCTGCTTCTGCATCTTTTTCTGATTCTATCTCTTTTTCTTCTTGCGGGCTGATCTTTCTTTGCTCTATAACAGGCACTATAGGTGTGGTTGGGTCAAACAACTCCCCCTCACTGCTGTCATCACTCTTCTGAAAGAAGAAGGTAGACTCATCAAACCTCACATCTCTAGTTACATAGAGTTTTTTAAATGTTGGATCATAACACTTATAACCCTTTTGAGTTGAAGAATAGCCAAGAAGAACACATTTAGCTGCTCTTGCATCAAGCTTCCCTCTATGTGAGTCCTAGATATGAACAAAGCACACACATCCAAACACTCTTAGATGCTCAAATCCAACTGCCTTGCCTTTGAGAACTTCGATTGGAGATTTAAACTCCAAGACCCTGTTGGGGAGTCTATTTACAACATAGGCTACTGTTTGGATGGCGTGTGACCAGAAGCGTTTTGGTACATTGGCATGGAGCATAATTGCCCTTGTTTTCTCCAACAAATCTCTGTTCTTCCTCTCAGCAATTCCATTTTGCTGAGGGGTTCCCACACAAGAAGTTTGGTGCAAAATACCTTGGTTGCTTAAATAGTTTTGCATGACATTGGATGTGAATTCTGTTCCATTATCTGATCTGAGGATAGAAATATTAGTAGAAAAATGATTCTTTACCAAATTATGAAAATCTTCAAAACATTTTTGAACTTCATGCTTAAATTTCAGGAGATAAACGAAAGTATTTCTTGAGAAATCATCAATAAAAGTAACATAGTATCTGAAACCATCAAAAGATATAACCTTTGCAGGTCCCCAAACATCTGAATGGACAATTTCAAAAGGTCTAGATGCCCTAGAAATAGAACTGGGAAAGGCTAATCTAGTTGATTTTGACTTGTGAGACTTGACAAGTCTCACATTCATGAAGTGGTTTACAGACATTTGGAAATAAGAAAGACATGACATGAACTGAAGGATGTGCCAGACGCAAATGCCACAGATTTTGCAGGCTTGAAGAAGGTGAATCTGCTATGAGGCTCTTTAAAAAACTTGAAGATGTGGAAATGTAGTACAAGCCATTGAGATAAAAACCTTCACCAATCATCTTCTTGGTGACCCGATCCTGAAATATGATGCTATGAGGTGAGAAAGTTGTAAGACAATCAAGTGAATGAGTGATTTTTCCAACAGATAGGAGTTTGAAAGGAAAATCTGGCACATATATACATAACACTCGATTTAATGGTTTTTGAAAACAAGGACAATTTTCCTGTACCAATCACAGGGACACGATTTCCATTTGCTATGGAAACAAATGATGGCTTATCAAAAGAGTAAAAATCATTTAACACAGATGAATCATTGGACATATGATCAGAAGCACCAGAATCCACAATCCAAAGATTACCAGTTTTGCTGAAATCCAATGCAGTAGATATACAGCACATTATACCTGGTATGTCATCAGGATCAGCTAGGTGAGAATCAGCTAGGAAACCAGCAAATTTTCCAAGCATAGCTGTTGCATTTCCACTAGATGATGACCCTTGCTTCTGTTGAAGAAAGCTTGCAAATTCATTGATCAAATTTATGGGATTTGTAGAGTAATCTACAGCTTCTTCTGAGCATGTGTTTGATGCAACGTTTGCTTTTGGAGTATAAGCAACTCTCATTCTTCCTCTCTCACCACCAAGACCCTTCGGCCTGAGCTCAGGATGCAGCAGCCAACAAGTTTCTTTGGTATGGCCTATGCCATGTCTACCAATGCGCTCACAGTGAGAGCACTTCAAATCAGGTCTCCTTCCCTTGTAAGGCCTTGTGCTCACAAAGGCCCTTGACTCAGTGGGAGTTGAGTCGGCTCCACCAACTGCAATATCAGCTTGCATCACCTTCCTTCTAGTCTCTTCTCTCTGAATGGTGCTACACAAAGTTGTTAGTGAGGGAAGCTCAGGTGACATGAGTATGTGGCTTTTAAGGTCCTCATAGTCAGGACCAAGGCTGCACAGAAGCTCGAAGATTTTGTCTTCTTCAACCATTTTCAAAATGATCTTGGAATCTACTGTATGGGGCCTGTAGAGATCGAGTTCATTCCACTTGGCTTGAAAGTTTCCAAGGTGCTCGATGAATGTCTAATTTCCTTGCTTGAGTTCAGACAAGTCTTTCTTGATTTGAAACACTCGAGCTGAGTTGTTGAGGTCTTCATAGAGGTCTTTCACTGCCTCCCACATGTTGAGAGCAGAGTCTGAGTATTGAAAAATCCTTTGGAGTTTTGGCTCCATGGAGTTGATCAGCCAAGATCTCACAAGCTGATCTTGTGAGAGCCATGACTCGAATTCTGGAGAAGAGGCTGCAGGGACCTTGGATTTTCCGTTTATGAAGCTCAAGTTCTGCCTTCCACCAATGGCCAGTGTCATTGCATTTGACCATGATATATAGTTGAACTCATTGAGGAAAGAGGATGTGAGTCGCTGATTTGTAGCAGACTCGAACTCTTCTGATGGTTTGGTGCCAGATGATTGGCCTGAGGATGATTGAGAGGTGTTGCCTCCTGTCATTATGAGGACAGGGAGGTAGCTATGGATTTAATGAGTAGAAGCAGGTCCTTAGATGGATCACTGCTCTGATACCATAAAGAAAGTTATAGCCAGACTAGAAGCTGAAGATGATATATGTTGTTCATTGATTCATTTAAGAATTACAAGGCAGTATATATATATATATATATATATATTACAATGGGAGAGAGAACCTAACGGATATAAGTCGTTCTAGAACCATTACAACCCAATGGAGCCGACAGAGAAGAAAGCAGAACTCAGATGGGTACAACAGAGACCAAGAGCAGACAATATAAGTCAACTGGTCTTGGGATACACAATCTCAGACAGACCCACGAGCACTTCGCCAGGCGTAAGAAGCACCTCATGTGTGGCTCACGTGATACACGCGAGACCTCGACAAGAGAAGTAGGAAGAGGTCTCCTCGCGAGAAGAGCGCTCGCGAGGAGGACGCATGCGAGCACGCATCACATGGTCAATGCTTGTAAGTATCTTCAACAGAAGTTCATCTCCAGCTAAAAATTGTAATTGAGTCAAATCATCCACATCATCGAGAACAACAAGGTATTTAGTACGCTGTAGTTTCCTTTTAACATAAGTTTCAACAGTTGGAGTCCCCATTGGAAATTCTTCACCCAATAATGCATGTAGAAGTTTATCTCACAAATGATGTAGTTGAGGAGAGAAAACTCCTTTGATTCCCGATTGTTCCCTAACATTTGCAAGAAAGCAACGAGCTTCGAATTGGGAAGAGAGTGCATGAAATACAGTATCAGCGAGGGTGGTCTTACCAATACCACCCATTCCCCAAATGACTACAGAGCGCACGCGAACATCTTTTGGAATGATGTCTAGTTCCAATACAATTTCCTGAAGGCGTCTGTTAATGCCAACAAGGCCTGTTAAAGCACTTGAAGATTCGCGGTGCAATTTTCTCAATATCTCTTTGACAACTTGCTCAACTAGGTCAGAATCATCCCTAGCACATTTGAAATAAATAGTAGGCGTGTAGTTAATCATATATCTACAAAACAGTGCTGTGATTTTCAAAGTAGAAATTAACATTGCATACTGCACACATTTATGTACCTGATGGTGCTTGAGTTTGAATCAAACCCAGATAGATTTGCTCCTTTTGTCAAAGCTGCCCTCCACTTGAGGACCTGGTCCATCTTGTCCTCCATTCTTTTTTCATACTTGGCAAATGCAGACGCAAAATTTCCCGTTTGGTACCGCACATGTGACGGATCTATTTCGTGAAAAACAGGTATAATAAACCGTTGAGCATATATTTCCTTGCATTCAAGCATATAGGCAAGCTCGTCTAAGCACCATGTTGAAGAAGCATATTCTTGTGAGAAAATGACAATACAAATCTGTGACTCCTGAATTGCTCTTAGAAGGGAAGTCTCAATTTCATCTCCTCTCTCAAGTCTGTAATCTATATACATGTGAATCTTGTGCCGCAATAAAGCTGCATGAAGATGGCTGGTAAAATGCTTGCGGGTATCCCTACCTCTGAAGCTAATGAACGCATCATACTTGGGTTTTCCTTGGATAGTGGAAGAAGAAGCCATTCTGCAGAAATTTGCAACGGCTCCCTTAAGCTAGAGCAGACTAACAACTCTGCGCGGTAGAGTAGTAGAACAGTGACAAAAAAATGATTGCATAGCTATGACTGTGTAATAATGAAAAGACAATTCCAATATAAACTTATGGCTAGAAGAATCTACAGATAATGCACCAACACTTACCAGGAGAAGAGAAGATTTGATCTGTTATGAGATTATGGTAGCTTAATTATGATGACAAGGCACTGAGGCATCTGAAGCACTTCGGTTGAAATTTCTGTGAATAATTGAAGTGATCCACTGAAAGAAAAAAGTGCAAGCCATCAACATTGACTAAGAATGGGCACTGCTGGCTGCTGCTTTTAACTTTTCAATTTGCATTTCAAACTTATAAACTAACCAGCCGACCAAGGAGGATGTTGTTGTATAGGCGTCAGGTTCTTGGCTTTGGGTACAATGGGGCCAAGGAGACCTCTCTGTTAGAATATGTGATTTCCTGCTGGAATGAATATAGATTTGTTGAGTTCAGTGCTTCCTACTGACATGTCCAGAAAATAATTAATTAATGTGCCCCCAACTGGTTTTGATGGTTGTGGACCTGATTTACAAACTACAACAAATATGGAGAATTGGGGAGCCTCTCTTCACTGGTCAATTTAGTGTGAAAAGTGCTTATCTTTCTACTTTTGATGTCAGTAATTGTGATCTTAAGTGGAAAATCATTTGGAAACTCCCAACTTCCTCCTGAGTGGACGGACAATGCTTTATGGAAAATTATTGACCAATGTCCATAGGAAAAGAAGAGATTTAACAATGATCCTACTGTGTCAAAATGGTGATGAAGATTTAATAATTCATTTATTCAGGAATCGCTCCTTTGCTGTTGATGTTTGGAGTAAAATCCAAATCCCTTGTAATGTTGTTACTCCTTCAACCTTGTAATTCAAATCCAAATAAAAGGACCCAACTCCGATTTAGCTCCCTAAACCGGAATCAAACCCTTTCGAAAACACGAACCAACAAAAACCATAAAAATTTCGACAGAGTTTCGTTACTAACATGGAACTACCATTACCTGCACGCGGAAAATACACTTCATCCTATGCCACAAAAATCAAACCGTGGGCACCAATCCCATCCGAATTTCTCAATATATCAACAGTAATGTAAAGTAGTAAATATATCTGTACTTTACAGAAATCCGGAGTAAAAATCGTATAATATATACAATAGAATACTCAAAGCGACCTCTAATGTATAATCATATAAGTATACCACAATAGGTAGAACAATAAGCCTACTGGAAGAAATAAGGTAGCTCGAGCACTATGCCTCCGACCACGACGTGCGACACCAGAATCCGAACTGCAAACTGGGCACGGAAACCGAAAACCCAGGAGAAAGACATAAAACTGTTAGAGTGAGTGGAAGAAAATAAATGTCTTTCACCAAGTAATATATACGTATAAAATCATATGCGAGTCAAATGCATGAAAATCAAATGGTACGTGAGGAGACGCTGACTACCACCCACGTACAGAGCATGCAACGTAAATATATCGCGGAATCTCTCATGGACTACCACGCGATAGCACAGTCTGAATCATGGGATCCCAGACCCACACGTGATTCCTAGCCAGAAAGGCCTCGGGTCAGGATATCTGTCCCCCCCCCCGAAGCGTACTCGGGGATCAGTCGAGAAGCCAATGTGTATCGATACCACAACATTTACTGAGACTGTACTCTGTGTAAACCAAATCATAAATCTTTTTCATGCACATGCATAAAACATAATATGTACGTATATATATATATTCATATAAGCATAATCGTAAACACATGCTCGTAAAAATCATGATCAACTGCATGCTCAAGTTCGTAAATCATATATAAAAGACTCGCAATCAATCCGTGAAAAGAAATGTCCACTCACAGACTAGCGTAACGCAGTTCGCGTTAACCCGTGATCCGGCGGAAAGTCCCTCGCCATACGAACGATCACGAACCCCTGAATAATCACAAAATCTATTTCTCAAAATCATAACTCGACAATTCAAATCAAATCACGAGAAACCACCGTTCTCGGAAACACGTAATCCGATTACGACAAACTGTTGGAAATCCGGAAATCACACATCAATACCTCGCTGTAAGTTCGGATGCTCAATTCGAAAAACGAACCTCCCCACTGCGATCGGGGCGCGATTTCGAGTGAAATGACATGTAACTTGTCGAAAACCCCAAAAAGTCAAAGTTGACCGTTGACCGCCACCGTTAACCACCAACCTGAAATTTTCCCGGCGGAGCAACCATTATTCCACTCAAAATCACCCACTGAGTAACTTTCATAACTGCAATAAAGGCCAATTCTCACTCTAACTAGTCCAATTTCAAGCAAAACCGAATTGATACACAAATTTCAAATCCAAAATTCTCCATCCACAAATCAAATTGGAACACCCTATATGGTTAGAATCATGGTGAGGAGAGCTTCAAAGCCCACTCCTTGTTTTAGCTCAATTTGGCCGGAAAATACAAACCCGAATTCCCCAATTTTTCTTGAATTTTGGCCGGATTAATCTTCCACCTCCGGCGACCTCGCCGTGAGAGGAGACCGGCACGAGATCGAGGACTCCAAGGTGAGTCGAACCATACCATGCTCGAGCCCGGAGGTGGCTGGACGGGCTTCGCCGCCGTGGAGCTCGCCGGTCACCGTCGCACCATTCCTCCATCTCGGTCAAACCGAGTTGACCAACCTGAAATTAATGACCAACCTTTGACTTTCCAAAACAGGTAAGTTCACTATTTATACTTTCCCAAAAAGGAAACCTCCATAATTCACTTTTTGGCAAACTTCAAATACCCGTAACTTTCGCATCGTAAACCCGATTTCGATAATTCTCGCGGCAACAAACTCGAATCGACATGATCTTCAATTATCACCCGAAGTCAAACACATCGGCAAATCCGATAAAAAGTCAACTGTTCAACCCAAACACATTCTTAAATCGACTAAATTATCAACAATCGGAAATATTCACAACTTAATCTTCGTAACTCGAAATAATGCTCCGGAAGTTCCCACGAACTCGAAATTATATTCTCAACAACTTCCGTAAAGGAGCCAAAACCAAATTCTCGTCCGGTAATTTATTCGTTAAGAGCACCACCATTTAAATCTGATTCCGTCGAAACTTCAAATATTCATAACTTATTCCTCGGTCGTCCAAATAACGATCCGGAACCGCCCATGAACTTGAAATCACATGTATAACGACTCTCGAGAAGAGACTCAGCTCCAATTCTCGGCCAATGATTTAGTCGTTAACAAATCCAGCGATTCAAACACTGTCGGAACTCTGCGACTACGCAGTAACACATGAAGTGAGCTGATCACACTGCTGATTCTGTTCTGGGTCGTCACACAAATCTCTTCACTGTACAGATGCTGCAATCAGGGAATCAAGGGAAAATATTGCAGAACCTTCACATGAATTCTTTTTTTCGAACTCTTCTTATTCAGCTCATATCTGCACTGGCCACATACGGGACAATAGTCCAAATCTTTATACTCTTTGTAAAACAGCACACAATCATTTGGACATGCGTCAATTATCCTGTACTTTAGGCCGAGGCTGCTCAAGATATTTCTGACCTTATAATGGGATTTAGGAAGATTGTGATCATCAGGAAGCAACTTACATATTTGCTCCTGAATTTCGTCAAAAGTACTGACTGACATTTTGTGTTTCACTTTTATCTTCATTTGCTCCATCACATATTGCAACACATTCTCTCGACATCCAGGGTACACCGGGGTTTGCGCTTCAAGTAGCATCATATTGTACTTATCCATCTCACTAGCATCAATAGCCAAGCTAGCATCGGGGAATGTGTCATCATGCTCATGAGTGGTATTGTAACCCCTCTTGTTGTTGGTGTCCACCATGACTAAATCCCGGAAACGCATCATGAACCGCATCATGAAATATAAACAATACGGATCTATGATTTTTCAGATTATTTGGGTTTTCATAATCATACCAGCGGGTTGTTTGATAGCGAGTAGGGCATGGGTAGCAAGATTGATCACTGAGGAGTACGTTCTTAATGGTAGATTCATAATTAGTCATGATCTCTAGATTCTTTAAACTTAGCAATTAGTCTAAAACAGTAGAAGATAAGCTTAGCAGAGACAGAAGCTGATTCAAACCATAATCAATTATAAATGAGGGAGGAACTTTAGAAACTAGTGGTGATGGTAAGTTAATTGAGACGAATACTCCAACAGAGGACACAACCGTATTTTATCGTTGACTATTCAACTTTCTTTCTTTTCGTATTATTCTTAGTCTTAAAACGACATTGTGACCGGAAGTTACATTAGTAATTAAATACAAACGATGTCGTCTTATAGGTCAGAAAGTAACTCAGTTCATCTTCCTAGCTAGCTTCTGGCATTTTCAACTTGCTTCTGCCATTTTTTCCTACTTTAGCCATCCCCATCTCATATGAGCTAAAGCTAAGTTCAGAATTTCAGGTAGGGGGGCCGGAAATGCATGATGAACCAAATCTGCAGTTGGGTTCCAAGTAGGGGGCCGGCACTACTGCCGCTAGATGAGGCACCATGATAACTGTACCCTGAGCTGAAGTCTGCTGGGCTGAAATCTACTGCTTCACCATGCTCGCTCCACATAGTATAACTCCACATCATACCATTTTCGTACAGGTGTTGTACCATAACATTAACCTCCACATATTGACAATTAAGACATTTTTGGCATGGACACCTGAAACGCTTCTTTCCCTGACCATGTTCTATCGCAAAATTCATAAATTCGTTAATTCCATCCATATACCAGACATCACTTCTATTCCACAACTTCATCCAACTCTTGTCCATACTTCTATGAATTTTAATAATTAATTATCATATTAGTCAACTATTATATATATACACAGATTTTCAAGCTAGTAATTATATATTAAACTATTATATATATACACAAATTTTCTACTACCTTAATATATTAAATTAAATTATCAATTAATTACCTTTATTAATTATTGGTGAATATATGTAATCGATCTACATCAATTAATTATTTTAATGTGTCTAACATACATGTACGTTTTAACTAAACATTAACCAAATTTTTAAACATCCATGCATATATATACGTACTACTGGTCTATATTAATTAACTAATATATATAAATATAATCAATTACCTAACTTAATTATAAATATATATTTGAACGTACTAATTATTAACAATACAATCAATCAAACGTACAATAATTATATATATATAAACGTTAAATGGTGTTGGGAAATTAACTACGTACGTACGTACCTAGCCTTCTCTGATATATGACGAATCGATGCTCGGATATAGTGCTAGTTAGCTAGAATTTGCATGCTCCATATATATACGTACGCATGAGGAGAGTCTGATCAAGAGAGAGAATTGAATGATCGATCGACATATATATGCATGGAGATGAAGTTGAGACGAGCGACCGGAGAGGAAGAGAGTTCGGCATAGACATTATATAATGATTCACTTAGACGACGGAGTGTCGGCGCGTCGTCTAAGTGGTCACTTAGACGACGGATTAAGCACTTTTCCATCATCCAAGTGCTTACAAGGACGATGGAGAAAAAACCCGTCGTCCAAGTGGCCACTCGGACCATGGCGTGTCAATCCATTGTCCAAATGGCACTTAGACCGCAGAACCTTAAATGTTCCGTGGTATAAGTACGTTTTTCTTATAGTGGTTGCTATGTCTAAAAAGAAAAACCTCCCATTTCTATGGTGATATATATGGTACTATTCATTAGCAAAACACTTTATAGAAGATTACGTTCAAAACGATCCGCCAGCTGTTCACAATTTGTATAGCGGTAACTTATTTATTTTGGAACTTGCTTATTAAGCTCGGATTATTTTGTTAAGAGCGCGCTTGAACTCAAAAATATAATATTATCTGTAAATTGAACTTGCTTTTGACTAACCTTGCTTACTCTTCTTCGGAGTGCATAATCAAATACACTTGGCAACCCTTTCCTTCTGTTCGTGGCTACCAAGGGTGCAGCCACAATTTCCTCGATCTCTGGTTTGGAGATATGAGGAGTCGGGTGAATAGGCGAGGGGCTTGAGTTCAACTTTGGAGGTAAGGTTCGATTGCTCGGTTCGAGTCGCGTGGTGCAAGGCAAGTCGGGGAGGAGTTTGGCTGGCGATGCGTTGTGGGTGGCGAGGTTGGAGTTTGCTAGTCACGGAATGTGGTTCGGGGTGATCCCGATTAGTTTTAGAAGGTCATTGAAATCTGGTCAGGATTCCCGATTGGTGGCTAACATATTTTATACACCTTGACGATGCATGGTTGGAAAACGGTTGTGGTTGATTCAGCTGTGGTGGTGACGGTCAACAAAGGTGATTTTTGCCTGCTTCCGAGTCAGGTCAAGTACCTGGGTCAACTGGGTATTTATTTTATTGTATATTTAATTTAATTTTTTTAAATAGTTTGCCTATATTTCATTGGTTAATTTTTAACTATTTAATTTAGCTAATGGTTTTTGAGCAATGTAACCTAACTAGCTTAAAAGCCTAAACCTAATAGTATATAAGTAACAAAACATACACACACATTTATCTCATCAATTCGACTATGTGCAAGTTATTTAATTTATATCTTATTTTATTTTGAATTTTAAGGTTTGAACTTTAAGCACTTTTATTTTCAATATCATTCGACATGGATTAATTGAATTATGTAATATTTAATTTTCTAAATTTTATAATTTTTTTAAAATTATTAAATGTGGGTTAAATACCAAAACCATTTTGCTCCGCATCCAAGATGTGTTGCACCGAAATGTGGGTGCACCGAATAAACAAAACGGTTGTGGTTTACATTTTTAGCAAACTATAGCATGTGGAATGGTTGCTATTTGGACTTCAAACCGAACCGACTTAACTAGCTACCAACCCTAAAAAAAGTCAAAGACCCAGAGTTCTCTGTTCACTCCAAACATAGAGACAAAACACAAGTTTATCTAAAACTGAAACTCAAACCCAGTTCCAGTTTGCGATCTTCGGTCGGCTTCAAGGGTCTTTTCTATGGCGCCGAGTTCGTTGTTCATTACCAACCTCCGCTGCTAATTGCATTTTGTTACTTGGTTTGTCCCTGCTAATTGTCTCAAACTCTCCAATTGTTCAAAAAAAATTTATGCACATAAGGTGTTTGATAAAAGTCCTCTGAGACTTGCCTGCCATTGAAAAATGGCAAACAGCAAATATGAGTACATCAAGTCCTATGAGGTCGAAGATGAGATTTTCCAGCCCAACTTGATCGTCGTTCATGTTGTCAGCCGTGATTTTCCAAGGTTTTCTCAACTCCATGGGTTTGAGAAACCAAATGACAAGGTGGCACTGAATTTGATGAACTCATGCGCAGTTTCGGTGTCGAAGGAGTTTGAAGACATAGTGTTCTCATATAGATTTAGCGACGAGTTCAGCTTTGTGTTGAAGAAGATGTCCATGTTCCATAAGAGGCGTGCCAACAAAATAGGGTCCATTATAGTTTCCTTTTTCAGCTCGGCATACATCTCGAAATAAAGAGAAGAATTCCCTAGTAAGGAGTTAAGATACACTCCTTCATTTAGTGCAAGGGTTATAGTCTGCGCTACTATACAAGTCTTGCAATCATATCTTTTGTGGAGACAAAGTGTTTGTCATAGAGAGAACCTGCACAATCCTTGCTTATGGGAGCTTATAAGAGTCGGAAAGACAAATGTGAAGCACGAGAGTTCATGAAGGGATTCAGTAGTAAAGAAGAGATGAACGACCATCTTTTTGAGAAGTTTGGTGTCAACTATCAAAAATTGGATGATTAATTTCGTCAAGGATCTTGCATTTTGAAAACTGAGGTTATCAACATTGTGAAGCACAATGAGAATGGTTCTCCTGTAAAAAGGCTTAGGAAGAAGTTGGACATATTTTGTTCAAAGAACATAGCTAGGGTGAATTTTTGGAACCAGCATACGAGTCTGGTGAATGAGCTCGGTAGTTTTACAAGGGACAATGGGAAAGTTGAACCAGATTATCTTAGGTCCTTTGAGTTTGAGAACAAATTATTGCCATCAATGTGGATTGTTGTTAGAATTGATGGTTGTCACTTTCACAAGTTTACTGATGTTCATGAATTTATGAAGCCGAATGATGAGCAAACTCTCCGCCTAATGAATTCGTGTGCAGATGTTGTGGTTAATGAATTTCAAGAGATTATTTTTGCTTATGAGGTCAGCGATGAATACAACTTTGTTTTGAAGGAAGATTCTCAATTCTGTCAAAGGAAAGCTGGTAAGATAGTATCTTCCATTGTGCCACTCTTCACTTCCTCATATGTGAGGAAATGGAACAATTCTTCCCTCATAAAGAATTGAAGTGTTATCCTTATTTTGATGGGAGTGCTGTATGTTTTCCCTCATCTAAGATTCTTCGAGACTATCTGGCGTGGAGACAAGTCGACTTCCATATCAAGAATCAATACAATACTTGTTTCTAGGAGCTGGTTAAGTCTGGGAAAAGCAAAAGCAAAGCTCAGAAGTTTTTGAAGGGTACTCAAGCAGGTGACAAAGATAGGCTGCTTACACAATTTGGTATCGATTACGACAAGTTACACATCATGTTCCGGCAAGGTTCATCCATTTTCTAGAACAGGAGAGACAATATAACAAGGGGGAATGAGTCCTCTGATGAAGAGTGAGGAAATAGATGTTGTAGAACATTGTAATATTATTGAGCAAAGTTTTTGGCTCGCACACCCAACCATTCGGTAGAGTGATATTTTGAGAAGTACTAGGCGAAAGAGTTATGTTACCAGAATACAGCACTGGAGATTTTCATAAAGATTTATGAGTTCTAGATAATCAGAGGGAAAGACTTCCTCTATAATTTGCACTTAGATTTCCTCTTATAATGTTTGATTAGTGTAAGGTTTCTGCAAAATTTGAGATTGTCATAATTGCTAGATTTCTTAAATATAGATAAGCACAGCCAGAGAAGCTCTTGAAAGTTGAAACCAAAGGCATGGTGTATGATTCCAACACTCATGGATCAAACTCCAAGGCGCCTTAAACAAACGACTTATTGATTACCCATGTGTGTGTGTGTGTGTGTGTGTGTGTGTGTGTGTGTGTGTGTGTGTGTGTGTGTGTGTGTGTGTGTGTGTGTGTGTGTGTGTGTGTGTGTGTGTGTGTGTGTGTGTGTGTGTGTGTGTGTGTGTTTATAGACTAAAAAATAGTCTTCACTTCAGCAATCATAGCAGATTTTCTTTTCATTGTAGAGTACTGTGCTCTAATAACAATCCCTGAAGTATTTCTGATTATAATCCCTAGTCTTGCCTCATTTGACTACCCAGCATCACAATTGACCTTAAACAAATCATATCGAGGGAGAGACCGATGCTCAATAACACCATTCCTACTTGAACTAGGAGACAAGGTAACTTCAATCTGTTGACCTTAGTAATTTTCACCATAGATACTACAATTCTATCCATACTAAGCCTTGGATTCAGCTCTTTCCAAACTTCCCAGCAAGCAAAACTAACCAGTAACCACAAACAACATCTCTTCCATATTCGTCACCATTATCCTGTTAGAAAACAGAACAGACAACCAAGCCACCAAAGTTTGTCACACCCTCTCAATCCCACAGATTGACCAAACCATACAGGCTTAACTCAAGAACAGGCACACAATTAGCTGTTGCACCACAGACTCCTAGAATTCACCCCAAATTTTACACGATGGTGATCTGAGAAGCTTTTTTTTTGTAGAGGTTTAGACCACAACCAACTTAGGCCCTTCTAAAAGAACTTCTGAGTTTTGGTAAAGTCTTCAAACTCCAAACGAGCTTCCACAAAGAAGACTCATTGGAGCTGGAGGAGTGCTTAAACAAAAGAATAGCTTTAAATTTATGAGTGTTTCCAATTGTTTCTCAATTCCTAGCCACACTAGTAAGTGACACCTTCATTGACATGACTAATCTTGACCTTCAATATCTACTTATGTCCTCACTGAACCACATATTGGTATTAAGAGGAATAACAGGGTTAAAATTCACGTGCAAGACCACCACCAGCAGCAGGGGGGATCAGTCCAAGTATGCAACAAACCATCCAACATTCTCCAAATTCACTAAGCTTCCCACATGTTCCCATTCACAACATTGTAGACCTGCCACTTGGAGCCTTGCAATAGGATATCCCTAGCTTCTAACAGACTAAACAACCTCGAGAGGCTCACTGCCACTGTCCTTTTACTGCATCTATGAATTTACAATAAGGATAACATCACTTGCTTTAATGACAAATGCATATTGCTACTAGTAACAAAAAATTCATGACACCAAATAATGTGAAAGCAACAAGAGATATTTGAGGCGGATTATATTGATGAATGTACACATATATCCAAAAGAATTGTTGTGTGGTCTCGTTAAAAATCCTGCTCGATCTGAAAAAGTAAAAAAAAGTACCCACACTAGCATTCTCTGTTGATCCCACAACACTACTCTTTATATACTTATTCAGCACACTTCAAAGAAGGGGCTTCCCATCCTTGATTTAGAACCCTTGCTTGCAGAACTGCGAGGGACTGCAAATTTTGCCAAGCCAGATGAAAAGTTAATTAATTGAATATTTGACTTGAACCTAGTCCAAAAAAGCCAAAGGCCTTTTAATTTGAGCAACTATTTACAATCTTAAACGAATTAAAGAACAGGCTATTCGATCACAAGTGGAACATACCCTCCATGAGCAGCAGATGGTGGAATAGTTAAGGTAACTTGTAGAGGGTCAGTGTCTCTACAAGATCTTCAATATCATCCTTATATACTAGTCGAAGGCCAAAACTACGCATTCGCAAGCATGGGTTAGATGACCAAAAAGTGACCTTGGCCAAACTGAATTGCGTCCGGAGCTTTAAATTTGTTCGTAGAACATAAACGTAGTATGTCCAATCAACTAAGAGTTCCCCCGGCCTGAGTTTTGGCATAGATTGATTACATCTGAAAGTAAAAAATCGATCGACACCAAAATATTCCAGATGCCAGCTAAGCACATTATTGTCTGAATCAGATGATTCTAGAATGATGTTTTGATTTTCATGGGACCTCCAAAATATGGCACATACAGCAAGTCCCAGCCAATTAGGACCATTTAACAAATTTGGAGACAGTTGGATTTCTGTAGAGTTGGCTTGGTCGAAATGCATGAACCATTTCTTCCTACATATTTCAGCTCCAAAGAAAGTACAACAAAATGGAGATGCAGACCAGTCCTGTGAATCAAAATATGTTACACTGTTTCTTGTTGAAAAAAAAAACATGGTTAGAGAGAGAAATATACCCATTTTCTATATTTTTGAGAGAGAAATTCAAACTTCCTTTCCCGATGGGCTCTGGAATAACATTTGGTTAGAGTACATGAATCACCTTGCAGTCATAGTAACTCTATCCAGTTTTCCACAACCAATTTGTCGTACTGTTTTAAATCTGCTCTTTGCATGCAGTGTATGATTACCTCAACAAACTCTTCTAAACTTTCTTGCTGGTACACAATATCAAATCCTTTTCTTTGAACCTCACCCATAGGGCTATCAGTGCTTAAGGCCATGTTCAAAGAAATTCGTGATGTTTGAGTAAGCTCTTGGATAATTGATGCCCGAGGTATGTATACAAACAAAAGTTCACGAGGTTCTTTTGACAATCTGATATACTTTACAAACTCATTCATATGGTATTCACCTATGTTGAGATCTAAATATACATGATAGTCCTTTTCTGATGTAAGGGGTTCTTTCTCTGCAATTGATGCATATACCACAATTCCCATCCACTTCTTACACTTGTGTAAATTCCAGGGCAGTAGGATTGACACAGGAGAACATAATGGCCCATCATCAAATGTGTACATACATCACCCTGGGAATCCTTTCACGTTAAACATTAAACGAGCAATATTGTCTTCTGCCTGTAAGTGAAAATGTATATTATATTAGTATTATCTTTGCTTTCAAAGAATATAGAGAGCATACAACATAGAGAGATAAACAAATGTACCTCAAAATATCTTGGAAGAACAGACTCCATGTTCTTTCTCAGCAAAATTGTAGCAGAGTTTTCTTTACCTAGTCGAGTACATGGCTCTCTGTAATATAAGAAAGATCAATCTAAAACTCTAACAGATTCATATATATCATATTAATTTTTGAAGGGGAACTCAAAGTACCACTTCCAAAATATATCCACTCGAGTTAGCCAGCCAGAATATTGTATAGCGTAGCGTAATCAACTTCATTTAGAAGAATGTAGCTATTGCGGGGGTATAGTTTGGCCAACCATCCATCATCTTCCTCATATACTAAATGCATCCCACACATCTAGATCTCCCAGCTGGATAGGTTGCAGGTTTCAAGTCTACCCCACATCATAGTTGATTGGTCTAACAACTTATGTATATAGAAGATATAAAGAAGACGAGAATATGATCTGAAAAGGCTCAATTCTTCTTCATCCAAGTCAGCGGAATCTGGTTTCATACAGAAGAGATCATGATGTTCCCAGTGTGCATTGAAACATTTGTTGAGAAACTTTACGACCTGCATCAACGAGGGAGATGTCATATTATGTCTGTTTTGTGACAAAACAACACACACAGCAACCCCATGCCACTTGTTATCACGTCTCAGATTTGGAGGGATCAAGATTGATATGTGATTCCCATCAGATTTGGAGGGATCAAGATTGATAGGCTGTTCCCATCAGATTTGGTACTAAACCATGCTGGAATTTCATCATCTAGAATTAAATTAGCACTAGAAATTGTTGACGAATACACCAGCACAGTGTAAAACAACAAATATGATCTCTTTCTATTTTCTTATAATGAGAGAGAGGGAGAGAGAGGCCTCTAAAGTTCAAAAATCTGAAGTTCATTGAACACTAAGGCAAGATCCGTCAACGAGGTTTCCATTAAAAATCACGAGAACCAGAAAAGCATATTTGCCATACATAATGACATCCAACCAAGCATTCATTTGATAAACAAAGAGAAAGAAACAGAAAAGTTGCCCTTGAGGACTCGATTCAAAAGAGCATGTGTACTCTTGCTAACACCCAGACCAAAATCTGCAAAATACCCATTGAAGAGTTTTGTATAGTACCACAAAACAAAATCAGAGGGTTATCTAAACAAAAGACTAAAAATATTCAGAATTAAGTCACTTGAGAGAATAGAAACAACATTATGGCTTGTAATGCTAATTATGACATAACAGAGGCGACAAATTCATTTTTTTTCGAATGGGGATAGAAATTATACTTTTACGTGAAAACAATTTGGTACCAATTTACTTCGAAAGCTCACCTTTCTCTAGGGACCAGTTTTGGATGAGCTGTTAGCTTGATTGTCGGCCTACAGAAGAAATATTATAATAAGTAATTTTGGGAGCAACATGGTATACTGAACACAAGTAGCTTCGGAAAACTCGCGAGATTAAGGCACATCTGTACCTCTTCAAACTTTTCAAAATTTGGAGTATCAAATCATCATTGACCTCAAGAATAAAGGCAGCATCCATTTGATAAAGCTTGTCCCATTCAGTACCTTCAAACTAGACATGATCCTGAAAAATAAATCAGCAGCAAGGCAATTATCATTACAACAAGTTCATTAATAGATTGAAGAAATTTAGAACAGGACACACCATACAACTCACTGGTAGATCTATGTATAGGCGAGGTTGGGCGGGAGTTGCCCAACCTGAAATTCTGAACTTAGCTTTAGCTCATATGAGATGAGGATGGCTAAAGTAGGAAAAAATGGCAGAAGCAAGTTGAAAATGCCAGAAGCTGGCTAGGAAGATGAACTGAGTTACTTTCTGACCTATAAGACGACATCGTTTGTATTTAATTATTAATGTAACTTCCGGTCACAACGTCATTTTAAGACTAAGAATAATACGAAAAGAAAGAAAGCTGAATAGTCAACGATAAAATACGGTTGCGTCCTCTGTTGGAGTATTCGTCTCAATTAACTTACCATCACCACTAGTTTCTAAAGTTCCTCCCTCATTTATAATTGATTATGGTTTGAATCAGCTTCTGTCTCTGCTAGGCTTATCTTCTACTGTTTTAGACTAATTGCTAAGTTTAAAGAATCTAGAGATCATGACTAATTATGAATCTACCATTAAGAACGTACTCCTCAGTGATCAATCTTGCTACCCATGCCCTACTCGCTATCAAACAACCCGCTGGTATGATTATGAAAACCCAAATAATCTGAAAAATCATAGATCCGTATTGTTTATATTTCACTCAATTATGACTATTATAGAATTAATTTTTGTCGTTGTTCTTGTGATATTGGCTAATTTCAAGCTGAACGATAAGAAATAAAGAGATGTCATATTCTTCATGCATGTAATAATTATACGAATGTATGTCATATTCTTCATGCATGTAATAACTATACGAATGTATGTTAATTTTGCCCAACCTCAATTTCTTTTCTGGATCTGCCACTGCATACAACATCTTTATTTCAATTTGGTTGACATTACACAGGAGTTTACTGATTAGATCTTTTGCCTCTAGAGATAGCTTTGCTTCTTCTGGAAATTTGAAACTGGTTTTCCAGCTTACTATCTGCAAAATCAAGCAAGAATAACTAAATTATCGAGCATTTTAAGTACAACTTACCAAATCTAATGAGTGCTTTTAAATTTGTGTAGGGATACGAGTGATTGGGCGGCAGTAAAGAAAGTGATACCCTTCGTGCACTATTAGTGTCGAGACAAATATAAAATCATGTTACAAATTATTTATATTTACGAAAAAAAACCCAAGGCATATATTGAAGGTTGTCATGGTCTGAGATTTTTCTAGAATGCAGTTGATCACTTATCGGAAAGAATTATTTTAAGAGTTTCCCCATAGATGAAAACCTAGAGGCCAACTGCTGCTTTTATTTAAGACTTAAGTTCTAAAAATATACAATCTTAGATTTGGGTAATTAGGCACATCGGACTCTTAGATTATCATATACCAACCGGATAAAAGGACAACAAAGTCGCACATGCAACACAACCTCAAATCGGCCATTGCACAAATGCTTGAGGTTTCATGGAAGAAATTTCATTCCAAAATTTACCTTCCTGAATGTTGACATTGGATCATCAGAATAGAATGGTGGGTAGCCAACGAGCATTTCATACATGATAGCACCAAGTGACCACCTGTGAACAAGATAGCTTCCAGTTATCGGTATACAAGGCTAATACAAAGATAAAGTTCCATCCAAATATGAGGTCAAAATCTATGGAAAACGGATCTTCTTTGATGTCTAAAAAGATTTCACACAAACACCTTTTCACTATAAGGAAAAAGTACTCACCAATCACATTCCATTCCATAACCTTTTTTCAATAGAACTTCGGGAGCAATATAGTCAGGTGTACCAACTGTGGAACAAGCCTGTAATACCCATACATCAATAGTAAGGATATGTTACCCGATACCACCATACCAAAAGACTATGAATAAAATTTCTTCTGTATCTACTCTCAAAACCATTGTAATAAGGATAGGGATTGAGTGAGAACTGATTGCACTCACAAGCATTCTCCTATTCTTCTGCCAATGCTGCAGTTGCTCTTGTTGTGTGCGTTTTGGAGCTGCAGGTTTATCATCAGTCTATCCAGTAGCATTCGGATTGCTTGCTACTAAGAAGTCTTCATGGATTGTGCTGCAGTCTAAGGGTTGCATAGTCCAAAATCAGACAGTATCAAGTGTCCATATCTATCAAGTAGTCTCTGTGATGAAGAACAAACATGTTTAGCCCCAATTTCGTAGTACAAAGGTGCATGTTTAATCTTAAGCAGAACGAACTTTCAAAAATTTATGTAGTCGTACCACCAACCTATAATATAATTGTGTTTAGGAATAGACTCAATAGCCAAAACTGTTTCAGCAACTATAAATCTAGCCTCATGTTCAGTCAAAATATTCTTTCTTATAAGTAAATTCATCATATCTCCTCCATGATAAGGTAAAGATAGTCATCATCTTGAAAAGAGCAGTAGAGCTTGACAATGCAATTGCTGTCCACCTCAGCAAGCTGACTCCTTTTAGCTTTTACATGGTCAACCTAGAAAGAATACATGGCAACTGGCAGTGAATTCATTTCAAGCTTTCAACTACCTCACAATATGAAATAGCTGACCAGTTAACTGAAATACCTGGCCTCTACGAAGCATTTCTGTTTTCTTAAGCTTTTTCATGGCATACACAGAACTTGTTGTCTTTTCCATGCAAACATGAACCTACACCATAAAGACAATTTACTAACTGAATCTATACCAGCCACATGAGACAAAACTCATATACAGGAATAAATACCCAATAACATTTGTATAAATTCATTATCGGTCACAATTCTGTACATAAACAGAAAGAAGCTATTACCACTTCACCATAATGTTAAAACTACGCAAACAGAAGGACACCATACTGTCTATCATGTCCATACAAACTACTGTGGAGGCAGGACTTAGTAATTTAAATGTATATTTGTACCACTTCAGAAGGAAAACTCTTCCATTCTATAAAGCTTTCATTGGCAAGTCTTGTTTAGCTTTCACTTTAATCTTTGTACTCATCCAGGGGTTTGTAAATTCATCAAAGGTAACTGATTTAGGCATCGAAACTATCCAGATTTATTAAAGATTTCAAATGAAACCAGAATTTTAGGGCATCAAAGGCAACCGATATATCGAAGGAATCAAAACAATCCTGATTCATTAAAGGTTTCAAATGAAACCAGAATCATATATGCATCAATGACAGCTTATCCATCAAAACAATCCAGTTTGATCCAAAGGCATCAGAGGATGCCAGATTCATCCAAAGGCAACCGATTTTCAAAGGAAACTCAATTTACCAAAGGCATCGAGAAAATCAAAGGTATCAAAGCCATGGAACCAATCGTGATTTATCGAATGAAACCAGATTCAACATGGCATAAAAGGCAACCAATTTATCAAAGGAAACTCAATTCATCCAGAGCTTGAAGGAAACAAAAATCATCAATGGCATCAGAACTGTCCACATTCGCCAAACAATTATACATAGAATTTTGTTAAGAAAGGCTTCTCTCCTAACTTGCTTATAGCAGAGAAGATAAAGGGAATGGAATGGGCTCTGCAATCTCGATCATGAAAAGTCACAACATCTAATCTAATGCAATGAATTAATCACACACACTCTCTCTGTCTTGTTCTTCATCTGACAACAAGACGAGGAGTTGAAGAAACAAAATTTTGTAATCCGAGAACAACAGATATGTATCAAACTTATAGAACCAATGAGCATACAACAACAACAACAATAAATCCACCAGAATCAATCAATCAAGAGAGAGAGAGAGAGAGAGAGAGAGAGAATCACCTACCTGTTGGAGGAGACCGGAGAGAAGCTGGAAAAATTGGGCAACTGGCTTTCCGTCCTCGGCAGCCATGGTTTCCTTCCTTCCTTCACTTCCTTCCCCTATTAATTTTCTTTTCTTTTTTCAATGGGTTTTGGTTTGGTTTTCAGGTCTTAAGGCCCAAAATGTCCAAACAAGAACCTAAAAGCAAAATCAAAAAGGCCTAACCCAAAGCAAAGCAAGCTTATTCATCCTGTACTACGGAAACCCAACGGTTAAAATTTGAAATTCGCCGACTTCCATTTCAAATCAACGCAACAACGGCACATCTCACATCTCTCTCTCTCTCTCTCTCTCTCTCTCTCTCTCTCTCTCTCTCATATTTGCCCACAGCGGCACAAAGGCAGTTTTGAATTTTGAATCGAGGGGAGGGGAGGAGAGGAGATGAGAGGCAAAGCGGGCGAGCGTTATGTGTGGGATTATCCGAAGATCAATCATGAAACGAAACCGAGATTTGGTTTCAAAGCTCTCAAACATTTGCAAACGGTATCTCTCTTTCTCGAATTTCATTCCCAAACTCTCTCGATGTGGGTTCTCTCTTTAGCAAAGGTATCTCTCTCGATTTAACTTCCCAAATTCTGATGATTTTGGGGCTATTGAAATTTCAATTTTCTGCATTATCGTCGAGTTTGCCTTTTGATCATCCTTTTTCATGAATAATTATATGTTCAGTTGGCTTTTTGGTCCCTTTTGATGATTCTGGTTCCCTTTGATGTCATTGATGATTGTTGGTTTACTTGATAGAATTGAGTTGCCTTTGGATAAATCGGTTGGCTTTTATGATTTTCTGGTTTCATTTGAGAAACCTTTTAATAAAATTGAGTTGCCTTTGATGAATATCGGTTGACTTTGATGCCTTTCTGATACTGGTTTCATTTGAAACCTTTGATGAATATGGATGGTTTTGATGGAATTGAGTTGCCTTCGATGAATCGGTTACCTTATTGATTCTAGTTTCACTTGAAACCTTTGATGGAATTGAGTTGCTTTCGATGAATCGGTTACCTTTATGATTCTGGTTTCATTTGAAACCTTGGATGAATCTGGATTGTCACAATGTTTTCGATACATTGAGTTGGCTTTGAAAAGAAATCGGTTGCCTTACTGCCCCTCAAATATATGGTTTCATTTGAAACCTATAATGGTCCTGGATAGATTGGAGCCTTCCATCAATCGATTGCATTTGATGCTTTTATGGTTTCATTAGAAACCTTGGATGAATTTGGATTGTCACAATGTTCTCGATTCATTGAGTTGCCTGTAAAAAGGAATTGGTTGCCTTACTGCCTCTTCTCGGATTCAATCTTCTGCATATTTTTTGGTATCTGTCTTCATTCTCCTTTTCCCAAATTCTAATTCAGGGTTTTGCTATTGAATTCCATCTTCTGCATATTTTGTGGATTTAGTAGGGGGGCTACCCAGTTACTGAAATCAATCTTCTGCATAGTTATTGGGTTGCCCTTTAATTTAATCAGTGAATCTATCTATCTTGTTGCATCTGATAATCAGTGAACAAGTCAGGTTGCCTTTTTTATGAATATATAACTTCAGTTAGTTAGTTGCCTTTGATAAAATTGTTGGCTTAATTTGGTCCCTTTGATGATTCTGGTTCAGTTCCCTTTGATGTTCTGTCATTCATGATATTGTTTCCTTGATACAATTGAGTTGCCTTGGATAAAGTCATCTGGTTTCTTATATGAAGTCTGAAATTCTGGATCATTTCAGTGATTTTGATGATAGAATTGAGTTGCCTTTCTGATACTGGTTTCATTTGAAACCTTTGATCAATTTGGATGGTTTTGATGCTTTTGATACAATTGAGTTACTTTCGATAAATCGGTTGCCTTTATGATTCTCATTTTATTTTGATGAATCTAGATTGTCACAATGTTCTCGATACATTAAGTTGCCTTTGAAAAGAAGTTGGTTGCTTTACTGCCCCTCTATATATGGTGTTTCATTTGAAACCTATGATGATTTTGGATAGTTTGGTTGCTTCGACAAATCGGTTGCATTTGATGCTTCTATGGTTTCATTTGAAACCTTTGATGAATCTGGATTGTCACAATGTTCTCGATATATTGAGGTTCCTTTCAAAATAAACTGGTTGTCTTACTGCCCCTTCCCGGATTAAATCTTCTGCATATTTTTGGGATTTTTTCTGTCATTTAGGGTTACCAAGATTTGGTTTCCTTCGAATTCAATCTTCTGCTTATAAACCGGTTGGATGCCTCCATGAATTATTTGAAACCTATAATGGGTCTGAGAGAGATTAGATTGTATGCTCTCCCTGAACTTAAGAGCATTTGGAATGGTCCATCTTTATCTCTCTCTCTCTCTCTCTCTCTCTCTCTCTCTCTCTCTCTCTCTCTCTCTCTCTCTCTCTCTCTCTCTCTCTCTCTCTCTCTCATATTTTCCCACAACGGCACCAAGGAAGTTTTGAATTTTGAATCGAAGGGCTTGGCTACTCTGTAGAAGAGAGGAGAGGGAGACAAGTCCGATCGATGTGAGTTCTATCTTTAGCAACGGTATCTCTTTCGATTCTCCTTTTCCCAAATTCTGATTCAGGGTTGTGCTATTGAATTCGATCTTCTGCATAATTTGTACAAACCAAGGGCATATTGTATGATGCCAACAATCATGGATCAAACTGCAAGGCACCATAAGTAAACGACTTACTGACTAGGAACTTACAAGGCCAGCACTTGTACTGGAATACAAGTTCAAGAGTTCCAAACGATCCTAAAAAATAAAAGGTCAATATGTGCATATCTAATTGCTACCCCACTAACAATCATAGCCACTTCAACAATCATAGAAGATTTGCTCTTCATTGTAGAGTACTGCGCTCCAACAACGATCCCTGAAACATTTCTTGCTTACCATATTTCGTAGACAGCATCTATTCCATATTCATCACCATCATGCTCTTAGAAAACAGAACAGACAACTAAGCCACCAAAGTTTGTCACACCCTCTCAATCCCACAGATTGACCAAACCATACAGGCTTAACCCAAGAACAGGCTCACAAGTAGCTATTGCTCCAGTCTCCTAGAATTCACCCCAAATTTTACACGATGGTGATATGAGATGCATTTTTCTATAGAGGTTTAGACCACAATCGACTTAGGCACTTCCAAAAAGAATTTCCTGAGTTTTGGTCAAGTCTTAAAACTCCAAAGGAGCTTCCACACAGCGGACTCAATGGAGCTTGAGGAGTGCCTAGACAAAGGAATACCTTGAAATTTCTAAGAGTTCTTCCAATTGTAATCAGACTTAACTTAATAGTCTCCATTCTCAGTTCCTATCCACACTAAGTGACACCCCCATTGACATGACTAATCTTGACCTTCAATATCTAACTTATTTCCTCATTGAACCACAGATTGATAATAAGAAGAATAACAAGGTTAAAGCTCACGTGCAAGACCAGGAGCAGCAGCAGGGGGGATCAGCCCGAGTATGCAACAAACCATCCAACATTCTCCAAATTCACTTATCTTCCCACATGTTCCCATTCACACCATCGCAGACCTGCCACTTAGAGCCTTGCAATAAGATATCCCTAGCTTTTAATAGACTAGACAGCCCCAAGAGGTCCGCTATCCTTTTACTGCATCTATGAATTTACAATGAGGATAACATCGCTTGCTTTAATGACCAATGCCTATTGCTACTTGTAACAAAGAATTCATGACACCAGATAATGCCAGTGCAAGGAAATCATGCAGGTGTTCTAGAGTGTGTTTATTTCTCTTCACCTCTTCAAGGATTCTAGTATCCACTATATTTTCAATCAAGCCATCACAAGCACGAGATTTCACATACGGAATAATCGACCGGTATTCTCTTCCCTCTTCATATGTAATCAATGCCTGCTATTCTGTCAAGAATACAAGTAATAGCACAGCAAAACTATACACGTCTCCTTTTGCTGATATGTAACCAGACATCATGTAGGTAGGATCAACATACCCAAATGTCCCTTTTGGGTTATCTTCAGCATACAATTGCTCTGCAGGAATGGTTATGGACAATGAGAAGTTGCAAAGTTTAGGAATGTAGTCCTCGTCCAAGAAAATGCAGTTTGGTTTCAGGTCCCTATGAACAATGGGCCTCGAAAAGGCGGTATGAAGATATGCAAGTGCATTTGCAAGCTGCTTTGCAATACGCAACCTAGTTCTCCATGGTAAGGATTCATTGGCCCCAAAACCGGCTTCATAACTGACAACGCCTTTTGGTACAAATTCATGCACCAAGTTGGTATGGGGAACTCTTAGCAGCATACCAAGAGCTTCAACACATTCTTGTGATTACTCATTTGCATTGAAACAACAATGTCACGCATAGCAAGGGACCTAGTTTCATCCTCAGTCCCCATGAACTTCTTAACAATGAAGAAACGAGCGTCTAAAAAATCCTTAAACATCTTGTAACAGTGGTAAACATGTATAAAATGATGAAATTGAGTAGCTCTGGTAGGTGTACAATGTTGAATGATGTGTGAAGGATCGAAATTGTCGGTTGCCCTGTTGAGCTCAGAAGCAGTGTAATTACGAAGAGGATTAGATATTCCATCACAAGAAGCAATGATGTCCTCTAATAATATTCTTCCATCGGTCAAGAATAATCTACTTCGTTCTTCCATCAGTTCCAAAACTTAATAATAAGCTAATCCGAACAACTGCCGGTTCATTTCACTTCACTTTTCAGCTTGAACTTCACACGAAACTTAATAGCCTTCATTTTCCAGTTAAGTGTTATTAACAAATGAAATAACGAGTACTCTAGCTTGCCTAAAATCTGGGTTTCGTTGGCACACAAAATTTCGTTATAGAATCCAAATTCCTAGAGCTAGAGCCTAGAGATTGATCAAACTTTCCATAATGTTTCTACTAAGGAAACGTAAATGCTCTCGTAGCTAGAAACAGATTATACAGACATGAAAACAACAATTAACTTGCATGATTTCTGATTTCTGATTTCAGATTCACCAATTAAATAATAAATTGCTGATTTCGATGTTCACTTAGAGTCATGAGCTTGTATGGCGGCTTCATCGATCTCCATTGTGTTGCAACAGCGCTTGCTTTTCACAATGGGCTACTGGTATTTCCAAGTTCATCGATCAATATGCTCTGCATTGGTACACGATAAGATAAAGATCCCGCAGCTCAAGTTGCATTACAATGTGAAAAGACTTGGGAGTTGTGCGGAAGGCCGACAGCGGCACACTAGCTCCACGCCACATAAGTTCACCACCATTTTTGTGTAAAAACCAAATTTACCGGATTGGAAAATTAATTATAAAATAAATTCATGAAATCCCTGTATCTCACGGGAGGCATGAGGCCATTTCACCCCATAAATTATTTTGTTTACCCCATAATTTAATAATTATTAAAAATTAATATACTCATATACGAAATTACAATAAATAACTATATCAATTGACAAATTAAACTATATTTTCTTATTTTTAGGGCCGGGAATTATTTTCGAAATACCCCGAAACCTGACTGACTGGCCCAACTTGAAAATTTAGGTCGGTAACGAACCAATTGAAAACAAGTGAGAAAAAAGAGAAACCGAACAAACATCGAAGATATTCAATTCGAGATCAATTTCAGGTCCAAAACCGATTGCTTTCTTTCACGTGATCTTGCCTCTGATTTGCCTCTCTCGTCTCTCAAATCCTCGATTCTCTATCTTTAGTTCTCCTTTTTGAATATCTTTAAAACTTCACAATCATGAGGTTAGGCTTGACGACGATGTGCGACCGCAGTCGAGCAACACTCTTGACAATCGATTTCTCACAGTCAATTTCGATGAGAAAGAGAATCAGTGTAACCCGATCTATCTGAGCCGAAATTTGGGTCAACCGAACTTTCATTTAAAACCCAAAAAAAGTCAATTTTGGTTCTGAATTTGCACTTTCCAAATAGAGCGGTTCAAAATGGGTTTGGTTCATTTTCCGACCCGAACCTATGATGCCCATGCCTACTTATTTCACCCACTACCTAGTTAATGCACTAAGACGTATTTTCAGAAATATCATTAAGTCTTAAAACAATCTTCTTCGTCTTCAATGGAAGTCGTATCGACACAACAACCATTTTTTTGTTCAATTCATATCACTTCAACATATAGTGACACAACACACTTATTTGAAGTATAAGAATATGATAATTTTATCTTTTTCATCGATCACCATCATTTACTTGAGGTTGCAGGTTTTCATTTCGTTTGGTAGGGTCTACTGAAAATTCTTACTTCGATCAGCAGGGTCATATTGAAAACTATGCCAGATTTCAGTAAGACAATGTTGAACGGAGTCAGAATTTTCAGCCTACCCCCATCTAACGAAACGAAAATCTGGCATAAACATAGTTTCTCCTAGGATCCTACTGAACGGAGTCAGGTTTTTTTAGTAGACCCATACTGAACGAAATGACAACTTCCACTGAACCTCTTTTTATATCTTTAGCATATACGATTCCATTAGTCGATTTCTAGTTGTAGATTACACTGAGACTCCTTGCTATTGAGGAGAATCCTCAATACACCCTCAGCTGTTTATTCTTTCGTAAATTGAGAGACTTAAAAACGACAAGGGAATTTTGGGTTCTCAAAGGGGTGAACAATGATATATACATCTATTTTGTATTTAAATGGGTCAAGATAGAAAATGGGTTGAAAAAACACTCTGTGGGGTGAAAATAGCTACTCCTTAAACTATATATCGAAAAAAAAAAACCAGTAATTGAACTAGCTTGTATTAAAACTGGAAACTACCTGGATGACGTGTCTTTCCACCATTAAGTTGGTGCATTTTATTCGATACACTATCAACACATCATTCCAACTAATCTAAGTTTTCTGGAAGGTGGAGGAAGGACGTATTTTATTAAGAAAAGTATACATGAATACAGCCATGGTTTATGTAAACTAAGTGAGTAAGACGCTAAATTTATACAAATATTCTTATCCTAATAATATATATCATAACAAGTAACTGAGGAAGGGACAATAAAGAATACCTATTGATAGTCGCATATTTATGCATCTATTTGATATTTAATTTGTTCCCTATATTTAGTTTATTGTTATTAATCGAGTGAATTAATTATGTTTATTTGTCTTTAGGTGTTTTGGAGATTAATGGAGAGAAGGAGATTAAATAATATATTTTAGGAGTTATTGTGGAAGAGGAAGACTTGCGAGGTCAAGGAATCCTAATTTGAAAAGAATACAAAGGGGAGCAGCCAAGTCTTGGCGAGGAGCTTATTTATATATACAATTAAGAGATGTCTGGCGAGCAGATTATAGGAGGTTACGTATGTTGGTTTTGGTTCTTGGCGAGCAAAGTTGGTGAGAAAAAGAAGTTGAAGTAGACTTGGAGACTAATAGTAAAATAAAGAAAGAAGTCTAACTTGAGTGGAAGTCTGGCAAGTGGGCTTGGCGAGGAAAAGATTACAGATTCCTTGTGCATGTTGGATTACATGGACGTGGCTTTCTCTTTAGCTAGCTAGGTTAATTAAGGTACATATATATATATATAGTTAGCTAGCTAGAGAGAAGGGGAAGGGCTGGCGAGAGAGCAAGAGAAGAAAAGACAAAAAAGAAGAAAAAGGAGAATAAAGAAAGAAGAAGAAGTGGAAGGAAAGAGGAACCAAACTGCAAGCATACGATCTCGACGGGGATCAAGAGTTTATTTCTTCTCCTTCTTTTGTTCATCTTTTATGAATTCTTCAATGTTATTATTTAAAACTATGAGTAGCTAAATTTCCATTGTTAGGGGCTGATTGAAGCCCTAGATATGCTTACGATTTTGAACCCTTTTTGATTCTATTAATTATTTGGATGAGTTTTGTTTCACTATTTTCTCACCTTATGTTTTCTATGTTCATGTTTCTTTGAGTGCACGCTTAGATGCATGGCTTAGGATCTATAGTCTTGATTATGTATATGACCACCTTATTGTTGCATATTCTCTAGAGACAAACATGAATTTGTGTGAAACAAGCCTTAGTGATGAAAGGGTGACCACCTTATCAACCCTTGAAGCTCTGTTATTATTCAAACATTCTTAGAACGTAATGACTTCAGTTCTCTAGGCTTACATCACCATATGTATAAGTCGGTTAAGTGATGATCAAGATCGAGCGGATTGTCCCTCCATCTTTCATGCCAAGTAAGAGAGTGTAATACATAAGATGACTTAACCAAAGCTCTTGTGTGGGGAGTATTCATCCATGGTTAGTTCAATTATATTGGGGAGGTCGTAAGTATGTCTAGGGTGGAGAGAAGTTCTTAACATTCATATCTCATTAGTTATCTACAACAATTTACTTTCTGCAATTTACTGATTTCTGCCTTAGCTGTAGCTTAGCTGATTTATTTCGGTAACCAAATCAACTCAGAAAACCCTCAAATTTTGTGTGGTAGTGCGTCACTGTGTCTAGTTTATTTTGTCAAAATTTCGTAGCATTTGAGTCTGTCTAGCTTAGGTTCGCATACCATTAGTGTTCTGTAGTCGAGTCTGTCAGCATAGTAGTGTGTCAGGATTTAGTTTCACCAATTCCTTGTGTTCGATTACCCCTATTTATCTTACTACATTGATATATCCAGGTTGTGAATAGGGTATCTTTGAGAGGTGTTAAACCGCCTTGTCAAATTTTGGCGCCGTTGCCGGGGAGTTGCTTAATTCTAAGTCCTAATAGAGTCTTTAATTTTCAGTTTTGTTTTGTTTTGTTTTGTTTTTCTTTTGATTCTTACTGTCTCTTTTGTGTGCAGGAGCATTGTGTATACGTACTAGGCACACAAGAAGCGCTGAGCCATTATTACTTGATCTAGAGATTGAACGCTCAGCAAGGCAAAACAGGAAGCAACAGGGATAACGGTCCATGAACGTGATCAGTGGTGGTCAGCCTGAGCAAGAAATACATTCTGATACAGGATCTGAATTTGAGGAAGAACAGAGTATTCTGACACCACCACCATCACCAAAAAGAATGGCAAATGCAACCAAGCTGAGAGAGTCCTTTATACCGGGCACAGGTGCAGCAGATTCACCGATTGTACTACCAGAGAATCTGGGGGCTTATTCTATTCCCCCATCACTTATATCGAATCTGCCACACTTCAGAGGAACGCCTTCTGAAGACCCTCAGGACTATCTCAATGAGTTTACAGCATTGTGCAGGATCCAGAAATCGACTAATGTGGAAGATGATACTATGAAACTCCTCTTGTTTTCGTTCTCTTTGAAGGAGCAAGCAAAAGCATGGTATAATTCTTTAGCTCCTTTATCTATGGACACATGGGAGAAGATGTGCTCTGCATTTATGAAAGAGTTCTACTCTGCTTCACGCACCAAGAACTTGAAGAAGCAAATTAGCACATTCAGGCAGAAAGACAGTGATGAATTACATGAAGCCTGGAGCCAGTTTAAGAGTCTTCTTCGACAATGCCCTCATCATAAGTTTGACCTCAACACTCAAATGGAGTTCTTCTATGAAGGACTTGATTCTTTTAACAGGTCAAGGCTTGATTCAGCTTGTGGGGGAAATTGGTGGAATATGACTGGAACAGAAGCCAAGGAAGTTGTTGAGAATCAAGCAGAAAATTCAAGGCAATTTCAGTCAAGAGATAGATCCATGGGAGCAAGTAGAAGGTCTCTCAATGCAGTTGCAATCGATGGAGCCATGGAAAAAAGATTAAGCTCTATGGAGAATGATATTGCTATGATAGCTAGTAGTCTGAAAGTGAGCAAGAAGACAACAGTTGCTGCAGCTCAGGTTGTGTGCACTTTATGTTCAGCTACAAGCCATTTAGCAGAAGATTGTCCCAAGTTCAGAGCAGATGAAGAGGTTGATCAAGAGGAAGAAGAAAATTACTTCCAGAGACAACCCAACACATATGGTGGAAATAGAGACCTTTTAAGCTATAGGAGCAACAATGTGCTCAATCCTCCTATTGTTCCACCTGGATTTCAGCAGAGACAGCCTACAGGAGATGGGCAGCAGTTTGGCCAAAGGCGTATGCCTCAGTAACAACAAGCTCAAGCTCAAACATCATCAGGAAATTCTACTTTGGAAGCCATGATGCAACAAATGATGTTTGACAACAAAAAGGAGCGAGAGGAGAGTAGTGTCTTTCGCCAAGATATCAAAGTTACAACTCTGCAGCAAGGGAAGGCAATTGACTTATTGGAGCGACAAGTGAGCCAAATTCAGCAAACACTTGCTCAAGTCAAGGAAGGAAGTCTTCCTAGTAACACTCTTCCCAATCCCAACACAAAATATGAAGCTCATGCCATGACTTTGAAGAGTGGGAAGGTGTTGGAAGAACTGCCCGAGTTAACAAAGAGAAAATGGGAGGAGCCCGTGCTTGAACAACTTATCCCTTACAAGCCGTTGGACAAGCCGTCAGAAGATTCTGCAGGAACCCCAATTCGAGCCATCGAAAATGCACCTGAAACAGAAGAACTGACAAATCAAAAATCAGGTCAGGTATCCTCTACTCCTTCTCCTTCCATTATTCCTAATTTACCTTTTTCTAGCAGGTTGAAGAAACAGGTGAAGGTTGACAAAGAGAAGGAGATCTTAGATGTGTTTAGAAAGGTAAGAGTAAACATCCATTTGTTGGATGTGATCAAGCAGATACCACAGTATGCAAAGTTCCTGAAAGATTTGTGTACAACAAAGAGAAAATTCTATGGAACTGAGACTGTGGCTTTAGGAGAGAGAGTATCTGCAGTGCTTCAAAGAAAGCTCCCACCTAAGTTAGGTGATCCAGGACGTTTTACGATCCCATGTACCATTGATGATCACAGGTTTGCGGGTGCTTTACTTGATTTAGGTGCTTCCATTAATTTAATGTCATACACTGCTTATAACAGGTTGAAAATGGGAGAACTTATTCCCACAGGTGTCACCATTAAACTTGCTGATCGGTCTAACTGTTACCCTCAAGGTATTATTGAGGATGTTTTGGTGCAGGTGGGAGATTTGATATTCCCAGCAGAAATACCATTGATTCTTGGGAGACCGTTCTTGAGAACAGCGCGTACAAAGATAGATTGTTTTGATGGATCATTGAGTATGGAAGTAGCTGAGGAGAAAATTCACTTCAATATTTACGAAGCTCTCAAACATCCGAATAGTGATGATGCTTATTCATGTTGTTCAATTGACACTTTTGAGAGTTTTGTGCAGGAATTCATTCACTATTCATTGGAAGAGGATCCTTTGAGGAAGGTCATAGAGGTATCCGGAAAAGAAGATGTTCCAGGTCTGAAGCTTGGCGAGGAGAAAAAAGTTGAACCTATTTTTGAGATAGCTTCGGCTGAGGATCTTGAAATGGAAGAGGAGTATTATGCTATGGAAGAAGCACTTGAATCCCTGCCAATTATGAAAGGTAAATATTCTAAACCCATTTCTCTTCCAATTTCAGATGACGTTCTTGTTCCGTCTATACAGGTGGCACCCACATTAGAGCTTAAACTTCTTCCCGAGCATTTAAAGTATGTTTTCCTAGGGGAGGATGATACACTTCCAGTCATCATCTCTTCCAAGCTCTCAACGTTACAAGAGGAGAAGTTACTGAATGTACTCAGGGAGTACAAGGCCGCCATTGGATGGACAGTAGCCGATATCAAGGGCATCTGCCCAACATTGTGTACCCACAGGATCCATCTGGAGGAGGGAGCTAAACCAACAAGGGAAGCTCAACGTCGTCTCAATCCTCCCATGATGGAAGTTGTCAAGAAAGAAGTCATCAAGCTTCGAGACGCAGGTATCATTTATGCTATTTCTGACAGCAAATGGATTAGTCCTGTGCAGGTTGTGCCCAAACGTTCAGGAATCACAGTGGTAAAGAATGATGAGAACGTGTTGGTGCCTCAAAGAGTCCAAACGGGATGGAGAGTGTGTATTGACTACCGTAAGCTCAATGCAACCACATGAAAAGATCACTTTCCGCTCTCATTCATTGATCAGATGTTGGAAAGGTTAGCAGGTCATGAATACTACTGTTTCTTAGATGGATATTCAGGATACAACTAGATAGCCATACATAAAGATGATCAGGAGAAGACCACATTCACATGTCCCTATGGCACTTTTGCTTATAGGAGGATGTCATTTGGTTTATGCAACGCACCTGCCACATTTCAGAGGTGCATGGTAAGTATTTTCTCAGACATGGTTGAAAAGATCATTGAGGTATTTATGGATGATTTCTCTGTTTTCGGTGATTCTTTTGACACATGTCTTCATAATCTAGCTATGGTTTTAGAGCGTTGTGTAGAAACTAACCTTGTACTTAATTGGGAAAAATGCCACTTTATGGTGGAGCAGGGTTTAGTTTTGGGACATGTTATTTCAGCTAGAGGTATTGAGGTTGATAAAGCTAAGGTTGATATTGTGCGTACCTTACCCCCTCCTTCCACTGTGAAGGAGGTGAGATATTTTCTTGGACATGCAGGATTTTATCGCAGGTTTATCAAGGATTTCTCCAAGATATCCAGACCGTTATGTGCATTGCTCCAGAAAGATGTTGCTTTCAACTTCACCGATGAGTGCTTGCAAGCATTCAATAAGCTCAAGGAGTTGCTCACTACAGCTCCCATCATTCAAGCACCGGATTGGAGTCTACCATTTAAGCTCATGTGTGATGCTTCAGACTATGCTGTTGGCGCTGTTCTTGGCCAACGCCCACAAAGACTCCCACATGTCATCTATTATGCCTCCCGTACTTTAAATGATGCATAGTTGAATTACTCAACTACAGAAAATGAGCTCTTAGCAGTGGTTTTTGCTCTTGAAAAGTTTAGGTCTTACTTGTTAGGAACTAAAGTTATCATTTTTTCTGACCATGCTGCTTTGAGATATTTGATGACTAAACAGGATGCCAAGCCCAGGTTGATTCGATGGATGCTCTTACTTCAGGAGTTTGATATTGAGATCAAAGACAAGAAGGGCACTGAAAACGTGGTGGCAGACCACTTGAGTAGACTCACCCATGGGTCTACAGCCGAAGAGGATACTCTCCCTCTCAGAGATAACTTTCCAGATGAACAACTCTTTGTTGTTCAAGCTGTGGAGCCCTGGTATGCTGATATTGTTAACTACAAGGTAAGTAGATATATTCCACCAGACTTCACCAGAGCGCAGAAGGACAAGCTTGTCAAGGAAGCTAAGTACTATGTGTGGGATGAGCCGTATCTGTGGAAACATTGTCCGGACTTGCTGATAAGAAGGTGTGTGCCTGAAACTGAATTTTATTCCATTTTATCTTTTTGTCACTCACATGTAGCAGGAGGCCATTTTGCTGGAAATAAGACTGCAATGAAAGTACTTGAGAGTGGATTCTTCTGGCCAACACTGTTTGGTGATGCACATAAGTTTCATAAATCATGTGCTAGATGCCAACTGACAGGTAACTTAGGTCCTAAGGATCAAATGCCCCAGCACCCAATATTAGTGGTTGAGATTTTTGATGTGTGGGGAATTGACTTTATGGGTCCTTTTCCTAGCTCTTTTCAAAATAATTACATTCTACTTGCAGTTGATTATGTTTCAAAGTGGGTGGAGGCAATAGCCACTCGTACTAACGATGCTGCTGTTGTTTTGAAGTTCTTAAAATCACTTTTTGTGAGATTTGGCACTCCCAGGTACATAATAAGTGATGGCGGTTCTCACTTTTGCAACAAGTCATTTGCAGCGTTGCTCAAGAAGTTTCATGTGCATCATAAGGTGGCAACACCTTATCACCCTCAGATGAGCGGGCAAGTAGAAGTGTCTAACCGGCAGATCAAGCAAATTCTGGAGAAGACTATTGGACCATCAAGGAAGGATTGGAGCCAACGCTTGGATGAAGCGTTGTGGGCTTACAGAACAGCTTTCAAAACGCCGATTGGAATGTCTCCCTATCGGATGGTTTATGGAAAAGGCTGTCACCTTCCAGTAGAGCTTGAACACAAGGCATATTGGGCAGTGAAACGATTCAATTTTGATATTGATGATGCTGGTGTTCATAGGAAGTTGCAACTGAATGAGCTTGCTGAGATTCGAAATAATGCCTATGAATCTAGCTGCATTTACAAGGAGAAGACAAAAATATTTCATGACAACATGATCAAGAAAAAAACTTTTGTCAATGGGCAAAAAGTGTTGTTATTCAACTCGCGGCTGAAGTTGTTTCCAGGTAAGCTACGGTCCAGATGGACTGGTCCTTTTATTGTCCGTAATGTGTTTGCTCATGGTGCAGTTGAAGTTCTGAATCCAAGAGACGGCAGCACATTTAAGGTGAACGGACATAGACTCAAGCCATTCTATGAGCCGTCTCAAGTGCGAGACGTGGAAGAGATTCCTCTACAAGATCCTATACCAGAGGATTGAAATTGGTGTGCACTGTCTGGCTGAAGACGTTAAACTTAGCGCTACTTGGGAGGCAACCCATGTTGATGGAGAAGCGTGGAAAACCAGATTTGAAATTCTTAAACTCTCTATCTTTCTCCTTTGCTTTATTTTTCTCCATGTTTAGTGTGATCTGTGATGTGTTTTGTGTCTCATTCCATGCTTGTTTGATGTATTGTATGTTTTAGTTTTGTTTTACATTGAGGACAATGCAAATTTCAAGTGTGGGGTGGGGTTTATATCATATCCTTAGCGTCTATGTATAAATTTTTCGTTATTTCGGTACTGTACAGTATGTTGTTTCGTGTCAATTATTTGATATAGTTTGAAGTCTCGTAAATTTTTGAAATTTTTTAGAGGATGTTTTTACATGTGTCTAAATTGTGCTCTTAAAATTTCAGCTCATTCCAATGTATGATCAATTCTGTAAAATTCTTGCGAGGGGAATGAGTCTCTGGGGAGCTTCGTATTTTGTACTGTGCAGTTTGATGCTTTGTGTGATTTGTTTGACATATCTAGAGGTCTGGTAAATTTTTGAAATTTTTAGGGAATGTATGTAAAGGAGTCTAGTTTATTCTCTCTAAATTTCAGCTCATTCCACTCTGTCATTAATTCTATATAATTCTTGCGAGTGGAGCTGAGTCATGCGAGCAACAGTTCTCGGTACTGAGCAATAACCTGTATCGTGTCATTTATTTTCTTTAGCTAGGGGTCTCGTAATTTTTTGAAATTTTGAGGGCAGGTTTGTACATGTGTCTAGTTAGTGCTAGAAAAATTTCAGCTCATTACAATATATGATGAATTTTGTAAAATTCTCGCAAGAGAGTTGCTCGCGAGAGAAGGTTGCTCGCGAGAGTTGGTAGTTTTTGAGTCTGGCGAGCAAACAGTCTGCTGTTTTGTATAATTTATTTGACATAGTTATAGGGCTTGTAATTTTCTGACATTTTGATGGAGTGTTTTTATATGTGTCTAGATTTTGGTCCCAAAATTTCAGCCCATTACGATGAGTGATTAATGTTTTAAAATTCTGGCGAGGAGTGTTGCTCAGTACATAGAGTCTGGCGAGCTGCTCGCCAGAGGTTGGAATTTTTGAGTTTTTCTTTGTTTTCCTTGGGTATTTTAGTGACTTAATTGAAAAACCAAATACAAAAGTAAAAAGTGTCAAGAAAAACATAAAAATAGTCTTTTGTTTTGAGTCTTAAGTGCCCTTAACTAGTCCATGATGTGATTATATCTTCCGTAATTGTGACTGAAAGATGATCATGTTATTTGAGTTTCTTTGGTTAATCTTGATATATGGTGCATATGCGAATGTGTAGTGGATGTAGAAACAAGTTAACATGGTACAGATTTTTGGCATGCTTAAACTTTGTTGAGATTCATTTAACCTGTGAGCGATTGAGCCTATATGTGATTACACATGCTTTCTTTATTGAGTGTCAATTGCTTGCCACAGATTAAGTTAATGGACTCTAGATATTACTAGAACTTGCTCTTGTGTTTTTCAAAGCTTATAGTCAATACTTGTTTTGATTGAGGAAGTGATAAAGGCATTTAGGGGACACCACCATAGCCATACAAGCCTGTATCCTAATTTTGTGTACACAAGATGTGCACCCCTTGGTTAACCACTTTGAGCCTACATGTTTAAACTTTATGTCATCACCCACATATCTCTGACCTTAAACCTTAGAATAGTTATCTCTTTACCCTTGTTCTAGGACTTGGTAAAGCTATACATGAGACAGATATGTGAAGACGGCGACAATGTCGAAAAGTGATGCAAAGAATTAAGTATGGGGTATCAAGCTAGTGTTTCAAAAAAAAATAATGAAAAGAAAAGAAAAGAAAAGAAAAGAAAAAAATTGTGATGTCTACCTTGATACCCGAGTTAACTGTTGATGAAAATAATGATGTTAAGGCCCAACAAGATGAAATTCGGCCACAAAAGTGAGGAAGTTCATGGTTGTAAAGTTTGAAGAAGTCTCTTATTTGGTGCTCTACTGGGTTCTAGAATTATATTTGAATTCCTTATCCATTTATTCTTTAACCTATGAGCCAAGCCCCATTACAATCCATGAAGTCATTTTGATCCTCAAGATGGCAGCCTTTGATCTGTGGAGATTTGTCACAAGTGTAAGCATATGGTGTGGTCCATTTGGCAAGTAATTGAGTTGAGTGAATACCTTAGACATACTTTGAGAGAAACACTTTTGAGAGCATATACCAGTGAGGTTGAATCTTGACAAGTTTGTTGCATGCTACAACTTTACATTCACCATGATTATGTCTTCGTCCTACATATTACATGTGTGTCATGCATTGAAATTAACTTTCGAAATTTTACGGTATATAAATTTGGAGTCACACTTATCTTGGTGTTACAATTGTGGAAGATTGCTGAGACAATTTGTTAAGGGTGTTAGAGTCATGTAGTTAGAGTTTTGGAGTCTTTTCAGAGTCTTAGTTTAGTGTATTGCTCGAGGACTAGCAATGTCTAAGTGTGGGGTATTTTGATAGTCGCATATTTATGCGTCTATTTGGTATTTAATTTGTTCCCTATATTTAGTTTATTGTTATTAATCGAGTGAATTAATTATGTTTATTTGTCTTTAGGTGTTTTGGAGATTAATGGAGAGAATGAGATTAAATAATATATTTTAGGAGTTATTGTGGAAGAGGAAGACTTGCGAGGTCAAGGAATCATAATTTGAAAAGAATACAAAGGGGAGCAGCCAAGTCTTGGCGAGGAGCTTATTTATATATACAATTAAGAGATGTCTGGCGAGCAGATTATAGGAGGTTACGTATGTTGGTTTTGGTTCTTGGCAAGCAAAGTTGGTGAGAAAAAGAAGTTGAAGTAGACTTGGAGACTAATAGTAAAATAAAGAAAGAAGTCTAACTTGAGTGGAAGTCTGGCAAGTGGGCTGACGTACGGTGGCTTGGCGAGGAAAAGATTGCAGATTCCTTGTGCATGTTGGATTACATGGACGTGGCTTTCTCTTTAGCTAGCTAGGTTAATTAAGGTACATATATATATATAGTTAGCTAGCTAGAGAGAAGGGGAAGGGCTGGCGAGAGAGCAAGAGAAGAAAAGACAAAAAAGAAGAAAAAGGAGAATAAAGAAAGAAGAAGAAGTGGAAGGAAAGAGGAACCAAACTGCAAGCATACGATCTCGACGGGGATCAAGAGTTTATTTCTTCTCCTTCTTTTGTTCATCTTTTATGAATTCTTCAATGTTATTATTTAAAATTATGAGTAGCTAAATTTCCATTGTTAGGGGCCGATTGAAGTCCTAGATATGCTTACGATTTTGAATCCCTTTTGATTCTATTAATTATTTGGATGAGTTTTGTTTCACTGTTTTCTCATCGTATGTTTTCTATGTTCATGTTTCTTTGAGTGCACGCTTAGATGCATGGCTTAGGATCTATAGTCTTGATTATGTATATGACCACCTTATCGTTGCATATTCTCTAGAGACAAACATGAATTTGTGTGAAACAAGCCTTAGTGATGAAAGGGTAACCACCTTATCAACCTTTGAAGCTCTGTTATTCTTCAAACATTCTTAGAACGTAATGACTTCAGTTCTCTAGGCTTACATCACCATATGTATAAGTCGGTTAAGTGATGATCAAGATCGAGCGGATTGTCCCTCCCTCTTTCATGCCAAGTAAGAGAGTGTAATACATAAGATGACTTAACCAAAGCTCTTGTGTGGGGAGTATTCATCCATGGTTAGCTCAATTATATTGGGGAGGTCGTAAGTATGTTTAGGGTGGAGAGAAGTTCTTAACATTCATATCTCATTAGTTATCTACAACAATTTACTTTCTGCAATTTACTGATTTCTGCATTAGCTGTAGCTTAGCTGATTTATTTCGGTGACCAAATCAACTCAGAAAACCCTCAAATTTTGTGTAGTAGTCTGCCACTGTGTCTAGTTTATTTTGTCAAAATTTTGTAGCATTTGAGTCTGTCTAGATTAGGTTCGCATAACATTAGTGTTCTGTAGTCGAGTTTGTCAGCATAGTAGTGTGTCAGGATTTAGTTTCACCAATTCCTTGTGTTCGATTACCCCTATTTATCTTACTACATTGATATATCCAGGTTATGAATAGGGTATCTTTGAGAGGTGTTAAACCTCCTTGTCACCTATCCTGATCTCACCTTATTGTAGCAAAATTAAAACTTAATGTCAAAGCAAAATCCAAAAACTAAAAATAAAAGCAAGTAAATAAACCTACTGCCCTCGCAGTGGGTCCTCCCTCCATAGTTGTTTCAATTCACTAGGGTCGAGCTTCATCTCCATGAAACTGGAAAGATACTTGATTCTACTGAAGAGGCTATTGAAAGTAACTTGGTGAGCACTGGTCATGCTACTTCACGGGAAATGGATATATACTCGAAGACCTCCTAGACTTCATGTTTGACATGGCTTCTGATGTTTGTAATGACATGTGTGTTCATCATGGTTGTACTTTATGTTAGAATATGCCTTGAATCTTGAGTCGCGTTGGCATACGCGGGGCGCGTTGGCATACACGAGGTTCACGAGCAAGGAGTCTCTGGAGAGAGAGTCTTTGGCGAGAATGGACTTTGGCAAAAGTCTCTGGCGAGGAACTTTTTGGCAAGGAGAGTTAGAAGTCCTTGGCGAGCAGGATTGATACTCAGGATTTCGTTAGGACTAGGATTCCTCAGGCATTAAGGAATTGGGTTTCCTTAATCATTCTGGTTTAGGTTTCCTCAAACGTGTGTGTCTGGGATTCCTCTGGTATTCAGGATTCTATTTGGCTATATATATATACAAGGGTATTAGCCATAAGAGGGGGGGTGATATCTGGTTCTATCCTGTAGATTAGGCTTAATCTAGTGTGGTAGAAATATTCTGGGTTCTGTAATCCTAGGTTGGCTAACCTAGTGTGATACTCTGTAATCTGGTATTCTCCAAGATAAATAAATCTATTCTCCTTCTGTCGTTGATGTAGCTAACTCACGTTAGTGAACCACGTAAATCTGTGTTTGTTCTTACATTCAAATTGCTTCCGCTATAACAAACTGGTATCAGAGCATCGGCTCAGGATGTCTGGGGTGAATGTGAAGATTGACAAATTCACGGGGAGGAACAGTTTCAGTTTATGGTAGATCAAGATGCGTGCCTTGTTAAAGCAACAAGGTTTGTGGGCGCCGCTGATGAAGAAGACAGCAGGTCCCGAGTCCGCTGAGATGGCCAGTCTGGAGGAGAAGGCACACTCGACAATCATGTTGTGTCTTACAGATGATATCATCACCGAAATCGCAGAAGAAGAATCTGCATCTGGTTTGTGGTTAAAGCTTGAGAGTCTATACATGACGAAGTTTTTAACCAACAAGTTGCTTCTGAAGCAACGTTTGTTTGGTCTGCGTATGCAAGAGGGTGCACCTCTGAGAGATCACTTGGATCAGCTGAACACAATTCTATTAGAATTGCGTAATATCGATGTTAAAATCGATGATGAGGATGCTGCCTTAATTCTGTTGGTATCTTTACCGTTATCATATGAGAATTTTGTGCAATCCTTTATTGTTGGAAGGGATACGGTGACTCTTGAGGAGGTAAGATCGTCTCTTCATACCAGAGAACTGCGCCACAAGGCGACTGGTACATGTTCAGATAATCAGGCTGCTGGGTTAGTAGTCAGTGGGGGTAAAAGACATGGAAACTCGGATAAGAAGAAATTCAAGAAGCCAAGTTTCAAGGGTCATAAACCCAACGATGTCTGTAACTACTGTAAAGAAAATGGGCATTGGAGAAGGGAATGTCCAATCAGGAAGCAGCAAGAGAAACCATCAGGTACTGCTACTATAGCAGAAGATGACATCAATTCAGAAGAGGATACGGCCCTAGTTGCTGATGAACATGCACATCACAATGATGTGTGGGTTCTAGATTCCGGGGCGTCTTATCATATATGTCCGCACAGGGAGTGGTTCTCAACTTATGAGCAGATAAATAGAGGAGATGTCTATATGGCAAACAGTGTTGCCTGCAAGGTGGTTGGAATGGGCTCAATTAAACTACGGACACATGATGGTAAATTTTGTACATTGAACGAAGTTAGGCATGTTCCTCGCATGACTAAGAATCTGATATCGCTGAGTTATTTGGATAACAAGGGATTCAGTTTCAAAGGAGAAGGCGGGATCTTGTGTGTCTACAAGGGTTTTAATGTGGTTCTGAAAGGTGTCAAGCGGGGTACTTTGTATATTCTACAAGGTTCTACACTGTCGGGTTCTGCTGCTGTTGCATCATCGGAAGTTCACAAGGAGGATATGACCAAGCTATGGCACATGAGACTCGGTCATATGAGTGAACGAGGGATGCAAGTTTTGGCTAAAGAAGATCTTCTTGGTGACCACAAGGTAAAGGACCTTAGATTTTGTGAACATTGTGTGTTCGGGAAATTACATCGCAGCAAGTTTCCCAAAGTAATTCACAAGACAAAAGGCACACTTGATTACATCCATTCAGACTGTTGGGGTCCGTCTCACGTTGAGTCTTTAGGAGGTCACAGATATTTTGTGTCAATGATTGATGATTTCTCAAGAATGACTTGGGTGATTATGATGAAGCATAAAAGTGACGCTTTTAAGAACTTCAAGCAGTGGAAGGCGTTGGTTGAAAATCAAACTGGGAAGAAGATCAAAAGGCTGCGAATAGATAATGGTCTGGAATTATGCTGTTCTGATTTTAATGAGTTCTGCATGAATGTAGGGACTGCTAGGCATCATACAGTCAGGGACACACCGCAGCAGAATGGTGTGGTAGAACGGATGAATCAGACACTTCTGGAGAGGGCTAGGTGCATGCTCTCTAATGCTGGACTAGAGAAGAGGTTTTGGGCAGAAGCTGTAAGTACAGCTTGTTATCTGATAAACCGTGGACCTCACACTGGTATACATCTCAAGACTCCGCTTCAGATGTGGTCTGGAAAGTCTGTTGATTACTCAAATCTGAGGGCTTTTGGCTGCACTGTTTATTATCATGTAAGTGAGGGTAAACTTGAACCAAGATCTAGAAGGGGAGTATTTGTAGGCTATGGAGATGGAGTTAAAGGATATAGGATCTGGTCTCCATCTAAGAGGAGGGTTATTCTCAATAGAAACGTAGTCTTTGATGAAAATTCTATGTTTAACCCTACTGTGAAGTCCATAGTTGTATCAGAGAATAGTAGTGTTGAGAGACAGGTGGAGCAGCAAGTCACTCAAGATGAGAGTGAACCACAGCAAGAAGATCAATACTCAAATTCAGAATCAGAGCCACTAGTAGTTAACCAGCATAGTTTGTCTCTAAATCGGTCGAGGAGAGCAAACTTTGGGAAACCACCCACAAGGTATGGTTTTGAAGACATGGTGGCTTATGCACTTCAGGTTGCTGAAGAGGTGGATCCTTGCGAGCCATCCACCTACAAGGAAGCAATTACATGTACTGAGTCTGCCCAATAGCTTGCTGCAATGGGAGACGAGATAGAATCACTTCACAAGAATCAAACTTGGGAATTGGCCAAGCGACCTCAGGAGAGAAATTAAGGTTATTACTTGCAAATGGATTTTCAAGAAGAAGGAAGGGATGTCACCTGCTGAGGGTATCAAGTATAAAGCTCGGGTAGTTGCAAGAGGGTTTCATCAGGAAGAAGGTGTAGACTACAACGAGATTTTCTCGCCGGTAGTCAGACATACATCTATCAGGGTGCTACTAGCCATAGTCGCACATCAGGATCTGGAACTTGAGCAATTAGATGTGAAAACAGCTTTTCTGCATGGAGAGTTGGAGGAGGAGATATACATGACTCAACCAGAGGGTTTCCAAGTTCCTGGAAAGGAAGATTATGTTTGTAAGTTGAAGAAATCTCTATATGGACTAAAACAGTCACCGAGGCAGTGATACAAGAGGTTTGACAGCTATATGATGGAGATAGGCTACAACAGGAGTCCGTATGATTGTTGCAAAGGACAACTCAGAGATTCAGAAGTTAAAGGGTCTTCTCAGTGCTGAGTTTGAGATGAAGGATTTGGGTGCAGCTAGGAAATTCTGGGAATGGAGATCTACAGGGATAGGAGTCAGAAGAGGCTATTCTTATCACAGAAGGATTATATTCAGAAGATATATTGTCAAAGTTTGGCATGTCTACAGCAAAATCCTTAGATACTCCAAGTGCAGCAAACATTCATTTGTCTATTGCGTTTGCACCTAAATCTGCTCAGGAGAAGGAGTACATGTCCCGAGTTCCCTATGGTAGTGCAGTAGGAAGCTTGATGTATACTATGATCTGCACTAGACCGGATCTTACACATGCTATCAGTGTGGTCAGTAGGTTTATGGGTGAGCCTGGAAAAGAGCATTAACAAGCTGTGAAGAGGATCTTTCGTTACCTTAGAGGTACGTCTGATGTTGGTCTCATTTATGGAGGTGATACAGGGTGTTTAGTAACTGGTTACTCAGATTCAGATTATGCTGGAGATGTTAACACGAGAAGATCTATGACTGGTTATGTTTTCACTCTTGGTGGGTCTGTTGTTAGTTGGAAAGTTACTTTGCAGCATTCAGTGACTTTGTCTACAACTGAAGCAGAGTACATGGCATTGACAGAGGCAGCCAAGGAGGGAATCTGGTTGAAATGACTGGTTAGTGACTTGGGTCTACATCACGATCAGGCTATAGTGTATTGTGATAGTCTGAGTGCAATCTGTTTAGCCAAGGATCAAGTTCATCATGAGAGGACTAAGCACATCGATGTCAAGTATCATTTTCTGAGAAGTGAGAAAAGAATTAGGGTGAACAAGGTGGGTACTGCTGATAATCCAGCAGACATGTTCACAAAGCCAGTTTCGCATAGCAAGTTCCAACATTGTCTGGACTTGCTGAATGTCAGAACCTGTTAGTTGCCCGTTGGGGGCAACATCTAGGTTCCTTCTCTGGGAGAATGGAACATCTGGGTCTTTCTCTAGGAGAAGACAACATCTGGGGCAGAGGAGAGTCTGGTACTTCTGGTTATCTGGGAGAGAATTCAAGTCAAGGTGGAGATTTGTTAGAATATGCCTTGAATCTTGAGGCGTGTTGGCATACGCGAGGTTCACGAGCAAGGAGTCTCTGGAGAGAGAGTCTTTAGCGAGAGTGGACTTTGGCGAAAGTCTCTAGCGAGGAAGTCTTTGGCGAGGAGAGTTAGAAGTCCTTGGCGAGCAGGACTGATACTCAGTATTTCGTTAGGACTAGGATTCCTCAGGCATTAAGGAATTGGGTTTCCTTAATCATTCTAGTTTAGGTTTCCTTAGACATGTGTGTCTGGGATTCCTCTGGTATTCAGGACTCTGTTTGGCTATATATATACAAGGGTATTAGCCATAAGAGGGGGGGTGATATCTGGTTCTATCCTGTAGATTAGGCTTAATCTAGTGTGGTAGAAATATTCTGGGTTCTGTAATCCTAGGTTGGCTAACCTAGTGTGATACTCTGTAATCTGGTATTCTCCAAGATAAAGAAATATGTTCTCCTTCTGCCGTGGATGTAGCTAACTCACGTTAGTGAACCACGTAAATCTGTGTTTGTTCTTACATTCAAATTGCTTCCGCTATAACACTTTTAATTCGTGTCACTTCGTATGTGTATCCCTATGTAGGAAGATAGAACGCTCGACTTATATTTCCTTCACATAATCCTCATGTATATACACAATCGTAGGTTGAGAAATGAATTCATTTGGCATCGTAGCTATAGCTGATGTTATTCAATATGAGTTTAGACGTAGCTAGTTTTTCGACACTATTATTCATTTGTTCTCACTGTTCTGTGGTTAGCAATGAAATTTTATGTTAGCTAACTCGTTTGTGTCAAAGAAATAGCAGAACACTGGTAGCGAGACAGAAGAACTAACCAAAGGCAGCAACTCATGCCCCCTCACTAGTTCCGACACTAGTGTTCCTGATATGCTTTTTCAATTGGTTTACGGTTTGCTCTATATACAGCTTAGGGAGTCTGTAGTTCTAGTTTTGATGATGTATTTTTTGTTATTCCACATTGATGTGGTTAGGTCCCTATCTGATGTGATTTTTATGTACTTATAAACTTTTGCATGGTGATGAATTTTGCAGATGGCTAATGATGACTAACTTGTTTGTTTCCCGATCGATAAGGCAACTGACTTTGAGGATAGCTTTTGTGCTTAATTGTGACGGTTTACTTTAAAACTACCTTGCGTTAAGGTTGTTTTTTGTTACGATAATGGATCATTTCCTCAAATCCTTCTTCTTTAGTTCAATAGGATTAGTTGAAGAATTGAGGGCTGGATGTGTGAAGGATCGAAATTGTTGGTTGCCCTGATGAGCTCGGAAGAGGATGATGCCCTAAACATCTGCAGTTGAGGCATAAGTATCAATGATGTCCTCTAATAAGTTCCAAAACAAACTGCAGTTGAGCTGACCTTAGAAGTTAGAACTCCTCCATGTACATTGTCATTCTGATAATACAAACACATAGATTGACAGAAATTATGTCATAAATCAATAAAACTAAAAGTAGCTAATCTGAGCACAGAACACCTAACCGGCGCATTTTCCCTTCACTTTTCAGCAACTTCACACATAACTCAGAAATATCTTCCCTAACTACTAGTCATTTTACTTGTCTGCAAACTGCAGAGCTGATAATGATAGGCGTGATCCTTCATTTTCCAGTGATGTGGTATTAAATAAATGGAAGAACCAGTACTCTACTAGCTTGCCTAAAAGAAATATTTTCATTTTAGCCTCAAAAATCTGAGGTTGATAAAATTAATTTTCCATAATGTTTTAACAAGAAACGTAAATGTTCTCTTACGGTATTACAGTAATGCTGTTTTCTACAATAAAGTGTATTAGCCACTTTCTCTCCTCAAATTAGAATCGGTGTTCTTTTTCTTGTACACGCAAAGCAACACAGCAGTTTTTCATGACTACTTGTGTATTAAGATAGGATGCCCATATATTCGTACCGAGAATAATATTGCATTCTAAATGAACTGGCTGCTAACCACCACTATTGCAGAATCAGATTTTTCAACAGAATTAGATTTCCTCAACTGACTTCTTAAAGCCTTGAATTTGGGCTTTGCCAATTCTAGTAGTTTAAAGGTTCACAAACAGCTTCAACAGATAACTTTTTCACTATGCTTGGACATGGATCCATCCCAAAGTTGGTAGTTGATATGCTCAGCGAACATTTCTGCTTGCCTATGCACTCCTGCAAAGATCGAGATAGCACAAAACAAGATGGAAGAAATGGTTAGAACCTGAAATATAGTTCAATATAAAAGTCTACCATTGTGATTTGGCACAGGGAACAGGAAAACCACCAAGTCTTTGATACCAACTCATGTGACAGTTATCTACTTTGGGGATGTAAATTAACGATTCATCATGTGGTGAATACATTTGGTGACCCTCACAATAAAGATGTTGATATTTGATTCAGTTGAGTATGTACAATAAATATTGATGGGAACTTTTTACCTTCCTTCACTGAAATATATAAGAAACAGTCTGAAGAACACCTTATCTATGACAGCCTTCATATCAGTTGACTATGTACTATTGAAATAGGAAGTTTAAACCCTCACTGCAATATATAAGAAACAGTCTGAAGAATACCTTCTCTATGACAGCCTTCGAATTTGTAGCATGACAGGTACCATGCTGAAAATTCCCACAGCTTCCAGATGGAGTTCCAAAGCTTGAAAGCTTGAAAATTTAATAGTAGCGATGGAGTATCCATCTGTACGGTGTAGGCTGATTTTAGGCTTCTTTTGCTCTTCCAGTTGGCCAGAGCTCTCATTATGCCAATTCCCAGTGGGTAAGTGCTTTTCAGAAACCTCAGCACATACAGTGCTCACTGAACTCTTGACAAGAGATATTTTTGATACATCCCCACCAATCTCCTCGAAAACTACCAACAGGTTTTTAGATTGCTTCAACCAGGACCTGGGAACATGGTACCTGAACATAGGACAATAAATACAGACTTTGAAATGGTTTTAAGGGATTGTCTGACTAATTTATTAATAATAGCATTAAGAGAAATTTACCATTGTTGAGTTGGATGCTTACAACCAGATTGGCACTTATCCTTAGGACTAAAGGTACCGGGATAACTGCAATCACTGCAATCACCGTAAGCATAAGTGGTCCAGTACCTTCCAATGTTTTCCCCATTGATCCATACTTGACCCTTCCCCATACTACTCATGTCCAAAGCCAAAGGCTCATCTCCTTCAGGTGCATCAAACTTCACCTGGGAGTTCAACTATATCTCTTAACAACAATACTTGATATTTCCACAGGAGATAGTGATCAAACCCAAGCTAATGTATTGGAGCATAAACCGACTCTAATACATCTTTCGTCAAACCCCAGCAGCGAAAATTATTTCTTAATTAGAAATATACGAATGAAGGCAATGCTGTTTAGCAAGCTTCAGTATTTGAAGTTTCCTGTCCATACCTTATACCATGTTAGTGGCTGTTGATTCTTTGCCACTGCGGACAACCTCGTCCAATCCACTACGGAGATGGAACTTGGAGAACCCAGGTTCATGGCTTCTCCTTTAAGCCCCACCTGTTACTGGAAACAGAAATGAGTGGGCACTCCTCGAGTGCATTACCAAGTCACCGCAATCAAATGAAAGTAGTATGTATAGACCTTGTGTGACCATTTCTGCCATGAAATATCTCTGCTTCCTTGGTCTAGTCCACGTAGTACAACGGGCCCAAGTACTCCAGCTTTCCGTGTCTCAAAATGAGGACCATTGTTCTTTGAAAGCACAGCCACAATAAAGTTCAATAATAATTCTTTTCAGAAAATGAAATTCAGCAAGAACACGTAGGATTTGAGGATTTAATTCATCAACAATATTAAGATACTCAATTCATAGCTCTATAAATGAACAGAAAATTGTTATGCATATGATCCAAGGAAAATTTAGAATCATCCCTAGAATCTTATCAGAAGCTGGTACCACCTGTCAGTCCAGCATGTATAATTTGCACTTCAAATTTCTACTTATAAATGGTGAGATATATCAATTTGAAATCTGGAAATGTAATCATCACATAGATCACGCAAATATCATGCGTAGGTATACCTATAGCGTATATTCTCTCACATCACAGTCCCAAATTCTTATATATAAAAAGCGACCACCGCCAGTATGTCTTAAAAAAAAATTCACCTATGTAACTTATTCAGTAAAATTTACAACATTAATTAAGCCAAAATTAAAGCACTTAAAGACATGTTAGTAGCATTGAATTTTCTTCACCTGTATCAAAATTTCAAAATTTTGCAAGATACAGAGAGAGGAGATATTCTATATAATAAAGCTGAACTTCAGCTTAGGAGTACCCGACTTCAAGAAATTTGAGAACTAACCGGTAAGCCAACAGCAATATTGAGAATTGAGATTTTATTCAATCCCGCATGCAGGACGATGTTTCCCGTAAAAGTGAATCTCTTGTGTTGCCCAGTCCCATATGCCGATCCTAATATTACAGCACAAAACTATATAGGTAATAGTTCTATACATCATCAGACAGACCCAGAACTATTTGTCTTCCAAATCATAACTAAATGGTTTATTTATCCAGAACAATAGCATATCAAAAATTCACCTGAGAGCTGGTCATTGATGAAGACATGCATCACCAGCTGATTCCACAGTCAGAGTCAGGTGTTGACCGCCACGCAGAAATGATTCAGATGATTTTATATCGATACTATAAACATCAATTTATGCTCAGTAAGCTTCACTGACAGGATTTAGATTTCCATGCAAAGATATGGGTTCAATGGAAAGAAGAATCAAGTCAATTTATCTTACCTGGACGTGTACCATAAATAATCACTGGAGTCTCTGGTGACGTTCAACTGATCTAAGAGACCAATTACCGTGACTTTTGTATCACTGGCCACTAAAGAAATGTCTTCACTAAAGGTCTTCCATGAATGAAACTTAGACTTAGTAGGAAAAAACTGTTTATGGGATGTCTGAACTCCCACCTGCAATGAAGAGCTTAATGACCAACTTTTGTCTAGTTATCTATATGCTATCACAAAATAAAAAAAAGTTAATCTATTAGCACAGCTCTCCAAAATTTTGATGCAATGCATTTTTGGGCCAAAAAATATTTATGAAGAGTATCTGGAGAAATTGGTCTCAAATTGATGTATCAGACAAACTTGTGCAAAATTTATTATTCAATAAACAAGCACTGATTTTACCAAGGTTTATCGACTTACTTGGGCAGTATTGAATACAACATTTTTACAATCTGGTAGGATGCTGACGGACCAAGGTGGGAGGTGATACTTCATCTTATTGAAAGTCACCGTTGCAGCTGACTTTGTATTGTAGTTTGAGAGGAAAGCTGCGCAACTTCTTGTCTTGGAAGAGAATACGTGTACCTGAATTTTAGATTATTCAATAAACAAGTGTGGACTTCCTTTTCATTCAAATCTGATAAAATCCGTTAATTTGGTTCAGTAATTGGTTATAAAGAATATTATAGGTATAATACTGTAATTTCATTCTGAAGGGGAAAGCCAAGTTCATATTTTCTTGACCTGCTGATAGCTTCTTGATAACATGTTGAAAATGAACATGTAATTAAGAACCTAAATGAACATGTTCTTAATAACCTGCTTTAGGTTTAACTTCAAATACTGCTTTCTACTATAGGAAATTCAAAGTAATGTCATTCTTTCTTACACTCCTTCAAGAGGCCAACAAACCTCTCCATAATTCCCTAAGGATGTGGCGGTAGGATCAGCATTCAGCAGCGCTTTCTCACATAACTTGACAGCCTTATGCAGTTCCTTTAAGTGGCCATACTTAGGTTGCCTGATCAAGCCTATCATGTCAGCCAAGAGTTAGAACACGGCAAAATGAGTACTACTTACATGATAAGAGATACACTAAAACTAAACTACATTTGAGAGAAAAAAAATTACATTATGTTTTCTTAAGCCATTCAGGTTTTTCTCACCATATTCATCAATGGGGGCATCATAGTCATAGCTGGTAGTAATAAATGGGCCTCCAGCAGTTCTTCCGAAATTTGTTCCTCCATGGTACTGCAGGCAATGATTAGCATTTGACCTCAATCATCTATGTCAGAAAGGTATCATATGATTATTAAAGCAATTCAAATTTCAAATGGAACCTAAATATTATGTTTCCAGGAAATAATGCTTCATTCGATTGCAGAATTGTGGTATAAGAAATACTGAAGATGTAGGCTTCTATGACCCACAGTTTTAATAGTTGCAAGGTTTCATACTTTCCTCTAGTCTGGAGACATGTAGTGGGTTAAACAAATTTACTGACCATGTAATAATTTATAAAGGAGCCTCCTTTCTGAATGAATCGGGCAACTCCAAATGCCAAATCTTCAACAGGTCTCTTGTAAATTGGCCCACCAAATTCTGTAAACCTGTAAGTGCACAGTAATTAAATGTACATAGATGTATAACATACAATGCGCAAGGTTCTGAGAGCAAAGGTAGATGTAAGACTTACCAGCCAGTCCAAGCCTCAGTCCAAAGTGTGGGTTTGTATGGTTTGTTTGGAGAAAAATGGTCGCAATAAAAACCATTGCAAGTGTTTATCTGTGAACAAGAATATGCAAGGGATTAAACACAATCCTTTGAAGGAAAATGTTAACCACTTCCGCATATACTTGTTTTGTCCTTTCAATAACAATAAGTAGATTGAAGCTCAACTGCAGAGGCAAAAATTTAGTGAAGTTGGGTCGCTCATGGGATGCATAACGCTCCTAACAGAAAATAAAACAGACGAGAATGGGGATTAGATGTATGTGCTCACCACTGGGTCTGGGGCATCCTCTTGCTTGCACATGACCCATGGAACGCCGGTACCCAATCCAACAGCCATCTCTGCCGCCCAAGTCATGTAAGCATGACCAGCAGCACCAAAAAGCTTGCTTTCAGGCTCATATTCATTCTCAATCTGCACACACATACATGTAGTAAATGAGGTAATATAGATGAATACCATCGAACACCACGATCTAAATATTTCCTTTCTATTATTTCTTTTCTATTCTGTTTTCAGTTTTCTGTTCTAAGCTGAGAGTAGTGTCAACCGTAGTAATCACACAGAAACAAAGTAACAAGCATTTGTAATATAAAGATTACCTGAGAAAGGATAATGGGGCCACCTTGAGGCTCAAAAAGCTTTTCTTGCTTCATCAATTGAACAATTTTCTGGGTAAACTTTTGCATTGCTGACTGCAACATAATGACAGGAAATATATGGAGTTAGCTCCCTTACTCAATATCATTCAGTCTACAAAAACACACACACCTTGAAAGGCTCATTATCTGTTCTGAAGCTAATGCCTGGAACATATTTTAGCCAAACTGGAAAACCCCTGCAATTGTAAGGAGAAATCATCTAAGAAATTAACTTTTGTAGCAGATTGAACTCATCACAAGTATCAGGAAAAAGTGAAGTGCTCATTGCCCGAAATTCCATTCTGAACAAATGTAGGGCCCAATGCGAAGATGCACATAAAGCTGTGCCTCTTGGATCGTCTTGATGAACCGAACCAAATCATTTCTCCCTTCAAAATTGAACTACAACCCACCCAGAAAAAAATGTACATATGAGAAGAAAGAAATGGATACTTTGAACAATAAGCAATCAATAGCAACATTAGAAAACAAAGTACATTGCCAGGTGAAGGCTCATGAAGATTCCAAAACACATAGGTGTCAATAACATCCAAGCCACCATCTTTAGCCTTCTCTATAAGACCTTCCCACATCTGCATTTCATACAAATGGAACAAACGCACTATGCTCCAAAAATGTGGGTATTGAAATCCCAAAAATAGAAAGGGGTGAAAGTTCACATACCTCAGGAGTACTCCTAGGATAGTGAATGGACCCAGAAAAGAGAATTCTTCTCTGCCCATTAATGATGAGAGCTTTGCCGTCATAGCTAACATTGCACTGTGTCACATGAAAACATAGAGACAACAACCCTATGCAAAACAGAACCCAACTAAAAGCAGAACTAGCTCCCATTGTTGACTCAGTTTGATGAGATGTGAGTTCAAAATGTGGTTCAGTACTCTCACTAGTTCATTTGTCTGGAATCACAATTAGGCACAGTGACAAATTGATTGGTTCCAAAAGAGAAAAAGCCATTTGATTTGGGGAAAAGGGTAACACCAAAAACTATACCAGTAAGACCGAATAGTCAGTCACTGATCGGGCTCCACAGCACCATTAACAAATAAAGACACTTACTTTGTCTGCAAAAATTTAAAATTGTATGGAGAGAGTAAACGAACCCATATGGAATCTGCATTCTTCTACTGAATGGAGCGAGGAAGTTTTGTTGTTTTGTTTTTATTGGTGTTGGAGTGTTGCATGCAGAGGAATTAGTTGAGTATATGGGGAGATTTTCTGAAAGTTGCCATGAAGAATGGGCAGTCAAGTCATAGTCTTTTTTATTTTATTTTATTTATGCTTCACAATACCCTTTATATTTGTTGAAACTGCAAATTAGCCCTCACAAAATTCTAAAATTTATTTATCTATGAGAAACTAAAAAGTAAAACATAAGCGAATTTTAAACTTATTAAAATCAGCATATTTCTTCAATATTTTGTTTACGTTTCATTTTTGTTTTTGTATACTTTGTTAGCGTCACCAACTTTGTTTTTGTTTATGTTTCGTTTATGTTGTTTTCGAATACGGTACTTCTCTCGCCTAAGAAGCTTAACTTCAAAGTTCTCTGATCCTACTCAGTTAGTTTCTACTAAGGAGTAAGGAGTGTTTGTCCCGCCAAAAAAGCTAAGTACTAAATAAGCAGCATGAAAATGAGAACCAATTTTAGTCATTACTTGCATGGAAATCAAAGAATTGATTGTCAATTTTGCCAATTATAGGGCAGATCTAGCCCTTGGACAACCTGGGCTACAACCCACCCAATTTTTTAGCTAATAAAAAAGAAATATAGATATACATTTATTTATAAAATATTATTAATGTGACGACCCGGACCAGAATCAGCAGTATGATCAGCTATATTCGTGAGCTACGGTGTAGTCGCAGAGTTACGACAGTTGTTTTAATCGCCGAAGCTTCTTAACGACTAAATTATTGGCCGAGAATTGAAGCTAGGTCTCTTCTCGAGAGTCGTTGTACGTGTGATTACGAGTTCGTGGGCGGTTCCGGATCGTTATTTGGACGACCGAGGAATTAGTTATGAATATTTGAAGTTTCGACGGAAACGAATTATTATGGCAGGTTTGTTCGCGACTAAATTACCGATCGAGAATTTGGCTTCGGATCCTTCACGGAAGTTGTCCGGAATTTAATTTCGAGTTCGTAGGAACTTCCGGAGCACGACTTTGAGTTACGGAGTTTAAGTTGCGAATTTTACCGATTGTTGATTGTTTGGTTGATTTAATTATATGTTGATTGGAACAGTTGATTTTTTATCCGTTTGGCCGATGTGTTTGACTTTGGGTGATTGTTGAAGAACATGTTGAGACGAGTTTGTGGCCGCGAGAATTATCGGGATCGGATTTACGACGAGGAAGTTACGTGGGTTTAAAGTTCGTCGAAATGGATATGTATGAGTTTCCGTTTTGGGAAACGATTTAATGAAGTATAAATAGTGGACTTGCCTTAATGGGAAAGTCAAAAACTGGACATTATGAAGGTTGACTCGGTTTGACCGAGCAATTGTGCTTGGCGGTGGTGCGACGGCCCAAGGCGGAGGCTCGCCGTCCGGCCACCTCCGGCCTTGGTTCCGGTCGGCTTCTCCTCGCCTTGGCCTCCTCAAGGTAGCCCCGGCCTCCGTCGATGGCGTGGGACGCCGTAAATAGGAAGGAATTCCGATTGAAATTGGAGGTTTTTGGGTTTAATGGTGAATCCCGATTTTGGCCGAGTTGAACTTCAAGAGGTACTGGGTTTTGTAGCCCTCTTCATTGTGATTCTAACCATATAAACATGGTGTTCTAATTTGATTTGAGCATAGAGAATTTTGGGTTTGAATTTTGTGTTTCATTTCGGTTTATCATGAAATTGGATGTGTTAGAGTGAGAATTGGACTTCGGTGCAGTTATGGAAGTTGCTCAGTGGACGATTTTGAGTGGAATTGGTGAAGCTCCGCCGTGAAATTTTCCGGTCAACAGTGGCGCCGCCGTGGACGGCGGTTAACGGCGGTCAACGGTCAACGGGTTGACTTTTTGACTTTCGACAAGTCGCATGTCATTTGACTCGAAATCGCGCTCCGATCGCAGTGGGGAAGTTCGTTTTTCGAGTTGAGCGTCCGAACGTTAAGCGAGGTATTGAGGTGGTATATACGGATTTTCGACGATTTGTCGATTTTGAATTACGTGTTTCCGAGAACGGTGGTTTCTCGTGATTTGACTTGTATTGTCGAGTTATGGTTATGAGAATTGGATTTTGTGAATATTCAGGGGTTCGTGATCGTTCGTTTGGCGAGGGACTTTCCGCCGGATCACGGGTTAACGCGATACGCGTTATGCCAAACTGTGAGTGGACATTTCTTTTCACGGATTATTTGCGAGTCTTGATATACGTTTTATGAACTTGAGCATGCATATGAGATTTCGGATTACATGAGCATGTGTTTACGATTATACGAATATGTTTATACAGATATACGTATACGAGTATACATACACTGATATATTGTTTTATGCATTTGCATCGAACTGTTTATGATTTGGTTTTCACAGAGTACAGTCATAGTTTATGAGGTTGTATCGATACACTGCATCCCGGCTGATCCCCGAGGATGTTACCAGCTAGGATCACGTGTGGGCTAGGGACCCCGTGGTTCTGGATCACGTGTGGGCTAGGGACCCCGTGGTTCTGACTTTGAGATTTTACTTGCATGCTCTGTTTACGAGTTGGAGTCAGCGTCTCCTCGTATACTATTTGGTTTGATTTATTATATTTCGACTCGCATATGTTTTTATAACATATATTAATTGGTGAAAGACATTTATTTTCGTCCACTCACTCTAACGTGTTTATTGTCTTTCACCTGGGCTTTTTGGTTTCCGTGCCCAGTTTGCAGTTCAGGCTCTCGTGTTGCACGTCGTGGTCGGAGGCATAGTGCTCGAGCTACTTTGTTTCATCCAGTAGGTTTATTGTTCTACCTACTGTGGTATGCGTATACGATTCTATATTAGATGTCACTCTGAGCTTCCTATTGAATACGTTATACGATTTTACACTGGATTTCAGTAAAGTGCATATATATTTACTACTTTACTTTACTGTTGATATATTGAGAAATCCGGATGGGATTGGTGCCCACGGTTTGCTTTTTGTGGCATAGGATGAAGTGCATTTTCCGCGTGCAGGTGATGGTAATTCCACGCTAGTAACGGAACTCTGCCCAAATTTCGAAAAGTTTTTGTTGGTTCGTGTTTTCGAAGGGGTTTGATTCCGATTTAGGAAGCTAAATCGGGGTTGGGTCCTTTCAGTTTGGTATCGTAGCTGTGTTTGAGGATTATTCAGGCCTTGGAGGGCATGTTGTGGACCTTGGTATTGCAGTTCCGGAGGATTCGAGACCAACAGTTTCAGCGGTTTGAGTTTACTTGCAGTACCAGTTTGTGAACCACTATGGTTTTGAGGTTGTTTGATGTTGAGTTGAGGTATGTTGTTGTATTCCATTATGTTGGAGCGAGTTTGGTTTGAGTATGAGTTGATGTTTGATTCTGATTTTGTGGAATGTGTTACCACAGACTGTCAGGTTAGCAGAAATAAGTTGATTATTGCTTGAGTTCGATGTTTGAACTATGCTGATATGAGTGTCTGAGTTATGTTGATGTGTGAACTGAGTTGTGATTTGCCTTGATGTTTTGATCCATATGTGGTCATAGGCGAGTTTGTATTATGCCGTGTAGTTCGGCATCGCCTATAGCATTGGCTTTTGTGCGAGTTGTGTTCCGTGTGGCGGAACTGTGTTTCAGGTTGATTTGGCATTATGTACTGTGTCTGTTCCTTATGCAGGAACACTTGGCTATTGTGTGAGCCAGTCCGGATTCAAGATTTTTGGGTACAGAGATTCAGTACGGAGTTGTCTCCTATTGTGGAGTTTGTGATCAGAGTTGTTCAGTCGAGATTGCAGTTAGTGAGTTGAACAGTATGTAGAAGCAGTGCTCCTACTTTTGTCGGCAGACTTGGAAATTTCAAGGTCGAAATTTTTCTAAGGGGGGTGGATTTGTGACGACCCGGACCAGAATCAGCAGTATGATCAGCTATATTCGTGAGCTACGGTGTAGTTGCAGAGTTACGACAGTTGTTTTAATCGCTGAAGCTTCTTAACGACTAAATTATTGGCCGAGAATTGGAGCTGGGTCTTTTCTCGAGAGTCGTTGTATGTGTGATTACGAGTTCGTGGGCGGTTCCGGATCGTTTTTTGGACGACCGAGGAATTAGTTATGAATATTTGAAGTTTCGACGGAAACGAATTATTATGGCAGGTTTGTTCGCGACTAAATTACCGATCGAGAATTTGGCTTCGGATCCTTCACGGAAGTTGTCCGGAATTTAATTTCGAGTTCGTAGGAACTACCGGAGCACGACTTTGAGTTACGGAGTTTAAGTTGCGAATTTTACCGATTGTTGATTGTTTGGTTGATTTAATTATATGTTGATTGGAACAGTTGACTTTTTATCCGTTTGGCCGATGTGTTTGACTTTGGGTGATTGTTGAAGAACATGTTGAGACGAGTTTGTGGCCGCGAGAATTATCGGGATCGGATTTACGACGAGGAAGTTACGTGGGTTTAAAGTTCGTCGAAATGGATATGTATGAGTTTCCATTTTGGGAAACTATTTAATGAAGTATAAATAGTGGACTTGCCTTAATGGGAAAGTCAAAAACTGGACATTATGAAGGTTGACTCGGTTTGACCGAGCAATTGTGCTTGGCGGTGGTGCGACGGCCCAAGGCGGAGGCTCGCCGTCCGGCCACCTCCGGCCTTGGTTCCGGTCGGCTTCTCCTCGCCTTGGCCTCCTCAAGGTAGCCCCGGCCTCCGTCGATGGCGTGGGACGCCGTAAATAGGAAGGAATTCCGATTGAAATTGGAGGTTTTTGGGTTTAATGGTGAATCCCGATTTTGGCCGAGTTGAACTTCAAGAGGTACTGGGTTTTGTAGCCCTCTTCATTGTGATTCTAACCATATAAACATGGTGTTCTAATTTGATTTGAGCATGGAGAATTTTGGGTTTGAATTTTGTGTTTCATTTCGGTTTATCATGAAATTGGATGTGTTAGAGTGAGAATTGGACTTCGGTGCAGTTATGGAAGTTGCTCAGTGGACGATTTTGAGTGGAATTGGTGAAGCTCTGCCGTGAAATTTTCCGGTCAACAGTGGCGCCGCCGTGGACGGCGGTCAACGGCGGTCAACAGTCAACGGGTTGACTTTTTGACTTTCGACAAGTCGCATGTCATTTGACTCGAAATCGCGCTCCGATCGCAGTGGGGAAGTTCGTTTTTCGAGTTGAGCGTCCGAACGTTAAGCGAGGTATTGAGGTGGTATATACGGATTTTCGACGATTCGTCGATTTTGAATTACGTGTTTCCGAGAACGGTGGTTTCTCGTGATTTGACTTGTATTGTTGAGTTATGGTTATGAGAATTGGATTTTGTGAATATTCAGGGGTTCGTGATCGTTCGTTTGGCGAGGGACTTTCCGCCGGATCACGGGTTAACGCGATACGCGTTATGCCAAACTGTGAGTGGACATTTCTTTTCACGGATTATTTGCGAGTCTTGATATACGTTTTATGAACTTGAGCATGCATATGAGATTTCGGATTACATGAGCATGTGTTTACGATTATACGAATATGTTTATACAGATATACGTATACGAGTATACATACACTGATATATTGTTTTATGCATTTGCATCGAACTGTTTATGATTTAGTTTTCACAGAGTACAGTCGTAGTTTATGAGGTTGTATCGATACACTGCATCCCGGCTGATCCCCGAGGATGTTACCAGCTAGGATCACGTGTGGGCTAGGGACCCCGTGGTTCTGGATCACGTGTGGGCTAGGGACCCCGTGGTTCCGACTGTGCTGCTGCAGCTAGGATCACGTGTGGGCTAGGGACCCCGTGGTTCTGACTTTGAGATTTTACTTGCATGCTCTGTTTACGAGTTGGAGTCAGCGTCTCCTCGTATACTATTTGGTTTGATTTATTATATTTCGACTCGCATATGTTTTTATAACATATATTAATTGGTGAAAGACATTTATTTTCGTCCACTCACTCTAACGTGTTTATTGTCTTTCACCTGGGCTTTTTGGTTTCCGTGCCCAGTTTGCAATTCAGGCTCTCGTGTTGCACGTCGTGGTCGGAGGCATAGTGCTCGAGCTACTTTGTTTCATCCAGTAGGTTTATTGTTCTACCTACTGTGGTATGCGTATACGATTCTATATTAGATGTCGCTCTGAGCTTCCTATTGAATACGTTATACGATTTTACACTGGATTTCAGTAAAGTGCATATATATTTACTACTTTACTTTACTGTTGATATATTGAGAAATCCGGATGGAATTGGTGCCCACGGTTTGCTTTTTGTGGCATAGGATGAAGTGCATTTTCCGCGTGCAGGTGATGGTAATTCCACGCTAGTAACGGAACTCTGCCCAAATTTCGAAAAGTTTTTGTTGGTTCGTGTTTTCGAAGGGGTTTGATTCCGATTTAGGAAGCTAAATCGGGGTTGGGTCCTTTCAATTAATAAACAAAAATAGAAACATATTTGTCTATTTTCTTCGGCTCTCACTCGAATATCACATCTCAATCACTTCATCAATTAATTCTTAAACATTAAATAACAAAGTTTATACGTGCACACTCATTGTCTCTATATTGAAAAATAATATGCCGGTAGTATATATTGACAATGATTTAATTTTTGTTGAATTTCAAGTAAGCGGATCTAGAATGGTAAGATATAGTTGGTTAATATCAAGGTAAAATAGCATAAATGGTCACTAATTTTTGCCCAAAACGACAGTTTGGTTATTATCGTATGACATATGTCAAACTGGTCACTCCCTCTAACGTTTAATTATCAAATTGGTCACTCCCGTCAACTTTTTAGGGGTAAAAATGTCTTTTTATCATTAAATTATATTTATTTACAAAAATGTCATTACTAAAAGTTTTAAATGGTCATTGATTAAAGGTAAGGTGGTAGGTCTACTCAAATTCAGCACGGCCTCGATCTTGTCAGGATCTACGCTGACTCCCTCAGCTGATATCACGTGGCCTCGTACGGTGCTATCTCGATACTGGCCTGATAGCTATTATTGTAGGCGAACTCTAACAAATGCAGTTGCTGGTCCCAATTTCCTCGAAACTGCAAAACGCAAGATCGCAACATATCCTCAAGAGTCTGTATAGTCCGCTCAGACTGCCCGTCAGTCTGAGGATGAAAAGCTGTACTGAAACGTAACTTCGTTCCCATGGCTCGCTGCAACGCCTGCCAAAACTCAGAAGTAAACTGACTGTCTCGGTCAGAAACAATAGATACAGGCACACCGTGCAGACGAACAATCTCCGACAAATACAGCTTGGCCAATCTGCCCACTGATATCTTCCCCGGAAGTGCGAGAAAATGAGCGGATTTCGTCAGTCGATCCACAATAACCCAAATACCAATGTTGCCAGCCGAAGTACGCGGCAACTGATAAACGAAATCCATAGTAATGTGTTCCCACTTCCAAACCGGAATCTCCAGTGGCTGTAATTTCCCTGCAGGTTTCTGCCTCTCCGCTTTAACTTGGTGACAGACCAAACATCAACTCACATATGCGGCAATCTCCCGTTTCATGTTGCGCCACCAGTAATACGCTCGAAGTGTACGAAACATCTTCGTACCACCAGGATGCATCGCATAAGCCGAACAATGGGCCTCATCCAGAATCTCCTTCTTCAGGCTCTCGTCTCTGGGTACGCACAACCTGCCTCTGAAAAGCAACATATCGTCGTCACTCAACCGAAACTCTGTAGGCACACCATTCCGTATCATGGTCCTCTTGCCCAACAGATAAGAATCTAAATCCTGAGCCTCCCGAACCTGATCAACCAATACGGGTCGAACCTGGAAACTGGCTAACAAGGCTCCATCATCACCCCACTCGAACTCGGCTCCCGTAGCCCGAAGCTCGGCTAACATAGACACTCTAGTCACACACACATGGAATAACGAAGCTCCGGATTTCCGGCTATGTGCATCAGCCACAACATTGGCCTTTCCTAGATGGTACTCGAAAGTGCAATGGTAGTCGTTGATCAACTCCATCCACCAGCGTTGCCTCATGTTCAAGTCTGGCTGCGTCCGCAAGTAGGTGAGACTCTTGTGATCAGTGTAAATCTTACACTGGGCTCCGTACAAGTAATGTCTCCAACTCTTCAACGCTAGCACAATAGCGGCCAACTCCAAATCATGGGTCGGATAGTTGACTTCGTGTGGTTTCAGCCGCCTGGAACCGTAGGCTATAACTCTACCATGCTGCATCAGCACACAGCCAAGTCCCATCTTCGACGCGTCACTATATACCACAAACTTACCGCTGTCGTCTGGTAATGTCAGAACTGGTATAGTAGTCAACTTTTCCTTCAGGAGTAAGTAACTTTCCTCGCATGCATCAAACCACTCAAACTTGACGCCCTTCTTCGTCATTCTGGTCAGTGGAGTAGCAATCCGAGAAAAATCCTGTACAAATCATCGGTAGTAGCCTGCCAAACCCAAGAAACTCCAGATCTCCGGCACAATAGTAGGTCTACTCCAATTCAACACGGCCTCGATCTTGTCAGGATCAACATTGATTCCCCCAGCCGATATCACGTAGCCCAGAAACTTCACACTGTCCAGCCAAAACTCGCACTTGCTGAACTTCGCAAACAACTGATGGTCCTGCAAAGTCCGCAATACCGCTCGCAAATGCTTCTTATGCTGGCCCACACACCTGGAATAGATCAAAATATCATCGATGAACACAATCACGAACTTGTCCAGAAACCGTCTGAACACTCGGTTCATTAAATCCATAAAAACTGCGGGGGCGTTAGTCAACCCAAACGGCATAACCAAAAACTCGTAATGCCCATACCGCGACCTGAAAGCTGTCCTGGCCACATTAGACTCTCGGATCCTCAACTGGTGATATCCAGACCGAAGATCAATCTTCAAAAAGACTGAAGCTCCCTTGAGCTGATCAAACAAGTCATCAATCCGCGGCAACGGATACTTGTTCTTCACTGTAACCTGATTCAACTTCCGGTAGTCGATGCACAACCGCATAGACCCATCATTCTTCCGTACAAACAAAACCGGGGCACCCCATGGCGAAACACTGGGTCGAATAAAACCCTTCTCCAGTAACTCCTGGAGCTGAACCTGTAACTCTTTCAACTCTGCCGGCGTCATACGATACGGTGCCTGAGAAATGGGTCCTATACCCGGTAACAGCTCAATAGTGAAGTCAATCTCCCGAATTGGAGGTATACTCGGTAACTTCTCGGGAAACACATCCGGAAACTCAGAAACAACCTCAATACTGCCAAGGTCCGGCACAGCCGCCGTAGTGTCTACCACATGAGCTAAGTAAGCAACACAGCCCTTCTTCATCAACCGATCCACCTTCATCACGGAAATCAAGCACGGTAATGAAGTGTTCTTCTCGCCGCGAAACAATATCTCGGGAAAGCCTGGTCGTCGAAATGCAACCTCCTTCTTGTGACAATCAAACATGGCCCAATGCGTCTCCAAGAAGTCCATACCCAAGATCAAATCAAAGTCGACGATATCAAGCAACAACAAATCTGCGGCTAAGCTATAGCCTCCAATAAAAATCTCACAGTCCCGGTACACCCAGCCAATACTCACAATCTCACCGGACGGATATAATACTCTCCACAACCCCGGAAGTGGAGACACAGGTACCGTAGCTAAAGATGATAGTCTATATGACATGAATGAATGCGTGGCACCTGGATATAACAATGTAAGTACTAGAATACCAAAGATATGCAACGTACTGATAACGACCTCCGGTGAAGCTCTGCCCTCTCGCAAAGTCATGGCATGAACCCTCGCTTGCCCGGCTGGTCGTCCACGCTGAGGCTGTCCCTGCTGTCCACCCTGGCCCGCAAACTGTACTGGTCGAGCTCCCGAAGTGGCACCTCGCTCTCCTCCGAAACTCTAGGCCGCATGTCCACCAATAGGCTGAAGACAGTCCCTCGCAAAGTGACCCTCCTGGCCACAACGATAACAAAGGGTAGAGCCTAGCTGACAAGAACCATAGTAATGCCTATTACAGAAGTTGCAAAGTGGATACTCTCTCGGTACGGGAAACGTGCCTCCGGTACGCCGAGGATAACTAGAGCCGCTAGAACCCCCACTGGACTGTGGTCACTGCGGTCGATCCCTCCTCCATCTCTGCCTCTGTCTCGATGCACTAGCTGGTGGTCGATATGGTCCACTGCCCAAGGATGAACCCGAACCGGAAGTATCAGAACTCTGCCTCTTAGAAGGCCCCTGACTCGGTCCACCCTCCTCAAACCATCTACGTTGGTACCTCATCTGCCTCTCCTTCTCAATATCCTCACCTTGGAGTGCTGCACTAACAAACTCATCGAAGTTGTTCCGAGGCATCGTAGTAAGAGTCCCCTTGATGTTCAAGTTCAAACCCAGCTCAAATCTGCGGCACTTGGCTTCCTCAGTAGCCATTATGTCACGCGCAAAACGAGATAAGCGGGTAAACCTGTCCTGGTACTCAAGCACAGACAAACTGCCCTGTCTCAAGTTCGTAAACTCCTCATACTTACGTTGCTGGGTAACCTGGTTGAAGTATCTCCGCATAAACAAATCTCGAAACAAAGTCCACGGAGTATCAACTGGAACTCTATCGGTGCTAACCCACCAGACTGACTCAAGTAATCCGACTGCTGCCACTGTCATCTGCTCAGGGGTAAAACGCAGACACTTACAAACCCATTCAACCTGACCCAACCATGCCTCACACATCTCTGGATCAGCTGAACCCGAAAAGACAATCGCACCAGCAGTACGAGATTTGACCACAGGGTCAAAACGCTCATCCAAACGCAACACTCGCATCAGTAAGTCGTGCGTCTGGCGATCCATATCATGATCCTCTTCCCGATCAACACGGGGACCACGTCGAGGAGGTATCCTACTGATACAAGACAAGCATTAGGTACACACAGAAGGAACGTAATCATGAGACCTCAGATATTTGAGAACACACAACACCCGAAACATTGATGAGTATCGCTGGCCAGTCGGGTCATCACTCTAGTCATGTTGTACAAACTCAAATACCCTAAGCGTCACAACTACAAGAGTCTACAGAATCTGACAACCTAATGCTACCAAGCTGAAATGACCCAACCCCGATTTAGTTACCTAAACCGGAATTAAACCCCTTCGGAAAACACGAACCAACAAAAACCATTAAATTTTCGGCAGAGTAACGCTACTAACGCGGAATTGCCATTACCTACACCCGGAAAATAACACTTCATCCTATGCCACAAAAGTCAAACCGTGGGCACCAATCCCATCCGGATTTCTCAATATCATAACAATAGCAATAAACAGTAAACATAACTGTAATATATAGTAAATCCGGGAAAATCCGTATAAAACATGTATCAGTAACGTATCAGAGCGACCTCTAGTGTATATATGTACAAAATATACAACAGTAGGCGAAACAAGAAACTTACTGGAAAACACAGGTAGCTCGAACAACTAGCCTCCGACCACGACGTGAAACACCAGAATCCAAACTGCAAACTGGGCACGAAAACCAAAAATCCCAGGGGAAAGACATGAAAACTGTTAGAGTGAGTGGACGAAAATAAATGTCTTTCGCCGAATAATATATGTTATAATAACATATGCGAGTCAAAATGAATAAATATGATAAAGTACACGAGGTGAACTCAAACTCCTCCAGCGTACAGAGCATGCATAGAAAAATCCCACGGGGTCACTCATGAACACATCCGTGCTAGTACAGTCCGAATCACGAGATCCCAGACCCACACGTGATTCTAGCCAGAAATGCCTCAGGTCAGGGTATCTGTTCCCACCCGGAAATACATCGGCACAAGGTACAGTTCCCCCCTGGAAGGCATCCTCGGGGATCAGCCGGGATGCAAGTGTATTGATACAACAACATAAACTGTGACTGTACTCTGTATAAATCAAATCATAAATAGTTTCATGCATACGTATAAAGCATAATCGTAAAGCACATGCTCGTATAGGTCATAATAACAAACGTATGCTCATGCTCGTAAAATATAATGTAAAGACTCGCAATCGATCAGTCAAAAGAAAGGTCCACTCATAGACGAGCAAAGCGCGCATTCACGATAATCACGTGGCCCGGCGGAAGATCCCTCGCCCGAAGCACGATCTCGATCCCCTGAATAATCATAAAATATATCTGATCAAAATCACAATCCACAACACTGTACCACACCTCGGAAATCAACCGTTCTCGGAAATATATAACACAGTGCAAAATAATCGACGAAATTCCCGAAATCTCCACTCAAAACCCTCGACTGAAAATCCGATACCCGAATCAACTCGAAAACCTCAAGGCGATGATCGGGGCGCGAATACGAGTAAAACGACATTAAAATCACTAAATTCCAAAAAGTCAACGGGTCGCCGGAGCTCCGGCGTTGACCGCCGCCGCCGCCGCGCCGTCAACCGGTGAGATCTCTGGACGACCGAGCTCACCATAGTTTCTCCTCCTCAAGCCCAACACATCTCTCAACTGTGGCTAAGTCCAATTCTAACTCAGTTCGCCGGAAATCAGCTCGAAAGTCAAGAAATCCAATTCCGGTCGGCGAAGTTGTTCCTCCGTCGATCTCCGTCCACGGCGCACGGCGGCCCTCGAGGCCACTCCCAAAGGCTCCACTATGGGCCCATGAGTCAAATCCCCCCAATCCCCGGCCACCCCCTGACCGGAGCGCCGCCGTCGAACCTCCCTGAATCCGGCCGGAAAACCTCAAATTTCAACTCGTAATTTCTCCCTCAATTCAACCTCAAATTCCAAAATTCTAAGTTCTAAACAGTAGGAAATCAAACAAGGATTCGAAATATACCAACAATAAGGCCGGAGGTGGCCAGAAAATGAAGGTCACTGGCGAGTCAAATGGTGGCCGGTTTCTCCCTTCGGTCAACGCGGGTCAACGCCTCTTCAAACGACGGTCAAACTTCCCAAAAAGTGATTTTCGACAGTTTTTGACTATTTCCGATATTTATACTCACGTCTCGGAACGATCGACAGTCCAAAACGGATAACCATAACGATTCGGATAAACTCGTCGATATTCTGAAACTTCAAATAATCATATTATATTCATCGGTCATCGGAAAAATCATCCAGAATCGCCCACGAACTCGAAATCACGTGTACCACAATTCTCAAGCAGAGACTCAACTCAAATTCTCGGCCGATAATTAAGTCGCAAACAAAACCGGCAAACCACACAATTATCGATAACCGCAATTACGTGATAAATCGAGAATTACGCTGTTTACTCTACTGATTCTGGTTCGGGTCGTCACAATAAGAGTTTCACTAAGACGGTACTACAGAACAAGTATCCAAGGTGACTTCAATAACACAAGAGACATATTGATAGTAAGCTGAAACCTACTGCTGAAGGAATTAACTCTGGTGGACTTGACGCCCTCGACGACATCTAGCACCCTCATGATACACACTGCAATCTGGGCAAAAAAAACCGTAAAGCCCAGGAAAAAGGTACATAAAATCATAAAAACTGTTAGAGTGTGTGGATGAAAATAATCTTTCATTTTTAATCTGATAACATTAAATATAAAATGCCTTTCACAATATATGCAAATAAACATGATGCAAGTCTAAAATCGCGGGGTCCCTCTCGGACACATCCGCAGCAGTACAGTGTAAATCACGGGATCCCAGACCCACACGTGATTAAATAGTCAGAAAGACCTCGGGTCAGGACTTAGTTCCTCCCCCGAAGTATCTTTGGGATCAGCCGAGCATGCCAACGCATCGATTCTTCTACCTCTGAGATTGTACTCTGTGTAAAACAAATCATATTTGTTTCCATGCACATGCATACTCGTACAATCCATAATCCTAAAATGCATAAATCAAGACTTGCAGGTCAACAGTGAAAATAAAATGTCCACTCACAGATTTTGCTTGGATAATTATAAAGCTGAAACCTGTCAATCGGCACAATTATTCATCTAACACGCCCGCTAACTCAATATCTTGTAACCATGATTAAAATTAATATCTGGTGAGTAATAACATCAGGAATCTCGTATACTCAAATAACGTATTTTCTGTTTAATTACTGACTCAACCAAATTCTGAATTCATTTCCCTGTAATCCCTCACTTTTAAGAGTCGCAAACAAATCTCGAATATCAACATTTCCAACAACTTTGTAGTTCAATGCTAAACCCAATTCTAACCTAATAATGTCCAAAACTCACCGTGAAGTTCAAAAACCTCGCCGAAATTCATTTCCTCCGATCCACCACCACCGGCCACAGCAAGGCCCAAGACCACTTGGAATAGACTCACAATCTCAAGGGTTACAAAATTCCAATGGTTTCATCCCCCAAAGCCACCGTCTCTGCCTCCTCCATCACCGGCGAAATCCAACCGAAAAACCCCCATTTTCTTCAAGTCGGTTCCTCCTCCTCCAGCCACCAACGTGAGCGATCCACCTATCAAAAGAAAGAGGGAACCAAGCCCAACAACTTTCATCAAGGAATCATGGCCAAAGATGGCTGGAAAATAGCTCAACGCCGGCAACAATTTCACGGTGCAAACGGGTCGGCTTGACCCATGGTCAACGCGGGTCAACCCAATAATCCCAAAAATGGAAACTTTCCATTAATATCTCATATTTAGACCGTATTCATACCATACACATACTAGCCCAAATCAACGGTTCAAAACAAATCTGATCAAGATCAGACGGTCATGATTAAATCAGTAATTAAATCAATACATTTTAAATACTTTCACCAACCGACTTCAAAATTTGATAAAACATTGCTCGCTTAACAGAAAATTCCCCAAAAATTCCCACAATATCGAAATTAAATACTCTACAATTCTTGTGAAGGAAGTCAACATAAATTCTTGCCTGATGAAAAAGTCATTAACAACCCATGCGATACCACTAATTTGATATAATTCTATTTTGTGCTGATTAATATGTAGATTTTGGTTCGGGTTGTTACATCTAATATCAATAAAATTCTTAGCTCTAATCGAGATACATACACATGCTTTTATCAAATAAGAATGCAGCGAATAGCGCCTACATCTTAATACAATTTCACCTTTAGTTAGATCATATGAGACATGTAAAAGAGAGAACGAAGAGCGTATCATCCTACATATGGCATCGAAGCATTAAGTAAATATGAAAACACATGCATCCAAATCATAAACTAAAAATACATGGAAGATATCAAAGCAAATCCAAAACATAAAGCCTTTTGTCGAACTGAAATCCAATCATGTTTAAACAGAAATCAGTACAAGGAAAAATATGAAGTAGAAGGTTCGTTGTTACACTTTTGGAGTCTATGAAGAGCATTAAAATGCCTAAGTGGTGATTCTCAAGAACAAGAACGAAGAGCGTCTTTGAACTTGATCCGTAGAGGATGATGCTTCGTCCTTGGAGAGATTTTTGGCTAGGGATGAGAGGAGAAGTGTTTGGGGTAGACCTTTGGCTTCTAAGATGAGAGATACTTGGTTGCTGGTCGAACTCCTCCTTATATAGGGATATAGAAAACCCTAGTCCATTCCCACTTAGGAAACAAATTAACTCCACCCGGGTATATTGACATTTTCTCACAAAATGAGTAATTCGTGGAGTTGTAGAAGTCTAAATTGAGTAATTATTACGGCACTAGAAATTAGACTTCTAGTGCTTTCCAGGGACATATTATTCGTACCCTAATTCGTGCTGAGCCATTTTTGGTGTCCCGTTGAAGTGGGCTTATATGTACAACCAGATTTCCTGATTTCTAGTTTTTAATCAACCTTCTTCTTTTAGGCTTCTTTATGGCCAATATTGACATGATGTTAGACCTTCTTGGACTCATGCACATGGTTTTGACCTAGCTTGATGAATATTGATCCAATCTTTATAAAGCATGGCCCATTCTTCACCATTTTTCCTCCTCATTTTAGAAACTTCCTCCTTAGCACGTTTGAGCTCATTTATGCCTCATTGACTCCATCTTCTTTATTTAGGACCTAAAAATAATAAAATAAGTTAGAAATAAGAATAATAAGGTCATAACTAAGCTAAATGTAGAGAGAAACACGTTAAAAATTAAGCATAAAATGCGTAGATCAAGAGGGAGGAGAGACGAAAATATTGACACCAGCCTTACCGGTTTTTGTGGCCGAAGCACGGCGCTGCCATTTCGGTAGCCCCAAGGTCAGAAAGAGGAGAGAGAGTGACACAGAGAGAAGAGAGAGTAAGGCTCTGACCAAAATGCAAAGTCTTTGACTTTCCATTTTCAGAAAGTCGTATAAATACTTGCAAGTTGTTACTAATTTAAATTTGTAAAAACATACAAAACTTTCGCTTACCATAACTTCTTCATCGTATTTTCAATTTTAACACTTGAAGTGGCCACGAACTCGTCTCGATAAACTCTACGATTTTTCTCAACAAACTTTCTCGAAAAATTTAACGAATAAAATTCTGATAAAAAGAGCCATCATTAATTAACAACAGTAAAAGTTACCATCAACGATTAACACTTGATCAGAATCTAAGAGGTTAATTTTGGGTCGGGATGTTACAACCTTCTCCCGCTCCCCGCTCCCCCCTCCCCCCAAAGAAAAATTCCTCCTTGAACTTTATGCATCTACTAGCAAAAGACCAACGCATACAGCTCTGACATGAGTTCATACAGTCTGCAAGTAACATTCACAACTAAGAAGGGTTATTCGTAAGACCTTCACCATGTATCGCTTTATTATGAAGTCTTATGCTTCAGATCGAGTGTCTCAAACTACTCATTATAAGCATGGTACATGAATTGTAACATAAATACCTAATACATATACTCATGCCAACTTTATTGGCAAGTTCTACTAATGATGTCAGCCTGTCCGGTCCGTCTAGTCTTCAGCTGCGGTCCTGATATGCCAACTATCTAGATGGCGGTTCGGCTCCACCTTCTAAAGTGGCTCCTGATCACCACTTGAACCATGTACCATAAGTGTACCAGAGGTGTCCCTCCTCACTCGCACATAAAAGTGACTTACGTGGTCACAAAGAAAACAAGTTGAAAACTCATACTGGTCATTCTAAAACCGTAGCATAAGTGGGCATCTAACCGATCTCAAGGAATGTTCTGACCCTACTCAATTATCTTATTCCTAAAAATTCTACTGAAAAATTTGATATAATTTCCAGTAAAACTCAAGGAAACCCAAATACCTGCATAAGGAGAACACTTCGAATAACCAAATCCTAAAAACAAACTATGGGCACCGAATCCCATCCAGATTTCTCATAATCCAAATATCACAATAAATCGATTAACTCTTTTCAATACACTAACTGGACAAGCTCAAATATCAAAATTGAAAGGACCCAACCCCGATTCAGTTACCTAAACCGGAATCGAACCCCTTCTGAAAATACGAACCAACAAAAACTTTTCGAAATTTCGGCAGAGTTTCGTTACTAACGTAGAATTGCATGAACCTGCACCCTGAAAATAACACTTCGTCCTATGCCACAAAAGCCAAACCGTGGGCACCAATCCCATCCGGATTTCTCAACATCAATATATAAGCAATAACAGTAAACATACTGTACTATGTATATATATCCGAGAAACTCCGTATAAACACGTATCAGAATGTATCAGAGCGACCTCTAGTGTAAAATATATACAATATACACATCAGTAGGCGAAACAAGAACCTACTGGAAAACACAGGTAGCTCAGATCACTAGCCTCCAAACCGCGACGTGAAACATCAAACCCGAACTGCAACTGGGCACGGAAACCAAAAAGCCCAGGGGAAAGACATAAAACTCGTTAGAGTGAGTGGACGAAAATAAATGTCTTTCACCAAATAAAATATACGTATAAAATCATATGCGAGTCGAAAGTATAAACAATCAAATGGTACACGAGGGAGACTCTAACTGTGACGACCCGGACCAGAATCACCAGTATGATCAGCTATGTACGTGAGTTACTGCGTAGTCGCAGGTTTACGACAGCTGTTTGAATCGCCGAACTCGTTAACGACTTAATTATTGGCCGAGAATTGAAGCTGGGTCTCTTCTCGAGAGTCGTTGTACTTATGATTACGAGTTCGTGGGCGGTTCCGGATCGTTATTTGGACGACCGAGGAATTAGTTATGAATATTTGAAGTTTCAACGGAAACAGATTTAATTGGCAGGTTTGCTCGCGACTAAATTACCGGACGAGAATTTGGTTTTGGCTTCTTCACGAAAGTTGTTCAGAATTTAATTTCGAGTTCGTGGGAACTTCCGGAGCATGATTTGGAGTTATGAAGATTTAGTTGCAAATATTTCCGATTGTTGGCTATTTTGTCGATTTAATATGTGTTGGTATGAACGGTTGACTTTTTATCCGTTTGGCCGATGTGTTTGACTTTGGGTGATTATTGAAGAGTACGTCGAGACGAGTTTGTGGCCGCGAGATTTATCGGAATCGGATATACGACGAGAAAGTTACGCCCGTTTGAAGTTCGTCGAAATGGATAAGTATGAAGTTTCCTTTTTGGGAAAGTATAAATAGTGGGCTTACCTGATTTGGAAAGTCAAATTGTGGCATTTAATGTTGACTGGCGTTGACTTGGTCAACGCGGGCTGAAATGGTGGAGGGCGACGGAGCCACGGGCTCGCCGGCGGTGGCGCTCCGTCCGGCCACCGTTGGCCACGGCGTTTGTCCCTTTCAATTCGTCTTGCTGTCCCGGTCTCATCTTCGGCCACCACGCACGGCGTGGCTCACCGGAGGGGGTAGTTTTTCCGGCTTGAAGTTGGGGAAATTTTGAGGTAATCGGGTTTATCGTTTTCAACCGAATTGAACTTCAAGATGTACTGGGCTTTGTAGCTTTTCTCTCAAGGATTCTAACCATATAAACATGGTGTTCTAATTTGATTTGAGCATGGAGAATTTTGGGTTTGAATTTTGTGTTTCATTTCGGTTTTGCTTGAAATTGGATGAGTTAGAGTGAGAATTGGCCTTTGTTGTAGTTGACAAAGTTGCTCAGTGGGTGATTTTGCATGGAATGGTGGTTGCTCCGCCTTGAAATTCTCCGTCCGGCAGCGGCGCCGCCGTGGGTGGCGGTCAACGCGGCGGTCAACGGTCAACGGCGGTCAACTTTGACTTTTTCGGAGTTTTCGACGAGTTGCATGTCATTTTACTCGAAATCGCGCCCCGATCGCAGTGGGGAGGTTTGTTTTTCGAGTTGAGCGTCCGAAATTACAGTGAGGTATTGTGGTATGATGTCCGGATTTCCGACAGTTTGTTATGATCGGATTACGTGTTTCCGAGAACTGTGGTTTCTCGTGATTTGTTTTGAATTGTCGAATTATGTTTGTGAGAATTGGATATTATGATTACTCAGGTGTTCGTGATCGTTTGTTTGGCGATGGACTTTCCGCCGGATCACGGGTTAACGCGATACGCGTTACGCAAGCGTGTGAGTGGACAAGATCTATTTTCACTGTTGATTTTGCGAGTTCGTGGATTTATTGATTTCCGTATTTAATTATACGATGATTGTGATATATGTTATTTTCGGAGGTATGTTATTATGTGTTATTGGTGATTGGCATTTATTGCATCGATGCTACCAGAGTTGAGAGATTCCTCTGGCCCAGAGTTGAGAGATTCCTCTGAAGCAGGGTTGAGAGATTCCCCTGAGTGCCGCCGGGGTTGAGAGATTCCCCTGGCCTTTCACCGTCAGGTTTGAGCGATTCACCTGACGTCGGGCTTGAGAGATTCGCCCGACAACCTCCATATATATATGTGTTGTGTTGTTGTGTTTCCGAACTCGCACTGATTTATATTGAATATGTGTATAAATTGGTGAAAGGCATATGTTATTTTCGTCCACTCACTCTAACGTTTTATTTGCCTTTCCCCTGGGCTTTTCGGTTTCCGTGCCCAGTTTGCAGTTCGGACTCTGGTGTCGCACGTCGTGGTCGGAGGCATAGTGCTCGAGCTACTTTGTTTCTTCCAGTAGGTTTATTGTTCTACCTACTGTGGTATACATATATGGTTATTTATTAGAAGTCGCTCTGAGTTTCCTGTTGTATATGTTATACGATTTTTAAACCCGGATTTCAGTAAAGTACTATATTTTGTATTGTTTACTTTACTGTTGAGATATTGAGAAATCCGGATGGGATTGGTGCCCACGGTTTGCTTTTTGTGGCATAGGATGAAGTGTATTTTCAGCGTGCAGGTAATGGTAATTCCACGCTAGTAACGAAACTCTGCCCAAATTTCGAAAAGTTTTTGTTGATTCGTGTTTTCGAAGGGGTTTGATTCCGATTTAGGAAGCTAAATCGGGGTTGGGTCCTTTCACTAACTCCTCACGCGTCCGGATACACGAGGGAGACTCTAACTCCTCACGCGTACAGAGCATGCATAAAAATCACACGGGGCCACTCGTGGACACATACAACAAATAAGTGTATATACGTAAAATATATATTGATATAAGCATATTCGTATAACACATGCTCGTAATAAACATAATCTCGTATGAAATCTCATGCTCGTAAAACCATAATCAAGCTGCATGCTCAAGTTCATAAAACTTATATAAAAGACTCGCAATCAATCCGTGAAAATAAACTGTCCACTCACAGACTCGCGTAACGCGCACTCGCGCTAAACTCGTGGTCCGGCGGAAGATCCCTCACCTGAAGCACGATCACGATCCAGATCTCGATCTCGATCTCCTGAATATATTCATAAAACACAACTGATCAAAATCATAGTCCACAACCCTGTACTGAATCACGGAAACCAACCGTTCCCGGAAATATGCAATGCAGTACAAAATAATTAACGAAATTCCTGAAATCTCCACTCGAAACCTCGAATGAAAATCGACTAACCAAATCAATCCGAAAACTTCTGGACGATAATCAGGGCGCGATTTCGTGAAAAACGACATTAAAAACGTCGAAATCTGAAAAAGTCGACCTCGCCGGAGCTCCGTCGTTGACCGCCGCCGCCGCCGGCAGCGCGCCGTCAACCGTGGAGTTTCACGGCGAGACTTTCCAGATTTCAAGGTCTCCTCGAGCCCAAGCTTTTCTTTTTCTACCCCGAAGTCCAAAACTCACCGGAACCCCTCCAAATTCCCCCGAAACCGAACGGAAATCCAACTCCGGTGACCCAATCGGGTTCACCGGAAAACTCACTTTCAGTTCAATCAAAACACATAGGGAGCACCCTTGAGGCAAGGGGAGGCAAAGCCCTCTCACCCCCACCACCGAGACTCGCCGGAACACCGTGAACCGTCACCGGCGAAATCCAAGTACACAACCCGATTCGGGTTCCATGAAAACTCAACCAATTTCCACAAATTCAAGTACCAAACAACTCGAAATTGAAAGCGGAAGCTAACCATACCCTTGCCGAAGTCGGAGGTGGCCGGAAAATGGGTCGTCGGACGGCAAGCCGAAACGGGAAAGTCTTCCTCCTCGGTCAACGGTCAACAGCTTCCCAAAATGGAAAGTCAACTCTGGTCAAACTCAAACAGTGTTTTTCGACGATTTTACGACTATTCCCGATATTTATACTCGCCCCTCGGGTCAATCAACGGTCCGAAATGAATATTCGAAATGATTCGGATAAACACGAAACAATCGGATAAACTCGTCGGAAACCGAAACTTCAAATAATCATAAAATATTCCTCGGTTATCGAAAAAATCTTCTGAAACCGCCCACGAGCTCGAAATCACGTACTCTACAACTTCCGTGAAGACACTCAACTCAAATTCTCGACCGAAAATATAGTCGCGAATAGAATCGGCAAACCACATATATAACGAAAAAAAAAACTGCGACTAAACTCAATCTCGAGAATCGTGCCGAATACGCATCTGATTCTGGTTCGGGTCGTCACAAAAATTAATACTTATAATGTAACGAGGCTCATAAGAAATCACTGAGATTTGCCTCAAATATGCCCAAAACTACGAGGGGACTCCAAATTGTCAAACTGTGATCTCCAATCCCACTCTAATATGGTGATAACAACTTTGCATTTCCTCCAAAGCCCGACTAATCATGTTAGCTATGCATCTATGAATAATTAAAAATAATTCCGGTGCAAAACTTGAGTCTCGAAACTCATTATTAGCAGTCTCATGACTCACATACCACAATCTGCATAATGAACATCGCACCCATATCTAAGCATCAATATCTCACACATATAGAACTCACATACAGTGGCGGATTTAGAATTTTTTTTGAGGTAGGGCAAGATTAACTTTCTTTTTTAAAGACAATCCGAAACTAAGAGACTTAAGTTTCATTATGGTAATATGAATTAAATATTAATAGATTGAAAATATTTTTATGGAATGTTATGAAAGGAAATAGTTATCCTGATTGTTGGGAAAGCCATTATAATCAAGAAAATGAATATGTTTTGATGTCAATTCGGTTGATTATCATTGAATGAAAACTATAAACGTTGATATTGCCTTCTTGATTGCAAATTTTCATTATTTTTCCCTGTATTTGGTTCATTTCCTGCCCTTTGTACATAACAAAACTATCCTAAAAGCTATAATTCAAGGCTAAATCACATATTTCAGGTTGGGCAGTTGCCTAGGCTGGGTTGTATGTGAATCCGCCACTGCTCACATATAAATGTATCAATTACTATCTAACACCAAAATATTCATTAGAAATAGACATAGGCTTCTAGTTACACATAAATGCATGCCTACAATATCTGCCCACTTGAAGTGGTACAACACTAAGGTGCTAATTTACTTACCCAGACCCATTGTCGAACTGAATAAATTGAATCGCTGCAACATTCCTTGCTATATTACCATAAACCTTCCTAATTCCCTTAACATTGAATGCCTACCCAACGATAAGTAATTCAAAGAATTAGACTGCTACGAAGTTCAAGAATCGGGACAATTCCTTGTAGTAATCAATAATAAGATTATCTCATCTGAGGCCTAAGTAATCCTGACAAGCTATGCATTTGGCTGCGATGCATAGGTTGAATCCCAGAACTCACTGTGACTATTTGCATAACTCAAGTACTTTAGTCATAAACAATTAATACCATACTAGATCCGAGTACCCCATAGTGCATAATAGTTGATTCTGCAACTATTCAACGCTAAAAGGTTCATTGAGACTTATCCGGGAAATCTATTTAACTTGTGGAGACTAATTCACGACTCAAACAATTCCACGGAAAGCATAACAAAATGAACTTGAGTGATAGGTCTTGTACCCAAAAGAAACTATCTCCCTTAACGAAGGGCAACCCAGTAACTTCTCGGGAAACTAGCATGATTCCCCACGAACCACAATTTACATTCGCCGTAGTGAAAAATATCAAATTGTCTTTTTACATTCCCTCTACATTTCAGCTACGCTACTTTGATAAATGATCCTCTACACAAAGATGGTTTGCATTGTCTAAATGATACTCATTCATCTATTCTAAAAGGGATCCTGCAATCACGCATCACCTACTAGATCAAGGGACACATTTCTCTCTACTCTTAAGCATACTTGTAAACAATCCTATTTCTCAACGATTATCGCGCTTTAAAAAAATTTCTTTTAAGGAATGTAGTATGCATAACTAAAGCCCGCACATAATGCATTCTCTCTAGTGAGTTCTCATGATTCCTAACTGAACAGGAGAAATTATAATCTCAGGCTCGTTGTTCCACGCTTGTGATATCTTTCAAGTGAGAAGAATGTTAGCGATATTCAACAAGCGATAATTTACTCCTGTGACGAAAAGAAGTTAACGTCCAAATCTAAGAGTCATTTTCTTGAAAAACAAAACTGAATAGGTTAACTCACACATGGATGGATGAACTTATATCGTCGACAATAAATTGAAATTTACCAAAAGTTAAAGCAGCTACATTGCCGATCTTATGGAACTGCATGATGTGGTTAGATAAAGAACGATGCAAATTGACTACTATGTACCCGCTCTATATTATATAGTCAACCAAACTGATTGAACTCGTGGAATGAAATAAGATGCACTTACTACAATAGTGTGTCTAGCTGAAATCTTCATGATTTGCGATGCAAATATAAAGTTCTAAGCTAGTGACACAATCCACGATAAAGGACAAAGAGTTCACAAAGCTAAGCTAACTAAGGGTACATACCTAAGAAACTACTATATTTGTCTTATAACTTAGTTATTCAATTCTGGTTGCATAATATACTGAAAAATATTTAGTCTTACTCATAACATCCGTAACCGGTCGGAGCACCAAAGAATAAGATGGTAGTGCTCCCCAGAGAAAATCTGTTCAATTCACTCTCTCTGGTACCCAAACAAAAAACCAAATGAAAAAGGAATTAGGAGCTAGAAAATTTCTAGATGTTACTTTGAATGCCAACAATGGTGGCCGACAGAGAAAAATGGTATCGGATCAGATAGTCGAGTCGAGTCAACTGATAAGAGTGAAGCCAAAGAATACATATGTGGCTCAAAACAACATACCCTCTATGAAACACGTGATCTCAAAACTATCAAAAGATCATACATATCGGCCTTCACTATGGGACAACACCATTTTCCAACGAAAATAGAAATAACTAACCCGCAACTCTAACATGTTGAAGGCGCAAGATTCATTAACTCTAGGATCAATGACCTAGAAGTTTATACATTGAGGACAACTTGATAACTAAATTCATTCCCAATGAAACCTTACTTCTCGTAGTTTTCATCAGAAACATCTGATCTACGTCAGTACTCATGCCCATGACTCATATCGGCAAACAAGTAACGAATGTAGGAACAAACGAAACAAGTACTGAAAAAGGATACATTGATACACACTTAACTGAGGAAAACTATTATATGACTGCTAACTGTTATATGGCTCCTCTAAAGCCTCGACACTTACTGATAATAAGATATAAGTTTTCTTAATTCATCATGTATCTCTCTTTTCTCCTTAATCGAGATTTTCCGGTAGCTTGAATGGATCTTAAAAAAAACATGCATAAACATCACATTGGGATACATGCGGGTGTACTTAGCTCCTTGTTTGAACACGAACTAAGATTCTGCATATCACACACTAAGGGTTCTTGAAGAAAATCGTGAAACGTGTGAAATGTTAAGGGTTGACGTACATAATTTTTGTGTGACTTGCTTAACAACATCAACAAAAATCTTCACCAGAAGCATCCTCGTGTGCTTGATTAACAAATGTATCAACATCAATAATCGATAATCGATAATTAAACAACTACCAGCACCGAAATCTTATAATACCCTCATCATCAATTCAAGAAAAAGTACACAATGATGCTCACTTGACGCTGCCCTTCTGTGACACGTACGATGGCAATGACCTCTTCACATCCCCAAAATAAATGAAAATATCTATCTCCAGTTTACTTATATTTATTAGTGTCTCTGCCTCAAATTAGTGAACTCCTCATACTTTTGCTGCTGTGTAGCCTGGTTGAAGTATCTCCGCATAAACAAATCTTGAAACAAAGTCCACGGAGTATCAACCGGAACTCTATCGGTGCTAACCCACTAGAAGTATGCATCTGACTCAAGTAAACTGACTGCTGCCATTGTCATATGCTCAGGGGTAAAACGCAGACGCTCACAAACGCGTTCAACCTGAACCAACCATGCCTCACAAATCTCTGGATCAGCTGAACCCGAAAAGACAGTCGCACCAGTAGTACGAGCTTTGACCACAGGGTCAAAACGCTTCTCCAAACGCAACACTCGCATCAGCAAGTCATGCGTCTGGCGATCCTCATCAAGATCCACATCCCGATTAACACGTGGAACACGTCGAGGAGGCATCCTACTGATACAAGACAAGCATTAATCACAAGTGCTAGGAACGTAATCATGAGACCTCAGATATTTGAACATATACAACACCCGAAGCATTGATGAGTAACCGCTGGCCAGTCGGTTCATCGCTCCAGACATGCTGTACATATTCAAATACCCTAAGTGTCACAACTACAAGAGTCTACAGAACCTGACAACCTAATGCTCTGATACCAAGTTGAAAGGACCCAACCCCGATTTAGTTTCCTAAACCGGAATCAAACCCCTTCTGAAAACACGAACTTGCAAAAACCACAAAAATTTCGGCAGAGTTTCGTTACTAACACAGAATTGCCATTAACCTACACCCGGAAAATAACACTTCATCCTATGCCACAAAAGCCAAACTGTGGGCACCAATCCCATCCGGATTTCTCAATTTCATAACAATAAAGTAAAGCAGTAATCAAAACTGTACTTTACAGAAATTTGGGAAAAACATATGAAAAATATATCAGTAATGTATCAGAGCGACCTCTAGTATACATATATAAAAATATACAACAGTAGGCAAAACAAGAAACCTACTGGAAAAGAAAGGTAGCTCAAACGCTAAGCCTCTAACCGCGACGTGAGACACCAGAATCCGAACTGCAAACTGGGCACGAAAACCGAAAAGCCCAGGGGAATCGTTAGAGTAAGTGGACAAAAATAAACATATGCATTTCACCATTTATATATATCATAAAATCAAGCAAAGCGAGTTCGGAAAATAAATGGAGGTGCCAGGCGAATCTCTCAAGCCCGACGGTCAGGCGAATCTCTCAAACCTGACGGTGATAGGCTAGGCGAATCTCTAAAGCCTAGCGGCATAATAGGGGAATCTCTCAACCCTGCCCAGGGGAATCTCTCAACCCTGGATCTGACTACCGGTGATTAGCCGAGTAGCCAATGCATCGATGCTAAATAAATGTCATCACCATATAAAATATAAAACAATACCTCCAAAAGCAATAAATAATCTCAACATCGTATATAAATAAATACAGAAATCACAAACTCACTACAACAGTGAAAATAGAAAAGTCCACTCACAGGTGAGCACAGCGCACACGCGCTAATCACGAGATCCGGCGGAAGATCCATCGCACAACGTACGATCTTGATCCCCTGAATAATCACAAAATATAACGGATCAAAATCATAGTTCATCACATTGTACTACACCTCGGAAACCAACCGTTCCCGGAAACATATAACTCGGTATAAAATAATCGACAAAATCTCCCGAAATCTCCACATAAACCCTCGACTAAAAATCCAGTACCCAAATCAACTCGAAAACCTCAAGGCGATGATCGGGGCGCAAATAGGAGCAATTGACATATAACTCGACAAATTTCAAAAAGTCAACAGGTCGCCGGAGCTCTGCCGTTGACCGCCGCCGCCGGTGGCGGCGCGCCGTCAACCGGAGAGATTTTTCAGCAGCCAAGCTCACCCAAGCTTCTCTTCATCAAGCCCAACACTTCTCCCAACTGAGGCTACCTCCAATTCCGGCCCAAATTGCCGGAAAACAACTCGAAAATCCCGGAATTCAAAATCGTCGACGAAGCTGTTCACCGTCGATCCTTCGTCCACGGCGCACAGCGGCCCTCGAGACCACTCCCAAAGGCTCCGCCGTGGCCCCACAGTTCGAAACCCCCTAATCTTCGGCCACCACCGTGACCGGAGCACCGCCGTCCAACTAACCCGATTATGGCCGGAAAATCCCAAATTTCAACTCATAATTTCTCCCTCAAATCAACATCAATTCAAACAATTCCAAGTGTTAAACAGTTGCAAATCACGAGGAGAATCTTTTACCTTCCAAAGTAGTGGCCAGAAACGGCAAGTCCACCGGTGGATTCAAACAGTCAAAAGTTCCTCCACGGGTCAACGGTCAACTCCACAGTCAACGCCGGTCAAACTTCCCAAACAGTGTTTTCGACAATTTTTCGACTATTTCCGATATTTATACTCGCGGCTCGATACGATCGACAGTTCAAAACGGATCTCATCCACGTTTCAGATAACTCCAATACGAACGGATAAATTCGACGAAATTCCGATATTTCAAATATTCATAACATATTCCCTGGTCGTCAAAATAATTATCCGGAACCACCCACTAACTGGAAATCACGCGTACAACAACTCTCGAGAAGAGACTCAACTCAAATTCTCGCCCGATAATTAAGTCGTGATCAAAACCGGCAATTCAATTAATTTACGAAAAACTGCGATTACGCGTAAACTCGTGGATTAAACCGATTACTGTACTGATTCTGTTTCGGGTCGTCACAGGATCATGAAACCTAATGCTCTGATACCAATTGACAAGACCCTCCCCAGCTTACTGTAGTAATCCAGGGTAAGTCATGCGGGACGCATATAGAGTATCTAAAACTAACTAATCGGCACCAGCTATCCTAGCACGAGCAACCCTGAACTTCAACTGAGAATTTACACTGAGAAGACAGAAGCCGTGGATTTTCATGCCTCGTACTCCAAACGATCATGACTTCAATCGATTAACCTGCAATCTGGGCGATTTAAAAATAAAAGCGCCCAGGGAAAGGCATAAAAACATAAACCGTTAGAGTGAGTGGACAAAAATCATAATTGTACGATATACATAAAACTATAAAAAAATTGTAACTATATGTCTTTCCTCCGTTTCTGATAAAACTTATGCGAGTTCGAAATATCGTAAAACTAAAAGAATATGGAGGTGGTCGCCCAGGTGTTTTCCCTAACTTGAGTTGACAACAAATAAAATAAAAAAGGTGATGTGATAGTCCAAGGGGTTTATCCTAACCTTAGACGATTCAGGGTCAGACGAGGTGTTTGTCCTAACCTCCCCTGACCAGACTATCCGGTGATCAGGCGAATAATCAAAGCATTGATGCAACTAACTCATACCATCACGAAGTAAACCCGCCAACTAAAAATCACTCAAACATACCATAAAGTATACTACATAAACATATAATAATTAAACTTGCAAACGACTTTGAAAAAAATAAAGGTCCACTCACAATATTGTGCCGTGATTTCCATCAGGCCAAAACCCACATGTTGGCATTTCTAAACATGTGTCATTGGATACTAACACGTCATCCTAAAATAACGATCTTTATTTAATAACTAATCGTCGAAAATTATAATGAATAGCTAAGCTTGTTTACATACGAGCATTATCGTCGAGAATATCGTATTCTCGAATAACATGCTTCCCGAACTAATGACGAGCTTGAATCAAATTCTAATTCTTGAATCATTTTTAAAGTCGCAACATATTCCTCAAACATACGCGACTTGAAGTCGAATCAGTAATGGATTCGACAGTTTAATAATATCATAAATTTTTTTAATTAATATCCGATTAACCACTCGACAAATCAATTCAATAACCTCTTAAATACATTCGGTACATCATTACGAGTAAAACAACACGTAATTTATGCCGAAATTCCCTTCACCGTAGTGCCAGCGAAGGCGACGCAGCAGTGTCGATGCCTTTTTATGGAATCCGAACCTGAAAACAGTCAAAATCTTTCAAGCAACAATTCTCTCAATTACACCAAAGTCCAATTCAACCTCTAACTAGTCCAATTTACCTTGAAACTGAATTCCCCAAAAACTTCAATCTTTCGATTCTCCTTGCTCTGGTCGAATTAGAACATGTTCTTGGTGTCCTTAGCTTCATGGTGAGGAGAGCTTCAAAGCCCAGTAAGTTTCGCCAGTCGATTTGGCCGGACAATCATCGACTCGAAACCAAAATTTTCTCAGTTTTTCTTCTTAAAATTCCAGCTATCTCTGGTCGAATTGGTGGTGGATACCATAGGGGAAAGGAATAGGGAAGAGAGATGAAAAAGATTGACACCGACCTTGCTAATTTTTGTGGCTGGAGCATGGCCCTGCCACTCTGGCAGCCCCAAGGTCGGGAAGAGGATAGAGAGTGACGCGGAGAGGAGAGAGAGTAAAGGTCTGACCAAAATGAAAAGTTTTAGACTTTCCATTTTCGGAAAGTCGCATATATACTTGCAAGTTGCGACTAATTTAAATTAGTAAAAACGTACAAAACTTTCGCTAACCATAACTTCTTCATCATAATTCTGATTTTAACACTTGACGTAGCCACGAACTCGTCTCGATAAATTCTACTACTTTTCTCAATAAACTTTCTCAAAATACTTAATTAATATAATTTTGAGAAAAAAAATCATCATTAATTATCGACGGTAAAAAGTAGTTACCATCAACGACTAACACTTAATCAGAATCTAAGAGGTTAATTTCAGGTCGGGATATTACACCCATGCACCGTCACCTGTGGAGGCTCGTGAGGTCAATGCACCACCATCCATGGTGGAGCTCCGGCGAAGGAGGTTATAGGATATCACGACGGGGTTTCCGGGGTTGTTTTTAGAGCCGATTTCCATAGTTTTGCATGTTTTGATATCATGTAATCCTTATGGATAGGACATTGTGATCGTGACTCCAATGAGGAGAATTCAGCTGGACCCCAATAGTAGTCGTATTTTTCTGTGTGCTCGCGGGGGAGCTACGGCTGAAATCGATCGACAGAACCTTGGGGTTTCGATCGGCTAGCAAACCAAGAAGCGAACGTGACCTGTTTTGAATCACGCCGTCATGTGATGAAGCTGGATGATCGACCTCGATTTCCAGCGAGGGTTTATCTTTTTTCGAGGTAATTTCTGATTAATTTCTTCCAAATCGGACTTAGTGGCTTTGGTAAATGTTGTTGGGTTTTTCGTGAGCTTTCCATTGATGTATAAATTGCAAGCATCAGAGTGAGTCAATTTTTGACCGCCGCCTGATGTGGCACATAGGCCTTAAGCGCCGCCATGTGCAGTTGAGCTCCGACGACCAGAAGCCCAGTATTCTCAAGGGAAGTTTTCCAGGACCTTTCGTACCTTTTTTGTGTAGTTTGGTATCGCTTGACCATTTTCGTAATAATTCGGCTTATTTTCAGGTGTCAGGTCGACTCGACACCTTCAACGTGGTAGATCGTCATGTGTCGAGTCAAGGCTCACATTCTTTGAGTTCATATGGCCCGACGCAAAGGTTGAAACCGAACATTTTATTTTTCGAGTACGAGAACGAATATCATTTCGCAATTATCAAAATTAAATGTGAGTTTTCCCTTAGTTGGTTGTCTTGGATTCTTTTCTACGTTAGTGTATGAATTTGAAACTATATAAATTAATCTACGGTTTTACTTTAGGGCGACCAAGTACGATTTTCAGATTGATGAATCTACGAATTACTTAAACTGGCGATCCAGGTGAGTGGGCTTTGTTTTTCACTGTCGATAGCGAGTCTAATTATGCATGTTCATAATTTACATTATGCTTTTCTAACACGACATGTTATATGTTCTATGATTATGCATGGAGGCTCTACATGTACTTTATGATTTTTATGCACAACGCGTACACAATTATGCATCGATGAATAAGCTACTCGGCTGATCGCCGAGTATGTCCCAGGGGGACCAGGAATGCCTTACCCGATAACTCGTCCGGGGGGACCAGAAATGCCTAACCCGTTGACTTATCTATTTCGCCTTCACACGCTTGCACTACTTTTATTTAAACTCGCTCAATTTTATTTTATATTATTGGCAAAAGGCATAAGATTACGCTATATGATTTCTTCAAATTGTTTATTTTTCGTCCACTTCCAGGTTTTATATGCCTTTCCCTTAGGCTCTTTGATTTCAAATTTCCAGGTTTGCAGAGTTAAAGGAACAAGTTGATCATACGAGCTATTATTTCAGTTAGCTTAGTTAGTCTAACTGGTCCTGTAGCTCTAATGTCATAAACGTCTTCTTGAATTCTCTACTTTTTATGACCCAATAGCAAAAGATTTACATTGTTGTATGACTTTAGAGTTTTGAGATTTTACTTCCTTCTATTTTTTAGTTGAATATGAGTTTAATCTCATGTTAATTTGGTTGTTAAGGCCTAATTTGGTCTAGGCAACTAAATCGGGGTCGGGTCCTCATAGTTGGTATTAGAGCTTTAGGTTATAGGTTTTGTAGACCGTACTAAGCCGTTATCGTTTTCGTGTTTGATTATGCTCAACATCTCCCGAGTGATGGCTCAATCGGTCAACGGATCCCCATCGAATACTCAAGGTGTTAAACGTCGTCGAATACATGGCGAATGTGACATAATACCAACCCTACCCTGTGAGTCAGCCTGCCTCTGTAGCTATGCCTCGTGTGCGCCAATCTCAATCTCTTTTCTAGTAAGTATAAGGTAAAAGTTTTTCACATTAAGTTTGTAGTACTTTCGAGTTTGCATACATGTAATCTCTGTATTTTTTATGCTTTTGCCTTACTACGTTAAAATATGAAAGTATGATGACAAGTTTACAAGTAACAGAGTATGTGTCAGATAAAGGACATGTATTGATTAGTAAGATCTAGTTTGTTATGTGAATTGTCAGTGGACTGCCACATTTCGATAAGTAGAATTTAGATGTGTATCGATCTCCATAAGGTAAAAGAGGTTATTACGACATTTAGCGAATTATCGTGGTAATATTACGAAATTACGATCCTAAATGGTTTTAGACGTAGAAACTTTTGCGACTTGAGGACCCGACCCCGATTTACAATTGCGATTGAGATGTAATCTTTGAAATGTAATCTCCCTACAGATTTTGGTTGATTTTAAGTTTATGGGGACGTTATGTCAAATTTTCGATTAATTGTCTAAGCTATGTCTAGTCGCGTATGATAAGAAGTGTCACCATGAGTACGTAAGCGATTAGTGTTTGGCGATTGAATCAATACCTCACGGACCATGGTGAACATTTAGTTAGTAAATTACTAGCTATGTCGAAGAATCAAGTGCGCAAACTTCTGTATTTCACCATGTCTAATTTTTGCAATCTCCTTACACAAGTTCCACAAAAGCTTCAAGTGTTTGGTTTAGCTTTACGGTCTTCTCTTTCATGTTTAACCTCCCAGATTTATGCTTAATGTTCAGTTACCATATAGGGATTGTAAAGTTCTTGGACGTGGAATCGCTTTATGTGTTGTTGCATAGTAAAAAATAAATGTTGTGACCGGTTCGTTGCTAATCGCATGAACACTTTAAGAGCCTCGGTACAACAGGAAATCTAGAAGTTGATACTAATGTCAGTGAGTCATGCTTCTTGTGTCTCGTTTGAGGAACTATTTGGAGTATTTTGTTGTTGTGCTGAAAGGACCCAATCCCGATTCAGTTACCTAAACCGGAATCAAACCCTTTCGAAAATACGAACCAACAAAAAATTTTCAAAATTCCGGCAGAGTTTCGTTACTAGCGTAGAATTGCATAAACCTGCACCCTGAAAATTACACTTCATCCTATGCCACAAAAGCCAAACCGTGGGCACCAATCCCATCCGGATTTCTCAACATCAATATAATCAATAACAGTAAACAAACTGTACTATGTATATATGTATATCCGAGAAAATCCGTATAAACATGTATCAGTATGTATCAGAGCGACCTCTAGTATAACATATATACAATATATACACATCAGTAGGCGAAACAAGAACCTACTGGAAAGCACAGGTAACTCTGATCACTAGCCTCCAAACCGCGACGTGAAAACACCAAAACCTGAACTGCAACTGGGCATGGAAACCGAAAAGCCCAGGGGAAAGACAATAAACACGTTAGAGTGAGTGGACGAAAATAAATGTCTTTCACCAGTTGATATATATATATATAAAATAACATATGCGAGTCCAGGTAAATAAAAACATCATAGTACACGAGGTAAAACTCACACTCCTCCAGTGTACTGAGCATGCAAGTAAAAATCCCACGGGGTCACTCATGGACACACACCGTGCTAGTACAGTCAGAATCACGGGATCCCAGACCCACACGTGATTCTAGCCAGAAATGGCCTCGGATCCGGGGATACGCCCCTCACCGGTTTGGTTGGGGAAACGCCCCTCCAGGCGGCCTACCATCGGGGATCAACCGAGAGGCAAAGTGTATCGATACAACAACGTAACCACGACTGTACTCTGTGTAAACCAAATCATAAACAGCTCGATGCAAATGCATGAAACAGCATATAAGTATATGTATACTCGTATACGTATATCCGTATAAGTATAATCGTATAATCGTAAAACACATGCTCATGCAATCCGAAATCTCAATACGCATGCTCAAGATCGAAAATCATATAAAAGACTCGCAAGAATTCCGTGAAAAGAAAATTGTCCACTCACAGGTGAGCAAACAGCACACACGCTCTACTCTCGAGGACCGGCGGAAGATCCCTCGCCAGAAGCTCGATCACGATCTCCTGAATATTCACAAAACATAACTGATCAATATCGTAATCCACAACACTGTACTGATGCACGGAAACCAACCGTTCCCGGAAATACGAAATGCAGTACAAAATGAATTACGGAAATCCCGAAATCCCCACTCGAAATCTCAACTGACAAACGGCTAATCAAATCGACCCAAAAACCTCTGGATGACGATCAGGGCGTGATTACGAGAAAAATGACATTAAAATTATCGAAATCTGAAAAGTTGACTTTTTCCTCGTCGTTGACCGCCGTTGACCGCCGCCGCCGCCGGCGGCGCGCGGTCAACGGTGGAATTACACGGCGGGAAGCTCCAGATTTCATGCCCTCCTCATTTCGAACCACTTCCATAACTGACACGAGGACCAATTCACATTAGAACCCTTCCAATTTCTCACAAACCTAATCGGAATTCCCATTGGAAAATCCAATCGGGTTCGCCTCCAACCACCATCTCGTCCCAAACCGGCTAACTAGAAAGCATCACTGAGGCATGGGGAGCAAAACCCCCAACAACCCCACCCCCAAATCTTGCCGGAACCACCGTGTCCATCACCGGCGAATACCAACCACTCGGCCCGACTTGAACTCACCCAAATCACAATCAATTTTCATGAAATCAACCACTAACCAACTCGAAATCACGAGAGGAATCGATCCCTACCTTTCACTTGGCGAGAGGTGGCCGGAAAATGGTCGCCGGAAGGTGAAGCCGAAAACGGAAAGTCTCTCCCTCTCTGGTCAACGGTCAACTTTCCAATTTGGGAAAGTCAACGACTGGTCAATGCAATTCCATGTTTTTGCGACTAATCTCGACTATTCCGATATTTATACTCGAGCCTCGGGTCGATCGACGGTCCAAAACGAATATACGAAATGATTCGGATAAACACGAAACAAATGGATAAACTCGTCGGAACCCGAAACTTCAAATAATCATAAAATATTCCTCGGTTATCGGAAAAATCTTCCGAAACTGCCCACGAGCTCAAAATCACGTACTCTACAATTTCCGTGAAGACACTCAACTCAAATTCTCGACTGAAACATAGTCGCGAATCGGATCGACAAACCACACAATATCGTAAAACTGCGACTATAACCAAATCTTGAGAATCGTGCCAAACACAAATCTGATTCTGGTTCGGGTCGTCACATGTGGGGTCCCTTATGGGACATCCGATAAAATTGGGAGGATGCAGAGAAGATTAGTATGTCCTTTACGCTTGGAGGACACCCATATGTAGAGGATTTGAAGTCACTCGATGTACAATATAATTGATCATACTACTTGGAAGGTTATAGATATTGATGGTGTCCCACCTTGCATCCTTAGAAAATAATAGATGTGTTGTTCTCGTTCCATTCAGTTCCAATATGTTCTACTATTATTAATTCGTTTCACCCTCCCATGTTGTAATCGTTCGAGTTTACGTCAATTCGTTTTGTCATGTTGTACCCTCGACAATGTACATCTTGAAGATTATTTATTGATTTTACCGATTTTGAGTGTATCATTGTCGTAGATGACAAGATCCATTGTCATTTCTTTCTAACTACACTGAGACCCAAGAATAACTTTGGGAACATCGCCTACAAATTATCTGATGAAATCATCGAGTATAGCTTAGGCTAACTTTGTTTCACTTTCTCTGATGTTCACTCCATTTATTAGTTTCAATCTGCTCCTTCAGTTTGGTTTCGTAACGTTTCTCGATTTTGTCAGTCAAGAAGGTTCATCTATCTTAACTGGAATACTTATTCTCAAATTTTGTCATTTCAATTTCGCATAAGCTTACTTTACAGATGGTGTATTTCTTGATTCATGATATACAAAGTGTAGCAAAGTCAGATAGGTAATTATTTATGATCCACTATCACCATGGTTGTTGTTCCTAGCTTTAACCGTTTCCAAATTTCATCTAATTGATGGACCTGTCTTTTTCTTATGTCGGCGTTTCTTCTTTCGGTTAACTCATTTTGTGGGCATCAATTCAATTATTCAAGATTAGGGTGAATTGACACTTATGTGGTCACTCATTTATGTGGGAATTATGAGCAAATGAGGTTGTTATTACCACTATGTAATATATCAGACTTGTTATGCTCTGATGGATTATTCTAGACAATTGAATTTTTGTTGTTGTGGAATTTGCTGGTATTGTATTGGAGAAAAGTGTCGGATTTGTAGATATTGGGTTCGACCATAAACGAATGGGTCATGCCGGATTTTCGGTAGAATTCTCTTGATTTAGGGTGATCAAAATGACTTCCTTCGTGTTGTACGAACAAATGTGGAATTATCTTTGGAATACGGCGCGTGATCACTAATTAACAACTAACAGATATGTATTATGGTAAAATTTTACAAGGTTGTACGCGGATCTTTCGTTGACCCCATTGAGGTGGGGAGCACTCTTAGGACGATAACGTGTTGGCAAGGCTAATGGGATTCCAAGTACGTCGTATTTCTCTCGCGGGTATTGGAGATCGATTAGTGTTCAATAAGTAACTTTCTGCAAGATTTGTATATTTGGTTACATTTGAGTGACCTATGTTTAGGTAAGTTCTACAAGATGTACTTTGAATGCCGCTTTGCTTAGGCAGTGCTATTGAAATTTTCATGTACTTGATTATGTCACTTGCGTGTACTTAAGCTGGGGTTTCCTATGGTGTCAACATCTTGAGGAGACATTGGCTATTGTTTAAGTGCGCTTTAGGGCTTGGTATCTCAATGTTTATCAGTGTAGTGATTTTGTAATTTGAATTCTATGTCGTTCATCGAGTTTCCTTGTACTCGATATCTTGTGTGAATATGCAGAAATCATGATTGAGAAAATTTGCTTAGGTAGCTGCAGTTTGGTGTTTCAACGTTTTCCTTCATATGAGAATGGTATATTTCTTAAAACATTGAGGAATTATGGAAAATTGTGTTTCGGTTATCATGAATATCGGGATATCAATCCTCTTGCACGGAGTTATGAAGTTTCTGAACTATTCTAAACATGGTGAGCTATTTTTTTCAAAAAATTCAATGTTAAATCCTTGCAACCGATCACACCGCATGTTTTGTTAGGAATGAAGAAATAAGGTGTACCATATGTTTTTCGGATAATCTTTAAGCAGTGATTATGGCATTTCGTTCTCGCTGCATGGACCTTTCGTGATGAAAATTTCAAGAAGGAATTTTTAATAGGGGGTAGATTGTGACGACCTGGATCTAAACTAGTGACTTAATAATCATTAATTGCGCTAGTTAATGAGTTAAGCATCATATGTCACATTTATCGGAATTTGTTGCGACTAAAAATTGACTTTTTATATATTATGAATTTGGACTCGCTTTCTTCAAGGAAGTTTTAGAGGAAATTAATTCGAGCTCGTTGATACTCTAATTGGAATTTTTTGAGGTCTGAGCTAATTTCTACAAATTTTAGAAGTTTATTGTAAATAGTTATTAACTTGTAGATCTACCATTGGATAAATTTTGTGGACTGTCAGATTTCAATCTTGCTTATTCTGGACCATTGATTCCAAATCAAGTGAAGTTGGTTAAAAATCAAAATGGGTAAAATTTTCTTCTCGGTTTTTCCTTGCCGTTTCTCTCTCCCTGACTCTCTCTCCTTTCAATTTCTCGTCGCCGGTGTCAAACGATTATCGACAAAGTTTTTGGTCTTGTTCGGTTCGCCTCTTACCCCTCTATCACTCTTAAGTAATTGTTCTAGCATGCAAGCTTACTGGAGAGAGAATTGAGGGCTTGAAATTTGAGGGTTCGCCAAAATATTTGTATGACTTCAGAGTTTTGAGATTTTACTTCCTTCTATTGTTTAGTTAAGTATGAGTTTAATCTCATATTAATTTGGTTGTTAAGGCCAAATCCCGGTTTACGCGACTAAATCTGCTCCTTATAGTACTCAGACGCTTGAGGATTTTCTGAGATCCTATGTGTTGCAAATCCCGGGGAAATGGAATAAGTACCTGCATCTTATGGAATTTGCGTATAATAATAGTTTTCACTATAGCATTGGAATGTCACCATATGAAGCTTTGTACGGGAAACACTGTCGAATTCCCTTGTGTTGAAGCAACGCAGGAGAAATGAGCCTCAAAGGTCCAGACATAGTTCAGCAAACTACAGAGAATGTGCAGATCATTGGAGATAGATTGAAAATTGCTCAAGATAGACAAAAAAGTTATGTAGACGTTAGATGAAAAGATCTTGTTTGAAGTGGGTGATTGGGTATTCTTGAAGCAGTCTTCATGGAAATGGGTGATGCGGTTTGGGAAGCGTGCTAAGCTCCAACCACGTTACATTGGACCTTATGAGATTATAGAGCGTTTAGGTGCAGTAGCTTATCGTTTGGAGTTACCATCAGAGTTGGCACGAGTTCATGATGTATTCCACATGTCCATGTTACGGAAGTATAACCCTAATCCATCACATGTCATTATGTCTCAACGAATTCTGCTACGGGAGGACTTGTTCTATATTGAGGAACCAATGGAGATTCTTGACCATAGAGAGCCAGTTCTATGGAACAAGACCATTCCTTTAGTGAAGGTATTGTGGAGGAATTATATAGTAGAAGTAGCCACTTAGGAATTAGAGTAGCTCATGTGGGAGCAGTACCCTCATCTTTTCAAGCAGGTGTGTAAATTTCGAGGATGAACCAGAATGTAAGGAGGTGGATTGTTACGACCCGAACCAGAATTATGCACTTATCGATTCGTAATAAACTTTATCGTGAAATTAGTAGCACTATCGAGGTTATTAACAACGTTTTCACATGGTGAGAATTTGACTCGACTTTCTTCATGAGAGTTGTAGAGTATTTTATTTCGAGATTATAGGAATATTTGGGGAATTTTTTGGATAAGTGAGCAATTTCTTATGTTTATCGAAAGTTGGCGTGAGTAATAATTAAAAAAGAAATTAGTTTTGATCGGTTTAATCTCGACCGTTCGATCTTGATCAGATCAATTCTGGGTCATTGATCTTTTAAGGAGCTTAAGGGTATAAAGAACATTTTTCAGAAAAACCTAAACCAAAAAACATTACGGGCTCGACCCATTTAGCCCAGAAGTTTACCCGTGCCGCCGTTTGACCCGACCCGTTCGGATTGCCATTTTTCGGCCATCTCTGACGTCGATTAAGGTAAGGAATCGAAGCTTGAGGCTTTCTTGATTGTTTGTTATGTGAATTTTGGAAGATTTTGCAGGTTTTGTGGAGACTTGAATTGGGTTAATTTGGGGAGAATCGTCGTCGGGCTTGGTGGTTCTCCGACATGTTTTGGGGTCTGGGTCGGAGGTTTGTGGAGCTCTCCCTTCCCTGTGTCTCATAAGGATGGTCTTAAGCTCCGTCGTGGCTCGACGACGGAGTTTTGATGATTTTGGAATTTCGACCAATTTTGGGGTCGTAGCTTTTGACGCCAATTTTGGCGAATTGGCGGCGAGTTAGAGCGCATAAGTATAGGAGTTTGGTTGGGCTCGAGGAGAGTAAGGTTTTGAGGGTTTAATCGCCGCCATTGGTGGTGGCCACTGGAAATAGTTTTTTGGTCTGTTTCTGTAAATTCCGGTCAAACGTCGTTGAATTGAACGTCAACCTAGTTATAAAAGTTGTAGGCCTCGTTGAGAGCTTTCCAACTAGGGGTCGAATGTCCTCATTGGAGTACTTTCACCTAAGTCACGTGAGACCCACATGCTGCCTCCTGTGGAGGCGCGTGAGGACCACGCGCCGCCGTCCACGCTGGAGCTCTGGCGAGGCAAGTTATAGGATTTCGCAATGGGGTTTCCGGGGTTGTTTTTAGAGACGATTTCCATAGTTTTGCATGTATGATATTATGTGATTCTTATGGACATGACATCATGATCGTGACTCCAATGAGGAGAATTCCGTTGGACCCCAGCAATAGTCGCAGACTTGTGAGTGGACCTTTATTTTAATAGTCGATAGTGAGTTCATATTTTTATGCATTATACTTTATGGTGTGTTTTCAGAGCATTTAAATTTGAGGTTTATTTTGTGATGGTTTTATTTAGTTGCATCGATGCCTTGGTTATACGGCTGATCACCAGATAGCCCGTTAGACCGGATTAGGACAAACACCCTGCCCGACCCAAATTGTGTTAGGTTAGGATAAACGCCCTAGACAATCCCATCACAACACTTTTACTTTTCAGATATACAGTTGTTTCGGGTTATGGCAAACACCCTAAACGACCACCTCCATGTATTTTAGTTTATGATATTTGAACTCTTATTATTTCACGAAAATCAACGAAACGACATGATAATTCAGTTTTATCTATTTACGTAGATTATGTTATTTTTGTCCACTCACGCTAATGTTTTATATTTTAATACCTTTCCCTGAACTCTTCGGGTTTCGTCGCCCAGCCTGCAGAGGATATCCTTAGAGTGCTTGATATCATCGAAGGCTTCAAGTGCACCAGTCATCTTTTCAGTAGTATGTTTCAGCTCACTGTCAGTTTGTACCATATGTATCATATATGTGTAGAAGCCGCTCTGGATACCAGTTATAGTATGTTGCTTTCAGTGGGGCTCATGTAAATAATCAGCTACACATTTAATTCTTGAGTTTACTTCTCTTTGTTTTCAGAACCAATACTTTGTTAATATGTATCTAAATTCCTGAGTTGAGTTTCTGATTTTGGTTTATGACATTTGTTGAGAAATTCAGACGGACATCGGTGGTTTACAGTCTGTCTTTGGGATTTGAGTTCTGAAGTGTTATCTTCATGCCAATTTTTGGTTGTCTCAGTTTCAAGAGAGGTTATATCAAAATTTTCATAGAATTTCTTATATTATGGTCAGTCATTAGGACTTAATCTTAGTTTACTAGCTAAACTAGGGTTGGGTCCTTTCAATGTCTCTCGACCTATCAAGTGAGACCTTCGACCCGTCGAAGGGTCTTCCTGCTACAAGTAGTGATATCGACCTATCTTTCAGTGTAATCCCCTATTTCAAGACACCGAATGATGTGTTGGTAGGATTTGCAGATGTTGGGTATCTCTCTGACACACATAAAGGACGTTCCCAAACTGGTTATGTTTTCACAAGTGACAATATAGTGATTTCTTAGAGATCTACAAAGCAAATCCTTGTTGTTACTTCCTCGAATTATTCTGAAATCATAGCTCTGTATGAAGCTGTTAAAGAGTATGTTTGGCTCACATTAGTAATACACCATATTCGAGAGTATAGTGGATTACATCTACTACGACAACATCAACTTGCATCTATGAGGATAATGCAGCTTCCATTGAGAAGATGAAGTTGGGTTACATTAAAGGTGACGATACCAAACATGTTTCGCTGAATTACTTCTTGAATCAGCAACAACAATAGCCATGTGAGCCAGATTGGTTATGCAGATAATGCTGCAACTTGTTCACCAAGCCACTTCCCAAATCTATATTTGTGAAATATGTGAAGCGCATTGGCATGCGAAGATTATCTAAGCTCCGAGATTGAGTTACCAATCAGAGGGAGTCACATTTTGGTAGACATCAGGAGGAGTGTACACATAGTGTAGTTGATGCGTTGTACTCATTTTTCCTTGAACCAAGCTTTTGTTTTGCCCATAAGGTTTTTTGTTTGTTTGACAAGGTTTTTAGTGAGGCAACAAGTTATGCATCATCCATTAGGAGCTCGACACAAGGGGGAGTGTTTAAGGAAAATATATTTATGATATTTCGGTGTATGTCTTGTAATAATTAGAGATTCTATCAATCCCTGATTTACTGGGATACTGATTGTAATTAATTATAATGTCTATATTTAAGGTCATTTATCAATGAATAAATATATAATTTTAGTCTTCCTCTATTACGTATTTCTTTATCCTTCAATAATTTATTGAATAATTCCTAAAACAAAATACAGTAGCAATGTTTGTAGTTTGTGTTTCAGCTGATGAAAATCCAAAGTTACAAAGACTGCATCAATTAATTGCATTTTTTTTAGAAAAAGAGAGTTTCATTAATAAACCTTTAAGCCGGAAGTAATACATACATTGTATTGCAGTTGCAACCCCGACAATGCTAAACTCAACATATTATCAAACTTATTAACGCCTTATCAATTAATTGCATCAATTAAGTGTAGTTAGTCATATGCTATAATTAATGGACAACAAGCCATCAACAAGGTTAGTAGGGCGGCCTCTCCACCTATCAGGTTAGGTATAGTGTTGGCAATATGGGTAAACGGACGGGTACCCGCCCATTGAATGGAATACCCAGTATTGAACAGGTAAAACTCGTTAATACCCGTTACTCTTAAAATGATGAACGGGTAATACCCATACCCGCTCGATCAAACTTTAGGTAACCCATGGGTACCTGTTCAATTTTTTTTTCCTATCCTGTCGGAGAACCACCACTGGCGACGGCGGTGGTTATGGCGGCAACGCTACCTCCGATTCCGGCGACCAAAAGCCCAACTTGTTCCAAATCAACCCAACAACAATTCTTTCCAAAGAAACAACATCAAATTCTAAACAAAACTCAACGAATTTTACTTTGAACACAAGATTCTCAATTTCTTCAATTCTTCAATTCGACCGACTCCAATTCAGTTGAGAAACAAACAAAGTATAATTAGCTTCGTGGTGATAAGGGCTACAAAGCCCAAAAGGTTTCTTTAACATATTTTTTCTCGAAATAAAGAACCCCAAATTTCTAGGGTTCTAGAGATTTTCATTCGGTTTCTTCAAGGTTTGAGCTCTTTATTGTACAAAATGGAATTGAGAGTTAAGGGAGAAGAGAAGATGGCGTCAGAGTGGTCATTTTGATACCTTACTCAAAGGTTTTGGTGGCCAGACGTCGAGCTTCGTCGCCGGAGCTCTGGCGAGGAAGAGAGAGTCGGAAGGAGAGAGAGAAAAAAAATACCCGTGGATATCCGCGGGTATACCCGTATTCTGCCCGTTTAATTATCGACTATTTTTGGAAATACCCATTACCTGCCCGTTAACAAAACATAATAAGTTTTTACCCGCCCGCCAATTTCAAAAACGGAACCCACGGGTAAAAATACCAACATTAGCTAGGTAAGTGGTATTGTATGGGACTATAGGAGGATTGGAAGAAGTTGGGCTAAAAGTTATGATGCCTCTTGTAACCAAGCCTGGGTTTTCTATAAGAGCACCCGCACTGGTGCCAACATAAGCATCACGAGCAGGGCGAATCTGGTAGGCCACCTCAGCGAATAGCACGAGCATACGGTATTTCGGTGTGCAACGGTGAGGATGAAAGCAATGACCGACGGTTGATGAGAGAGAAAAAGCAGCAGCTGGAACAATCGCTGCTCGAGCAAGAGATCGTTCTCAAATAGGAGGTGCAGAGTTCTAAACCAGGGCAGGTGCTCTAACATCAATTACATCAACATAATTGCCACGTCACACTTTACGTCACAATTTTGATATCAATAAGCTCTCCTATTCCTGATTTATTTTCTCTCTTTCTCTCTCTCTGAGCCGGGACAAAAGATCGTTCCAAACTTCGAGAAAAGCTAAAAATAATAAAATCTTTTTCTGGGTTCACATAAAATAAAATAAAAATATTCCAAATTTTGGGAAACAGTTTCACTCCCGCGGCGCCAGCCAGGTACGGTTTCCCTTTCTTCTCTCTCACAGTTTCCGATTTTGGTTTCAGCTAGGGTTTTGATTTGAGGTTTCAATTTAGGGGTTTTAATCTTAGGAAATACAATGGAATCTGGGAGGCGGTTGTGTATATGTAAATGTAAATAGTGAAATCAATCAAGCAAGGTGCGTTTTCTGTAGGCGGACGAGAAGAAGAATAAAGCGGTGTTTCTCGTTAATCTGGTGGAAGCATGCCTTCGCTTCAGCTGTTGCAGTTGACTGAGCATGGTCGGAGCTTCATTGCATCAAGGAGGTATGGAAATTTTCAGCTCCACTCTCTCTCTCTCTCTCTCTATTGAGTATTTTGATTCAGTTTGTCTGCGGTGATTTTGACGTGTAAATTGTAGCTGATGTTAAGCTTAGGATTGGCATCTAAGCGATCAAAAGTAAAATGCACTTGTGCAATTTAGATTCGATTTGAATTTGTTCATAGGAGAAACACTTATACTTGATCAGTGATTCGGAATGGTTTAGGTGAATTTTTCAGTGAGAGAGGCTCGTACCTTTTTGGTAGAGACATTGGCTTAAAAAGATGTAGAGTAGGGTTATAGTGTGACTCATTGTTGCTTGTTGCTTGTTGCCTGCTTAGTCTCTCTGCCTTTGTGTCGTTACGGCTGGAAATTTGAAAGAGCAGTATATTTTACTATTAAAAAGTATGATTTCATGAATTTGTCCACTACTTAAATATGACAATCAAGTATATGAACTGAAGGTCCTTCCAGTTAAGGTCTTTGACATTTGAAATTCTAGGATTATACCATACGTCTGTCATGCCATTTTAATTTTATCAATTCTTTTCCCCACCCAAAGTACTGAAGTTGCTCTTAGCTACTCAAGATACTTCTAGTGCTCCCTCTGTCCATGCATAAAATACAAAAAGAGAAAAAAGAAGATTACACAGAAATGCAAAGTAAAAAGTTTACAATTTCTGAACTTTGGGACATTCCAATGTGTAAACTTAAGTTGCTTTCTCTGATGGAAGGCATTTCTGATGCTTCATATGTCTGTGCTAGAGTAATGTATCCATATGCGGATGGAAATAATTACAATATGGAGAGGAAGAAGTTAATAGTATTCGGACTTCGGTAGCATTCCGACTGCAGTTGGTAGAGGTGAACGATTGGTAATAGCACAGTTGGATCAATAATATTATACAGAAAGTATTTTAACATGTATGCATATTATATGTAATGAGATATTGCAAATGGAATATTTTTTTCTGCTAATTATTCTAGTGGGTCAAATCTCTTTCAATCTTAAAATATGATCAGCTCGTGTTCAAAGTCTGCTCTTACCTTTGTAGCTTGTAATGACATAATTACTCTACAGGAAAACTTTGCTACTTGCCACCGGTATCGTAGTTGCTGGGGGAGCTACTGCATATGTTCAATCAAGATTAACTTGTAAAAAGCACAATGCTTTTGGTCAACATAATGGGTTGAATGAAGGTGAAGAAACAAAGAAGACCGTGACGAATGATCAAAAGATAAAGAAACCTACACAAAAGAAAGGGGGATTGAGGTCTCTTAAAGTCCTTGCTGCAATTCTCTTGTCTGAAATGGGCCAAATGGGTTTTCGGGATCTCTTATCTTTAATAGGCATAGTGGTAAGCCTCAGAATTTCTTATATTCTTTTGTGTTTTCTTTTTCCTGTATCTCATTGTTCTTCTTCTACTTGATCCTTTTTGTGGTGTCTGTATTATTGTCTAGTAAGTCAAATGCCGAGTCTGCAACTCATTCAATAATATTGAAGTATCCCCTGTAGGACTTGAGGGTGGAGTTGCTTCTTAAAATTGTACTCAGAAGTGATGTACTTCTGAGAATGCCAATACAAAACAGTTGTACTCTCAGATATAGGAACTCTTAATAAGGCTGATTATCACGACTTATGGAAGTGTCAAACTTCCAAGTGTAGGTTTTAGCTAGGTTTGAAGCTCATAACATCTGGTTTCCACTTTATTAACATGATATGTACAGGGGTAATTTTTTTTATATACAGTTTTTACCTACATGCATACGTATAAGCATGTACCTGAACACTTTCACACACCCATAACCGTTTTACAACACCATTTCCCTGAGCTTTTACTTGAAGCCATTTGTGTATATAGAAGTGGAAGTTCATTAATCAGTGCAAAGGTTGGTTTCATGCATTTGTTTCTTGACCTTATAAGATGCCTAAAATATGCAGAATTTAAGTCATAGTTTGGGCATCGATTGGAACAGTCTTGTGACAGCTATGTTTAACTTTCTAATTCTTACAGGTGTTGCGAACTGCTCTGAGCAACAGACTTGCAAAAGTCCAAGGGTTTTTATTCCGTGCAGCTTTTCTTCGACGTGTACCATTATTCTTCCGGCTGATATCCGAAAATATCTTACTATGTTTCCTTGTCTCGACTATGCAATCAACTTCAAAATACATAACAGGGAGCTTAAGTCTGCGGTTCAGAAAAATATTGACAAAACGTATACATTCCCATTATTTTGAGGTAGTCGCTTTTACATTTTTCAATAACAAATGTAATAATACGGTGTATGTTATTGCTTGGTTATGTGCTTGGAGCATTACTGAGTCTTCGTTTCTCTTATCCTTATTCCTTCTTTATGTGTTCTCTTCCAAATAGGTTTTTTATACTGCAATGATACATTAATCACACCAGTTCTCTTTGTTACGAGTTAAAAGGTCTTCATTATGTGGTAGGCTGTTAATATTCTGGCCCACTAGAACATTGGCAAAAAAAAAAGAATATTATTAAGGAGAAAAACTATATATGACATTTCATTCGCTCCAAATTTAAATGGCATGATGTGGCAGTTTACATCAGTGTGTTTTGAATTTTCCCACAAAATATAGCTGTAGTAATTTCTATAGCATTGGAATTGAAATCCTCCAATACTACTCTGTCTTGACTTACTTGGAGATAAACAGAAACAGAAAAACGAATAATAAGTAGTGATCTTCTCATTTTTGTCTGATCTTTTTCAATTTTTCTTTCTCGAGGTTAAATGGATGTGTTCCTTTCTTATAATGTAATGTGTCTTAATTTGTTTTTAATGTCAGAATATCGCATACTACAAAATGTCTCATGTCGATGGTCGGATAACTAATCCGGAGCAGCGAATTGCAAGTGATGTACCAAGGTTTTGTTCAGAGTTGAGTGAAATTGTACAAGATGATTTGACAGCTGTTACTGATGGTCTGCTTTACTCTTGGAGGCTGTGCTCTTATGCTAGTCCTAAATATATCTTCTGGATACTGGTATTTTTTAAACTCAATGTTGAGTTAATTTGTGCATTGTTAAAAGTAGTAAATGAAGGTATATGTGGTTGTGCCAAATTTTGTCCATTCTCATTACCATTGAATTTAACTTCCAGGCATATGTATTGGGAGCAGGGGGATTGATAAGAAAGTTTTCTCCTCCTTTTGGGAAATTAATGTCTATAGAGCAGCAATTAGAAGGGGAATATCGGCAGCTCCATTCACGATTAAGAACCCATGCCGAAAGTGTGGCGTTTTATGGTGGAGAAAGTAGGGAGGAATCTCATATTCAGAGGAAATTTAATTCACTGATTCGGCATCTGCGTGTTGTTCTTCATGACCAGTGGTGGTTTGGCATGATTCAGGACTTTCTGCTGAAGTATCTTGGCTCTACAGTTGCTGTTATATTGATTATTGAGCCATTCTTTTCGGGGAATCTGAGCCCTGATGCTACAACTTTAGGCCGAGCAGAGATGTTGAGCAATTTAAGATATCATACGAGTGTCATAATTTCACTTTTTCAGTCTCTTGGAACTCTCGCTTCAAGTTCAAGAAAACTCAATCGTGTCAGGTATCTTTCTCTATATATTTTGTAGAATTGTAGTGGTATCTGAAAGGTGAAACGTTAATTTTTGTATTTTGAGTATGAAAAGCATTATCTAATTTTCTAATTGAGTATAAAAAATTAGTTTGTCTGCTAGTACTGTCTTCACAGAGGATTTCCTGTGCTCAACTACTTGTAATGTTCTAATCCAATTTTATCTGTACAGTGGTTTTGCTGATCGTATTCATGAATTAATGGTCATATCAAGAGAGCTAAGTGCTGTTAGTGACAAAACTACTGGGAGTAAAAATTGTTCTAGTGAGGCTGATTACATTGAATTTTCTGGGGTCAAGGTATGCATAAGTTGTTTAAACGGTGTGCTTGTTGGTTATACCTTTTGTTGCACCATAGCTTATTATATAATTGCTGTTTTCCAGGTTGTTACTCCGACGGGTAATGTTTTAGTTGATAACCTGTCTCTTCGGGTTGAACCAGGATCTAATCTATTGATTACAGGTAAGGAGTTCTACTCTTTAGAGTACTCTTAGTTGGCTTTTACATATCATGTATGTTTATGTTGTTGTCTCCTTCCCATTCATGCCCTTCTTCTAATAGTTGGTTGCTTTTTCTTACTTTCAATTCAACTCAAAATTCACATATCTCATATTGTCATGTACTTCGGGTCATAATTCATGCTGCTATTTGAGTTTGTGAATATACTTTCGTGAAGTGAGCAGTCTTTTTTGGCTTAGTATGTGTATTGCAGGTGAGTTGAACCACGAATATCCCTTTATAGACTTCAGATTTGATAGTAAGGTTGTGCGGGTGAGAGTCGGATTTCGGTTGGCTTTTCGGTTTAAATTTGCTCTCTGTTATTTCCAAAATACTCTCATCAGATGGTGATGAGGGAGAGATAGTGTGAAATAAAGGGAGAATGTAAAACTTGGAGATAAGATGGAGAGAAGTCTTGATCATGTTGTGGACCATTCATTATAGTGAGAAATTCATGGTGCCATGCATCATGTTTTCATTTTGTGTGCATTTTTAGCTAAAAATAAAATAAAAAGCTTTTTTCAATATGCTTGCCAGTGGGATCAAGTTGTCTAAGTTTGACACGAAACATGTACTTGATATTTTTTTGATGGGTACACTGATCTTGTAATGCATCTAAATCCTTCTCAAGGTCCAAATGGAAGTGGAAAGAGCTCGCTTTTCCGTGTTCTTGGAGGCCTTTGGCCGTTGGTATCTGGCCATATAGTGAAACCTGGTGTTGGAACTGATCTCAACAAAGAAATTTTCTATGTCCCACAAAGACCATACACAGCTGTCGGAACACTCCGAGACCAGTTGATTTATCCTCTTACTGCAGATCAAGAGATTGATCCACTTACACGTGGAGAAATGGCAGAGCTATTGAGAAATGTGATTTTCTTATTTTATCCTTTGTCTCCGGGCATTTTCTCTCTCCTTATGTCTACTTAGTTTTTTGACGTTCTGTTGAAATGTTGGTATTTGACATAAGCTTGTGTTCTGTTTTGAAGGTTGACCTTCAGTATTTATTAGACCGCTACCCACCTGAGAAAGAGATAAATTGGGGTGATGAATTATCTCTTGGGGAGCAACAAAGATTGGGAATGGCCAGACTTTTTTATCATAAGCCTAAATTTGCAATTCTTGATGAGTGCACGAGTGCTGTCACCACTGACATGGAGGAACGTTTTTGTGCTAAAGTACGAGCAATGGGAACATCATGCATTACTATCTCACATCGTCCAGCACTAGTTGCATTTCATGATGTAGTGCTCTCCTTGGATGGTGAAGGTGGTTGGAGTGTTCATGAGAAGAGGTTTGATTGCATTCCTGGACAACATTTATCTGTTTACTAATATTGGAAGCTGTAAAGATTTTGCCATCAAAACTGATTTTTCCTTTATAATTTCAGGGAGGAGTCTCTAGTCACTAATGAAAGTGGAAGAAGTATGTTAAAGCTGTCTGAGACGAACCGGCAAAGTGATGCAATGACAGTTCAGCGAGCATTTGCTTTGACCAATAAGGTCTGAATAGTATTCATCTTTTTCTCTTGTAATATGCCTGTTTATTTTTTTTAAATAGTATTCATAATTCTTTAACTATGTTTGTTGATTTATTTGTAGGATTCCACAATCTCAAACTCAAAGTCCCAATCTTATATTGCTGAGGTAATATCAATGTCTCCCCCCGCCGAACATAATGTTACATTTCCGATTTTCCCGCAGCTGCAAAGACCTTCTAAAGCTCTGCCATCGAGAGTAGCTGCCATGTTCAAAGTACTGGTGAGTCTTTCTATTAAAAGTTATAGTAGCGTTAGAGATGAATGATTTATGATCATCTATCCACCGTTTTAAAAATGACGCGCTTTTTATTTTTATTTGATCTATAAGTCCCTGTGGGCCATATTTCCATAGATCATTAATTTCGGTATAGGAGTTCAACTTGCATGTTTAATTGAATGTATTGATCAGTCATGGTATTTGATTGAGCTTACTTTTCCATGACTTAGTGTCTAAATGAATTTGAATTGGAATGGGATCTGGTTATCTTAAGCGTTGGGAGTTGGATACTTAGATATGTAGTCTATTAGGAATTTAGGAGTTAGATACTTTGACACGTAGTCCATGAGAAGTTGGGCATACATTTGGTGGCTAAACCTTGGATGTTGACTTAAGCTTTGAATTTATGCAGAAACAATGATGTTATGCATAGTCAATCATGTTGAGATCTAAATCATATATATAAGTATCTAATGATATATTAATCATCAAATTATTAGGCATGGTACCTTGAAAGTTAATAAAAAATTGACTTCTCCATCTAAGAAGTATTCACTTAATCAAGTCCTGGACGTACACAAAAGTATGTTTTAGACTTTACACTGTAAGATTTCGATTGGAATTCAAATTGTGCAAAATCGTTATCTGGATTGCAGTAAAATATTTTAGTATTCTTATTCGTTATCCTTTTCTTCTTACGTGTCCACGGCCCCACACTACAGACACTGGCCATCTTGCTCACTCTTTTTCGGAATTACACTTGTACATTGGCCGTCTCACTCTTAATTTCTGTATTTCGGTCTCACTTCCTGTGAAATGGTGGCAGAGAACCCAATTCTTTTTTCATAGGCTTAAAATCTCCACTTCACTTTTATGGTGCGTAGATTCTGAGATATTAAGTTTAAGGATAACTTTAATTTACAGAACTTTTCCTCCGTTTTTGTTGTATCTTTGATGACTGAGACATGATTATTGTATTGTTTTTGTCATGGTGTTTTCTATGTTTATCATTCACTTAATGATATTTTTAAAATCACGAAATTACATATCTGTATCGGATTCTTAACCAACTTCGCATGCAGATCCCTACGGTAATTGATAAGCAAGGAGCTCAACTGCTTGCAGTTGCTTTACTGGTTGTATCAAGGACATGGATCTCTGATCGTATCGCTTCATTAAATGGTACTTTCTATTTATTATGAGTAATTATGATCATTTGAGACATCATTATATTGATTTGGATAAACTATGCAGGGACCACTGTTAAATTTGTTTTGGAACAAGATAAGGCATCCTTTATTCGCTTAATTGGCGTCAGTGTTCTTAACAGTGCTGCATCTTCTTTCATCGCACCTTCTTTAAGGTGAGTTACTGTGCAGTGAACCCACCTTACGTTTTTATATATTCATTATACTTCAAATCATGTATTCTTTTGTCATCCATAAGGACTCTTCAAAAATCAGCCTTGCAAGAACCTTGGTCACTAAATTTTATCTCATAACGTGAGGAAGACATTGTTTCAATATATAGGGATGATAAAGATAGAAATCAAGTGGCTGAATGCAGTGAATGATCCTTGAAAACCTTGAAGGAGTTTGTTTGAATCTTCTTACCGAATCTTGGTCATCCATAAGGACTCTTCAAAAATCAGCCTTGCATGAACCTTGGTCACTAAATCTCATAATGTGAGGAAGACATTGTTTCAATATATAGGGATGATAAAGATAGAAATCAAGTGGCTGAATGCAGTGAATTATCCTTGAAAACCTTAAAGGAGTTTGTTTGAATCTTCTTACCGAATCTTGGTCGTCCATAAGGACTCTTCAAAAATCAGCCTAACATGAACCTTGTTCATTAAATTTTATCACATATAGCAAGGAAGACATTGTTTCTATATATAGGGATGATAAACATAGAAATCAAGTGGCTGAATGCGGTGAATGATCCTGGAAAACCTAAAAGGGTTTTGTTTGGATCTTCTTACTGAATCTCTGTGTGATTGAGCTGTGCTTTTCAAAATAATTAAGTGAAAACAATCTTACAATTACATGAACCGTCTCTTGTTTCACAGGCACTTGACAGCTAGGCTGGCTCTTGGGTGGAGGATTCGTTTGACTCAACATTTACTTAAAAATTACTTGCGAAATAATGCATTTTATAAGGTAACGGCACCAACATGTCTACTGGACTTTCTTTCTAGTTTATTTTGGAATTTGTGCCTTTACTCCTTTCATTGTGAAACTGTTTTTAACTCTTTCTTTTTGTTTGAGAATTTTGCAAAACTTAAGTTGAAAGATTTGTAAGACTCGTGTTGAAATTTCTGGAGCACAATTAGACAAGCAAAAGATGAGAGGGATTTTATGCTTTATTCATTTTTTGTCTCTCTAATCTGTCCTTGGTATGATAGCCTCTGGTTCAAAAAAGTTATATCTATCTATTTGTTAGAATTGTTTCTATAGTGACAAATTCTTGTTAATGCAAATTCTGCAGGTCTTCAACATGTCAAACAAGAGCATAGATGCAGATCAGAGGATAACCCAGGACCTAGAAAAATTGGCCACTGACTTGTCAGGATTGGTTACTGGAATGGTAAAACCATCTGTGGACATTCTTTGGTAAGTTTTGAATCTGTACAGGGCTTGTTTGTGCTGTGGCAATTTGGAAGAAGTTCTGGATTCAGTTTTGTTAATTGTTTGTCTCATAAACAAGTTTAATTAATAAATATTTATTCCTTTTTGTTATCAACCTCATGCGCTCTTATCTATAAGGTTCACCTGGAGAATGAAGCTTTTGACTGGTCAGAGAGGAGTGACTATATTGTATGCTTATATGTTACTGGGCCTGGGTTTGTTAAGGGCTGCTACCCCCAATTTTGGTGATTTGGCAAGTCGACAACAACAACTTGAAGGAACCTTTAGGTAACATTACTTAATTGTTTTTAAAAAAGTTCCATATTTTTGATGTTGACAAATGAACTGATTCTTGACAACTAGGTTTATGCATGAAAGACTGCGTGCTCATGCTGAATCTGTTGCTTTCTTTGGGGGTGGTTATAGAGAGAAAGCTGTAAGCTTCCAAAAACCATTTTGTTTATTTGTGTGATTTAATGATTGTTTTATTTGTTAATTATGAGCATGTTGGTGGTCTAATAAGGGTGCGAGGATATATTTATTGGAAAATGACATAGCCTGCAACAGTCATATCGGACAGAAATGAAAGATCCCTAATATTGGCCACCACTAACTGCACCACAATTTCAGTTATTTAATTTTGTTGTGTGGAACAGATGGTTGAATCAAAGTTCAAGGAGCTTCTCGATCACTCTTCGTCTCTTTTGAAAAAGAAATGGCTATTTGGTATCCTGGATGATTTTATCACGAAACAACTCCCACATAATGTGACTTGGGGGTTGAGTTTGCTATATGCCATTGAACACAAGGGCAATCGAGCTCTAGTATCGACTCAAGGTGGATTTATACAACCTTACAGAGAGGCAATTACAGTAATCTTTCTTTCCTGCAACTGACTCACATATTTGATCATTTCAGGTGAGCTGGCACATGCGTTGCGTTTCTTAGCATCAGTGGTATCTCAAAGCTTTTTAGCTTTCGGTGACATCCTTGAATTGCATAGAAAATTCCTTGAACTCTCTGGCAACATCAACAGGGTTTTTGAACTTGAAGAGCTTTTAGATGCTGCACAGTCTGGTATGTTTTTGTTCCTGGACAATGACGTTGTTCCATCATTTTTGGATTGATTAGTATCTTCACTGACTATAATAACCTCCTTTCTGGAGATTAATGTGATTTTTGGTTATTTAGTCTTTCTTAGATGACTAAATTTTATTTTATTTGCTGGTACAATAGTACCTGGTGTCTGTCGAGTGTGTTAAATATTCATCCCTGGTTTTATGGATCTACCAAGTGTGTTATATAATCAAATAGAATTTAATGGAAACATGCTGAAATTGGGTACATAGGAAATAAGAAAGTATAGAATATATTTGATAAACATGTATACCAATGTCCACTGTTTTGTTTTGGATTAAAACAAAAGTCCAGTCCTTTTTTTAGGAGCTAGGGGTGGTGAGGTACAACACTTGTGGGGTGAAGTTAAATTTCAGACATTTCTTTGAACGTCAGTTTCTCAAGTTTTTAGAGATGGTTCGTTTCAGGCCTTTCTTTCACAGTTGGAATACTGCTTTGCCTTATCTTTCATTTTAGTCTTTTCTTCTTTTCCTTGCATTATGTGATGTTTATTAATTGTTTGTTGGTTTAACATATTGGGATTGTCTTTATTTTAACGAGTATTTTCTTATATATTGGAGGGGTTTAAGCTCTTTGACCTAGGTGAAACCTCTGTCTGAACTTAGAAAAACCAAGATATTGACAAAAGTTTGTAAATGTGTAGACCAATAAGTTTGAATGATTTCATAGCGAGCTATCTAACAATTTTATCTTCATGCAAGCGTAGTGGTCAGCAGTTCTGGGGTTTCTGATGCTGGTAACTCCTCACTATCTGAGAGTGAAGATTTTGATTCTGAAAATGCCATTATCTTCTCCGAGGTTAGCATCATTACTCCGTCACAGAAATTGTTGGCTAGGAAGTTGACATGTGATATAGTACCTGGGAAAAGCCTGCTTGTTACTGGTTAGTATATATTACTTTTTTCTTCTTTTTCTTTATGGTGTGTTGTTTCTTGTCTTGTTACAAAATTGTACATTGAGAATTCTGTAATTTTTAAAGGTCCGAATGGGAGTGGAAAGAGTTCCTTGTTTAGAGTTCTAAGAGGCCTTTGGCCCGTAATGAGTGGAAGAATCATAAGACCATCGCAAGATGTCGATGGACATGTTGGATCAGGTGGAGGAGTGTTCTATGTTCCTCAGCGACCTTACACATGCTTGGGAACACTCCGGGATCAAATTATATATCCTCTCTCCTTTGAAGAGGCGGAGATAAGGGCACATAAGCTTTATCACGAAGGTGAAAATAATCATTGGCAAAATGGTGAATGTCTTTCTTTAATAGAAGTTTTTCTTTGTTCAATATTTTCTTGTTGTATCCCATCTCTGACTTATTTCAAACGAAAGGTTTTACATCTTCCATATGTGATTTTTTTTGGTCTTAAAATTTCCAGTAATTTGTTTAAGGACTAAAAAGAACCAAAAATAAAAAATAAAAAATACATGAACACCTACTGATCCCACTTTTATACATACACAGAGGTTTATTCTCGACTTCAACATATAATAAGGGTCGAGGGAAAGTAACCATATCCAGACCCTAATTTGGGTCCACATCAGCTAATTAGCTTGTTTTCTGACTCTTATCTAATATTATTTTCTGAAGATTAAATGTCCGAATTCAGGTGAAAAAGTGGTCGACGTCACCAACATTCTAGACATGCGCTTGAGAACTATTCTGGAGAATGTTCGATTAAGTTATCTTTTAGAAAGGGAGGAAGGTGGTTGGGATGCTAATCTTAATTGGGAGGACACTCTCTCTCTTGGAGAACAACAGAGATTAGGCATGGTGAGGATAAAAGGCTTTGTCATGAGCAGAAACCTTTCCAGCTTATTTCGCGGTTTCCTTGTTTTCTTGGCTGACATTATTCTTAAATTTCTACTAGGCACGCCTATTTTTTCACAAGCCTATATTTGCCATCCTTGATGAATGCACCAAGTATGTGCCATAATCCAAATTCTTTTCTTTTCCTTTTACTCTATACACGTCTGTTGATTTTCTAATCTTACACTTTTTTTTGTTCTTTTTAATTGTTTAATGTTGAACAAATGGTAGTGCTACTAGTGTCGATGTTGAAGAACAACTCTATCGGCTCGCAAAAGACATGGGTATCACAGTTGTTACGTCATCGCAAGTGAGTACAGCTATGATTATGTTAAGTGTATCCAGTACTTGGTGTGCCTTATAACTGAAAAAAAATTAATTAAAAATCCACATTCAGCTATTCTTTTATTTATTTGTCCCATAATTGTCATTGCAGTCTACATTTTTTCTCTTATTATCATTTCTACAGTTTAAAATATCTGTTTCTTATGTGCTCAGCGCCCTGCTCTAATACCATTCCATTCTCTGGAATTACGACTCATTGATGGCGAGGGTAACTGGGAGCTTCGAACAATAAAGCAATGAAATGACCATATATGCTAGTATCCTTAGCTAACCTTGTATACTGTGTAAGGTGGTTTATATTGCCTGCTGGTGCTTTGTATCTTACAAGTCTCACTAGAAGGCAAGCGGAGGCTCGGCTTTTTATTCGAAGACATTTATTTGTATTATGAAGTTCGTTCACGTCAGTCAGCTGGAAAAGAAGCTGGAAAAGGAGAAGCTGGCAACTGCTGCCCATGTAATAATTTCTATAGGTAAAAAAAATCCAATATGTACAGTTCTCTCAATTTTCCCAGCATTTTGGGTTGTAACAGTTCATATTATAGTTAAATTGATTAGCAGCCACCCTATAGAAAAAGAAGGGACTCAAGGGAGTAGGCTATTGACTTATTGGGCATTTCTTGTTTTCTTTATAAGCTTTACGGCCCTATAGGCCAATATATTACTTGGCAATAGTACCTACGATTCTCACGTCTAGGAAGGATTATCTGAATGCCCAGTTGCATGCTGTTGCATCCGCAGTTATCATAATGGAATCAATTCTTTCTAGTTAATGTTTCAATTGCTTACTTACCAAGTGTTCGACTGATTTGATTGAATTGTTTCTGGGAATAGTGTCCACTGCAACCGATCTTGTTTACAACTAGGTTGAAAGCCCGCGCGCGAGGCGCGGTTATGTAATCACTAAAACAATATATATTCTGTATGAATTGAAAATCAAAATCAAAATTCATGCAAATATCAAATCATAAGAGTAACATAACATCAACCATAGTACAAACCGATTGAAACATCAAAGCTTTCAAAGAACATAAATTAATACAAAGTCTCATCTGAAATTTAAGTTACATAAGTTACATAAATTGATAAGATCAAATAGAAGACCTCTAATTTGAAGCTAATTTGGAGCCCAAGTAATACAGATGCTAATGTTCCGGTCTAACATTGCCCAAATATGAGAAATGTGTATAGTAATCCACCCCCCTTAGAAAAACTCACGTACATAGCTGGTCATACTGCTGATTCTGGTTCGGGTCGTCACAAATCCACCCCCCTTAGAAAAATTTCGATCTCGAAATTTCCGAGTCTGCCGACTACAAGGTAGGAGCACTGCCTCTGCATACTGCTCAACTCACCAACGACAATCTCAAATAAACAACTCTGATCACAAACTCCACAATATGAGATATTTCCGTACTGGAATCTCTGTACCCTCAAATCACAAATCTGAACTGGCTCACACAAACGCCAAGTGTTCCTACATAAGGAACAGACAGGGTACACAATGCAAAACCAACCTGAAACACAGTTCTGCCACACGGAACACATCACACATAAAAGCCAACACTATAGGCGATGCCGAACCATACGGCATAACACAAACTCGCCAATGACCACAACTGGATCAAAACAATATGGCAAAACACAACTCAGTTTACACACATTAACATAACTCACACACTCACATCAACATAGCTGAAGCATCGGACTCAAACAATTATCAACCCATTTCCGCTAATCTGACAGTCTGTGGTAACACACTCCACAAAATCGGAAACAAACATCAACTCAAATTCAAACCAAACTCACTCCAACACAATGAAGTACAACATCGTTCCTCAAAACGACATCAAACAATATCAAAATCACAGTGGACAACAACCTGGTACTGCAAGTAATCTCGAACAGCTGAAACTGCTGGTCCCGAATCCTCCGGAACTGCAATACCGAGGTCCACAACATGCCCTCCGAGGCCTGAATAATCCTCGAAGATCGCTCGCCAATCTGAGGATAAGAATCAGTACTAGCTCCTAATTTGGTCTCCAATGCTCGCTGCAAAGCTCACCAACACTTAGTCGTAGCTGATCACCTCGATCGGCGAACTGGGACACAGGTACACCACGTAGATGGACAATCTCCGTCAAACACAACTATGCCAGCCAACCACTGGAATCATCTCCGAAAGTACAAGGAACTGTACTAAGTTCGTCAAATGATCCACAAAGGCCTGACAACTGGTACCATAAACCAAAGTGTACACATACCCACACAAACACAGCAGCAACCGCCCCGTCTAACCGAAAATCTCAAATGGCTGACACACCTCGGCACGCCTCTGCCTCCTAGCCATCGTCAGTCGACAAGTGGGGCCTCAGCACACACAAGCTGCTACATTGCTCTTCATGTAGCATCACGAGTAGTAAACTCGGAATATCTGATACATTTCCGCACCACTAGCACCAAACACGCGCAAAACAATGAGCTTCAACGTCATCACACTCGAACTCAGCTTCCGAAGCTCGCACTCGGCTAACATGGAAATTCGAGCCACATATACACACATGTAATACTGAAGCTCCCAACTCTCGACTGAATGCATCAACAACAACATCATCCCAAACGGATGGTCAGGATGCAGCTGCTAGCCTTTCTCGAACAAGCTCAAAGGTGCAGCTATAGTCGATAGTCGACTCCCTCCATCTACACTGCCTCAAGCCCAAATCTGGCCGAGAATGCAAGTGGATGAAACTCAGTAGTCAGTGTACATCCTACACCGCGCTGCACGCCATAGTAGTAGCGTCACGAACTCACTGATACTAACACAAAGACAGCTACACCCAAATCATACATAGGATATGTAGCTACACACAAAGTTCCACTGCCTGGAATCATGAGCCACCGCTCTACTACTCAGCATCAAAGCACAACCAAATCCAAACCTCAATGCATCGCCAAAACCCACGAACTCGTCGTAGTCGTCAGGTAAGGTCAAAACCGAAGCAACGGTCAACCATCCTGCAGGAGTAAGTAACTCTTCTCGCGTGCATCGAACCACTCGAATTTGACGCCTTCTTCGTCAATCCGGAAAGTGAAGTAGCAATCCGGGAAAATCCTGCACAAGCCGTCAGTAATAGCCTGCCCAACCCAAAAGACTCCCGATCTCTGGTACAATAGTAGGGCAAACTCCAAATCAACACGGCTTTTAACTGGTCAGGACCCACGCCAACTCCCTCGGCTAGCATCACACAACCCAAAATATTTACGCTAATCGGCCAAAACTCACACTAGCTGAACCTCGCAAACACTTGGTCGTCTCGCAAAGTCCGCGAAACCGCTCGTATTTGCTTCAGGTACTGGCCCACACTCCTGGAGTACATCAGGATGTTGCCAACGAACATGACCGTAACTCGTCCAGAATCGTCTGAACACCTGGTCCATCATGTCCACATGATCTACGGGGGCATTGGTCAACCACACAGCGTGACCAAAAACTCATGATGCCCGCACCGAGATCCGAAAGCTAACATAGCCACATCTGACTCATCAAACCTCAACTGATGGTATCCGGTACCAAAATCAATCTTCGAAAAGACTGAAGCTTTCGCGAACTGATCAAACCAATCGTCAATCCGAAGAAGAGGATACTCGCTTTCCTCTGAAGCGAATCTGGCTTCCTGTAATTAATGCACCACCTCGTCAAATCATCCAACATCCATACAAACAATGCAGAGGCACACCACGAAAATATGCGGGGTCGCATGAAATCTCCTAAAATCTCCTCCAGCAACTCCTGGAGTCGAAATAATAGCTCCATCAGCTCCGCTGGCTCCAAACGACAAGATGCCGGTAAAATGAGTCCAGCGCCCAATACAAGCTCAATGGTGTAGTCAGTCTCCCGAACTGGAGAAATACTTGATAACTCCTCCGGAACACACCTGGAAGCTCGGAAACCACCTCAATGTCGCCGCAGCAACCATAGTATCCACAACATGAACTAAGCAACAACACAACCTATTCCATCATCCGCTCGACCATCACCGCGAAACAGCATCCCGGGGATACCTGGTCGTCAAAACACAACCTCCTCCTCGAGGCACTCGAACACAACCAAATGCGTCGTCAGTAAGTCCATACCCACAAACACACCAAAACCACGATGTCCAGCTATCACAGATCCGCGGCTAAACCATAACCGCCAACAAGGATCTCGCAACCTCCGGATGGATGCAATACTCTCCAAAACCTCGGAAGTGGAGACGCAGGTACAATCGCCATGGACATCAAACAACAGTAACCTCAAAGAAAAGTCTGTCCTCAAACAAGGTCCTGGCACGAACCCCAACATGCCCAACTATTCGCCCACGTCACATGCGACTTGCTGAATAACTCGTCAAAAGGGTACATTGGCCAGACTACAGGAACAACATGAGGGTCTCCTCGTAACTCTGAGCTGTCGAACCGATACAACAGCTCGCTGAGGCCGCTCCCTCGCAACGTGACCCTCCTGGCCACCGAAACAGCAACTAAAAGTACTCCTCGAACAAAAATCACCGCAACACCTGCTGCGTGAAAGGATCACCAATGATCGCCCAAACTCATGCTACAGGAGCAAGTCCGCTACTCTGTGATCTCCGCCATCGCCAAATGGTTCAGCAGAGGATCCTTAACATAATCGAAAAGACCACAGCCTGATGAAGTCACTGATCCCGAAGTGTCGGAACTCAACCTCATCAAAATCTCAACTAAATCCACTTTCCTCGAACCATCACATCGAAAACCACATACATCTTTTCCTCATAATAGCCTCGCCACTGAGTGCAACACACTAAGCTCCTCACGGATGTCTCGAGGCATATCAATCAGAATCTCTCTGATGCTCAGGTTCAAACTCATCTCGAACCTCGTGCACTGCTTCCTCTGAAGCCACATAACACGTGCAAACAGGAACAAACATATGAACAATGCATCTCTGCCTCAGGAGGGTAAACACTCCACATTCGAATGTTAGGTAGCCTGATTAAACCATTACCGTATACACAACCAGGCAACCCGTGCCACACAGTTCACTGAACTCTGAATACTCATCCAAATCCACAATTCACTGGAAAATCACGCGTCGATTGATCCTCAATAGGATCCACAACCGAAACGACACGGAAAGCACGTCAGAAGGCATCCTAATGAATAAAACATCGTTCACAACAAGTGGAACGTAATCATGAAACCGCAGATATTTGAGGACACACAACACCCGAAGTATTGATGAGTACCGCTGGCCAGTCGGGTCATCACTCCAGTCATGCTGTATCAACTCAAATACCCTAAGTAAACACGACTACAGAGTCTACAGAATCTGACAACCTAATGCTCTGATACCAAGCTGAAAGGACCCAACCCCGATTTAGCTTCCTAAATTGGAATCAAACCCCTTCGAAAACACGAATCAACAAAAACTTTTCGAAATTTGAGCAGAGTTTCGTTACTAGCGTGGAAATTACCATTACCTGCACGCGGAAAATACACTTCATCCTATGCCACAAAAAGCAAACCGTGGGCACCAATCCCATCCGGATTTCTCAATATATCAACAATAACGTAAAGTAGTAAATATATATATGTACTTTACGGAAAATCCGGAGTAAAATCGTATAACATATACAATAGAAAGCTCAGAGCGACTTCTAATACATAATCATATACGTATACCACAGTAGGTAGAACAATAAACCTACTGGAAGAAACAAAGTAGCTCGAGCACTATGCCTCCGACTACGACGTGCGACACCAGAGTCCGAACTGCAAACTGGGCACGGAAACCGAAAAGCCCAGGGGAAAGGCAAATAAAACGTTAGAGTGAGTGGACGAAAATAACATATGCCTTTCACCAATTTATACACATACTCAATATAAAACAGTGCGAGTTCGGAAAACACAACAACACAACACATATATATATGGAGGTTGTCGGGCGAATCTCTCAAGCCCGACGTCAGGTGAATCGCTCAAACCTGACGGTGAAAGGCCAGGGGAATCTCTCAACCCCGGCGGCACTCAGGGGAATCTCTCAACCCTGCTTCAGAGGAATCTCTCAACTCTGGGCCAGAGGAATCTCTCAACTCTGGGCCAGAGGAATCTCTCAACTCTGGTAGCATCGATGCAATAAATGCCAATCACCAATAACACATAATAACATACCTCCGAAAATAACATATATCACAATCATCGTATAATTAAATATGGAAATCAATAAATCCACGAACTCGCAAAATCAACAGTGAAAATAGATCTTGTCCACTCACACGCTTGCGTAACGCAGTTCGCGTTAACCCGTGATCCGGCGGAAAGTCCCTCGCCAAAACAACGATCACGAACACCTGAATATTCACAAAATCCATATTCAAAATCATAATCCGACAATACAAATCAAACCACGAGAAACCACCGTTCTCGGAAACACGAAATCCAAAGTCGACGAATCGCCGAAAATCCGTATATACCACTTCAATACCTCGCTTTACGTTCGGACGCTCAACTCGAAAAACGAACCTCCCCACTGCGATCGGAGCGCGATTTCGAGTCAAATGACATGCGACTTGCCGAAAGTAAAAAAAAGTCAACCCTGACCGTTGACCGCCGTCCACGGCGGCGCCACTGTTGACCGGAGAGTTTCACGGCGGAGCCACCCCTATTCCACTTAAAATCACCCACTGAGCAACTTTGGCAACTGCACCAAAGTCCAATTCTCACTCTAACATGGTCAATTTCAAGCAAAACCGAATTGGTTCACAAATTTCAATCCCAAAATTCTCAATCCACAAATCAAATTAGAACACAATGTTTATATGGTTAGAATCACCTTGAAGAGAGCTACAAAACCCAGTATCTCTTGAAGTTCAATTCGGTTGAAATCCATTAACCCGATTACCTCAAAAAAATCCCCAAATTTAGGCCGGAATTCCTCTCTCCACCGTTCACCTCGCCGTGAACGGTGGCCGGCACGGAATCGAGGGCCTCAAAGCACACGGAAAGAGACCGGAGGCAAGCCATGAGGTGGCCGGAAACGCCTCGCCGCCGTGGAGGCCGAGCACCCCCGTCGTGAGACTCCTCCCACTCGGTCAAACCGAGTCAACGTGGTCAAAGCCATAAATGAAAAATGTTGACTTGCTATAATAGGAAACTCCACTATTTAAACCTTCCCAAAAAGGAAACTTCATAATTATCCATTTCGGCAAACTTCAAACGCGCGAAACTTCCTCATCGTAATTCCGATTCCGATAATTCTCGCGGCCACGAACTCGTCTCAACATACTCTTCAATAACCACCCAAAGTCAAACATATCGGCCAATCGAATAAAAAGTCAACCCTTCAAAGCAACACACATTAAATCGACTAAATAATCAACAAACGGCAAAATTCGCAACTAATTCCTCGTAACTCCAAATCATGCTCCGCAAGTTCCCACAAACTTGAAATTAAATTCTGAACAACTTCCGTGAAGAAACCGAAACCAAATTCTCGACCGGTAATTTAGTCGCGAACAAACCCGCCATTTAAATCCGTTTCCGTCGAAACTTCGAATATTCATAACTAATTCCTCGGTCGTCCAAATAACGATCCGGAACAGCCCACAAACTCGTAATCACACGTACTACGACTCTCGAGAAGAGACCCAGCTCCAATTCTCGGCCAATAATTAAGTCGTTAGCAAGCTCGACAATTCCGAACAACCGTCGGATACCAGTGACTACCCGGTAACTCACGTACATAGCTGGTCATACTGCTGATTCTGGTTCGGGTCGTCACACCAACGCAGCCTTTTCGATGAGTTATTCAGCAAGTCGCGATTGATGTGGGCGGTTAATTGGGCATGTTGGAGTTCGTGCCAGGACCTTGTTTGAGAACAGACTTCTTCTCCGAGGTTACTGTTGCTTGATATCCATGGCGATTGTGCTTGCATCTCCACTTCTGAGGTCTTGGAGAGTGTTGCATCCATCCGGAGGTCGTGAGTTCCTTGTTTGAGGTTATGGGTTAGCCGCGGATCTGTTATAGCTGGACATTATGGTTTTAGTGTGCTTGTGAGTATGGACTTACTGACGCCGCATTTGGCGATGTTCGAGTGCCTCGAGGAGGAGGTTGTGATTCGTTGACCAGATTTTCCCGAGATGCTGTTTCGCGGTGATGATCGACCGAATGATGGAGACGAGTTGTGTTATTTGCCTAGCTCATGTTGTGGATACTATAGTTGCTGTACTGACATTGGTGACATTGAGATGGTTCCCGAGTTTCCAGGTGTGTTTCGGAGGAGCTACCAGGTGTTCCTCCAGTTCGGGAGATTGACTACATTATTGAGCTTGTACCGGGCGCTGGACTCATTTTATAGACGTCTTGTCGTTCGGAGTCAGCAGAGATGATAGAGCTACAGTTTCAACTCCAGGAGTTGCCGGAGGAGGTTTCAGGAGATTTCATGCGACCCCGCGTATTTGAGTGGTGTGCCCCTGCATTGTTTGTATGGACGTTGGATGGTTCGTCGAGGTGGTGCGTTGACTACCGAAGCTTGATTCATTGCAGAGGAGAGTGAGTATCCTCCGCTTCGGTTTGACGAGTGGTTTGATCTGCTCGCGAGAGCTTCAGTCTTTTCGAAGATTGATTTTGGTTCCGGATACAATCAGTTGAGGTTCGATGAGTCAGTTGTGGCTTGGACGATTTTAGGATCTCGTTACGGACATCAGGAGTTCTTGGTCATGCTGTTTGGTTGACCAATGCCCCGTAGATCATGTGGACTTGATGGACCAGGTGTTCAGACGGTTTCTGGACGAGTTTGCGGTCATGTTCGTTGGCATTGTCCTGAGGTGTTCCAGGTGTGTGGGCCAGCATCTGAAGTAGTTGCAAGCGGTTTTACGGACTTTATGAGATGGCCAGGTGTTTGCGAAGTTTAGCCAGTATGAGTTTTGGTTGATTAGTGTGAAGATTTTGGGCTGTGTGATGTTATCCGAGGGAGTTGACGTGGATCTTGACCAGTTAGAAGCCGTGTTGATTTGGGGATTGCCCTACCATTGTACCAAAGATCAGAGGTCTCTTGGGTTTAGCAGGCTATCACTGACGGCTTGTGCAAGATATTCCCGGATTGCCACTCTACTTTCCGGATTGACGAAGAAGGTGTCAAGTTCGAGTGGTTCGATGCACGCGAGGAGAGTTACTTACTCCTGCAGGATGGTTGATCATTGTTTCGGTTTTGACCTTACCTGACGATCGTGACGAGTTCGTGGGTTATGGCGATGCGTCGAGGTTTGGATTTAGTTGTGTTTGGATGCTGTGTAGCGGGGCGATGGCTCATTGTTTCAGGCAGTGTGGAAACCTTATGTAGCTATGTATCCTATGTATGATTTGGGGTAGCTGTCTTGTGTTAGCATCAGTGAGTTCGAGACACTACAGCTATGGCGTGCAGCGAGGTGTAGGACGTACATTGATCACTTGAGTTTCATCCACTTGCATATACGGCCAGATTCGGGCTTGAGGCAGTGTAGATGGAGGTTGTCGATTACCGACTATGGCTGCACCTTTGAGTTCGTTCGAGAAAGGCTAGAGGTTGTACTTTGACTACCCATCTGGGAGGTTGTTGCTGATGTATTCAGTCGAGAGTCGGGATTTCAGTGTTTCATATGTGTGTGTGGCTCGAGTTTCCGTGTTAGCCGAGTGTGGGCTACGAGAGCTGAGTTCGAGTGTGATGATGTTGAGGCTCGTGATTTTTGCGCGCGTTTGGCGCTAGTGACGCGGAGAAGTGTCAGATACTTTGAGTTTACAACTCGAGACGCAACATGAAGATCCAATGTAGCAGCTTGTGTGTGCTGATGCCACATTCGTCGACTGGCGATGGCTAGGAGGCAGAGACGTGCCGAGATGTGTCAGCCATTTGAGATTTCCGGTTGGACGTGGCGTTTGTCGCTGTTATTGTGTGGGTTTGTATGCATTTTGGTTTGTGGTACCAGTTGTTAGGCCCTTATGGATCGTTTGATGAATTTAGTACGTTTCCTTGTACTTTCGGAGACGATTTCAGTGGCAGTCTGTCATGGCTGTGTTTGATGGAGGTTGTCCATCTACGTGGTGTACCTGTGTCCCAAGTCGCCGATCGAGGTAATCAGCTACGACTGTATGTTGGCAAGCTTTGCAGCGAGCTTTGGGGACCAGATCACGAGTTGGTACCAGTTCTTATCCTCAGATTGGTGAGCGATCTTTGAGGACTATTCAGACCTTGGAGGACATGTTGTGGACCTCGATATTGCAGTTCCGGAGGAATTGGGACCAGCGGTTTCACTTGTTTGAGATTGCATGCAGTACCAGTTGTTGATCACTGTGATTTTGATGTTGCATGTTATCGTTTTGAGGACGATGTTGTACTCCATTGTGCTGAAAAGAGTTTGGTATGAGTTTGAGTTGATGTTTGATTATGATTTTGTGGAGTGTGTTACCACAGACTGTCAGGTTAGCGGAAATGGATTGGTTATTGCCCGAGTTCGATGTTTGAGCTATGCTGATATGAATGTATGAGTTATGTTGATGTGTGTAGACTGTGTTGTAAATTTTCACGTTGTTTGATCCAGAGGTGGTCATAGGCGAGTGTGTGTTATGCCGTATAGTTCGGCATCGCCTATATTGTTGACTTTATGTGTGTTGTGTTCCGCGTGGCGGAACTATGTTTCAGGTTTGTTACATGTTGTGTACCCAACCTGTTCCTTATGCAGGAACATTTGGCTATTGTGTGGAGCCAGTTCAGATTTGTGATTTGAGGGTACAGGGATTTCAGTACGGAGCTATCTCCTATTGTGGAGTCGGTTACCAGAGTCGTTCGGTTGAGATTACCATTGGGTGAGTTGAGCAGTATGCAGAGGCAGTGCTTCTACTTTTAGCCAGCAGACTTGGAAATTTTGAGGTCGAAATTTTTCTAAGGGGGGTGGATTTGTGACGACCCGGACCAGAATCAGCAGTATGATCAGCTTAATTGATGAGCTCGCGCGTAGTCGCAGGGTTGCGACAGTTGTTTTAATCACCAGGCTCGTTAACGACTAAATTATTGGCCGAGAATTGGAGGCGGGTCTCTTCTCGAGAGTCGTTCTATATGTGATTACGAGTTCGTGGGCGGTTCCGGATCGTTATTCGGACGACCGAGGAATTAGTTATGAATATTTGAAGTTTCGACGGAAATGGATTTAAAATGGCAGGTTTGTTCGCGACTAAGTTATCGGACGAGAATTTGGCTTCGGATCCTTCATGAAAGTTGTTTAGAATTTAATTTCGAGTTCGTAGGAACATCCGGAGCATGATTTTGAGTTACGGAGTTTAAGTTGCGAATTTTGCCGATTGTTGATTGTTTGGTTGATTTAGTTATGTGTTGGTTTGAACCGTTGACTTTTTATCCGATTGGTCGATGTGTTTGACTTTGGGTGATTATAGAAGAATATGTCGAGACGAGTTTGTGACCGCGAGAATTATCGGAATCGGATTTACGACGAGGAAGTTACGGGAGTTTAAAGTTTGTCGCGAAATGTATTTATGGGGGTTTCCTCTTTGGGAAAGGCTATAAATAGTAAACTTGCCAAATCAGGAAGGTCAACATTCTTTATTAATAGCTTTGACTCAGTCAACTCGGTTTGACCGAGTGGTGGGCGACGATGGCGACTTGCTCACGGGTTCGCCGGCGGCGAACCTAATCCGGCCACCCCCGAGCATGTTGTTGGTGTCTTCCGACTCGCCTCTATCTCCTCGTCACTTTCCCGACTTCATATTCCGGCAAGTCCCACGGTGGAGAGAGGAATCATGGACCAAAGTTTGGGATTTTTGGGTTTAATGGTGAACTCCGATTTCGGCCGAATTGAACTTCAAGAGGTACTGGGTTTTGTAGGCCTCTTCAATATGATTCTAACCATATAAACATGGTGTTCTAATTCGATTTGAGCATGGAGAATTTTGGGTTTGAATTTTGTGTTCCATTTCGGTTTTACTTGAAATTGAGCTAGTTAGAGTTTGAATTGGACTTCGGTGCAGTTATGGAAGTTGCTCAGTGGACGATTTTGAGTGGAATTGGTGCAGCTCCGCCGTGAAATTTCACGTCCGGCGGCGGCGCCGCCGTGGACGGCAGTCAACGGTCAACGGGTTGACTTTTTGGACTTTCAACATGTTGCATGTCATTTGACTCGAAATCGCGCCCCGATCGCAGTGGGGAGGTTCGTTTTTCGATTTGAGCATCCGAACGTAAAGCGAGGTATTGAGGTGTTATATATGGATTTTCGACAATTCGTCGTATTCGAATTACGTGTTTCCGAGAACGGTGGTTTCTCGTGGTTTGATTTGTATTGTCGGATTATGACTTTGAATATTGGACATTGTGAATATTCAGGGGTTCGTGATCGTTTGTTTGGCAAGGGACATTCCGCCGGATCACGTGTTAACGCGATACGCGTTACGCCAGTCTGTGAGTGGACAGTTTATTTTCACGGAATTCTTGCGAGTCTTTTATATACGTTTTATGAACTTGAGCATGCAGTATGATTATGGTTTTAAGAGTATGAGTTTTCGTACGAGATTGTGTTTATATTGAGCATGTGTTATATGATTGTGTTTATATGTTGTTATGAATCCACGTGTGGCCCCGTGTGATTACACACATGCTCTGTGCACGGGAGGAGTTAGAGTCTCCCTCGTGCTTGTATTCGTGAGGAGTTAGAGTCTCCCTTGTATACTCGGGCGCGTGAGGAGTTAGAGTCTCCCTCGCGTACCCTTTAAATGTTATACATTCGACTCGCATATGTTTTATAACATATATATATATAACTGGTGAAAGACATTTATTTTCGTCCACTCACTCTAACGTGTTTATTGTCTTTCCCCTGGGCTTTTCGGTTTTCGTGCCCAGTTTGCAGTTCAGGCTCTGGTGTCGCACGTCGTGGTCGGAGACATAGTGCTCGAGCAATCTTGTTTCATCCAGTAGGTTTATTGTTCTGCCTACTGTGGTATGCGTATATGAATATGTATTAGATGTCGCTCTGAGCTTTCTGTGGTATATGCTATAAGCTTTTACTCCGGATTTTCAGTAAAGTACATATATATTTACTACTCTACGTTATTGTTGATATGTTGAGAAATCCGGATGGGATTGGTGCCCATGGTTTGCTTTTTGTGGCATAGGATGAAGTATATTTTCCGCGTGCAGGTAATGGTAATTCCACGCTAGTAACGAAACTCTGCCCAAATTTCGAAAAGTTTTTGTTGGTTCGTGTTTTCGAAGGGGTTTGATTCCGATTTAGGAAGCTGAATCGGGGTTGGGTCCTTTCACGATCACCTCACCACGCTCATTGGCCTTAATGATCGTTTTCCTTCCCCCGATGGCCTGCTCAAGATTCTTCCCGGTGCAGGGGCCTCTAGTCTTTCGTTTTCCATTGCCATTAACGATATTGCCTAATAATACAATGTCAAAAAATCGAAATTATTAATTGACACTATTTATAGTCTTAAGTAATAATTAAGTAATCAATCTTGTTAAATAAAATTTACCTGCATCGTCCGTTTATTGGTTCATGCCCCTCGCACTCCAAAGATACACGGGGTCGAACGGGAAGAAGTTGTACGCTTCCTCCACGGTTAGGAATTGCGGCTGTCCTTCAATAAAAATAACCCTCCCCCTAGCATCGAATTGAGGGATGACAGGTATCTCGTCGAGCACGAAGAGACCGGACCACGGAGATAGACGAGGCCTGGACGATGAGCAACCTGCACCATCTGCATCAGATGATTCCCGTGAAAGGGGAGTAGGCACCGGGCCAATAGGGGGTATTCGGATGGAGGGAGTTTCTGATGCGCCCGTTGAGTGTCGCTCACCTGAGTGTCTGCTGCCTGAGGGTCGAGGCTGAACTGAGGGTTGCACAGATCCGGATCGTGCAGCTTCCTCCTGTTCTCGTGCACGTAGCAAAATTTGTGTGCGAGTATTCATAATAGGGCCGCTGCGCGTGTTGCTGGTTGCGGATGAGGATGCTTGACTACTGCTCCCTCCACTGGATCTAGTCCCTCTCCGTTTGATGCCCCCAAGCCAATTTGCCGCAAAACCTCCTGCACATCCAACAATTAAACAGAACAGCCAAAAAAATATTCTATATGCCAAAAATAACCAACACAAAAATATATACACAAAATATCCTACATATCATATTACCAAAATATCAATTAACCAAAAAATCAAAAATATCATTACCAAAATCATTATCAAAAATATCATTACCAATATAATTATCAAAAATATCAATTAACCCAAATCTTAATTAACCAACACCAAAATAATTTTACAAAAATATATTCTACATATATACACAAAATGTCTTACATATATTCTACATATATTCTACATATATACACAAAAATATCAACTTAACATATATACATAATTAAAATGCATAAACCAACTTGATAATTAAAATGCATACATAATAAAAATGCATACATATATACATAATTAAAATGCATACACCAACTTAATAATTAAAATGCATACATAATTAAAATGCATACATATACACATAATTTTACACCAACTTAATTAAAATTAAAGATTAATTTTACACCAACTTAAATTAATGCATACATAATTACATAAAATGCATACATAATTACATAAAATCAAATTGAGAGAGAGAGGGGGAGGGGACCTGTCATTGTTCGGGTTGAGAGAGATGGCAGCGGCGGTGCTCGAATTCCGACGGCCGGAGGGAGGGGAAGAGGTAGGGGAGGAGGGGAGGAGGAGAGGGGAGAGGGGAGGAGGGGAGCTGGGGAGAGGGCCGGGGAGAGGGGAGGAGGAGAGGGGAGGCTAAGGAGGAGATTTGGGCAGGGTGGGCGGCGAGAGGGGATGAGAGAAATTTTAGGGTTTTTTTTGGGGGAGTGAAGAGGGAAATGTCCTCTGCCCGTTTCGGGGTGGGATTTAAAGGAAAGTATTACCAATGAGTTGCATTAACTCGTCGGTAATACTATCACCGACGAGTTAATTAACAACTCGTCGATGATAGTGTGATTCCCATTTTTCGGGAACAAATAACACCATTATTGACGCAGGCTCCGTGTTCATTTTTCATTTCAAGTCTAATGTAGTATAAACACTGATGTGGCTAATCGATATGGCGTTGGCCAAATTTTTGTAATTTACAAATTGAAGCTGTGCGAGTTCTTCTATTTCGGTGATATAGTATTTCAGACGAGTTTCTTACTAACTCGTCGGTCATAACAAACATACATGCACGTTTATATATATACTAAAATATGTACATCATTAACGTACTAAGGATGATAATCATAATCATCTTCATCACTTGAGTCTGACTCGGTTTCATAGGTAACTTCTGGCAATATGTGCCGCTCCTCGTCATCTGAATCATCGTCTACTTCATTTGGATTAACATCAAGAAGTTCTGCTCCAGTAATTCGAACCACACTCCCAGATCTCACATTATTAAGGCGAATCATAGAGGATTCCGGAATGTCAAATGCGTTCGGCTCTTGGTATGCAGTAACTTCTTCATCATCTGCGGTCTCACCAAGTGTGGTAGCACTGTATATGTTTCTATGAGCAACATGGTTAACCACCTTCCACGGGACTTTGTTCATAAGATTGTCAAGGTAAAACACTTGTTTTACTGATGTGGCAAGAACGAAAGGGTCTTATTTATACTAGCTTGTAGCAGTATTCACCGAAAATATTCCGTACTGATCGGTCCTTGCGTTCTCCGGGCTAGTATCAAACCATCTACACTTGAACAAGTGCACTTTCATGCGGTTCCCATAAATTAGTTCGACAACTGAATGAAGGACACTGTAATAGTCAACGCCATCCTGCCCACTATGGACCATCTGAAAGGACCCAACCCCGGTTTAGTTGCCTAAACCGGAATCGAACCCCTTCGAAAATACGAACCAACAAAAACCAACAAAATTTCGGCAGAGTTTCGTTGCTAACGTGGAATTACCATTACCTGCACACGGAAAATTACACTTCATCCTATGCGACAAAAATCAAACCGTGGGCACCAACCCCATCCGGATTTCTCAATATATCAACAATAATGTAAAGTAGTAAATATATCTGTACTTTACTGAAATCCGGAGTAAAATCATATAATATACACAACAAAATACTCAGAGCGACCTCTAATGTATAATCATATAAGTATACCACAATAGGTAGAACAATAAACCTACTGGAAGAAACAAGGTAGCTCGAGCACTATGCCTCCGACCACGACGTGCGACACCAGAGTCCGAACTGCAAACTGGGCACGGAAACCGAAAAGCCCAGGGGAAAGGCAAGTAAAACGTTAGAGTAAGTGGACGAAAATAAACGTATGCCTTTCACCAGTTTATATACATAATCAATATAAAATAATGCGAGTTCGGAAAACATATACATATGGAGGTTGTCGGACGAATCTCTCAAGCCCGACGTCAGGTGAATCGCTCAAACCCGACGGTGATAGGCCAGGGGAATCTCTCAACCCCGGCGGCATACAGGGGAATCTCTCAACCCTCCTCAGAGGAATCTCTCAACTCTGGTCCAGAGGAATCTCTCAACTCTGGCGGACTACCGGTGATCAGCCGAGTAGCCGAAGCATCGATGCAGTAATGCCATCACCAATATAAATAAAATAATACCTCCGAAAATAACATATATCTCAACATCGTATAAAATAAATACGGAAAATCATGAAATTCACGAACTCGCAAATCAACTATGAAAATATAAACTTGTCCACTCACAGGTGAGCTTAACGCAGTTCGTGTTAACCCGTGATCCGGCGGAAAGTCCCTCGCCAAACGAACGATCACGAACCCTTGAATAATCACAAAATCTATTTCTCAAAATCATAACTCGATATCTCAAATCAAATCACGAGAAACAACCGTTCTCGGAAACACATAATCTGAATACGACGAATTGTCGAAAATCCGATATTCACACCTCAATACCTCGCTATAATTTCGGGCGCTCAAATCAAGAAACGAACCTCCCCACTACGATCGGGGCGCGATTTCGAGTGAAATGACATGCAACTTGTCGAAAACCCCAAAAGTCAAACTGTTGACCACCGTTGACCGCCACCAACTTGAACTTTTCCCCGCGGAGCAGCCCCTATTCCATGTAAAATCACCCACTGAGCAACTTTCATAACTGCAACAAAGGCCAATTCACACTCTAACTAGTCCAATTTCGTGATAAACCGAATTTTTCCCAAAATTTCAAATCCAAAATTCTCCAAGCACAAATCGAATTAGAACTCCATACTTACATGGTAGCTTCATGGTGATGAGGGCTACAAACCCAGTCCTTTTTGCAGCTCAATTTGGCCGGAATCGGATCGCCCCAAAAACACCAATTTTTCACAAACTTGGCCGGAAAATTCTTCCACTTCTGGCGTCCCACGTCGTGAAGGGAGGCCGGAAACGAGATCGGGACATCAGGACGAGTTGAATGGGACCGGAGTTGAGCACGGAGATGGTCGGATGGGGCTCCGTCGCCGGCGAGGCCGTGGCATGTTGCGCCACCATCTTCTCCTCCACGTTGACCGAGTCAACACAATAAATGACCCAGCATTGAATTTCCTAAACAGACAAGTCACTATTTATACCTTCCCAAAAAGGAAACCTCCAAAATTCACTTTTCGACAAACTTCAAATATCCGTAACTTTCACGTCGAAATTCCGATTCCAATAATTCTCGCGGCAACAAAATCGACTCGACGTATTCTTCAATTTTCACCCGAAGTCAAACACATCGACCAAACCGATAAAAAGTCAACGGTTCAACCCAAACACATACATAATCCGACTAAACAATCAACAACCGGAAATATTCACAACTTAATCCTCGTAACTCAAAATAATACTCCAGAAGTTCCCACGAACTCGAAATTAAATTCTTAACAACTTCCGTGAAGAAACCGAAACCAAATTCTCGTCCGGTAATTTAGTCGTTAAGAAATCCACAAATTTAACCCGATTCCGTCGAAACTTCAAATATTCATAACTTATTCCTCGGTCGTCCAAATAATGATCCGGAACCGCCCACGAACTCGAAATCACACGTACAACGACTCTCGAGAAGAGACCCAGCTTCAATTCTCGGTCAATGATTTAGTCGTTATCAAACCTGGCGATTCAAACAACCGTTGGAAATCTGTGATTACGCAGTAACTCATGAAGTAAGCTGATCACATTGCTGATTCTGGTCCGGGACGTCACAAATCCACCCCCCTAAAAAAAATTTCGACCTCGAAATTTCAGATCTGCCGACTCAAAGTAGGAGCACTGCCTCTTCATACTACTCAACTCTCCAGTGACAACGTTAACCGAACAACTCTGATAACAAACTCCACAATAGGAGGTAGCTCCGTGCTGAAATCCCTGTACCCTCAATCTCGAATCTGAACTGGCTCCACACAGTCGCCAAGTGTTCCTGCATAAGGAACTGATAGGGTACATGATATACGCATTTTATGCTCGTTTCTTAACGCATTTCCCTTTTCGTTTAGCTATGTTATAATCTTAGTTTTTATGTTTTTCTTAATTAATATGTTATTTTGAAGATATTTACGGTGGAGATTAATAACGACGCAATTCGGAGGAATTTCGGCGATTTTGCGATTTTTGCGATTTTGGACCTCCGAAAATGGGCCGGCCCAAAAAGCAAATTGTGGGCCGAATTCTCAACTTTTATTTCGGCCCATTATAAGGCCCAAACACATTCAATTCGGCAAGGATGCCCTTTGGGGAAGTTGAAAAGTCAAGCTTATCAAGCTAATCATCACAAATGGTGACTCTTGCTTAGGGTTAATAAATGATCATCACAAAAGATGACTTGCCATGGTGACTCTTGCTTTGGGCTTGTAAATGATGATCACACATGGTGACTTGCATGGTGACTTGCCATATTGATCATTGCTTGCATTTAATGGAAGGAGGCAAGGTGGAAGAGAGATGAAGGCATATGCTTGCCTATAAATACCAAGGAGGCAGCCATAAAACAGATGATCACTCATTTTACTAAGCCAAAGCTCTACACAAATACTCCTCCACCATTAAACACTTGAAGGTTCACACAAAGCCGAAGCATCCATCTCCTCCATTCCAAGCCGAAGCATCTCCTCCTCCATTCCAAACCGAAGCATCCATCTCCTCCTCCAAGCCGAAGCTATCATTCTCCATCCCTCACAATACGCTAAGTCCCTTGTGAAGGAAAGCCATCTCCACCGTAGTTCATCAAGCACTCAAGACAAAAAGTGTAACCATGATCTTCACTTTCATTTCTTTAGCTTTGTATTTGAATCTTTTGATGTATTGGAATAACAAGTTTAGATTTGTGTATCAAATGAAGAACAAGTTTAGATTTGTGTTTTATGTGTTTAAACCGATTTGTAATATGCATGTGTTTATGATTTCTAGCCTTTTATGCATGTTTGATACAATCTTAAAGCTTCGAATGCATGTGTTAGAAAATACGCTAAGTCCCTCTCTTTCGCATGTTTCGATGATCGTATGTTGTTTAGGATGTTTATACGCTAAGTTGCATTCCTACTCAATTATTAAGCATGTATATTTAGTTAGAAGTTATGAATTTCGTAACTTACAAAAAGGTTTGATGCATGAAAAGGGTAGGCTAATAAGATGAGATGATCACATGTAATTAGTAGTGTAACTTCTTATTTTTAGCAAGCATAATTAAACTTTAAGTTTCTTGATTGTTGAAACTTGTCTATGAGTAAAACATGTTAGATGCCTAAGAGTTTTAGTTGTGTTTGCATGTTTTTGTACTTTAATTTCGTAGATTAAACAACCAACTTCCAATCCCCCCAAACATTTACATTTCCGCTTATTAACGAAACCATGCATGCGCCCTTAATTCCCCGGATAAAGAACGATCCCTACTCGCCAATATTACAAATGACAAAAGAAGGGTTTAAATTGCAATGCGCGTAATCTGTGTTTTTAAGTTAACGTGAATGCATGTTTGCCGCGTATCAGTACAAAACACGTAACAAATCTGAATCATAGTTCCGCCACACGGAACACAACACACACAAAAGCCAAAGATATAGGCGACGCCGAACTATACGGCACAACACAATCTCACCTATGACCACATCTGGATCAAAACAACGTGGCAAAACACAATTCAACACACTCATATCAACATAGCTCAAAACATCAAAACCATAGTGGTCCATAAACTGGTACTGCAAGCAATCTCGAACAAGTGAAACTGCTGGTCCCAAATCTGTCGGAACGGCAATACCGAGGTCCACAATATGCCCTCCAAGGTCTGAATAGTCCTCAAAGATCGCCCACCAATCTGAGGATAAGAACTGGTACCAAACTGTAATCTGGTCCCCCAATGCTTGCTGTAAAGCTTGCCAACACACAGTCGTAGCTAATTTCTCGGTCAGCGAACCGGGACATAGGTACACCACATGAATGGACAAACTCCGTTAAACACAGCTATGCTAGCCTGCCACTGAAATCTTTCCCCAAGGAAAAGAACTAGGTTCATCAAATGATCCACAATGGCCTGACAACTGGTACCACAAACCGAAATGCGTACAATCACACACAAGATCACAGCAACAAACGCCACGTCTAACTGAAAATCTCTAGTGGTTGTAACTCTCTGGCAAGTCTCCGCCTCCTAGCCATGGCCAGCTAACAAATGTGGCATCTGCACACATAAGCTGCTACATTGTTCTTCTTGTTGCGTCACGAGTAGTAAACTCGAAGTATCAGACACATCTCCGTACCACTAGCGCCAAATGCGCGCAAAACAGTGAGCTTCAACATCATCACACTCGAACTCAGCTCCCGATGCCCGCAACTCGGCTAACACGGAAACTTGAGCCACACTCACATGAAACACTGAAGCTCCCGACTTCCAACTGAATGCATCAGCAACAACATCCCAGACGGATGGTCAAAGTACAACCTCTAGCCTTTCTCGAATAAACTCAAATGTGCAGCCATAGTCGTTAGTCGACCCCATACATCTACACTGCCTCAAGCCCAAATCTGGCCGAAAATGCAAGTGGATGAAACTCAAGTGATCAGTGTACGTCCTACACTGTGCTGCACGCCGTAGTAGTAGTGTCTCCAACTCTCCGATGTTAACATAAGGACAGCAACTCCCAAATCACACACAGGATATGCAGCTCCATAAAATTTCCACTACCTGAAACCATGAGCCACCGCTCTGCTACACAGCATCAAAACATAACCAAATCTAAACCTCAATGCATCGCCATAACCCACGAACTCACCACGATCGTCAGGTAAGGTCAAAACCGAAGCAACGGTCAACCATCCTTCAGGAGTAAGTAACTCTCCTCGCGTGCATCGAACCACTCCAACTTGACGCCTTCTTCGCCAATCCGGAAAATGAAGTGGTAATCTGGGAAAATCCTGCACAAAGCACCGAAAGTAGCCTGCTAAACCCAAGAGACTCCCGATCTCTGGTACAATAGTAGGGTAATCCCCAAATCAACACGGCTTCTATCTGGTCAGGATCCACGCCAACTCCCTCGGCTAACATCACACAGCCCAAAATCTGCACGCAACCATAACTCACACTGGCTGAACTTCACAAACAGCTTATCATCTCGCGAAGTCCGCAAAACTGCTTGCAATTGCTTCAGGTATTGGCTCACACTCCTAGAGTAAATCAGGATGTTGCTGACGAACATGACCGCAACTCGTCCAGAATCGTCTGAACACATGGTCCATCAAGTCCACACGATCTATGAGGGCATTGGTCAACCAAACAGCGTGACCAAAAACTCCTGATGTCCGCACCAAGGTCCAAAAGCTGTCCAAACCACATCTGACTCATCAAACCTCAACTGATGGTATCCGGACCCGAAATCAATCTTCGAAAAGAGTGAAGCTTCCTTGAGCTAAACAAACCACTCATCAATCCGAAGCGGAGGATACTCACTCTCCTCTGAAGCGAATCAGGTTTCCGGTAGTCAATGCACCACCTCGTCGAATCATCCATCATCCGTACACACAATGTAAAAGCACACCACGCAAATACGCGGGGTCGCACAAAATCTCCTGAAACCTCCTCCAGCAACTCCTAGAGTCGAAATTATAGCTCCATCAGCTCCACTGGCTCCAAACGACAAGATGCCGGTAAAATGAGTCCAGCGCCCGGTACAAACTCAATGGTGTAGTCGATCTCCCGAACTGGAGGAACCCCTGGTAACTTCTCCGGAACACACCTGGAACCCCTGGAACCACCTCAACATCACCAATATCGGGCACAACAATCGTAGTATCCACATCATAAGCTAAGCAAGCAACACAATCCGTCTCCATCATCCGCTCGACCATCACCACGAAACAGTATCTCGAGGAAACCTGGTCGTCGAAACATAACCTCCTTCTCGAGGCACTCGAATATAGCCAAATGCGTCGTCAGTAAGTTTATACTCATAGTCACATCAAAACCACGATGTCCAGCTATAACAGATCCGCAGCTAAGCCATATCCTCCAACAAGGATCTCGCAACCTCCGGATGGATGCAACACTCTCCAAAACCTCGGAAGTGGAGATGCAGGTACAATAGCCATGGATATCAAACAACAGTAACCTTGGAGAAAAGTCTGTCCTCAAACAAGGTCATGGCACGAACTCCAACATGCCCAACTAGCCGCCCACGTCAATAGCGACATTGCAAATTAACTCGTCCAGAAGGCTGCGTTGGTCACATTCCAGAAATGGCATCATGACCTTCTCGTGCACTCTGAGCTGCCGAACCGCTAAAACAGCTGGCTGAGGGCGCTCCCTCGTAACGTGACCCTCCTGGCCACCACAATAGCAGCTGAAAGTGCTCCACGAACACAAGTCACAGCGACACCTGCTGCGAGAAAGGATCACCAACGATCACCCAAACTCATGCCACAGGAGCAAGTCCGCTACACTGTGATCTCCATCACCACCAAACGGATCCTTTGCTTGATCTGATGACGCTCAACATAATCGAAAAGACCACAGCCTAATGAAGTCACTGATCTCGAGGTGTCGGAACTCAACCTCATCAAAATCTCGACTAAGTCCACTTTCCTCAAACCATCACATCGAAAACCGCGCACACCTTTCCTTTTCAATAGCCTCGCCTCTGAGTGCAGCACACTAAGCTCCTCACGGTTGTCTCGAGGCATCACAGTCAGACTCTCTCTGATGCTCAGGTTCAAACTCATCTTGAACCTCGTGCACTGCTTCCTCTGAAGCCACATAACACGTGCAAACAGGGACGAACATGTGGACAATGCATCTCTGCCTCAGGTGGGTAAACACTCCTCATTCGATTACTGGATAGCCTGATAAAACCATTTCCGTATAAACAACACCCTGAATGTAGGCCATGGAGTCGCAACAGGAACTCACACAATACCAGCCCACCAAATACAATGATCTGACCCAGGCAAAACATCAACTGCCATAATTCTCTGCTCTGAGGCCACATGTAGACGCTCATACACACACAACCAGGCAAACCGTGCCACACAAATCTCTGAACTCAGAATACTCATCCAAACCCACAATTCACTGGCAAATCACACGTCGATTGATCCTCAATAGGATCCACAACCGTACCGACACGGAAAGCACGTCAAGGAGGCATCCTAATGAATAAAACATCGTTCACAACAAGTAGAACGTAATCATGGAATTTTAAATATTTGAAAGTATACAACACCCGGAGTATTGATGAGTATCCGCGGGCCGGTCGGGTCACCACTCCAGACATGCCGTACATTCTCAAATACCCTTAGTAAACACGACTACAGAAGTCTATAGAACCTATAACCTAATGCTCTGATACCAAGCTGAAAGGACCCAACCCCGGTTTAGTTGCCTAAACCAGAATCGAACCCCTTCGAAAACACGAACCAACAAAAACCAACAAAATTTCGGCAGAGTTTCGTTACTAACGTGGAATTACCATTACCTGCACGCTGAAAATTACACTTCATCCTATGCTACAAAAATCAAACCGTGGGCACCAACCCCATCCGGATTTCTCAATATATCAAATATAATGTAAAGTAGTAAATATATCTGTACTTTACTGAAATCCGGAGTAAAATCAGATAATATACACAACAGAATACTCAGAGCGATCTCTAATGTATAATCATATAAGTATACCACAGTAGGTAGAACAATAAACATACTGGAAGAAACAAGGTAGCTCGAGCACTATGCCTCCGACCACGACGTGCGACACCAGAGTCCGAACTGCAAACTGGGCACGGAAATCGAAAAGCCCAGGGGAAAGGCAAGTAAAACATTAGAGTGAGTGGACGAAAATAAACGTATGCCTTTCAACAGTTTATATACATAATCAATATAAAACAATGCAAGTTCGGAAAACATATACATATGGAGGTTGTCGGATGAATCTCTCAAGCCCGACGTCAGGTGAATCGCTCAAACCCGACGGTGATAGGCCAGGGGAATCTCTCAACCCCGGCGGCATACAGGGGAATCTCTCAACCCTGCCCAGAGGAATCTCTCAACTCTGGTCCAGAGGAATCTCTCAACTCTGGCGGACTACCGGTGATCAGCCGAGTAGCCGAAGCATCGATGCAGTAATGCCATCACCAATATAAATAAAATAATACCTCCGAAAATAACATATATCTCAACATTGTATAAAATAAATACGGAAAATCATGAAATTCACGAACTCACAAATCAACTGTGAAAATATAAACTTGTCCACTCACAGGTGAGCGTAACGCAGTTCGCGTTAACCCGTGATCCGGCGGAAAGTCCCTTACTAAACGAACGATCACGAACCCCTGAATAATCACAAAATCTATTTCTCAAAATCATAACTCGATATCTCAAATCAAATCACGAGAAACAACCGTTCTTGGAAACACATAATCCGAATACGACGAATTGTCGAAAATCTGATATTCACACCTCAATACCTCGCTATAATTCTGGGCGCTCAAATGAAGAAACAAACCTCCCCACTGCGATCGGGGCGCGATTTCGAGTGAAATGACATGCAACTTGTCGAAAACCCCAAAAGTCAAACTGTTGACCACCGTTGACCGCCGCGGGCGGCGGCGGCACCACCAACTTGAACTTTTCCCGGCGGAGCAGCCCCTATTCCATGCAAAATCAACCACTGAGCAACTTTCACAACTGCGATAAAGGCCAATTCACATTCTAACTAGTCCAATTTCGTGATAAACCGAATTGTTCCCAAAATTTCAAATCCAAAATTCTCCAAGCACAAATCGAATTAGAACTCCATACTTACATGGTAGCTTCATGGTGATGAGGGCTACAAAACTCAGTCCTTTTTGCAGCTCAATTTGGCCGGAATCGGATCGCCCTAAAAACCCCAATTTTTCACCAACTTGGCCGAAAAATTCTTCCACTTCCGGTGTCCCACGCCGTGAAGGGAGGCCGGAAACGAGACCGGGACATCAGGACGAGTTGAATGGGACCGGAGTTGAGCACGGAGGTGGCCGGACGGGGCTCCGTCGTCGGCAAGGCCGTGGCATGTCGCGCCACCATCTTCTCCTCCATGTTGACCGAGTCAACACAATAAATCACCCAGCATTGACTTTCCTAAACAGGCAAGTCACTATTTATACCTTCCCAAAAAGGAAACCTCCAAAATTCACTTTTCGACAAACTTTAAATATCCGTAACTTTCACGTCGAAATTCCGATTCCAATAATTCTCGCGGCAACAAAATCGACTCGACGTATTCTTCAATTTTCACCCAAAGTCAAACACATCGGCCAAACCGATAAAAAGTCAACGGTTCAACCCAAACACATACATAATCCGACTAAACAATCAACAACCGGAAATATTCACAACTTAATCCTCATAACTCAGAATAATACTCCGGAAGTTCCCACGAACTCGAAATTAAATTCTCAACAACTTCCGTGAAGAAACCGAAACCAAATTCTCGTCCGGTAATTTAGTCGTTAAGAAATCCACCAATTTAACCCGATTCCGTCGAAATTTCAAATATTCATAACTTATTCCTCGGTCGTCCAAATAACGATTCGGAACCGCCCACGAACTCGAAATCACACGTACAATGACTCTCGAGAAGAGACCCAGCTCCAATTCTCGGCGAATGATTTAGTCGTTATCAAACCTGGCGATTCAAACAACCGTTGGAAATCTGTGATTACGCAGTAACTCATAAAGTAAGCTGATCACACTGCTGATTCTGGTCCGGGTCGTCACACCATCACCCCATAATTCTGTGTTTTCAGTCGGTCGTCTCTATTTTCACATATAAATTTCACGCCATTGACCTGACACATCGAGTAAACTTTTGAAGCTATCGGTTTCATCGCCAAGAGCCTCAATTCGTTTGACCACTCTGGGTAACCATCATTTGCTACATGGTTCATCTGAAAAAGATAAGAAACCACGTACACATGAAATGATGAACATAGAAAAAGAAAACCACGTACACACATGCTATATAAGGATGTAAAATATATATATATATACACATATACCCTTACCCATTGACTAGAGTAGTTTGCAAACGTCCTGTTGTGGTAATCAACATCACCGGCAATAGCAGGGCAGTGAAGATGATAGTTTTTCCAATATTGAACTTCTGGACAGTTAATCAGTACCGACCAATGGGCAATGGCTACCTCATTTCCATCCAACTTGTACGACTTTGGCAAGCTTCCATGTACTACCACGTCATTGGAGATGATAGAAATGTTGAACTTGGGTTCATCTATCGGCATATGTTCTTGGGGGTCCTCTAGCGCTCCCAAATACAAGTTGGTGTACGATACACACTCGTGCGCAAGATATGCTTCAGCGATACACCCTTCAGGTGCAGATTTATTCTTCACATAGTCCTTGTAGTCTCCCAATTGTCTACAAGTTAACAAGTGCATGTTATGATACTTAAAAAATAAGAATTTACATATAAAAACAGAGGCAAACACAAATGTATGAATCATTTGTACCTTTCCATGGGATACATCCAAGTGTAGTGTACCGGACCGGTAAGCAACAATTATTCGGGAAGATGGATCATCAGGTGAGGCATGATGTGACGACCCAGAACAGAATCAGCAGTGGAATCAGCTTGATCTACGATCTTGCGCGTAGTCCCAGAGTTACGACAGTTGTTTGAATCGCCGGACTTGTTAACAACTAAATCATTGGCCGAGAATTGGAGCTGGGTCTCTTCTCGAGAGTCGTTGTACGTGTGATTTCGAGTTCGTGGGCGGTCCCGGATCGTTATTTGGACGACCGAGGATTAAGTTATGAATATTTGAAGTTTTGATATAATCGGTTTTATATGTCGGATTACTTAACGACTAAATTACCGGACGAGAATTTGGTTTTGGTTTCTTCACGGAAGTTGTTCAGAATTTAATTTCGAGCTCGTGGGAACTTCCGGAGTATTATTCCGAGTTACGAGGATTATGTTGTGAATATTTCCGATTGTTGATTATTTAGTCGATTTAAATGTGTTGGTTTGAACAGTTGACTTTTTATCCAATTGGTCGATGTGTTTGACTTCGGGTGATAATTGAAGAATACGTCGAGTCGAGTTTGTTGCCGCGAGAATTATTGGAATCGGAGTTACGACGAGAAAGTTACGGATATTCGAAGTTTACCGAAAAGGGTGTTTGAGAGTTTCCAAAAATGGAAGGCCTATAAATAGAAGGTTGCTATTTCGGGTAAGTCAACACTTGCCATTTAAGATGTTGACCGAGTTGACCGAGTCAACTCGGTGGAGAGAAGGAGGCCGACGACGACTTTAAGCTCCACGGCGGTGATGTTGATTCCGGCCACCCTAGGGCTCGGCCTAGGGCTAGTTCGACTCGCCATGACGCCCTTGTCTTCGTGCCGGCCACCGTTCACGGCGGGGTGGACAGTGGAGGAAGAATTTTCCGGTTGAAAATGGAGATTTTTGAGGTTTTAAGGTGGTTTCGATTCAGGCCAAGTTGGGCTAAAACAAGTAGTGGGCTTTGAAGCTCTCATCTCCATGATTCTAACTATGTAAGTATGGAGTTCTAATTCGATTTGTGCTTGGAGAATTTTGGATTTGAAATTTTGGGAACAATTCGGTTTCGCTTGAAATTGGACTAGTTAGAGTGAGAATTGGCCTTCGTTGCAGTTGACAAAGTTGCTCAGTGGGTGATTTTGCATGGAATAGGGGCTGCTCCGCCGGGAAAAGTTCAAGTTGGTGGCGCCGCGGTCAACGGCGGCGGTCAACAGCGGTCAACGGTGGTCAACAGCTTGACTTTTGGGGTTTTCGACAAGTTGCATGTCATTTCACTTGAAATCACGCCCCGATCGCAGTGGGGAGGTTCATTTTTCGAATTGAGCGTCCGAAAGTACAGCGAGGTATTGATGTGTGATTTTCGGATTTTCGACAGTTTGTCGTAATCGGATTTCGTGTTTCCGAGAACGGTGGTTTCTCGTGATTTGTTTTAAATTGTCGAGTTATGACTTTGAGTAATTGCAACGACCCTGTACAGAAACAGTATGAAGAATCAGCTTAATCTACGAGCTTGCGCGTAGTCGCCGAGTTACGACAGTGTTTGAATCGCCATATTTGTTAACGACTAAATCATTGGCCGAGAATTGGAGCTGGGTCTCTTCTCGAGAGTCGTTGTACGTGTGATTTTGAGTTCGTGGGCGGTTCCGGATCGTTATTTGGACGACCGAGGAATAAGTTATGAGTATTTGAAGTTTCGACGTAATCGGGTTTTATATGTCGGATTTGTTAGCGACTTAATTACCGGTCGAGAATTTGGTTTTGGTTCCTTCACAGAAGTTGTTGAGAATTTAATTTCGAGTTTGTGGGAACTTCCGGAGCATTATTCTGAGTTACGAAGATTAAGTTGTGATTATTTCTGGTTGTTAATTATTTAGTCGGTTTAAATATGTGTTGGTTTGAACAGTTGACTTTTTATCCGATTGGTCGATGTGTTTGACTTCGGGTGATAATTGAAGAACATGTCGAGTCGAGTTTGTTGCCGCGAGAATTATCGGAATCGAAGTTACGACGCGAGAGTTACGGATGTTTTAAGTTTGTCGTAAATCTAATTTTGGAAGTTTCCCAGAATAGCAGGTATAAATAGTGGTTTCCATTTTGGGAAAGTCAACACAGTCATTAATTTCATTGACCGGTCAACTCGGCAAGGGAGGTGATGTGCGACGCCGTACGGCTCGCCGGCGACGAAGTTCATTTCGGCGACCCCACGGCTTGGGAATGGTCTTGTTCTCTTCGTCTCGAGGTCCCAAACTCAACCCCGGCCTCTTTTTCCGGCATGTCTCACGGTGGAGAGAGAAATCATGGACCAAAGTTTGAAGATTTTGGGGTTAATGGTGGATTTTGATTTCGGCCATGTTGAGCTTAGTCAAGTAGTGGGTTTTGAAGCTCTCCTCTCCATGATTCTAACCATGTAAGTATGGAGTTCTAATTCGATTTGTGGATGGAGAATTTTGGATTTGAAAATTTGGTACCAATTCGGTTTTGCATGAAATTGACCTAGTTAGATTGAGAATTGGCCTTTGATGCAGTTGACAAAGTTGCTCAGTGGATGATTTTGAGTCGAATAGAAGTTGCTCCACCGGGAAAAGTTCAGTTTGGTGGCGGCACCACCGTTGACGGCGGTCAACGGTCAACGGCGGTCAAAGTTTTCGACAAGTTGCATGTCATTTCACTCGAAATCGCGCCTCGATCGCAGCGGGGAGGTTCGTTTTTTGAATTGAGCGTCTGAAAGTACAACGCGGTATTGAGGTGTGAATATTGGATTTTCGACGATTCGTCGTATTCGGATTTTGTGTTTCCGAGAACGGTGGTTTCTCGTGATTTGTTTTGAATTTTCGAGTTATGACTTTGCGATATGGATTTTGTGATTATTCAGGGGTTCGTGATCGTCTGTTTGGCGAGGGACTTTCCACCGGATCACGGGTTAACGCGAACTGCGTTACGCTAGTCTGTGAGTGGACATTTCTTTTCACGGATTGTTTGCGAGTCTTTATTTATATTTTATGAACTTGAGCATGCGTATGAGATTTCGGATTACGTGAGCATGTGTTTTACGATTATACATATACGGATATACGTATACGAATATACATACACTTATATGTTGTTTCATGCATTTGCATCGAACTGTTTATGATTTGGTTTTCACAGAGTACAGTCTCAGTTACGTTGTTGTATCGATACACTTGCCTCTAGGCTGATCCCCGATGGTAGACCGCCAGGAGGGGTGTCGCCACCCCGACCTGACCGGTGAGGGGCGTTTCCCCGGAACCGAGGCCTTTCTGGCTTAGAATCACGTGGGCCAAGGACCCCGTGATTCAGACTGTACTAGCACGGATGTGTCCATGAGTGACCCCGTGAGATTTATACTTGCATGCTCAGTACGTGATACGCGCAAAACATGCATTCACGTTAACTTAAAAACACAGATTACGCGCATTGCAATTTAAACCCTTCTTTTGTCATTTGTAATATTGGCGAGTAGGGATCGTTCTTTATCCGGGGAATTAAGGGCGCATGCATGGTTTCGTTAATAAGCGGAAATGTAAATGTTTGGGGGGATTGGAAGTTGGTTGTTTAATCTACGAAATTAAAGTACAAAAACATGCAAACACAACTAAAACTCTTAGGCATCTAACATGTTTTACTCATAGACAAGTTTCAACAATCAAGAAACTTAAAGTTTAATTATGCTTGCTAAAAATAAGAAGTTACACTACTAATTACATGTGATCATCTCATCTTATTAGCCTACCCTTTTCATGCATCAAACCTTTTTGTAAGTTACGAAATTCATAACTTCTAACTAAATATACATGCTTAATAATTGAGTAGAAATGCAACTTAGCGTATAAACATCCTAAACAACATACGATCATCGAAACATGCGAAAGAGAGGGACTTAGCGTATTTTCTAACACATGCATTCGAAGCTTTAAGATTGTATCAAACATGCATAAAAGGCTAGAAATCATAAACACATGCATATTACAAATCGGTTTAAGAGCATAAAACACAAATCTAAACTTGTTCTTCATTTGATACATAAATGTATTCCAATACATCAAGAGGTTCAAATACAAAGCAAAAGAAATGAAAGTGAAGATCATGGTTACACTTTTTGTCTTGAATGCTTGATGATCTACGGTGGAGATGGATTTCCTTCACAAGGGACTTAGCGTATTGTGTTGGATGGAGGAGGATTGCTTCGGCTTGGATGGAGAAGATGTGCTTCGGCTTTGCTTGAGAATCCTTGAAGTGTTTATGGTGGAGGAGTATTTGTGTAGAGTTTTTGCTTGTAAAATGAGAGATGCATAATATATGGCCAGCCTCCTCTCTTATATAGGCAAGGGATGTTGCCTTCTCTCTTCCACCTTGCCTCCCTCCATTTAATGCAAGTAATGATCAATATGGCAAGTCACTCCCTTAGTCACCTTTTGTGATCATCATTTGTGAACCCTAAGCAAGAGTCACCATGCAAGTCACCATTTATAAACCCTAAGCAAGAGTCACCATGGCAAGTCACATGGCAAGTCATCTTTTGTGATGATCACAAAGCTTAGTCACTAAAATGAGTCACAAAGCTTGATATTGTTGACTTTTCAACTTCACCAAAAGGCTTCCATGCCAAAATGAATGGGTTTGGGCTTGATAATGGGCCGAAACAAGATTTGAGAAATCGGCCCATAATTTGCTTTTTGGGCCGGCCCATTTTCGGAGGTCTAAAATCGCAAAAATCGCAAAATCGCCGAAATTCCTCCAAATTGCGCCGTTATTAATCTCCACCGTAAATATCTTCAAAATAACAAATTAAATAAGGAAAACATAAAAACTAAGATAATAACATAGCTAAACGTAAAGGGAAATGCGTTAAGAAACGAGCATAAAAATGCGTATATCAAATTCCCCCACACTTAGACTTTGCTAGTCCCTTAGCAAACACTAAGTTAAACTAAGACTCCCTAAGAATTTAAAACAAAGGAAAGAACATAACTAAGCCCTTAGCTAAAATTTGTCTCAGAATTTGCATAAGTATATGGTGATGGCTCACATGAATTTCAACTTGTATGCTCAACGAATTCAAGAGATAATTGCGATATAATTATGTAATGAACAAGTAAGACATAGAAAAAAAACAATGGTTATGTTATAGCTGTGCATGCTTTGAATAAAGGTTTAATCAACTCACAAGGATGCACTCATCATATTTTTCACTCATGAAAAAGAGTTCACTTAAAGTGTATATAAATTTAAACGAAAACCTCATGAATGGAGTTAATTACTTGCACAAATGAACCAAAACCATAAGCTTACTCATGCAACTTACTCTACTAATTGAAAGCTACTCATTTTAAGGATCATAAAGGACTTTTAGTGAGGTTGTAATGGGGTTAAGGCTAAGGCATTCGAAATTTAGATATGTGGTGATAAAAACGTTCCAACGACTTAGTCTAGCACCATATTCGTCCTCCATCTCCACTCGAATGTTACCATGTATACTTCAATTTAAACTACCCTTTGAGCTTTTCGGACAGGACAAAGGCCATATTTGTTCTATTTTTGGGCCTTCAATTTGTCGTAATCTCCAAATCCGCAAATAAGGGGGACGTTAATCCAATTGGTTTCTACTTTAGAACACAACATATTGCCATGAGAGATAATAATAATATTTTTTTCTTTTCATTCTCTCAAATATAATTTTTTTTCTTTTCTTTTTGGCAATCTCATACTCTTTTAGCTATTTGGACAAGTCTTTCCCCTTACTCACATTAACTCTTTTAATCTTTCCTACCAAACCATAATCTTATGTGCTAGTTTCGAAAAATTCTCACCAAGTTTCCGGAACAAGGGTAAGGATATTCTATACTAGGGTAAGTGTTTAGGTATATATGGTGATGAAAGAAAAGCTTAACGTGGGCTCAATTGGTTTATCTAGGGGTGTCGCAACTTGTGCGTACAAATGGGATACATGGATATATGGCAATGTGGTGGAAAATCCTAAATGCCTTTAATCATTTCCGAAATCAAAGTATGTATCAACTTAAAAGCTTTGCAAATTGACATGAGTAAGTTCTAGCATTCTCTAATTCATTAAAATCTATGGCAAGCAATCAAATGAGGCATATATAAGCTAGTAGCTACGAAATGGATGTACATTCACTCGAATAAAGAACAGATAGCTCAAAAGCTCACATAGGGTTCATATGATTAAAAACTTATTCAAGCATGCGATTTCTGTACCATGTTTTGAAATTCATATCTACTACATGTTAAAAACATATAGAATATCTCAATTAGCACAAGAATTCGATGCATGTGATTCATACGCCAAATGTGTTCGTATCGGTCTAATTTCATCATTGACTAGTTAAGGGCATCCTAAAGACTCTGAAAAACACTAATTTAGACACAATTAAATTGTAAACCTTTCCCCCACACTTAAACTCTACATTGCCCTCAATGTACTAAAGTAAAAGTATAGAATTAAACATGGAGTATAGGATCTACGAAAAATTCTAATGTAATACGCAAAAACCATTAAATTAATTAAAAGGGGAGAAGAAAACAAATCTGTTGTCTCCCTATTGGGTTGCCTCCCAATGAGCGCTCATTTTACGTCGTTAGCTTTGGACGTGATGCATCATTTTGTTTTTGAAATGGCCGGTTCTTGGAGTTGCATCTCCTCCACGGTGTGCTCCGCAAATGCCTCAAATTAGGGCTTCAAGCGATGGCCATTTACTTTGAACTCACTACCTTTGTCGATAGATCGAATGAGAATTGCTCCATGAGGTAGAACTTGAGAAACTACGAATGGACCCATCCATCGAGAGCGAAGCTTTCCCGGAAAGAGCTTAAGTCTTGAATTGAAAAGTAATACTTTCTGCCCAGGTTCAAAACTCTTCCCGCGAATCATCTGATCGTGGATCTTTTTCGTCTTCTCTTTGTAAATCCACGCATTGTCGAAAGCATCATTTCTGATTTCTTCTAGTTCATTAAGTTGTAGCTTCCGATGCAAGCCTGCGACATCTCGATCGATGTTGAATTTCTTCACGGCCCACCATGCCTTGTGCTCCAATTCAACCGGAAGATGGCACGCCTTTCCATAAATTAATCGGAAAGGTGACATACCAATGGGGGTCTTGTAGGCAGTCCTGTAAGCCCACAATGCATCGTCTAAGCATTGACTCCAATCTTTCCGGTTTGGACGGACGGTTCGCTCCAAAATCTTCTTGATCTCACGGTTGGAAACTTCAGCCATTCCATTGGTTTGAGGGTGGTATGGTGTGGAAACCTTGTGTTTTACGCCATACTTCCTCATTAGTGCTTCGACCGTGCGGTTGCAAAAGTGACTTCCTCCATCGCTGATTAGAACGCGTGGCATTCCAAATCTACTGAAAATGTTAGTTCGTAGGAAATCTGCAACAACTCGCGAATCATTAGTACGGGTGGCCTTTGCCTCCACCCATTTAGAAACATAATCTACTGCGAGTAAGATATAAGTAAAACCATTGGAGGGAGGAAATGGTCCCATAAAATCAATACCCCACACATCAAAAATTTCAACATTAAATATGTAGTGTTGTGGCATTTGATCTCTAGGGCCTAAATTACCGAATCTCTGGCACTTATCACATGCAGCACAATATGCATGAGCATCGCGAAATAAACTAGGCCAAAAGAAACCGCAATCTAAAATCTTAAGGGCTGTCCTCCTAGAACCAAAGTGTCCCCCACATGCTTCATTGTGACAAAAGTCTAGAATGGGCTTAAACTCACTATCCGGGATACATCTCCTAATTACTAAATCGGAGCATTGTTTCCACAAATAAGGCTCATCCCAGATAAAGGTTCTAGCATTATGCTTAAGTTTGTCACGTTGAAATTTATGCATGGTAGACGGAAACTCACCGGTAACTAAGTAATTTACGATATCTGCATACCAAGGAGTTTCCGAAGTAGTTACCTCAATTCCGAAGAGTTTTTCATCCGGAAAAGTTTCTTCAATCTCGACAGGCTCATGGTCACCTATCAAACGTGATAGGTGGTCAGCGACGACGTTTTGTACTCCCTTCTTGTCCTTGATTTCGATGTTGAATTCTTGGAGTAGAAGTATCCATCTGATAAGTCGTGGTTTTGCGTCCTTCTTGAGCATTAGATACTTCAAAGCTGCATGATCGGTAAACACAGTTACTTTAGTTTGAAGTAAATAAGATCGAAATTTATCTAAAGCAAAAACCACGGCAAGAAACTCCTTCTCGGTGGTAGTATAATTTCTTTGCGCTTCATCAAGCGTCCGAGAGGCGTAATAGATTACGCAAGGCTTCTTGTCCTTCCGCTGACCCAAGACGGCTCCTACGGCATAATCCGAGGCGTCGCACATGAGTTCAAATGGCAGAGACCAATCAGGGCTGCATAAAATAGGAGCGCTCGTGAGAAGCTCCTTCAACTTGTTGAAGGCAGCGTTGCATTCTTCATCAAAGACGAACGGGGTCTCCTTTTGCAGCAGTTTACACAAAGGGCGCGAGATGTGGGAAAAGTCTTTGATAAACCTGCGATAAAATCCTGCGTGTCCAAGAAATGAACGAATCTCTCTAACCGAAGTTGGAGAGGGTAAGTGACGCACAAGATCTACTTTAGATTTATCAACTTCTAACCCTTTTTCCGAAATAATATGACCTAACACTATCCCTTGCGTAACCATAAAATGGCACTTCTCCCAATTAAGCACCAAGTTCGTTTCAACGCATCTTTGTAAAATTGTTTCTAAATTGTTTAAGCATGCATCAAAATCACTCCCAAATACACTAAAGTTGTCCATGAATACTTCAATAATTTTTTCAATGTACTCGGAGAAAATTTAGAGCATGCAACGTTGAAATGTACCTGGTGCGTTACACAGTCCAAATGGCATGCGACGATAGGCAAACGTTCCGAAAGGGCACGTGAACGTTGTCTTTTCTTGATCCTCCTCCGCAATGCTAATTTGGTTGTAGCCGGAATATCCGTCGAGAAAACAATAAAATGCATGGCCGGCTAATCTTTCCAGCATTTGGTCGATGAATGGTAAGGGAAAATGATCCTTGCGGGTTGCAGCGTTTAGCTTACGGTAATCAATGCACACTCGGTGTCCAGTGATCGTCCGTTGTGGCACAAGTTCATTTTCCAGATTCTCGACGACGGTGATTCCCGATTTCTTAGGTACAACCTGCACTGGGGAAACCCAACGGCTATCAGAAATAGGGTAAATAACTCCACAGTCCATGAGTTTAATTACCTCCTTTTTTACCACCTCCATCATCGGAGGGTGGAGCCGACGTTGCGCTTCCCGCGTAGGTTTGGTGCCTTCTTCAAGGAAAATCCTATGCACACAGGTTGCTGGATTTATTCCCTTGATGTCCGCGAGTGTCCAGCCTATTGCGGGTTTGTACCTCTTGAGCACACTCACGAGCTTCTCCTCCTGCTCCTCTTCTAGCGCGGACGAAATAATGACGGGTAAAGTGTCATTCTCGCCCAAGTACGCATACTTCAGATGGTCCGGTAGTAGCTTGAGTTCTAAAACTGGAGCTTCTACAATGGAAGGAACCATTTTATTAGTACCAAAAGTAATTGGTAAAGGAGGAGAAACGCTTACTTTTCGTGGTGCCGCATTTAGGGCCATGGCCATGTCTTGAATACGAGGTTCAAGCTCTAGTAAGGCCTCGAGAAGGCCGTCATGCCCAAGTTGAATGGCCATGTCGAGTTCATCCTCATTGATGGTGTCGAGGTAGCCTTGTGCTAAGGTATCCACGGGATCATATGTCGAAATGGCAGCTACGCTCGACATTGGAAACTTCATCCCGTCCAGGATGTTGAACTCGATTCTTTCTCCATAAATCTCCATGGAGAAAGTGCCTTGAAACACATCAATCTTCGTTCTCGCAGTCCGCATGAAAGGTCGCCCAAGCAGTAGTGGCGTGGTGTTTAGTGGACTCTCTTCCATGTCAACTATATAGAAATCGGCTGGGAATATCAAGTTGTTGACTTGCACGAGAACGTCTTCTACGTATCCCCTCGGATACTTGTGGGTGCGATCGGCTAATTGGATGACAACACCATCTTGCTTGAGATCTCCAAGCTCCATCGATTCGAAAAGATAGTAAGGCATGACGTTGATGGAAGCTCCGAGATCAAGCATCACGTCTTTGAAGTGGTTGTCACCGATTACGCAAGGAACTGCAAAGCTCCCTGGGTCCTTCAGTTTTGGGGGTAGCCGACGCTGCAAAACCGCCGAAACGGTTGCGTTCACCTTCACAACCTCCTTCTCTCGAGTTTGCCTCCTCTGTGTGCATAATTCTTTCAGAAACTTTGCGTATATCGGCACCTGTTTTATGCACTCGATCAAGGGCAAATTCACTTGCACCTTTCGGAAGATGTCCAAAATATCTTCATATTGGGCGTCCTTCTTCTTCGATTTTGATAATCTGCTAGGGAAAGGTGCAACAGCAAACGGAGAATTAGTAATAACCGTATTTGAAGGAATAGGGTTCTTACCTTTGATTGGGGTAGGTTGTGGAGGTGATTGTGCCTTGGTGACATTAGGCGTCACCTTCTGTTTTTCGGCCTCTTGAGTAGCCGGATCGATCTCATCTTCTTCTTCGTTGGTGATGTCCTCAATGGTGACTTCATCAAGATGAGATCGCTTGGTCTTTGGTTCCTCAAGTATCTTCCCACTCCTTGTGACTATAGCATTCACGTTTCTTTGATTTGGAGTGGTTTGAGGTGGAAGCCGACCGGTTTCCTTGATTTGGCCCATGAAATCAACAAGTTGGCCAAGCTGCTTCTTCACTTCGGTGATGTCGCGGCCATGTGAGTCAAGTGTCTCCTTTGTCTTCGATTGTCCTTCGAGGAGAACTTGAGTTGAGGCCGAAAGTTGCGACAACATCTTGTCGTAATCCGGGTTGGTGAAGGATTGAGAAGACGAACCATGCTGCATCGGTGGCCTTGGTTGAAATGGAGGGCGTTGGTAGCTTTGTTGAGGTGCTGGAGGGTTCAAAGTTCCCTCGTTGCTGCTCCATCTAAAACCCGGATGATCACGGTTGACATAGTTGTTATAATTGTTATACCGTTGTCCTCCCTGATATCCGCCGATGGCGTTAGCGTGCTCCGGCTCGCTTGCTTGTTCCGGCACTTGAGGGCACTGGTCGTTGTGGTGACCTTGTGTTTGACATATGCCACAAACAGGCCGTTGAGTTGCCTTCGCTCTTGTCGTCTCGAGTTCTAAAACCTTCTCTAGCATATGAGCTAGTTTGTCGTACTTTTCGTCCGCGTCGGTTGTAGAACTCGCTTCACCGACTGCTCGTCTGTTGGACATTCCATATTGTGCATCATTATTCGCCCGATTCTCTAGAAGAGCTCTAGCTTCGGTTTCGGTTAAGTCCATGAATGCACCGGTGGCTGCTGCATCCAGCAATTCCCTATCGATCGGCTTGAGACCATCGTAAAAGTAATTCATGAGATTGGTCTCGGAAAATCCATGCGATGGGCAAGTGGCACACAAAACTTTGAATCGGTCGTAGTATTGGCCGAAGGTCTCGTCCGGTTTCTGTGTGATGCCAGTGATTTGCTTTCTCAAGACGGTGATCTTTGAGGCCGGGAAGTACTTCGCTAGGAACATATCCGCAAGTTGCTTCCATGAGGTAATATGGTTCGGCGGTAGTTCCATTAGCCAAGACTCGGCCCTGTCGACTAGGGTGAATGGAAATGCCTTCAGCTTGAAGAGCTCCGTATCAGCATCAGATGGCTTCATGCTGTTACAAACAAATTGGAATTGTTTGAGATGCTTGTTCGGATCTTCATTGGAAAGTCCATGAAAAATGGGTAGTCGGTGGAGGAAGCCACTCTTTAGCTCGATATCCTTCATGTTTTCCTCCGGTTGTGGAAAAGCAATGCTCGAAGGCCCGCTGCTCCATTCGGTTGAGCAGGTGCGCTGGCGAAGAGATTGTCCTGCATTGGCCATGTTGACTTGTTGTGCTTCTGCTTCTGAATTGTGGTCGGTTGATGAGGCTAAAGTATGGTCGGTTGATGAATGTGAAGACTCGGAAACTTCCTCGATGATGGGATGATCCAGGATGTCAGTTTGAGCTCTAAGTCTCGCTATTCTCTCTGCGATCTCCTCAAACTTTGTTCTAGATGGTTCAGGATTCCGATCGGACATTCATTAGCCTGAGCATCCACCAAAGACCAAGTGTTAGTATCAACAAAGAATTTGAGATGAATATAGGAATACTAACCAAAATCGTAAGACATATTTAGAAAACAAAGCAATAACAAATAGTAAAACTATCAAAGCATACTATAAATACTCACAAATACTTAAAAACTACTAATAACACACAAAAGTTATAATACTTAAGACACTAAATGTAATTTACTAAGTAATGCAAATGATTTAATCAATTTTATGGGCTATGCAAAAGAATGTAATAAACTAAGACACATGTTTTCTGCAAATTAAAACTATATAATGCTAAACCCAAGAATTTAGTTAGAACATATATAAACAAAGTTCAAATACAAGCAAACAATAATTCACATCGAATTTATGCACCACACATTTTTTTTTCAATAAAATGCATTAAACAACAATCCTACGTGAAAGATGGAGTGCATGCATAAGAGAAAACGTTAGAACCTGCATAAAACACACGAGTTACGTGCTAAAAAAAATGAATGCAAAGAATGACCTCTTCTTCGATCTTATGTCCCTAACTTCACTTAGGTTAGGGTACTCGGTAGTGAAATCCGAGTATCATAAAGCCTAAGAGAGGTTATGCAAGCTAAGTAACGTTTGTTAGTCCTTTACAGTTTTTAATGAACAAACAAACACAAAAATTTGACTAAGTTTTATTTATTTCCTTTGGCCCCGATGGTACGTGGTGCAGAGGCTCTCGACTGTGCAATGGGTCTCGTTCATCCGAAGATGAAGTCTGATTCCAGGAGGTCTAAGCATGCATAATCCGATATACCATCTATTTAAAGGATTATGTCGTATTTATCAAGTTCGTATTTATCCGTATTCGTATGCACTTATGATTTACAGAGAGTACGCGAAATGATCATTCGGTAAATTTCTTGGACGTGCGGCCCGCGCGAAAATATATACCGACTACAATTCAGCTTAGTTACGTTTAGAAATGGTTAGTAGGAATAGAGATAACGCGAGAGGTAAGGACTAATATTTAGAACAACCCGAGGCTTACTCGTAAGAGTATATACTCCAATGTTGTTCCTAGAGACACCCTGAGGCTAACCAGTTACGGTATATACTCCAATTGTGTTCTATTGCTTAGATCCGAAACCCGGCACCAATCATAAACCCATTCACCATATCCAACAATCAGCCAAATTTGTGAGATAGTATATAATCTCAAGTTCTTAGTAAACTCCGCCCACAACCTCGTGCCCATAACTTCACTTAGGTTATGGCGTGTGGTGATAAAATCCACACATCACGAGGGGTTAAGGAGATAAACCAGAAAAAGAGGCACCACCTATTCCAAAGAACGAAACCTTATAACCAATACTTGTGCACAATGTAAATCAATTTAAGTACGTCTACGTTTTGATTGCGCCTATGATTTAAAAGGAATACACGACTTAGTTATTGAATAAATCTCTTGTCCGTGCGGCCCGCGCGAAAATGTATACCAACTATCGTTAATCATCGTAATTGTTGGAAATGACCAGTTGGGATAGATGTAACGCGAGAGGTGAGAACTAATTTCTGGGAACAACCTGAGGCTAACTCGTAAGAGTATATACTCCATTGTTGTTCTTAGAAACACCCCGAGGCTTACTCGTAAGAGTATATACTCCAATGGTGTTCTGTTTTCTTAGTTCAAAACCCGTCACCATTCATAACCCTTCTAGACATCATAACCAACTCTTACTCGAATTCACAAGATAGTATACAATCTCAAGTGTTTGTAAACTCCGCCCACAACCTCGTGCCCATAACTTCACTTAGGTTATGGCGTGTGGTGATGAAATCCACACATCACGAAGGGTTAAGGAGATAGACAAACAAAAGAGGCACCACCTATTCCATAGAGATTTATTTAATAACTAAGTGCTAGTACTCAAATTAAATCAAAGACTATCCTTTAACATGAAAATAAATTATGCAAGTGTAAAAACTAAGTATAAATAAATTCGTCTAAGTAAAAGTATGCATTGTAAACATGTATGTAAATTTCTTTAAGTATAAACAAGAATGAACAAGTATGTACTTCGAAAATTTAGACATGCTTTTAATCACAAATGTACAACGAAATCATACAAAAACATTCTAACTCCCCGGCAACGGCGCCAAAAATTGATACGCGCAAAACATGCATTCACGTTAACTTAAAAACACAGATTACGCGCATTGCAATTTAAACCCTTCTTTTGTCATTTGTAATATTGGCGAGTAGGGATCGTTCTTTATCCGGGGAATTAAGGGCGCATGCATGGTTTCGTTAATAAGCGGAAATGTAAATGTTTGGGGGGATTGGAAGTTGGTTGTTTAATCTACGAAATTAAAGTACAAAAACATGCAAACACAACTAAAACTCTTAGGCATCTAACATGTTTTACTCATAGACAAGTTTCAACAATCAAGAAACTTAAAGTTTAATTATGCTTGCTAAAAATAAGAAGTTACACTACTAATTACATGTGATCATCTCATCTTATTAGCCTACCCTTTTCATGCATCAAACCTTTTTGTAAGTTACGAAATTCATAACTTCTAACTAAATATACATGCTTAATAATTGAGTAGAAATGCAACTTAGCGTATAAACATCCTAAACAACATACGATCATCGAAACATGCGAAAGAGAGGGACTTAGCGTATTTTCTAACACATGCATTCGAAGCTTTAAGATTGTATCAAACATGCATAAAAGGCTAGAAATCATAAACACATGCATATTACAAATCGGTTTAAGAGCATAAAACACAAATCTAAACTTGTTCTTCATTTGATACATAAATGTATTCCAATACATCAAGAGGTTCAAATACAAAGCAAAAGAAATGAAAGTGAAGATCATGGTTACACTTTTTGTCTTGAATGCTTGATGATCTACGGTGGAGATGGATTTCCTTCACAAGGGACTTAGCGTATTGTGTTGGATGGAGGAGGATTGCTTCGGCTTGGATGGAGAAGATGTGCTTCGGCTTTGCTTGAGAATCCTTGAAGTGTTTATGGTGGAGGAGTATTTGTGTAGAGTTTTTGCTTGTAAAATGAGAGATGCATAATATATGGCCAGCCTCCTCTCTTATATAGGCAAGGGATGTTGCCTTCTCTCTTCCACCTTGCCTCCCTCCATTTAATGCAAGTAATGATCAATATGGCAAGTCACTCCCTTAGTCACCTTTTGTGATCATCATTTGTGAACCCTAAGCAAGAGTCACCATGCAAGTCACCATTTATAAACCCTAAGCAAGAGTCACCATGGCAAGTCACATGGCAAGTCATCTTTTGTGATGATCACAAAGCTTAGTCACTAAAATGAGTCACAAAGCTTGATATTGTTGACTTTTCAACTTTACCAAAAGGCTTCCATGCCAAAATGAATGGGTTTGGGCTTGATAATGGGCCGAAACAAGATTTGAGAAATCGGCCCATAATTTGCTTTTTGGGCCAGCCCATTTTCGGAGGTCCAAAATCGCAAAAATCGCAAAATCGCTGAAATTCCTCCAAATTGCGCCGTTATTAATCTCCACCGTAAATATCTTCAAAATAACAAATTAAATAAGGAAAACATAAAAACTAAGATAATAACATAGCTAAACGTAAAGGGAAATGCGTTAAGAAACGAGCATAAAAATGCGTATATCAGTACGCTGGAGGATTATGGTTTTACCTGGACTCTCATATGTTATTTTAAACAGATATATCAACTGGTGAAAGACATTTATTTTCGTCCACTCACTCTAACAGTTTTTATGTCTTTCCCCTGGGCTTTTCAGTTTCCGTGCCCAGTTTGCAGTTCGGATTCTGGTGTTGCACGTCGTGGTCGGAGGCATAATGCTCGAGCTACCTTGTTTCTTCCAGTAGGTTTATTGTTCTACCTACTGTGGTATACTTATATGATTATACATTAGAGGTCTCTCTGAGTATTCTGTTGTATATTTTATACGATTTTACACCGGATTTCAGTAAAGTACTGATATATTTATTGTTTTACTGTACTGTTGATATATTGAGAAATCCGGATGGGATTGGTGCCCACGGTTTTCTTTTTGTGGCATAGGATGGAGTGTATTTTTTGCGTGCAGGTTATGGTAATTTCACGTTAGTAACGAAACTCTGCCAAAATTTTTACGGTTTTTGTTGGTTCGTGTTTTCGAAGGGGTTCGATTCCGGTTTAGGGAGCTAAATCGGGGTTGGGTCCTTTCACAAAGTCTTTTACAATCAATACAGACTAACCTATGTTCCTTTTTCTAAATTTCACCAATGATTGGATCCCTCCTTTCAAGCTCCGCTATGTTAAATTTGTGAACTGCATAGTAGGCCCTGCCTTTAGGTTGTGGCTTCAATCTCAAACCGAATTAGTGCATGTCTCCCTTGTTAACACAGGAATCCCAAATTCCATCCCAGAGGAATGGTTCATGAAGATATCTCCCCAACTCCAGTGGTTGGATTTATCTCGCAATCAAATCCGTGCCAAGCTTCCATCCTTTATCAATTGTCCAAAATTGTTCGACATTATTTTGAGTTATAATCAGTTTGAGGGTCCTCTGCCATCCCTCTTGAATTCTCCAAAGTTGTCCTACATTGATTTGAGTCATAATCGGTTTGAGGGTCATCTGCCGCATTGGTCTAGTGATACTGCCACCACATTCAATCTCGAGAACAATTTATTTTCTGGGCCAATTCCCTCAAATTATGATCAACTGTTGTCTGACTTGGAGGAATTGTATCTATCTAAGAATAAGTTGACAGGCAGGATACCACCGTCTATGTGCAACATGTCAAGCTTGCAAATCCTTGTGTTAAGAAGCAATCACTTGTCTGGACAACTCCCTCAAGAATGGAATCAGTGGGAAGATATATTAGTCGTGGATGTAGTAGACAACAAATTGTCTGGCAAAATCCCCACTTCAATGGGTGTTCCAAGCTCACTATGGGTTTTGAACCTTAGTAGCAACAACTTTTCTGGTTCAATTCCTTCTTCTCTATTTGAGAACTGCATCGAATTGATGAGTATTGATCTTGGTGATAATAGATTTACTAGAAGCATATCTTTACAAGCAAAGCAAATTTTGAAGCAAAGCAACAACAATTGTGGGAGCACAATTTCTTCTTCTCAATTGCAAAACTACAGTGGTATTCATCTTGGAGACAATAGATTCAAAGGAAGCATATCAAGATTAAATAACCATGACTTTTATATGCTACGATTGCGATCAAACTCTCTAAGCGGACAAATCCCACATCAATTGTGCTCTTCTTTTCCATCTCTTCATATCATAGACTTTGGTCATAACAACTTTTCCTGGACCATTCCCAAATGTTTGATTGATTTCTATACTTTGGTCTATGGTAATCTTATTGACAAATTGTATACTGAAAGCTATTTTGAGAAAGCAAGTTTTACGTCCAAGGGACAACAACTGGTATACAACACCACTTTGAATATGGTAAACATCATCAATCTCTCGTCAAATAATTTGGAAGGTGAAATCCCTGAAGGAATATGCGGCCTCCTTGCATTCGGTACATTGACCTTGTCTAGAAATCAATTCAGTGGGAATATCCCGGCAAACATTGGAAATATGAAGCAGTTGGAAACACTTGATCTTTCAAACAACAACCTTTCAGGATCGATTCCTCAGAGTTTGTCGTCTCTAACCTCATTGTCTCACTTGAACTTGTCTTTCAACAACTCGTCCAGAAGGATTCCTACAAGCTCTCAGGTCTAAAGCATCCAAAGTTACAGCAGGCCATCCATTTATGTTGGCAATCCTAATCTTTGTGGCCTTCCTCTTTCAACCAAGTGTCCCGAGGATACTGCGCATTCGCCGAAGAATCCAACTGGTGATGAAAGTGTGGAAGACGAAGATGACAATGGAAGGTTGGGCGGAGATGACAATGGAAGGTTGGGTTTGTATGTTAGCATCGTACTTGGGTTCAGCCTAGACTTTTGGGGAATTTGTGGTACATTGCTTGTGAAACACTCATGAAGGTATGCCTATTTTAGTTTCTTTGGTGTCATCAAAGATAAAATGGCACTGGCAATTGCACTGGAGGAGGACTTGATATTGTGGAGAAGAAAGGCAGAATACAAGATGTAAGTCAAAGTCACTACAAATTTAGACTTTGTTGCTTGTCGTGTTTGTATGAATCTAGTGTAATATTAACTACTTTTATCTTTGTAGGTTTGAGTAATCTATTATGTGTAGTGGTAAGGTGCAAATCCCATGCCCTAATTCGATGTAATCTACTCTATGCTCAATGAATTTCTCTCACATCGTCAAGTTCACCAAACTAAAAAACGTTGGTTAATTTTACAATTTTTATGTGGTAGCAGAGCGCTTACAAGATTTTATAAAGAAAGAGCTGTCACTTGTGCGTAAAAATATAGTTCTTTTATGCTCGACTTGATCCGAGAAGTTCAAAACCTCATTTCGACGTGTATACTCCTTTCCTTTAGTAATTGAAACTGTCACTAGTTTTAAAGAAAAGATACCTCATGAGAAGGAAAGCAGATGAAGATAAGAGAAGCACATCGGTCAAATGATGAAAGCAGCTCGATAGATGAAGATCTAGTCCTTTCCCATACCATAATGTATTTTTCTCCACTGCCAAGTTTTCATATATTATACGCTGCCAAAAATAGGCCAAATTCAGTAAAAAGTCATATAGTATTGAAAGGTTTGTGTACCAGACACTTCTTTGTTGATTAAAGGACTAAAAACTCTCTAGAATTGATAAATGTTTGACAAATATTTGACTAAAATGAACTGTATTTCGCCATTGTAAATAAAGGTAGGCTTGGATGACATAGTCAGCAAATTAGTCGGCATTAAAGTGGATTGCTTTCTTGTACCTTCCCAAGACAATCTTAATCACTTACTAGAATTCTCAACATGAGTTAAATGCCCTCCACAAGAAGCTCAATAAGGGTGCTCTCCACATCATGAACACCTAATGACTCATCTCGGCGGAATGAAATCTTTTCGTTGCTTGTGCCAACTATGACCTCTTCTTTCTGGCTCATAAGCTCATTGGCCACAACCACATGCATGTTGTACTTCCTGAGTGTCATATCAGCTTTCTGTAATATAATCTCCGAATCTGTTTTTAACTGTTCAGGCATGATAAAGCTTTTTTAGTCACCAAGCAACAATATTACATCATGTTTGGTTAAGTTAGTTGAGCAGTCAAACCTCTAAATCTCATTTAGAAACAGAAATTAAGACTAAAAAATAAAACAAACAAGGATTCTGATTCTGTAGTATATATATAATTTGCATCTTAACACATGGAGTGAGATATATAGCTCTACTACCATTATGACACTGGTAAACTGTAATCAAATTTCTGTATTTTCACAACTGAGAATGAGAACTGAAATGTGTTGTGCTTGATCTATCATATGAATTATTCACAACTAAACTATTGAAGTAAACATAAGAATACTTGATGACACTCGAAACTCTTTGAATACAAGAAAAAAAATAAAAGCACCAAATTTTCACCCGTATGAAAGTACTTGGATATAAGAGATGGCTAACCTTGAATGATATACAAAATGCCATGGGGGACCAGTCTCTCCTCAGCACTATAGAGCATCTTTGGCACCTGAACAAGTCGCATATCCAATGGACCAGACCCTGACTGAATTTTGTGCTCTGCCTGCAATGAAAATTTGAAGTACAAATTAAGCAAAGTAAATATATCTGTCTTCTGGACTCGTCAACTGAGAAAGGGCATGGCAAGCATGGAAACTTCTATCTAATAATCAAAATGGTTTGTAATAAGTTACATATAAATTGATAAAGACATAATATGAAACTTCTAAGGTTCACATATAGCCACTGCTTCCCATTCAATAAAATTGCTGCCGCCAGAAAATGCAACAAAATGAATATAGTACAAATCGTGATATTAATCATTACCATGATCTTCCAAGTTCCAAGGAACATAAAAGTCGGATACTGCAGCAGCAAGATAAAGTATTGCCTGAGGGCCGATACTATGCAGTGAGAATGCAACCATCTGCAACATCTGCTCATATGTAGAGACCAATTAGTCATCAACATGGACTATTGTGGTAGCTTCAATAACAGTTTGGATAAAAAAATATTAGTAAACAACCGATTGAAGCTCACCTGGAGATATACAAATATTGTTGTAAAGGGGAGTTTCAACAAGAGGCCTTCTGCTAGTGCCTACAACATAATAAAATCTCATATTGTATGCATCGTCACATTAAGCTACTTTACTGCTAAAGTCAAAATATGGGATGTACTGTATGCATCATCAAAATATTATATGCATCATCAAAATATGTATACTTCACTCAAGGAAAAATAAACATTATAAAGGGTCCGTACAGCATGAGTCTTTCGATGGCGCCCTTCACTACTGGAGAAAGAGCCATATCCACCCCCACCCACCCGCGACAATCATTAAACATATACAACTTTTTACCAGTCTTATTACAATTTCATTGACAAATAAAAAAGAAAAAGGGAAAGTAAATGCTTTGTTCGTCTAACACTAGTCGAAAGCAATGTCAATGCATCTCAGATCATATTTTCCATCTTACCTCTCAAACTCGACATAGTATTCTGCAACGCATCCCGTGAATGTGCCTCATCCAGGGTGAGTTTCTCATGTAGATCATTGAGCTGTACCTCCAAGAACCTTCCGAGACTAGCCTCGGCAATATTTACAAGACTAAGAGATGCATTTGTGTCATTGTGTGCATGTATTTAGTAACAATCAGTCCTGCTAGAAGCTACTACATTTCACCAAGGACTGATCAGTCAGTCGGAGGACATCCCTGAAATGGGCGAGCATTACGAGTTTCTTGATGATCTCCAACCAACACACAATACACACATGCAGAGGGTTAATGGAAACAGAAGTCTCCTTTTCTTTCTCGGAAGACCCACTTTCCTGGAAACTCTCCCATCCTTCATCCCAGTTATCTTCACTCCAGTCATTGCCAACATCATGTTCTTCTACAACAAGAAAAATCCTTCCCATTCTCCCAGTACAACAATCAATGATTGAACATGGGAATAATCTTGGGCAATATCACACAACTTTAGGAAGCAAGAAACAGCTGTCTCCATATTCAGGAGATAATCTGGGATAATTTCTATGGTGGGAAAGGTGTTTCCCACAAGGTGTTTACAGAATAAAAATGGTTCGGTTGCAGAATCACCAATTAAACCATGCTTGACAAAGCTGACAAGTGTACCCCAACCCTGACTAGGTGATATATTGTCTTCCATTACTAACCTCATGCAAACCTTGGGGCAATACAACAAGCATTCAAGATTGAGCTTGAGGTTTGGTCCAGCATCCTCGTGGGACGCAATCTCTATCATTTGATCAATCAATCTGATCCAAAAGTTCAAAAGAATTATAAGACATTCTTGGAATGCAATGTTATCTGGTAAATCCCCATAAGAACCAAAAAGTGGTAGAATCATAGTGAAATACCGCTTTGTGATGTTCAAAGAATCTGAATGTGCTAGAAGTCTGATATACCTGCTGAAATGTTCATAACTCTGCTCAAGTTGACATACAAAGTTCTGCAGGGTTTCAGTGCTTGTAATGATTGATGCTGTTCCAGCTTTAGTCTCTAAAGTTGTCAGTAAGTAGCACTCGCATAGCAGACCAAACAGGTAAGCAAGGCGCAGCTTGTTGCAACCATCAGTTTCAGGGTAAACATGGCCCATTAGTTCTCCTTTAAATTCTGAAATCTCACATGTAATGTCATCTTTCATCCATACCTTAGACACAAGAATGGAACATACATACCGTAAGCAAGCATGTAAACAAGCAGTTGAGTATCATCATGAAAAAGCAAAAGATGTGTTTACTACACAAAAGGTTGAACTGTGAATATTAAAAATAGAATCATATTATACTCCTCAAAATCATTGAGCTGTCAATGAATGAAAGTTACTTCAGAAATCATTTTTAGTTTGACCATAGTATTTAGTCTGTGATTGGCATAACCATGCAGAAAATGTAAAATGTATATATGTTTTACATATAATGACCACTTCAAGTAGGATATTTATAACTATAAGACACATATCAAACTTCAATTGGCAAACAAAAGATAGCTTTTTGAGTAGACCACATTCATGTTTGATCATAAAGTACATTAGCAAAGTACAGACCTTAAATGTTAGACTCATCCACTATATTCAGACATTCAAGTAACGAATCATCGGGAAGAGATCTGCAATATGGTTGGCAAGATCCCCTGCATAAATAAATATATAACAAATAAGCAGTTAGAAGTTACCGTGTACCATGAAAACTTGTTGATTTGAACAGACATAGTCTATTGTATAAATCAATTTAGAGACATTACCTGCGATAAAGAAAGATTACAGCATAACCAGCCTTCAGGAAGTACCTATATCATTACCAAACAAAGGCTATCAATATCATAAATATTAAAGATGGTCCATTAACTAATATGTAAGGTGGTTTACTCTGTGGAAGCCGCTTCACTGTGACCCGAGCTAAAATTGTCGATGTAGCAAACACATAGTTGCTCCAAGGGAACCGTGGTGCCGCCAGAAGTCACACAAACCACCCTTCTAGCTCCTCCTCCATTTTCTACATCACATATTGAATCAAACTCAGAAACTAACATAAACTTATTATCAGCACCTTGTAAAGTGAATGAGTATTAAAGTGAATGCCAGAATGTGATGAATTCCTCGTCACAAACTCATCAAGTCTTTCACTGACATCATCATTGTTCTTCAGTGGCAGAGCTGAATCAAAAAAGGATTTGATTTCTGCATCCAGGGTTTCTTTCGGAATGTTTAACCCATTTGTTGGAGCCATTTTGAAATGGCCTGCATTCAATCACATGATCACAAAAAACCCAAAATCACATTTCCAAGTAAACACATTATGTCCATCTCCATGTCAAAAGCATAGCTAGCATCATATAGACACTTAATGAACACAAGGAAAGATGAAGCAAAATAAGAGCCACTGATCAGAGTTTTGTTATCTAAACAAACTTTGATGATTAACATAGTACAAAACTAACTAAACTATCACAAAGGCTCCCTCATGTATATATGAATCCACTGAAATGTATATTGATCATCATTATTTCCAATATGAACAATCAAACAACATATGCTCATAGTTGTCTACCCATTATCAAAAACAAAAACAAATAAAAAAATGAAATGAAATTTGAATAAAAATGAGCAAAACAAAAGTACTCATCACAGTTCTTAACCATAAATCCAAATCTAAATACAAAAAGAAACAAGAAGAAAGTACTGATCTTTTTCTACAGATATCCTAGTCAAGCACCAAAACCAATCAAGACCAATTTAGAATTACCATCCAATTATCAAAACCCATGAATTAAAACTCTCAAATTTTTAAAGAGATCGATTTTGGAGGTCAAAGAATTTACCATAAGAGAGAGTGAGAGAGAGTCCTTGTTTTGCTGGTAGTAGCTGGAAATCTCTTGTTTCTTTGAGAAGGCATGTGGCAGCGCGAGTGCGTGGCTATATCATTAGAGTTATAGACAGCGCCTGCCACGTATTATGTACCCTTGAAATTACCGTACAGTCCCTCGTCAATTTTTCCCGCCAAAAATCACAGCTGTATAAAAAGGCAGCCACCGCCGCTAACGCCGCCGAGAAGCTCCAAATCCAAATCCAAATCGACGTCGTCATCGACCTTCCGCGATGCTCCGCCGAAACCCTCACCGTCCCTCTCCGCGAGCAGCGGCTCTCATTCTTCGCCTCCCGCTACGCCCGACCTCGCCTCTGCCAGAGGTGGAGCGACATGTGGATCATCTCTCTGTTCGTTTTCCATGTGGCGGCTACACCATGGCGATTCTCTCAAAGTCTCACGGTGACTGTGCTCTCAGAGTCTTCGTGGGATTGTCGTTTCACCCCCTCCGTGAAAACCCTCTCCTTGGCCCTTCTGCTTCCACGTAAGCTCAAATTCCACTGGGTTTTTGGTCAATTCTTAGTCAACCAATTGTTGCAGATGAATCTGAGTTTAATTAATGAATCTTTTAGTAATTGCTTTGATTTTGTTAGTGTTCTTATTTGGTTACAGAGAAATCGCAATGATTCCTGAACTGTATGCATTGTTCTGCAGTCTTATCACTTCATTTAATTTGTCAATGCAGTCTTATCTATCTTTGGATTTTTGTTACAGAAATTGAATGTTCTTCGGCTTTTGTGTTGTCGTAACTCGTAAGACTTAACTTATATTTGTGGATATGATAGGGAAATTTCAGTGCCTGAACACATTTGAGTGTCTTAGTTTAGTTTCGTAGTCTAATTGGAGTAGAGAAATTTTGGGAATTTATAAGCTTGTTTGAGAATACATGAACTTGTTTGTATGACTGCGAAAAATCCTGACAATTTCTTCATATTCGGTGTTGTATATGATGTTTTCAAGGCATAGGATAATGAATGGTAGTGGTATTGCAGGCTTGATGAGGTAGGTTGGTCACATTTCCTAGTTCAAGTATACATGCTGACAGAGAATCACCAAACCTGGTGGCTGGTCACATTTCCATGTCTACATGTTGGAGTCATCCACCTTGTGATCAACTTTTGCAGTATTGTTTTCATCGGAATTCACTTAGTGCTAGAGTTTGGAACATGTATGGTTTTCCTTCCATTTCCATACATCATTATTATTTTGCGCATATTGTATAAGACTTTATTGCAGCTCTACCATTGTTGTATTTTAAAAGTCTTTTTGTCTATGTTGGACAGTGATTCAAGGGTTAATCTACGTTCTATCTGCTTTATATGGTACATTGCTGGCTGTGCTTTTTGTTGACAATGTCCCAGCAGTGGTTCTTCCGCGGCTCTAATGGTTTACATGGTGCTACACTGTCTGCTCTGATACAGAACTGGGAACTATACACCAATAAGGTTTACCACATTGTCTTTGTTAACATGAAGTTTAATCTCTTCCTCAAGATCTGTCTTAATAATAATTTACTGATTCATACTTCATGTGATTGCAGTTCACAGCACTGGCATCAGTACTCATCTCCATTGGAAATGTCCTCCTTGGTTTGCTACTTTTCGTGGACAACTATTCAAACTTCGGAGGCTTTGTTTCAGGGTTCCTACTTGGAGAAGTGGTCCAGGGAATAGGAAGCCTCTTGGACTATGGTCTTAAAAGTTCTATCAATGCAAGATTAAGGCAGGAGCTGGATAGACCAGTTTATAGAAGTATCTGTCTTCTTCTCTTTTTACTTATGTGAGTGTTTCTCTAGTTGTGAATCATGATACACCATGCTATACATTGTTCCTTGTCACTTTGGATTACCATGAGTTCTTACAAGTATTTATACATGCAGGCTTTCTGGATGTTTTGCTGTAGTACTGTACGATATCAACATGAACCAGTACTGCAATTGGTATCGATATGTGTACTCAATTAGGCATGTTACAAGAGGTAGTGTTTCTTAAAATCTTATTCCTTATGATTTATTTCGGTATTTGTATCCATTTATGTATGTATGTGATTATTCATTATAATAACTATTAAATATTATGTATAATAAATAGTAGTTGATCGTAGATTACTCACTTGCACATTTATATTCCGCATACTATAGTGCACTCTATAATAAGTGCTACAGAATATCACTTCCCTCTACTTTTCTATTGAGCTTTCAAGTCCACTTGTGGTCTGGCATGGTTATTTAAAGTTGAAGTTTTTAATGTTTTGGAAAGCTTGGATACCATGCTGTCTTCTCTGCTTTTAGTGTTTGTTTTCTGGTTTGTGTACAAGGATGACTTAGCATTAGGACTTAAGGACAAATAGTACTTCCATTCTTCATCATGCTCATTCTTTGTTGTTGAGGCCATTGATTTGAACTTTAAATTCTGTTTTATTTGATTACTTTAACACTGTGAGAGTCCTTCCATTTTCTATTCAGTGCCCATATTATTGCAGCATAGTGATTATGATTGATATAGCTAACTTGAATTGGTTATTTATAAGTTTGTTGATTTGCTTATCGTTTACAACTTTGTGATAGAGTATTAGCTATCCATCAATTCAGTTTGCCTCCTCAAGATGCGAGCCGTCTTTCTGGCTGGTTAGTGTGTAAAGAGAAACCTTCACTGCTGGTAATAGCGTAGACATTGGTGCTTCCACAATTGTAGAGGTGGATTCTAGACTAGAAAACAAGGTAAGGCTGCATCCGAAGCATGGATGGAGTGGCTAATGAAAAAGAGGAACTGACTTTTGAAAGTAAAACATGTCAGCTAAAAGGCTTTATAGGTTGCTCTATATATCACTTCTATCAGTTCTCTGTCTTATCAAAAACTATGTTCTATTTGTAAAGCTACGTTCTTATATTATCACTTCTATCAGAAACTCCTGAGATTTTATACTATTTGTTCTTATATATTTTCATTTGGGGATACTTTGCTAGGATCCTTCATATGTACTCATCGCTAAGTGAATTCTGGTCACTGTATCTCTGTACAGCTTGAATACGTTGCTTCCTCACATATAAAAGCAATAATTAATCTGTATTATTCAACAATCAACATTAATTTTCTTTCCTAAAGCACAGTATCAATGACTAATTGGTGGCTTTTGACCTTTCTGTCTAGATCATCATGATCGACAGTGAAGCTTCCACTAATCCACTTATGTTAATCAAAGACTCAAATTCATCTAATAATATATGCTCCATACTAATGCCCCATATATAAGAAAGCTAAATTTTGCACGACTAATTAATGGATGGACAAACTACAACACACTCAAAACAGGACAGCAAGGCACTTTAATCGATCGATCTATTCTACTCTTCAACTTACTCCCTATGATTCTACCATGCATACATACAATTGTGTTAATTCTAATGCTCTTGAGCAACGCAAGTCGATCAGTTTCATTCCTTGATATCATTTGAATACTACAGCAGTATCTGCTATGTAAATAAATACCACAAGCTTGCCCGCAGTTCACGCAATTGTGATAGCTGAGAGCTCCACCGTGTGGACTTTCAAGACATCCGATTTTGGGAATTGAAGACACTATCAATGGCTAATTAGGAATATGGAAATCAAACTCAAATCACTTGAAGTCCTCGATTTAACATATATTGGTACGGGAGACCAAGTTCCCATATTCATTGGTACTATGTGCAGCCTAAGGAAGTTGGATATTTCATTGGGTCTTGTTTAACTTTCACTTGAATCTTTATTCTCATCCAGTAGTTTGTAGATTCATCAAAGGCAACTAATTTAGACATTGAAACTATCCAGATTTATTAAAGATTTCAAATGAATCCAGAATCTTAGGCAACCGATATATCGAAGGCATCAAAATAATCCAGATTCATTAAAGGTTTCAAATGAAACCAGAATCATATAGGCATCAAAGGACAACTCATTCATCTACGACAACTTAATGTAGAATCCATCAAAACAATCCAGTTTGATCAAAGGCATCAGAGGATTCCAGATTCATCTAAAGGCAACCGATTTTCAAAGGAAACTCAATTTACCAAAGGCATCCAGAAAATCAAAGGTATCAGAGGCATCAGAGGATTCCAGATTCATCCAAAGGCAACCGATTTTCAAAGGAAACTCAATTTACCAAAGGCATCCAGAAAATCAAAGGTATCAAAGGCATGGAACCAATCCAGATTTATCGAATGAAACCAGATTCAACATGGCATCAAAGGCAACCGATTTATCAAAGGAAACTCAATCCATCAAGAGCATCAAGAAAACCAAAATCATCAATGGCATCAAAAAGGTCCACATTCACCAAAAGCATCAAAGGGAACCATATTCATCAAGGCAACATTCAAAGGGAACCGATCTTATCAAATGTACCGAGGAAACCAACGTTATATACAACATCCAAACTCATAAAAGTCATCTTACAGAACCCAATTCATCAAAAAAAAATACTATCAAAGGCAACAAGATTCTTCAACCAACTGGCAACCAATAACATTTACTCTATGTACAGTTGGACAGAAATCATAATGCTTAGTCCTTTGTCAAAACCTCCTATTGAGACATCAAAGCCTCAAAGATGCTCAAAGGCAAAGGTATTGCAGTCAACTCAATTGATCAAAGGCAACCAGATTTATCATTTTTACATCAAAGGCAACCTGATTCGTTAAAGCCTCAAAGGTAGCAAATGCAACCAATTCGTCAAAGTCCTCAAAATTTTTAGATTCATATAGGTTTCAAATGAAACCAGAATCATATTAGCATCTCAAAGCCAACCCATTTATCGAACCCATCAAAACTTTTCGAATTCATACAGGTTTCAAATGAAACCAGAATTGCAGTCAACTCAATTGATCAGAGGCAACCAGAGTTATCATTTTTACATCAAAGGCATCATGATTCGTTAAAGCCTCAAAGGTAGCAAATGCAACCAATTCGTCAAAGTCCTCAAACTTTTTAGATTCATATAGGTTTCAAATGAAACCAGAATCATAAGAGCATCTCAAAGCCAACCCATTTATCAAAGCCATCAAAACTTTTCAGATTCATACAGGTTTCAAATGAAACCAGAATCATAAGAGCATCTCAAAGCCAACCCATTTATCGAAGCCATCAAAATTTTCAGATTCATACAGGTTTCAAATGAAACCAGAACCGTAAGGACATCTCAAAGGCAACCATTTATCGAGATTCATTATAGGTTTCAAATGAAACCAGAATCATTATAGGTTTCAAATGAAACCAGAATCATAAGAGCATCTCAAAGCCAACCCATTTATCAAAGCCATCAAAATTTTCAGATTCATACAGGTTTCAAATGAAACCAGAACCGTAAGGACATCTCAAAGGCAACCACTTATCGAGATTCATTACAGGTTTCAAATGAAACCAGAATCATAAGAGAATCTCAAAGGCAACCCATTCATCGAAGCCATCAAACTTATTGAGATTCATACAGGTTTCAAATTAAACCAGAATCGTAAGGGCATCAAAGACATCTTTATCTAGGACAACTCAGTGTAGAATCCATCCAAACAATCTAGTTTGATCAAAGGCATCAAAGAGATTCCAGTTTTATCCAAAGGCAACCGTTTTACAAAGTAAACTCAATTTACCAAAGGCATTGAGAGAATCGAAGGTATTAATAGAATGAAACCGGATTCAACTAGCATCAATGGAAACTCAATTCATCAAGAGCATCAAGAGGAAACCAAAATCATCAATGGCATAAAAAAATGTCAGCATTCGCCAAAACCATCAAAGGGAACCATATTCATTAAAAGCAACCAACCCAACTTATCAAAAGGCACCGAGTGAATCCAACGTTATATATAACAGCATCTAGATTTATAAAAAGGCATCTTCTTTTAGAACCCAATTCATCAAACAAAATACTATCAAAGGCAACAAGATTCTTCAAACCCATAAAATATATATGCAGAAGATTGAATTGAAACACAAATATGTGCACAAGATTGAATCCATACCGGCCATACCAGTGAGGCTTTACCGATCGAGATAACATTGAAGATATTTCGAAACCCACATCGGACTTTCTCTTATCTTTTCTTCTCTTCTTTCGAAACCCACATCGGACTTCTCATCTCTGCTCTTCTCTTCTCTTCTCTTCTGTATTAGCCAAGTTTGCGATTCCAAAATTCAAAACTCCATTTGTGTCGTTGTGGACAAATGAGAGAGAGAGAGAGAGAGAGAGAGAGAGAGAGAGAGAGAGAGAGAGAGAGATTTGAAAAACGAAGAGAATCAAATTTAAACCTTTCTTTCTTTTTCTTTTCATGACCGTTGTTGTTTTAGTCTGAAATAGAGTCGGCAAGTTTGAAATAGGGAGGGATCTCTTTCGGTTTCGGTCGGGTCATAATTTCGGTTCGGGTCGGGTCACTTCTCTTTTGGTCTGAAATAGTCTAAAATTGGGATCTCTTTTGGTTTTCAGTTCGGGTCATAATTTTGGTTCGGGTCGGGTCATAACTTCGTTTATATAATGATATAATGATGACACTGTCGAAGTAGGCTCAATTAATATTGAAGTCATTTAGTATTGAAAATAGTGTTAATGCTACAACAAGATTTGTGTACGTACTAGATATAGTGATTAGTATATAATTATATTTCATTGCTTAATATGAAGACGAATCAAGGTTCTATTTGTAAATGTAATATTGGATAAAGTCCTACCAATTTTTTCATTTTAATTGCAGACCTCTTATTATTATTATGTCCAATTTGCCTTTCAAAGTTCAAAAAGAGAAATAATTTAAATTGCATAAATTGTGCTATTCCATTATTACTGCTTTATGTATCCTAATTTCAAATTTGAATTCCCACATTTCTTGAATTGTTTTAACAAAAATAATACCTAAACAATAGACACCTAATGAGGAAACCAAAGTTAACCTAATTTTGAGGTATACTCAAAAATATTGAATAGACCTGACAAAAGGTATGTATGCAAAGATAAATGTTTGACCTCATATAGAGGTAAACATTTTCACTTTTCCAAGAGATAAAAATTTGACTATATAGTTTCAAATAAAAAGAACCTTTCTATCAGGTATGCTTAACATATACCTAATTAAAAAATAGAAAATAGAAAATATCACTTCTACGGTTCTACCTAACCACGAGATAATGAAGGTCTAATATACTTAGTGATAAACTATTAACATATGTCTTAACCTCATATATAGGTACACATATTTATATCTTACGATGTCTGAGAAAAAGGTAAAATAAACGAAAGGTAAGATAAAAAAAAGGTTGGTAAGTACTAGTAGGAATGACATTAGATTTTGAGTGAATGATCATTTGGACACCTTGCTAGTTGATCTTTACCAATCGAAAGGATTTATATCTGTTGCTTGAAGCCATGGTCAGCAACTTCATTACAAATCATGCATGGCTCCTCTCTCATGTTTGCTTCTCATTTTCAAATTCCAAATGTGTCTTTGATCAAGGTAATTTATCTTCCCGGCCTCTTCTACCATTGATGACCAATCATGAGAGCTCTTGGGGTAGCTTACATCTCACGACGATTATAAGATATTTGAGATTCGAGGCTGATTGAGGATCAGAGCTTGGTGTTATGGAGAAATTGGATTTGGTATAAAGCAAGTGAGGTTATGAACTTGAACCATGACTAAAGTTAATATATAGTTTGATCAAACAAGACTAAAGTAAATATATAAGATGGATCGATGATGATGAATGATCTTAATCATAAATTACAAATGTAATACATTGACAAATTGAATAAGGAATGAATTCAGTGATATTTACATTTAGCTAGTAAATACAGAAATAATGGACTATTATCAATTCTTTCTATATATAAGTAATCAATCAATTAAGTAAATAGTCAACTTCCTGAATAAAATTATTAAGGGCATATATAGTATGTGAAAAAACAAAAAATTAGTACAATGAGTCAGCATGATAGAAATAGAAAGTCATAGGACCGCGAATGTCAGGATTATACACAAAATAGAGAATGAATATAGGACTTAAAATGAATTTTGTCTAATATGAAAGCTCTGATTTTTATTCTCTAGAAAAACTATAGTACCATAAGTACATGACATACAAGAGATTTATGTTTTCCTACCTCCACCAATGTGAGGAACTTGCTTTACATTAGAGTGATCATACTACAAATCCCCAATAAACTGTAGCTAGTAGTTCTAACTTCTAAGTTAATAACCTATACGACTGACAAATCATTTAACAATGCTTCTGGCTTCATGGTATATATATCATGCAACCAGGAACCGAAAAAATCTAACGCAAGGACTCTGGTCGAGGATGTATAAGCTCACGGTCACAAGAATTTGTTTTCGACTACTCTCTGTAGGTCCTCTAGTTTTTTTATGATCTTTGGACTCATCAGATCTCTTGCTTCCCTTATTAAAGTATCTTCCCTGCTCAAATGGTAAGCATCACAACAGTCTTTATCGATGTGTGAAGTTTCTTGGGTGTCCTGAGAACATAATAAGAGAAAGAAAAAAAAAGAGCATAGTGATTGTACTTCATAAAGAATAAACTATAATAGATATAGAGAAGCTCATAAGTAAAGAGTAACTGAGTATTGGATGCATACGTGTAGAGGTAATCCACATCCTTATCTTCAAGTTCCTCTCCTGGGGTGAATGCATCTTTTAAGACAGACAGACGCTCCTCGGGATCCTCAATCATGAGCAGATACTTAACTATCTGAATTTCTTTTGGCATGAGCTTCGGAAGATTAGCTCTTGCAGTCGTATATAAATGATATAAGACGTCTTTTGCCTACTCAAATAGAAAGCAAAAAAAAAATGCTAGCAACTAGGGGAATCATAATCCAATTTAGTATCTAAATTCGTATAAATATAAATATAAAATAGCTTTTGTGACCACCAATGATCTTGTAAGGTGTCTTCGATTGTGTATGATGTTAGGATACACAATAGAGTTAAATTTTATTTGTCTCTTTACGGATATGACTACATCAGTTTGCCAAGCAACTTAATTAGATTCATAAATAGACCAAGTGTTTATGAGGCAAGCCATCATTTACCTCATCTTTTGTCATGCTTGATTCCTTGGCACCTGACCAAGCTTTTGTAATCATCAACACCAAATTTGAGTCGAGTTGATTTTTCTCAGCCAATTGGTCTATCTTCCTACAAGGAGCATCAACGGTAGGAGAATCACTACCACATTTCTTCCTATTGCCCACGAAATGGGAAAAGAAAGGCCGACGATATATGATATTGTCGGCAATAATAAGCATTGCCAACGAAATTCTCCATCGCCGGCAATGCTTTCCCCTAATCGCCGACAATTAGGGGAAAGTATTGCCGGCGATGGAGAATTTCCTTGGCAATAATTTCATTGTATTGCCGGCGATGTTTTGGCCGGAATATTGTCGGCAATAACTCCATAGCCGACGATTTAATGAATCGTCAACAATAACTCTTATATCAGATCTCCGCTGTAGCAGCTCATTCATTTTACAAATATCCGGTGAGAAAAAAGGAAAACGCTCTGAAATCGTTGGGTATTGTCAAAAGGCGTCTAAAACCCGCTCGGGAAGCTATATAGCTAGGTACGTACGTATGTATATATATGTGGATCGATGTATATGTGTGTTGATTTAGATATATGCATGTGTTGATTTAGAGTTGAGATTAATGGTTTGATATGCAAATAGAGTTGATATATTGTTGATTTTGAGTGATTGACCGTTGATTTTGAGTTGATTTGAGATGATTTCGATGAAAATATATATGTTTGTGTATATATATATGTATATAAATTTATTTTGCGATTAATTGTTAATATGTATATATATATACATGTTAATTTGTAATTGTGAATTGTTGGTATATATATATATATTTTTTAATATGCATGGGTTAACTTTTGTTAATTAATCGGATGCATGCATGTAATTAATGATGATTTTTTTATTAATTAGTAATGAATGTATATACATAAATATATAGTACTGTTAGAATTTTCAGGATGGACAAGAGTTGGATGAGCCTTGAGAGATGGGACGTGAGATATCACCATGGAATTAAGAGTTTTGTGGATTTTGTGAAGGCTAATTGTGGAGACACTACACTTCATTATTGCCCGTGTAAAGAATGTAAGTGTCGCAGCGATCGATTTCGTTTTCCCATTGATAAAGTCCAGAAGCACCTGACTAAATATGGGTTATGGGATAAGTACACTTGTTGGATTTATCACGGTGAAACATCGTTAGCGGGTCCGCATGATCATGAACAATTTGCTGAGAGGGCCAGTCCATCCTATGATCCAACAACGATGTTGATCAATGATATGTTTCCTCATGAGAGCGGTGTATTTGCTGATGAAGCACCAAATGTCCCTCCCATTGTTGAGGGTTTCCCCCATATCGAGCCAGTCGAGCCATTACCTGGAGCTCATGTTAACATAAGCGGTATAGACAAGTACAACAACCTGATTGCATTACAACAGACTGTGACGACCCGAACCAGAATCAAATGTGTGTTTGGCACGATTCTCGAGATTTAGTTATAGTCGCAGTTTTACGATATTGTGTGGTTTGTCGATTCGATTCGCGACTATGTTTTCAGTCGAGAATTTGAGTTGCGTATCTTCACGGAAGTTGTAGATTACGTGATTTCAAGCTTGTGGGCGGTTCCGGAAGATTTTTCCGATAACCGAGGAATATTTTATGATTATTTGAAGTTTCGGTATTCGACGAGTTTATCCGATTGTTTCGTGTTTATCCGAATCATTTCGTATATTCATTTTGGACCGTCGATCGACCCGAGGCTCGAGTATAAATAGCGGAATAGTCGAGAATTGTGGTAAAATTTCTGTTTGAGGGTTGACCATCGTTGACTTACCATTTTGGGAAAGTTGACCAGTTTGACCGAAGAGGAAAGTTTCCTCTTTGAGCTTTGCCGTCCGACGACCTAGATTCCGGCCACCTCCGACTTCGGCAAGGGTATGGTTAGCTTCCCCTTTCAATTTCGAGTTGATTGATGTTTGGTTTGGGTGAAATTGGTTGTGTTTTGGTTGGACCCGAATCAGGTCGGTTTCGAGGATTCCGGCGAGGTTCGTTGGCCGTTTTCCGGCGAGCCTCGGAGGTGGTGGTTAGGGGGGTTCGACTCCCCTTGCCCCTCTGAGTCTTATGGTGTACTTGGTTTCAAGTATTGTTGAGTTTTTGGATGGGTTCGATTAGGTCACCGGAGGGAAATTTTCCGTTCGGAGGGGAAAGACATAAAACTCATTAGAGTGAGTGGACGAAAATAAATGTCTTTCACCAAGTAATATATATATTAAAAACATATGCGAGTCGAAAATATAAATAATCAAATGGTGCACAAGGGAGACTCTAACTCCTCACGTGTCCGGGTACACGAGGGAGACTCTAACTCCTCACGTATACATACACGAGGGAGACTCTAACTCCTCACGTGTATAGAGCATGTGTATAAATCACACGGGGCCACTCGTGGACATATAACAACATATAAATATAATCACATAACACATGCTCAATATAAACATAATCTCGTACGAAAACTCATATTCGTAAAATCATAATCATACTATATATTCAAGTTCATAAAACGTATATAAAGGACTCGCAATAATTTCGTGAAAATAAACTGTCCACTCACAGACTTGCGTAACGCGTATCGTGTTAACCCGTGATCCGGCGGAATGTCCCTCGCCAAACAAACGATCACGAACACCTGAATATTCACAATGTCCAATATTCAAAGTCATAACTCAACGATACAAATCAAACCACGAGAAACCACCATTCTCTGAAACAGGTAATTCAATGTCGACGAATCGTCGAAAATCCATATATGTACACTACAATACCTCGCTTTACGTTCAGACGCTCAACTCGAAAAACGAACCTCCCCACTGCGATCGGGGCGCGATTTCGAGTCAAATGACATGCAACTTGTCGAAAGTCCAAAAAGTCAAACCTGTTGACCGTTGACCGCCGTCCACGGCGGCCCTGCCGCCGGACATGAAATTTCACGGCGGAGCTGCACCTATTCCACTCAAAATCATGCACTGAGCAACTTTGTCAACTGCACCGAAGTCCAATTCTCACTCTAACACATCCAATTTCATGATAAACCGAATTGAATACAAATTTTCAATCCCAAAATTCTCCAAACTCAAGCAAAATTAGAGCTTCAAACTTACATGGTAGCTTCAAGAGGATGAGAGCTACAAAGCCCACTAAAAAATTCAGCTCGAATCGGTCCAAATCCAAGAACCCGAATTCACAAGTTTTTCCTCCTTTCCTCGCCGGAAATTCACCTCTCCACAGCCACCCTCGCCGTGAGGGGTGGCCGGAATCATGCTCGGGACACCGAGACGCTTCGATTAGGTCCGGTCTGGGGCTCGGTGGTGGTCGGAAACCACCTCGCCGCCGGCGAGCCGTGGTCACCGTCGAACACCATCCTCCACCACGGTCAACCAGGGTCAAACAAGGTCAACCCATTTAATGCCTCACATTGACTTTCCAAAACAGGTAAGTTACTATTTATACTTTCCCAAAAAGGAAACTTCATGTTTATCCATTTTGGCAAACTTGAAACGCGCGTAACTTTCTCGTCGTAATTCCGATTCCGATAATTCTCGTGGCCACAAACTCGTCTCGACGTACTCTTCAATAATCACCTGAAGTCAAACACATCGGTCAAGCGGATAAAAAGTCAACCCTTTGAACCAACACACATTAAATTCGACTAAACAATCCACAAACGGATATAATCACAACTAAATCTTCGTAAATCAAAATCATGCTCCGGAAGTTCCCACGAACTCGAAATTAAATCCTGAACAACTTCCGTGAAGGAACCGAAACCAATTTCTCGACCGGTAATTTAGTCGCTAAGTAGCTCGTCATATTAATCCGTTTCCGTCGAAACTTCAAATATTCATAACTAATTCTTCAGTCGTCCAAATAAAGATCTGAAACCGCCCACGAACTCATAATCATACGTACAACGACTCTCGAGAAGAGACCCAGCTCCAATTCTCGGCCAATCATTTAGTCGTTAATAAGCTTCTGCGATTAAATCAACTGTCGCAACTCTGCGACTACGCACAAACTCATCGATCAAGCTGATCATACTGCTGATTCTGGTCTGGGTCGTCACAGAGGGTGGCGGTGGAGAGGAGGAATTCCGATCAAAAAAGGGGGAAATTATGGTGAATTCGGGTGCATGGTTTTAGGCCGAATTGAGCTACAACTTTGAGTGGGCTTTGAAGCTCTCATCCCCTTGATGCTACCCTGTAAGTTTGGTAATTCAATTAGATGTGTACATGGAGAATTTTGGATTGGAAAATTTGGTACCAATTCGGTTTATCGTGAAATTGACCTAGTTAGAGTGATAATTGGCCTTTGTTGCAGTTGACAAAGTTGCTCAGTGGATGATTTTGAGTGGAATAGGGGTTGCTCCGCCGTGAAATTCTCCGGTCAGTGGCGGCGCCGCCGTGGGCGGCGGTCAACGGCGATCAACTTTGACTTTTTGGGATTTTCGACAAGTTGCATGTCATTTGACTCGAAATCGCGCCCCGATCGCAATGGAGAGGTTCGTTTTTTGAGTTGAGCATCCGATCTTATAGCGAGGTATTGAGGTGCGATTTCCGGATTTCCGACAGTTTGTCGTAATCGGATTATGTGTTTCCGAGAACGATGGTTTCTCGTGATTTATTTTGTATTGTCGAGTTATGACTTTGAGAAATGAATTTTGTGAATATTCAGGGGTTCGTGATCGTTGTTTTGGCGAGGGACTTTCCGCCGGATCACGGGTTAACGCGTTTCGCGTTACGCAAGTCTGTGAGTGGACATTTATTTTCACGGATTGATTGCGAGTCTTTTATTTATGATTTACGAACTTGAGCATGCAGATTGATTATGATTTTATGAGCATGTGTTTTACGATTATGCATACACGAATATACGTATACGAATATATACATACGTACATATTATGTTTTATGCACGTGCATGGAAATGATTTATGTGACGACCCGGACCAGAATCATAAGTATAATCAGCTTGATTCGTGAGTTATAGCTAGTCGCGAATTTTCGACAGTTATTGGAATCGCCAGAGTTCTTAACGACTTAATTATTGGCCGAGAATTTGAGCTGAGTCTCTTCTCGAGAGTCGTAGTACATGTGATTTCGAGTTCGTGGGCGGTTCTAGATCATTATTTGAACGACCGAGGAATTAATTATGAATATTTGAAGTTTCGACGGAAACGGATTTAAATGGCAGGTTTGTTAGCGACTAAATTACCGGATGAGAATTTGGTTTCGGCTTCTTCACGGAAGTTGTTGAGAATTTAATTTCGAGCTCGTAGGAACTTCCGGAGCATGATTTTGATTTACGAAGATTTAGTTGCGAATATTTCCGTTTGTTGTTTGTTTAGTCAATTAAATATGTGTTTGGTTGAAGGGTTGACTTTTTATCCATTTGGTCGATGTGTTTGATTTCAGATGATAATTGAAGATCATGTCGAGGCGAGTTTGTGGCCACGAGAATTATCAGAATCGGAATTACGACGAGAAAGTTACGCGCGTTTCAAGTTTGCCAAAATGGATAAACATGAAGTTTCCTTTTTGGGAAAGTATAAATAGTAACTTACCTGTTTTGGAAAGTCAATGTGAGGCATTAAATGGGTTGACCTTGTTTGACCCGGGTTGACCGTGGTGGAGGATGGCGTTCGACGGTGACCACGGCTCGCTGGCGGCGAGGTGGTTTCCGACCACCACCGAGCCCCAGACCGGACCTAATCGAAGCGTCTCGGTGTCCCGAGCATGATTCCGGCCACCCCTCACGGCGAGGGTGGCTGTGGAGAGGTAAATTTCCGGCGAGGAAAGGAGGAAAAACTTGTGAATTCGGGTTCTTGGATTCGGACCGATTCGAGCTGAATTTTTTAGTGGGCTTTGTAGCTCTCATCCTCTTGAAGCTACCATGTAAGTTTGAAGCTCTAATTTTGCTTGAGTTTGGAGAATTTTGGGATTGAAAATTTGTGTTCAATTCGGTTTATCATGAAATTGGATGTGTTAGAGTGAGAATTGGACTTCGGTGCTGTTGACAAAGTTGCTCAGTGCATGATTTTGAGTGGAATAGGTGCAGCTCCGCCGTGAAATTTCACGTCCGGCGGCAGGGCCGCCGTGGACGGCGGTCAACGGTTAACATGTTTGACTTTTTGGACTTTCGACAAGTTGCATGTCATTTGACTCGAAATCGCGCCCCGATCGCAGTGGGGAGGTTCGTTTTTCGAGTTGAGCGTCCGAACGTAAAGCGAGGTATTGTGGTGTACATATATGGATTTTCGACGATTCGTCGACATTGAATTACCTATTTCCGAGAACGGTGGTTTCTTGTGGTTTGATTTGTATCGTTGAGTTATGACTTTGAATATTGGACATTGTTAATATTCAGGTGTTCGTGATCGTTCGTTTGGCGAGGGACATTCCGCCGGATCACGGGTTAACGCGATACGCATTACGCAAGTCTGTGAGTGGACAGTTTATTTTCACGGAATTATTGCGAGTCCTTTATATACGTTTTATGAACTTGAATATACAGTATGATTATGATTTTACGAATATGAGTTTTCGTACGAGATTATGTTTATATTGAGCATGTGTTATGTGATTATATTTATATGTTGTTATATGTCCACGAGTGGCCCCGTGTGATTTATACACATGCTCTATACGCGTGAGGAGTTCCCTTGTGCACCATTTGATTATTTATACTTTCGACTCGCATATGTTTTTAATATATATATATATATTACTTGGTGAAAGACATTTATTTTCGTCCACTCACTCTAACGAGTTTTATGTCTTTCCCCTGGGCTTTTCGGTTTCCATGCCCAGTTTGCAGTTCAGGCTCTGGTGTCGCACGTCGTGGTTGGAGGCATAGTGCTCGAGCTACTTTGTTTCATCCAGTAGGTTTATTGTTCTACCTACTGTGGTATACGTATATGGTTATGTATTAGATGTCGCTCTGAGCTTTCTGTGGTATACGTTATACGATTTTATTCCGGATTTCAGTAAAGTACTATTTTATTTATTGTTTTACTTTACTGTTGATATATTGAGAAATCCGGATGAGATTAGTGCCCACGATTTGCTTTTTGTGGCATAGGATGAAGTGTATTTTCCGCGCGCAGGTAATGGTAATTCCACGCTAGTAATGAAACTCTGCCCAAATTTCGAAATTTTTTTGTTGGTTCGTGTTTTCGAAGGAGTTTGATTCCGATTTAGGAAGCTAAATCGGGGTTGGGTCCTTTCACCCTCGCCGTGTGGGGTGGCCGGAAATGAAACCGGAAGGCTAGGCCGAGCAAAATTGACCCTTCGCCGACCTCGGGGGTGGCCGGACGGCACGCCACCGCCACGGACCGCCGGTCACCGTCGTGACTAGCTCCTCCATGCGAGGTTGACTGAGTTAATGCAACCAATCAATACTTTGACTTTCCTTATTTGGTAAGTTACTATTTATAGCTTCCCAAAAAGGAAACCCCCAAAACACATTTTGCGCCAAACTTTGAATACCCGTAATTTCCCCGTCGTAATTCCGATTCCAATAATTCTCGCGGCTAAAAACTCGTCTCAACATACTCTTCAATTATCACCCGAAGTCAAACACATCAACCAAACCGATAAAAAGTTAACCATTCAACCCAAACACATAAATAATCCTACTAAACAATCAACAATTGGAAATATTCACAACTAAATCTTCGTAACTCAGAATAATGCTCCGAAAGTTCCCACAAGCTTGAAATTAAATTCTAAACAACTTCCGTGAAGGAACCGAAACCAAATTCTCGTCCGGTAATTTAGTCGCTAACAAACCTGCCATTTAAATATGTTTCCGTCGAAACTTCAAATATTCATAATTAATTCTTCGGTCGTCCAAATAACGATCCGGAACAGCCCACGAACTCGAAATCACACGTACAACGACTCTCGAGAAGAGACTCAGCTCCAATTCTCGGCCAATAATTAAGTCGTTAACGAGCCTGGCGATTCAATCAACTGTCGGCAATCTGCGACTATGCGATAACTCACGTATACAGCTGATCATACTGCTGATTCTGGTCCGGGTCGTCACACTTTGACCTACTGAGATTGATGAAATGGGATTCCGACAAATTACCTTCCCATGAATTGTAAGACAGATCTAGGTCAAGTAGGTTAGAGAGTTGTCCCAAGCTTTCGGGAATGGATCTGGTCATTTGATTGTAATTAAGGTATAGTAATTTCAAGGAAGGCATGCCTAAGATGGAAGGCAATTGACCCACTAGCAGATTGTCTCCAATATCAAATGACTCTAGTTTAGAAATTGTACAGTTTGTAAAAGCATTCAACAGTTTGTCCAAACCACTGACAAAAGAGTTTTCTAAAAGATACAACTCCCTTAGGCTGCACATAGTACCAATAAATATGGGATCTTGGCCACCCGCGCCAATATATGTTAAATCGAGGACTTGTAAATAGATTGTATCCTAGATCAAGTTGTTTGAGGTTTGTAAGATTATAAATCCAGTTGGGAAAGGAAGGAAGATGACTATTTACTAATTCAAAAACCAATAGGGAGGTCAAGCTCATTGAAGTCAGCTGGGAGAGTGGTGTTTGAATTTGGCAAGAAGGCAAATGCAACTCTAAGAGTGAAGGAGGAAGCAAATGAAGCAAACCTAGTCTACCAACATTTAGACCTCCAAGATTGAGGTATTCAAGGGAAGAGAGTTGAGAGATCTAATTCAACTTGTGTGAAAAAGAAAGATCATAATTCTTACCGAGGTCAAGATAGTTCAACTTCGAGAGGTTACCAAGAGAAAGGGGGATCTGTAACGACCCAAACTTTGAGTATATGATTATCGGCACGACATGTGATTATCGCGAGTTGATTGTGCATATGTGGTTTGTTAACGACTAAATTATCAGGCAAGAATTTGATTTAAATTCCTTCGCGGAAATTGTAGAAGATTTGATTTCGAGCTCGTAGGAGGTTTCAGAGGATTTTTCGGATAATCGGAGAATATAAAATGAATATTTGAAATTTTCGTCGAGTCAGTCATACTTATCCGATTGTGTTGGAGTTATCCGAGTCGTGGGTTTGGCCGGTTCGCGACGTATAAATATAGAATAGTCGTAAAAATCGAAAAATCACACATTTAGACCGAGTTAACTGTGTTTGGACCGAGTTGACCCGTTGACCCGTTTTGCTCCACCAACCTGTTTCGTTGCCGTCGTCCGACCCGCCGATTTCGGCCACCTCCGGCCTTGTTCTTGGTATGGTTAAAAAGCTCTCTTGATTTCCTATTGATTCATGTATTCATTTGTGAGAATTGGTTGAGTTTTGAGGGAGTTCAAACTCGGTGAAGTTTGTGGATTTCGTCAGAATTGGGTGACGGTTTCCGGCGAGTTTTGGTGTCGGATTGTTTGGGGGTTAGGTTCCCCTCAACCCCTTGAAGCTTTCTGGGCATTCAATTTTGGGCAAGGAGGTGTGTGGTGGTGGCCCGTGGTGGTCGCCGGAGAGGAGGTTTCGGCCTCCTCTTTTGATTGGAATTCCGGCCACGGTGGTTATTATTTGGAGATATGGTTTTAGGGGTTTGGTTGGGCTTGAGGAGAAGAAGATTTTAGTGTATGGCTCGCTGGGAAATGTCACCGTTGATGCCGCACCGCCGGCGGCGGTCAACGGCGGAGCTCCGGCGAGGGGTTGACTTTTGTGGTTTTCGGAGATTTTTATGTCGTTTTTCTCGTAATCGCGTCCCGATCATAGTCGTGAGGTTTTCGAGTTGAATTGAGTGTGTTAATTTGGGATGAGGGTTATTTGGGTTTATTTTAGGAATTTTGTTATCCTCGTCGATATTTCGAGCGATACGCTTTTCGAGAACGCGGGGTTCTTGACGTATTTGCTCCGTATGTTGAAATCGAATATGTAATTATCGTATCCCTGTGATTCAGGTGATCGTGATCGAGTTTGTGGCAAGAGATTTTCCGCCGGGCCTCAGGGCTAGCTGTTATCTGTGAGTGGACATTTTATCCCACGTTGATTTTCATATTTTGATTTTCATAGTGGTTTTGCGAGTCTATGAGTATGTTTTACGATTATGCATTTACGAGTATGCATTTGATGAGCATACATTGAATTGGAGGCACATGTGATTTGTTTTTACACTGAGTATGGATATATGATGCATCGATGCTATGACCTCTCGGCTGATCCCTGAGATACTCTGTGACGACCCGGACCAGAATCAGCAGTATGATCAGCTTGATTGATGAGTTACTGCGTAGTCGCAGTTTGTCGGCAGTTACTTGTATCGCCAGACTCGTAAACGACTTAATTATTGGCCGAGAATTGGAGCTGGGTCTCTTCTCGAGAGTCGTTGTACGTGTGATTACGAGTTTGTGGGCGGTTCCGGATCGTTATTTGGACGACCGAGGAATTAGTTATGAATATTTGAAGTTCAGATTTAAATGGCGGGTTTGTTCGCGACTAAATTACCGGACGAGAATTTGGTCTCGGCTTCTTCACGGAAGTTGTTCGGAATTTAATTTCGAGTTTGTGGGAACTTCCGGAGCATGATTTGGAGTTACGAGGAATTGGTTGCGAATTTTGCCGTTTGTTGATTATTTAGTCGATTTAATGTGTGTTGCTTTGAAGGGTTGACTTTTTATCCGATTGGCCGATATGTTTGACTTCGGGTGATTATGAAGATTATGTCGAGTCGAATTCGTGGCCGCGAGAATTATCGGAATCGGAGTTACGACGAGAAAATTTCGGGAGTTTAAAGTTCGTCGAAATGGATAAACATGAAGTTTCCGTTTTGGGAAAGGCTATATATAGCAACCTGCTATTCTGGGCAAGGGAGAGACTTTCTATTTTGGGGTTTGACCGAGTTGACCGAGTCAACTCGGTGGAGGAGGTTTTCACGTGGGTGGCGACGGCTTCCACGGTGGTGCTTGGATTCCGGCCGTTTCCGGCTTCGGGATAGGAGGCTATCAACTCGCCTAGCTGTCCTCGTTCGAACCCCGGCCACCACGCACGGCCTAGCTCGCCGGAGAGAGAGGAATATTTCGGCCAAAACGGGAAGAAATTGAGGTATTTCGGGTTCTATGTTTTTGGAAGATTTGAACTGAAATTTTGGGTGGGCTTTGTTGCTCTCATCCTCTTGAAGCTACTGTGTGAATTTGAAGCTCTAATTTTGCTTGAATTTGGAGAATTTTGGATTGGAAAATTTGTGTACAATTCGGTTCTTCATGAAATTGGATGAGTTAGAGTGAGAATTGGCCCTTGGTGCAGTTGACAAAGTTGCTCAGTGGGCGATTTGGAGTGGAACAAGGGTGGCTCCGCCGGAAAATTCTTTGGCCGGCGGCGGCGCCGCCGTGGACGGCGGTCAACGGCGGTCAACGGGTTGACTTTTTGACTTTCGGCAAGTTGCATGTCGTTTGACTCGAAATCGCGCTCCGATCGCAGTGGGGAGGTTCGTTTTTCGAGTTGAGCGTCCGAACGTAAAACGAGGTATTGAGGTGGTATATATGGATTTTCGACGGTTCGTCGTATTCGAATTGTGTATTTCCGAGAACTGTGGTTTCTCGTGGTTTGATTCGAATTGTCGGATTATGACTTTGAATATTGGACGTTGTGATTATTCAGGGGTTCGTGATCGTTTGTTTGGCGAGGGACTTTCCGCCGGATCACGGGTTAACGCGATACGCGTTACGCCAGTCTGTGAATGGACATTTTATTTTCACGGAATGATTGTGAGTCTTTTATACACGTTTATGAACTTGAGCATGCAGCATGATTATGGTTTTACGAGCATGAGATTTCATACGAGATTATGATTATATAAGCATGTGTTTACGATTATACGAATATGTTTATACGGATATACGTATACGAGTATACATACACTTATAAGTTGTTTCATGCATTTGCGTCGAACTGTTTATGATTTGATTTACACAGAGTACAGTCTCAGTTACGTTGTTGTATCGATACACTTTGCCTCTCGGCTGATCCCCGATGGTAGGCCACCAGGAGGGGCAGTACCCCTACCTGACCGGCGAGGGGCAGTACCCCGGAACCGAGGCCTTTCTGGCTATGAATCACGTGGTAGTCAAGGACTCCGTGATTCTGACTGTACTAGCACGGACGTGTCCATGAGTGACCCCGTGATACTTTCTATGCATGCTCTGTTTACGAGTTGGAGTCAGCGTCTCCTCGTAAACTGTTTGATTTGATTTGTTTATATTTCGACTCGCATATGTTTTTATAACATATATATTAACTGGTGAAAGACATTTATTTTCGTCCACTCACTCTAACGTGTTTATTGTCTTTCACCTGGGCTTTTCGGTTTCCGTGCCCAGTTTGCAGTTCAGGCTCTGGTGTCGCACGTCGTGGTCGGAGGCATAGTGCTCGAGCTACTTTGTTTCATCCAGTAGGTTTATTGTTCTACCTACTGTGGTATGAGTATACGATTATGTATTAGATGTCGCTCTGAGCTTCCTATTGAATATGTTATACGATTTTACACTGGATTTCAGTAAAGTGTATATATATTTACTACTTTACGTTATTGTTGATATATTGAGAAATCCGGATGGGGTTGGTGCCCACGGTTTGCTTTTTGTGACATAGGATGGAGTGTATTTTACGCGTGCAGGTAATGGTAATTCCACGCTAGTAACGAAACTCTGCCCAAATTTCGAAAAGTTTTTGTTGGTTCGTGTTTTCGAAGGGGTTCGATTCCGATTTAGGGTGCTAAATCGGGGTTGGGTCCTTTCATACTCCGGGACGGTTATGTCTATATGAGCACCTGACCCATAATTCACAGTACCCGGGAGAGTTACGTCTTTATGAGCACTTGGCTCGGGCGTATCGTAACTTGAGGAAAACATACTCAAGTTACTGCCTCCACAAACACAGTACCCAGGAGAGTTACGTCTTTATTAGAACTTGACTTGGGTTTGTTTGTTTTGACTCGCATGATTTTATGTACATTTCTTGTGAAAAGCATGTTGAATTTATTTATGCGGCATATTATGATTTATGTCCACTCACTCTAACGGTTTTATTATTTATATGCTTTTCTCTGGGTTTTTCCGTTTTCGCCGCCCAGATTGCAGTATCTTTCCTGTGGTTGCACGTCATCGCAGGAGGCCTAGAGTTCAAATAATATTTTCCTTCTAGTAGGTTCCTGATGTAACCTGCTAGTCTTGTATATTTTGTAATTAGAAGTCGCTCTGAATACTTGTGTAGTGTTATTCAGTTTGAGTTATACTCCTGAATACTTTCTGGATTTCTTGTAAACCTTGTGTTTTATTATATGTGGATTTTGAGAAATCCGGATGGACAATGGTGGTCCACAGTGTGTCTGGGAATTTATCTGTGAAGTGTAATCTTCTTGAAGGTTTTTGGTTTGTACGTTTTATAAAGTAAACTCTGGCAAAATTTTTGTAAGTTATGGTGTCGTTAGGGCCTAATTTCGGTTTAGGCACCTAAATCGGGGTTGGGTCATTTCAGTTGGTATCAGAGCATTAGGTTTGATGTTCTGTAGACTCTTGTAGTTGTGTTAGTAAGGGTATTTGAGAATGTACAGCATATCAAGAGTGATGACCCGACTGGCCAACGGACAATCATCAATGCTCTAGAGTGTTGTATGCTTTCAAATGTCTGAAGTTTTATGACTATGTTCCTTGTGTTGTGTGACTAGTGTCCTTTCATTTTTAGGTTGCCTCCCCGACATGGAACCCGTGCTAACGGGGTTGGGGATCCTGTTGATGATCAGCGTATGCACGACTTGCTTATGCGAGTGTTGCGTTTGGAAGAGCGTTTTGACCCTGTGGTTAACGCTAGGACAACTGGAGCAACTGCCTTTTCTGGTTCCTCTTATCCTGAAATATGTGAGGCTTGGATAGTCCAGATTGAGCGTGTTTGTGAACGCCTACATTTTACTCTTTAGCAGAGGACTGTGGCTGCTGTTGGGTTACTGGACTCAGATGCTTATTTCTGGTGGGTTCGCACTGAGAGAGTTCTTATTGATACTCCATGGACTACATTCGGATATTTGTTTATCCGTCGATATTTCAACCAGGCCACTTAGCAGAGGAAATATGAAGAGTTTACCAATTTGAGGCAGGGAAATATGTCAGTGCTTGAGTATCGGGAAAAATTTACCCATTTGTCTCGTTTTGCACGTGATATGGTGGCATCAGATGAAGCAAAGTGTAGAAGGTTTGAGTTGGGTATGAATCTGAATATCAAGGGAACCTTGACCACCATGCCTCAGGACAATTTTGATGACTTTGTTAGTGCTGCACTCAAGGGCGAGGACATTGAGAAAGAGAGGCAAATGCGGTTTCAGTCTCGCCGCTTTGAGGAGGGTGGACCTAGCCAGGGTCCCGCGAAGAGAATGAGTTCTGGTACTTTGAGTTCAACATCTTCTTCAGGTGGTAGCACTTTCAGATATCCTCGTGGTTCGTCGAGCCAGAGTGGAAGTCAGAGATGGAGGAGGAATCGACCTCAGAGGCAACCACAGAGTGGGAGTTCCAGTGCATCGAGTTATCCTAAACGTACATATGATGTACCAGCTGCACCCAGAGACTATCCATTGTGCAACACTTGTAATAGGCGGCATTATGGTTCATGTTATCGAGGCACCACCAGTTGTTACCGTTGTGGTCAAGAGGGTCACTTTGCGAGGGAATGTCCGTAGAGTGGTACTTTTGGGGGTGTTGCAGCTCAGGGTAGTGGTCATGGTCAGGGTACTACTTCTGGTGATCGTGCGACACAATCTTCTGGACATGATGGTCAACAGAACCGTAGTAAGCGTGGACGACCAACTGAACAAGCTTGAGTTCATGCCTTGTCCCTGGGAGAGGGTAGAGCTTCCCAGGAGGTTATCATCGGTACGTTGTATATTTTTGGTCATACATTGATTTGGAGGCACATGTGATTTGTTTTTACACTGAGTATGGATATATGATGGATCGATGCTATGGCCTCTCGGCTGATCCCCGAGATGCTATGGGAGGGTTATGTCTATATGAGCACCTGTCCCATGATTCACAGTACCCGGGAGAGTTACGTCTTTATCAGCACTTGACCCAGGCATATCGTAACTTGAGGAAAATGTACTCAAGTTACTGCCTCTATACATACAGTACCTAGGAGAGTTACGTCTTTATGAGCACTTGATCTGGGCTTGTTTGTTTTGATTTGCATGATTTTATGTACATTTATTGTGAAAAGCATGTTGAATTTATTTATGCGGCATATTATGATTTACGTCCACTCACTCTAACGGTTTTATTATTTATATGCTTTTCTCTGGGCTTTTCGATTTTTGCCGCCCAGATTGCAGTATCTTTCCTGTGGTTGCACGTCATCACAGGAGGCCTAGAGAATCACATTTTTTCCTTCTAGTAGGTTCTTGATGTAACATGCTAGTCTTGTATATTTTGTAATTAGAAGTTGCTCTAAATACTTGTGTAGTGTTGTTCAGTTTGAGTTATACTCCTGAATACTTTATGGATTTCTTCTAAACCTTGTGTTTTATTATATGTGGATTTTGGGAAATCCGGATGGACAATGGTGGTCCACGGTGTGTCTGGGAATTTATCTGTGAAGTATAATCTTCTTGCAGGTTTTTGGTTTGTACGTTTTATAAAGTAAACTCTGGCAAAAATTTTGTAAGTTATGGTGTCGTTAGGGCCTAATTTCGGTTTAGGCAACTAAATCGGGATTGAGTCCTTCCAGGATCTCTCCCTCAAATAAATTATTTGAGAGATCAAGATACCTCAAACTTTGAAGCTTGCCAAACAAGTTAGAAACTTGTTTGTCAAGGGAATTTTCACTAAGATTAAGGTAATATAAGTCATTTAGGCTAAACAAAGAGGGATTTATGTTACCACTTATTGAAGACTGCTCATACTTTTCTTCCCTATAGTTATATGAAGTCCCAAGATTAAGCATTGTAACTCGACCAGTGTGGTTGTTGCATGAGACTCCTCTCCAACGACAGCATTCGTGACCCACCCAAGAAGAAAGCCTACCCGAAGGACCTTCAAGATCTTCTTTGAAGTTGAGAAGCGTTCGTCTCTCCTCCTCCCTGTATAATGATGGTAATGGTCTCACACTGCTCGGAAGTCCAACACCAAAAGAAATAGTTGTAGTCTGCCGATATGGAAGTGCAAGAAATAGAAAGAGCAAGTAGTGATCCACATTGTCGATGAGGAAGTGATAGCTGCTGTGCTTGAATATATTTGCACAGAAGCTATCCATGATTGTTTTGCTTTGCACTAGTGAAGAAGGTAAACGAGTCTATAAATCTAAACCAAGTACCATGCTATTAATAATAATGAGGAGACTGAACAGCTCGTTTCACAATTTCCAATCCATTTTAAGAGCTCCATGTAATTTCTCGAGTCAAGTCTAACCGACTTTGGTCTAATAGGATTTCCTAGTTAAAAGTATATCAGAGTGAAAAACAATGTAAATGAATTCTTGACCTAGCTACTGCTACTTCCATTAGAAAAACATGGCGGAAGGCCAAGTAGTCTTAACCAACGATTAGTGCAGGGCCAAGATTTCCACCACCAAGATTTGGTTTCCATATTCAATTAGCCATTGATAGTCTCTTCAAGTCTTCCAATACTCCCAAAATCGGATGTCTTTAAAGTTTTCAAATTAAAGTGATATGAAGTCAATCAATACAAACTCACAAATTCTCTGACGCTGCTCCTTAATTTCTACAAACCTTTTCGTTCATATTACCTTTGTAAGGAATGAAACTGATCGACTTGCATTGTTCAAGAGCATTAGAACCAACAATTAATTGTATCTTAGGATCATAGGGAGTAAGTTGAAGAGTAGATCGAATAGATCGAATAAAGTGCCCTGTTGTCTATTTTAGAGTGTCTCTTGTAGTTTGTACATCCATAAATTAGTCGTGCAAAAGCTTTCTTATATATGGGGCATTAATTAGTATGGAACATTAGATGAATTTGAGTCTTTAATTAATAGAAGAGGATTAGTGGAAGCTTCACTGTCATGATCATCCAGACAGAAAACAGAAAGGTCAAAAGCCACCAATTAATATAATCATTGATACTGTGCTTTAGGAAAGGAAATTAATGTTGATTGTTGAATAATACAGATTATTGCTTTTATTTATATGAGAGGAAGCAACATATTCAAGCTGTACATATCAGACATACAGTGACCAAAATTCACTTAGCTAGCGATGAGTACATATTAAGGATCCTAGCAAATGAAAATATATATGCATGAAATTAAATACATCAAGAAAGAAAGTATTTCTTGTCCGAAAATTGGAAAAGTCATCAAGCTGGCATGCCAACTTATAAGCATGTGTGATGAATTAAAACAATACAACTAGATGAATTGGTATGTACGTAGATACTAAGTGCTTATCATTAATCTAGCATGTTCAGCTTGCTATTACCTTGACATCTGATGAGAAGAAATTTGTAACTTGCTTTTCGTATCCAGCTTTTTTCAAATGAAAATTCATTAATTTTAAGAGAACCTTATCAGGTGCATGGTAGATCCAAGAGCTCCTCCACTTCCTGTCCAAATAACAGAATTTTCTGTATTGATTAATATACGTTCATCCATGAAGTTAAAAAATTAAACATATATAGGTTATCCATCCTTATTTTACCAAGCCCAGAAGGAACTTAAGTTAGTACAGCAGCACACCTTTATTATTTGAGAATTCAAGCCAAGCAAAAGATGTGGCTGCAAAATAGAATATCCACATATAAACATTTTAAGAGTTAACGGAAGGTATTCTTCAAGAAGTAGGCATCTTCTGCTAATTAAGTGGTTGTTAATGTGCGCGGTATAAGAAGCCTTTTCACTTTTATGAATTGATGGAGTGCTGAATCGTTGTAGTGGTTGCTTTCTGAAATATATGAAGTCATGCTATTCAAATTCAGTTGTGCCTGCCAAACTAAGTCATATATTTTTTTTCACACCTTACAATTTTATCCAACAAATTAATGTGACAAAATCATGTTTAATTAGTTGGAAGAAATGTCAACACGATCACACCTTTTTGATTCTGTTTCATTTTTTTGCTAAACTAAATCCTTTCAACAATGACCAAGAACCACTACCAGCAGAACCATTATACCCGACGAGTTGCCAAAAAATAGGCCAACGACAAGGGTTATCGTCGGTTATAGTTAAGTATAACCGACGGCCTAAATACCTCATCGGTTACAGTGATTTAACCGACGATGTATTCCAATCGTCGGTTATAATAGCCAGAAAATCGTCGATTATAGTTTCCCACTATTACCGACGACATTTTTTTAACTATTATAGACGATTAGTGAAAGGACCCAAACCCGATTCAGTTACCTAAACCGGAATCAAACCCTTTCGAAAATACGAACCAACAAAAAATTTTCAAAATTTCGGCAGAGTTTCGTTACTAGCGTGGAATTGCATAAACCTGCACCCTGAAAATAACACTTCATCCTATGCCACAAAAGCCAAACCGTGGGCACCAATCCCATCCGGATTTCTCAACATCAATATAATCAATAACAGTAAACAAACTGTACTATGTATATATGTATATTCGAGAAAATCCGTATAAACAAGTATCAGAATGTATCAGAGCGACCTCTAAAGTAGAACATATACAATATACACATCAGTAGGCGAAACAAAAACCTACTGGAAAGCACAGGTAACTCTGATCACTAGCCTCCAAACCGCGACGTGAAAACACCAAAACTTGAACTGTAACTGGGCACGAAAACCGAAAAGCCCAGGGGAAAGACATAAAACACGTTAGAGTGAATGGACGAAAATAAATGTCTTTCACCAAGTAATAAATACGTATAAAATCATGTGCGAGTCAAATGCATGAAAATCAAATGGTACGTGAGGAGACATCAGCTACCACTCACGTACAGAGCATGCAACGTAAATGTATCGCGGAATCTCTCATGGACTACCACGCGATAGCACAGTTTGAATCACGGGATCCCAGACCCACACGTGATTCCTAGCCAGAAAGGCCTCGGGTCAGGATATCTATCCCCCCCGGAGCGTACTCGGGGATCAGTCGAGAAACCAATGTGTATCGATACCACAACATATACTGAGACTGTACTCTGTGTAAACCAAATCATAAATCCTTTCCATGCACATGCATACAACATAATATGTACGTATGTATATATTCGTATACGTATATTCGTATATGCATAATCGTAAAACACATGCTCGTAAAGTCATAATCAATCTGCATGCTCAAGTTCGTAAATCATTTATAAAAGACTCGCAGTCAATCCGTGAAAAGAAATGTCCACTCACAGACTCGCGTAACGTGCACTCGCGCTAAACTCGTGGTCCGGCAGAAGATCCCTCGCCCGAAGCACGATCACGATCCAGATCTCGATCTCGATCTCTTGAACATTCACAAAATATAACTGATCAAAACCATAGTTCACAACCCTGTACTGAATCACGGAAACCAACCTTTCCCGGAAATATGCAATGCGGTACAAAATGAATAACGGAAATTCTGAAATCTCCACTCGAAACCTCGACTGAAAATCGGCTAACCAATTCAACCCGAAAACCTCTGGACGATAACCAGGGCGCGATTTCGAGAAAAACGACTCTAATTACATCAAAATCCAAAAAGTCAACTTTTGGCCGGAGCTCCGCCGTTGACCGCCGCCGCCGGCAGCGGCGCGCCGTCAACGGTGGAATTCCACGGCCAAAACTTTCAGATTTCAAGTTCTCCTCATTTCGAATCACTTTCATAACTAACACACAAGCCAATTCCAACTCTAACATCATCAATTTCATCGAAAATCAGATCGGAATCACACCGGAAAAACCTAATCGGGTTTGAACCAATCCATAACCAATCCCGAAATAAACCACATGGAAAGATTCCTTGGGGAAAGGCGAGTCAAAGCCCTCACCCCTCGGCCACCAAAGCTCACCGGAAAACCTCCCTCCGTTAAGGGCGAATTCCGGCAACCTAACCCAAATCGGGTTCACACAAAACCAAACCAATTTCTACAAACTCAATTACCATTCAACTCGAAATTGCACAAGGAATCGAACCATACCCTCGCCGAAGTCGTTGGTGGCCAGAATCTAGGTCGTCGGACGGCAAAGCTCAAAGAGGAAACTTTCCTCTTCGGTCAAACTGGTCAACTTTCCCGAAATGGTAAGTCAACGATGGTCAACCCTCAAACAGAAACTTTACGACAATTCTCGACTATTCCGCTATTTATACTCGAGCCTCGGGTCGATCGACGGTCCAAAACGAATATACGAAATGATTCGGATAAGCTCGAAACAATCGGATAAACTCGTCGGAAACCAAAACTTCGAATAATCATAAAATATTCCTCGGTTATCGGAAAAATCTTCCGGAACCGCCCACGAGCTCGAAATCACGTACTCTACAACTTCCGTGAAGACACTCAACTCAAATTCTCAACTGAAAATATAGTCGCGAATCAAATCGGCAAACCACATATACAACGTAAAACTGCGACTAAACTCAATCTGGAGAATCGTGCCGAATACACAACAGATTCTGGTTCGGGTCGTCACAAATCTACCCCCCCCCTAAAGAAATTTCGACCTCAAAATTTACGTACCTGTGAAGTGAACAGATGAGGATACTGCTCCCGCATACGCTGCTCGGTCTCCCAGGTGGCCTCCTCAACCGAGTGGTTCCGCCACAAGACCTTCACCAGCGGAATCACACGGTGCCTCCACTCCTGCTCACGACGATCGAGAATCTGCACTGGCTCCTCAACATACGATAAATCCTCTCTGATCGGCAACCGTTGTAGAGCTAACACATGTGAAGGATCTGAGATGTACTTCCGCAACATCGAAACATGGAAGACATCATGAACACGAGCTAGCCATCTCAGTCGGTAACTCAAGTCGGTATGCAACAGCTCCAACCCTCTCCGTAATCTCATACGGACCAATGTACCACGGTCGAAGCTTGCCACGTTTCCTGAAACGCACAACTCCCCTCCATAGAGATAGTTTCAGGAAGACCCAATCACCAACCTCGAACTCTAAACTCTTCCTCCTCACATCTGCGTAACTCTTCTGCCGATCCTGGGCGATCTTCAACCGATCCCGGATAACCTGTATGTCATCCATCGTGGTTTTCACCAAATCAGGACCAATAAGCCAACGCTCGCCCACCTCACTCCAACACAACGAAGTGCGACACTGCTTCCCGTACAAAGCCTCGTACGGTGCCATCTCAATACTGGCCTGATAACTGTTGTTGGAGGCGAACTCGATCAAGTGTAACTGCTGATCCCAGTTTCCGCGAAACTGCAACACACATGATCTCAGCATATCCTGACGCAGCAGAAGATACACAGAGGGATCCTCACGTTCACCCTCAGAGGTTCATCTGGAATCCACCAGAAAAGAAGTCTCAAAGACTATATTGATTAATCAGGAATACAAAAGATGATCCTAAGGCAACGCATACATTGCCTATTTATTCTACTTGTAACTTGCATGGTTAAATATACATATTGAATGCTGTTTAAACCATGGCATGTAATACTCATGACCTATTCATCTTCACCTTGCGTCTATCAAGCTGTGCTTCAAATTCCTCCGATAAACGTTCTACGTCAGTCTCTTCCACTTCGGAAGAACTCGCCCCTGAGTTATCTTCAGAATAGAGGGCCTCATCTTCATGGTACTCATACAAATCTGTAACATTAAAAGTGCTCGAAATTCCCATAGATGCAGGCAAGTCAATAACATAAGCATTATCATTGATCTTCTTCAAAATCTTATACGGTCCATACTTGCGGGGCTTCAGCTTGCTGTAGGTTCCAACAGGGAATCGCTCTTTTCTGAGATACACCATCACATAATCTCCCTCATCGAAAACTTTGGCACGCCTATGCTTGTCTGCAGCAGCTTTGTACCTAGCATTGGTTTTTTCCAGCTTATCTCGCACTTCTTCTTTAACCTCCATAACGTTTTTAGCCATATGTTGAGCACTTACGCTAACCCCATGAGCTTTGGGAAGCTTTACCAAGTCAACGACATGGTTAGGAACTGAAGTATAGACCAAAGAGAAAGGAGACTTTCCTGTGGCACTATGAACCGCATTGTTGTAAGCAAACTCCACTTGAGGTAAGGCATTATCCCACTTCTTGGACTTATCAGCACAAACACTTCGAACCATGTTGCCAAGCGTTCTATTAGTCACCTCCGTCTGGCCATCGGTTTGTGGATGTGCTGTACTGCTACGTTTCAAGGTAGTGCCAAAGAGCTTCCATAGGGTAATCCAGAAGTGACTCAGAAATTTGGTGTCACGATCAGATGTAATAGTTTTGGGTACACCGTGCAAACGCACAACCTCCCTGAAAAATAGTTTGGCTATGTGAGTAGCGTCAGAAGTCTTTCTACAAGCTATAAAGTGTGCCATCTTAGAGAACCTGTCAACCACAACAAACACAGAATCGACCCCACTTTGGGTTCGAGGAAGTCCCAACACAAAGTCCATGGACAAGTCTTGCCAAATGTCGTTAGGAACCGGTAAAGGCATATAAAGACCAGTATTTTGTGCTTGACCCTTTGACACCTGACAAACATAACAATTTCTCACAATTTTGCCAACATCCTTCTTCAACTGAGGCCAAAAATAACGTTCCTCAATTCCTGCAATGGTTTTGTCTCTGCCTAGGTGTCCGCTCAAACCACCTCCATGAATATCTCGAATAAGTTTCTCTCGTAAAGACGAGCTAGGAATGCACAACCTGTTGCCTTTAAACAAATATCCATCTCTAATGTGGTAATCTGAAACAGGTTGATTCTGATCACACTTCAGCCAAATTTCTTTGAAATCAAAATCAGCTTCATATAACTCCTTTAGAAACTCAAACCCCACAATCTCTTGTGCTAAAGTAATCAACAAGGTTGCTCTCCGACTCAAAGCATCAGCAACACGGTTGAGAGATCCAGATTTATGCTTAATCACAAAAGGAAATTTTTGAAGGAAAGTGGCCCATCTTACATGCATTTTACTCACACTCTTCTGGTTGTTGATGAACTTCAAAGCTTCATGGTCAGTATAAAGAACGAATTCTCGTTGCACTAGATAATGCTCCCAATGCTTCAAAGCACGCACAACCGCATAAAATTCCTGATCATAAGTACTCCATTTTTGACGGGCTTCACTCAATTTTTCACTGAAGAAAGCCACTGGTCTTTTTTCTTGAGACAACACAGCTCCCACTCCCAATCCACTTGCATCACATTCAACCTCGAATATCTTTTCGAAATTAGGAAGAGCTAAAACTGGTGCAGTGCTAAGCTTTTCTTTAATCAACGCAAAGCTTTTGTCTTGTGCTTCACCCCAATGAAACTTTCCTTGCTTGAGACATTCAGTAATAGGGGCTGCAAGGGTACTAAAGTTTCGTACAAAACGTCTGTAAAAAGTAGCAAGACCATGAAAACTACGTAACTCACTTACGGTCTTCGGAGTCGGCCATTCTCTGATTGCACGTACTTTGTCTTGATCCACATGAATTCCATCTTCGCTAATAATATACCCCAAAAATAGCAGCTTATTTGTAAAGAATGTGCACTTCTTCAAATTAATATAAAGTTTATTCTCTTTCAAAACATCCAGAACTTGACCCAAGTGCACTAAATGTTCTTCTTTGGTTTTACTGTAAATCAGAATATCATCAAAATACACAACAACAAATGACCCAGTAAAAGGACGCAAAACCTGGTTCATAAGTCGCATGAAAGTACTGGGTGCATTTGATAATCCGAATGGCATTACCAGCCATTCATACAGACCATCCTTGCTCTTAAATGCCGTCTTCCATTCATCCCCTGGTTTAATTCGAATTTGATGATAGCCACTGCGCAAATCAATTTTCGAAAACACCTTAGAACCCTCAAGAACATCCAACATATCCTCCAACCGTGGAATTGGGAATCTATACTTGATGGTGATTTTATTAATGGCTCTACTGTCAACACACATACGCCAAGTGTTATCTTTTTTTGGCACTAACAAGACGGGAACTGCACAAGGACTCATACTCTCACGAATAAATCCTTTTTTAAGCAGTTCTTCGATCTTCTCTTTCAAGATCGCATTTTCTTTCGGACTCATCCGATAATGGGGTAGATTAGGAAGGCTTGCTCCGGGGACTAAATCAATCTGATGTTGAATATCTCGCATAGGAGGAAGTTGTTCTGGTAAATCTTCAGAAACCAGATCTTCAAACTTTCTCAAAATTTCCTGCACTTCTTGAGGAATGTGACTTATAACAGCATCTGTCACCATGAGCCCCTTAAATACAACTGGATACATGAATCCAACTTCTTTAATAATGTCTTCAAACTCGCGGCTATTTCTGGAGATAGCTAGAAAATTTGAACTCCCAGCTTGGGGTTTTTCTAATCTTCCAGATTGGTCAACAGGAGCAAGAGCAATTTTACGAGAACCCCACTCAAAGATAAACACATTATCACGCCCTTTGTGGGTAGCATCAACATCAAACTGCCAAGGCCTTCCTAGTAATACATGGCTGGCATCCATGTCAATTACATCGCACCAAATCTCATGTTTATAATGCTTACCAATAGAAAGAGGAATCTTGCATGCTTCTGTTACCTTCACCGACGGTCCTTTCTTCACCCAACCTAACATATAAGGATCCGTACGCTTCTTTGTTGGAAGTTTTAAATAATCAACCAGCTTTTGTGACACAAAATTTTCACAACTACCACCGTCTACTATCAACGTACATACCTTGTTGTCAACAGAACATAGGGAGCGAAATATATGATTTCTCTGCCCTTCTTGTTTTGGTGAAAGGAGAGCTCGTTGTAGCACCATGCTGAGCTCTTCGTCCTCTGTAATAGCAGTACGATTCATCATCAGATTTACAACCTCATTATTATCTTCATATGCAAACTCAACCCCGTCATACTCATCATCATAATTTCCACTGTGGTCATCAGCTTCTTCGGTTCCTTCTATAAGGTTTGCTTGCTTCCGCTTCGGACAGTTATTGGACCGGTGGCCAGGCTGGAAACACCTATAGCAGACATCACCAGTGGCTCTGGCATACGGACCAAAGTTTGGTCTCTGATTTCGATTCGGATTTATGTCAGTGTTCTGGCTGCTCTCTCCTCTGTAATTCTGCCCTTTATAATTATTCCTTTGGGTCGGCTGAACCTCTTTCTTCTCCTTGTTAGGATCATAAGAATCTGCTGCCTTCCTCTGGTAGTTATTGTTATTGCCATAGCTTGATTTCTTCTCCTTTTGTTCACGTTCTTTCAGTTCTTTCTCTAATTGTTGTGCCTTCATAGCCATATTTTGAGCCTCATGGACATTCCAGAAAACTTGTAACCCGATTCTGTCCTGTATTGACGTCGTCAATCCATTGACATATCTTGATACCATCTGCCCCTGAGTCTCATTCAACGAATTTCTCTCTGCCAACCGTAGGAACTCGTCAGTATAATCCTCTACTGCCCTGTTACCTTGGGTACAATTATGGTAGAGGCGATAGAGATGCTGCTCATAATCTACTGGAAGAAAACGGTCCATCATCAACTGTTTCATCTTACGCCATGTCCTGACCGGTTGTTTGGCCTGCCTCTGTCGTGACTTTTGCAAATTATCCCACCATACGGCCGCACTTCCCTTCAAGCGAAAAGCCGCTATCTTAGTCATCTTCTCCTCCGGTATCGACATAATCTCAAAGAATCGCTCTACCTCCACAAGCCAATCTAAAAATCCTTCAATGGATAGATGGCCATTAAAATAAGGGATGTCGGCCTTCATCCGATAATCTTCAAGGGGTTGTCGGTTATTTTGATTAGCAACTGGGTTCTCGTGACGTTCCATCTCCTCCTCAGAATTAGATTCACTATCATCCCGTTGACGACGACCATCGCGGTTGCCCCTGCCACCACCACGACGGTTATCTCGATCGTTGTTGTTGTTGTTGTTTCCCATGTTGAGAAGCAATTGCCGAATCTCTTCAACGCTCGCAGCAAGAGCGTCAAACTCTCTCCTAGAAACTGGTTCCCCACCAGGAAGGGGCCGATCAATGTTCGGGTCATTCGTCATCGAGCCAAGGCAAACCTGCTCTGATACCAATTGACGCAGCAGAAGATACACAGAGGGATCCTCACGTTCACCCTCAGAGGTTCATCTGGAATCCACCAGAAAAGAAGTCTCAAAGACTATATTGATTAATCAGGAATACAAAAGATGATCCTAAGGCAACGCATACATTGCCTATTTATTCTACTTGTAACTTGCATGGTTAAATATACATATTGAATGCTGTTTAAACCATGGCATGTAATACTCATGACCTATTCATCTTCACCTTGCGTCTATCAAGCTGTGCTTCAAATTCCTCCGATAAACGTTCTACGTCATATCCTCAAGAGTCTGAATGGTCCGCTCGGACTGCCCGTCAGTCTGAGGATGAAAAGCTGTACTAAACCTCAACCTCGTGCCCAATGCTCGCTGCAACGCCTGCCAGAACTCAGAAGTGAACTGACTATCTCGGTCAGAAACAATCGACACAGGCACACCATGCAAGCGAACAATCTCGGATAAGTACAACTTGGCCAATCTGCCCACTGAAATCTTTCCCGGAAGTGCAAGAAAATGTGCGGATTTCGTTAGTCGGTCAACAATAACCCAAATACCAGTGTTGCCCGCCGAAGTACGCGGCAACTAATAGACGAAATCCATCGTAATATGCTCCCACTTCCAAACTGGAATCTCAAGTGGCTGTAATTTCCCTGCAGGTTTCTGTCTCTCCGCCTTCACCTGCTGACAAATCAAACATCGACTCACGTACGCGGCAATCTCCCGTTTCATGTTGCGCCACCAATAGTATGCTCGAAGTGTACGAAACATCTTCGTACCTCCGGGATGCATCACATACGCTAAACTGTGGGCCTCGTCCAGAATCTCCTTCTTCAAGTCCTCGTCTCTGGGTACGCATAGCCTGCCTCTGAACAACAATGTACCGTCGTCGCTCACTCGGAACTCTGTAGGCTCACTATTCCGTATCATGGTCTTCTTGCCCAACAGGTAAGAATCCGAATCCTGAGCCTCTCGTACCTGATCAACCAGTACGGGTCGAACCTGAAAACTGGCCAACAAGGCTCCATCATCATCATACCCAAACACAGCACCAGTAGCTCGAAGCTCGGCTAACATCGATATTCTGGCCACACACATATGAAACAATGAGGCTCCGGATTTCCGGTTAAGTGCATCTGCTACAACGTTGGCCTTCCCCGGATGGTACTCGAAAGTGCAATCGTAATCATTGATCAACTCCATCCATCGGTGCTGCCTCATGTTCAAATCCGGCTGCGTCCGCAAGTAGGTGAGACTCTTGTGGTCAGTGAAAATCTTACACTGAGCACCATATAGGTAATGTCTCCAACTCTTCAATGCTAACACAATAACGGCTAACTCCAAATCATGCGTCGGGTAGTTGACCTCATGCAGTTTCAGCTGCCTGGAACCATATGCCACAACTCTACCATGCTGCATCAACACACAACCAAGGGCCAACTTCGACGCATCACTGTACACAACAAACTCACCACTGTCGTCTGGCAACATCAGAACCGGTGCGGTAGTCAATCTCTCCTTCAGGAGCAAGTAACTCTCCTCGCACGCATCAGACCACTCAAACTTGACGCCCTTCTTCGTCAATCTGGTCAGTGGTGTAGCAATCCGGGAAAAATCCTGTACAAACCGTCGATAATAGCCTGCTAAACCCAAGAAACTCCGGATCTCCGGCACAGTAGTGGGTCTACTCCAATTCAGCACGGCCTCGATCTTGTCAGGATCAACACTGACTCCCTCAGCCGAAATCACGTGGCCCAGAAACTTCACACTATCCAACCAGAACTCGCACTTTTTAAACTTCGCGAACAACTGATGATCCCGCAAAGTCCGCAATACGACACGCAGATGCTTCTTGTGCTGGCCCACACTCCTGGAATATATCAGGATATCGTCAATGAATACAATCACGAACTTGTCCAGGAATCGTCGAAACACTCGATTCATCAAGTCCATGAAAGCTGCGGGGGCGTTGGTCAACCCAAATGGCATAACCAAAAACTCATAGTGCCCATACCGCATCCTGAATGCCGTCCTGGCTACATCCGAGTCTCGGATCCTCAACTGGTGATATCCGGACTGAAGGTCAATCTTCGAAAAGACTGCTGCTCCCTTCAGCTGATCGAACAAGTCATCAATCCGCGGCAACGGATACTTGTTCCTCACTGTAATCTGATTCAGCTTCCGATAGTCAATGCACAAACGCATAGACCCGTCCTTCTTCCGCACAAACAACACCGGAGCACCCCACGGAGAAACACTCGATCGAATGAATCCCTTCTCTAACAAATCAAAAAGTCCAAAAAGTCCATACCCAATATCAAATCAAAATCCACAATATCATGCAGTAACAGATCTGCGGCTAGTCCATGACCACCAATAAACACCTCACAATCTCAGTAAACCCAACCGATGCTCACAACCTCACCTGACGGATACAACACTCTCCACAACCCCGGAAGTGGAGATGCAGGTACCGTAGCCAATGATGACAGTTTAAATTATATGAATGAATGTGTGGCACCCGGATCTAACAATGCAAGTATAGGAATACCAAAGACATGTAACGTACCGATAACGACCTCCGGTGATGCTCTGCCCTCACGTAAAGTCATAGCATGAACCCTCGCCTGTCCGGCTGGTCGTCCTCGCTGGGGCTGTCCCTGCTGCCTACCCTGGCCTGCAAACTGTGCTGGTCGCGCTCCCGAAGTGGCACCTCGCTCTCCTCCGGAACTCTGAGCTGCCTGACCTCCAGCACCAACCAACTCAGGGCACGCCCTCGCATAGTGACCCACCTGGCCACAATGATAACAGTTGAGGGTGCCTCGCTGACACCAACCAAAATGATACCTATTGCACAAATTGCACAACGGAGACTCCCTCAGTGTAGCAGGAGTGCCAAAAGGTCGTCGAGGATAACTGGAACCGCTAGAATCCCCACTAGCCTGTGGTCGCTGCGGTCGATCCCTCCTCCATCTCTGCCTCCACCTGGGTACACTAGCTGGTGGTCGATATGACCCACCGCCTGAAGATGAAGCCGAACCGGAAGTATCAAAACTCTGCCTCTTTGAAGGCCCCTGACTCGGTCCACCTTCCTCAAATCGTCTCGGCTGATACCTCTGCTGTCTCTCATGCTCAATATCCTCACCTCGGAGAGCTGCACTGACAAACTCATCAAAGTTGTTCCTAGGCATCGTAGTCAGTGTCGCCTTGATGTTCAGATTCAATCCTAGCTCAAATCTACGACACTTGGCTTCCTCTGTAGCCACCATATCTCGCGCAAAACGAGACAAACGGGTAAACCGATCCCGATACTCAAGTACAGACAAACTGCCCTGCCTCAAGTTTGTAAACTCCTCGTACTTGCGCTGCTGGGTAGCCGGATTAAAATACCTCCGCATAAACAGATCACGAAACAATGTCCACGGAGTATCGACCGGAACTCTGTCAATGCTAACCCACCAAAAGTATGCATCACCCTCAAGTAAACCAACTGCGGCTACTGACATCTGCTCAGGAGTAAACTGCAGACGCTCACAAACACGTTCAATCTGAACCAACCATGCCTCGCATATCTCTGGATCAACTTAACCCAAAAATACAGTAGCACCAGCAGTGCGAGCCTTGACCACAGGGTCAAAACGCTCTTCCAAACGCAGCACTCGCATCAGCAAGTCGCGCGTTCGGCGATCCTCGTCAGGATCCTTATCCCGATCAACACGGGGACCACGTCGAGGAGGCATCCTACTGATACAAGACAAGCATTAGGTACAAGCAGAAAGAACGTAATCATGAAACCGCAGATATTTGAGGACACACAACACCCGAAGTATTGATGAGTACCGCTGGCCAGTCGGGTCATCACTCCAGTCATGCTGTATCAACTCAAATACCCTAAGCGTCACAACTACAAGAGTTTACAGAATCTGACAACCTAATGCTCTGATACCAAGCTGAAAGAACTCAATCCCGATTCAGTTACCTAAACCGGAATCAAACCCTTTCGAAAATACGAACGAACAAAAAATTTTCAAAATTTCGGCAGAGTTTCGTTACTAGTGTGGAATTGCATAAACCTGCACCCTGAAAATAACACTTCATCCTATGCCACAAAAGCCAAACCGTGGGCACCAATCCCATTCGGATTTCTCAACATCAATATAATCAATAATAGTAAACAAACTGTACTATGTATATATGTATATCCGAGAAAATCCGTATAAACAAGTATCAGAATGTATCAGAGCGACCTCTAAAGTAGAACATATACAATATACACATCAGTAGGTGAAACAAAAACCTACTGGAAAGCACAGGTAACTCTGATCACTAGCCTCCAAACCGCGACGTGAAAACACCAAAACCTGAAATGCAACTGGGCACGGAAACCGAAAAGCCCAGGGGAAAGACATAAAACACGTTAGAGTGAGTGGACGAAAATAAATGTCTTTCACCAAGTAATAAATACGTATAAAATCATGTGCGAGTCAAATGCATGAAAATCAAATGGTACGTGAGGAGACATCAGCTACCACTCACGTACAGAGCATGCAACGTAAATGTATCGCGGAATCTCTCATGGACTACCACGCGATAGCACAGTCTGAATCATGGGATCCCAGACCCACACGTGATTCCTAGCCAGAAAGGCCTCGGGTTAGGATATCTGTCCCCCCCGGAGCGTACTCGGGGATCAGCCGAGAAGCCAATGTGTATCGATACCACAACATATACTGAGACTGTACTCTGTGTAAACCAAATCATAAATCCTTTCCATGCACATGCATAAAACATAATATGTACGTATGTATATATTCGTATACGTATATTCGTATATGCATAATCGTAAAACACATGCTCGTAAAATCATAATCAATCTGCATGCTCAAGTTCGTAAATCATTTATAAAAGACTCGCAATCAATCCGTGAAAAGAAATGTTCACTCACAGACTCGCGTAACGCGCACTCGCGCTAAACTCGTGGTCAGGCGGAAGATCCCTCGCCCAAAGCACGATCACGATCCAGATCTCGATCTCGATCTCCTGAACATTCACAAAATATAACTGATCAAAAACATAGTTCACAACCCTGTACTGATTCACGGAAACCAACCGTTCCAGGAAATATTCAATGCGGTACAAAATGAATAACGGAAATTCTGAAATTCCCAGTCGAAACCTCGACTGAAAATTGGCTAACCAATTCAACCTGAAAACCTCTGGACGATAACCAGGGCGCGATTTCGAGAAAAACGACACTAATTACATCAAAATCCAAAAAGTCAACTTTTGGCCGGAACTCCGCCGTTGACCGCCGCTGCCGGCGGCGGCGCGCCGTCAACGGTGGAATTCCACGGCCAAAACTTCCAGATTTCAAGTTCTCCTCATTTCGAATCACTTTCATAACTAACACACAAGCCAATTCCAACTCTAACATCATCAATTTCATCGAAAATCAGATCGGAATCACACCGGAAAAACCTAAACGGGTTTGAACCAATCCATAACCAATCCCGAAATAAACTACATGGAAAGCTTCCTTGGGGCAAGGCGAGTCAAAGCCCTCACCCCTCGGCCACCAAAGCTCACCGGAAAACCTCCCCCCGTTAAGGGCGAATTCCGGCAACCTAACCCGAATCGGGTTCACACAAAACCAAACCAATTTCTACAAACTCAATTACCATTCAATTCGAAATTGCACAAGGAATCGAACCATACCCTCGCCGAAGTCGTTGGTGGCCGGAATCTAGCTCGTCGGACGGCAAAGCTCAAAGAGGAAACTTTCCTCTTCGGTCAAACTGGTCAACTTTCCCGAAATGGTAAGTCAACGATGGTCAACCCTCAAACAGAAATTTTACGACAATTCTCGACTATTCCGCTATTTATACTCGAACCTCGGGTCGATCGACGGTCCAAAACGAATATACGAAATGATTCGGATAAGCTCGAAACACCCACGAGCTCGAAATCATGTACTCTACAACTTCCGCGAAGACACTCAACTCAAATTCTCGACTGAAAACATAGTCGCGAATCAAATCGGTAAACCACATATACAACGTAAAACTGCGACTAAACTCAATCTCGAGAATCGTGCCGAATACACAACAGATTCTGGTTCGGGTCGTCACAATTAGAATAAATCGTCGGCTATAGTTGCTTATTTCAGATCCATTCTGGGCAGCAGCTCCGTCATTCAAAAAAAATCTCCCACGGAAACGGAAAACGCTCTTAAATCATTGGGTGTTGTCGAAAACTGTCCACAATAAGTGTGTGATTCATCATATATAGGTACGTACTTATATATATAGGTATATATATATATATGAATGGATGTGTGTGTTAGTTGATCGATTAATTAATATATGTTGATGTATATATATAGCTAGATCGAGTATATATGTTGAGATATATATTGTTGATTTTGAGTTGATAGTTGAGTTGGAGTAATTGTCGTTGATTATTGTGAATATATGGTGATTTATTTGATTATCGTTGATTATTGTGAATATATGGTGATTTATTTGATTATTATAGGGTTAATTGTGATTATTATGGGTAATATTAATTGTGATTATTGTGATGTTTCGGTTAATTGTGATTATAGTGTGGTTAGATTTTTGTGATTATAATTAGAGTATATATTTAAATTATGGAAATTTTAATAATATTTAGTTTAATTGATTGATTATACGTTGATTTTGAGTTAAATTAGATGAAAATATATATGAATAATTAGGGATCGAGTAGAATAATTAGACGAAAATAATTTTTATATATGAATATAAGTTAGACGAATATATATATATATATGTTCATTTGTAATTAGGGATCGAGTAGAATAATTAAATTATGTAATATATGTATAGTTTGAATATCGATATATATAGCTAGATATATATTTATATATATAATGATGAATTTTTAATTAATTAGATCATTGGTATATATACAGTTATAATTTTCAAGATGGACAAGAGTTGGATGTGTATTCCAAGATGGGATGTAAGATATCACCGTGGAATTAGGAGTTTTGTGGAATATGTGAAGGTTAGTTGTGGAGGGATGACAATTCATTATTGTCCGTGTATGAAATGTCAGTGTCGCAGCGAGCGATATCGTTTTCACATCGATAAAGTATTGGAGCACTTGAAGAAAAATGGGTTTTGGGATAAGTATACATGTTGAATTTATCACGGTGAGAGCTCATCAGTTGGTCAGCATGATCAGGGACAATTTTTTGAGAGTGGCAGTACATCTAATGATCCAACAACAAGGTTGATCAACGATATGTTTCCTCATGAGAGTGGTGTATTTTATGAAGCACCAGATATCCCTCCCGATGTTGGGGGTTTCCCTTATATTGAGCCAGTCCAGCAATTGCCTATAGCTGTCAACACTGCTTGTATGGACAAGTACAACAACCTCATTGCCTTCCAACAGACCCCGTTGTACAACGAGTGTAATAAAACTGTTCTTGAAAGTGTTATGGGAGTAATGAAGCTGAAAGTGGAGAAAAAAATGAGTGTGAAGGCTGTTGATGATTGGCTGAAGTGGTCTGGTTCGTTGTTGCCCCCCGGTCATCGCCTTCCTACCACTCATCGTAAGGTGCAACAGATCCTTAAACATCTTGGCCTTTCCTACATCAAAATACATGCTTGTAGATATGATTGCATTCTGTTCTGGGATGAATATGCTTATGGGAATGATCTTGAATCCCTTGATGGTTGCTCGGTACGTGGTATAGATAGGTATAAGTTGACTCCTGCCGAAAACAAGAAAGCTGTGAAGATACTTTGGTATTTTCCGCTAATAGATAGGCTAGAACGGTTGTTCATGTCTGCACACACGGTTGAATCTATGAGACGATGGGCCGAGAGGAATTTTCCCGACGGTGATACCCTTACACACTCTGCTGACGGAGAGGCTTGGAAGCACGTGGTGAGGGAGTTTACTTATTTTGCATCAGAGATTCGAAATGTTTGGCTGGGGCTTTCATCTGACGGATTCATCCCTTTTGGCAACATGAGTCTTCAATACAGTATATGGCTAGTTATTTTGGTACCGTACAACCTTTTTCCATGGATGTGCATGAAGAAAGAATACAATATGCTCACTGATTCGCATCTTTTCAAGTACTTAATTTAAACACTCAATCAAACACGAAAGCAATTAAAACCCTTCTTTGTAGATGTAGCATTGGTAAGTAGGGATCGTTCTTAACTGGGGATTGAGGGTGCATGCATAACTATGCTAAGGTTGTTTGGGGGGGGTGCAAGATTGTTTGTTCTAAGTTCCTACGAAATAAAACAAGAAGATGGGTAGATACATATCAAGAAATCACAAGTTCTAACATGTTTAAACTCATAGACAAGCAAACAATCAAGAACACATAATCCTAACATGCATCTAGCCGAAAATAAGTTCCTAAGTCTATTATTTACAAGTGATCATCACATCATGTTGCTTAGGCCGATTTGAAAGGACCCAACCCCGATTTAGCTCCCTAAATCGGAATCAAACCCCTTCGAAAACACGAACCAACAAAAACTTTTCAAAATTTGGGCAGAGTTTCGTTACTAGCGTGGAATTACCATTACCTGCACGCGGAAAATACACTTCATCCTATGCCACAAAAAGCAAACCGTGGGCACCAATCCCATCCGGATTTCTCAATATATCAACAGTAAAGTAAAGTAGTAAATATATATGCACTTTACCGAAATCCAGTGTAAAATTGTATAACGTATTCAATAGGAAGCTCAGAGCGACATCTAATACATAATCGTATACGCATACCACAGTAGGTAGAACAATAAACCTATTGGATGAAACAAAGTAGCTCGAGCACTATGCCTCCGACCACGACGTGCGACACCAGAGTCTGAACTGCAAACTGGGCACGGAAACCGAAAAACCCAGGGGAAAGACATGAAACACGTTAGAGTGAGTGGACGAAAATAAATGTCTTTCACCAGTTAATATATATGTTTAAAATAACATATGCGAGTCCAGGTAAATAAAATAACAAGTACACGAGGTAAACTCATACTCCTCCAGTGTACTGAGCATGCAAGTAAAATCCCACGGGGTCACTCATGGACACACACCGTGCTAGTACAGTCCGAATCACGAGGTCCTTAGTCCCCGTGACTCTAAGCCAGAAATGGCCTCGGTTCCGGGGAAACGCCCCTCACCGGTCAGGTCGGGATAACGACGTCCCTCCTGGCGGCCTACCATCGGGGATCAGCCGAGAGGCAATGTGTATCGATACAACAACGTAACCAAGACTGTACTCTGTGAAAACCAAATCACAAACAATTCGATGCAAATGCATGAAACAATATAAAAGTGTATGCATATTCGTATACGTATATTCGTATAAACATATTCGTATAATCGTAAACACATGCTTATATAATCATAATCTCATATGAAATCTCATGCTCGTAAAACCATAATCACGCTGCATGCTCAAGTTCATAAATCACATAAAAGACTCGCAAGATTTCCGTGAAAAGAAATTGTCCACTCACAGACTGGCGTAACGCGTATCGCGTTAACCCGTAATCCGGCGGAATGTCCCTCGCCAAACAAACGATCACGAACCCCTGAATATTCACAATGTCCAATATTCAAAGTCATAATCCGACAATACAAATCAAACCACGAGAAACCACCGTTCCCGGAAACACATAACTCAAAGTCGACGAATCGTCGAAAATCCGTATATGTACACCACAATACCTCGTTTTACGTTCGGACGCTCAACTCGAAAAACGAACCTCCCCACTGCGATCGGAGCGCGATTTCGAGTCAAATGACATGCAACTTGTCGAAAGTCCGAAAAAGTCAAACTTTGACCGTTGACCGCCGTTGACCGCCGCCCACGGCGGCGCCACTGTTGACCGAAGAATTTCACGGCGGAGCAACCTCTATTCCACTCCAAATCACCCACTGAGCAACTTTGTCAACTGCACCGAAGTCCAATTCTCACTCTAACATGGTCAATTTCAAGCAAAACCGAATGAACACACAAATTTCAAATCCAAAATTCTCCTTGCTCACATCGAATTGAAACACGAAACTTACAGGGAAGCATCAAGGGAATGAGAGCTTCAAAGCCCACTAAGAATTGCAGCTCGAATCGGCCGGAATCACAAACCACCATTAACACCAAAATTCACAAACTTTACTTCAAGTTTTCTCTCTCCACCGTGAGCTCCACCACGAAAGGAGGACGGCACGGGGTCGAGGGCAGCTCGGCGAGTCGGACGGGCCAAGGACCAAGCCTTGGGGTGGCCGGAATCATCGCGCCACCGTGGAGACCGTGGAGAACCACCGTGAGTTCATCTCCACCGAGTTGACTCGGTCAACTCGGTCAACCCTCAAAATGGAAAGTCTCCCCCTTGCCCAGAATAGCAGGTTACTATATATAGCCTTTCCCAAAACGGAAACTTCATGTTTATCCATTTCGACGAACTTGAAACGCGCGTAACTTTCTCGTCGTGATTCCGATTCCGATAATTCTCGCGACCACGAACTCGTCTCAACATACTCTTCAATAATCATTCAAAGTCAAACACATCGGCCAACCGACTAAAAAGTCAACCCTTCAAAGTAACACACATTAAATTGACTAAATAATCAACAAACGGCAAAATTCGCAACTAATTCCTCGTAACTCCAAATCATGCTCCGGAAGTTCCCACAAACTCGAAATTAAATTCCGAACAACTTCCGTGAAGAAGCCGAGACCAAATTCTCGTCCGGTAATTTAGTCGCGAACAAACCCGCCATTTAAATCTGAACTTCAAATATTCATAATTAATTCCTCGGTCGTCCAAATAATGATCCGGAACCGCCCACAAAATCGTAATCACACGTACAACGACTCTCGAGAAGAGACCCAGCTCCAATTCTCGGCCAATAATTAAGTCGTTAACAAGCTTGGCGATTCCAAACAACCGTCGGATACCAGTGACTACGCGGTAACTCACGTACATAGCTGGTCGTACTGCTGATACTGGTTCGGGTCGTCACAAATCCACCCCCCTTAGAAAAATTTCGACCTCGAAATTTCCAAGTCTGCTGGCTAAAAGTAGGAACACTGCCTCTGCATACTGCTCAACTGCTCAGTGGCTACATCAACTGAACAACTCTGGTAACCGTCTCCACAATAGGAGACAATTCCGTGCCGGAATCCCTGTACCCACAAATCACACATCTGAACTGGCCCACACAATCGCCAAGTGTTCCTACATAAGGAACAGACAGGGTACACAATGCGAAACCAACCTGAAATACAGTTCCGCCATACGGAACACAACTCGCACAAAAGCCAATGCTATAGGCGATGCCGAACCATACGGCATAACACTAACTCGCCTATGACCACATATGGATCAAAACATCGAGGCAAATCACAACTCAGTTCATACATCAACATAACTCAGACACTCATATCAGCATAGTTCAAACATCGAACTCGAGCAATAATCAACCCATTTCCACTAATCCGACAGTCTGTGGTAACACACTCCACAAAATCGAAAACAAATATCAACTCAAATTCAAACCAAACTCGTTCCAGCACAATGGAGTACAGCACCATACCTCAAATCAACATCAAATAATCTCAAAACTATAGTGCTCCACAAACTGGTACTGCAAGCAACCTCGAACAGCTGAAATTGCTGGTCCTGAATCCTCCGGAACTGCAACACCGAGGTCCACAACATGCCCTCCAAGGTCTGAATAGTTCTCAAAGATCACCATCCAATCTGAGGATAAGAACCGGTACTAACTCGCAATCTGGTTCCCAATGCTCACTGCAAAGCTTGTTGACACTTGTCATAGCCGATTACCTCGACCAGCAAACTGGGACACAGGTACACCACGTAGATGGACAACCTCCGTCAATCACAGCTATACCAGCCAACCACTGGAATCATCTCCGAAAGTACAAGGAACTGTACTGAGTTCGTCAAATGATCCACAAAGACCCGACAACTAATATCACAACCAAACTGCACACATCCACACACAATTACAGCAGCAACCGTCACGTCTAACCGGAAATCTCAAATGGCTAACACATCTCGGCAAGTCTCTGCCTCCTAGCCATCGCCAGTCGACGAACATGGCATCAGCACACACAAGTTGCGCTCGCACAAGCTGCTATATCGTTCTTCATGTTGCGTCACGAGTAATAAACTCGAAATATCGGATACATCTCCACACCACTAGCGCCAAATGCGCGTCAAACAATGAGCTTCAACATCATCATACTCGAACTCAGCTCTCGTAGCCCATAACTCAGCTAACACAAAAACTCGGGCCACACATACATACATGCAATACTGAAGCTCCTAACTCTCAACTGAATGCATCAGCATAACATCATCCCAAACGGATGGTCAAAGTACGACCACTAGCCTTTCTCGAACAAACTCAAAGGTGCAGCCCTTGTCGTGAGTCGACCCCATCCATCTACACTGCCTCAAGCCCAAATCTGGCCGAGAATGCAAGTGGATGAAACTCAGTGGTCAGTGTACATCCTACACCGCGCTACACGTCATAGCTATAGTGTCTCAAACTCTCTGATACTAACACAAATACAGCTACACCCAAATCAAACTCCGGATACGTAGCCTCATAAGTTTTCCACTATCCGTAACCATGAGCCACCACTCTGTTACACAGCATCAAAGTACAACCCAAACCAAATCTCGATGTATCGCCATAACCCACGAACTCGTCGCGATCATCAGGTAAGGTCAAAACCGAAGCAACGGTCAACCATCCTGCAGGAGTAAGTAACTCTCCTCGCGTGCATCGAACCACTCGAACTTGACGCCTTCTTCATCAAGTGAAGTGGCAATCCGAGAAAGTCCTGCACAAGCCGTCGATAAAAGCCTGCCAAACCCAAGAGACTCTTGATCTCTGGTACAATCGTAGGGCAACCGCAAATCAACACGGCTTCAAACTAGTCAGGATCCACGCCAACTCCCTCGGATAGCATCACATAGCCCAACATCTTCACGCTAATCGACCAAAACTCACACTGGATGAACTTTCACAAACAGCTAATCGTCTCGTGAAGTCCGCGAAACCACTCGCTATTGCATTAGGTACTGGCCCACGCTCCTGGAGTACATCAGGACGTTTCCAACGAACATGACCGCAAACTCATCCAGAAACCGTCTGAACACCTGGTCCATCAAGTCCACATGATCAACGGGGCATTGGTCAACCAATAGCGTGACCAAGAACTCCTGATGTCCGCACCGAGATCCGAAAGCCAACATAGTCACATCTGACTCATCAAACCTCCACTGATGGTATCCGGATCTGAAATCAATCTTCGAAAGGACTGAAGCTCTCGTAAGCTGATCAAACCACTCGCCAGTCCGAAGCGAAGGATACTCACTCTCCTCTGAAGCAAATCAAGCTTCTGGTAGTCAATGCACCACCATGTCGAATCATCCAACAACCACACAAACAATGCAGGAGCACACCACGCAAATATGCGGGGTCGCATGAAATCTCCTGAAACCTCCTCCAGCAACTCCTGGAGTCGAAACTGTAACTCCATCAGCTCCACTGGCACCGAACGACAAGGCGTCGGCAAATGAGTCCAGCGCTCGATACAAGCTCAATGGTGTAGTCAGTCTTCCGAACTGGAGAAACACCTGGAAACTCCTCTGAAACACACCTTGAAACTCGGGAACCACCTCAATATCACCAATGTCGGGTACAGCAACCATAGTATCCACAACATGTGCTAAGCAAACAACATAACTCGTCTCCACCATCCGCTCGACCATCACCGCGAAACAGCATCTCGGGGAAATCTGGTCGTCGAAACACAACCTCCTCATCGAGGTACACGAACACAGCCAAATGCATCGTCAGTAAGTCCATACTCACAAACACACCAAAATCACAACATCCAGTTAACAGATCCGCGGCTAAGTCATAACCTCCAACAAGGATCTCGCAACCTCCGGATGGATACAATACTCTCCAAAACCTCGGAAGTGGAGATGCAGGTACAATAGCCATGGATATCAAACAGCAGCAACCTCGGAGAAAAATCTGTCTTCAAACAAGGTAATGGTACGAACTCCAACATGCCCAACTAGTCGCTCACATCAATTGCGACTTGCTGAATAACTCGTCTCGAAATCTGGGTTGATCAAGCACTAGAAACAGCATCATAATTTCCTCGTAAACTCTGAGCTGTCGAACCGCTAACACAGCTGGCTAAGGGCGCTTCCTCATAACGTGACCCTCCTGGCCATCGAAACAGCAACTGAAAGTGCTCCACGAACACAAATCACCGCAACACCAGCTGCGTGATAGGATCACCAACGATCGCCCAAGCTCATGCCACAGGTACAAGTCCGCTACTCTGCGCTCTCCGCCATCGTCAAACGAATTCTTTGCTCGATCTGATGACCCTCAACATAATCGAAAAGGCCACAGTCTGATGACGTCATTGATCCCGAAATATCGGAACTCAACCTCATCAAAATCTCACTGCTGAATTCACTTTCCTCAAACCGTTACATCGAAAACCGTGTACATCTTCCCTCACACTAGCCTCGCCACTGAGTGCAGCACACTAAGCTCCTCACAGATGTCTCGAGGCATATCAATCAGACTCTCTCTGATACTCAGGTTCAAACTCATCTCGAACCTCGTGCACTGCTTCCTCTGAAGCCACATAACACGTGCAAACAGGAACAACATGTGGACAATGCATCTCTGCCTCAGGTGGGTAAACACTTCACATAACGCTTGCTGAGTAGCCTGATAAAACCATTACCGTAAATACAACATCCTGAATGTAGGCCATGGAATCACAACTGGAACTCACACAATATCAGCCCACCAAACACAATAATCTGAATCAGGCAAACATCACCGCCACAATTCTCAGCTCTGAGGCAACATATAGACTCCCATATACACATCCCCAGGCAAACCGTGCCACACAAATCTCTGAACTCTGAATACTCATCCAAATCCACAATCTCTGGCAAATCGCGCGTCGATTGATCCTCAACAGGATCCCCAACCGAAACGACACGGAAAGCACGTCAGGAGGCATCCTAATGAATACAATAACGTTCACAACAAGTGGAACGTAATCATGGAACTTCAAATATTTGAAAGTATACAACACCCGGAGTATTGATGATTATCCGCCGGCCGGTCGGGTCACCATTCCAGACATGCTGTACATTCTCAAATATCCTTAGTAAACACGACTACAGAAGTCTACAGAACCTATAACCTAATGCTCTGGTACCAAGCTGAAAGGACCCAACCCCGATTTAGCTCCCTAAATCGGAATCAAACCCCTTCGAAAACACGAACCAACAAAAACTTTTCAAAATTTGGGCAGAGTTTCGTTACTAACGTGGAATTACCATTACCTGCACGCGGAAAATACACTTCATCCTATGCCACAAAAAGCAAACCGTGGGCACCAATCCCATCCGGATTTCTCAATATATCAACAGTAAAGTAAAGTAGTAAATATATATGCACTTTACCGAAATCCAGTGTAAAATTGTATAACGTATTCAATAGGAAGCTCAGAGCGACATCTAATACATAATCGTATACGCATACCACAGTAGGTAGAACAATAAACCTACTGGATGAAACAAAGTAGCTCGAGCACTATGCCTCCGACCACGACGTGCGACACCAGAGTCTGAACTGCAAACTGGGCACGGAAACCGAAAAACCCAGGGGAAAGACATGAAACACGTTAGAGTGAGTGGACGAAAATAAATGTCTTTCACCAGTTAATATATATGTTTAAAATAACATGTGCGAGTCCAGGTAAATAAAATAACAAGTACACGAGGTAAACTCATACTCCTCCAGTGTACTGAGCATGCAAGTAAAATCCCACGGGGTCACTCATGGACACACACCGTGCTAGTACAGTCCGAATCATGAGGTCCTTAGTCCCCGTGACTCTAAGCCAGAAATGGCCTCGGTTCCGGGGAAACGCCCCTCACCGGTCAGGTCGGGATAACGACGTCCCTCCTGGCGGCCTACCATCGGGGATCAGCCGAGAGGCAATGTGTATCGATACAACAACGTAACCAAGACTGTACTCTGTGAAAACCAAATCACAAACAATTCGATGCAAATGCATGAAACAATATAAAAGTTTATGCATATTCGTATACGTATATTCGTATAAACATATTCGTATAATCGTAAACACATGCTTATATAATCATAATCTCGTATGAAATCTCATGCTGGTAAAACCATAATCACGCTGCATGCTCAAGTTCATAAATCACATAAAAGACTCGCAAGATTTCCGTGAAAAGAAATTGTCCACTCACAGACTGGCGTAACGCGTATCGCGTTAACCCGTGATCCGGCGGAATGTCCCTCGCCAAACAAACGATCACGAACCCCTGAATATTCACAATGTCCAATATTCAAAGTCATAATCCGATAATACAAATCAAACCACGAGAAACCACCGTTCCCGGAAACACATAACTCAAAGTCGACGAATCGTCGAAAATCCGTATATGTACACCACAATACCTCGTTTTACGTTCGGACGCTCAACTCGAAAAACGAACCTCCCCACTGCGATCGGAGCGCGATTTCGAGTCAAATGACATGCAACTTGTCGAAAGTCCGAAAAAGTCAAACTTTGACCGTTGACCGCCGTTGACCGCCGCCCACGGCGGCGCCACTGTTGACCGGAGAATTTCACAGCGGGGCAACCTCTATTCCACTCCAAATCACCCACTGAGCAACTTTGTCAACTGCACCGAAGTCCAATTCTCACTCTAACATGGTCAATTTCAAGCAAAACCGAATGAACACACAAATTTCAAATCCAAAATTCTCCTTGCTCACATCGAATTGAAACACGAAACTTACAGGGAAGCATCAAGGGAATGAGAGCTTCAAAGCCCACTAAGAATTGCAGCTCGAATCGGCCGGAATCACAAACCACCATTAACACCAAAATTCACAAACTTTACTTCAAGTTTTCTCTCTCCACCGTGAGCTCCACCACGAAAGGAGGACGGCACGGGGTCGAGGGCAGCTCGGCGAGTCGGACGGGCCAAGGACCAAGCCTTGGGGTGGCCGGAATCATCGCGCCACCGTGGAGACCGTGGAGAACCACCGTGAGTTCATCTCCACCGAGTTGACTCGGTCAACTCGGTCAACCCTCAAAATGGAAAGTCTCCCCCTTGCCCAGAATAGCAGGTTACTATATATAGCCTTTCCCAAAACGGAAACTTCATGTTTATCCATTTCGACGAACTTGAAACGCGCGTAACTTTCTCGTCGTGATTCCGATTCCGATAATTCTCGCGACCACGAACTCGTCCCAACATACTCTTCAATAATCATTCAAAGTCAAACACATCGGCCAACCGACTAAAAAGTCAACCCTTCAAAGTAACACACATTAAATTGACTAAATAATCAACAAACGGCAAAATTCGCAACTAATTCCTCGTAACTCCAAATCATGCTCCGGAAGTTCCCACAAACTCGAAATTAAATTCCGAACAACTTCTGTGAAGAAGCCGAGACCAAATTCTTGTCCGGTAATTTAGTCGCGAACAAACCCGCCATTTAAATCTGAACTTCAAATATTCATAATTAATTCCTCGGTCGTCCAAATAATGATCTGGAACCGCCCACAAACTCGTAATCACACGTACAACGACTCTCGAGAAGAGACCCAGCTCCAATTCTCGGCCAATAATTAAGTCGTTAACAAGCTTGGCGATTCCAAACAACCGTCGGATACCAGTGACTACGCGGTAACTCACGTACATAGCTGGTCGTACTGCTGATACTGGTTCGGGTCGTCACACGATTACTCCCTCCTTGGTTGAATCCTACAAAATTCACATGTTAATTAGAACATAAACATACACTTGCATCGAATTAGAGGGCAGCCAAATCATCTAGCAAACTCCCTAACCCAATTTTTTTCTTGATTAGATCGGTGGAACATGCATAGGGTGAACCAAATCATCTAGTGTCATCCTAAGCAAATTCCAGAGCATTAAGAACATGGCAAGCATACATACACGTTCCAATCAACCTATAAACACATGGAAGAATTCAAAACAAATTAGAAATAATCATCTTTACACCAAAACATTAGTCTTTCTATACAAAGCCTTAAAAAACAAACCAATACAAAGTCGAAATAAATACAAAGAGGCCATGTTACACTTTTTGGCTAGCTCTGAGGAATTCGTCTCTCTGCAAGCTCCGAGCGCACGTCCCTTTGGTGGATGATGGCTACACAAGTGTTCAAAGCCAAATCTAGCGAGAGAACACTCATGGATGGAGGAAGGGTGTCTATGAGGTGGTGGAGATGGTATTTCGACTAAGAGAGGCTGATTTTGGCCAAGTATGAGAGGGGTTAGTGTTTAGACAAGGCTTTGGCTCGGTGAGTGTGTGATCCCTCTTGAAAGAGTCGACCTTCCCTTTATATAGAAGAAGATTAGGAAACTTCCCACCTTCTGAAAGCTGTTAAATCTGACCCTTCTGTATTACAAGCTACGTTTCGGACGTTTTACAACTTCAAACGGCATGATTCTTTCGGCACTAGAAAATAGACTTCCAGGGCTTTCCAGCTATGAATTATTTGTGCCATAATTCCTCCTGACGCGCCTTCAACGCCCATTTAAAGTTGGCTGTTAGGCAGAATGACCTATACCCACTAAATCCGGGATTTCTGAATATCTACACATTGTAACGGCATGATTTCAGTAGGGTTGGAAACTAGACTTCCATATCTTTCTAAGCATGCCTTACATGTGTCCAAATTCGTTTTCAATTGATTTTGGTGGCCTGTTGAATTGGGCTGATCTGCATCGACAGATTTCTGGATTTCTAACTTTCGGTCCATCTTCTTCTTTTGGGCTTCTTTCTCTCCAATTCTTCATTGGCCGAAAATACCATGTAATTGCACATATTTTGGGCTTTAAATCATATCCAAATCATCTTGGAATATTCTCCACAAATGTGGCCCAAGTATCCTCCATGAATTCGGCAAGAACATGCTTTCCATGATCGCGCAGGAGAAATGTCTTCATCTTTATTTGCACCATTTTCATTTGTCACATGGTTTCCAATTCTTGATGGAATTTGAGAATACGTTTTAGAAACCATTTGAAGACCATTTCTCGTACCATTTCTTCTCCGGATTTAGGAACTTTGTCCTTATCCCGCTTTTAGCTCCGAAACGCCTCATTTATTGTTCCACCTTTATTTTCTACCTAAAAACATAAAATAAGTTAGAAACATATTTACTAAGCTCATAACAAAGCAAAATGCAGAGAGAAAGACATTAATAATCAAGCATAAAATGCGTAGATCACTCACTATGATAATTCCAGGGCCGGGTTATCTAGGAAAGTGTCTCGATGTGTATTTGAGACCCTTGATTGATGAGCTTAAGTACCTGATTGAGCATGGTCATCCCACTTATGATCAGTTCAAAAATGAGATGTTCCAGATGTATGCCATGCTTGTTGGCACCATTAGCAATTTTTCTGCACGTGGGATGTTGTCGGGCAACGTTACCAGGGGATATAGGGCTTGTCCAGAGTGCATGACTGTTGAGTGTTGCAGACCTCATTGTAGGAAGATTGTACATATGCGTCATCGTTGTTGGCTTCCACATGATCACCCATTTCGGGAGGATATGGAGGCATTTGATGAGACTGTGGAAACATGTGAGCAGCCGAGGAGATGGACGGGGGATGAAATATTAGAAGTGCTAAATGAATACGATTTTGGGCAGCTTAGTAATCATCCTGAGATAGTGGCGTCAATACCTGACAAACCCGACATGTATAAATTCTGGACACACAAAAGTATTTTTTGGGAACTTCTGTATTGGTCCAAGTTGCTGATCAAACACTACTTAGATGTCACGCACATAGAGAAAAATGTGTGTGAGAGTGTGGTCGGCACAGTGTTGAATTAGGAGGGAAAAACTAAAGACGACCCGAAGGCACGCATTGATCTGAAACGAATGGGACTGCGAAAATATTTGTGGTTGAGAGATGAGAAGAAAAAAATGCCTCAAGCTTCTTATACCGTCAAGCCTGCCCAGAAGACTGAAATTTTTGGCTGGATGGGTAATGTTAGGTATCCTTCTGGCTATACAGGAAATATAAGTCGGTGTGTTAACTTCAAAGACAATAAGATGTACGGACTAAAGAGTCATGACTGTCATATACTGCTTCAACGCCTCTTCCATGTTTTCATTCGAGGGTACATGCCCAAAGAGGTGGGGGAGCCGTTAGTGGCTTTGTCAAGATTCTTTCAGAAGTTATGCACGAGAGAAGTGAAGAAATCGGACATCTTGGAAATGCAACAGGACATCATTATTATCATGTGCAAATTGGAAAGGATATTTCCTCCAAAAAATTTCGACATCATGCCTCACCTAATGCTCCATCTTCCGAAATAATTGTTGCTTACCGGTCCATTACACTACACATGGATGTATCCCATGGAAAGGTACGTAAGGCATCTCTGAATCTAGCTATTTATTTAATATTATTTATTCACTTATTTTACAATAATCATAACATGCTCTTTAATTACCACTTTATAGACAATTAAGGGACTACAAACACTATGTGATGAACAAATCCGCACCCAGAGGGTGTATCGCTGAAGCATACATTACAACATTTTTAACTATTGTCGGCGATTGCAATAGTTTTTCAAGTATTGCCGGCGATTTTTCCCCCAAAAATCGCCGGCAATACTTCTTTTTTTTATCATTGCCAGCGATTTTTTCTGCAAATTGCCGGCAATAGTCCGCGGTAATAAAAAAAAAAAAAAAACTATTCCCGGCGACTTCCATGCAAGTCGCCGGCAATAGTTTTTTTTTATTTTTTATTTTATTACCGGCGGATTATTGCCGGCGATTTGCCGGAAAAATCGCCGGTAATGATAAAAAAAAAAAAAGTATTGCCGGCAATTTTTGGGGGAAAAATCGCCGGCAATAGTTAAAAATGTAGTAGTGATATATTGCGCACGAGTGCGTAATGTACACCAAGTTGTATTTGGGAGCGTTGGAGGACCCTCTACAACATATGTCGGTAGATGAACTGCATTTCAACCTTTCGATCATCTCCATTGATACTGCTGATGTGTGAAAGAGGATGGATTTTGAAATTGCATTAGAGCTCTTTGAAAAGATGGTTAAATATGGCTGGATGTGCTCCAAATGCGAACACATACGTATGAGAAATATTGGCATTTGTCCCAGTGAGGATATGTATCATTCTCTTGTCAATTGCTGCTGTCAGTTGGGATTGTATAGAGAGGCCGGTTGTGATGCTACTTGATACTATGATTGAAGAAGGACATGTTCCATCATTGGAGTCCTCAAAGGTACTCGTATGTGGACTATTTAATGAAGAAAATACTGAGAAGGCAGAAGTTGTTTTCTATAATTTGATTCGCTACAGATATGACTTCGATGAAGTAGCTTGGAAAGTTCTACATTATGGCTTACTTAAGATGGGTCTTGTCAATAAATGTTTTGAGTTGTTGAGCATCATGAAGAACATGGGTTGCCAGCTTCATCCTCGTACATATTCCATGCTGAATGTGGAACTAGATGGAACATAACATTCTTTGGTCTTCAGTGCTGATATTTAGTGGGTTTTGATTATTCTCATCATCAACTGAACTCATGATGTGTGGAACAATATCATCACGTCTTCATTGATATTGCTGATGTGTGGATCATATTCCATGATGATATGCCTTTTTCTTATGTGTAATTCAGTCATCTGATTTTTGTATGGGGTACTTGTGCTTCTAATTTCACAATGTTTGGGGGCTTCTTCTCACAGATTGATGAAGATGTGCAAAGACACAATGAATTACATGCTTAAGCAAGTGAGAGGGTTCCATCTGATATCAGCGAAATTGTTCGCAGACATCGCAAAGATTTCACCAAAGAATTTTCTGTGCATCTTCTCACTGTCTACGAGTCCTATTACGAGAATAAGGAAGAGCAGAATGGTGAGTATTCTCTTCATGATGATATGTTTTATCACTTGATTATGCAATAATGCTAAACTCTTTTGAATTAACATGTTCATTCTTTATTCATGAAGCAAGATAAGTACTGTTCAATGCACATTATCATTATGCATGGATCTGTACCTATGTGATCTGCAAAGTATATATAATTTATTAGTAACAAAGGGAAACATTTTACCTCATAATAGAACTATACATCACTCATCTCTATAGGAATCCCTTGTATGTGGTAAAGCAGCTAGTAAATAGGTGTCTCAACTGCTGAAACAAATGTCTTTAAAAATTGAAATTTGATGTTATACACAAACATCTGATTTCATGTTCATCTTTATAATGTCTAAACTAACCTCATACATGTAAAAATGATATATAAGCTCCCTTGCTGATTTGTGTTGTAGTAATGTAACTATGTAAACTTTTTCCATCAAAGTAGTATTTTCAGAGATAGCTGATTTCAGAATTTTGTTTTCAAAAGTTATCTAATCTCCTTCGTCAAATAGTTTTTACATCAATTATATATTTGAAGTATTGCTTTATGCAAGGTCCTAATAGTACATTAAGTTAGAAAGGAGAAGATTTCCGAAATTGAGCCAGTTTAAATGGTTAGGCCTACAAATGCAACAGCTCATGACACTCTTCGACCATTGTACTGTGGGTAAAACTGATAAAGTTCTTGTCTTGTATGATTAGCTTTGGCAAGCATTGGATTATGACTCCTCTAGTTGCAAGATCATTGGTGATCACAAAAGCTATTTTATATTTATATTTATACGAATTTAGATACTACTCAATTGGATTATGATTCCCCCCGTTGCTAACATATTTGTTTTTTGCTTTCTATTTGAGTAAGTAAAAGACGTTTTATATCATTTGTATGTGATTGCAAGAGGTAATCTTCAGAAACTCATGCCAAAAGAAATTTGGATAGTTAAGTATCTGCTCATAATTGAGGATCCCGAGGAGCGCCTGTCTGTCTTGAAAGATGCATTCACCCCAGGAGAGGAACTTAAAGATAAAAATGTGGATTACTACCTCTACACGTATGCATCCAATACTCAGTTACTATTACTTATTTGCTTCTCTCTATCTATTACATCAGTTTATTCTCTATGAAGTACAATCACTATGCTCCTATCTTTCTTTTATTATTTTCACAGGACACCTGAGAAACTTCACGCATCGATCAAAGCTGTTGCGGATGCTTACCATTTGAGCAAAGAAGGTACTCTAATAAGGGAGGCAAGTCTTTCTCATCCCTATGTATCTCATAGACAGAGTAAGTTTATATTTTTCAAGTATGAAAATTAGCCACGTGCATGTTCATAATCACAATTCAAATTTATAAAGAAATAATTAAGTTCTGCAGACAAAAGAAAATAATATATATTCAGAAGAAGTACTCAGAAGTTAAGAACAAACAGCAAATGGAAAGCATTTACACCAAGTTCATAGAAACAAATCAAGAAACTAAAAAACAGTTTTCAGTTGCAGCAAACATCAACTCCTAGAGGAGCCAGGAAACCATCAACAACCTTCAGAGTAATTGGCAAAATTGGAATTTATAGCATTCCAGCTACTTTATAGCAAACAGTGAGTACTTGAGTACCTTTAGCTACATCTAAAATTTTGTGCACCAAAACCACTGTTGTATTGCTTGACACCAGATCAATAAGCTTCGTAGAAATGTACTATCGGTTACTTGTATAGATCTGAGACAATAACTGAAGAGGTAGGTCTCTGATTTTAGTCATTGTTGACAACAAAAGCATAATGAAATAACCCTACTAATCTCTCAACAATAACACTTCTTGGACACTACTAATTCCACAGACTTCAGAAAAAACACTGCAACATTTTATGTAAGCAACACAATCAGATATGGTAGATTAGGTAAGTGTGTCTCTTTCGAGTCTTTTTCAGACATTGGAGAGCAGTTCGCTATTTATAGTGCAGTGTTGTAGACTTGTAGTGAGTGTTGGGCCTCCGATGAGCTATTGGACTTGTGAGAGCAATATAGCATTATTGGGTTGAAAGGCCCAATATGAATGGACAGATTACAAAATGTTAAAAATGCGCTTGCTTGGCGGGTGTTTAGACAGGTGCCTAGCGTCTACCCGTCTAGGCGGAGATTAATCGGATTCTATAGTCGGATTATATTTGTAAATTTTTTAATTAAGTACATAATTATTTAGTATATTATATATATACACACATTGTCATCAAAATAACAAGAAAATTTCATGATACAATAATTCAAATAAATTTAAAAGCATTAAAGAATCTTATTTTTCTTCAAGGTTAAATGCGAAAGTTTAAGTTTTACCTGTTTTTTTAAAGATCTATTCACACCACCTAAATCAATAAATACACCTCTCAACATGTTTAAACATTTTTAATGCCTTCTTTACCCTTGATGCAAAAAGGAAGGACAAAAAATAGAGAAGGAACCTGGGTTTTGGTGTAAAGATCGTACATCAAGATCTGGTGATTCCAATTAACATTTGATTATGAAAGTATCAACTGAGAAGGAACCTGGGTTTCTTTGTAATCATATAGATAGCATGTGTGCTTGGGAAAATTTGGTCCTCCTACTCTTGCTCTACTAAATAGACTTTGCCACGAGCAAATTGAAGTTGTATGAAGTGATAAAACCAAAATTCCCTCTTGTTTGGCTGGTCAATAATTTGATTTGTAACGAGAGCGAGATTTAGAAACACTGCAAACTGAGAAACTCCGAGTGACACTCGCTGCTCCATATAGCAGCAAGAAACCATTCAAAGGTTGCAACTGACAAATTCTAAAGTAGATTGCAAACTTAATGGAGTTTCTCCATAGTAAACAGCAAACCAAATGAATCAAGAATGGTGGTGCTAATATCAAGAAATGTCACCTCACTGAGTTTGGTTTCGGCGAAACTCTGATCCATGCCAAAAACATGAAAGAAAAAAATCAATTGAATATTAAACAATTGCAGACTCTTTAATTGCAAAAAGATTAAGCTTTTAGTTATTTTTGTGTGGTTGCAATTGTAGACTCGTTGCACCATTCTCAATTCTCGCTGTTACCATTGAAATAAAAACTTGAGGATAGAGGTCTACGGAACTAAAAAGAGAAAGGCATAAAGGGGTGTTTTGTGTCAAAATATATAGAAGAGGTATATAAATCAAAATCGAGCCTAGTCGCCGACTTTTATGCTAGGGGAGTCAAAGTGGGTGTCTAGGTGTTGACTAGGCAGATGTCGGCCTACGACAAACTTTGAGCATTAGGATGGCTAGATAGTCGCCTTTTCGAACAACTGATAGAATAAATTATAATTTTCTCAATAAAATAATAATAACTGCATTTATGCTCACAATATATATATATATATATATATTAGTTCTCATCAAGTGAGAAGCTTCGCATTAAAATTTTGGTATGAAGTTGCATTTTACACAAAATCGATAACGTAATTAAATCATTGAACTCAATCATCTTCTAGATACATTTGCAAGGATCGAGCATGCAAATTTCAGTCTTCAGCTGCGGTCCTGATTTGCCAACTATCTAGATGGCGGTTCGGCTCCACCTTCTAAAGTGGCTCTTGATAACCACTTGAACCATGCACCATAAGTGTACCAGAGGTGTCCCTCCATAGGCACTCTCACATAAAAGTGACTCACGTGATCACAAAGATAACAAGTTGAAAACTCATACTGGTCATTCTAAAACCGTAGCATAAGTAGGCATCTAACCGATCTCAAGGAATGTTCTGACCCAACTCAATTATCTTATTCCTAAAAATTCTACTGAAAAATTTGACATAATTTCTAGTAAAACTCAAGGAAACCCAAATACCTGCATAAGGAAAACACTTCGAATAACCAAATCCTAAAAATAAACTATGGGCACCGAATCCCATCCAGATTTCTCATAATCCAAATATCACAATAAATCGATTAACTCTCTTTCAATACACTAACTGGACAAGCTCAGATATCAAAATTAATACTTATAATGTAACGAGGCTCATAAGAAATCACTGAGATTTGCCTCAAATATGCCCAAAACTACGAGGGGACTCCAAATTGCCAAACTGTGATCTCCAATCCCACTCTAATATGGTGATAACAACTTTGCATTTCCTCCAAAGCCCGACTAATCATGTTAGCTATGCATCTATCAATAATTAAAAATAATTCCGGTGCAAAACTTGAGTCTCGAAACTCATTATTAGCAGTCTCATGACTCACATACCACAATCTGCATAATGAACATCGCACCCATATCTAAGCATCAATATCTCACACATATAGAACTCACATATAAATGTATCAATTACTATCTAACACCAAAATATTCATTAGAAATAGACATAGGCTTCTAGTTACACATAAATGCATGCCTACAATATCTGCCCACTTGAAGTGGTACAACACTAAGGTGCTAATTTACTTACCCAGACCCATTGTCGAACTGAATAAACTGAATCGCTGCAACATTCCTCGCTATATTACCATAAACCTTCCTAATTCCCTTAACATTGAATGTCTACCCAACGATAAGTAATTCAAAGAATTAGACTGCTACAAAGTTCAAGAATCGGGACAATTCCTTGTAGTAATTAATAATAAGATTATCTCATCTGAGGCCTAAGTAATCCTGACAAGCAATGCATTTGGCTGCGATGCATAGGTTGAATCCCAGAACTCACTGTGACTATTTGCATAACTCAAGTACCTTAGTCATAAACAATTAATACCATACTAGATCCGAGTACCCCATAGTGCAGAATAGTTGATTCTGCTACTATTCAACGCTAAAAGGTTCATTGAGACTTATCCGGGAAATCTATTTAACTTGTGGAGACTAATTCACGACTCAAACAATTCCACGGAAAGCATAACAAAATGAACTTGAGTGATATGTCTTGTACCCAAAAGAAACTATCTCCCTTAACGAAGGGCAACCCAGTAACTTCTCGGGAAACTAGCATGATTCCCCACGAACCACAATTTACATACACCATAGTGAAAAATACCAAATTGTCTTTTTACATTCCCTCTACATTTCAGCTACGCTACTTTGATAAATGATCCTCTACACAAAGATGGTTTGCATTGTCTAAATGATACTCCTTCATCTATTCTAAAAGGGATCCTACAATCACGCATCACCTACTAGATCAAGGGACACATTTCTCTCTACTCTTAAGAATACTCGTAAACAATCCTATTTCTCAACGATTATCGCTCTTTAAAAAAATTTCTTTTAAGGAATGTAGTATGCATAACTAAAGCCCGCACATAATGCATTCTCTCTAGTGAGTTCTCATGATTCCTAACTGAGCAGGAGAAATTATAATCTCAGGCTCGTTGCTCCACGCTTGTGATATCTTTCAAGTGAGAAGAATGTTAGCGATATTCAACAAGCGATAATTTACTCCTGTGACGAAAAGAAGTTAACGTCCAAATCTAAGAGTCCTTTTCTTGAAAAACAAAACATAATAGGTTAACTCACACATGGATGGATGAACTTATATCGTCGACAGTAGATTGAAATTTACCAAAAGTTAAAGCAGCTACATTGCCGATCTTATGGAACTTCATGATGTGGTTAGATAAAGAACGATGCAAATCGACTACTATGTACCCACTCTATATAATATAGTCAACCAAACTGATTGAACTCGTGGAATGAAATAAGATGCACTTACTACAATAGTGTGTCTAGCTGAAATCTTCATGATTTGCGATGCAAATATAAAGTTCTAAGCTAGTGACACAATCCACGATAAAGGACAAAGAGTTCACAAAGCTAAGCTAACTAAGGGTACATACCTAAGAAACTACTACATTTGTCGCATAACTTAGTTATTCAATTCTGGTTGCATAATATACTGAAAAATTGTTAGTCTTACTCATAACATCCATAACCGGCCGGAGCACCAAAGAATAAGATGGTAGTGCTCCCCAGAGAAAATCTGTTCAATTCACTCTCTCTGGTACCCAAACAAAAAACCAAATGAAAAAGGAATTAGGAACTAGAAAATTTCTAGATGTTAATTTGAATGCCAACAATGGTGGCCGACAGAGAAAAATGGTATCGGATTAGATAGTCGAGTCAAGTCAAATGATAAGAGTGAATCCAAAGAATACATATGTGGCTCAAAACAACATACCCTCTATTAAACACGTGATCTCAAAACTTTTAAAAGATCATACATATCGGCCTTCACTATGGGACAACACCATTTTCCAACAAAAATAGAAATAACTTAACCCGCAACTCTAACATGTTGAAGGCGCAAGATTCATTAACTCTAGGATCAATGACCTAGAAGTTTATACATTGAGGACAACTTGATAACTAAATTCATTCCCAATGAAACCTTACTTCTCGTAGTTTTCATCACAAACATCTGATCTACGTCAGTACTCATGCCCATGACTCATATCGGTAAACAAGTAACGAATGTAGGAACAAACGAAACAAGTACTGAAAAGGGATACATTGATACACACTTAACTGAGGAAAACTATTATAAGACTGCTAACTGTTATATGGCTCCTCTAAAGCCTCGACACTTACTGATAATAAGATATAAGTTCTCTTAATTCATCATGTATCTCCCCTTTCTCGTTAATCGAGATTTTCCGGTAGCTTGAATGGATCTTAAAAAAAAACATACATAAACATCACACTGGGATACATGCGGGTGTACTTAGCTCCTTGTTTGAACATGAACTAAGATTCTGCATATCACACACTAAGGGTTCTTGAAGAAAATCGTGAAACGTGTGAAATGTTAAGGGTCGACGTACATAATTTTTGTGTGACCTGCTTAACAACATCAACAAAAATCTTCACCAGAAGCATCCTCGTGTGCTTGATTAACAAATGTATCAACATCAATAATCGATAATCGATAATTAAACAACTACCATCACCGAAATTTTATAATACCCTCGTCATCAATTCAAGAAAAAGTACACAATGATGCTCACTTGACGCTGCCCTTTTGTGACACGTACGATGGCAATGACCTCTTCACATCCCCAAAATAAATGAAAAGTTTTGTTGGGTTGCTTAGAACATCCTGGATTGCTGACACACTGCCTGCCTATACTGAATGCTTCCATGCCCTTTGCTTGGCTAAACTAGTTTCATAAACTTGTTTTGACCTTTACCAAGAGAGACAAGATTATACAATCTTCATCTAAGGTACGTCGCTCGATCCCATAATCAACTTGGCCAGATCGATCATGGGTGCGAGATGAGCTCGATGTGCTCGTCCAAGGAAAGTCAATCTAGATCGCGAGGCGAGACGATCATTGGTCGTGAGAAAAGGAAGCTTGCCAAGATCGGTATGGGTATGTCGGTGGGTGCCCAGAGTAAATATATGTTTCGAGCGGAGGAAGGGCAATGGGGAGAGAGTAAGAGAGGCGTCTCACAGTTGAAATTTACTTTTTAGTTAATACTCAGAAATAAAAAATTAAAAAAAGGACTTTCCAGTTTTGTCCTCTGCATCTCCCTCGCCCCAAATCACCTCGCCACCCAAACGAGGTTGCTTTCCCTCACCGTCTGACGACGCTTCTGTGACGACCCGGACCAGAATCAACAGTGTGATCAGCTTACTTCATGAGTTAAAGCGTAATCGCAGATTTCCGACAGTTGTTTGAATCGCCGGACTTGATAACGACTAAATCATTGGCCGAGTATTGGAGCTGAGTCTCTTCTCGAGAGTCGTTGTACGTGTGATTTTGAGTTCGTGGGCGGTTCCGGATCATTATTTGGACAACCGAGGAATAAATTATGAATATTTGAAGTTTTGACATAATCGGATTTAAATGGTGGTGCTCTTAGCGACTAAATTACCGGACGAGAATTTGATTTCGACTTCTTCACGGAAGTTGTTGAGAATTTAATTTTGAGCTCGTGGGAACTTCCGGAGAATTATTCCGAGTTACGAGAATTATGTTGTGAATATTTCCGATGGTTGATTATTTAGTCGGTTAAAGTATGTGTTTGGGTGAACCGTCGACTTTTTATCCGATTTGTCGAAGTGTTTGACTTCAGGTGGTAATTGAAGAACATGTCGAGTCGAGTTTGTTGCCGCGAGAATTATCGGAATCGGAATATCTACTTTAATTAAATGCTTGAAAAGATGCGAGTGAAGTTATTTACATGCTTTTGTAATATTCACACAATTTCACACATATACAAACGAAATCACACACTTACTTTACAATCCCCGGCAATGGCGCCAAAATTGACTCGCATCTTTTCAAGCATTTAATTAAACACTCAATTGAACACAAACACAATTAAAACCCTTTTTTGTTGATGTAGCATTGGTAAATAGGGTATCGTTCTTAACCGGGGATTGAGGGTGCATGCATGACTACGCTATGGTTAAAGGGGGGTTTATAAGTTGGTTGTTTATAATCTACGAAAATAAAGACAGAAAATGGTTAGCAAACACATAGAGAAATCCTAGGTTCTATCATGCTTCACTCATAGACAAGTAGAAAACAAACAAGAACAAAGAACCCTAAACATGCTTACTAGGCCGAAAATAAAAGCTATACTACATATGTTGTGACGACCCGAACCAGAATTTGTTGTGTATTCGGCACGATTCTCGAGATTGAGTTTAGTCGCAGTTTTATGTCGTATTTATGATTTGCCGATTCGATTCGCGACTATGTTTTCGGTCGAGAATTTGAGTTGAGTGTCTTCACGGAAATTGTAAAGTACGTGATTTTGAGCTCGTGGGCGGTTCCGGAAGATTTTTCCGATAACCGAGGAATATTTTATGATTATTTGAAGTTTCGGTATCCGACGAGTTTATCCGATTGTTTCGAGCTTATCCGAATCATTTCGTATATTCATTTTGGACCGTGGAACGACCCGAGGCGCGAGTATAAATATCGAAATAGTCGTGAATTAGTCGTAAAAACACTGTTGTGGTTTGACTGACTGTTGACTTACTATTTTCGAAAGGTTGACTTGTTGACCGAAAAAGGAAAGTTTCCCTTTTGAGTATTGACCGTTCGACGACCAACTTTCCGGCCATCTTCGACCACGAGACAGGTATGGTTAGATTCCTTGCATGATTTCGAGTTGAATGATGTTTAGTTTGATGAGAATTGATGAGGATTTCGAGGCACCCGAATTGGGTCGAATCGTCGGTGTTCGTCGGTGATGGTGACAGTGGTTCCGGTGGGTTTCGAGGGTGGTGTGGTTAGGGGTTTTGCTCCCCACACCTTGGGGAAGCTCACTGGGTAACTGGTTTTGGATGAGATGGGGTTTTGGGGTGAACCCGATAAGGGTTCCGCTTTGGAATTTCCGATCGGGTTTTGAGGAATTGAGGTGGTTCCGTTGTGAATTGGCCTTCGAGGTAGAAGAGAAAGTGATTCGAAATGAGGAGACCTTGAAATCTGGAAATTTTGTCCGTGAAATTCCACCGTTGACGGCGCGCCGCCGCCGCCGCCGGCGGTCAACGGTGGTCAACGGCGGCCCTCCGGCGTGGAAAAGTCAATTTTTCAGATTTCTAGCTCGAATCAAGTGTGGGTCTGGGATTCCGTGATTCGGACTGTACTAGCACGGACGTGTCCATGAGTGGCCCCGTGGGATTTTACTTGCATGCTCTGTACGCTGGAGGATTATGGTTTACCTCGCGTATTTTATTATATTTATTCATTCGACTCGCATATATATGTTTTTATAACATATATTATTTGGTGAAAGACATTTATTTTCGTCCACTCACTCTAACGTGTTTATTGTCTTTCCCCTGGGCTTTTCGGTTTCCGTGCCCAGTTTGCAGTTCAGGTTTTGGTGTTTTCACGTCCCGGTTTGGAGGCTAGTGATCTGAGCTACCTGTGTTTTCCAGTAGGTTCTTGTTTCGCCTACTGATGTATATGTTGTATATGTTTTACACTAGAGGCCGCTCTGATACATTCTGATACATGTGTATACGGATTTTCTCGGATATACATATATACATAGTACAGTTTGATTACTGTTATTGATTATATTGATGATGAGAAATCCGGATGGGATTGGTGCCCACGGTTTGGCTTTTGTGGCATAGGATGAAGTGTTATTTTCTGGGTGCAGGTTATGGTAATTCCACGTTAGTAACGAAACTCTGCCGAAATTTTGAAAAATTTTTGTTGGTTCGTATTTTCAGAAGGGGTTCGGTTCTGGTTTAGGTAACTGAATCGGGATTGGTTCCTTTCATATGTACATGATCAACTCGTCATACTTACCTCATTCCTTTATAACCTAATCCATATTATATGCAACCTAAGTTTTATCTAGGCCTTTACTATGTGGTTCGCATGCATCTTTCATAATTAAGTGACTAAACCAAGATTGCTCGCATTTAGGCACATCATTAACCTAAACCAAGATTGCTCGCATTTAGATTAAAGCATTAAGTGAAGAAGACACATTATCTAACCTAAACCAAGATTACTCGCATTTAGATTAGCACAAAGAAAGAACTTAGACTCGAAATAGATGACATAAAATAGAATTAGAATTATATTACAAAAACACGTCTTTACACTCTACACAAAACTGAAATTCATTACAAGGAGAAAGTAGAGGGATCGAAATACACTCTTTGTGTCGTGATTGCAGTCGCAAAGCATGTACAAGATCCTTCTATGGATGGCTAGATGAACCCTCAGATTGCCTAAGGTTGCTCCAGGTGGAGGCCGAGTGTTTATGGTGTGGAGGGTGGCGTTCCTTGAAGAAATCTCGAGTATTTGTGGAGAGGAAGTGTTTAAGGCAGAGACTTGGCTTGTATGATGAGTTCTTTTGAGAATGAGGACTAGCTCTTGTATTTATAGGTGAAGAATTCCAACTTTCCTCTCTAAACTAGGTTTTCCTAGTGTACCCGGGTAGAATTGATAGCCTGTGACAGCCTGTCTTGAAACATCTTTTCCGGGAGTTCTAGAGCTCAGAAAATTATGATTTTGGATTCGTTGGAAAGATCAGCTCGAGAGCTTGAAGAAGACATATATGATCACTATATTTGGAGTTGAATTGCAGATTCTGTGATACGTTGAAGATTGATGAGCTGGCAGGCATATCTTCCTCTTCCTACTAGGAGTAGGGAAATCTTGATCTTTCCATATCTTGTATTTCTTGACCTCCAAATCATTTTGGCCAAACCTACCATATATTGTAGGATATTTTGATCTTCAAATAAGGCACTAATGAGATATACTTAATACTTTTGATCCTCCATCTATTCGGTAATATCTCCTTACTTGATTTTGCCCAAAATGCTTGCTAATTTTCGATCCACCATTTGAAATGTCTTCATTTTGCCTTGCGTCATTTTAGTAACTTGAGAAGACCATTTCGGATCCATGTTTTTCTACGTCATTCCTAGTTTATTTAGGACACTTCTCCACTTAGCTCATTTTATGCTCCAAATCACCTCCTTTATTGTACTCCTTTATTCAAACCTAAAAACAACAAAGTAAGTAAGAAATGATAGTACTAAGGTCAAAAAAAAGCTAAATATAAAGAGAAAGACGTTAAGAATCAAGCATAAAATGCGTAGATCAGTTTTACGAACTTGAGCATGCATTCGTGATTTCGATTTACATGAGCATGTGTTATACGATTATGCCTATACCAGTATATATATTACGTATATACACTTATATGTTGTTTCATGCATTTACATCGAACTATTTATGATCTGGTTTACACAGAGTACAGTCATTATATATGTTGTTGTATCGATACACCTGTATCCCGGCTGATCCCCGAGGATGTTTACCGGGGGAGGCTGTGACTCCTGACCCGAGGCCTTTACCGGGGGGAAGCAGACCTCTGACCTGAGGCCTTTCTGGCTAGAATCACGTGTGGGCTAGAGATCCCGTGATTCTGACTGTACTAGCACGGATGTGTCCACGAGTGACCCCGTGAGATTTTTATGCATGCTCTGTACGCGTGAGGAGTTAGAATCACCCTCGTGTACCATTTGATTATTTATACTTTCGACTCGCATATGTTTTTATAACATATATTACTTGGTGAAAGACATTTATTTTCGTCCACTCACTCTAACGATTTTCATGTCTTTCCCCTGGGCTTTTCGGTTTCCGTGCCCAGTTTGCAGTTTGGATTCTGGTGTCGCACGTCGTGGTCGGAGGCATAGTGCTCGAGCTACCTTGTTTCTTCCAGTAGGTTTATTGTTCTACCTACTATAGTATACTTATATGATTATACGTTAGAGGTCGCTCTGAGTATTCTGTTGTATATTTTATACGATTTTACTCCAGATTTCACTAAAGTACAGATATATTTATTATTTTACATTATTGTTGATATATTGAGAAATTGAGATGGGATTGGTGCCCACGGTTTGGTTTTTGTGGCATAGGATGAAGTGTATTTTCTGGGTGCAGGTAATGGTAATTCCGCGTTAGTAACGAAATTCTGCCGAAATTTTGATGGTTTTTGTTGGTTCGCGTTTTCAGAAGAGGTTTGATTCCGGTTTAGGCAACTAAACCGGGGTTGGGTCCTTTCAGCTTGGTATCAGAGCATTAGGTTATAGGTTCTGTAGACTTCTGTAGTTGTGTTTACTAAGGATATTTGAGAATGTACAGCATGTCTGGAATGGTGACCCGACCGGCCGGCGGATACTCATCAATACTCCAGGTGTTGTATACTTTCAAATATTTGAAGTTCCATGATTACGTTCTACTTGTTGTGAACGATGTTTTATTCATTAGGATGCCTCCTTGACGTGCTTTCCGTGTCGGTACGGTTGTGGATCCTATTGAGGATCAATCGACGCGTGATTTGCCAGTGAACTGTGGGTTTGGATGAGTATTCTGATTTCAGAGATTTGTGTGGCACGGTTTGCCTGGTTGTATGTATATGAGTGTTTACATGTTGCCTCAGAGCAGAGAATTGTGGTAGTTGGTGTCTTGCCTGAGTCAGATCAATGTATTTGGTGGGGTGATATTGTGTGAGTTCCTGTTGCGACTACATGGCCTACATTCAGGGTGTTGTTTATACGGTAATTATTTAATCAGGCTACCCAGCAATCGAATAAGGAGTGTTTACCCACCTAAGGCAGAGATGCATTGTCCACATGTTTGTCCCTATTCGCACGAGTTGTGTGGCTTCAGAGGAAGCAATGCATGAGGTTCGAGATGAGTTTGAACCTGAGCATCAGAGAGAGTCTAATTGATGTGCCTCGAGATAACCGTGAGGAGCTTAGTGTGCTGCACACAATGGTGAGGCTGTCGAGAAGGAAAGGTGTACGCGGTTTTCGATGTGATGGTTTGAGGAAAGTGGACTTAATTGAGATTTTAATGAGGTTGAGTTTCGACACTTCGGGATCAGTGACTTCATCAGGCTGCGACCTTTCCGATTATGTTGAGGGTCATCAGATCAAGCAGAAGATCCGTTTGGTGATGGTGGAGATCACAGGGTAGCAGACTTGTTCCTGTGGCATGAGTTCGGGTGATCGTTGGTGATCCTTTCTCGCAGCAGGTGTTGCGGTGATTTGTGTTCAAGGAGCACTCTCAGTTGCTATTGTGGTGGCCAGGAGGGTCACGTTACAAGGGAGCGCCCTCAGCCAGCTGTGTTAGCGGTTTGACAGCTCAGAATTCACGAGGAAATCCTCATGTTGTTCCTGAAGTTTGTCCAATGTACCCTTTTGATGAGTTATTCAGCAAGTCGCAATTGACGTGGGCGGCTAGTTGGGCATGTTGGAGTTCATGTCATGACCTTGTTTGAGGACAGACTTTTCTCCAAGGTTACTGTTGCTTGATATCCATGGCTATTGTACCTGTATCTCCGCTTCCGAGGTTTTGGAGAGTGTTGTATCCATCCGGAGGTCGCGAGATCTTTGTTGGAGGATATGGCTTAGCCGCTGAGCTGTTATTGTTGGATACCGTTGACTTTAGTGTGATTGTGAGTATGGACTTACTGACGACACATTTGGCTGTGTTCGAGTGCCTCGAGAAGGAAGTTATGTTTCGACGGCCAGGTTTCCCCGAGTTACTGTTTTGTGGTGATGGTCGAGTGGATGGTGGAGACGAGTTGTGTTGTTTGCTTAGTGATACGCGCAAAACATGCATTTAAAGTTAATGATCAGTAGACCTTAAAAACACCGATTACGCGCATTGTAATTTAAACCCTTCTTTTGTCATTTGTAATATTGGCGAGTAGGGATCGTTCTTTATCCGGGGAATTAAGGGCGCATGCATGGTTTCATTATTAAGCGGAAATATAAAAGTTTGGGGGGATTGGAAATTGGTTATTTAATCTACGAAATTAAAGTACATAACATGCAAACACAACTAAAACTCTTAGGTATCTAACATGTTTTACTCATAGACAAGTTTCAACAATCAAGAAACTTAAAGTCTAATTATGCTTGCTAAAAATAAGAAGTTACACTACTAATTACATGTGATCAACTCATCTTATTAACCTACCCTTTTCATGCATCAAACCTTTTTGTAACTTGCGAAATTCATAACTTCTAACTAAATACACATGCGTGATAATTGTGTAGGAATGCAACTTAGCGTATAAACATCCTAAACAACTTACGATCATCGAAACATGCAAAAGAGAGGGACTTAGCGTATTTTCTAATACATGCATTCGAAGCTTTAAGATTGTATCAAACATGCATAAAAAGCTATAAATCACAAACACATGCATATTACAAATCGGTTTAGGCACATGAAACACAAATCTAAACTTGTTATTCATTTGATACACAAATCTAAACTTTCTAAACTTGTTATTCCAATACATCAAAAGATTCAAATACAAAGCTAAAGAAATGAGAGTGAAGATCATGGTTACACTTTTTGTCTTGAGTGCTTGATGAACTACGGTGGAGATGGACTTCCTTCACAAGGGACTTAGCGTATTGTGTTGGATGGAGGAGGCTTGATAGCTTCGGCTTGGAAGGAGTAACCTTGCTTGCTTCGGCTTGGAATGGTAAAGGATGTGCTTCGGCTTTGTAATGAACTTTGGAGTGTTTATGGTGGAAGAGTATTTGTGTAGAGCTTTGGCTTGTAAAATGAGAGATGGGAATGAATGAGGCCGGCCTCCTTGTATTTATAGGGCAAGGATGTTGCTCTTCTCTCTTCCACCTTGCCTTGCTTCATTAAATGCAAGCAATGATCATTAAGGCAAGTCACACACTTAGTCACCATTGCCAAACCCTAAGCATGAATCACCTAGCTTGTCACCATGGCAAGTCATCTTTTCATTTAATGCAAAGCAAGAGTCACCTAGTGTAGTCACCATTTGGGAACCCTAAGCATGAATCACCACGTGTAGTCACCATTTGTGATTATTAGCTTGATAATGTTGACTTGCCCTTTCAAAACAAGACTTTTCCTCTTCACCAAAAGGCATCTAGGCCGAATTACATGGGTTTGGGCTTGTTAATGGGCCGAAACAAGAGTTGAGAAATCGGCCCATAATTTGCTTTTTGGGCCGGCCCATTTTTCGTGGTCCGAAATCGCAAAAATCGCAAAATCGCCGAAATTCCTCCGAATTGCGCCGTTATTAATCTCCACCGTAAATATCTTCAAAATAACAATTTAAGTAAGGAAAACATAAAAACTAAGATAATAACATAGCTAAACGAAAAGGGAAATGCGTTTAAGAAACGAGCATAAAATGCGTATATCAAATTCCCCCACACTTAGACTTTGCTAGTCCCTTAGCAAACACTAAGTTAAACTAAGACTCTCTAAGAATTTAAAACAAAAGAAAGAACAACTAAGCCCTTAGCTAAAATTTGTCTCAGAATTTGCATAAGTATATGGCGATGGCTCACATGAATTTCAACGTGTATGCTCAACGAATTCAAGAGATAATTGCGATATAATTTATGTAATGAACAAGTAAGACATAGAGAAAACAATGGTTATGTTATAGCTGTGCATGCTTTGAATAAAGGTTTAATCAACTCACAAGGATGCACTCATCATATTTTTCACTCATGAAAATGGTTCACTTAAAGTGTATATGAATTGAAATGAAAACCACATGAATAAAGTTTGATTACTTGCACAAATGAACCAAAACCATAAGCTTACTCATGCAACTTACTCTACTAATTGAAAGCTACTCATTTTAAGGATCATAAAGGACTTTTAGTGAGGTTGTAATGGGGTTAAGGCTAAGGCATTCGAAATTTAGATATGTGGTGATAAAAACGTTCCAACGACTTAGTCTAGCACCAAATTCGTCCTCCATCTCCACTCGAATGTTACCATGTATACTTCAATTTAAACTACCCTTTGAGCTTTTCGGACAGGACAAAGGCCATATTTGTTCTATTTTTGGGCCTTCAATTTATCGTAAACTCCAAATCCGTAAATAAGGGGGACGTTAATCCAAATGGTTATTCTTAGAACACAACATATTGCCATGAGAGATACTAATTTTTTTTTTTTTCTTTTCATTCTCTCAAATATATTTTTTTTCTTTTCTTTTTTTTGGCAATCACATACTTTTTTTTTTTAGCTATTTGGACAAGTCTTTCCCCTTACTCACATTAACTCTTCCAATCTTTCCTACCGAACCACCATCTTATGTGCTAGTTTCGAAAAATTCTCACCAAGTTTCCGGAACAAAGGTAAGGATATTCTATACTAGGGTAAGTGTTTAGGTATATATGGTGATGAAAGAAAAGCTTAACGTGGGCTCAATTGGTTTATCTAGGGGTGTCGCAACTTGTGCGTACAATTGGGATACATGGATATATGGCAATGTGGTGGAAAATCCTAAATGCCTTTAATCATTTCCAAAATCAAAGTATGTATCAACTTAAAAGCTTTGCAAATTGACATGAGTAAGTTCTAGTATTCTCTAGTTCATTAAAATCTATGGCAAGCAATTAAATGAGGCATATATAAGCTAGTAGCTACGAAATGGATGCATATTCACTCGAATAAAGAATAGATAGCTCAAAAGCTCACATAGGGTTCATATGATTAAAAACTTATTCAAGCATGCGATTTCTGTACCATGTTTTGCAATTCATATCTACTACATGTTAAAAACATATAGAATATCTCAATTAGCACAAGAATTCGATGCATGTGATTCATACGCCATATGTGTTCGTATTGATCCAATTTCATCATTGACTAGTTAAGGGCATCCTAAAGACTCTGAAAAACACTAATTTAGACACAATTAAATTGTAAACCCTTCCCCCACACTTAAACTTTACATTGCCCTCAATGTACTTAAAGTAAATGTATAGAATTAAACATGGAGTATAGGATCTATGAAACTTTTAATCTAATACGCAAAAAGCCATTAAATTAAGTAAAAGGGGAGAAGAAAACAAATCTGTTGTCTCCCTATTGGGTTGCCTCCCAATGAGCGCTGGTTTTACGTCGTTAGCTTTGGACGTGATGCATCATTTTGTTTTTGAAATGGCCGGTTCTTGGAGTTGCATCTCCTCCACGGTGTGCTCCGCAAATGCCTCAAAATATGGCTTCAAGCGATGGCCATTTACTTTGAACTCACTACCCTTGTCGATAGATCGAATGAGAACTGCTCCATGAGGTAGGACTTGAGAAACTATGAATGGCCCCATCCATCGAGAGCGAAGCTTTCCCGGAAAGAGCTTAAGTCTTGAATTGAAAAGCAATACTTTCTGCCCCGGTTCAAAACTCTTCCCGCGAATCATCTGATCGTGGATCTTTTTCGTCTTCTCTTTGTAAATCCACGCATTGTCGAAAGCATCATTTCTGATTTCTTCAAGTTCACAAAGTTGAAGCTTCCGATGTAAGCCTGCGGCATCTCGATCAATGTTGAATTTCTTCACGGCCCACCATGCCTTGTGCTCTAGTTCAACCGGAAGATGGCACGCCTTCCCATAGATTAATCGGAAAGGGGACATACCGATGGGGGTCTTGTAGGCAGTCCTGTAAGCCCACAATGCATCGTCTAAGCATTGACTCCAATCTTTCCGGTTGGGGCGGACGGTGCGCTCCAAAATCTTCTTGATCTCACGGTTGGAAACTTCAGCCATTCCATTAGTTTGAGGGTGGTATGGTGTGGAAACCTTGTGTTTTACGCCATACTTCCTCATTAGTGCTTCCACCGTGCGGTTGCAAAAGTGACTTCCTCCATCGCTGATTAGAACGCGTGGCATTCCAAATCTACTGAAAATGTTAGTTCGTAGGAAATCTGCAACAACTCGCGAATCATTAGTCCGGGTGGCCTTTGCCTCCACCCATTTAGAAACATAATCTACTGCGAGTAAGATGTAAGTAAAACCATTGGAGGGAGGAAATGGTCCCATAAAATCAATACCCCACACATCAAAAATTTCAACATTAAATATGTAGTGTTGTGGCATTTGATCTTTAGGTCCTAAATTACCGAATCTTTGGCACTTATCACATGTAGCGCAATATGCATGAGCATCGCGAAATAAACTAGGCCAAAAGAAACCGCAATCTAAAATTTTAAGGGCTGTCCTCCTAGAACCAAAGTGTCCCCCACATGCTTCATTGTGACAAAAGTCTAAAATAGGCTTGAATTCACTATCCGGGATACATCTCCTAATTACTAAATCGGAGCATTGTTTCCACAAATAAGGCTCATCCCAGATAAATGTTCTAGCATTATGCTTAAGTTTGTCACGTTGAAATTTATGCATGGTAGACGGAAACTCACCGGTAACTAAATAATTAACGATATCGGCATACCAAGGAGTTTCCGAAGTAGTTACCTCAATTCCGAAGAGTTTTTCATCCGGAAAAGTTTCTTCAATCTCGATAGGCTCATGGTCACCTATCAAACGTGATAGGTGGTCAGCGACGACGTTTTCTACTCCCTTCTTATCCTTGATTTCTATGTTGAATTCTTGGAGTAGAAGTATCCATCTGATAAGCCGTGGTTTTGCGTCCTTCTTGAGCATTAGATACTTCAAAGCTGCATGGTCGGTAAACACAGTTACTTTAGTTTGAAGTAAATAAGATCGAAATTTATCTAAAGCAAAAACCACGGCAAGAAACTCCTTCTCGGTGGTAGTATAATTTCTTTGCGCTTCATCAAGCGTCCGAGAGGCGTAATAGATTACGCAAGGCTTCTTGTCCTTCCGCTGACCCAAGACGGCTCCTACGGCATAATCCGAGGCGTCGCACATGAGTTCAAATGGCAGAGACCAATCAGGGCTGCATAAAATAGGAGCGCTCGTAAGAAGCTCCTTCAACTTGTTGAAGGCAGCGTTGCATTCTTCATCAAAGACGAACGGGGTCTCCTTTTGCAGCAGTTTACACAAGGGGCGAGAGATGTGGGAAAAGTCCTTGATAAACCTACGATAAAATCCTGCGTGTCCAAGAAATGAACGAATCTCTCTAACCGAAGTTGGAGAGGGTAAGTGACGCACAAGATCTACTTTAGATTTATCTACTTCTAACCCTTTTTCAGAGATAATATGACCTAACACTATCCCTTGCGTAACCATGAAATGGCACTTCTCCCAATTAAGCACCAAGTTCGTTTCAACGCATCTTTTTAAAATAGTTTCTAGATTGTTTAAGCATGCATCAAAATCATTCCCGAATACACTAAAGTCGTCCATGAATACTTCAATAATGTTTTCAATGTACTCGGAGAAAATTGAGAGCATGCAACGTTGAAATGTACCTGGTGCGTTACACAGTCCAAATGGCATGCGGCGATATGCAAACGTTCCGAACGGGCACGTGAACGTTGTCTTTTCTTGATCTTCCTCCGCAATGCTAATTTGGTTGTAGCCGGAGTATCCGTCGAGAAAACAATAAAATGCATGGCCGGCTAATCTTTCCAGCATTTGGTCGATGAATGGTAATGGAAAATGATCCTTGCGGGTTGCGGCGTTGAGCTTCCGGTAATCAATGCACACTCGGTGTCCAGTGATCGTCCGTTGTGGCACAAGTTCATTTTCCAGATTCTCGACGACGGTAATTCCCGATTTCTTAGGTACTACCTGCACTGGGGAAACCCAACGGCTATCAGAAATAGGGTAAATAACTCCACAGTCCATGAGTTTAATTACCTCCTTTTTTACCACCTCCATCATCGGAGGGTGGAGCCGACGTTGCGCTTCCCGCGTAGGCTTGGTGCCTTCTTCAAGGAAAATCCTATGCACACAGGTTGCTGGATTGATTCCCTTGATGTCCGCAAGTGTCCAGCCTATTGCGGGTTTGTACCTCTTTAGTACACTCACGAGCTTCTCCTCCTGTTCCTCTTCTAGCGCGGACGAAATAATGACCGGTAAAGTTTCATTCTCGCCCAAGTACGCATACTTAAGATGGTCCGGTAGTAGCTTGAGTTCTAAAACGGGAGCTTCTACAATGGAAGGAACCATTTTATTAGTACCAAAAGTAATTGGTATAGGAGGAGAAAAGCTTACTTTTCGTGGTGCCGCATTTAGGGCCATGGCCATGTCTTGAATACGAGGTTCAAGCTCTAGTAAGGCCTCGAGAAGGCCGTCATGCCCAAGTTGAATGGCCATGTCGAGTTCATCCTCATTGATGGTGTCGAGGTAGCCTTGTGCTAAGGTATCCACGGAATCGTATGTCGAAATGGCAGCTACGCTCGACATTGGAAACTTCATCCCGTCCAGGATGTTGAACTCGATTCTTTCTCCATCAATCTCCATGGAGAAAGTGCCTTGGAAAACATCAATCTTCGTCCTCGCAGTCCGCATGAAAGGTCGCCCAAGTAGCAATGGCGTGGTGTTCAGTGGACTCTCTTCCATGTCAACTATGTAGAAATCGGCTGGGAATATCAAGTTGTTGACTTGTACGAGAACGTCTTCTACGTATCCCCTCGGATACTTGTGTGTGCGATCGGCTAATTGGATGACAACACCATCTTGCTTGAGATCTCCAAGCTCCATCGATTCGTAAAGATAGTAAGGCATGACGTTGATGGAAGCTCCAAGATCAAGCATCACATCTTGGAAGTGGGTGTCACCGATTACGCAAGGAACTGCAAAGCTCCCTGGGTCCTTCAGTTTTGGGGGTAGCCGACGCTGCAAAACCGCCGAAACGGTTGCGTTCACCTTCACGACCTCCTTCTCTCGAGTTTGCCTCCTCTGAGTGCATAATTCTTTCAGAAACTTTGCGTATATCGGCACTTGTTTTATGCACTCGATCAAGGGCAAATTCACTTGCACCTTTCGGAAGATGTCCAGGATATCTTCATATTGGGCATCCTTCTTCTTTGATTTTGATAATCTGCTTGGGAAAGGTGCAACAGCAAACGGAGAATTAGTAATCACCGTATTTGAAGGAATAGGGCTTTTACCTTTGATTGGGGTAGGTTGTGGAGGTGATTGTGCCTTGGTGACATTAGGCGTCACCTTCTTTTTCTCGGCCTCTTGAATTGCCGGATCGATCTCATCTTCTTCTTCGTTGGTGATGTCCTCGATGGTGACTTCATCAAGATGAGATCGCTTGGTCTTTGGTTCCTCAAGTATCTTCCCACTCCTCGTGACTATAGCATTCACGTTTCGTTGATTTGGAGTGGTTTGAGGTGGAAGCCGACCGGTTTCCTTGATTTGGCCCATGAAATCAACAAGCTGGCCAAGCTGCTTCTTCACTTCGGTGATGTCGCGGCCATGTGAGTCAAGTGTCTCCTTTGTCTTCGATTGTCCGTCGAGGAGAACTTGAGTGGAGGCCGAAAGTTGCGACAACATCTTGTCGTAATCCGGGTTGGTGAAGGATTGCGAAGACGAACCCTGCTGCATCGGTGGCCTTGGTTGAAATGGAGGGCGTTGGTAGCTTTGTTGAGGTGCTGGAGGGTTCAAAGTTCCCTCATTGCTGCTCCATCTAAACCCCGGATGATCACGGTTGACATAGTTGTTGTAATTGTTATACCGTTGTCCTCCCTGATATCCGCCGATGGCGTTAGCGTGCTCCGGCTCGCTTGCTTGTTCCGGCACTTGAGGGCACTGGTCGTTGTGGTGACCTTGTGTTTGACATATGCCGCAAACAGGCCGTTGAGTTGCCTTCGCTCTTGTCGTCTCGAGTTCTAAAACCTTTTCTAGCATATGAGCTAGTTTGTCGTACTTTTCGTCCGTGTCGGTTGTAGAACTCGCTTCACCGACTGCTCGTCTGTTGGACATTCCATATTGTGCATCATTATTCGCTCGATTCTCTAGAAGAGCTCTAGCTTCGGTTTCAGTTAGGTCCATGAATGCACCGGTGGCTGCTGCATCCAGCAATTCCCTATCGATCGGCTTGAGACCATCGTAAAAGTAGTTCATGAGATTGGTCTCGGAAAATCCATGCGATGGGCAAGTGGCACACAAAACCTTGAATCGGTCGTAGTATTGGCCGAAGGTCTCGTCCAATTTCTGTGTGATGCCAGTAATTTGCTTTCTCAAGACGGTGATCTTGGAAGCCGGGAAGTACTTCGCTAGGAACATGTCCGCAAGTTGCTTCCATGAAGTGATATGGTTCGGCGGTAGTTCCATAAGCCAAGACTCGGCCCTGTCGACTAGGGTGAATGGGAATGCCTTCAGTTTAAAGAGCTCCGTATCAGCATCAGATGGCTTCATGCTGTTACAAACAAATTGGAATTGTTTGAGATGCTTGTTCGGATCTTCATTGGAAAGTCCATGAAAAATGGGTAGTCGGTGGAGGAAGCCACTCTTTAGCTCGATATCCTTCATGTTTTCCTCCGGTTGTGGAAAAGCAATGCTCGAAGGCCCACTGCTCCATTCTGTTGAGCAGGTGCGCTGACGAAGAGATTGTCCTGCATTGGCCATGTTGATTTCTTGTGCTTCTGGTTCTGAAGTATGGTCGGTTGATGAGGCTAAAGTATGGTCGGTTGATGAATGTGAAGACTCGGAAACTTCCTCGATGATGGGATAATCCAGGATGTCAGTTTGAGCTTTAAGTCTCGCTATTCTCTCTGCGATCTCCTCAAAGTTTGTTCTAGATGGTCCAGGATTCTGATCGGACATTCATTAGCCTGACATCCACCAAAGACCAAGTGTTAGTATCAACAATTAATATGAGATATATAGAGGAATACTAACCAAAATTGTAAAGCATATTTAGAAAACAAAGGGATAACAAATAAAATAGTAAAACTATCAAAACATACTATAAATACACACAAATACTTAAAAACTACTAATACACAAAATTTATAATAGTTAAGACACTATATGTATTGTACTAAGTAATGCAATTGATTTAATCAATTTTATGGGCTATGCAAAAGAATGTAATAAACTAAGACACATGTTTTCTGCAAATTAAAACTATATAATGCTAAACCCAAGAATTTAGTTAGAACACATATAGACAAGGTTGAAATGCAAGCAAACCATAATTCACATTGAATTTATGCACCACACATTTTCTTGCAATAAAATGCATTAAAAAAAATCCTACGTGAATGATGGAGTGCATGCATAAGAGAAAACGTTAGAACCTGCAGAAAACACACGAGTTACGTGCTAAAAAAATTGAATGCAAAGAATGACCTCTTCTTCGGCCTTATGCCCCTAACTTCACTTAGGTTAGGGTACTTGGTAGTGAAATCCGAGTATCATAAAGCCTAAAAAGAGGTTATGCAAGCTAAGTAACGGTTGTTAGTCCTTTACAGTTTTTAATGCACATATAAACACACAAATTTGACTAAGTTTTATTTATTTCCTTTGGACCCGATGGTACGTGGTGCAGAGGCTCTCGACTGTGCAATGGGTCTCGTTCATCCGAAGATGAAGTCTGATTCCGGGAGGTCTAAGCATGCTTAATCCGATATACCATCTATTTAAAGGATTATGTCGTATTAAGTTCATGTATTTATCCGTATTCGTATGCACTTATGATTTACAGAGAGTACGCGAATTGAGCATTAAGTAAAGTTCCTGGACGTGCGGCCCGTGCGAAAATGTATACCGACTACAATTCAGCTTAGTTACGTTTAGAAATGGTTAGTAGGAATAGAGATAACGCGAGAGGTAAGGACTAATATTTAGAACAACCCGAGGCTTACTCGTAAGAGTATATACTCCAATGTTGTTCCTAGAGACACCCCGAGGCTAACCAGTTACGGTATATACTCCAATGGTGTTCTATTGCTTAGATCCGAAACCCGGCACCAATCATAAACCCATTCACCATATCCAACAATCAGCCAAATTTGTGAGATAGTATATAATCTCAAGTTCTTAGTAAACTCCGCCCACAACCTCGTGCCCATAACTTCACTTAGGTTATGGCGTGTGGTGATGAAATCCATACATCACGAGGGGTTAAGGAGATAAACCAGAAAAAGAGGCACCACCTATTCCAAAGAACGAAACCTTATAACCAATACTCGTACTCAATGTAAATCAATTTAAGTACGTCTACGTTTTGATTGCGCCTATGATTTAAAAGGAATACACGACTTAGTTATTGAATAAATCTCTTGTCCGTGCGGCCCGCGCGAAAATGTATACCAACTATCGTTAATCATCGTAATTGTTGGAAATGACCAGTTGGGATAGATGTAACGCGAGAGGTGAGAACTAATTTCTGGGAACAACCTGAGGCTAACTCGTAAGAGTATATACTCCAATGTTGTTCTTAGAAACACCCCGAGGCTTACTCGTAAGAGTATGTACTCCATTGGTGTTCTGTTTTCTTAGTTCTAAACCCGTCACCATTCATAACCCTTCTAGACATCATAACCAACTCTTACTCGAATTTACAAGATAGTATACAATCTCAAGTGTTTGTAAACTCCGCCCACAACCTCGTGCCCATAACTTCACTTAGGTTATGGCGTGTGGTGATGAAATCCACACATCACGAAGGGTTAAGGAGATAGACAAACAAAAGAGGCACCACCTATTCCATAGAGATTTATTTAATAACTAAGTACTAGTACTCAAATTAAATCAAAGACTATCCTTTAACATGGAAATAAATTATGCAAGTGTAAAATAAACTAAGTATGAATAAATTCGGCTAAGTAAAAGTAGGCATGGTAAACATGTATGAAAATTTCTCTAAGTATAAACAAGAATGAACAAGTATGAACAAGTATGTACTTCGAAAATTTAAACATGCTTTTAACTACAAATGTACAACGAAATCATACAAAAACATTCTAACTCCCCGGCAACGGCGCCAAAAATTGATACGCGCAAAACATGCATTTAAAGTTAATGATCAGTAGACCTTAAAAACACCGATTACGCGCATTGTAATTTAAACCCTTCTTTTGTCATTTGTAATATTGGCGAGTAGGGATCGTTCTTTATCCGGGGAATTAAGGGCGCATGCATGGTTTCATTATTAAGCGGAAATATAAAAGTTTGGGGGGATTGGAAATTGGTTATTTAATCTACGAAATTAAAGTACATAACATGCAAACACAACTAAAACTCTTAGGTATCTAACATGTTTTACTCATAGACAAGTTTCAACAATCAAGAAACTTAAAGTCTAATTATGCTTGCTAAAAATAAGAAGTTACACTACTAATTACATGTGATCAACTCATCTTATTAACCTACCCTTTTCATGCATCAAACCTTTTTGTAACTTGCGAAATTCATAACTTCTAACTAAATACACATGCGTGATAATTGTGTAGGAATGCAACTTAGCGTATAAACATCCTAAACAACTTACGATCATCGAAACATGCAAAAGAGAGGGACTTAGCGTATTTTCTAATACATGCATTCGAAGCTTTAAGATTGTATCAAACATGCATAAAAAGCTATAAATCACAAACACATGCATATTACAAATCGGTTTAGGCACATGAAACACAAATCTAAACTTGTTATTCATTTGATACACAAATCTAAACTTTCTAAACTTGTTATTCCAATACATCAAAAGATTCAAATACAAAGCTAAAGAAATGAGAGTGAAGATCATGGTTACACTTTTTGTCTTGAGTGCTTGATGAACTACGGTGGAGATGGACTTCCTTCACAAGGGACTTAGCGTATTGTGTTGGATGGAGGAGGCTTGATAGCTTCGGCTTGGAAGGAGTAACCTTGCTTGCTTCGGCTTGGAATGGTAAAGGATGTGCTTCGGCTTTGTAATGAACTTTGGAGTGTTTATGGTGGAAGAGTATTTGTGTAGAGCTTTGGCTTGTAAAATGAGAGATGGGAATGAATGAGGCCGGCCTCCTTGTATTTATAGGGCAAGGATGTTGCTCTTCTCTCTTCCACCTTGCCTTGCTTCATTAAATGCAAGCAATGATCATTAAGGCAAGTCACACACTTAGTCACCATTGCCAAACCCTAAGCATGAATCACCTAGCTTGTCACCATGGCAAGTCATCTTTTCATTTAATGCAAAGCAAGAGTCACCTAGTGTAGTCACCATTTGGGAACCCTAAGCATGAATCACCATGTGTAGTCACCATTTGTGATTATTAGCTTGATAATGTTGACTTGCCCTTTCAAAACAAGACTTTTCCTCTTCACCAAAAGGCATCTAGGCCGAATTACATGGGTTTGGGCTTGTTAATGGGCCGAAACAAGAGTTGAGAAATCGGCCCATAATTTGCTTTTTGGGCCGGCCCATTTTTCGTGGTCCGAAATCGCAAAAATCGCAAAATCGCCGAAATTCCTCCGAATTGCGCCGTTATTAATCTCCACCGTAAATATCTTCAAAATAACAATTTAAGTAAGGAAAACATAAAAACTAAGATAATAACATAGCTAAACGAAAAGGGAAATGCGTTTAAGAAACGAGCATAAAATGCGTATATCACTTAGCTCATATTGTGGATACTTCGGTTGCTGTGCCCGACATTGGTGACATTGAGGTGGTTCCCGAGTTTCCAGATGTGTTTCGGAGGAGTTACCAGGTGTTTCTCCAGTTCGGGAGACCGACTACACCATTGAGCTTGTACCGGGCGCTGGACTCATTTTACCGGCATCTTGTCGTTCGGAGCCAGCGGAGCTGATGGAGCTACAGTTTCAACTCCAGGAGTTACTGGAGGAGGTTTCAGGAGATTTCATGCGACCCCGCGTATTTGCGTGGTGTACTCTTGTATTTTTTGTGCGGATGTTGGATGGTTCGACGAGGTGGTGCATTGACTACCGGAAGCCTGATTCGCTTCAGAGGAGAGCGAGTATCCTCCTCTTCGGATTGGCGATTGGTCTGATCAGCTCGCGAGAGCTTCAGTCCTTTCGAAGATTGATTTCGGGTCTGGATACCATCAGTTGAGGTTTGATGAGTCAGATGTGGTTTGGACAGTTTTCGAATCTCGGTGCGGGCATCAGGAGTTTTTGGTCACGCTATTTGGGTTGACCAATGCTCCTGTAGATCTTGTGGACTTGATGGACCGAGTGTTTAGACAGCTTCTAGATGACTTTGCGTGTGACGACCCAGACCAGAATCAGCAGTGTGATCAACTGTATACATGAGTTACTGCGTAGTCGCAGAGTTCCGACGGTATTTGAACCGCCAGATTTGTTAACGACTTAATTATTGGCCGAGAATTGGAGCTGGATCTCTTCTTGAGAGTCGTTGTACATGTGATTTCGAGTTCATGGACGGTTCCGGATCGCTATTTGGACGACCGAGGAATTAGTTATGAATATTTGAAGTTTCGACGGAAACGGATTTAAATGGCAGGTTTGTTAGCGACTAAATTACCGGACAAGAACTTGGTTTCAGCTTCTTCACGGAAGTTGTTCATAATTTAATTTCGAGTTCGTGGGAACTTCCGGAGCATTATTTTGAGTTACGAAGATTTAGTTGTGATTATTTCCGATTGTGAACTGTTTAGTCGATTTAAATGTGTGCTTGGTTGAACTGTTGAATTTTTATCCGATTGGCCGATATGTTTGACTTTGGGTGATAATTGAAGAATATGTAGAGACGAGTTTGTGGCCGTGAGAATTATCGGAATCAGAATTTCGACGAGAAAGTTACGGGAGTTTTAAGTTTGTTGCGAAATGTATTTATGGGGGTTTCCTCTTTGGGAAAGGCTATATATAGCAACTTGCTAAATCAGGAAAGTCAATGTTTCATTAATATACCTTGACCGGTCAACCTTGGTCAACTCGGCTTTTGGATGGGTGGTGCGACGGCGACGGGCTCGACGGCGGCGAGCCTATTCCATTCCACCTCCGAGCCTCCTCTTGGTCTCTATCGACTCGTCCTACTGCCCTCTATCTAGTACCGGCCACCTCTCACGGCAAGGCTCGCCGGAGGGGGAAGTTTTTCCGGCAAGAAGTTAGGGAAAATTGAGTGATTTCGGGTTTCCTATTTTTGTCCGAATTGAGCTTAATCAAGCACTGGGTTTTGAAGCTCTCCTCTTAAGGATTCTAACCATGTAAGTATGAAGCTTTAATTCGAATTGTGGAAGGAGAATTTTGGGTTTGAATTTTGTGTACCAATTCGGTTTTGCTTGAAATTGGATGTGTTAGAGTGAAAATTGGCCTTCGTTGCAGATGACAAAGTTGCTCAGTGGACGATTTTGAGTGGAATAGGGGTTGCCCCGCCGTGAAATTCTCCGGTCAGTGGCGGCGCCGCCGTGGCGGCGGTCAACGGTCAAAGTTTGACTTTTTTGGACTTTCGACAAGTTGCATGTCATTTGACTCGAAATCGCGCCCCAATCGCAGTGGGGAGGTTCGTTTTTCGAGTTGAGCGTCTGAACGTAAAGCGAGGTATTGAGGTGTTATATACGAATTTTCGACGATTCGTCGACTTTGAATTACGTGTTTCCGAGAACGGCGGTTTCTCGTGATTTGTATTGTATTGTCGGATTATGACTTTGAATATTGGACATTGTGAATATTCAGGGGTTCATGATCGTTCTTTTGGCGAGGGACTTTCCGCCGGATCACGGGTTAACGCGATACGCGTTACGCTAGTCTGTGAGTGGACAATTTCTTTGCACGGAAATCTTGCGAGTCTTTTATATGATTTATGAACTTGAGCATGCAGCATGATTATGGTTTTACGAGCATGAGATTTCATACGAGAATATGTTTAATATGAGCATGTGTTTTACGGTTATACGGTTATACTTATACGAATATACGTATACGAGTATACATACATTTATATGTTGTTTCATGCATTTGCATCGAACTGTTTATGATTTGGTTTACACAGAGTACAGTCTCAGTTACGTTGTTGTATCGATACACTTGCCTCGTCGGCTGATCCCCGACAGAGGGCCGCCTGGAGGGGCGTATCCCCAGAACCGAGGCCATTTCTGGCTTAGAATCACGTGGAAGTCAGGGACTCCGTGGTTCAGACTGTACTAGCACGGAGGAGTCCATGAGTGACCCCGTGGGATTTTACTTGCATGCTCTGTACACTGGAGGAGTATGAGTTTTACCTCGTGTACTTATTGTTCTATTTACCTGGACTCGCATATGTTATTTTAAACATATATATTAACTGGTAAAAGACATTTATTTTCGTCCACTCACTCTAACGTGTTTATTGTCTTTCCCCTGGGCTTTTCGGTTTCCGTGCCCAGTTTGCAGTTCAGGCTCTGATGTCGCACGTCGTGGTCGGAGGCATAGTACTCGAGCGGTCTTAGTTCTTCCAGTAGGTTTATTGTTCTACCTACTGTGGTATACATATATGTTTATACGTTGTGGTCGCTCTGAGTAATCTGTTGTTTATGGTATACGATTTTACACCGGATTTCAGTAAAGTATAGATATATATTTATTGTTTTACTTTACTTTTGAGATAATGAGAAATCCGGATGGGATTGGTGCCCACGGTTTGATTTTTGTGGCATAGGATGAAGTGTATTTTCCGCGTGCCGGTAATGGTAATTCTACGTTAGTAGCGAAACTCTGCCAAAATTTCTACGGTTTTTATTGGTTCGTGTTTTCGAAGGGGTTTGACTCCGGTTTAGGGAGCTAAATCGGGGTTGGGTCCTTTCATTGCGGTCATGTTCGTCGACAACATCCTGATTTACTCAAAGAGTGTGAGCCAGTACCTGAAGAAATTGTGAGCGATTTTGCGGACTTTGCGAGATAATCAGCTGTTTATGAAGTTCAGCCAGTGTGAATTTTGGTTGATTAGCGTGAAGATTTTGGGCCACGCGATGTCAGCTGAGGGAGTTGGCGTAGATTCTAACCAGATAGAAGCCGTGTTGATTTGGGGTTGACCTACCATTGTACCAGAGATAGGGAGTCTCTTGGGTTTGGCAGGCTATTACCGATAGCTTGTACAGGATTTTCCCGGATTACCACTTCATTTTCCGGATTGACGAAGAAGGCGTGAAGTTTGAAAGGTTCGATGCACGCGAGGAGAGTTACTTACTCCTGAAGTATGGTTGACCGTTGCTTCGGTTTTGACCTTACCTGACGATCATGGTGAGTTCGTGGGTTATAGCGATGCATCGAGGTTTAGATTTGGTTGTGTTTTGATGCTGTGTAGTAGAGTGGTGGCTTATGGGTTCAGACCGTAGAGCTTGGTAAAGCTACGTATCCTATGTATGATTTGGGAGTAGCTGTATTTACGTTAGCATCGGTGAGTTCGAGACACTACTGCTACGGTGTGCAACGCAGTGTAGGATGTACACTGACCACTTGAGTTTCATCTACTTGCATTTTCGGCCAGATTCAGGCTTGAGGCAGTGTAGATGGATGGGGTCGACTAACGACTATGGCTGCACTTTTGAGTTTGTTCGAGAAGGCTTGAGGCTATTGTTGTTGCTGATGCATTCAGTCGGAAGTTAGGAGCTTCAGTGTTTCATGTGTATGTGGCTCGAGTTTCCGTGTTAGCCGGGTTATGCACTACGGAAGCTGAGTTCGAGTGTGATGATGTTGAAGCTCACTGTTTTGCGTGCATTTGGCGCTAGTGGTGCGGAGATGTGTCTGATACTTTGAGTTTACTACTCATGACGCAATCCGTAGAAGAATGTAGCAACTTGTGTGTGTAAATGCCACACTTGTCGACTGGCGATGGCTAGGAGGCAGAGACTTGTCGGGAAGTGTCAGCCATTAGAGATTTCCAGTTAGACGTGGTATTTGTCGCTGTGATCTTGTATGCCAGTACACATTTCGGTTTGTGGTACCAGTTGTCAGGCCATTGTGGATTGTTTGATGAATTTGATTCTTTTCCTTGTACTTCCGGAAAAGATTTCGATGGCAGGCTGACATAGTTGTGTTTGACGGAGGTTGGCCATTCACATGGTGTACCTGTGTCCCAGTTTGCTGGTCGAGTGTTGGGGAGCTTTGCAGCGAGCATTGGGGACCAGATTACAAGTTAGTACCGGTTCTTATCCTCAGATTGGCAGGCGATCTTTGAGGACTATTCAGATTTTGGAGGGCATATTGGGGACCTCGGCATTGCAGTTCCGGAGGATTTGGGACCAACAGTTTCACTTGTTTGAGATTGCATGCAGTACCAGTTTGTGGACCACCATGATATTGACGTTGATTGATATCAGCTCACATTTCGGTTTGTGAGCTGATGTTTGATCCTAATTTTGTGGAATGTGTTACCACAGACTTTCGGATTAGTGGAAACAGGTTGATAATTGCCCGAGTTTGATGTTTGAGTTATGTTGATGTGAGTAGGCTGAGTTATAATTACCACGTTGTTTTGATCTGTATGTGGTCATAGGCGAGTTTGTGTTGTGCCGTATAGTTCGGGATCGCCTATAGCGTGGGCTTTTGTGTGTGTGTTGTGTTCCGTGTGGTGGAACTACATTTCTGGTTTGTTAAGTGTTGTGTACCCTACCTGTTCCTTATGCAGGAACACTTGGCGATTGTGTAGAGCCAGTTCAGATCCGTGATTTGAGGGTACAGGGATTGTGTACCCTACCTGTTTCTTATGTGGAGTCTGTTGTCAGAGTTGTTCAGTTGACATTGTCACTGGAGAGTTGAGCAGTATGCAGAGGTAGTGCTCCTACTTCTAGTCGGCAGACTCAGAAATTTCGAGGTCGAAATTTTTTTAAGGTGGGTGGATTTGTGACGACCCGGACCAGAAGCAGCAGTGTGATCAGCTTACTTCATGAGTTACTGCGTAATCGCAGATTTCCGACAGTTGTTTGAATCGCCGGACTTGATAACGACTAAATCATTGGCCGAGTATTGGAGTTGAGTCTCTTCTCGAGAATCGTTGTATGTGTGATTTCGAGTTCGTGGGCGGTTCCGGATCACTATTTGGACGACCGAGGAATAAATTATGAATATTTGAAGTTTTGACATAATCGGATTTAAATGGTGGTGCTCTTAGCAACTAAATTACCGGACGAGAATCTGATTTCGACTTCTTCACGGAAGTTGTTGAGAATTTAATTTTGAGCTCGTGGGAACTTCCGGAGAATTATTCCGAGTTACGAGGTTTATGTTGTGAATATTTCCGATGGTTGATTATTTAGTCGGTTAAAGTATGTGTTTGGGTGAACCGTCGAATTTTTATCCGATTTGTCGAAGTGTTTGACTTCGGGTGGTAATTGAAGAACATGTCGAATCGAGTTTGTTGTCGCGAGAATTATCAGAATCGGAATATCGACGCGAAAGTTATGTGTGTTTGAAGTTTGTCGAAAAACTAATTTTGGAAGTTTCCTATTTTGGAAAGTATTTAATGAGGTTTCCATTTTGGGAAGGGAGGACTATTCATGGCTGGCGTTGACTTGGTCAACACGGGGAAAGAGAGAGAGAGAGAGAAACGCGACGGGCTTCACGGCTGCCGGCGGTGGCTCGTCGTCCGGCCACCTCTGGGCATGGTTTGGTATCTTTCGACTCGCCTAGACTTCCTCTTCACCTTCCCGGCCTCCTTTCACGGCAAGGTTGCCGGAAGAGAGAGCAAAATCTAGCCAAAGTTTGAAGATTTTGGGGTTAATGGTGGATTTCGATTCTAGCCGAGTTGAGCTTAAACAAGTACTGGGTTTTGAAGCCCTCATCTCCATGCTCTGTACGCTGGAGGAGTATGAGTTTACCTCGCGTATTTTATTATATTTATTCATTTAGACTCGCATATGTTTTTATAACGTATATTACTTGGTGAAAGACATTTATTTTCGTCCACTCACTCTAACGGTTTTCATGTCTTTCCCCTGGGCTTTTCGGTTTCCGTGCCCAGTTTGCAGTTCGGACTCTGGTGTCGCACGTCGTGGTCGGAGGCATAGTGCTCGAGCTACCTTGTTTCTTCCAGTAGGTTTATTGTTCTACCTACTGTGGTATACTTATATGATTATACATTAGAGGTCGCTCTGAGTATTCTGTTGTATATATTATACGATTTTACTCCGGATTTCAGTAAAGTATAGATATATTTACTACTTTACATTATTGTTGATATATTGAGAAATCTGGATGGGATTGGTGCCCACGGTTTGATTTTTGTGGCATAGGATGAAGTGTAATTTCCGCGTGCAGGTAATGGTAATTCTACGTTAGTAGCGAAACTCTGCCGAAATTTTGTTGGTTCGTGTTTTCGAAGGGGTTCGATTCCGGTTTAGGCAACTAAATCGGGGTTGGGTCCTTTCAGCTTGGTATCAAAGCATTAGGTTATAGGTTCTGTAGACTTCTGTAGTCGTGATTACTAAGGATATTTGAGAATGTATAGCATGTCTGGAATGGTGACCCGACCGGCCGGCGGATAATCATCAATATTCCGGGTGTTGTATGCTTTCAAATATTTGAAGTTCCATGATTACGTTCTATTTGTTGTGAACGATGTTTTATTCATTAGGATGCCTCCCTGACGTGCTTTCCATGTCGGTACAGTTGTGGATCCTATTGAGGATCAATCGACGCGCGATTTGCCAGTGAATTGTGGGTTTGGATAAGTATTCTGAGTTCAGAGATTTGTGTGGCACGGTTTTCCTGGTTGTGTGTATGAGCGTCTACATGTTGCCTCAGAGCTGAGAATTGTGGCAGTTGATGTTTGCCTGAGTCAGATTGTTGTATTTGGTGGGCTGATATTGTGTGAGTTCCGGTTGCGACTCCATGGCCTACATTTAGGGTGTTGTTTATACGGTAATGGTTTTATCAGGCTAACCAGCATTTGAATGAGGAATGTTTACCCACCTGAGGCAGAGATGCATTGTTCATATATTTATTTCCGTTTGCACGTGTTATGTGGCTTCAGAGGAAGCGGTGCACGAGGTTCGAGATGAGTTTGAACCTGAGCATCAGAGAGAGTCTGATTGTTGTGCCTCGAGACATCCGTGAGGAGCTTAGTGTGCTGCACTCAGTGGCGAGGCTATTGAGAAGGAAAGGTGTATGTGGTTTCGGATGTGATGGTTTGAGGAAAGTGGACTTGGTCGAGATGTATTGATGAGGTTGAGTTCCGACACTTCGGGATCAGTGACTTCATCAGGCTGTGGTCTTTTCGATTATGTTGAGGGTCATCAGATAAAGCAGAGGACCGTTTGACGATGGTGGAGATCACGGAGTAGCGGACTTGTTCCTGCGGCATGAGTTTGGGTGATCGTTGGTGATCCTTTCACGCAGCAGGTGTTGCTGTGACTTGTGTTCGTGGAGTACTTTCAGTTGCTGTTTCGGTGGCCAGGAGGGTCACGTTACGAGGGAGCACCCTCAGCCAGCTGTGTTTGCGGTTCGACAGCTCAGAGTTTAGGAGGATGTCATGATGCTATTCCTGAAGTTTGACCAATGTACCATTTTGATGAGTTAATCAGCAATGTCGCTATTGATGTGGGCGGCTAGTTGGGCATGTCGGAGTTCGAGCCACGACCTTGTTTGAGGACATACTTTTCTCCGAGGTTACTGTTGTTTGATATCCATGACGATTGTATCTGCATCTCCACTTCCGTGGTTTTGGAGAGTGTTGCATCTATCCGGAGGTTGCGAGATCCTTGTTGGAGGATATGGCTTAGTCGCGGATCTGTTATAACTGGACATCGTGGTTTTGGTGTGATTGTGAGTATGGACTTCTTGACAACGCATTTAGCCGTGTTCGAGTACATCGAGAAGGTGGTTGTGTTTCGACGACCAGAGTTTTCCCCGAGGTATCGTCTCGCGATGAGAAGAAAATGTTGTTGCCATGTGTGATTTCAGCAGTGATGGTCAAGCGGATGGTGGAAACGGGTGTGTTGTTTGCTTAACTTATGTTGTGGATACTATGGTTGATGTACCCGAAATTGGTGACATTGAGGTGGTTCCAGAGGTTCTAGGTGTGTTCCAGAGGAGTTACCAGGTGTTCCTCCAGTTCGGGAGACCGACTACACTATTGAGCTTGTACCGGGCGTTGGACTCATTTTACCGATGTCTTATCGTTCGAAGCCAGCGGAGCTGATGGAGCTACAGATTAAACTTTAAGAGCTGCTGGAGGAGATTTCATGCGACCCAGCGTACCTGCGTGGTGTGCTCTTACATTATTTGTACGGATGTTGGATGGCTCGACGTGGTGGTGCATTGACTACCGGAAGCCTTATTCGTTTCAGAGGAAAGGGAGTATCCTCCGCTTCGGATTGACGAGTGGTTTGATCAGCTCGCGAGAGCTTCAGTCTTTTCGAAGATTGATTTTGAGTTTGGATACCATCAGTTGGGGATCGATGAGTCAGATGTGGTTTGGACAGTTATCGGATCTCGGTGTGCGCACTAGGAGTTCTTGGTCACGCTGTTGGGTTGACTATTGCCCCCGTAGATCTTGCGGACTTAATGGACCAGGTGTCCAGACAATTCTGGACGAGTTTACGGTCATGTTCGTTGGCAATATCCTGATTTACTCCAGGAGTGTAAGCCAGTACCTGAAGCAATTGCAAGCGGTTTTGCGGACTTTGCGAGATGATCAGCTAATTGCGAAGTTTAGCCAGTGTGAATTTTGATCGATTAGCGTGAAGATGTTGGGCTATGTGATGTTATCCGAGGGAGTCAGTGTGGATTCTGACCAGATAGAAGCCGTGTTGATTTGGGGTTGACCTACCATTGTACTAGAGATCAGGGGTCTCTTGGGTTTAGCAGGCTACTATCAGTGCTTTGTGCAGGATTTTCCCGGATTACCACTTCACTTTCCGGATTGACGAAGAAGGCATCAAGTTCGAATGGTTCGATGCACGCGAGAAGAGTTATTTACTCCTGAAGGATGGTCGACCGTTGCTTCAGTTTTGACCTTACCTAATGATCGTGGTGAGTTCGTGGTTTACGGCGATGCATCGAGATTTGGATTTGGTTGTGTGTTGATGCTGTGTAGCAGAGCGGTGGCTCATGGTTTCAGGCAATGGAAACTTTATGGGGCTACGTGTCCCGTGTATGATTTGAGTATAGCTGTCTTTGTGTGAGCATCAGAGAGTTTGAGACACTACTGCGATGGCGTGCAGTGCGGTGTAGGACGTACACTGATCACTTGAGTTTCATCCACTTGCATTTTCAGCCACATTTGGGCTTGAAGCAGTGTAGATGGATGGGGTCGATTAACGACTATGGCTGCACCTTTGAGCTTGTTCGGGAAAGGCTAGTAGTTGTACTTTGACTATCCATCTGGGATGTTGTTGTTGATGCATTCAGTTAGCAATCGAGAGCTTCAGTGTTTCATGTGTGTGTGGCTCGAGTTTCTGTGTAAGCCGAGTTATGGGCTACAGGAGCTGAGTTCGAGTGTGATGATGTTGAAGCTCATTGTTTTGCGTGTGTTATGTACTAGCAGTACGGAGATGTGTCTGATACTTCGAGTTTACTACTCGTGACGCAACATGAAGAACAATGTAGCAGCTTGTGTGTGCGGATGCCACATTAGTCGACAGGCGATGGCAGCGAGGCAGAGACCTACCGAAAAGTACCAACCATTAGAGATTTCTGGTTAGACGTGGAGTTTGTCGCTGTGATCTTGTGTGTGTTTGTGCGCACTTGGGTTTGTGATACCAGTTGTTAGGCCATTGTGAACCATTTGACGAACTTAGTATGTTTCCTTGTACTTTTCGGGAAAAGATTTCAATAGCAGGCTAGCATAGTTGTGTTTGACGGAGGTTGTCCATTCCCGCGGTGTACCTGTGTCCCAGTTTGCTGGTCGAGATAATCAGCTACGACTGTGTGTTGGCAAGCTTTGCAGCGAGCATTGGGGACCAGATTACAAGTTAGTACCATTTCTTATCCTCAGATTGTTGGGCGATCTTTGAGGGCTATTCAGACCTTGGAGGGCATATTGTGGACCTCGGTACTGCAGTTCCGGAGGATTTGGGACCAGCAGTTTCACTTGTTCGATATTGCTTGCAGTACCAGTTTGTTGGCCACTGTGATATTGACGTTACTTGATGTCGTTTTGGAGAACGATGTTGTACTCCATTGTGCTGGAGCGAGTTCGATGTGAGTTGACGTTTGATTCTGATTTTGTGAAATGTGCTACCACAGACTTTCGGATTAGCGGAAACAGGTTGATATTGCTTGAGTTCGATGTCTGAGTTGTGTTGATGTGTGTAGACTGAGTTGTGATTTGTCATGTTGTTTTGATCCGTATGTGGTCATAGGCGAGTTTGTGTTGTACCGTATAGTTCGGCGTCGCCTATAATATTGGCTTTTATGTGTGTTGTGTTGTGTTCCATGTGGTGGAACTACATTTCAGGTTTGTTACATGTTGTGTACCCTATATGTTCCTTATGTAGGAACACTTGGTGTTTGTGTGGTGCCAGTTCAGATTCGAGATTTGAGGGTACATGGATTTCAGCACCGAGCTATCTCCTATTGTAGAGTCTGTTATCAGAGTTGTTCAGTTGACGTTGTCACTGGGAGTTGAGCAGTATGCAGAGGCAGTGCTCCTACTTTTAGTCGGTAGACTCGAAATTTCGAGGTCGAAATTTTTTTAAGGGGGGTGGATTGTGACGACCCAGAACAGAATTAGTATGAGAATCAGCTTAATCTACGAGCTTACGCGTAGTCGCAGATTGCCAACAGTTGTTTGAATCGCCAGATTTGATAACGACTAAATTATTGGCCGAGAATTGAAGCTGGGTCTCTTCTCGAGAGTCGTTGTACGTGTGATTTCGAGTTCATGGGCGGTTCCAGATCGTTATTTGGACGACCGAGGAATAAGTTATGAATATTGGAAGTTTTGATATAATCGGTTTTATATGTCGGATTTGTTAGCGACTAAATTATCGGACGAGAATTTGGTTTCGGCTTCTTCATGGAAGTTTTTGAGAATTTAATTTCGAGCTTGTGGGAACTTCCGGAGTATTATTCCGAGTTACGAGGATTAAGTTGTGAATATTTCCAATTGTTGATTATTTAGTCGGTTTAAGAATGTGTTTGGGTTGAACAGTTGACTTTTTATCGGTTTAGTCGATGTGTTGGACTTCGGATGATAATTGAAGAATATGTCGAGTCGAGTTTGTTGCCGCAAGAATTATTGGAATCGGCATTACGACGAGGAAGATATGTGTGTTTGAAGTTTGTCGCAAAATTAAATACGGAAGTTTCCATTTTGGGCAAGCTATAAATAGTGGGGTTGCCATATAGGGAAAGTCAAACTGCAATTAAATGAAGTTGACTGTGTTGACTTGGTCAACACGTGGATGAGGAGAAGGTGCGACGGCAGCCACGGCCTCAACGGCAGCGTGCTCCGTCCGACCACCCCGGGGGGTGGGGCTAGTCCCGTTCTCTTCACCTCGGCCTCCCGAGCCCATCCCCGGCCACCTTTTACGGCATGGCTCACCAGAGGGAGTAGAATTTCCAGCCAAAAATGGAGGGTTTTTAAGTGAATTCGGGTTCAATGATTCTGGCCGAATTGAGCTGCAACAAGGACTGGGTTTTGAAGCTCTCATCACCTACAAGCTACCATGTAAGTTTGGTGATCCAATTCATCTTGTACATGGAGAATTTTAGAATTGAAATTTGTGTGAACATTCGGTTTTACATGAAATTGATCTAGTTAGAGTGAGAATTAGACTTCGATGCAATTATGGAAGTTGCTCAGTGGGTGATTTTGCATGGAATGGTGGTTGCTCCGCCGGGAAAATTTCAGTTTGGTGGCGGCGGTCAACGGTCAAACTTTGACTTTTTTGGGTTTTCGACAAGTTGCATGTCATTTCACTCGAAATCGCGACCCGATCACAGTGGGGAGGTTCGTTTCTCGATTTGAGCATCCGAAAGTACAGCGAGGTATTGAGGTGTGATTTTCTGATTTTCGGCAGTTTGTCGTAATCAGATTATGTGTTTCCGAGAATGGTGGTTTCTCGTGATTTGTTTTGAATTGTCGAATTATGATTTTGAGAAGTGGACTTTGTGAATATTCAGGGGTTCGTGATCATTCGTTAGGCGAGGGACTTTCCGCCGGATCACGGGTTAACGCAAACTGCGTTATGCTAGTCTGTGAGTGGACAATTTCTTTTCACGGATTGATTGCGAGTCTTTATACACGTTTTATGAATTTGAGCATGTTGACGAGATTATGTTTATTATGAGCATGTGTTATACGATTATGTTACGTATATGCATTTATATGCTGTTTATTGCATTTGCATCGAAATATTTATGATTTGGTTTTCACAGAGTACAGTCGTAGTTTATGTTGTTGTATCGATACACACGCATCCCGGCTGATCCCCGAGGGTGCCTACCAGGAGGGGTACCGTACCTTGTGCCAATGTAGTTCCGGGTGGGTACTGGTTTCTGTACCTTGTGCCGATGTAGTTCCGGGTGGGTACAGATGTCTGTTTCTTGTGCCGATGTAGTTCCGGGTGGAAACAGATACCCTGACCTGAGGCCTTTCTGGCTCGAATCACGTGTGGGTCTGGGATCCCGTGATTCGGACTGTACAAGCACGGACGTGTCCATGAGTGGCCCCGTGGGATTTTTACTTGCATGCTCTGTACGCTGGAGGAGTATGAGTTTACCTCGCGTATTTTATTATATTTATTCATTTAGACTCGCATATGTTTTTATAACGTATATTACTTGGTGAAAGACATTTATTTTCGTCCACTCACTCTAACGGTTTTCATGTCTTTCCCCTGGGCTTTTCGATTTCCGTGCCCAGTTTGCAGTTCGAACTCTGGTGTCGCACGTCGTGGTCGGAGGCATAGTGCTCGAGCTACCTTGTTTCTTCCAGTAGGTTTATTGTTCTACCTACTGTGGTATACTTATATGATTATACATTAGAGGTCGCTCTGAGTATTCTGTTGTATATATTATACGATTTTACTCCGGATTTCAGTAAAGTACAAATATATTTACTACTTTACATTATTGTTGATATATTGAGAAATCCGGATGGGATTGGTGCCCACGGTTTGATTTTTGTGGCATAGGATGAAGTGTATTTTCTAAGTGCAGGTAATGGTAATTCTACGTTAGAAGCAAAACTCTGCCGAAATTTTGTTGGTTCGTGTTTTTGAAGGGGTTCGATTCCTGTTTAGGCAACTAAATCGGGGTTGGGTCCTTTCAGGTTCGTGATCGTTCGTTTGGCGAGGGACTTTCTGCCGGATCACGGGTTAACGCGAACTGTGTTACGCTAGTCTGTGAGTGGACAATTTCTTTTCACGGATTGATTGCAAGTCTTTATATACGTTTTACGAATATGAGCATGCATTCGTGATTTCGATTTACATGAGCATGTGTTATACGATTATGCATATACCAGTATATATATTACGTATATACACTTATATGTTGTTTCATGCATTTGCATTGAACTATTTATGATTTGGTTTACACAGAGTACAGTCGTTATATATGTTGTTGTATCGATACACCTGCATCCCGGCTGATCCCCGAGGATGTTTACCGGGGGAGGCTGTGACTCCTGACCCGAGGCCTTTACCGGGGGGAGGCAGACCTCTGACCTGAGGCCTTTCTGGCTAGAATCACGTGTGGGCTAGGGATCCCGTGATTCTGACTGTACTAGCACGGATGTGTCCACGAGTGACCCCGTGAGATTTTTATGCATGCTCTGTACGCGTGAGGAGTTAGAGTCTCCCTCATGTACCATTTGATTATTTATACTTTCCACTCGCATATGTTTTTATAACATATATTACTTGGTGAAAGACATTTATTTTCGTCCACTCACTCTAACGATTTTCATGTCTTTCCCCTGGGCTTTTCGGTTTCCGTGCCCAGTTTGCAGTTTGGATTCTGGTGTCGCACGTCGTGGTCGGAGGCATAGTGCTCGAGCTACCTTGTTTCTTCCAGTAGGTTTATTGTTCTACCTACTGTAGTATACTTATATGATTATACGTTAGAGGTCGCTCTGAGTATTCTGTTGTATATTTTATACGATTTTACTCCGGATTTCAGTAAAGTACAGATATATTTATTATTTTACATTATTGTTGATATATTGAGAAATCCGGATGGGATTGGTGCCCACGGTTTGGTTTGTGGCATAGGATGAAGTGTATTTTCCGGGTGCAGGTAATGGTAATTCCGCGTTAGTAACGAAACTCTGCCAAAATTTTGATGGTTTTTGTTGGTTCGTGTTTTCATAAGGGGTTTGATTCCGGTTTAGGCAACTAAACCAGGGTTGGGTCCCTTTCAGCTTCCAATTCAAACTTGAAATCCAATTCGTTCGTCCCACACATAAACAAATCAAGCGCTACAGGAGTGATGAAATCTAGGACTTCGAGCAACAAATGCCGCTGCTCGCCGATAACATCATCCTCGGACTGGACAGCAGCACCACGTCGATGGTTTGCATTTGCATGCCAGTTCTTCCCTTCTCAGATCCTCTGCCTGACCCGGTTCCCTTCCTCGCCCGTGCCGTCGTCGATAATTTTCTCTCTTTGTCTCTCTCTCTCTCATGCACGCACACTCTTCCTCGATCACATGGTGGACTTCGTTGCCGCACGCCGCCCACAGTAGAGGTGGGGAACAACCACATGACCAGTTGATTTTGGATCGGGGCGAGTGAAGAGAGACGCGAGGAGGGGGTTTCTTTTGTACCCTTTTTATACTTAATACATTGACAAAAACTTTAGGGCATGTTTGGTGACGTGGATTGGATTGGAGTGATTGTATACTTAAAATTAGGAAAGATTAGATAAGTTATGATTATCTAATTAAATACTAATCTTGTGTTTATTTCACAATTTGAACCAAGGATTATTAGTACTAAATAATCCAATTCTATATTTGTTGTTGGTGCAGGACATGTGATTCTCATTGACTAGCTAAAGATTGTCCACATCAATACTATATATACATATATATAGTGTTAGTAGAGCTCAACTCTTAATTAAGTCACATTTAACACTTTAATTAGTCAAAGTACGGAAAACAAAGAGAAGATATCAGAAAAAAAATATTCTGCAAATCACTTGTCATTTGGTGATTTATTACTATGAGTAAATGACCAAATTGTTCTCAACCGTGTTAAGAGTGCATACACTCCCACATTGTTAAAGAAGAGAAGAAGTCACATTCTCATGCCTATATAAAGAGACATCTCACCACACTTTAGGTAACCATTTCCTAGTCTAATAATTTTACTTGTTACTTTGCTTCCTGACTTAGGTATCAGAGCGTTGAAGGCGGGCCAACCCCGTATTCGCCTCTAACGTCGTTTGTATGTTTTTGTAACAAGGACTCATGTCTCTATAAAAAAACCCCAGCAGAATTCGATAGAAACATTTAGCGCTGCCTGTGGGTTTCGTACATTCCAAACTATGTATAAATACAACAAAAAGAAAACATACGTTGCTCTACTAAGTTAAAATTTGAACCGCTCGGACGCTCCCTCCTGGATGCCCCCTTCCCGGACGCCCCTTCCCTGACGGCCCCCTTCCCGGACACCCCCTCTCGGACGCCCCCTCCTGGACGCCTCCTCCCGAACGCCCCCGCCATAATTGGGCTTAACATTTGCAACCAACTTGGGGACTTCGTCTGCTTAATATTGTATTCCGAAGGAGTCCGCCAAAAAGCTAACTCTCCTTTCTCTATGCTATTTTCCTTAACTTAGTCAAGCATGCCTAATCTATATCAAGATGACTAAGCACGCCTACTATTGTACTCGGACTTCACATGCTACATAGCCCGCATGAACAAACTTCATCAATCAAGCATGTTCACAGTAGCTTTAAAATATGTGATCACCTAAACTATGCATGTGTACTATATGAAAATTATTTCTACCTGAATTGATCAATTGGTTCATAGCTAATTAGGTCATATTGAGTTTATACGAGTTACATTATATCCTTCGGGATATACTTTATGTCTAAGGTTCCGTCGTCTCCGACAACCTTTTGATACCTATTCACCAACTCACATACCTGACTCAATTACACATGACTCAATTTAGATTACCAAGCAACAATCCTTCATATACGTTACAACCTATATGCTCTAAGTGCTTCACAAATGCCTATATTTAAGCACGTGTTAATGTGATTTAATTCAGCCCACTAGAGTAATCACATACAAACAACATGCCTTACAAATATGTGCTTCAAACGTGTTCTAGGTATCCCATGCCATGCTCTAAAATCTCACAAAATTAAAGATTATATGTTTCACTATCGTGATAGGGGACTCCATGGTATAAGCTGTGATGACCCGAACCAGAATAAGATGTGTGTTTGGCACGATTCTCGAGATTTGGTTATAGTCGCAGTTTTACGACATTGTGTGGTTTGTCGATTCGATTCGCGACTATGTTTTCAGTCGAGAATTTGAGTTGAGTGTCTTCACGGAAATTGTAGAGTACGTGATTTCGAGCTCATAAGTGGTTACGGAAGATTTTTTCGATAACCAAGGAATATTTTATGATTATTTGAAGTATCGGTATCCGACGAGTTTATCCGATTGTTTCGAGCTTATCCGAATCATTTCGTATATTCGTTTTGGACCGTCGGTCGACCGAGGACGAGTATAAATATCGAAATAGTCGAGAATTGTCGTAAAAATACTGTTTTGCTTTGACCAGATGTGGACTTTCCGTTTTTGGTAAGTTGACCCGTTGACCCGATAAGGGAAGTTTCCCGTTTCGGCTGTGAAGTCCGGCGACCAAATTCCGGCCACCTCCGGCCAAGTGAAAGGTAGGAATCGCTTCCTTGAATGATTTCGAGTACGTTGGTATTTGGTTTGGATTAAATTGATGTCGTTTTGGATGGGTTCGGTTAAGGCCGAGTTGGTTTGATTCGCCGGTGACGATGGAGAATGTTCCGGCGAGTGTTGAGGGTCATGAGGTTGGGGGTTTTGTTCCCCACACCTCGGTGGTGCTTCCTAGTGGTTTGGTTTTGGACAAGGAGGCGTTTTGGGAGGAACCCGATTTGGGATTTCGGTTTGTGTTTCCATTCGGGTTTGTTGGATTTTGGTTGGATTAGAGGCTGAATTGGTCTTAGTGATAGAAGAAAAAGTGGTTCGTATGGTCGAGATGGTGTGATCTGGAGCTTCCCGCCGAGTGATTTCACCGTTGACGGCACACCGCCGCCGCCGGCGGCGGTCAACGGCGAGGAAAAAGTCAACTTTTCAGATTTCGACAATTTTAATGTCATTTTTCTCATAATCGCGCCCTGGTTATCGTCCAGAGGTTTTTTGGTTGATTTGGTTAGCCGATTTTCAGTCGAGGTTTCGAGTGGGGATTTCGGGATTTCCGTAATTCGTTTTGTATTGCATTTCACATTTCCGGGAACGGTTGGTTTCCGTGCATCAGTACAGTGTTGTGGATTGTGATATTGATTAGTATGTTTTGTGAACATTCAGGAGATCGAGATCGGGACCGTGATCGTGTTTCTGGCGAGGGATCTTCCGCCGGTCCTCGAGATTAGCGCGAGTGCGCGTTTTGCTCATCTGTGAGTGGACAGTTTATTTTCACGGAATTATTGCGAGTCCTTTATATACGTTTTATGAAGTTGAGCATGCAGCATGATTATGGTTTTACGAGCATGAGATTTCATACGAGATTATGTTTATTATAAGCATGTGTTTTACGATTATACGATTATACTTATACGGATATACGTATACGAATATGCATACACTTATATGCTATTTCATGCATTTGCATCGAATTGTTTATGATTTGGTTTTCACAGAGTACGGTCTCAATTATGTTGTTGTATCGATACACCTTGCCTCGTCGATTGATCCCCGACGGAGGGCCGCCTGGAGGGGCGTTTCCCCAACCAGACCGGTGAGGGGCGTATTCCCCGGAACCGAGGCCATTTCTGGCTTAGAATCACGTGGTACTCAGGGACTCCGTGATTCAGACTGTACTAGCACGGAGGACTCCATGAGTGACTCTGTGGGATTTTTACTTGCATGCTCAGTACACTAGAGGAGTATGAGTTTTACCTTGTGTACTTATTATTTTATATTCCTGGACTCGCATATGTATTTTAAACATATATATTAACTGGTGAAAGACATTTATTTTCGTCCACTCACTCTAACGTGTTTCATGTCTTTCCCCTGTGTTTTTCGGTTTCCGTGCCCAGTTGCAGTTCAGGTTTTGGTGTTTTCATGTCGCGGTTTGGAGGCTAGTGATCAGAGCTATCTGGGTTTTCCAGTAGGTTCTTGTTTCGCCTACTGATGTATATATTGTATATGTTTTACTTTAGAGGTCGCTCTGATACTTGTTTATACGGATTTTCTCGGATATACATATATACATAGTACAGTTTGTTTACTGTTGTTGATTATATTGATGTTGAGAAATCCGGTTAGGATTGGTGCCCACGGTTTGGCTTTTGTGGCATATGATGAAGTGTTAATTTCTGGGTGCAGGTTATGGCAATTTCACGTTAGTAACGAAACTCTGCCGAAATTTTGAAAAATTTTTGTTGGTTCGTATTTTCGAAAGGGTTTGATTCCGGTTTAGGTGACTGAATCGGGATTGGGTCCTTTCAGCTTGGTATCAGAGCATTAGGTTGTCAGATTCTGTAGACTCTTGTAGTTGTGACGCTTAGGGTATTTGAGTTGATACAGCATGACTGGAGTGATGACCCGACTGGCCAGCGGTACTCATCAATACTTCGGGTGTTGTCTGTCCTCAAATATCTTCGGTTTCATGATTACGTTCTTTCTGCTTGTACCTAATGCTTGTCTTGTATCAGTAGGATGCCTCCTCGACGTGGTCCCCGTGTTGATCGGGATGATGATCCTGATGAGGATCGCCGAACGCGCGACTTGCTGATGCGAGTGCTGCGTTTGGAAGAGCGTTTTGACCCTGTGGTCAAGGCTCGCACTGCCGGTGCTACTGTGTTTTCGGGTTCAGTTGATCCAGAGATATGCGAGGCATGGTTGGTTCAGATTGAGCGTGTTTGTGAGCGTCTGCAGTTTACTCCTGAGCAGATGACAGTAGCCGCAGTTGGTTTACTTGAGGGTGATGCATACTTTTGGTGGGTTAGCACTGACAGAGTTCCGGTTAATACTCCGTGGACATTGTTTCGTGATCTGTTTATGCGGAGGTATTTTAATCAGGCTACCCAGCAGCGCAAGTACGAGGAGTTTACGAACTTGAAGCAGGGCAGTTTGTCTGTACTTGAGTATCGGGATCGGTTTACCCGTTTGTCTCGTTTTGCGCGGGATATGGTGGCTACAGAGGAAGCCAAGTGTCGTAGGTTTGAGCTGGGATTGAATCTGAATATCAAGGCGACCTTGACTACGATGCCGAGGAACAACTTTGATGAGTTTGTCAGTGCTGCACTCCGAGGCGAGGACATTGAGCAGGAGAGACAACTGAGGTACCAGCCGAGGCGATTTGAGGAGGGTGGACCAGGTCAGGGGCCTTCGAAGAGGCAGAGTTCTAATACTTCTGGTTCAGCTTCATCCTCAGGCGGTGGATCTTACCGCCCACCAGTTAGTACATCGAGGCGGAGACCGTTTTGGAGGAGAGATCGACCACAGCGGCCACAGGCTAGTGCAGGTTCTAGCGGTTCTAGCTATCCTCGGCGTACTGGTGGCACATTTGCTGTACCGAGGGAGTACCCGTTGTGTAGTCTCTGCAGTCGACATTATGTGGGTCCATGTCAGCGAGGTCCTGTCACTTGTTTCCGCTGTGGCCAGGTGGGTCACTACGCGAAGGAGTTTCCTCAGTTATATGGTGGTGATGGACAGGCGGCCCAGAGTTCCGGAGTTGAGCGAGGTGCCACTACGGGAGCTCGACCAACACAGTTTGCAGGTCAGGGCAGACAGCAGGGACAGCTCCAGCGAGGACGACCAGCCGGACAGGCGAGGGTTCATGCTATGACTCTACGTGAGGGCAGAGCATCACTGGAGGTCGTTATCGGTACGTTACATGTCTTTGGTATTCCAGTAATTGCATTGTTAGATCCAGGTGCCACACATTCATTCATATCATTTAGACTGTCATCATTGGTTACGGTACCTGCATCTCCACTTCCAGGGTTGTGGAGAGTGTTGTATCCGTCAGGTGAGGTTGTGAGCATCGGTTGGGTTTACCGAGATTGTGAGGTGTTTATTGATGGCCATGGTTTAGCTGCTGATCTGTTATTGCTTGATATTGTGGATTTTGATCTGATATTGGGTATGGACTTTTTGGAGTCGCACTGGGCCATGTTTGATTGCCACAGGAAAGAGGTTGTGTTTCGACGACCAGGGTTACCTGAGATACTGTTTCGTGGCGAGAAGAACAGTTCCCTACCGTGTTTGATTTCTGCGATGAGGGCGGACCGGTTGATGAAGAAGGGTTGTGTTGCTTACCTAGCCCATGTTGTGGACACTACAGCTGCAGTGTCAGATGTTGGTAGTATTGAGGTTGTGTCTGAGTTTCCGGATGTGTTTCCAGCGGAGTTACCTGGTATACCCCCTGTGCGGGAGATTGATTTTACTATTGAGTTATTGTCGGGTACTGGACCGATTTCCCAGACACCGTACCGGATGGCGCCTGCAGAGTTGAAGGAGTTGCAGATTCAGCTCCAGGAGTTGTTAGAGAAGGGATTCATTCGACCGAGTGTTTCTCCGTAGGGTGCCCCAGTATTGTTTGTGCGAAAGAAGGATGGGTCTATGCGTTTGTGCATCGACTACCGGAAGCTGAATCAGATTACAGTAAGGAACAAGTATCCATTGCCGCGGATTGATGACTTGTTCGATCAGCTGAAGGGAGCAGCGGTCTTTTCGAAGATTGACCTTCGATCCGGATATCACCAGTTGAGGATCCGAGACTCTGATGTAGCCAGGACAGCATTCAGGACGCGGTATGGGCATTATGAGTTTTTGGTTATGCCGTTTGGGTTGACCAACGCCCCCGCAGCTTTCATGGACTTGATGAATCGGGTGTTTCGACGATTCCTTGACAAGTTCGTGATTGTATTCATAGACGATATCTTGATTTATTCGAGGAGTGTGGGCCAGCACAAGAGGCACTTGCGAGCAGTGTTGTGGACTTTGCGGGACCATCAGTTGTTCGCGAAGTTCAGCAAGTGTGAGTTCTGGTTAGATAGTGTGAAGTTTCTGGGCCACGTGATTTCGGCCGAGGGAGTTAGTGTTGATCCTTACAAGATCGAGGCTGTGCTGAATTGGAGTAGACCCACAACTGTGCCGGAGATCCGTAGTTTCTTGGGGTTAGCAGGCTATTGCCGACGGTTTGTACAGGATTTCTCCCGGATTGCTTCACCACTGACCAGATTGACGAAGAAAGGCGTCAAGTTTGAGTGGTCTGATGCGTGCGAGGAGAGTTATTTGCTCCTGAAGGAGATATTGACTACCGCACTGGTTCTGACATTGCCAGACGACAGTGGTGAGTATGTTGTATACAGTGACGCGTCGAAGTTGGGCCTTGGCTGTGTGTTGATGCAGCATGGTAGAGTCGTGGCATATGGTTCCGGACAGCTGAAACCGCATGAGGTCAACTATCTGACGCATGATTTTTAGTTAGCCGCTATTGTGTTAGCGTTGAAGAGTTGGAGACATTATCTGTATGGTGCTCTGTGTAAGATTTTCACTGACCACAAGAGTCTCACTTACTTGCGGACGCAGCCGGATCTGAACATGAGGCAGCGCCGATGGATGGAGTTGATCAACGATTATGACTGTACGTTCGAGTACCATCCAGGGAAGGCCAATGTTGTGGCAGATGCACTTAGCCGGAAATCTGGAGCGTCGTTGTTTCACATGTGTGTGGCTAGAGTATCGATGTTAGCTGAACTTCGAGCTACAGGTGCTGTATTTGGGTATAATGATGATGGAGCTTTGTTGGCTAGTTTTAAGGTTCGGCCAGTGTTGGTTGATCAGGTACGAGAGGCACAGGATTCAGATCCTTATTCACTGGGCAAGAAGACTATGATTCGGAATGGTGTGCCTACAGAGTTCCGATTGAGCGACGACGATACGTTGTTGTTCAGGGGCATGTTATGTGTACCCAGGGACGAGGATTTGAAGAAGGAGATTCTGGACGAGGCCCACAGTTCAGCGTATGCGATGCATCCCGGGGGTACGAAGATGTTTCGTACACTTCGAGCGTACTATTGGTGGCGCAATATGAAGCGAGAGATTGCCGCGTACGTGAGTCGATGTTTGATTTGTCAGCAGGTGAAGGCGGAGAGGCAGAAACCTGCAGGGAAACTACAGCCACTTGAGATTCCGGTTTGGAAGTGGGAGCATATCACGATGGATTTCGTCTATCAGTTGCCGCGTACTTCGGCGGGCAACACAGGCATTTGGGTTATTGTTGACCGACTGACGAAATCCGCACACTTTCTTGCACTTCCAGGGAAGGTATCAGTGGGCAGTTTGGCCAAGTTGTACTTATCCGAGATTGTTCGCTTGCATGGTGTGCCTGTGTCGATTGTTTCTGACCGAGATAGTCAGTTCACTTCAGAGTTTTGGCAGGCTTTACAGCGAGCATTGGGCACGAGGTTGCGGTTTAGTACAGCTTTTCATCCTCAGACTGACGGGCAGTACGAGCGGACCATTCAGACACTTGAGGATATGCTGAGATCGTGTGTGTTGCAGTTTCGTGGAAACTGGGATCAGCAGTTGCATTTGATTGAGTTCGCCTACAACAACAGCTATCAGGCCAGTATTGAGATGGCACCGTATAAGGCTCTGTACGGGAAGCAGTGTCGCACTCCATTGTGTTGGAGTGAGGTAGGCGAGCGTTGGCTCATTGGTCCTGATTTGGTGAAAACCACGATGGAGGACATACAGGTTATCCGGGATCGACTGAAGGTCGCCCAGGATCGGCAGAAGAGTTACGCGGATGTGAGGAGGAAGAGTTTAGAGTTCGAGGTTGGTGATTGGGTATTCTTGAAACTATCTCCGTGGAGGGGAGTTGTGTGTTTCGGGAAGCGTGGCAAGCTTCGACCGCGGTACATTGGTCCGTATGAGATTACGGAGAGGGTTGGAGCTGTTGCTTATAGACTCGAGTTACCGGCTGAGATGGCTTGTGTACATGATGTCTTCCATGTTTCGATGTTGCGGAAGTACATCTCAGATCCTTCACATGTGTGAGCCCCACAGTAGTTGCCGATCAGGGAGGATTTATCGTATGTTGAGGAGCCAGTGCAGATTCTCGATCGACGTGAGCAGGAGTTGAGGCACCGTGTCATTCCGCTGGTGAAGGTCTTGTGGCAGAACCATTCAGTTGAGGAGGCCACCTGGGAGACTGAGCAGCGTATGCGAGAGCAGTATCCTCATCTGTTCACCTGACAGGTACGTAAATTTCGAGGTCGAAATTTCTTTAAGGGGGGTAGATTTGTGACGACCCGAACCAGAATCAGATGTGTCTTTGGCACGATTCTCGAGATTTGGTTATAGTCGCAGTTTTACGACATTGTGTGGTTTGTCGATTCGATTCGCGACTATGTTCAGTCGAGAATTTGAGTTGAGTGTCTTCACGGAAATTGTGGAGTACGTGATTTCGAGCTCGTGGGCGGTTCCGGAAGATTTTTCCGATAACCAAGGAATATTTTATGATTATTTGAAGTTTCGGTATCCGACGAGTTTATCCGATTGTTTCGAGCTTATCCGAATCATTTCGTATATTCGTTTTGGACCGTCGGTCGACCCGAGGATGAGTATAAATATCGAAATAGTCAAGAATTGTCGTAAAAATACTGTTTTGCTTTGACCAGATGTGGACTTTCCGGTTTTGGTAAGTTGACCCGTTGACCCGATAAGGGAAGTTTCCCGTTTCGGCTGTGAAGTCCGGCGACCAAATTCCGGCCACCTCCGGCCAAGTGAAAGGTAGGAATCGCTTCCTTGAATGATTTCGAGTACGTTGGTATTTGGTTTGGATTAAATTGATGTCGTTTTGGATGGGTTCGGTTAAGGCCGAGTTGGTTTGATTCACCGGTAACGGTGGAGGTTGTTCCGGCGAGTGTTGGGGGTCGTGAGGTTGGGGGTTTTGTTCCCCACACCTCGGTGGTGCTTCCTAGTGGTTTGGTTTTGGACAAGGAGGCGTTTTGGGAGGAACCCGATTTGGGATTTCGGTTTGTGTTTCCATTCGGGTTTGTTGGATTTTGGTTGGGTTAGAGGCTGAATTGGTCTTAGTAATAGAAGAAAAAGTGGTTCGTATGGTCGAGATGGTGTGATCTGGAGCTTCCCGCCGAGTGATTTCACCGTTGACGGCGCGCCGCCGACGGCGGCGGTCAACGGCGAGGAAAAAGTCAACTTTTCAGATTTTGACAATTTTAATGTCATTTTTCTCTTAATCGCGCCCTTGTTATCGTCCAGAGGTTTTTGGGTTGATTTGGTTAGCCGATTTTCAGTCGAGGTTTCGAGTGGGGATTTCGGGATTTCCGTAATTCGTTTTGTATTTCATTTCACATTTCCGGGAACGGTTGGTTTCCATGCATCAGTACAGTGTTGTGGATTATGATATTGATCAGTATGTTTTGTGAACATTCAGGAGATCGAGATCGGGACCGTGATCGTGTTTCTGGCGAGGGATCTTCCGCCGGTCCTCGAGATTAGCGCGAGTGCGCGTTTTGCTCATCTGTGAGTGGACAGTTTATTTTCACAGAATTATTGCGAGTCCTTTATATACGTTTTATGAAGTTGAGCATGCAGCATGATTATGGTTTTACGAGCATGATATTTCATACGAGATTATGTTTATTATAAGCATGTGTTTTACGATTATACGATTATACTTATACGGATATACGTATACGAATATGCATACACTTATATGCTATTTCATGCATTTGCATCGAAATGTTTATGATTTGGTTTTCACAGAGTACAGTCTCAGTTATGTTGTTGTATCGATACAGCTTGCCTCGTCGGTTGATCCCCGATGGAGGGCCGCTTGGAGGGGCGTTTCCCCAACCAGACCGGTGAGGGGCGTATTCCCTGGAACCGAGGCCATTTCTGGCTTAGAATCACGTGGTAGTCAGGGACTCCGTGATTCAGACTGTACTAGCACAGAGGAGTCCATGAGTGACCCCATGGGATTTTTACTTGCATGCTCAGTACATTGGAGGAGTATGAGTTTTACCTCGTGTACTTATTATTTTATATTCTTGGACTCGCATATGTATTTTAAACATAAATATTAACTGGTGAAAGACATTTATTTTCGTCCACTCACTCTAACGTGTTTCATGTCTTTCCCCTGGGTTTTTCGGTTTCCGTGCCCAGTTGTAGTTCAGGTTTTGGTGTTTTCACGTCGCGGTTTGGAGGCTAGTGATCAGAGCTATCTGTGTTTTCCAGTAGGTTCTTGTTTCGCCTACTGATGTATATATTGTATATGTTTTACTTTAGATGTCGCTCTGATACATTCTGATACTTGTTTATACGGATTTTCTCGGATATACATATATACATAGTACAGTTTGTTTACTGTTGTTGATTATATTGATGTTGAGAAATCCGGTTGAGATTGGTGCCCACGGTTTGGCTTTTGTGGCATAGGACGAAGTGTTAATTTCTGAGTGCAGGTTATGGCAATTTCACGTTAGTAACGAAACTCTGCCGAAATTTTGAAAAATTTTTGTTGGTTCGTATTTTCGAAAGGGTTTGATTCCGGTTTAGGTGACTGAATCGGGATTGGGTCCTTTCATAAGCTCACCTACGCGTTCACCTACAATGGGTAATGTTATGATTCGATAAATTCACCTACACATCCGCTTATAAGAGGTAGCACTATGGTTTGACAAGTTTACCTAGGCATCTGCCTATAACAGGCAACGTCACGGTTCGACGAACACCGCACGTGCAAGCCACAAAAAGGCAAAATGCTACCTAACCGAGACTCAGTGGACACACACGTGTTGCTAGCCTAGCTCTCAGCCTAGCAACATGTCAGTCGACACTGTCGATCGTTTTTTTTAAATTTAATTAATAAATAGTATATAATTTATATAAATTAATAAATTATTTTAAAAATAATATATTATATATTGAATGGATCAATCCTATCGAAATGTACACAAAATTTGTATCGAAATGTACACAAAAAACTGATCGAAAGTACTAAACTATATGTACACAATCTTAATCTGAGCTAAACGCCAAAAAAATGTACACAAAAAACTGATCGAAAGTACTAAACTATATATGTACATAATCCTAATCCGAGCTAAATGTAAAAAATAGCAGGAGTTTGAACCCTGTTGATTCCTAACCCCGTACCCAAACCGTCATCATCATCGTTTTGCACATTATTGGTCCAGCTTATATTTCGTCATCTCCAATAGTGCAGCTAACTCCTCAATCTGAGCTGCCGATGCTGCTGCTGCCTCCTTAGCCGCTTGAGCATCCTCTCGGGCCACTTGAACCTCTAAGTGGGCCGCTGCTGCCTCATCCCGTGCCGATTGAATCTCTAGGTGCACCGTAGTCGAACGTCGGGATGTCTTACCCAAATCTCGGTGGACACCTCGACCGAGGCCACGTGTTTCCTTCCCAGGTCGAAGGCCTAAGTGTGCAGTTGCACAGTCTATGCTCTCATCCTTTGAAAGAGGAGGAATATTTGCAACCGGCACGTCTGGGGTTTGCGAATAGATCTCGGCAAATTTCTCCTGGGCTGTTTATACCACCCCATCCTAAAATTAACATGAATATAATATGAATTTCCAAAAAAAAAAAATTGGCATAGTATCTCCTAAAAATGGAGGAAACCAATAACCTGACGAAAACCAAACCAATAAAACTACCATTTCCAATCTGCATTTAATTCCTCAAGCTCATTTGCATAGTCAATAAGTTGTCTCGTGTATACTTGTTTCACATTACAAATCAATCTAAAATATATAGTCAAGTCTAAAATATATAGTAACCACATGTTTTATTTAGCTAACTAAACCAACTTCTAAGATAACTTAACTAAAGTTGATGTCCTAATTAATCATGATCCAAATTCTACATAACCAAAAATAAAATTTAAATCCACTTAATTTAGGAAAAATCGTTACTTACAGCGTACTGAGTCCTAGGATGTTCGGTTTGTCCGAGCCTCCTGTAAGAAGTCGCCCCTGCCTCTACCCAGGGCCATTTTGAACCCTTATCATTGTACTCGTCGGAGGGTACGACCGTCGGGATACATCCATTGACGTGGTGGAAGGTCTTCTTGGAACGATTCCTCGCATTCCTCTCTGATTCGGCCTGTTTCACAACAATATAAAATATTTTATAGTTAGTCAAAGGTCACCTCTTTTTAATCATTATTTAAAGGTCTATTAATTAGGAAAAAAATACGCTCAAGACTGGAAATTAACTTGAACTACGAACCTTGAATGCAGAAGACTCAAAGTGCGATACACACTATTCCCATTCGTCCTTCCTATTTTTTAACTTGTCCGGTTCCTTGTTGGGATTTTTTTTGTAAGCCTGGTGCAATTCCCACTTCTAGTCCTTTTAGATTTTGTGGGCAGTATCGTTGATGTATTTAAGCATCGCATCACTACGTTCGAGGTTAAAATGCAACTAACAAAAAAAATGTAACTGATGTTAGAACAGTCTATAATTTGTAATCAGATACGAATTGAAACTCAATAAAATTAAAAACTCTATCCAATTGTAAAACAAAAAACGTACCGAGAGTTGTCGTAACAGGCTCACTAACGCCGGCTCTCCAAGGTCATCCCATTTCAGGGCCAACATCTTTACAAAGCAACCCCCCCCCCCCCCCCCCACCAACCACGACATTATATTCAAAACATGAACAATTCATTTCTAAAACCAAATAGCCATCAAAATAGTAGCATCATCTCTCAAAGAATTTATATATATATAGCAAGATCAAAACAGTAGCATCATCTCAAAACAGTATCATATGTTCACAAATCATCATCTTCATCAAAATAGTAGCATCATCTCAAAAAATCATCAAGAATTCATAAACATCAACTGATTTCATCTTCATTAGCATCACTAACCATCCTAAATAGTAGCTAGCAATCCCAGTATAACCATCACATACTCAACAACGTAACCATCATATACATCAACACATATACATCACAACACATATACATCATATACACATTATACATCACAACAATTTAACATCATATATGAAACAACATTCAAAATAGGTTTCATAACAACATTAGCATCAACAACAACACAACAATCACCCAAGTAATCCAACACAACATCCAAAACCAAAACAGTAACATAACCAATTCCAAAACAATAGCTTAACCAATGTACACAGCATCAAAACATATTCAAAACAACTTCTTCATCATCAACAACACACCAATCATCTAATTCAAAATCAAAATCATCACATCTACTACAGTCATAATCCAACTGTTTTGGTTGGAGAGAGAGAGAGAAAGAGAGAGAGAGAGAGAGAGAGAGAGAGAGAGAGCTCAATGAAGGATGGCGAGGCTAGGCTATGATGGATGGCAAGGCAAGAGGCTGCAGGGTGGTCGACGGAGATGGCGGATGAGGGACGTTCTTCATGAGGAGAGGGCGGAGGTCGTGTTTATGAGGTGTTGGAGGCAGAGGCAAGATGGAATTGGGAAGGGCGTTAGGGATTTTGGAGCTTGATCGGGGTACTAAATGAATTTCGGATCGATTTCTCCAGATTATAAGAACAAGTTAGTCAACGTAAAAGGCTTAAAGCGTCGACTAACTACTTAAAAATTAGTACACCGACGCAAACGACCTAAACCCGTCGACTAACAAATCTTCAAAATGGGCCAAAAAATTTGGCGGGTCAATTTTTACTCTACTACGATGCAAAGCTTCTTTGCGTCGACTAATAGGGCTTTAAATGGGCCAAAAAATTTGGCGGGTGGATTTGGCCCGCCAAAAATTTGGATTAAATCGACAGAAACAGATACATGCGTCGATTAACATAAAGAGGGTTTAGGGGAAAAGGTTTGGAGTTTAGGGTATTCAATACTTCGACGACCACAAAGATGTTGTGTTGTTGTAGTCAATAGTTCAACGACGCATACTTATTTTTTTGTCGTTTAAAAATTTAGTACGCCGACGACTCTTGCCTTTACCGTCGATGAACTAAATACAGGGTTTAGGGTAAAGGGTTTGGTGTTTAGGTGTCTTAGGGTTTAGGATTTTTGTTGCTTACTCGACGCGATACTGTATAATGCATCGTCTGAGTGACACTTCGACAATGCAAGTCCTCTTTCGCGTCGGTGAGGTAGTGGATTACCAAATTGTAATTTCATTTATTTTTTCCGAAATCGATCATGAGTAAGATATATAGAACACATGCAATTACTCTAAATTATTATAAAATTTTCAAAAAATTAAATGCATGCATGCACGCTCGCGCTCGGCCTTCCGACCCATACATCGATCGATGGATCATCATCAATATATGATAAAATTTGTCCTTGGATCGATTCATAATTTACCATGCTAATACAATCTAATATGTTAGCATATATATTGTATATGTCAATCACTGTCATCATCAACGTCTTTGGCGTCGGCTTGATTGCGTGCTTGATCCTCTGAATCATAATCTCCATCATCATCATCATCATATACGACGAAACCTTCGTCCTCCATCTCCTCTTCATCGACATAAGGATTGTTCACAGCCTCGATCTCCGCATTAGTAAGCTCCATGTCGCCGCCATCAGGCATGGGCAAGTTTTTGTTTTCCCAAATCAGGTTCACTGTAGGGGGGATGACAGTGATACTAGGCTCTTGATATGCATCGACAATATTCTCTTCAAGTGTTGTGACACTCCATATTCCTCGGTGAGACATATTAAATACTAATTTCCAACCTTCACCTAATTTAGGATCATCCACATAGAACACCTGCCTGGCTAAGGTGGCAAGAGCAAATGGCTCATCTTCCTACCCACTTGAGTTTGTACCGACTGATAAAAGTCTAAGATGTTCTTTCATATGCTTGAACCATTTACACTTGAATAGAAAAACTTCAATGTCATTCCCATATAGTAGTTGAACGATATAAAAGAAGAACCCCGTAATATACGATATTACCTTGGCCAACTGCAATCCCACTATTTTGTGTTGTTCTTCCTTTATCTCGGTGGATTGAATGAAACTTTACACTGTTCACCCAACATCTGGGATAAATACGGTGGCCGATCGGCTTATGAGCCAAAGTGTGTTTTTCCCATGTTCATCACCCAGAGACGTCACCTCCCTTGTGTAGATCAATCATCTGCACAGTGCCAAATCAAGATATATGAATGTTTGTTTAATTATTAAATTCTTAAACGGTTTGACATAGCTTCTCCTAAAACTAAAGAAAACCATAAAGCTACATGCATGTACAAATTAAGGAAATTCATTACGAAGGGAGAAACACAAAATATTTAACATCCTAATTTGCTCGATCGATCAACTAAATAGAGTAAGCACAAAACATGTAGACTGAAGTTTTAACACACCCATTTCTGGAAATAATTAGAAAACCTCATCTTAATTCGTCTCTCAACCCATTGATCATTCTTGTATTGTTTCTTCCCGGGCCATTTCTCCCTGTAAGGTATAATGAAGCGGTCAACCTTGTCACAATCTCGCAACACTACCAAATGGGTTTCAACAAGTTCATGCCTAGTTAAATTTTCTTGTAGTAGTACTCCTCTAAATGATTGTATCACATCTGTGACCACGGAAAGATTTATCGATCGATATGTATTGGAGGCGGCGGTCTCGACAGGATCTTAGAAGTACATATCACAGTATGTTACATACTCATGCATTAAGTATGTTTCGGCTATAGAACCATCCGGGGCAGATTTATTTTTGAGAAATCCTTTGTACTGTCCAAGTTGTCTATAACAATATGAGAGAAAAAGTTAGTTCACATTATGAATAGAGCGCATGTAATTTAGTACATATAAATGATGAAAGCCATGTTTCACAAATTCAATTAGTTACATATCAAAATTATACCTTTCTTGAGGATATATCCAAGTGTAGTGGACCGGACCAGTGAGCAGCACTTATTCAGGAAGGTGGACCATGAGGTGAATCATGATGTCAAAGAAAGTGGGTGGGAAGATCCTCTCTAATTTGCAAAGGATGAGGATGATTTCTTGTTGTAAATCTACAACATCCGACTTCTTCAACTCTCTGGCGCATAACCTCTGCCACCATCTGCACAATGCAACTATTGGTTCATGGACGTCTTTTGGAAGATACAGCCAAATTACCACCGGAATCAGTCGTTGAAATATGACGTGACAATTATGAGTCTTTAGCCCATAGAACTTGTGATCCCCAACATTGACACATCGAGATATATTCGCTGCATACTTTGACGGATAAGTCACACTTTTAAACCAACTTAACACAGTATCCCTATGTCTAGGCTTCACCGTGTAAGGTGCATCAAGCATCTTGTTTTACGTATCACTTCTATCCTTCTTTAACCATAAGCTATGGCACAAACCCAATTCTTCAAGATCTCTTCGTACTTTTGGAGTATCCTTTGTCTTCAACTTAATACCCATAATCATCCCAACCACGCTGTCGTACACATTCTTTTCTATGTGCATGAAATCTAGGTTGTTCCTAAGTTTCAACCTCGACTAGTAAAGTAGTTCAAAGAAAATACTCATGTGGTGCCAGTATTTAAGCTCATCTGGAGGGTTTGGATTACGTTCTTCACATCGTCGTCATTGCTCAATAAACCAAAATCGAAGTCGATTAACCTCCGAAAAATCTCTTCGCCGGACCACTGTTTGGGTTTAGGAATTTCCTCTATTGTCCCTTCAAAATCGTCGTGATCGTATCGCCAATGGTGATCATGAGGAAGCCATCTACAGTGACCCAAGTAACACACATTTCCCGCGTGATAACTAGAGTTCGCTTCATCCAAGCAGACAGGAAAAGCTTTGTACCCTTTGGTTGTGTAAGATGCCAACATCCCATATATAGGAAAATCACTGATAGTCTACGTTACAACTGCTTGCATCATGAACATTGTGTTACTAAACTTGTCATAAGTTGAAACTCCATTTGACCACAATACTTTTAACTCGTCAATCAATAGCCGAAGGTACACATCTAAGCACTTTCCAGGAGATTTAAGACCTGGGATAAGTAGAGTAAGGAAATTAAATTCCTTGTTCATACACATCCACAGGGGAAGGTTGTACGACATGAGAATGACTGGCCAAGTACAGACGACAGCGCTATTGTTACCCTCAGGATTGAATCTGTCAGTTGAAAGTCCGAGTCTAACATTTTGAACCTCTGCTGTGAAGTCTTCAAATTCCCTGTCGAAATGAATAAAGACCTCCCCATTAGCCGAATGTCTGAGCACATCATCATCTACTCTCTGTCGTTCCTCATGCCATCTCATCGCTTGAGATGTCTTTAGAGACATGTACAAACGCTATAGTCTAGGAATCAACAAAAAATAGCGAAGAACCTTCACGACAACCTTCTTCTTGGAACTCCTTTTATTCGATGTCTGCCACCTAGACTTGTTGCATATAGGACAACAGTTCAAATTTGCATACTCCTTGTAAAATAGCACACAGTCGTTCTTGCACGCATGAATTTGCTCGTACTGTAGACCGAGGGACTTCAAGACCTTTTTGACCTTGTAATGAGTGTCAAGAAGGTTGTGAACCTGTGGCAGCAAGTCACATATATGTGTTGCTGGATATCGTAGAAACCTTTATCCGAGATTTTGTGCTTCACTTTGTATCTCATTTCGGTCATTATGGCTCGCAAGACATTCATTTTACAACCAACATACACTGGGGTTTGGGCTTGAAGGAGCATGTTGTTGTACTTATCCATATCATTAGTATCAATGTCTTGGTGGGAATTAGCAGCTGGGACTGTGTTGTCGTAATTCGGATTATCAAAACCTCCCGCTTCTTCGTGTTGGTGTGTAACGTGACTGAATGCCGGAAAAGCATCATGTACTGCATCCATTTCGGTGTCCCAAGAAGCGACGCCAGTACTACTAGATGAGGCACCCTGGTAACTGTACCCATAGTCGAAGTGGGAACCTGAGCTGTTGCCTACTTCTTCACCGTGCTCACTCTATGTAGTGTAATTCCACATCATACCAGGCAAGAAAAAATTTTGAGACATAACTTCAACCACCACATACTGGTTGTTAAGACATCTTCTGCACAAACACCTATAATGCTTCTTTCCTTGACCGTGTGCCACTGCAAAATTCACAAAGTTATAAATTCCATCTATATACCTCGCATCACTTCTATTCGACAAATGTATCCAACTCTTATCCATATTTATGTGTAGATTAAAAACAAAACATAAAAATTATCAAATAAACTATATATATAACGTAATTAACAAAGAATTGAATATATATATATAGTACGTCATTCTATATGAAATTAATTAATTGAGGAAAAATCTTCTTAACTAGCTAGATTAATTACTAAGTGAATTTTATGTACGTGAAAATGATGCATATATACTGCTAGCACATCCAAAGGCTCGCAAAATATCTCATTTTCTCTTCTATTACTCCCCTTGGTCGAGCTCTCCCACACCACCATACACACCACACTTCATTTTACTCATTTTTCCTAGTTTTGAGCTCTTTTATCTCTAGTTTTCTCTCTAGCTTCTCTCTAGGGTTCCTTATTGAGTTCTCTGGAGAGAAGCTAGATTTCTCTTTTAATCTTCCTCCCTTCCAACCATTCTTTCTTATTGTGAATTTGTTTGCTATTTAGTTTCTTTGCTTTAGATTAATACATCAATCAATCAACCTTTATATAATCACTCACCATAGCTTAACCACCCCTTGTAATGTTAAGTCTCCAAAAGACTTAGTCTTGTGAGATACATTTCCACATTTTATCTTAGTTTTAATGTCATGTTTAGTGTCTCTAGTTAATCCATAATTTGAGTGCATAATCAAGTCAAGCTAAGGAGTTTAAGTGGTCAATCCTCGTGGGTTCGACACTCAACTTCCTTACAAGTTCTATAACTTGACCCCGTATACTTGCGGGAAGATGAATTCTTTGCGCTTATGGGCTAGATAATGGTTCACAAGTCTAGGGGTACAATTCTCTCAACAAGGGTCGATGACTCCGAGGTCTGAAGTATATCCATCGAGGGTAATTCAGTCACTAAGTCCATTCCTAAGGAAACCTTACTTCTCGTAGTTGTCATCACAAACACCTATAGTAATAATACCCATGACTCATATCGGCCAAACAAATCTGGAATGAAGAAAAAGACGAAACGAGCACATAGAAAGTTGACACCACATAATTGAGGGAAAATGATTATAAGACTCACTACCAGAAAAAACACTTTAGCCAATGAAAAAATTTGTCGGCCTATTAGACATTTTCGTCGGCTAAAGTAATAACCGACGAACGTTCGTCGGCTAAAGGTCGTCGATCATACTTTAGCCGACGACAATAGATGCAATCGTCAGTTTAAGTGTAGACTTTAGCCAATGATAAATTTAGTCGTCGGCATAAAGTTTGGACTTTAACCGACGACTTTGTACACTTTTGCCGACGAAATGTCGTCGGCCAAAACTTCCCCGCTGGTCAAAATGGTTGACCCGAATTAGACTTTAATCGACGACTGGTAAAGACGTTTGTCGTCTAAATTTTTTGCTCATCGTAGGCTTATGTTTGAAACCCTTCGGCTTAAGTCTGCACTTTAGCCGACGACTTTGACTATTGTCGTCGGCTAAGGTTGCTGATTTCTAAAAAAAACCGCAGATTCTGGTTTCTATTCCTAAAACCTGCCAATTCTAAAATTTCATTTCCACAATAGCCAACAACATATAAAATGAAAACAAAACACATATTTACCAACAAATCCACATAACACCTAAACTAAGGGTTATCCAAATCTATGTTTCGGAAAACAGATGGGGTACTACCATCATCTTACGGATCCTTCTACTGATGTGGAGCATCGGAGGGGAGCTAGATTGATGGCAACAGAGGTGGGGCTGGGAGTCCAGAAGCCTGAAATTGCTCATACCACGCTTAATATCAGGAAGACATCTAAGCCTGTTGGGCGGCCATGTAAGTGCACTAATCTTGCCTGCTTCATTTGAGCCTGTTGGGCAGCCACGATAGCACGGGTCTCAGTCTCTTACGCTAATCTTGCCTGCTCCATCATTTTCATTTGTCTCTGATGCTCCAATGCCTGCCTATGTAGTTGCTCCTGTAGCTGAGCAGCCTTGGAAGATGCCAACTTGCGTGAGAAATCGGGAGTGTTCTTTAAGACCCCATCACCCTGCTGTCCTAGATCCCTATAGTAATAATTGTTCCCTCGTGGTGGGAAAGCGTGACCTATGATGCTCTCCCCTACTGTCACATCAGATTGATTAATCTGAGAGATGGCTTGGGGGAGGTCCTCATCCTGCGTCTCTGGCCATTGCTCCCTTACCATCTGAGTCAACACCACTTCAGTCCCTTCCCTTAATCTCGCATAATTGACAAGGAAAATAACATATTAGCAAACATATATATAAGAGCGAAAATATAACTATAAGCAAATATGTTAATTAAGTTATAAGAGCATAGGACTTACAATATCTTTGGTGGATTGAAGATACACTTTCTCGTACATATACACGTACGGGTTGACTTCAGGATATTCGATCACCTCCTCCTTCAGGGGTTGACCCGGCATAATGGTTACTCATGTTGTGCCCCCGGTTCGCTGCGGTTATTCCAAAAATGGCCTTGTTGGATAAACATATATTAAAAAAATATTAGGAAACTAATTTCGCCAAATAGGACATAAGTAAACACAAATATGATGTTACATACATCATATTCTGGGTTGTTGAAGTGGACTTGTAGCTACTGCCACTTGTACTCCCTATACATAAACTCGATATGGGTACCTGAACAGTTGTTGCCATGCGTCTTCCAGTGGTTAAGGAGCTCATTTTTCCAATCCTTGTACCTATATATGCAACAAAAAAGTTAGAAAGTGATAATACATGATCAACAAAATATCTAAATGTATAAAATATTACTCCCACCACCTTTTTCCTTGAGAGTCATTTGCCCACGTAGATTTAACGTGCTCCAAGCAACAAACCACACCTGGAATGTACCTATTTATGGTAATATATATATATTAGGACTTAATTAATATAGGTAGACATATATAATGAATATCTAACATACTCACCAACATAGCATTGTTCACCATGTCCTTCACACACTATGTCAACGAGGATCACTCTCCCCACTGAAAATGGACTCTATCCTGTATGATACATCCTACTTGTCAGGAGTACTTGCATGTCTTTCCCCCCCAACTTCACCGATCCATCCTTCGTGGTCTCTATGACCAATGACCCGCTGTTCTTGACAGTCTTGTCAAGACCATTGCCGGTGACGGGGCCTCTGGTTTTTTTTTTATTGCCTCTGGCATCTGTCACATAAAACAAAGTAAAAAAGATTAAAACATAAGCACCCAATTTAATATACAAATTATTAATAAGTTATAAATTAAACAACCAAGGTATTTAATATTTACCCGATTTTGACGTCGATGTGTTTGTTACCCTCGCACTAACAAGAGGTGTATCAAAAGACACATAAATGTATGCTTATTGCGGGGTAATGTAACTAAGTTGTCCTGGAATAGGCATTCCCCGCTCATCGACAACAGGTATGGCAGGTACGCTCTGAGGCATGAAGAGGTGAGGCGGCGACATTTGTACCCCCGACGACGAGCTACCTGAAGCACCAACCTGAGAGGTAGAAGGACCTTGACCGGTAGAGGGAGAAGGCTCTGGCCGGTTAATGGGAGGCATACAGACACCTGAAGGAGCATGACTCATAGAGCTGGCCGGTGAGGGCATGGGGGAGCGGTCTTGCGTGAAAAGTTGCCTCGTGCTTCGTGGTTGGTGGTGGCGGCTCACTACATCCTACTGTAGTGGCTGATCAAGTAGTTGACGGTGTCGAGCGTTCAGAGGGCCGATAAATGTGGTGCAAGGGTTGTTGTGCATAGAGGTGGCATCAGAACTGTCGATGCTAGACCCTTGTCCCTTAGATCCCTTCTTGGGCTTGAAGATATTCATGATGCCTACAATAAAAACCACCAATAAATCACACAAATACATATAATATGCAATTACCAATACCAATCTGTTTATCCAATATGCAATACCAATACCAATCTGCAATACATATAATCAATACATATAATCTGTCTACGAATACCAATTTACAATAACAATACCAATACCATAACCAATCGTACACAATACATATCCAATCTGAAATTGCAGGTGAGAGTGAGAGACACATGCATTAACCATATATCACATTCCACATTAACATGCATTCAACCAATTCATGAATGCCCTAATCATTAACACATTAACCACACATGAACCAATTCAAAGGAATAACTGAATTTTTCAAAAGCTCAGCCTTTAATCATAACATAACCACACCCATCATCACATCACAACCCTAATTAATCATCACTTACCCACAGCCATCATCCAATTCACAACCCTAATTAATCATCACTTACCGACAGCATAAACAAAATTAATTCACAGCCTTAATTCACAGCCCTAATTAATCATCACAGTCCTGCACAAAATTAATGCATAAACAAAATTGAGAGAGAGAGAGAATCAGAGAGAGAGAGAGAGAGAGAGAGATACACTTATTTTTGGGCCGACGACGTCGAAAATAAAGAGGCGAGGCAGATACCGACGTCGGTGGTTGAGGGTGGGGAGACGTCTTCCTCGCTGATGAGGAAGCAGCATCGGCGTAGCCAATTTCCCAAAATCGGGCAGAGGTTGAAATCGGGATGGATTAGGGAGGTCGATGGGTTCAATGGTGATGGAATTTGGAGCTAGGGTTTAGGGAGGCCAGAGAGGCAGGAGGCGGCGTCAGCGTCGGTGGGTCGGTGTGATGGCGAGGCAGTCTGAGAGAGAGAGAGGGGAAAAAAGTAGATTTATTAGAGAGGCGGTGACGGTCCTGGGCGAAACTGGGTAGTTAAACTAAATGACTTTAGCCGACGACATAAAAAAGTCGTCGGCTAAAGTATGAAACTCGTCGGCTAAAGTATAGCCGACGAAAATGCTATTTATTATCGTCGGCTATACTTTGGCCAAAGACTTTTGTCTATTTCGTCGAGTAAGATGTGAAAATACTTAAAAAATTAGGCTCATGTGAAAACACGTTTCACACAAATTTCTGTTTAACTAAGACGCATAATCAGAATCATAACAATCATGTGAAGTGTGAAAATACTTAAAAAAATTAGGCTCATGTGAAAACACATTTAACACAAATTCATGTTTAACAAAGGCTCATATTCAGAATTATTGCTTGAGTCTTCTTTGGTGTCTGAGTTAATTTCTGGTAATATGTGCCGCTCCTCGTCACCGAAGTCTTCGTCGGCGGCATTTGGATCAACATCAATAAGCATTACATCTTCATCACAAATTCGAACCACACGACTCAGTCTCACATTATTTAGGCGAATTGTAGAGGATTCAGGAATACCAATTGCGTTCGGCTCTTGGTATGCAATATCTTCTTCATTATCTGTGGCCTCTCCAAGTGTCGCAACACTGTATATGTTTTTAGGAATAACATGGTTGACTACTTTCCACGCGTCTTTGTACACCAAATTATCAAGATAAAACACTTGTTTACCGTTGTGGCAAAAACAAAAGGGTCATCTTTATACCAGCTTTTAGCAGTATTCATCGAAAATATTCCGTACTAATCGGTCCTTGTATTCCCAGAGTTAGTATCAAACCATCTACACTTAAACAAGTGCACTGTCATGTCTTCCTCATAAATTAGTTCAACCACTTAATGGAGAACACCGTAATAGTCAATGTCATTCTTCTCACCATGCACCATTACCCTATAATTCTGTGTTCTCCATCTGCCGTCTCTATGTTCACATGTAAATTGCACGCCATTGACCTTACACATCAGATAAACTCTTGAAGTTATCGATTTCATCGCCAACAACCTCAATTCATGTGACCATCAAATTTTATATGGTTCATCTGAAAAAATAATCGTAACTATTAACTTTAAATATGAACATTAATATTTATATATATAAATATATATAACAGTAAATATATATAGACGTATCCAGCCACCAAAATAGTTTGTAAACTCCCTATTGTGGTACTCAAGATTACCGGCAACCTTATCACAGTAAAGATGGAAGTCTTTCTAGTATTTCACTTGTGAACAGTTAATCAATACTCACCAGTGGGCAATGACTAGCTCATATGGTTACAATTAATACGAGTCTGACAACTTTTCATAAACTTCAACATCATAAGAGAGGAAAGAAAGATTGAACTGTGGTTCATCTACCGACATATGTTGTGGAGGGTCATCCAACGCTCCTAAATACAAATTTGGTGTACGTTACGCACTCATGCGCAAGATATGATTAAGCTATACATCCTTTAGGTGCGGATTTATTAGCCACATAGTCTTTGCAGTCCCCCAGTTGTCTATCAAGTTGCAAAGTGCATGTTATTATTATTGAAAAATAATTTTATATAAAAACAGATTAATCTTCAGATATTGAATCGTACATTTCCATAGGATACATCCAAGTGTAGTGTACTGGACCAGTAAGCAATAATTGTTCGGGAAGATAGATCATCAGGTGAGGCATGATGTCAAAAAGTTTGGGGAAAATATCATCTCAAATTTGCACATGATAAAAATGATGTCCTCTTGGATTTCCCTTAGGTCTGATTTTTTTACTTCTCTAGTGCATAAATTTTGAAAGAGTCTTAACAATGCTACTAACGGATTTACCACCTGTCGGGGCAGGTATGATCAAATGAAAACAGGGAAGAGACGTTGAAGCTGTATATGGCAGTCATGACTCTTTAATCCGTACATCTTATTGTCCCGGAAGTTAACACACCGACCTATATTTCATGTATAGTCTGAAGGATACCTAACATTACCCATCCACCTAAAAATTTCATTCTTCTGTTTAGGCATGACGGTGTAAGGAGTTTGAGACATTTTTTTTCCTTCTTTCAACCAAAAATGTTTTCATAAATCCATTCTTTTCAGATCAATGCGTGCCTTAGGGCCATCTTTAGTTTTCTCCTTCGAATTCAGCATTGTGCCCACCACACTTTCGCACACATTTTTTTCTATGTGGATGACATCTAGGTAATGCCTGATTAATAACTTACTCCAGTACGAGAGTTCCCAAAATATGCTTTTGTGTGTCCAGAAGTTATACCTGTGGGGTATGTCAGGTATTGCTGCCACTATATTAGGATGATTGCTGAGCACTTCCAAAATTTTATCCCCCGTCCATCTCCTGAGTTGCACATCCTTTTCTACCGTCCCATCAAATGTCTTGTCATCCTCACTCCATGGGTGATTAAGTCAAAGCCAACAATGGTGACATATCTGGAAAATCATCCTGCAATGAAGTTTGCCGCACTCATCAGTCAGGCACTCTGGACAAGCCCTGTATCCCTAACAACGTTGCCCGACAACATCCCGCAAGCAGGAAAATCACTGATGGTGCCAACAACCATTGCACGTATCTGAAACATCTCGCGATTGTACTTGTCATAAGTGGGATGGCCAAAGTTTCGCATAAACATAAGCTTCTCAATCATGGGTCTCGAATACACACCATACACTTTCCCAGATAACTGGCTCTGGAATTAACAAAGTCAGCATATTGTATTCCTTCTTCATGCACATCTATAGAGGAACGTTGTACGGTACCAAAATAACTGGCAATATGCTATATTGAAGACTCATGTTGCCAAAAGGGTTGAATCCGTCAGATGAGAGCCCGAGCTAAACATTTCAGACATCTAATGCAAAATCAGGATACACCCTAACGGTGTGCTTCCAAGCCTCTCCGTCAACAGGGTGTATAAAGGTGTCATTGTCAGGCAAATCCCTCTCAGTGTGCCATCTCATAGCTTTGGCCATGTCTGAAGACATGTACAACCGTTCTAGCCTATCCCTCAGTCAGAAATACCAAAGTATCTTCACAGCTTTGTTATTCCCTGCAAGAGTCAACTTGTACCTATCTGTGTGACATACCGGACATGCGTCAAGGTTTTCAAGATCATTCCCTTTAGGATCTTTACCCCAGAAGAGAATGCAATCATATTTACATGCATGTATTTTGATATAGGTAAGGCCAGGATCTTTCAGGATATGTCGCACCTTCTGATGAGTAGTAGGAAGGTGATGACCGAGGGGAAGCATCGAAGTAGTCAACTCCAGATAATCATCAACAGCCTTGACACTTAATTTGTTCTCCACTTTGACCTTCATTACTCTCATGATTGTTTCAAGAGCAGTCTTATTACATCCGTTGTACAACAGGGTCTGTTGGAAGGCAATCAACTTGTTGTACTTATCGATACCGTCAATGTTGACAGCTCTAGGGATATCTTGTACTAGAGCAAATACACTGCTCTCATAAAGAAACACAACGTTGATCAACCTCGTTGTTGGATCATTGGATGTACTGGCCATCTCAAGAAATTGCCTATGATTATGTTGACCCGCTAATGATGTTTCACCGTGATAAATCCAACAAGTGTACTTATTCAAAAACTCGTTATTCTTCAGGTGCTCCTATACTATATAAATAGAAAAACGATACAAATCATTGCGACACTGACATTTCGTACACGGGTAATAATGAATTGTATTCCTGTTAGCATTATCCTTCACATATTCCACAAAACTCCACATTCCAACGGCATATCTTCGATTCCATTTTGAAAGGCAAATCCAACTCTTCTTCATCCTAAATATATATATATACATGCACTAATTAAAATTCATCATTATATTTATATATATTTGTAAACTACAAATTACATTAATTCTTCTACTACTTAATTACAAATTAGCACCTACTATATATATGCATAATATCAACAATTAACATATAATTATAAATATTGATATATTTTCATCGAAATCAACTCAAAATCAAAATTAATATACATAATAATTCAACTCAAAATCAACAATCAACATGCATATATATATATATATATACGTACCTATATATATGTAACGGGATATAGCTTCACGAACTCATTTTGGACAGCTTTCAACAACACCCAACGATTTGAGAGCGATTTGTGTTTTTATCCCATTTTTTTTTCGAATGAATGAGCTGCTACCCAGATCTGTAAACATAAAGAAGTTTAGCTGATGATAATATTATTTTTGTCTGCTAAAAACATATTTTTGTCGGCTAAAAACAAAATTTTTGTTGGCAAAAGTCACACTTTAGCCGACGATTATTTTCGGGTAAAGCCGACGACATTTTTTTCCCTTCCGGCTAAAATACTTTAGCTGAAGACGCAAAGTTATCGTCGGCTAAAGTGTTTTTTCTGGTAGTGCTACTAAATGTTGTATTGCTCCTCAGAGAGAAACCTCATAACTCGATTAACATTCGAGTCGCTGCCACAGGTCGATAACTAGACAAATGACTGTTACTAAATTCACATAGAGCCACACAATAAACCTGATAGATAATGTGTAGTAATGCTCAGGTTGCAATCGTAAAACTAAGAAACAACACAGATGATCAAAATCTCTTATTCTCTATGCATGCGTCGAAGAAGAAAACCAAACCCTGAATGAAGACACATGGTATGCAATCGTGGTGGTGAAGTATCCGGCTGGTACCATCGCAGAATGGACACAAGCAAGAGGTGGGGGGTGAATACAAGAAGTTCACCATACTACCTAAACAACGTGAGGAAACCGGTCTAATACCTGACTCCACAGTCCCCATGCAATCCTAACGTTGGCATATGTCTCCTCACTGAACTTACCTTCTTTAGGAATTCAATTAATTCTAATATTTTCATCACGTTCCTCTTAACGTGGAGAAATTCCTGAACACTTTCATAAATCTGATCGAGGTTGGGGCATGCAAGGCATAACGACTAGAGCACACTGACTCAAAGGTTGAAGTTCATACTCGGTCACCTTCACTACGTATTCGACGACATTCAACACCATGAGTATTCGATAGGGATCCGTTACAGTCGGGCCATCATTTAGGAGGTGTTGAGCATAATGGAACATGAAAACAAAAGAAACCAAGTTTCTACAGAACCTATAACCTAATGCTCTGATACTAACTGAAAGGATCAAATCCCAATTTAGCTGTGTTGAAAGATTTATATCCCCACACTTAATAAGCTATTGGCTAACTCATAAGTGTAAGAATGATCTTCACCCGCAAGTATACGGGGACAAGTAATAGTATAGAAAAGGAAATTGAGTGTCGAATCCACGAGGATTGAGCACTTAGATTCCTTAGCTCGGAGTGAAAAACATAAAGACTACAACTCACTAGACAATACTTGACACTAAAAGGAAATAAAATGTGAAAGTGTATCTCACACTACCAAGTCCTTTGGAGACTTAGCATTGCGAGGGATGATGCAATTACAGTGAGTGATTATACGAGTTGATTGGTTGATTAACTAACTAAATAAAGTGAAAACATAAAGTAAAGCAAATCAAATGAAATGTTTGGTCGGCTAGAGATATCACCACTAGCCAACTCAATGTACCAACAATGCCCAAGTTATGAGTTTAATCCGATTTACATGCTTGTCCAATTTGTGATCTTTATGAATCACCATTGGTTGTGAACCGAGTCTCCTAGGCTATGAGAGCACTAGAAGTGTTCGGCCCAACATTCAAATATAAAGCAAACCAAAACTAGAATGCAACTTAATTACGAATCATATCCTAATCATATCACATGCTTAATGAGTTCAATATGTGTTCACTTATGATGAATGTGAATGGCTTTCCTTCCTAAGTCCCTATTAGAGAATATAGAAGTAGGTTCTAATGACTTTCCTAATCCACACCATTTAGAATATGAATTAGAAGAAGTAATGATTAGCTGCAAAGCCCATTTGAGTCCATGTAAGCTTGACCAAAGCTCCTAGAATCACTCAGACTTCAAGAAGGCTTTGGTCCATGCTCAAGCCCAATGAAAACCAAATCTTAAACTTGTCCTCTTAAGTGTAGACCGAAGTTATGTTTACATGCTTATCTTCCTTAGGTGAGTGACTAATTCACTTAGGTTCATATTTAGCTTCCTTAAACACATCTCAACTTAGTCATGGCTAAGACACGAATATGAAAACATTGAATCAAGTCCCAATATGCAAACATACCACAATCACATCACAAGCTATCAAACTCATTCACAACATGTAATAAACTAAACCAAATTCAAATCCATAACTCAAAACATAATTGTATGTACATGAAATTGGCTAGGGCTAAGCCCTAACCTTCCAAAAAACAACTACTCACTACCCATAACTAAGATAGAGTATAGATACATAAATTAGGGACAAATAGGAGAAGAGATAACCAAAGATTCCCAAAAGCTCCAAGCTCTTTAAGCTCTCCTTCCCTTCTTGCTCCAAAAATGCTCATATGCTCCAAGAACTTTAGTCATCCACCTTAGGCTTAGGAGAAGATGGTGTAGATGGAAGTATGGTGGTGGTGATGAAGGTTTTCAAGCCTTTTAGTGGTGCTAATAAGTGTTTGAGAGGTGGATGTGATGGCTATTGGGTATAGATATGGATGGAGGCCTAAGAGAGAGACTAAAACTATGAAAAACTAAGAAATGAGGTGAATTGTGTGTGAGTGTAGTGGGAAGCTCAACCCCTATAGCTTTGGATGGGATATTTTGTCATCAAATAATTCAAAATGGAGGCTGGACATGATCCACAATTTTAGGCTTTACTTAGTGGTCTAAATATGACTCACCAAGCATGTGAGTGGCACATGTCTCTACCAAAAACTCTTCTCCCTTTGGCTTGTGGGCTTGGACTTGGAATTCTTGGGCCTTAAAACATTCCAACAAGGGGTTGCCGGATTTGACGGTCAAAGTTGACCGTTGACCGGTCGGAGTTGACTTTGACCTGCAGTTGACTTTTCATCCTTTTCTCAGTTTTGCTTCTTCTCCCAATGCTTAGGAAACTTGCTCGGCATCTCCAAAACGTGGTTAATTTCCATCTTTTAGCTCGTTTCCTTGCAAACTCTCCATTTCCTAGCATGACAAGAAAACGTATTAAAAACGATGCTTTATTCCAATAAGGCAAGCTTTAAGCATAATGTTAGGTACATAATTGGAACACAATTATGGTCCTAACAAGCTGCCTAATCCAGAATTAGGTCATAACAACTCTACTAATCAAAGTCTTTACTCCAATTACACAAGAATCAAACTGGATATCCAAAACATAAATTGAAGGAACTATTTTTCCCATACCAACTGAAATCTATAAATAACAACAAAAAACTGTTTGCGACATCATAGGAGCTAAACATGCTAAACTAACTACACTGATGAAAATACTAACTTGTAGGATCTACCTCTGATCTTACGATAGATACCACTATGCCTTGATCTGTGTGCACGCTCGACCTCAAAAGTAACTTTGCAAACTGGGCAATAGGAAACCAAAAATCCCAGGAAAAGACATATAAAATAATAAAACTGTTAGTATGAGTGGAAAAAAATAATGTTATGTTTTAAACCAGAAAATATAATTATTATGCCTTTCAGTATAAAATATACAAGAAATGATGTGAGTCTAAATATGTAAACGTCCAGGTCAAATTCGTGGGACTACTGAGCACTATGTGATATATGGAGATTGTGACTTGGGTCAACCGAGCTCAAGACCTAAGACTACCCAGGTAAGGTTTCTGACCCTCTTGGATACTATTTAAATCCTCGGTTCAGGTCCCTGGCCTTCCCAGAGCCTCTCGAGGATCAGCCGAACAGTCTGTGCATCGATGGAACAACTGTGGCTATGCTATGTGTAAAACAAAATTATATGTGCCTCCATGCAAATGCATAACTGTAATAATGCAAAACTGAAAAATGCATCACTATAAATGCATAACTATAGACTCATAAAACAACAGTGAAAATAAAGTGTTCACTCACGTTACAATGTCGTGCTTCCGAACAGGCCAAAGCATGTCTATCAGCGTTTCTATACGTCTGCCACTCGTTGCAAATATAACTGAAAGGACCCAACCCTGATTTAGTTTCCTATACCGGAATCAAACCCCTTCTGAAAACACGAACTTGCAAAAACCACAAAAATTTCGGCAGAGTTTCGTTACTAACGCTGAATTGCCATTAACCTGCACCCGGAAAATACACTTCATCCTATGCCACGAAAGCCAAACCGTGGGCACCAATCCCATCTAGATTTCTCAATATCATAACAATAGAGTAAAGCAGTAATCAAAACTGTACTTTACAGAAATCTAGAGAAAAAAACATACGATAACATATCAGTAGTGTATCAGAGCGACCTCTAGTGTATATACAAAAATATACAATAGTAGGCAAAACAAGAAACCTACTGGAAAAGAAAGGTAGCTCGAACGCTATGCCTCCAACCGCGACGTGAGACACCAGAATCTGAACTGCAAACTGGGCACAAAAACCGAAAAGCACAGGGGAAAGGCAATAAAATTGTTAGACTGAGTGGACGAAAATAAACATATGCCTTTCACCATTTATATATATCATAAAATCAAGCAAAACGAGTTCGGAAAATAAATAGAGGTGCCAGGCGAATCTCTCAAGCCCGACTGTCAGGCGAATCTCTCAAGCCCGACTGTCAGGAGAATCTCTCAAGCCCGACGGTGATAGGCTAGGCAAATCTCTCAAGCCTAGCGGCATAACAAGGGAATCTCTCAACCCTGCCCAGGGGAATCTCTCAACCCTAGATCTGACTACCAGTGATCAGCCGAGTAGCCAATGCATCGATGCTAAATAAAGGCCATCACCATATAAAATATAAAACAATACCTCCATAAGCAATAAATTGAAAGGACCCAACCCCGGTTTAGTTGCCTAAACCGGAATCAAACCCCTTCGAAAATACGAACCAACAAAAACCGTAGAAATTTTTTGGCAGAGTTTCGCTACTAACGTAGAATTACCATTACCTGCACGCGGAAAATACACTTCATCCTATGCCACAAAAATCAAACCGTGGGCACCAATCCCATCCGGATTTCTCAATATATCAACAGTAATGTAAAATAATAAATATATCTGTACTTTACTGAAATCCGGAGTAAAATCGTATAAAATATACAACAGGATACTCAGAGCGACCTCTAATGTATAATCATACAAGTAAACCACAGTAGGCAGAACAATAAACCTACTGGAAGAAACAAGGTAGCTCGAGCACTATGCCTCCGACCACGACGTGCGACACCAGAGTCCAAACTGCAAACTGGGCACGGAAACCGAAAAGCCCAGAGGAAAGGCAAATAAAAACGTTAGAGTGAGTGGACGAAAATAAACGTATGCCTTTCACAAGTTCATATACATAATCAATATAAAACAATGCGAGTTCGAAAAACATATATATATGGAGGTTGTCGGACGAATCACTCAAGCCCAACGTCAGGTGAATCGCTCAACCCGACGGTGATAGGCCAGGGGAATCTCTCAACCTCGGCTGCACGCGGAAAATACACTTCATCCTATGCCACAAAAATCAAACCGTGGGCACCAATCCCATCCGGATTTCTCAATATATCAACAGTAATGTAAAATAATAAATATATCTGTACTTTACTGAAATCCGGAGTAAAATCGTATAAAATATACAACAGGATACTCAGAGCGACCTCTAATGTATAATCATATAAGTAAACCACAGTAGGCAGAACAATAAACCTACTGGAAGAAACAAGGTAGCTCGAGCACTATGCCTCCGACCACGACGTGCGACACCAGAGTCCAAACTGCAAACTGGGCACGGAAACCGAAAAGCCCAGAGGAAAGGCAAATAAAAACGTTAGAGTGAGTGGACGAAAATAAACGTATGCCTTTCACCAGTTCATATACATAATCAATATAAAACAATGCGAGTTCGAAAAACATATATATATGGAGGTTGTTGGACGAATCTCTCAAGCCCGACGTTAGGTGAATCGCTCAACCCGACGGTGATAGGCCAGGGGAATCTCTCAACCTCGGCGGCATACAGGGGAATCTCTCAACCCTGCCCAGAGGAATCTCTCACCTCTGGTCCAGAGGAATCTCTCAACTCTGGAAGCATCGATGCAATAAATGCCATCACCAATAAACATATAATAATACCTCCGAAAATAACATATATCTCAACATCGTATAAAGTAAACAAGAAAATCATAAAATCCACGAACTCGCAAATCAACTGTGAAAATATAAACTTGTCCACTCACAGACTAGCGTAACGCAGTTCGCGTTAACCCGTGATCCGGCGGAAAGTCCCTCACCAAACGAACGATCACGAACCCCTGAATAATCACAAAGTTCATATCTCAAAGTCATAACTCGACAATTCAAATCAAATCACGAGAAATCACCGTTCTCGGAAACACGTAATCCGATTACAACAAACTGTCGAAAATCCGAAAATCGCTCCTCAATACCTCCCTGTACTTTCGGACGCTCAATTCGAAAAACGAACCTCCCCACTGCGATCGGGGCGCGATTTCGAGTGAAATGACATGCAACTTGTCGAAAACCTCAAAAAGTCAAAGTTTGACCGTTGACCGCCATTGACCACCGCCGGCAGCGGCGGCGCCACCCAATCTGAAAATTTCTCGGCGGAGCAACCCCTATTCCATGCAAAATCACCCACTGAGCAACTTCCATAACTGCATCGAAGTCCAATTCTCACTCTAACTAGGTCAATTTCAAGCAAAACCGAATTGTCACCAAAATTTCAAATCCAAAATTCTCCAAACACAAATCGAATTGAAACTCCAAACTTACATGGTTAGATTTGTGGAGAGGAGAGCTTCAAAGCCCAATCCATTTTGTAGCTCAAATCAACCGGAATAATAACCACCCAAAAACCCCAAATTCTTCAATTTTCCACCAGAAAATCCTCACTCCACCGGCCACCTCGCCGTGAAAGGAGGCCGGGGATAGACTCGAGACATCAAGGTGAAGAGAACGGGGTAGAAACCAAGCCATGGGGTGGCCAGATTAAGCTCGCCACCGGCGAAGCCGAAACCACCATCGAACACCGTCGCACCCATCTCGGTCAACCCGAGTTGACCAGTCAACTACCTTGAATGCATGTTTGACTTACCACAAATAAAAACCTCTATTTATACTTTCCCAAAATAGCAACTTCCTTAATTGACTTTTCGACGAACTTTGAATACCCGTAACTTCCGCGTCGTAGATCCGATTCCGATAATTCTCGCGGCAACAAACTCGACTCGACACACTCTTCAATTATCACCTGAAATCAAACACATCGACAAATCCGATAAAAAGTCAACTGTTCAACCCAAACACATTCTTAAACCGACTAAATAATCAACAATCGGAAATATTCACAACATAATACTCGTAACTCGGAATAATGCTATGGAAGTTCCCACGAGCTCGAAATTAAATTCTCAACAACTTTCGTGAAGAAGCCGAAACCAAATTCTCATCCGGTAATTTAGTCGCTAAGAGTATCACCATTTAAATCTGATTACGTCGAAACTTCAAATATTCATCATTTATTCCTCGGTCGTCCAAATAACGATCCGGAACCACTCACGAACTCGAAATCACACGTACAACGACTCTCAAGAAGAGACTCAGCTCCAATTCTCGACCAATGATTTAGTCGTTATCAAATCTGGCGATTCAAACAACTGTCGGAAATCTGCGATTACGCAGTAACTCATGAAGTAAGCTGATCACACTACTGATTCTGGTCCGGGTCGTCACATAAATAATCTCAACATCATATATAAATAAATACGAAAATCACGAACTCGCTACGACAGTGAAAATAGAAAAGTCCACTTACAGGTGAGCACAGCGCGCACACGCGCTAATCACGAGATCCGGCGGAAGATCCCTCGCCCAACGTACGATCTCGATCCCTTGAATAATCACAAAATATAACTGATCAAAATCATAGTTCATCACACTGTACTACACCTCGGAAACCAACCGTTCTCGGAAACATATAACTTAATATAAAATAATCGACGAAATCTCCCGAAATCTCCACATAAACCCTCGACTAAAAATCTGGTACCCAAATCAACTCGAAAACCTCAAGGCAATGATCGGGGCGCAAATACGAGCAAAACGACATATAACTCGACAAATTTCAAAAAGTCAACAGGTTGCCGGAGCTCCGCTGTTGACCGTCGCCGCCGCCAGCGGCGTGCCGTCAACCGGAGAGATTTTCCTGTGGCCAAGCTCCCAAACTGTTCTCCTCCTCAAGCCAAGCAACTTTCCTCAAGGAGTCACCACCATCCAGCCACCACCGTGGCCGGAAAACTGCTCGACAGTTCAAAAACCTCAAACCGGCCGAAAAGCTTTTCCGGCAAAAATCTCCGCCGTGAGGCCACCTCGGCCTCCCATCTTCAAGGGGCTTCCTCCCCAGCTCAAACCCAACTTATTCCACCACAAATTCCTTTCGGAAAGTCACCGGAAGACATCACACCGTTAAACCCGATTTCGGGGAGAATTCCCCAAATTTCAAACCGTCCGTTCTCCATCAATTCGGAACCAATTCAAGAAATTCCAAGTTCTAAACAGTTGCAATTCACGAGAAAAATCCATACCTTCCAAAATCGTGGCCGGAAATGGCCGGAATCGTCAAACCTGTCGGTGGGTTTCAAACCGGGTCAAAATCGCCCACGGTCAACGGTGGTCAACGATCAGCCTTCGGTCAACGCCGGTCAAACTTCCCGAACAGTGTTTTTGACAATTTTTTGACTATTTCTGATATTTATACTCGTGGCTCGGAACGATCGACAGTCCAAAACGGATCACATCCACGTTTCGGATAACTCCAATACGAACGGATAAACTCGACGAAATACCGCGATTTCAAATATTTACAACATATTCCTCGGTCGTCGAAATAATTATCCGAAACCGCCCACGAACTCGAAATCACGCGTACAACAACCCTCGAGAAGAGACTCAACTCAATATCTCGCCCGATAATTAAGTCGTGAATCGAACAACCAAATCAATCAATTTACGGAAAATAGTGATTACGCACTAACTCGTGGATTAAGCCAATTACTGTACTGATTCTGGTTCGGGTCGTCAAAAATGTACTCCCCTTAAAAAAAAATTCGACCTAGAAATTTTTTTTAAGGGGGGTACATTTGTGACGACCCGAACCAGAATCAGTACAGCAATTGGCTTAATCCATGAGTTAGTGCGTAATCACCATTTTCCGTACCTGTCAGGTGAACAGATGAGGATATTGCTCCCGCATACGCTGCTCAGTCTCCCAGGTGGTCTCCTCAATCGAGTGATTCTGCCATAAGACCTTCACCAGTGGTATAACACGGTGCCTCAACTCCTGCTCACGCCGATCGAGAATCTGTACCAGCTCCTCCACATATGTCAAATCCTCTCGGATAGGTAGCTGATGTGGCGTTAACACATGTGATGGATCTGGGATATACTTCTGCAACATCAAAACATGGAAAACATCGTGTACACGAGCCATGTCGGATGGTAACTCAAGTCTATAAGCCACGACACCAACCCTCTCGGTAATCTCATACGGACCAATGTACCGTGGTTGAAGCTTACCACGCTTCCCGAAACACACAACTCCCTTCCAGGAGATAGTTTCAGGAAGACCAAATCGCCCACATCGAACTCGAGAATCTTTCTTCTCACGTCTGCATAACTCTTCTAGCGATCCTGGGCAATCTTCAATCTATCCCAGATAATCTGAATGTCCTCCATGGTGCTCTTCACTAGATCAGGGCCAATAAGCCATCGCTCGCCCACCTCACTCCAACACAATGGAGTGCGGCACTACCTCCCGTATAGGGCCTCATACGGTGCCATCTCAATACTGGCCTGATAGCTATTGTTGTAAGTAAACTCAATCAAATGCAGTTGCTGGTCCCAATTTCCTCGAAACTGCAAAACACAAGACCGCAACATATCCTCAAGAGTCTGAATAGTCCTCTCAGACTGCCCATCAGTCTGAAGATGAAAAGCTGTACTGAAACAGAATCTACTACCCATGGCTCGCTGCAATGCCTGCCAGAACTCTGAAGTAATCTGACTGTCTCGGTCAGAAACAATAAATACAGGCACACCGTGCAGTCGAACGATCTCCGACAAATACAGCTTTGCCAATCTGCCCACTGAAATCTTCCCCGGAAGTGCAAGAAAATGAGCGGATTTCGTCAATCGATGTACGATAACCCAAATACCAGTATTACCGGCCGAAGTACGCGGTAACTAGTACACGAAATCCATGGTAATGTGCTCCCACTTCTAAACTAGAATTTCCAAGGGCTGCAACTTTCCCGCAGGCTTCTGCCTCTTTGCTTTAACCTGCTGACAAATCAGACATCTGCTCACATAAGCAGCAATCTCCCGCTTCATATTGCGCCACCAGTAATAAGCTCGAAGTGTACGAAACATCTTCATACCACTGTGATTCATCGCATACGCCGAACAATTAGCTTCATCTAAAATCTCTTTCTTCAGACTCTCGTCCCTGGGTACACATAATCTGCCTCTGAATAGCAACTACCATCATCACTCAACCGAAACTCTGTTGGCACACCATTCCGAATCATGGTCTTCTTGTCCAACAGGTAGGAATCTGCATCCTGAGCTTCCCGAACCTAATCAACCAACACCGGTCGAACTTGGAAGCTAGCCCATAAAGCTCTATCATCATCCCACTCGAACTCAGCTCCCGTAGCCCGAAGCTCGGCTAACATGGAAACTCTAGCCACACACACATGAAATAATGAGGCTCCCGATTTCTGACTAAACGCATCAACAATGCCATTAGCCTTCCCTGGATGGTACTCGAAAGTGCAATCATAGTCGTTGATCAACTACATCCATCTGCGCTACCTCATGTTCAAATCTGGCTGCGTGCGCAAATAAGTGAGACTCTTGTGATCGGTATATATCTTGCACTGAGCTCCATACAAGTAGTGTCTCCAACTCTTCAACGCTAAAACAATAGCAGCCAACTCTAAATCATGGGTAGGATAGTTGACTTCATGTGGTTTCAGCTGCCTGGAACCGTAGGCCACAACCCTGCCATGCTGCATCAGAACACAACCAAGTCCCAACCTCAATGCATCGCTATAAACCACGAACTCTCCACTATCATCAGGTAGGGTCAGAACTGGTGCAGTAGTCAACTTTTCCTTCAGAAGCAAGTAACTCTCCTCACATGTATCGGACCCCTCGAACTTGACGCCTTTCTTCGTGAATCTGGTAAGTAGAGTAGCAATCCGAGAAAAATCCTGCACAAAGCGCCGATAGTAGCCTGCCAAACCCAAGAAACTCTTGATCTCTGGTACGGTGGTAGGTCTACTCAAATTCAACACGGCTTCAATCTTGTCAGGATCCACGCTGACTCCCTCAGCTAATATCACGTGACCCAAAAAATTCACGCTATCCAACCAAAACTCACACTTGCTGAACTTCGCAAACAACTGATTGTCCCACAAAGTCCGCAAAACCGCTCGTAAATGCTTCTTGTGCTGGCCCACACTCCTGAAATAAATAAGGATGTCGTCGATGAACACGATCACAAACTTGTCCAGAAACCGCCTGAACACCTGGTTCATCAAGTCCATAAAAGCTGCGGGGGCATTGGTAAACCCAAACGGCATAACCAAAAACTCGTAATCCCCATACCACGATCTGAAAGCTGTCCTGGCCACATCTGACTCTCGGATCCTCAACTGATGATATCCGGGCCTGAGATCAATCTTCGAAAAGACTAAAGCTCCCTTGAGCTGATCAAACAAGTCGTGAATCCGCGACAATGGATACTTGTTCTTTTCAGTGACCTGATTCAGCTTCCAGTAATCGATGCATAACCGTATGGAACCATCCTTCTTCCGCACAAACAGTACAGGAGCACCCCACGGCGATACACTGGGTCGTATGAAACCCTTCTCTAGCAACTCTTGAAGTTGAATCTGTAACTCTTTCAACTCCGCTGGGGCCATACGATACGGTGCCTGTGATATGGGTCCAGTGCCCGGTAATAGCTCAATGGTAAAATCGATCTCCCGAACTGGAGGTATACCCGGTAACTCCTCCGGAAACACATCTGGAAACTCAGAAACAACCTCAATATCACCAATGTTCGGCACAGCAGCCGTGGTATCCACGACATGAGCTAAGTAACCAACACAACCTTTCTTCATCATCCGATCAGCCTTCATCGCTGATATCACACATGGCAATGAAGTATTCTTCTCACCGCGAAACAATATCTCGGGGAAGCCTGGTCGTCGAAACACAACCTCCTTCTTGTGACAATCGAACATAGCCCAATGTGTCTCCAAGAAGTCCATACCCCAAATCACATCAAAGTGGACGATATCCAGTAATAACAAATCTGCGGCTAAACCATGACCTCCAATCAAAATCTCACAATCCTGATACACCCAAGCAATACTCACAACTTCACCAGACGGATACAACACTCTCCACAACCCCAGAAGTGGAGACGCAGGTACAGTAGCTAGAGATGATAATCTATATGACATGAATGAATGCGTAGCACCTGGATCTAGCAAAGTACTGGATAACCAAAGACATGCAACGTACCGATAATAACCTCCGGTGAAGCTCTACCCTCACGCAATGTCATGGCATGAACCCTGGCCTGCCTGGCTGGTCAGTTATGCTGAGGGTGACCCTATTGTCCGCCCTGGCCAGAAAACTGTACTGGTCGAGCCCCAGAAGTGGTACCTCGCTCTCCTCCAGAACTCTGGGCCGTCTGTCCATCAGCACCAGCAAGCTGGAAACAGTCTCTCACATAGTGACCCTCCTGGCCACAACGATAACAAACAACAGGGCCTCGCTGACATGGACCAACATGATGCATGCTGTAGAGACTACACAATGGGTACTCCCTCGATATGGCAAAACTGCCACCGGTACGCCGAGGATAACTAGAACCGCTAGAACCCCCACTAGACTGTGGTCGCTGCGATCGATCTCTCCTCCATCTCTGCCTCTGTCTCGGTGCACTAACGGGTGGTCTAAATGGTCCACTGCCCGAGGATGATGCCGATCTGGAAGTATCAGAACTCAGCCTCTTGGAAGGTCCCTGACTCGGTCCACCCTCCTCAAATCATCGAGACTAGTATCTCATCTGTCTTTCCTTCTCGATATCCTCACCTCGGAGTGCTGCACTCACGAACTCATCAAAGTTGTTTCGAGGCATCGTAGTCAGAGTCCCCTTGATGCTCAAGTTCAAACCCAGCTCAAATCTGTGGCACTTGGTTTCCTCTGTCACCACCATGTCATGAGCAAACCGAGATAAGCGGGTAAATCTGTCCCGATACTCAAGCACTGACATACTGCCCTGCCTCAAATTAGTGAACTCCTCATACTTTCGCTGCTGTGTAGCCTGGTTGAAGTATCTCTGCATAAACAAATCTTGAAACAAAGTCCACGGAGTATCGACCGGAACTCTATCAATGCTAACCCACCAGAACTATGCATCTGACTCAAGTAAACCGACTTCTGCCACTGTCATCTGCTCAGGGGTAAAACGCAGACGCTCACAAACACGTTCAACCTGAACCAACCATGCCTCACAAATCTCTGGATCAGCTGAACCTGAAAAGAAAGTCGCACTAGCAGTACGAGCTTTGACTACAGGGTCAAAACGCTCCTCCAAACGAAACACTCGCATCGGCAAGTCATGCATCTGGCGATCCTCATCAGGATCCACATCCCAATTAACATGGGGACCACGTCGAGGAGGCATCCTACTGATACAAGACAAGCATTAATCACAAGCTCTAGGAACATAATCATGAGACCTCAGATATTTGAACATATACAACACCCGAAGCATTGATGAGTAACCGCTGGCCAGTCAGGTCATCGCTCCAGACATGCTGTACATACTCAAATACCCTAAGCATCACAACTACAAGAGTTTACAGAACCTGACAACCTAATGCTCTAATACCAAGCTGAAAGGACCCAACCCCGATTTAGTTTCCTAAACCGGAATCAAACCCCTTCTTAAAACATGAACTTGAAAAAATCATAAAAATTTTGGCAGAGTTTCGTTACTAACGCGGAATTGCCATTAACCTACACCCGAAAAATACACTTCATCCTATGCCACAAAAGCCAAACCGTGGGCACCAATCCCATATGGATTTCTCAATATCATAACAATAGAGTAAAACAGTAATCAAAATTGTACTTTAAAGAAATCCGGAGAAAAAAACATACGATAACAGATCAGTAGTGTATCAGAGCGACCTCTAGTGTCTATATACAAAAAAATATACAATAGTAGGCAAAACAAGTAACCTACTGGAAAAGAAAGGTAGCTCGAAAGATAAGCCTCCAACCGCGACGTAAAACACCAGAATCCGAACTGCAAATTGGGCACGGAAACCAAAAATCCCAGGGGAAAGGCAATAAAATTGTTAGAGTGAGTGGACGAAAATAAACATATGCCTTTCACCATTTATATATATTATAAAATCAAGCAAAGCTAGTTCGGAAAATAAATGGAGGTGCCAAGCGAATCTCTCAAGCCCAACGGTGATAGGTTAGGCGAATCTCTCAAGCCTAGCGGCATAACATGGGAATCTCTCAACCCTGCCCAGGGGAATCTCTCAACCCTGGATCTGACTACCGGTGATCAGCCGAGTAGCCAATGCATCAATGCTAAATAAATGCCATCACCATATAAAATATAAAACAATACCTCCAAAAGCAATAAATATAGATCAGCATCGTATATAAATAAATACGGAAATCACGAACTTGCTACGACAGTGAAAATAGAAAAGTCCACTCACAGGTGAGCACAGCGCGCACACGCGCTAATCACTAGATCCGGCGGAAGATCTCTCGCCCAACGTACGATCTCGATCCCCTGAATAATCAAAAAATATAACTGATCAAAATCATAGTTCATCACACTGTACTACACCTCGGAAACCAACCGTTCCCGGTAACATATAACTCGGTACAAAATAATCGACGAAATCTCCCGAAATCTCCACATAAACCCTCGACTAAAAATCTGGTACCCAAATCAACTTGAAAACCTCAAGGCGATAATCGAGGCGCGAATACGAGCAAAACGACATATAACTCGACAAATTTCAAAAAGTAAACGGGTCACCAGAGCTCCGTCGTTGACCGCCGCCGCCGCCGCCAGCGGCGCGCCGTCAACCGAAGAGATTTTCCGGTGGCCAAGCTCCCAAACTGTTCTCCTCCTCAAGCCAAGCAACTTTCCTCAAGGAGTCACCACCATCCAGCCACCACCGTGGCCGGAAAACTGCTCGACAGTTCAAAAAGCTCAAACTTGCCGGAAAAGTCTCCGACGTGAGGCAACCTCGGTCTCCCATCTTCAAGGGGCTTCCTCCCCAGCTCAAACCCAACCTATTCCACCACAAATCCCCTTCAGAAAGTCGCCGGAAAACATCACACCGTTAAACCCGATTTCAGCGAGAATTCCCCAAATTTCAAACCGTCCGTTCTCCATCAATTCGGAACCAATTCAAGAAATTCCAAGTTCTAAACAGTTGCAATTCACAAGAGGAATCCATTCCTTCCAAAATCGTGGCCAAAAACGGCCGGAATCGTCAAACCCGACAGTGGGTTTCAAACCGGGTCAAAATCGCCCACGGTCAACGGTGGTCAACGCCGGTCAAACTTCCCGAACAGTATTTTTGACAATTTTTCAACTATTTCCGATATTTATACTCGCAGCTCGGAACGATCGACAGTCCAAAATGGATCACATCCACATTTCGGATAACTCCAATACGAACGGATAAACTCGACGAAATTCCGCGATTTCAAATATTCATAACATATTCCTCGGTCGTCGAAATAATTATCCTGAACCGCCCATGAACTCGAAATCACGCATACAACAACCCTCGAGAAGAGACTCAACTCAAATTCTCGCGCGATAATTAAGTCGTGAATCGAACAACCAAATCAATCAATTTACGGAAAATGGTGATTATGCGCTAACTCGTGGATTAAGCCGATTACTGTACTGATTCTGGTTCTAGTCGTCATAATAACTTTCTGAAATAACGATTATTAATTAATAATTAATCATCTAAGATCATATCGAATAACTAAACTCGTTCACCCAACGAGCAACTCTCGTCGAGAACTTCACATTCTCGAATATCACGCTTACCAGAATTCTCACAGTCTTAATTCCAGTTTCCCTAAATTCTCTTTGAAAGTCGCATTATGTTCCTTAACGTTATGCGACCCATGTCTAATCGACGTTCAACTAGACCAATCAATTTTAAGTCCACACTAGACTACATCCAATGAATTTAATAACCTCACCAAAACACTCGCAGCGACGAAACAAATCAAACGATATAAAAACTTGACTGATTTGGACCACAATTTTCTGCCAGACGTGACCACCGCCGATGGTGGTGATTGACCCACCAATCTCTTCCTCTAACTTAGCATATCATTTTGTTCTACTATACCAACTTCTAATTTCGACCAGTGTGGCCGAAATCAAGCCCCAAACCATTTCGGCAGGAAATATAATCGGTGATGCAGCGCCCCCATCGAGCCACCATGGAATTCGAGGTGGGTAACATTCAACTCGCCATGACGAGGGGAGAAAAAGCCCCTGTGTGACGACCCGGAACAGAATCAGCAGTATGATCAGCTATATACGTGAGTTACTGCATAGTCGCAGAGTTTCGGCAGTATTTGAATCGCCGGATTTGTTAACGACTTAATTATTGGCCGAGAATTGGAGCTGGATCTCTTCTCGAGAGTCGTTCTACGTGTGATTTCAAGTTCGTGGGCGGTTCCGGATCGTTATTTGGACGACCGAGGAATTAATTATGAATATTTGAAGTTCGGTTTATAATTGTGGCCTTCTTAACGACTAAATTACCGGACGAGAATTTGGTTTCAGCTTCTTCACGGAAGTTGTTGAGATTTAATTTCGAGCTCGTGGGAACTTCCAAAGCATTATTCTGAGTTACGGAGATTAAATTTTGATTATTTCCGATTGTTGGTTGTTTAGTCGATTAAATATGTGTTGGTTCGAATGGTTGACTTTTTATCCGATTAGTCGATGTGTTTGAATTTGGGTAATAATTGAAGAGTACGTCGATACGAGTTTGTTGCCGCGAGAATTATCGGAATCGGAATCACGACGAGAAAGTTACGTGGGTTTGATGTTCGTCGAAATGGATAAATATGGGAGTTTCCTTTTTGGGAAGAGCTATAAATAGTAAGTTGCCTAATCAGGTAAGTCAACATATGGCATTAACTGAATTGACTGGGTCAACCCAGTTTGACCATGGAGGTGCGACGGTGGCGGTGACCTCCACGGCTTCGCCGGCGGCGAGCCGAATCCGGCCACCTCACGGCCTAGTTTTTGTTCCATTCTTTCCGTCTTGGTGTCCCGAAGCTAGCCCCGGCCTCCTTTCACGGCAAGCCTCACCGTGGAGGAAGAATTTCCGGCGAGAAAATGGAAGATTTTTGGTGAATTCGGGTTTGATGATTCGGGCCGATTCGAACTATGATTTGGACTGGGTTTTGTAGCTCTCCTCTCAAGGATTCTAACCATGCAAATATGGAGTTCTAATTCGATTTGTGGATGGAGAATTTTGGATTTGAAATTTGTGTGTACATTCGGTTTTTCGTGAAATTGACCTAGTTAGAGTGAGAATTGGCCTTTGTTGCAGTTGACAAAGTTGCTCAGTGGATGATTTTGAGTGGAATAGGGGTTGCTCCGCCATGAAATTTTCCGGTCAGTGGCGCCGCCGCCGTGGGCGGCGGTCAACGCGACGATCAACGGCGGTCAATGTTGACTTTTTGGGATTTTTGACAAGTTGCATGTCATTTGACTCGAAATCGCTCCCCGATCGCAGTGGGGAGGTTTGTTTCTCGATTTGAGCATCCGAAAATACAGCGAGGTATTGAGGTGTGATTTCCGGATTTCCGACAGTTTGTTGTGATCAGATTATGTGTTTCCGAGAATGGTGGTTTCTCGTGATTTGTCTTGTATTGTCGAGTTATGACTTTGAGAAATGGATTTTATGAATATTCAGGTGTTCGTGATCGTTCGTTTGGCGAGGGACTTTCCGCCGGATCACGGGTTAACGCATATCGCGTTACGCTAGTCTGTGAGTGGACAATTTCTTTTCACGGAATTCTTGCGAGTCTTTTATATGATTTTCGAACTTGAGCATGCGTATGAGATTTCGGATTACATGAGCATGTGTTTTACGAATATACGATTATACTTATACGGATATACGTATACGAATATACATACACGTATATGTTGTTTCATGCATTTGCATCGAAATGTTTATGATTTGATTTACACAGAGTACAGTCGTGGTTACGTTGTTGTATCGATACACTCGCCTCTCGGCTGATCCCCGATGGTAGGCATTTGTCAGGGGAGGCTGTGACTCCTGACCCGAGGGCTTTACCGGGGGTAGGCAGACCTTTGACCTGAGGCCATTTCTGGCTAGAATCACGTGTGGGTCTGGGATCCCGTGATTCTGACTGTACTAGCACGGAGGTGTCCATGAGTGACCCCGTGAGATTTTTACTTGCATGCTCAGTACGCTGGAGGATTATGGTTTTACCTCGTGTACTTGTTATTTTATTTACCTGGACTCGCATATGTTATTTTAAACATATATATTAACTGGTGAAAGACATTTATTTTCGTCCACTCACTCTAACGGTTTTTATGTCTTTCCCCTGGGCTTTTCGGTTTCCGTGCCCAGTTTGCAGTTCAGGCTCTGGTGTCGCACGTCGTGGTCGGAGGCATAGTGCTCGAGCTACCTTGTTTCTTCCAGTAGGTTTATAGTTCTACCTACTGTGGTATACGTATATGGTTATACATTAGAGGTCGCTCTGAGTAATCTGTTGATTATGTTATACGATTTTACACCGGATTTCAGTAAAGTACTATTATATTTATTGTTTTACTTTACTGTTGATATATTGAGAAATCCGGATGGGATTGGTGCCCACGGTTTGCTTTTTGTGGCATAGGATGAAGTTTATTTTCCGCGTGCATGTAATGGTAATTCCACGATAGTAACGAAACTCTGCCAAAATTTCTACGGTTTTTGTTGGTTCGTGTTTTCGAAGGGGTTTGACTCCGGTTTAGAGAGCTAAATCGGAGTTGGGTCCTTTCACCCCGTCCCTCTTGGGCCGAAAACACCAGAACCACCGATCATGGCGATACTCGAATTGAATTCGACGGAGATCAATTGATCTCCTCGAATCAACCCGTAAACTTTAAATTGGATAACCCAACATGCATCAATACATAGAGGAGAAAAAGGGGAACCAAACTATACCATCATTGACGGCCAACTCGCCGGAAATTGACGGGCCCAAAACCTAGGTTTTTTCAAAGCCTCTCTTCAAAATTTCGGCTTCCTCCGAAAAAATTGACGGCGGAGACCATAGGGGAACGACTAGGGGTCTCGATATGTTCAATTTGATATAAAGGCTGGCTGGTTTGGTGGCCGCACGGCGAAGCCTCGCTAGAACTGAGCTCGCCGGCTATTTTGATCGCCAGAGCTTCGGTCAATGCGTCTAGACCAAAAATGGAAACTCTCCCCCTTTTCAAATACGGAAAATAGTTTATATACTCGTGTATTTCTCATATTTTGATATTATAATTCTCGTCAAAACTTTTGTTGACCAAAATTCCTTCAACGTATGTCCGATTTCAACACTTTACGTGGCCATGAACTCGTCTCGAAAAACTGAACAAATAATATTCTGATAAAAAGAGTCATCAAGTTTTACCGACGGTAAAAAATAGTTACCATCATCGATTAACACTTAATTAAAATCTAAGGGGTTAATTTTAGGTAGGGATGTTACACTTAAACTCCGCTCGGTCTTGAAAAGGCCTTAGTGTCGTTGTTACCAGTCAGGTAGCCTCGAATAGCCTAACGCACGCTGCTTGAGTATGTCGTTGCCCGCTTAGTGCTCACTGCTCTCAAGCACGACGTTTCAAGCTCAACGCTCGTTGCCCCAACGTACGACATTTCAAGCTCAACGCTTGATGCCCTAGCGCATGACATTCCCCGGTCAACGCTCGCTCCCACGCACGATGTTTCAAGCTCAATGCTCACTGCCCCAATGCATGACGTTCCTCGCTTAATGCTCACTGCTTCCACACATGATGTTTCAAGCTTAACGCTCGTTTCTCCAGTGCACGACGTTCCCTACTTAACACTCGCTCCCACACACAATGTTTCATGCTCAACGCTCGCTGCCCCAGTGCACAAAGTTACTTGATTAACGCTCGCTGCTCCCATGCACGACGTTTTAAGCTCAATGCTCGCTTCCCCAACACACGACGTTCCTCGCTTAAATGCTCGCTACTCTGACGAACGATGTTTCAAGCTCATTGCTCGCTGCTCCATTGCATGACGTTCCCCGCTTAATGCTTGTTGCTCCTACGCATGACGTTTCAACCTCAGCACTCGTTGCATGACGCACAATGCTTTAAGCCGAACGCACACTGCCCTAGCACACGTCACTTCCCACTTAGATCTTGCTGCTCTTACGCATGACGCTTCAAGTCAAACGCATGTAGTCCAAGCGCACGTCGCTCCCCGCTTAGCGCTTGTTGCTCTCACGCACGACTCTTCAAACCGAACGCACATTGCCTTAGTGCATGATGTTTCTACCTAACAAAACGTTACTCTCATGCATGATGTTTTATGCTAACACAATTGCTGGTCAAAACGAAATTCACAAAGTGTGACCCTCCAAATGCCAGGACTACGGGGTACGCTACACTACACTGGTCCAATCAAGATCGATCTCCTTGATAAGGGACTTGGGGGACTTGTTTGTACCGTCTATGGCTCAACCCCTATTAAGCCACACTTAGCACTTTAATTAGCCAAATTAGAGAAAACAAAGAGAAAGTATCATAAAAGAATATTCTGCAAGCCACTTGTCACTTGGTGACTCATCATGATGAGTAAATGAGCAAGATGCCCCTAACCGTGTTAAAAGTGCATACACTCCCATATTTATAAAGAAGAGAAGAAGTCAATTCTCATGCCTATATAAAGAGGTCTCATCACTATATAAAGAAGTCAATTCTCATCACTATGTGAAAATTGTATCTAGTTTAATCCATCAATTACTTTATCGATTGTTTCTGATCGAGTAGCGATTGTTTCTGATCGCCTATGCATGTGCACTATGCATTTATCGCTATGTGAAAACTATGCATGTGAACTATGTGATCGCATGCACGGTGTACCTGTATCGATTGTTTCTGATCAAGATAGTCAGTTCACATCTGAGTTTTGGCAGGCGTTGCAGCGAGCCTTGGGCACGAAGTTGCGATTTAGTACAGCTTTTCATCCTCAGACTAACGTGCAGTCCGAGCGGACTATACAGACACTTGAGAATATGTTGCGGTCATGTGTGTTGCAGTTCCGCGGGAATTGGGACTAGCAGCTACATTTGATAGAGTTCACCTACAACAATAGCTATCAGGCCAGTATTGAGATGGCACCGTACAAGGCCCTGTACGGGAAGCAATGTCGCACTCCGTTGTGTTGGAGTGAGGTAGGCGAGCGATGGCTTATTGGTCCTGATCTGGTGAAGAGCACTATGGAGGACGTCCAGATATCCGGGATAGATTGAAGATCGCCCAGGATCGCCAGAAGAGTTATGCGAACGTGAGGAGGAAGAGCCTCGAGTTTGAGGTAGGCGATTGGGTTTTCCTGAAACTATCTCCATGGAGGGGTGTGGTGCGTTTCGGGAAGCGTGGCAAGCTTCAACCACGATACATTGGTCCATACGAGATTACAGAATGGGTTAGAGCTGTTGCTTACAGACTTGAGTTCCCAGCTGAGATGGCTCGTGTTCATGATGTCTTCCATGTTTCGATGTTGTGGAAGTACATCTCAGATCCTTCACATGTGTTAGCCCCACATCAGTTACCGATCAGAGAGGATTTGACATACGTGCAGGAGCCTGTGCAGATTCTCGATCGTCGTGAGCAGGAGTTGAGGCACCGTGTGATTCCGCTAGTGAAGGTCTTGTGGCAGAACCACTCAGTTGAGGAGGCCACCTGGGAGACTGAGCAGCGTATGCGGGAGCAGTATCCTCATCTGTTCACTTGACAGGTACGTAAATTTCGAGGTCAAATTTTTTTTTAAGGGGGGTAGATTTGTGACGACTCGAACCAGAATCAGTAATGTAGTCGGCACGATTCACAAGTATATGCGTAATCGCGGTTAGTCGTTAATTGTGTGGTTTGCCGATTTGATTTATGACTTGATTTTTTGCCGAGAATTTGAATTGAGTTTCTTCATGGAAGTTGTAGAGCACGTGATTTCGAGCTCGTGGGCGGTTCCGGATGATTTTTTCGATAACCGAGGAATATAATACGATTATTTGAAGTTTCGGTTTCCGACGAGTTTATCCGTTTGTTTCGTGTTTATCCGAATCATTTCGAATATTCATTTTGGATCGTCGATTGACCCGAGGCGCAAGTATAAATATCGGAAATAGTCGTAAAATCGTCGAAAAACACTGTTTGACGTTGACCTGAGTTGACTTTCCAATTTTGGGTTCGACCCGTACTGGTTGATCAGGTACGAGAGGCTCAGGATTCAGATCCTTACTTGTTGGGCAAGAAGACCATGATTCGGAATGGTGTGCCTACAGAGTTCCGTTTGAGCGACGGCGGTACATTACTGTTCAGGGGCAGGCTATGCGTACCCAGAGACGAGGACTTGAAGAAGGAAATTCTAGATGAGGCCCACAGTTCAGCGTATGCGATGCATCCCGGAGGTACGAAGATGTTTCGTACACTTTGAGCATACTATTGGTGGCGCAACATGAAGCGGGAGATTGCCGCGTACGTGAGTCGATGTTTGATTTGTCAGCAGGTGAAGGCAGAGAGGCAGAAACCTGCAGGGAAATTACAGCCACTTGAGATTCCGGTTTGGAAGTGGGAGCACATCACGATGGATTTCATCTATCAGTTGCCGCGTACTTCGGCGGGCAACACTGGTATTTGGGTTATTGTTGACCGATTGACGAAATCCGCACATTTTCTTGCACTTCCAGGGAAGGTTTCAGTGGGCAAATTGGCCAAGTTGTACATATCCGAGATTGTTCGCTTGCATGGTGTGCCTGTATCCATTGTTTCTGACCGAGATAGTCAGTTCACTTCTGAGTTTTGGCAGGCTTTACAGCGAGCGTTGGGCACGAGGTTGCGGTTTAGTATAGCTTTTCATCCTCAGACTGACGGGCAGTCCGAGCGGACCATTCAGACTCTTGAGGATATGCTGAGATCGTGTGTGTTGCAGTTTCGCAGAAACTGGGATCAGCAGTTACACTTGATTGAGTTTGCCTACAACAATAGTTATCAGGCCAGTATTGAGATGGCACCATACGAGGCTCTGTACGGGAAGCAGTGTCGCACTCCAGGCAGAAGAGCTATGCAGATGTGAGGAGGAAGAGTTTAGAGTTCGAGGTTGGTGATTGGGTCTTCCTGAAACTATCTCCGTGGAGGGGAGTTGTGCGTTTCGGGAAGCGTGGCAAGCTTCGACCACGATACATTGGTCCGTATGAGATTACGGAGAGAGTTGGAGCTGTTGCTTACATACTTGAGCTACCGGCCGAGATGGCTCGTGTTCATGATGTCTTCCATGTTTCGATGTTGCGGTAGTACATCTTAGATCCTTCACATGTGTTAGCCCCATAGCAGTTGCCGATCAGAGAGGATTTATCGTATGTTGAGGAGCCAGTGCAGATTCTCGATCGTCGTGAGCAGGAGTTGAGACACCGCGTGATTCCGCTAGTGAAGGTCTTGTGGCAGAACCATTCGGTTGAGGAGGCCACCTGGGAGACCGAGCAGCGTATGCGGGAGCAGTATCCTCATCTGTTCACTTGATAGGTACGTAAATTTTGAGGTCAAAATTTCTTTAAGGGGGGTAGATTTGTGACGACCCGAACCAAAATCTGATGCATATTCGGCACGATTCTCGAGATTGAGTTTAGTCGCAGTTTATTGTCGTAATTGTGGTTTGCCGATTCGATTCGCGACTATGTTTTCAGTCGAGAATTTGGGTTGAGTGTCTTCACGGAAATTGTAGAGTACGTGATTTCAAGCTCGAGGGCGGTTCCGGAAGATTATTCCGATAACCGAGGAATATTTTATGACTATTTGAAGTTTTGGGTTCCGACGAGTTTATCCGATTGTTTCGTGCTTATTCGAATCATTTTGTATATTAATTTTGGACCGTCGATTGACCCGTGGCGCGAGTATAAATATCGAAAAGTCGAAAAATAGTCGAGAAATAGTCGAGAAATTCATTTCGGGCGTTGACCAGACTTTGACTTTCCATTTTGGGAAACTTTGACCGTTGACCGAGAAAGAGAGACTTTCCGTTTTCGGCTTGCCGTCCGACGACCGTTTTTCCGGCCACCTTCGGTCGATTGAAAGGTACAGTTAGATTCCTCTCTTAATTTCGAGTGTGATGGTGTGTGATTTGGAAGGAATTGATCATGTTTTAGATGGACCCGAATCGGGTCGGTTTCGTGGTTGCCGTCGAAGCTCGTTGGCCGTTTTCCGGCGAGTTTGGGTGGCGACGGTTATGGGGGTTAGACTCCCCTTGCCTTGGTGAGTCTCCCCATGTGTTTGTTTTGGCTTGAGGTTGAGGTTTTGGAAGCCACCGGTCAACGGCGAGGAAAAGTCAACTTTTCAGATTTCGACATCTTTAATGTCATTTTTCTCGTATTCACGCCCTGATCGTCGTCCAGAGGTTTTTGGGTCGATTTGATTAGCCGATTTTCAGTCGAGGTTTCGAGTGGGGGTTTCGGGATTTCCGTAATTCATTTTGTACTGCATTTCGTATTTCAGGGAACAGTTGGTTTCCGTGCATCAGTACAGTGTTGTGGATTACGATATTGATCAGTTATGTTTTGTGAATAATTCAGGAGATCGAGTTCGAGATCGGGATCGAGATCGTGCTTCTGGCGAGGGATCTTCCGCCGGTCCTCGAGATTAGAACGAGTGTGCTTTTTGCTCACCTGTGAGTGGACAATTTCTTTTCACGGAATTCTTGCGAGTCTTTTATATGATTTTCGAACTTGAGCATGCGTATTAAGATTACGGATTACATGAGCATGTGTTTTACGATTATACGATTATACTTATACGGATATACGTATATGAATATACATACACTTATATGCTGTTTCATGCATTTGCATCGAAATGTTTATGATTTGGTTTACACAGAGTACAGTCGTGGTTACGTTGTTGTATCGATACACTCGCCTCTCGGCTGATCCCCGATGGTAGGCATTTGTCAGGGGAGGCTGTGACTCCTAACCCGAGGTCTTTACCGGGGGGAGGCAGACCTTTGACCTGAAGCCATTTCCGGCTAGAATCACGTGTGGGTCTGGGATCCCGTGATTTTGACTGTACTAGCACGGTGTGTGTCCATGAGTGACCCCGTGAGATTTTTATTTGCATGCTCAGTACACTGGAGGAGTGTGAGTTTTACCTCGTGTACTATGTTGTTTTTTTTTACCTGGACTCGCATATGTTTTTATAACATATATATTAACTGGTGAAAGACATTTATTTTCGTCCACTCACTCTAATGTGTTTATTGTCTTTCCCCTGGGCTTTTCGGTTTCCGTGCCCAGTTGCAGTTCAGGTTTTGGTGTTTTCACGTCGCGGTTTGGAGGCTAGTGATCAGAGTTACCTGTGCTTTCCAGTAGGTTCTTGTTTCGCCTACTGATGTGTATATTGTATATGTTTTACTTTAGAGGTCGCTCTGGTACATTCTGATACATGTTTATACGGATTTTCTCGGATATAAATATATACATAGTACATTTTGTTTACTGTTATTGATTATATTGATGTTGAGAAATCCGGATGGGATTGGTGCCCACGGTTTGGCTTTTGTGGCATAGGATGAAGTGTTATTTTCTGGGTGCAGGTTATGGCAATTCCACGTTAGTAACGAAACTCTGCCGAAATTTTGAAAAATTTTTGTTGGTTCGTATTTTCAAAAGGGTTTGATTCCGGTTTAGGTAACTGAATCGGGATTGGGTCCTTTCACAAGGGTTTATTGGGTTTATGTGACGACCCGGAACAGAATTAGCAGTGAAATCAGCTTAATCAACGAGCTTGCGCATAATCGCAGATTTTCGACAGATAATTGGATCACCGGACTTGATCACGACTAAATTATTGGCCGAGAATTTGAGCTGGTTCTCTTCTCGAGAGTCGTTGTACGGGTGATTTCGAGTTCGTGGGGGTTCCGGATCATTATTTGGACGGCCGAAGAATAAAATATGAATATTTGAAATTCCGGCATAATTGGTTTATAATGGCGGCCTTCTTAGCGACTAAATTACCGGACGAGAATTTGATTTCGGCTTCTTCACGGAAGATGTAGAGAATTTAATTTCGAGCTTTTGGGAACTTCCGGAGGATTTTTCCGAGTTGCGAGGATTAAGTTACGAATATTTACGATCGAGGATTATTTAATCGGATAAGTATGTATTGGGTTGAACCGTAGACTTCTTATCGGATTTGTCGAAGTGTTTGACTTCAAGTGGTAATTCAAGAACATGTCGAGTTAAGTTTGTTGCCGCGAGAATTATCGAAATCAGAATTACGACGTGAAAGTTGCGTGTATTCGAAGTTTGTCGCAAAATGTATTTTGGAAGTTTCCAAATCAGGAAAGTATTAAATGGGGTTGCTATATTGGGAAAGTCAAACATGTATTGATGGCATTGACTCGGTCAACGCGGGGAGAGAGGAAGTGTGCGACGGAGGCGCGACGGCTCACGGCGGTGGCTCGTCGTCCGGCCACCCCAGGGCTCAGCCCTTGGCCCGTTCAGCTCGCCTTGGTCCCCTCATGGAGTTTCCGGCCACCTTTCACGGCAAGGGACGCCGGAGGTGGAAGAAAATTCCGGCCAAAAATGGAAGAAAATTCTGGTTTTCGGGTTGTATGATTCCGGCCGATTTGAGCTGTAAAAAGTACTGGGTTTTGAAGCCCTCATCACCATGAAGCTACCATGTAAGTTTGGTGTTCTAATTTTGCTTGTGCTTGGAGAATTCTTTGTTTGAAATTTGTGTGGGATTTCGGTTTTTCATGAAATTGACCTAGTTAGAGTGAGAATTGGACTTCGGTGTAGTTATGGAAGTTGCTTGTTGGGTAATTTTGAGTGGATTAGGTGCTGCTCCGCTAAGAAATTTCATGGTTGGTGGCACCACCACCGCCGCCGGCGGTCAAGGTTGACTTTTCGGGGTTTTCGACAAGTTGCATGTCGTTTCGCTCTGAATCGCGCCCCGATCGACGTGGTAAGGTTTGTTTCTCGATTTGAGCGTCCGAAATTATATCGAGGTTTTGAGGTGTAATTATCGAATTTTCGACAATTCGTCGTTATTGGATTATGTGTTTCCGAGAATGGTTGTTTCTCGTGATTTGATTTGAGTTGTCGAGTTATGATTTTGAGAAATGGATTTTGTGATTATTCAGGGGTTCGTGATCGTTCGTTTGGCGAGGGATTTTCCGCCGGATCACGGGTTAACACGAACTGCGTTACGCTAGTCTGTGAGTGGACAATTTCTTTTCACGGATTGATTGCGAGTCTTTTATATACGTTTTACGAACTTGAGCATGCAGTATAATCGTGATTTTTACGAGCATGTGTTTTATGATTATATATACGAATATGCGTATATGGATATACATACATATATATATATTATGTTTTATGCATGTGCATAGAAAGGATTTATGATTTGGTTTACACAGAGTACAGTCTTTGTATATGTTGTTGTATCGATACACTCGCATCCCGGCTGATCCCCGAGGATGTGTACCGGGGGAGGCTGTGACTCTTGACCCGAGGCCCTTACCGAGGGGAGGCAGACCTCTGACCTGAGGCCTTTCTGGGTAGAATCACGTGTGGGTCTGGGATCCTGTGATTCGGACTGTACTAGCACGGATGTGTCCACGAGCGACCCCGTGGGATTTTTATACATGCTCTGTACGCGTGAGGAGTTAGAGTCTCCCTCATGTACCATTTGATTAATTATGCATTCTGACTCGCATATGTTTTTATAACATATATTAATTGGCGAAAGACATTTATTTTCGTCCACTCACTCTAACAGTTGTCATGTCTTTCCCCTGGGCTTTTCGGTTTCCGTGCCCAGTTTGCAGTTCAGATTCTAGTGTCGCACGTCGTGGTCGGATGCATAGTATTCGAGCGATGTTTCTTTTATTGTAGGTTCTTAGTTTGGCCTACTATTTGTATATGTATACTAGAAGTCGCTCTGAGTATTCTGATGTATTTTCTTATACGATTTTCCACGGATTTCTGTAAAGTATAGTTTTATTTACTACTTTACATTATTGTTGATATATTGAGAAATCCGGATGGGATTGGTGCCCACGGTTTGATTTTTGTGGCATAGGATGAAGTGTATTTTTCGGGTGCAGGTAATGGTAATTCCGCGTTAGTAACGAAACTCTGCCAAAATTTTGATGGTTTTTGTTGGTTCGTGTTTTCAGAAGGGGTTTGATTCCGGTTTAGGCAACTAAATCGGGGTTGGGTCCTTTCAGCTTAGTATCAGAGCATTAGGTTATAGGTTCTGTAGACTTCTGTAGTCGTGTTTACTGAGGATATTTGAGAATGTACAGCATGTCTGGAATGGTGACCCGACCGGCCGGCGGATACTCATCAATACTCCGGGTGTTGTATGCTTTCAAATATTTGAAGTTCCATGATTACGTTCTACTTGTTGTAAACGATGTTTTATTCATTAGGATGCCTCCTTGACGTGCCTTCCGTGTCGGTACGGTAGTGGATCCTATTGTGGATCAATCGACGCGCGATTTGCCAGTGAATTATGGGTTTGGATGAGCATTCTGAGTTCAGAGAATTGTGTGGCACGGTTTGCCTGGTTGTGCGTGTATGAGCGTTTAGATGTGGCCTCAGAGCAGAGAATTGTGGCAGTTGATGTTTTTTTGCCTGAGTCAGATCATTGCATTTGATGGGCTGGTATTGTGTGAGTTCCTTTTGCGACTCCATGGCCTACATTCGGGGTGTTGTTAATACGGTAATGGTTTAATCAGGCTACCCAGCATTCGAATGAGTAGTGTTTACCCACCTGAGGCAGAGATGCATTGTTCACATGATTGTCCCTGTTTGCACGTGTTATGTGGCTTCAGAGGAAGCAGTGCACGAGGTTCAAGATGAGTTTGAGCCTGAGCATCAGAGGGATCTTGATTGATATGCCTCGAAACAACCGTGAGGAGCTTAGTGTGCTGCACTCAGAGGCGAGGCTATTGAGAAGGAAAGGTGTACGCGGTTTCCGATGTGTTGGTTTGAGGAAAGTGGACTTAGTCGAGATATGTGATGAGGTTGAGTTCAGGCACTTCGGGATCAGTGACTTCATCAGCCTATGACCTTTTCGATTATGTTGAGGGTCATCAGATCAAGCAGAGGATCCGTTTGGTGGTAATGGAGATCACAGAGTAGCGGACTTTTTCCTGTGGCATGAGTTTGGGTGATCGTTGGTGATCCTTTCACGCAGCAGGTGTCGCTGTGACATGTGTTCATAGTGCACTCTCGGTTGCTATAGTGGTGGACAGGAGGATCACGTTGCGAGGGAGCGCCCTCAGCCAGTTGTTTTAGCGGTTCAGGCAGCTTAGAGTTCATGAGGAAGTCATGATGCTGTTTTTGGAGCTTGACCAACTTAGACTTCTAGACGAGCCATTCAGAAAGTTGCAATTGACGTGGGCGGCTAGTTGGGCATGTTGGAGTTCATGCCACGACCTTGTATGAGGACAGAAATTTTCTCCGAGGTTAATGTTGCTTGATATCATTGTCTATTATACCTGCATATCCACTTCCGAGGTTTTGGAAAGTGTTGTATCCATCCGGAGGTTGCGAGATCCTTGTTGGAGGATATGGCTTAGCCGCGGATCTGTTATAGCTAGATATCGTCGAATTTGGTGTGACTGTGAGTATGAACTTCTTGACGACGCATTGGGCTATGTTCGATGGTCAAGAGAAGGAGGTTGTGTTTCGACGACCAGGTTTCCCCGAAATACTGTTTCGCGGTGATGGTCGAGCGGATGGTGGAAACGGGTTGTGTTGTTTGCTTAGCTTATGTTGTGGATACTTCGGTTGTTGTGCCCGACATTGGCGACATTGAAGTGGTTCCCGAGTTTCTAGGTGTGTTCCGGAGGAGTTGCCAGGTATTCCTCCAGTTCGGGAGACCGACTACACCATTGAGTTTTTACCGGGCGTTAGACTCATATCACCGGCATTTTGTCATTCGGTGCCAGCGGAGCTGATGGAGCTACAGGTTCAACTTCGAGAGTTGTTGGAGGAGATTTTGTACGACCCAGCGTACCTGCTTGGTGTGCTCTTGCATTAGTTATGCGAATGTTGGATGGTTCGACGAGGTGGTGCATTGACTACCGGAAGCCTGATTCGCTTCAGAGGAGAGCAAGTATCCTCTGCATCGGATTGATGATTGGTTTGATCAGCTTGCGAGAGCTTCAGTCTTTTCGAAGATTGATTTCGAGTCCGGATACCATCAGTTGAGGATCGATGAGTCAGATGTGGTTTGGACAGCTTTTGGATTTCGGTGTGGGCATCATGAGTTCTTTGTCACGCTGTTTGGTTGACCAATGCCCCGCAGCTTTTACGTACTTGATGGACCAGGTGTTCAAACGATTCTGGACGAGTTTGCGGTCGTGTTCGTCGGCAACATCCTGATTTACTCCAGGAGTGTGGGCCAGCACCTGAAACAATTGTGAGCGGTTTTGCGGCCCTTACGAGATGATCAGTTGTTGGCAAAGTTCAGCAAGTGTGAGTTATGGTTGATTTGCGTGAAGATTTTAGGTCATGTGATGTTAGCTGAAGGAGTCAGTGTGGATTCCGATCAGTTAGAAGCCGTGTTGATTTGGGGATTGACCTATCATTGTACCAGAGATCAGGAGTCTCTTGGGTTTAGCAGACTACTTTCGATGCTTTGTGCAGGATTTTCCCGGATTACCACTTCACTTTCCGGATTGACGAAGAAGGCGTCAAGTTCGAGTGGTTCGATGCACGCGAGGAGAGTTACTTACTCCTGAAAGATGGTTGACCGTTGCTTCGGTTTTGACCTTACCGGACGATCGTGACGAGTTTGTGGGTTATAGCGATGCATCGAGGTTTGGATTTGGTTATGCGTGATGCAGCTTTGCAGAGCGATGGCTCATGGTTCCAGGCAGTGGAACTTTGTGTAGTTGCATATCCTATGTATGATTAGGAGTTGCTGTCCTTGTGTTAGCATCGAAGAGTTGGAGACACTACTACTACGGCGTGCAGCGCGGTGTAGGATGTACACTGATTATTTGAATTTCATCTACTTGCATTTTCGGCCAAATCTGAGCTTGAGGCAGTGTAGATGTATGGGGTCGACTAACGATTATGGCTGCACCTTTGAGCTTGTTCGAGAAAGGCTAGTGGTTGCACTTTGGCTATCCATCTGGGATGTCGTTGCTGATGCATTTAGTCAGAAACCGGGAACTTCATTGTATCATGTGTGTATGGCTCGAGTTTCCGTGTTAATCGAGTTGCGAGCTACGGGAGCTGAGTTCGAGTGAGATGATGTTGAAGCTCATTGTTTTGCGTGCGTTTGGCACTAGTGATGCGGAGATGTGTCAGATACTCCGAGTTTTCTACTCGTGACGCAACCTGTAGAGGAATGTAGCAGCTTGTGTGTGCAGATGCCACATTTGTCGACAGGCGATGGCTAGGAGGCAGAGATTTGTCGAGAAGTATCAGCCATTGAAGATTTCTGATTAGAGGTTGGAGTTTGTCACAGTGGTTTTGTGTGCCAGTTCGCACTTCGGTTTGTGATACCAGTTGTCAGGCCATTATGGACCATTTGATGAACTTAGTTCGTTTCCTTGTACTTTAGGAAAAAATTTCGATGGCAGGCTGACATAGCTGTTTTTGTCGGAGGTTGTCCATTTACGTGGTGCACCTATGGCCCAGATTGCTGATCGAGATAATTAGCTACAACAGAGTGTTGGCAAGTGTTGCAGAAAGCATTGAGGACCAGATTACAAGGTAGTACCGGTTCTTATCCTCAGATTGGTGAGCGATCTTTGAGGACTATTCAGACCTTGGAGGGCATATTGTGGTCTTGTGTATTGCAGTTCGGAGGGATTTAGGACCAGTAATTTCAACTGTTCGAGATTGCATGAAGTACCAGTTTGTAGACCACTATGATTATGACGTTGCATGATGTCGTTTTGAGGAACGATGTTGTACTCCATTGTGCTGGAGCGAGTTTGATTTGAGCTGACTTTTGATCCTGATTTTGTGGAATGTGCTACCACAGTCTTTCGGATTAGCGGAAACAGGTTGATACTTGCTCAAGTTCGATATTAGAGTTATGTCGATGTGAGCAGGCTGAGTTATGATTTGCCACGTTATTTTGATCCAGACATGCTCATAGGCGAGTTTGTGTTGTGCCGTATAGTTCAGCATTGCCTATAGCGCTGGCTTTTGTGTGTGTTGTGTTCCGTATGGTGGAACTACATTTCAGATTTATTGTATGTTGTGTACCCTATCAATTCCTTATGCAGGAACACTTGGCAATTGTGTAAAGCCAGTTCATATTCGAGATTTGAGGGTACATGGATTTCAGCACGGAGCTATCTCCTATTGTGGAGTTTGTTTTCAGAGTTGTTCAGTTGACGTAGCCACTGGAGAGTTGAGCTGTATGCAGATGCAGTGTTCCTACCTTTCAGTCGACAGACTTGGAAATTTCGAGGTCGAAATTTTTTTAAGGGGTGTGGATTTGTGACGACCCGGAACAGAATTAGCAGTGAAATCAGCTTAATCTACGAGCTTGCGCGTAATCGCAGATTTTCGACAGATAATTGGATCGCCGGACTTGATCACGACTAAATTATTGGCCAAAAATTTGAGCTGAGTCTCTTCTCGAGAGTCGTTGTACGGGTGATTTCGAGTTCGTGGGGGTTCTGGATCATTATTTGGATGACCGAAGAATAAAATATGAATATTTGAAATTCCGGCATAATCGGTTTATAATGGCGGCCTTCTTAGCGACTAAATTACCGGACGAGAATTTGATTTCGGCTTCTTCACGGAAGATGTAGAGAATTTAATTTCGAGCTTGTGGGAACTTCCGGAATATTTTTCCGAGTTGCGAGGATTAAGTTACAAATATTTACGATCGAGGATTATTTAATCGGATAAGTATGTATTGGGTTGAACCGTTGACTTCTTATCATATTTGTCGAAGTGTTTGACTTCGGGTGGTAATTGAAGAACATGTCGAGTTGAGTTTGTTGCCGCGAGAATTATCGAAATCTGAATTACGACGTGAAAGTTGCGGGTATTCGAAGTTTGTCGCAAAATGTATTTTGGAAGTTTCCAAATCAGGAAAGTATTAAATGGGGTTGCTATATTGGGAAAGTCAAACATGTATTGATGGCATTGACTCGGTCAACGCGGGGAGAGAGGAAGTGTGCGACGGAGGCGCGACGGCTCACGGCGGTGGCTCGCCGTCCGGCCACCCCAAGGCTTGGCCCTTGGCCCGTTCAGCTCACCTTGGTCCCCTCATGGGGTTTCCGGCCACCTTTCACGGCAAGGGACGCCGGAGGTGGAAGAAAATTCCGGCCAAAAATGGAAGAAAATTGGGGTTTTCAGGTTGTATGATTCCGGCCGATTTGAGTTGTAAAAAGTACTGGGTTTTGAAGCCCTCATCACCATGAAGCTACCATGTAAGTTTGGTGTTCTAATTTTGCTTGTGCTTGGAGAATTCTTGGTTTGAAATTTGTGTGGGATTTCGGTTTTTCATGAAATTGACCTAGTTAGAGTGAGAATTGGACTTCAGTGTAGTTATGGAAGTTGCTTGTTGGGTAATTTTGAGTGGAATAGGTGCTGCTCCACCGAGAAATTTCATGCTTGGTGGCGCCGCCGCCGCCGGCGGTCAACGGTGGTCAAGGTTGACTTTTCGGGGTTTTCGACAAGTTGCATGTCGTTTCGCTCTGAATCGCGTCCCGATCGCAGTGGTGAGGTTTGTTTCTCGATTTGAGCGTCCGAAATTATATCGAGGTTTTGAGGTGTAATTATCGGATTTTCGACGATTCGTCGTTATTGGATTATGTGTTTCCGAGAACGGTTGTTTCTCGTGATTTGATTTGAGTTGGCGAGTTATGATTTTGAGAAATGGATTTTGTGATTATTCAGGGGTTCGTGATCGTTCGTTTGGCGAGGGATTTTCCGTCGGATCACGGGTTAACGCGAACTGCATTACGCTAGTCTGTGAGTGGACAATTTCTTTTCATGGATTGATTGCGAGTCTTTTATATACGTTTTACAAACTTGAGCATGCAGTATGATCGTGATTTTTACGAGCATGTGTTTTATGATTATATATACGAATATGCGTATACAGATATACATACATATATATTATGTTTTATGCATGTGCATAGAAAGGATTTATGATTTGGTTTACACAGAGTACAGTCTTTGTATATGTTGTTGTATCGATACACTCGCATCTCTGCTGATCCCCGAGGATGTGTACCGGGGGAGGCTATGACTCCTGACCGAAGGCCCTTACCGGGGGGAGGCAGACCTCTGACCTGAGGCCTTTCTGGCTAGAATCACGTGTGGGTTTGGGATCCTGTGATTCGGACTGTACTAGCACGGATGTGTCCACGAGCGACCCCGTGGGATTTTTATGCATGCTCTGTACGCGTGAGGAGTTAGAGTCTCCCTCGTGTACCATTTGATTAATTATGCATTCCGACTCGCATATGTTTTTATAACATATATTAATTGGCGAAAGACATTTATTTTCGTCCACTCACTCTAACAGTTTTCATGTCTTTCCCCTGGGCTTTTCGATTTTCGTGCCCAGTTTGCAGTTCAGATTCTGGTGTCGCACGTCGTGGTCGGAGGCATAGTATTCGAGCGATGTTTCTTTTATGGTAGGTTCTTAGTTTGGCCTACTATTTGTATATGTATACTAGAAGTCGCTCTGAGTATTCTGATGTATATTCTTATACGATTTTCCACGGATTTCTGTAAAGTATAGTTATATTTACTACTTTACATTATTGTTGATATATTGAGAAATCCGGATGGGATTAGTGCCCACGGTTTGATTTTTGTGGCATAGGATGAAGTGTATTTTCCGGGTGCAGGTAATGGTAATTCCGCGTTAGTAACGAAACTCTGCCGAAATTTTAATAGTTTTTGTTGGTTCGTGTTTTCAGAAGGGGTTTGATTCCGATTTAGGCAACTAAATCGGGGTTGGGTCCTTTCAGTTTATTTTGTGAATTTTGTAATCCTTTTTCGGAGCTCAAATACTTGAATTGAAAATTAAGCGTCTAACAACCTGCACCTCAACGATTTATTAATATGGCTCGCACAACCACATAGCTACTACTGACACGAGTCAATAGACCAAAAGGAATTAGGCATAGGCCATAAATACATATACACGTAAACTGACAATACCAGTCCATTGAAAATAATATAATATTGAGATGCCAATCTATTGGCCAAATTATCGTCCCAAATTGAACAATCGAATTGTTGCACTCTTCCATGCTATACTACCCGTAAATATTTTATAATAATTCCTCTGACACCGGACCATCAACTTATAAATATTAATCAGAAGGTCTGAGTACTCCGAAATCCAAGAAACGCGACAGTTTCCAATAACATGCAGTGTTAGAACTCTGTATTTTATAAAGTGGGAAGAAATAAATTAAATCATCCTTGAGAAGCAAAACCTTGGTCAGAATTCGGGCTCAAGTGTAAAATCCTCATATACTTTTATGCGTGATAAAAGCTGAGTTATCAATAGGATGCTCCAAATCACGTCTAGGAGAAATCCGGAAATCATGCTACATACAAGTTTTAAATCATACTCATCTACTACTAATCTCCACGTATACCTGTAACGCTCGTAAACCCATATCTGACATTGAGCTGAAACGATTTAATCTATTTGGCATAACATATATGCCACCGATCCAATGTTAATACAAAATCTTTTTCTCCGCGAACTCATGTGATTAATAACTGGAAAAAATACATTTCTAGGCTGGTGCCATGAAACAAAAGGTATCCTTTCACGAGGGAATGTGTCCATAACATAACATGAACACAACAATATAAGAAACAGCAAAAGTGAAAACATTTTAGCTTAGCAAAACTAAATTATTGGAATTCCTTAAAGAATGAATGAGTTTCGAAGAAGGAATATCAAGATTAAATAAATTATCGACCCCTAGTAATGGACATTTGTTCTTTCCCAAAACTTGAATCAGTTTTCGATAAGCGATGCGTAACCTCGTTGAACCATCATTCACATTCTCGAAAAATAGTGGGGCACCTCCCAATGAAATACAGGGATGGATAAAATTCTCGTCGATCAATTCTTGAAGTTACGTCTGCCACTCTCGCAACTCAGCTGGAGCTATCTGATAGGATACTTGAGTTATAGGATCAGTACCCGATAATAACTCAACAACAAAATATCTCCCGAACTGTTGGCAAACCTGGTAACTTATTGGGAAATACAACGGGATACACACTAACTACTTCAATTGAATTAGTATAGAAAGTAGAGACATGAAGTTCCACCACATGTGACAAGTATGCGGTACATCCTTCCCGCAACATCATCAAAGCCTTCATAGCCGAACTTTGGCACAAATATAGCACATTTATCTCACCACGGAGCAAAATCTCAGGCAACACCGGACTCTAAAACACCTCTTCTCAAAGTCCATGCCTAAGAAGTATTAGATCGGTAGACAAACTAAAACCTCTTGAAAGGACCCAACCCCGATTCAGTTGCCTAAACCGGAATCGAACCCCTTCTGAAAACACGAACCAACAAAAATCATTCAAAATTTCGGCAGAGTTCGTTACTAACGCAGAATTGCATAAACCTGCACTCTGAAAATAACACTTCGTCCTATGCCACAAAAACCAAACCGTGGGCACCAATCCCATCCGGATTTCTCAACATCATATCATAATCAATAAACAGTAAACATACTGTAATATATATACTATATCCAAGAAATCCGTGTAAAAAAAGTATCAGAATGTATCAGAGCGACCTCTAGTGTAAATATATACAATATATACCTCAATAGGCGAAACAAGAACCTACTGGAAAACACAGGTAGCTCAGATCACTAGCCTCCAACCGCGACGTGACACACCAGAATCCGAACTACAAACTGGGCACGGAAACCAAAAAGCCCAGGGGAAAGGCAAATAAAACATTAGAGTGAATGGACGAAAATAAACGTATGCCTTTCACCAGTTATATACATAATCAATGTAAAACAATGCGAGTTCGGAAAACATATGTAGGGAGGTTGTCGGGCGAATCTCTCAAGCCCGACGTCAGGTGAATTGCTCAAACCCGACGGTGATAGGCCAGGGGAATCTCTCAACCTCAGCGGCATACAGGGGAATCTCTCAACCCTGCCCAGAGGAATCTCTCAACTCTGGTCCAGAGGAATCTCTCAACTCTGGCGGACTACCGGTGATCAGCCGAGTAGCCGAAGCATCGATGTAGTAATGCCATCACCAATAAATATAAAACAATACCTCCGAAAATAACACATAACTCAATATCGTATAAAGTAATACGAAAATCACAATAAATCACGAACTCGCAAACAACAGTGAAAATATAAACGTGTCCACTCACAGATCAGCAAGTGCGCACTCGCGCTAATCCCGTGGTCCAGCGGAAGATCCCTCCCCTGAAGCACGATCATGATCCTCTGGATAATCATAAACACAACTGATCAAAACTATAGTCCATAACTCTGTACTTAACCATGGAAACCAACCGTTCCCGGAAATATACAATGCAGTACAAAATGATTAACGGAATTCCCGAAATCTCCACTCGAAACCTTCGACTGAAAATCTGACACCCAAATCACTACGAAAACCTCAAGGCGATACTCAAGGCGTGATTACGAGAAAAACGACATTAAAAACGTCGAAAACCAAAGAGTCAACCCCTTGCCGGAGCACCGCCGTTGACCGCCGCCGCCAGCGGCGGCGCGCCGTCAACGATGACTTTCTCCGGCGAGGAAGCTCCAGAATTAAAGCTCTCCTCAAGCCCAGTCACTTCCTCAACTACCACTAAGGCCAATTTAAACCAGAACCATGTCAATTTCACACAAACGCAAACTGAAATCCTCCTCCGGCAACCACCACGGGTTCGCCGGAAAACACCCCCTCGTTCCAAACTAACCACACCACAAGCATCTACGAGGCTAGGGCAGTTGAAACCCCAAGCTCCCCACCTCCATAACTCGCCGGAGCACAGCCCCCCATCACCGGCGAAAAACCCAGATCGGCCTCGATTCGAAACCAAACAAAACATAACCAATTCCCACAAACTCAAACATAAAACGAAAGAGGAACTCAAGGGGATTCGAACTATACCCATAGCGTGGCCGGAGGTGGCCAGAAAAGTCGGGTCGGCCGACGAGCTCAAACGGGTCACGTTCTCTCTTCACGGGTCAACGGTCAAGTTTCCAAATTTGGAAAGTCAACAGGTGGTCAACGTCAGTCAAACCTCAAACAGTGATTTACGACTATTTCTCGACTATTTCCGATATTTATACTCGCGTCTCGGGTCGATCGACGATTTGAAACGGATAACCATTACGATTCGGATAAACACGAAACGAACGGATAAACTCGTCGAAAACTGAAACTTCAAATAATCGTATTATATTCCTCAGTTATCGGAAAAATCATCCGGAACCGCCCACGAGCTCGAAATCACGTACTCTACAACTTCCGTGAAGACATTCAACTCAAATTCTCGGCCGAATATCAAGTCGCGAGCAAAACTGACAAACCACACATATAATGTAAAACTGCGACCAAGCATAATCTCGTGAATCGTGCCTAATACACCACTAATTCTGGTTTGGGTCATCACACCTCTAAACAATACACTACAATCTCAATAAAATAATCCAACTAGAATCACATCGCCAGAGGGATAAATTCACTCGCCACAATTCGAAAAGGATGTGATAGGTACGTTGACTCTGGATGCCCAACTTACCGATATAGAAGAACGTGTCACCCTTTGGGTCAAAGAAAGTATAAACGACATATTCAAAAACATTCAACGTACCAAGAATGACCTCCAAAGATACTCGACTCTCCCATAGAGTAATCCAGTGAAGGCGAGCCTAACCTGACAGTTCCGTTGGCCGTCCTTTTGAACCTCGATCTTGTTATGTTGGCTGCCTAAATGGTGGTGTACGTCTGGTACCCAAGGTAACTTCCTGGTCGCCACCAGAACTAAAAGTTAGAAATTCGCCTGAGGTATCCCTCGTAAAATGGTCCACTTGACCATAGTGGTAACTTACTAAAATCTCCAACTGGCATTGCCCAAAACAACATTTATAGCAAATGTTACATAAAAGAGGATCTCTGGGTACTGAGGATACAAATTTAAATCCATCGGAACTTACTCGAAACTCCCGTCTCTGGAGTTGGCTCCTCCTCCATCTCGGAAAATAACTTGAACAATGTGCACTAGGAGCTGAGGTATGAGATCCTTTGCCAGAAGATGATGTGGAACAAATTATGTTGTAACCTCTACTCGTTGAATATACCTGGTGGGGTTCACCTCCCTCAAATCGTCAAATAACACCCGGCACAAAACTAAACATCAAATAAACACTTAATATTCAACAATAACGCAAACAATTTAAAATCATTATTGTAGATGTAGCATTGATAAGTAGGGTTCTTAACCGGGGATTGAGGGTGTATGCATGACTATGCTACAGTATTAGGGGGGTGCAAGTTTGATTTAATACCTACGAAAATAAAAGCAAAACAATGACAGAAAACACATAGAGAAATCATAAGTCCTATCATGCTTAAACTCATAGACAAGCAAACCAAACAAGAACATAGAATCCTAAACATGCTGTCTAACCAAAAATAAACCTAAGTCTAACATATTTACATGATCAACTCATCTTTTTACCTAGACTTTAATAACTTAACCGATTTCATGCAACGTATTTAGTATCTAAGTCTTTAGCTACGTTTTACATGCATATTTCATAATTAAGTGCCAAACTTGAGAATTGTCTTACATTCAACACATAAATAATCTAAACCGTTTGTTCTGCATTTAAATTAAGCATTAGGTACCAATAAGCATGCGTAACTAAATTCAAAGAACACTAAACAAACTACAAAAAAAGATTAGAATTATTTAACCAAAAGACTTCTTGAAACCAATACATAATAATCGAAGTTTCATACTACAAAAAGCATGAAGTCGTAAATTCCTTGTAAATACCTTTAATCACCTCTCTCCAACCATAACCAACTTTTGTCCATATTCTGCATAAGTACGTAACTTGTAATGAGTGAAATAAATTGTCTGCCCAATTTATAACCTTAATTCTTCATATATCAAGCTAGCTAGAACCGATATATATATATATACTCTAATCTTTATATCAAGCTAGCTAGCTAGAACCAATAATCTTCTCACACTTTGATTCGTTCAATATATATACCTAATCTTCATATATATCGATCAAGCTAACTAGAATTCGAATCAATAATGTTCATATATATCGATCAAGCTACGTACCTAGCTATTAATTTTCCGTCCATTTATATCATGTACGTACATATATAATAATCTAGCTACGTACCTATCGATCAAGAATCTTTCTTACACATATATATAGACACACCCAAAAATTACTAATTAAATTGCATAACCCAAATTAAACTAATTAATTAATAATATATATGTAAATATTCAAAAATCCATAATTTGTCAACATAGCTACTAATCGATCTAACATTTCGATGCAAAAGCTAGAATTATACATCAAGAGCGGGATTCTAGCTACCTATGACAAATATCGCCGGAATTCAATCATTGGTTAACTTCACAATACACCGAAATATTTCAAAAACACTTAGTATATACAAACACTAACCAATATGTGAAGCTTCAAGAATGCTTAATTTTGCGGCTTTGATCGAAGTTTTTTGTTGCAGATCAAAAAATCGCCCGAAAGAAGGTGTTAGAACTGTTGTGAAGAGATAAGAGTTCGATCTAGAAATGCTACTGGCTGCTATAGAATATTCTTCTAGCAGACAGAAATTATTCGTCTGCTAGTGAATAGATTCCGTCAATTAACCTATTTCTAGCAGACGGAAATTTTTTCGTTTTCTAACAATCCATTTAGACAACGGAATTAAAATTTTGTCTTTTTAATGTTTCTTGGAAGAAAAAATTTTCCAACGCAAAAAACCGTCATCTAAAAACGTTATTGGCCGATGAATTTTTGACGAAAAATGTTTTCGTTGCCTAACATGTTGTTAGAAGACGAATATTTTTTTCGAAGCAGACCGTTTACATATCTGTCGCCTATTATTTTGTTAGGCAACAGACTAAAAAAAATCCATCTGCAAACGAAGGTATTCTGGTAGTGACATGTGTGTGGAGGCGTGCATAACATAATCATCTGGTCAGGTCTTGTCGTTCCCCCCAGGAGCATACTCGGTGATTAGCCGAGCAGCCAATGCATCGATGCATTCATACATAAACATGAGTGCTTGAAATCTTAAAATCATAACATATAGCCTCCATGTATAATCGTAAACGTATCGCAAATCATATCATATATGCATAAAGAAAATCATAAGCATAAAACTTTAGACAAGCTAATCAACAGTGAAAATGAAGATGTCCACTCACCTGGCTAGTAGAAACATAATTAGTCGATTACCAAACTCAAAGTTTTCCTAGGTGACATTCCTAAGACCAAAACAAGAGCATAATATTAAATAATGACCTCTGTTACGATCATACGACTAAAGTGATAAAGAAATCGAGACAAAACATTCATCAGCACTTCACAATTCAAAAATGATAATCGCAAGGCGCCATGTACCCCAACTCCTCGCGACAATAACCCTGAGCTTGATCCAAATCACTGTGTCTCAAAAAAAGTGCTCATCCAAAAAGAGTCTAGACTAGACACACATCACACGAAAATGTGTGATGTGTCGAGTTGGCCCAAATCCTGAAAATAGTTAAAAACATCACTAAAATTATCGAATCGCATAAAATCACGTATAATGCAATCAAAAATGGGCTTACGAACTTCCTATGAGAAAATTAGATTTTCAGGTCGTCACAGCTCTGCCGCACACGACTGCGAGTGGAGCCCACACGCCACCACCAGCGGCAGTCGGAATCTAGTCTGTTTTAATGCCTACGATTTACACATCAATGGAAAGCTCACGAAAATCCCAACATTTATCAAAGCCACTAAGACCAATTCGGAGGGAATTAGCTAGAATTTACCTAGCTCTAAAATTCAGGAATACTCGTCGGAAATCGCCCTTGGTCATCCGGCACCGTCCAACCACTAACCGGCTCGAGAGAGGCCCTAAATGAAACCTGGAAAGGCAGGGGTCAAAACCCCTCTGGTTTCACCATCCCACTATGATCGAGACACCGTCGACGGCGAAGGAGGAAAACCAGAGAAAACCCAAAAATCTCTTGGTCTGGATTTGCTACGACACGATGCTGCATGGCCTAATCGAGGGCATGCGGAGATCAGAGAGGAGCAAGGGAACCGATTTTGACCAGTTTAGGCATCCGAGCTGGCCAGCGGGAGAAATTCCAGTCGGATCGCGATTCGAGTCAGAAATGGGTCAAATCGGCGATGCGGGTCGACCTCGGGTCAACTGGGTAACCTCCTTCTCACGCATATAAGGGTTTGAGTATTTATACCCTAAGGTTAAATTGAAATCGAAGGTCCGGATTAGATCACAACTTGATCTAATGGTCAAAAAATATTGACCAACAGTATATTCCCAAATAATCACTTAATTGCTCTAAACATCTAAAATTCATAGATATTAGTTTGCACTTCAAAAAAATTCAATAAAATTATGCACAAACTAGAGATAAATATCCTCTACAACTTCTGTGAAGAAAGCGAGTATGACATCCTAACTTATGAAAAGTCAATTTTTTGTCGTCACAAATTACGATAAACGTGACGTGTGATGCCTAACTCGTTGATTAGCATGATTAACGATGGTTAAGTTACTAATTTAGATCTGGGTCATCACAATCTACTCACCTCATAAAACTTTCGTCCCCAAAATTTTCGTCACGGAAAGTCCATGCAATGGGAACGAAAAGCCATAACTGCTGCTTGAAGATTCTCCGAAAAATATCTAGTATACCTTATTTCTTCACTCCTAACGAAACACACAGTGTGATCGGTTGCAAGGATTTAACACTAAAATCATTGATGAAAATAGCTCACCAGGTTAAGAATAGTTCATAAACTTCATAACTCCTTGCAAGAAAATTGATATCCAATATTCCATGATTACCGAAAGATAACTTCTATAATTCTTCAACGCTTCCAGAAATATACCAATTGCTTATGAATTGAAACGTCAAAATGCTAAACCGCTACAGCCTGAACAAATTTCCTTTTCATGTAAGAATACCTTTGCATCATCAATAACTATGATACTAATGTCCATGTTGGCCCATAAGACTTATCTGATCGTGCCTCCGAATTGCTATAATGACTCGACAATCGAAAGCGTATAGTCTTCAATGAAAGGACATTTCCAAATCAGATGCTCAAGCTTATAAATATAAATCCGCATGTCCCACTAACTTTAAAGAATGGCACAAACTTGATAACTTCAAAAGAAGAATGTTAATAGCTATACGACAGAACTATTGTCTTATATGCTCAAATTTTTTTCAATCATGGATCCGGCTCGACTGCACACGATACTGAGCACATAGAGACTCGACTAGCTTAACATAATTAACTATACGAGCTTACCGTATTTGTAGCCAAAAATGAATCCCCAAAACATTGGTACCACGTGAAACCTTGAACCTCACATACCCGTAAGAGAAATAACAGGTACAGAAAATCTAATTAATACTGCCTGCGCAAATCTGCCTTAATTGCTCATCTAGTCTCACTAGTCAACACAAAGATCAACACAGAATATTGTAGAACATACTTTAGCACAACTCTCTAAAACGTAACTGATTTATAAGTCTCGAAGAATGTTTGTTAACTGGTAGCAGGAAGAGACGATTCTAACGACCCTAAACAAAGGAATTTCTACAGAAATTTCGGCATTACCCATTCATTTATAGTCAAACCCAACACCTGCATATCCGGCACATACTACTAATACAATAGCCCTAAATCTCAGGGACAGAAATCAATTTGCCATAATAATCTAGAAGGAGTGTAACCAGACTGACACATTACATAGCGGTAATAACAGCCTCCTCTACTCAGAAATTCATTATGAAGAAATAGCCTCATAAGTGTCAATTCACCCTCATCTTGAATAATCGAAATGCCTCTCCTTGACACATCAATTAACAAGGAACACATGTGATACATGAGAATGAAAACAACCTCACTTGATGAGATCCGAAAGCTGTTGTGGTTAGATACAACAATCTTGATGGGGAGAAGCCCTATAAAAATATAAGCGTATCACTGGTACTTCATGTACTTATGGTTCAAGAGGACTCCACGTGCAACAAAAATTAGACAAATAAAAACATTTTAAAGTGACAAAATCGAGAATAACTTTTTTGGTTAAAACGGGTGAATCACCTCGATGAACAAAATCGAGGGGATCAAGTTAACTAAAGCGGAAGGAGTAAAAGGAAGTAAATGAAACTGCAACTGGAATGTAGCATGGTTAGCCGAAACTACACATGATTGTTCCACAAATATGGTTATCTACGACTATTCCAAGGAGTCGATATAGCTATGCTGGTATGAAAACGATACATTTGGATTCAAAAGATCGATTAATAATCTCCATGACGTACATTATTGACAAAGCAACATGGCTAGATGGAACGACTTAAAAATTGAACGATCACCACATGATTGGGCAAGAAAAATTAACAAAAACTAAACTAATCAAAACTTGAATCGAATAACAAGAAAAACACAGTCATAGAATGTGACGACCCGAACCAGAATCAGCAGTACAACCAGCTATGTACGTGAGTTACCGCGTAGTCACTGGTATTCGACGGTTGTTTGGAATCGCCGAGCTTGTTAACGACTTAATTATTGGCCGAGAATTGGAGCTGGGTCTCTTGTCGAGAGTCGTTCTACATGTGATTACGAGTTCGTGGGCGGTTCCGGATCGTTATTTGGACGACCGAGGAATTAGTTATGAATATTTGAAGTTCTGATTTAAATGGCGGGTTTGTTCGCGACTAAATTACCGGACGAGAATTTGGTCTCGGCTTCTTCACGAAAGTTGTTCAGAATTTAATTTCGAGTTCGTGGGAACTTCCGGAGTATGATTTGGAGTTACGAGGAATTAGTTGCGAATTTTGCCGTTTGTTGATTATTTAGTCGATTTAATGTGTGTTGCTTGGAAGGGTTGACTTTTTACTCGGTTGGCCGATGTGTTTGACTTTGAGTGATTATTGAAGAATATGTCGAGACGAGTTTGTGGCCGCGAGAATTATCGGAATTGGAATTACGACGAGAAAGTTACGCGCGTTTGAAGTTCGTCGAAATGGATAATTACGAAGTTTCCATTTTGGGAAAGTATTTAATGAAGTATAAATATTGGAGTTGCCATTTATGGAAAGTCAAAACTGAAATTTATGTGTTTGACTGGCTTTGACCAAGTCCACGCGGGGAGAGAGAAGATGGTGGCGACGTTCTTCACGGTGGCCGGCGGTGGCTCGCCGTCTGGCCATCTCCGGGCTCAATTTGGGTGGCGTTCAACTCGCCGTGGCTCCCTCATCCCTATGCCGACCACCGTTCACGGTGAGGTGGACGGTGGAGGGAGGAATATTCCGGCCGAAATGGAGGAGTTTTAAGGTTAATGGTGGATATCGATTTGGACCGAATTGAACTTCAATAGGTACTGGGTTTTGTAGCCCACTTCATTGTGATTCTAACCATATATACATGGTGTTCTAATTCGATTTGAGTGTGGAGAATTTTAAGATTGAAATTTGTGGAACAATTCGGTTTTTCGTGAAATTGGGTGAGTTAGAGTTTGAATTGGACTTTGTTGCAGTTATGAAAGTTGCTCAGTGCAGAATTTTGAGTGGAATAGAGGTTGCTCCGCCTTGAAATTCTCCGGTCGGCGGTGGCGCCGCCGTGGACGGCGGTCAACGGCGGCGGTCAACGGTCAGAGTTGACTTTTTGACTTTCGACAAGTCGCATGTCATTTGACTCGAAATCGCGCCCCGATCGCAGTGGGGAGGTTTGTTTTTCGAGTTGAGCGTCCGAACGTAAAGCGAGGTATTGTGGTATACATATACGGATTTTCGACGATTCGTCGACTTTGGATTTCGTGTTTCCGAGAACGGTGGTTTCTCGTGGTTTGATTTGTATTGTCGGATTATGATTTTGAATATTGGACATTGTGAATATTCAGGGGTTCGTGATCGTTTGTTTGGCGAGGGACATTCCGCCGGATCACGGGTTAACGCGATACGCGTTACGCCAGTCTGTGAGTGGACAATTTCTTTTCACGGAAATCTTGCGAGTCTTTTATGTGATTTATGATTTTGAGCATGCAGCATGATTATGGTTTTACGAGCATGAGATTTCATATGAGCATGTGTTTACGATTATATGATTATATTTATACAAATATACGTATACGAATATGCATACACTTATATATTGTTTCATGCATCTGCATCGAGATATTTGTGATTTGGTTTTCACAGAGTACAGTCTTGGTTACGTTGTTGTATCGATACACTTGCCTCTCGGTTGATCCCCGATGGTAGGCCATCCAGGAGGGGCGTCGTTATCCCTACCTGACCGGTGAGGGGCGTTTCCCCGGAACCGAGGCCATTTCTGGCTTAGAGTCACGGGGACTAAGGACCTCGTGATTCGGACTGTACTAGCACGGAGGAGTCCATGAGTGACCCCGTGAGATTTATACTTGCATGCTCAGTACGCTGGAGGAGTGTGAGTTTACCTCGCGTACTATACGATGTTGTTTTACTTGGACTCGCATATGTTGTTTTAAACATATATATATATAACTGGTGAAATACATTTATTTTCGTCCACTCACTCTAACGTGTTTATTGTCTTTCACCTGGGCTTTTCGGTTTCCGTGCCCAGTTTGCAGTTCAGGCTCTGGTGTCGCACGTCGTGGTCGGAGGCATAGTGCTCGAGCTACTTTGTTTCATCCAGTAGGTTTATTGTTCTACCTACTGTGGTATGCGTATAAGATTATGTATTAGATGTCGCTATGAGCTTCCTATTGAATACGTTATACGATTTTACACTGGATTTCAGTAAAGTGCATATATATTTACTACTTTACTTTACTGTTAATATATTGAGAAATCCGGATGGGATTGGTGCCCACGGTTTGCTTTTTGTGGCATAGGATGAAGTGTATTTTCCGCGTGCAGGTTAAGGTAATCCTACGTTAGTAGCGAAACTCTGCCCAAATTTCGAAAAGTTTTTGTTGGTTCGTGTTTTCGAAGGGGTTTGATTCCGATTTAGAAAGCTAAATCGGGGTTGGGTCCTTTCAGCTTGGTATCAGAGCATTAGGTTATAGGTTCTGTAGACTTCTGTAGTCGTGTTTACTAAGGGTATTTGAGAATGTACAGCATGTCTGGAATGGTGACCCGACCGGCCGGCGGATAATCATCAAATTTCGGGTGTTGTATGCTTTCAAATATTTGAAGTTCCATGATTACGTTCCACTTGTTGTGAACGATATTGTATTCATTAGGATGCCTCCTGACGTGCTTTCCGTGTCGTTTCGGTTGTGGATCCTGTTGAGGATCAATCGACGCGCGATTTGCCAGAGATTGTGGATTTGGATGAGTATTCAGAGTTCAGAGAATTGTGTGGCACGGTTTATCTGGGGATGTGTATATGAGCGTCCACATGTTGCCTCAGAGCTGAGATTTGTGGCAGTGATGTTTGCCTGATTCTGATCATTGTGTTTGGTGGGCTGATATTGTGTGAGTTCTGGTTGCGACTCCATGGCCTACATTCAGAGTGTTGTGTATACGGTAATGGTTTAATCAGGCTACCTAGCATTCGAATGTGGAGTGTTTATCCACCTGAGGCAGAGATGCATTGTTCACATGTTTGTCCTTATTTGCACGAGTTATGTGGCTTCAGAGGAAGCAGTGCATGAGGTTCGAGATGAGTTTGAACCTGAGTATCAGAGAGAGTTTGATTGATATGCCTCGAGACATCCGTGAGGAGCTTAGTGTGTTGCACTCAGTGGCGAGGCTATTATGAGGGAAAGGTGTACGCGGTTTCCGATGTGACGGTTTGAGGAAAGTGGATTCAGCAGTGAGATTTTGATGAGGTTGAGTTCCGACACTTCGGGATCAGTGACTTCATCAGGCTGTGGCCTTTTCGATTATGTTGAGGATTCTTTGCTGATCCGTTTGACGATGGCGGAGATCACAGAGTAGCGGACTTGCTCCTGTGGCACGAGTTTGGGCAATCGTTGGTAATCCTTTCACGCAGTAGGTGTTGCGGTGATTTGTGTTCGTGAAGCACTTTCAGTTGCTGTTTCGATGGCCAGGGGGGTCACGTTATGAGGGAGCGCCCTCAGCCAGTTGTGTTTGAGGTTCAACAGCTCAGAGTTCATGAAGGGATCATGATGCTGTACCTGCAGTCTGATCAATGTACCCTTTTGACGAGTTATTCAGTAAGTCGCAATTGATGTGGGCGACTAGTTGGGCACATTGGAGTTCATGCCATGACCTTGTTTGAGGACAGACTTTTCTCCGAGGTTGCTGTTGCTTGAGATCCATGGTCATTTTACCTGCATCTCCACTTCCGAGGTTTTGGAGAGTGTTGTATCCATCCGGAGGTTGCGAGATCCATGTTGGAGGTTATGACTTAGCCGCAGATCTGTTATAGCTGGATATTGTGGTTTTGGTATGTTTATGAGTCTGACGATGCATTTGGCTGTGTTCGAGTACCTCGAGAAGGAGGTTGTGTCTCGACGACCAGATTTCCCCGAGATGCTGTTTCGTGGTGATGGTCGAGCGGATGGTAGAGACGAATTGTGTTGTTGCCTAGCACATGTTGTGGATACTACGGTTACTGTACCCGACATTGGTGACATTGAGGTGGTTCCCGAGTTTCCAGGTGCGTTCCGGAGGAGTTACCAGGTGTTCCTCCAGTTCGGGAGACTGACTACACCATTGAGCTTGTATCAGGCGCTGGACTCATTTTACCGACATTTTGTCGTTCGGAGCCAGCGGAGCCGATGGAGCTACAGTTTCGACTCCAGAAGTTGCTGGAGGAGGTTTCAGGAGATTTCATGCGACCTCGCGTATTTGCATGGAGTACTCTAGCATTGTTTATACAGATGTTGGATGATTTGACGAGGTGGTGCATTGACTACCCGAAGCCTGATTTGCTTCAGAGGAGAGTGAGTATCCTCCGCTTCGGATTGACGAGTGGGTTGATCAGCTTGCGAGAGTTTCAGTCCTTTCGAAGATTGATTTTGGTTTTGGATACCATCAGTTGAGGATTGATGAGTCAGATGTGTCTATGTTAGCTTTCAAATCATGGTGCAGACATTAAGAGTTTTTGGTCACGCTGTTTGGTTGACCAGTGCCCCGTTGATCATGTGGACTTGATGGACCAGGTTGATATACGCATTTTATGCTCGTTTCTTAACGCATTTCCCTTTACGTTTAGCTATGTTATTATCTTAGTTTTTACGTTTTCCTTATTTAAATTGTTATTTTGAAGATCTTTACGGTGGAGATTAATAACGACGCAATTCGGAGGAATTTCGGCGATTTTGCGATTTTTGCGATTTTGGACCTCCGAAAATGGGCCGGGCCAAAAAGCAAATTGTGGGCCGAATTCTCAACTCTTGTTTCGGCCCATTATCAAGCCCAAACCACATTAGTTCGGCTAGGAAGGCTTTTGGTGAAGAGGAAAAGTCTTGTTTTGCAACCTTTGAAGAGGCAAAGTCAACAATATCAAGCTTTGTGACTCACCTTGGTGACTCTTGCTTGCATTAAATGAAAAGATGACTTGCCATGGTGACTTGCATGGTGACTCTTGCTTAGGGTTCATCAATGGTGACTTACATGGTGACTAAGGGTGTGACTTGCCATATTGATCATTGCTTGCATTTAATGGAAGGAGGCAAGGTGGAAGAGAGAAGGCAAGCATTCCTTGCCTATAAATACCAAGGAGGCCGAACCATTCAAGGCATCACTCAATTTACTAGCCAAAGCTCTACACAAATACTCTTCCACCATAAACACTTGAAGGTTCATTTCCAAGCCGAAGTATCATCCTTCCTCCATCCAAGCCGAAGCAAGCAAGGTTCCTCCTTCCAAGCCGAAGCAAAGCATCCTCCATCCTTCACAATACGCTAAGTCCCTTGTGAAGGAAAGCCATCTCCACCGTAGATCATCTAGCATTCAAGACAAAAAGTGTAACCATGATCTTCACTTTCATTTCTTTTGTTTGGTATTTGAACCTCTTGATGTATTGGAATACATTTATGTATCAAATGAAGAACAAGTTTAGATTTGTGTTTTATGCTCTTAAACAGATTTGTAATATGCATGTGTTTATGATTTCTAGCCTTTTATGCATGTTTGATACAATCTTAAAGCTTCGAATGCATGTGTTAGAAAATACGCTAAGTCCCTCTCTTTCGCATGTTTCGATGATCGTATGTTGTTTAGGATGTTTATACGCTAAGTTGCATTTCTAATCAATTATTAAGCATGTATATTTAGTTAGAAGTTATGAATTTCGTAACTTACAAAAAGGTTTGATGCATGAAAAGGGTAGGTTAATAAGATGAGATGATCACATGTAATTAGTAGTATAACTTCTTATTTTTAGCAAGCATAATTAGACTTTAAGTTTCTTGATTGTTGAAACTTGTCTATGAGTAAAACATGTTAGTTGCCTAAGAGTTTTAGTTGTGTTTGCATGTTATGTACTTTAATTTCATAGATTAAACAACCAACTTCCAATCCCCCCAAACATTTACATTTCCGCTTATTAACGAAACCATGCATGCGCCCTTAATTCCCCGGATAAAGAACGATCCCTACTCGCCAATGCTATAATGATAAAAGAAGGGTTTTAAATTGCAATGCGCGTAATCTGTGTTTTTAGGGTCTACTTTGTGTTAATGTTAGAAGCATGTTTTGCACGTATCAATTTTTGGCGCCGTTGCCGGGGAATTAAAATGTTTTTGTATGATTTCGTTGTACATATGTAATTAAATGCATGTCTATAATTTTCGAAATGCATACTTGTTTATACTTGTTTATACTTAAAGAATTATACATACATTTTTACAATGCATACTTTTACTTATACGAATTTAGTTATACTTAGTATTTACACTTGCATAATTTATTTCCATGTTAAAGGATAGTCTTTGATTTAATTTGAGTACTAGTACTTAGTTATTAAATAAATCTCTATGGAATAGGTGGTGCCTCTTTTGTTTGTCTATCTCCTTAACCCTTCGTGATGTGTGGATTTCATCACCACACGCCATAACCTAAGTGAAGTTATGGACACGAGGTTGTGGGCGGAGTTTACAAACACTTGAGATTGTATACTATCTTGTGATTTCGAGTAAGAGTTGGTTATGATGTCTAGAAGGGTTATGAATGGTGACGGGTTTTGAACTAAGAAAACAGAACACCAATGGAGTACATACTCTTACGAGTAAGCCTCGGGGTGTTTCTAAGAACAACATTGGAGTATATACTCTTACGAGTTAGCCTCAGGTTGTTCCCAGAAATTAGTTCTCACCTCTCGCGTTACATCTATCCCAACTGGTCATTTCCAACAATTACGAGAATTAACGATAGTTGGTATACATTTTCGCGCGGGCCGCACGGACAAGAGATTTACTCAATAACTAAGTCGTGTATTCCTTTTAAATCTTAGGCGCAATCAAAACGTAGACGTACTTAAATTGATTTACATTGAGCACGAGTATTGGTTATAAGGTTTCGTTCTTTGGAATAGGTGGTGCCTCTTTTTCTGGTTTATCTCCTTAACCCCTCGTGATGTGTGGATTTCATCACCACACGCCATAACCTAAGTGAAGTTATGGGCACGAGGTTGTGGGCGGAGTTTACTAAGAACTTGAGATTATATACTATCTCACAAATTTGGCTGATTGTTGGATATGGTGAATGGGTTTATGATTGGTGCCGGGTTTCGGATCTAAGCAATAGAACACCATTGGAGTATATACCGTAACTGGTTAGCCTCGGGGTGTCTCTAGGAACAACATTGGAGTATATACTCTTACGAGTAAGCCTCGGGTTGTTCTAAATATTAGTCCTTACCTCTCGCGTTATCTCTATTCCTACTAACCATTTCTAAACGTAACTAAGCTGAATTGTAGTCGGTATATATTTTTGCGCGGGCCACACGTCCAAGAAATTTACCGAATGATCATTTCGCGTACTCTCTGTAAATCATAAGTGCATATAAATACGGATAAATACATGAACTTAAATACGACATAATCCTTTAAATAGATGGTATATAGGATTATGCATGCTTAGACCTCCTGGAATCAGACTTCATCTTCGGATGAACGAGACCCATTGCACAGTCGAGAGCCTCTGCACCACGTACCATCGGGGCCAAAGGAAATAAATAAAACTTAGTCAAATTTGTGTGTTTATATGTGCATTAAAAACTGTAAAGGACTAACAACCGTTACTTAGCTTGCATAACCTCTTTTTAGGCTTTATGATACTCGGATTTCACTACCGAGTACCCTAACCTAAGTGAAGTTAGGGACATAAGATCGAAGAAGAGGTCATTCTTTGCATTCATTTTTTTTAGCACGTAACTCGTGTGTTTTCTGCAGGTTCTAATGTTTTCTCTTATGCATGCACTCCATCTTTCACGTAGGATTGTTGTTTAATGCATTTTATTGAAAAAAAAAAATGTGCGGTGCATAAATTCGATGTGAATTATTGTTTGCTTGTATTTGAACTTTGTTTATATATGTTCTAACTAAATTCTTGGGTTTAGCATTATATAGTGTTAATTTGCAGAAAACATGTGTCTTAGTTTATTACATTCTTTTGCATAGCCCATAAAATTGATTAAATCATTTGCATTACTTAGTAAATTACATTTAGTGTCTTAAGTATTATAACTTTTGTGTGTTATTAGTAGTTTTTAAGTATTTGTGAGTATTTATAGTATGCTTTGATAGTTTTACTATTTGTTATTGCTTTGTTTTCTAAATATGTCTTACGATTTTGGTTAGTATTCCTATATTCATCTCAAATTCTTTGTTGATACTAACACTTGGTCTTTGGTGGATGCTCAGGCTAATGAATGTCCGATCGGAATCCTGAACCATCTAGAACAAACTTTGAGGAGATCGCAGAGAGAATAGCAAGACTTAAAGCTCAAACTGACATCCTGGATCATCCCATCATCGAGGAAGTTTCCGAGTCTTCACATTCATCAACCGACCACAATTCAGAAGCAGAAGCACAACAAGTCAACATGGCCAATGCAGGACAATCTCTTCGCCAGCGCACCTGCTCAACCGAATGGAGCAGTGGGCCTTCGAGCATTGCTTTTCCACAACCGGAGGAAAACATGAAGGATATCGAGCTAAAGAGTGGCTTCCTCCACCGACTACCCATTTTTCATGGACTTTCCAATGAAGATCCGAACAAGCATCTCAAACAATTCCAATTTGTTTGTAACAGCATGAAGCCATCCGATGCTGATACGGAGCTCTTCAAGCTGAAGGCATTCCCATTCACCCTAATCGACAGGGCCGAGTCTTGGCTTATGGAACTACCGCCGAACCATATTACCTCTTGGAAGCAACTTGCGGATATGTTCCTAGCGAAGTACTTCCCGGCCTCAAAGATCACCGTCTTGAGAAAGCAAATTACTGGCATCACACAGAAACCGGACGAGACCTTCGGCCAATACTACGACCAATTCAAAGTTTTGTGTGCCACTTGCCCATCGCATGGATTTTCCGAGACCAATCTCATGAATTACTTTTACGATGGTCTCAAGCCGATTGATAGGGAATTGCTGGATGCAGCAGCCACCGGTGCATTCATGGACTTAACCGAAACCGAAGCTAGAGCTCTTCTAGAGAATCGGGCGAATAATGATGCACAATATGGAATGTCCAACAGACGAGCAGTCGGTGAAGCAAGTTCTACAACCGACGCGGACGAAAAGTACGACAAACTAGCTCATATGCTAGAGAAGGTTTTAGAACTCGAGACGACAAGAGCGAAGGCAACTCAACGGCCTGTTTGTGGCATATGTCAAACACAAGGTCACCACAACGACCAGTGCCCTCAAGTGCCGGAACAAGCAAGCGAGCCGGAGCACGCTAACGCCATCGGCGGATATCAGGGAGGACAACGGTATAACAATTACAACAACTATGTCAACCGTGATCATCCGGGGTTTAGATGGAGCAGCAACGAGGGAACTTTGAACCCTCCAGCACCTCAACAAAACTACCAACGCCCTCCATTTCAACCAAGGCCACCGATGCAGCAGGGTTCGTCTTCGCAATCCTTCACCAACCCGGATTACGACAAGATGTTGTCGCAACTTTCGGCCTCCACTCAAGTTCTCCTCGACGGACAATCGAAGACAAAGGAGACACTTGACTCACATGGCCGCGACATCACCGAAGTGAAGAAGCAGCTTGGCTAGCTTGTTGACTTCATGGGCCAAATCAAGGAAACCGGTCGGCTTCCACCTCAAACCACTCCTAATCAAAGAAACGTGAATGCTATAGTCACAAGGAGTGGGAAGATACTTGAGGAACCAAAGACCAATCGATCTCATCTTGATGAAGTCACCATTGAGGACATCACCAATGAATAAGAAGATGAGATCGATCCGGCAATTCAAGAGGCCGAGAAAAAGAAGGTGACGCCTAATGTCACCAATGCACAATCACCTCCACATCCTACCCCAATCAAAGGTAAAAACCATATTCCTTCAAATACGGTTATTACTAATTCTCCGTTTGCTGTTGCACCTTTCCCTAGCAGATTAAATAAATCAAAGAAGAAGGATGCCCAATATGAAGATATTTTGGACATCTTCCGAAAGGTGCAAGTGAATTTGCCCTTGATCGAGTGCATAAAACAGGTGCCGATATACGCGAAATTTCTCAAAGAATTATGCACACAGAGGAGGCAAACTCAAGAGAAGGAGGTTGTGAAGGTGAACGCAACCGTTTCGGCGGTTTTGCAGCGTCGGCTACCCCCAAAACTGAAGGACCCAGGGAGCTTTGCAGTTCCTTGCGTAATCGGTGACACCCACTTCGAAGACGTAATGCTTGATCTAGGAGCTTCCATCAACGTCATGCCTTACTATCTTTTCGAATCGATGGAGCTTGGAGATCTCAAGCAAGATGGTGTTGTCATCCAGTTAGCCGATCGCACCCACAAGTATCCGAGGGGATACGTAGAAGACGTTCTCGTGCAAGTCAACAACTTGATATTCCCAGCCGATTTCTATATAGTTGACATGGAAGACAGTCCACTGAACACCACGCCACTGCTGCTTGGGCGACCTTTCATGCGGACTGCGAGAACGAAGATTGATGTGTTTCAAGGCACTTTCTCCATGGAGATTGATGGAGAAAGAATCGAGTTCAACATCCTGGACGGGATGAAGTTTCCAATGTCGAGCGTAGCTGCCATTTCGACATACGATCCTGTGGATACCTTAGCACAAGGCTACCTCGACACCATCAATGAGGATGAACTCGACATGGCCATTCAACTTGGGCATGACGGCCTTCTCGAGGCCTTACTAGAGCTTGAACCTGGAATTCAAGACATGGCCATGGCCCTAAATGCGGCACCACGAAAAGTAAGCTTTTCTCCTCCTTTACCAATTACTTTTGGTACTAATAAAATGGTTCCTTCCATCGTAGAAGCTCCAGTTTTAGAACTCAAGCTACTACCGGACCATCTGAAGTATGCGTACTTGGGCGAGAATGAAACCTTACCGGTCATTATTTCGTCCGCGCTAGAAGAGGAGCAGGAGGAGAAGCTCGTGAGTGTGCTCAAACGGTACAAACCCGCAATAGGCTGGACACTTGCGGACATCAAGGGAATAAATCCAGCAACCTGTGTGCATAGGATTTTCCTTGAAGAAGGCATCAAGCCTACGCGGGAAGCACAACGTCGGCTCCACCCTCCGATGATGGAGGTGGTAAAAAAGGAGGTAATTAAACTCATGGACTGTGGAGTTATTTACCCTATTTCTGATAGCCGTTGGGTTTCCCCAGTGCAGGTAGTACCCAAGAAATCGGGAATAACCGTCGTCGAGAATCTGGAAAATGAACTTGTGCCACAACGGACGATCACTGGACACCGAGTGTGCATTGATTACCGGAAGCTAAACGCTGCAACCCGCAAGGATCATTTTCCCTTACCATTCATCGACCAAATGCTGGAAAGATTAGCCGGTCATGCATTTTATTGTTTTCTCGACGGATATTCCGGCTACAACCAAATTAGCATTGCGGAGGAAGATCAAGAAAAGACAACGTTCACGTGCCCGTTCGGAACGTTTGCCTATCGCCGCATGCCATTTGGACTGTGTAACGCACCAGGTACATTTCAACGTTGCATGCTCTCAATTTTCTCCGAGTACATTGAAAAAATTATTGAAGTATTCATGGACGACTTTAGTGTATTTGGGAGTGATTTTGATGCATGCTTAAACAATTTAGAAACAATTTTACAAAGATGCGTTGAAACGAACTTGGTGCTTAATTGGGAGAAGTGCCATTTCATGGTTACGCAAGGGATCGTGTTAGGTCATATTATTTCTGAAAAAGGGTTAGAAGTTGATAAATCTAAAGTAGATCTTGTGCGTCACTTACCCTCTCCAACTTCGGTTAGAGAGATTCGTTCTTTTCTTGGACACGCAGGATTTTATCGCAGGTTTATCAAAGACTTTTCCCACATCTCGCGCCCGTTGTGTAAACTGCTGCAAAAGGAGACCCCGTTCGTCTTTGATGGAGAATGCAACGCTGCCTTCAACAAGTTGAAGGAGCTTCTCACGAGCGCTCCTATTTTGTGCAGCCCTGATTGGTCTCTGCCATTTGAACTCATGTGCGACGCCTCGGATTATGCCGTAGGAGCCGTCTTGGGTCAGCGGAAGGACAAGAAGCCTTGCGTAATCTATTACGCCTCTCGGACGCTTGATGAAGCGCAAAGAAATTATACTACCACCGAGAAGGAGTTTCTTGCCGTGGTTTTTGCTTTAGATAAATTTCGATCTTATTTACTTCAAACTAAAGTAACTGTGTTTACCGATCATGCAGCTTTGAAGTATCTAATGCTCAAGAAGGACGCAAAACCATGACTTATCAGATGGATACTTCTACTCCAAGAATTCAACATCGAAATCAAGGACAAGAAGGGAGTAGAAAACGTCGTCGCTGACCACCTATCACGTTTGATAGGTGACCATGAGCCTGTCGAGATTGAAGAAACTTTTCCGGATGAAAAACTCTTCGGAATTGAGGTAACTATTTCGGAAACTCCATGGTATGCAGATATCGTAAATTACTTAGTTACCGGTGAGTTTCCGTCTACCATGCATAAATTTCAACGTGACAAACTTAAGCATAATGCTAGAACCTTTATCTGGGATGAGCCTTATTTATGGAAACAATGCTCCAATTTAGTAATTAGGAGATGTATCCCGGATAGTGAGTTTAAGCCCATTCTAGACTTTTGTCACAATGAAGCATGTGGGAGACACTTTGGTTCTAGGAGGACAGCCCTTAAGATTTTAGATTGCGGTTTCTTTTGGCCTAGTTTATTTCGCGATGCTCATGCATATTGTGCTGCATGTGATAAGTGCCAGAGATTCGGTAATTTAGGCCCTAGAGATCAAATGCCACAACACTACATATTTAATGTCGAAATTTTTGATGTGTGGGGTATTGATTTCATGGGACCATTTCCTCCTTCCAATGGTTTTACTTACATTTTACTCGCAGTAGATTATGTTTCTAAATGGGTGGAGGCAAAGGCCACCCGTACTAATGATTCGCGAGTTGTTGCAGATTTCCTACGAACTAACATTTTCAGTAGATTTGAAATGCCACGCGTTCTAATCAGCGATGGAGGAAGTCACTTTTGCAACCGCACGGTGGAAGCACTAATGAGGAAGTATGGCGTAAAACACAAGGTTTCCACACCATACCACCCTCAAACCAATGGAATGGCTGAAGTTTCCAACCGTGAGATCAAGAAGATATTGGAGCGAACCGTCCGCCCCAACCGGAAAGATTGGAGTCAATGCTTAGACGATGCATTGTGGGCTTACAGTACTGCCTACAAGACCCCCATTGGTATGTCACCTTTCCGACTAATTTATGGGAAGGCGTGCCATCTTCCGGTTGAATTGGAGCACAAGGCATGGTGGGCCGTGAAGAAATTCAACATCGATCGAGATGCAGCAGGCTTGCATCGGAAGCTACAACTTAATGAACTAGAAGAAATCAGAAATGATGCTTTCGACAATGCGTGGATTTACAAAGAGAAGACGAAAAAGATCCACGATCAGATGATTCGCGGGAAGAGTTTTGAACCTGGGCAGAAAGTATTGCTTTTCAATTCAAGACTTAAGCTCTTTCCGGGAAAGCTTCGCTCTCGATGGATGGGGCCATTCGTAGTTTCTCAAGTTCTACCTCATGGAGCAATTCTCATTCGATCTATCGACAAAGGTAGTGAGTTCAAAGTAAATGGCCATCGCTTGAAGCCCTATTTTGAGGCATTTGCGGAGCACACTGTGGAGGAGATGCAACTCCAAGAACCGGCCATTTCAAAAACAAAATGATGCATCACGTCCAAAGCTAACGACGTAAAACAAGCGCTCATTGGGAGGCAACCCAATAGGGAGACAACAGATTTGTTTTCTTCTCCCCTTTTAATTAATTTAATGGCTTTTGCATTTTAAATTAGAATTTTCGTAGATCCTATACTCCATGTTTAATTCTATACATTTACTTTAAGTACATTGAGGGCAATGTAGAGTTTAAGTGTGGGGGAAGGGTTTACAATTTAATTGTGTCTAAATTAGTGTTTTTCAGAGTCTTTAGGACGCCCTTAACTAGTCGATGATGAAATTTGACCGAAACGAACACATATGGCGTATGAATCACATGCATCGAATTCTTGTGCTAATTGAGATATTCTATATGTTTTTAACATGTAGTAGATATGAATTGCAAAGCATGGTACAGAAATCGCATGCTTGAATAAGTTTTTAATCATATGAACCCTATGTGAGCTTTTGAGCTATCTGTTCTTTATTCGAGTGAATATACATCCATTTCGTAGCTACTAGCTTATATATGCCTCATTTGATTGCTTGCCATAGATTTTAATGAACTAGAGAATACTAGAACTTACTCATGTCAATTTGCAAAGCTTTTAAGTTGATACATACTTTGATTTTGGAAATGATTAAAGGCATTTAGGATTTTCCACCACATTGCCATATATCCATGTATCCCATTTGTACGCACAAGTTGCGACACCCCTAGATAAACCAATTGAGCCCACGTTAAGCTTTTCTTTCATAACCATATGTACCTAAACACTTACCCTAGTGTAGAATATCCTTACCTTTGTTCCAGAAACTTGGTGAGAATTTTTTGAAACTAGCACATAAGATTATGGTTTGGTAGGAAAGATTGAAAGAGTTAATGTGAGTAAGGGGAAAGACTTGTCCAAATAGCTAAAAAAGTATGTGATTGCCAAAAAGAAAAGAAAAAAATTATATTTGAGAGAATGAAAAGAAAAAAAATTATTATCTCTCATGGCAATATGTTGTGTTCTAAGAATAACCATTTGGATTAACGTCCCCCTTTATTTACGGATTTGGAGTTTACGATAAATTGAAGGCCTAAAAATAGAACAAAATATGGCCTTTGTCCTGTCCGAAAAGCTAAAAGGGTAGCTTAGATTGAAGTATACATGGTAACATACAAATGGAGATGGAGGACTAATATGGTGCTAGACTAAGTCATTGGAACATTTTTATCACCACATATCTAAATTTCGAATGCCTTAGCCTTAACCCCATTACAACCTCACTAAAAGTCCTTTATGATCCTTAAAATGAGTAGCTTTCAATTAGTAGAGTAAGTTGCATGAGTAAGCTTATGGTTTTGGTTCATTTGTGCAAGTAATCAAACTTTATTCATGTGGTTTTCATTTCAATTCATATACACTTTAAGTGAACCATTTTCATGAGTGAAAAATATGATGAGTGCATCCTTGTGAGTTGATTAAACCTTTATTCAAAGCATGCACAGCTATAACATAACCATTGTTTTCTCTATGTCTTACTTGTTCATTACATAATTATATCGCAATTATCTCTTGAATTTGTTGAGCATACAAGTTGAAATTCATGTGAGCCATCGCCATATACTTATGAAAATTCTGAGACAAATTTTAGTTAAGGGCTTAGTTATGTTCTTTCCTTTGTTTTAAATTCGTAGAAGAGTCTTAGTTTAACTTAGTGTTTGCTAAGGGACTAGCAAAGTCTAAGTGTGGGGGAATTTGATATACGCATTTTATGCTCGTTTCTTAACGCATTTCCCTTTACGTTTAGCTATGTTATTATCTTAGTTTTTACGTTTTCCTTATTTAAATTGTTATTTTGAAGATCTTTACGGTGGAGATTAATAACGACGCAATTCGGAGGAATTTCGGCGATTTTGCGATTTTTGCGATTTTGGACCTCCGAAAATGGGCCGGGCCAAAAAGCAAATTGTGGGCCGAATTCTCAACTCTTGTTTCGGCCCATTATCAAGCCCAAACCACATTAGTTCGGCTAGGAAGGCTTTTGTTGAAGAGGAAAAGTCTTGTTTTGCAACCTTTGAAGAGGCAAAGTCAACAATATCAAGCTTTGTGACTCACCTTGGTGACTCTTGCTTGCATTAAATGAAAAGATGACTTGCCATGGTGACTTGCATGGTGACTCTTGCTTAGGGTTCATCAATGATGACTTGCATGGTGACTAAGGGTGTGACTTGCCATATTGATCATTGCTTGCATTTAATGGAATGAGGCAAGGTGGAAGAGAGAAGGCAAGCATTCCTTGCCTATAAATACCAAGGAGGCCGAACCATTCAAGGCATCACTCAATTTACTAGCCAAAGCTCTACACAAATACTCTTCCACCATAAACACTTGAAGGTTCATTTCCAAGCCGAAGTATCATCCTTCCTCCATCCAAGCCGAAGCAAGCAAGGTTCCTCCTTCCAAGCCGAAGCAAAGCATCCTCCATCCTTCACAATACGCTAAGTCCCTTGTGAAGGAAAGCCATCTCCACCGTAGATCATCTAGCATTCAAGACAAAAAGTGTAACCATGATCTTCACTTTCATTTCTTTTGTTTGGTATTTGAACCTCTTGATGTATTGGAATACATGTATCAAATGAAGAACAAGTTTAGATTTGTGTTTTATGCTCTTAAACCGATTTGTAATATGCATGTGTTTATGATTTCTAGCCTTTTATGCATGTTTGATACAATCTTAAAGCTTCGAATGCATGTGTTAGAAAATACGCTAAGTCCCTCTCTTTCGCATGTTGATACGCGCAAAACATGCATTCACGTTAACTTAAAAACACAGATTACGCGCATTGCAATTTAAACCCTTCTTTTGTCATTTGTAATATTGGCGAGTAGGGATCGTTCTTTATCCGGGGAATTAAGGGCGCATGCATGAGTTTCGTTAATAAGCGGAAATATAAATGTTGGGGGGATTGGAAGTTGATTGTTTAATCTACGAAATTAAAGTACAAAAACATGCAAACACAACTAAAACTCTTAGGCATCTAACATGTTTTACTCATAGACAAGTTTCAACAATCAAGAAACTTAAAGTCTAATAATGCTTGCTAAAAATAAGAAGTTACACTACTAATTACATGTGATCATCTCATCTTATTAGCCTACCCTTTTCATGCATCAAACCTTTTTGTAAGTTACGAAATTCATAACTTCTAACTAAATACACATGCTTAATAATTGAGTAGGAATGCAACTTAGCGTATAAACATCCTAAACAACTTACGATCATCGAAACATGCGAAAGAGAGGGACTTAGCGTATTTTCTAACACATGCATTCGAAGCTTTAAGATTGTATCAAACATGCATAAAAGGCTAGAAATCATAAACACATGCATATTAAAAATCGGTTTAAACACATAAAACACAAATCTAAACTTGTTCTTCATTTGATACACAAATCTAAACTTGTTATTCCAATACATCAAAAGATTCAAATACAAAGCTAAAGAAATGAAAGTGAAGATCATGGTTACACTTTTTGTCTTGAGTGCTTGATGAACTACGGTGGAGATGGCTTTCCTTCACAAGGGACTTAGCGTATTGTGAGGGATGGAGGATGATAGCTTCGGCTTGGAGGAGGAGATGGATGCTTCGGTTTGGAATGGAGGAGGAGATGCTTCGGCTTGGAATGGAGGAGATGGATGCTTCGGCTTTGTGTGAACCTTCAAGTGTTTAATGGTGGAGGAGTATTTGTGTAGAGCTTTGGCTTAGTAAAATGAGTGATGCCTTGAATGGTTCGGCCTCCCTTGGTATTTATAGGCAAGGATGTTTGCCTTCTCTCTTCCACCTTGCCTCCTTCCATTAAATGCAAGCAATGATCAATATGGCAAGTCACACACTTAGTCACCATGTGTGATCATCACAAAGCAAGAGTCACCATGTGTAGTCACCATTTGGGAACCCTAAGCAAGAGTCACCATGCTAGTCACCATGGCAAGTCATCTTTTCATTTAATGCAAGCAAGAGTCACCAAAATGAGTCACTAGCTTGATATTGTTGACTTTTCCTCTTCCCCACTTTGCTTCCTAGCCGAATTGAATGTGTTTGGGCCATATAATGGGCCGAAATAAAAGTTGAGAATTCGGCCCACAATTTGCTTTTTGGGCCGGCCCATTTTCGGAGGTCCAAAATCGCAAAAATCGCAAAATCGCCGAAATTCCTCCGAATTGCGTCGTTATTAATCTCCACCGTAAATATCTTCAAAATAACATATTAATTAAGAAAAACATAAAAACTAAGATTATAACATAGCTAAACGAAAAGGGAAATGCGTTAAGAAACGAGCATAAAATGCGTATATCAAATTCCCCCACACTTAGACTTTGCTAGTCCCTTAGCAAACACTAAGTTTAAACTAAGACTCCCTAAGAATTTAAAACAAAGGAAAGAACACAACTAAGCCCTTAGCTAAAATTTGTCTCAGAATTTGCATAAGTATATGGCGATGGCTCACATGAATTTCAACTTGTATGCTCAACGAATTCAAGAGATAATTGCGATATAATTATGTAATGAACAAGTAAGACATAAAGAAAATAACGGTTATGTCTATAGCTGTGCATGCTTTGAATAAAGGTTTAATCAGCTCACAAGGATGCACTCATCATATTTTTCACTCCTGATAAGGGTTCACTTTAAGATGTATATGAATTGAAATGAAAACCACATGAATGAAGTTAATTACTTGCACAAATGAACCAAAACCATAAGCTTACTCATGCAACTTACTCTACTAATTGAAAGCTACTCATTTTAAGGATCATAAAGGACTTTTAGTGAGGTTGTAATGGGGTTAAGGCTAAGGCATTCGAAATTTAGATATGTGGTGATAAAAACGTTCCAACGACTTAGTCTAGCACCATATTCAGTCCTCCATCTCCATTTGAATGTTACCATGTATACTTCAATGCACTAATCTACCCTTTGAGCTTTTCGGACAGGACAAAGGCCATATTTTGTTCTATTTTTGGGCCTTCAATTTATCGTAATCTCCAAATCCGCAAATAAGGGGGACGTTAATCCAAATGGTTTATTCTTAGAACACAACATATTGCCATGAGAGATAATAATTTTTTTTCTTTTCATTCTCTCCAATATTTTTTCTTTTCTTTTTGGCAATTTCATACTTTTTAAGTTATTTGGACAAGTCTTTCCCCTTACTCACATTAACTCTTTCAATCTTTCTTACCAAACCATAATCTTATGTGCTAGTTTCGAAAAATTCTCACCAAGTTTCCGGAACAAAGGTAAGGATATTCTATACTAGGGTAAGTGTTTAGGTATATATGGTGATGAAAGAAAAGCTTAACGTGGGCTCAATTGGTTTATCTAGGGGTGTCGCAACTTGTGCGTACAAAATGGGATACATGGATATTTGGCGAAGTGGTGGAAAATCCTAAATGCCTTTAATCATTTCCGAAATCAAAGTATGTATCAACTTAAAAGCTTTGCAAATTGACATGAGTAAGTTCTAGCATTCTCTAGTTCATTAAAATCTATGGCAAGCAATCAAATGAGGCATATATAAGCTAGTAGCTACGAAATGGATGCATATTCACTCGAATAAAGAACAGATAGCTCAAAAGCTCACATAGGGTTTATATGATTAAAAACTTATTCAAGCATGCGATTTCTATACCATGTTTTGCAATTCATATCTACTACATGTTAAAAACATATAGAATATCTCAATTAGCACAAGAATTCGATGCATGTGATTCATACGCCAAATGTGTTCGTATCGGTCTAATTTCATCATTGACTAGTTAAGGGCATCCTAAAGACTCTGAAAAACACTAATTTAGACACAATTAAATTGTAAACCCTTCCCCCACACTTAAACTCTACATTGCCCTCAATGTACTAAAGTAAAAGTATAGAATTAAACATGGAGTATAGGATCTACGAAAATTCTAATTTAAAATGCAAAAGCCATTAAATTAAGTAAAAGGGGAGAAGAAAACAAATCTGTTGTCTCCCTATTGGGTTGCCTCCCAATGAGCGCTCGTTTTACGTCGTTAGCTTTGGACGTGATGCATCATTTTGTTTTTGAAATGGCCGGTTCTTGGAGTTGCATCTCCTCCACGGTGTGCTCCGCAAATGCCTCAAAATAGGGCTTCAAGCGATGGCCATTTACTTTGAACTCACTACCTTTGTCGATAGATCGAATGAGAATTGCTCCATGAGGTAGAACTTGAGAAACTACGAATGGCCCCATCCATCGAGAGCGAAGCTTTCCCGGAAAGAGCTTAAGTCTTGAATTGAAAAGCAATACTTTCTGCCCAGGTTCAAAACTCTTCCCGCGAATCATCTGATCGTGGATCTTTTTCGTCTTCTCTTTGTAAATCCACGCATTGTCGAAAGCATCATTTCTGATTTCTTCTAGTTCACATAGTTGTAGCTTCCGATGCAAGCCTGCGGCATCTCGATCGATGTTGAATTTCTTCACAGCCCACCATGCCTTGTGCTCCAATTCAACCGGAAGATGGCACGTCTTCCCATAAATTAATCGGAAAGGTGACATACCAATGGGGGTCTTGTAGGCAGTCCTGTAAGCCCACAATGCATCGTCTAAGCATTGACTCCAATCTTTCCGGTTTGGGCGAACGGTTCGCTCCAAAATCTTCTTGATCTCACGGTTGGAAACTTCAGCCATTCCATTTGTTTGAGGGTGGTATGGTGTGGAAACCTTGTGTTTTACGCCATACTTCCTCATCAGTGCTTCCACCGTGCGGTTGCAAAAGTGACTTCCTCCATCGCTGATTAGAACGCGTGGCATTCCAAATCTACTGAAAATGTTAGTTCGTAGGAAATCTGCAACAACTCGCGAATCATTAGTACGGGTGGCCTTTGCCTCCACCCATTTAGAAACATAATCTACTGCGAGTAAGATATAAGTACAACCATTGGAGGGAGGAAATGGTCCCATAAAATCAATACCCCACACATCAAAAATTTCAACATTAAATATGTAGTGTTGTGGCATTTGATCTCTAGGGCCTAAATTACCGAATCTCTGGCACTTATCACATGCAGCGCAATATGCATGAGCATCGCGAAATAAACTAGGCCAAAAGAAACCGCAATCTAAAATCTTAAGGGCTGTCCTCCTTGAACCAAAGTGTCCCCCACATGCTTCATTGTGACAAAAGTCTAGAATGGGCTTAAACTCACTATCCGGGATACATCTCCTAATTACTAAATCGGAGCATTGTTTCCATAAATAAGGCTCATCCCAGATAAAGGTTCTAGCATTATGCTTAAGTTTGTCACGTTGAAATTTATGCATGGTAGACGGAAACTCACCGGTAACTAAGTAATTTACGATATCTGCATACCAAGGAGTTTCCGAAGTAGTTACCTCAATTCCGAAGAGTTTTTCATCTGGAAAAGTTTCTTCAATCTCGACAGGCTCATGGTCACCTATTAAACGTGATAGGTGGTCAGCGACGACGTTTTCTACTCCCTTCTTGTCCTTGATTTCGATGTTGAATTCTTGGAGTAGAAGTATCCATCTGATAAGTCGTGGTTTTGCGTCCTTCTTGAGCATTAGATACTTCAAAGCTGCATGATCGGTAAACACAGTTACTTTAGTTTGAAGTAAATAAGATCGAAATTTATCTAAAGCAAAAACCACGGCAAGAAACTCCTTCTCGGTGGTAGTATAATTTCTTTGCGCTTCATCAAGCGTCCGAGAGGCGTAATAGATTACGCAAGGCTTCTTGTCCTTCCGCTGACCCAAGACGGCTCCTACGGCATAATCCGAGGCGTCGCACATGAGTTCAAATGGCAGAGTCCAATCAGGGCTGCACAAAATAGGAGCGCTCGTGAGAAGCTCCTTCAACTTGTTGAAGGCAGCGTTGCATTCTTTATCAAAGACGAACGGGGTCTCCTTTTGCAGCAATTTACACAACGGGCGCGAGATGTGGGAAAAGTCTTTGATAAACCTACGATAAAATCCTGCGTGTCCAAGAAATGAACGAATCTCTCTAACCGAAGTTGGAGAGGGTAAGTGACGCACAAGATCTACTTTAGATTTATCAACTTCTAACCCTTTTTCCGAAATAATATGACCTAACACTATCCCTTGCGTAACCATGAAATGGCACTTCTCCCAATTAAGCACCAAGTTCGTTTCAACGCATCTTTGTAAAATTGTTTCTAAATTGTTTAAGCATGCATCAAAATCACTCCCAAATACACTAAAGTCGTCCATGAATACTTCAATAATTTTTTCAATGTATTCGGAGAAAATTGAGAGCATGCAACGTTGAAATGTACCTGGTGCATTACACAGTCCAAATGGCATGCGGCGATAGGCAAACGTTCCGAAAGGGCACGTGAACGTTGTCTTTTCTTGATCCTCCTCCGCAATGCTAATTTGGTTGTAGCCGGAATATCCGTCGAGAAAACAATAAAATGCATGGCCGGCTAATCTTTCCAGCATTTGGTCGATGAATGGTAAGGGAAAATGATCCTTGCGGGTTGCAGCGTTTAGCTTCCGGTAATCAATGCACACTCGGTGTCCAGTGATCGTCCGTTGTGGCACAAGTTCATTTTCCAGATTCTCGACGACGGTAATTCCCGATTTCTTAGGTACAACCTGCACTGGGGAAACCCAACGGCTATCAGAAATAGGGTAAATAACTCCACAGTCCATGAGTTTAATTACCTCCTTTTTTACCACCTCCATCATCGGAGGGTGGAGCCGACGTTGCGCTTCCCGCGTAGGTTTGGTGCCTTCTTCAAGGAAAATCCTATGCACACAGGTTGCTGGATTTATTCCCTTGATGTCCGCGAGTGTCCAGCCTATTGCGGGTTTGTACCTCTTGAGCACACTCACGAGCTTCTCCTCCTGCTCCTCTTCTAGCGCGGACGAAATAATGACGGGTAAAGTTTCATTCTCGCCCAAGTACGCATACTTCAGATGGTCCGGTAGTAGCTTGAGTTCTAAAACTGGAGCTTCTACGATGGAAGGAACCATTTTATTAGTACCAAAAGTAATTGGTAAAGGAGGAGAAAAGCTTACTTTTCGTGGTGCTGCATTTAGGGCCATGGCCATGTCTTGAATACGAGGTTCAAGCTCTAGTAAGGCTTCGAGAAGGCCGTCATGCCCAAGTTGAATGGCCATGTCGAGTTCATCCTCATTGATGGTGTCGAGGTAGCCTTGTGCTAAGATATCCACGGGATCGTATGTCGAAATGGCAGCTACTCTCGACATTGGAAACTTCATCCCGTCCAGGATGTTGAACTCGATTCTTTCTCCATCAATCTCCATGGAGAAAGTGCCTTGAAACACATCAATCTTCGTTCTCGCAGTCCGCATGAAAGGTCGCCCAAGCAGTAGCGGCGTGGTGTTCAGTGGACTCTCTTCCATGTCAACTATATAGAAATCGGCAGGGAATATCAAGTTGTTGACTTGCACGAGAACGTCTTCTACGTATCCCCTCGGATACTTGTGTGTGCGATCGGCTAATTGGATGACAACACCATCTTGCTTGAGATCTCCAAGCTCCATCGATTCGAATAGATAGTAAGGCATGACGTTGATGGAAGCTCCGAGATCAAGCATCACGTCTTGGAAGTGGGTGTCACCGATTACGCAAGGAACTGCAAAGCTCCCTGGGTCCTTCAGTTTTGGGGGTAGCCGACGCTGCAAAACCGCCGAAACGGTTGCGTTCACCTTCACAACCTCCTTCTCTCGAGTTTGCCTCCTCTGTGTGCATAATTCTTTGAGAAACTTCGCGTATATCGGCACCTGTTTTATGCACTCGATCAAGGGCAAATTCACTTGCACTTTTCGGAAGATATCCAGGATATCTTCATATTGGGCATCCTTCTTCTTCGATTTTGATAATCTGCTAGGGAAAGGTGCAACAACAAACGGAGAATTAGTAATAACCGTATTTGAAGGAATATGGTTTTTACCTTTGATTGGGGTAGGTTGTGGAGGTGATTGTGCCTTGGTGACATTAGGCGTCACCTTCTGTTTCTCGGCCTCTTGAATTGTCGGATCGATCTCATCTTCTTCTTCGTTGGTGATGTCCTCGATGGTGACTTCATCAAGATGAGATCGCTTGGTCTTTGGTTCCTCAAGTATCTTCCCACTCCTTGTGACTATAGCATTCACGTTTCTTTGATTTGGAGTGGTTTGAGGTGGAAGCCGACCGGTTTCCTTGATTTGGCCCATGAAATCAACAAGCTGGCCAAGCTGCTTCTTCACTTCGGTGATGTCGCGGCCATGTGAGTCAAGTGTCTCCTTTGTCTTCGATTGTCCGTCGAGGAGAACTTGAGTGGAGGCCGAAAGTTGTGACAACATCTTGTCGTAATCCGGGTTGGTGAAGGTTTGCGAAGACGAACCCTGCTGCATCGGTGGCCTTGGTTGAAATGGAGGGCGTTGGTAGCTTTGTTGAGGTGCTGGAGGGTTCAAAGTTCCCTCGTTGCTGCTCCATCTAAAACCCGGATGATCACGGTTAACATAGTTGTTATAATTGTTATACCGTTGTCCTCCCTGATATCCGCCGATGGCGTTAGCGTGCTCCGGCTCGCTTGCTTGTTCCGGCACTTGAGGGCACTGGTCGTTGTGGTGACCTTGTGTTTGACATATGCCACAAACAGGCCGTTGAGTTGCCTTCGCTCTTGTCGTCTCGAGTTCTAAAACCTTCTCTAGCATATGAGCTAGTTTGTCGTACTTTTCGTCCGCGTCGGTTGTAGAACTCGCTTCACCGACTGCTCGTCTGTTGGACATTCCATATTGTGCATCATTATTGGCCCGATTCTCTAGAAGAGCTCTAGCTTCGGTTTCGGTTAAGTCCATGAATGCACCGGTGGCTGCTGCATCCAGCAATTCCCTATCGATCGGCTTGAGACCATCGTAAAAGTAATTCATGAGATTGGTCTCGGAAAATCCATGTGATGGGCAAGTGGCACACAAAACTTTGAATCGGTCGTAATATTGGCCGAAGGTCTCGTCCGGTTTCTGTGTGATGCCAGTGATTTGCTTTCTCAAGACGGTGATCTTTGAGGCCGGGAAGTACTTTGCTAGGAACATGTCCGCAAGTTGCTTCCATGAGGTAATATGGTTCGGCGGTAGTTCCATAAGCCAAGACTCGGCCCTGTCGACTAGGGTGAATGGGAATGCCTTTAGTTTGAAGAGCTCCGTATCAGCATCGGATGGCTTCATGCTGTTACAAACAAATTGGAATTGTTTGAGATGCTTGTTCGGATCTTCATTGGAAAGTCCGTGAAAAATGGGTAGTCGGTGGAGGAAGCCACTCTTTAGCTCGATATCCTTCATGTTTTCCTCCGGTTGTGGAAAAGCAATGCTCGAAGGCCCGCTGCTCCATTCTGTTGAGCAGGTGCGCTGACGAAGAGATTGTCCTGCATTGGCCATGTTGATTTCTTGTGCTTCTGCTTCTGAATTGTGGTCGGTTGATGAGGCTAAAGTATGGTCGGTTGATGAATGTGAAAACTCGGAACCTTCCTCAATGATGGGATGATCCAGGATGTCTGTTTGAGCTTTAAGTCTCGCTATTCTCTCTGCGATCTCCTTAAAGTTTGTTCTAGATGGTCCAGGATTCTGATCGGACATTCATTAGCCTGAGCATCCACCAAAGACCAAGTGTTAGTATCAACAAATAATTTGAGATGAATATAGAAATACTAACCAAAATCGTAAGGCGTATTTAGAAAACAAAGCAATAACAAATAGTAAAACTATCAAAACATACTATAAATACTCACAAACACTTAAAAACTACTAAAACACACAAAATTTATAATAGTTTAAGACACTAGGTGTAATTTACTAAGTAATGCAAATGAATTAATCAATTTTAGGGCTATGCAAAAGAATGTAATAAACTTAAAACATACGTTTTCTGCAAATTAACACTATATAATGCTAAACCCTTGAATTTAGTTAGAACATATATAAACAAAGTTCAAATACAAGCAAACAATAATTCACATCGAATTTATGCACCACACACATTTTTTTTCAATAAAATGCATTAAACAACAATCCTACGTGAAAGATGGAGTGCATGCATAAGAGAAAACGTTAGAACCTGCAGAAAACACACGAGTTACGTGCTAAAAAAATGAATGCAAAGAATGACCTCTTCTTCGATCTTATGTCCCTAACTTCACTTAGGTTAGGGTACTCGGTAGTGAAATCCGAGTATCATAAAGCCTAAAAAGAGGTTATGCAAGCTAAGTAACGTTTGTTAGTCCTTTACAGTTTTTAATGCACAAACAAACACAAAAATTTGACTAAGTTTTATTTATTTCCTTTGGCCCCGATGGTACGTGGTGCAGAGGCTCTCGACTGTGCAATGGGTCTCGTTCATCCGAAGATGAAGTCTGATTCCAGGAGGTCTAAGCATGCATAATCCGATATACCATCTATTTAAAGGATTATGTCGTATTTATTGGGTTCGTATATTTATCCGTATTCGTATGTACTTATGATTTACAGAGAGTACGCGAAATGATCATTCGGTAAATTTCTTGGACGTGCGGCCCGCGCGAAAATATATACCGACTACAATTCAGCTTAGTTACGTTTAGAAATGGTTAGTAGGAATAGAGATAACGCGAGAGGTAAGGACTAATATTTAGAACAACCCGAGGCTTACTCGTAAGAGTATATACTCCAATGTTGTTCCTAGAGACACCCCGAGGCTAACCAGTTACGGTATATACTCCAATGGTGTTCTATTGCTTAGATCCGAAACCCGGCACCAATCATAAACCCATTCACCATATCCAACAATCAGCCAAATTTGTGAGATAGTATATAATCTCAAGTTCTTAGTAAACTCCGCCCACAACCTCGTGCCCATAACTTCACTTAGGTTATGGCGTGTGGTGATGAAATCCACACATCACGAAGGGTTAAGGAGATAAACCAGAAAAAGAGGCACCACCTATTCCAAAGAACGAAACCTTATAACCAATACTCGTGCTCAATGTAAATCAATTTAAGTACGTCTACGTTTTGATTGCGCCTATGATTTAAAAGGAATACACGACTTAGTTATTGAATAAATCTCTTGTCCGTGCGGCCCGCGCGAAAATGTATACCAACTATCGTTAATCCTCGTAATTGTTGGAAATGACCAGTTGGGATAGATGTAACGCGAGAGGTGAGAACTAATTTCTGGGAACAACCTGAGGCTAACTCGTAAGAGTATATACTCCATTGTTGTTCTTAGAAACACCCCGAGGCTTACTCGTAAGAGTATATACTCCAATGGTGTTCTGTTTTCTTAGTTCAAAACCCGTCACCAATCATAACCCTTCTAGACATCATAACCAACTCTTACTCGAAATCACAAGATAGTATACAATCTCAAGTGTTTGTAAACTCCGCCCACAACCTCGTGCCCATAACTTCACTTAGGTTATGGCGTGTGGTGATGAAATCCACACATCACGAAGGGTTAAGGAGATAAACAAACAAAAGAGGCACCACCTATTCCATAGAGATTTATTTAATATCTAAGTACTAGTACTCAAATTAAATCAAAGACTATCCTTTAACATGAAAATAAATTATGCAAGTGTAAAATAAACTAAGTATGAATAAATTCGTATAAGTAAAAGTATGCATTGTAAACATGTATGTAAATTTCTTTAAGTATAAACAAGAATGAACAAGTATGTACTTCGAAAAATTATAGACATGCTTTTAATCACAAATGTACAACGAAATCATACAAAAACATTCTAACTCCCCGGCAACGGCGCCAAAAATTGATACGCGCAAAACATGCATTCACGTTAACTTAAAAACACAGATTACGCGCATTGCAATTTAAACCCTTCTTTTGTCATTTGTAATATTGGCGAGTAGGGATCGTTCTTTATCCGGGGAATTAAGGGCGCATGCATGAGTTTCGTTAATAAGCGGAAATATAAATGTTGGGGGGATTGGAAGTTGATTGTTTAATCTACGAAATTAAAGTACAAAAACATGCAAACACAACTAAAACTCTTAGGCATCTAACATGTTTTACTCATAGACAAGTTTCAACAATCAAGAAACTTAAAGTCTAATAATGCTTGCTAAAAATAAGAAGTTACACTACTAATTACATGTGATCATCTCATCTTATTAGCCTACCCTTTTCATGCATCAAACCTTTTTGTAAGTTACGAAATTCATAACTTCTAACTAAATACACATGCTTAATAATTGAGTAGGAATGCAACTTAGCGTATAAACATCCTAAACAACTTACGATCATCGAAACATGCGAAAGAGAGGGATTTAGCGTATTTTCTAACACATGCATTCGAAGCTTTAAGATTGTATCAAATATGCATAAAAGGCTAGAAATCATAAACACATGCATATTAAAAATCGGTTTAAACACATAAAACACAAATCTAAACTTGTTCTTCATTTGATACACAAATCTAAACTTGTTATTCCAATACATCAAAAGATTCAAATACAAAGCTAAAGAAATGAAAGTGAAGATCATGGTTACACTTTTTGTCTTGAGTGCTTGATGAACTACGGTGGAGATGGCTTTCCTTCACAAGGGACTTAGCGTATTGTGAGGGATGGAGGATGATAGCTTCGGCTTGGAGGAGGAGATGGATGCTTCGGTTTGGAATGGAGGAGGAGATGCTTCGGCTTGGAATGGAGGAGATGGATGCTTCGGCTTTGTGTGAACCTTCAAGTGTTTAATGGTGGAGGAGTATTTGTGTAGAGCTTTGGCTTAGTAAAATGAGTGATGCCTTGAATGGTTCGGCCTCCCTTGGTATTTATAGGCAAGGATGTTTGCCTTCTCTCTTCCACCTTGCCTCCTTCCATTAAATGCAAGCAATGATCAATATGGCAAGTCACACACTTAGTCACCATGTGTGATCATCACAAAGCAAGAGTCACCATGTGTAGTCACCATTTGGGAACCCTAAGCAAGAGTCACCATGCTAGTCACCATGGCAAGTCATCTTTTCATTTAATGCAAGCAAGAGTCACCAAAATGAGTCACTAGCTTGATATTGTTGACTTTTCCTCTTCCCCACTTTGCTTCCTAGCCGAATTGAATGTGTTTGGGCCATATAATGGGCCGAAATAAAAGTAGAGAATTCGGCCCACAATTTGCTTTTTTGGGCCGGCCCATTTTCGGAGGTCCAAAATCGCAAAAATCGCAAAATCGCCGAAATTCCTCCGAATTGCGTCGTTATTAATCTCCACCGTAAATATCTTCAAAATAACATATTAATTAAGAAAAACATAAAAACTAAGATTATAACATAGCTAAACGAAAAGGGAAATGCGTTAAGAAACGAGCATAAAATGCGTATATCACATGTTTCGATGATCGTATGTTGTTTAAGATGTTTATACGCTAAGTTGCATTTCTACTCAATTATTAAGCATGTATATTTAGTTAGAAGTTATGAATTTCGTAACTTACAAAAAGGTTTGATGCATGAAAAGGGTAGGTTAATAAGATGAGATGATCACATGTAATTAGTAGTATAACTTCTTATTTTTAGCAAGCATAATTAGACTTTAAGTTTCTTGATTGTTGAAACTTGTCTATGAGTAAAACATGTTAGTTGCCTAAGAGTTTTAGTTGTGTTTGCATGTTATGTACTTTAATTTCGTAGATTAAACAACCAACTTCCAATCCCCCCAAACATTTACATTTCCGCTTATTAACGAAACCATGCATGCGCCCTTAATTCCCCGGATAAAGAACGATCCCTACTCGCCAATGCTATAATGATAAAAGAAGGGTTTTAAATTGCAATGCGCGTAATCTGTGTTTTTAGGGTCTACTTTGTGTTAATGTTAGAAGCATGTTTTGCACGTATCACAGGTGTTCAGACGGTTTCTGGACGAGTTGCGGTCATGTTTGTGGCAACGTCCTGATGTATTCCAGGAGTGTGGACCAGTACCTGATGCAATTGCGAGCGATTTTGTGGACTTCGTGAGACGATTAGCTGTTTGTGAAGTTCAGCTAGTGTGAGTTTTAGCCAATTAGCGTAAAGATTTTGGGTTGAATGATGCTAGCCGAGGGAGTTGACGTGGGTCCTGACCAGTTAGAAGCCGTGTTGATTTGGAGTTTGCCCTACTATTGTACCAAAGATCAGGGGTCTCTTAAGTTTGGCAGGCTTTTACCGACGGCTTGTGCAGGATTTTCCCGGATTGCCACTCTACTTTCCGGATTGTCGAAGAAGGCGTCAAGTTCGAGTGTTTCGATGCTCACGAGGAGAGTTACTTACTCCTGCAGGATGGTTGACCATTGTTTCGGTTTTGGCATTACCTGACGATCGTGATGAGTTCGTGGGTTATGGCGATGCATCGAGGTTTGGATTTGGTTGTGCTTTGATGTTGTGTAGCAGAGCGGTGGCTCATGGTTACGGACAGTGGAAACCTTATGAGGTTACGTATCCTATGTATGATTTAGGTGTAGCTGTCCTTGTGTTAGCACCAGAGAGATGGAGATACTACTGCTATGGCGTGCAGCGTGGGGTAGGATGTACACTGACCACTGAGTTTCATCCACTTGCATTTTCGGCCAGATTTGGGCTTGAGGCAGTGTCGATGGATGGAGTCGACTGACGACTATGGCTGCACCTTTGAGTTTGTTCGAGGAAGGCTAGAGATTGTACTTTGACCATCTGTTTGGGATGATGTTGTTGCTGATGCATTCAGTCGAGAGTTCGGATTTCAATATTATATGTGTGTGTGTGGCTCGAGTTTCCGTGTTAGCTGAGTTATGGGCTATGAGAGCTGAGTTTGAGTGCGATGATGTCGAGGCTCGTGATTTTGCGCGCGTTTGACGCTAGTGGTACGGAGATGTATCAGATATTTCGAGTTTACTACTCGTGACGCAACATGAAGAACGATATAGTAGCTTGTGCGAGCGCAGCTTGTGTGTGCTGATGCCATATTCGTCAGCTGGCGATGGCTAGGAGGCAGAGACTTGCCGAGAAGTATCAGCCATTAGAGATTTCCGGTTGGACGTGGCGTTTGTTGCTGTGATCTTGTGTGTGTATGGTTGTATGCATTTCGATTTGGGATACCAGTTGTCAGGTCTTTGTGGATCATTTGACGAACTCAGTACAATTCCTTGTACTTTCGGAGATGATTCCAGTGGTTGGCTGGTATAGCTGTGTTTGATGGAGGTTGTCCATCTACGTGGTGTACCTGTGTCCCAGTTCGCCGATCGAGGTGATCAGCTATGACTAAGTGTTGGTGAGCTTTGCAGCGAGCATTGGAGACCAAATTACGAGCTAGTACCGGTTCTTATCCTCAGATTGGCGAGCGATCTTCGAGGATTATTCAGGCCTTGGAGGGCATGTTGTGGACCTCGGTGTTGTAGTTCCGGAGGATTCGGAACCAGCAGTTTCAGCGGTTTGAGTTTGCTTGCAGTACTAGTTTATGGACCACTATAGTTTTGAGATTATTTGATGTTGATTTGAGATGTGGTGCTATACTCCATTGTGCTGGAGTGAGTTTGGTTTGAATTTGAGTTGATGTTTGTTTCCGATTTTGTGGAGTGTGTTACCACAGACTGTCAGACTAGCGGAAATGGGTTGATAATTGTTTGAGTTCGATGTTTGAATTATGTTGGTATGAGCAGGTCGTGTTGTGATTTGCCTTGATGTTTTGATTCATATGTGGCCATAGGCGAGTTTGTGTTATGCCGTATGGTTCGGCATCGCCTATAGTATTGGCTTTATGTGTTGTGTTCCGCGTGGCGGAACTATGTTTCAGGTTTGCTACGTGTTGTGTACCCTGTCTGTTCCTTATGTAGGAACACTTGGCGCTTGTGTGGAGCCAGTTCAGATTTGTGATTTGTGGGTACAGAGGTTCCAGCACAGAGCTATCTCCTATTGTGGAGTCAGTTGCCAGAGTTGTTCAGTTAATGTAGCCACTGGGCAGTTGAGCAGTATACAGAGGCAGTGTTCCTACTTTTAGCCAGCAGACTTGGAAATTTCGAGGTCGAAATTTTTCTAAGGGGGGTGGATTTGTGATGACCCGAACCAGAATCAGCAGTACAACCAGCTATGTACGTGAGTTACCGCGTAGTCACTGGTATCCGACGGTTGTTTGGAATCGCCGAGCTTGTTAACGACTTAATTATTGGCCGAGAATTGAAGCTGGGTCTCTTCTCGAGAGTCGTTCTACATGTGATTACGAGTTCGTGGGCGGTTCCGGATCGTTATTTGGACGACCGAGGAATTAGTTATGAATATTTGAAGTTCAGATTTAAATGGCGGGTTTGTTCGCGACTAAATTACCGGACGAGAATTTGGTCTCGGCTTCTTCACGAAAGTTGTTCAGAATTTAATTTCGAGTTCTTGGGAACTTCCGGAGTATGATTTGGAGTTACGAGGAATTAGTTGCGAATTTTGCCGTTTGTTGATTATTTAGTCGATTTAATGTGTGTTGCTTGGAAGGGTTGACTTTTTATTCGGCTGGCCGATGTGTTTGACTTTGAGTGATTATTGAAGAATATGTCGAGACGAGTTTGTGGCCGCGAGAATTATCGGAATTGGAATTACGACGAGAAAGTTACGCGCGTTTGAAGTTCGTCGAAATGGATAATTACGAAGTTTCCATTTTGGGAAAGTATTTAATGAAGTATAAATATTGGAGTTGCCATTTATGGAAAGTCAAAACTGAAATTTATGTGTTTGACTGGCTTTGACCAAGTCCACGCGGGGAGAGAGAAGATGGTGGCGACGTTCTTCACGGTGGCCGGCGGTGGCTCGCCGTGGCTCCCTCATCCCTATGCCGACCACCGTTCACGGTGAGGTGGACGGTGGAGGGAGGAATATTCCGGCCGAAATGGAGGAGTTTTAAGGTTAATGGTGGATATCGATTTGGACCGAATTGAACTTCAATAGGTACTGGGTTTTGTAGCCCTCTTCATTGTGATTCTAACCATATATACATGGTGTTCTAATTCGATTTGAGTGTGGAGAATTTTAAGATTGAAATTTGTGGAACAATTCGGTTTTTCGTGAAATTGGGTGAGTTAGAGTTTGAATTGGACTTTGTTGCAGTTATGAAAGTTGCTCAGTGCAGGATTTTGAGTGGAATAGAGGTTGCTCCGCCTTGAAATTCTCCGGTCGGCGGTGGCGCCGCCGTGGACGGCGGTCAACGGTCAGAGTTGACTTTTTGACTTTCGACAAGTCGCATGTCATTTGACTCGAAATCGCGCCCTGATCGCAGTGGGGAGGTTTGTTTTTCGAGTTGAGTGTCCGAACGTAAAGCGAGGTATTGTGGTATACATATACGGATTTTCGACGATTCGTCGACTTTGGATTTCGTGTTTCCGAGAACGGTGGTTTCTCGTGGTTTGATTTGTATTGTCGGATTATGATTTTGAATATTGGACATTGTGAATATTCAGGGGTTCGTGATCGTTTGTTTGGCGAGGGACATTCCGCCGGATCACGGGTTAACGCGATACGCGTTACGCCAGTCTGTGAGTGGACAATTTCTTTTCACGGAAATCTTGCGAGTCTTTTATGTGATTTATGATTTTGAGCATGTAGCATGATTATGGTTTTACGAGCATGAGATTTCATATGAGCATGTGTTTACGATTATATGACTATATTTATACGAATATACGTATACGAATATGCATACACTTATATATTGTTTCATGCATCTGCATCGAGATATTTGTGATTTGGTTTTCACAGAGTACAGTCTTGGTTACGTTGTTGTATCGATACACTTGCCTCTCGGTTGATCCCCGATGGTAGGCCATCCAGGAGGGGCGTCGTTATCCCTACCTGACCGGTGAGGGGCGTTTCCCCGGAACCGAGGCCATTTCTGGCTTAGAGTCACGGGGACTAAGGACCTCGTGATTCGGACTGTACTAGCACGGAGGAGTCCATGAGTGACCCCGTGAGATTTATACTTGCATGCTCAGTACGCTGGAGGAGTGTGAGTTTACCTCGCGTACTATACGATGTTGTTTTACTTGGACTCGCATATGTTGTTTTAAACATATATATATATATAACTGGTGAAAGACATTTATTTTCGTCCACTCACTCTAACGTGTTTATTGTCTTTCACCTGGGCTTTTCGGTTTCCGTGCCCAGTTTGCAGTTCAGGCTCTGGTGTCGCACGTCGTGGTCGGAGGCATAGTGCTCGAGCTACTTTGTTTCATCCAGTAGGTTTATTGTTCTACCTACTGTGGTATGCGTATAAGATTATGTATTAGATGTCGCTCTGAGCTTCCTATTGAATACGTTATACGATTTTACACTGGATTTCAGTAAAGTGCATATATATTTACTACTTTACTTTACTGTTAATATATTGAGAAATCCGGATGGGATTGGTGCCCACGGTTTGCTTTTTGTGGCATAGGATGAAGTGTATTTTCCGCGTGCAGGTTAAGGTAATCCTACGTTAGTAGCGAAACTCTGCCCAAATTTCGAAAAGTTTTTGTTGGTTCGTGTTTTCGAAGGGGTTTGATTCCGATTTAGAAAGCTAAATCGGGGTTGGCTCCTTTCATAGAAAACGCATGCACAACACACCGAATGTCCATAGCCTTCACCGACAGCATGAGTACTGATAACATACATCAAATGACTCTATGCACTAGGACCAATTCCTGGTCAACGAGTTTTGTTTGTGCATAGTGGACATGCAAATCTTCTCAGTATCGTTCCAATTTTATCGAATGTCCCTATAGGGACTCCCCTTATGGACTGAGAAATCTATTTATTTCCATAAAGGACACCTGTTTTGAAAATCCATTTGATTAAGGTGACTCAACAATCTTCTCAATGAATAAAATCAAGGATCGAAGCTCAACGAATGAGACTCAAAGAAGTTCCCAAAATAAACAAGACAACATTAAACGAATTGAAGGAAATTAGACAAAGCTATACGGAACAAATTCATCCAAAAGCAGTTATCTGTGATATTTCCTAAACATTAGAAGATCTTGATATAACTTACTGGTATATCCCATACAATTTACCAAAATTTCAGCATAATCCATCCCCCCCCCCAACCAATTTCAAGATCCACTAAAACCTGCAAGACGATCCACATTTTTCAAAACTGACAAGTCCACATACAAACCGAGAGCCATCGGTGCTCAATCAGATTTTCTATACACTTAAATCACCAAAACTCTCATATAGTCATTTCTTAGAATACACAACTTGACATAGTTTAGCCAAGTTCCCGAAAATTTGGCATAATCTCCCTGAAAACTTAAGATCAACCAATACCTGCAGGGAGATTATATCACAAAAATAACAAGTCTCATGGACAATTCATGAACCACAGTTGCACAACTGAACTCCTCAAAACTTAATTCACATAATCCACATCGATTCACAAATAATCCTAACGAAATGAAAGTATCGTAAGAGTCTCCATACCCATTACCGATGCAGATTCTAAATATCTTAATAAGAGTGTAATCGATATTCTATATTCTTCATACTAAACACCTCTACACCGAAATAATTGATATACTACTTGCCACATACCGAGCGAAAGTCTAAAGGTTTAAATTATGCTCACATAAAGATCACATACCTCGCTACACTTAATTACGTCGTGATATTCGTATACCTTATCAACATAGAGCAAGTGGAAAAATTGAACATATTTCTCTTACTTGAAACTCGATACTACTATCTCAAAAGGAACCTTTACCTTGGACTACAGGTCGAGGTCGGGGCACACAAGGGAGAGCAACAAAGGCAGGCTAATGCACAGGCTAGGTTAGTACTCGAACACATTCGCCATGTATATGACGACGTTCAACACCTAGAGTATCGATGGGGATCGGTCGGCCGGTCGGGCCATCACTCGGGAGATATTGGGCATAATCCAACACGAAAATGAAAGTGTCCTAGTACAGTCTACAAAACCTATAGCCTAAACCTTTGATACAAATTGTGAAGACCTGACCTCAATTTAGCTGCCTAAACCGGGATTAGGCCTTAAGGACAAATAGAACCTAACAGAACATGGTAATCCCAAAAGAAAGTCTAAGGGAAAAATCAACAATTTGAAATTCATAAGCTAGAGAAGATAAATTCCAAATACAGCTCATGTAAATCAATACTAAGATCATAAAACTGTTTAAGACACCAAAACTGTTATGCTATAACCTACTTATGCTGGCGAAGATTCTAAGTTGTAGGATCAACACTAGATCCTACGGCGGATACCGCTATGCCTTGATCTGCATGCGTGTCCGACGTCAGCTTTGAAAGGACCCAACCCCGATTTAATTCCCTAAACCGGAATCGAACCCCTTCGAAAACACGAACCAACAAAAAAAATTTAAAATTTCGACAGAGTTTCGTTACTAGCGTGGAATTACCATTACCTGCACGCGGAAAATACACTTCATCCTATGCCACAAAAAGCAAACCGTGGGAACCAATCCCATCCGGATTTATCAATATATCAACAGTAAAGTAAAACAATAAATATATATACTTTACTGAAATCCGGTATAAAATCGTATAACATATACCACAGAAAACTCAGAGCGACATCTAATACATAATCGTATACGCATACCACAATAGGTAGAACAATAAACCTACTGGATGAAACAAGATTGCTCGAGCACTATGCCTCCGACCACGACGTGCGACACCAGAGCCTGAACTGCAAACTGGGCACGGAAACCGAAAAGCCCAGGGGAAAGACAATAAACACGTTAGAGTAAGTGGATGAAAATAAATGTATTTCACCAGTTAATATATATGTATAAAATAACATATGCGAGTCCAAGTAAATAAAAACAATAACATAGTACACGAGGTAAAACTCATACTCCTCCAGTGTACTGAGCATGCAAGTAAAAATCCCACGGGGTCACTCATGGACACACACCGTGCTAGTACAGTCAGAATCACGGGATCCCAGACCCACACGTGATTCTAGCCGGAAATGGCCTCAGGTCAAAGGTCTGCCTCCCCCCGGTAAAGACCTCGGGTCAGGAGTCACAGCCTCCCCTGGAATAAAGCCTACCATCGGGGATCAGCCGAGAGGCAAGTGTATCGATACAACAACGTAACCAAGACTGTACTCTATGTAAACTAAATCATAAACATTTCGATGCAAATGCATGAAACAACATATAAGTGTATGCATATTCGTATACGTATATCCGTATAAATATAATCGTATAATCGTAAAACACATGCTCATGTAATCCGAAATCTCATACGCATGCTCAAGTTCGAAAATCGTATAAAAGGCTCGCAATCATTTCCGTGAAAAGAAATTGTCCACTCACAGACTGGCGTAACGCGTATCGCGTTAACACGTGATCCGGCGGAAAGTCCATCGCCAAACGAACGATCACGAACACCTGAATAATCACAATGTCCATTATTCAAAGTTGAAATCCGACAATACAAATCAAACCACGAGAAACCGCTGTTCTCGGAAATTCACAATTCAATGTCGACGAATATTCGAAAATCTGTATATGTACACCACAATACCTCGCTTTACGTTCGGACGCTCAATTCGAAAAACGAACCTCCCCACTGCGATCGGGGCGCGATTTCGAGTCAAATGATATGCGACTTGTCGAAAATCCAAAAAGTCAAACCTGTTGACCGTTGACCGCCGCGTTGACCGCCGTCCACGGCGGCGTCGCTACCGGACGGAGAATTTCAAGGCGGAGCTGCACCTATTCCACTCAAAATCATGCACTGAGAAACTTTGTCAACTACACCGAAGTCCAATTCTCACTCTAACACATCCAATTTCAAGCAAAGCCGAAATGAAACACAAAATTCAAACCCAAAATTCTCCATGCTCAAATCAAATTAGAACACCATGTTTATATGGTTAGAATCACATTGAAGAGGGCTACAAAACCCAGTACCTCTTGAAGTTCAACTCGGCCAAAATCGGGATTCACCATTAAACCCAAAAAGCCTCCATTTCGGCCGGAATATTCTTCCTCTCCGGTGAGCCTCACCGTGAAACGAGATCGGCAACGAGTCGAGGGCATCAAGACGAGTCCAAAGAGACCAAGAGGAGGCTCGGAGGTGGCCGGAATAGGCTTGCCGCCGTCGAGCCCGTCGCTGTCGCACCACCCCTCCAAAGACCGAGTTGACCAAAGTTGACCGGTCAAGGCACATTAATGAAATGTTGACTTTTTTGATTTGGCAAGTTGCTATTTATAGCCTTTCCCAAAGAGGAAACCCCCATAAATACATTTCGCGACAAACTTTAAACTCCCGTAACTTCCACGTCGTAACTCCGATTCCGATAATTCTCGCGGCCACAAACTCGTCTCGACGTACTCTTCAATAATCACCTGAAGTCAAACACATCGGCCAAACGTATAAAAAGTCAGCTGTTCAGCCCAAACACATTATAAATCGACTAAACAAACAACAAATGGAAATATTCGCAACTAATTCCTCGTAACTCCAAATCATGCTACGGAAGTTCCCACGAACTCGAAATTAAATTCTGAACAACTTCCGTGAAGAAGCTGAGACCAAATTCTCGTCTGGTAATTTAGTCGCTAAGTAGCTCGCCATATTAATCCTTTTCCGTCGAAACTTCAAATATTCATAACTAATTCCTCGATCATCCAAATAACGGTCCGAAACCGCCCATGAGCTCATAATCACACATACAACGACTCTCGAGAAGAGACCCAGATCCAATTCTCGGCCAATAATTTAGTCGTTAACAATCCCTGGTGGTTCAAACTCTGTCGTCAATCTGCGGCTACGCAGTAACTCATGTATACAGCTGATCATATTGCTGATTCTGGTCCGGGTCGTCACAGCTTAAAAACCTACAATCTAGGCAGTAGAAACCTAAAGGTTCAAGGGAAAGGTATATAGAACATGGAAACCATTAGAGTGAGTGGACGAAAATAAAGTCTCGTTAGACAAATCATAAAACATATATTTATGCCTTTCTCCAGATAAAGTAAAATAAAACACAACGAGTCTGAGTGAGAAAAATAGCATGTGTGTGGAGGTGTGCATAACATCATCATCTGGTCAGGTGTTGTCGTGACCCCGCATGAGCGTACTTGGCGATCAGTTGAGCAGCCAATGCATAGATGCATTCATACATAAATGTGAGTGATTAAAATCGTAAAATCATAACATATAGCCTTTGTGGATAATCATAAACGTATCATAAATCATATCATATATGCAAAAAGAAAATCATAAGCATAAAATTTTAGACTCGTTAATCAACAGTGAAAATAAAGATGTCCACTCACCTGGCTAGCAGAAACGTAATTAGTTGATTACCAAACTCAAAGGTTTCCTATCCGACATTCCTAAGACCAAAACGAGAGCCTAATATTATATAATGACATATGTTACGTTCGTACAACTAAAGTGATAAAGGAATCGAGAGAAAACGTTCCTCAGCACTTCACAATTCAAAAATGATAATCGCAAGGTGCAACGTACCCCAACACCTTGCAACAATAACCCCGAGCTTGATCCAAATCATCGTGTCGCGAAAATTCCTGTGAGAAATGGGCTTAGGAACTTCCCATGAGAAAATTGGATTTTCGGGTCGCTAGAGCTCCGCCGCACACGGCGGCACGTGGGGCCCACATGCAACAACTAGCTGTGGCCAGAATTTGGCTGGCTTCGATGCCTGCAATTTACACATCAATGGAAAGCTCACAAAAAACCCAACAATATTTACCAAAGCCACTAAGTCCAATTAGGAAGGAATTAGCCAGAATTTACCTCGAATATTCAGGAAAACTCGCCGAAAATAGCCCTTGGCCGTCTGGCGTCGTCTGACCACTAACCGACTCGAGAGAGGCCCCAAACGAAACTTGGAAAGGAAGGGGTCAAAACCCCTCTAGTTTTGCCGCCCCAATACAATCGAGACACCCTCAACAGCGACGGAGGAAAACCGGAGAAAACCCAAAAATCTCTCGGTCTCGATTCGCCACGACACGGTGCTGCATGGCTGAATCAATGGCATGGGGAGATCAGACAGAAGTAGGGGAACCTATTTCGACCAGTTTGGGCGTCCGAGGTGGCCAACCAAAATTTTTTGGTCGGGTCGCGATTCGGGTCCAAAACAGGTTAGATTGGCAGTGCGGGTTGACCTCGGGTAAGGGTTTTGTATTTATACCCTAAGGTTAAATTGAAATCGAAGGTCCGGATTAGATCACAACTTGATCTAACGGTAAGAAAATATTGACCAATAGTAAATTCTGAAATAATCACTTAATTGCTCTAAACTACTAAAATTCGTGGAAATTAGCTCTACAACTTCAGTGAAGAAAGCGAGTCCAAAATCGTAACTTATAAAAAGTCAATTTTTTGTCGTCACAAATTACGTTAAATGTGACTTGTAACGCGTAACTCGTTAATTAGCATGACTAACAATGATTAATTCACTAATTTAGATTTGGGTCATCACAGAGTTGATCTTTATTTTGAGCCGGCCCAAGCTTAGCCCCTCCACCAACTTTCCTACCCCGAGTAGAAGAAATGTTTTCATCTTCATTTGCACCATTTGGCATCATTTTCATTTGTCATTTTGGTTGCAATTTCTTGACACCATTTTGCACACCATTTTTGGTAACCATGTGAAGACCATTTCTCGGATCATTTTTGTTGTCTTCCAAATGGTTCTGCCACGTCATTCCTAGTTAAAGTAGGAAAGTTTTTCCTCGTCAATTTAGGAAACTTCATTTTTCAGCTCAGCGAAATTTTGGAATTTTGGCGAAATTGCATTCCTAATTCGAGTAGGAATCCTAGTCAAAGTAGGAAAAGACCATTTTTCCTAATTGAAATAGGAAACCTCCATTTAGCGCATTTTCAGCACATTTTCACCTCTTTTATTCATCTCCTTTATTTAATACCTAAAAACAACAAAGTATGTAAGAATAGATAATACTAAGGTCATGATATAGTTAAATATAGAGAGAAATATGTTAAGAATCAAGCATAAAATGCATACATCTGGTGTGATCTTGTAGCTGCGGGTGGTGCATTGCCGGTTGGCGTTTGTGGACCTTTCTTGTGGCTCTTGTCCACAGAGCCAATTTTACCTCCAATTAAACAACTTCAGTTTTTTTTTTTTATCTATGATTCTCTTTTCAATTTAATTTGTATTTTTTGGAGGAGAAAACAGATACGCAGAAGATATAATCTGAAAATGTCATTTATTCATTGATAGATAGCCTTAAATAAGCATTACAAACTATTACAATCAATATTCCTATAAATCAGGGATTGAGAGAATATCTGATTCTATGCTAATTAGGACAAGACACACACCGACATACTGTTCAAGAGATTTCCCCCCTCAACCTTTTGACTATTAATTAGTCTAAGACTAAAGTGAATTTCTCTTACCCACAAGTATACGGGGTCAAGTTATAGTATTTGTAAGGAAGTCGAGTGTTGAACCAACGATGATTGACCACTTAAACTCCTTAGCTTGACTCGATTAAGTACTTGAAATCACGGATTAATTAAACACTAAACTCGACACTAAAGCTAAAGTAAAATGTGAAAATATATATGTTACCTAGCTAAGTCCTTTGGTGACCTAATGCAAAGGGTGGTGTAATTACAATGAATGATTGTCCGGTTGATGTTTTACTAACTAAATTAAGTGAAAACATAAAGTAAAACAAAAAAAAATAATGGAAATATTTGGTCGGCTATTGATGTCGCCCTTAGCCAACTCAATGTACCAAAAATGTCCAAGTTATGAGTTTAGTCTGATTCACACGTGCTTAACAATTCGTGGTCCTTTCGAGTCACCAGACCTCACGTGCCTCCAGCTAAACTGCTCTGATGATGGTGATTAATACCTCATTGGAAAGCTCTCAAAGAGGCCTATAACTTTTATACTAGCCCGAGGTCCAATCCGACGGCGTTTGGCCGGTATTAACAGAAACAAGCTGAAAAACCTATTTCTTGCGACCACCACTAACAACGGCGATTAACCCCTCAAAATGCTCATCTCCTCAAGCCCAACCAAACCCTTAATCTCATATGCTCCAATTCTTAGCTAATTCGCCAAAAAATCGATCGAAAGAAATTGACCAAAATCGGTTGTCGAACACTCCATCATCGAAGCTCCATCCTGGAGCCTCGACAGACCACCAAACCTAACCAAAAAGACTCAGGAGAGGTTCAATACCTCTCAACTCCCGACTTCAAAATAAAGTCGGAGCGCCGCCACCACCAGCGACGACTCCATGAATAAAACCCGAATCTAGTGGCTCAAAATCCTGCACAAATGTTGGAAGAATTACACCTTACACTTAGTAAGTTATTAGCTAACTCATGAGTATAAGAATGGTCTTCACCCGAAAGTGTACGGGGACAAGTAATAGTATAGAAAAGAAATCGAGTGTTGAACCCACGAGGATTAAGCACTTTGATTCCTTAGCTCGAAAATGAAAGCACAAAGATTACGACTCACTAGACACTACACTACTTGACACTAAAGGAAATAAAGGAAAGATGGAAGTGAATCTTACACTACTAAATTCTTTGGAGATTAGCATTGTAAGGGGTAGTTAAGTTACGGTGAGTGATTAAACAAAGGTTGATTGTTTGATTGATTCTTTACACAAAGTACAGAGCTAAATAACACAAGTTCAAGATAAAGCAAGTAGGTCATTTAGGGGAGTTATGCTAACTACATGATGCATCAAACAATGTCTCGGTTGGATTCAAACTCAAATTTCTAGGTCACCTCAGACACTAGAAGACTTAAGCCCTACATTGAAGTATTTAGTGAATCGAGATCAAGACATAAGTCATTACAGGCTTATACCTCAACCGTATGTCATGTTGTGAAGTTAACAAGTAAATCATGTGATAGATGTGGAAAGGTTACCCTCTCGAATATTGACTGGAGAATTCGAGAGGACGTCCGGTTGAATCCCTCAACTCGTACCTAATAAGTTACGAGCCAATAGATTCTACGAGGTGCCACAATAACCCTTTTAATCAATGTGTGCTTGACTAGAGTCCCTCAAGTCTAAAGAGACTCAAGAGGCTCTAATCCATGCTAAGTGTTAGGGAACCAAATCTTAAGATAAATCTCATAGATAATACCCTAATCATGTTCACATGCTCATCTATCCTTAAGTGAGTAGTTAATTCATTCAAGGATCATTTTTAAGACCTTTAACACATACATCAACCTAGCTAGAGTCAACACATACATATAAGAATGTATACAACAAGCTCAGGCATATAAACATACAACAATCACATAATAAACTCATCCCCAACACAAAACTTCGTAACATACACCAAAACCATGAAATATACATAATCCAAGACATGTTCATCACATCACATGGCTAGGGTTCTAACCATAGCCTCCCAAAATCTACTACTCACTACCCATAACAAGTATAAAGCTTAGATACATGATTGAAAGACAAAATAAGATGAGAAATAACCAAGAGTCCCCAAAATCTCCAAGGTCTTCTAGCTATTCTTTCCTTCTTGCTCCAACTTTGCTCCAAAGCTCTTTGATGATGAGTCACCCACCTAAGGCTAGAGAGATGGTGGTGTAGTGGAAGGTATTGTGGTGGTGATGGAGATTTCTAAGCCTTAGATGGTGATTATGGGTGTATTTTGGTGGAGGAGATGTCTATTCTAATGGGTATGGATGGAAAGGGTTTCTAAAGAGCTAAAACTTGATAAATCTGAAAAATGAAGTATGTTGTGTGTGGGTGCCAAGGGGAGCTCGAATTTGGGATGAATGAGGAGACAAATATGGACC